>OY728145.1:953543771-958543771 GCA_963277665.1 Viscum album
AATTAAATACCATCAACAAAAAATATTCAATTTACTATATTCATATAATGCTCCTCTAAATTATTGTGAAACTCAACCCAAATAAAATTTATATCATATTTACCAAAATATTTTTCAATACCATGGTTATAAAAATGTTAAAACATATATTACCAAAATTAAATAAATTTTCTCTAATTATACATTTTTTCATCAAAAAAATATTATATTTACTATGAATGTTGCCTATATCATTAAACTTATGTCTAACGAATAAAAACCATCATTAAATAAACATTTCACTTAAAAAATACTAAACCCAAAGGTTATATTCAAAAAAATGTATATTAAAATGTTCTTAACCTATTGAACTCTCATAACATTAAATATTGAAGGGTTATATATTACTTTAAACATATTTTCCACATTATTTATATAAATCCATGTTAAATTATGCTTATACCATGTCACTATGGAATATAAAAGGTCTCCATCAGTTCAATCACCTCATTCATCATAATTATTTATAAATAAAATGTCAATTAATCCAATAATATACCTCATGGATGTATATAAGGGTGGGAATTCATCTTCTCACTAATCATGCACTTGAAAATGTCTTGTTAATATCTATCCATCGTTTTTTATAGTTTTTAGTCCTAGATTAATATGTTGAATAGATTTATCCACATTCCACTTTCCAGACAGTGACATATTTTGTAAGAAACCCACACAATCTCTAATTTATCAATGATTCATGATATTACCATATACATATACTTATCTCTAAAATATATCATAGTGTTATGTTAACCAATCCACATTTTTCTAAAATATGTTCCTAGGGGTCCTTATAAACTTCCTTTGATAATTACTATAAAACCCTGATAATAGTAACTTTGTGCCTATATTTATCTTACTAAAGATGAAAAATATTCAAGGGATTTCATCTTGTTGGATATAATATTATTTATTCTCTTAGAGAAAAGATACATAACTAATTATCATGTTTCATTTAAAAATTTTCATAAAACAATAAATAATATTAAGAACATTTTTATTTCACCTAGTATATCGTTAGAAACATTCATATTTCCCTTACTAGTATCCTAAAGAAATAAAAACCATTAAATGGTTGAGATTAGATTCTTGGTAAGGTAAATAATAAAACATAAGTTATAATAGAGTTAAAAACACATTAATAATAAAAAGAAGATTATGAGTAATAATATATTCAACATAAATAATATCATTAAAAAGGAATATATACATGGATAAATAAAATAACTAATTACATCAATAATAATAACATTTTTATTAATAATTGAAATAATGATTTCATATATCAAAATACAATAACCAATTCCATTTCCAAGACAATTGGAAACATACTATTAAGGCCTCATTACAATACATCATTAGAAATTGAGTGTGCATAAAGAAAATACATTGTACATTTATTCACAAGAGACCTACATATTCATAGAGGGGATATAATTGTCAAAACCCTTAACATAATATTTACAAAATATTATTTGTATAAATATTGGTGAATAGAAAAGACATTCTCTAAAAAATTAACATTATTAAAGTGCAAAATAGAAAGTAAACATATTTTATGAATCAATAAAATGACATAATGATCATAAAACATACTGGGTTATATGGTGGATGGTATCATTATATTATATCCCTATTAGAGAAAATTATTTATATAATTATTTCCACATAGATGAAACTAATTTTATAAGTAACTGAATCATTTCATAATGAAACTTAAATTTCCATTTTGAGATTACTTTTTAAATTCTATAATTTATGAAATACAATGTTAATATATTCATGGTAAATAAATATATTGTAATATTCATTTTAATTATTAGTCATGATGGTTGGGAATTTCATTCATGTTTTAAGTAGTAAAATAAAAATTTCATTGAAACATTTGGAAGAAAAACCCTAAGTTGGAAAATGAGAGGAAGATTACTTTTCTCCATTTTTAAGAGAAATAAATCACTGGATAAAACAAAAATTATTTATTAATTGTATATTATTTAAATAATAAAATTTCAATAATATCCATGAAATCATATTAATGAGAATGTGAATATTTAAATAAAATATTTTAGACTAAATATATTAATAATGTGGAAATTTCTAAAAAATGATTCTTCAAAACACATCAGTACATAAGGATAAGAAAATGAATTGGAATTATTTAATTTAGAAAAATAATTATTACAGTGTAAAATTGAATGGTTTTAATATTGAATGATCATATAATTCTCCTAGAGTAATCATAATCATAATCATTTCCAAATAATAATGAGACTATGAATTAAACTATTTCTATTATGGTAACCATTATATCATAATCCCTATGAATGAGATGATGTGAAATGAATATTTAAATATATTAAATTTAATGATATTAATGATAAAAACATTGTAATGTCTGGTATATGAAATAAAAAACTATGGAATACAGAATATTTTACATTGAAATAATAGTAAATTGAGAAACCCTTACAATGATTATAACATTGAATAAAAAATTAATCAATCAAGTGACACTGTGAAACTAATGAGACTACACATATAACCTACTAAAATAAAACATAATATAATAATATATAATTATACACATCTTTTCTTAACGTATAATAATAAGAAATAATATAACCCATTGAAAAGAAATTGCGTTTTGGAAAAACTAACCATAGGTCTAAGGTTCTTCATATATGATTTTAATCTTATTTATAATAAATTAAAATTTATAATAAAATTATACAAGAATAATAATTTATGTGAAACATATGTTAATTTAAGAAATTTATGGATCTAGAAACCAATATGTCTTATATAAAAATAATGTAGTATGAAAAATTTATTCATAATATTGTTATATTTCATTTAGGATATGAATGGTTAGTATCCTACTCTTACCTTAGGTAGTGAGGTTGATATATAAATTGATATTATTTCATGATAATCTTATTTAATTTCATGAGTTTTTCATATTTATTGTTGATATTATTTTATATTTTAAATATTATAATGATTATGTGAAACATCAATTATATTTTCTTCAGTAATTTTTGAATAATGGTTTGGGAACATATATATGATGCTATAAATAACATCGAAAATTTATTTTATGAGAATTTTATATTTTTAGGATAAACTATTGGAGGAAAAATGATAGTAGGATATATTAGTCCAATTATTAATATACTATTGATTTTGATCAATAAAAGGTTTTTTGATTTTGAAAAATTAACATAAAAAGTGATTGTAGCCTTTGAATTGAAAATTCATTCATGATTTTTTTTCTGATGTTCAATGCATTTTTCAGATTATGGTATTTTTTATATTATATGTGGTTTTGTAACCTAGTGATTAATATCCTTTGAGGTTTTAATATAGATTTCATTTAACAAAAAATATTATTTTTCAATGGGTTAATTTCATATGGAATGAAATAGTGTTGGGTATGATATGTTGTGGATAATATATGATTATTGTATATTCAAACATAGGTATATGACTGTATGACTGATTAATTGTATTTGATAGTTGATAAGTAACTTGATCTATCATAAGAGAGAAAGTACAATGTCATATCAAATGATACATTGTATTTTTTTTATAGATTAATATTATGATTACATACATTTATCAATTGGTAATAATTAATATTGATAGGGTGAAACTAAATTTTTTTTTGTAGAATTTAATAACATTTAGATTTTATAAAATTAATACATTGATTGATAACTTTTATTAAAAAAAAGCAGCAAAGACAACTGATTAATAACATATTGTATACTAATTAATAATGAAACTATATTAATACCTAAATAATAGTAATCAATTAAAAATTATTATCTTCAGTTGGTAAATAAATAACATGATTTCATGATTAATGGGTTATTATAAAAAAATTATTTTTTATATATGTCAATTTCAAATAAAAGATTATTTTTAAAATTGTAAAATTGAAATTGAATAAAATAACGTTTATTTCTTGATCTCTTAATTTTAAAATGATCTTCATTATAATTTTTCTAATTTTTTTCAAAAATAACAGCTTTGTATGTAAATTGATTAAAATAAATATTTTTTCAAAACTATAAAGTTTATAACATTACTATAATTTAAGTATGAACAAGAATAAAATAGAACATTTTCGTTGAAAAAATGTATTTAAGGATTAAATTATGTTTTTCAAACTAACATTTTAATAATAGATAACCAATATTAAAATTTTAGAACTTAAGTATCAATTAATATTTTTTTAAATACTGCTTGATGTTATATTATAAATAATCATTTTAATGACGATATTAGGTTTTCTAATATTATAAAATATAATGATATTATCTTATAAAATTAATACAATTTATATAATGAAATTTAAAATAAACTATAATAAAATCCTGAAAATAGAATTTTTTTGCATAAATTAAACTTTTTATATAGTATTGATATTTTACACTAGTCCTAAAATTAATATTTCATACACCAACAAAATATTGAAAAATAAATTCTATATTACGAATGATTTGGTCCTAATTATTTGAAAATAATTATTCATTTTTAGTCATAAAAATAATATCACTATGGTAAAAATAACTATTGAGATAATAATAAAATAATTATTTTAAAATAAATGTTTAATTAATATTATTTAATTTTTATATACTGAAATAAATTAATATATTTATAGAAAATAAATTCATATTATTCATAATCCTATAAATATATTTTAACAATATAATGAATCGACCTTTTAATTATGTATTCTAGTTACTATAAACCAATATTTAGTTTCTTATATTCTATAGAAATGGTTAAAAAGCAATGTTGGTATCTTGGGACTTCTTCATCATAGAATCATTACATGAAATCATATTATTGGAATATCTATAAAACTGACTTCAATATAATTTTTCAGAGAACATAATCATTACCAAATGCATTATGACACTATCTAAGTACACCAGTCATTTAATATATAAATGGATCACTCAGATCTCTCTGGGAAAATTTATCTTATAAGATATATTGATTTCATCAATGATAAATAATAGAGATCTATCTTTAGTAAACAATGACCAAGTAACTTATAAGGAATAAATCTTAGTAATATCACATTTAAACCCATACGAGATACATATTTAAGTATTTATTTACAATTATATTTTATAATCCCATTTTCATTACCAAAATACCTAGAAAATAGAAATATGGCATGTATTTTATGAAAAAACTCAATTTTGTAAACGAATAAAAAGTTACTATAACTATTTGGAAAGTGGAAAAAGACATTTTTTTCATATACTTTAAAATATAATATTCCTATAGTCTTTTGTATTGAACACCAAGCATTCAATAAGAAGGAATATTTCTTAAAATCCTTTTAAGGTAATACATACTACAAATAAAATTTCCATTAAAAATATTATATAATTATTTAATAACATCGACTAAATTTAAAATACTGATATGAAAGAAAAATGGAGCTTTAATGAAATCATTAAATGAGGATTTTTAGAAGATATTCCATCATATAGATTCAAACTCATCTAATATGTTATATTTCACCACGAATGAAAAATTATTTTAATTTTAGACAATATTCAAAAAATTGTTTATTTCCATTATTACTTAATATTATTTTATACTCTGTTTTATAAAACTACATAATCAATAAATGCAAGTCGATTATTTTGATGATATTCAACAAATATGTCATAAATGATTTCCATAACTTCACTATGGTAAAAGTGGTAATTTTATATCTTCTCTAAAATAATAATCATGGGAAAATTATTATTTATAGACATAAAATATAAATTTAAATCCACGTCTATAATATTGTTATGAAAAATGTAAAATGTTACAATCATGGACAAGGTATGTTCTATAAACACATGAGTAACATTTCCAATTTGAAAAGGTCATTACAAAATGAAACTAATAATTATATAACAATTATATAATAACCATAAAATCATAAATATCATTTTCATTATTTAAACACACACACATATAGATAGATAGATAGATAGATATATACATCATCTATGTGCCAAGGTGATGAAAAACAAACCACATTGCTTTATGGAGGTGGAAGTCCATACATTAGCAAAAAACACATTATCATTAGTAGTCAATGGGTAGATACGATGGTAAATGATATATTATATTTTCTGAATTATTAAAATTTCCTAAATATAATATATGAACATTAACAACCAAATTATTATTATAACATTATTTTTTGTGATGGAAAATAAATTATATCAGTTCGTGATGTGGTAGATCATTGTGTACGTGAATGATGGTTTTGTTTCACGATACGTGGAAGAGGAAATGTATATAAGGAATTAAATTAACATAACAACACCATATTAAAAATATGATACTATTTTTATTATAAATTCATTGTTAAATAATATTTCCATTAGTTGGTAGATTAAATAATACAAAAATAGTCGATCAAAAATTATATTTTCTCATCAGACAACTTCGTTGGATAATAGTTTAAAACCACTATGGTTGGTATGATTCTATAAGTATGGCCTCTAAAAAATGGATAGGAATATTTGAATGTTTTTGGCATATATTTTAAAAAAATCCGCTTTTTGTTTTAATTAAAGAGATAAAGTATAAGAACACATTTTTTAACTCAAGTATGGATACTTTAATTTTTGGTCTAGTTCTTTACGTTTGACCTAATATGGATAAATAATGCGTTATTAAATGTTACAAGGGTGTCTAGGGCTAGTTCAAAGCCCAAAACCCATCTTTTTGAAGAAAATATACTATGTACATGATTTTGAGTAAACTGTGTTGAATTTTCCACGATTTTTACTACTGTGTAGATGGTGTTTTTTCAGACAAAGGCACCTCGCATAGTTTGTGCATGTCCATGAAGCCTAACCATGAGAGCACCCCTTTTTTCCCAGGTACCCATTCATGGTTTTCACATGGTTTGAGAAACTGTGTGGAAAAAACCATTCAGGATGAGCTATCCCACATGGTTTGTGCATGGTTTGACAAACTGTGAAGACAAACCATGCACATTCTAATTTTCTGGGTAAAATTTCCAAACTTCCATTATTGATCTATTTAAGCCAACCCTTCCTCCTTAATCTGATTTTATAATGGATTGACCTTTTTCACTCTCAATTTGAGTATTTTTTAAGATCAAAACATTTAATCAAGATATATCTATCATTAGAAATCTTTTCAATCTTCTGTTCATCTCATTGGATATGGAATGTTATGTACTTGTGTCTTCTTTTTCCGTTCTTCTACTCTTTCCCTCTCAAACCAAATATATTCATACGATCATTTTCCAACATTTTATATACTAATCTAATCTAAGGCAAATAAAGGGTTGATACCAGAGGAAGAGAGCGGTACAACCATATGGTGGGTGGTCTATAATTTATCCATAAAGTCCCTTGATTTTGGAATATTCATGTCGGACCCACCATTTTCATTGGAAATAGTTTCAGAATTTTATATTCAATGATTATACTTGTTATAATTGTATTATTATTCACATTCCATATATGTGATTGGTTTTTAGTGGTTACACCCGCAACTCAATTCGCCTCATGTAGAAGTTTATGCCATTTTTTGGTTTTTAGTGGATCGACATGTTTGAGTCACCATGTGGTTGAGCCTTTTCTTGACCTTTCTAAAAGTGAGCCTTTCTGTAAAAAATGAATTTTTATTAATTATAATATCATATTGGAATGTACCATGTCTACTCACCACTTGACCCACCTAAGGTAAGTGCTTTAAATATATTTGAAAATGTGAAATATGAAATGTGAAATGTAAAATGGAAATAATACTAAGTATATAACTTTGCCTTAACAAATGAGATTGAATAGTTGTTACATGTACATAGAACCACATTCTTTATTGGTTTAAGGTAGTGGAGTGAACCTCAAAAATTAAATATACCTTGATTGTTATTTAAGACTTCATTGAACAGTTTAAATGGTACATGGCCTATACATACTAATGAAAGATAAGGCATGGACCAATAAATGAATGGTTCTTACTCTACATGACCTATCCAAACTAATGGAAGAAAAGAATTGAACAAAATGAATTATTACATGATTAAAATATAAAAAATAAATAGACTTCCTTGGGCTCATCTTGGATTCTGATAAGAGAATACCTTGGGAATCAGGAACCCCATTCCAATTCAAGGATGTGGTTTTCTTAGGTTGACACCCACCTAGACTCCAGTTCTTGTCTATTCCACTGATTCCTGGTATACTACCGTTGGGTCCTTTTCATTATTAAATGATACCTCAGATACACTATTTAGATCTAACGTTGACTATTATGTGCCATGGTGAAACCCCATAGGGCCCTATCTTTTCATAGCCCCGTTTTACCTTGGCTGATCACCTTGAAATCGGTAGGTGCCTTATTGTGGAATGATTTTGTTTGTGATCCTTGTATTACACTCTTACTCCTTAGATAAACTCATATAATATTGAGTTTTCATTCTATGAGATTTAATTTACCTTAGTTATTACCTTGGACCGCCCTTACTGGATATCTTTATTAGGTTGCCTTGTTACATCTTGAGACCTTCACTACTTGAACTATCATGAGGTGATGTAAGTGTTGGATATGCCTCGCATGATATATTAACATTAAATTTTAATTTCTTAAATAATTAACCAGTTACGTTTTCAGACAGTAGCTGAGGGATGATGCAGGTTTCTGGGTATTTAGTTATATTGTAATGGTATCTTTACATACATATACATGACTACACCTGAATATATTCCATTACACATGAGGAATGTTATAGACCCCATTGGTTGTGACCCGCTGAGATTAATCTCACACACTCTCTTGGTTCTATTTATTACAATGATTAGATTACATGATTGTAGGTACTGAAAAAGGGAAGCATACAACATCCTACACTTGATTGCTTGCAGATAAGATGGGGCTTGATAGAAGATTAATAAGTTGGATCTTGGGATGCATGGAGTGCTATTTATTTTCCATTACTTTGTGGTTCATGTTATTCCTATTGTCATAAATCCATGAAATCTAGTTTTCTAATGACATGACATTACATTATCATTGTTATGCCTAATACTGTTATTATTATTCTCTTTTACCTATGGAATCAGTTTTCTTCTTCTATTTATTATATTATTTTTATTCTTTATGATTTTGTAAAATCTAGTAATGACGTTATAGTTTCTCCATAGATACACATTAGGCCCTCGCTGCTAGTCTTTACCCTCTGACATTTTGGGTGATGCACTGGAGGTCATGTGGCCCACTGGGTTCGGGGAACCCGTTAAGTGAAATACGGGTCAGGAACTTCACAAAGTTGTATTAGAGGTGGTTTATATTCATGAATTACTATTTAGAGATAATTTATTGGAGAATATGGATGCTTGGTACCAGATTATAGGTAGTTATTGGGCATCGCAAACCGATATTAGGGGTAAAAATCATGTTTCCAAAATTATAATTTTTATTCTTCTTTTTCCTATTACAGTTGATTTTATTTCTCCATGGGGTGACACACATGCTATGTGGAGTTTTTAATTATTACAGTGTTTTCAAATTAATTTAATCATTATCCCAATGATATGAGGTCAAGGATTATTTCAACATATATCATTATAAGCACCTAGAATTTACATTTCATGCATATTACCATGCCATATTAGTGTATTTCATGGCTTATGATTTCTTGATTTTCATTTAATCATTATGTGATGTTGTGATAGTTTCTTATACTTGAATTGCATTGTTTGTGGTTGAGTGATTTAATGTCTCAATTCATGAGTTTTATGGGCCCCCATGGGTTAGGATGACTAATTTTTCTGGTCAAGATATTATACTATAAATAAATGGGTGTCATTTCTAGTGATAAGTTTATGGGAACAGATTCATCAGAAATGGGAATACCTTATAAATGGAATCATTAAATCTAAAATGAATTACATTCACATGTTTATCCCACATTTTTATGTCTATCAAAGGTAAAGGAGTGAACAAGGAAATTAACTACCAAATGACATGAAACTTATACTTGAGATCATCCCAATACCAGGAAGTATAATGATGTAAATTGGCATAGTATATGTTGGGTAGTGAGTTTTTGTACGTTCAGTGTCCATTAGTGATGATATGTTATTACTCTATGTTGGTCAATCCAAGGGGCTTCATGGGTTGCACCAACGATGGATGATCTAACACACGAGTTCCAGCAGTAACATCCTCTTACTTTTTCAGGGGATGGTGGTTCTCAGGATGATGAGTCTTACCTAACATCCATGCATTCCATATTTGAGCATCTGGATATTCCTCCAAAGTAGATAGTAAATATATCTATATACATTCTTTGGGATGCATCCAAGAATTGGTGGGATGTGGTTACCCAGACCGGTTGTCATCATGGCATGTTAAGGGTAGATTTCCAGAATACCTTCTATGATCAGTTCTCTCCTCAGGAACTGATAGCTAATAAAGCTAGAGAGTTCATGTTTCTCGAGTATGGTTCTATGTTAGTTGTTCAATATTCAGTATTTTTCACTTACTTACTGTGCTTTTCACCACTTCTAGCCGGTGATAAGATTTCACGTGCTATAAGTTTTGAGGATGGGCTCCAGTACGCCATCTGAACCCAGGTGAATGTCTTTACCTTTCATATTGTTTCTAATATAGTTTATTAGACCTATATCACTAAGAGAAACATGAGGGATAGAGCAAGTACCATGTTTAAATTATCAGTTTCACGCCAAGCCAGTAGTTCTACCCATGGCAGGAAACGTTCCCTTGAGGTTTACCGTCAGGGAAATGGAAGTCAGAGTATCTAGTTTGATAAATCTGTGGGGTGTCGTTGGTGTAGAAGAACAAGGAATAAGAAGAACTAATGTGATAGAGACCCTATGGTGTGTTGGACATGCATCCACATGTGTTATCTTTAGTGCTCTGGTGGGACCATTCCCCCATCTTCAAGTGAAAAAGTCTCAGCATCAGATCCACCATCTGGAGAAAGTTCTTTTTCACCACATCATGTAGGGATTTGGAGTACCACCAACAGGTCTGGTTGAGGAGGAGGTTGTGGCTATGGTAGTTCGAACTCTGATCACTAGTAGAGAAGTCATGATCATGGCAGTCGATCTATTTCATAGGGTAATGGAATAGGTCTGTTTCATGCTTTACAACTGATACCCAAGGATCATATTGCAGGACCATGTATAGTATGATTTCTTATTCTAGTAGCCTCTACGAGTGTATCTTCTTTGTTATATATATGTGATTTAAACTCTTTTTTTTATATATCTATCATGGAAATTCATAGATTAGATATACAATATCACTATGTTGTAATGTCCCTCGATACACCATTGGGAATATAGACGGAGGGCATACGCCAGTGTAGGGACTATTCCCATAAGGTTGGCAGTTCCCCTTTCATGTGGAATCTCTTTCTCTTGAGATAACGAGCATAGATGTCTTTCTTGGGATGGACTGGTTAGTCCACTATCAAGACTTTGTAGATGTCAATCACCACTCAGTCTCTATTACATCACCATAAGGCAGTGGTTATCATTTCAAATGTGGGTGGAATTTCTAGACTAGGAGAGCAAGACCAAAGCATAATGGGAAAGGTGAAGTGACCTCCCAGATTGAAAATCATTTCATTGAAGATCAAGGTTTTACATCAAACAAATATTCCACCTATTGTTGATCAATTTCTGGAAGACTTTCTGAGGAATTTTATGTATTACCTCTTAATAGATAGGTAGAGATTACAATTGAGCTTGTTCTATGAGTAGATCTACTGTCAATTACTCCTTACAGCATGGCACCTACTGAGCTTACAAAGCTCAAGTGGAAGATATAGGACCTAGAGTAGAAAGGCATTATATGGCCTATTACATCCTCTTGGGGTTCACCCATGCTTTTTTTAAAAAGTAAGATGGAACACTTCATCTATGTGTGGATTACCAAATGGTGAACCATCTTATGGTCAAGAATCATTATCAACTTCCTAAAATAGATAATCTCTTTTACCAACCCTGATAAGTAAATGGGTTCTCTAAGATCAACATAAGATTGGGCAACCATCAGGTGTGAATCAGAACATCAGACACACCTCATATAGCTTTTCATAGTAGTAATTTTTTTATCATTATTTTTTAATGTCATTTGGTCTCACGAATGTGCCTTCTGTTTTAATGGTAATAATGAATATGGTTTTCCACCCCTTTTGGGACTCTTTTGTTGCTGTATTTGTGGTCGAAATATTGGTATATTCTCTCACTCGTAACGATAATTCAAAAACATCATGAGATCATTCTGAGTACACTAAGAGAACATTATCCTTAGGCCATACTTTCTAGGTACGACTTCTGGATTGAAAAGTTCATCATCGTGGGTCATATCATTTCAGAATCAAGAGTATAGATTGACCCTAAAAAGGCTAGTGTTGTATATTATTGGGAGCATCCCAAAAAAATGTATGATATCATGAGTTTCTTAGGGATTTATAGATATTTTTTCTGTTTCATAAAAGACAACGCTCATCATTATTAACCTCTTACTGGTCTTACAAAGAAGGGTGTCAAGTTCATATTGTCATAATCATCTAAGAAATTCTTTTAGGAGCTGAATGTGAGGTTTGTATCGACACCTATTCTGATTCATACATAACTAGGTAAAGGTTATATCATAATTTTAGATATATCATGTATTTTCCGAGGAGTATTGTTGATTCATGAAGACAAATTCATTGCATACGTATCTCAGATGCTGTGGTGTTATGAGAGAAATTACCCAATGCCATACCTTAAGCTTGCAGCAATTGTCCAGGACTTACTTTTTTTGGAGACATTACCTATTGGGTAAGTGCTTTTTGGTTTATATAAATCACAGTATCCACATTTATATATTTTATTAGTGTTACATGAACCTAATACATTGAATATGGGTTGAATAACTACAATTAATTGATTTTGAGCATGCCTATATGGCTAGAAAAGGAAATGTGGTCGCTGATGAACTGAATGGGAAAACTAAAATGCAGGACGTATAAGAATCCAGTGATTAATGGATGATAATGTCTCTATTTACATAACATCATTTGGAGTTTCGTCATAGTCACATGTCGAATTACTTCTGAGCATTAACAGTTAACTCTTATATCCTTGGGAAGGGGAAGAGTTGGCAGTTTTCAAATCCTAATGGTTTTGTTCTCTGTGAGAGTATATTATGTGATAACCAGCCTCTATCTTGTTCCATGGACACAGAATATGTCTTGCATCTTTGTATATGTATCTGGGTTCCTTCATACATGAGAGAAGAGTTGATGAAAGAGTCTCACGCTTCTCAATGGGAAGTACATCTAGAAATCTCATAGATGTATCGAGATATACAATGCATCTATTGGTGTCTTGGGATGGATTGTTAGATTACATGCTTCATCACAATGTTTTCCTCTTATTATTAAGTGAAGGTGGATCACTAGTGACCTAAAAGATTGTTATAATGGTATCCAGTCCCAGAATGGAAATGGGAAGATGATGTTATAGATTTCGTTGTCAGCTTACCTAGGTCACTAGTGGCTAGCGATGTTATCTGGGTAGTCATTGATCGACTAATGAAATTATCCCACATCATTCCTATATGAGATAATTTCTTAGTTGATGAGCTTGGAAGATAGTATGTCCATGATATCATATAACTACATGGGGTTCCATGAACAATCGTTTCAGATAAGGACTCTCATTTCACTTCATAGTTCTAGTAGGGTTTGTAGAATTCTATGGGTACTTAGGTGATTCTATGAAAATCTATTCCCCCTCAGACCAATGGAAAATACAAATAGAAAATACATGTTCTAGGGGATATGATTTGAGCATGTGCCCTTGATTTCAGTGGATCTTAGGAGAAGAATATCCCTCTTGTGATTTGTCCTATAATAACTATTTTTATGCGACGATCTTGATGGATCCTTTTGATGTCTTGTATATTTGTCCATGTCATTCACACTTGTGCTTGGTAGAGTCTAGTGAGGTAGACCTGCTAGGTCCTCATCTGGTTTAGGATACTTCAGAATAGGACCAGCTGATCCTGAAGTGTATGATGATTGCTCTGTCTAGATAGAAATCTTATGACGATGGACATTGATGAACTCTAGTGTTTGAGGTTGAAAATCAGGTTTTTATTCTGGTATTTTACAAGCTATGTCATTTTTGGTTAAGAAATCATGGGAATATGTCACATCATTATGTCTGGCCATTTGAAATTATAGAAGAGAGTCGTAATGTTAGTATAGTAACCATGTTCTTTATTATGCACGTTAATAAGATTTATTACATAAACATGCACTTAAGAGACCAATGAGGATCGATAGGTCTAGTGACATTGGAAATTAAGAAAATTATATGACAAATTATGAGATGAAATACAACACCTTAATTTAAAAACTTCTTTTACATGGCCATGAAATTTCTGTGTACTTAGCATTACATGGGATAACCTAAAAACATACATAAGAAAAGGGAGATATATAAATCACAGTAAGGGAGTAAATAAGGAAAAACATTAATAATGCAATAAAATTTAGTAAATAGGCATATAAATGGATCAAAATAGAAACGTGAACATAAATCCATGATATATCATGATGATTATAACATGGAGTTGTGGAACAACATTTAACATGATATTAGCATGAGACTTGTCTTGTTGCACATTAATCATGATTAAAACCTCATTGCAAAAAAAATATAATGACTAAACCCTCATTTAACATGAATTGTCATGATTCAACACATATTTCACATGATTTATCATGATACTATTCATTACCCAATGCATTGAAGCACTATTAGGGCACAACCTTCTTAATCATTTCATTTCATGCATAAGTGTGCCACATAGATCATACAATATTGATTCATTAAACATCATAATTTATTACATGAATAAGAGATTTGGATAAAATAAATTTATGTACTTAATCAACAAATACATTTTTATAAAGGTGAACAACCTTGATAGAGAAATGGTTATGGTATTCCCTTATATGTGGATTTTGGCATGGGGAATTTTCGTTTAACTTCAACACCATAACATAGTAAAACTTAAATCATTGAATTGGTTTATGAGAGATAAATTGGTATATCATCATTTATACAAGAAATGGACAGTAAGGGGGTCATGGAACATAATATCCCGACTTATTTAATTGAAATTAGATCCATAATATAATTAATTGTTTGAATGTAAATGAGAAGAGATAAATCCATTATGGAATGATGGCATGGTAACAGGTGTACATGGGAGACATTAATGAGAGAGAAATGGGTCTCTCAACATTAAAAAAAAGAGGGAAGTATAGTGGAGGTGAAAAATAATACCAAAACATTTGAAATTGAAAATAAAATAGCATAACAATATAATGAAACTTGGACACAAATAAGGAAGTAAGAAAAGTGAGGATCCCTTACTTGAGTGTGTGACATCATGAGCTATAGGAGGGGATCGATTAGAGCATGGGGAACCATGGGACGATTTTATAGATAATATAGAAGTTTAAGAACGTGACACAAGGATTTTGAGTGATAATAAGTGGGAACTTGGGTGGGTTTATATAGGAAACGAGAGGTGGATTCTTAAATATTTCACAAACTTAGGTTTTTGGAATTTATATAAATAAATATTCAAAACCACAAACCATCCCATGGATTTTCCCATGTATTTATCCAAAGGAGAGTGGAAAAAATTATTTTATAAGGCCAATGGATGAACTTATTAAAATATTAGGCATGCTTATGTTGAGGTAAGACACACTCTCAAGTAAATTATTTTAAAATGTTAAAATATTTTATAAGCCTTAAAGGGTCCTCTATAGAATTATAAAATTAAGAAAAATAATATAAAATACCATTATTTTAAATTTAAAACATATATTGGATGAATAACTATTTTATAATATTTTATTACCCCACTATTGGGTCATTATGATGTTATAAAACACCTTATAAATTTTAATGGTATTTAATTTTTACTCAAAAATTAAACTATCTTAGAAAATTATGATAAATAAACAATTAGATAATTTTGAAATCTTGAATCTAAGCATAATATTCATTTTTCTAAATAGTTTTCTAATGATGTGCATTTTATCTTTTAAAATAGAAACTGACATTTATTGAAGTCATGGTTTTGACCAAAATGGCTATCAAACAATAAAAAATTTATAACTATATAAAAATTATATGATCATCTATATTTAATAAAATTTAGTTTAGTAATAATATTTTATTAAAATATTATTTAATTAAAAAATCCATTAATTCATAAAAATATATTTCTTAATTGAATATTAACTAAAAATATAATTTGTTCTTTAAAAATAATTTATAATGTAACAATAATAAAATGATTGTATATTCATTATTCTATACAAAACATATGCACATAATCATAGTTAAATGGTCTTGTTACATAACCCCTTATAATAAACTCACAATACCTAATGGTTAGGTGTGTATTGGTGACAAACTCTTGGGGAAACTCAAACAATACCGCACTGGTGGTAATTTCTATTTACATCCACTTATATTGTAGGCGATTTCGTTCAAGATGAACATGTTGGATCCTGGATTGGGGTAGATTAAGAGAGAAGCCTAGTGATGCTACCTCCTTTCTGAGCTCCGAAAAATGGGCTTTATATAGAGAAATTCTACTGGATGAGGCTATCTCTTCCTTTGTCTGAGTTAATTGGAGTTTTAAAGCCCGATAATTATTCTAATCATGTGATCACTAATAAATTAATATATTAGCAATGATACAAATTATTAAAGGTGTTTTAAAATCCAAAAACATAAAACCAAATAAGTGCATATGTTTTATATAACCATTATAATAGGAAATTTAATTATATCAAGAGGAATTTTCAATAATAAAAGTTTGGGTAGTTACAATCATTACCCCTTAAAAATTTTCACCATAGAAGTTTTCTTTTACCACAATAAAATAGACGAGGGTAACTCTGCTTCATCGCTTCCTCAGATTTCCACATATTTTCTTCAAACTATTGGTTTCTCCACATCACCTTGATAATGGGAATTGTTTTATTGTGTAGGAATTTATCCCTTTTATCTATGATCTTCATCAGCTTATCTACATTGGAGATGTCATTATACCATAATACAACATTTGGATTGATTACATGCAATAAATCAGTAATATACTTCTAAAGATTGATACATGGAGTATATCACGAACTTGAGACCATATTGGTGGGATTTATAGTGGTTAGAACATTGCTCCAATGTGATCAAGTTTCTCAAATGGGATGATGTACCTCAGACTAAGCTTTCCCTTCTTCGTAAATCTCATAACTCTCCTCCATAATGATATGTTGAGGAATACCTTTTCTACAACATCAAACTATATGTCTCATTGATGATTATCAACATAACACTTTTGTCGACTCCAAGAAGATTTAAAGTGTTGTTGGATGGTCTTAACCATATCCACCATTTCTTCAACCATTTATGGACCTTGGATTTTTCTCTCCCCAACTCCATCCCAACATGTTTGTGTTCTTCACCTCTTCTTATAAAGTGCTTCATAAGGATCGATATTGATTCTTGAGTTGAAACTATTATTCTAAGAGAACTCAACCAGAGGAAGATGTTGATCATGTCCTCCTTTGATGTCCCTTGAGCATGCTCTCAATATATTATCATGTTTTTGGATTTTC
Source organism: Viscum album (assembly GCA_963277665.1). Lineage (NCBI taxonomy): Eukaryota > Viridiplantae > Streptophyta > Magnoliopsida > Santalales > Viscaceae > Viscum > Viscum album. The sequence goes on from OY728145.1 coordinate 953,561,551, forward strand.
CACATTGATTTTCCATTAGTTTGCGGATGATATGACATACTGATTTTCATCTCAATATTGAGAGTATGTTAGAGACTCTTCTAGAACTTATTGGTGAATCTTATATCTCGATTAGATACAATTGATAGTGGTACTTCATGCATCCTTAACACTTATCTGATGTATTTCTATGCCAATTGATCCAATGAGAAATAATCTCAAATTTTAATCAAGTGTGTAGTCTTTGAAGATGATCCACAACAACACAGATATCGTTGTTTCTTTTGGATGTATTTGGAAGTATGATGAAAATGTCCATGGTAATGTTATTCAATTTACATGTTGGTCTGGGTAATGGTTTCATCATCCCCTTATACTTCTTCAATGTAGACTTTATTTACTAACATACCAGGCACTTTGATGTATACTCAGAGATCTCCTTCTTCATGTTTTCCCACCAATATTGCTATCAGAGTTATCGATATAGGCTTCTTTTTCCTGAGTGAATGGAGAAATTCGAACTATGTGCATCTTTTAAAATTTTATTCTTTACTTATGGATTTGATAGAATACATATTCTTGTCCCAAATCTCACAATTCATTTTTCATAAACATTGAACTCCATGGATTTCCTTTTTCTGATAGTTTCCACTTTCTTCAAAATTTCCACATCATCATTTGGATAATCCTTTATCCTTTCCAAAAAAGGATTTTGATAAATAATTTGTGACAGGAATGATGATGGTCTCTTTATTATGATTTCCATGTCCATATTCATCAAATCTAAGAATAATGGATCCTTTTCAATTCTCATCAATGATAGAATCAATTGGTCCTTTCTACATAGAGCATCCACCTGCTTGTTAATTTTTCTATGGTGGTAATGCATTGAGAATTTATAGTCATTGGTTAGCTCTAAACATCTTTGTTGGCTAATGTTAAAGTCTTTCTCTATGAATATATACTAGAGGATTTTTTGATCCTTATATATTTTACACTTTTCCCCAAGAGATAATGTCCCAATATTTTTTTTGCAAACATTACTACAACCAACTCCACATCAGGGGTTGAATAGTTTTTCTCATTAAAATTCTATTTCCTTGAAGCATATGCAATGAGATTTTAATTTTTCATCAACACACAACCCATTCCTGTCTTCTAAGAATCACTGAATAACTCAAAATGTTTTCTACTTGTGGGTGGTGTGAGAAAAGGTGTAGTGATAATACTCATTTTCAACTCCTTGAAGCAATCTTCACATTAATAACTCTGAGAAATCATGACTCTTTTTCTAGTTAGATTGGTAAGAGGGTTTGAAAACCGTCAAAAATTTCTCACAAATCGGTGATAATATCCCAAAAACCCAAGATTTCTATGGTTATCCATCATATATATTGTCCCCAGGCATCCCTCAATTTCATTTTTCTTAGAGGGATCTACTGATATCCAATTTTTTGGGATGATATAACCCAAAAATGATACTTCCTTAAACTAGAACATACACTTATTGTACTTTTCATACAGTTTCTCCTTTCACATGGTCTCCAGTACAGTGCTTAGATTCTCCTCATGCTTCTCCTTGGTTTTGGAGTATATTATAATATCATCTATAAATACTACCACAAATTTTTTAAGGTAATCACTATAAACTCTATTCATCAATTCTATAAATATTTCTAGAGGGATAATATGTCTGAAATGAATTTATATGAATCCATATTGCCCATATTTGTTTGAGAATAAATCTAGGGGTTATCCAAATTTATCACCTTTAATTGATAATATCATGATTGTAGATCCACCTTGGATAATTATTATTCTCTACATAGGTAATTAAAACAGTCCTCAATTTGTGGTAGAGGATTATTTTTCATTATCATTATATTTTCATCTCATAATAATCAATAGAAAGGTTCATTGACCCATCCTTCTTCATGATGAAGAGGGATAGTTCACCCCATGGTAAAACATAGGGGCATCTAAACCCTTTATCCAGATTCCCCTGTAGTTGTTTAGTTAGATTATAATGCTCCAAAACAACGATTTTATATGGATTCATGGATATTGGAAAATCCACATGTATATGATCAATCAAGAATTCAATATCTCTTCTAGGAGGAAGACCAGGAAATTCCACATGAAACACTTCAGTGGATTCCCTCACTGTAGACATACCTTCATGGATGATTTCTTCCTGAAAATCCATCATCTAGAAAATATATGTGTTCTCATAGGTTATTAATATCCACATTTGAGATGATGGTGATAAAGAATATTTATCCTCCTCCTTTAACTTGTACATAATCAGGGGGTCGATTTGTTATGTGAACAGTGGTTTCCCTCTAATGGTAATTTATATTGACTCTATATAGGGAAAGACATTACATGACATGAATTTCATCAAACTCAACTAGAGGGAGTATGCAGAGGTTTTCTTGTATGTTCATTCCAAAAATTGTGAGAGTGGATGCGTTATATTCATGGGATTCAATAGTTTTCCCATTTTCTATTCTTGCTATCATCTCAACTTATAAGATTTGTGGTGGTGTTGGGATTTTTATACTAATCTTTTGAGACATAAAAGAATGTGTAAAACCAGAATCAGAAATTATAATCAATATTAATGAATGAATAACTAGGATAACAATCACCATTTTTTACTGGGTTTCACTTTAATGGTAGTAAAGGCCAAAGATCGCCCTTGCTTCCATGGTGGTTGATGGTTTCCTCCAATAATCCTTGGCTTGGGGTACTGGTTTTAAATGTTACCTGGTTTATTGAAGTTTATGTAATGAACAATGCATTGAGGGTAAAATGGGGAATTCATCTCCACTATTGCAGCAACATGTTTTTCCTGTCAAAAATTAATGGCAAGGTTTCCCTCTCTTCTACACATAATGAATTTCCTCATCTTCTTCAGGCAAGTTCAAGGGTGCTTCTTTGCACACATTTAGAATGTGGGGTGCTGTAATATCTTATCACTATTGTATTTATACATAGGAATATATGAATTAATGTACACTTTGTAATTCTTATCCCCATGATACCCCTGATATTCATCAATCTCTATTTTGACTTTGAGGGCACATCAGAAAATTTCTTCATAGATATTGATGTCACAGATTGCAGGGGATTTCCGTAGGCTAGGGTTTGTCCCATCAATGAAGTTGTCAACCTTGAATTCGAGGGTAATGTCAAAGATAGAGGCATATCTTGGAGTCTTTGTGATGTTTTCCTTATAATTTATGATGGATTCATCGCCTTTTTTGCTTCAGGGAAAGGAAGTACCATTCTATATTAAGTCTGTTGATGTGAGGAAAATATTTATCTATTTTTTTATTCTGAAAATCCTTCCATTCAAATTTCTTGATATCTTTCTCAGGATATTTATTTTTTATCAATGTCTACCATTGATCAAATTCATCCTCCATACAATAAGCATCCAGAAGAACCTTCTCTTTTTTTAGAACATAGAAGGATGGAGAAGATCTTCTCAATGGAGTTGATCCATTTTTCAGCAACTGAGGGATAAAATGTTCCATTAAAGTAAAAGTCCATTCTCTCATGATTCTATCAAATAGGAATTTATCATTCTTAGGGGTGGGTGGAAGTTCCTCTTGACCAATTTTTCTATTCAAAACTTGAGTTAACTAAGAGAGTATCATGGAGAAGTTTGAGATTCCATCTCCCATAAGATTGGGAATCTTAATAGAACATTCATCACATTGATTTTCATATCAGTTTTTTGCTAGAGTCCTCTTATTACTATACATTGGCTGGAATAAAAGGAAATTTAGGGGTATCTCAAAAAGGGAAATCCAATGAACAAAGGGGTAGCTTATAAATTACATTTAATTTCTTAACTTATTAATTTATATTCTTTAATCTATGTTATCCATGATCTATTTCCCAACATATATTCTAAGGTATTTTTTCCACTTAATAATGTTTCATACAAATATTATGAATTTACCAAATCATATACCCCGGGAGTGTTAAACCAAAATTGCCTCAAGGCTCATTTTCATGCACTAATTCTCATTCGATTTTATCTCAAAGAGGTTATTTCAGGGTTTACCCTTACGTAAAAATGTGGTAGAACCAACTCTACTTGTCCATATCTATATAGGGATGTATTTTCTTGATAAAATACTTACTCTATAATCAGAAAAATTTATGGATGTTTTTATTTTACATAGTCATATCCCTATGGCTTTCAATAGGGCTTCCTAATCTTATTCCCATAAATAACTATACCTATCCTTGGATACCAACTATAAAAACCATGCTCTTTATTACACACATTAACAAGATATATTACATAAACATGCACTTAAGTAAACTCTGAGGATCGAGAGGCCTAGTGTATTAAGAAATTTGGAACATTAGATGACATATTAGAATATAAAAGACAACTAAATTAATTAATTTTTTTTACATGACAACAACTTTCCATCGTACATTACATTGCAGGGATAACTTGAATACATACATAAGAAAAGTTTGAGCAACAAAGAATAGTAAGGGTGTAAACTAGGAAAAATATGAAAAATACCATAATTGTTAGCCAATAAAAATATCAATAGAGGATACTAGAAAAATGAACATAAAATCATGATATATGATGATTATCATAACATGGAGATGTGTGAACAGGATTTCACAATATATTAGCATGATCTAGAGCTCATTGCACATGGAGCATGAGTAAACCCTCATTGAACATAAATTATAATGATTAATACCTCAATTCACTAGAATTAGTATGATTCCACACTCATTGCACATGATAAATCAAGAAACTATTCATTAACAAATGTATGGGAGTGATATCAGGGTGCACCCTTCTTAATCATTTCATTTCATGCATAAGTGTGCCAAATAGATCATACAACATGGATTCATTAAACATCATAATTTATTTCAGGAATAAGGGATGTTGAATACATAAATTTATGTGCTTAATAAACATGTACCTATGCATAAAGGTAAATACCATTGATAGAGAAATGGGAATGGTATTCACTTACCTGAGATTTTAGCATGCGACATTTTGTTGTTACTTTGGGAGCATGATGACGTTAAATAAAAATCGTAAAAAGGATAGATGAGAGAAAAAGGGGTATCTCATCATTAATACATGAAATGATCAGTATGGGGTTTATGGAACATAATATACCAACATATGGAATTTAATTTAGATGCATAATATAAATGAACTTCTTGAATGTGAACGTGGAGAAAAAAATCTCTTACGGAGTTTTGGCATGGTAACTAGTTTACATGGAGGATTTATTGAAAGAGAATGGGGTATATCATCATTAAAACTTGAGGGAATTATTAGATATTTTAATAATAAAACCCCAATATTTTTAATTTAATATAAAAGGACATAACAATATAAGGAATCTTGGACAAAAAAACGAAGGAAAGTGAGTATCCCTTACTTGAGTGTGTGACTAAAAGATCTTGATGAGGGTCTTTATGAGATCTTGGGGTGCATTGGGAGGATTCTAGAGAGAGTAGGGATGAGTTGGGGCGTGATCCAAGGATTTTGGGAAATGAGAAGTGCGAACATGGGGGGTTTATATTGGAAAAGAGAGGATAATTATTTAATATTTTACAAACATAGATTTTGGATTCTATATAAATACATATTCAAAAAAACAAACCATCCCATGGTTTTTGTCCATGGTTTTTTCCAAAGGGCAGTGGAAAAATTATTTTATAAGGACAATGGCAGAAATTATTAAAATATTAATCTTTCTTATGTGAAGGTGAGACACACTCTCAAGGAAATCATTTAAAAATCATAAAATATTTCATTAGTCTTGGAGGGTCCACTAAGGCATTGTAATATTAATAAAAAATATATAAAATCACAATATTTAAAATTTAAAAAATATAATTCTCAAATAACACTTTAAAATATTGTATTACATCACTATTGGGTCATTATTATTTCTTAAAAAACATTATATATTTAAACTGTATTTAATTTTTTCAAAAAAAATTGAATTTATCAGAAAATTATGAAAAATTTACCATTAAATAATTTCAATGTCCTAAATAAAAAAATTATATTAATTTTATCAAAATAATTTTTTTATATGTGAATTTTTATTTTTAAAATAAAAACTAACATTTATTGAAAATTCATGGGTTTGAAAAAACATCATTCAATCCATAATAAAAACTACAATTGAATAAAAATTATACTATAATATATATTTAATAAAATGTAATTTAGTAATAATATTGTTTTAAAATTTTATTTAATTAAAAAATCCATTATTTCAACAAAATAGATTTTTTATTAGAATGTTAACAAAAAATAATATTTGTACTTTAATGCCCATTTACAAAGTAACAATAATAAAATGAATATATATTCATTATTCCATACAAAAGTAATGCATATAATAATAGTTCTAGGGTATTGTTACATAACCCTTTATAAAACCCACATAAAACATAAGAGTAAGTTGTGCGATGAAGGACACCTGGGGTGGCTCGGATGACATCGCTCGGGTGGTAATTTATAATAACATTCACCTATTCAATATTTGATTCTATTCAAGCATAGCATGTTGATGCTCAGATTGAGCTTGGTCAAAAGTGAATCCAAATAATACTACATCTTTTCTATGTTCTGAAAAATGGGTTTCATATGAAGCAATTCTACTGGAGGATTGCATCTATTCCTTTGTCTGAAAAAATTGGTTTTGTTGAAGCCCTGTATTTATACTAGTCATATGATCACTGTTTAACTAATATATTAGCAATGATAAAAATGTAAATGGTATTTTAAAATCCAAAAACATAAAACTAAGGAAGTTCATATGTTTTATATAACTATCATAATAAGTCATTTAATTAGATCAAGTTGAAATTTCATTAATAAATGGTTGGGTAATTAGAAGTAGCCTATCAGTTGCTACTACATCGAAGGTACCATACCATGAAAGATATATTTCATGTATCACACCTTCTCCAATATCATGTGGACACATCTCATACCTTTGATCCTAAGGAAGTTCAGTTAGATGACGATTCTACCTTTAAATATTATCATGTACACATCGTTGACTAAATCCCAAAGGTTCTCCAAGGAATGTATATCCCTCTTGTATGGGTGATATAGAAGAACAACCAAGAACATGATGAGAAATGGGAGTGGTAAGCTGATGTACCTACCCAGTGGAAAGAGTTGTTCTTAGACAGTGGTTCCTTACCCTTGTAAGGAGAACTTGTGCGGCATGTTCTTTTAAGGGGGAAGACTGTATGAACTCAGTTTTTCACTCTGGTATGGATCCTATAATTTTTATTCTAAATAATTAGTTTTGACCTAATATGGATTCTTAATTTGTTATTAAAGGTTAGAAGGGTTTCTGGGGATTCATCAGAGACTGGAACCCATCATTTTGGGATAAAACAGACTATGTTCATGGTTTAATGTAAACAGAGTGTAATTTTGCACGGTTTGGAAAACTATGTGGATGGTGTTTTTTCGGACAGAGCCACCTCACACGGTTGGTATATGGTCGTGTGTCCTAAGTGTGCGAGCTCCCCTTTTTCCCTGGTAACCATTCATGGTTTTCACACAGTTCAAAAAACCGTATGGACCAAATCATTTTGTTAGTGTCGTCCCACACAGTTTGCGCAGGATTTAACAAACCGTGTGTAGGATAATTTTATAGGTAAAATGTACAAAATTCCCTTAATGATATTACTAATACACCCATTCCTCCCTAATTCATGTTTATACGGGATTGACCTTTTTCTGTCACAATTTGGGGCTTCCCAAAGATCTAAACATGGAATCATGATATCCACATCATCCGTCATATGATCGAGATTTTGTTCATCACGTTGGATATGGAACGGTTAGTACTCGAGTACTCTTTAGTCGTTATTCATTTCATTCTCTCTTGACCTAGATATTTTCATGTTAGAGTTTTCCACATTTTCATAGATCTACTCTGATATGAGGCAAGTCAAGGTTCGATACCGTATTAAGAGTGTCTTATAACCCTAAGGTGGGTGGTCTATATCTTATCCCTAATGCTCTTTGAATTTGGAATATTTGTGTGGGACCCACAATTTTCGTTGGAAACTATTTCTTAAATTAACATTCCATGATTATACTTGTTAGAATCATATAATTATGATATTTCCTTATATGTGATTGTTTTTTAGTGGTTTCACCTACAACTCAATCATCCTCATGTCTAAGGTTATTCCATTTTTGGGTTTTTAGAGTTTTGGAACGTTTTAGCCACTATTCAGGTGCACCTTTTCATGACCTTTATAGTGGTGGAACATTCCATAATAAATGACATTGTATTAATGAGAATTTGACTATGGAATGTATTATGTATTCTCACCACGTGACCTACCTATGGTAAATGCTTCAAATTTATTATTAAATGTGAGATGTGAAATGTGAAATGTGGAAGGTCATTTATACTAAGTATATAACATGGCCTTAACCAATAAGTTTGAATAAAGGTTACATGTCTATAGAACCCCTTTTTAAATTGATGGAAGGAAGTGGAGTGAACCCCAAAAATTGAATATACCTTAATAGTTAATTAAGACTTGATTAATTGGATGAAATGCTACTTGGAAATTCTGCACTAATGGAAGATAAGGCTTGGAATAATAAATGAATGGTTGAGACTCTACATGAACAATCCACACTAATGGAAGGATATAACTTAACCAAATAAATTATTACCGGATTAGAATATCAAAAATGAATGTAATGACTCAAGATTTCCTTGGATTAAGAGAGGAGAATACATTAGGACCTAGGAACCCCATTCTGATTCAAGGATGAGGTTTTCTTAGGTTGATACCCACCCAGACATCGGTTCTGGTCTATTTCTCGGCTACCCGATATACTACCATAGGATCCATTTCATTATTACAAGATACCTCAGATACACTCCTTGGATACAACATTGACTAGTAGGTTCCATGGTGAATGACCATATGGACATATCTTTTCTTAGCTTTGTTTAACCATGGTCAATCACATTGGAATATGTATTCACCTTATTTTAAAATTCCTTGGATTAATATTCTTTTATTACACTCCTACCGTTTATCTACACTTAGATACTATCGAGTTAGCATTCCATGAGAATTATGTTACCTTGGTTATTACCCTAGAACTCCAACACTGGATATCATTGTCAGGCTGCCTTGTTACATCTTGGGACCTTCACTACTTATACTATGATGAGGTGATGTCAGTGTTCGCTATTCCTCACATGACCTATTAACATTAAATGAAAATTACATTATTAATGAACTAGTTAGGTGATTAGACAATAGTTTACAGATGAATAAGGTACATGGGTATTTAGTTATCTTGTACATCTTTATTTACATACATATGCATGCATGCACACTTATATATTCCATTACACATTCTAGATGTTATAGACATCATTGGTGGTTTCCCACTGAGATTTATCTCCCATCATATCTAGTAGACATTTAGTACCTGGAGTAGATTATATAATTACATTTATTGAAAATGGGATGTATAAAACTTCTAACACTTGATTTCATGCTGATATGATGGATCTTTATAGCATATTATTGAGTTGATTCTTGGGATGCTTTTACTAGTATTTTTTTTGTTTTCTTTTTAGAACAAGTTATGTCTGTTGTATTTTATCCATGTTGTCCAGTATTATAGTGACTTGAGATTACATTATCATTGTTCTAGTTGATACATTTATTATAATTTTCGTTTATCTATGGAATCTATTTTCTTCCATTGTTTTTTAGATTATTTATATTCAGTATTCTATACTACACTCTACTAATGAGGGAATAGTCTTTCAACAAAAACACCATAGGCCCTCACTGAAAGTCGGCAACCTCTTGCATTTGTGGAGATTCCCTTGAGTCCAGGTGACCCACTAGGCATGAGTCACCCATTAAGGGTCATTTGGGTCTTGGACGTCAGATGAAGATATTCCATTTTATAAAAGAGGTTAGGGGAATTATTGGGGTTTTAGAAAATTTTAAATTGATATAAATAATTTTGTCAATTAAAAAATTTTCAGACTAATTTGATTAAAATATTATGAAATTTTCAATTATAATAATATCATATAAAAAATTATATCATTTTTTTAAATTTTACCTCTATGTTTTTTAAACCCTCATTAACCGCTTTGACACTTATAGGGAAAAATAAATTTTAACACATTTGGGGTCAATATATTTATTATAAATGGATAAATTTCACACAAATGTACCATCGATGAAATTATAAACCATATCTTGTTCCGATGAAATGATATCTGTTTCTTAATAATTTATATCATTTAATATAATAATATTAATTTTTATATATCATTAATATCAATATTTATGATATTCATTGCATAAATTTTAAGTACATCAATATAATAAGTAAAATTTGAAAATAAATGTATTTTAATAAATACATATCATTTCATATTAAAAATACAATCATGTATCAAATTAAATAAGTTAAATTACAATAAATTTAATATTTTTAATATCATTTATTTCAGATTTGAATTAACTAAATTATTACTGCATCATCCTTTTGTAAATATTTATAGTTATTAATAATTAACTAAAAATTAAAAAAAATCCATGATGATATATATCTCATTATATTTCAAAATAATATTTATAATCGAATACATCATTTGGTAACCCCTGTGTGACAAAATATTAGAGATATTAAAATCAATTTTGTGACATTATTTACAATTCTTTAAATTAATATATTTTCTTTATAATATTGTCAAAATAAAAAAAGTCTATTTAACCAAATCTCGTTTGATTACGGATTAAATGAAATCCTGAAAAAAAAAATTAAGTCATTTGTTAGTATCATTTTACAATCCTTATCATTTAATTTTTATCATGCGTGGCCTAATTTACATTTTACCATTGTAAGAGAACTTACTATAGTTTATATTAAAGGGGATTATTTTCTAAAAAAATTCACACTTAATAGAAATTTTTAATACATTTCCCAATATTTCAAAAAAATATTTGGAATACTTTAAATTTAATTTAGTCTAAAATAAGATAATAAATAATGTTTTCTGAAAAATTACTTTTTTTAATTTAATAATGTTTCTCTACTAAATTGTTCAATAATATTTATTTATAAAATTTATTATTAGACTATATTTGATAAAAAATGATCTTATACAATTTTAAAAATAATTAAAAATATATTTTCACTCTATAAGTATTTGGTATTAAATACAATTTTTAATAATAATTTTATGTCTTTTCAATATTCACTAAAAAATAAATCCTTTTTGAAAATTATCAAATATTCATCATAATAAAATCTTTAATTGAGGAATTAAAAAATTATGTTAATTGTCACTGATTAAAATACTACAATTTCAAATTTAATTTCAAAATAAAACATTATATGACTAGAGTTTAATATAACTATATAATTTTTTGTTATAAAATTTCATACCATTTTTATAGTGAATATATCTCTTTAATATATTACAAATGAATATTTATTAGACATGAATATGATTTATTCAAAAAATAATTAAAAACATTTATTCTCCCCTTTTGAAAATTATAATCATTAAAATTTATTCACTTATTATGAAATTGTGGATACATTTTTCTCATATAATTTTCAAACTCTCATGTTATATTATCAAACATACAGTTTTCCCACTAAAAATTAACTTAGTGAATTTCAGTATTATGAAACTCTTTCCATATATGATTATTAATAGATATTTTTATTTTTTCATAAGAAATGTTCTCTTACAACTCATCTATTTTTTGGAAAAAATAGAGATGAGACTAGCATAAAAAATATTAATATCGAAACATGAAAAACATTTTTTATCTTTGATAAACTGAGTGAAAAATCCAATCAGTGGGAAAAGATCATTCTCTAGGATTTTATATATCCCATGGAACCATTTACAAATCATACAATTTTTACTATAACTCATAAAATATTTCGATTTATAGTATTTATGAAAAAAAATATCACTTACTTAAAAGGAATGAACTTTACGCAGGTTATATGCATATCATTCATACATGCTCTGAGATGTCACCAAATGTTTCGATTTACCATTACCTTATGAACCATTTCCTCAACCTAATCTGATTAAATCAGCTTCTTTTTTCCAAATTTATCTCAAAATAAAGTAGTTCAACATTTGATTCTATATAAATAGTAAATGGGTTTTACCATTATAATAGAATATAATCTTATATGATAAAAATATCAACTAAAGTATGTTATTGATCTCAAATTCACTAATAATATTCGAAACCTGTATATATAATTTCATCAATTGATTGAATTGTCTATTTTGAATTTCCATCAAATTTAAGATGAAAATATGTATTAAAATTTAATTAATTAGTCAATGAAATATAATTTTATTTAAAAATATTTTACGTAAACTGGGTATCATGGTTAGATATGATGGATAGGGAAAATCCATTTGACATGACTATCTTTTTTACATAAATTTGATAATGTTCATCCAAATAAATAGTATATCAAATGGGAATAAAATTCATAGATTTAATTAGTAAGTCATAAATAACCCAAATCTTAGTATTACCTAATGAATTGTTCATAATCCACCTAAAAAACCACATATATTCTTTTCTAATATCGATTGTAATCCAATTAAAGGATAAATCATACCAATTATTAATTTTCATTCTTCTTCTTCCTAATTAAAAGAAAAAATCTCATGGTAAATTTAAAAAACATTTTTCATTCCATGCATATATAAATACTCCCAATAGACATTTTACATCATAGTACTAACAAGATGAATAGAAAAAATGAACTATAAGCTTCATTCAAATATTATTACTTCAATTGAGGACAAAAAGGTACAAATAATCAGTTTCTATATAAGAAAATACCATCTTTTTCAACATTAATTTTAGGAAACTTAACACTGATAGAAAATTACTATGATTATTATAACCCTCAGTAATCCATTAGAGATTTAAAAATTTGATAAATTAAATATGGATTCACTAAAACCTGAATGAAAACTAATGATTTTCCTTCAAAAAATCTATTACAAGATTTTTCAAACTACAAACAAAATGGTCATGTACCAAACATAATATGGTTAAGGAATAATTAATTTTCTAAATAGAAGAATCGAATTATTTTTTACATTTATTGGATGATAATGATTGATGCAGTCATAATATTTAATCATTTCTCATTATCATATCCAACAAATTATCAACACTTTCTGTGAGAATATATATATATATATAAATTTATGATTAGTAAATATTTATATCATGAAACTATATAAAATATTCCCCCAAAATTTTTAAATTAAAAACCATAAAAGATAAATTTGGAACTTCTGTAGAATAATTTAACTCATATGGTATTTGTTTACATGTAGTATAAGAAATTACATGTTTATTTTGCATCAAAACCCAACCAATTCTCATCAAAAAATCATATCTATAAATAAAAAATTCAGCATTCCTAAAAAATGTAAAAAATATCTAAAATTAATAATATTATTTTTTTTTCTAAAAAATAATCTATTTTTTATATGAGTTAAACTACATTTTTTTAGTTTACTTAGTTAGTTCTCTAGATAAACATGAAAACATTTCATCAATCCACTAGCAATAACTTGTAAAATCCGAAAAATAAAAGTTAAATTGATATTTTTAGGTCCTAAAAACTCATAAATAACTTTAGTTTTACAATTTTCAATAGTAAATACATAATTATAATCAATAATTTCAGGAAATTAAATGTTTATAAAGTAAATTTCATAGTTACAAAAAATAAAAAATAATTTCTCTTATTATAATCTATAAAAATATCATGTGGTATCTTGTAGGAGCCGCTTGTCTTTTAGACTAAACCAATATAACCCCAATAATAACACAAAAAACATATAAAAATATTCATTAAATTATATATTAATAAGGTATATGAATATTGATTGTTCATCAAACATCCCAATAGTAATAACTATAAATACATAGTTCCCATGTTTAGCCCGAAATGAAATCATTATAAAATCTACTTTATTAACTATAAAATGATGGTTCCCTATCATAATATAAATCACTGAAATAATTGGTGATCACTAAAGATAAAAAAAATAAATCATTGATTTGTAGAAATCAATGTTTTTTTAATAGTGATGTAATTGAAATCATGATTGTAACGACCTGATCCATAGTAGCCTAGAAAATCTTCTGTACATTAGTACATTGGAATAGATAAAATATTAATATAAAAAAGTCCCAATCTATTTAATAGTTATTGAATACCAAATTTTATACATGGTACACATATTAAATTGGGAAAAGAAAATAAATCTTAACAAAATTAAAAGTTCCCCATTCTTGATACTCAGTCCAGAAATTCATCATCATATCCAGGGGAAAGGAATAAAAATAAAGGTTTTGATAGACTTTTCAATAATGGTTAAAAACCGAATATATCATGAATTATTAATCATAAAAAACATGTAATGGTATATAACTAAAAACAAATTACAAAAAAAATCTTGATAATCCATAGTCAATATTGAAATGGAAACACCAGAAACAGAATTCATTTAATCAATAAATAGAAAATGAAATGGATCCATATATTATTTAATAGAATTAATATCATTTATATTAATAATAAATTGATCTGAAATGATGTTAACTCCTGAATAATGGATTCCATGTATCCTAGTAACATGAAACATTTATTGTTAACATGATTCACTAGATTGAATAAAACATACAAGGTAAAAATCAATCTGATTTATCCAACTAATTTGTCTCAGGAGACTACTGATACCTTGAGGAAATATAATTTAATATTTCCCACCCATTTTTATAGGTCATAGAAATTCCTCATATATTAATAAATTGATTTAAAAATTCACCTTATTATCAACAATATTTATTTAGTAAAGAATATGGATTTATCAATATTTCACTAGTTAATCAAATAACATCCAAAGTAACAACTATATTGAATAGGGTATAAGGATTAGCAATTAATCATATCAATCATAAAATAATTTCTATATCTAATATAAATGTATCCTATAATGAAATATTTTCTAATAAAGTAATTATTTTAATTTAAAGATAAAAATCCCAAAAGAAACTAAGATTTCACAAAAAAATATCATTGGTAAATTTTACATCATATATATTTGCATGAAATTGTCACGACCTGTCCTCGGGACCGGTTTCGTGACTGCCCCAAGCCCACCTTCCATAGGTCAGGGGCTGGAAACTAACACCAAAGGCGTAATTACTCAAGTTGGGAAGGCATTTCCTTTATAAAAAGTAAACACACACAAATAGAGTACATAATTGGAAGCAAACCACTAAGAAATACTATATACAGAAGAAGTGCTGGAAAGTAAAAGGGGCCGGAAATACAAGCCCAATAGTAAAGTACAGGTACAACTGAAAACAAGTACAACTAAAGAAAAGGATTAAAGCAGATATTGGGTCATCCTCCGGCATTCCCACCTGAAGGGTAGGTACAGATGGCCTATTCAACACCCCAAGTCTATCTGTCTGCTCCGTGTACATCTTTCTGAGTGGTCCACCTCTGGGTACCATCCAGTTTTGCTACTCTCTGCCCCAATCAGCATTGTCCATTGTCTGCAACTAGCACAACGAGGTGTGGGCATAGCTCGTGCAGGGGTGAGTATAATGATACTCAGTAGGGACCCTGAGACCTTCAAGGTCTCACAAAATCCAACAAGGATTACCACAAAGTACAGATTATATGGATAACCCTTACATAGGTATCTTCCCATACATATACCTAAGTTATTTAGTAACCCATATCAATCATGAGGAAAACATGAAAGTCATTGACTCTGCTCAAACCAGGATTTCGGTGAATTATAGATGTACAGATGATTAGTCGTGAAGCTAGATCATCTTATTCTATCAAGAGTCACTGCTTTTGACCATATAAAGTCTGAACCACACAGGATCGATGGGTATTAACCCCTAAAATGACCCACACAGGATCTGACCCACACATGATCAGTATGCGCTAACCCACAAGGGATCGTGGAACGGTGACCCACGTTGGATCTGACCCACACAGGATCGGTATGCGCTGGCCCACACAAGATCATTGAGCGCTAACCTCCATATAATATGTCTCCAACCTCCGCCTCACTATCAGCCATTGGATTCCTCACACCCGGTGCACTCGAGTTCCATAGAATCTTTCTTCGAGATATTGATCATACCCTGACTGCCACGAAACTCCACAAAGGATTAACCAAAAGGACCTCTATGTCGAAAGGGTTCCAATGCGATAGGAGTTGCGTCAATCGGACGTCCGGTCTGTGAGTTATTGGAATTTCCGTTTCAGGGGCCCGGTTGGTTTTTAGGTTCAAACCAACCCGACTGTACTCCAACTATGTCCAAACACCAAGTGGGTTATTCCAAAAGAATCATCTTGCTCTATGATTTATGTTGCCACATACGGTTCATCGATCAGACACCCGTAGCCCAAGATAGGGGCGAAAAGGTGTAAACTGGCCAAACAGGTCCGGGTCCGGTCCGACCCAATTAGACCAACCCGGCCCGACCCGGTCTGTGGGTCCGACCCGGTCCATGGGTCTGACCCAGTTCGAGGAAGCTGCCTGGCCCTAGGGGGCGGCCCGGCCCGATTGGGCAGCCAGACCCGAGTGGTCTTGCCCGGCCGAGGGCGGCCCGGCTGAGGTCGGCCGGTTGGTCCGTGTGGCCGGCTGCCTGGCCCGCATGGCTGGCTGGCTGGCTCACATGGCCAGTTGGCCATGCATGGCGAGGGGGGGGGGGTGGGGTGCGGCGCCCCCTGGCTTCCGAAGGAACCGGCGCTAGGCGCCGGTTCGGTGACCTGCGGGACTCGAGGGGTCCTGCCTGTAGCGTGTAACAGTGGTCGGCTCAGTCGGCCGCCCCTGGCTCCTCCACTACAGTGTGACGGCGCTGCGGTTCTACTAGCCTCCACGATATGCGATGGCACCGTGCCACCTCCACTGTGGCCCGACCTGGTCGCGGCCTCCAGCTTCTCCGTGCGGCGCGACGGTGCCGCGCTCATTGTCCGACCGTCGTGGCTCCCTTCTTCTTGTGTGGTGTGACGGCACCGTGCCCCTTGGGCAACGCCTCGGCCCGCCTAGCCACGGTTCGGTTCCCTGCTTGGCATGGAGGTGTCGTGCCCTTGTGGAAACTTGGCAGCCTTGCACTGCCAGTTTCTTCACGGTCCGCCTCCGTCATCAACAACAAGAACAACCAAAGGGGGAGGTTCAGTGGTGTTTGTGCGGTCTGAGACCTCCGCGTCATGGTTATAACATTTGGCATACCATAATCCAGAAATTTGAACAATGAAGAACGGAGGTTTATACTCATAAATAAAAAAACTCAAATTTCCCTACCTCAAGTTCAGTGATCGGTGACGGAGTCATGGATGGAGGATGTCGTTCTGTCAATATTGGAGGAGGAAGATCTTGGAGAAGACAAGTTGAGATGACATCGTCAGCATACTTCGTGGGCGGCGGTGCTTCCCTTTCTTTCTCTAGTTGAAGAAGGAAGAAGATGTTGTCCATCATTCTTTGGTGGTGAGGGCATTCTTCGTGTTCTTCGTGGAGAGGATGTAGTTCTCTCAATTCTTCCAAGATTCTCCAAGGCTCCACCAAAATAGATTTTTCAAGACAAAATGAAGTAATTGCTTGGTCTATTATTTTATTGTTGGCATGAATTCAAAAGAATTCAAAATGTTCCAATTAATTAAGTAAAGGAGTTTTCACTTTAATGAGGGGAAGATGAAGAGGCTCCCCACTTAATTGGGGGTTCCAAGGGGTTAAAGGGGGGTTAAAAAGTGCGTATGGGCCCCACCTTAATTATCCTCCCAAGGGAGGATATGCTCTAGTAGGCCCCACCACCATAACATCTCATGGGAGGTTATGTTGTGGTGGCCCTCACCCCCAACCTCCACTTGGAGGTTTCAACCACCCGAATTAAAATAAGGTAACTCTTATTTTTATTTAACTTAATTAAAAAACCCCAAAATCTAACTTCCATTCTCGTTAGAACGCAACCACGGTGAAGGTCTCACTATGTAATCAATGAGGCAGAGAGTTCAATGGTGCCCTCAAATTTCAGTTCTGAGCACCCGTTCAAAAGATATAAAATCTCGCTCGTACATTTACTGAATGTACCCGAACAAAACTTCAGAAATTGATTTCGGGCACACCAGACCTCATAATTAAGTGCCGTTGGAAACTATGGACTCATAAAATTCCCATGTATTTATGAAAAAACAATTCATGGAATTTCTGGGTCTTTACATTCTCCCCACTTCAGGGCTTTACATCCTCTTAAGCTACAACTCGAAATAAGGGGGGGAAAGGGGGTACTAAGCACACATTTGAGCCTCCCACTCCCATGTGCTCTCCTGGAGATCCCTATGCTGCCATAAAACGTGAACTAGAGGTATCGACCATCCACATAGGACCCGCTCTTATCGATCCCCAATCTCTACTAGAACCTTCATGATGGTCGCCCCATCATCGATGTCTAGCTCCCCGTGATCAATGATGTGAGACAGGTCATGCACGTATCTCCTCAGCTGAGATACGTGGAAGACATCATGCACTTGGTGAAACTATGGTGGAAGATCTAAGTGGTAAGCCACCTCGCCTACTCTGTAGAGGACCTGTAAATGTCCGATGAATCACGGGGAAAACTTTCTGCCTCATCCAAATCTCTGTAGACCTCGTCGAGGTCTGACCCGTAGAAATACGTGGTCACCATCCTTGAACTCTAGAGGTCTATATCTCCTGACAGCATATGACTTCTGCCTGCTCTGTGCAGTCTTCATCCACTCCTGGATGATCTGCACCTTCTCTGTGGTAGTCAGTACCATCTCTGGTCCCACTAGTGCTGACTCCCCTTAGTCTGTCCAGCATAATGGCGATCTGCAAGGTCAACCATACAAGGCCTCAAAAGGTGCCATATCGATGGTGGAGTGATAGCTGTTGTTGTAGGTGAACTCCACCAAAGGTAAGTGATCATCCCAGCTGCGACTGAAGTTGAGGACACATGCACAGATCATGTCCTTGAGGGTCTGAATGGTCTACTCGGTCTGACCATCCAGCTGAGGATGGAAGGCAGTGCTCAAGTCAAGATGCATCCAGAAATCCTCCTGCAACCCCTTCCATAGCAGAGAAGTAAACTGTGTGTCACGGTCGGAGACAATAAAAGAAGGTACTCCATGAAAACACACAATCTTCTGCACCTAGAGGCATCCCAAGCTCTCTACTAAGCCCTGCTCTCTGATTAGTTGGAAGTGGGCCGACTTTGTGAGTCGGTCAATGATCACCCATATCTAATCATGACTCTTGGATGTACACGGAAGATGGGTCACGAAGTCCATGGATATCCCATCCCACTTCCACTCTAGGACCTCTAAGGGTTGAACCAAGCCTACCGGTACCTGGTGCTCTGACTTCACTTGCTGAAAAGTGATGCATCGTGAGTCAAACTCTGCTAATGCCTTCTTCATACCTGGACACCAGTGTTGTTGTCGAAGGTCCTGGTACATCTTCACCACTCCTGGATATACCGCTAGAGGAGAAGTGTGTAAATCCCTCAATACTTCCTCCTGAAGTGCTACTGGTACCATGGTACGTCCTCTGAAGAGGATGACATGCTCCTCACCTTCAGAAAATCCATCAGGTGAATGCCCTATAGATATCTGAGCACGTCGTGTCTCGAAGTCAGTATCCCCAAGCTGTGCCTCCCTGACTCGCTGAATAAGTGGAGGAGTGACTATGAGAGACTGAAGAAAGGATTCTTCATCTCTATCCACAAAGTATATCTATAAGGCATCCAGCTACTCTGTTGCCTCTCCTAGAAGCTATATACCAGATCTCCTACTGAGAGAATTTGCTACAACTTTCCCCTTACCATATGTATAGACTATCTTGAGGTCATAGTCTTGGGGGAACTCAATTCATCATCATTGTCTTAGGTTTAGGTCTTTCTGAGAGAAGATATACCTGAGACTCTTGTGATCAGAGTACACGATAAAATGTTCACCCATCAGATAGTGCCGCCACATCTTCAATGCAAATACCATTGCTGCTAACTCTAGGTCATTGGTAGTATAGTTCTGCTCATGCTATCTCAACTGTCGAGAACCATATGCGATCACTACACTCTTCTGCAGCAGGACACACCCGAGTTCGGTCCCTGATGCGTCATAGTGAACTATGTACCCCACTCCCTCCTCGAGAAGCCTCAATATGGGGGAACTAGTCAGCCTCTGCCTCAGCTCTTGAAAACTCTAATGGCATCTCTCCAACCACACAAAGGGTTTCCTCTTCTTCTTCAAGACTGATATTGGTGTTGCAACTCTGGAGAAGTCTAGAATGAACCTCTGATAGTATCCAGCCAAACCCAAGAAACTTCATACCTCCGTCGCACTCCTGGGTGGCTCCCAAGAAAGTATAGCCTCAATCTTCACAGGATCTACAGCAACTCTAGCCTCTGAGATGACGTGTCCTAAAAAGTAAACCTCTCGAATCCAAACTGGATCATCGAGAACTTACCATAAAGCTGGTTCTCTTGGAGTGTGCTCAGTACTACCTACAAATGGTAGGCATGCTCCTCCTCAGTAGTCGAGTAGATCACTATGTTGTCAATGAAGACTATGAAAAAGTGATTGAGGTAAGGTTGGAAGATCCTGTTCATGAGACTCATGAACACTATTGGGGCATTGGTTACACCGAAGGTCATAACAAATAACTCGTAGTTTCTATAACGACACCTGAAGGTCTTCTTCTGCACATCCGCATCTCGAACTCTGAGCTGGTGGTATCCTGACTTGAGGTCTATCTTTCAGAACCATTGTGCTCCCTTGATCTGATCAAAGAGGTCATCAATCGTTGGGAGTGGGTACTTGTTCTTTACGGTCACCTGTTTTAGGCAACGGTAGTCAACACAGATCCTCAAACTCTCATCATCATTCTTGGAAAACAGAATCGGGGCTGCCAAGAGAGAAACACCGGGCTGTATGAATCCCCTCTACTACAAGTCCTTTAGTTGTACCTGTAGCTCGCGAAGCTCAGCGGGATCCTTTCGATATGCTGGAGTAGATATCGGTGTCATCCTGGGGTAAAATTCTATATAGAATTCCATCTCTCTACGAGGAGGTAGTCCTGTAACTTCGTCAAGGAAAACATACGTGTACTGGTCCACCACTATAGGATAAGTCAGACTCTCCACATCTACTGCTCCGAGGGTAAGGCAAGACAACTGGTGAGTGATCGGCTGCACCCTCCTCTGAGTAAGTCTATCCTATGCTGCAAAGGTTCCATTCTCACTGGTGAAGGTGAACCTAGTCCCATCAAGAAGGATACACTGCACTTTGCGCCTAATACAGTCAATTTGTGCATGGACTGTAGATAACTAGTTCATACCCAAGATGACGTCATAAGGACTTGACGCCACTATGAGGAGATCCCAGCAGAATCTCTCATCTCCTAGAGTAAGCTCACACTGCCGGCACCAGTGCGTAATCATCGATTCTTCTTCTGTATGAGTCTCTATCCATAAAGATCGAGCCAACAGCTCCGTTGGAATCTATGAGCTCCGAACGAGGGTAGTGGATATGAAAATGTGATTGGCACTTATGTCTATATGAACTACAGTTAAGGTGGATTAGACACAGATAGTACCTCGAATCATCTCTGGAGAGTCATGGTTATATGCCTCATCTTCCTGCAGCTGAGCTTTTTCCTATCCACCTGCTCCCAGTGGTTGGGGTGGACCTCTTGGTGGTGGTGGTGGTAGAAACACCTCAAAAAATTGTCCTCTTCCAGCTGCTCAACCAGATCCTCTACCATGTCCACCTACACCCTACGGACCGCCTCGATTAAACCTATTCCTCTACCTGGGAGGTCCCTCAACTGACTGTTGATCATATGTACAGCAGGTTGGACAGTCACGTGCTTTGTGACCCTACCCATCGCATGAGTAGCACTGTCTACTTCTAGCATAAGTGTCTCTAATCTGTGGGCCCTGCACAACCAATCCTGAGTCATGTGGTCGACAACCTATGGGTCTGGTCCTCTTGGACCTCTGCATCATCTATCTACTGCTAGCTGCAGAAATCTCCGCTGCATGTCGACTAGTAGTGGGTTTCACTGTTGATGAATGCTCAGCAAGGAAACTCTCTACTATGAGGGCTCTCTCTAACACCCCCCACATGTGTTGGGATGTTGAGGGAGATCATCGAGACTCTGATCTCTCACCAGAGCCCCTTCTCGAAGGTCCGGGCCCTGAAGAATGGGTCCCACACCATATCTATGGAGTAGTGTGAGAGGTCATTGAATCTCGTTGAGTACTATGCTACTATCATACTACCCTGTTGTAGATGGAGAAGATCCTGTATTCACACCACATTAAGGTTGGCTGGTACAAACTCTGCCCAAAACAGGCTCTTGAAGTCTGTCCAGAGTAATGTCACCTCATCGTGAACCTGGAGCATCAGGCTCCACCATCTGCCTGCTGATTCCTAAAGGAGACTCGCAGCAAGAATCACCATGAGGTCTGCTGGTGTCCCTACCATCCTAAAAACTCTCACCATAGCCTCCATCCAATCCTCAGCCATCTGTGGGTCCACCTCTCCTCAGAACCTGGGTGGCCTCTGGAGGTGAAACTCATGCAACGCACTCAAGCAGCGTGCATTGTCTTCTGTTGGGGTTGGTGGCATCAGTGGACCAAAGGTAAGTGGTACCTCTTGTGACTCCTCTAGTAAAGGGTCCTACACTGAGGCCTCGTCGCTCGGTGGGCTGTCAAAGCGTACGAATCTCAGGGCTCTAACTAGTCGTCCATGGGTAGGCATCCTAAAAGAAACAGATGTGACACGGTTAAAAGACTATACCTGGTGAGCAGACCTTGTTGAGAGGACTTAAAAAACTATTGAAAACACACACACAATCAGTTTTTTTGTGCACTAAGTCGGAAATTAGTGTTCAGGGTCCTGCTGTATGGATACGTCAGCCGACGCACCAACACTGGACTCCCTGAACTGAAAATCACACTTAGTACCCTTAACACTATTGCTTCACAGAAAATAATGATCAAAGTCCTAAGTTCTGTGGTAGAACTGACTCCTCTAATACCAATTTGTCTTGACCTGTCCTCGGGACCCGTGCCATGACTACCCCAAGTCCACCTTCCATAGGCCAGGGGCAGGTGACTAGCACCAAAGGCATAATTCCCTAAGCTATGAAAGAATTTACTTTACAAAAAGTAAACACACACAAATAGAGTACACAATTGGGAGAAAAACACTATGAAATATTGTATACAGAAGAAGTGCTAGAAAGTAAAAGGGGATAGAAATACAAGCCCAACAGTAAAGTACAGGTAAAAATGGAAGCAAGTACAACTGAAGAAAAGAAGTAAAGTAGATACTAGGTCATCTGACGTCATTCCCACCTGATGAGTGGGTACATATGGCCTCCTCAACATCCCAAGTCTGTCCATCCGCTCCGTGTACATCTCGTCGAGTGGTTCACCTCCAGGTACCGTCCAGTTCTGCTACTCTCTGCCCCGATTAGCGATGTCCGTCATCTAAAACCAACACAATGAGGTGAGGGCATAACTCGTGTAGGTGAGAGTATAATGATACTCAGTAGGAACCCCAAGACCCTCAAGGTCTCATAAAATCCAATAAATATTACCACAATGTACGGAGTCAACGGATAACCCTTACTTCTGTATATGCCCATACATATACCAAAGTTGTTTAGTAACTCATCTCAATCGTGAGGAAAACATGAAATTCATTGACTCATCTCAAACTAGGATTTCAGTGAAGTATAGGTGTACAGATGATTAGTCGAGAAGCTAGATCATCTTATTCTATTAAGAGGCACTGCTTATGACCATACGGAGTCTGATCAATAGAGGATTGATAAGTACTAACCCCCGCAATAACCCACACAGGATCTGACCCACATGGGATCGGTATGTGCTGACCCACATGGGATCGCAGAGCACTGACCCACATAGGATCGGTATGCGCTGACCCACGCAGGATCTTTGAGGGTTGACCTCCGTATGATCTGACTCCAACCTCCGCCTCACTATCATCCACTAGATTCCTTGCACCCGGTGCGCTCGAGTTCCGTATAATCTGTCCTAAAGATATTGGTTGTATCTAGACTACCACTAAACTCCACAAATTAGTTACCCAAAATACCGACATGTCGTAAGGGTTCCAACATGACAGACGGTGCGTCAATCGGACGCTCGGTCTGTGAGTTATTGGCATTTCCGTTCCAGGGGCCCGGTAGGTTTTTAGGTTCAATCCAACCCGACCATACTCCAACTGTGTCCAAACATTAAGTGGGGTATTCTAAACGAACTGTCTCTCTTTAAGCTTTCTGTCGCCGTAGACGGTTCGTCAACCAGACACCCGTAGCCTAAGATAATGGCGAAAAGGTGTACACGCCAAAGGGGTCTGGGTCTGGTCCCACCCAGTCGGACTGACCCGGCTCGACCCGGTCCGTACTAGGGTCCGACTCAGTCCAAGGAAGAGGCCTAGCCTAAGTGGGCAGCTCGCCCCAAAGGGGCGGCCCGACCCGAGTGGTCCGGCATGGGGGCGGCCTAGCCGAGCCCGGCTGACTGGCCCGCATGGCCGGCTGGCTGGCTGGCTCGCATGGCTGGTCGGCCATGCATGGGGGGGGGGAGGTGAAGAACCCCCTATCTACTGAAGGAACCAGTGCTAGGCATAGGTTCGGTGACCTGCGGGACCCGAGGTGTCCCGCCTGTAGCGCGCACCAGCGGCCGGCTGAGCCGGCCACCCCTAGATCCTCCACCGCAGTGCAATGACGTCGTGGTTTTTCTAACCTTCGCACTACGCGATAGCTCCACGCCACCTCTGTCACGGCCCGTCCTGGTCGTGGCCTCTAGCTTCTCCATGCAGCGCAATGGCACCACGCCCCTCTGACACCGCCATGGCCCGCCTGGCCACGACTCGGTTCCCTACGCGACACATCGGTGTCGCGCCCTTGTGGCGAACCGGTGGCCCTGTGCCATTGGGTTTTTCATGGTCTGACTCCATCATCAACAACAAGAACAACCAAAGTGGGAGGGTTGGCTGTGTTCATGCGGTCTGATCCCTCCTCATCATGGAGATAACATTTGGCATACCATAATCCAAGAATTTGAACAATGATGAACGGAGGTTTATACTCATATATAAAATAACTCAAATTTCCCTACTCAATTTTAGTGATCGATGATGATGTCGCAGAAGGCGGACGTTGTTCCTTCAATGTTGGAGGAGGAAGATCTTGGAGAAGAAAAGTTGAGATGATGTCGTCGGCGTACTTCGTGGGTGGCGGTGCTTCCCTTTCTTACCTCGGTTGAAGAAGGAAAAAGATGGTGTTCGTCATTTTATAGCCCCCTAAAAGAGGCTAATATTCATTTCTTATAATATAATATTCATTTTCATTATTAATCATATATACCATTATTAGTTCATTTTACACTTTGAACATTATTTCACATTATGACTGTAATTGCTTCTTAAAATGCACTATTACATGGTACCTTCTTGAGCTTCTCATAAAACAATCAATGGTCTTGATTTTATGTTTATATTTTATTTTCAGGTCTCCCATTATATAAGGAACAATTAATTCTTTTAGAACACTAGGAGATTAAATTTGGAAGACCACCAAAGTGGGCTTTGAACCAACTATATTCTGGACAAAGTGATTTGGACAGTAGCCCAATAAAAGTACTATAGAGGACAGAATTGAAGCCCAATGATTCTGAAATAATAAATTAATATAGAGGATATTATTGGTAAAATTTCATTTAACACAGGACTAAGCTAATTCTGATGTTTTAATGGTGTTCCAGGTGGCCAAAGTTGATAATGAAATTCTAGGCCAGATTCTAAGGCCTAGAAAAACAGCCCACCATTTAAATCATATCTCGATAACCGCATATTATTTTGAGCTGAACATTTACAGGCCTTTACATTACATAAGGTGATAAATTTTATCCTTCTATGGACCACTCTAATTCGTTCATCTAGAAGGTCCTTTTGGCACGTGTTTCCGGTGGATGCAAGCTAGATGCCATTTCGGGGGAAGAGTGGAAAAGTCACATCTCCATTAATTGTCCACCCTCTTTTCCCCAACACAATTAATTATAGTCACATGGTATGATGGGGGATCTTCCAAATTATTCCAAAATTCCTATTTAATGCAGTAGTGGTGGAGTATTTGGAGGATCTTGGAGCTTTGTTTTCATTGTAATGTTATTATGCCAATTTGTCTTCGTAATGTTCTTCCTTATCATGTAATTTGTTCAAATCACCTTAGTTTTCAATAAAATTTATTCTCATTATTATATTTCGTTTTCTTAATATCACCTTGATACCTTTTCCTCAAGTTGTGAACTTGTTCAAACCAAACCTTGTGATTTTGTTCACACAATGGTGGAGTGTTTGTTATTTTGTTCTTTTTACTTCTTCAATTCCACCCTTGTAAGTCTACTTCCCACTTCCATTGACAAAATGTCATCAATGTAGGGAAAAATATTTTATGTGTTGATCTAAGGTAGTATCAAGGTACTGAATTGGATTTTATTTATCACTCTCTAAAGGTTTTTAATTTATTTTATTTGAGTTTTTCTTTCATTCAATGATTTTCTCTCTTCCTCTTCCTTATTGAATTTATTCACCACACTTTTATGTGCTAAGTAGACCCTTTACCTTGGAGTGCTCATGAAAATGATCCTAAAAGTGAATAGATTATTAGAATTTGTTTTTGAATGTTCTTAATTTTTAAGTGATGAGGTTAGTCTGAATTCATTGTATGAATCCTTCTCAAAGTAAAGAAATTGAAATTGTAAGAGAAAAAAATAATTCATCCAATCCACCCTGAGAAATAACCTTGGATCAACTCATTTTCTCATAATTTGAATTCACATATATATCTCAGTACTATTTTAAAACCATATAAAATCAACCCAAGATATCCACTTCATATCCAAAAACCCATCTTTTTTATTGTGTGTATAAGGATCTTCTTAGGTCTCTGGGGATTTGATGACCCAAGCTACACTGCAAGCGACTGCTTAACCCCTAAAACATGGGTAAATTTGGGTGAAACCAAATTTTTCACCGTTTATGGGGACCCAAGTAAGTTCCTTAGACCCAAAACCTTATTTTTGTACCCCAATTATTCTATTCTCACCCAAATTCTATTATCTTTTCCCTTTATCACTTTTTTTCTTTTGGTACATGTCCGCCTACACCCGTGATAACTCAAACAGATTAGTTAGGGTGGAAACTCCTAGGATATGGGAGTCAAGTTCATCTAAGGGATTGTTTACATTTGATAAAAATATTCTTGAAACTCCAAATTCACCAATTAAAACAAGTACAATTGAGGGTCTTCAACGAAATCAAATGGTAAACCCTGTGGGTGATCAAATGGGAAACCTGAACCAAGAAGCTCCAAACATAGGGATTGTGGTCGATCAAACCATGAGAGACTACCTCACTACAGCATGGACCAATGCCCCCTCATGAATTAGAAACAATTACCTATGAGATTCCAACTACATCTTTAAACCCCATGTCTTAAACCACCTTCCAACATTCCATGGAATGGAGTCTGAGATGACATACCTTCACATTAAGGAGTTCAATGATATTGTAGAAACCATGTGTCCCCCACATCAAATTGAATTAGCTAAAATGAGGCTATTTCCATTTTCCTTATATGATAGAGCTAAAAATTGGTTAAAAATTTTGAGACCATTATCCATCAACTCTTGGGACCAATTACAAAGGGAATTATACAAAAAATACTTTCCCCACCACAAAACAATAGCACTCAAAAAGAGCATCCAAAACTTTTTTGAAAAAGAGGGAGAGTCATTCTATGAAACATGGTAGAGATTCAAAGACACCCTAAACATGGTTCCACACCATGGTTTTCCTATTCCTGAACAAGTGAGAGTTCTCTATGAAGGGTTGGGCCTGGGGAATAAAAAATTCATTGACATGATGTGCAATGGGACCTTTAAAAACAAATCCCCAAATGATGATTATGAGTATCTAGAAATAATTGCTAAACAAAACTAATCATGGGGAACATCACCTTATTCTAAAAAGCCACAAAGAACTACTGGAATAAATACAATGAGAGAAGAGGAAAGCCTCAGGGATAAACTCTTAGCACCCACTAAAAAGGTTGAAGAGAGAAACCTTAGAAAAATCCATGGAATCCAAAATATAGACCATGTTTGCACAATTTCTGACAAACATGTCCACAAAATAGACAACTACCCAACCATTACATCCATCAAGGATGTTATTCTAGGAGGACCACCAGCTAAAGTCAATGCCCTAAACATTCAAATCCTCATTACCAAAACACATTCAACCCAAGGTATAATGACCACCCAGGTGTCTGCTGGAGAGATAACCAACAACCTAGCCAACCATAGGGAAAAAATTAGTACCCCCATCAGAACTACCAAACCCATAACTACATCCAAACCCAACCTATCCAATACCAACAACCACCAGTCCATCTTCAACAAACCATCCCACCTCAAAAATACCCCCTGGGATAAACCAGTCTTCTCAAGCACTAACCCAAATGGTTCCACAAAGCCTACTAGAACGACTGTGCAAACAAATGGAAAGGATGAACTTGGAAGTCTCTTCCCTAAAACAAGAACTTCAAACCATAAAAACTGGAAAGGCACCCATTCCTACACAAGCCATTCCACAACAAATAGTAAGGGGAGAGTCAAGTTTCACTCATACTACTCATGAACAACTAATGGCTATGACTATTTTAAGAAGTGGGAAATCAATTGTGAAACCTGAACAGCTAATTCAAAACCCAGCTGAAGATTAAAACTTGGATTAAAATTCAAATGAATCAAATGGGCAAACAGAAAAAAAAATGATAACATTGTCAAAGAATGAACTCTTCAACAAAAAAAACCCCTAACCTGCACTATTTTCTCAATGCATGATCGAGAAAACCAAGCCTGAATTGAATGAAACATTGAGGGAAATATTCTCACAAGTAAAGTTGAACATTACACTCCTAGATTCTATTAAAACCATTCTTGCATGCTCGAAATACCTTAACTACCTATTCACATTTAAAACGAAATTATCACATAACAACCAAGTCCATTTAGTAGTAAATGTTAGCACAACAATTCAAGGGATCATTCCTTTTATGTTGAAAGACTCAGGTTTCCCTTACATCAATGTTGAACTAGGAGAGAGAAAATTTGTCAAGGCCTTGTGTGACCTAGGTGCTAGTGTCAATCTCATCCCCTATGTTGTGTACTCTCAGTTAGGCCTAGAAGAGATCCAAACCACATCTGCCACACTTCAACTTGTTGATCATAGAATTAGGGTTCCAAAGCTTATTTTAAAGGATGTTCTGGTAAAGGTTGAAAACTTCATCTACCCTGCTGACTTCATTGTCCTTGACAACTATCCAAACTTAGGAAATAAGGAACAAACCCCAATCATCCTTGGTCATCCTTTCCTTGCAAAAATCAACTCTGTTATCTGAGTTCAAAATGTAAACATGACCATCACATTTGGAAACACGAGTCTAGACTTGAACATCTACAATTCAAGCTCACAAATTGGGGATGACGAGGACATTTATGAAGTAAACATGATAGGAAGCATTGATAATGAATCCATATAACATCCAGGAATATTTGATGGATGTTTAAGTTAGGATGATATTAATTTCCTTTGTCTACATGAAGGAAGTTTATCTCCTTGGCCTAAATCATTTTCAAATTTCTCTTATGATAAAGTCTTAGGTCCAACAATCAGTGAAACCTTTCATGAAACCAATTTCATAGAGACCAATCAAACTTCCTTCCCTAAATCTGATCAAGCCAATCTATTAGCTGAAACTTCTACATGTGGGGAATCAATCCTATCTAAAACTCTAGGAAACAAAATTGATCTTGATCCAATGTCCCAATATTCTACTAAAATTATGAACCAACCTGATCTTGAATTGAAGGAACTTCCCGATGCACTCAAGTATGCCTTCCTAGGGGACAATAAAACACATCCTATTGTCATTTATTCTTATCTTGAAGCCAATCATGAGAAAATGCTTCGAGATTTCCTTAGGAAACATAAGAAATTCATTGGTTGGACCCTATCTAATATTCCTAGGATTAGCCCACTTATTGGGACTCATAGGATTGTTCTGGAATCTGATTCAAATCCATGCTGCCAACCTCAATGGAGACTCAATCCTAATCTCATGGAAGTAGTGACGAAAGAACTTCTGAAATTTTTAAAAGTTGTTATCATCTATCTCATAGCTGAGAGTGAGTGGATGATCCCAATCCAAGTTGTTCCAAAAAAAGGTTGGAATCATAGTGATAAACAATGAGGATGGAGAGATTCTTCCAACAAGGGTGATTAGTGGCTGGATAGTCTGCATCAACTATCGAAAGCTAATCTCATTTAAAATGAAGAACCATTTCCCCTTACCATTCATTGACCAAGTCCTTGAGAGAGTGGCAGGCCATGCCTTCTACTGTTTCTTAGATAGATAATCGGGTTATAATCAAATTGAGGTCTCCCTAGAGGATCATGGGAAGACTACACTCACATGTCTATTTGGCACCTTTGCTTTCAAATGCATGCCCTTCAGGTAATGTAATTCCCCTAGAACCTTCCAACGGTGCATGATGGGAATATTCTCAGACACGGTAGGATATTTTCTTGAGGTATTCATGGATGACTTGTATATGTTTGGGGATACATTTGAGGGATGTATGAGGAATGTAGAGAGAGTTTTGTCAAGATGCGAAGAAAATAATCTGGTCCAAAACTAGGAAAAGTGTCATTTCATGGCTAAAGAGGGAATAGTCCTTGGCTATCTTGTCTCAGGTAGGGGAATTAAAGTTGATAAAGACAAGTTTGACATCATTCGTCACCTTCCATCACCCAAAAATATCAAAGAAGTTATGTATTTCTTAGAACATGTTGGTTTTTATAGAAGATTCGTTAGGAAATTTAGTTCAATCACTTGTCCCCTTGGAGGTATTTTAGTAAAGGATGCTCTATTTGTTTGGACAGAAAGCTGTGAGGATTTATTATCAACCCTCAAATCATCTCTCACCTCTCCTTTGATCATGAAATCCCTAAATTGGAACCTTCTTTTTGAAATAATGTGTGATTCCAGTGACTTTTCTTTAGGATCTATGTTAGGAAAACGTTGTGATAAAAATTATTATGTAATTTTTTATGCAAGAAAATCCTTAAATGATGCTCAAATAAACTATACGACCACGGAGAAGGAGTTACTTGATATTGTGTTTTCTTTATAAAATTTTAGGTCCTACCTCTTAGGACCCCCTATCACTATGTTCACTGACCATTCTACTCTGAAATACCTTTTCCAGAAACAAGATGCTAAGGCTAGACAGATTAGGTGGGTCCTTCTCTTACAATAATTTGACCTCACAATCAAGGACAAAAAGGGTGTTAAAAATTTTTTTGCTGATCATCTCTCTAGGATAGAATTGAATGAAAAATTATCTCACCTTTATGTGTCAGATTCATTCCCTAATGAACACCTATACTCTATGAGTGACTGCCCTTCGTATGCCGACATAGCCAACTTCCAAGTTAAAGGAGTCATTCCCAAATACTTAGGGACTCAAGAGAGATGGAAATTCCTTTCTGATGTTAGGCACTATGTGTTTGTTGATCCATACCTCTATAAGTTCTTCCCTGACTAAGTCATTAAGAGGTGTGTCCTAGAATCTGAACAAGATTCCATCCTTAAATTCTGTCATAGTGAGGCATGTGGAGGTCCCTTTTCCTCTAATAAAACATCTGCTAAGGTTCTTCAGAGTGGTCTCTTCTGGCCCACCCTCTCAAGGGACTCATACTCATTTTTTCAAAGTTATCCTAGGTGTCAACATGTAGGGTCGATCAAAAAAAGGAATAAAATGCCACTCACTCCCATCTCAGTGATTGAAATCTTTGACTGTTGCGGAATCTATTTCATGGGTCCCATCCCAAAATCTAGGGGATATTTGTACATTCTTTTAGCTATTGACTATGTCTCAAAATGGGTTGAGGCGATTCCTACAAAATCTAATGATCATCAAATTGTGATTATATTTCTCAAAGAAAACATTCTCTCTAGATTTGAAATTCTTAGGGCTATCATTAGTGATCGTGGAACTCATTTTTGCAATCGCCCATTCTAAGAACTCATGGACAAGTATGGAATTTCATACAAAGTGTCAACTGATTACCACCCAAAAACCAATGATCAAGATGAGTTATCCAATCAAGAAATCAAAACAATTCTTGAGAAAACAGTTAATCTATCTTGGAATGATTGGTAAAACAAACTCTTAGATTCTCTTTGGGCCTATCTAACTGTGTTTAAAACCATTTTAGGAATGTCCCCATATAGGTTGGTTTATGGTAAAGCATGCCATTTTCTAGTGGATATTGAACTCAAGGCCTTTTGGGAAATTAAAAAAATTAACTATGACCTCTCATTGGCTGAAACAAAAAGAAAATTAGATCTCAATGAACTTAAGGAACTTAGGATGGAGGCTTTTGAGAATTCAACGATCAATAAATGTAAAGTACAAGCCTACCAATCTTGAAATATTAAATCTGAACACATTGTACTGGGTAAACATATTCTTTTGTATAGTTCTAAACTTTATTTACACTTGGGAAAGTTGAGGTCCAGATAGTCAGGCCCTTACATAGTGCATAAGGTGTACCCCCATGGGGCTGTAGAAATAAAAGATCGCACAAATAGTCAAACCTTTAAAGTTAATGGCCATAGAGTCAAACCATTCATTGAACCATTTCAAAAAAAATAATTTATTGAAGACTTGTGTGAACCAACCTTAGATGAGGAAAATAATTAACTAATTAGGGGTTTAGGTCGAGCTAGCGAGGTTAAACAAAATCACTGCATGGGAGGCAAGCTATGGTTCTCATGTATCCATTACATTAATTAGTATATCATACTATTGACATGTTCTTGTTTTATGAGTAAGGATTGGTATGAAAGGGGAGCACCATATTCATTCGTGCCACGTGGTGTAATCCCTGAGTAATACCTTACCCAGAAATTTAAGAGAAGTTAATGTATCATCAGTTTGTTTTATTTCTATGTGTTTTCATGTTAAATAAAAAATACTAAAAAGAAAAAAAATCCTTAGATTGTTGAACTGTTCTTATTTTATGAGTAAGGATGGGTATGAAAGGGGAGCACCATATTCATTCGTGTCACGTGGTGTGATCCCTGACTAATACCATAACTAGAAAGTTAAGATAAGACAATGTATCATCAATTTATTTTATGTTTTTGTAGGTTAAAAGAAAAATAATAAAATAATATTAATTTAGATTGTTAACCTATTCTTCTTTTATGATTAAGGATGGGTATGAAAGGGGAGCACCATATTAATCTATGTTACGTTGTGTGATCCCTGAGTAATACCTTACCTAGAAATTTAAGAGAAGACAATGTATCATCAGTTTATTTTAATTTTTTTGTTTTTATAGGTTAAAATAAAAATAATAAAATAATAATAATTTAGATTGTTGACCTATTCTTATTGTATTAGTAAGGATGGTTATGAAAGGGGAGCACCATATTCATCCGTGTCACGTGGTTTGATCCCTGAGTAATACCTTACTGAGAAATTTAAGATAAGACAATGTATCATAAGTTTATTTTATTTTATTTTTATTGTTTTTTTAGGTTTAAAAATAATAATAATGATATATATTTAAAAAAAATAAAGGCATGTCGTAGGTAATTGGTAAAAGCTGGTCACAACCGTCCAAGCCATTGGTACTCAAACTAGTACTGAAGGGAGATTGGGGAATGCATTTTCAACATCAACCACCAGGTGACTTCATTCCATAATTTTAATTTTCAATGTCTTATTTGAACTTCTACCCTACCCCCTTCTAATTTTCTATTTCATTAAACACTAGGGATAGTGTTATTCTATGTTGGGGGTAGATAAAATAAAATAATTTATTTTTTTTCATCATAAAATGTGTGGAAGGAAAATTTCCATAAACCTTGAACATGATAACACACATTTCAAACTCTGAAATTGGATATCAAATAATTTTGAATTCCTTGATTCTGATTTTAATGCAAGTTTAAGTTCGTGTGCATAGATTTTGGAAAGTGTGGTTGTCCGATGTTCTTTTTCACCATTTATAATTTCATCCATTTATTTTAAAAAAATCACAATGCACGTCCTCTAGATTATCGGTTATTAGTTTGAGTTCTTGGGGTCCTTAATAAATTGCATTGGAGTATTAAAAAAATCAATTGTGAATAGAGCAATGGATTAACCTAATATGTGTATTTTGGAACTTGGGGATCATGAATCCATAGTTGTCTAGCCCAGAGTTGGGAATTTTATCTCCATTTTTGGTAATTTGATTTTTTTTATTGAGTTAACTTGAGATGATGTCCGAGTATGTGAGTTTCACTTGGTGCCCTAAGGGCTTTGAGCTTGGGAGTCATCAGCAATGTCTTGCTACATGGGTTGACTTGATTGAGTTCAATTTCAATTACCATGGCAAAAAAAAGACAAAAAATTTTGAAAAAAAATAAATACTCATCTTAAAATTTAATTTTGATCCCTCCTAGTGCTTCTATCTTTTCTCCCTCGAATGAAAATGAACCCCCATGTCTATTGTGACACACAACACTTCATCACACTTAATTGAAAATGGATGAAATATAGAGATGAATTTGAACAAAGGAATGGGCTTGGGATTGGGATATGCTTATGGACATAGCTTGTTTTAAATGTTTTTTATGGGTTTCATAATTTTTTGGTATGAGATCTTGGGGTGAGAAATGTGTATTAAAATGTTTTTGGAAAAGGGAATTCAAATTTCATATTTTTGAGATATATTTTTATCGGGACTAGAAAACTTCATGTTTGTGGGTGTGATTAGCCCCTAAAAGAGGATAATATTCATTTCTTATAATATAATATTCATTTCCATTATTAATCATAGATACCATTATTAGTGCATTTTACACTTTGACCATTATTTCACATTATGACTGTAATTCCTTCTTAAAATACACTATTACATGGTACCTTTTTCAGCTTCTCATAAAACAAATAATAATCATGATTTATTGTTTATATTTTCTTTTCAGGTCTCCCATGATATAAGTAACAATTCATTCTTTTGGATCACTTGGAGATTCAATTTGGAAGACCACCAAAGTTGGCTTTGAAATAACCACATTCTGGGAAAAGTGATTTGGACAGCAACCCAATAAAAGTGACGTAGAGGACAGAATTGAAGCCCAATGATTCTGAAAATTTAAACAAAGATATAGAATATTATTTGTAACATTTCATTTAACAGTGGACAAAGATAATTCGGAAGTTTTAATGGTGTTACAGGTGGCCCAAGTAGATAATGAAATTATGGCCCAGATTCTAAGGCCTAGATGAACAACCCACCATATAAATCATATCTCGAGAACCACATATTATTTTGGGCTGAACTTTTACAGGACATAATATGACATACGGGGATATATTTTATCCTTCTATGTCCCACTATAATTCGTTCATATAGAAGTCCCTTTCGGCATGTCTTTCCGGTGGATGCAAGCTGGATTCCATTTCGGGGGAAGAGTGGAAAAGTCGCATCTCCATTAATTTTCCACCCACCTTTCCCCAACACAATTAATTAAAGGAACATGGTATGATGGGGGTTTGGAAAAATCCTTCCAAAAATCCTGTTTAAGATTCTAGTGGTGGAGGATTTGAAGGATCTTGGTGCTTTTCTTTCATTGTAATGTTATTATGCTTGTGTTTGTAATGTTCTTCCTTCTCATGTAAGTTGTTCAAATCACCTTAGTTTTCAATAAAAATTCGTATCCTTCTCTTATTATGTTCTTCTTAATATAACCTTTATACTTTTTCCTCAATTTGTGAACTTTTGCGCACCAAACCTTGTGATTTTGTTCACACAACTGTGCAGTGTTCGTTATTTTTTTGTTTTTTACTTCTTCAAATCCATCATTGTAAGTCTACTTCCCGCTTCCATTGACAGAATTTCATCAATGTAGGGATAACTATTTTATGGTTTGATCCAAGGTATTAGCAAGGGGAAAGATTGGATTTTATTTATCACTCTCTAAAGTTTTTTAATTTCTTTTATTTGAGTTTTTCTTTCATTCAAGGATTTTCTCTCTTCCTCTTCCTTATTGAATTTATTCACCCCACTTTTATGTGCTAAGTAGATCATTTACCTTGGAGTGCACATGAAAATGATCCTACAAGTGTATAGATTATTATCATGTGTTTGTGAAGGTTCTTAATCAGTAAGTGATGAGGTTAGTTTGAATTAATTGTATGAATCCTTCTCAAAGTAATAAAATTAAAATTGTAAAAGAAAAAAGTAATTCATCCAATCCACCCCGATCAATAACCGAGGATCAACTCATTTTATCATAATTTGAATTCACATAGATATCATGGTACTCTTTTAAAACCATATAAAATCAGCCCAAGCTGGCCACATCATAGCCGAAAAACCCATCTCTTTTTATTGGGTGTCTAAGGATTCGACAACCCAAGATACACTACAAGCGACCGCTTAACCCTTAAAACACGGGTAAATTTGGGAGAAACCATCATTTATTTGTGGTGAGGGGAATTCCTTGAGGTCTTCATGGAGAGGATGTAGTTCTCTCAATTCTTCCACGTTTCTCCAAGGCTCCACCAAAAGAGAGTTGCCAACAAAAAATGAAATAATATCTTTGTCTATTATTTTATTGGTGGCATGAATTCAAAAGAATTAAAAATGTTCTAATTAATTATGTGAAGGAGTTGTAACTTTAATGAGGGGAAGGTGAAGAGTCTCCCCACTTAATTGGGGGTTCCAAGGGGTTAAAGGGGGTTAAGAAGTTCATGTGGGCCCCACTTTAATTATCCTCCCAAGGGAGGTTATGCTCAAGTTTTCCCCACCACCATAACCTCTCATGGAAGTTTAAGGTGTGGTGGCCACCACCCCTAACCTCCACTTGCAGGTTTTAACCACCCAAATAAAAATAATATAACTCTTATTTTTATTTAACTTAATTAAAAACCCCCAAAATCTAACTTCCATTGTCGTTAGAATGCAACTGCGGTGAAGGTCTCAATAAGCAATCACTGACGCTACGAGTTCAACGGTGCCCTCAGATTTCAATTCTAAGCACCGGTTCAAAAGATATAAAATCCCACTCGTACGTTTAACATACCCGAAAAAAACATCAGAAATTGATTTCGGGCACACCGGACCTCGGAATCAAGAGCCGTCAGAAATTGCGGACTCATAAAATTCCCATGTATTTAAGAAAAAAATTCACAGAATTTCTGGGTCTTTATAGAAATAATTAAAATTGGAACATAAAATACAATTAATAATGATGTATTCATGATAATAAATATCAATGGTATGGTATATACACCACCTAA
This sequence comes from Viscum album, assembly GCA_963277665.1. Lineage (NCBI taxonomy): Eukaryota > Viridiplantae > Streptophyta > Magnoliopsida > Santalales > Viscaceae > Viscum > Viscum album. The sequence continues at coordinate 953,599,168 of OY728145.1, forward strand.
ATGTGAATTGGTCCATAATAATAAATAAGTCTCAATAGAATGTAATATGATACAAAATACCTTAAAAAAGATTTCTTCAGGTTGAAAGTACATTTTTGTTTTTTATAATGGATTTAATAATTTTATTAAGTTATAAAATTACCATTTTTATATTTATAATAAAATATTGTGACCCTTGTTTACATCTTATTGACTATTTGTTAATAATTATTAATTATTTTCATTATATTGGGAGTTGATTTCCTTATTATGGAATATCATTTAACATGTTATTTTTTTCATCATACATTGATCATGTATTAGTATTCTAAAAAATGTAAAAAATGATTTTAATATAATATATATAATGTATATAAAAAAATTCATTCTATAAAATTTTCTATTTCGAAACAAAACAGACAGTTCATTGAGATGCAAGGTCGTATGTACGCATTAACGTTGTTTCCATTTTTATCATAATGAAAGAATTGAAATTAAATTATATATAATTATATTATAATTAAATTATCAAATTAATTTCATATATATCACATATTTTTATTAAAACTGTACTTAATACATTCCACATAATACGTGAATGAATCACATCGCTTTATGAGATGGTAGTCTGTCGTACACACGAACAACATTATTGTATTCCTGAAAAATTCAAAGCATGATGTAATGTGTCATATAATACTTCAATAATTATAAATATGGAATAAATATAATTAATATCATATATAAATATAATTTTCTTCTTAATTTCTAACCTTGATTGGAGATAATTGAAAAATTAATGACATTGGCTCAAGAGGCAGTAGTCTGTCGTACACATGAATGATGATTTCATGACCCTTTTAAATGAATTGTGTGTGGTTTTAGGTTAAAAAAACTATAATAATATATTAGTATATAGAAAATAATAATTTTATTATGTATGAATGACATATGAATAATTGATATAGGATGAGAGAGAAATAACATAATACTTTTGAAAAAAGCATTACTTCTACATTGAGAATCTTCCTTATGTTATCACTAATCCCTTCATCATATGGATTTATACCAAAGAGAATACATCATTAATTATGATAGGGATGTGGATAATTTATTTTTAATTTTCCTCTCTAAACAAATTATCTTTATAGGTGTGGAGATAGGTGGGGAGGGGTGGCCTTTCATAGTGGAGGTTAGTGGAACATTGGTACTTATTTGGAGAGATAAAATTACACCCAGATTATTTTTTTATCATATGGATCCAATAATGAAACAATATTGATACTTTAAGTTTTTTTGACAAAATAAATCAAGTTTTATGGTTGATATATTTATATAAAAATGGTTTTCTAAATGGTTCTTGGCCCTTTGGGCCCTAATGATTCTTGTTTAGTCCACTAGTAAACTCATTTTTCTTTTAATCATAATACTTAATTGTAACTATTTTCATGAATCACTATGGTAAATTTTTAAGTTAAAATTATTACTAATTGTAAATTATTATGATTAAATATATTAAATAATGTTTTAAAAATTAAATTCACATTTTTGGAATTGAATAATTTAATATATATCACACATAAGAAATGAGGAAGTGTGGTTTTACAGAAAAACTTTTTAATGTTTTACTATTTTATATCTAAATTCAATATAAAAATTATTATAATGACCTAAATTATAATAATTTATGTATTATATAAATAATTTTTTTTTATTCACAATTTATATAATATTTTATTATAACAAATTTTTTAATTGAAATTTTTTTTAAATTAAAATTCGGTATATTTCATTATTCATCAAACAATTAAACATCTGAGAAAAATAAAAAAAAATCATGATAAAATAATTTTGATATTTACAATTTGTAAATGAAGTTTAATTTTATAAATAAAACTTATAAATTATTAAAAATTATTATTTAAAAAATGTAAAACATTAAAAGGATGTAAAATATTCTTTAGAAAAATATAATTTTTTATATGTAACATTGGATTTCTAGTTTTCTTATGAGAATAAAATATATTAGAATAATTTCCAAAAAAATTGAGTATATAATATATAAAAATTATTAAGATCATTAAATATATTAATTTATTTAATTTATTAGAAAAAACACCATTGACACATAATAATGATTTTCTTATAAAAACATTTCTATTTTATTCAGTTGGGTTTAATGATAATTTTAAATTAATTTGGTAACCAATTAATTTAACCATATATTTTCATAAGATAGTAAATAATTCTCATGATTACCAATTTGAGGAATATGAGATAATTTTTATTTTAAATAATATTAACAATGTCCTATAATACTAACTCTTGCGTGTAACGCAAGATATTGAAGTAAGATAATTTTGTTTGAAGCTTTAGGTAAATTATTATTCATCAAATTTAAAAAATATAAAATGTGGATCATATTTAAAATAGTAAATATTTCTTAAATTTATTTAATTTGGTATACATTTATAATATTGTAGTTACGTTTTATACACGCTATTAAATATGATGTTCATATTTTAACATTTTGTGGTGTTACTTTTTCCCCACCTTAATAAATCATCTCCATTACATTTAAACTTGATCTCAGAAATCATGGATTTTATATTTGAAGATAATTTTTTTTAAAACCAAACATCGTAAAAGGGTTAATAATATATCATCTTAATATGATATATAGGAAACTAAAAAGGTTATCGGGAATAACATATTAGTTGGATTATCTATTGGTGAACATAAGTGGAATTTAAAATATGGACATAGAGGAAATGTGTAAATAATAATATGGAGTAATTTAGGTCATTGATCACAAACAAGTGAGTGATTAATAAAAGGATAAAGGTATCAAAACCATATGTCTAATAGGTATGTAATAGTCTTTGATATAATCATAAATGATGGTAATATGACAAGAATTTATTTCAAAAAAGATTTCATAATTTGAAAAATTCTGTTATTACCAATGTAGATATAGGTCCCACCCATCACATTATGAAATCATACATGCTTTTACCAAAAAAAATTAATCATATCATGACCCATGAAAATAAATGGGTTTTATAGGAATTAAATCATAACCCATGGAATTAAATGGGTATCATTAACATTTCATCACATCATAACCTCTGGGAAAGAGATAGGTTTCATAGTCATTTCTTCAATGCATAACCCGTGAAGAGAAGAAGGTATCAAAATAATATAACTCATGGAAGTGAAATTGGTGTCATAAAAAATACTCCATCCAAACTAAAACAGTCAAGAAATAATATTAACCAAACCTTAGGAGCATATCTTATAAGGTATTGATAAACATCAATGGATGTTATCTTAGATGGAAAATAAGTTATAAAGATATTTTCAAAATGTTTCTTGAGGAAAATATCACTTCTTATTTGAAAAAAATTAAAAGAATAAAACTTCATTGAAATAAATTTTCATTGAAAATACTTTGAAAACTTATAAATAAGGGTTGAAATCAGCTCTAGAACCTTTTTCATTTAAAATTTTTAAAATAATCTTGAAAAAAATTTAAGAACCTTTTTCCTTGAAAAAATATAAAATAATTATAAAAACATTTTAAAAAAAACCGTTGAAAACAATTTGAAAACATATAAATTTTTTAAAACCTTTTTACTTTAAAAAAAATTAATGAATATTGAAAATGTTTTGAAAACCATTTCTTTGAAAATACTTTGAAAACTTATAAATAAGGATTAAAACATTTTGAAAAACATTTTCCTTGAAAGCATATATAAGAATATTGAAAATGTTTTGAAAACCATTTATTTGAAAATACTTTTAAAAAAATTTATTAAATATTAAACTTTTAAACATTTAAATTAATCTTTGTGTAAATGACGATAGATAAATCTGTACTTGTCGTACGAGCTAAAAAGATAATTCCTTTTACACTATAAAAAATCATAAAAATTACCTCTTCAGAAAGAAACAAGAAGATTACTTTTAAAAAATTGGTAGAAGTCAAAAATGGTAAAACATTATTTTGAATACTATAGGATAATAGTAGAATATTATTGTAAAACCTTTTTTTAGAAAACATGGTTTTTAAGGAACACATATTTATGGATGATGAGAGAGGTAAATTTATACTTTCTTAAAAAACATTATTAACTATATTATATTACAAAGAGTTAGAAAATGGTAAAAATACATGAAGATATCTTGAATAATTAGAATAGAATAAATTTCATGATTTTTCTTGAGAGATGGATCAGAATATTTTTTCAAAGGAAGCATAGTCATAAACAATCTTGAAAAGCTATGAGATTGTATAAATAAACTCTTACCACTTGGTAACATTGAACCATACTCTCCATTTAATAAAATTAAATTACATTATGATTAAAATATCATTAATATAAATAGATTAATGATATAAAATTTCAAAGGAAGTATATACACCTCATGGAAAATTATAAGGGCATAACATGGCATGTGTCTCAAAAAAGTAAAATTGAGAGAAAATCATTTTACCCATTTGGTATCTTTTCAAAAACATGGTCCCCATTAAAGAAATGTAATAAAATGAATATAAATAAATACCCATAAATTTAAGTATAATAATCATTGAATTAATCTATGGGTATTATACCCACCATACAAAAGGAATGGGTGGTGAGTATAGCATGTATCTCACGGAGATAAAAAGTGATACGAAACTCCCCTACCTTTTGTATTGACTCACATCGTACTCGTTCAAAAAACATGTATAATAAATATAAGTTTATTATAAAAATTTTAAATAACTATATTCTTATATTTAATACCATATATGGTATGACTATGACCTTATATTACCCTCTTATCAAAAATCCTATGTTAAGGTTTCACTTCGGGTAATATTCGCTTTGTTCTTCACATGTGTCTTAATTTGTTATATCTTTGGTCCTTATAAATATATCCTGATTTCAAAAATCTAAATAATGAATTAAATATCATTTTTATTAATTATATTTTTATTATAATAATTTATATATTATAGAATTATGAAATAGAATACATCATTCATGGAGACGGTAATTCGTATGTACCCATGAATGTTGTTTCTGTTTTTATTGTCATATTGAAAGAAGGTAAATGAAATGTATTTACAGATATGTATATATATCATTATTCAGGTATAATTATTATATCATATATTTCATATAATTTCACAAAAACCACTCTTAATACATTCAATGTAGTGTGTGAACGAATCACATCGCTTCGAGGGGGTGGTAGTCCACACTTCCTCAAATGAAATTATCGAAATTACACCAAATGGAAAGTAAAAATGATATGTGTTGTAAAATTAATAAATAAGATTAGAGAAATAATAAATAATAAATATTATATATATATATTGATTTTTTATCAGAATTGTTTCTATGAGATGCGGTAAAGTACAAATGAACAATCATTGTTTTGTGAGGTGGTAGTTCACTGTACCCATAAACAGTATGTTCATTACCCATTAGATGGTGGTGTATATAAATGTAGGTAGAACCCTTATAAGAAAAAAATAATAGTATATTTAAGATACTGGTTTTTTTATACAAGCATGGAATAAATTTATTGTATGGGGGAGAAAAAGAAAATAAAAAAGGATCTTGAGAGAATATGCTCCCTCTTAATCAGGTAAATCCTTTGGGTTTGTTACAAAATGCTTCCTTGAATTTCTTTATTCCCAATGGGAGACTTAAAGTAGTAATATTGGAACTTTTTTAAGATTATTGGAAATATCATGACCTAACCTAAGTGGTTTGAGAGTTTTTACGAAGAAGGAGATGTGGTAGCCTTTTATAGGGAAGGGAAAGGACACACATGGAATTTTTGGAAACAAGTTAGGTGTAACCACATTTCTACATAAAAAAAGTCATAACAAACCAAAAAACTCAATATTTACATTTACGTGAATGATAAGGGCCAAATATTGGGTGTTGTACATGTTTCTAGATCATTTTGGGTCTTAAATTTAAGGTTTAGTACTTTATTAACCTAATTTTTCTACTAACCGTTGTAATTAATTTTAATCACATTCACTACTATTTTTGGTCAAAAACAATGTTAACCTTATTATAAATTATAAATTATTATTATTTAAAATATGGAATCCATTTTTTTAAATTATAATCATATAAGTGGTAGAAATTAATTTAAATTTAATCCCACTGACGGGATGACACTGTGGGTTTTTTAATTAAAATGATCCAAAGATTGCTAATTTTTTATATCCCATTTGAATATAAAATTGGGTCTAATGAACTAAATTGGATAAATTTATAAAAATATTATCTAATTAAACTTTAAAACAAATTGAAAATAAAATTAAACTTATAAATAAATTAGATGAAAAGGAAGTTTTGAATTATAATTCAGTATTTTTTACTATTCATAAAAAATGAAACCTTACAGAAAAATACCAACAATTTATCCTAAACTAATTTTTATGTTTCAATTAAAAATATAATGTTTATTTCGACATATTAAATGTATAAAAGTTCCAAAAATTTATTTAAAATAGGGTTTTCATTAAAATGTGGTAAAAATATCTTTATAAAAAAATATAGGTTTTTAAGCATAAAATAGGGTTAATTCTTATCTTATGCCTATGAAATATATTTGATGAATATAAAAAATATTTTATTGAATATATATCATATATATTACATTAATATCAATCACTAATTTAATTAATTTAATTTATTACGTTATAACATCTTTGTGACAATAAAAATAATAATATTTCCCTTTATATTCAATCGGTTTTCATATTCATTTATAATTAATTGTCAACCAATGAATTCATATTATATTTTTTTAATCCATATGTTATCACAAATTAGTTAAGAATATTCATAACCACGAATTTAATGGATAGTTTATATCTTATTATATTAAATAATAACATTTTAATGATATACTATTGTTGGGTAAAACTCGGTCATCCGTGTTATGCAAGCCATTGAGTAAAGTCATTTTTTCATATAATTAAAGATATCCTTGGTGTTCCGTGTAGAGAAATATAAAATTTATGTTGTTTTAAGTGCATTATTAACTTTTTCTTAGATATAATGTAGTTCAATCATATACAATAAACTATTTTCTGTGTTGAATGAAATAATAAATATCAAAAATAATAAATTAATTTGAAAATTAATAATTCAAAAAATATAAGGGTGTTACATTTTACCCCTATAAAATGAATTTCAACCTTTAAATTAATCTGGGTTATCCAAGGTTTAATACTTTAAATTTTCATTCATAGAATCCCACATTTGAAAAATAAATATTAAAACTTCCCTTAAAAATGGAATGTTGGAACCATAACGGTTACCTAAAGTAACATATAACTAAGTTTCCACATAGAGGAACATAGGTGGGAAGTGAAAACATGGACATGGAAGAAAATTATAACTATCAAGTTCTGATAGATATTGATATAGAAAAATGTCAGGAGAAAGTTAACAATCAGAAATTAATAAATCTATTATGAACTAAGGGACCATCTAATTCATCAGAAACGAAGGTACTAGGATAACATTTTTGGTTTCAAGATCCTTTTTCCTAAAGTTAAATAATTTTCATGAAAATATATACTTGAATGATTTCAGGAAAACTCATATTTTCTTGTTCTTTGATCCACTTCATCACTTTCTCCAAAAAATTATGGTGAATTTTTCATTCCCGAAGCAGTTACAGATCATCAGATCCATGATATGCCATCCCATTTGTCATTATAAGTCATCAACACCACATTTTTATAACAGGTTATCAAATATGCATAAATCCTCATTTGGTAAGATAATACTTTATTCTCACAAACATTATCCAATGTTTATCTTAATATTTCTATAATTTTTTAACCTCATAACCTTTTTTAAAGATAAAGAAATAAAATATTTAGAAAGAAAGTCATGAAATCGGCTTAAAATTGATCCTTTATATATAACCAAATACAAATTTTTTTTACATTCCAAACATGTGAATAACCTCATTATATATTCCCATGAAACATGTTAATAAACTTAATTACAATAAATCCTTTTGGAAAACATGCATGCTTCCTTATTCAAATGAATTCTGGATATATTCTTTAAATCAAAGAATTTGTAATGTTTATCCTTGATGACATAGGGAAATTTTCCAATAATCAATTATAGGGTAAACTATACCGTCCAATTTACTTATTCATATCCAACATATCATTATCCAAATATCATTATCTCAATGTTAGGCATTAATTAAGGTTACCTTCCCTTAATCAAAACATATATTTCCAAGAAATTACTTTTCTATGTCTTCATCACCATTAAACATGTCCTTTTCAATACTTAATGAAAACTTATACTATAAATACATATAGATATCATGATTCTTATAGTGAAATATTTGAATTCAAAAACATAAATACTTAATTAATCCATCTTTATTCTTAAACCATTACTTAGGCCTCATCAACTTATTCATTAATACCTATTTCTTAGAATATGAATTATGAATCATGTGTTAAGGTTACTAAACCTCAATCAAATCATGATTATTATGATCAATGTAAACAATACTCGAAGAACATCACATACCTTTCACATGTCATTTGTTGTATCTTTATCATTGGAAGTATAACCAATACTCAAACCACCTTCCTGTTTTTATTTATGATATTCATACATGGGAAATTGATTTAAATAATTCCCATATTTTCCAAATCTGAAACATTCAGGGTTAACTATGTTCCTTATAGTTCTCTCCATTTAATAAAACTAAAAATCACGGGGTGAGAAACACATATCATATAAGAAAGCCACGTAATCCTTAAAAATTACTTATAGGGTGTCTAAATCATGACACTTTCCTTTTAATTGACAACACCTTAGGTTTATCCACGGTTATTTATAGTAATCTTCTATTCAAATCATCTGTAAAGGTTCTTGAAGATTTTGTGAATTTCTAAATCATATCCCCAGGGATTGTCAAACCATATGTTCATAAAGGCTCATTATCATGTACCAGATTAGACAGAGTCAGGCCTGTGACATCTTGTTAGAGTTTTTTCCCCTAGGTACATTTGTACTGGAGGCCCTTACACTTTTAGTATCTAGACATGGATATATTTCCATGAAATCACTCACTCTATCCTTTACCAAAATTCCTGGATATTTTCCTAAACATTGACTCATCCTTATACTTATCTTTAGAGACATCCCTAGAATTTTCCTTAGAAATATACCTTGGGATCTCCATAAATTTTTCTCATCCTAGTTTCCAAAGGTTGGCTGGAAATTTCCTTTTATACCAACTATATCAACTCAGGCTTAACATACACAAATATTACATCATTTTAGATGAATATTTTTTACATTACAAAAATACATGTCTGAGGACCATAATAGATTAGTTTATTTGGAAACATGGAAAAAAATCTTCTATCCTAGTAAAAAATCTTCAAAATCTCCCATAAAGTTCTCCACCTTTAGTAATTCTACCTAAAACCTTTCTTCATAACCAGGGGAAAGGAAACATAAGAAAGGGTTGAGCTCAGATGCTCAAAAAAGGTAAATAAATTATATGTGTAATCATAAAATGAAAAAAAAGGATATGGAACTTGATCATAACATTTTGAGATCATACCCTACATATTAGACATCTTTATAAAGATTATCAGTTCATAATAGATGAATCATAAGTGATTAATGAACATAATCCGCAAAAGCACAACATGGGAATAAAACATGGAATTTTGTAAAAGACACAAGCATATAAAAACCTTATGTTACGGTGGCCTACTAAGGCCTTTGTAACATGTTATGTTTGGGTTAATCACCTATATACCTGATTTGGGCTTGGGATCCCCCATGTATTCCCTCTTGTTTCGAGCTTGGGGTGACCTCTTGTGTACCCTCTTGTTTTGGGCTTGGGATGTCCTCTCATTTACCCTCTTCTTTTTGACTTTAGATGTCCTCTCATTTACCCTCTTATTTTGGGCTTGGGATGTCCTCTCATGTACCCTCTTATTTCAGGTTTGGTATGTCATACCATTTAACCTCTTGTTTTGGTTTTGGGATGTCCTCCCATATACACTCTTGTTTTGGGCTTGGGATGTCCTCCCATATACCGTCTTTTTCTAGGATTGGGTTTCCCTCACATGTACCCTTTTAGCTCATTAAACATTTATCATTAATCAATTAATTATAGGGAGATACGGGTCTCACCCATCACATAATAAAATCATACATGATTTTTCTAAAAAAACTCATTAGATCATGACCCATGAAAAGAAATGGGTTTTATAAGCATAAAATCATTACCCATGAAAATAATAAGTTATCATTAACATTTCATTACATTATAACCTATAGAAAATAGATAGGATTCAGAATAATTTCATCAAAGTATAACCCATGAAGAGAAGTGGGTTTCAAAAGCATTTAATACATGGAATTAAGACAGGTATCATAGGAATTTATCCTTCAAAACATAAACTATTCAAGAAATAATATGAATGGAACATTTAGATAAATTCTTAAAATTATTTTATTAATATCAAAGGATGTCATCTTAGATGGAAAATAACTTGGAAAGATATTTTGAAAACATTTCTTGAGGAAAATATCATTTCTTCTTTGAAAAAAACTTTATAAATCATAAAAACAATTTTAAATCCATTTCATTTGAAAATAATTTGAAATCATAGAAATAAGTCTTGAAATAAATTTGAAAACATTTTTCCTTGAGAACTTTTAAAAGAATCTTCAAAACATTTTAAAAACATTTTTCCTTGAAAACTTATAAAATAATATTCAAAAAATTTTAAAAACCTTTTTTGTTAAAAAAATTAAATCATATACTGAAATATTGAAAATGTTTCTAAAAACATTTTTACTTGAAAACTCATGAAATAAGATTGAATTTTTTTATAAAATCATTTCTTTGAAAAAAAAATTTAAAAAATAGAAATAAGGCTTGAGAACATTTTTGAAAACCTTTTCCTTTAAAATATATAAAGGATACTTGAAAACGTTTTGAAAAAAAAATCTTTGAAAATAATTTTACAATCACTTAAAATTTATACTTTTAAACATTAAAAGTAAGATTCATAGAAACTAAGGTGGGTAAATCCGTACATGCCGTATGAGGTAAAAAGAACATTCCTTTTTCACTGTAAAAAGGGTAGAAAAAATCCTTGTTCATAAAGAGAAATGAATATTCCTTTGAAAATTTGGTAAAAGAAAAAATAGTAATAATTTATTTTATAAACTATAGGATAATATAATAATATTCTGTGAAATATTTTTTTTAGAAAACAAGTTTTTGTGGGAACACATATTTTCAACTGATGAGAGAGGTAAATTCAGACATTCTTAAAAACACATTCTTAACTACATTATGTACCAAAGAGTGGAAAAATTGTAACAATACATTAAGATATCATTAATAATCATTGGATAAGAAATTTCATGATTGTTATTGGGATATGTATTATAATATTTCATTAAAGGAATCATAGTAATGAACAATCTCGAAAAGTGATGGGACTATTTCAATAAACGTTTACCACTTAGTAAAGTTGAACCATACTCCACATTTAAGAAAATGAAATTAAGTGAATATTAAAATATCATGAATATAAATAGATTCATGATATAACATTTCAAAGTTATTATATACACCTCATGGAAAATTATAGTTTCATAACATGGCATATGTCTCGAAGAAGAAAAATTGAGACAAAATCACTTTACCCATTTAGTATCATTTGAAACATAGTCCCCATGAAAGAAATATAATCAATTGGATATTTAAAAACACATAAATTTAATTATAATAATCATATAATACATCCATGGGAAGTATACACACCACATAAAATGAATGGGTTGTGACTAAAGCATGAATCTCATAGAAATAAAAAGTGAGACGAAACTCTCTTACCTTATGTCTTGACTCTCATCGTACTCATCCAAAACACATGTATAAGAAATATAAATATATTATAAATCTTTTACATAACCATACTATTGTATTTAATACCATATATGGTTTAATTGTGACCTTATATGACCCTATTTTGAACAATCCTGTGTTAGGGTTTTACTTCGGGTTATATTCACTTCGTTCTTCACATGTATCTTAATTTGTTATATCTTTAGTCCTTATACTTATATCATGATTTACAGAATGTAATTAATGATTTAAATATCATTTATATTCACTATATTTTTATTATAATATTCTTTATAATGTATAATTATGAAATTGAATACACCATTCCGGGAGACGGTAAGCCGTACATATGCCTGAACGTTGTTTTCATTTTTATTGTCGTATTGAAAACAATTACATGACACATATGTATATATATATATATGTATATATATCATTATACCTATAGAGTTATTATATCATATATATCATATAATTTCACTAAAACCATTCTTAATACATTCCATGTAGTGTATGAATGAATCACATCACTTGGAGGGGGCAACGGTCCACACTTCCTCAAATGAAATTATCATACTTACACCAAATGGAAAATAAAAAATATATTTATTTTAAAAGGAATTAATAAGTATAAATAAATAATAAATATATAAATATTAAATATATAAATATATTATCCATCATAATTTGCAGCATGAGAGGTGGTAAAAAAATGAACAATCATTGTTTAGTGAGGTTCTAGTTCACCATACACCTAAATAGTATGTTCGTTACCCATTAGATGGAGGTTTTTTTAAGTGGAGATTAAACCATTATAATAATAACATCATATTATATTTAATATAATTTTTTTTATATAATCTTGTAATAAAGAGAGTGGAGGGGTGGAGAAGGAAAATAAAATAAAGGATCTTGAGGGAAGACATTACCACTTAATCAAGTAACTCCTTCTGGTGTGTGCCAAAAGGCATACTTGGATTCCTTTATTCCCAAGGGGATTATTCTATGAGTAAGGGAATGATTTTGGAAATTTTATTGGGTATATATTGGCTGAACCTAAGTGGTTTGAGATGTGTGAAGAAGAGGAAGAGTTTGTGACCTTTTATAGGAAGGGGAATGACACACTTGGCATTTTTAAAAACATCTTAGGTGTACCCACGTTTTTACCAAAAAAGTCATAAAAAACAAATAAAACTAAATAATTTAAGGTTAATGTATCAATAATGTCCATAAAACTTGTTTTTTACAAGTTTATATATCATTTTGGGTCTTATATTTACGGATTAGTCATTTATTAACCTAATTTTTATCCTTACAATTGTAATTAATTTCAATTATTTTCAGTAATACTTTTGGTCAAAATAAAATTTAAACTTATTAGAAATTATAAATTATTATGATTCCTAATATAAAATCCACTTTTATAAATTCAAATCATAAAGGTGGCAAGAATTAATTTAAATTTAATCCCGCTGACGAGATGACACTACGAGTTTTTAAAGTAAAAAATGAGAAAAAGTTTACTATGTTTTATATCTGATTTCAATGTGAAATTTTTTATAATTACATAAATATGATTAATTGATAAAACTATTATCCAATTAAACTTTAAAACCAATTTAAAATATATTTTAACCTTATAAATAAATTATATGAAAAAGCAGTTTTGAATTAAAATTCGGTATTTTTAACTATTCGTTAAAAAAACCTTACAGAAAATTGCCAAAAATTTATCCTAACCAAATTTTTATGTTTATAATAAAAATATGAAGATTATTTTTACATATTAAATAAATAAAATGGACAAAAATTTTATTTAAAATGGGTTCTCCATTAAAAGTTAGTAAAAATACCTTTATAAAAAATATAGGTTTTTAAGCATAAAATTGGGTTTTATCTCAGCTTATGTCAATTAAATATATTGGATGAATATAAAAAATATTTTATTGAATATATATCATATATATTAAATTAATATCACTCAATAATTATAATTAATTTAATTTATTATGGTAAGATATCTTTGTGACCATAACAATAATAATATTTTCTTTTACATTCAATTGGTTTTCATATTCATTTATAATTAATTAGTAACCTATGAATTCATATTATATTTGTTTAAAAATAAGTTTTTAAAATTATTTAATACTATACATAACCAATAATTTAATATCATGGTTATATCTTATTATATTAAATAATAACATGTCAATGATAAACTGTTATTTAGTAAAACTCGGTCTTGCATGTTACGCAAGCCATCAAGGAAAGTCATAGTTTCATGTAACACAAGATAACCTCAGTGTTTCATATATAGAAAGATAAAATTTCTATTGTTTTTATTTCATGATTAACTTTTTATTGTGTTTAATGTAATCCAAAACATATAAAATAAACTATTTTCAGTGTTGCGTGGAATGAAAATTATCAAAAAGATTAAATTAATTCAAAATATAAGAATTCACAAAATCTTGGGGTATTACAGTAATATTTTTATGTCTTTGAAAACATGGGAACATAATCTTCTAACTTGGTGATATATCTTTAACATCTCCCTTAAAGATATTCCCTTTTAATATTCCTACTTAAAACCTTTCTTCATAACCTAGGAAAATGTAATATAAGAAAGGGGTGAGATTCGATGCTAAGTAAGGGTAAAAAAGTGAGATATTTAATAATAACATGAGAATAATGGTATGATAACATGGTATTAACATTAAAATACCATATACTATATAAAAATATCATAATCAATAGCCATGGCATAAATATTGGCAGTTCATATGATATGAATCATAAAGAAATAAAGAGAATAATCCATGAGAGAAAAAAAGGTATAAGCTATAGAATTTGTGGAATACGCATAAGAATAGAAATTACCATGTCAAGTATACCTAATAATACCTTCATATGATTTTAGGCCGGGGATAATAACCCAGGTTCCTTTTTTGGGCTAGGAATGCCCTCCTGTGTACCCTATTATTTCGACCTTAGGATGGCCTCCTATGTACCCTCTTGTTTTGGGCATGATATGCCCTTTGGTGTGTGCTCTTGTTTTGAACTTGGTATTCCCTCACAGGTACCCTCCTGTTTTGGGATTAATATTCCCTCTTGTTTTTAGCTTTGGATTCCCTCCCATTTACCCACTTGTTTCAGAACTGGGATTCCCTCCTATTAATCCTCCTGTATTGGGCTTGTAATTCCCTCTTATTTAGGGATTAGTAGACCCTTATATGTAACCTCTTGTATTAGGCTTAGGATACTCTCTTATTTCAGGATTGGTATTTCCTCCCATGTAGCTTTTGATATCATAAAACATTTATCATTACCCAATGTGTTGGAGGGAAATATAGGTCCCACTCGTCACATAATGAAATCATGCATGCATGAGACACAAGATAAAAAACATTTATCATATCATAACCCATGAAAAGAGAATGATTTTATAAACATAAAATCATAACCCCTTATATAAAATGGATATCATTAACATTTCATCACATCATAACCTATGTAAAATATATAGTTTACCTAATAATTTTATTAAAGCACAACCCCTGAAAAGAAGTGGGTTCCAAAAGCATATAACCTGTAGAAGATAAATGGGTTTTTTTAAACTTAATTCCATAAAAATATAATATGTTTCACAGAAAATATGAATTGTATTCTTATATAATGTCCCCAATAAATATTAAACAATATCAAAGTATTTTATCTTAGATGGAGAAGGATTCTAAAATATCACTTGTAGAGTTTCTTAAGTAAAATAAAATTTATTTGAAATTCACTTTTTAATATATAGAACATATTCAAAATAATTTTTTTCAAAACACTTCAAAAACATAAAAAATTAATATTTAAAATAATTTAAAATATTTCCTGATGAAAATATCTTTTCCACTTTGAAAAATTCTCTTTAAAACATAAATCATTTTGGAAACCTTTTTCATTGGAAATAGCTTTGAAAACATATAAAGGAATCTTGAAAACATTTTGAAAACCTTTTTTCTTGAAAAAATATAATGGGGATTGAAAAAATTTAAAATAATTTTTAAATATAAAACATTTTTAAAAACCTTTTTTAGATAATATGGTTTTGAAGGAACACAAATTTCTGACCGAAAAGAGATATAATATCATATTTGCATAAAATAACGTTCTTCATTATCTTATGTACCAAAGAGTTGGAAAAATGGTACCATTACATGGATATAACATAAATAACCAGAGTATAAGAAACTTTATGTGTGTTTTTGAGATATGCATCATAATATTTCATTAATGTAATCATAAATAATTCCGATAAATGATGAGACTGTAAAAATATACAATTACCCCTTTGGTAACGTTCAATAATAATCCCTTTGAAGGAATAAAATTACATTAAGCTTAAAATATATTTAAAATAATTATACCCATGATATAAAATTTCAATTGCTATTATGTACACCCCATATAAAAATATAGGTTCATAACATGGCATGTATCTCAAATAGAGAAATTGAGATAAAATTACATTACCAATTTGGAAAATTTTGAACCATAAACCCCATAAAGTATATATCATAAATGGATATATAAATACCAATAAATTTAATTATAATAATAATATAATAAATTCAAGGATGTTATATAAACTGTACAAAAGAAATGTGTGGTGAATAAGGTATAAGTCTCACAGAAATAAAAGTGAGATGAGAAAACCCTTCCTACTTTAGTAACATTAGAATTGTGATCTGCATGAAATAATAAAATCAATTAAATATTTTAATATCATTAAATAATAAAAATTAATGATATAACATTTCATAGGTCAATATATTCACAACAAATAAGAAGAAAGTGGTGAATATGGCATGTATCTCACAAGAATAAAAAGTGAGATGGAATCCCCTTACCTTAGTTTGTGACTTTCTTCGTACACATTCAAAATTATCATATAATAAATATAAGTTTATTATAAATCTACCACATAATAATATTATTATATATATTACTATATATTATTTGGTTATGACTTTATATTACCCAATATAAAAAAATCCACGTCAATGTTACGTTTCGGGTAATATATGCTTTGTTTTTTGTATATGTTTTTGGATTGTTTTTCTTGGTACTCTTACATATATCATGATTTAATTATTTAAAAAATGTAAAAAAATATATAAATATCATAAATACTTATTATATATGTATTTATAAAAATTTATAGAATATATAAATATGAAATTCTATACAGCGTTCATGGAGACGTTAGGTTATACGTATGCATTAATGTTGTTTCCGTTTTATTGTCGTATAAAAAGAAAGAAACTAGTTGAAATATATATATATATATATATATGATCATTAAAATATAATTATTATTTCATATATATCATATAAGTTCACTAAGCCCATACTTAATTTATTACATGTAAAGTATGAATAGATCACATCTCTTTGAAGAGGTGGTTGTCCACACGTCCACAAACGAAGTTATCATATTTACACAAAATGGAAAGAATGAAGGTATGTTTTCTATAACAATTCTAGAATAATAAATAAATAATAAATATCATATATATATATATAATAAAATGATATTTTCCATCTTATTTCCTAACCATGAGAGGTGGTAATGGAAAAACTAACAACATCATTTCGTGAGGCTGTAGTTTGTTGTACACAAGAACGACAAGATCGTTATCCCTTAGATGGAAGTTTGTGTAATTGTAGGTAGAACCCATAGAATAAAAAAATATAATTATATTTAGGATAGTAAGGTTTTTATATCATCATGTAATAAGAATGATTGATAGGGTGGATAATGAGAATAAAATAAAAGAGCTTGAGGAAGGATGTTGCCTCTTCTTTATGTAACTCTTCTTAGTTTGCACCAAATGGATTCCATGAATGGATTTATACCAAAAGTTAGGATTCTAATATGAATTTAGGTATGTTTTTATATTATTTTTGAAGATTTTGGGTGACTAAAAGGGCTTGAGAAGTTAATTAGTGGGAGGGGTGACTGCCTTTTTTAGTGGATGAGGAGTGGCATTCTGGTAAATTTTATTAAAAGAGAATTCCAACCACATTTTCCCTTGTAAAGTGGAACCAATAATGGGAAAAATTAAATTAAATGGATTATAGGGCATAATTGTGTATATAAAAGGGATTTTGGACAATCGTTTAGGTCATTTGGGCTCTTTTGCCTAGAGTTTAGTCCTTTGTTAAGCTAATATTTCTCTTAATAGCTTTAATTAATTTTAATCAATTTCACTAATATTTTTGGTAAAAAACATAGTTGAACTTATTAAAAATAAAAAATTATGATTATTAATAATATGGAATCCATTTTTCCAAATTCTAATCACAAAAGGGGCATAAATTAATTTAAATTTAATCCCACAGACGAAACGACAAAGCTGGTTTTTAATGTAAAAATGTTCAAAGGTTTGAAATGTTTTTATAACCAATTTCATTATGAAATTGATTAAAATGACCTAAATTTTATTACTTTTGTAAAATTTATATAATAAATCTTTAAAACCAAATAAAAATATAATTTTACTATATAAATAAATAATATGAAAAATCAGTTTTGAATTAAATTTCAAGGTTCTTCACGATTCATCAAAAAATAAAACTTCATAGAAAAATACCAAAAAAATTCCAAAGTAATTTTTGATATTACACTTCAAAAAATGATTCTTATTTTGTGAAATAATAATTATAAAAGTTTCAAAATAATATTTTAAATGTTTTCTCCATTGAAAGGTAGTAAAATTTCCTTTTAGAAGAATATATCTTTTTATTCCTAAAATTGGATTTATTCTTATCTAATACCTATAATATATGTTGTTTGGGTATAAAGAATATTTATTGAATAAATTATATATAAATTTTAATGAAAACATTAATAAAAAATGGTTTGTTTGATTTATTGATATAAAATTGTTATTTAGATAGAATAATAGTTTTCTTAGAAAAGTAATTTATTTATTTTAAAATAGTTATTTCATTAAATTCTATAAATTGATAACCAAAGGATTAAATTTATATGCATGTTTAAATCATATTTTTACAATTTAGTTAATCTTATTCATGTCTTCCATTCCAACAAATTTTTGTTAGCTATAATAATATCTTAATAATAATATTAATAGTATATTTTAGTTCACTAAAACACATCCTTACATGTAACACAAGTTGTCGAAGGGAATTGGTATTATTTGTAAAATAAGAAAAACATAGTGTTGAATGTACCACAATCTAATTTAAGTGTTACATGTAGCACAAGATTGACTTGTTGTTGTGTTTAACACAAGCCACACTTAGTGTTTTCATATAAAAAAATCTATATTCGGTGTTGTGTGAAATGAAAAATATCAAAAATATTAAAATAATTCGAAAAAAATCACAAAATATCAGGGTGTTACATTATACCCCCCTTAAAATGAATTTCTCCCTCTAAATTCATCTTGGTTATCAATGTTTTAAAACTTGAAGGTTTATTTCATATAAACCCACATCATAAAAATGAATACTAAAACATTATTTAAAAAAATAGAAGTTAAAAACATAATGGTTACCTAGAGTAACTCATGAAAAGGATCCCACATAGGAGAACATTGGTGTCAAATGAAAACATGGACATGGAAGAGAAATCTTACTATCGGGTTCTGAAGGATAGTGATAGATAACATGGTTAGAATAAAGTTAACAATAACAAATCCATAACCCAAAGAGGCTTGAAAAGGTTCATTAATATCATCAAAAATGATTATAGCAGGACAACGTTTTATATCATGATCCATTCCCAAATTTTGAAGGATTTTTTTACAAGAAGATATACATACTTTATTTTATTTCATATATATGAATAATCTCACCCTTTGGTTGTTCCTTGATCAATTTCTATTTAATCTATTTCTCTAGAAAATTAAGGTGAATTCTTTCATTCCTGAAGTACTAATAGATTATTATATCCATAAATATAATGATAATTCATTCTATATATATTTAGTTATCATTATAGAAAAATCCGTATCATAGTTTATTCAGTATGAATAAATCCTCGTATAGTGAGATAATAATTTAATATATAAAACATAATCTAAGGTTAAAACTTAAACATTCTATAAATGGTTAACCTTATAACCCATCCAAAAGTTTAAAATAAGAAACATTATAAATAAGGTCACTAAATTTCTCAAAATAAGACTAGCATTGATCCCCAATATATCATAAAGTAGCTACTGGTTTTCATATACCAGACATATGAATACCTTTATTGTGTATTCTCTTGAAACATGGTAATAACATGAATTACAATAAATCCTTATTGAAAATAGACATGATTCTTTTTCAAAATATTACTATATATATTCCATAAATTTAAGAAGTTTTAAACATTATAGATGATAACATAGACCACTCTTTCAAAAAAAAAAAATAATAAATTCCATGGTAATCTGTACTATCCATCTTGATTTTTCCATACTAATCATATATGTATCCAAGATAAAAACAATTTTCTAAATATAAAGAACACATTAAGGGTTGAATTACCTTAATCAAAATATCACCTTATTTTAAATAACTTTTCTATGTTTTTATAACCATTCAACATATCATTATCTATCCTTAATGAAAAACATATACTAAAAATACTTATATATTTCATGATTTGTGTAACATAATATTTGAATTCCAAAACATATACACTTCAATCATCAAACTTTATTCTTAAACCATTACTCAAGATTCATCATATTATTCCTTGATACCCATTTCATAGAATATGAAATATGAATAATGTCTTAAGGATCATCAACCTCAATCTAATCATGGTTATCATGTTTAATTTGAGAAATAGTATTTTAACATTCCATACCGTTCAAATATCATTGGTGATCCTGTTATATTCACAAGTATAACTAATAATCATACCAATATATTGATTCTATTCATGAGATTTCCACTTAGGACATCTATTTACATAATGCCCATACTTTCCACATCTGAAGCATTTAATGTTAACCAAGTTCTTTCTAGTTCCTTCCATTGACTAAAACCAAAAATCATAGCATGAGAAACACTTATCAAATCATGAAACCAAATAATCATGAAAAATAACATATAGGATGTATAAATCATGACACCTTAGGTTTAACTAAGATTATTCATAGTCATATTCTACTTATATAATTCATTATGGTTCATAAAGTGTTTGTGAATTCCCAAATCATATCCCTATGGAGTTTCAAACCAGGTGTCTAGGAAGGCCTATTTCTATACCCCAGTTCTCGATCAAGTCTAGATCAATACAGTTTTTTAGGGTTGTTACCCCTATGTACATATATGTCTACTCCACATCCACTGGTAGTATCTATATAAAGATGTATTTCAAAGAAACCACTTTCTCTATCCTTTAAAAAATTTAATGTACATTTTCCTATACTTTAACTCTTCATTAGACTTATCCTTAGAGACATCCCTATACATATCCTTAGAAATATCTATAGGGATATCTATTGACACTTTCCAAATAAGCATCAGCAAAATCAAAAAGTAAGAAATACCTGAATATGGGTATTATTTTCCCCAAAAAAAGTGAGGAAGAAGAGGATGATCAGAGATTTGTGAATCCACTAAGAGACTCATTATCTCCTGAACATTTGAAGGTCATGATAAGGCCCCACACATGGCACATCACCCGCAGCTAGTCTCATGGAGCCCTATTCAACAAAGCAACCTACACTTATGAAGTCCCTCCAGACCGCTGAATGACCACCCCCAGGCCGCATTGTTTTTTAGTGGAGTGATCCTGAAAACCATCCAAAATACTTTGAAAATAAAGAGGGATGACATTCTAAAGGAAGAGACCCCCAGTTTTCATGAAGCGCATGTTCCAAATCATCATTGGGAAGAATAATATCCCATGGTGATATCTATGAAATCTCGCATGACCCTTGATCCTTTTACACATAAAATTAAGGAGGTAAATGGGAGGATGTGAGAGGAGTTCACAGTCATGGAAATACATGTGACACACACCCTAAGTGATTCTCAAGACACCCCAAAACCTCACAAAAGCCCTTTGATTGTCTGCCTCACCGCACAGAAGTCCTAGGGAGTGTCCACAAAACTCCACATCACTCTAAGGAAATAAAGATAGACTTTTTCACTCCATTATTAGACACTCTCCATATGAAACATATTGGTAAACCGAGACATAATCCAAAAAATGAGTAAAAAACATAGATACTACTCATGAAAACTTGCATGATCCCTAACCTTCGCAGAAAAATAACTTTTTATTATTTACACACACTTTTATGGAACAAATTGAGAAACAAAAAAGTAAAATAAAAACTTTTCATGGACCAAAAGAGATAGCTAAACCATTAAAATTAAGAATGGGCCTATTTGAAGAACTATCCCAAAATAATTTCCATTATAGATCACTAACCTTTTGTATCAGATTCATATATGAGAAAATCATTGAACCAATAGGATAGTTTATCCCATTTTTCATGTACTCCTTCACATTTATGTTCCTCTCATTAAATCCTCTAATAATTATTATATCCTACTTATTGATCCAATTTCACTACTATGTATTAGTTTCCACTTCAATAAATCACTCATACATTTGGTTAGAAACCTTAATAGGGGCCTTAATATCAAAGGACTCATCGAATATTTCTTCCCCCAAGTGATTGATAAGCTTCTAAGTTGTCCCCTTATACCCAACCTCCTTATCTGCCTCACAGATCTGATTGGACAACCTCAAATAGTTCCCATGATTGGCAACCACTGATTTGTCCTGCCTCTGATGAGGTGCTCCCAACACACCACTTGCAATCTCTTGGTCCTTAGAAGCTCCACCATTAGGTTCTAGCTCTTTTTAGGTGACAAATTCCATCTTCTTTGACCTTGAATTCTTGGAATATCGTGTATCCAGAGTCTTTGGAATATGAGAATAGTCTTTTCTCCCTTTTCTTTTTCCCTAGACCAGAATACACCTCCCAAAGTCCCTATTTCCCTTCCTCCTTCCTCCTCCTAGGGATGTGAATCCGTCTGTCACGAAATATTTCATCACTTTCACTCAAAAACATATCATACGCATATTTTATAGCTTCAACTTCAAGTAGACCTCTAACCTCATTAGGATTAACAACCTGAACCAAATCACCTTGGTCTGTAATTATCTCCCCTAGACCTCCAAATCAATTTATCAGATTTAAACTAGTAGGGTGACTTTTTTTAATATGTCCCTTCACTGTTATCCGACCCTCGGTACCTTGTATATAATTCTCTCAACCCTTGAATCCCATAAAATTTCCTTTGTTTGATAATGGCTTCATCACTGTCGTAGAAATCCAAGTGATAGATTTCACAACCCCTCCATAAGAGAAGAAATTCATAGTAGAGGGTTTGGGTTCCAAAACAGGTAGAGTGCTCACCTCCTCCGATCCCACTAGCCCCAAAGGTCTTGAAAAACATAATTAGAGATATACAAGTCATCCCTCAAATGGTTTAATATTTATTCCTCCTATGGATCAGCATGACCGGGTCTTCAGTCAAAATTGGAGGTGTTAGTCATCATAGGAATGTGAATGCCCTAAATGTTGGTAAAATATTTAAAAGCCTTCTCATTGTCTGGTAGATGTTTAGCTATCAAATAAGGTTCCCTAGAACCCTACTTACCACCTTGATGGAGGTTTTGAGGGATATGACCCATGTGTTGGAAAGAAATACACTAATCATCCAAATATTCAAACACCATAGACTATTTTCAATGAAATTAATTCCCAACTTTGATCCAGATCAACTCCACTAGAATCTTGGAGAAATTTACTTCAACACATATTTGAGGAGAAATCGGATGACAAACTGAGTTCATTATTTTGTCTAATCGAAGGATCCATCCAACCAGATTTCCAAGCATTTGAATGATAGCTAGGTTTTGGAAGGGAAGCTAAAGTTCAAGGAACCAAACCCATAGAGATGTTGTAGGAGAATTTTGATGCATATGGAATTCATATGAACACTGGAAAAGAAATAAATTCATGGCAATTTAGGAGTGTAGAGAACTGGACCAAGAAAAAGCTAGATCCTCCTCCGAATAAAATTTGATCATAAAATGTCACTTGTTGAGAAGACCCACAGTCATAAGTCTCTGAAAACCCCAAGAATCACAAATGAACTTGTCAAATGTCACATCTCAAGGCCTATGAGATCTAAAATGGGCCAAAAGAGTCATATCTAGGAGGTTCAAAGCATCTTAGAACTCTACTGATGAAAGAAAAATCATAGGTGATCCATCGAAAAGTTCTGGAATCTATGGACAAATTCAGATCAATGGGAAAGGTGGAAGAGGATATAAGAGAGGGTAAGAAGAAATCATTAAATTTGTATATGAGGACACGTAAAAATCCCCCTCCCCACCTTGGATGGGGTGGAGGATTAGGGACACTATCATCCGGCTAGGTCATCACCCCTAACCTTTGTAAAATAAAACAATGCGTCTAAAAAGGGAGGATCTGAGAGGGGTTCTCAGTCACTGAAAGACATGTGACGCACCCTTGGCATCCCACAATATGTCACAAGTCCTCATTGACACGTTCTACTTGCCACACGGAATCTCTTTGGATTGTCATCCTCATCTTCAAGACATGTAATTATCACACACCCTCGTGCGACCCATATTCGTTATGTGACTCATCCCCAAAAATTAGAAGCAATACCCTCGACAACACACACACAATCACACATGACCCCCAACCTTTGTTAGATACAACAAATGGGATAAAAAGGGAGGATTAATGATGTACTCATGGTCACTAAAAGGCATACGACATACACAATGATCCTGCAGGACTGTCCCGTGAGACCCTAGGACAAGTCACCCAAGGTCTCCTAAGAGTCTTCTCAAAAGCACTTGGATCTTGCGAACTCCCTCAAACATGTCAAAATGAAAATATGAAAGTCCTTATAAATGTCCACATGATCAAACAAGTATCTAATAATTGGAAATAATACGATAAAGGAAAAGACTCGTGATCACTGAAAATCCGGTGACACACCTAAAGCAGTCCATGGTATAGACTCTTAAAATCACGTTGTGCTAGGCATCTTTTCTGGCTTCAGCCTGGACTCATGCTAGATACGCCTCACAAACCGGGGAGTATCTAGGTTGTAAAGGCTTATAAAACCCCAACCCTATCATGAAAAACTATAATTCTACATCGGTGGGATTCTTGATGCCCAAACTCTGTCGGATTTGGTTCTCGACTTCTTAGGGAGATCACGTGACCAGTCAACTTTCCATCAAGTAATACACTGGTGGAAAACCAGAGTAGTCATGCACTAGGAATAAAGAAATTCATGTGATCAATCGTAGATCACATTAAGGATCTCTAGTAGGTTATGTGAAAACTGATCCACAAGACCACTAGATCTCGTCAAACTCAAGATGAACTGACACTGCAAAAAACCATGGAATTTACAATAAAAGGGTTAAAACCAAGATAAAAGGTAGAAGGATTAAGAAAAAGACATTCTCACTTCCCCTCATTCACTTAATGTGTGTCAACCAAAGAAATGTGACAACACCAAGGCACATCACCCCGATTTTGTGACACCCCTCTAATATGTCATATAGGACACGTGAAATCCTCCAAACATGTCAAGGCACATCATATAGTGACCCAATGAGTTCCACATTGATCTTGAAAATATTTTGGGTCTATCACCCTAGACTTGAAATGTCCTTTGGACACATCGCCTGACTCACATAATATCATTCACTCATGTTAGATGAGTCTCACGAAAGAATCTAGACATGAACACCAAGCTCTCATGACACCCTCTAGGAAAGTCATTTGAGACTTGAGATGCCCTCCGGACATGTTGGATAGGTCTCGCGATGACTCCAAGAGGTTTTAGCCATTACTTGTGACATCCCTTGGACACATCTCTAGACTCACATAATAGTGCTCGCACATGTCAGTTGAGTCTCACGAAAGCATTGAGACAATTCTACACTAGATCATGCGACACATTATATGTGTGTCAATCCAGGTCATGCAGTGGATCCTAGGAAATTCTAGGATTTGAAAATGTTGTCTTTACTTGGTATGTAAGCCTCGATCAATAGGAAATCATCAGTTTGTAAGCCCCTACATAAAACGAACAACGAAGACTCTGATTCCAACCATATTCAGGATATATAGGATGCCTTCTCAGGGCCTGATCTTTATACTAAACACCCCGAGGATTTTCCTAGTTTGAAAGTCCCATACATACACTCTGTGAGGATGATCATCTACCCCCCTTGTTTCTTACACTGATCATAGATCACGTGGTCTTAGGGATGTATGAATGAACATAAAATTAGGCATCAAGAATTAATACCCCTCATATAAGGGTATATACCCTGGGGAAAATCCCAAGAACCTTAATGATCTATATGGGTTTTGATTCCAACAACATTTAGGATATGTAGGATGCCTCATAATGGCTTAGTAACCTCATAATAATATCAAATGCCTCTTCATATGGTAGAACATTCCAAAGCACTTAGTTATATGGTTATAGCACATAAAGTAGTTATTCCCCATTAGGGAAATAGATGAATAACCTTAGATACATATTGATAGATCCCTCAATAAGGCCCGCTTCTTTGATCGAAGAGAGAATTAACTAATAAACTATATTTCTAGGATAACCAGTCTAATATTAGGATTAGGAAGAGATTCGAAGACATATATTAAATCTATAATAGAGTCCTAGAGTATTAAATAATTCCCCCCAAGAGGGTGTGATGATCGCAACCTCCCATACTCTCAACCAGCATGATTCCTCAAGATTTGATGGGCCTGAAAACCCATATGTCCACTGGTCTTTGGAAATCTGTTCTAGACCCCGTTATGGATAAGGGAACCATTGGAAGATTCTAGGGAAGAAAAAACAAATGGAAATCCAAATGTATGTGATTAAGAGGGATCAAAAAATACCCCTCAATCAAACCATCAGGGAAATCCCACTCCACATTCCTTATCTAAAAACCCCGATGAAAAAAATAGTAAACCTGATGTGAATCTCTTTAATGAAAAATCGATTCGTTATTTTCCATCAATCCATATTTTGTATTCCCCTATACGTAAACTGAATGATAAAACTTATGTTAATCTCTGTGATGATAAAATGATTGGGTTATAAAGCATCAGGACACTTTATTTTGCAAACCCTATACAAAAAAAATCAATAAGACCTGCATAATATTACCAATGATCTTTTTTAATTAAGGTTATCATTAGTCCATCCTCGTTTTGATATGTCCAAACAAGTGGAATATTTGAATCAGTAATAAAAGAACAAATGATTTAACCATACATATTTGATTGACCATATTATTCCTACAATAATACACTAATCAGTAACCCTATTCTTTGTCTTTTTCATAATTGAAGATACTGCTTCAGCATCCCAATTCAAGATGATATCGTCATCATCCAGTATTTGTTACAGTGAATTTTCTACAAAATAACCTTCTATGTATCCTAAAACAGTCTCACCTACATGGAGACTCTAATTATAGGTAGATAATATGATATTTCAAGAGTACCACCAATGCGGTAATATCCCAACCATGGAGGTTGCTCATGTATTCCTCCATATGTGATAGTCGGTGAGCCTACATCAGCCAAGGAAGGCTGCTTTTAAACTGATGGATCTTTTTTCCACAACCAATAACTTCAAGAGCTTATCCCCGGAGCGTGACCACCACCACCTTCTATATCTAAGGAAGGTGGACTAGGAATCTATATATGGCCTCATTTAGGTACAAGATCCACATAGGAGGGATCCTTCTAACCGCCATCACTAACACCATTCTGCTAGTACCCCTCAGTCACCTGCTGAGGGTACCATCTGATACACAACACTCTCTGAAACCAATGCACAAGATGGAAGTAAAACTCATCAGAGGATAAAGGTGCCAAATATTCATTAGGGGTCAATATCCCAACTCATATCGATGATGAATGCCTACATACTCAGGTAAGGACCATCCAGTAGGCTCATATCCCTTCTCACTTTGAAATAGTATATGGGAATATTCCCATAGCAAGCATGGGGGAGGATCATATACCAACCCACGTATATGAATCCTAACATCATACATCGATGTAATAATGCGGACAGAAGTGGGTGCATATCCCCACTTTAATAGAAGACATATGTCAGTTCATCATGTAGACAGAAAATATGCAGGCTCATATCCCTACACACAGTTTTATAAAATTACAATAAATTTTATCAATAGATGAATAAATCATTCGATATATTCTGGTATTATTTTAGATAAAGGGACAATAACATACTCACATACCTACATCCAGGACAACAAAACACTCTGATCATCATAAACAAGTGGTTATATTTGAGCAAGTGAACACTCTTGATCCCACCTAGGAGAATTATTGGCATATTATGATGAAGGTAGAGGCATTGAATAGGGATCATATCTCCATTCCAATCAAGGAAAACCAGGTGAGAGGGAAACAAACCATGGTACAGGGGAACATGCTTGTCAAAGAAGTATGGTTGCATACTCTAAAGGCCTAGGATCCGGAATGTATCTCCATTCTAGTCGAGGCTGACCATGTTGGAATGGAAAAAGCCTTAGGATAGGCTCATATTACTATCAATGGATTCATCCAGTATATTCTGGAAGATCATCAAAGTCAGTCACATATTCCTACATTTTCCAATGAACGACTATGCCAGCATCATTCTAAGGCAATATAGGAGAAGGATCATATCCCTTCTCCCATTCCATAGGTCCATAAGCATATTCTAATAGGGAATGAATATTCGAACAAGGATCATATTCCTAATCTAATCAGGGCCAATTAGGTGAGAGCGGCACATGCATCAGGGAAATCCCATATTCCTATCATGAAATACTGGAGTCATGTCCCAAAGGCTCAGGATTGGGCTCATAATCTCATATTGATTGAGGCTCTCCAAGTGAGAGTGGCATGCGCCTCACGATAGGCGTACATTCCTGTCAATAATGAGACAACTCATCAGCATATTATGGTAGATTCTCATCAGCAAGCTCATATCCCTTCCGAATTATAGGGTTATATACAAGTTCTAGAAACCATCATATTGCAGGAGCATACCCCTACACAACTTCAGAAGGTAAGTTGGAATATTCCAACCACAATGTAGAACATGGCCCATATCTCTAATCTAATCAATGTCAGTTTCCTTGAGGTTTTTTCAGATACATTCTCAATACCATGAGGGTATGTCTTCTCTTTCATTGAAGCATAAGTATAAGGCATTCATTACCATGATATTCCTCCTCATGGTAGTGTGGATATAGATCACAACGACTCTACTTCTGAAATCCACCATGGTTAACCTCTCCATGACGATATCTCCCATGGACAAGGTAGTCCTCTCCTTGCCCAGACACCTCCGTATGGAGAGGTGTTCCAAACTTCAACACCTTTGTATAAAGAGGTTCCCTAATCATCAGGGTCAAATGTATATAATTCCCCTTCAATATCCAATATCACCCCATTCTAGTAAATATGTGACCATCAGATCCATCCTCTTTTTTCTAATTGGATGGAGTCATGTATGTCCGATGAAGAGGAGAGAAACATGGATATATGAAAAGCGTTATCCAGAAAAAACCTCCCCATCATGTTATAGACCCCTATTCATTGCTGACTATGAGATCCCAGAGGATCTAGAGAAGGGCTACATGCCTTATCTATGCCAGAATATGTGGTCCACTTATCAGTGGTTGAAGTATTGACATCTCCCTTATCTAGGATACTATTATCACCTCTATAGGATTAATATACTCTTTTTTTAGTTAGACTTTTCTTCTATTCCATGGACTGGGATCCGAAACTGAAAAAGAACACTGCAAATCTGCAACATACTTGCCGCAATTATATCACAACTCTTTGTTAGAAGGTCTCCAAAGACACATCATGCATCAATATTCGAGGATGTGCATAGTATGGATCATTACACTTTTCTACTCCCTTGAAATAGTAGATAGATTCATATATGGAATCCTGAAATTTTATAGCCTCTAACGAGGTCAAGGGATCAGGAAATGCTCTGGATAGTTGGTCACTGCAACAGAATGCCTCTATTCCAACAGTGCCCAGACGTTACAGATAGAGAGGGAGGATAGAAAACCAGAATTCAAAATGGTCCCCTCAAAAGAATAATAAGACATTTCAAACATGGAAACTGAAGTTTTGATCACCTTAAAAACATCTCATGAGAATTGATTATCATCATGGGTCACTATAGAACCCATCTCCTATGTGAGAACATTTGATTCACATTAAGCGGGTTGTTATTGCAGTTATGGTATCAACCATCTAGGAGTAGACCCATCCCACCAGGCCAGGGAAATATCTACTACTACCTCCACCTCTTGGATCTTCAATTCATGAGAGAATTTGGGACACATCAGTAACAACTGCAAGTAAAACCCAACCCGTAGGAATCGGGGAATTTATAGCTCAATCATTATCCCTAGGTCCATCATCCCCTGAGAGGACCTTGGATACATCATTAGTAATCCCAAAACAACCCCACCTACTGGTTTGGGGGCATTTATATCTTCATGTTTATCCTAGGAGTCATAAAAACCCTAACTAGAGCCATTGGATCCTCAAAAATTGGACCTATCAATGCCAATTGTGGCCCTGAATGACCCCCACTCCATAGGGTTGGGGGAATTTTCATCATCATCACCACCATAGAGAGAATCTATCTTCCCTATATTGGGATAAGTGACTCAATGGTCAGCATCACACCTACTATGAAAAACACCTATGTTGGTTGGGGCCCATTCGGAAACCCCAAATGGGAACTCCCTTAGGATCACATGTCATATACCAAAGTGGTAGGAATATGCAGTGAGGATAGTTAATCCCCACCAAGTTTTAAATCCAAAATGGTGCTATAAGGCCAAGAGTTTGAATAATGACCCAGATGGATGTTGTACAGAATCATCCTGTTGCGTCGAAAGCGATGGAATGAACACCATTTCTTGATATTCCTTGTTGGCGCCAAAAATAGGGCCCGAAAGGAAGGAACGAAAAAGACAGCCGGCGCGCTGCTTCACGAAGCACAGCCGCGAAGCACAGCCGCGGAGCCCGTCCGCGGAGCCCCGCCGCGAAGCGCCCCAACTTTGGCGGCCCCGCGAAGCTCCGGAGGCGGTAATCCTCCGCGAGCGCGTTTGACGTTCGCGAGCCGCCGCGAAGCTCCGGAGGCGGTGATCCTCCGTGAGCCCGTTTGACGTTCGCGAGCCGCCGCGAAGCCCCGAAGGCGGCGCGCGAGCCCTGCTTCGCGGCGCCCCTTCCCTATAAATACTCGACTCCCCCTGAGTCCCCGGGACGGACAATCCGACCTTTCGGCTTCTCCTCTCCCGAATCGCGAAGCAAGCTTTGCCTCGGGAATCATGAGCTCCGCGAGGTATTTCTACTTCACGAGACGACTCTGATTTGTTTCGTTCTGAGCCCCTCTTCCGAGAGGGATGCCCTTCGCGAAGCCCAAGGGCGTTCGCAAAGGAAGGGGATTCCCAAGGGAACCCGGGCAGCCGCAGAGCACTCGTGCTTCGCGAAACACCCAACCCATGCTAGTAATCCCTATGCCAAGGCAGGATAACTATGCATCGCGAAGCACATTGCTTGGCAGGACCCTGCTTCGTGAACCACTCCTTCTTCGCGAGGCAGTGCTCCGCGAACACTGTTCCACTTCGCGAAGCACCTCCCACTCCCACCTATGCCCCATGCTAAGGCAAAGGCACCCCACTTCGCAAAGCACGTTCCTCTGCTTAGCGATTCCTCCTTCCGTGCGACCCTCCAGGTTTGCACGATGTGATTTCAAAGTCCCATGGACAACACCTCCCGTAGCGTTGCTTCGCCCAATGCTTCTTCGCATAGGCACGCTAACGGCTATTGCTTCTTCGCATAGCCACGCTAACGTGGACCCCTCGATGGTTCCTCCCTCGACCCCCCTTTACCATGGCCTTACTGGTACCTTCCCTTCCCCAAGGACTAGAGGGTACCGGTTATGTAAGCCCTAGGGGTGTGGAGTGAACCTACCTCGTCCGAGCTGCAGGACGTTAAACTGCCAAGCACCACGTCCTCAACACATGACGTTAAACTGTGACCCAACCTCGTTTCCCTCACAAAGGGTCCCCCCAACTCGAACATTTTTTACACCACTCGTCTCCACGGGAATGGAACTCTTCCGCACATGGAATGAGATCCTCCTTGTCGGAGTGGTGTATGTTCGCAGGGGAAGGGTCGCCTCAGAGCGTAAATCCCTAACCTTTGGTACGGTTGATTGGACCCGTGCATCTCGGTACTTCCCCACTACCAAGGTCAGTGGAGGACGTGATAGGGAACGAGGCACCTCCCATCGTCGGACCAAGGTCCATCTTTCCCGCGCTTTGTCGCGCCATGGGCCTCCATCCTGGAGTAAGTCCCAACACGATGGGCCGCCCAACGCGTAAGCCCCTCTTCGCTTCTCACGGACGCACCCTTCGCGACGTGATCGTCAGGTCCTTGCAATATATTGTTTCTCACACCGAGCATGACTCACGTGGGCTTAGAGTGAGCACCGACCCTGGCAAACCTTTCATTTGAACTACGAGGTCTTTGATCCATGTCAAGGCATGGTACGTAGGAAGCCTCCATGAGGTTCAAGCCCACCATCAGTGGACCAAGGTCTACTTTCATTTGAACTACGAGGTCTTTGATCCATGTCAAGGCATGGTACGTAGGAAGCCTCCATGAGGTTCAAGCCCACCATCAGTGGACCAAGGTCTACTTTCATTTGAACTACGAGGTCTTTGATCCATGTCAAGGCATGGTACGTAGGAAGCCTCCATGAGGTTCAAGCCCACCATCAGTGGACCAAGGTCTACTTTCATTTGAACTACGAGGTCTTTGATCCATGTCAAGGCATGGTACGTAGGAAGCCTCCATGAGGTTCAAGCCCACCATCAGTGGACCAAGGTCTACTTTCATTTGAACTACGAGGTCTTTGATCCATGTCAAGGCATGGTACGTAGGAAGCCTCCATGAGGTTCAAGTCCACCATCAGTGGACCAAGGTCTACTTTCATCTGAACTACGAGGTCTTTGATCCGTTTCAAGGCATGGTACGTAGGAAGCCTCCACGAGGTTCAAGCCCACCCGTCGCTCTTTCACGTCGGGTCCCATTCCGGTCCAGTGGTAAGCCATTGTGACCCCCCATTTGAACTACGAGGTCTTTGATCCGTGTCAAGGCATGGTACGTAGGAAGCCTCCATGAGGTTCAAGCCCACCATCAGTGGACCAAGGTCTACTTTCAATTGAACTACGAGGTCTTTGATCCATGTCAAGGCATGGTACGTAGGAAGCCTCCATGAGGTTCAAGCCCACCATCAGTGGACCAAGGTCTACTTTCATTTGAACTACGAGATCTTTGATCCATGTCAAGGCATGGTACGTAGGAAGCCTCCATGAGGTTCAAGCCCACCATCAGTGGACCAAGGTCTACTTTCATCTGAACTACGAGGTCTTTGATCTGTGTCAAGGCATGGTACGTAGGAAGCCTCCACGAGGTTCAAGACCACCCGTCGCTGTTTCACGTCAGGTACCATTACGGTCCAGTGGTAAGCCATTGCGACCCCCCATTTGAACTACGAGGTCTTTGATCCGTGTCAAGTCATGGTACGTAGGAAGCCTCCACGAGGTTCAAGCCCACCCGTCGCTCATTCACGTCGGGTCCCATTCCAGTCCAGCGGTAAGCCGTTGTGACCCATTTGAACTACGAGGTCTTTGATCCATGTCAAGGCATGGTACGTAGGAAGCCTCCATGAGGTTCAAGCCCACCATTAGCAGACCAAGGTCTGCTTTCACGTCGGTTTCCCAACAAACCACCCATCACCCAATTCACGTCGTGTTCTACCTACGTCCAGTATGACGTTAAACTACATCCTGGTCCAGTGGTAAGCCATTGTGACCCAGCCTCATCTGAACTACGAGGTCTTTGATCCATGTCAAGGCATGGTACGTAGGAAGCCTCCATGAGGTTCAAGCCCACCAACAGTGGACCAAGGTCTGCTTTCACGTCGGTTTACCGAAAAACCCTTTCTGAACTACGAGGTCTTTGATCCATGTCAAGGCATGGTACGTAGGAAGCCTCCACGAGGTTCAAACCCACCCGTCGTTTATTCACGTCAGGGTTCATTATCGTCCCGCATGACGTTAAACTGTATCATTTGAACTACGAGGACTTTGATCCATGTCAAGGCATGGTACGTAGGAATCCTCCCAGAGGTTCAAGCCCAACTCTCCTCGGACCAAGGTCCAGCTTCACGTCAGTTTACCGGCACCATCCTGAACTACGCGGACTTTGATTCCCTGCCACGGGGATACGTAGGAAGCCTCTTCAAGGCTCAAGCCCGACTTCGCTGTCGCCTCCTGCGATGGTCCCATTCCATTCTCAACCGTCTCCGCAAGACGTTAAACTCGCGACCTACCTCGTGATAAACATGAGATTCCTGAGGAAAACCTCGGATGGAACGCCTTTTGCGTAACCGTCTCTGCTAGACGTTAATCTTGCAGCATACCCTGTGTTGAACATGGGAAGCTGAGGAAAACCTCAGATACGTGTCTATGACATGTAATTCCCTGCGCTCGATGTGGGATGCCTCGGGTTTCCACGCCCTCGAGAAGCCTTGTGATCAAGGATAACAGACAGACATGCCAGGTACCCCAGCATCCAGACACGCTACTGATGCCTCAAACGTGATTACTCCCCTGACCGAAGGTTGCTGCCCTGACTGGACCCTTTGGAATGTCCCGACAGAAGCAGTGTAATTAACCGGCGTCCATGGAAACATGGCACTGGGAAGAGTTTCACGAACTACGTATTAAATATATAAGGGAGACCCGGACTAGGTGACGAGTTCTGAGGAGGAATCCACAGGAGGAAGAACCGACATCCCATCATCCCGTTTCGATCAAGGAGCAGACGCCCCTGAATAAGGGACGGATGTCGCCCGCCTTTGGAAAGCGGGAATGCGGGGCAACAAAGCCGCGCGTCCCCCTCCCCCGCGGACGGATGCGCGCGCGCCCCGGCGAAAGCGTCGGAAACAGAAATGGTGAACCCGACGTGAAATTCTTCTCCTCAGCATGGAGATTAGTAGCGTTCGAGACACCAGTAGATTGACGTGTCACCGGATTCAGATATCCGTTGCCTGGTCCCGCCAAGTAAATGGCGGGCCTGTCGTGGAACTCACCAGAAGTCAGGGTAGTAGAACGTGGGGCGCTCCGCTCCGCAGCGTGTTGGCGTGGATCCTTCTCACAGACATGGAGGATGGAAGAACGCTGGGGCACTGGCTGTCAATCCTTTTCCTCTCAGTACTGATGAGTTGATCCCTTCGTTTGCCAGGAACCAGGTTGCTATTTCAGAGATGCGGTCACCATCCGCTCCTCGCCTGCGCAGGGGCAGGGGCAACACCACTACGGCCACTCCACATGGCGCCACTACCGCCACGACGGCTGCCACGTCACGGGATGCGGGACGTCCACATCCCCTTTCCCCATCAGAGGTCATCCAACGAAGGGTGATCAACAGCCTCGTGCGCAGGTATGAGGAACAAGGGGTCATCCCGACCAGGGATATGGCTCGTTTGGACCTGGAGGCTTCCAGACCCCGCCGTCAACGCCGCCCTAACAGGCCGCGCAGGGAGCCCCCGCTCCCCACCTCGACATTCAACCGTTTCGGGAGCCTATCCCCAGAACGCCTTGACGACTCTTCGCCTTACGCCGAAGAGGCAGGCGCGGTCCGGCTCAGCCCGCTCAGGGCCCCGACCCATGACCCCCAGGCGAGAGCTCCCGTCCGGCCACGTCAGCGCCACCGTCCGGCCCCGCAGGAAGAACAGGCAGGCTATGTCCCTGCACCACCTGCACCGGCCCGCCTGACCCGACGTCAGCACCGGGCCCGGGCTGAGGACGCTCGCCTAGCCGCGTCCACATCGACAGCTATAGTGGCCCGAGCCACCGCCGACGTACATTATGAATCCCCCGCCTATATTGAGCAGGGGCACCCCTTTGCCCAACCAAGATTGAGACCCCAGCCGCCCCATGGGCAGGCCGGGTTGACGCTCCGGGTTGCAGGCCCCAGTGATGATCGTCGCGAGCTAACCCGCGGTGATGCCACCCCGTACGGAGGTCCTCCCCGTACCACTACTCCACAGAGCGTGGGCCTTCCCCGCTCCGAGGTTCGTCGTGGAGGCATGCCTCGTGCTGCCCCCATCCTGCAGGAAGACCTGCCCCGGGGCAGTGACGCTCAGCGCGGAAACATTTCCCGCGCCCGCTGTACAGGGTATGAAGTCCATCCTTCTGAAGGCACCGTCCATCCGGTCCTTCGACGTGGGCCCCCCCCCCTACGTCCTCTCTGCGACTGGCGAAGATCCTTCTCGCCCCAGCAACTCAAGGAGTGAAGGTCAGCCTCGCTCCACTCGCATCGACCATGGAGGCCTTCCCCATGCTCCTGCCGGTTCCAACAGAGGCCCCACCCACATGGGTACTGTTCATGGAGGTCCTCCCCATGTACCCTTTGATATTTTCCCTGGTGCCCCCGGCACCCCGGCTGTCTCAAGTGGGGGCCCTCTCCGCCACGGCGCTAGCGCCGCCCCAAGGCTGCCTGATAGGGGTCAACCCTGTCCCGAAGAGCCACCCAGGGGCAGAAGAGCGGGTCGTCGCCACCACAAGAAGAATCCTGGGAAGGCCCAGGGGGGGATCAAACCTGCCCGCTTCTCCGATTCGGAAGCGGAATGCGATTCAGCGATGGAACCTTCTCCCAGCTCCTCCGTATCAAGGACTGGGGCAGGAACCAGACGCGTCAGCCTCGTTCTCCCGGAATCTGAGGTCCACCGGATTCCCGTCTCTCTCCGCAGGTACATCCAGGAGGAAGAAATCCTGGGAATTCCGCAGGTTTCGACCGCGCAGTCACCGCCACTGTCTCCCGAAGCGCCCTCTACCTCTACTCGGGATCACGAGGAGCTGTTTTGGGGGTCAACGGTGGTAGAGCCGCGACATGACCGGACACCGGTAACGGCAACTCCCGTACCCGAAGCAGTGGCTGTTAGCCCGTCCTATCGTGACATTGTGGTCAGGTCACCTCGCTCTTCAGAGGAGGGCCCAGAGTACGGTGGTCAGTCTGCTCGCTTGTCGTATTCTCCACCGCCGAGTTTGCTATCCCAGAGGTCCGTCTCGGTACCGCTACCGGTCCCTCAGCCACCCCCGGTTGATGAGTGGGGAAATGTAGGGCCGAACCCCGAGGACGAACCCAGGATCTTCTGGAGTATTCTTGCAGCGGACTACTTCCCAGAGAAGTTCTGGCCCACGGCGGCGCTAAATTTTCGCGTACCCGAGTCGCTTACCCCTGAAGAAGTGGGATGCTTTTGTCGGACCCTGTGGGCGACGCACTTCCGCCTCCGTTGGGAACGGGTAGTGTACCCCAGGAGTCGAGAGCACTTCGAGGAGATTGGCAAACAGTGCCGCCTAATTGATGCAGCGGCGCTCCTTGCGGCCCAGCACCCCGAGTCGCCCGGTCACCAGAGTGCCCTCCAACGAAAATGCGTCCAGAGTTTCAAGGCACTCCGCAAGATCGTCAGGGAAGCCACCCCCCATGTGAAAGTCCGTGGTTGGGGACGCTATGCCGCTCTCCTCTTCGACCCTATCCGACGACAGCCCGATTCGCTATGCGACATTGAGGACATGCCCTCAAGAGGGGTCACAGTCCACATGGCCGACGTTGTGGATAAGGAAGATGAGCTTGAGTTCCTTGATGGGGACTTACCATCCGAGGGCGTACCGCCACTACTCGATCCATCAGGGAGAGTCACCCGTCAGCAAAGGAACCTACTAGGCCTCCCCGTACCCACCGAGTCACTGGCACTCGGTCGAAGCACTGGCAAGGGTAAGGAGCATGTCGGGATAGTCAAGCACTCCGACCCGTCCTCCTCCGTGCAGAGAACGGACGAAGACCCTGAGAAGGCCACGTTGCGCCAGCAGCTTGCTGAGCAGAAGAGGCTGGTCGACGAACTCTTGGATGAACGCGCCGCAGAGCGACGACCCGACTATGGTAATCCCAGGCCGGGACAGCAGGGGCAGGAACAATTTCCCCCCGGTGAGATGCCTCCGGGCAACCCTGATCATGCTACTGCCGCGGACAGGGCGGAAGCCGGAACGTACGGCAAGAGGGCGCGGTACGTCTCGCCAAACCCCCCTGAGCGACGGGGCAATCTGAAGAACCCAACCCGGGTTCCCCCGGTCGCCCAACAGGTCGTCCAACCAGTCAACCCGCGAGCATCAGAAGCCGTCTACCGTGTTGAAGAACCTGGCAATGCGCTTGTGGTTAGGGACCCCCGTCAAGAGAGGGACCCCCACCCCGAGGACCTTATTGCGGCACTCACAGCCCGCCTCGAGGCGTTGGAGACACGGCAGGTGGCGGTCCCACCGGATGGCAAGCCTTATCCCGCGTGGGTGGATGATATGCCCGCGCCTCCAGGTTTTGGGAACCCCACTTTCTCGCCTTTTAACGGGACAGGGGACCCACCCCAGCACTTGGCTCATTTCTCTTCCAGGTGTGGCCCCATGCTGGGGACCCCAGCTCAGCAAGAAGCCGCTAAGCTCCGATGTTTTGTACAGACGTTGGAAGGTCCGACATTCGTCTGGTACAGCCAGCTCCCCATCGGATCAGTGACCGGTTGGGAGGATCTTCGCCGGCAGTTCTTGTACCAGTTCAGCTCCACCACGCGGAAGACCAGCAACGCGGACCTCTTTAAGTGCAAACAGAGGCCTGATGAGCGGGTTGCAGACTTCATCGCCAGGTGGAAAGGACTTACGTATTCTCTCGATATGCCGCTGACTCAGGAGCAATTACTGACGATGTGTGTGGGGAACGTAAAGACAGAGCTGGTACCCTCCTTGATTACCCAGAACTACCCTGGGGGGTTCAGAGATTTCTCGGATAAGGCCCAGCGCCTCGAGGAGGCTCTGCAACAGGCTAGTCAGGCACGTTTGCTGCCCCCTATGATCCCAGCCAGGAGGGCCGCCAGGGCTGAACCCGCCGCAGTGGCTCAAATAGAAGCCCCGAGGCAGCTGGAATTGTTACTGGCGGCACCACCCCCGCAACCCCGCAGAGGTCCTCCACCTCAAGCACAGGCTCCTGCCCAGCAGCGACCGCCTCAGAACCGACAGGTTCCCCCGCGCAACGCGCCACCGCCACCTAGGCGAGACAACCAGGCGCCGCCCCCTCGGCAGGCCCCTCCGGTCCCTCGACAGGACCAGGTCCCCAGGGCTCCTTACCCGGAAAGAAAGTACCATACCTATTCGTTTAACGAAAATCAGGTCCCTGGTTACTTCCGAAGTGCTCTAGAGCAAGGGATCGTGCATCTGCCTGAGTGCAGGAGGCCGGCAGAGGCGCACCTCACTGATCACCCCAACTACTGCCCTTATCATCGGATCCTGGGGCACACCCTCAAGCGATGCTATGTGTTTAAAGACTGGCTTCAGGACCAGGTCAACAACAACATAGTCAAGTTGGGCCCAGCGCCAGCACAGGTGGCAGGCATCTTCGCGGGATCGGAAATCGGCAGTGACAGCGAGGGTGAGTGGCAGCAGGTCCCTAGCCGCGGGTCCCAGAAGTACGACAACTGGATGGCTCGAAAAACTGTCGTCCGTGCCCAGGGTATCATCCGGGCACGCCTGAAGCAGTCGGAACCTTCAGAAGAAGTAGTTGGCACCTCAACATCGTCTTCACAGTCGACCTCTGCCCAAAAAGGCAAGCAACGGCGACGCAAGAAGAAGCAACGTGCACCGCCAGTGCCGTCGTCATCCCGCACTCTCGGCGACTTTATGCCTCCCGAAATGGGCATTCCCCCCAGAATCCGCCCAGCGGTGGATGACTCTTCGAGTGACAGTCAAGGGTACGCTTCGGTTAACACCGTGGAGCTGGTAAAGCCCTATATGACCCCCGACGAAGGGGAACCCCAGGCAGACCGCCCCAACGTTTCCAGCCGACGTCAACGTCAGCGGAATCGCAATCGCGCCGGTCACCGAGGTATGTCAGCAGGCACTTGTGACCAAGCCGTGCACGCTACCGAGACCAGGCAGCAGGCTCAGCGCAGATCTCAGCACGCGCAGACCCATCCAGCACCCTTGGCTCTACCTCCACCGCCGTTCGTGTTGCTGGATCTGGGAGAGACGCCTCGTTCGTATCACAGCCAGCCTCGCCCGGCGACGGGCCAGCCCCCGCTGTTCGATCTTAGCCCGGCGACTACTCTCCAGGCTTCTACTAGCAGGCAGCAGGATGTACCCAGTACTAGCCGACCGCCAGTTCGTCCGGCAGGACCCGCTATGCCTCCAAATGCCGAAAAACCCCCTATAAGCAGAGGTTCGCGTTTGGCACGCAAGTATGATGTCCTAAAGCACCTAGCCAGAATTCCGGCGAGGCTTTCCATCCTTGAGGCCCTGCGCCTGTCATCCGAGATCCGCGAGGCACTTGCCGAGGCCCTAAGGAGCCCCCTCCAGTTCGAGACGGAAGTGGCAGCCGCAGAGGCCTTCCATACCGAGACGATTGAAAACGCCGAATGTCAGGCGGTTATCTCGTTCTCTGGTGAAGATGAAGACCCTCCTATACAGGGGCACATTCGCCCACTGTATATCACTGGCCACTTTAACGGTGTGGAAGTCCGTCGCTGCCTCGTTGACACGGGTTCCGGAATCAATCTAATTCCGACCCGAACGCTGCGAAAGCTGGGTTTGTCCGAAGGTGATTTGACTCCCTCTGACCTCAGGATTCAGGGGTACGACAGGACAGAGCAAACCCCTGTCGGCAAGATCCGTCTGAAGACCCAGTTCGGTGGCTTAATTTCCAGCACCGAGTTCATGGTTGTTTCTCAGGACACCGCCTACAACGCATTGATGGGCAGGCCATGGCTCCATCTGCATGCAGCGGTTCCCTCATCGTATCACCAGTGCCTTAAGTACTCGCTCAACGGTCGAGTAGGCGTGCTCCAAGGAGACGCGTCCCCTTTCGCTTCTTGTGAGGCCCGCTATCTGGATGCGGGTTATTACAAAAGTAAGGACAAGCAGATCCTGGTCAGCGAGGATGAGCCCGCCCCAATCACAAGTGATCCCTGGGCGAGCATGGACGACGCCTACATCCTCCCGATCCACCGGTTGGAGGCCACGACCCCCGACATGGGACAATGTTTCGTTGTTTCGGGTACGCAAGGAAGGCGTGTTCCCGCGTCCAAGCGACGGCGGAAAATCACCTCGTACTCCTACATCAACCAGGCTCGAGTCATCTCGGAATCTCTTACCCTTGTACGGTACCGGGATGTCAAGCTCATGACAACGGCGGTGCGCCATACGTGTCTATTTCGCCGGGCTGGAATCAACCGACTCTGGCCGACACGTCACCACTACTTTGATATCATCAAGCGTGGCCCCTTAGGCCGAAGGCCGGATGGGATAGGGTCAAATGCATTCGTTGCTATGGTCTCCACGACGAGTGAGTCTCCTGATGTGATGACCACTGCTGCCCAGGCCGGCACCAGCTGCCCCTCGGGTTTTGAGAGCCCAGAAGTACCTTCCGTCGCGGGAAATCCCCCCACGGCTGGGGAGGAAGACTTGGAGGATGCTCCCCCATCCTTTGAAGAAGGCGTCTCTACCACGGTCGATGAGCTGGTACAGGTGAACCTTGGTAGCGAGGCAGATCCAAGACCCACATTAATCAGTGCGGCCATGTCCCTCGAGGAGCGGCAGCAGTATGTAGACTTCCTCAAACAGCACCGCGATGTGTTTTCCTGGAGTTACGATGAGATGCCAGGGCTGGATCCCCAAGTGGTCGTCCACCGTCTGGGCCTCCCAGTAAAACATCGTGGGTTCAATCAGCCTCCCAGGAAAATGCACCCTTCCCATGGCGCTATGGTTGAGGCCGAGGTTGACAAGCTTATCAAAGCCAACTTCGTTAAAGAGGTCCAGTACCCCAAATGGCTCGCCAACATTGTGCCAGTCAGGAAGAAGAATGGGCAGATCAGA
Source organism: Viscum album (assembly GCA_963277665.1). Lineage (NCBI taxonomy): Eukaryota > Viridiplantae > Streptophyta > Magnoliopsida > Santalales > Viscaceae > Viscum > Viscum album. Next base: position 953,641,250 of record OY728145.1, read on the forward strand.
GTCTGCATCGACTTCCGCGATCTCAATCGCCACTGCCCAAAGGATGACTTCCCACTTCCGGTGAAAGAGCTGTTGATTGACGCCACGGCTGGGTTCCAAGCCCTCTCTTTCATGGATGGGTATTCCGGGTATAACCAGATCCGGATGGCCCCCGAAGATGAGGAGTCCACTGCCTTCAGGGCTCCCCAGGGTACCTTTTGCTACCGGGTAATGCCATTCGGTTTGAAAAATGCAGGTGCCACTTATCAGAGGGCCATGCATCGCATATTCAAACCGATCCTCGGGACATTGGTGGAGTGCTACGTGGATGACCTTGTAGTCAAATCATATCAGCGCCAAGACCATCTCAAAGACCTTGAGAAAGTGTTCGGTTTCCTCCGTTCCCGTCACCTGAAGATGAACCCACTGAAGTGTGCCTTCGGAGTCACCTCCGGGAAGTTTCTGGGCTTTTTTGTCAGATACCGAGGTATCGAGATCGACCCGGAGAAGATCAAGGCCATCAGCCAAATGCCTCCCCCGAGCAACATTCGGGAGATTCGAGGCCTGCAAGGCCACTTAGCCTATATACGCCGATTCATTGCGAACCTGGCCGGCAAGTGTAAGCCCTTTTCTCGGCTCATGAAGAAAGGCGCTGCCTACGAATGGGATGAGGAGTGTCGGATCGCCTTCGAGGAAATCAAGCAGTATCTGCTCCAACCTCCGGTCTTGATGCCACCCGTCTTTGGAAAGCCGCTGGTCCTTTACGTGACCGCCCTGGAGAGATCCCTCGGCGCGCTGCTCGCCCAGAAGAATAACGAGGGCACTGAGAACAGTCTCTACTATCTCAGTCGCATGCTTCTCGATATGGAGGTCAGATATTCCCTTATCGAAAAGAGCTGCCTTGCGCTCGTCTTCGCCGTGCAGAAGTTGCGACACTACCTGCAACACCACGAGGTGCAATTGATCTCTCGGGTGGATCCGCTGAAGTACATCTTGAACCGCCCCATGCTGACCGGCCGGCTAGCACGGTGGGCGGTGATTCTCCAGCAGTTTGACATCAGGTTTGTGCCTCAGAAGGCCGTTAAGGGACAGGCGTTGGCAGACTTTTTAGCTGCCCATCCAACCTCCGCGGATCAATCCCTGGACCTGGATTTCCCCGACGAGACGATCCTCTCGGTCGATCACGCTGTCCCGTGCTGGCAAATGCATTTCGACGGCGCCTCCCGGAGCCCCACTGGTAGAAGGCTCAACGACCCCAAGCTCAACAGAGTGGGTCTGGGTATTGTTTTCATTACCTCGGCGCAAGCCGTCCTGCCGTACTCCTTCCTGTTGTCAGAAGGTTGTACGAACAACGAGGCAGAGTACCAAGCTCTCATCACCGGCCTCGAATTGGCCCTTGAGATCCATGTACCCCATCTACATGTGAAGGGAGATTCTGATCTGGTAATCAAACAGGTTAATGGCGACTACGTCGTCAGGAAGCCAGAGCTTGCACCGTTGCTGGAGTACACCCTCCTCTTAATGGCCCAGTTCTCTTCTCGGCCAGAGGTTACCCATGTCCCGCGGTCACAGAACGGCCAAGCGGACGCCCTAGCTGGCTTAGCCGCATCGCTCGCAGAACCCGAGCAAGATGATTTGGTCATACACGTGGCCCACCGGAGAGTCATTGCTCCCGTCACCCAAGAGGACCGTGATAGCCTACGGGTAAGTCATCTCACCGCCGGACCCTCCGTATCGGGAGTCCCGAGTTCGTCAGATGCAGTGGTTGAAACGACCCCCGATTGGAGAGCACCTTTTGTCGATTATCTCCAAAATGGCCAGATCCCGGACAACCGGGCCGAGCGCGAGCGAATCCGACGCCGCGCACTTCAATTTACCCTCCAGAGCGGCCCCAGTCTTGAGAAGACCCTCTATAAACGGAGTTTTGATGGTGTCCTCCTTCGTTGCATCCAAGGAGTAGAGATACCTCAAGTTATGCAAGAGGTTCACGCCGGTTCCTGTGGCGCCCATCAAGCTGGGCCGAAGCTGTCCCATCAAATCCGGAGGCTAGGGTACTTCTGGCCCTCTATGATCCACGATTGTATTGGATACGCCAAGAGATGCCACGCGTTCCAAGTGCACGCCAACTTCTTGCATCGGCCGCCAGAACCCCTCCACCCCACCAAGTACTCTTGGCCATTTGCGGTATGGGGGCTCGATGTAGTGGGACCGTATCCGCCGGCAACAGCCCGCCAGTGTAGGTTCATCCTGACTGCTACAGATTTCTTCTCCAAGTGGGCAGAAGCAGTTCCGCTCAAAGAGGTCAAGGCCCGTTCCGTCGTCGACTTTGTGAGCTCCAACATCATCCACCGGTTTGGGGTCCCTCACGCCGTCCTCACTGACAACGGCACCAACTTCCGAGCAGCTGAATTGAAGAAATTGTACGCTAAGTACGACATCCGGTCAAACCATACCTCCCGCTACCACGCACAGGCGAATGGACAGATCGAGGCATTCAACAAGACCCTCTCTAACATTCTGCAGAAGATGGTTGGTCAGAACAAGAAGAGTTGGCCAGACAAGCTCCCCAACGCCCTTTGGGCTTACCGGACGACGACTCGCAACTCTACCCAGGTGACCCCATATTCCCTGGTGTATGGAGCTGAGGTCGTCCTACCCATTGAGATCCAGCTGCCGTCGCTACGCTCGGTAGTTTATGATCACCAGACATCAGATGAGGTAGCCGAGATCCGTCTAGCTGAGTTAGAGGCACTGGACGAGAACCGGCTTCGTGCCCTGCACAATCTGGAAAGGCATCAGGACAAGATGGCAAGAGCTTTTGACAAGAAGGTTCGTCTCCGCTCTTTTCTACAGGGTGACCTGGTGCTGGCCCTGCAAGCACCAATGATTCCCGGAAGGAAACCGCCCAAGTTAGAACCCAAATGGGAAGGGCCTTATATCATCCATAAGGTTTACCCCAATGGAGCATACTCCTTGGTGACCACAGATGGAGAGCGTGTAACCCCTCCCACCAATTCCAGATTCCTCAAGCGATACTTTGCCTAGGGCAAAAGTGGTCCTGTACGACATTAAACTGCATTGGTCCTGCCTGACCTTAAACTGCGAGAGGGTCCTGCATGACATTAAACTGCATTGGTCCTGCACGACACTAAACTGCGACTTGGTCCCGCATGACCTTAAACTGTATCTCCGTCCTCACTGCAAGACGTTAAACTGCAAGTCAGTCAGTTCTTCCTGACCGAGGCTCAGCCTCAGGCCCCTCGGCCTCTTTGGGCCCCTGGCCCCGTCTCCACCGAGGTCTGGCCCCAGGCCCCCCTCGTTTCTCTCCGACTTACCCTCTTACGGGATCGTACGGTACAGTGTAGGACTACGTTCTCGCGTTGGGATCATGTACCATTCCGCACGCATCCCCGAATGAGATGCCCCTCGTCCCGCATGACGTTAAACTGCATGTCAAGAACTACGTACGGCTTGATTCCCATATTCATGGGATACGTAGGAACGCTCGGACGCCTTGTCTTGAGCCCAGCCCCAAGCTTCTCTCTTCCACTATTCCCCCTGGGAATGGTCTCCTTGGAGGATCTTTGTGTAGCAGGGCGTTGGCTTTCTTGGCCCCGCTCATGCAACCCCACTCACGCAAAGATTGTAAAGGTCACACCATGCGCCCACTCCCGTTCTTCTACCCTCCCACGTCCTCACCGCATGACGCTAAACTGCATGGCCTTCAAGAACTACGTATGGCTTGATTCTCATCCTTATGAGATACGTAGGAACGCCCGGACATTTCGTCCGTTGGCCCAGCCCAAAAGCCAAAATCTTCCCCTTGGGTCAAGACACGGCAGGGTGCACACTTTTGCCCCGACCCACGTCGAGCAAGCCTCGACCCGGCTGCACATTCCCCCCTGGAGGTGTTTGCCCCTTTCGTGGATGGATTCACACCCGGAGGGGCCCCCAAGAACGGCCTGGATACAAAGCCCAAGGGCTCTCCTACCGATACGGGCCAGCGCCCCCGAGGGTTTTTCAAGCAACAAATCGATACAAGTCCCGCGTGGCGAATTTGGTCAGCGGTCGACGCTCATTTGTTGCCCCCGTGCGGGTCACCATAGGAACGCTATGTTTCAAATATGGCCAACAGTGATTCATTCTGCCCCATCCTGAGGTGACAAACTTCACCCAGGTGGTGCTAGTGATCGGGCCCACAGCCCAGGATTCCTCACCCGGAGTGTACAGTGTGGTGTGGGACTACGTCCTCATTCACGTCGGGATCATGTACCATGTCGTACGACTCCCCTTCCGAGGCTCAGCCTCAGGCCCCTTGGCCTCCTTGGGCCCCTGGCCCCCGTCTTCGTGTAAGACGTTAAACTACATTTCAAGAACTATGTGTGGCTTGATTCCCATCCTGATGGGATACGTAGGACCACCTGGATGTCCAAGATCCGGGTCCAGCCCCATTCCTCGGGAATCCTCATCCCATCTTGGCCCCCTGGCCTATCCTTCCTCCATGAGGGGATCATGTGGTGCGGTGTGGGATTATGTCCTCATTCATGACAGTCTCGTGATGACCACGTTATGCTCCCTCCCCCTGCTGATTTGTTTCATCGACCCCTCTTTTTCGGCGGTTCTCCAATGTGCTTAAGAGTACTCTGGTTCACTACCTGGAATGCCAAGCTTTACTCGGATACGTCCGCACCCGCTTTCCAGGCTTTGCGTATCCCCGCATCAGGGCTTTCACCATCTTTCACACCCGGAGGGATTCCCAAGAATGGCCTGGATACAAAGCCCAAGGGCTCTCCTACCGATACGGGCCAACGCCCCCCAGGGTTTCGGACGACAAATCGATAAAATCCCGCGTTGCGAATATGGTCAGCGGTCGATGCTCGTTTGTTGCTCCCACCTCAGGCTAACGCGATACAGACGCTGTGTTTCCTTCATGGATAACAGTTTTCCTCTGTCGCCACGCCAACCCGTTAAGCCCAAATGCCGGGTACACAATTCACACCCTTCATCACTTCATCGTGTCCAAGTAGAGTCTCGGGATTCTTGGTACTTTTCCCCCGTACACGTCCACGCATTGGGAGAACAAGCTACATCAAAGGTGTCCTTCGAAACTCTCTGCTGACTCCCCTTTAATGGATGCCCCAAGTATTGCAATGAGGATGCCCCCCTTGTTTCCCACACCGAGTTTATCTCACGTGGGCTTAGGGATTGGGCTGACATCTGTGCTTACTCGGGAGTTGTCACCATCCACGGTCTGAGCTCTAAGACCATAAACTAAGACTCTCATCTGGAAATACGTTCAAGACCCCTTGTCTTTGGACCCAGCTTGAGTTCAGCAAATTTACCTCTCTAATCCTCTCTTCAGGACCCTGATCACAGGACTGCGTGGCGCAGTGTAGGACTACGTCCTCATTCACGTCGGGTTTGCAACAACTGCACCACGCGCGCCCCCATTCTGAGGTTCAGTCCTCCTATCCCCTGTCCTGCATGACATTAAAAGGCACCCTTTCAGAACTACGTGTGGCTTGATTCCCATCCTAATGGGATACGTAGGACCACCTGAATGTCTAAGATTCGGGTCCAGCCCCACCTCGGGGAGATCTCCTGATTTCCCGGTCACCTAGGCCACTTGGTCCATCCCTCTCCAGTGGGGGGTGCGTAGGTATGATACAAGGTTGAGGGCATCATGCCCCCCCTTCCCCTGGGAATCTGCCATCTCTCGATCACACTCACGGTTGAGTCCTTTGGCTCCCTGTAGTGGTTCACCCATGTATTGAGAGTACTCTGGTCTAGGACCAAGAGTGTCAGATTCAACTTGGTCAAGTTCCTTCCACTTGTCAAGCTTCGTGTTCCCCTCTATTCGGACTTCCATCATCTTTCACACCCAGAGGGACCCCCAAGAACGGCCTGGATACTACGCCCAAGGGCTCTCCTACCGATACGGGCCAATGCCCTCCAGGGTTACGGACGACAAATCGATAAAATCCCGCGTTGCGAATATGGTCAGCGGTCGATGCTCGTTTTGTTAGTCCTCATTTCAGGCTAACGCGACGGGATGCTGTGTTGCGAACATGGTCAGCAGTAATCCCCTGTCGTCATGCCAGCCCCTTCAGTCCTTGAATGTTGGTTGCATGATTCACATCATTTTCCACCCCATCATGTCCAGGTGGAATCTCGACACTTTTGGCGCTATCCCTCAGTGCACCTTTGCATGTTAGGGGGACAAAGCTGCAATCTGGCGCCCTTTGGGGCTCCCATGGTCCGAGCTCTAAGACCATAAACTAAGACCCATTCGGGACTACGTTCAAATTCCCATCCTCATGGGACGCGTAGGACCGCCCAGACGCCCTGTCTCCGGGTACAACCCATTCAGGAAGCCAGTCTCTCTCCCTGTTTCCCCTCTGTATAGGCCCCTCAGCCTAAGGTTTCACCCTCCAAATGGCGTACAATCTGATGTGGGATCATGTCTCCGTCAATTGTGTTTTATAACACTACACACATTTCCCGCCTAGCATCGTCTTTTCTACGTCTGCGCTGCATGACAATAAAATGCATGCTTGGTCCTATCATACGACCCTAAACTGTGACATTATCGTCCTGGCTGCACGACGAAAAACGGCACCGCATTGTGGTGACCTCGCTGTAGAGGACATCACGTTGGGTACTGGCCACGCACCATGCCATTTGTCAATGCCCATCACGGCTTGATTCTTGTGGCGACATCACAACCTACAGTTCTAGGCCTGTCGCTTCACAAAAAAAAACCCCCATTCACCTCAAAGAACAAACAAGATACATCAAATTCCGCTTCTTTTAGTGCAAGGGCCACGTCCGCACTTCCCCTTTCCCCTGGCACTGGTACCTTACCCTGCCACCTTCGAGAACTACGTATGGCTTGATTCTCATCCTCATGAGATACGTAGGAGCGCCCGGGTACTTCCCCGCGGGTCCAGCCTAACCCTGGTGTTCGGTCCCTCGACTCGAGCTCATTCACGTCAGGTTGTGATGTCATGCGTCCCCTGATCCCTTCTTCCAATCCATGGTCCGAATTCTATGACCATAAACTAAGATTTCCCCAAGGGAAAGGAATCTGCTCCCTCTCTCTAATACGTTTTGTTGACGTGTTCAGATGTGTTTTGACAAAAAGCCCGAAGCATAGGATTTTCACGGGGACATTCCCCTCATCCCATGACCAAGCTTCGTGAGCTCACTATTTGGATCCTCATCCTCTTCCACATCCAAAGGGACCCTCGGACGACGTGGATACTAAGCTTAAGGGCTCTCCATGAATGCTGGACCTAAGGGCCCTACAATCGTTTCGGGCCAACGTCCCTGCGGATATTCGACAACATTTGTGACACGGTCCCGTGTTTCGAACATGGTCAACGGTCGACCCTCATTTGTTTGTCCCCATTTCAGGCTAACGCGATAGGATGCTGTGTTGCGAATATGGTCAGCAGTAGTCCTCCATCACCACGCCGTCACCATCGCGATCCGAATCTCGAGCGTCATGATTCACACATTTCCACTCCCTCATGTTCAAGTGGAACTCCACCATACTTGGCTCTTTCTCTTCGCGCATCTAGGTGCGCTGAATGATCGTGTTAGTGTCATTGGGCCGGTATTCACCGAGCATCCCTTTTCCCCAACCTGCCCCTCTCTGTGTCGGGAAATTCCCACCACTACTACTTGTTTCCCACACCGAGCACGACTCACGTGGGCTTAGTAGTTTTGGCTGGATGTGTACCAACACGGTTAGGCTGCTCCTCGTCCAGTACGACGTTAAACTGCGCTTCCAGAACTACGTGCGGCTTGATTCCCATCATCACGTGGGATACGTAGAGACGCCCAGGCATTTCGCCTAGGGTTCAGCCCCAGGAATCACAAAATCCTGTTCCTCCCCATTTCCAGCCCTCTGGCCTGACCCCTCGGGGAGAACTATGTAGCTACAATTTTACCCTGAACAAGTTCGGGATGCCCCCAGATCCCATTGGGAAGCGACAGATCCCCTCGCCAGAGAGGCCCTACCCCAAAAAGGAATGATCCGTGATCAGGTCGATGCGCCCATCTGGCGTACTCCCTCCGCGGTGGTGCAACTACCGAGGTGTTGGATTCTGTTTGAACAAGCCACCACGCCATGTTCCACGCTTTGCGTGTCCCTTATTCGGACTCTCGTCCTTTTTATAGGCGATGACCCCGGAGCATCGCGGCGCGCCTCACCCGCGCGAAGCATCGCGGCGCGTCCGGATCCGCGGCCCCGGCGAGCATCGCGGTCCCCCTTCGCGATGATGCATCGCGAACCACCGACAGTTTTTGGCGATTATCCCTCAGACTTCGACCCTTCGCCCTCCGCGGCTCCAAGTCTGAGGGGGGGCATTTGTTGCCGCCAAAAATAGGGCCCGAAAGGAAGGAACGAAAAAGACAGCTGGCGCGCTGCTTCGCGAAGCACAGCCGCGAAGCACAGCCGCGGAGCCCGTCCGCGGAGCCCCGCCGCGAAGCGCCCCAACTTTGGCGGCCCCGCGAAGCTCCGGAGGCGGTAATCCTCCGCGAGCGCGTTTGACGTTCGCGAGCCGCCGCGAAGCTCCGGAGGCGGTGATCCTCCGCGAGCCCGTTTGACGTTCGCGAGCCGCCGCGAAGCCCCGAAGGCGGCACGCGAGCCCTGCTTCGCGGCGCCCCTTCCCTATAAATACTCGACTCCCCCTGAGTCCCCGGGACGGACAATCCGACCTTTCGGCTTCTCATCTCCCGAATCGTGAAGAAAGCTTTGCCCCGGGAATCATGAGCTCCGCGAGGTATTTCTACTTCGCGAGACGACTCTGATTTGTTTCGTTCTGAGCCCCTCTTCCGAGAGGGATGCCCTTCGCGAAGCCCAAGGGCGTTCGCAAAGGAAGGGGATTCCCAAGGGAACTCGGGCAGCCGCGGAGCACTCGTGCTTCGCGAAACACCCAACCCATGCTAGTAATCCCTATGCCAAGGCAGGATAACTATGCATCGCGAAGCACATTGCTTGGAAGGACCCTGCTTCGCGAACCACTCCTTCTTCGCGAGGCAGTGCTCCGCGAACACTGTTCCACTTCGCGAAGCACCTCCCACTCCCACCTATGCCCCATGCTAAGGCAAAGGCACCCCACTTCGCAAAGCACGTTCCTCTGCTTAGCGATTCCTCCTTCCGTGCGACCCTCCAGGTTTGCATGATGTGATTTCAAAGTCCCATGGACAACACCTCCCGTAGCGTTGCTTCGCCCAATGCTTCTTCGCATAGGCACGCTAACGGCTATTGCTTCTTCGCATAGCCACGCTAACGTGGACCCCTCGATGGTTCCTCCCTTGACCCCCCTTTACCATGGCCTTACTGTTACCTTCCCTTCCCCAAGGACCAGAGGGTACCGGTTATGTAAGCCCTAGGGGTGTGGAGTGAACCTACCTCGTCCGAGCTGCAGGACGTTAAACTGCCAAGCACCACGTCCTCAACACATGACGTTAAACTGTGACCCAACCTCGTTTCCCTCACAAAGGGTCCCCCCAACTCAAACATTTTTTACACCACTCGTCTCCACGGGAATGGAACTCTTCCGCACATGGAATGAGATCCTCCTTGTCGGAGTGGTGTATGTTCGCAGGGGAAGGGTCGCCTCAGAGCGTAAATCCCTAACCTTTGGTACGGATGATTTCACCCGTGCATCTCGGTACTTCCCCACTACCAAGGTCAGTGGAGGACGTGATAGGGAACGAGGCACCTCCCATCGTCGGACCAAGGTCCATCTTTCCCGCGCTTTGTCGCGCCATGGGCCTCCATCCTGGAGTAAGTCCCAACACCATGGGCCGCCCAACGCGTAAGCCCCTCTTCGCTTCTCACGGACGCACCCTTCGCGACGTGATCGTCAGGTCCTTGCAATCTCTTGTTTCTCACACCGAGCATGACTCACGTGGGCTTAGAGTGAGCACCGACCCTGGCAAACCTTTCATTTGAACTACGAGGTCTTTGATCCATGTCAAGGCATGGTACGTAGGAAGCCTCCATGAGGTTCAAGCTCACCATCAGTGGACCAAGGTCTACTTTCATTTGAACTACGAGGTCTTTGATCCATGTCAAGGCATGGTACGTAGGAAGCCTCCATGAGGTTCAAGCCCACCATCAGTGGACCAAGGTCTACTTTCATTTGAACTACGAGGTCTTTGATCCATGTCAAGGCATGGTACGTAGGAAGCCTCCATGAGGTTCAAGCCCACCATCAGTGGACCAAGGTCTACTTTCATTTGAACTACGAGGTCTTTGATCCATGTCAAGGCATGGTACGTAGGAAGCCTCCATGAGGTTCAAGCCCACCATCAGTGGACCAAGGTCTACTTTCATTTGAACTACGAGGTCTTTGATCCATGTCAAGGCATGGTACGTAGGAAGCCTCCATGAGGTTCAAGCCCACCATCAGTGGACCAAGGTCTACTTTCATCTGAACTACGAGGTCTTTGATCCGTGTCAAGGCATGGTACGTAGGAAGCCTCCACGAGGTTCAAGCCCACCCGTCGCTCTTTCACGTCGGGTCCCATTCCGGTCCAGTGGTAAGCCATTGCGACCCCCCATTTGAACTACGAGGTCTTTGATCTGTCTCAAGGCATGGTACGTAGGAAGCCTCCATGAGGTTCAAGCCCACCATCAGTGGACCAAGGTCTACATTCATTTGAACTACGAGGTCTTTGATCCATGTCAAGGCATGGTACGTAGGAAGCCTCCATGAGGTTCAAGCCCACCATCAGTGGACCAAGGTCTACTTTCATTTGAACTACGAGGTCTTTGATCCATGTCAAGGCATGGTACGTAGGAAGCCTCCATGAGGTTCAAGCCCACCATCAGTGGACCAAGGTCTACTTTCATCTGAACTACGAGGTCTTTGATCCGTGTCAAGGCATGGTACGTAGGAAGCCTCCACGAGGTTCAAGCCCACCCGTCGCTCTTTCACGTCGGGTCCCATTCCGGTCCAGTGGTAAGCCATTGCGACCCCCCATTTGAACTACAAGGTCTTTGATCCGTGTCAAGGCATGGTACGTAGGAAGCCTCCACGAGGTTCAAGCCCACCCGTCGCTCATTCACGTCGGGTCCCATTCCAGTCCAGCGGTAAGCCGTTGTGACCCATTTGAACTACGAGGTCTTTGATCCATGTCAAGGCATGGTACGTAGGAAGCCTCCATGAGGTTCAAGCCCACCATTAGCAGACCAAGGTCTGCTTTCACGTCGGTTTACCGATAAACCACCCATCACCCAATTCACGTCGTGTTCTACCTACGTCCAGTATGACGTTAAACTACATCCTGGTCCAGTGGTAAGCCATTGTGACCCAGCCTCATCTGAACTACGAGGTCTTTGATCCATGTCAAGGCATGGTACGTAGGAAGCCTCCATGAGGTTCAAGCCCACCAACAGTGGACCAAGGTCTGCTTTCACGTCGGTTTACCGACAAACCCTTTCTGAACTATGAGGTCTTTGATCCATGTCAAGGCATGGTACGTAGGAAGCCTCCACGAGGTTCAAACCCACCCGTCGTTTATTCACGTCAGGGTTCATTATCGTCCCGCATGACGTTAAACTGTACCATTTGAACTACGAGGACTTTGATCCATGTCAAGGCATGGTACGTAGGAACCCTCCCAGAGGTTCAAGCCCAACTCTCCTCGGACCAAGGTCCAGCTTCACGTCGGTTTACCGGCACCATCCTGAACTACGCGGACTTTGATTCCCTGCCACGGGGATACGTAGGAAGCCTCTTCAAGGCTCAAGTCCGACTTCGCTGTCGCCTCCTGCGATGGTCCCATTCCATTCTCAACCGTCTCCGCAAGACGTTAAACTCGCGACCTACCTCATGATAAACATGAGATGCCTGAGGAAAACCTCGGATGGAACGCCTTTGGCGTAACCGTCTCTGCTAGACGTTAATCTTGCAGCATACCCTGTGTTGAACATGGGAAGCTGAGGAAAACCTCAGATACGTGTCTATGACATGTAATTCCCTGCGCTCGATGTGGGATGCCTCGGGTTTCCACGCCCTCAAGAAGCCTTGTGATCAAGGATAACAGACAGACATGCCAGGTACCCCAGCATCCAGACACGCTACTGATGCCTCAAACGTGATTACTCCCCTGACCGAAGGTTGCTGCCCTGACTGGACCCTTTGGAATGTCCCGACAGAAGCAGTGTAATTAACCGGCGTCCATGGAAACATGGCACTGGGAAGAGTTTCACGAACTACGTATTAAATCTATAAGGGAGACCCGGACTAGGTGACGAGTTCTGAGGAGGAATCCACAGGAGGAAGAACCGACATCCCATCATCCTGTTTCGATCAAGGAGCAGACGCCCTTGAATAAGGGACGGATGCCGCCCGCCTTTGGAAAGCGGGAATGCGGGGCAACAAAGCCGCGCGTCCCCCTCCCCCGCGGACGGATGCGCGCGCGCCCCGGCGAAAGCGTCGGAAACATTCCTCTATGAGTTTCATCACTTTAAACATGGTAGATACTGATCAAGATGAAATATAGAGGGTCACAACACAAAAAACACACCTCAGTAATAGGGTGACTTGAATGCACCGAATGAGGCTACGTGCACTAGGAACCAGAGACAACTCCAAAACATGAAAATTCTAAATTTCAAGTTCCCACCTCCCCAAAGAAAAACTTCCAAGGGTAAGGGTATAGCCACATCTGGATAACCTCCTAAGAGGAGTGAGTTTCCTTCCCCCGAGGACTGATTCTCATAATTTGAGTGTAAAATACAAGATCTTTAGAAACTTAATGAGGAGTTACATAGAGGAAATATTCCCACAGAGTATCATCTCCTAGTAGTGAAAACTATTCTCCCTCCCACAGTTGATCCATCATCAAGGTAATCATCTGAATATCAGATTGGATTTGGGTCTAGGCAACTAGCCTATAAGCATGAGGATGTTGAAAATCATCGTGACTTCCCTCAGTTGGGTTAACAACCTCTTCCCCTCCAGGATAGATGTTCAGTCCTGGGACTAATTGAAAATAAAGCGGAGATAAAAAATGGGGCCACCTCATCAACCTCTTTTGGCTCCCCATGGGTGGGAGGTGGTCCAGGAAGTAGTTCCTCTTGAGATCCTCAATTTTATCGAGTCCTTGGATACTCGAATGGAATCCATGGAAGGGTGGTGTGCACCTATGTATCCTGAAAGGAACCCATATCATGAATGGGTCAATGATACCCCACCTCTACTTAACTTTGGAAATCCTAACGTCTCTAAATTTGATGGTGTGGGAGACCCTGAGAAGCATCTCACACACTTCGTGTCCCAATGCGGGCTGATGATGGGACCTCGATATCAAGAGGAGATAACCAAGATGAGTTGTTTTATATAAAATCTGATAGGTCCTTCCTTCATTTGGTATATAATCCTACCAGTAAGATATGTTTTAGTATGGGAAGACCTCCATCATCAATTCCATTACCAATTTAGTTCTAAACTGAGGAAGATAACGATCGTCGACCTAACAAACTAAAAACAACACAAAAATGAGAGGGTGTCTAATTTAATAAAAAGGTGTAAGGGTTTGACTTACTCAATAATAATCCCACTCTCTCCAAAGAAGCTGCAAGAAATCTACGAAAAAAATCTTTGGGATGAGTTTCAGACACCCCTAATTCCAATGAAATATCTTGATGGATTCAAGAAATTTTCTGAAATAGCTCATGTTCTGGAGAAGGCCATTCAGAAGACCCAATCCAAATATTGACTCATGCCCACAGCATAGGTAAAAAGGCCAACCATAATGGAAGATGGAGCTATCACTCTCATGATAGTAGTGGTACCTACCCAGATGCCCAGAAAATCCCCAAACCGCCCTGCACCTCCAATCGAGTGGACACAACCACATATTCACCCTTATCCTAAATCATAGAGAAATCAGGGTCATCCTGGATTTGAAGAGTGGATGAATAATGTGTACTCATCCCAAAATGAACAAGTACCTAGTTATTTCTTAGAATCCATAGACAATAACATGCTCACACTTCCACAACCCAGGAAGACCAATGAGGTCAACCCCACTGACCGTCCCAATTATTTCCCTTTCCACAGAAGGCTGGGTCATAATATCCAAAATTGTTTCATCTTAAAAAATTTCCCCCAAGGTAAGATTGATTATAGATCAGTGGCACTGGATAATTACCTAGAGAATGTTTCTTGCATATGAATGGTCCAACCGAAAGAAGGGTACGATTGGAAGAAGGTCCTGACTAGACGTGCTTGAAAATTCCACAACTAGATCGTTCTAAAGGAAGTTGATCAATCCCACACCACTCTAAGAGAATAGTTTCATAGGCCAATAGAATCTCCACCGACCAATAATGAGGTGTCATATGAACCTCCTAAAGGTTGGAGTGACCACTAAAAGCATAATGAAAAATAATAGGAAGAGTCATATTCTCCTCTAAAGTAGGCATTAGCCGTCACTGATTTCTTCCCTGAGACATCGGCAAGATGGGTACTACCCCACAAAACTAAATCCTCATCAGAAGAGGAGCCCATCATTTATTCTCTCAACAAAATACACTTAAAATTCCCCATCTCTGACAATGGGTATTCCTCTGAATATGGTTTTCCTGCATATAAACAGGGAATTGGAGGTCGTATGCACCAGATCTAAGGATATAGGGGACAATATATACATGGTTAGACTCAATATTATAGTAATATCCCCATGTGATATATATATATATATATATATATTCAATATTAAATGTAAAGCACACCAACATGCTCAGAAAAGAAAATGTGATGTCTCATATCCCTCTAGTAATCGCTTGCATCTGATCATCTTGCATGACCACTTTACTGGGGTTCAATTTAATCAACCAAGGGAATGAGGAATACTGATGTGACATATTCCACTAATAGTAGATACACCCTCAACCTTTTCACAAGCTCCACGTCCATCTACCTCAACTACTTCAGCTCCAAAACTGCATGTTCCATCCCCTGAGCCACATGCCTAGAAGCAACCCCATATTGAGAAGCGTCGACCTTTGACACAAAAGAATGATGTTTTTAAACAACTAGTTGTAGTCCCACACAATCTCTCAATCCTGAATGCACATCATCTTTCAAAAGAACATAGGGAGGCACTCGTCAAAGCCCTCTGGAGCCCACAATAATTTGAGACAGAAGTCTCTACCGCTGAGGAATATCGAGTGAGGACTATGTCCTTAGGATTCCATGTTTCCATCTCATTCACTGATCAAGATCAAGAGTGGGCCATACAAGGTCACATCATACCCTTATACACTTCAGTTAGACACAATAATTTCAATGTCCAATGGGTGATGATTGATATTGGATCAGGGATTAATCTTATCACGGTTCGAACCCTCTGACGACTAGGGTATAGAGAAGGGGTCTTATCCCCTATAAATTTGACCATCCAGGGATATGAAAAGCATGATCAGATACCCTTAGGAATGATCAGACTAGAATCCCAATTTGGGAAGCGCACATCTAATGTTGAGTTCATGGTTATCCAGTAGGATACCCAATATAATATCATGCTTGTAATTCCCTTTCTCCATACCCACCTCATGGTACTTTAAACATTCCATCAATATCTGAAGTACCCCAAAAATGGAAATGTTGGAATACTATATAGTGACAACTCCTCCTTTGAGGCTTGTATATTTATATATATTGGAGCATATTTCTACAAGTGAGGAAAGGAACCGGTGGAAGATGATGATATATAGGTTATATCTCCTAATGTCTTAGGAACTGCCCCTATCAATCCCTAGAGCATGAATGATTATGATTATTTGCTCCATATAAACATGGTTGGGCGATCAGATCTGACCTCAAAGGCCCAAAAATCTCATGTCCTTAGTGATAATCATCTCTAGTATCTCTCTGCATCAACCCAGATAGCATGGGATGGTGATATCTCTTCTAATGGAATCCCTCACCCCGATACTGATAGAGAGGTCTGGAAACTACCATCTTCACCTGAGTTTGTCTCCACATACTCATAAATGGATGAGGATGATCTCAAAAACTCCCCTCCATCATTCAAGGAAGGTGTATCCACTACCATAGATTTTCTCAAGTAGATAAATATGGGGAGAGAAGAAGACCCATAGCCTACCTTGATTAGTGACTCAATGCCTCTATAAGATCAATATATTTACATTTTATTTCTAAATTATCAACAATATGTGTTCTCCTATAATTACACAGAAATTCCTAGACTGTATTTAGATGTGGTTATGCATTATCTCGGACTACCCGATGAGAATAAAGGATTCAATCAAGCATATAAGAGGATGAACCCCTCTCATGCCACCAATGTAGAGACAAAATTCAACAAGTTGATCAAAGATAACCTTGTCCATGAAGTGAAATAACTGGGATGGCTTGTCAACATAGTCCCCTTTAAGAAAAAAAATAGTCACATTAGGTTCTATACTAACTTCAGAGACCTTAATCAGAATTTCACACTGGGATATTTCAAACTACCGATAGAATAACTCTTGATCAATGAAAATGTTGGCTTCTAGGCCCTTTCCTTCATGGATGGTAACGCAGGGTAAAATCAGATCAAGATGGACCTGGAAGATGAAGAAGCCACTACCTTTAGAGAACCTCAAGGGATATTCTACTATCAGGTCATGACCTTTAGATTAAAGAATGTGGGAACCACATATCAGTGTGCCATGTGTCGCATCTTTAATCCATTCTTGGGAAGGATAACCGAGTGCTATGTCAATCACTTGGTTGTTAAATCCTGGAAGTGGTGTGATCACTTCACGGATATCTGAGAAATAATTAAAAAACTACGAAAGCATAGTCTAAAGATGAATCCGCTAAAATGTTCCTTCTAGGTAACATTAGTAAAGTTCCTTGGCTTTATGTTACACCACTACAGCGTTGAGATTGACCTAGAGAAGACTAGTGATATCCTAGGAATGTCACCCCTATAAATCTAAAATAACTGAGGGGAATGAAAGGGAAAATCACCTAAATTCGGAGATTCATAGCCAACCTAGATGGAAAAGCTCTCCACTTCACTAGGATAATGAATAAGAGAGTCACCTACCAATGGGACAATGAATGTCAAAAACCTTTAAAAGTCTCAAGTAGTACCTGCTGCACCCACCAGTTCTAATGCCTCTAGTGTAAGGGAGGCCACTCATCTTATATGTGGACTCTATGGAACACTCACTAGGAACCCTTCTCATAAAGAATAATGATGTGGGACGTGATAATGGTTTCAAATACCTTATTCATATCATGCTAGGTAATAAGAACATATATTCTGATGTCAAAAAAATTGCCTTTCACTCATATTTGTAGTGAAAAAGATGAGGCACTTCATGCATCACCGCGAGGTCTACCTAGTATCTCATATTGACCCACTCAGGTACATCCTTGTTCACCCCATGTTGACTGGATTCTTTCCTCATTGGGATATCATTCTATAGAAATATGAAATTCAATTCATATCTCAAAATTTGGTGAAAGGGAAAGCCCTAGATAATTTCCTCATAGAACACCCTGCCCTAGAAAATACACTGGAAGACACAGATATCCCCAGTGAAGAGGTCTTTTATTCCCATGAAACTCCTCAAACATGGGATTTGTATTTTGATAGAGCTTACCAGAGTCCATTCATTACCAGGATGCAGAACAAAAAACTCAATTAGGTTAGTCCAGGGATTGCATTTTTTCCCAAATAAAGTAATTTTTTCCTACTCTTTCTCATTTTCTGAAGGCTTCATAAATAATGAAATAGAATACCAATCCCTCATAAATAGATTATAAATATCCCTATATCTTCACATATCCTATCTGAACATCAAATGGGAATAAAAGTTAGTGATAAAGCATTTAAATGGTGAATATTCCATAAAAAAGAAGTAACTTTCCCCCCTCACTGGATATATCAGTGGACTAATGGCATATTTCCCCTTTGATCCCACACTGCATTATGTCCCCTGATCACAGAATGCTCACACTGATGTGCTGGCCAATGTAGCTGTTATCTTGGTTGACCCTAATCGTAAGGAAGCAACCTTCCGTATTACACATTGAATAATGGTGTCATCAATCATTGTATGTGATATGGAAGAGATAAATTAGGTCATCACCACCCCCATAGCATGATGAACCAATGACTACCCTTTTAAGGATAAAGCTTATAATCATCTATCTTTGAGATGGGACACTCCTAGTGGATCATGGCAGAACTAAACAGATTCGACGCTAGGTAGTGAACTTCATTCTTCCGGATAGCCCAAATGAGCATAAAATACTTTATAGGTGAGGATTTGATGTAATTTTCCTCACTTTCATAGTATAAGGAGAATTTCTTGTTGTCATGGATGAATTACACATAGGCTCTTGTGGCACTCATCAATATGGAACTAGGATCTCCCACCAAATCAAGAGGTTGGGATATTATAGGAAAACCATGATATAAGACATTGTGGAATTCCCCATGAAATTTCATGCATTCTAGATCCATGAAAACATCATCCATTAACCCCTATAATTGTTGGATACCACTAAATATTCCTAGCCATTTCCCATTAAAGAGATGGATGTTGCATGTCCATATCCCCTGGCCACAGCTAAGCAATTCAATTATATCCCTACTACCACTGGCTTATTTTCCAAAAGTGATGAGGAAATAACCCTCAAGGAAGTCAGGACATTGAATATCATCAACTTTGTGAAGTCTCATATCATCACCAAGTTCAGAGTCCCTCACACAATATTGATAGATAACGGTACCAACTTCTATTCCACGGAGTTAAAGATGATTTTCCAAGAGTACAACACCGAGTCCAATCACACATCCCACTATCATGAAGTGGAAAATGGAAAGATATAAGCATTTAATAAGACTTTCTTGAACATAATATAGAAGATGGTGAACAAGGATAATAATTATTGTCCAGATAAACTCCTCCATGATTTTTGGTCTTACTATACCACCACATGCACTGCTACATATGCAATGTAATACTCACTAGTGTACGGGACCAGTGAAGTGTTTCTTATAGAGGTCCATCTTCCCTCACTCCAAATAGCAATTTTCAGACATCTCTTAGATGATGAACAATTTTATAAATGGTCAGATGAGTTGGAATGGCTATATGAGATAAGGTTTTGCACATTGCACAACCCTGAATTCCACCACAATCAGATTACATGAGCTTTCAATAAACAATTTCACCTATACTCATTCCTTTTCAGAGAACTAGTGTCGACTCTCAAAACCACAACGATACTAGGAAAGAAGCCCCTGAAATTGGAGCCCATGAGGGAAGTTCCTTACATCATACATAAGGTCTATCATAATGGATCCTATTCACTGGCCACCATGGATGGAGAGCATGTCACACCGCCCACCAATGTGAGATTTATCAGTAAACACATTGCATAAGCTATTAATCAATTGGGAATCCAAATCAACGTAATACATATCATTCTTTCTCACTGCATGATGTTAAACTGCATGGAATATCTCATCCTCATCACGTGATGTTAAAATATGTAGAATATTTCTTCCTAACCACATGACATTGAACTGTACAGAGTTTATCCTTACCGTAATACATTAAACTGCATGGTCAATGTCCTCAGCACATGACATAAAACTTCATGGATATACAAATCCCCTTCCCTTTCATTTTGGGCAGTCCATTGTACTTGTTGCATGATGTTAAACTGCATAGTTGATGTCCTTTATGCATGAAATTAAACTGCACGATTTCTCCATACTACTTATGACTTGATTCTCATTCCTAATGAGATACGTAGGGAATTTTTGATTATATATCTTGGCCCATCCACTTCATCACACAATATTCTCATTTTATACCCCTATTTTGTCTCGGCACTATAGGGTAACCCTTATTGCTCTTTGTTTCTCACACCGAGCATAGCTCACATGTTCTTGGGAATTGGGATAGAAACTTTCCCTCACAAGAAAGGAATAAAGTTATAAAATTGTTCCATTATGGTCCAGAGTGCAAGACCATAAAAATAACTCCATAAGTCTTCACTGTTCGATTTGGTGGCCTAGAACAAACTACATTGTACTTTATTCATTAAAAAATATCTTATCGCGTCTTTATTGTTATTCTGTGTGGCAATGCATGTGATAATGTCCTAAGGATAGCTGTTGTACTAAAGGGTCATAGCAGATCCCTCCTATGATGAGAATCCATAAGTTCTATAACACTATTATTGAATATATTTTCTATGGCCATATTATGTTATTTGAGGGACACAAATAATACAGTCCATTAGGGGTGAGGACTCATAAAACATTGAGGTACCTTCTCATGGTGTGCGCCATTAGTAATATCTTGAAGGATATTATGAGAAGAGACACACCAGTAGGAAATCCACATTTCATAGTGTCATTGGATGTTTCTATCTACGGATGTGTGTATTGGTCCTTAGACATTAAGATTAGTAGTAATGGGTATTACAACTCACGCGCTTAGATGTACTGAAAAATACTATGAAAAAACATTGTTCACAGTGATGTATGATATATTGGGCGTGTCACGAGTAATACTACATTAATAGATAATGTGAGAAAGGATTGTTACCTTCTAATTCCATAGTGGAAGTTGATATCTCAGGCCCTTTGGTGGAATTTAGATAGTCTAAATAAATCCATGGCCATGGTAAGGAATGGGGAAGTTCATTTTCAGCAAGTCAAGGAGAGAATAATCGAGCACATGGGTTTATGGTACTATCATGAATCCCGGTTGATTTGAGATATCAATACAAAGGGATTATATTACACGGTAAGTGTTCATAGGAGGTGACACATCATTGCGACCTTAACTTCTTTCTCTATGGATTACTTGGTGTGTTTCAAGATGCTAACCTTGGACTTTAGGTAAGCTCTGCCTAATTCCACTGAGAAAGAGGGCAGGAGGGTCACACACTAAGTGTATCCAAGTATCTCAGTTAAATATTCATTTAACATGTTGAATAATGATTATTCTTGATTGTGGTTTAATAATTATTCAAGGAATCTTGATCACAATTATTTAAAATCTAGTTATTCGAGAGAATATATTTTTGGAGAAATAATATATTTATTAGTGAGTAATGCAGTGATATTTATTTATGGAATAAATATCCATTATTCAAGGCCTAATAAATATGGTGTAGGAAATAAATAATATTGAAAAACAAAAGTACACACCATTTATATTAATATACACACCGTGTAGTTTTTCTAGGTATTAGTGAGAAATAATATTATTTATTTAATTAAATAAATTTATTTGTAATTCCTTGGAAGCATTAATAAAAATAGTCAATATTAATATTAGACATGGGTCCTTACTAAAAATTAAATGAAATGAATAAATGCTTTCGCATAATTAATAAATTTTATTATTCCGAGTAATTAAAATCCCAATTATATTATTTTATGAGACTATCCATTCTTTTTTGTTGTCTATAATAGATCTAGAAAATCTCTCAATCCAAGAGAGAATCCTTTTCCTGCCTATAATGCTCTCATGTTACGATATAGAACCTCCTCCACCAGATCAAAGAGAGCACTTTGGAAGCATCTCTTAAGGTGATAGAATGTCGACATCGCAAGAGGAGGCTCTTCCATCCTTTAACATAGATATCCCTTTGGTGACATCCAAAGATATATGTATCACATGTGGATCACCTGTAGAGGAATCCTAAGCTTGGATTTTACGACGCAACAACAAATCACATTGGATCATGACTGGAAACATCAACTTAGAGAGAATTCCATAAAGGTAATTATTGTATTTAAATTAAATTAATTATAACCAATATATGATGATCCTCGCTACGGTTCTAGGAATACCTCTCTTTCTTTCGTTCTTTGTTCTATTTTAAAGAAACTGTGTTTTATTATCGTGACAGATCTCGGATTGATCATTGTTAATGGGAAAATTAAAGTTGGTTACACCCACCAACACGCTTCCACTACACCTGGAACCTACAAGTGGTATCAAAGGGAACATATCATTTATTATAATTTTTTTTGATGATTTATGCATTTAAAAATTTAGTTGTTTCAATTCAAGTTAATCATTCTACAAATCTGAATCTCAAGATCTTTTCCTTCAATTTTGTTTCTTGTTCGCATTATAGAAATGATATTTTCTTTTAATTTTTATTAAAAGAAAATAGAGGATCACATCCAGAGGAGCCAAAGCTTCCTGGCCGTACAACACCAGAACACACGGTGTGTATTCAATAGTACACAACGTGTAATCTAGGTTCCATGCACCAGGACTCATCTGCCAAACCAATCCATGTGATGGAGTCTACCTATATCTTAAATGACTCTATGTGTTGACCTGGAATAGGTGGCATGCGGTTTCTAGATTACATGTCGTGTGGACCACTGGACATGGAATGTAGTCCCTTAGGGTTAGGGTTAGACTGTATACCCCATACACAGCTTTCCTAGGTGAAGACCACGTAATGTGGAACTACACGGAATGTGGCCCCTAGGAAACACTGTGTACTCTGAATAATTCTGAAGTACATCTATATGCCATGTCCTCGGGCGTGTACTTTAGAGGGATGGTGAACGATAGTACACGCCCTGTAGTTAGAACTACATTCCATGTACTCATCCAAATTATGAAGATTTATTAAAAATTTTTATTATATTATACAAACCCTTGAGATGTGTAACATGGTGCGGGCGTAAAGCTAAGGCACAACACATGATAAGTGTTTTATACATATGTGTTTAATTTAACATCTTTGTAATGTTCAATTCTACTCATTGGGTAGTTATGAACGGGAATTCACCAGGTTGTCTCCAAGGTAAAGTTATTTACAAAGATAATTTTAAATGAGTTTTTTTTTAAAATTATGATGGATGAGAATCTCAAGTAAATTCAGAAAAGCGTTTTAGATAAAATGATTGATTAATTAAAGATAATTAATTGATTCCAATGTGATTTATCTTAAATAAAAATGATTGAATAATTGAATTCTAGTTTTATTTATGTGTAAATATCATTGCATGTATAGATGATCATGAGCTAAACCAGGACCTTTGTATGTGGATGGTTTATTTTAATTTATTTATTTAAATTAAATTTGTTAGCATGTGAGCATTATCCTCATTAATATGTAGGGCCTATGTGCCTAAGCTTTTTTTATGTAAAACCCCATTTTACCCCTCACATGTGAGTGAGATAAAATTATATGTAATGGATGTATCTCCCAAGCTAGTGGAGGTGGCTCAAGTTAGGATCCAAGATGAAACCAATCCAAGGATATACAAAGGTGGACCGATGGAAAGTTGTAAACATGAACCCAAAAAGGTTCAAGGTGTTTCTCCCCTAGGTCTTGGGTTAGTTTATTAGCCGCTAGATAAACTAGCCAATAGAAAAAACTCAAGATCATACCATTTATTTTATTTCTATCAGTTGCATTGTTTATTTGTTGTGGGTGTGTTGTCAAATCACACAATTAATGAATTAAACAAACATGAATGATAGAACTAAAATAAGACCATCTTATGTGTAAATATTATCATAGACATGGTTAATCACATAAGTCTATCCCACTTAATATTAAAAATCATGTAATAAATATAATAAAATGGAAATTTATGTATATGGATAAAATCCATCAAAGAAATATTATGTCGGTATAGCCTTCCATAATCTGGGTTAGAATCGAATCATAGATCAAAGTGCTTGACCAAACCTAGTTGGGGTGCTTTCAATTATCATGGAATTCTAATTCATGGTTTTGGGTTGACTTAACTTGGTTCACATCAAGGGTTGACTATGCCAGTAGGACTTAGTGTGACCAAGAGACAAAGGTTGAGGAAATCCAAAATAAAAGGATTTCAGGATTGGGGAGTCCACTCAGTGGATCAAGGAACTATGAGTTAATATATTTGGCATTCGGAATGCCTACCTAAAACCCTTCAAGTTGCTTGACCAACCCCAGTTGGGGTAATGATAAGGAAAATATGGATCATTACCACTAGAATATTCAACCAACAGAATATTCCGAAGTCAATGGTGAGGGATATTGTATTTTGATAAAATATTGGGAGACTAATAAGTATTAATTTATTTATTTGTCTTAGTTTTATCATGATAAAATAATATATATTATTTCATATTAGTTTATAAAAATGAAAAGAAAAATCACTTTAAACATATCATTGTGAACCATACTCGATAAGGAAAGCTTGCCCACTAGCACCAATTTCTAGGAGTGGCAGAGGCATTTACACATCATCCTTCACTATGAGAGGAAATTGTATGTGCTGGAGGAGCCTATTCTAGTTGCACCTGGAAAAGAGGCCAGTGATGAGGAAATGTATATCTATATGAAAAATATGGATGATTCCACAAATTTCGAATGTTTTGTGATATTGACCATGTATAATGAGATCTTGAAGCAACATTAAAACATGGATGTGTATAGCATGATGTCTCACCTTAACGATCTCTATCAAGAGAAGGAGAGACTAGAGAGATATGAGATCTCCGAAGCTTTGTTTACAACTAATCTTGGAGAGGATGCACTATCTGAGCCTCATATAGTCAAGCTCATTGGCTACATTGAATGCCTAGACATCTTAGGGATTAAATTACTGAATTATTTGCATACAAATCTCATCCTATCATCACTACCCAAGACCTACTCTAGATTTAGTGTCAATTAAAACATGAGAAACAATGAGAAGATTCTATCAAAAATTCTACCCATAATTCTCTAAGTAGATAAGGATATGGGGTGTGACAAAATCATAGTCCTTATGGTGAATAGGAAAAGGAAGGACAAGGAAAAGGGGAAAAGTATTTATAAATGGTGTGAATCCTCAAGCACCATCCCTCTAAGAAGGGGAAGATCTAGAGGCAGGGAAAGGAACGGGAGGAGGTGTGTTTTTCATGTGGCAAGCCAGGCCACTAGAAGAATAATTTTATCAAAAATCATGGGGATTCTAAAGGTGTGTTTGTTATCGAGTGTAATATTTCAATTTTAACACATTGGATATTAGATACATCTTGTGGGGCTCACATCTATATTAAAATGCTGGAACCAAGTAGATTTAGAAAGATTTCTAGAGGAGAGGTAGATCTTTGAGCTTCCAATGGTGTGAGGCTGGCTATGTTAGCCATTGGTGATTACCATCTCTCATTTCCAAATGGGATGATTTTGGTTTAACATAACTATTATTATGTGCCTAGTGTTACCAAGAACATAATTTCTATATCATGATTGGATATGGATGGATTTATTTTCATGTTTGGAAATAAGGGTTGTTTATTTTATAAGAACAATGTATGTTATAGTATGGTGCTTTTAAATAATTGTTTGTATATATTAAATTACCAAAAAGAAGTGTGGGAAATTGATAGGGAAACACACTCACATGACTCATACAATACCCAGTTGTGGCATCGTCGTCTTGGTCATGTAAATGAGAAGTGCTTGAAAAAACTCTACCAAGTTGGTTATTTAGACTCTACAGATCTAAAACCACCTGATAGATGTCACGCTTGTTTATAAGGTAAAATAAACAAGCCGCCTTTCGGTGGATAGGGTGAAAGTGCCACAGAGCTTCTAAGATTGGTACCCATGGATGTTTATGGACCATTTCTAGTAGAATATAGAGGTGGATATTCTTACGTCATTACTTTTACTGATGATTTTGTTAGATATGTTTGTATCTACTTATGTAGGTATAATTCAGAGTCTTCAGAGAAATTTAAGGAATCCAAGAATGAATTAGATAATCATATTGGTAAGAAGATAAAGAAGCTTAGATTAGATCGGGGTGGAGAATATCTGAACCAAGAGTTCGTCAATATTCTACGGGAGTTTGGGATTCTATCTCAACTCACTCCTCCTTATACACCATAGTTGAATGCTATTAGTTAAAGGAAAAACTGCACCTTGTTGTACATGGTGAGGTCGATGATGAATCATGCAGATCTTCTATTATCATTTTGGGTATATGAATTTCAAACTACAGCAGACACATTAAACTGAGTACCAACTAAGGTGGAAAATGGAATTCCCTCTGAGTTATGGAATGGAAAGAAAACCATTTTGACTCACACACTTGTATGGGGATGTGAGGAATTTGTTAAGGCCTTCTTAGGAAACAAACTAGCACCCCAGGGAAAAAGGTGTATCATTACAGGATATCCCAAGGAAATGAAAGGATATTACATATATAACCTTTTTGATAAGAAAGTGAATGTCACCAGAAAAAATATATTTCTTTAGAGGGAGAACATCCATAAAAATTATAGTGGTATAAGGATTGACTTCGATGAAGTTGATGACCAAGATACATAGAATTTGGTGCAGGAACAGGTTCCACAGGTATCCATGGAAGAGGTTCTTGAAACACAATTACTGTGTAGGAGCTCAAGAGAGGTAAGGGAACTAGGAAATTTTGGTTTCCTAGTCACCAAGGATGGTGAATCATTATTGTTGTACAATAATGAACCCCTCTCCTACAATGAAGTAGTAGAGATATCAAAAGAAGAAAGATGGAAAGAAGGTATGAAATATGATATGGATTCCATGTATTAGAACCAATTCTGGGTTCTGGTCGATGAGCCAGTTGATGTAAAGAATGTTGGATGTAAATGGGTATTCAAGAGAAATATGGAAATGGAAGGCCAAGTTATCACCTATAAAGAAAGGATAGTGGCTAAAAGATTCAGACAGCATCAAGGAATTGACTATGATTAAACATTCTCTCTAGTTTCCATGTTTAAATCCATAAGAATAATACTTTCCATAGCAGCTTCCTATAACTATGAGATTTGGAATATGGATGTCAAAACAGCATTCTGTAATGGGATCCTTCAGAAAGATGTCCATATGGCACAACTAGAAGGTTTTGTGACACCAGGTGAATTCAAACGGGTTTCCAAGTTGCAGAACTCCATTTATGTATTAAAGCAAGCATCCAGGTCCTAGAAAATTCAATTTAATGAATCCATAAAGGAATTTGGATTCATTAAGAATGAATGTGAGCCATGTGTTTATAAGTGGTTTAATAGGAATTTAGTCATTATACTAGTATTATATGTTGAAGAAATTTTACTTATTGGAAATGATGTACCAGTCTTACTGTCAGTTAAGGACTTGTTGAACAAGTGTTTATCCATTAAGAACTTAGGTGAAGCAGCCTACATTCTAGGGATCAAGATCATTTTTGATAGATCTAAGAGGCTGCTTGTACTACGTTAGGGTACATACATTGACAAGATACTAATGATATTTAGTATGGAACAATCTAAGAGGGGATTAGTTCTAGTGTCACATGGCCTACATATTTATATGAGAATGTGTCCTCAAACACAATAGGAGAAAGATAGGATGAGTAAGATCACATATGCTTTGACTATAGGATCCATCATGTATGTCATGTTATGTACCAGGCTTGATGTTTTCTATACACTGATCTTGGTAGGAAAATATTAATAAGATCCAGGATAATAGCATTGGAATGCTATTAAGACTATCCTTAAGTATATTAGAAGAAATAAGGTTATGTTTTCGGTGTATGGAGGAGACGAGGAGATTCTCATTAGAGGGTTTCTTGATGCTGGTTTTTTGACAGATTAGAATGATCTGAAGTCGCGGTCAGGATATGTTTTCTGTCTTAATGGAGGATCTGTGAGCTAGATGAGTTCAAAGCAGCCAGTTTTCACTAATTTTATAGCAAAGTCTGAATATATATAGTCTTATGATGCTGCAAAGGAAGCTGTCTAGATTTGGAACTTTTTCTAGGATCTTGATGTGGTGCTTAGAAGTAGAGACCCTATCACATTGTATTTTGATAATACTACAGTGGTGGATCCTGAAAAAGAACCAAGGTCACATCAATGGAAGAAGAACATTCTCCATAAGTAACACATCTTGAGGGATTTATATCAAAGTGGTGAAGTTTTAGTGAGTAGAGTGTCTATGGAAGAGAATGTGGTGTACCCCATGACTAAAGGAATATATTAGAAGAAGCATGAATATCATGTGAGAGCTAGATGGTTAAAGGTTGTTAGCAGTTGTATCTAGTCCAAGTGGGAGTCTGTTGGAGTTTGTGGCCTAGAACCAACTATATTGTACTTTATTCATTAATAAATTCCTTATCACATCTTGATTGTTCTTCTACGTGATAATTCATGTGATAATATCCTAAGGATAGTTATTGCACTAAAGGATCATAGTGTATCCCTTCTATGATGAAAACTTGGAAGTTCCATAACACTATTCTTGAATATATGTTCTATGTCCAAATGAAGTTATTTGAGGGACACAAATAATACAGGCCATTAGGGGTGAGGACTCATTAAACATTGAGGCACCTTCTCATGTTGTGCACCCTTGGTAATTTCTAGGAGGATATTATAAGAACAAGACCTACCATTAGGAAATCCACATTTCATAGTACCATTGGATGTTCCTATCCGCAGATGTGTGTATTGGTCCATAGAATTTAATATTATTATTAATGGGTATTACAACTTACACCCTTAGATCTATTGATAGAAACTATGATGACACATTGTTTGTAGTGAGGCAGGATATGTTGGGTGCATCATGATTAATAATTCATTAATATATAATGCAATAAAGGATTTCTTCCTTCTGTTCTATAATGGAAGTTGATATCTCAGTCCCTTTGATATAATTGATATAGTCTAAATAAATCCATGGCGATGGTAAAAAATGTGAAATTTAAAATTCCAAGAAGTGAACGAAAGAATAATCAGGCACATGGGTTGATGGCACTAGCATGAAACCTGTATGATTTGATATATCAAGACAAATGGATTACCTTACATGGTAAGCGTTTATATGAGGTGACACACCAATGTGGTGTTAACTTCCTTCTCTATGGATGACTTGTCATGTTGCTAGATGTGAACCTTTTACTTTAGGCAAGCTCCACCTAATGCCACTAAGAAAGAGGGCTAGAGGGTCACACACTAAATGTGTCCAAGTATCTTAGTTAAATATTCATTTAACAATTTGAATAAATAATATTCCCAATTGTGGTTTAACAACTGTTCAAGGATGCTTGATCACATTTATTCTGACACTAGTTATTTGAGAGAATATATTATGAGTGAAATAATATATTTATTAGCGAGTAATGCAGTGATATTTATTTAAGAAATAAATAGCCATTATTCAATGTCAAATAAATATGGTGTAGGAAATAAAGAAGATGTAAAAACAAAAGTACACTTTTTGTGTATTAATATACATTCTGTATATATTTTTTTGGGGATTTTTGAGAAATAATATTATTTATTTAATTAAATAATATTAGGTGTAATTTGTTGGGTGCATGTCCAGTAATAATAATAGTCGACTGTTATTATTAGATATGGGCTCTTACAAAGAATTTAATTAAATGAATAAATGATTTCATGTAATTAATTAATTTTATTATTCTAAGTAATTAAAATTCCTATTTTATTATTCTTATGAACCTAAACATTCTTTTTGGTTGTGCACAACATATCTGGAAAAGCTATCATGCCAAGAGATAATCCTTTTTCCACCAAGGACGCTCTCAAGTTATGAGAGAGATTCTCCTCCACCAGATCAAGGAGAGAACTTTGGAAGTGGCTCTCAAGGTGATTGAAGGTAGACATTGCAAGTGGAGGCTCTTCTATGCTAGCACCTAGATATACATTCAGTGATTTCCAAAGATATGTGGATCATGTGTGGATCACCACTAGAGGAATCCTATACTTTTCTTCTATGACCCAATGACAGATCACATCTGATCATGACCAGAAACATCGACGCATAGATAATTCCATCAAGGTAATTCTTGTCTTTTAATTAAATTAATTATAACAAACATATTATGATCCCCTCTATGGTTCTAGGAATCCCTTCCTTTATTTCATTCTTCATTTTATTTTGAAGATTTGGAACTTTATTATCGTGGAGGATGTTAGATTGATCATTGTTAATGGAAAAAATTAAAGTTGGGTACACCCACCTACATGCTTTCACTATGGCCAGAACCTACACTCACCACATGATGTTAAACTATATGGTCGATGTCCTTTTTGCATGACATTAAACTCCACAGTCCTCCAAGAACTATGTGTGGTTTGATTCTCATCCCCATTAGATACATAGTGATGCCCAAGATTTTATCATTGGTCCCAACTGTGATGTTCCCATCAATTCATGTCGATCCACCTTCATCCTCAACACATGACGTTAAACTATATGGAACATCAAGAACTATGTATAGCTTGATTCCTATTCATATATGATACGTAGTGATACCTGTATCTCAAATCCTAGTCCCAAATATAACTGTTAATGAAAATAATGACCACTTATATGTATGGTTCATACCTACGTAAATTATTTACTTTTCTAGAACTATGTGTGGCTTGATTCTCATCTTCATGAGATGTGTAGTGATTCCCATATATTTAATCTTCAGGCCCAGCCACAGACATAACCCTTTTCTCCATTTTCCCTGAGTCTTCCTAGAAAGGTGCATGGTGTAGTTGAGACCTCTCTTGTCCTCATTAACATCAGATTTCTTCCTGGCACCATGACGCGCGCACCCCCCCTAGGAACTCCACCTTTTGGTCTGGTCCAAATGAACCTAAATTGTTTGGACTGTCATTTTTATGGGATGTGTAGTGACACTCAAGTTCCCTTCTTTGGGACTATCCATCAAATTACCACCTTTCACGTTAGTTCCTACATCCTTAACACATGATGTTAAACTACATAGAATCATGCCATTACCGCATGATATTAAACTACATAGGATCATGTCCTTACCACATGACGTTAAACTGCGTGGAAGTATGTCCTTGCTAGATGACTTTAAACTGCATGGAATAATGTCCTCACCGCATAATTCTATACTGTCATGATGAAAATATGTACCCACTACATGAAAATAAAATATACATACCATCTCCCATATTTCACTTCTCATCAAAGGAATTCAAGAGACTTACCTCGGTCAACCAGAGTATGGGGTGCTTCCACCATACTTTAAGATCACCTCAAATCCATATACCACACTTTATTTCTTGATCGTCTCAGGACACTATCAACCTTCCACAACCCTTGAAAAGGATATCTATCTTCAGGGGCCCTTTTCTTGACTATGCATGCCTGCATATGGCTCTTACATATGTTCATATGGTCGTTAACCAAATGCGTCTCTCTGAAAAAGGACATTCTAATTCTCATGAGACCTGACATCATCACAATAGAACTCAACACCCAGGTGTGTCTAAATCCCTTCTTGTATGACTGTCCCATGTCATTACTCATGATCTGAGAAACTCAATCCACAACTTATAACATTTTCATCATATGCTCGAGAAAATTTTGGGGCACTCTTGACCCTAAGTATCCTAATTAGGCTCTTGTGTAACATCTTACATACCAGGTCCATGAGATTCTTGACATGAAATTGTATTTGATTTAGTCAAAGATGTATGAAAATAAAATCTAGCACATAGTGGTCCAAATTTTATGACATTAAACTTCCAACAAAAGAGGCACAAAACTTGTTAGTCTGAAAACCCAAAAAGGGTGACCTAAGCAAAAGTTGAGTCTTCACCCACTCAACTCTTCATCCTTGGAGTTTAGGCAAAAAAATAGTTTGAAAACATAAAAGGCGAAAATCTCATAGGGTGTATAACTATAGTAAAATCAATATTGTTCTCGTCGGACCCATTGGAATAGGAAAATTTTAGGGTAATATTTGTCACATCTCTTTTCTGCGAGAATATGCTCGCTAGGTAGTGACACAACCTTTAGGGAATTCAAATCCTCCTTGTATTTTGCACCTTCCGCAAACCACACTTCGTGAGTTGGGGTGTATCGAATCATCATAACCTCCCATTAACCTTGGAAAGGATATCTTGCCTCAAGGACCATTTTCTTGACTATTCATGCAAGCCCATAGCTCCTGCATATGCGCCTATGGCTGTCAACCAAATGTGTCTCTCTAAAAAAGGAAATTCCAATTCTTATGAGCCCTAACACAATCGTGGTATCACTCAACACCCCAGTGTGTCTGAACCACTCCATGTATGATTGTCCTATACCATTATCTAGATGTGATTGCTTGAAATCATGATTTACAGTCCCCATACCAAACTATCCAAGAGGGTTCAATATCCTTGATGTTACGTCACCATGTTCTATAACCGTTATAAAATATGGATTGGGAAACTTCATTTCCAAGCCTTTTATGGCCCACATCTCATGATTCAAAACTACATGTCATAGAACTTGATATTTATTTTAAGAGATAGCTACCCTAGGGTTCCAAAACCCTTTCTGGATAGCTTTCTTCCCATATCCAACTTCATCATCTAGATGTTTGAGCCTTCAAAAATATTCCAATTTCTTTATAAACAAGTGCAGATCATATTTTCTTGTCCATGCTACCGATGCACAAGTTCCCCAGCCCACCAATAGAATGCATCTTATCCTTTCCGGAATGGAGTTTCGATCCTTGTGAGCCTTTGCAACACTGTAGCGAAACATGGAACTTCAGAATGTCAAGTTACATAACTAGAATGTCTTCACCATCTCATATTCATAGAATCAAACACCCAAGTTATGATTTATGTCATCCATACCCCAACAACCCAGGCGGATTTTGTATCCCTATTATTCCAACCTCATCAATATTACCTCTATAAATCTTCCATATCCATTGGAAAATATACTCAGATTCAAGGGTCCCCTTTTCTTGACTATGCATACTTTCTCGTGGATCTTGTATATGTTCCTATGGTCACCAACCAAGAGTGTCACTATGCAAAAAAGGTAATTCCAACCCTTTTGAGCCTCAATAACATCAGGGTAGAATCTAGCACCTCAGAGTGTTTTAGATCACTCCTAGCATGTCTGCACCATTTGATGAACTATATGGTCCGAGCTAAAATACCTTAAACTAAAGAAACAAATGGTCTAAGAAAAAATAACTTTAACTAAAGAAACTAATGGTCTGAGCGAAAAGACCTTAAACTAAATCATCCAATGGTATGAGATAAAATACCTTAAACTAAATCAATAGATGGTCTGAGATAAAACACCTTAAACTAATGAAATAGATGGTACAAGCTAAAAGACCTTAAATTAAGGCAATAGATTTTCCAATCTAAAAGAACTTAAACAAAAGAAATAGATGGTCCGAGCTAAAAGACCTTAAACTAACGAAACATATGGTTCGAGATAAAAGAACCTAAACTAAAGCAATAGAAGTTCCAAGCTAACGAACCTTAAACTAAAGAAAAAGATGTTCTGAGCTAAAAGGCCTTAAACTAAAAGAAATAGAAGGTATGAACTAAAATACCCTAAATAAAAGAATAAGGAAATTATTGAGTTCCAATACATGGACCTATTGTAGTTGAGATTATATCCATGAATATAAAAATCACTCATTTTAGAATACATATATCCTACCCATATGATTCCTCTTCACATCACGTGAACTCAAGATAGCTGGAACATATTATAGATACAAAACCTCATATGGGGTGAGCCTTTGCAATCATTTATCAAAAGGAAATCTATCAGGATTTCAACATCCAATTCCAAGAATTTGTGATTTTTCAATATAGAGCAAGGGATGGGTGTTGATAGAAATGTGATTGAATATAGAGATACCATATAAGGTAGAAAATTGGATAGTAATCTCAGAAAAACTCATCCATTCACAATATGAAAAAAAGGGAGGAATATCTGCATTTTGGAGTCTTTATAAAACATCAACAAAAAAATAGAGTTTTGGGAAAAATTATGGGATGAAATACAAATAAATTGAGTCATAACAAAAGATGGCCAGTAGTGCCAACAAGATCGGAAATATTTTGGAATGAGCCATCAATTGAGCATTAGAGCGTCATCTACCTCGCTTCTTTTGCCTCTACCTCGAGATAAAGAACTTCGACCAAAGTATTCAACTCTTAAACCCTCCATTGAGTTGTAGACAATGGGGTCGATGGTGTTGATAGGATGGACTTTATATTAGAAATAATATCTTCATACCTCCATATATGTGCCATCCAAGCATCCATATGGTATTCTAGTATATACAATAACTAATGACCCTGTTCTAATGCCTCCATCACCTCCCGCATTTGTTTGGTGAGGGAGGCCTCACACATAAAATAGTGTAGGCACCTTTCCTGTGCAACCAAGGCTCTTTAGGTCAAGATGATCCACTGCATAATTTCATATAGAGGCAGCCTATCAAAGTCATCTGCCCTTAGATGATGAAATAACTAGCGAAGCCGCTCCCCTTAATGGTATAATGTCTCTAGTGGGGTCTCGTTAATAAAGACATGGATACACTCCCAAATTAGATAACTATGTGATTAAGCCTCAATAGATAATGAAGAGGTTACATCATAATGATAACCAACCAACTAAATCGATGTTGAAATTGGAGAAGAATCCATATACGCCTCTCTCTCAATAGGCGTATCATTTATAGACTACACAGCAGGACTGGTGCCTCAGCAGAATCTGACATACGATCTGAATAACCATCATCATATTGAGTTTGCATCCCTGATGCCTCACCTATGTCCTCAATCAATTACATTAGTTCCATAGATAGGGGAATGGGTGATGTACGGGGTCTATCCACATGGAGGACCATTTAGCCTAGCACCCCATCGGGATAAGTCGTCACCCAAGCCAGTTCATAATCCCGAGTGAGGAAAGAGTGAGATTTGGTAAGTGGAAATATGATCAAAACATCATCATCATCAAAGGATAGTATCTTACAAAATTATTAATTGAAACCAGGATGTCACTCCCCTCAGACACTGGGCAAAGGAATGGGGGAAACTCTCTAAACACAGCCAAACTATCAGGAAAATCGGTACAGTGTGTATGGCTCATAGATAATCAACTAGTCCACAATGAATGCAAGTATCCCATCTCAAAGATATATCATATAAGATCCCTCATCAAGGGAGTCATTTTTTTCACCATTAATTAGTCCACCTAGTGCATGGAAGGTAGCAAATTTTAAGCTATCAGATTGGTATGGTGCACCTTTGACTTTGGCAGGGGATAGAGACGTAGGTCCAACCCCAGATATGTTCATCAATATTGCGATGGATATGGGGTATGGGATCCAAGATATATTTTAGTACTAATAAAAAAAGGAAATAACCCCTATCCATCCAAACAAGAACTGGAGAGAACCACCAATCATGTATGGAGTGTTTCCATATTGGATATGACCCAACATCTGGTACTAGCATGCAAGAACTAGTACCGCTAGGTTAAAGTTCCTCCCTACTGCAATATGTGCCACCAATACCAATGTGATAACACAAATTCCTGATCATGTACCCCCAGTAGAGAAGAGCCACCCATTTAGGAACATAAAAAAGAAAACATGCCAACCTAAAGTCCAATGAAACCTCCAGATTCACCTGATATCCCTATAAGGTGTAGTCCCCAGCTTCCAGAATGGACCAATACAATATTAAACTATCAAGGACTTGCTAAGAAGGGCATTGACATAATTGGATAACATTGTATCTCTCCCCGCTTCCACAAAAAAAATATTGATCCAGCCGGTGATCGTAATAAGCGAGCACATTCTTGTCTCTCTCCCTATCTTTTTCTTCACAATAGAAAGCATCTTCTTTGCCAGAACTAGAGTCTCTAGAGGATTTTCCTAGACATCCATAGTAGGAAGAAATTTTTCATACATCTATCTGAGAAGAGGGATGCCTCCCAGTTGATAGATGTCCCAAACAATAATACCCACCTCACCAAGAGGAAGATGGAACGTGTCGGTGGTAGGACATCAACGACTAATCATTTCCTGGAGGAGGTCAGGTTGGTGGTAAATGATGAACTGAGATATCCGTACGGCTTCATTGAGATGAACCTATGTAGATTATCATAAAATTCCTAATAGATCTGCCTCACCCTGAATGGCCATGCCCATTCATCAGAGAAATTACCACCATGAAGAAGATACCATTTTGAGTACCATCTACCACTAGAGGTGTCTAGATAAGAGGAAAATATGCTTGAGTAAATCTGGGCGATAGGTTTTTGAGAAATTTCATGACTATCCTAACTTAGGGAAGAACAAAACAATATATAAGACAAGCCCTTATATTGGTCTATAACCTACTGGTTGTCCTCGGTAATCATTGCTTGAACGCAGTCTGGAGAGCTAGATACATGGATAAATGGCTGGTTAAAATATGGGTGAGGTATATCAACATCATCCAGAAATCCAAAACTCATATAGTGGAAGTCAATCATATAAGGGATAATTATAAATGTTGGATAAAAAGAACCTCTACAGGAATTCATTATCATTACGTAGTTGATAGTGGGGATCCGCATTATGATTCATGGAAATCATGGACCTCTAGTTGGCCGCAATAGAGAAACCTTGGTAGGAACTAGAATCCATTTGAAAATAAGTATGTTTCACACATCAGACAAAGAAAATGAAATGTCTTGAAAAATGAAGCTTGAAACGAGACAGCAGTATCATGTGCATCGCATGACTCAACAAGGGATTCATGTAAGTACCTGACCCCAGTTTCCTAGAGTCAGTGCCTTATTTGATTACGTTGGAATACATACAAGGAATACGAATCCCAAAGGATCGAGTAGTTTAGTAGCTTTTGGAAACAAGATACATAAATAAGTTTATCATTACATCATGGAGGGAAATAAAACACTAATTTATTTCACTAGCAACATCATGTATCATAGATTATGCTTGCAAGTCATTCATAATTCACTTCATCATGTGCTGTGAAAAATGAAACATAAGAAATGGGTGAGCTTAAACGCTCAATAAGAGTAAGAAATATAGCAGAAGATATCATAAACATAAGACATGGTGCATCATTGAAAACACATGCCTTTAATAATAAACTTGCACACATTATGGAAATATTATGAGATAAGTAAATAATTCCATAATGAAACATAATCATGGGTATTCTACTAGTTGAATAACCAAATGAACTTTCAATTACTAGCTTCATAATGAGGGAAGTTCATATTCCGGACATTTTGAAACATTTTTTCAATGCCTCAGCCAAGGCTTCTAATGATTAAGGCCTCAGCCAAAATCCATATAACACATTGGGAAAGGCCTCGACTAGTTCCAAATCTATTTGTCTCATGAGGCCTACCAATGCATCGAGGGGATATAGCGGACCCCACCCATCACATAATAAGTCCAATGCATTCCTCATATGAGTGGGGATAAACATAAACAACATATACATTCATATTGAAACTATAATATGAAATGTAACTATCTTTCCCCAATCATTAACAATAAAACTGTTAGAACTCGGGTCTTCTTTTTAGGTACGCTTTTCCTTTTTC
Organism: Viscum album; assembly: GCA_963277665.1. Taxonomy (NCBI): domain Eukaryota; kingdom Viridiplantae; phylum Streptophyta; class Magnoliopsida; order Santalales; family Viscaceae; genus Viscum; species Viscum album. Next base: position 953,678,659 of record OY728145.1, read on the forward strand.
TGGAGTTTTTGAGAAAAATGAACTTTCTAGAAATTTTTGAAGTACACGTCGTGTAATTTATGAGTACACGTCGTGTACTCTTTTCCCGCCAATATGTGTGCTTTCCGTGTCCGTGCCATGCACATGGTGTGTAAGGGTGACGTGGAGGCCGATTTTGGTGGAGTACGGAAAAGACCTAGTACACACCGTGTACTCTAAAAGTAAACGCCGTGTACTTTATTTTTTTTTCATTAAACGGATCGGGGTCACGCATGATGCACAGAAGTGTCTTCTTCTCTAGGTTCCATTCATCCAAGAGAGACCGTACAGTCGAATCTTCTCTGAGGCGTCGTACCTCCGTCCGACCTCTGTTTCAGCCGTCGTCAATTGCGTTGGAAGTGCAGCGGTGAGTTCTCTGTTCTGCTTTAGCCTTGTTTCGTGATTCCTCCTCATTTTCATGTTATCGTAGGTTGAGAATTTTGTGCGTTTTCTCAGATCTATGTCATTCTAATGGGAATATATCATCATGGTTCACATATATCGATCCACTGGGATAGAGGTAGGTGTTTTGTTTCCCTACGTTGAATGTCCTTGAGTTTTTGTGAAAAAGTGTCGGATACCCATGTATCGGGTATCTCGGGTTAGGGTTTTGATCCTGTTTTGTTATCTTCCATAGATTTATTGTATTCTTGAGGTTATTGGATGATTAATAATTACTTGTTAGCATGGTTTAGGATCACCCCATGGGTGTTTCCCCTTTTTTTGGCTGTTTATTGCTGTTTGGCACGGTTTTGCCTATGAGGCAACCCTTGTGCACATTGCTAGTATGCCTGTTGAATTGATTGCATGTATTTCCTGCTGTTTATATTCTTATGGATGCTTGTAGCTATTATCCAAGTATTTGCTGAACTTACATAGGCTGGTAACTGTCATTTACGCATGACTGAACTGCTCAGGGCTGAGTGAACCTGGTGTGGTAGACTAAAGGGAGAATTGACTATTAGGGCTTCCCTAGAGAGTCTGTTATAATTAGTATCGATCATAAGACCTAGGGGAATGGGACTTTGTGCTTCTTCAAAGTTTCCATAGTTACATAGTGAGACTATAGGAGGAATTATACGTAAGTGCTTCCTCAGAGAGTCTATATCTTTTGTTGCAAGACCACAGGGGAATTGACGGTGAGAGCTTCCCAGAGTGTATGTGCCTTTGAACATTTACTTGACTAGAGGGGTTTGCTAGTAGGAGCCACCCAGAGATTCGGTGCTTTATTTGATGGTTGGTTGTGATGAGTCCACCCAGCCAAAGAACAAGCTTGGGTTTTTACTGCTTGCTGTTTAGGTAGACTGCTGAGTTACCTGTTGTGCTTACTTGCCTTCCTTGGGAGTATAGAGTTGTTTCTAGGTTCCTTGGTTGATAGATGAATGATTTTACTGAATTTATAAATAAATGTGAATGGAGATTTATAGTATTTTTTACTTTAGTGTATTTCTATTTCTTTGGTGCATTTATTTCTTTTACTTTAGTTATATTACTCACTGACAGTAGGGTACGGATCACGTGGTGATTGCCTACTGAGATTAGTCTCACACCCTGTTTGGGTCCTACTTTTCGGCCCAAATAGGTTATTGGTTGTAGTTGTGTATAGGGACTGTGGCCCTTCTGCTTCGGATACATGATTTTTGGTTGGAGCTGCAGAGCATAGGACCGAGCTTAGGCTTGCGATGCTGCTGGAGTTGCTGTTTACATTCGTTCTTTGTTTTTTAGTTGTATTTCAACACGTTTTTGTGTTTGCTGCTTTCCTTAGATACTTGTACCTGTTGCAACATTATCATTATCATTATGTGTTTATTGGTTCTGCTGTTTAGTTTCAGTGTTTGTATGTTGTTTACTACTTCTTCTATTGACTGTTGTTTTTCTTGCCTTGTATACCTTACCAAATGAGGGAATAGTTTCCCCAATAACTTACCAAGTCCCTCGCTGCTAGTCAGCAGCCTCTGGCGTTTGGGGAAATGCGCTTGAGGTCATGTGGCGAACCGAGTACGGGGCAGCAGTGGAAGGGCTCGGGATTCAGGTCATTACAAAGTAGTATCAAAGGGGTTCATTCCTTTTGTATTGAATTATTATTCAGTGAAATTAGACAGGGATAGGATAGAATAGGTGAATGGTAAATAGTTGTGCCCAGGCATTCTAGAACCCTTGTATAGGGGAAAAGCTATATTACCTCAAATATTGCAAGTTTTGTGTTTGTGAACGTTACGGTTTAATTGATTTCACCATTGGGTGATGCACTTTTTTTGTGATGTTACTGTTTATATGATTGTGGTTCTATTTTCTTGCAACCTAATGAGATGAGGGTATGCCATCTCATGCATTATATAGGCACATGTTAGAAGATCACATGCCATGAATTTTTTCCTGCCATCTAGGTTGCATTAGACAATGCATGATGTTGTGATAGCTACTGTGATAGAATACCGGCTATGTTGATAGGGTATCATTCTTTAGAGACTTCTTATCACGGACACCAAACATTGATCTTAGAGCTATTATGGGCCCTCGAGGATGGGAATTTGGTGGGCCATGAGTTCTTATACTGTTTTCTTGTTACATGCATTTTTAGGATTCCAAGCATTGATTCAAGGAGAGTATGGGCCCCCACGGATCGAAATTTGGCACCTTAACCTCTTTGTTCTATGTTTTCTGGGATTCGGTGCAGTTCTGAGGCTACTATCTGGAAAAACCCAGAATACATGGAATGTACTTTATAGATACACGTCGTGTGGTTTTTGGTCGTGTCACTGACCGTGTGGACAGGGACACAGAGCTGAAAATGGTTTTTAGGAACACAACGTGTACTCTAGGTACATGTCGTGTAGGGGTTAACTAGGAGCCTGGACATGTAACTAACAACACGGGACAGTCAATGCGTGTTTATTACATGTCGTGTTCAGTATGCACACATCGTGTATCCTTTCACAGGTACCCGGCTATGTCTTTAAAAACACGGGTTGGTGTTATCTTATCTTATACACGTCGTGTTTGTTCGGAACACGCCGTGTAAGGATCAGCCGAGTACCCGACCATGTCACAAACTACACGGTCCGAGGTTTCCCTTCAATTTCACGTCGTGTCCCTTGGGAACAAACCGTTTAGTGTCGACCATGTGTCAAGTTGTTTCGCTAACAACACGGGCCAGGTAAGGCATGTCCAGTACTGCCGTGTCTGCCTCAAACACGTCGTGTAGTCTTCGGCTGGGATAGTCCGTGTGACTTAGTCGTGTAGGAGTAACTAGGCAGGGAGAAAAGGGTCAGTACATGCCAGGTTGATTAAGAACACGCTGTGTAGTCGGGTAGTTTACAGGGCCATGTATGGCCAAGGTACACACCCAGGGTAAACTTTTAAGAAACACGTCGTGTAGTGGTACTACATGCCGTGTAGTCATGTTTTTTTAGATTTAAAAGTTATTCCCTCCTATTCCATTTTACTCTCCTATGTTGAAATTTTTTTCACCATTAATGAAGGTGTGTTTTGGTATTTCATAACTATGGCACCGAGACGTCCTCCTGTTGCACGCCAGGAACCAGGCAGTGATCGTACGCCTGATACGACCGATCAGGGACTGCCAGTAGTTCCGACCATCATTCCGGACATGGCACCTGTGGTGATTCCAGACACTGGTTCCAAAGATCAGTTCGGAGAGGGTTTCATGAGATTCATGCAGACCTTCCAGGGAGTTCAGCATCCTACACCGACAATGGCAGAGCTGAAGCGGGTCTTCCAGAAGCAGCATGCTCCCACTTTCATAGGGGATGGAGGACCTTAGGCTGCACAGTCATGGATGGAAGCCATGCTGTCCATCTTAGAGCATCTGGAGATGCCTCTAGAGAGTAGGGTGAAGCTCACGACGTATATGCTACGAGACTCCTCTAAGAGATGGTGGGACGTGGTCTCTCAGACGGGGCGCCAGTAGGCTATGGCTTGGGATGAGTTTCAGTGTAAGTTTTACGACTACTTATACCCAGTGATGCTGAGGGATGACAGAGCCAAGGAGTTCATGAGCCTGTAGTAGGTTAATCTCTCAGTTATGGATTATTCCTCCCGCTTCACTGAGTTATAGTGATTCACTCCCGTTCTGGGGAATGACGAGCTGTTTCTAGCGAGGAAGTTTGAGGAAGGACTCAGACCGGAGATCAGATCATAGGTGAATGTCTTTCAGTTGACCTTTATTACTCTGATAGTTAACCAGGAACTCATCACGAAGAGGAACATGAGGGAGACTGGAGCTGTAGACCGAGGCGGTTCAGCATCCAAGGCTGATTCCCTCCAGACAGACAGCAGGAAGCTCCGCCGAGAGTCTACCTGAGGCGACCCGAGGAAGCGTGGTATTCTTTCTGGTAGATGATACCTCTCTTATGGCACCCAAGTGGTGTGTTATCAGTGTGGGAGGATCAGGAATAAGAATCCCCAGTGCCCGAGGGACCCAGTGGAGTGTCGATCCTGCGGCAAGATGGGTCATCTGTATCGTTTCTGCAAGGTTCCCCTTCCAGCGACTAGTGAAGGAGGATCGGTTTCGACCCCGCGTCCAGGAGCATGATTACCAACTCCACAGTAGACTGGGGGCTGGAGTTCTGTAGGTCATTCAGGTCAGGGTAGAGGCCGTGGACACAGTGGTTAGGCTCAGGGAGGAGCAGCTTAGGGTTTTCAGGCTACACAGGGCTGCGGTACCGGACAGACATTTGTTGTAGAGAAGATTCATCAGGAGCAGGATCCTGGACCCTCTACAGTTCGAGGTATGATCTTAGTAGCCTCATTTTTGTCTTCAGGCCTTTTTGATACTGGTTCTTCACATAGCTTTATCTCTATTGCTATCGTGGAAAGCCTTAAGCTCTTTGTCTTTTCGTCTGCTGACATGTTGACTCTCGACACGCCTTTGGGAACGAGGAAATCTAGCGTACATCAGTGCAAGGAGTGCCCTCTCGAGGTTCTAGGGTATCGTTTTTCATGGGACCTCTATGTCCTAGAGATGATGGGCTATGACTTCATTCTCAGTATGGACTGGTTGGCTCCCTTCCAGGCAGTCTTCGATTACTATCGCCGCAAGGTGAGTTTCGTATCACCAGAGGGTGAATCTTTCCTTCATAAGGGTGAGTGGGATGTTAAGGCGAGTTGAGCCGGACTTGAGCATCATGGGCTAGGAGTAGTTACGAACCAGATTGCTAGTCTTTATCTGGATGACTATGGGACTTCACAGTTATATTTTCCTCTAGTTGTTGATTTCTTTCCAAATGTCTTCCCAGAAGACTTTTCAGGTTTGCCTCCAAAGCTTGAGGTAGACTTATCGATTGATCACGTTCTAGGAGCATCATCGGTGTCCATTCCTCCCTATAGGATGGCTACCCTGAGTTGCAGGAGCTCAAGAAGTAGTTAGAGGGGTTTCAGGCAAAGGGTTTCATCAGACCCAGTACTTCTCCTTGGGGTTCGCATGTTCTGTTCGTGAAGAAAGAAGACGGTACCCTTAGGCTTTGCGTGGATTATCGGAAGTTGAACTAGTCGACGGTCAAGAACCGATATCCCTTGCCAAGGATTGATGATCTCTTCGATCAACTTCGAGGAGCTCGAGTGTTCTCAATGATCAATTTGATGTCCAGTTATCATCAGCTACACGATAGACCTTCAGATATACCTCTGACAGCCTTCAAGAGCAGGTATGGTCTCTACGAGTATACGATTATGTCGTTCGGTCTTACGAACGCACCAGTAGTTTTCATGGTGCTGATGAACTGATTGTTCTATCCTTACTTGGATTCCATCTTCGTGGTCTTTGTGGATGATATCTTGGTGTACTCTCACACTCGACACGACCATCCAACCCATCTTGAGATCGTTTTGAGTACACTGAGGGAGCATCGGCTTTATGCTAAACTCTCGAAGTTCCACTTTTGGATGGATGAGATTCACTTCCTAGGTCATGTCATCTCAGAGACAGGAGTATCAGTAGACCTAGAGAAGGTGATAGCAGTAGTTACCTAGGAGAAACCGAAGAATGTCTTTGAGGTACATAGTTTCTTGGGGATGGCTAGTTACTACAGGCAGTTTATAGAGGGCTTCTCATGCCTAGAAGCACCGCTGAAGGGCTTGACTAAGAAGGGGGTCATGTTTGTTTGGTCAGAAGCATGTGACTCAGCCTTCTAGGAGCTAAAGGGGAGATTGACTTCAGCACTGATCCTAGTTTTTCCGGAGTTGGGAAAGAGCTATACAGTTTTTTGTGATGCATCTGGCATCGGACTTGGAGTAGTGCTTATGCAGGAGGATCGAGTGGTTGTGTATGGATCTCGACAGTTGAGGCCACATGAGAGGAATTATCCTACGCACAACCTGGAGTTGGCTGTAGTTATTTATGCTTTACATTGCTGGAGACATTACCTTCTGGGAGAGAATTTTTTGGTATACACTGACTACAAAAGTCTCAAGTACATCTTAACGTAGAGTGACCTGAATCTGAGGCAGCGGAGGAGGGTTCACTATCTCCAGTCCTTCGATTTTGATCTTGACTTTATGCCTGGGAAAGGCAACGTAGTAGCTGATGCACTAAGCAGGATAACTCAGATACAGGAAGATCAGGAGGCCAGTAGTGAGTGGAAACTAATGGCTCTGTTCTCGGAGATGCATTTGGAGGTGCATGATAGGCAGGGGAAGACTTTTCTATCTTATGGGAATGTTACCTCTACACTTCTGGACTGAGTTAGAATGAGGCAGTTGGCAGATTCAGAAGGGCTAGTCCTATAGGAAAGCGTGTCAGGAGAGGACACTCTTCCCAGGTGGACCGTTGGAAAGGATGATATCTTGCGTTTCTGGGGATGTGTATGGGTGCCAGCAGATATACACGATGAGCTGATGTGAGACTTCCATTCCTCAGTTTGGGCAGTTCATCCTGGCGTCACCAAGATGTACCATGATTTACACCGCCAGTACTGGTGGCCAGTTATGAAGAGAGATGTGGCTGGTTTTGTCATGAGATGTTCCACCTATCAGTAGGTGAAGGCGGAGCACCAGCGACCAGCAGGGCTTTTCCAGTAGCTACCCATTCCAGAGTGGAAGTGGAACGACATCATGATGGACTTCGTGACTGGTTTTCCAAGATCATCGAAAGGAAACGATGTGGTGTGGGTCATCATTAACAGGCTTGCAAAGGTTTCTCACTTCTTACCAATCAGGGAGACTTTCAGTGTCGATGATCTGGGACAACTTTACATCCGTGAGATCGTTTGTCTATATGGATTTCCACACTCCATTGTTTCAGACTGGGATGTGCACTTTACCTCTCGGTTCTGGCTGGGACTTCAGAAGGCCTTGGGTACACAGGTACTTTTGAGTACATCATACCACCCCCAGACTGATGGCCAGTCCGAGTGCACGATCCTGGTGATTGAGGATATGCTTCGAGCTTGCATCCTAGACTTTGGTGGTTCTTGGGAGAAGCATATTCCTCTGGTGGAGTTTTCCTACAACAATAGTTTTCAAGCGACCACTCAGATGGCGCCATACAAGGCTTTGTATGGTAGGCCATTCTGATCACCTTTATGCTGGCTGGAGGTAGGAGAGGTAGCTTTGCTGGGACCTCGTCTTGTTCAGGAGACTTCAGAGCAGATAGAGCTGATTTGGAAGAGGATGGCTACAGCGCAGTCTTGACAGAAGTCTTATGCTGATCAGTGGAGACGACCTCTGGAGTTCGAGGTCAGTGATCAGGTTTTCCTACATGTCACACCGAGGTTGGGATACAAGAGGATTCGGAGACAGGGTCAGATTCCACCATGGTACGTCGGGCCATTTGAGGTCTTGGAGAGAGTTGGGTTGGTTGCCTATCGGTTGCAGCTACCTCAGAGGTATCGGGCCATGCACGACGTCTTCCACGTCTCTCAGCTCCGACGTTACTTTTCAGCCCCGTATCAAGTCTTTCAGCCCGAGGAAGTCGAGCTTGAAGTAGATGCATCATTTGAGGAGTATCCTATCCGGATTTTCGATCGGAATATGAAGGTTCTCCACGGGCGGTCTGTTCCTCTAGTATGGGTGATATGGCAACATTGGTGAGTATAGGATGAGACTTGGGAAAGGGAGGCCGATGTACGATCGCAGTGGTTGGAGTTGTTCAGGGTTTCTTCTTCTCCGCCTTGTTTGGGAAATTCGGGGATGAATTTATTTAAGGGGGAAGTTTTTAAGAATCCAGATCTTCTTTTTAGGTACGCTTTTCCTTTTTTATGGAGTTTTTGAGAAAAATGAACTTTCTGGAAATTTTTGAAGTACATGTTGTGTACTTTATGAGTACATGCCGTGTATTATTTTCCCCCCAAGTCGTGTGCTAGTCGTGTCCAGACCACACACACGGTGTCTAAGGGTGACATGGAGGCCAATTTTGGTGGAGTACGGAAACAGCCTAGTACACATCATTTACTCTAAAAGTACATGTCGTGTACTTTTTTTCATTAAACGGACCGGGGTCGTGCCTGACGCACAGAAGTGTCTTCTTCTCCAGGTTTTGTTCATCCAAGAGCGACCGTACGGCTGAATCTTCTCTGAGCTGTCGTGCCTCCGACTGACCTCCATTCCATCTACTGTCGATTGTGTTGGAAGTGCAACGGTGAGTTCTTCGTTCTGCTTTAGCCTTGTTTCTTGATTCCTCCCTATTTTCAAGTTATCGTAGGTTGATCATTTTGTTCGTTTCTCAGATCTACGTCGTTCTAAGGGGAATTTGTTGTCGTGGTTCACATATATTGATCTAATGGGATCGAGGTATGTGGTTTGTTGCCCTACGTTGAATGTCCTTGATTTTTTGGTTCAAAAGTGCCAGATACCCATATATCGGGTATCTCGGGTTAGGGTTTTGATCATGTTTTGTAATCTGTCTTAGCTTTCTTGCATGCTTGAGTTTATTGGATGATTAATAATTGCTTGTTAGCATGGTTGAGGATCACCCCATGGGTGTTTCCCCTTGTTTTGGCTATTTATTGTCATTTGGCATGGTTTTGCATACGAGGCAACCCTTTTGCACATTGCTAGTATGCTTGTTGAATTGATTGCATGTATTTCCTACTTTTTATATGCTTGTGGATGCTTGTAGCTATTATCCAAGTAGTTTCTGAACTTACTTAGGCTTCTAACCATCGTTTACGCATGACTAAACTGCTCAGGGATGAGTGAACCCGGTGTGGTAGACTAAAGGGTGAATTGACGATTAGGGCTTCCCTAGAGAGTTTGTTATAATTAGTATCGATCGCAGGACCTATGGGAATGAGACTTTGTGCTTCCTCAAAGTGACCTTAGTTACGTAGCGAGACTATACGGGGAATTAGACGTAAGTGGTTCCTCAGAGAGTCTATATCTTTCATTGCAAGACCACAGGGGAATTGACAGTGAGAGATTCCCAGAGTGTCTATGCCTTTGTACGTTTACTTGACTAGAGGGGTTTTCTAGTAGGAGCCACCCAGAGAGTCAGTGCTTTATTTGATGGTTGGTTGTGACAAGTCCACCCAGCCAAAGAACAAGTTTGGGTTTGTACTGCTTGATATTTAGTTAGACTGTTGAGTTACCTGTTGTGCTTACTTGCTTGCCTTGGGAGTATAGAGTTGTTGCTAGGTTCCTTGGTTGATAGCTAAATGATTGTACTGAACTGCTAAATAAATGTGAATGGAGATTTGTAGGATTGTTTACTTTAGTGTATTTCCGTTTCTATGCTGCATTTATTTCCTTTACATTTTCTACACTACTCACTGATAGTAGGGCACAAATCTCGTTGTGATTGCCTACTGGGATTAGTCTCACACCCTATTTGGGTCCTTCTTTTCGGCCCAAACAGGTTCTATAGTTGCAGGTGTGGATAGAGACTGTGGCCCTTCTGCTTTGGGTACATGATTGCTGGTTGGAGCTGGAGAGCAAAGGACCGAGCTTAGGCTTGCGATGCAGCTGGAGTTTCTATTTACATTCACACTTTTCTTTTCAGTTGTATTTCATCACGTTGTTGTCTTTGCTGCTTTCCTTAGATACTTGTACCTGCTGTAACATTTTCATTATCATTATGTGTTCATTGCTTCCGTTGTTTAGTTTCAGTGTTTGTATGTTGTTTATTGCTTCCGATATTGACTGTTGTTTTTATTTCCTTGTATACCTTACCAAATGAGGGCATAGTTTCCCCAATAACTTACCAAGGCCCTCGCTGCTAGTTAGTAGCCTCTGGTGTTTGGGAAAATGCACTTGAGGTCATGTGGCGAACCGGGTATGGGGCACCAGTGGAAGGGCTCCGGATTCGGGTCGTTATAAAAACACTAACCATTCTGAGTAATATGTTTGATGGTTTTAGGATAGAACATACACAATATAGTTAGTCATAAACCATTAAATCAAATATTATATATGACTTCATAAATTATTAAACACAATAATACATAAGAAACAACAATAGTGTTGAATCAAATGAAAATACTCTCTGAAAATCATTAAGCAATCTTGAGATAAATACTCTTCAATTTTCAAAAGAAGTGTTCTTTTGGAAAAATATTTGTATAAAAGAAGAAGTCAAGTAAGATATTATTTTCATGATAGGATTAGTTTTTATATATATAATGGTTTCCAAAAATATATTAGAGATTTCCCTTGAAAATAGGTAATAAGTTGAGATAATCCCTTGAATCGATCTTGTATTTTGAAAACAATTTTGAAATCTTCTTTTACAACATGTAACTATACATATAATAAAGAAGGATTCTGTTTGGTTTACATATATAGAAAACTCACACAGAATTTATGATGATTATATAATAATACATAAGAATTTCATTGAGGTAATTAGACAATGAAAATAACCTGAATGGAAATGGAAGTTTAGGTGAAAAAACCCTTACCTTAACTCTGAACGTGTTCCGCCCTTGTACTTAAGCTCCTGGAATATGAAATTATACTTATTAATAACTTATTTAAGAACCTATTATACATGTATTTAGTTTATCATAATTCTTTTTAGTTCATTTATGTCTTTATTTATAAGTTATTGTATTGAATTTCGTTGTTCTAGAGTGTTTGTTTTCCTTATTTTTCATAATCAGTTCACTTATTCTTAAGTAATGAAGTGGTATGGATGTAAATCGCTAGAATTAAAATTAAAAATTTATTTATTAACATCTATAATTGTTAATGGACCTTTCTATCAATTTGTTACATGAAATGAGGATGAATCATTATATGAAAATTACTTTTATTATTTGGCGGTATTTGGATTATTATGAACTAGTTTTGTCACATAAATTAATAATATATACATATAATGGTTCCTAAATATAAATTAGGTTTTAATAAATATATTATAGTCTTATTTTACCATAAATATGGTTTAATTACAAGTAATGAAGGAAATATTGAAGAATAAAACTTCGTCGTCCATGAAGGTTATAAATTGGAACCTCATGGACGTTGATTTCGTTTATAAAAATAAAAGGGAGGGAGTAAGAATATTGATGACGGTTCATCCATTCACATGATATAAATCCATTATATAGATGATACTAGAGTTATCATGGTCATTTTCATAGAATAGGTGATGATAGGATAACAAAAGAAGACAAATTCAAATGAAACTAAAAGTAAAAGAAAGGTGCTTTACCTCTTGAAATAACTTCCTCGAGAACCTCCTTAAGGGAAAGGATATAGGTATTTTGGCAAGACAAAGATCTTTTTATTCATGGGGAGTGACTAGGGAAGGGTATTTGGGTTGACAATTGAGGAGGTTATAGGCTTAGATAAATGAAGAGAAGAGGGATTGGTGAGGGGTTTTTATAGTGGATGAGAGGGGTATATTTTGAATATTTAATTAATTATTTTATTAGTTCCCTCAAGACAACCAATAGTGTTGTTTCATGTCACCGCTAACAGTAATAAGTGCATGTGAGTTCGAACCAAGTGGCCTTACATCACTTATGATGTCATAAATAGTGTATTTAACTGATAATTTGTATATATGGTATTTTATCGTATTTCACTATTCATAAAAAATTCTAGAATTTAAGAAAAATCCCAAAAATTTACCCCTACCATTTTTTGACATGTAGAATTCAAAAATGAACTCCATTTTTCAAAATTAATTTCTTAAATATTATTAATTTAATTTTTAAATACAGTCACAGTTAATTTGAAAAATAGCAATTTTAAAGGTGCAATTAATTTTATTTCACATTGAAAAATTAATTAATATCTCATTATCTTATTGCCTTAATAAAATAAAATATTATTATTATTTATTATTCATAAGGGTCATATTACTATTAATATTACTATTCATAAGGGTATGTTAGTATTCACCAAAAAATCAAGTTTGTTTTATCAGACTCAAAATGACTTACTGATCAAAACTCTAGATGACCATTTCTTGAAATTCAAAACATAGAAGAGGAAAAGTTGAGTTTAACTTCTAGATTATAAAATTAAATAAATATTTATTTTCAAAACCATGGGGTGTTACATTCTTCCCCCCCTTTCATCAATTTTTCCCTTGAAATTTTATTTTACAATCTAGGCCAAAAACAGGTGGGGGTACTTTTCCTTCATTGCTTCCTCCAGTTCCCATGTTGCCTCTTCGTACTTATGGTTTCTACATAGTTCCTTGACTAGATGAGTAGTCTTGTTGTGTAGAACATTGTGTCTATGATCCAAGATTTTCACTGAATTCTCTTCATAGGAAAGGTCATCCTCCAATTGTACCACCTCTGAAGAGAGTACATTTGAAGGGTCTGGTATGTACTTCCTTAAGAGTGATACATGAAAGACATCATGTACTTTTGACATGGTAGGTGGAAGTTTCAGTCGGTAGGCCATAGTTTCAACTCAATCATGGATCTTGAAGGGGCCGATATACATGGGACTTAGCTTTTCTTTCTTCCCAAACCTCATGAACTTCTTCCATGGAGATATGCGTAGAAATATCAGGTCTCCAACTTTGAACTCAATGTCTCGTCAACGGTTATCTTCATAAACCTTTTGTCGGCTTTGGGCTGCCTTGATATGAAGCTAAATGGTTTTCACCCTCTCCACCATTTCTTCAACCCATTCAGGTCCTAGCAGATTTCTCTCACTGACTTCATCCCAACACGTAGGTGTTTTACACCTTTTCCCATAAAGGGCTTCATATGGTGCAATTCAGATGCTCGAGTGGAAATTGTTGTTGTTGGAGAATTCAACCAGTTTAAGATGTTGGTCCCATCCTCCTCTAAATTAAATAGAACATGCTCTCAACATGTCCTCTAGTGTCTAAATATTCTGATCAGATTGTCCATCCTTTTGTGGATGATAGGCCGTATTAAAGTTCAGTTAAATTCTTAAAGCATGTTGGAGACTTTTCTAGAACTTTGAGGCGAATCTAGGATCATGGTCGGATACAATAGGGAGTGGTACTCCATGTAGCCTTACTACTTCTTTGATGTAAATCCATACAAGTTGATCCAATGAGAAGTCCTCTCGAATCACGATAAAGTGAGATGTCTTTTTAAGATGATCCACAACGACCCATATAGCATTTTTTCCACTAGATGTCCTTGGAATTCCAGGGACATAGTCCATGGTAATTTCCTCCCTCTTCCATGATGATATGGGTAGTGGTTGCTTCATCCCCTTAGATTTTTTCCTCTCAGCCTTCACTTGTTGACATACCATGCACATTGATGTATATTCAGCAATCTCCCTTTTCATATTGTCCCACCAAAAGTTTTCTCGGAGATCTCAATACATCTTTGTGCTACCAGGGTGTATAGAGAAATTAGAGCTATGAGCATCATCCAACAGTTCTCTCTTTAGCTCAGTAATAGTGGGAACACAAAGCTTCTTCCCGAATTTTAAATTTCCACCTTCATTTGAGAATTCAGTCAACTTTCCATCATTTATACCTTTAATTTTCTTTTGAAACTCCTTATCATCATCCTGAGAACTTTTTATAATCTCCAGTAAAGAAGTTTAGGAAACCATTTGAAAAACTAGTGATATTTTACCTTCATCGATAATTCCCATATCCATCTTTACTAGATCCATGAACATAGGATCCCTTTCAACTTTCATCTTTTTCAGAATTCCATGGTCCTTTCTACTTAATGAATCTGCTACCTTATTCGCTTTCCCCAGGTGGTAGTGTACTGTGTGATCATAATCTTTGAGTATCTCAATCAACCTCCTTTGTCTCATGTTGAATTCTTTCTATGAGAATATATATTTCAAAATTTTATGATCTATATGTATCTCACATTTTTCTCCATATAGGTAATTTCTCCAAATATTCAAAGAAAATATTACCACTGCTAACTCAATATCATGAGTTGGATAGTTTTGTTCATGAATTTTTAGTTTTTTAGATTCATAGGAAATTACTTGGTCATTCTGCATAAGGACACAACCTAGTCCTTTCTTTGATGCATCACTACAGATAAAAAAACCATCATTCCCCGATGGTAGGGTTAGGATCATAGCATTCACTAAAATCCTCTTCAATTCTTTAAAACATTCATCACGTTCCGTTTTCCATATGAACTTAACCCCTTTTTGTGTGAGCTTGGTCATTGGGTTGGCTAAATGGGTGAAGTTTTTAACGGAACACCGATAATAACCTGCTAAACCAATAAAACTATGTACCTCAGTTACGTTTGTTAGAGTAGGCCATTCTTGTACAGTCTTTTTCTTCACTGGATCTACAGATGTTCCATCCTTAGAGACAGTGTGGCCCAGAAAGGAAAATGATTGGATCCAAAAATCAAACTTTCTAAACTTCCCATATAATTCATTACTTTTCAGAGTCTTCAGAATAGTGTGCAAGTGATTTTCATGTTCTTCATAGCTTTTGGATTACACCTGGATATCATAAATAAACACCACCAAAAAGTCATCAAGATATTACTTGAAGACTCTATTAATCAAATCCATGAAAAAAGATGGTGCATTAGTTAGTCCAGAAGACATTATTGTAAACTTGTAATGCCCATACCTGGTTCGGAATGCTATTTTTGGAATGTCTTCTTTCCTCACATGTAATTGATGATATCCATATCAAAGATCAGTCTTCAAAAAATATTGGGCTCCATGAAGATGATCGAATAAATCATCAATATTTAGAAGAGGATACTTACTCTTTATTGTAACAGCATTGATTTCCCTGTAATCAATTCACAACCTCATAGACCCATCTTTCTTTACTAGAAAGGTTAGGGCAGAGCCCTTTTATTAAGAAAAGGAATATACATAAAGTAGAAGGCTGGGGTAATACAAGCATTCATGCCCTCATGCCAGTTCAAAAATCATACTCATATTGATAGTAGTCATCATCACCATACCAATCAGAATCAAAATCAACAGGACCATGGGACCTGGTATCCATAGTCGGCTTCAGGTAGGTGATTAGCCACTAAATGAGGATAATATTCATTGTTAATATACATAATATTCATGTTCTTTTTTATTCATAAACACCATTTTAGTGCATTTTACACTTTGAACATCATTTCACATTATGATTGTAATACCTTCTTAAAATGCACTATTATGTGGTACATTTTTGAACATCATTTAAAGTACCAAATTATTCATCTGATTATACACATTTTAATTTTATAATTGATCTACAATCCAATATGAACATGTTTCATTCAGGGATCAATGGAGAATTCATGGAGGATGATGGAGATATTTGGCAATAAAAGGAAGCAATTCTGGAGAAGGTAGATTGGACATCAGCCCACTGATGAGACTGTGGGGCCCAACATACAGGCCCAATTAATCCCATATTTCGTGGGATGCTATAAGACATGTATAGGAACAAATCACTCTTCATGAGTTAATGCTAATTCGGCCTCCATGGTGGTCATTTAGTCGGCCCAAATTAGAGATAAAATTATGGGCCAGATTCTGCGGCCCAGAAAAACAGTCCACTACTCTGATCATATCTCGGAATCCACAACTCCAAATGGGCCCAAATTTTACAGGCCGTTAGAAGACATCCTGAACGCCATTTTCTTCTTCTATGGCTCACCCTGATGCGGCTTTCTAGAAGGTCTTCCAGACGCGTCTGTTCGGTGGATGAAAACTGGCTGCCACCTCGGGTCAAACGTGGAAAAGTCCAAATTCCACAAGCTTTCCACCACCTATAGCCTACCAAAATTAATTAAGATGCTTTGTACTGTTGGTGGCTCGACCCAAGGCTCCCAAAATGCCTATTTAAGGCAGTGGTGGTGAAGGAGTTTAGAATCTTGGATGCCTTGTTTAATTGTAATGTTATGCTGCATTTTTGTTGCCTCAATTTTGTCTTCCACATGTAAGTTGTTCAATTCACTTTAGTTTCTTAATAAAAGTTCTTATTCTACTCTTATTATGTTGTTCTTAATATCACTTTGATACCGTTGGATCAAGGTGTGAATTTATTCACACCAACCCTTGTGAAATTATTCACACAACGGTGGAGTGATCATTTTATTTTTGTTGTTTTCTTTACTTCTCCATTTCCTCCATTATGAGTCTACTTTCCGCTTCCATTGAAACCATGAGATCAATGGAGGGCTAACCCACTTATGGGTTGATCCAATGGAGTAGAAAGGGGATGGATTGGATGTTATTTATCACCTAATTAATGTATAATCACTTCTTTAAATGGGATTTTTATTTGATGATTTTTAAACCCCATCGTCCTTGTTGAATTTAAGGCCACACACTTCAAGTACTAATACGATCCTTTACCTTGAAGTGCTCAAAACTTTGATCCTTCAAGTGTATAGGTGATTAGTATTAGAGGGTGTAGGCATTAAACTAGTAAGTGATGCTGTTGTTTTATCTCCTTAAATGAACCCATCTCAAATTTAAGAAATTGAAATCATTAAAAAGAAAATACGTCCAATCCACCCCGAGTGATAACCAAGGATCAAATCATTCTTTTAAATTGAATCCACTTAAATCTTTTAGATATATTTAAAACCCATCCAAAATCAATCCAAGTTGGCCACTTCATAGCCAAAAATCCATCCCTTAGGTTGTGTATCTTAGGTATCTTCTTAGGTCTCTCTGGAATCGACAACCCAAGCTACACTACAAGGACCGTTCTACCCTTCTTCTCTTGGGTAAATTTGGGCGTGAACCAAATTTTGGCGCCGTTGCCGGGGACCTAAGTAAGTTATCTTATACACTATAATCCTTTTTTTATCCCACTTCTCTTATCTCATCCCCAATTTCATTCCTATGGAAAACCCTTTTGAACAAATCCAAACATGGGGAACCTCTTCTTACTTTGATCACTCCACACCAAGTGAGATGTACAATGACCATCCTAGTTTCTACTTGTGGGATCATCAACAACCTAATGATCCAAAATTTTTTTACTCCTATGATCCACAAAACATATCAACATATAATGAGTTTCAATCCCCACAAATCCAATTTGAACATCCTCCTATAGAATTCCAAAAACATAATTATCCTACTGGAATAGACCATCTGTCTCAACCCCTTATCCATCCTAGTTCACACCCATTACTTGAAAAATTGTGTCAACAAATGGAGATAACGAATTTTGAGGTTTCATCATTGAGGTTAGAACTACAAAGCATTAAACATTGTGAGGAACCCATCCCTACACAAACTCTCCCTTCCATAACCTTATGTGATTTGTCTAGTTTCCCACAAACCTCTCATGAATTTACTAAAGAGAAAACATTTGGATTTGGGGAAGATGAGGAGGATCATGGAATTGTTGATGGGTGTTTAAATAAAGAGGAAAATGATTTTTTGTATTCACAAGAGGTAAATTTGACATCATGGATTAAGTCTCATGAATATAACTCCATTGATGATTTTTCAAAAATACAAATCACTGAACCATTAAGAGAAATCACAAATATTGAGTCCATACCCATTCCTGAAACTGATCTTTCCAATTTGGTGGTTGAATATTCTATTCAAAAGGAACCAATTCTATTGAGCAATTTTGAAAATGAAATTGAGTTTGATTCAAAGTCTCAACCTAGGTCTAAAAGTGTTAGCCTACCTGAACTTGAACAAAAGGACTTTCCATCCACCCCCAAGTTTCCATTCATTGGGGATAGCCAAAAACTCCCATTTGTAACCATTTCTTATCTTGAAACCACTAAAGAGGTGATTATTCATAATGTCTTAGAAAATACTACAGAAGAAACTAGATCCACCATTTATGATATTCCTTGGATTTACCTGCTCATTTTAGAACAGAGGTTTGTGCATGAAACAAATTCTAAACATAGAATCAATCTCAACCTAGTAGAAGTGGTGAAACATGTGGTCCTTAAAATGTTGAAAGTTGGTATTGGATAAGTTGGGGGGTTTAAGTCGAGCTAACGAAGTTAAACAAAGCACTGCATGGGAGGTAACCCATGGTTTTCAAGTTTCCTATCATTTTGTAGTTTTAATAAAATTTATATTTTAATTAATCATTTTTATATTTAAAAAAATAGACTGTTGACCTGTTCTTCTATTATGAGTATGGATGGGTATGAAAGGGGAGCACCATATTCATCCGTGTCACGTGGTGTGATCCTTGAGTAATACCTTACCCAGAAATTTAAAAAAGAAGACAATGTATCATCAGTTTATTTTATTTTATATATATACTTATATTTTACTTATATATATATATATATACTCTTTTGTATTGTTTGTTTGTTTTTTTCACTAGGGAACTCTTCAAGTGACATGGATATCAAAGGAATAAATTGGAGCAGCAAGAACTTCAAACTTCAACCACCAGGTGATTTCATTCCATGACCCTCGTTTTCAATTTCCTTTTTGAACTTTCATTCTCTACCTCTACCCCTTCTAAATTTTCTTTTCTTTAAACACTGGGGACAGTGTTATTTTAAGTTGGGGGGGGAGATAAAATAAAAAAAATGCTTTTGTGTCAAAAAAAATGAATGATTTGAAAAAATAATTAAATGGAAGGAAAAATTCCTTTAACTTTGAACATGGTAATACACATTGCACACTTCGAAACTAAATATCAAATAATTTAGCATGCCCTGATTCTGATTTTAATCCTTGTATAATTTCATGAGCATAGATTTTGGAAAGTGTGGTTGTCCAATGTGATATTTCATCGTTTATATTTTCATCCAAATAAAAAAAATGCCACAATGCACGTCCTCTAGACTGTGGGGTACTAATTTGAATTTTTGGGGTCCCATAATAAATAGCATAGGATGGTTTTATTTTTATTAATAATATGAGTATTCAAAAAAAAATTAAAAAAAAATTATTATTAAAAAATAAAAAATAAAAAATAAAAATAAAAATTTGCGTGTAGAGAAATGGATTGATAAAATTCGAGGCTTTCGGCACTTGGGGATCGTGACTCCAGAGTTGTCTGGCCCTGAGTTTTTCAATCTATCTCTATTTATGGTAATATGAATTTTTTTTTGATTAAGTTAACTCGAGACGATGCCCGAGTATGTGGGCTTCACTTGGTGCCCTAAGGCCTTTGAGTCTGGGAGTCATCGGCAAAGTCTTGCTACATGGGTTAATTTGATTAATTGCAATCTCAATTACTATAGCAATATTGAAAAAAAAATCAAAAAAAAAGAGGGATGAAGAATACTCATATTAGGATTAAATGTGATTCCACCTAGCGCTTCCATGATTTCCCCCTTGAATGAAAATGAACCCACATATCTATTGTGATTCACAACACATCATTACACCTAATTGAGTTGGATGAAGTATGATGATGGATTTGATCAAAGGAATGGGCTTGGGATTGGGATCTGCTTATGAAACTATCTCGTATTAAAATATTTTGATGGGTTTCATGATTGTTTGGTATAAGGTTTTTTGGTGATCATTGTGTATTAAAATGTTTTTGGAAAAGGGAATTCGAATTCCATTTTTGATGAGATATATTTTGCTCAGGACTAGAAAAACTCAAGTTGGGGGGTGTGATTAGCCACTAAATGAGACTAATATTCATTGTTAATATACATAATATTCATGTTCTTTTTTATTCATAAACACCATTTTAGTGCATTTTACACTTTGAACATCATTTCACATTATGATTGTAATACCTTCTTAAAATGCACTATTATGTGGTACATTTTTGAACATCATTTAAAGTACCAAATTATTCATCTGATTATACATATTTTAATTTAATAATTGATATACACTCTAATATGAACATGTTTCATTCAGGGAACAATGGAGAATTCATGGAGGATGATGGAGATATTTGGCAATGAAAGGAAGCAATTCTGGAGAAGGCAGATTGGACATCAGCCCACTGATGAGACTGTGGGGCCCAACATACAGCCCCAATTAATCCCAAATTGCTTGGTATGATAGAAGACATGTATAGGAACAAATAACTATTCAGGAGTTAATGCTAATTCGGCTTTCATGTTGGTCATTTAGTCGGCCCAAATTAGAGATAAAATTCTGGGCCAGATTCTGCGGCCCAGAAAAACAGTCCACTACTTTGATCATATCTCGGAATCAACAACTCCAAATGGGCCCATATTTTACAGTAGGTTAGAAGACATCCGGAGATCCATTTGCTTCTTCTATTGCTCACCCTGATTCGGCTTTCTAGAAGGTCTTCCAGACGCGTCTGTTTGGTGGATGAAAACTGGCTGCCACCTCGGGTCAAACGTGGAAAAGTCCAAATTCCACAAGCTTTCCACCACCTATTGCCTACCAAAATTAATTAAGATGCTTTTTACTGTTGGTGGCTCGACCCAAGGCTCCCAAAATGCCTATTTAAGGCAGTGGTGGTGAAGGAGTTTAGAATCTTGGATGCCTTGTTTAATTGTAATGTTATGCTGCATTTTTGTTGCCTCAATTTTGTCTTCCACATGTAAGTTGTTCAATTCACTTTAGTTTCTTAATAAAAGTTCTTCTTATACTCTTATTCTGTTGTTCTCAATATCACTTTGATACCATTGGATCAAGGTGTGAATTTATTCACACCAACCCTTGTGAAATTATTCACACAACGGTGGAGTGATCATTTTATTTTTGTTGTTTTCTTTACTTCTCCATTTCCTCCATTATGAGTCTACTTTCCGCTTCCATTGAAACCATGGGATCAATGGAGGGCTAACCCACTTATGGGTTGATCCAAGGGAGTAGAAAGGTGCTGGATTGGATGTTATTTATAACCTAATTAATGTATAATCACTTCTTTAATTGGGATTTTTATTTGATGATTTTTAAACTCCATCATCCTTGTTGAATTTAAGGCCACACACTTCAAGTACTAATACGATCCTTTACCTTGAAGTGCTCAAAACTTTGATCCTTAAAGTGTATAGGTGATTAGTATTAGAGGGTGTAGGCATTAAACCAGTAAGTGATGATGTTGTTTTATCTCCTTAAATGAACCCATCTCAAATTTAAGAAATTGAAATCATTAAAAAGAAAATACGTCCAATCCACCCTGAGTGATAACCTAGGATCAACTCATTCTTTTAAATTGAATACACTTAAATATTTTATATATCTTTAAAACCCATCTAAAATCAATCCAAGTTGGCCACTTCATAGCCAAAAATCCATCCCATAGGTTTTGTATCTTAGGTATCTTCTTAGGTCTCTGTGGAATCGACAACCCAAGCTACACTACAAGGACCGTTCTACCCTTCTTCTCTTGGGTAAATTTGGGCATGAACCAGTAGGAATAATCTTTTCGACGTCCCACTTTCCTTGGAGAAATAGGTTGAAAACCTCCATCATCTACAACAACATTTTTCCCTTTGGACAATACCTGACTATAAGATGATTTTTTGGGGGATTCATCCTCAATATCACCCCATTTTCCATGAATTCCCTGAGATTCCCTTAACTTATTGATTTCCTCTTGGATCCTTGAAAGATTCCCATCATCACTCAGATTGTTTTGACCCTAAAATGCAGGGGCAGATCTTGGTATGGGATCTCCCTCAGTCACTCCTGGCATTAACCTATCGGCCATCTCCCTTGACCCATGAGTCTCTTGTGGCAATCCCTTGCTCACATTGACATTGGGATATTGTACATCACAAGGCGGGACCATATTTTGTGAGGTCTGCTTCCTCATTTTCGTCCTACAAGAAGCTTTATGGTGCCCTTTTAAAGAACAAAAGGAGAAAAACACATTCCTATGACATTTATCTTTAACATGACCAATAGTTTGGCACTCTACACAAAAATCAGGAAGTCTTTCATACTCCACTTTTAAAAGAATATCATCATCTAATGCCAATAAAACAACATTATAGATCAAGCTAGAGCTCAAATCAACCTCCAACAGTAACCTAGCATAATTCCTAAATTTTGCAATCTCAGTATTCCTGTCCATTTTGATCGGAATTCCCACAGAAGAGGTGATATCAAATAAGATCTTAGGATTCCACAAAATCTAATTAAGGCCAATAATTTTGATCTAGACTTGAACCCTAGTATTCTTTATTGGAAAGGGATTAAAATGAAAATACCACTCCTGAAATCAAATCATACCTGGCTTCAGGGAAATTGAGTCGCACCCCCATGCCCTTCGCTTTAGGTCCTAGGATGGGAAAATGATGTGAAAGAAACCACGACCCAAGGTAATACATATCCAACCAGAAAACCCCCAAAAAGAGACCAAATTCCAAACTAAATCATCAAGTTTCCAAGACATACCTCCAACGGGAAGAAAAATCCTAGCAATTATGGAGAATTTGTAGATTTAAAATCTGTCAAGAATCGCTGCTCGGTTAGCAGTCACACGTGCAGTGTCACAATTATTGATCATTCGCTCCGGAGAGAAATCCTTTACCTCTGAAAAATACCTCTGGTTGAGAGTGCCAGATTGGGACTTTCCAGTCCTGAAATTTCCCTTTCCAGGAACACCCTCATGTGGGTGTGTGGATGTATCTCTGGCAACAACTCCAGGAGTGTAAACACCAGCCAAAACCGGGTTCTCAATCACTGATTTGTCTACAACAGTAGCAATTAAATTGCCATCCGCTGCAGAAGCATGCTTTGCCTCAGCCACCATCTCGGCCACAACACCCGTGTCGCCAGCATCAGTAACCAACAAAAGACCTGCTCCCTCCACACCTCCAGCACCAGCCACCGATGTGGATCTGCCTGCACAACTCACATCGCCATCTTCGGTCAGCGTCATATGGCTTGCCGCCACGACGATCGCCACTGTAACACCACCAGCATCGATCAACGATGATGTATTCTCATCCGCCATGAAACGACGATCCACGGTTGATTCGGGCAACACCGCTTGAGGCGCCCTACTAGAATCAAGAGCCCAGTCGCCGCTATATCTGTAGCCATCAAAACGACCAGGAGGAAGCTTGCATTCCATCAAACCCTAATCCACAAAAGAAACAAGAGAGAGAAGGTCTCGCCTATCCCCAACCCATATTTCTTCTTAACAAAAATAACAAGGGCTCCCCATGGAGAAACACTAGGGTGAATAAATCCTTTATCACTCAATTACTCAAGTTGTTTCTTTAGCTCCACTAACTCCATAGTGTCCATTCAATTAGGGGTCTTTGATATGGGACTTGAACTAGGAATTAAGTCTATGGAAAACTCATTTTCCCACTCTAGAGGATGTCCAGGTAAATCCTCTGGAAAGACATCAATATATTCTTGCACAACAGGTACATATTCTATATGAACATTCTTTTCCTTACCCATAGTCATTTCATTCTCTTCATCCCTGATAATTAAATTTAGTTGAACTACTGGGGGTGTATCTAGATAAGAATCAAGTTGTGACATTTCTTCTCTAAAGATAAGGTACTCCTTATCATCATAAAAAATTGTAACATCCATCTTCTTATAATAAATTTTTGCATCATGGTCCGAAATCCAATCCATATTGAGGATTATATCAAATTCAATCATGGGTATGATAATGAGATCAGCAGATAAAGAGCATTT
The DNA here is from genome assembly GCA_963277665.1 of Viscum album. NCBI lineage: Eukaryota > Viridiplantae > Streptophyta > Magnoliopsida > Santalales > Viscaceae > Viscum > Viscum album. The sequence continues at coordinate 953,702,587 of OY728145.1, forward strand.
ATGTGCCCCAATGGGAACTAATTCACAAAACATTGCTGCAATGATACTTCCATTAGGAGTTTTGACTGACAATTACCTTGTTAAATCAAATTGTAAATATCTAATTTTCTTAGAAAAATGGGAAGATATGAAATAATGTGATGATCTAGAATCAAATAATTATTGGCTAGGTTTGATGAAACAATCAATGTACCTACCACCACATCATTCAGAACTTTAACCTCTGCAGTTGTGATTGCATAAGCTTGTCCCAGATCCCTTGGCCTTTTTTGTTACATATTTCCTTGATTCTTTGGACAATAATTATCATAGTGTCCCATATCCCAACAATTATAGAATTGAAAATTAGTGGCCTCTTTCTTCCCCTTTAAATCACCTGCAAGATGGCCTTTCTAACCACATTTGTAGCATAATTATTTTCCCTTTAAGAATGAACTAGGGTGTTTCCTTCCACAATTATCACAGGGTGGAAATTCAACTCTTCCCTTCATCCATGTTTCTTTATTTCCTTTCCCATAGTTCTCAGCAATCCTCTTCTTTTCCTGTTTTCCCTTAAAGTCATAAGACTTAGAGAATTATTTTTATGTCTTGATAGCATATGAAACTATATTCTTATATAATGAAAAACATTGGGATACCAGTGCCCACCTGAGGAATGGATTGAGGCCATTAAAGAATTGATCAATTTTTATCCTTGGATTTCATATGTTATTCACAGCATTTCTTGCTAACCTTGTGAAGTTATCTTCATACTTTGCAACATTATCATCTTCCTTTTTCCTCAGATTCAAGAATTGTCTCTCCATATTCTCTCTCTGTTCATGAGGAAAGTATTTCTCTAGGAATAATTCTTTAAAATCTTTCCATTCCATCTCTTCTATTTCTTCCTCCTCCTTTGTGTTTTGGATTAATAAACACCACTGATTTGCATCTCATGATAGCCTATAAACTTCCATTACGACATTCTCTCTTTCATTACGTCCCAAAGTAAGAAATATCTTCTCGAGGTATGTTATCCACTACTCAGCTACAAATGGGTTTGTAGTCCAATTGAATGGTGGAGGTTGTTTTCGCATAAAGCGATCTTGAATAGATTCTCCACGTGGTGGATCTGAATGCTCCATATAGGTAAGGTTATTATTCATAACCTGAGTATGTTGTCCAAATATAGTTATGAGTTTCTCAGCACCAGAGCCAACATCATTATCTTTCCTTGGAGGAAAATCCCTACAGGGGACATGTGCATTCGTTCGGTTTCCATTCCTTCCACTATATGCCATTTCTAACTAATGGAATACACTAGATTAGGGTATGAATCAAAATTTATAATCTCAATGTAGAAAAATACTAAGCATAAATTGAAATTATACACATAGATAATATCTTAATCATAAACATGGTATCTTTGAGGAAACATTTGCATTTAAATCCTTCATAATGGATTGTAAAGAAAATATAAATTATCCTAAGTATATCCCTCAGGAGTGTCGTAACCAAGAGTGCAGCAATCCTCGTTTTCATATACCAAGATACCATGGGTCAAACCCAAAACTCTATGTTAGAGCTTTCACTCCTAGGTATATCTATGCCAGAGCCGCCTCTACCTGCTCATATCCAAACAAGGTTGTGTTGCTTGAATGATACACATAATATATTCCTTTCCAAAATACCATGACGTTCTTGTATGTTTATCCTCAACGACTCAATTAGAATTTATTCCCTAATCTCTATTTACAAGTTTCCTACTAAACTTCCTCTGATACAAACTTTAAGGACCCGACCCTAGTTTCCCGGAGCTAGTGCCTTATTTGATTACGTTGACATACATACAAGGAATATGAATCCCAAAGGACCAAGAAGTTTAGTTTCTTTTTGAAACAAGATACATAAATAAGTTTATCATTACATCATAAAGGGAAATACAACACCTATTTATTCCACAAGAAACATCATGTCTCCTATATTATTCTTGCAAGTCATTCATAATTTACTTCTTCATGTCCTGTGAAAAATGAAACATAAAAAGGGGTGTGCTCAAATACTTAGTAAGAGTAAGAAATACAGCGGAAGATAGTATAAACATAAGACATGGTGCATAATTTAAAACACAGGCCTTTAATAATAAAATTTAACACATTATGGAAGGATTATGAGTTGAGTAAATAATTCCATAATGAAATATAATCATGGGTATTCTAATAGTTTAATAACCACATGAAGTTTCAATTACTAGCTTCATAATGAGAGAAGTTCATATGTCGGACATTCTGAAATATTTTTTCAAGGCCTTGTCTAAGATGTCTAATGATTAAGGCCTCAACCAAAATCCATATAACACATTGGGAAAAGCCCCGACCAATTCCACGTCTATTTGTCTCCTGAGACCTACTGATGCATCGAGGGGCTATAGCAGGCCCCACCCATCACATAATAAGTCCAATTAATTACTTATATGAGTGGGTATTAACATAAAAAATATATACATTCATATTGAGACTATCATATGAAATGTAACTATTTTTCCCCAATCATTAAACATAAAATAGTAATCATTCTGAGTAATATGGTGAATGATTTTAGGATAGAACATCCACAATAGAGTCAGTTATAAACCATTAAAACAAATATGGTAGATGAATTCATAAATAATTAAACCCAATAATACATAAGTGACAACAAGAGTTTTGAATCAAACGAAAATACTCTTATAAAATCATTAAGTAATCTTGAGATAAAAACTATTCTATTTTGAAAAGAATAGTTCTTTTGGAAAAAACTTTGTATAAAACCAGAATTGAAGTAAGATATTATTTTCATAATAAAATGATTAATTTTACAAATATAATGGTTTCCAAAAAAATATTATAGATTTCCCTTTAAAATAGGTAATAAGTTGATATAATCACATGAATTGGGCTTTTATTTCAGAAACAATTTTGAAAGATCCATTTAAAAAAATGTAACTATACATAAAATAAAGAAGGATTCTGATTTGTGTACATATATAGAACACTCACCCAGAATTTATGATGAGTATATAATAATAAATAATAATATCATTGAGGTAATTAGACAATAAAAATAACCCGAATGGAAGTGGATGTTTGGGTGGAAAACCCCTTACCTTAACTCTGAATGTGTTCCGCTCAAGTACTTAAGCTCATGGAATATGAAATTATACTTATTAATAAATTATTTCAGAACCTATTATATATTTATTTAGTATATCATAATTTTGGTTAGTTCATTTATGTCTTTATTGATAAGTTATTGTATTGAATTTTGTCGTTCTTGAGTGTTTGTTTTCCTTATTTTTCATAATCGGTTCACTTTTTCTTAAGTAATGAAGTGGTATGGATGTAAATCTCCAGAATTGAAATTAAATATTATTTATGAACATACATAATTTTTAATGTCCATTTTTATCATTTGGTTACATGGATTGAGGATGAATCATTATATGACAATCACTTCGATTATTTGGCGGTATTTGGATTATTATGAACTAGTTTGGTCACATAAATTAATAATATGTACATATACTAGTACCTGAATATTAATTAGGTTTTAATACATATATTATAGTCTGGTTAAACCATAAATATGGTTTCGTGACCAATAATTAATGAAATATTGAAGAACAAAACTTCGTCGTCCATGAAGGTTATAAATTGGAACCTCATGGACGTTGATTTCATTTATAAAAATAAAAGGGAGGGAGTTAGAATATTGATGATGTTTCTTCCATTCAAAAAATATAAATCCAGTATATAGATGATACTGGAGTTATCATGGTCATTTTTACAGAGGAGGTGAGTAGAGGATAACAAAACAAGCTAAATTCAAATGAACCTAAAAGAAAAAGAAAGGTGCTTAAACTCTTGAAATAACTTCCTCGAGAACCTCCTTAAGGGAAAGGATTTAGGTCTTTTGGAAGGGCCAAAAGATTCCTGGTTGTGGGGAGTGACTAGGGAAGGATATTTAGGTAGAACTTTGAGGATCTTCAAGGCTTAGAGGACTGAAGAGAAGAGGGATTGGTGAGGGGTTTTATAGTGGAGGAGAGGGGTAAATTTTGAATATTTAATTCATAATTTTATTATTTCCATCAAGACAACCGATATTGTTGGTTCATGTGACCCCTAATAGTAATAAGTCCATGTGAGTTCGAACCAAGTGGCCTTACATCACTTATGATGTCATAAATAGTGTATTTAACTAATATTTTTTTTATACGGTATTTTATCGTATTTCACTATTCATCAAAAATTCTAGAATTTCAGAAAAATCCCAAAAATTTACCCCTACCAATTTTTGACATGTAGAATTCAAAAATTAACTCTATTTTTTAAAATTAATTTCCTAAATATTATTAATTTAAATTTAAAAATAAATTCATAGTTAATTCGAAAAATAACAATTTTAAAGGTGCAATTAGTTTTATTTCACATTGAAAAATTAATTAATTTCTCATTATCTTATTACCTTAAGAAAATAAAATATTATTATTATTTACTATTCATAATGTTTGTATTACTATTCATATTACTATTCATAAGGGTATGTTACTATTCATTAAAAAATCAAGTTTGTTCTATCAGACTCTAAATGACTTACTGATCACAACTCTAGATAACCATTTTTTGAAATTTAAAAAATAGAAGAGGGAAAGTGGAGTTCAACTTCTAGATTATAAAATGAAATCAATTATTATTTTCAAAACCTTGTTGTGTTACAATTCATGAACCACATAAAGATTTTTCAAACCACTTGACCTCTAGAGGACATGCTTGGAACATAACCCCTATAGGTCATCATGTGAATCTCATGAACCCCCATAAGACTTGCAATCGTTTGACCTGAACATGGTATTGTGATTCACAAATGCTCGAATGATCGGGCTAGTGAATATTGTAAAACCAATTGAGGATACTATGTCCCTCATAGGAAAATTCATAGGAATTACTAAAAAAAAGTTTTCGATTGAGGTAGACGATCACCTGAGTAGAAAGAAGCCTTGCACAAGATCTTTGGAAGAATGGGTTCGCGACATGGACTTGTGGACAGGGTTTGCGGCCAGGGTTCATAGTAGGGTCGTGGGACAGGAGAAAAAATATGAGCACTCTTAGAAGAGGCATCTGGTGGTATGAATCCCCCTATATATAGTCACATTATGGAATACGAATGGTGTCCTGGTAGACCAAATTTCACCTAAAGAACTCATCCATAACCCCATCAAAAGCTCTAGCAGGCAATAGTTTTTCTCATAACCGAGTCCTTATCCCCTCAGACATCACTCCTATGGTGGGGGGATTTGTTGACACCTACTAGATAGGCATCAACAAAATCAAAATGGAATAAATAACTAAATATGGGTATTATTTCCCCCATGAAAGAATCATGAATCTTATAAGAGAATCACGATTGTGTGTCCATTTCAAGGTCATGTGAAGGCCCCATCCATGGCGCACCACCCACAAATATTCATGCAAAGACTTATTCAGAAAACCTGCCTACTATTGTGAAGTCCCCCTAGACAACTGAATGAGAACCCCTAGGCCGCATTCTTTGTCATTGTAAAGTGCCTAAAATACCATCCAAAGTATTTAAAAAATAAAGAGGAATGACATTATAAAGGAGGAGACCCCTAGTGGTCATGAATATCATGTTCCAAATCATCATTGGGAAGAATAAAATCCCTTGGTGATATCTTGGAAATCTCGCATGACCTTCGAGAATTTTCCACATAAAATAAAGGAGATAAAGGAGAGGATCTAGGAGGGATTTGTGGTCATGGAAAGACATGTGACACGCACCCCAAGCGATCCATGAGACACTATGAAACCTCACGAAAGCCCTCGGTCTTATCAGCCTCACCACACAGAAGTCCTCATGAGTGTCCAGACAACTTTTCATCACTCTATGGATAAGAAGATAGACATGTCCATTACATGCTTGCACACTCTTCATATGACCCATATTTTTCAATCGATACATCAAAAAAAAATCTAGCACAAATCATAGATACTACTTGTGAAAACTCGCATGATCCCTGGCCTTTGTAAAATAAAACAATGGGTATGAAAAGGGAGGAGTTGAGAGGGGTGTACAGGCATTGAAAGACATGTGATGCACCCTTGGAGACCCTCAAGACACTACAAGTCCTTGGAGACATGTCCTCATTGCCCCACGGAATCTCTTTGTCTTTTCATCCTCATCTTCAAGATATGTAATGCTCACGCACCCCCATGCGACCCATATTGGTCACCTAATGCATCTTTAAAAAAATAGAATAAATGACCTCAAAAACACACATGAAATATCACATGACTCCCAACCATTGTTACATCAAACAAAGGGGTCAAAAAGTAGGAGGTGAGAGGTACTCGTAGCCACTGAAAGGCATGAAATGCGCCCCACGCACCCACAAAATTGTCCCGTGAGACCCTAGGAAAAGTCACCCAAGGTCTCGCGGGTGTATTCTTCTAGGAACTTGGATCATGATAATGCCCTCAGACATGTTAACAAGACAACATGAATGTTCTTCAACAAGTCTTCATGATCAAAAAATCCCTTAATAATATGCAAAAATCTGATAAAGTAAGAGACTCGCGATTGATGTTATTAATATTTTAATGACTTATTATTTACTTCTTTTACTTATTTTATATGAAATGTGCATAATGTGTGTGAAATATTAATATTTTAATACTAAGTATAATTTTTGAGCATTTTTAGAAGTAGTCCAATTGAGTCAGTTTACTATCTTATATATAACTCTCACCCTACAGATCCAAATTGTGTGGTTATTCTTTTTTAGGATTCCTAATTCAATAGAAAACATTTAATTAGAAGGGATCATGGGCTAATTATTCCATTTTAAGTCCCATATGGACCACACAAGGAGGCCTACAAAATCTGTGAAGAAACTGGACCAGCCATGAAGATTTAATTTCTGGGATCAATAAGAAATCCCAAATTATTTTATTCTCCTCCAAAGATTGGGGGATAATTAAAGGAGTATTGTATAAATATTTCAAGGCCCAACACTGAAGACAAGGGGCCCAACTAATGCTTTGAAACTCAGCACACATATTTGTCCGGGAATTAAAATCAGTACAGTGTTGATGAAATGGATCATGATATAGACATCATGTTGAGATGAGATTTTTCAGTGTGAAAGAGGACATATAGGAGGAATACTTTGTGGAAGACATCATTCATTTTTGAGGGCATATTCCTATTCAAAAACCCTTTCACATTGTGGACTTCAAAAAGACTGGATTGAAATGGACAGATTAAAATTGTTTAATCAACCAGCCATAACTTTGTCTCCATAGATCCAAATGCCTCCAAATTTTGATATTAGTCATCCAACATTATTATATTCAACATTTAAGAAGGTGATACCTCGATATTTGGCTGTCTCGATGTTCAAATCGTTGAGTCAAGTGGAGGGACAGATTTGGAATGCAAATAGTCCACTTCCTTGGGCTATAAATACATTCCCCTCCTTTCCTTGCAAGGGGTTGGAATTTCAGAATAGAGGAGAGCATATTGGAACGACCAAAGAATTTCCCAGAGCTTGGGTGGACCTTCCATACTCAAGTTTTCACTTGAGATACCCTTCCTCCTTTCTTTGTTTCCTTTCACTTTTGTGTTGTTCTTCGTTTGTAATCTTGTAAGTTTGTGTTTTGTAATTCTGTTTTAGTGAAAGTTTCTTCTTCAATATCTCTTATTATAACCTACCGTATGTAGTTTAATATCAATGTTATTAAAATAGTTTAAATATAGTTGAATTAACTTACCCTCTTTTTCTTCCTCATTTAATCAAAAGTTCTTTTTAAATTATCATCATTGTTCGTGTGTGTGTGTCGATGTACCACTCTTTTTTTATCCCTTTATTTTTATTGTCTTCTTAATTTATCATCATAATCATTATAACCATATTATTAAACACCCAAATGGATGATTAAATCTATTATTGGGGTGAGTCAAAATTTTGGGATGTTAAGTGATTGAGAGTATTTTCTCGACGAATATTCTTTGAATTAACATTGTGTATGTTGGACTTAACATATCACGGATTAATGACTTGTTTTGTTTAATGTGTGGTTTCCATGGATTATTGGAACCATAAATACACCACCATCAACAATATTTGATTGATATTAGAACCTTAAGTTAAGTTAAGTCTTGGATTAAAGCCTTAACACTTAGGAATTCTAATCAACGTTACCTTGTGAAGTGGGTGTTAATTTAATGCAATATAAAGCATGGATCAATGATTTCACAACCTTAACTATATAATGATGAACTCACCCCAATATTTATCAATTTTTTAAATCAAACATCATCCATAAATTATTTCATAAGCTCTGCAAACAAACCCCCCTAATCAGAATACAATTAACTAAAAACAGACAACTATTTCAAAGTATCATCGCCGAGGATTCGACCCGAGTGCTGCTATACACATTAGTAGGGCACCAGAACCTTGACCGGTCGATAGGCGACAATCGGCCATGAATTTCAAATGGAACCGTTTCCAGGGATGGTGCTTTAAGTAGTCAATAGTTTCTGGTTATTGTAAAAAAACAAAAAAAAAATTAAAAAAATTTGAAAAAAACACAAATAAAAACTCGTCTTCTCATAAAAATCATAAACTGAAAAAAAAACAATACAAAGAAAAACCCATCTTCCACTTTCTTCCAAAATATCTCTAAATGCCCTGTATCCTTCCAAACAATCCCTCAGATTTGATTGACCCTGAAATTGAGCGAACACTTCACCAATTTAGGAGGAACATAAGAGATAATCAAATAATTCAATAACCAGTCCTTGTCCAACCAATTGAATTTGATATGGACAATCCTAGGGAACAAAAACTTAAAGAACTTGCTGCCCCTAATATTAATTACCAACCTCTTGGTATTAATTATCCAAACATAGAATCTTACTTTGAACTCAAATCGGGTTTGATTCATCTTCTCCCTCATTTCCACGGGCTAGTCGGTGAGGATCCACATCTCCACCTTAAAGAGTTTCAAGTAGTGTGCTCTACCATGAAGCCTCAAGGGGTTTTTGAGGAACAAATCAAACTCTGACCATTCACTTTCTCCCTAGCTGACACTACCATGTCATGGCTTCACTACCTCCCTCCTGGTTCCATAACCACATGGAATGACATGAAGTGACTTTTCTTAGAAAAATTCTTTCCTGCTTCTCATACTGCTTCTATCTGAAAGGAAATAAGTGGTATCCATGAGTTCCCAAGTGAATCACTCCATGAGTATTGAGAGAGGTTCAAAAAGATTTTTGCAACCTTCCCTCATCACCAAATTCCAAACCAACCCTTGATCCAATACTTCCATGAAGGGTTATTGGATATGGAGAGAACTCTCATTGATGCCGCAAGTGGTGATGCTCTTACTGATAAAACTCCTGTAGCTTCAAGAGATCTCATAAGTAACATGGCTGCAAAAACACATCAATTACATACTCGAAAACATGCTCAAGTCAAACAATCCCAAGATAATCAATCAATTGAGCCGAATAAGATGACTGAGTGGGTGAGTGAACTTACAGGTCTTGTGCGACAACTAGCTGTGGCTACCAAATCCTCAACCACATCTTCTTCGCAATCAATGTTTCCTGGACCTGTCAAAAACTGTGGAATCTGCAACTCTCTATCTCATCCAACTGACACATATCCATAACTTCAAGAGGATTGATCTGATTCATTTGGACCAATGGAGATCAATTCATCATATGCTCAGCGGAACACCAACCCTCAACTATCAGGTTAGTTTGTTAGAAACTTCAACCAACCTCACTCTGAGCCCTTCTCTTCTTCATATAACCAAGGCCTTAGGTATGGTAATCCCATATCTCATCCCACTCAATTCCCTCCTCAAAACTAAAACCAGTTTCCATACGTTCAAGGTGTTGGTAACTTCCAACAACCTTATCCTTTTATTCCTCAACCTCAAAGGAACAATCCTCCTCCTAGATTCCATTATCCTAGTGAGCCTTCACAATTCCAAAACCAACACAATCGCTTTCCCAAGAACCAAAATCTAGGTAATCCCAATCCGGGACAAGAAACTTCTTCCAAGAAACCATGGGAAAACGCTGTTGAAGATCATGCATCCTTCACCCGTTCTAGTCTCAAGAACATTAAAACCCAAATTGGTCAACTTGCATCCCACCTTAGTCATCAGCAACCATCCAATTCTTCCCAACTCCTAGCTCAACCATTACCCTACCCCAATGGTAATGTAAGTGCAATTGCACTTAGATCGGGAAAGCAAATTGATATGCCTAAAGATAAGTCCTCCAACCCTCCTTTGAATGTTGACCTAGAAAATGAAAAGAAAAAGAAACTTGAAAAGGAACCTAAAACCATTCCCTCATCTCCTTCAATTACACTTAAGAACCCAATTCCTTTTCCTCGAGCTGTATCTAAGCCAAAGAAGTCCTTTGAACCTGATCCCGAAATGCTCGACATGTTTAGACGTGTTGAAGTCAATATTCCTCTCTTAGATGCCATAAAAAAATCCTACTTATTCCAAGTTTCTTAAGGAATTGTGCACCGACAAGAGGCAAATTAGGACCTTAGAAAATGTTTCCACCCATTAGTCTATTCTAATAATGTGCAAGGATCCAGGGACCATTACGGTCCCCATGCCAAATTGGAAGATCCAACTTTGATGATGCACTCATAGACCTGGGAGCATCAATTAATGTCATGCCCAAATGTATATTCTCCAACCTTGTTCTAGGACCCTTACATCCAACGGGTGTTGTTATTCAGTTAGCCAACCGAAGCACAGCCAGTATTGAGGGAATAATTGAGGATGTCCTTGTCTAAGTCAATGATCTTATCTTCCCTGCTAATTTATGTGTCCTTAACATGGAAGGTGAGACGAACTCTTCTCGATCTCCCCTAATTCTAGGAAGACCATTCCTCATGACTGCGAGAACAAATATTGATGTCCATTAATGCATATTATCCATGGAATTTAGTGACCAATTGTTCAAGTTCAACATTTTCCAAGCCATGCAATACCCATCTGAGGATCACTATGCATTCTCAGTCCATGCTTCTAAGGACACTTCTAAGAGTCAATCGAACCTCAATCCACCATGTTCTTTATGTTCTAATGACATAGGATCTTGTGAAATCTACACCATGATCAACCATGTCATAAATGGTGAAGTTGATGTAGACCTCTCATTCTTAGACTTCAACAATCTAGAGGAACTTGAAAACTCTCTTGAATCCCACATCAACTCTGATCTCTACTGCTCCACCATAGAGAGTATTAAGGAGAATGAATCTGAAGCAACTGAAGTCCCTTCCTCCATTCCTGAGTTTTCTAACCCACAAATAAAAGATGAGACTAATCTGAAACCTCTTCATGAACACCTGAAATATGCATTCCTTTTCCATGATCACTCTTATCCTATCATTATCTCTTCTTCACTTACCAAAACTAAGGAGTCCAAACTTGTTCAAGTGTTAGAGGTGAACAAAAAGGCCTTACGGTGGACCCTAGATGACATACCCGCAATCAAACCGGCCCTTTGCATGCATCACATCCATCTTGAGGAATCATCCAAACCAATTAGACAACCACAAAGAAGACTCAATCCACTCATCCTTTAGGTAGTTAGAGAAGATATCACCAAGATTCTTCAAGCTGGTATTATCTACCCAATTTCTGATAGTGAATGGGTTAGTCCAATTAAAGTTGTACCTAAAAAGGGTGGGATAACTGTTGTCACAAATGAACATGGAGAGGTACTCACAACTCGAGTGAAGAACAAATGGAGAGAGTGCATCGACTATAGGAAATTGAATGTTGAAATCAGAAAAGATCACTACCCTCTTCCATTCCTTGATCAAATGCTGGAACAATTAGCTGGAAAGTCACACTATTCCTTTCTTGATGGATACACAGGCTACTTCCAAATCCCAATCGCACCTCAGGACCAAGAAAAGACTACTTTCACATTCCCCATTGGAACATATGCATATAGAAGAATGCCTTTTGGACTTTGCAATGCTCCTGCAACATTCTAGAGGTGTATGGTGAGTATCTTTTCTGAATTCATTGAACACTGCATGGAAGTCTTCATGGATGACTTCACCATTTATGGTGAGTCATTTGAATATTGTTTGAATTCACTCTCTGTAGTCCTCCAAAAGTGTTTCAATTGTAACCATGGGTTAAATTTTGAAAAATGTCACTTCATGGTTGAAAATGGGATTGTTCTAGGGAATATAGTTTCAAAAGATGGTATTGAAGTCGATCCTGCCAAAATTGAAGTGATCCAATCACTTCCTCAACCCACTTATGTTCGAGACATCCATTCATTCCTCGGTCATGCCAGTTTCTATCGACGATTCATCCATAACTTCAGTAAAATTTCTCTCCCACTCACTTGGTTACTCCAAAATGATGTCACTTTCCATTTCAATGAGGTTTTCACGAGAGCCTTTTTTGAACACAAAAATACTCTAACATCCTCCCCAATAATCCAACCCCCAGATTGGTCCTTACCCTTTGAGTTGATGTGTGATTCTTTTGATAGAGTTGTTGGGGCTGTTCTTGGTCAAAGAAGAGAAAAACTTCCTCATGTCAACTATTATGCCTAAAAAACATTGAATGAAACTCAATCTCACTAAACTATAACTGAAAAAGAACTTTTAGCAGTTGTTTTTGCCTTAAATAAATTCTGGACCTATCTCTTAGGTTCCAAAAATCATCATCTTCACAGACCATTATTCTATAAAGTTCTTACTCAAGAAAAGTTATTCCAAACTGAGGCTAATAATATGGATTCTAATTCTCCAATAGTTTGACCTTGAAATAAAAGATAGACCTAGAAAAGAAAGCCTTTTGTCTGATCACTTGTGTAGAATTTCTAATTCTTCTCATTCTGAAATCACTGATCCTAAATTCCCCACTGAGCACCATTAATCTCTCACTCCAAAAATACCATGGTATGCCCCAATTGTAAATTACTTGGTGTCTGTTGTTTTCCCTGAATATTTTTCAAAAGAATAAAAAATGAAGTTGAAACATGATTCACTATTTTTGGGAAGAAAATAAACTTTGGAAAACTGGGGCTGACATGGTAATAACGAGATGTGTAGATGAAAATGAACATTCTTCCGTAATAGAATTCTATCACTTAATGCCTGGCGGTGGCCACTTTGGACCACAAAGGACCTCCTGAAGGGTCTTAGCCTCCGGATTCTTTAGTCCTTCACTCTTCAAGGACTCACATGAGTTATGTCAATCATGTCCCACTTTCCAAAAGTTTGGAACAATTTCAATGAGAAATTAAATGCCCCCAAAAGCCTTTAATTTTCTGTGAGATCTTCGATGTTTGGGGTATCGATTTCATGGGACCATTTCCCCCTTCCAATGGATTCTCATACATCCTTCTTGTAGTTGATTATGTTTATAGGTGGGTTGAGTCCAAACCCACTAGAAAGGATGATTCACATATTGTTAGTGAGTTCCTAAAGAAACACATCTTCCATATATTTGGCACGCCTCATGCCTTGATCAGTGACTTAGGAACCCATTTCTGTAATAGAACCATGGAATCTCTTCTGAAAAAGAATGGGGTTGTACATAAATCTTCAACTGCATATCACCCCCAAAAAATGGCATGGCTGAAATTTCTAATAGAGAAGTGAAAAGAGTGTTTGAGAGAACTGTAAAACCCACCGGAAAAGACTGGCCTGAAAGACTTAGTGAAGCACTTTGGGCTTACCGAACTGCCTATAAAACACCCATCGGGATATCTCCTTTTAGGCTAGTTTTTGGTAAATCATGTCATTTTCCAGTTGAAATCCAACACAAGTCATTTTGGGTAGTGAAAACTTGTAATTTTGATCATGAAAAATCCAGTGATGAAAGATTCTTGCAATTGGCTGAACTAGAGGAGCTTTGACTTGATTCTTATGAGAATTCTAATCTCTACAAAGAAAACTACAAGGCACTCAATGATAAACACATCCTGAGAAAGGTATTTCATGAAGGTGAAAAGGTAATGCTCTTCAATTCTCGATTTCGGCTTCACCCGGGTAAGCTTAATTCTCATTGGGAAGGTCCTTTTGTTATTACTAATGTTTACCCATTTGGTGATGTGAAAGTCCAAGACCCCTCTTCCAAAAGGAAATTCACAGTTAATGGACATAGGTTAAAGCATCACCATGAGAGGATGAACAATCCTAGATCAACATTGACTTCCACCGGATCCCCATCTTCTCCAGTCGACCTACCACTAGATGGAGATGGAAACATGCCAAATCCAAACCATGGGGCACCTCTTTCCCTTTAGCTCTCTTTATCTCTTCATCCCTCTACCTCTTTCTTTTTCTTCCTTTGTCTTTCATTTTTTTTACCACTTTCTTTATCAAAACCTTCCTTTTACACTTTCTCTTTTGTGTGGGTGTGTCTTTATAAAAAACAAAAATAAAAACCTAAAAAAACAAAAAAAACAATCACTTAAAAAAATACAAATAAATCAAGAGTCATGCTTACTCACCATCGAGTTTTGAAATTTCGTGCATCCATTTTGGGGAGTTAATAGACATGTTTTCATCTCAAAAAAATTATTTTCATCATGACTTTGGATAAAGAATTTTTTGTCAAAATTAAAAAAAATTGAATGCTCAATTTTTTATTTAGATAATGATTTTCCCAAACTGTGAGGAACAACATTTGCTTTCATGCCAAAGCCACCTATGGACATCTTTTCAAAATGTGTGTTTTCACCCCCATTTGTGAGTCTTGAGTTTGTGGACCTTCGAGCTGAATTTCCTACCTTAGTGTGCATTAATATGATAGAGGCATTTTCTGAACCACATGAGAATCACAATAGCCAAATAGCCTCCCATTTCCCTTACATTAATCCTTATATTGAAATCCCCTTCGATCCTAGGAAAACCTTTTCCTTCATAGACACATTACAAGCCCAATACCTTTTACCACCCAATATCAACAAGTATTTTCATTGCATAATTTTTTAAAATTTAAGTGTGGGGGGAATGGATTTCATTGTTTGGGTACCCTATTATTGATTTCAAACGAGTTATCATCTGCTTGAGGGAAAGCATACATTTCAGTGTGGGGTAGTGGTTGTCATTCAGTGTGTTTTGGGGAATGTAATGTAATTTCATTTATGTAATTTTTTAAATGTTATTGACAAGTGTTCAAAAAAATCAAAAATGATGAAAAATAATCAATTTTTTTTTTGAAAAAATGGGTTGTGTCTTGGGTAGGTCAAAAATCACTCTTCCTCGATATTTGATCTTGTTATAACTATTTAAAGTAGTGTCTTGAGGAGATCAAACATGTGTTGGGATATGAGTGTGAGATCTGTTTCAAGTTCAACTTTAAAAAAAACAAAGAAAAAAAAGGAAAAGAAAAAAAAGAACACTTGCATTATATTCTTATTGGGAGAAGTTTTGTGTTTTATAAATATTCCATATTCTAATTACCTTCATATTTTCTTCCTCTATTGTGTATTTCTTCACACAATAATTCCCATGTAAATATTTGTTTTCATTTCCTTCCATGTTTTATTTCAAAAAAAATTGCATTGCTTTTTCAAGGTTGGTGTTTTAACCCTCTTCTTCTCTCTCTTGGACATTATATTCCTACCATCCCATAGCCACCCAAAAAACCCTTTAAAAAGACCTCTTGATTCTTGTGCACTTTGGATAGGTATTGTAAGCTGAGAGCACTTTCAAACTCTATGATTTTCACTTTTGGTTGGTGAAAGAGTGAACCTCCACAAATGAATTTTATCATCTTGAGAGGTGTGAGTTTTAAGTGTCCACATTTTCCATTTCTAAATTTGAGCATGAAAAAATGAATTAGTTTTGGAACATTGTTTATGTAACAACTTGTGGTGGAATTAAAAATGGATGAGTGAAATATTCTAAACCTCCCCTGATTGAAGAAAACAAAATTTTAATATTTTTTGGTGAGTGAAAATGATTTTGTCATGTTTTTATATTTGTTGCACATGAGGACATGAACAAAACTAAGTGTATGGTAGTTGATGTTATTAATATTTTGATGACTTATTATATACTCTCTTTACTGATTTTATATGAAATGTGCATAATGTGTGTGAAATATTAATATTTTAATATTAAGTATAATTTTTGAGCACTTTTAGAAGTAGTCCAATTGAGTCAGTTTACTATTTTATTTATAAATCCCACCCTATGGATCCAAATCCCGTGGTTCTTGTTTTGTAGGATTTATAATTCAATATAAAACATTTAATTAAGAGGGATCATGGGCTAATTGTTCCATTTTAATGCTCATATGGACCAAACAAGGAGGCCTACAGAATCTATAAAGAAACTAGACCAGCCATGATGATTTAATTGGTGGGCTCAATAAGGAAGTCCAAATTATTTTATTCTCCTCCAAAGTTCAGGATATAATTAAAGGATTATTTTATAAACATTTCAATGCCCAACTCTAAAAAAAAGGAGCCTAACTAAGGCTTTGAAACTCAGCCCACATTTTTGTCCGGGAATTATAATCAGTACAGTTTTGATGAAATGGCTCATGATATAGACATCACTGTTAGATGATATTTTTCAGTATGAAAGAGGGGATATATTTGGCCAACTTTATTGAAGACATAATTCGGTTTTGAGGGCATCTTCATATTCAAAAACGCTTTTACATTTTGGACTTCACAAAGACTGGATTGAAATGGACAGATTAAAATTGTTTAATCAACCGGCCATAACTTTAGATCCATAGGTCCAAATGCATCCAAATTTTGAGATTCGTCCGAAAACATTATTATATTAAACTTTGAAGAAGGAGATATCTCGATATTAGGATTTCTTGATGTCCAAATAGTTGATCGAAGTGGAGGGATAGATTGGGAATGCAAACAATCCACTTCCTTGGGATTTAAATATATCTCCCTCCTCTCCTTACAAGGGGTTGGAATTTCAGAATAGAGGAGAGCATATTGGCACGACCAAGCCTTTACAAGGGCTTTGGAGGACCTTCCATAGTCAAGTTGTCACTTGAGATACCCTTCCTCCTCTCTTTGTTTCCTTTCACTTGTGTGTTGTTCTTCGTTTGTAATCTTGTAAGTTTGTGTTTTGTAATTCTGTTTTAATGCAATTTTATTCTTCAATATCTTTTATTATCAACTACCATCTTTAGTTTAATATTAATGTTCTTAAAATATTTTAAATAAAGATGAATTACCTTCCCTTCTTTTTCTACCTCATTCAATTGAAATTTCGTTTTTAATTATCATCATTGTTTGTGTGTGTGTGTGTCGATGCACCACTCTTTTCTTATCCCTTTCTTTTTATTATCTTATTAATTTATCATAATAATCATTCTAACCTGATTATTAAACACCCAAATGGCTGAGTAAGTCAATTATTGGGGTGAGTCAAAATTTAGGAATGTTAAGTGATTGAGAGTATTTGCTCGACGAATATTCTTTGAATTAACACTGTGTATGTTGGACTTAACATGTCATGGATTAATGACTTGTTTTGTTTAACGCGTGGTTTCCATGGATTATTGGAACCATAAATAGACCACCATAAATACACCACCATAAATAAGTGCTGATTGAGATTAGAACCTTAAGTTAAGTTAAGTCTTGGATTAAATTCTTATAACTTAGGAATTCTAATCAACGTTACCTTGGGAAGTGGGTGTTAATTTAATGCAATATAAAGCATGGATCAATGATTTCACGAGCTTAACTACCTGATGATGAACTCACCCCAATCTTTATCAATTTGTTAGATCAAACATAATACATAAATTCTTTCATCAGCTCTGCAAACAAACCCCCCCAATCAGAATACAATTAACTAAAAACAAATGACTATTTCAAAGTATCATCGCCGAGGATTTGACCCGAGTGCTGCTATACACATTAGCAGAGCACCGGAACCTTGACCGGTCGATAGGCTATAATCAGTCGTGTGTTTTATTGATCACTGAAAACTAAGAGATGCACACGAATTATTCCACGACAGAGACTCACAAAACTGTGTGGCACTAGGTCCCTCCACCAGCTTCATCCTAGACTCATACCAGATACGACGCACAAACTGCTAATTATCTGGGGTGGAGAGGCCTATAAATACCCCCACCCCATCATGAAAAATCATGACTAGTACACGGGGGGTTGTATTCTTGACACCCATACACTACAGGATTTGTCTCCCAACTTCTATGGACTTCTCGAAGCGATCATGCTATAGGTCAGCTTTCTGTTAAGTAATTCACCAGCAGACAGCTGGAGTAGTCATGTGTTAGGCATAAAGCACTTTGTGTGATCATTCATATATCACTCACAGGATCTCTAGTAGGTTATGTGAAGGTTTTTCTGCAAGCCTACTATATCACATGATATTCAAGATGAACAAGGCATTCGTAATACAAGGGTTAGAACCAATATCAAAGGTAGAAGGATTAATATAAATACATACTCGCTACCACTCATGTGCTTCGCATGTTGCATCCTAAGACATGTGAAATAACCATGGAACATCACCTAGATTTCACGGCACCCCTTCGACATGTCATCTGGGAGACGTTAAGTCATCTAGACATGTCATGGAACATCATATAGTGCCCTCCCGAGTACCACTTTGATCTTAAAACCCCTCTGGGTTCATCACCAAATATTTGTGACATCCCTTAGACACATCACCCGACTCACATGATGATGTTTGTTCATGTTAGATGAGTCTCGCGAAAGCATCTAGACATGGAAACCAAACTCTTATGACACCCTCCAGGTAAGCTAGTTGAGACTCGCAACACCCCCAAGACATGTTATCCAGGTCTCATGATGACTCCTAGAGGTGTCATCCAAGACCTTTGATGTCCCTCGGACACATAGACCAACTCAAATAATAACATTATATCATGTTAGTCGAGTCTCGTGAAAGTATTCAGACTGTTCCACACTAGCTCTCATGAAAACTTATTTGTGTATCAAGTTAGGTAATGCAGTGGCTTTTAGGGTATCCCAGGATTTTAAAAAATTTCATGTCCTCAGCGTGTAATACATGATCAATAGGCAAGCCTCAGTGTGTAATCCCCTACATAAATCAAAATACAATGAATCTGATTCGTTCCATATTTAGGATGCATATGATTCCTTCTTAGGGCCCAAGCATTATACCAAACACCCCAAGGACTATCCTAGTATGCAAGTCCCATACATACACGATTTGAGGCCGATCATCTGTCCAACATTTTTCTCACACCGAGCATAGATCACATGGGATTAGGGAAGTATGAATGAATATCTCATTAGGATTCATGAATTAATATGCCTCATATGAGGGTATATACCTTATGTCTAGTCTAAATAACCTCAATTAACTACATAGGTTTTGATTCCTACAACATTCAGGATACATAGGATTCATCCTAATGGATCAATCCCCTCCTATGAAAATCAACCACCTCCTTATATGGAAACACATTCTGAAGCACTTAGTTATATGGTTACAGAACAAAAATCAGTTATTTCCCATTAGGTAAATGGATGAAGAACCTTGAATACATATAGATGGATCCCTCAACAAGACCTCCTTCTTCTTTTGAAGATATAATTAACCAATAAACCATTTTCCCAGGGTAACTGGTCCCATATAGGGATTAGGAATAGAATAGAGAACATATCTTAAATCTATAATAGATTCCCAGAGTATGTAATAATTCCCCCCAAATGGGTGTGATGAACCCGACCTCCCATAATATCAACCAATGTGAGTTCCCAAGAGTCATTGGGCTTGAAATCATAGACAGCCACCAACCTTTGGAAAGAAGGTCTATACCCATCTATGGATAAGGGATCCATTGGAATTTTCTAGTGAATAAAAAACAAATAGTGGTCCCAATTTATGTGATTAAGAAGGTTACAAAATACCCCTCAATAAAACTATCAAGGGAAATCCCACTCCATGCTCCATGACCGAAAAAACCCAACGAAATAATCTCACTTAGGTTTTTTCATCATAGTTTTAGAAGGTTAACTAAACCTTTCATTTGACACCAACTATATTTACCTAAGCTTAACATACATGGATATTACATAATTTATCTGAATATTCATCACATAACAAAATTAAATTCTTGAGGATAGTAAAAGTTTAGTGTTATTGAAAATTTTGAAACATAAATTTTCTAACTTGGTGAAAGATATTGATAATACTCCATATGGATATTTCCCTTTAGTAATCCTACTTAAAATCTTTCTTCATATCCTAGGGAATGGAAACATAAGAAAGGTGTGAGTTTAGATTCTAAGTAAGGGTAAACAAGGGATATATGTGAACATTACATGAGCATAGGGGTATGAGGACATGATCTTAACATTAGAAGATCATAACCTTCATATCAAAGATCATAATCAAGAGTCATGGAATAAATATTGGCAGTTCATAAGACATGATTCATTAGGAAATTAAGAGGATAATACTTGAGAGAACAGCAAAGGTATAAGACATGTAATTTGTGGCATACACCTAAACATAGAAAATCCTATGTCAAGGATACCTACCATTACCTTCATAACATGTTAGGATTGGTATAAAACCTAATGAACCTACTTAATTCTTGGTATTCCCTCTTATGTACCCTCTTGTTTTGTCATGGAATTCCCTTCGTGTACCCTCTTGTTTTGGGTTTGGGATTCCCTCACCTTTACCCTCTTTTTCGAGCTTGGGATTCCCTCCCATGCACCCTCTTATTTCGATCTTTGGACTCCCTCTTGTTTCATTATTGGGATTCCCTCCCATGTACCCACTTATTTCCGGCTTAGTACGTCCTATTGTTTCTGGCTTGGGATTCACTCCCATGTACCCTCTTGTATCAGGCTTGGATGCCCTCTTATTTCGGGATTGGGATGCCCTCTTATTTACCCTCTTGTATCAGGCTTAGGATGTCCTATTTTTCTGATCATGGGATGAACTCCCATGTACCATATGAGCTCATATAAAATTTATTTTTACCCAATGCATTGAAGGGATGTATCGGTCTCACCCGTCACATAATGAAATCATACATGCATGTGCCACAAAATAACAAAACATTCATCATATCATGACCCATGAAAAGGGATGGATTTTATAAACATAAAATCATATCACATGAAATGAAATGGGTTTCTTTACCATTTCATCACATCATAACCTATATAAAATATATATGTTTCCTACTCATTTCATTAAATCATATCCCATGAAAATAAGAGGGTTCCAAATTCATATAACTTGTGGAATAGAAATGGGTTTCATAAACATCATGCCACAAAAACAGAAATCATTCAATAAGTAATATTAATTTTATTCTGGGATCTTTTCCCCAAAAAGATTAAACTATATAAAAGTACTAAATCTTATATGGAGAAGAATTTTGAAATATTACTTGTAGCATTTCGTATGGAAAATACTTTTATTTGAATTTCAATTCCTAAAACATAGAATATATTCAAAATAATTTTATTAAAAAATAATTTTAAAGCATATAAATTAATCTTTAAAATCATTTAAAACATTTATTGAGGAAAATATCTTTTTTTCTTTGAAAAAATATCTTTAAAACATAAATCATTCCGAAATCCTTTTTATATGAAAATGTATTGGAAAACATATAAAGGAATCTTGAAAACGTTTTGAAAATGTTTTTACTTGAAAAAATATAAAGTACATTGAAAATTTTTAAAATATTTTTTAAATATAAAATATTTTTGAAAACCTTTTTTTAGAAAACATTGTTATGAAAGAACACAAATTTCAGAACGAAGAGAGATAATTTCAATTTTTATTGAAAAAACATTCTTAATTATCTTTAGTACCAAAGAGTGGGAAATGGTACCATTACTTGGATAAAACATGAATAACCATAGGATAATAAACATCATGAGTTTTCTTGAGATATTGATCCTAATATTTCATCAATGGAATCATAATCATAAACAATCTCGATAAATGGTTAGATTGTCACAACAAATTTTTCACACTTTGATAACATTGAAACTTAATCCCCTTAAATGAATAAAATTACATAAAGCTTAAAATATTATTAAAATAATTATATTCATTATATTACATGTCAATGTTCATTATGAAAACCCCATATAAAAATATAGGTGCATAACATGGCATGTTTCTCAAATAAGGAAATTTGAGAAAAATTTACATTACCAAGTCGGTAACTTTTGAACCATAAAAAACATGAATGATATATAATTAAAAGGATATTTAAGTACCCATTTATTTAATTATGATAATAATATAACACATTAATGGGTATTATATACACCACATAAAATAAATGAGTGGTGAATAAGGCATAAGTCTCACATAAATAAAAGTGATACAAGAAAACCCTTACTACTTGAGTAACATTTGAATCGTGATCCCCATTAAATAATAACATCAATTAAAGATTTAAATATCATTAAATAAATTAAATTTATGATATAACATTTCATAGATCATTATACACACCATATAAAACAAGTGAGTGGTGAATATGTCATGCATCTCATAGAAATAAAAAAGTGAGATGAAATTTCATTACCTTAAGTCTTGACTTTATTCATAAATGTTCAAACCTCATGTAAAATAAATACAAGTTTACTATAAATCTAACACATTAAAATATTATTATGTCTAATTTTTATATATTATTTGGTTATGACTTCATATTACCTATTTCTAAAAAACACCATGTTAATGTTACGTTTTGGGTAATATCTGATTTGTTTTTCGTATATGTTTTGGATTGTTATTATTGGTCCTATTACTTAGATCATGATTTAATTATTTTGAAAATGTAAAACATGATATAAATAACAAATATATATTTATATATTATATGTATTTATAAAAATTTATATAATATATAAATATAAAATGGAATACACCGTTCATGGAGATGGTAGGTCATACGTACGCATTAATGTTGTTTCTATTTAATTATCATATTTAAAGAAAGAAATTAGTATAAAATATATGTATATATAATATCATTCCATTATAATTATTATGTAATATATATCATATATGTTCACTAAACCCATCCTTAATACATTCCTTATAAAGTGTAAAGGAATCATAAAATTGAAAGCATGAAGGTATGTTTTATATAATAATTCTAGAATCATAAAGAAATCATAAATTTAATATGTATATATATAATATATATAAAAACAGATTTTATATCATAATTCCCTCCAATTAGAGGTGGTAAATTAAAAAAATAACAACCTCATTTCGTGAGGTGGTAGTTCACCGTACATAAGAATGGTAAGCTCGTTACCCATTAGATGGAAGTGTGTGTAAGTGTAGGTCAAATCCTTAGAAAAATATGGTGTCGTATATTCAGGATTTCGAGGTTGTTATATAATAAGGTAATAATAATAATCAAGGGAGTGGAGAATAAAAATAAATCAAAGGATCTTGAAGAAGGATGTTACCTCTTCTCTGGGTAACTCATCTTGGATTCCAACAAAAGGCTTCCTTGGATGGATTTATACCAAAATAGGGGATTCTAGGATGAAGGGAGGGATGTTGGTATATTATTTCGGTATTTTTTTCAATACTAAGGTCTTGAGAGTTGTGAATAAACACTACCACAAAAACAGTTTTTCGCAGCGCCCCCTTTATCAGCGCTTGCTTAGTAGCGCTGATAAAGGGGGGCCTTTATCAGTGCTTTTTTTAGCGCTGATAAAGGGTCAGATTCAAAAAAAATTAAAATATATTAATATATTAATATATAAATATAGTTATATTGTTATATAAATATAATATATAATTTTTAAATATATTTTAGATAAGTATAAATGTACATTTACACTTATTATACTTAATATATAAGATATTTAGTGAAAATGACTTCTTAAAAAATTAAAAAAAATATTTTTAAATAATATTTTGATAATCATTATGGAGTAATAGTCATTTAATAACAATTTGAGGACTAAAAAATAAAAAAAATTAAAAAAGATCCAAAATATGTTGAAAACGCAACTCAAACTTCAAACGGCCATAACTTTTGATCCGGGAGTCCATTTAAGCTCTACCACATATCAAATCGAAGCCTGCGATGAGCTCTACGTCACTGTGACCCGGGGGGACCCTAGTCAAGCGTTTTTCGAGGCCAAAAGAAGCCCATAAGGCCTCCAAAACTGAGTTTTTTGTCAGGGTACCCAGATTTTTTAACATTTTGTGGATTTTCAAACTCGTTTAAGGGGGTATTATTGGATTTTCTTGGCGGGGACTGAATTTATTCCAAGGTATCACATTCATATTGATATTATGTCTTTGAAATTTCATCCTCTTTTATAATGAACTGCTATTTATAATCAAATATGTAACTATATGTACATATTTTTTATATATTCGCACCTAAAAATTAAATTTTTTAAATAAATAATTAAACATATTTACATATAAAATATATTAGCTTTATATAAATAATAAATAATATCCATTTTATTTAAAATACCAATATATGAATATTTATATACCTATATATTAATCTAACTATATATATATTAATCTAACTATATATATATTAATCTAATAACTATATATATATATATTAATATAACTACATATATATATATATTAGTATTACTATAAATATATATATTAATATCACCATAAATATATATATTAATATCACTATATATATATTAATATAACTATATAAATATATAATCATATAACTATATATATATGTTAATATAACTATATATAAGTTAATATAACTATATATATGTTAATATAACTATATATATGTATATTAATATAAATATATATTACTATACGAATAAATATAACTATATATATATATATAAAGATATAGATATATATTAATACCACTATATATATATTAATATTACTATATATATTATAATATAACTATATAACTATATATTATAATATAACTATATATATATATTAATATAAATATATATTATTATACGAATAAATATAACTAAATATATAAATATATATATATAGAGATATCCTGAATTGGAAAGCAAATCAAAATAGAGTAGTGGTAAGGGCTTAGGCGCGCAGGGGGGAGGTCTCGAGTTCAAATCCTGGTGGAGGCAGGGGTGCGCGCGCATGGGCAATATTGGAGCAAGCACTGTTAAAGGGTGGAGGGGTGCGTGGGGTCTGTGGGGTGTTGTATAGGGGCCAAAAAGCGTTGTAAAAGGGGGGGTTCAAGCGCTATAAAAGCCCCCCCGATTGGCAGTATTTTTTAATTTTTTTAAATTTTTTTAAATTTTTTTAACTTTTTTTACATTTTTTTAATTTTTTTTAACTTTTATCAGAACTTTTTTAAAAGTGCTGATAATAGGGTCCTTTATCAGCGCTAAAATGGAAGCACTGATAAAGAAACCGCTGATATAGGACCCCTTTATCAGCGCTAAAAAAACGCTGATAAAAGACACCTTTTATCAGTGCTTTTTTTAGCGCTGATAAAGGGGTCCTATATCAGCGCTTTTCGGAGCACTGATAAAGGGGACCCCCCCCCCCCCTTTATCTACGCTGGCTTTATCAGCGCTTTTCTAGCGCTGATAAAGGCCATGTTTGTAGTAGTGAAATGCGAGGGGACAGTGCCTTTTTATAGTGTAGGATGTGTGACATTCTCGTAGATTTTTGAAAAGGGAATTCCATCCACGTTTTTCTCATGTAAAGTTTCTCCAATAATGGTAAAAATTAGATCCATGGGAGGATAGGGTATAAATATTTTCATACAATGGATTTTGGACAAGTTTATATGTCATTTTGGTCCTTAATTATATGGTTTAGTCATTTGTTAAGCTAATTTCTCTTTTAATCACTGTAATTAATTTTAATCTCTTTCACTAATATTTTTTTTTTAAAATATAATTTGAAATTTTTATAAATTATAAATTATACTTATTCAAAATAGGGAATCCATTTGTCATAATTCTAATCACATAAGTGTAAAAAATTAATTTAAATTTAGTCGTACAGATGGGACGACAAAGCCGATTTTTGAGTAAAAATGTTCAAAATTTTAAAATGTTTTTATATCCAATTTCAATGTAAAATTGATTCCAGTGACATAAATTGGATTAATTTATGTAAATTTGTATAATTAAACTTTAAAACCAAATTGAAATATAATTTAACTATATAAATAAATTACATGAAAAAGCACTTTTTCAATGGAGGAACCATCTCACGTGGATTTAATGCCTAATTCATAGCCCTCATTCATAAGATTTAAAATGAATGTGACATTAGTAAATTTAGGCATGTTTAACTTTAAAACACAATTCACAAAATCATTGGAAAAATACTAGCCAATATACTTTCTCGCATCTCTATCAAGCTCATTTCTTGGAATCAATTTGGCTTTTTTCATAGAAGAAATATTCAATATAGTTTGATTTCTTCCTCGAAATGTGTGAATATTCTTATTAAATCCACAAGGGGTGGAAACATAGATCTTATGATTGAAATAAATAAGGCTTCTAACATGATGTATTGGGGATTTATCTTCTTGTTTCTTAAAAGTTTTGGGTTCAATGAGAAATTTATCGGTTGGATTAAGGCACTTATTTGGTCAGCTCGTATTTCTATTCTTGTCAATGGATCCTTGGAGGGCTACTTTAGATTATCAAGAGGGGTGAGTCAATGTGATCCAATCTTGGCTATCATTTTTCTATTAAAAATGACTACCCCATATGGATCTTACTTCACATAGTGGATGAGGGTGAATTGAAACCAATCAGAGCAGCACGAGGTATCTCAGCCCCTTCTCGTCTTTTCTTTATTGATGACATTATCATTTTTACCCAAGGTGATTGGAATAATAACAAGAACATAAAGGAGGCTCTTCTTTATTATGATCGTGCCTCTAGACAGTTAGTTAGTTGGGGAAAATCCTTCATCTACTTTGTAAAGAACATCCAAACCTCTAGAAAGATGGTCATGATTAATGAACTTGGAATAAGGGAGGGAGTCTTTCCTTTCACTTACCTTGGAGTTCCCATGATCTAGGGAAAAACTCATGCTTCACATTTCACAAATATCCTTAGCCATGTTTGAAGAACCCTGACCTCTTGGAATGGAAAATCCCTCTCATTGGCTGAAAGAGCATGTCTTTTTATGCATTTCATCATCTCAAAGCTTGTCTACTCCTTTATTATTTACTCTTGGATTTCCTCAATCATAAAATTAATTAATTACTTAATAAGAAATTTCATTTGGAGTGAATGTATACTCAAACAAAATATTCCCATAGTTCCATGAAACCAGTGTTTCATGCCTTGTACTCTTGGGGGACTCGGTATCAATAACATCACCCTCTTCAAACCATCCCTTTAGGAACAATTCATTTGGAAGCTACCAAATTCCAGATTAGAATATTTAGCCTTCCTCAGACTCAGATTTGTCTAGAAATTAAAAGTAGGCTACTCTTCCTATATGGACTCCTCGGTTTGGTTTATAAACAAGGAAACCTTTCACAAAATTTTCCATAACTATCACTGGTGGGTCACTGTTAACTCCTCTTTCAAATTTTGGATTGACAACTGCACTGGAAGCCCTCTTGTGGACAAAATTAACAATAAAGAACATGCAGTATATCAAGATGTCTCTATCAAATACAAAATGAAAAGTCTGAACAATATCCCACCTATAATTATGCAAATCCTTTCAAGCTATGATTTTTCCTTATAGGAGGATATGCCCATCTGGGAACTAGCTACAAGTGGAAAACTCAACTCAAAGAAATTATACAATCACCTCACCCAGGGTCCTCAAAATAGGATTGGGGACTTTAAAAAGAGCTGGATCTCTCCCTCTAGGTTCACCCTACTCAGGATACTCCGCTATAATAAAATCCCAATCAAGAATAATCTATAGAAGATTGTAATTTACTTATTCTCTAAATTTTTACTATGTAGTTAGCATCGTTAAGACATGGACCAGCTTTTCCTCTACTGTAAAATTACTTCAACACTCTTGCAGGACATCTTCAATTTATTTTAGGTCCAACCTCTATAGGTTACTACCATTAGTGAGTTACTTCATTCCTTTCTTAACATATCCATGTTGAAAAACTCAAGTTTTTTTTCATGTGGCATGTGCTAAACAAGTTTATATCACATATAGAGGGTGCAACAAGGCTCATCGTGAGAAGATATATTTTAATCTTAAATATGTAGAATCTGAAATTATGCTTGTTGTTTAGCATTCTAACTCATAAAGTTCTTCTTATTGTAACAACTCAGTGAATTATTTCTTGGTTTTGAGACGTCTCAAAGTTCATGGCCATTTCCCCCCTCCTCTCTACACATTTGAGGTATGCTGGACTTCTTCCTTGAATAACTGGATTAAATGAAATTCGGATAGGGCATCGATAGAGAACCCAGTACCAAAAGGATTTGCCTTTGTTTTTAGAGATTCAACTAGGGAAATCGTTGTCTTATAGTATGGTACTTGTGGAATTGAACAACATCTCGTTTGAGGGCGATTCCACAACTATTGTAAAATCCACCAAGAATGGGAAAGTCCATATTTCATGTAAATTGACCATGAAATGGAATAAATTTATTGTCCATCTCTCATCAATGAATTACATAATTATGCACATTTACCATGAAGGAAACTCTCTCATGGACGTTCTTTCCAACAAAGGTGTGCAGGAGGTGGATTGCATCTATTCTGGTACTTTCCCTAATGAGATCATGTATTTTCATCAAAGGGATAAATGTAAGGTTTCAAATTTCAGATTTTTGTAAAATTTATATTCCTTTTAATGAGAAATCCATTGCACTCACTCTTTTTAAAAAAAATATTTCATTGTTTTTACTATTCATCAAAAAATGAAACTTCTCAGAAAAACACCAAAAAATAACCCGAAGTAAATTTTTATATTAAACTTCCAAAAATGATGCTTATTTTTAAAATAAATATTATAATTGTGTCAAATAAGATCTAAAATTTTTTTCCATTGAAAGGCAGTAAAATTCTCTTTTAGAGAAATACATATTTTTATTCCTAAAATTGGATTTATTCTTATATTATATCTATAAATTATATTGGATGAGTATAAAAAATATGATTTAATGTATCAAATATAAATTTTATTGAAAAAATTAATCGAAAGTGTCTTTTTAAATTTATTGAGATAAAATTATTCTTCAACATAGAATAATAGTTATCTTAGAAAAGTAATTTCTTTATTTTAAAATAGTTATTTCATTCACTTATACTGATTAATTGCGAAAGGATTCATTTTATATGTCTTTTTAAATAATATTTTCACAATCTTGTTAACATTATTTGTAACTTCAATTCCAATGTATAGGTGGTAGCTATAATAATATCTTAATAATAATATTAATAGTATATTATAGTTCATTAAAACTTGGCCTTTTGTGTAACATAATCCATTTAAAGGACTTAGTATTGTGTATACCATAGGAAACACATAGTGTTTCATGTACTGCAATCGAATATAAGTGTTGTGTGTAGCACAATCTTGAATTGGTTTTGTGTATAACACAAGACACACTTAGTTCTTTCATATAAAAAAATCTATATTCAGTGTTGTGTGAAATGAAAAATATCAAAAAGATTAAATTAATTCGAAAAGTAATTTCACAAAATCTCATGGTGTAACATAATATGTATACAATTACTTCATCAAGAACTATATTTAGATAACTTTTTACTTAAAAATAAAAAGAAAGAAGTGATTTATCACTGGAAATATCTTCAAATTATACAGATATTAAAAAAATCAGATAAATCTCTCTCACTTTGTTTAATGGAACACAACCCACTCTAACTACCTTTATCAAGTTGGATACCATTTATATCCTTTGAGTTATTCCATTTTTTATTTATTTTTAATTGGTTTTCCTATATTCTTGGAAGATAATTACATATATGGATTTATTAGGATGGAAACATAATTATCCATCTGAGAATCTTCCATTAAAAACATATAAAATGAAAACTTAATCATATTCATATAATAATAATAAGGAAAAATATATAGATCCAACCACAGGGAACTGACTATAATACTAATTGAGATTCTCGTTACGATTATTGATGAAAAATAAGAGGGGGTGAATCATATGTTATCTATTTTTAAAAAAATTACAAATTGTTCAATAGATATTTAATCCCCTTAGGAATTTAAGAACCTCCATTTTCATTTACTTGGATCTATTTAACTTTTGACCATGTATGTAACTCTTATGTGCTATGTAGCATGGAAAGTGAACACATATAGGATTTACATGTTATGGTACCAAGACATAATCCTTTCTATGAATGGTTATACACCCCAATAAAGGATTCTCCACTACAATAAAATTTGACCAATTAAAATTGGAGGGTGATTTATGCACCATAATCTGATCAGAGTCTCAATGGTCTTATAATAGATAGAGTCACCCCAGTCACTTTCCTACTTCTCAAAGGATTATTATTTACATCTTCTCATTGGACTTCTTTAATATATTTTTATTGTATTCAACGAGTCACATAGTGATCTCCTTGAATGCCCTTAGTCACACTAGTTCTATAAAGTCCTGCCATATATATGCAAGTGGTTCTTTAAAGAACCTTATTATAAGTAAATCACCAGTTCATCACAATATGACTTTGCATTAGTAAAATTGGTCTTCTTCAAAGCACAATAAGCTTCTCCAAATGCTATAATGTATTCAATGAAACCTTACAACTCGATAACTGCTCACAAATTAGCATCATATAAATTCTACTAAATCTATTAACCTTCCAATCTTAGTCAATATTTGATCTACTAGGACAATATATATCTATAATATTATCATATTTTTAAATAATCGACACCAATATTTGAGAACATTTATGGTATGTCATTTTCATGTTATGTCTCCTTCTTCTCAAACTAATATTATTCCAAGTTCCTCTTTCTCTTCCTTGAAATTCATTACCCTAAAGATCAAATTCATCATCATAGGCTCAAATCCTTGTTCTTATTATTATTAAAGAGTGATTTTAAATATTTCACATGTAATTGTACAGTAGTTATCAGCTTCAACACATTATTCTCTATCCATATTTTTCTTATTATACATAGACCACCAACATTAAATTTCTATATTAGAAAATATAAAATCTATTTAAATCTGATGGCCCATGTTGTCACTCTTCTCAACAACCTATGCATGGGATTATATCACTATTTTATTCTCTCCTAAGCAGATAAAATATTTTGGTGGGTGATTTCTTATATTTCTAAGAATGGAAATCTTATAGGAAAAGTGTGCATGAAAATCACATGCACAGGATACTCCCATAAAGTCTCATGATCTCCTTTTTCTTTTTCAATGGTTGTCTTAACCTAAATGAAATTATTTCCATAATATTTATTATCATATAATTTTTCTTAGATCATCCTAACATATATTAGGATAAAATCACCAGTAGTATTTGCCTCTTCTCTATCCAAATTTCTCCACTCCAACCTACATCATACATTTTCCACTATTATATAAAATATAAAACAATTAATATGTGATGTGGAACACATTTCATTTCATCTTGACAGATTAAATGAAATATATTTTAGATTATAGTTTAATATATTCACACCTATAGTATCCAACCACTTCTTCAATATCATTTAAATAGCCTCACATCACAATGTTTTTTAATCTTTAAAGAATATCTAGGATTTGATGTATTTTAATCTTCATTATCATTAAAACTTGATAAATCCATTTTCTCAATCAAAAACTACATGAAGTGTTTCTTATCCTTCAAAATTCCTCAAAATAATAATGTTTCATGAATTAAATAAGCTTCATGATGTTTTGATCTTGAAAATTAAATGGAATCATTGACTGATTTAATTTTCTTCTTCAGATTCAACATTTCTAGAATCTTTAATTTTTACACAAAAAATATACAAGTTCCCATACATCATTCCCATTGTGTAATTTTTGTATATGAATTTGGGTAAATGGGGATTTGATTACATCATCTTGAATTCACTTATGTGGACCAAATTTTCCTATGTGGGTTCATCTATACAGCATTAAACTACATCTCTGGATTCGACAATAAGGAACTTCATTTGGCTATGTGGTTCCTTAATTCTGATATATAATAGAATTTGGATATGTGAAATGTGTATGTGCATTATTAGGATATGTCGTCGAATTATTTTATGTTAATATTCACATAGAAAACATTATAATATGTGGTGTATTGATATACATGGAGTAACCTATGTTGTTGGAATTCATATATGTGTTTATTCATGTACATGGAACCTGGACATAAGTGATTTTTCCCTATTTACATTATTTCAAACCAAGGATCATCCATTAAATCTAAATACATTCTCAACCACTTTTAAACACTTTAAAATACCTTTTGTAATTCATAAAATTTTCTTAAACACTTAAAAATTATTCCCAAGTACTTTGAATTAAATAAAACTCTTTACTTTGAATTCTTTAATTATTATGATTTTCACCCATCACTTTATCTTTATTTAATAATTCATTCATGTTTATTTCAATGAATATTTTAGTATCATTTGTATATAGGTACTTATAGATAGATTTTACATAGCTCTATCACTTTAATCTCCTCATAAGTTATCTTCTTCTCCAAAATTTGAACCTATTTTACAATCATTATTCACAGTGATCCAAGTTATCCAGTATAGGTGTAGATAATAACTCACTCTTACTATTTCTGTACTTCCTTAACTGAAATAGAGAGTAATCATCCAATTTAGTACATTTCATGAATACTGGGACAAAAAATCATCACATGTATTCCCAATAGAATTTGTCTACCAATGTATTCAAGGGAATTCAACTCTACCTTTCTATTTGCCAAAAATGTGATTAGTAGATATTCTTTTATGGTGTATGTATACTTAGTCCATCACCCAACATCACTTTAAATTTATTACATTGATAATACTAATTTACAATAAATTTTACCAAACATAATCCAAGATCATTTAAATCTAGGAGCACTTCAAACATAATAGAAGATGAGAAACACTGTAACTCCTCTATTTTCTATAATTTTGTCATTGATCAAGCACAAGGTTGGAACAATGATTGTGAATTTTGATATGTGGGAGGATTTAAGGATGAATGGATTTTGGACTATTGTGTTCTTGAAACATGTAATTAATTCAAGACCCTCCATAATTATGCATCCATTTGTGAGGTCTTTTGGATTTCACAGCATATGTTTAAATGAAAAAAACTTTATTCCAAATATTATAAGTGTTTGTAGTAGTTAATAAAGACCTCCAGCAAGAAAATTTGTCATTATATTATGGGATATTTGTAATGACCCAAAGTTTCATTAATGGAAATCCCTCTTGATCTAGTTAAATGTCTCTTTATGTAAAATGTTTATATAAAATGTCAACTTCTTTGGTTTTATGTTTAGAATTGTGACTGTTGCTTTTATAGCCATTGAACAGTGATCACATGATTAGTATAAATATAAATCTTTAAAAAACCCAATTTACTCAGACAAAGGAAGTGATGGCCTCATCCAGTAGAATTGCTCCATACAAAGCCCATTTTTCGGAGCTCAAAAAAGAGGTGGCATCCTTAGGATTCACTCTTGACCAAGCCCAAGCTGAGATTCATCATGTCAAGCTCTTACGGGACCGTCTATCGGAAAAGTGGAAGTTGATAGAGATTACCAATTGAGCAATGTTATCTGAACCACCCCAAGAGTCTCTCACCATTGCACACCTTACCCTTAGGTCTTATGCGGCTGTTTTAAGGGGTTATGTAACAATTCTCTAGTACTATGTTCATGTATATTATTTTTTATATAATAATAAATATACCTTCTTGTCATTATTGATACATTGTAAATAGTTTTCAAAGTACAAATAGTGTTTTTAGTTATTATTTAATTAATAATTCTATTTTTTAAAATTAAGGAATTTTTGAATTAAATAATATTTTAATAAAATATTATTATTAGTATTAAATTAATTTTTTATTAAATATAAATTATCCTATAATTTTATGAATGCAATTATAATTTTTATTAAGGTTTGAAAGCCATTTCGGTCAAAAACCATGAATTTTAGATAAATGTCGGTTTTTATCTTAAAAGTAAAAATTAACATATTTTGAAAATTATTTAGATAAAATAAATGTTATTTATTGAATCAGGACGTCAAAATTATCCAATGGTGAATTTTTCATAATTTTCTGAGACAGTCAAATTTGTGGGTAAAAATTAAATACCGTTTAAATATATAATGTGTTTTATGACATCATAATGACCCAATAGTGATGTAAACAAATACTATAATCTTTATGTTCGCCCAATATATGTTTTACCATTAAAATAATATTATTTTTGGTTTGTTTTACTTACTTTCCAAAGCATTAATGGACCCCTCAAGACTTATTAAACATCTTGTCTTTTTAAATTATTTTCCATACGAGAGTGACTCGCCTCCACATAAACAACCCCATTATTTTAAGAAGTTAGGACTTTGGACTTATAAAATATTGTTTTCCTCTTCCATTTTCCAAAAACCATGGGCAAAAACCATGGGATGGTTTTTGGTTTGGATTAATTTAATCACTAGTGCAGAAAACATTTTTTACGTCGGTTATTTTTTATTATTTACGTCCGTTTTTAGGCGACGTTAATACGTACGACGTTATAAATAACGTTTTTTACGTCGGTTATTTAAAACCCGACGTAATATCCCTAACATCACGGTGGTTATCACGTCGGTTCATATAATAACCGACGTGATAAATATGCGCGGGGGGCTTTATCATGTCGGTTATTCCCTAAACCGACGTGATAAAACGCCTGGGATATCGTTTATAACGTCGGTTATGTCATAACCGACGTGATAAACCCTTCCCCTGGCCTATTATCACGTCGGTTATTTAAGAAACCGACGTGATAAAAAGGCCTGGGAAACGTTTTAGCACGTCGGTTATCCAATAACCGACGTGGTAAATCGATTCCCCGGCCTTTTAGCACGTCGGTTATATTAAGAACCGACGTGATAAAAGCCCCAGGAACGGTTTATCACGTCGGTTCTAGAAAAACCCGACGTGATAAACCCCAGCCGATTTATTTACCACGTCGGTTATAAAATAACCGACGTGAAAGAATTTTTTTTTTTAAATTATTGCACTGCTCTCACCAAAAAGCAACCAGAAACCAAACAAAAATAACCATGCCAGCCCTCCCCCAAGCCCCAACTGAACCCCACCCTCATCTATACCCACCTAACAACCTGGACAGCCCTCCCCCACCATATTGGAGCCCCACCACAACCCTTGGACACCCCCCCACCCCTTGGACAGCCCCCCCACCCTCATTTACACCCCCACGACCCCTAGTACAGCCTCAAACACCCATTGGAAACCCCTCCCATATCCCTTGGACACCCTCCACCCCTTGGACACCCCCCACCCCTTGGACAGCCCCCCCTACCCTCATTTACACCCCCAAGACCCCTAGTACAGACTCAAACACCCATTGGACACCCCCCACACCTTGACAGCCCTCCCAGACCCCTTGGACACCCCCCCCCCCCGACCCCTGGACACCCCCCCCGAGCCCTTGGACAGCCTCAAACACCCCTTGGACACCCCTCCCATATCCCTTGGACACCCCCCCCCCCCCACCCCTTGGACACCCCCCACCCCTTGGACAGCCCCCCCACCCTCATTTACACCCAACCGGCCCCTTGGACAGAACTCCCAGACACTTTGGACACCACTCCCATATCCCTTGGACACCCCCACCCCTTGGACACCCCCACCCCTTGGACAGCCCCCCCACCCTCATTTACACCCAACCGGCCCCTTGGACAGAACTCCCAGACACCTTGGACACCACTCCCATATCCCTTGGACACCCCCCACCCCTTGGACACCCCCCCACCCCTTCGACAGCCCCCCCACCCTCATTTACACCCCCCGAACACTAGGACAGCCCCAAACACCCCTTGGACACCCCTCCCATATCCCTTGGACACCCCCCCCCCCACCCCTTGGACACCCCTCTCATATCCCTTGGACACCCCCCCACCCCTTGGACAGCCCCCCACCCCCTGGACACCCCCCCGACCCCTTGGAAACCCCCCCTACCCCTTGGAAACCCCCCCCCCCCATCCCCTTGGACAGCCCCAAACACCCCTTGGACACCCCTCCTATATCCCTTGGACACCCCCCCACCACTTGGACACCCCCCCACCCCTTGGACAGCCCCCCCCCCCCCCCTCATTTACACCCAACCGACTCCTTGGACAGCCCCAAACACACCTTGGACACCCCTCCCATATCCCTTGGACACCCCCCACCCCTTGGACACCCCCACCCTCATTTACACCCCCCCCCCGACCCCTAGGACAGCCCCAAACACACCTTGGACACCCCTCCCATATCCCTTGGACACCCCCCCAAACACCCACCCACCCCCTTGGAACCTCTCCCCCCATACCAAAATCCAGACCAGAAAAACCATCAACAGTAGACCAAAACAAGAAGTAGAGAAAAATTAAACATTCACTTATATAACATTCAAAACATACACTGTCAACTTCAAAAAAAACTAAATCCAACCTAAACGACTACGAAATACACAATTACATTGACAATATTCAAAATTACATTTTACCTTACAAACAACTAAAAGTCAATCAAACCTGTAAAATAATTTGACCACTCCACTTGTAAGTGTTTGATATCTTCAGCAGTAAAGGGTTGAGGGTCATCAAAAAGATACAAAGGAAAAGGATAGTAGTCAACGTGTATAATGAATAGATCAAATTGAAATATTATGAGAAAGAGGAAATCTTACCAGGTCAAAACTCAGAACTGTCCCAGTTGTTATTATTTCATACATAAATCTTAACATGTAATATCCGCATTCGATGATGCCTTGTTGCTCATGACATTTCTGTTTGAATGAGTGTAAATTCAATATATTATTTTTATGTAATAAATCAAAATGTACAAATTATAAATGGATATTTACCTTCGCATGTACATATTTGATCTTGAAATTCCTTTTCTTTGCGCTTTTTCGAAAGTGGACCCATGCCCTGTTAGAAAATAATACGAATGGGGTAAATTTAAAATTCATTATAATAAATAAAACTATTGTGAAATTGAAACTTACGTTTCCAATATATTCTTAAAACTTTCTCGCACATCCTCATGGAGAGAGCATATCCAATAAAGTGTTTTCTCCCTAGGGAAAAAAACCCCTAACATCCAATGATCCCTGATAAAAGGAAATTTAACGTTAGTGGTTTTTTATGTTAAAAGATAATTAACTCTTTGAGAGGGATGTGTTTCATACCTCTCACAAAAAGGCATCATCCAACACTGTGTGATTACATTCTTTTCAAATCTATCAGCAATATAAAGCATTCTTTGTTCCTCATCCAATGCACATGCTTCAGGGGAAATCAATTGTGGGTCCACGAATCCATATACATCTGTCAGCTCATTCCTCTCACAAATTTTATACAGATACCTAATACAAAGCAGACATAAGTATACATTTTTAATAAATATAACGCAAGGAAAAGGTGTTAAGACTTACATGATAAAAATTTGCACCACGTTGATGCCTAACTTATCTCCAGTGACAAACTCCATGATATCAGTTTTCATAATCCCCACACATAGTTCACGTCCACAGACATGAGCTTCCATTGTAAAGTCATAATGATCTGCCAACAAATTTGAATATCTTGACAATTTGTCAAGACTGCTAGTATCTGCATCTGATGTCATAGCTATCTGTCTTTGTTGTTGTCTATACAGTATTTCTTTACCTTTGAAGTATTCCTGTAAAAATAAATTGAAAAATATATTAGTTTTCAAATGATAAAAAATTAATAAAAATATAAAATAAAAGATATAACATCCATACCTCTATGGTAATGAGTCGAAGAAGTCTGGATGGCCAAAGTAAAAAATGGCTGATACTATGTCCAACTATCATCACCTCATCTGTAGGTAATGGTATCTGAGCTGATCTATCTATAATATCCTGTACAGTGACCCTCTGATTCTCTACCTCTAACTGTTGATGATGAACTGTATCTCCTATACAATATACCATCCCATATGCAACTATATGATGTTGAGGATCATCAACATACAACTCACAATAAGTAGGTAGCTGCGGCGGAGGAGGAGGATCAAAAATGGGGTCCGCAGGCTGAGGTGGGGGAGTGGGAGCTACTGGGAGAGGTGGAGTGGGAGCTGCACCCTGAAATTGTCTTTGCAAGTCTGCAAACATTAACTGCACCGATGCTCTAATCTTGTCCTCCATTGTCGCATTAATATTATGGACTTCAGCCTCCAAGGATTCTATTTTTTTTTATAAACTCCCTCAACGTTAGAAGTTGAGGAACGTGGCAACACTTTTCTTACCGATACACCTGCCGGATATCCTCTTACACGGCCAGGATGTTCGGGCTTTCCCAATGCCACAGATAAAATATCTTCCCTCCCAGATGGTGTAAATGTCCCCTGTGAACTCTGCTCCTCAAGAGAGTCCTGTAATAATTAATTGAACATTTCTATAATGATTGGAAATATATGACGAAAATAATAAACTTAAATAAATAAAATAGATATCTTACAATCCTCTCAACTACGAGTCTCGATTCTTCCGAAAGATATTGTCCTTTTTTGCCCTTCCGAGCTCTTTTACATTTCTCATGTCTAGATGGAGGGGATGGAGGGGCCACCTCTCCAGAGCTTGAAGACTCAGCTCTTAGTTGTTGAAATTTTTCTGCCATCATTTGTTCTTCCAATAATGCATAACCTCCCCGAGATAAACTATGAGGGTATACATTTTTAGATTGGATCTCTTGATGAGATTTCCTTTTTTGCTGTAAATTAAGAATAAGTAATCATTAACAAAACAATAATAAGATCATTTATATAAGAAATCATATAAAAGTTTACATTGCCCTTACCAAAAATGATTCTTTTCTTCTACTTTCAAAAAATTGTCTCCATGTGTCTTCATCTATAAAAGGATATATACGACATGGATTCTCACGACTCCTATGACCATAAATGAAATCAGATGAGAGGGTTGATTTGAAATCCCTCCATCTCCTAGCAGCCAACGATAAGCATTTCTTCCTGACTCCTCCAGTGTCAGGAATATCAAATGTCATCTGATAAAAAAGAGGTTAAAAATATTATATATACTAGAAACATTTAAAGAACAGTCAAACAATAGAAAAAGATCTTACCAAAATGGTCTCCCACAGCTGAGAAATTATCGCCTTATCCACACTTCTCCAATCATCATAGATAATTCTTACTTTGCTCTTAGCCTGAGTTGCTACAAAACCCTTAAAATCTTTAGCATTTGGACCTCTAGGAAGATCATCATCATCAAACTCCACGACTATCCCCTCCTCCTTCGTACGGGCAAGTGATAATTTTGGTAAACGTGTGCACCCACGCTTACCAACCTTTGAACTCTTTTTTGTAATAGGAGCATGTGAATGTTCCTCCCCAGATGTATGACCAATATGCTCATCTCCAGAATCATGTGGCTGATCAACTGATTGATCTGTCATTTTCCTTCAAATAAAAAAAACAAACATTAGTTCACAAATAGAAAAGTGTACAAAATTACATAATAGTAAACATTGGTAATATGGTAAGCATGTTAAAAAATGATAAACATGGTAAACACAGGCAAAAGGTTGCCAAGGAGTTGGCCCAAGAAAGCTGAAAAGTGGACTCACTGAGTCCACCGGTCGGCCGGTGTGAGCACACCGGCCAGCCGGAGGACCCAGACAGTAGACTTGCCCACTGCCTGGTGCCACCGGCCGGCCGCTGGCTCACCACCGGCCGACCGGTGGACCAGACAGCCTTCCTGTCTGGACCACCGGCCGGCCGCTGGATCACCACCGGCCGGCCGGTGGACCAGACAGAGCCTTCCTCTCTCTTGACCACCGTCCGGCCGCTGGCTCATCACCGGCCAGCCGCTGGTGATCCAGACAGAGAGCCTTCCTCTCTGTCTAAACCACCGGCCGGCCGCTGGCTCAACACTGGCCGGCCGCTGGTGATCCAAACAGAGAGCCTTCCTCTCTGTCTGGATCACCAGCCGGCCGGTGGACCAGACAGAGCTTTGTTCTGGACCACCGGCCAACCGGTGATCCACCACCGGCCAGCCGGTGCGCCCAGGACTTCTCCTCTTTACGGTTTTTATTGTTCTATCGTTTTGGTTTGATACATGTTTTAATAAGTAAAAAATTTACAGTATCTAACATTATATGAAAAAACTAAATGTAAACAAGAAATAAACTTGTGTTACCTGTAATTTTAGGAATGTACAGTTGGATTGTTTTCCCAAATTCCTTCGTCGTGATCGTTCCTTATGGCACAAACCATGTCTTCAACATACTCATCATTATGTTCTGTTAATCTTTCCATGGAAGTAGGGATCTCACATAAATCAGCATCTTCATCAAATTCATCCTCACCAACATATTGGTTTTTCCCTTGTAAAACAACAGCCCACTGCATATCTGATTGATCTACTACATAGAAAATTTGTTTGGCATGTGTTGCCATTATAAAAGAATCAGCTGTGTCTTCCAATCTATTCAGATTAACAAGTGTCATTCCAAATTCATCGTGTCTGACACTGTTGTTACCGATAAACCATTTATAGTTAAAAACGGGAACTTTAATTTTAAAGTAATCATCCTCCCATATGTCTTCAATCACTCCATAATATGCACTTGATGCCGAAATTGGGTTTCTGTCCTTAGCACTCGAAAAATGCATTGCTTCTGCAAACACCAATACACCACTATTCTGAACTGCACTTCTGTTGTCCTGAGCTTTCGTATGAAATGTATAGCCATTAATGTCATAAGCGGACCATGTTATCACATTTAAAGATGGACCACCCACTATCCATTTTAATGTCTCTGATACATCTAATCTACCAAGCAAGGTCTTTTTAAACCATGGCAAAAAAGTTTTGTTGTGCTCATTCAAAATCCACATTTCTTTCTTCTTTGGATGACATTGTTTCAACTCATTAATATGCAATGTGATATACGGTTGAACATCCGCTATGTTATTCAAGATGTATGATTCTAACTTCTTCATATGTTCAGCTGACAGTGATTTGACTTTCAAGCCACGAATCCCCTTTCCCTCATTATTAACCCGTTCATGGCGAGATGGAGGCAAACCTATGTGTTGCGCCGTAGCCAAGTAGCCCGTACAAAACTCTGCTACCTCCTCAGAAATATACTTTTCAATAATGGAGGCTTCAGGTCGATATGGATTTTTAACATATCCCTTTAATATTTTCATATACCTTTCAAAAGGATACATCCAACGAAGATATACAGGTCCACAAAGCCTTATTTCTCGAACCAGATGAATCATTAATGTAACACCCCGAGCTTCCACGATACGCTTCTCATTCAATAATGCAATAGCTTGCATTGTACGCAAGTTCGAGTTCTAACACACCGCAACTAATCAAAGTAGCCGTTATGAATAGTAATAACCACCTTTTAAATTTATAGAAATTTTATATTTCAAAATGGACTTCATTTTTGTATTCCTAATATTGAAATTAGCCTATGTTGAATTTTTTGTAATTTTCCGAGAACTTCCAAATTATTGTGAATAGTGAAAAATACTTAAAACAACTTTTTTAATAAAAATAATTAATAGTGATAAATTATACTATTTAGTGGTTTTAAGGTATAATTAGAATATATTTTTACCATTTTATCCAATGGTGGTCATTAGAATTAATTTAACATTGAAATTGGACATAAACAATTGCCAATCTTTTGATATAAATTGTTTCTTAAAAACACGCTATTTGTCGTAACAGCGGGAATTAATTATAAAATTAATTAATTCAACTTATATGTTTGGAATTTTGTAAAATAGGCATCATTTTTGAATTCGGAATATCAATTATAGCTTAGGGTGAAATTTTGGCATTGTTCTGAAAAACTTCAATTTTTGATGAATAGTGAAACCACTAAGTGGTAGTTAAATAACTGATTTTTCGTTTAAATGAAATATTACCACTTCTGTGATTTGATTTTCAAAAATCCGACATACATGGTTGTCATTAAGAAGTAAAATGTGGTTCAATGGGATAAAAATAATTTTTTGGTGAATAGTAACTTATTAAGTTTTAATCGCGATTAGTGGTAATTAGGGTAGTTTAAGGTATAAATAATACTTTAATAATATTAAATGACCTAGACACATGTCCCAACCTCATTGGTTGTGTCATGGCCGACCAAGACAAGCCATGGCCTAACTTGGGGACCCCATGGATCCACTTTTGTTGGGAAATAACATAAATTACTTTTTATTTAATGTTAAAGTGAAAATGACACTAACATAAAGTGTTTTACTAAAACAATTTTTAAGTAGGGTTACACAAGTCCAAATTTTGACTATAAATATTCATTAGAAAGATAAAAGAATTTCCTACATCATAGTATTTTTTTTATAATTTTTAGACATTAAATAAATTAAATTATTTATGACATCATTATGATGTGGCGATGACCTCATTATTTAACGATTTAAATAAAATGAGAAGATAATGCAAAATCCAAGGCTTACACATGTCCAAAGCCCATTGTATGAGGAGATTTCGAAACCTTATCACCATAGCCTCGAATTATATAAGTGTGGGACCTTTAGAATCCTAAAAGCATTGTGAAATAATGAAACATTTCAATCTTTCCAAAAGTGCCCCTCCTCTCCACTTATAAAAGGCCCCCACCTCTCCCACCTCATTTACACTTTCAAGCCATTTGGCTCGGCCAACCTCTGCCCAAATACTCTCCCAACATTCCTCCCTTACTCCTAGAAACCTCACTTTGGGCAGAACTCTTCCCAAGGAAGCCTTTAGCTCAAATCAAAAAGAGTTACCCGATTTTGAGGTAATGTCTTTTCTAATGTTGTTTTGTTTTATTTTTCTTCTCCAACCCCCTAAACTCTTTTTATTCATTTATTTTGTAACAACACCAGTATCCTCAATATACTAGGATGTTGTTATAAGAAGGATTCGAGCTACACTTACACACACCTACATCCAATGGTTAAAGAACATACGGTTTCTGTGGATGGCGAATTTCTGCCTCACGAAACGATGATTGTTCAACACTCATATAACACCTTCAAAGGTGGCCATTAAGATGTCACTATTTTTATATATGATATATAATATGTTTATGTTTTACTTATGCTTCTGTATTTCTCATTTATGGCATACTTTATGATTTCCATTATGGGTAAAACGTGATAATTTCATTTTAGGAAGTGCGGACTACCGCCCCCTCAAAGTGATTTGAATCGTTAATGCCATATGTGGGATGTATAAAGGATGGAGTAAATGGTATTATACACTATATTATAC
This sequence comes from Viscum album, assembly GCA_963277665.1. Taxonomy (NCBI): domain Eukaryota; kingdom Viridiplantae; phylum Streptophyta; class Magnoliopsida; order Santalales; family Viscaceae; genus Viscum; species Viscum album. The sequence goes on from OY728145.1 coordinate 953,746,133, forward strand.
TGTAATTATATTATACATTTATATCATTATGATTTAGTTCCATTAAATATGAAATTGAAATGAAAGTAGCGTTCATGCGTACGTACGGCTTACCGTCTCCATGAACGGTGCATTTCATTTCTTACCTCTAAATGTGATGTAATATTATAAATGAATGTATATACTGGATATATAAGATATATATGACATCTAAATCATGAATATAATTCTGGATATAATGGATATTCTACCACATGAACAAATTGTAATTATAATAAGTTTATTGTTGACTTAAGTTACCAATGATCGACAAAACGACCGTCATTAACTTAAATAATTACATAATGTTCATATCATTGTAATAAGTGATATAATAAGGACAATGAAATTGAAAATGGTTCTTAATAAGGTATATATTAACTCTAGTTTATTATTCAGGAGGTTAAAGAACGGTTGAGTCAAGTCAGACACGAGGTAAGGGAACTTCTTAACCCAATTTTCGTTCTTTGGGTTAATATCCTACTTTCAAATTATGTCATGATATTATTATGTCATATCCTGTATTTGTACATTATTTATGTGTACTTGTAGTGAATACACATAATAGATCTATTTTATTTTAAAAATGATCTTTGTAAGGGAACTTCTTAACCCAATTTTCGTTCTTTGGGTTAATATCCTACTTTCAAATTATGTCATGATATTATTATGTCATATCCTGTATTTGTACATTATTTATGTGTACTTGTAGTGAATACACATAATAGATCTATTTTATTTTAAAAATGATCTTTGTAAGGGAACTTCTTAACCCAATTTTCGTTCTTTGGGTTAATATCCTACTTTCAAATTATGTCATGATATTATTATGTCATATCCTGTATTTGTACATTATTTATGTGTACTTGTAGTGAATACACATAATAGATCTATTTTATTTTAAAAATGCTCTTTGTAAGGGAACTTCTTAACCCAACTTCCATTCTTTGGGTTAATCTCCTACTTTCAAATTATGTCATGATATTATTGTGACTTATTTTGTATTTTTATTTTCTTTATGTGCACCTCTAGTGAATACACATAATATATCTATTTTATTTTAAAAATGATCTTTGTATGGGACTTCGTCTCAATCTCCTTTCATTGAGGCATATTTTATTTTATACACAACTTTCTTTTATACGGTGTATAATCCCCTTTGACTTTTACGTTTATTCAAAAGGAATCTTTTTTATACGAAGCATTTTACTAAATGACAAAAATGGAATGTTTTCCTTTCCGTACTTATACGGCGACAATGACTTCTTCGCCGCCGTGACCATTATTTGAGTTTCGGCTTCCTCTACAAGCCATCACTTTTTTTTGAAAAATAAATACAAAGTTTTAACTTGCTTTTATTTTGGTATTGAAAATGGTTTTGAAAGCGTTTTTATTATATCAATGTGTTGTATTGACAATCTTGTGATTGAAATGTGGAAATTATATGTTTCCTTTATGCATGTTTTATGTGATACGATTATGTTATGGTTTATGATATGTTTAAACCTATTCATATGAGGAATGTATTGGACTTAATAAGTGACGGGTGGAGCCCGCTATAGCTCCTCGATGCATCGGCAGGTCTCATGAGACAACTAGACGTGGAATTGGCCGAGGCCCTTTCCCAATTTGATTTATGGTTTTGGCCGAGGCCTTAATCATTTTAGACGTCTTGGCCGAGGCCTTGACAAAGTGTTTCAGAATGTCTGGCATTATACATTCCCTCATTATGAAAGTGGTTATTGATATTACATGTGATTATTCGACCAGTAGAATATCCATGTGAAGAAGTAAATGGCATTATCTCATTTTACTTTTGCCATATTATGTTGAAGTTCATGTTTAAGAGGCTTTTGTTTTAGTTATACATTGCCTTAAATGTTAATGTTTATTTATGAAAGCTTCCGCATTATTGTTATCCTTACTGAGCATTTGAGCTCACCCCTTTCAATGTTTAAAAATTTTCCAGGTTGTGAAGAAGTATTTTATGACTGACTTGCAAGAATAATCAGTGAAGATATGAGTGTGGACTATGAAGACCATGTTTTTTGTAGTTTGTTTAAATTTGGATGTAATGAAAGACTTATGAATGTGTCTAGTGTTTCCAAGGCTACTAAACTAATCGGTCTTTCGAGACTTGATCTTTTGTGATCATGCCAATGTTACGAAGTAATGCACCGACTCTGGGTAGCTGGGGTCGGGGCGTTACAGTTGGTATCAGAGGCAGTTTAGTACTAACCTTGGAAGCTAGATTTAGATAAACTCTGATTAGAGCACATATCCCGAAGATAGACTTTGAGGATTAGTATAAAAGAACTTCCTAGAATTTTGGTATTGTACAGATGTTGTGAGTTTTCCAAGCAATACATCCCTGTCTGGATACGAGCAGGTAGAGGCGGCTCTGGCACAGATGTACCTAGGGGTAAAACCCGAAAACACCGCTTTGAGCTAGACTCGAACGGGAACTGGTGCACGACAACGGGCCTTGCTGCACTCTTGGTTACGACACTCCCGGGGGATATGCTTAGGATAATTCTCATTTTCTTTACAAACCACTATGAACGGTTATGAGTATATACTTCCTCAAATAAAACCTTTTTATGATTATGGATTATATCCATAAATAGTTCAATTTATGTTAAGTATTTTACAAGTATGGAATTATGTATTTTGATTCATAAACTAATCTAGTTTATGCCATTGTTTAGAAATGGCGCCTAGTAGAAGGAATGGAAACTGTATCAATGCACGAACTCCGTGTAGGGATTGCCCTCCTGCTCAAGATAATTATTGTGGATCTGGAGATACAACTGGTGCTGATCAGCTAATCACCATACTGGGACAACTTACTCAGGTTATGAATAACAACCTTACTCGTATGGAGCACCCTGATCCGCAACGTGGAGGATCAATGCTAGACCGTTTCATGAGGCAACAACCGCCAACCTTCAATGGGAGTACAAATCCTACAATAGCTGAGCAATGGATAAATTCCTTAGAGAAAATATTCCATGCCTTGGGGAGTAGTGAAAGGGAGAAGGTTGTCATGGCAGTTTACCGCCTCACTGGAGATGCCGATCAGTGGTGGTCGCTGATTCAAAACACAAAGGAAGATGATGACGTATCGAATATGGAATGGAGGGAGTTCAAAGATCTTTTCTTAGAAAAATATTTTCCTCGTGACCATCGAGCAGATATGGAAAGGCAATTTCTGAGTTTGAGGCAGAAGGAGGATGAGAATGTTGCAAAGTATGAGGCTAACTTTACAAGGTTAGCGAGGCATGCTGCCGATTATATACGTAACCCAAGGAGTAAGATTGATCGTTTCTTTGATGGGTTAAAACCATTTCTCCGTCGAGCTTTAGTATCACAATCCTTCTCATCATACGAAGATATAGTCTCATGTGCTATCAAGACAGAAAAGGAATTCTCTAAGTCTTATGACAACAAAGTAAAGCAAGAGAAGAAGAGAACGGTGGAACAAGAGACAGATAAAGGGAAAAAGGGAAAGAAGGATTTTCCATTATGTGATAATTGTGGGAAGAATCACCCTGGTACTTGCCTAAAAGGAATGGGAGTCTGTTATAAATGTGGAGAAAAAGGTCACCAGGCACGTGATTGCAAGGGAAAGAAAGAGGCTGTCAAAGTTGAATGCTACAATTGTAGAGAAATGGGTCATTATGCAAATGAATGTCCTAAGCGTCAAGGAAACTTACCTCAGAAAAGGACAAGGGATCAAGGACAATCTTATGCTATTACTACAGTTGAAGCAGAATAACTAATGTATTGGTGCTTTTGGACTCAAGGATTATATTCTGGTTATAAGAATAATGTAATATATATATATGGATTGTACTGCATTACTTTTTGATTTCAGTAAGGTTTTAATATGATTAAGGTAATCATATTTTTGGTATGTGACAATAAGAGAAACATTTCTTTGTTTGGGGAATCTGATAAATTGATTTTGGAATTAAGAGACCTTTTAGAGAAAGTCTGGACAGAGGTATTTTGGATAACTATAAAGGTTGGAGTGGATTAAGTTGATCTTTGGATAGTATGGTTTAAGGTTAAAAAATTTATGAAGATTATTTTTGGAATATTATAACACTATAGTTTTAGGAAAAGGACAACCTGTAGGGTGGGGCATAAACCGTCGCGTCGGACAAAGCTGTAGGAATCGAACCCACAACCAAAGTGCGACAGGCCTTTATTTCCTACCACTAGCCTACAGGAAGTCCCTGGTTATTACAAAATAGTTTTACTAATCTAAATGGTATGTGTTAACATTTTGAACCTTATACAATTAGGATAAATAGAATATTTTTGAGTTCTGTTACCATTTGGAGTAAAAGATGGGTTTGTGGTAAAAATTCATTAACGAATGAAAGTATACATAACAAGTATGTATATTCCCTTACGTTCTTAGTAAATCTCATAAATAAATTCCTCAACATTATAAAAGGTAACTTAAAACAAAAATGTTGTCGGTTAACTTTTCCAACTGGGGATTCAATGACCGTTTAACCAATCACAAGTTTGTGATTTTCTTATGGTTAAACTTTCTCCTAATCCTGTTTTCTATAACTCTCCATCAGACCTTGATGGTTTGTTTTTCTTCCATATCCATATTTTCACAGAATCCTAGAATGGGCTATATCGGGTGACCTTTGTACTTATCCTGCTTTCTTTTAATGTTATATATTTATTAACCTTATTTCCGATGTGGGTTTTCCACAAAGGTATTTTCTATTTTCAACCTTTTATTATCAAAGAAAAATTTCAAATTGCGAGGACGCAATTTATTGAAGGAGGGGAGAATGTAACACCCCGAGCTTCCACGATACGCTTCTCATTCAATAATGCAATAGCTTGCATTGTACGCAAGTTCGAGTTCTAACACACCGCAACTAATCAAAGTAGCCGTTATGAATAGTAATAACCACCTTTTAAATTTATAGAAATTTTATATTTCAAAATGGACTTCATTTTTGTATTCCTAATATTGAAATTAGCCTATGTTGAATTTTTTGTAATTTTCCGAGAACTTCCAAATTATTGTGAATAGTGAAAAATACTTAAAACAACTTTTTTAATAAAAATAATTAATAGTGATAAATTATACTATTTAGTGGTTTTAAGGTATAATTAGAATATATTTTTACCATTTTATCCAATGGTGGTCATTAGAATTAATTTAACATTGAAATTGGACATAAACAATTGCCAATCTTTTGATATAAATTGTTTCTTAAAAACACGCTATTTGTCGTAACAGCGGGAATTAATTATAAAATTAATTAATTCAACTTATATGTTTGGAATTTTGTAAAATAGACATCATTTTTGAATTCGGAATATCAATTATAGCTTAGGGTGAAATTTTGGCATTGTTCTGAAAAACTTCAATTTTTGATGAATAGTGAAACCACTAAGTGGTAGTTAAATAACTGATTTTTCGTTTAAATGAAATATTACCACTTCTGTGATTTGATTTTCAAAAATCCGACATACATGATTGTCATTAAGAAGTAAAATGTGGTTCAATGGGATAAAAATAATTTTTTGGTGAATAGTAACTTATTAAGTTTTAATCGCGATTAGTGGTAATTAGGGTAGTTTAAGGTATAAATAATACTTTAATAATATTAAATGACCTAGACACATGTCCCAACCTCATTGGTTGTGTCATGGCCGACCAAGACAAGCCATGGCCTAACTTGGGGACCCCATGGATCCACTTTTGTTGGGAAATAACATAAATTACTTTTTATTTAATGTTAAAGTGAAAATGACACTAACATAAAGTGTTTTACTAAAACAATTTTTAAGTAGGGTTACACAAGTCCAAATTTTGACTATAAATATTCATTAGAAAGATAAAAATATTTCCTACATCATAGTATTTTTTTTATAATTTTTAGACATTAAATAAATTAAATTATTTATGACATCATTATGATGTGGCGATGACCTCATTATTTAACGATTTAAATAAAATGAGAAGATAATGCAAAATCCAAGGCTTACACATGTCCAAAGCCCATTGTATGAGGAGATTTCGAAACCTTATCACCTTAGCCTCGAATTATATAAGTGTGGGACCTTTAGAATCCGAAAAGCATTGTGAAATAATGAAACATTTCAATCTTTCCAAAAGTGCCCCTCCTCTCCACTTATAAAAGGCCCCCACCTCTCCCACCTCATTTACACTTTCAAGCCATTTGGCTCGGCCAACCTCTGCCCAAATACTCTCCCAACATTCCTCCCTTACTCCTAGAAACCTCACTTTGGGCATAACTCTTCCCAAGGAAGCCTTTAGCTCAAATCAAAAAGAGTTACCCGATTTTGAGGTAATGTCTTTTCTAATGTTGTTTTGTTTTATTTTTCTTCTCCAACCCCCTAAACTCTTTTTATTCATTTCTTTTGTAACAACACCAGTATCCTCAATATACTAGGATGTTGTTATAAGAAGGATTCGAGCTACACTTACACACACCTACATCCAATGGTTAAAGAACATACGGTTTCTGTGGATGGCGAATTTCTGCCTCACGAAACGATGATTGTTCAACACTCATATAACACCTTCAAAGGTGGCCATTAAGATGTCACTATTTTTATATATGATATATAATATGTTTATGTTTTACTTATGCTTCTGTATTTCTCATTTATGGCATACTTTATGATTTCCATTATGGGTAAAACGTGATAATTTCATTTTAGGAAGTGCGGACTACCGCCCCCTCAAAGTGATTTGAATCGTTAATGCCATATGTGGGATGTATAAAGGATGGAGTAAATGGTATTATACACTATATTATACTGGAATTATATTATACATTTATATCATTATGATTTAGTTCCATTAAATATGAAATTGAAATGAAAGTAGCGTTCATGCGTACGTACGGCTTACCGTCTCCATGAACGGTGCATTTCATTTCTTACCTCTAAATGTGATGTAATATTATAAATGAATGTATATACTGGATATATAAGATATATATGACATCTAAATCATGAATATAATTCTGGATATAATGGATATTCTACCACATGAACAAATTGTAATTATAATAAGTTTATTGTTGACTTAAGTTACCAATGATCGACAAAACGACCGTCATTAACTTAAATAATTACATAATGTTCATATCATTGTAATAAGTGATATAATAAGGACAATGAAATTGAAAATGGTTCTTAATAAGGTATATATTAACTCTAGTTTATTATTCAGGAGGTTAAAGAACGGTTGAGTCAAGTCAGACACGAGGTAAGGGAACTTCTTAACCCAATTTTCGTTCTTTGGGTTAATATCCTACTTTCAAATTATGTCATGATATTATTATGTCATATCCTGTATTTGTACATTATTTATGTGTACTTGTAGTGAATACACATAATAGATCTATTTTATTTTAAAAATGATCTTTGTAAGGGAACTTCTTAACCCAATTTTCGTTCTTTGGGTTAATATCCTACTTTCAAATTATGTCATGATATTATTATGTCATATCCTGTATTTGTACATTATTTATGTGTACTTGTAGTGAATACACATAATAGATCTATTTTATTTTAAAAATGATCTTTGTAAGGGAACTTCTTAACCCAATTTTCGTTCTTTGGGTTAATATCCTACTTTCAAATTATGTCATGATATTATTATGTCATATCCTGTATTTGTACATTATTTATGTGTACTTGTAGTGAATACACATAATAGATCTATTTTATTTTAAAAATGCTCTTTGTAAGGGAACTTCTTAACCCAACTTCCATTCTTTGGGTTAATCTCCTACTTTCAAATTATGTCATGATATTATTGTGACTTATTTTGTATTTTTATTTTCTTTATGTGCACCTCTAGTGAATACACATAATATATCTATTTTATTTTAAAAATGATCTTTGTATGGGACTTCGTCTCAATCTCCTTTCATTGAGGCATATTTTATTTTATACACAACTTTCTTTTATACGGTGTATAATCCCCTTTGACTTTTACGTTTATTCAAAAGGAATCTTTTTTATACGAATCATTTTACTAAATGACAAAAATGGAATGTTTTCCTTTCCGTACTTATACGGCGACAATGACTTCTTCGCCGCCGTGACAATTATTTGAGTTTTGGCTTCCTCTACAAGCCATCACTTTTTTTTGAAAAATAAATACAAAGTTTTAACTTGCTTTTATTTTGGTATTGAAAATGGTTTTGAAAGCATTTTTATTATATCAATGTGTTGTATTGACAATCTTGTGATTGAAATGTGGAAATTATATGTTTCCTTTATGCATGTTTTATGTGATACGATTATGTTATGGTTTATGATATGTTTAAACCTATTCATATGAGGAATGTATTGGACTTAATAAGTGACGGGTGGAGCCCGCTATAGCTCCTCGATGCATCGGCAGGTCTCATGAGACAACTAGACGTGGAATTGGCCGAGGCCCTTTCCCAATTTGATTTATGGTTTTGGCCGAGGCCTTAATCATTTTAGACGTCTTGGCCGAGGCCTTGACAAAGTGTTTCAGAATGTCTGGCATTATACATTCCCTCATTATGAAAGTGGTTATTGATATTACATGTGATTATTCGACCAGTAGAATATCCATGTGAAGAAGTAAATGGCATTATCTCATTTTACTTTTGCCATATTATGTTGAAGTTCATGTTTAAGAGGCTTTTGTTTTAGTTATACATTGCCTTAAATGTTAATGTTTATTTATGAAAGCTTCCGCATTATTGTTATCCTTACTGAGCATTTGAGCTCACCCCTTTCAATGTTTAAAAATTTTCCAGGTTGTGAAGAAGTATTTTATGACTGACTTGCAAGAATAATCAGTGAAGATATGAGTGTGGACTATGAAGACCATGTTTTTTGTAGTTTGTTTAAATTTGGATGTAATGAAAGACTTATGAATGTGTCTAGTGTTTCCAAGGCTACTAAACTAATCGGTCTTTCGAGACTTGATCTTTTGTGATCATGCCAATGTTACGAAGTAATGCACCGACTCTGGGTAGCTGGGGTCGGGGCGTTACAATTAAATGCACCATCATATCAAAAAAAGTTGGAGGAAAATACATTTCCAAATGACAAAGTATAAAAATTGCATCCTTTTCCAAAATGTTCAAAGCATTCACATCAATCGCCTTGTTGAAAATTGAATAGAAAAAATAACACAACCTCATTATAGTCTTTCTGACACGGATGGGAAATATTCCACGCAGTGCAACTGGTAGAATTTGTTGCATCATGACATGACAATCATGTGATTTCATACCTATCAACTTCAAGTCTTTTAATGAGACAAAATTTTTTACATTTGAAGAATAACCTTTAGGTACTTTGATATCATGAAGACACTGACAGAAGCTACTTTTCTCCCTCTTCGATAATGTATGACAAGCCGGGGGAAGAAATGTTCGTCTTCCTTTAGGAGTGGGAGCTAACTCCAAACGTATTCCCATTGACAGTAGGTCTAACCTTGCATTCAACCCATCTTTTGTCTTTCCTTTAATATCTAGCAATGTTCCGATCAAAGAATCACAGATATTCTTCTCCACGTGCATGACATCAATATTATGTTTGACTTCATGATACCTCCAATATGGTAGATCAAAAAATATTGACCTTTTCTTCCAAATATGTCTATCATTACCAGATTTCTATGTCTTTCCCAATGTCACATCAAGGTTTTTCACCCTCTCAAAATACAATTCTAGGGATAAAGGTTGAGGAGTAGTATCAAATTCTTGTGAGCCATTGAATGCCTTTTTTAGTCTTCTATAAGGGTGATCCATATGCAAAAACTTTCGATTACCCATGTACACTGTTTTCCTCCCATGATGCAATTGACAATATGACGTCTGTTGTTCGCAAATTGGACATGCTTTATGCCCTTTAACACTGTATCCAGAAAAATTTCCATATGCTGGGAAGTCATTTATAGTGAATAGAAGCATTGCATGCAGTTTAAAATATTCCATTTTATAAGAATCATACACCCTAATACCATCAGCCCATAATAGTTTCAAATCATCAATCAGCGGTGACAAGTATACATCAATATCATTGCCAGGTTGCTTTGGACCAGAGATCATGATACTCAACATGACATATTTGCGCTTCATACAAACTTCAGGATAGAGGTTGTAAATTACCAATAAAACAGGCCATGAACTATGTGTGCTACTGAGGGTTCGGTATGGATTCATTCCATCTGTGCACAAGCCTAGTCTCAGATTTCTAATTTCATTTCCAAATGTAGGGTACTGGGCATCAATTTTCTTCCATTGTGGACAATCAGCTGGATGACGTATTTTTCCATCACATACCCGCTCATCAGCATGCCATCTTAACCTTTTTGCATCATGTGAATTAGCAAATAAACGTTTGAAACGAGGAATTATAGAAAGATACCAAAATACCTTTGAAGGGAGCTTTGTAATCTCTACATCAGCTTGTGATTTTTCTTTCACCTTATACCGTGATGTCCCACATTTAGGACACTCTTTCAGAAATTCATATTCCTTCCTATATATAATGCAGTCATTCGGATAGGCATGTATTTTCCTGTATCCCAATCCCATCGGGCATAATATTTTTTTGGCCTTATAATGTGAATCTGGAAGATCGTTATCTTTTGGAAGAATGTCTTTCATCAATTGTAGCAGCTCTGTAAAACTTCTGTCACTCCATCCATGTTTCGCCTTCAGGTTAATCAATCTTAACACCACCGACAAAACCATAAAATTTGTACAACCAGGATATAATGGTTTTTCGGCATCACCATATAGACGTGCAACTGTCGGTTCTATCTCAATTTGTTCTGCTACAATATCGCGAATCATTTCTTCAATTCCATCGGAGTTACCATCTTGCGATTCATTATCATCAGTGACATTCTGTCCAGTTTCGCCATGCAAAATCCAAGGGTTGTAACTCGGATTGAAACCATGACAAATCAGATGATCTTTTATCTCTCTACTTTTCAACTTCTTCATATTCAGACATTTCAGGCATGGACAGAAAAAAATGTCACTACTTGGAACATTTCGTTTAGCAAATTCCAAAAAGGCATCAACACCTTCCTCATATTCATTGTTCATTCGATGTGCCGTAATCCAACTTTGACTCATTATTACCTATAACAAATAGCAAAAATATATATATTTTTTAGATAAGACAAATATATGTTTATATGAAAAAAATCATAATTTGAATGTAAACAATTTTGAAATATAAAACAAATCGATGTGTAAACCCCCCTGGACACCCCCCGACCCCTCTGGACAGCCCCCCACCCCTCCTGGACACAACCCCCCACCCCCGACCTACTTGGACACCCCCCTGGACACCCCCCAACCCTCTGGACAGCCCCCCCACCCCTCCTAAACACCACCCCCACCCCCTACCCCATTGGACACCCCCCTGGACAACCCCAACGCCCACCCACACCCTTGGACAGCCCCCCACACCCACCCACCCCTTTGTAAACCCCCCTGGACACCCCCCGACCCCTCTGGACAGCCCCCCACCCCTCCTGGACACCACCCCCCACCCCCTACCCCCTTGGACACCCCCCTTGGACACCCCCCTGGACATCCCCCAACCCCCTGGACATCCCCCAACCCCCTTGGACACCCCCCTGGACACCCCCCCTGGACAGGCCGCCACCCCCTTGGACAGCCACCCACACCCACCCATCCCCTTGGACACCACCCTGGACACCCCCGACCCCTCTGGACAGCCCCTGACCCCTCTAGAAAGCACCCCCACCCCTCCTGGACACAACCCCCCACCCCCGACCTGCTTGGACACCCCCCTGGACACCCCCCAACCCTCTGGACAGCCCCCGACCCCTCTGGACAGCCCCCACCCCTCCTGGACACCACCCCCCACCCCCTACCCCCTTAGACACCCCCCTGGACATCCCCCAACCCTCTGGGCAGCCCCCCCCCACCCACCCGGACAACCCCAAATACCCTCTAGAGAGGCCTCCACTCACTTGGACAGCCCCCCACACCCATCCACCCCCTTGGACAGCCCCCCACACCCATCCACCCCCTTGGACACCCCCCTGGACACCCCACCGACCCCTCTGGACAGGCCGCCACCCCCTTGGACAGCCCCCCACACCCACCCATCCCCTTGGACACCACCCTGGACACCCCCGACCCCTCTGGACAGCCCCTGACCCCTCTAGAAAGCACCCCCACCCCTCCTGGACACAACCCCCCCACCCCCGACCTGCTTGGACACCCCCCTGGACACCCCCCAACCCTCTGGACAGCCCCCCCCACCCCTCCTAAACACCACCACCCACCCCCTACCCCCTTGGACACCCCCCAACACCCACCCACACCCTTGGACAGCCCCCCACACCCACCCACCCCCTTGTAAACCCCCCTGGACACCCCCCGACCCCTCTGGACAGCCCCCCGCCCCTCCTGGACACCACCCCCCACCCCCTACCCCCTTGGACACCCCCCTGGACATCCCCCAACCCTCTGGACACCCCCCCCCCCACCCACCCGGACAACCCCAAATACCCTCTGGAGAGGCCGCCACCCACTTGGACAGCCCCCCACACCCATCCACCCCCTTGGACACCCCCCTGGACACCCCACCGACCCCTCTGGACAGGCCGCCACCCCCTTGGACAGCCCCCCACACCCACCCATCCCCTTGGACACCACCCTGGACACCCCCCGACCCCTCTGGACAGCCCCCGTCCCCTCTAGAAAGCACCCCCACCCCTCCTGGACACAACCGCCCACCCCCGGCCTGCTTGGACACCCCCCTGGACACCCCCCCAACCCTCTGGACAGCCCCCCCACCCCTCCTAAACACCACCACCCACCCCCTACCCCCTTGGACACCCCCTGGACACCCCCCAACACCCACCCACACCCTTGTACAGCCCCCCACACCCACCCACCCCCTTGTAAACCCCCCTGGACACCCCCTGACCCCTCTGGACAGCCCCCCGCCCCTCCTGGACACCACCCCCCACCCCCTACCCCCTTGGACACCCCCTGGACATCCCCCAACCCTCTGGACATCCCCCCACCCACCCGGACAACCCCAAATACCCTCTGGAGAGGCCGCCACCCACTTGGACAGCCCCCCGCACCCATCCACCCCCTTGGACACCCCCCTGGACACCCCACCGACCCCTCTGGACAGGCCGCCACCCCCTTGGACAGCCCCCCACACCCACCCATCCCCTTGGAAACCCCCCTGGACACCCCCCGACCCCAAATCCATGCACCTATGCCATGGTTGTGTGTGAATAAAGTAGTAACAACTGTAAAAGGGCAACCCATCCAAATGGACACGCCCCAACCCTCTAGGGGATTTATAGAAAACGATGAAAAATTAGTGAAATCATAAAATTACTCAATATTGCAAGTCGAACAAATAGATCTAGGGATGATAAATAAGATTATGGTGCCAAAACGAGTTAAAAGGGTTCGCAATCAAAGAATCTTAGCTAGTTTCAACAAAAAAATCACAACACATATATATATACTATCCGCGAAAAAAAAACGAACGAGTGGGAGGATTACCTGAGTGCTGCGAGTTTAGATGATTGATCCGAGGATATTAAATATGAGAAACGATGATCGCAAAACGAATCTAAACCAACAAAATGGACGAGCCGATTCGGGTTTACGCGCGAGAGAGACGAGTCGCGACTGTCGAAGGTAAACTCGCGAATGACAATCCACGGGTCTGGGTAAATTTTTAAATGAGTTATCACGTCGGTTATTCAATAACCGACGTGATAATTGTTTTAAAAACATTTATAACATCGGTTATTTCAATAACCGACGTAAAAACCTTCCTCCGATTCATTTTTTACGTCGGTTATTTTATAACCGACGTTATAAAGGGTTCAAAATCCGCGTTTTTTTACGTCGGTTATGGAATAACCGACGTCAAAAACATCTGCGGATTCTTTTTTTACGTCGGTTATTTTATAACCGACGTAAAAAAGCCTTCAAAAACCGCGTTTGTTACGTCGGTTATTCAATAACCGACGTAAAAAGGCCTTCGAAAACCGCGTTTTTTACGTCGGTTATTTTTATAACCGACGTAAAAAACGAAGCCGCGCGATTAATAATGTCAGTTATTTTTATAACCGACGTTAAAGGTGTACCAAATACAGGTTTTTACGTCGGTTAAGAAATAACCGACGTAAAAAACCTCGTTTTACATATTATGACGTCGGTTTTATATAACCGACGTAAAAAATGGTGACGTAAAAAATGTTTTCTACACTAGTGAATATAAGGGGCCCCAACCCTAAATAATAAAGAATTCCCTCACCTTTCCTATATAAACCCATCCAAGCTCCCACTTCCTCCTCACTCAAATCCTTTGGAGTTCTTCCAACCTCTGACCTACTCTCTCTAGAATCCTCCCAAGGTTCCCCAAGCTCCCAAGAAGCATTTCTCAAGCCTCTCTCTAGCCTTTGGAAGCACAATTCCAAGTAAGGGTTTTTTCTTCCTTTCTCATTTTTTGTCCAATTTTCTTTAAGTTGTTTTACCCTTTTAATTTAAATTATGAATGTTGGGGTATGGTTTCACACCTCCCTAATACCGCCCTCTTTATTTTTTAATGATGGGATACCCCTTTCTCTCTTATTAAATGCCTCCCATGTACACCCATTACTATGCCGAAATTCTGAAAGGAACTTCTCTCTCCTCTTTTACATTCAAGAAATACTTTTGTATCATGAATATAAATTCCATTACAATTGTTGGGACATGTATCTATATGAACTAATTACATTCCATTACATGTAAATATGATGAGGAACCCCTTTCACTCTCATCAGCCATTTTTTTATGAATTCTTATGTCACGCTATTACGCTGCCAAAATCGCACCGATTTTCTAAGACAATGTCATTGTGTAGTTAATACCATGCTCATTTCTCCATCAAGGGTATTCAACTTTATGAACATTTACTTACTGATTATAAAGTTTCATGTATGAATTCCACATTCCTTATTAATGGAATAAATTATTATATTTTATGAATCCATGTTTTATGATCCATGTGGCACACTTATGCATGAAATGAAATGTTTAAGAAGGGTGCGCCCTTATAGCGCTCTAATACATTGGGTAAAGTATAGTATCATGATACATCATGTTCAATTAGTGTTGAATCATGATAATTCAAGTGAAATGAGGGTTTACTCGTGCTTCATGTGTAATGAGAATTTACTAATGCTCCATGTGCAATGAGCATTTGCTCATGCTAATTTAATGTTATGTGTTGTTTCCAAATTTCCATGTTATGATTATCATGCTTTATCATGCCTTTATGTTCATGTTTCTCTTGTTCTCTATTGATATGCCTAATGTCTAACATGTATTGTAATCCTCATGTTATTCCATGTGTATTCCATTACATGGCTTTATAGCTCACCCTTTTCTTATGCATGTCCTCAGGTTATCCCATGCAATGCTAAGTACGAAGGAATGTAGTGGTCTTGTAAAGGAAGTTTTCAATAAAGATGTTGTATTTTATGTTTTAAATTTTTATGTAATGATCTTAAGCCCCAAATACACTAAACATCTGGATCTTTTTTGTTGTATCAAGTGATGTTTTATGTAAAAAATCATGTTTAATTTTGTAATAAAAGCAGGGTTGTCATAATATTTACAAGATATATGGGGTTCTAATCCTAAGAGTTATGTATGACAAGTTCGTTACTCTATAGGCTTTGTTGGGAGATCTTATAATGGTGATACATATGGAATAGGCATAGATGAAGGTAACCAAGGATGATAATCATAAATAACATAGTAACTATACCAAAATAAACTTATAAATATGGATAAATATATTCTTGTTCCTCTAGGAAAATCATATCACATGGAATTAACCAACTGGATTACATTCCCTATGAAAGAGAGGAGTCATCGGGATGTATTATTTAGAGATCAAATGAGGTTATTATGGAAAGTGGGGATACAAGGTAAACTCAACCATCCGTATTAAAACTCATATGGCTAGGTTTATATCCATGTGGTTGATTGGGTACCTCCTTCCGGTGTGTGACTCTCATAACAATAGTAGACCAAGAAATTTTTTAATGGATACCAAGTTGGAAAAGTGGGAGGATCATGGGCTTGCCCATCCTAGTATTATTAAAGATCAAATAATTTTTGTTACATATACATATATATTTAAGTCTCCATTATTTATATTAGGGATATTCTAGATATTTGTGTGCCAGATAGTGGCTCACTTGAGTGCTTATGGCCCTCTTAGTGAAGCAAAAATACCTCGGTAGAAGTTTTGATCATTCATCCAGACCATCTCTGGAATTATGTTTCTATTACTAAAAACCAAATCTTCCTTCAAGATCCTCAAAAAATATTTATAATTAAAAATATTATTGCATGGTACACCCCTATAAGGATGATCACTGATGATGGAACCACTACATATAAATTTTGATCATACATGATGGTGTTTATGGATAATATACTCGTGTCTCAAGTCGACTGTGAGATCATTTGTAAGGTGTACATGTCGTATCAATTGGTACCTCAATTTTGATACCTATAGAAAAATATGATGGTACCCCTAGTATATGTGAGGTAAGAGAATAATCCCATAGTGGCATAAAAACTTTGGGTAATGATGTCTTAGGAGACTAAATGTGTTGTGATCCTTCTTCCCTTTGAGGATGAATTTTTTGGGTTATTTTTTTAATATGCATGATCTTGGAAATCATAATACCCTTGGGGAATATTATATAAGGTAATACCTAAGGTAACTATCAATTAATATTTCGTAAATGGGAGGATGGGGACTAGGAAGCCACATATGAGTCATATGATAAGTGTGATGCACATTTCATCAAGTTGTTCCAAACCTCAAATTTCATCACCAATTAAGGTTGAGTTGGTGCATCAAGAGACTTCACAATGGTGGTCCAACCAATAGTGAAAACGGGAGGTCCAAATTGAAATTAAAATACCATAAAATTAGCTAATGTTTAAGGATCCTAAGAATTCTTTGGGATAAAATGATAAACCATCCAACAATCCCTCAATATATAAATATATATCCTAAGGACCTTGGGTTTTAGAAAATTTATCCCTCCATAGTCGATGTATGAGATTTTTGAGCCTTACTCTAGAGTGGTGTTTGTATTTCACAAACTTCAAATATGAAGAAGACTACATATTTTGATTTCAATACTAATGCTATGGAGGTAATGAATCACCTATAAAAATTGAAAACACTAATCTAGGAAACCAAATCAAGGGTTCTCATCACCCACATAGTATAAGATAAGAAAGACTGGGGAACCCTTGAAGGGGTACTCAAAAAGTCTCTAAATTAAGATTGGTATCCATTCATTGATCATGAAAATGTAAGATTAATCCTTTGGGCCCAAAAATTTTCCAACCCATAATTCATTTTGATGAACCGATTTATATTCCTCTTATAGGAAACAGGAGCAGCTACAACAACAAATGATTTCCTCATGTACATTATTAAGATGACCTTGAATAATATGAATCTAATGAATAGGAGAGGTTGATATCTCTCAAGAATCAAATGATATGAAGATATATTCATGGAATCATTTCTCCCATCACCCCCTCCCTATTCTTATTTAGCTGATGAGAAGGATTGAACCTTCCACAACAAAAATAAAAGTGCCTATGTAAATCCATAAACTAGATAAGTGAATCATTTCTAACAGGATTGGTTAGCCTTCATGTATATCCTTGATTTCTGTCATGTGCATACATGTAAATTTTAATGATAAATCAAAACCAACCGACTATAGGATATTTCTCTTTCAAGAGGTATGATAAGAATCCCAGGTATACCGATTAACAGATCCAAAGCATGTCTTAAACTCTACTAATCAATATATTTTCATCTATATTGAAAGGAGAACAAGTAGTGGAGGGAGAACCAATAGTGGATGGATCATCGATAGTTTTAGTTCTACCCAATATCACTAGAGTATAGGGATATGGTTCAGATATGGTGTCCAAATATATCTAGGATGTTATGAAACAACCATTAACCTTATTTATTATAACTGATTTCATTACACTTTATGTGGTTGTTATTACCATGGGGGATCACCTAAATCACACATAAGCTCCATTTTACTCACATAATCTCTACTAACTTCATAAATTATTAAAATAATGGGAGAATATTTTATAATTATTTGATTTCAGAACTTTTTTTATGATGTTATCATTTAAATACTTAACACACTCACCCTATCTATAGAGAAATTTTTAGAGTTACTACATCAATGTATTGTTTTTGTGGTTTACTCTATTGAGGTAGAATTATTTCTCATCTGATACCCCATAAGGTAAGTCTCCCCCCGACCATCTGAAATATGCACAAAAGGATTAGTAGAGTTTTCTCTCCACTGAGGTGTTCCCATTTCACAGACCAATAAGGATGCCATAGTGAAGAAGAATTGAAACCCATAAGATGGTCTAATCATGGGGAGAGATGTTTATATTTCTATAATATCCCATGATATAGTCAAGTTCATGATATGGGCTCCTGTAATTTCCAATGAATAATCCCATTTTCACAAAATGGTTCAGGTTACACCTTCATCAGTTGTAGTTACTACTAAAGGAGTTCTAGATCCAGCAGTTTTTGGTACCCCATGGTATCCATGGTTTATCTTCTAGATCTAAAACAATAATTTATAATCTAACTGGTAAATCATGATGGCATTGGATCAAGACATAGATCTCATGAAATAATCCTTTTCTCCCAAATATTAACCAACTGAGCATATGGATAACAAGGCTAATTCAGGACACACAAGTTTAGTGGGTGTGGAACAGATGGCTTTATTGAGTTAGTTAATCCATGAATACATTTATCCTTTAGAAATTGGCTTAGTTTTAGATAATGTTTCTCTTTACATGTAATAGATCATCTATCGTTATTTGTGGAGGGACATATGCTAGTAGATAATATAAAACCCATTAATAAAATTTCCTAAAATTCTTTTGGTAATCCACCACCTATTCAAGACAATAAGAATTGGTGGATTTGACTACTATATGATCCACTATATTGATAAGTAGATCATTTTAATGTTTGAGTAGGAGTAATAAACATAATAAAGTCTTTCCAAAGATAATTTTTAGGCTCTATTTTCCAAACTCTAAGCCATAGTATCCCAAGAAGAATCTTGCTAAGCAGAGTTGGTAGTGTAATTGTAATGATTAGATGACGAAATAACTATTGAAATTGGACACCATCAGTGGAAACTATATACTATCAAGGAAAGTTTCACAAATTACCAAGTAAAAATGGTATAAGTGGTCATCAAGAATGAAATTGTTTCTTCTAAGGAAACAATATTGTGTCTTACTGAATAAGATAAGACAGTGAGTCCATCCAATCTTCAAGATGATCCAAATAAATGTTAAAAATACATTTTTGATCTCAAGGCCTGTATGGAGGTAATTTTTTTATTGGTTACTCTTAATGAAGAGATATATAATTTTTGGATACACCTCCTCCTATTTTTTGAATGAAAACAAAATTTTCCTTGATTACTTTACCATTTTCAATTTCCTTATTTAATATAGATTATGACTTTGTAACAATGCATGAGATATTGAAAGAAAACAACAATATAACTTGAAACCATTTAAACTAAAAAATTGAAATAGGCCATGCAAATATTGATTACAAAGAAATTTATTTTTGAATTATTTTCTCTCAATCATTGCTCATGGATGAATATAGGAAGAAATACCATCATTGTAAACATGATTTATGTCATTCAGATGGGTTATTTACTTCTATTAATGTCTCATGAATATGTATAGGTAGAAATACCATTAGTTTGTACTATATTAAGTCTATTCAAATATGTAATGTGATTACTCAAAGTGATGAGGATTATAAAGAGGGAATTGTGATATAATTTTTCATTCTCCAAGACTGTTTTATCACCCTAAATATATATCTTCACACACTTTACACAAATATCTGAGTTATTATGTTAGAATAATTCTATAACTTTTTTAGGATAAGAGTATTAATGGGTATAGCTTGACTTCTTCTAGGTCATATGGTGGACTCCCCTAATATTTGTATCATTTTCTTTGTTTCCATAATTTTTTCCTAAACCTAGTATGGGGAGACTTAGTGGGTTAGAACTTGGATTTTACTTAGGATGTCATTTATTTTTTTCATCCTAATAAGATTTATACATTTTTATATTTAAAATTATCAATTTTTTCTAGATCCTGTGTGATAAAAGTCTAGCAAGCAGAGATTTTACTTTTCAACAAGTTTCCCTTTGTAAGTCTTTGAACTAGTGAATTCTATGTCTCTTTCCTTATATAGATTTAATATTAATCAAGTTAGACCAATGTGGCCAATATTTAAATTTGGATAAGTTTGACCAAAATGAATGAATCGGATTGTATAGATACATATACAAAATATATAATTACCCTGATACTGGTAGCTCGGAGTCAGTACTAATTTATTAAATTGGAATAGATACATGGCATAAAATCCATAAGGACCAATTAGTGTAGTAGTTTGGGAGAACTAGATACATACATGATACCCATTTTACAATGGGAATATAAAATAAAAATTATATAAATGGAAAAAATTGGAATCCTTGAACACATTCTAAGAATTGTTATTCATATCTTGGGGAAAGGAAAAAAAATAAGGCTGATCTCAAATTCTCAATAAGGGTTAAGTACAAATAAAAGTTATCATGAATAAATTATAATAATAAATATGTAAAGGTATATAAATTAACTATAAGGACCTGACCCCAGCTGCCTGGAGTTGGTGCCTTATTTGATTACGTTGGCATACATATGAAGAATATGAATCCTAAAGGACCGATTAATTTAGAATTATTGGAAACAAGTTACATACATAAGTTGATCATTACAACATGAAGGGAAAAACAACACTAATTTATTCCACTATCTACATCATGTCTCTTAGATTATGGTTGCATGTCATTCATAATTCACATCTTCATATCCTGAGAAAAATGAAACATAAGAAAGGGGTGAGATCAAATTCTCAGAAATATTAAGCAATACAACAGAAGATAATTGAAACATTAGACATGGTGAATAATTGAAAACACATGCCTTTAATAATAAATATGAACACATTATAGAAGGAAAATGAACTGAGTAAATAATGCCATAATAAAACATAACCATGAGTATTCTACTAGTCGAATAACCACATGAACTTTCAATTACTAGCTTCATAATGAGGTAAGTGCATATTCCTTACATTCTGAATCATTTTTTCATGGCCTCGGCCAAGACATCTACTGATTAAGGCCTCGACCAAAATCCATATCACATTGGGAAAGGTCTCATCCAATTCCACAACTATTTGTCTCATGAGACATACCGATGCATCGAGGGGCTATAGAGGGCCCCACCCATCACATAATAAGTTCAATTCATTCCTAATATTATTGGTGATAAACATAAACAACATATACATTCATATTGAAACTATCATATGAAATGTAACTATCTCTCTCTAATCATTAAACATAAAACACTAATCGTTCCAAGTAATATGGTGAATGGTTTTAGGATAGATCATACACAATAGAGTTAGTCATAAACCATTAAATAAAATATGGTATATTACTTCATAAATAATTAACCCCAATAATACCATGTAATCAACAAGAGTGTTGAATTAGATGAAAACACTCTTATAAAATCATTAAGCAATTCTTGAGATAAATACTCTTTTATTTTGAAAAGATGAGTTCTTTTGGGAAAATCTTTGTATAAAACCATAAGTGAAGTAAGATAGTATTTTCATAATAAAACGAGTGATTTTTTAAAGACAATGGTTTCCAAAAACAGAATACATAGTGCCCTTGAAAATAGGTATGAATTTGAGAAATTCCCTTGAATAGAGATTGTATTCTGGAAACAATTTTGAAAGTTCCTTTTAAAATGGGTAACTATCCATAAAATAAGGAAGGGTTATTGTTTGTAAACATATATATAATACTAACACAGAATATATGAGGAGTATATAACAATACATAATAATTTCATTGAGGTAATCAGACAATGAAAGTAACCCAAATGAAAATGGAAGTTCGGGTGGAAAAACCCTTACCTTAACTCCAAACGTGTTCCGCTCTTGTACTTAAGCTCCTGGAATATGAAATTATACATGTTAATAACTTATTTCAGAACATATTAGACATTTATTTAGTTACCATAATTCTGGTTAGTTCATTTATGTCTTTATTGGCAAGTTATTGTATTGAATTTCGTCGTTCTGGAGTGTTTGTTTCCTTTATTTTCATATTCAGTTCACTTGTTTTTATGAAATGAAGTTCATGTGTAATGGTTATAAATCTCCAGGATTGGAATTATATATTATTAATGAACATAAATAATGGATAATGGTCATTTCTATTATTTTGTTACATGTAATGAGGATGAATTATTAGATGACAACCACTTCGATTATTAGGAGGTATTTGGAATATTATGAACTAGTTTTGTCATATAACATAATTATATGTACATATTATGGTTAATGAATATTAATTAGGTTATAAAACATATATTATAGTCTGTTTAAACAATGAAAATCGTTTCATGACCCATAATGAAGAAGAAATTGAAGAACGAAACTTTGTCGTCCATGAAGGTTATAAATCTGAACCTTATGGACGTCGATTTCGTTTATAAAATAAAAGGGAGGGAGTAAGAATATTTATGGTGGTTCTTCCATTAACATGATATAAATCAAGTATATAGATGTTACTGGAGTTATCATGATAATTTGGATAGAGGAGTTGAGGATAAGATAACAAAAGTAGATAAATTCAAATAAAACCAAATGAGAAAGAATGGTGCTTTACCTCTTGAAATAACCTCCTTGAGAAACTCCTTAAGGGAAGGGGTTTTGGTATTTTGGAAAGACTAAGAGCTTCCTGGTCGTGGGGAGTGACTAGGGAAGGGTAATTGGGAATAACATTGAGGAGATTCATGGATTAGAGTAGTGAAGAGGAGAGGGAGTGGTGAGGGGTTTTTATAGTGGAGGAGAGGGGTATATTTTGATTATTTAATTCATTATTTTATTATTTCTCTCAAGATAACCAATAGTATTGTTTCATGTGACCCCTAATAGTAATAATGGAATGTTAATTCTAAACAAGTTGGCTTAAATCATCCTTTAATCACCTATGATGCAGTAAATCAAGTATTTAGCATTTATCGTATTTTATCGTATTATACTATTCATCAAAAATTCTAGAATTTCAGAAAAATCCCAAAAATTTACCCCTACCATTTTTTGACGTGTAGAATTAAAAGGTGAAGTCCATTTTTGAAAAATAATTTTCTAAATATTATTAATTTAACTTTTAAATAAAATCATACTTAATTCAAAAATTAACAATTCTAATTCTACGACTACTTCTTTATCACAATGAAAAATTAACCAAGATGTTATTATATTCTAGACTTAAGAAAATAAAATAATAATACAATTTACCATTCATTAGGGTCATATTACTATTCTAATGGTATGTTACTATTCACTAAAAAATCAAGTTTGTTCTATTGGACTCCAAATGACTTACTGAACACAACTCTAGATGACCATTTTTTGAAATTCAAAACATAGAAGAGGAAAAGTTGTGTTTAATGGATATATTATAAAATTTAATTCTATATTTATTTTCAAAACCTTGGGGTGTTACATTCTCCCCTCCTTACAAAAATTTCTTCCTCAAAATTCACAGAATATTACCAAAAAATATTCAAGTATGTCTTTAACAGAAGCTCCTCAGGCTCCCATGTTGCTTCCCCCATCTTATGGTTCGTCCATAGAACCTTCACCAGACGAGTCATCTAATTTATCATTACTTATTCTTTAATATCAAGAACTTTGATAGGATCTTCACAGTAAGATAGATTATTCTCAAGTTCCACTTCTTCATAAGTGAGTACATGTGTTGGGTTTGGCATGTACTTTCTTAACATTGACACATGGAACACATTGTGAACCTTGGAGAGACTTGGAGGCATTGCCAAATGGTAAGCTACGGCTCCAATTTGGTGCAGAATTTCAAAAGCTCTGATGTACCTGGGACTTAACTTTCCCTTCTTACCGAATCGTATAATACCCTTCCATGGAGATACCTTTAAGAAAACGTGATCACCTTCTTGAAACACCAAATCCTTCCTTCGATTATCTGCAAATCTCTTTTTCCTAATTTGATCTATTTTGATATGGTTCTGGATAATCTTCACCCTTTCCATTGTTTCTTCAAAAAGTTCTAGGCCCATGAGCTTTCTTTCACCAACATCATCCCAACAAGTTGTTGTAGGACATTGCCTCCCATATAATGCTTCATAGGGTGTCATCTGTATACTTTAATGGAAGCTATTGTTGTAGGAAAATTTTATGAAAGGTAAATATTGATCCCACATGCCTTGAAAATCAAGTGAAAAAGACCTCAACAGGTCTTCCAATGTTTGAATTGTTTGTTCTGATTGTCCATCAGTTTGTGGGTGGTAGGCAATGCTCAAACGAAGATCAGTATCTAGGGCCTTCTGAAGACTTTTCTATAATATTGATGTAAAACGTGGATAACGATCAGAATCAATCTATAGGGTTACTCTATGAAGTCTCACAGCTTCATTAATATAAAGTCTTGTTAGACGTTCAAGTAGTAGATCTTCTCTTATAGCAAGAAAACGTGCTAACTTGGTAAGACGATCAACAATGACCCATATTGCATTGTTCCTTCTAAGATTCTTTGGTAGTCCCATGACAAAGTCCATCATGATATTATCCCATTTCCACTCAGGTATGGGAAGAGGTTGCAATACTCCTCTAGGCTATTGCCTTCCATCTTTAACTTGTTGACAAACCATACATCTTGACACAAAATCAGAAATCTCCCTCTTCATGTTGTCCCACCAGAAATGTTCCTTCAAATCTCTATAAATCTTAGTGCTACCATGGTGTATAGAGAAATTGGAACTATGAGCATCATCCAACAATTCCATTTTTAGATCAGGTATATCGGGAACACAAAGTCTCTTCCCAAATTTCCAAATTCCATCTTCATATTCGAAGTCATTCAATCTCCCATCATTCACAGTTTTAATATTCTTTTGAAACTCCTTATCATCAGCCTGAGAAATTTTTATCCTTTCTTGTAGAGATGGTTTTGCAATCATTTGAAAAAGAATTGATGTTTCAACTTCCATGGTCATTTCCATATCCATCTTTACTAGATCCATGAAAATAGGATCCCTTTCAACTCTCATCTTGTTCAAAACTCCATGATACTTTCTGCTCAAAGCATCTGTCACCTCATTTTCCTTCCCTGGGTGGTAGTGTATCGTGCAATCATAATCCTTAATTAGTTCAAGACATCTCGTTTGCCTCATGTTGAGTTCTTCCTGTGAGAAAATATACTTCAAACTCTTGTGATCAGTATAAATCTCACATTTTTCACCATAGAGATAATGTCTTCATAGCTTCAAAGAAACAATTACAGCAGCTAACTCAAGATCATGAGTAGGATAGTTTTTCTCCTTAATTTTTAGCTATCGTGATACATAAGCAATAACCCTATCATTTTGCATAAGGACACAACCAAGTCCTTTCTTGGAAGTGTTACTATAAATAACAGACCCATCAGTCCCTGATGGTAGAATCCATATAGGATCATTGACTAAACTTCTCTTCAATTCATAGAAGGATTCTTCACAATATTTTGTACAATCAAATTTAACCCCTTTACGTGTGAGCTTCGTTGGCAGTTTAGCCAGTCGGGCAAAATTCTGTACGAAATGCTAAAAATAACTTTCTAAGCTAATAAAACTACATACCTCAGTTATGTTTGTTGGCGTAGGAAAATCTTGGATTGCCTTTATCTTTTCAGGATCAACTAGGATTCCATCCCTAGAGACAATATGGCCAAGAAAAGAAATCTACTGAAGCCAGAATTCATACATGCTAAACTTCCCATATAATTCATGTCTTCTAAGAGTCTTCAGGATAATGCGCAAGTGATTTTCATGATCTTTGTAGCTTCTGGAGTATACCAAGATATCATCAATAAATACCACTACAAAATCATATAGACATTCCTTGAAAACTATGTTCATTAGATCCATGAAGACAGAGGGTGCATTAGTCAATCCAAAAGGCATTACTGTAAACTCATAATGCTCGTACCTGGTTCGAAATGCTGTTTTTGGAATATCTTCCTTCTTCAAGCTCAACTAAAGATATCCAGATCAAAGATAAATCTTTGAAAAGTATTTATCTCCATGCAGATGGTAAAATAAATCATCAATGCGAGGTAGGGAATACTTGTTCTTTATTGTTATAGCATTGATCTCCCTGTAGTCGATACATAACCTCATGGATCAAACTTTCTTCTTAACAAATAGGATAGGTTCTCCCCATGGAGAAACACTAGGGTGGATAAATCCCTTATTACTCAATTAATCTAGTTGTTTATTTAGTTCCACTAACTCCACAGTGGACATTCTATAAGGGGTCTTCGATATGGGCCTTGAACCAGAAATTAAAATAATGGAAAACTAAATTTCTCGTTCTGGAGGATGTCCAGCTAAATCTTATAGAAACGCATCAACATATTCTCTTACAATAGGTACATCCTTTATTTGAACATTCCTTTCCTCACCCACATTTATTTCATTCTCTTCCTCCCTAATAATTGAATTTAGTTGATCTACTGGGGGTGGATCTAGATGAGAATCAGGTGGTGACGATTCTTCTCTTAAAGATAAGGTGTTCTTTATCATCATCATCAAAAATCATAACCTCCTTTTTCTTACAATAAATTTTTACTTCATGGGTTGAAAGTTAATCCATACTGAGGATTATATCAAATTCAATCACGGGTATGACAATGAGATCAGCAGATAAAGAACATTTTTATGCCCTAATGGGAACTGATTGACATAACTTTGTAGCAATGATACTTCCCTTAGGAGTTTTGACTAACAACTCCCTTGTTAAATCAAATTGGAAATATCTAATTTTCTTAGAAAATTGGGAAGATATGAAACAATGCGATGATCCAGAATCAAATAAACCATTGGCTAAACTTGAGGAAACAATTAAAGTACATGCCACCACATCATTAGGAACTTCAACCTCTGTAGTTGTGATTGCATAAGCTTGTCCCTAATACCTTGGCCTTTTCTGTTGCATATTTCCTTGAAGTTTTGAACAATCATTGGCATAGTGTCCCATCTCCCGATAACTATAGCATTGAACATCATTGGATTCCTTCTTACCTTTGTAATCACAAGAAATATGGTCTTTTTGAACACATTTGTAGCATACTCGTTTTCCTTTTAAGCATGCACCAGAGTGTTTCCTTCCATAATTGTCACATGGTGGAAATTAAACTCTTCCCTTCTTCCCCATTTCCTTATTTTCTTTCCCAGGGTATTCAGCAGCCCTCTTCGTTTCTTGCTTTCCCTTAAATCCATAAGACTTGGAGAATTATTTTTCTGTCTTGATGGGACATGAAACTATATCCTTATATGATGAAAAACATTAAGAGACCAGTGCCCGCCGGAGTAATGTCTTTAGGCCATCAAAGAATCGATCAATTTTTCTCCTTGGATTTCATATGTAGTCTACAACATGTCTTTATAATCTTGTGAATTTAGCCTCTTACCTTGCAACATTCTCATCTTCCTTCAGCTTCATATTCAAGAATTGTCTCTCCATATCTGCTCAGTGCTCACGAGGGAAATATTTTTCAAAGAAGATTTCCTTAAAATCTCTTCATTCCACCTCTTCTATCTCTTCCTCCTTCTTTGTGTATTGGATTAATGATCACCACAGATCTTCATCTCTTGATAGATGATATACTTCCATTACAACCTTCTCTCTTTCATTACTTCCCAAAGCGAGAAATATCTTCTCAAGGGAATATATACACTGCTATGCAACAAACGGGTTTGTAGTCCCGTTGAATGATTGAGGTTGTTGTCACATAAAGCGATCTAGCATGGCTCCTCCATATGGTGGATCCAAATGCTTCATACGGGTAAGTTTATTATTCATAACCTGAGTAAGTTGTCTCAGTATAGTTATGAGTTGCTCAGAACCAGTCACAGCACCAGACCCAACATCATTGTCTTGCGTTAGAGGAAAATCCCTACAGGGGACACGTGCATTCATGTGATTTCTATTCTGTCCACTAGGTGCCATATCTAGATAATGGAATACACTATATTAGGTTATGAATGATAATGTATAATCTTAACTTAAAAATACTCAGAAAAAATTGAGATCCAATGCATGGCTAATCCCATATTCACAAAAATGGTTTCTTTGAGAAATATTTACATTAAACTCCTTCATAATGGCTTGTAAAAAAAATGATAATTATCCTAAGCATATCCATCAAGAGTGTCATAACCAAGAGTGCAGCAAGGCCCATTGTCATGCACCAGTTCCTGTTCGAGTCTAGCTTAAAGTGGTGGTTTCAGGTTTTACCCCTAGATACATTTGTTCCAGATCCGCCTCTACCTGTTCGTATCTAGACAAGGATGTATTGATTGAAAGATCCATATAATCTATTCCTTACCAAAATACCAGGATATTATTGTATGTATATCCTCAAAGACAAACTTAGGGACTCTTCCCTAATTCTACGTTTTCTAAATCTAATTTCTATGTATTCTACTAAACTTCCTCTGATACCAACTGTAAGGACCCGACCCCAGTTTCCTGGAGTTGGTGCCTTTTTTGATTACGTTGGAATATATACAAGGAAAATGAATCCCAAAGGACCAACTAGTTTATTATTATTGGAAACAAGTTACATACATAGGTTTATCATTACAACATGAAGGGAAAAACAACACTAATTTATTCCACTAGCAAGATCATGTCTCCTAGATTATGCTTGCATGTCTTTAATAATTTACTTCTTCATATCCTGAGAAAAATGAAACATAAGAAAGGGTGAGCTCAAATTCTCAGTAAGAGTAAGAAATACAGTGGAAGATAATATAAACATTAGACATGGTTAATAATTGAAAACACATGCCTTTAATAATAAATATAAACACCTTATGGAAGTACAATGAACTAAGTAAATAATGCCATAATAAAACATAACCATGAGTATTCTACTAGTCGAATAACCACATGAATGTTCAATTACTGGATTCATAATGAGGGAAGGGCATATTCCATACATTCTGAATCATTTTTTCATGGCCTCGGCCAAGACATCTACTGATTAAGGCCTCGACCAAAATCCATATCACATTGGGAAAGGTCTCAGCCAATTCCATAACTATTTGTCTAATGAGACATACCGATGCATCGAGGGGCTATAGCAGGCCCCACCCATCACATAATAATTTCAATGCATTCCTAATATTATTGGGGATAAACATAAACAACATATACATTCATATTGAAACTATCATATGAAATATAACTATCTCTCTCCAATAATTAAACATAAAACACTAACCGTTCCAAGTAATATGGTGAATGGTTTTAGGATAGATCATACACAATAGAGTTATTCATAAACCATTAAATCAAATATGGTAGATTACTTCATAAATGATTAACCCCAATAATACCATGGAATCAACAAGAGAGTTGAATTATATGAAAACACTCTTATAAAATCATTAAGCAATTCTTGAGATAAATACTCTTTTATTTTGAAAAGAGGAGTTCTTTTGGGAAAATATTTGTATAAAACCAAAAGTGAAGTAAGATATTATTTTCATAATAAAATGACTGATTTTTTAAAGATAATGGTTTCCAAAAACAGAATACATAGTGCCCTTGAAAATAGGTAAGAATTTGAGAAATTCCCTTGAATCGAGATTGTATTTTGGAAACAATTTTGAAAGTTCCTTTTAAAATGTGTAACTATCCATAAAATAAGGAAGGTTTATTGTTTGTAAACATATATATAATACTCACACAAAATATATGAGGAGTACATAACAATACATAATAATTTTATTGAGGTAATCAGACAATGAAAGTAACCCGAATGAAAATGGAAGTTCGGGTGGAAAAACCCTTACCTTAACTCCAAACGTGTTCCGCTCTTATACTTAAGCTCCTGGAATATGAAATTATACATGTTAATAACTTATTTCAGAACCTATTAGACATTTATTTAGTTACCATAATTCTGATTATTTCATTTATTTCTTTATTGACAAGTTATTGTATTGAATTTCGTCGTTTTGGAGTGTTCGTTTCCTTTATTTTCATATTCGGTTCACTTGTTTTTATGAAATGAAGTTCATGTGTAATGGTTATAAATCTCTAGGATTGGAATTATATATTATTAATGAACATAAATAATGGATAATTTTCATTTCTATCGTTTTTTTACATGGAATGAGGATGAATTATTAGATGACAACCACTTCGATTATTAGGCGGTATTTGGAATATTATGAACTAGTTTTGTCATATAACTTAATTATATGTACATATTCTGGTTCCTAAATACTAATTATTTTATAAAACATATATTATAGTATGTTTAAACAATTAAAATGGTTTCATGATCCGTAATGAAGAAGAAATTGAAGAACGAAACTTCATCGCCCATGAAGGTTATAAATCTGAACCTTATGGACGTCGATTTCGTTTATAAAATAAAAGAGAGGGAGTAAGAATATTTATGGTGGTTCTCCCATTCACATGATATAAATCTATTATATAGATTTTACTGGAGTTATCATGATCATTTGGATAGAGGAGTTGAGGAGAAGATAACTAAAGTAGATAAATTCAAATAAAACCAAATGAGAAAGAAGGGTGCTTTACCTCTTGAAATAACCTCCTTGAGAAACTCCTTAAGGGAAGGGGTTTTGGTCTTTTGGAATGACTAAGAGCTTCCTGGTCGTGGGGAGTGACTAGGTAAGGGTAATTGGGAAGAACTTTTAGGATATTCATGGATTATAGTAGTGAAGAGGAGAGGGAGTGGTGAGGGGTTTTTATAGTGGAGGAGAGGGGTATATTTTGAATATTTAATTCATTATTTTATTATTTCTCTCAAGAAAACCAATAGTATTGTTTCATGTGACCCCTAATAGTAATAATGGAATGTTAGTTCGAACCAATTGGGCTTAAATCATCCTTGCATCACCTATGATGCAGTAAATCAAGTATTTAGCATTTATCGTATTTTATCGTATTTTACTATTCATCAAAAATTCCAGAATTTCAGAAAAATCCCAAAAATTCACCCCTACCATTTTTTGACGTGTATAATTAAAAAGTGAAGTCAATTTTTGAAAAATAATTTTCTAAATATTATTAATTTAACTTTTAAATAAAATCATACTTAATTCAAAAATTAACAGTTCTAATTCTACGACTACTTCTTTATCACAATGAAAAATTAACCAAGATGTTATTATCTTCTAGACTTAATAAAATAAAATAATAATAAAATTTACCATTCATTAGGGTCATATTACTATTCATAATACTATTCATAAGGGTATGTTACTATTCACTATAAATCAAGTTTGTTCTATCAGACTCCAAATGAATTACTGAACACAACTCTAGATGACCACTTTTCGAAATTCAAAACATAGAAGAGACAAAGTTTTGTTTAATGGATATATTATAAAATTTCATTCTATATTTATTTTCAAAACCTTGGGGTGTTACATTAACCCACATTCCATTTAAATAAATTTTTTATCATGATAAGATAAGGAATAATCAATATGGTAAGGTAAATACTGAACACATATGCCATTTAATTAATAATCTGAGAATGAAATGCATCTATAGATAATATCATAGTGAACATGTGATGGATAATAATAATATTTGATTTAAAATTAATTCAATGATAAATTATTGGACATCATGATCTCGGGAATCATGATACCTCTACCATCAAGACATTTTACAAGATGGTTTAAACTACAGGTAGAAACCCATTTAGTTTGGCCAACTGATTTTTATTGTGAGACCTACTAATGCATCGAGGGGATATATAATTATGGGACACACCCATAACTTCATTTTAAAATCATTCCTCATATATTTAATAATTGATTTAATTCATGAATAATATGTCTTATCAATGAAAATTCGTATTGGGTAAACGATATGGATTTATTAATTTTTTCCTATTTAATCAAATAACATTCAAATTTTACACCATATGTAAAAATAGTATACAGTTTATGAAATAATCATATCTATAATGAAGTAATATGGATATTTAAGATAAATTTGATGAATAATGAAAAATTATTACAAGAAAGTGATTGTTTCAACATAAAGTTAACAATCATAAAAGAAAATGAGATTTTAATAATAACCTTTACCACTTGGTAATTTTCATGTAAAACCCCCTTGAATGAAATAATTAAAATTAAAACTTAAAATACCATTATTTATGAATGAATAATGATATTTCATTTCAAAGGGGCTATGTATACACCATATAAAATAAATTATTTGGATAACATTATTATATGCCTTAGTGAAGTGGAATTGAGTCGAAGTCCCTTACCTTGAGTCTGACTAATCACGTACGCTATTTATCTTCCTAAATAATAAACTTATGTTAATTATTTACTTACTTAAGAACATTTTTCAATGTTATTATTCATTTTATTTTATTAATTACCATTTAATATAATATTTCTTAATCAATTAATTTTACATCGGATGCTTCGATGATATTTGGCTTATGGGTCAAAAATGACTTTGGGTAGGTTGGCTATGGTCAAAGTGGTAATTATTTAAACATATAAAAAATAATAATAATTAAATTATTATCATATTTATACATCAGTTATACTTTTAAACCCAGCCATGAAATATAGTTATGGTAAATGAATTTCGTAACAATCATAGAGATGATAGGTTGTATGTATGCATTAGAAACGTTGACATTTTTCAACGATCATTATCGAAAGGTGGTATGTAATATTTTATCCTTAAAAATGATAATAATATAATAAATACCATATAAAATCTTTAAATATAATTATATATATCATCCATGATGTTTGGTTATGAAAATAGAGTCACATAACTTTTGGAAGCAGGTAGTCCACACGTGCACGAATGACGTTATCATCTTTCAATGAGTGAAAATGTAAGAATGAAAATTATATATTAATTTTTTAGAATAATAAATATGTCATTAAGATAAAAATTATTTCATTTGAATAATATATACTCATTAACTTTATCCTTATCACCTTCCATGTAAAGTGTTAGTGAAAGACGAATCACATCACTTCGCAAGGTGGTAGTTCGTCATACACACGAGTAACGTTATCATATCCACTAAAAATGCAAAGTAAAAAAGATATATATGATATAAAGAGTATAGATGTATAATAATGTTATAAATATTATATATATAATTTATATTCGTCATCTTATCCAACCGTGAGAGGTGGTAATGGAAAAATGAATGACATCAGTTTGCAAGGTGGTAGCCTGTTGTACACAGGAATGATGATTTCTTAACCCATTTGATGAAAGTGGGGATGTTTCTAGGTAATTAACATAATACTAAAAATCTATGTATATATAATATACTTATTTTATTATATCATCATGGTTTAATTATAATTTAAATGGGTGGATGATGAAATAAAATAAAAATGCTCAATGAAGAACATTGCCTCTTCTTCACGTAACCTTCTTTGGTTTGCACTAAAAGCCTTCCTTGGTTTAATTTATGCCAAAAATAAGGCTTATAGGATGATTTTATGTAATATTTTAAGTTATTGGGGTAGGTATTGTAAAAAAACGGGTTTTAAAGTGTGAAGAAGACAAGAGAGGGAGTAGCCTTTTATAAGTGAGGTGAGTGGCACACTTGTAATATTTTGAAAGAAAAGGTGTACCCACATTTTTAACATGACAAATAGTCCAAAAATAGATTATTATAGAGTATTATAGATTATAAGGTAAAACTATGGACATAAAATATATTTTAGACAAGTTTTTAGGTATTTTTAACCCCTATCATTTTAGTTTAACCCTTGGTAACCCCATTTTTACTTTAACTGTTGTAAATAATTTTTACTATTTTACAATTCATTATGGTAAAAATTTAATTTAAAATTATTAGATAATAGAAATTTTTATGATTATAAATATTTAATCCATTTTTCCAAATTTCATTTTCATAAGTGGAAATTTTAAATTTAAAATAAATCTCATAGGTGGGATGAGAAAGTGAATTTTTAAAGAGAAAATGTTTAAAAGTTTAAAATTTTATTAAGTAAAAATTAAGTTTTAAAATGATTATAATGAACTAAATTGGATTAATAGATATATAATTTAATTAATTTTAATTTAAAATGAATTAAAAATATAATTTATCTTTATAAAAAATTAAAGGAAAACGTATTACTCAATTAAAATTTAGTATTTTCACTATTCATCGAAAAATTAAACATTTCATAAAAATACAAAAAACAATCACACTAAGATAATTTATATATTATGGTTTAAAAAATGAATTTAATTTTATAAAATTAATTTTATAAAATTTTTAAAAATTAATTCTAATTATTTTCAAGAAGTGATAATAAACTTTCTTTTAGAAAAACCAATATAGTTTTTCCTAAAACCTTTATTTTTATTTTAAATAATTCATATTTTTATTTCAAATCAATAGATAAAAAATTAATGTGTAAAAAAATATATTATTCACAACTTATTTAGTTCCATTCATTCCTGCTAATTTAACTGCTATGTTATGACGGTCATGTTTAAATAATATGTTAATAGAGTATCATGTTTCATTTAATATCAGTGTTGCATGCTTCGCAAGCTATTGAAGAAATTAAATTTATTCTAAATGAAATATATTGTAAAGTCTTGGGGTTTTACACTATTTCATCTTACAAAAATATCATCCTTGAAATTTCATGGATTTTACCTTCTAAATAGATGATGGTAGTTCTTATTCATAACATCCTCTAGTTCCCATGTTGCTTCCACCATTTTTTTTAATTTCTCCAAAGTACCTTTACCAGGTCAGTCGTCCGATTCATCAAAACTTTCTCTCTAGTATCAAGAATTTGTATGTGTTCTTTACATTAAGATAGATCATGTTACAATTATATTTCATCAAATGTGAACACATGAATTGGGTCTGGCATATACTTATTTAAAAATTATATATAAAACATATCATGTACTTTTGAGAGATTTTGTTGAATTTACAAAAAATAAGAAACAGATCCAATTCTTTCAATGAATTCAAAGGTTCTTATGTACTAAGGGTTTAGTTTCCATTTCTTTCCCAACCTTATAAAACCCTTCCATGGAGATATTTTCAAAAAAATATAATCTCCCACTTGGAATTCCAAATCTTTCCTCTGATTATCGGTACATCTATTTTTCCTACATTGAGATACTTTATTTTGATCCTATATAGCCTTTACCTTTTTTGTAGTTTCTTCAATAAGTTTTGGGCCTATGAGTTTCCTTTCACTGACTTTATACTAACAGGTTGTACTATGACATCTCTTTCAATATAATTCTTCCTGTGGAACCATTTGAGTACTTGAATGGAAACTATTGTTATAGGAAAACTCTGTCGAAGGTCAATACTTATCCCACATACTTTTAAAATCAAGTGAGAATATACTCAATATGTATTCTTTTGTCAGAATAGCCCTTTCAGGGTGTACATCAGTTTGAGTATGATAAAAAGTTCTCAAATGAATCTTAGTATCAAGATCCTTCTGAATACTCTTCTAGAATTTTGATAAAAAATGGGGATCATGATTAGACACAATTGAATAAGGTGCACCATGAAGTCTTACAACTTCAATAATATATATCCTTGTAAGGTTATCAAGAGGTAAATATTATCTTATATTGAGAAAATTTGTAGATTTGGTTAGGTGATTAATGATAACCCATATTGTATCATTCATTATAGGATTCTTTAATAATACTATAACAATTTCCAAAGTAATGTCATCCAATTTCCACATAGGAATAGGAAAAGGTTTCTTAAATCTTATAGAATTATATCTCATATAATTCACTCATTTACAAACCAAACATATGGACAAATATTTATCAATTTCACACTTTATTTTATCCCCTAATATTTTTCCCATCAAACCATTTTTTATATTTATACTACTGGGATGTATATAGAAATCTGAGCAATGAGCATCATCTAACAATTCCATTTTTTTCTCCGATATAGATGGAAGGCATAATATCTTTCCAAATTTAAATACACCATCTTCACAAACTATTTCTTTTAATTACCCATCATTCACATCTTTAATTTTCTTCTGAAAGTTCTCATGATCTAATTGAGAAATTTTTATTTTTCTAATAAAGATGTTTTTTAATCATTTGAAAAATGAGTGGTGTATCCCCTTCCTTAATAATTCTTATATATATATTTAATAGATCTAGGAATATATGATCTCTCTCAGTCCTTATTTGGGTCAGAATTCCATAATCATTCCTAATCAATGTATCAACTTCCTTATTTTCTTTCTTTGAGAGTTATTGTATTGAGAAATCATAACCATTGACTTACTTGAGCAATCGAATTTATCGCATATTGGGATCTTTCTTTGAAAATATGTATCTTAGGTTTTTATGATCTCTTTATATCTCACACAATTCACCATAGATATAATGTATTCATATCTTCAAAGCAAATATTATAGCTACCAACTAAAGATCATGGGTTAGATAGTTCTGTTAGAGAGTCTTCAATTGCCTTGATTGATATGAAATAACTCTATCATTTTTCATTAGGAAATAACCATGTCCCTTATTTGATGCATCGTTATATATCATATACATATAATTTCTGAATTATAGATTTGAAATTAGAGCATTTTCCAATATCATATTTTGTTCATCAAAATATTCTTTAAATTTCTTTTTTCAAATAAACTTAACCCTTTACCTGTGATCATTGTTAATGGGTTAGATAATCGGTAAAAAAAATTAACTAATCTACAAGATTAAGATTCCAAACCAATGAAACTACATACCTTAGTTACGTTCTTTGGTATAGGACATTCTCTAATTTCCTTCATTTTCACAGGATCAATTAATATTCCATCATTTGAGAAAATATTTCCAATAAAAGAGACTTCTTAAATCTAGAATTCACACTTACAAAATATTCCATATAAATTCTTCCTTATAAGAGTCTTAATAATCATCTAAAAGTGATTATCATGTTCCTCATAGATTTTTTAATATACCAAAATATCATTAATGAATACCACAACAAAATCATCAAGATATTCTTTTAATACTTTGTTTATTAGATCTATAAAAATAGAGGGCGAATTAATCAATAAAGATGGAATTACTATAAACATATAATGTTCATACCTCATTTGAAAAGATGTTTTTGGAATTTATTCCTTATATACTCGTAATTGATGATTCCCAAAATGAAGGTTAATCTTTAATAACTATTAGGTTCCAGGAAGTTGATGTAATAAGTCATCAATATGAGGAAAATGATACTTTTTTTATCATAATAATATTGATTTTAAAATAATCAATTCATATCCTCATGGATCCATCTTTATTTTTAATGAAGAGAAAAGGGGCTCCCCATATTGAAACATAGGGTAAAATTGATGTCTTATCACCCAACTCCTCTAGTTGTTTCTTCAACTCCACTAATTCCATAGTGTTAATTCAATAGGGAGTCCTTGATATTGATCTTACATCATGGGTTAAATTAATGTAAAATTGCACTTCACACTTTAGGGGATTTCTAGGTAATTCCTCAAGGAATACATCAATGAATTCATGTTCAGTAAGTATATCCTCAATTTGAATATTAGCTTACCAATCCCTATATTTATTTCTCTTCTTCTCCAAGAAACTCATTTAGTAGAGAAATTGGGTGTAGATATATATATGACTTAGATGATGACGTCTCTACTATAAATATAAGGAGTTATACATCTTCCTCGAAAATAATAATTTTATTCCTATTTAAATAAATATTTGCATTATATTTTGGAATCCAATACATACCATGGATTATATAAAATTAAAATATAGGTACGATAATAATGTTAGAAAATAAAATCACATTTGTGAGTTATAATGCGGACTTCTTGACACATCCTCATTATAGTGATACTTCCCCTAAGATTTTTAATAGAGATCTCCCTTTTAAAATTAAATGGGAAATGTATAATTTTTTGGAAAACATGGTAGATATAAAAGTGTGTGAGTATCCAGAATCAAATAAATAATTTTATAAATTTGAATATATGATTAGAGTGCCTTCCACCACATCATTAGGTACTTCCACCTTAGTTGTAGTGATCTTATATGCTTGTCCTTCTCCCCTTGGACTCTTCTATGGTGGATTCCCTTGACACTTTAGTCATTAGTGTGAATAATGCCCTATTTATTTATATATTAAGCATTAGACATAATTTATATGTTTTTTACCCTTTCATTCATAATCCAAATAACCCTTATCTCAACACTTTTAGAAAAATACCATTCCATTTAAACACTTCCTGTGAGGTTTCTTTTTGAAATTTTCACCTGATGAATATTGATCAGTGCTCCTCTTCTTCTTTGGCACATTCCCTTTATCTTATTGATTAGATAACCTCATATACCCTTTATTTCCATTGAATATTTAAGATAAATAAAATCCCTTATCTTTTTATGTCATGTAAAACTATTTCATCATATGATGAAAAATATTGAGACCATCACCCTTTTGGGACTTGGCTTAATCCCTTAAAATAAATGGTCAATATTGCACTCCATTTTTCATATGTAATCCATAGAATTCCTTTATAACCTTCTAATGGAAGCTTCATAAACTATAACACTTTATTCTTCCTGTTTATTTAAGCTAGGAAAATTTTTATTAATTTTAGTTTGTTTCGACTGAGAGAAATATTTTTCAATGAATGAATCTTTAAAATATTTCCATTCAATGAGTTCGATTTCCTCTTTCTCTCTAGTGTTACAGATCAATGACCACCATTGATTAGAATTACCTTTGATAAAATACACTATAAGTGTTACCTTTTACTTTTCAATTCATCATAATACCATAAATATCTTCACTAGATACATGATACATTGCCCGAATACCATTAGATTAGCAGTCTCACCAAATTAAGGGGGATTCTGTCACATAAAGCAATCAAAAATAAAATAGTCTCACTGTGGATTAGGTAATTCCATATGGGAATGGTTATTTATCATAACCTGATTAAGCTACCCTAATATATCTATAATTTTCTTAGTTATAATACCAGCTTTATTGGTTTCCTCATCATGTAAATCTCTATAATGGCCATGAGTATTGATACTCTTCTTTTTTAAAGGTTCCATTTCTAAAAAATGGAATATACTCGCTTAGATCATAAAATTATGAATTTTAAATCATAATTTATAATTAAAAATATTGTGTAAAAAATATAATATATTAAAATTTATTCATTTTTAATCTCATAATCATAAACTTGGTTCCTTCAGGGTTATTTTTATCTTTAAATCCATTATAATGGTTTGTAATGAAAATTTGAATTATCCTAAGAATATATCCTAGGAGTACTAAACTAGATGTGTAGTAAGGCTCATTTTCATGCACCATTTGATTATTGGGTCAAGCACGATGTTCCCTTTTTGGATTTATTAACATGTTATATATGATTACTTAATCAATTAAGTTTACGTTGGATGTTTCAACGATATTTGGATTATGTTTCAAAAATGACTTTGGGTAGGTTGACTATGGTTAAAGAGGTCATTATTTAAACATATAAATCAAATTAATAATGAAATAATTTTTATATTTGTATATCTATTATACAGTTAAAACTGATCATGAAATATGGTTATGAAAAATTAATTATTTTATGATCATAGAGACGGTAGGTCGTACATATGCATGAGTAAAATTTCCATTTTTCAATGATCATTATGGAAAGGAGTTAAGTAATATTTTATCCTTACATAATGATAATAATATCATAAATACAATATTAATAGTTCAATATACTTATATATATCATCCATGTTCTGTGGTGATGAAAATAGAGTCACATCACTTCATGAAGGAGATAGTCTACACATACATGAATGACAATATCATCTTTCCATGATTGAAAATGTAAGAAATAAAATGATATGCTATCTTATAAGAATAATAAATATTTCATAAATATCATACATATTTTAGTTATATAACATATATTCAATAAATTTTTCCTTATCACCTTCCATGTAAAGTGTTATTAAAATACAAATCACATTGCTTCATGAGGCGGTAGTCTACCATACACATGAGCGACGCTATCACATCCTCTATGGAATGGAAATTAAAAACGTTATATATGATATAATGACTGTAGAGTTATAATTATTTTATAAAAATAATATTTATACATTATATTCATCATTGTATAAAACCATGAGAGGTGGTAATGGAAAAACAAATGACATAGGTTCTTGAGGTGATAGTTTTCCGTACACAAAAATGATGATTTTGTAACCTATTTGATGGATGTGGGTAAGATTTAAGGTCATCAAATTAACATAAAAATATATAATATAATTAAGATACTGAGGTTATTATATCATCTTGTTTTAATAATAATTTAAGGAGGTCTAGGAAGAAATATAATAAAACTTTTCTTTGAAAAATGTTACCTCTTCTTCATGTAACCTCCTTAAGATTGCACAAAAATACTTCCTAGGTTGGATTTATGTCAAAAATAAGGCTTATATTATTAGGGTATGAAATTGGGGAAGTGATTTTGGAAATTATGGTCTTATCCAAAATGGTGTGATGGTGTGAAGAAGATAGGATATGAGGTAGCCTTTTATAAGTGAGGTGAGTGGCACACTTGTAATTTTTTGAAAGAAAAAGGTGTATCCACATTTTTCACATTCCAAAAGGGTTATAAATGAGTTATTATAGAGAATTATAAATTATAATAAAATATTCCTATAAAATATATTTTATAAAAAAATTAGTCCTTTTTAACCCTTATCTTTTTAGTCCCCCCTCCCCTGTAAACCAATGTTTACCTTAACTAGGTAAATGGTTTTACTATTTTTAATATTAATTAGGGTAAAAAATTAATTTGGACTTATTAGATAATATAAATTTTGATGATTTAAAATATTTAGTCTATTTTTCTAAATTCCATTCACATAATTAGTAAAATTTAAACTAAAATTAATCTCATAGATGCAATGAGAAAGAGGGGTTTTAAAAATAAATTTTCAAATGTTTAAAAAGTTTTGATATCAAAATTCACTATAAAAAGGATTCCAATGATAAAATATTATATTAATATATATATTATTAAACTAATGTTACTTTAAAACTAATTAAAAATATAATTTAACTTTATAAATAGTTTAAATGAACATGCAGTTTTTCAATTGAAATTCAGTATTTTTCACTATTTATCAAAAAATAAAACATTTCAATAACAAATCCCTAAAATTTAACCTAAGATAATTTTTATTTTATTATTTAAAAAATTTAGTTCATCTTATAAAATTAATTATCAAAAATTGGTAAAAAAATAATTTTAAATTCTGTTCGTGATGTGTAAATAAGTTGTCTTAAAGAAAAAAATACATTTTTTCAGAAAACATTTTTTTTATTTTAAATGATTCTTATTTTAATTTATAATAAATAGATAACAAATGAATATGTTTAAAATATATATATTTAATAGTTTATTTAGTTCTATTCATACCCTCTAATTTAATAGTAGGTTTATAATGGTCATGTTTAACTAATATTTTAAAAGAGTATCACGTTTCGTTTAAACCCAGTATTGTCTGCATCACAAGCTATTGAAGAAATTAAATTTATTATAAAGGAAATATATTATAAAGTCTTATGTTGTTAAAAAAGCCTAATTTTATTGGTTATCCCAATTTTATTAATGAAAAAAAACTAAATGAATAATGTAAAAAATTTAAGTTTATGGCACCTGGGCCATGTATTTTTGTAGTTTATGGTCGAATAGCTTTGATCAAACTGAAGCAATCTATATAGAGAAATGGGTGAATAAAAAATTAATGTAAATAGAAAACCAATTTATGCACATGTAAACATCCTCAGTAGATGGTGCATATAGTTTACAGCCAAAGTTCACAGACAAGATGTTGCAGATGTTTAAGGTGAGACAGCTTGGAATAAATGGGTGGGACCAGTTAGCTAGAAAGGGTGGAAACAAACCTATCATAGATAAAGTTCCCATTGTTAAAATAGACTGTATAAAAAATCGAATTTATTTTTATGTTCATGAAGCTTATATTTTTAGGTCATGCAGTTTTAGTTCATGGTATAGGGACCAACTAAAGGTTCAAAGATGATATGTTGTGTACATGCTTTAAAAATGTGTGTGATGCACGGATGTGTAACATCAAGGGTTTCCAATCCCCTTTAATTGTTATATTATGGATTGTGTAATTCATTACCCCAATGTGTTTTTAATAAAGTATTATGAAATGGTTCACATATGTCAGGGATAAGCAATGAATATTTTCAAATGATGGGTTCTATTATAATGGTGTTAGGGCATGTGGGGATTAGAGGACCTTTTTCTTAGGATAAAAGAATGTCTATGATTAGTAGGCCAAATTTAGGGAAGTATATAGAGACAAATTGGTTCATCTATGAATATCTAAGTATTGGTGTGTCTTTTTAGGATGAATGTACTTGTTATTAATACCTACAAAAGGTGTGTGGGGACTCAGACATTTAGGAAATTAAGTAGGCTCATGTAAAAGAGTGTATTTGAGAAGGAATTTAGTACCCTAAAGGTTATGCCATTGTGTATTGAACACAATACTGGGGTGAAGATATATTATATACAATCTCCATAACTTTTTCCTAAGCGATTTGTTTCAATAAGAATGTCTTAGATTTTTCGAGGGCCATATGGTGGGACCAACTAGTTTTTTTCTTTTTTATGTTTTTTCTCTATTTCTTTCATAAGATTAAAAATGAAAAGCTTAGCGAGTGTAGACAATACTTTTTCTCAAGATTCCCTTTATCGGTGTTTAACCTCATATGTTTTATATCTCTTTCATTAGCAGTTTAAAGTTAATTAAACCATCAATTGTTAAAGTTTAGGTATGCTCAACTTTGAATAAGGTTAACATAGTTTAAGGTAATGAAACATGGACCAAAATTCATCAAGATAGTCTATCTAGTGGAAAAGGAATGGTTTACCTGATGTGAATGATAGATCAATACCACTATAATTTATCTCAAATGGGTTAACATAGTTTATAGTCATGATATGTAGACCATATGTGAAACAAAACAGATCAATAAGGGTTCCAGGGCCAATAAATCTCAAAGAACTTTTGAATTCTTGATGTTCATGCTATAAATTATGAATCATGGTATTCATGTCCGGAGTTATGATATGTGATAGGTATGAAAGGGATGACTACAAACCAAATTGGTATGATGGGTTCTTCTGTGATGTTATCAGGGTGTAGGGATATTAGAGTTCCTTTTATTAGGATGAAAAAATCCTTAGGCTGGGTAGAAAAATTGGGGTCATGCATATATGATTCAAATTGGGACATGTATACATTGATAAATAGTG
This sequence comes from Viscum album, assembly GCA_963277665.1. Lineage (NCBI taxonomy): Eukaryota > Viridiplantae > Streptophyta > Magnoliopsida > Santalales > Viscaceae > Viscum > Viscum album. The sequence goes on from OY728145.1 coordinate 953,789,881, forward strand.
GTGTACCTTAAATCCAAAAGCTCTCATTATCGATATTCTTGAGTGGTTTTTGGAAATCTAAGACACTTGAAACATGAAGTGTGGATTATGGAATGTAATGTTTAGAAAAGGTGAAGGAGGCATCCCAGACCTCATTTGGACATGGTTTGGATTTTTTTTATCCCTTGGAAATGAGTGAAAATTGGTGATGTTATATGTAGTTTAACATTGTGAAACAAGTACTTTGATGTTGTTTAGTTTAATATCATGTGATAAGGACTTACCTATGAGTTTTTTACGCATATATATACTATGTTCAAGATAACATGGACTTATCTTAGTGATAAAGTGGTGAAGGGAAACCCATGATGAATGAAAGGGTCTAAACACTGATACAATGTGGGGGTTTGATTAGATGTCGTAGTTCATCCCTAGAAAAATTATTTTTGAAATCGCTATATATCCTACAGGGGTAGAAATAAATCCACACATAATTAATTTTTGATTTATAGTCTCTACACTAATCTATGTTAGATTATTAGTATAGGAATTTAGTATTTAGATATGGGATTGGAAAACTAATGAATTGTATAGCTACACCCAAGGGGATGTTCTAAGGTATGGTACATTATGATTGAGAAGGAGATAAACATCTAGAATTATTAGGGTTAAAAGGGAAATTTTACCTCAACTTATGATATCCTATATTATGTTCTTCTACATAGATATTTCTCTTAGATATGGTAGTTTTGTTGTAAGACTTGAATTACTCTATCCAATTTGAGGTTATATAGGGTGGACTGGATTTCATGAAATTTAATGTCATATGGAAAGGACTTAGATGTTGTGTAGTTAAACATCATGAGTTAAGGACTTATATGTAATTATCCAAAAGATGAGGAAATTTTATCATATCATAGGTCTATGGATATATAACCATATATTTAAAGCTTATTACTCTGCTAACTTATATAAGACACAACAACCTTTCTTGATCACCAAATGAGGAATAAAATACTTGAAGCCAACAGAGAGATGGTTTGAGGTTTTATTAGAATTAATGGTTGTGCCTAAGCTAGAGGATTGAATCATTACTACATATCTCATAACAATAATAATCAATCCATATATAGTTCTTTAATAGGGTTACCTTTAACATTAACCATTGGATAATGAATTCTAGGTTAAAGGTTCCTATGTAGATCTGTATCACACATAAGAGAGAGGATAATTTGGTTGATTAAATTAAATATGGACTTGGGATTAGATATCCAGGCATCACTATGTATCCTATGAGAGTAGGAATCCAACTATATTTAGTTCTTTAAAGGCATATTCTATACAGATCAAACTCAAGTGCAAGAGGAGGAAATTTGGATTCACCTTAACATCGAGTTATTGAGAAAGCTAGATGTGGATGGGGAGGCCCATATATTAAGTTGAAAGTGGGAATAATTTTTTGATAGAATTTGTGGTTGGTCTTAGGATAAGGGATCCATGCATAACTATATATCCTACCAGAGTAGAAATCAAGCCACATGTTTTTCTTACATGGGAGAATTTTGTTTGAATGCATATTGATGCACCAAAAGGGCTTTCACATTGATCTAATGGGTCTCACCAACAATACAACCCAAATGGTCCAATGGGTTATATATGTAGGGACTTATCTTATGAAGTTTAACATCATGTAACTAAGATAAGATTCATTACCTCGGGATTTGTTGCATCTCGATCATTTTGATCAGAATGATTAATACCAAACTTCTAAGATCACATGATTCATACTCATTGTAATAAAAAAGAGATAATTTTTATATTGTTTTAATTGAACAAGGGTGTATGATGGGTAACTTAAAAGGGGTGTTTTTTATCTTGATTCAAGCACAAAAACATTACATGAGTTTAATAATCATGTTGGGAAAAAAGGTTAAGAAAGATAAAAATTAATTGATGGGTATAGGATTGAATATTAAAGTGTCACTTTGTATCCTATAAAAACGAATCAAAGAATACATATACTTCTTGAATATGGGTATAGTTTTTGTATATTAGTTTAGAATGATAGGAATTGAGAGTCATGCACTGATGATACTTACATAGATTTAGCTCTCGTGTAAGGGAGACTAGCCACATAGGGTAGTCCGCTCTAAATAGTTTAATGTCTTGTATGATTGGACCATATTTCTTTTAGTTTAATTTCATATGACTAGGATAAAAGAGGGAATTGTTTCCATGATTTTGGCTGGTATATGGGAAAAAATCATACGTTAATTTTCCACCTGAATCTAACTCTCGTGTGGAGATATGAGGAATCATTCCTTGGTGTAATACAATGAAATATATAAACTTTTCACCAAAGACGGGCCACTCTGAGTATTTTATATTTTTTTAATGTGGATTTAACATCACGTAGTTTAATTTCAAGGACTAATTCTATGAAGTATAAAGTCTTCTGGGATGGAAATTTTCTATATCTTTTTAAATTCATAGAATATGGACTTAGACTGGATAGTTTAACATCATGCAGTTAAGAATTTTTTATATAGTTTTACGTAATGTTATTAGGATGAAATGGGGAATTTTTCACCATTTGGGATCACATGAGGTAGGTTCATTTGAAACTTGTTTCAAATATAAAGGGATTGGTATTAGGGAAACCCTATGGTAAGGTCCAGTATAGGTGACCCCAAAAATCACTATATATCCTGATGGTACAATAATCAATTCATTAATAGTTTTTAAGATTATCTATATTGATCTAGTTCATATGAAAGAAATAAAGACACTTTTTTCTAGCCATAGTTTTATAGATAAAAAACCCTATATCAACGTATATTTTATAAATCTATCTCATGAATAATAAAGGGTGATTTCATGCTTTTGGAAATCACAACTAAATAGATCATGGCCATAAGTAGTAGCCTTGGTATCAAAATGGTTTTAATAGTGGTGAAATTATGGTTGAGCCAAAGGTAAGGAGCCTAGGGGTTACTATGTAACCTATGGAATCAGGAATCAATCCACACATAGTTCATGAATATTGGTGTGATAGTATTCCATCTTAAAATGGATAATATCCTCTTGAATGAAGATGATGGTTTCATAATTTAATGTTATGTAGGATGGATGATATTCTACAGTTTTATGTAATGTGACTAAGAAAATGTGATTCAGTTTTATATCATACAACCAAGAAATATTCACGTAGTTTTAAATCATGCGACTAGAAAATTAAGTGAACTGTTGTGAAATTATGAAAAGTATTTATTGAGAAATATTTCATTGGTGGGGATTTTGATATGAACCTCATCCATTTTATACAAGTATTAATATCCATTGGAGTATACCTTGTACTTGATGTAATTTCCTTCCCATTTTGGTTCAAGCTCCAGGGGATTCTTCCCTAGTATCATTAGAGATATAAGGATCAACATCATCTCTCCCAAAATGAATAAGTAGAGGCAAACATTCTTATTTGAGGATCAAGAAACATGGTTCTAATGAACTTATAGTTTATATAATCTACACAACCTTTTATTTTCAAGTCATTCAATGTCATTGAGTTACTTTTTGGAGTGGTCGTCTTGGATGAGATGATTGCAGATGGAGACCTGAAAATATTTCAATTGAATTTTGATGGTAAAAAACTACTTTATTATTATATATAAGTGAATTTGGGGTCACCTTCATAGTAGTATAGGTTGTGGTGTGATAATCCCACAAATCCTAAATTAGTTTTTCTAGATACAACTTAATATCCCTATCCACCATCTTTCAAAGAATATTTGAAAGGGTCTTATTGAAGGCCTTTATCTATCCATGTTTTTCTACATGATACTGGGATGAATTGTTACAATGGATGTTGAACTATTATTAGAACCTTTTTAACTTAGAAACATAGAATTTGGTGTAATTGTCTGTCAATATTTTATAGGGAAAACCTAATCATGTGATGGTGTTTGACTTCACAAAGTTTATGAATGCCTTTTTACCAACCTCCTTTAAGGGTATGGCCTCTAACCATTTAGAGAAAAAGTAATGGAATTATGGAGAAACTTGAACTAACTAGATGTTGTTGAGGGATATATTCCTATAACACAAATTCTCAATATAAAAAATGACTAAAAGTATATAGTGGTGTGCAGTAACTCTGAGGGATAATAGATAAAGTTAGCCTATACTTAGAAATCATGGAATTTATTGGTGAAGTCTATGTAGTCTTGTGTCATTGAGAGCTAGAAAATACCAATTTCTCTAGTACAATGAGAGATATTAGCTTCTGACTTATGAGAATTTCAAGAGCCATAATAAACATTTTGCATTACAGTGAAGATATCCTCCCCCTCGATGCATCTGAAGAGACTTTTCTGAAATAACCCTTTTTAAAGGACCTTTTGGGAGTTTTCATTATCATAGAGGATAAATTTCACCACTTGAAGATGAATATTCCCTTTATTATCTTGCTCTAGTGTAAGGACCTAGTCTATGAGGTAGTCTAGAATTTGGGACATCCATTCATTGGTGAAATTGTTTGGATATGGACTCATCCTATTCAGGGGAAGTGTTTATTTCATTGATCTCCTCTAAATTGTTACAGATGAATGGAGATACCATACTATGATATAATATGAATGATCATCTCATCTTGTTCTAGGTATGCTAGGGTGGTAGCTGAATTAGCTAAAGCATATACATGAGTGTTTTGTGAATGAGGTATAGGAATCAAATTCAATTTAGAGGGGAAATCTGAAATCATCTGTAGAATATAATCAAATAGTAGGATCAGATCTTTATTATTTATGGTATATTCATCATTAATTTTCTTTATCACTAACTCTGAATCACCTCTAATATTGAGGTGATCCACCGGTATCTATAATTATTACTCTAAGATAGTTTTTATGGATTGATATTCTAAATTATTGTTAATACATCCTTCCAAAATTATAAAGGAATGAGGAAATATTGACTTGGATTTTTAATGATAAAAATACCCAAATTAACCCAGTTATCTTTTAGGTAATTCATTTACATTCCTGTCAAGATTTGAGAAGCACTTTTGAAGTGCATATCTCATGCCTATGGTGTATTCTGTATAGAGAATACTTCCTCATATAGTAGATTTGTGTTTAATGTCTGTCTTTCTGGATTAAATTGTTTCATAATAAATTTTACCAGTACCTACCCCTTGACTACCTTTTGGGGCATGAACTATAATTCGAATTTTTACAGGATGACTAACCATCATGAAATATGTCTGGTTAGTATTAGATGACTAAGGATATACTTGAATGGGTCAATAAGTGAGACTAAGTGGATCTAGGTATTCTAGATTCAATGTATTATCTTCTATTTCATGAAGATAAATTTCAAATAGTTATTAATTGTATTAGAATATCAAGTCTCAAGGTTCATTGTGGTCTGGATAAGATAATAAAAACTATTTTCATTACTCACAGTATTCTTCTAATCCAGGATCATGCTAAGAGAATTCTATAGTGTTTCCAAATTCAAGATATGATGTTTTCCTACAACTAGTGGCACCATGAATAATGATATGGGGAGGTAATTCTTGAGTTTATCAAAAGTTTCTCTATAAATAACTAGTATTAAACCCCTTTATTCATTAATCTATTGAAGGGAAATCATCTTTAGTGATATTTTTGATGACGTGACTGATATAGGAAATACACCCTTGGATTCATCTCAATTACTTATGGTTTTTAGGTGGAGGAATATTAATAATTGTCTTTGTATTTTTGATATTTACTCTAATGATACGATGATTTACCATGAAGATAAGAAATTTTTCTAATGTCGCCTTGAAAGTGAACTTTAGAAAATTCATTTTTAGATTTTGTTGTTAGATCTTGCAGAAAATGGTTTAAAATTATGTAAGATATTCACAGTGTCATTAGGACATGACTACAAGGACATCCACATATAACTCTATACTTTTACCCAAGAAATATTTGAAGATGCGTGGCATGGTGCATTGGTATGTAGCATTAGAATTCTTCATGATGAAGGGCATTGATTAATAGTAATATATTCCCTAGGGTACCCTAAATGTAGTGGCTTCCAAATCATCTAGATCCATATGAATATAATTATATCTGTAATACCCATCCATGAAATAGATGTCTTAGAATCTAGTTTTCACATCAATCAATAATTTTGTAAACGGGATTGAGAATTCATCTTTTGATAAATGTATATTGAGGTCCTTAAAATAAATATACACTAAGTTATAACTATTTTTATTCCTGATAGGAATTATAATTTACAACAAATTTTGGTACTAAAATTCTCACATAAGTTTTTATTTAATTATATTTTCAAACTCAACTTCTACATTGGTAGTAAGAGTTTCATGAATTCTTCTCACTGGTTGTTATATCCACAGTGGTCATATGAAAATCCTAGTCTATAGGCATCCACCTTGGGATTCAATACTGGAGTCATAGTGTGGTTCTAAGAGAAAACATTCATATGTTATTTAAAAAATTAAATATAATCCTCATGTCCCTCTAGGGTTATGTCTACACTGATGACCATGGGTTTGGGATCATCTTATGTACTTATATTCACATAATTGATCTCATTGATGATGGTAAATACACCTTATTCAAATGATGGAGGGGAATATCTAAGGTCATATTCCCTCTCCTCTTCATCAATGTTATTTAGGATGAAAGATAAAGGGATATTTTTAAATTTTGAAGATGGAACATGAACATCTTTATCTCTTGTGAGTTAGGAGAAGGTTTCTCCATATTTTTTAAGTATTGGTGAAGCTGAATCATCATCAAGGTTATGTTATAAATATTCTCCTCTATATTTGTATGGTGAAGAGGTTCCAATATTCTAAATTTTGTAAGGTGTTATGTGAGTATCTTTGAATTCTTCCAGTAAGGTGGGTGTATACTTTGATCTTCAAGATGATGTAAGGACCCCATTGGGACTTGGATCTGAATAAGGATATTTTTAAGAGGGATATCATCACCTATGCTGTTATTCCTCATGGATGACCTATGATCACCATATGACATGATCACCCTAATTGGTATTTCTAATCACAACATAAAAAGGGGTAAGAAAGGACTTTGAACTCTGGAATCTCCCTAGGGCTAGGGTTTTCACCTCAATCAGATTTATAGGTAGTATATAATCCTCACTAAGTATCCACTAAGGGATTTATAGGGAAATTACCAAACTATTGGGAGTATGAAATTGATTGTCGCTTCCCATCATCTATTCTTTTCCTTTATCTTATATAATCATACTTTAGTATACAGGGATTCACAATATTAATTATTATCACCAAAATGTACTAAGAAATCTCCATTAATAGGTTACTTTACGAATTTAAGGTATGATGATGGAATAACTACATGTCTATAGATCCACAGTCTCCCCAATAGAACATTAAATATTGTGTTCTACAAAACTACCATGAAATAATATTTGGATATAAATCTATGAATTGGGATTTAATTTTGATCCTTATAAGGGAATTTTTTTGATTTTATCATACCCTTGAATGGTAATATTTGAGGGATATAAATCATCCTCACTATATCCTAAGTGTTTGAGTGTATGTACTAGTATGAGATTGATCCCAAATCCATTGTTAATTAAATATTGATGAATTTTGACATTTCCAATATTTCCTTATATGTATAGAGGTCTAATGTACCCCAAGACAATAAACTCCTCATCCTACTCTATGAATGAAATAACCGTACAAAATTCCATTAAGGTAATAATTTCATAATACACCTCATCCATAGTGAATTCATCTTCAAACTATATTGTTCTATGAAGGACCTTGAAAAATGCTTCCATGAGTTCTTTTGAGAGGTGAAGTATATCCAAGATTGAATTTTTGGTTCAAACGACAACCAACTACTTTAAGATATCATACTTTTGTACCAGGTATCAACTCTTACAAATTTACGGTTTCTCCTTATCTTGAGTGTTGGAGGTTGTGTCATTTTTTGTGGATGAATCTGGTGCTTGTAAATGACATTAAGGAAAGTTTTTTACTGGAAGGTTGGGTCATGTTATTTTACCCATTCTCCCAGGATAGTAAAATAATTATCCACCTGCCAAAAAATCTTCAAATATAATTGCTTTTGAACAAATCATAGAGAATTTAGGAGTATCTCCATCATAATTTTTGGATCATCAATGGTCTTTCACTTGGATTTAATCCACATATATTTATTCAATGATGATGTGGACCATATGTTGAGATCTTCCATGACCACATCTTCCTCGATTCCCTCATCTAATGCAGTCGTTTCCTCTAGTTCTCTGGTTATGTGCAGGGAACTAAGTTTCATATACATAATCTTCATCAAATAAGAGATGTGCTAAGCTAAGGGAATTAACAATAGTAAAAACATTATTCTTCATCTAATGAGGGTTCTGTTTGATATGGTGGTTCTCATTCTCCGAATGATGAGGGCATAAAATCCTCAAGATACTTGAATGGTTTAGGATTTTATTGAAGTTCCACTTCCTACACACTACTTTGCTTCTATTGGTTTCACCTACCTCTATAATATGTGTTTGAAGACATGGATTAAGAGGGTTTAGTGATAATTAAGGCCTCAAGTGGTTTATTGGGTTTTATACTAAGTATAGCATGATCTTGGGTCACTATCTTCCAATTAATTCAATTATTTAACATGTTTTCATTCATGAATGATATTTTTTTTGTCATCATCCTCCTTGGGTTTGGTAGTGGACACATATGCCACTTGTATTTGGAATTTTTACAAAACCACTTCTTCTAAATCAACCATTTTCTAAAGGGTATCCTTAATGATGAAAACTTATTGAATTTTTATAGACCAACATTCAGTGGAATGTGAAATAATCAAAATGATCACCAAGACTAACTACATTGGAATTTCTGGTCTTAGGAAGCTTAAGGAGGTTATTTTTTCATATATATGATTAAATAGACCAAGAAAACATATTATCTTTTGTTCCTTATGATATTATACATCAGGATATCTTATTATTTCCTTGGTTTTAGAAAAGGGTGGAGTTGTTATTGGTTTTGTTCTGCAGGAGGTGTTAATAAATACTGAACTTTCTTAGATTACATAGATTTTGTTGGTGATTGATTAAGTATGAAAGTAGATATTTCCTATTTACCAAAACATTTTCACTAAGTATAAATCATATGCTAATAATTGACACCAGTTCATTGAATGGAATCCTCTTGATTTCATACCATGGCCTATAACTTATAGAATCGTCTTAGTTAATTTAATAAGATTGGCAGTTTCTAAAAATCATCACAAAGATTCTATGTTCAATTCTCTAGTACATTATTCTATGGGGGTTTTATTTTGATAGAACATGTTAGAAATTCCTATCTTGAGATAAAGTTGAAGAACCTATAATTTTCATGTTGTTTATAATTTTAGAGGTGAATGAACATGGTATTCTTTAGTGTAGAGATAAATTGGTAGAGGAACTAATGATGAATATTTTCTTATCCCATGATGGACCTAGATAGCATGTTTTTGTACCAAAAAAATGTTATCCCTTCTAGTGTTTGCACAAAACACCTTATTTTTTCCTCTTTCTACATATAAAGTGTTCCCATCATAGGGCCATATCAGGACATGAAATTTGGGAGGTGTCACTCTGGATCTTCCATGCCATTAAAAGTTGGGAATGTGGGATTCTTAAATTTTGGAAAAAGAGGAGTGGTATCCTCCAATTCGGGATATGGTTTCACCTCATGCTACACTAGGGTGGTCCTCTATTCTATGAATTTTATTTGAGTAGAGCGAGACTTACTAGAACTGAGGTGATCTAGAGGAAATATTGTTTAAGATGATCCCAGAATGTTGGTAGAAGAAAAATATTTATTTGGTCACCCTACATATATTGATTGATTTCTTATAGTTTGATCTGTTCCTAGGTGACTTTCTTGGAAGGAGGTAACCCATTATCATAGTAGAGAAAAATATTGGTCTTTATCAATCACCAGGTTAAGGTAAATTGTCTGTTTGGACCCAAAATCCATCTAGAATCCAAACTCTAATATCATGGGTTGAATAAATATTTCTTGGTTAATAGGAAGAGAATAATTCACTTTTCTTTGAAGGTTTTACTAATCAAGTTATTTACCTTGATTAATTTGTCATTGATTTGTTTTAGATAGTCTATCTCAGCCTCACACTACACAAAATTTTCTTCAATAGAGAGGACTTTATCTTATTTAAGTGTTGAGTGGTCATATCCATGACTTTACCTTTATCTTTAGCTAAATTGAATAAAGGGATTGGAAACTAAACTTTTAAATCTACCATGTTATGGTTCTGTCTCTAATGTCAGGTACACGCACCTTCCTCTTGTGTTTCGGTGTGAACTACATCATGAGAAACTCTCTTTATCACATACCTTGATGTTAATGTCATGGTCTATACCCTATAATGGATTAGTTTTAAATACATTCATTTATAATTATCAATTAGTAGAAATAATTTAAACCTTATCTAAATAATATAAAAAAATTTATTTATGATACCCTCTTCAAAAGGTATGTCAAGTTCTTCCTTTGGGTTACAATTATCAGAATATTGTTTCATTTTACAACCTCTATGGGGCTTAATATTCTTCATTTTATATTCCCCTGTCATTGATCTACGGATACTGATTCTAATTAAGTTCTAAAACATCATTACTGAGTTTTCCCTAAATGATGGGTGTGTCTTGTAGTAGTAATAATGCTTGTGGTGCTAGTTATTAGGGGCACCACCCAGCCTGGAAAATACCTACTTTCTTGGAATAGATGATAAAAGTTCCCCAATACTAAGGGGTGGATCTTACTTGATCCTTCCACTACTGAATCCTGAATTTATTAGGGATCTAATGATCCGAGAGTTGGTTGTGATGTTAAAAATGACCACATCCCCGTGGGCTATGGTTTCTCCTAGATGACTACCATATCAGTTATTAATATAGTATTCTTGATTTGGTGTGTTTTCACTTTATAATGAGATGGGTGTAATAACCATTCAGAATGTGAACTACTTTCCACTATTGTTTTTCATGTGGTTGAAGATTTTTCATTATTATCTAAGATTATCATGTAACCTTTTTGTATTTTTTGCTAATGATCCTATCAATAGACAACTCTCTTTGGTCATGTTACATTTATACCATAAAGGAATGAGTATTTTATTAGATGTATCAAGTGGAATATTCGAGATTTGGGCCTAAAATATATCTCATAAAAATTAAATTGCATGATACATTATTTAGTGGGTATCTTCTTGTATAGGGACAACATAGATTTTAATTCTCTATACACACCCCATCCCTAGATATTCATATCGAATGTGGAATCGGTGGTTATCTATCGAAGTGAACTTAATAAGTGGAGATAATTTTTCACAAGTTCATTCAATGATTTTCTATTATTATATTTTTATCTAATAAGAAAGTAGAAAACCCAATGTAAAATAAAATATTATTCACTACATGTATTTTGTTTCCATACTCCTAATAAGTCAGGTGTTTTTCCTTTAATAGATAAAGATTATCTCATAATTTCTAGTGTAGTAAAGGTATACACTCCTCTTTCAACACCTCCAAAATGTCATACCATGCAGTGATAATGGGTCATAATATGAATGGTAGGTTACCCAAAACCAATTCCATACATATGTCCATGTCATATCCATAATCTCTAAGGTAAATTTCTTCCACCTAATCTAACCATAGTGGTTGTTTCCTAAGTGTTTCACAAAAAATGGGTGCATTTACATGAGGCAAGAAAGGTACTGACGATCATTATTTCCCTATATCTTATGATGATAAATATAAAGAAGCAAAAATGTTATTTGTGGTTATATACATATCTGACCACAATTCTTTGAGAACTGCTCAATATGAGGGTGCTCTGGGAGTAGCCACTATAAGGGAGGGACCTTTTTATCATTGTAAACAGTCACTACTAGGTGGACCTTCATTATAGTAGAATACTTGTATTCCATGGGTAGTACCTTCATGGTTACTATTAAATGGGTTGGAAAAGGGTAGACCTTTATCCTATTGATATTCTCATTGTAAGGGTGATATTCACAGTTGAAATCATGAGAAGAGTTACTATAATTGATCCATGTGTTTTTGCAAGGAGGAACATTTTCGGAAAGTGATTTGGGGAGGACCTCCAGAACTACTGATTAGAATATCATAAGAAGAACCTCATTAGATAAAGCTACTCTCACTTTCTAATGGAGTTTAGTAGACTCTTGGGAAACCATAAACAAGTATTACAAGGCCTTGAAAATATCAACTTCTATCAATGTAGGAATATAGGCATTCTCTTTGGTCATTGTCTACCTTTGGTAAGATTCTCTTTTAGATTCTCTCTATGTGTGGATTGGTGGTCTTCTTGAGTTGGAGTCTTTTTAGGTAACTCATATTTCATTGGAAGAGCTATATTACAAGATCCATTATGTTGGATTGGAATATGGTCATGTCCTTTTTTCCACCGTAATATCCTAATGAATTCCTCCATATCAGGTGGAAATATGTTCCCACTTTTCAGAAGCTTCCAAGATGTATCATTAGTCTTCCTTGGAGTTAAGGGAATTAGAGATATATAGCTTCTTTTGATACTCTATCATAATGTACTGGAAGTACTATTGGATGGATGTTAGAATATGATCCAACTCCTATCTCTCCTCTATAATATATTGACAGTCCCCCTAATAAAGAGCATGTATATGATCCCTCTCTTGAGTAGCTATTAGGATATGTCAATTTTTAGACCCAACCCCTTTATTAAGTTGGTAACCTATTTTATCTTTGTAAAAAACCCATAATATTTGTATTAAAGTAGCTTCTATAGGGGATTAGGTGATCCCATAGTCATTCGAGAGGCTCATGTGGAGGATGTGGTATACAACCTTAATGTTATAGGGCCACAGGCTAGCTAGTGGCCCTATTATAGGTTGGAAAAGCCACTGGACACCCACCATCTAGCCAGTGAGACCCACAAGACAACAAGTAGGTCCTAGGATAAAAAATTTAAATAGGGGAAGTTTTTTTCTCTATTTTTAGTTCATATACCTCTCCCAATTTTCTCCTCCTCTATATAAATAGTAGGACTATGTTGAACCTCCATATTTTTCTCCTTTAATATTGAAAAATCTCTTTGTTCCTCATATTTTTTTAGATTTGTCTAACGTGATTGAAGAACCAATGTAAATATAAGACTCTACCTTCCTCCCTTCTTCTTTCAATATTCTGTCATATGTCTTTCTACCATTAAAAAATATTATATCAAATTTTCATGTCTTTTTTCTAGTTTCTCTATTTATCAAATTTTCAATTAATTTGAAGGTTGTTACTTGACCAGTGGAACTATATTAACCAAAAATGGGTGTTATTTGAACTAATACTTAAGCTTTATACCATTTTATAGTGTGTTATAAGTAGTTTTTCAAGTCTATTTTTCATTCATCCAACCTAGAAACTAAAATTAATTATTATGTTTTTCTAAAATGATTCTATAACCACTTAAAGACGATGAAAAAACCCTTTGTAATTTTAAATGATACCTTTTCCACCCCTTTAGGGTAATATTAGGTTGTTTATTGTTTATTCATGTTAAATAGACACCCATCATATGTCCTAAACTTAATAATAAACCATCGGTATAAGGTTAGGGTGCCTAATATATTAATTACCACCTTCTCTTTATTCTAGTGAAACATGAAATTCTCTTGTAAATAATTTGAATGAGTAAAATGGAATGCTCTAAATAAATTAATTACTAAAGTGGGTGTCTAAAACCCCTTGTAAATTGAAAATAAAATAACATGTTTTGAAGGATAATAATAGAAAATGTATTAACATTAGACTTAGACCTAATTATGTTTCAATAGAGTACATGGTTATGTATTGGATTAATTAAATTAATGGTATTGTTGGGATGAGCTCTTTGGATTTTGTGAGATATATATTGATGTTAAATAAATGGGAATGTTATGATGATCTCCTTGGATTCTATATGATATATAGGTTAGGAATTATAGGATAAGATCTATGGATTCCACATGATAACAAATTCTTTTGAAGTCTAGAATGAGTACCCAGATTTTGTATGACATATTATTCTTTGGAATTCTAGGATGAGTACTTAGATTTTTCATGGTGATTATGGTTGGAACAAACATTGTGATGTGCTCCGAGACATATGGCACTGGAAGAAGTAGGTAGGTTTGACCCAGGTGTCGTCATAGAGCCCGAGGATAGAGGTGTTTTGTTTTATTTTACTTTATCAATTTACATTCCTTACTCACTTATTTTATGAAATCCATCAAAATGAACTATATTTCCTCAAACTTTATATTCTTTTAGATATAGTTGGTAATGACCTATTGTGTTGTACTCACATCCTGACTAAGTATCCAGTTAGTAGCCATGTAGAATTCATGGATGCAAGCCTAGATAAGGGACAGTGACCTATGTAAGATTCATGATATGCAATAGGGTAGATCATGGTGACGAGGACTAGGGTATTACTCAAAACGTTTTGTAGTTTTTATCAATTTTTTACCTCTTTGGTTATTTATGTTATTTTAGGGTTTTTATATACAACTTCGACATATATGTGACTCGTTGATGGGAATAAAATGAATTATATTATAGCATGTGTTATCTATTTACCTACTACCTACTTTATTCATTGTATTTATAATCTATGTCTTGCTGGATGTTATCTTCTTTATTTCCCACCATATATCACACTCTGATAATATGAGAATAGTCTGTCCATGATAACCTCATAGTAGCTCACAACTAATAGGAATCCACTAGTGTATGGTGAGGTTCACTTGAGTCCATGTCATGCACCATCCTAGTGTCATCCAGGGTGAGGAGTTACAAAGTGGTATCAAAAATCATGTATTTATTCATGTCATACTATTTTGGTATAATAGACAGGAGACTAAGAATGTGTTAAGGCATGGTAATGAGCTTCTGACAGGGAGTATCTAACTAATGTATGGGGAAAAGTCCAAGACACTAGGGATGGGATTATTGTTGTTGGTTCGCACTTTTACGGTTGATTGATTTTCACCTCAAGTGGTGCACTTGGTGTTCATTATTAATAATTTATAGGATTTTAACTCTTAGAATGTTAAGGTAAGAGGTGTGTGTTCATGCATCATTCAAACACATAGTAATCCATGACATTAACATTCCCCCTTTAAAACCTTTATACTATAATAGTATGTGGTTTGGTTATTTAACGTGTCTATATCAATTTATAGGAAGTTTTTCATATATATTCAGGGTGTAATTTCATTAATCCAATTATTAGAATGGTTAAATCTTTTATTTACAGATACCTTTTTATAAATACTTGGTTCTAGTTAAATTTAGTTCTCTTCATAACTTATAAAGTGTATTCCTATATAAATTATGATTGAAATTTCATATATATGCACCCCATTTATGGAACTTTGAACTTTATTAAAGTAAATTGGAAATAATGAACCATTAAAGGGATAAAGTGATATGAATCCTACCTTTTTTAATTGACCATAATATGGGTAGGTTGGGCTAGGTAGATAGCTCAAATTGTAAATATTTCTATTTTGAGGTGTCTAATAATAGGGTGTCTTTCCTCTTAATTCAATCCTTAAATTGTAAAATTATGAATTGATATATATGGTGATATAAAATGTGAGTTTGGTATGGTGGTGGAATGCCTCCATGTCAATCCCAAGTTAAGATCTAGTATGGTGAATATGGGAACACCCTCATGGGGTCCAACCAGATCCCACTATGGATTTAGGTGTATTTGTATAAGATTAGCACTGGGAAATATTGTTGTGAGTGGTATAGGAAATGAAGAGGGAGGCTCCTCACACTGCTCCTATGTCAGAGTTATCTAGGCAGTTTTGGATTCATAACCCACTAAATTTTATGGGGGGAGGTGGACCATAAACATCTGAGTTATGGATCAAGTCCATTTAGAAAATATTCAACTATCTCGGGACCTCTTAGTATGGGAGGTTGAAGTTAGCATTTTATATGATGCGAAGATCATTGGGACGATGGTGGGGCATTTTAATCTGAGCTGAGAAGCATATGGGAATGTCTTGGAAGGACATTGAGACCTAATTCTTTGATTATTTATTCCTAGAGGACCTAATGGATGATAAGGATAGATATTTCATGCGCATTAAGAATAAGAGTATTTCATTCATGGAGCACAATAAAGACCTTACAGACTTACAGTGTTTTACCATATCAATAATAAAGGATGAGCAAGATCGAGTGTGGCATTTTGAGGATGGGTTGAGGAATATGATCCATGTTTAGGAGAATGTATTTTGACTTACCATATTTTCTATATTGGTAAACCATGTACTTATTTATAACTGTAACCTTGGTGAGGGAAATTGATTAGAGAAACCATCTTCTACAAAGACTGTTAGTGGTTCATCTGGTAGCCGAAAAAATAGTTATAATAGGACTCTCTGGGCTAGTAGTTGGTAGAGTGGACATAGTGGAAGTTCATCAAGGTGCCATCAGTGCAGTAGGTGGGTACATATTTGACCTCAGTGTGACCGAGTACCAATGTGATGTAGAGTGTGTGGAAATATGGGTCACATTTAGAGGTTTTGGTGGATAGTATATTAGGCCCCAAGTGATAGAGGGTTCGGACCAGTGTAGGGTTCTAGAGTTGGTAGGGATACATCATGAAAAGTTGGTATTTGGATCTCTACTAGATGGTCAGGGTGAGGTGGTGGTCTAGAGTGTTGGGTCAGGAGGAGTAGTGCCAAAAAAATAGTGATAGGAAAGGGAGTCATGATGGAGCATAGGTTCATGGTTCATGCCAATTACATGCAGTGAAACCTACCCCCGCCAATCTAGATGTCAGACCATCTATATTATGAGGTACAATCGTGGTAGCTTCCACTTTATTCAATGATTTTTTTGATACAATATCATTATATACTTTTATATCATCATAGTTTGTGGATGTCTTGGTCTTGTCCATGGATAACCTGTGTGGAGTTATGTTCATTGAATCCTTATTGGAAGTATGATCAGAGGGTATTTCTCTCTACCTAGAGTGTTCCCTTGAGATTGGGGGTTATTAGATCCTATAGGATCTCTTTTCTTAAAGGTGGATAGATTTGACCTAATTCTCAATGTAGACTGGCTGGTTCAAAATTGAGCTCGTATTGATTGCTACTATAGGAAGGTCATTTTCACACTCACTGATAGTCATCAGTACATAGATGTTAGGGAATGGAAAATATAGGAAAGTCATAAAAGAATCAATTATTAGTAGTAGGGTGAGGTGACTTCCCATTTCACTGGTATGATGTTAGATGAAATGGATTTGTGGAAGGAAATTTTTCCTCTCATGGTGTATTTTTATCGGGATGTGTTTCCTGAGGACTTTTTTGACTTAACACCTAATCATGGAATTGAGTTTATGATCAGGCTCTTGATGGTTATAGAACCTATTTCTATCCCCCTTTATAGGATATTGGTAATATAGATATAGGAATAAAAATCTCATATGGAGGATTTGGATGTTGAAATGGTTTATCCATCTGAGTACATCTCCTTGGGGTGCTCTAGTCTTATTCACTAAGAGGGAAGACAACTCCTTATGATTATGTGTGGACTATCATAAGACTATCCAGTTAATGGTTACGAATCAATATCCAGTCCCTCACATAGAGGGATTATTCAAATTGATCAAGCGTTCCATAATCCTTTCAAAAATTTATTTACATTCTAGGTACCACAGGCTTAGATTGTGACCATGTGACATTCCTCTTACATACTTTTAGAAAACTATAATATTTATGAGTACATTTTTATTCCATTTGTGTTGAAAAAAGATCATGTATTTTTCGTGGTCCTAATGAATAGGGTGTTCCATTCTTACTTGGACTAGTTTTTCATCATCTTCATTAAATATATTTTGATGTATTCCCTATTGAGGTATGAACATGCTAGATATTTATAGATATTTTTTATCACATTTCAGGGAAAAAATTTGTATGAAAAACTATCAAAGTATCAGTTTTGGTTGGATAGAGTTTACTTGTTATGACATTTCATATCAAATGTTAGGTATTATTGGACCTATAAAATTTTTATGTATTGATTTATTAGAAGAGACCCAATAACATATTTGAGATTCATAGATTCCTTGGGTTGGAAGGCTACTATTATAAATTCATTCTAGATTTCTCCCAATTGGATACTATTTTGATGGCTCTGACTAAAAAGGGAGTATGGTTTGAGTGATATAATTCTTCTAAGGAAGCTTTCATATAGGTAAATATGCATTTCACATCTACACTGATTCTAATCTTACTAAATACCGGTAAGGGTTATACCTTATATTGTGATGCATCATGAATCATCTTGGGTGTAGTGTTTATGTTGGATGGGTGGTTAGTCACTTATGGATCTAGGAAGCTTCGACCAAATGAGTATAAATACACATCCCATGATTTGGAGATTTCTATAGTGGTACATTCTTTATGTTGTTGGTGAAAGTACCTTATGTGGGATAGGTTTTTATTTTACAAGGATCATAACATTTTTAAGTGCCTATTATCCCATTTTAAGTTGAATCTCTGGTAGAGGATATGGATTGAGTACCTATATCCCTTAAACTTTGAGTTGTTGTATACTTCAAAAAGGGGAACATATTTATATATTCCAAGAGTACTAATACTCATACCTAGGTAGTCCATGAGTTCATTTTCAAGTGGTAAGTGATCACCTTATTCACTAAGTTGCATTTGGATGTTCAAGAGTACTAGAGTAGAGCAACTTCAGCTTCCCTAAATATAAATTCATCACTCCTTAATAGGGTGAAAGAGATCCATCAATTAGATTAAGACTATATGTTGATGATGGACACTATATATTATGGGTATCTTCCTATTGATTGGTCCCTATATACTAATGAGATTATTTCTGTCAGAGGTCATATGGTAGTTTTAATGAGCATGTGTGAGGAACTAATGAGGGGCTTCCATGCCTCAAAGTGGGTAGTGCATCCAGGTGTGATCGAGATGAATCATAGAATGAAACATTGGTAATATTTCCCTGGGATTAATAGGGACATAGTGGGGTTTATTCCACATTATTGCATCTATCGGCAGGTGAAGGCCAAGCACCAGTGGCCCGCTAGTCTTCTCTAGTCCTTACTGACCCCTGAATAGAAGTTTTTTAATGTAATGATAGATTATTTAATAGGATTACCAAGGAATCCATGTGCACATGATGTATTTTTCTTTATCATTGATTTCCCGATGAAGGTATCCCATTTTTACCAATTTATAAGTCTTCGATAGTTAATGATCTTAGAAAATTGTATGTTTGATAGATGGTATTCCTACATGGGGTTCCACATAGCATCATATCCAATAGAGATTCATATTTCACATCTTTCTTATATAAGGTTTTATAGAAATCAATGGGTAAAAAATGATTCTAAGTAATGGCTACCACCCCTAGATTGATGAGAAGTCAAAGAAGACCATATAGGTTCTTGAGGATATGTGAGAGCATGAGTCCTTAATTTTGGTGGATCTTGGAAAAATCTTGTAGAATTGGTATAATTCACCTCTAACAATATCGATTAGGAAACCACTAATAATTATACTTATGAGGATTTATATGGTATACCATGTCGTTCACCTCTGTATTGGGTATATTTGGGTTAAGTGTCCCCGGTTGCACTAAGTATCATGTAAGAGATGGTGGAACATGTCTAGTTGATTCGTAATTGAATAGAAACTGCATATAGTATGTATAAATCTAATGTGTATTTACATCACTACCATCTTGATTTTTAAACAGGTGAATGGGTATTCTTGTGTCTGTCACCTATATTGGGACATCATCTCTTATGAAGGTTGGGAAAACTAACACCTGGGTATGTGGGTTATTTCATATTATGGAGAGGGTCATCCTAGAGGCATATCGACAAATCCTTCCATAGCAGTTTAGTGATATGAAACACTTGTTTCACATAACTAAAATTCATTGGTACTTTTCCAATCCATATCATTCTCTTGATGCTAATGATATTGACCTAGAGGTTGATGTATCCTTTGAGGAGCATCCAGATTTTATTGTGCATCATAGTGAGAAGATGCTTCATGGAAAAAATTTCTATCTGGTCCATGTGTTGTGAAAACATGGGCATGTGGTCCCAATGGTCATTGTTGTTTGTGGAGGAGGATGGTGATTCTTGATAATTCAACTTTAGGATGAAATAATTTATGGTGGGTAGATTATAAGACCATGCCCATTCATTAAGGAACAAACCTCTTTGATATTTTCCAAAAATACCTTACTTTAGTTCTTAAATTAGTTTCCAATGAATCTTAAGGGGTATCAGAGGCATTTAGGAGGCTTGGGAGGAGGTTTGTGAATATATCATAAAGGTTGTAGTGCTACTAGATAGTCGGTCAAAGGCCACCAGTTAGCCAATGGCCCTCCCAGAGGCTGATAGAGGCATTGGATGCCCATAATCTAGTAGGTGGTCCCTATGTAGTTTTCTTAAGATGGGTAGTTTTATCTTTTTCCCACTTTTTACCCCTTATAATTCACCTAATTTTCTCCCCCCCCCCATATGAATAGAATCCCCACATTGAACTCCCATCTCCTTATCATTTAATCATGGAATATTCCCTTTATTCTTCCATGGTTTTAAGTTCTGTATGAGGTGATTGAAGATCCAAGGTATGTCTAAGAGTCTGTTTGCATACCTTAATCTTTAAATTCATTTCTATATTTTTTCATTTGTTAAAATATAATATACCATATTTTTGTATTTTGTCTTTTTTGTGTTTCTATCATTTCCACTCAAACCGAATAAAAATACTCAACCAATGGAACTCTAATAACAAGATATAGGTGATATTTGAACAATCCCTAAATATTTATGACATTTTATATTATGTCTTATTTAATTCATTAAGCTGGTTTTCCTAACATTCAACCAAGAAAATAAATTAATTATTTTTCCCTAAAATGAATCTAAATCCCCTTAAAGATGATGAACTAACCCTTAGTTTTTTTAAATGTAACCTTGGGCACCCCTTTAGGGTGAGTTTAGGTTATTGATTATTTTTTCACATTAAATAGAAAGCCAAGGGATTTCCTAGACTCAAGGATAGAGCATGGGTATAAAGTGGGGTGCCTAGGATTTTAATTAGGACCTTCCCTTAATTTTGGTGAAACATAAGATTCCCTTGTAAATATTGGAATCAGTAAAATGGAATTATATAGTTAAACAATGTATTCAAGTGTGGTTTCTAAAAAGCCTTAATTAATTAAAAATAAAATGACATGTTTTGTGGGATAGTAATGGAAATTGTATTCAATTTAGCCTTCGACCTAATTATTCTTAAATGAAGTATATGGATATGTATTTCCTTAATTAAATAATTGGGAATTTTGTGATTAGCTCTTTAGATTTCATATGATACATGAGGATTTTAAATAAATGGTAATGTTATGATGATCTCCTTGTATTTCATTAGATATACATTGATGTTAAATAAATGGGAATTTTGGGATGATCTCTTTGGATTCCATGTGACAATCGATTCCTAATAATTGGGAATTTTATGATCTACTCCTTGGATTTAATACGGTACATTGTTTTTGAATTCCAAGATGATCTCTATAGATTCCACATGATACTAGGATCTTGGGAATGTCAAAATGAATACTCAGATTCTACTAGATATATGATAATTTGTAACTACAAGATGAGAATATGGATTTTGGATGGTGATTTTGGTTGGCATGGTCATCATGACATACTCAGAGACAACCATCATTGGAAAAATTAGGTATCTTTGACCCATATTTCATCAAAAGCCTAAGTATTGAGGTTTTTTTTATTATATTTTATTTATTTACATACCTTACTTACTTATTTTATTAAATAAACCACCATGCACTATATTGGTTCAAACTAGATATTCTTTTAGAAACCATTGGGGGTATCCTACTAAGTCGTACTCACACTCTACTTGGGCCACTGGTAGGTACCTAGGTAGACTTCATGGATGTAGGTTTATATAAGGGTCGGTTCTATATGGAAGATGCATGATATAGGCTGTGGAGGAGAATATAGATGGGGATTGTCCTAGTACTCTGACCTTTTTGGTATGTTCTTCACTTTTTGTATCTTTTTTTATTTTGGTTATGTTGGGATTTTATGTACAGATATGACATGTATGTGAATCACCAATGGTTTTACATTTAATTTTGGTATAGAAAGGGTAATCTATTTACCTGTTACCTGTTTTATGCCTTGTACTAGTCATTTATGTCTACATGGGTATTATCTACTTTATTTTCTTCTATGTTGCACACTATGATATCGAGGGAATAGTTTCTTCAAGAAAACATCATAGAACCTAATCACTATTCAATAGCCTTTGGCATTATAGGGGGTTATCTTGATTCCATGTGTCACATTGATTGGGATCATCAATCCAGTGGCT
Source organism: Viscum album (assembly GCA_963277665.1). NCBI lineage: Eukaryota > Viridiplantae > Streptophyta > Magnoliopsida > Santalales > Viscaceae > Viscum > Viscum album. The sequence goes on from OY728145.1 coordinate 953,812,425, forward strand.
TCTGGGGTGAGGATTTGCACCAACAAACTTCTTCAATGTTGGCGATAGAAAGAATATGGTTCTACTACTTAGTGATCTTTTATATATGCTAAATATGGAATTATACTACCACTATCAGAATATGTTTATATCTTTTTAGTGTATGGTTAGGGATGTAGGATTTTCCATTTATTATCTCTAAAATGTATTGATGATCTTTTACATCAGGAATGGGAATATGGGATTGTTCTTCAAGGGGAGTGAGAATATTTTGTCACTCTTATCCTATGGTTTCCATTGGTATATGTTGGAGGGATTTATATGTATTGGATGGAATATGGGACTCCACTTGATCATTTCTGGGATATGTTGGCATTATTATGATGTCACCATAGCACACTAGCCAAATTGGATGGTTTGAGCAAGGATATATGATTGTTACTCCTCTAGTGTGTGATGGTGCATCCAATCCTAGGAAATAGTCATATGGGACTAATCCTATTATTAATGGGACCATTTTACTCAGTGAGACGTCCTCTATGGTACCTATACCTATGTGCTCATGTTTGAGATCTCATGGTCAGTCACTTTAGCACAACTCTGAGGAAATAGGGATAAAAAGCATTATTGGTAGTGATGATGAGTAGTAATATCCCTTCTAGGATAATCTTAAAAAATAGAGAGGACATGATCAACCACTTCATACACCTCCCTAATATAAGTGAGTTGTTTTAAGGTTACATGCATAGTATAATCATAAATGGAGGCATGGGTAATGTGTATTTTTATCATAATACATGAATAATCTATAATGTACATTATGAAGATTCATCATATCCAATGAAATTAATACAAATATTAATTAGCAATAACTTGGAACCAAAATATTTATTTAATTAAATAATTACCCTTCATTGAATTATTTATTCAATGTAGATGAACTGGTAGACCACTCTTTTCATGACATTATTCAGTCAGAGAAATCAATGATAGATTCCCTTTATCGATGAAACACATGTGCTTCATAAACCTCTTATTGTCACTATAAAATTATTTGGGTACTAGTGAAGATGAATTTATCATTTGTGATTATAGATGTAGATCGCAACCAAATACTTCATGGGATAATGGATTCTATCCACTAGAGGAGGAGAAAATATTTGTGTTCATCAGAGTATTATAGGGAAGAGAACTCTAAGTCTTGAGAGAATCATCTATAGAACATGTTGCGAACACCTAAAGAATGTGGCTCCCACTTTTACACCAACAAGTAAAATTTCATAGTCGGGGTTAAATAATGTTAGGATTAGAAAAAAATAATTTTACAAGGAACCTTATTATTTTTCTTTATCCTTAGTGAACCCCATGTCTAAATAATAATATTACTATTATTATTTACTTGACATGTGAAACAAATGTGGATAAAATAAACATTATCTTATTAAATAAATAAATTAACATTTATTCAGATAATATTTAATATGAAATTTCTCATCGGAATATAAAACTTTGTCTTCCAATCCTCCACAATATTTATCTGTCCTTGAATAATAACTATTTATTTAATTAGATAAATACCACTGCATTATTTACCAATAAATATATAAATATTATATTCATTAATTGGTGAATAAATATTTATTAAATATTCATGTAAATAAATAAATAAATATTTAGATACCTTGTGAATAAACTAGAATAAATAAATATTTTATATTCACATAATTAAATAAATAATTACCTAGTGAATCAATATTTTTTAAATATTCAAATCATATTTATATTCTCTCTAATAGCTAGTGATTGAAAATTTGAAATCAAACCAACATGAATAATTATTAAACCATGTACAAGAGTAATATTTATCCAACATGTTAAATTCATATGGAATTTAACTGATGTTTTGAATAAACTTAGTGTGTGACCCTCTAGTCCCCATTCTTTGTGGTATTAGGTTACACTAATTAAATTATAAGGTTGGTATCTAGAAACATGTGAAGGATCCCATAGATAAATAATTTAATTTTTGAATGACATGTTACCTCCTATGAACATATATTGTGTAATATAATCTCTTTATCTCAATACCAATAATCATTTAGGTCGTATCTTAGTGGCATCAACCTATGTTCTTGATTTATTTTTCTTTTAATTTTCAAAAATAAACTTCCCGACAACACCTTCATGGACATGGACTTAATAAGATGGTTTAATTCCCATAAAAAGGCCTAAGATATATACATCTATTAAAGAAAGTAAGGGATAAATCCTTTATTTCATTATTCATTAATATAACATCACTCATGGCACACCCAATATATCCTACCATGCTATGAGCACATGTCATCACAGTTATGGTCAATAAATCAACATACGTGACTCATGACATGTATTAATAATAATATTAAAGTCTAAGGATCATTACACACATCCAAAAATAAGAATATCCTATGACATATATAAATGTGTATTTCTTATTTTCGGTTCATGTTCTCATAATCTCATGCAATGAAGATTACCAAGGGTGTACACCATGAGAAAGTATCTCAAATTACTATAAGTATCCAAACCTAATAGCTTGTATCATTTATTTCCATTAAAATGATATCATCCAATTATATAACTTATATTTAAGAATACTTTTGTGGTGCTTATAGGTTCTCATTATAGAGGAGAACTTATATGACCTTTCAGTAAGAAAATTACATTTAAGACATTATTACAAACTATGTCACACAAAAGAATAATCATGATGTAATAAGAAATTTTATTAATATTCAAATACATGAATAAACAATGTCATAAAGTACTTAGAAGTTGTTTCTAGGGAACCAACTCCAATATACTCACAGTTGTAATAGAGCCAAGGATTAATAACCTTTATTCTATTAGATCTCATATGATTTTTATACTTATGTTGGGATAAGGATTTAGTCAAGGGGTCCACCATGTTTTATTCCATGGAAACTCTACTCACATTGATTTCACTCCTTTATGAAAAATCCCTCAAGAGGTGATATTTTAAAAGTATGTGCTTCATACATTGATGTGACCTTGGCTCCTTTGTGATAGACACTACTACAATATTATCACAATACAATGAGATAGGATAACTACTATAAGGAACCACATAAATATCTTATATAAAGTTAAAAACACAAATATGTTTTTTAATTGTATCAGAGGCATCTATATTTTAAAAATATGTTGTAGAATTAGTCAAAAATGGATGCTTTGAACTCTTCCAACTCACAACTCCTACATTGAGACTGAAGACATATACTAAATACAACTTACGATTATTCTGATATTTTTTTAAATAGCATCAATATATCCTATGATGAATTGTACCTCATATCTACTTTATTCTAGGAATATATCCTTATTATGGATCAAATACTTAATGATATCCTTAACATCTTACCAATGTTTTTATCCTAGATCAACTTAAAATCTACCTACCATGGTTAAATCATATTCAATATCCAGCTTATTATATAACATGGCATGCATGATAGATCCTATCATAGATTTGTATGGGATTATGCTCATTCCTTATATCTCCTATTATGTTTGAGGAAACATTTTCATAGAGATATGTATACCATATAATACTAGAAGAAATGATCTATTGGATTGTTCCATAGTTAATTACGTTAGTATATAATCAATGTATATATTATAACATAGACTAAGAAACCTTTCAGATGTATAATGAATGATCTTGATTCCAAGCATATATGCTACATTACCTAAGCCCTTTATAGAGAAGAACTTTTTTAACCATTCATTAACTAACTATATGTTTGGTGTGTTATTTACAATAGGTAATATGTCATCAACATATAATGCTAGGAATATGATCACACTCCCACTAACCTACTTGTAAACACGTGGATCTCATTCATTATTTATGAAACCAAAATCTCTTACAGCTTCATCAAAATGAATGTTCATGACCTATATGTTTAATTTAACCCATAAATTTGTCTTTGAAACTTTCATTTCTTATTGGAATTTATTTGATTCATAAACCCTTTGGGTTATGTTATATATGTATCTTTTTTAATATTTCCATTAAGGAAAACTATTTTGACATTCATCTACTAAATCTTATAGTCATAGAAATCTACTATGGAAAGTTTAATTCTTATGGATTTAGACATGGAAAATCAATAAAAGGTTTTCCATAATAAATGCATTAATGTTGTTTAAATGCTCTATCCACCAACTATGCTTTATAGGTACTTACTTTACCTTCCATACCTAGTTTTCTATTGAATATTAATTTGCACCCAATGGTCTTTACATCAACTGGTGAATCAACCAAAACATAGAATTGGTTCTGATACATGGAATAAATCTCAGAATTTATGGCTTCTTGATATCTTGTATCTTATGAGATCTCTATTGGATCCTTTTATGAAATAAGATCATTATTGTTAATAAATGATTATTCACCATCTTTGGTGACTTGAAAACCAAATATTTCTGGCTCACTAACCTATCTAGTGCTTTTATATAGTACTTGTACTTTAGAAACAATATCTTCCACAAGGATCTATGGAATTCATTCCTACAAAAAATTTGTGTTTCTTGAGCATTAACTTTATCAAATTAAATCTTACTCCCACCATCCTTCTTGATTATGTGATCCCTCTCAAGAAAAATGGTTTGTCTTGTGACAGTCACCTTCTTGTATGGGGGGTTTTATAGATAGTATCCACGTGTATCCTTGGGATAACTTATAAAGATACACTTCATTCCTTAAGGAGATATTTTTTTTAAAAAATTATCCTTAATAAATACCTAAAATATATATATATGATTATTTGACAACACATATTTATTTCCATACATTAACTCATATAGTGTCTCATTTTTTTCCTTATTTAGTACTCAATTAAGAATGTGTGTTACATCATGTAATGCATATCCCTAAAAGGATAATGGAATACTTTCATGGATCATCATTGACCTTACCATATCAAAAAATTCATGGTTCCTCCTTTCAATAACACTATTACACTATGGTGTATAAATAGAAGTTAGTTTAGATAGAATCACACACTTCTGCAGAAAGTTAATGAATTCATGGTTAAGATAATCACCACTTTGATTAGATCAAAGATTCCCTATTTTCTTAACTAGTTTATTCTCTAATTTTTTCATGAATTCATTGAATTTCTCAAAATATTTCAACTTATAACTCATTAGGTAGATATATCCATATCTACTTAAATAGACATTAAAAGTAATGAAGTTAGAATAACCACCTCTAGATTCTACTTGAAATGGTCCATACACATCAGGGTATACCAATTATAGAATCTCTGTAACTATTTCTCCCTGTCCACCAAAAGGTATATTATTTATTTTACCTTGTAAATAAGTATAACATATGTAATGTAGTTTCAGCTTAAAATAATTTAAGTAACTATCTTGATCAATATTTTTAAAATTTTTATCACTTACATTATCAATATGATGATTCTAGTACTGGGAGTGAAATGTTTATTAACTCAGGTTTTGACCCAAAAGACATAAGAATATTTTGAAGAATATTTCTGTAGTTGTGCGTTGAGTCAGCATGGGAAATTAGGGCCCGAGGATCCTTGATGCAGAAGTATTATAATATTAAATATATTTGGTAGATCCCACACAGTTTCAATTTTAACATAAATAACTTCCATTCAGAGTCTTAGATCGGATTTTTGAGGGTATTATTGAGATCAGCATGTCATATTTACCCTAGGCATGACCTAAGGTTTCTCATTCTCAGAGTTTTGATTAGGGGTGTTTTTGTGAAGCGGTGTTAAAAGGGGTATTAGTTGGTTTTAATTAATTAAAACCAATTCCCCCCCCCCCAAACCTTGGGCACACAACACACCAAAGTAGATCCCTCCTATCCTTCTCCCCCATTCCCCCCTTTGGATAAAAGGAAACCATTGACAAATCGAAGCGATGAAGTGCCACTGATCCCCATTTTTGATGAAAATCATCATTAGATGAAGGATAAGCACGATCCAGGCATCGTTCTTTATCCAAATATTTGGAATTTTACCAAATAGGTGGGAATATTTGATTTTTGGTCATGATCCCTTTACTTATGCACTGTTTTAAGTTTCTAGATCCCAAATACTAGGTAGATATATGAGTTTTAGGTAACAAAAGGATGAATCAGGGTGTTTTTCACGTAAATCCTGACTAGAATTACCATCTACACATCTTGTAGTTCGGTGAAACATGTTTTTTAGCTCTTTCTATTTGGGGAATATGAACATTTGGGACGACACACTGTGTATCGGGGTTACACATCATGTAGTTCCCTAAACCATTTAATCTTGGGACATGTATTGGGTTATCCGTGTGAAACTACATGGTCGTGCACTAACACATGGCCAAGTTACATAGAAACAGGGTTTGGTACATATATGTGGGGAAACTATATGGGTATGTGGTCGTTTATCCTAAACATGTCGTGTAGTATGGGATATACAGCATGTAAGGGACATAGTTAGTCGGTCCATGTAGAAGAGGAACATGGCTAGGGGATGAGTGATGGGGGATATGGAGTATACCACCTTTACATGTCTTGTACCCATACATGGGTTGGTAAGAAATGTAAAGAGGATACACGGACAGATTCTCGGGTGGGCTCAAATGTCGTGTGTGCCCTGGTGCACGTCGTGTACGCCTTGGAGATCCTCCTGGAATATTCTTCCTTTCATAAATTCTTCTCTAGGACTTAGATTCACGCTTGTAATTAGTCTATCCAGAGTATTTTTCTTCATAGAATGTTATTATGGCCTATGTTACATCATATAAGATATGAGGTTTCATAAATTGATCAAGACACTTGTGTAGTTGTGCTAAGATGATGTCATATATTGGTTTGGTTCATGAAGAGAGAAGCAGGGACTGGTGCTCCCCAGTGTGTTCATGGTGCGGGTTTCCCTTACCTATCTACTTGGGTAGAGACGAGACTCCTCACATCATGGGTGTGGGTTCTTTACCTTTGGGTAGTTTTCTCTGGGGGTGATACTCCCATGGTGGACTAGGGTGCGGGTTTCCCCGTGATGTTCATGAAAATGGAAAATACTCCCTGGTTGGACCAGGGTATAGGTCCTCCATATATGATGTATAATTAGATTTAGTACTCCCCTACCATTTTAGGGTGAGGTTCCTCTATCCAAGGATTCGGTACTCCCCTCTCGTTCCAGAGCATGGGTCCCCCACATGTGATTTTTTGGTAGAGTCAGAACTCCCCTACCGTGTCAGTGAGCGGGTCCTCTAGCCTAGGGTCAGTACTCCCCTATCCTCTTAGGGTGAAAGTCTCCCATAGTAAACGAGCTGGAAAATTTGGTACTCCCCTGTCCTACCGGGGTGCGGTTCCTCCATCCACCTAGTAGTACTCCCCTATAGGGTTATGGTGTGGGTCCTCAATCCATGGAGTGTTAATCTCTTATCATATCAGGGTGTGGGACCTCCATTATCTGAGTAGTACTCCCCTATTGGATTAGGGAATGGGTCCTCTCATAGAGATTAGTACCCCACCCCCAGCCCCACCCCCCCCCCACCCCCGTCTCCGAGTAATGCATATCCCTAAAAGGATAGTGTCTCATTTTTTCCTTATTTAGTACTCAATTAAGAATGTGTCTTACATCATGTAATGCATATCCCTTAGAGGATAATGGAATACTTTCATGGATCATCATTGACCTTACCATATCAAAAAATGCATGGTTCCTCCTTTCACTAACACTATTACACTATGGTGTATAAATAGAAGTGAATTTAGATAGAATCACACACTTCTGCAGAAAGTTGATGAATTCTTGGTTAAGATAATCACTGCTTTGATTAGATCAAAGATTCCCTGTTTTCTTAACTATTTTATTCTCTAATTTTTTAATGAATTCATTGAATTTCTCAAAATATTTCAACTTATAACTCATTAGGTAGATATATCCATATATACTTAAATAGTCATTAAAATTAATGAAGTTAGAATACCCACCTCTAGCTTCTACTTGAAATGGTCCATACACATCAGGGTATACCAATTATAGAATCTCTGTAACTATTTCTCCCTGTCCATCAAAAGGTATATTATTTATTTTACCTTGTAAATAAGTATAACATATGTAATGTAGTTTCAGCTTAAAATAATTTAAGTAACTATATTGATCAATATTTTTAAAATTGTTCTCACTTACATGATCAATATGATGATTCTAGTACTGGGAGTGAAATGTTTATTAACTGAGGTTTTTTACCCAAAAGACATAAGAATATTTTGAAGAATATTTCTATAGCTGTGCGCTGAGTCAGCATGGGAAATCAGGGCCAGAGGAGCCTTGATGTGACAGTATTAAAATATTCAATATATTTGGTCAATCCCACACAGTTTCAATTTTAAAATAAATAACTTCCATTCAGAGTCTTAGATCGGATTTTTGAGGGTATGATTGAGATCAGCATGTCATATTTACCCTAGGCATGACCTAAGGTTTCTCATTCTCAGAGTTTTGATTAGGGGTGTTTTTGTGAAGCGGTGTTAAAAGGGGTATTAATTGGTTTTAATTAATTAAAACCAATTCCTCCCCCCCCCCCAAACATTGGGCACACAACACACCAAAGTAGATCCCTCCTATCCTTCTCCCCCATTCCCCCCTTTGGTGAAAAGGAAACCATTGACAAATCGAAGCGATGAAGTGCCACTAATCCCCATTTTTGATGCAGATCATCGTTAGATAAAGGATCAGCATGATCCATGCATCGTTCTTCGTCCAAAGATTTGTAATTTTACCAAATAGGTGGGAATGTTTTATTTTTTGTCATGATCCCTTTACTTATGCACTGTTTTAAGTTTCTAGATCCCAAATACTAGGTAGATCTGTGAGTTTTAGGTAAGAAAAAAATGAATCAGGGTGTTTTTCATGTAAATCCTGACTAGAATTACCATCTACACAGCATGTAGTTCGGTGAAACATGTTTTTTAGCTCTTCCTATTTGGGGAATATGAACATTTGGGACGACACACCGTGTATTGGGGTTACACATCATGTAGTTCCCTAAACCGTTTAATCTTGGGACATGTATTGGGTTATCCGTGTGAAACTAAATGGTCGTGCACTAACCCATGGCCAAGTTACATAGAAATAGGGTTTGGTACATATATATGGGGAAACTATATGGGTATGTGGTCGTTTATCCTAAACATGTCATGTAGTATGGGATATACAGCATGTAAGGGACATAGTTAGTCTGTCCATGTAGAAGAGGAACACGGATAGGGGATGAGTGATGGGGGATATGGAGTATACCACCTTTACATGTCTTGTACCCATACATGGGTTGGTAAGCAATGTAAAGAGGATACACGGACAGATTCTCGTGTGGGCTCAAATGTCGTGTGTGCCCTGGTGCATGTCGTGTACGCCTTGGAGATCCTCCTGGAATATTCTGCCTTTCATAAATTCTTCTCTAGGACTTAGATTCAGGCTTGTAATTAGTCTATCCAGAGTATTTTTCTTCATAGAAATTTATGATGGCCTCGGTTACATCTTATAATATATGAAGTTTCATAAATTGATCAAGACACATGTGTAGTTGTGCTGAGATGATGTCATATATTGGTTTGGTTCATGAAGAGAGAAGAAGGGACTGGTGCTCCCCAGTGTGTTCATGGTGCGGGTTTCCCTTACCTATCTACTTGGGAAGAGACAAGACTCCTCACATCATGGGTGTGGGTTCTTTACCTTTGGGTAGTTTTCTCTGGGGGTGATACTCCCATGGTGGACTAGGGTGTGGGTTTCCCCATGATGTTCATGAAAATGGAAAATACTCCCTGGTTGGACCAGGGTATAGGTCCTCCATATATTATGTATAAGTAGAGTTAGTACTCCCCTACCATTTTAGGGTGAGGTTCCTCTATCCTAGGATTCGGTACTCCCCTCTCATTCCAGAGCATGGGTCCCCCACATGTGATTTTCTGGTAGAGTCATAACTCCCCTACCGTGTCAGTGAGCGGGTCCTCTAGCCTAGGGTCAGTACTCCCCTATCGTCTTAGGGTGAAAGTCCCCCATAGTAAATGATATGGAAAATTTGGTACTCCCATGTCCTACCGGGGTGCGGTTCCTCCATCCACTAAGTAATACTCCCCTACAGGGTTATGGTGTGGGTCCTCAATCCATGGAGTGTTAATCTCTTATCGTATCTGGGTGTGGGACCTCCATTCTCTGAGTAGTACTCCCCTATTGGATTAGGGAATGGTTCCTCTCATAGAGATTAGTACCCCACCCCCACCCCCACCCCCCCCCCCCCCCCCCCCCCGTCTCCGAGTAGCTGCGGGGAGCAAGTCCTCCATTTGAGTTAGAGCACCCTCGACTATGGGATATAGTTACGAGTAGTGAGACCCTCCAATTGATATTAATGATACCTAGTAAGGAGTTAGTTATCCCTCAATGGAATAAGGTGTGGGCCACTCCATTTAGGAGTGACTGAGGTTTCACGGGTCAGTTAGGGGAAGTACTCCCTTGACTGTGGGGTAGCGATGAGGTGTGGGTACCTTTGTTCTCTCTTGTTAGAGAGGATGTATGCAGTGCATAGTCTGGATCAGTGCTCCCTCAAATTTGTGCAGTGGTGAGGGTGGGCCTCTTCACTTGGGTTTCTCTAGCTTGCACCAGGCACAAGGTTGTGATGATAGGACCTCGGGTTCTAGGCACTAGAGTTGGATATATTAAGATATTCTTGATGAAGCATGTTCTCTCAGATATACCATTAAGAATGGAAGAATATTTCATGTTGGAGTCCATCTCGTATATTGGTGTTTTTAGGAACAAAAGGGTCTTAGATACCCTGAGAGGGGGGTAAATCAGAGTATGGATATTCTATTTTGGAATTCTTCCTACTCCACTGGATCTTGACCTCAATATTATAAGGGTCACTTTGTTTTCACTTATGTGTTAATGTTGATCTTATTATTCCTTTATTTATCTGATGATGATGATGATTTTAATGTAATGGAGGAAAGGAAACACACAGGAACATACATTTTTACTTGGTTCACCCTCACTGGGCTACGTCCAAGGTGGATACAACAGTGATGTGTCACTATACCAAATCCAATAAAGCTTATTGCCAATAATGTTCGGGCTAGATCAATTTTATGCCCAGGCTCACTTCCTTTAAAAAGTTTAGATATAGATCAATTCTTTCCCAAGGTTTATTCCCTATTTCTCTCTCTCTATGTCTCACTACTAGTAGAAAGGATAAAAATTTTCTTCTTCTTTCGCTCACTACTCTTGGAAAGGATACACTCATTGTTTATGGACTTGTAGGTCTGTTCATTGTCACTAATGAATGCATCCTCCACTATATGTATATTCTCTATTGAAGTCACACTTTCATCCACTGATGAATACCCCTTTGCCACTGACCACTGAGAAATAACTTTTGAAATAGTTTTTTAAAGATCATTGCTTCGCAAATATCACTATTTAAAAAGATCAAAAAATCCTTCACAAAGCTTAATCCTTTGCAAAGCTTAGGCCTTCGTAGAGTGACTTTCTTCATGAAGCTCACTGATCCAATATGGAACACCCATTATTTTTTAATCTCTCAATACATAGAGTCATTGACATTGATCAATACTAGGATTGTCTTTTCACAAATATCAACCCTTTCTTCGAAACCTTGCATCGCAGAGCACCCCTTACATGGAAAAAATCAAAAACAACTCTATATTTTCTCTCTTAATCTCCTACGAAATGAAGAGGGTTGGCCTCTTATTGATAGATGTGGTCTAACACAGAGCTCCGCTTCTTCCGACATGATTTATGGATTATTAAAAACCATCTCTGTGGTTTATCTTGTCTTTGAAAACCCCCATTGAGATTTTTTTTGCCACAATTCTCTCTGTAATTTGCTTCACACCATTACAATTCTCCCTCACAAAGCTCTTCACCTTTTCCATTCATGAAGCTCGTCATAATCACAGAGATCATCGACGAATTTCTTTATGTATTTTCAAAATCTACTTCATGAATATCATCTTCACGAAATTCATACCTTTTCTATATTTTCATGAAATATTCAAGGAAATCCACTTTTCACAATGCTCAACAAACTCCAAATTTTGGACCCCCAAAATTTGTCAAACACTAGAAAATGGCGCCACTTTGTATTTGTTCTTTTGTACCGCTGTCGGATCTTCCATTACTTTATCATGGTTCTTTGTCAACGTTAATTTTCAATAACATCTTTGGAACTCAACAATTAACCATGAAATCCTACTTTGTCAACAAAAACAACCTACCCAAAAATGTTTTAATGTTACCTTGAGAGATTTTTTCCCAACAATCTCCCACTTTGGGTTTGTTGACAACTCTTCTCATAAAGATTCTTTGCACTTTGATACCTTACTGAAGCTCCGTCCATCATCTACCATCATTCGTCTCTTTTTATTTAAATAGAGAGAAAATATTCACTCACCACATACTCTAAGCCCACATAAGCAATGCTCGATATTATAAACAAGAGTAGTATGAAAAGTTCATCAATGAATCACTTCATTTCTGACACCAATTCTTGATACCATTCCAACACCACCCTTCTATTTTCATCATGAAGATCAGTTGCCCTAATATCTAATCTTTGATTAATTACTTCTAGAATCTTTAGATTTAAAACTCTCCCCCTATCTCATTTCTCTCCATATCTCACTACTCCACCTGTCAGCTTCTCCTTGAGTATTTGATAAATACATTTTCTCCCTTCTAAAATTTATCCCCCTTAAGGAACCACACTTTATCCCCCTTTTTCAATGAACCCAAAGGTCACTCTTTTGTGGTATATAACATTATAAAGAATACAGATAAGAACATTTGGGAAAAACACGCCATTCCTTGGGATATGGGGGTTCACATCCACACTCATTCATGTTAGAGGAGTTGACTGAACTCCCAGAGCTAGTCGATGCCTCTAAAAATCTTCCTTGGGTAAGGCCTTTGTCAAAATGTCTGTAACCTATAGTTCTATAGGTATATACTCCAACTTCACAATCCATTTATCCACCTTCTCCTTGATAAAATTATATTTGATCTGAATGTGATTTTTCCTTGAGTGATAGACTATATTTTTTCTAATATTGATAGCACTCAAATTATCACACTGGGTTCAGATTGGAGACTTCACTTCAACTCCCATATTATTAAGTTGGTGTTTCATCCACAATAACTATTTTCATGATTTAGTGGTTGAAATATACTCATCTTCTGTGTTGCTTAATGAAATGAAATATTGATTCTTTTTTATCCATTAAATAGAAAAACCACCAAGATAGAAATCGCCTCCTGGCATAGATTTCCTATCATCTTCAGATTTGACTCAATCTGCATCTATATATACCAAAGGATCTAGCTAATATTTATCATTACATATCAAATTGAAATCTGCAGTTCCCTTAATATACCAAAGTATTCTTTTCATTGAAATCATGTGGTTTTCCTTGGGATTACATTAGTATCTCGCTGCTTGGAATATGGCGAAAACAATATCAGGTCTTTTAACTGTCAAGTACAGAAAGATTCAAATGATTTGCCTGTATTGTGTGATATTAACTACCTTTCCATCATCATATTATGAATTTTTTTGTGGGAAGAAACCATATTCTTCATCTCCTTTGAATTTTCTATTCCAAACCTTTTCAAACCCTCCTTGTCATATTTAGATTGAGAAATGAATGTGTCATTCCATCCTTGTGTCACCAGCGCCATCATCCTTTTATTATTTCTATTTTTCACATATAAATTTTAATCAAGTCTACCAAACTAGAAACTGATATTCTTCAAAAAAGGATCTAGTCTTGAATACCATGCTCTTGGTTCTTGATTCAACCCATATAAATCCTTTTTCATTGGAAAAACCCTATCCTCACCTTCATGTATGTACTAGCACTCCCTGATTACCATTTATATATTTCAAGTCAATTTCAGTATGACTCTTCAACTTTCATGCTGATATATATTTGAATTCTTCATGGTTATTATCAATATCTGCTTCTAAATTAGCTTTTTCCACTTTTAGTTCCCCTAAGTCTCTTACCACTTCATCACTTACAACAAAAAAATTGTCATTATATCATTGTTTAGTGACAACATTTCTCTAAACTAGTTTTCTTAGATTCTTGTTGAAACATTGTTGATATTCTCTCACAAATTCTTGGTATCCTAAAAAGAGTTAGTTGATACCATATTAGTAGAATATAATAGCTAATCAGGAAAAAACTGAGTGTTGTTACTTTTCCACCAATCATTATTCTTGAACATAAGCATTAATCCTTTCTACACTATTGAGATCTTGAATCTGATTAGATATAGAAATCTCCCCCTATGATGTTCAATTATTCCTGTTGTTGGGACCAATATTTAGACCCACAATCATTCTTCTTCTCCAGTATCATTTATTCTCATGTGGCACTTTGCAATAAGCCACAAACAAAACCTCTAAGCCTACTAAGTCAAACTTAGTATAGGAAATAAGAGATAAATTTAATAACACAATCACTATATATTGTACTCAATTACATCCACCTATCTCATGCAGCCATATGACATTAACACAATTTTTGGAATTATTACATATTCTTTCTTCATCTCTAGTAATTGATTTGAATCAATTGATATTATAGATCGCATCACATCACTACTTTTCATCTTTTGATGCCACTTACCCTTGGATTGTATCTCCCTTTGATCCTAAAACACTTGAATATTAGTTAATAGCATTTATACACATCGGGAGAGGAGATATTCAGGAATCCTCAAGAAGAGGATTGGGGTTGATCCTGATGGGTCAACCCTTTGATTATTTCTTGAAAATCATCACACTCTTTCATTTTCTGCTCTAACTGCCTAGCCAACTTCAATAGTTCTAGCCATATGACTAGTAATTCTTTACCCACATTCTGAGTCTTCTTATGATAATCAAATTCTGGATACTTGGATTGTTTCACAATTTATAAATTAATCCCATTAGTAAAAATTTCATTCTTTGATGCTCCACCAATATGCAATTTTTCATGATTCTTTCTCCAAGTAGGAATATCTCCACTAATCATCTACTCTTGATTCTTCTTCCATTGATGAGCTCTTTATGTTTCCTTCAATTTCCGAAGTGTGTCATGACATGAAAATCTTTTAGTACATTCTTTACTCATATTTATTTTATCAATTTTTTGATTCATGCCACCTTTTCTTATTGGGGTTGAGTCTTACACTGAATTTACATTATTTTTAATTACACTTGAGGAGTATCCTCCCTTTTTCTTCCAAGATTATCCACATCTATTCCATGAATGTTTTTTGAGTATAATAGAGGAGGTTATTGATACAACTTTCATTGATCTCCTTGTGATTCCTCTTAGACTGTAAACCTATTTTTCATCTTACCATGTTGTCTTATAGTATAGGATTTTTCAGGGTACACTACCTTTTTAGGGATCTCCTTCCGGGTTCCTTTTCCTTCCTTTATTTCTTCTTGCTACAATGTCTTTCCAAATTCCCATGATTAGAACAAATAAAACATCTTCCATCAAAGATATACCTCATCTCATCATTTCTCAGCCGAGATGTTGATGCAGCTTGAGTTCTTCCTCTAACAATGATCTCTCGAGCTTCTTGACACATACTCATGGTGTGCCCCATTCTTCCACAATAGAACCACTTCATGGTTAATCTCTAATGAGAGACTCCTCTTTCATATTTATCAAGACTCTTATTATTATTTTTTTATTTTAAAATATTTCTGTCTTCGTAGAATGAAATATATTCTGAGGCCTCTAAATAAAAACTTGATATATTACCATGGGTTCTGCAGAAATAACACATTTTTTCATTAATTCCTTTGAAAACCTTTTTAGGTCTGTCTCTAGAACCTTCAAGATTTTTATTATCTCTTGTTATTTTCTCAGCTCTATTCCTATCATGCATGAGAGAGGGATCATCGTATCTAATACCAGATTTTCCAAAACTATGTGGTATTTGAGATAAGAAAATATTTTCTTGTTTCTATTTAGAAATAGTATATTTGATTTTCATTTCACCATCACCTATATAAGGATAATCGAATAGTAATTGCATGGCATACTTCATTTTAGGCTTTCCTTTGGCATTATATTTTTTCACTTCTTTCTTAACTAATTCCATATCTTCTTCCAATTGTTGAATATTATTTTCCCTTTATTCAAGTTGATCATTAAGTTCTATCTAGAGACCCTTACCCCTACTTATATCATCTTCCAATTTATGTGTGATCTTATTCACCATGTCACATCGCTCCTTAGTTTTAACTTGTTCTTTACCAATAGAATAAAAAGAGAATGCATTCCCTTGTTGTAGCCTTTGGTTCTTCAGAACTAGTTCAGACAGTTGCGTAGCAAGATCATCATTTCTTCCTTTCAGATTATGAATTTCATCTGACTTTAGATTCTCATATTTTTCATCATCTTTGTGTTTTTATCTCTTTAGAGTCATCTTTTCCAGCTCTTCATCTTGGGAATCATTCTTCTCCATCATATTAGTAGCCACATCAATAAGCCTTTGATTTAATACTTTTAGCTTGTTTAACTCAAATTTCAATGATTGGATCCAGATATGTTTGAATTTAATTACTTCATCCAACTCCTATGATTCATAGATAACATTAACTTTTTGACTTATTGAAGTTTCTTCATCATCAGTAGTTCCAAAATCACTTGGAATTTCTGGTTCTTCATTTATTCTTATTGTGTCATTGAATGAATAAATAGTATCACTGTGTGATACATTATTGGTTTCCTTCATCTGAATCACATTGTTTCTATTGAAACTTCCACACTGAGGAATTTCACTATACTTCTTCATCTTCTATGAAGTTGTTCTCTTTTCCATGGCACACTAAGATAAGTGCAGACTGAATCTTTAATTTAAATTATCGACTGAACCAAGTCATAGAAATAAAATTTGATAAAAGAAACATACCCTCTGATACCAACTGTTGGGACCAAAAGGAGCCTAGATACTCTGATGGGGGGTGAATCTGTGTATGGATATTCTATTTCAAAATTCTTCCTACCCCACTAGATCTTGACCTAAATATTATAAGGGTCACTTTTTTTGCACTTATGTGTTAATTTTGATCTTATTATTCCCTTATTTATCTGATAATGATGATTCTTTGAATGTAATGCAGTAAAGAAAACACACAGGAACATAGATTTTTACTTGGTTCACCCTCATTGGGCTATATCCAAGAAGCGTGCAATGGTGATGTGCTGCTATACCAAATCCACTAAAGATCACTATGAATAATGTTAGGGTTATATCACTTCGATGACCAGGCTCACTACCATTACAATGTTTAGGGTCATCTCACTACTTTCCCATGGGTCATTTCCTATTTCTCTCTCTCTAGCTCATTACTAGTAGAAACAATAACATTCTTCCTCTTCCTTTGCTCACTACTCTTGGAAGGGATCCACTCACAGTTTATGGACTTGTAGGTCCATTCATTATCACTAATGAATGCATCTTCCACTATATGTATATGCTCTGTTGAAGTCCCACTTTCATCCACTAATGAATACCCCTTTTCCACTAACCACTGGGCAATAACCTTTGAAATAATTTTTCAAATTTCACTACTTTTCAAAGATCCCTATTTTAAAAATCTCAAGAAATCCTTCACAAAGATCAATCCTTCTCAAATATTAGGTCGTCGTAGAGTGACTTTCATCGTGAAGCTCACTGAGATAATAAGGAACATACCTTATTTGCGAAGCCCTCAGTACTTAATGGCATTAACATTGGTCAGTAGTTGGATTTTCTATTTGAAAATCTCAACCCTTCCTTTGAAACCATACTTTGCGGAGCACCCCTTGCTTGGAAAAATAAAAACAATTTTGGATTTTCTCTCTTAAGCTCTTGCAGAATGAAGAGGGGTGGCCTCTTATTTTTAGGTATGGTCAAATGTGGAGCTCCTCTTCTTCCAAAATGATTTACAAATTAGTCAAAATCATATCTGTGGTGTATATTCCCTTCACAAACCACCACTAAGATTTATTGTTGCCAAAATTCTCTCTATAAAATGATTCCCCTTTTTGCAATCCTCCCTCGCATAGCTATTTACCTTTTCCATCTGTGAAGCTCTTTGGAATCATATAGATAACCATAAAATTTCTTCATTATTTTTTAAATCCTCTTCATGAATCCCATATTCATGAAATTAATACCTTTTCCATATTTTGATGATATATTCAAGGAAATCCTCTATTCGCAATGCCCACCAAACTCCAAATTGTGGACCCCAAAATTTTTCCAAACACTGGAAAATGGTACCACCTTATATCTGTTCTTTTGTATTACCTCCAGATCTTCCATTCATTTATCATGGTTCTTTTTCAATACGAATTTTTAAAAATATCTCTATAACTCAACAATTCCCCATGAAAACCTACTTTTTCAACAAGCACAACCAACCCAAAAATGCTGTAATATTACCCTGAGGGATTTTTTTCCAATAGGTGCCATTTGGGATGGTTGAGTTCTATTATTGTGTTACTTGGTTTTGTGTGATACCTTTAGAGTATTGAGTATAAATCATATTACTGGTTATAAGTTTTGAACCTCAAGAGACTTGGAGTCTGAGACGAGTATATTTGTGTGATTTTTCAGAATCCTTGTGGTGTTGTCACGTGTCGGGGTTGACAACCCTTGTAGACCGAGTATAAATTTAATGTATAGTCAAGGAAGGTTTGAGATGGGGCTTCTCTCTCAATTAGGGTTTCCCCTAGCTAGGTTGACCAGATTGTTGCCTTTCAGTTTCTACCTTATTTTGGGGGGTTTTGGGGCTCCTACTGAGTATTTGTATCCTCACCCCAACATGGGCTTTTCCGACACAATTTGTTTGTAATTTAAAGACCATATGCATTTTAATAAATTCCAGTAATGACCCAAGTTAGACAGATCTTAGTGATCTATATCGAATGAGGTATTTACTAGGATGAGGAGATTTTTGGAAGTTGCAGTTGACAGTGATCCCCTCCTTCTGAGTAGGTTCGACGCTTTTACAGTTTTATTTGATGGGTGTTGTTTTTCCCATTATGCTTTTAGTAATTTTTTGTAATCTGGTTTTGGGATATATATGTATCTTTGATTTCTTACTGTTTTTTAAATTTTAGGTTTGTGTGCTTGAAGATCTATTTGTGTGTGTACAAGTACATAATAAATGCCTCCCATGTTAGTGATATGTCTACTCAGTGCTAGTCGTCAGCCCCTGACCTATTAGAGGTAGGTTTGGGGAGTTTCATCCTAGGCCCCATCGGGTCAGGTCGTGATAGAGTGGTATCAGAGGAGGTCGGTTCCACCTTGGGACCATAGTGTTGTGATCTTGGTTTGGGATTCATAGAAACAGTGTTAGGGTGTTTTGAGTTCGTCTCTCAGGCCATAGGTTCTAGTGTTGGTGTGTTGGTCGACCTATCCATTCACCAAGACTCTTATAACCTACATTTTGACATGGTTAATTATGACACAAGTCACCGAGAAATGAATGGTACATGCCTCATATAGTAAAGGTATTTTTTACTATCCTTCTTGAGTTAGTTCCCCTAATATACTATTTGAATATGGTATGTATTAATTCTATTTCAGGATGACTCCACGATGATATCCATGTAGGATTCTATGGTGTGAATATGATGAAAATCCACCCCATGATGAGGCTTCAGTGTAGGGTACAGATTTGGAGGCATTACCAATAGGTGGTCTACTGATAGTTCCACCTCCTATTGAGTAGCAGGTTTTACCAGAAATTCAGGACAAGTATGCATGTAGGATGATTGCACTGCATGAGTTCCAGAGGTAGTGACCTCTGAGGTACTAGGGTGATCCATACCCCCAGGCTATAGATGATTGGATCGAGGTAGTCAGGTGAGTTTTTTACTTAGTAAAGACACCTCACGATCAGATGGTGATCCTAGCAGTGAGCCTTTTGCAGGATTCAGCTAGGTGAAGGTGGAGTTTGGTGAAATAGTATTATGAAGAGGTGACGTTCATATGGGAGAAGTTCGAGTGACTCTTCAGGGAAGAGTTTTACTAAACCGCATTGATATTGGTGCATATCCAGGAGCTTTTGTATCTTCATAAGGGTAGCATGATAGTGATGTTGTTTTCAGCAAAGTTCACAGACATGTCACAATGCTTCTTATACATGGTTTTGGGTCTATTTTTCAGATAATAAACCTTAGAGTAGGGTTTTTTCTCAAGATATTAGGGCATCTGTGATTCTACTATGCATTCTTTCCTACACTAGAGTGCTGGAGTGAGCCCTAGTGGTGGAAAGTTTCATGGATGAGGAAAAGGTGGATCTAAACCACAGTAGTGGTCATGTGGCTAAGGCGTATGTAGGATATGACTATCAAGAGAAGATAGGATCTAGGTGTAGGAGGAATACCCATTCCTAGACATAGATTTTTGGGTTTTTAGTGCAGGATAAGTGTCAAGGATTTGGTCAATTGTAGGAGAGGTAGTGTTACACTTATGACGGATGGGGGAATATTGCTAGAGATTTTCCAACCCGTCGTGTTGTTGATATGAAGACAGCTAGCGAGCCTCCTTGTAAGATTAATTACTTGGACCAATTAGTTAAAGGAGTTTTTGGATGAGGGTAAGGATCCAGAAGAGCACTAGGAGGTGGCAACCAGTTTGAGGTGTTGCCACCACCACCCTCAGGTGGTCCGTAACAGGCTTAGGGAATGGGAGGATGTGGGCGAGGACAGTTGTAGGACATAGAGGCCATTGATCTAAAAGCTCCGAGGATGAATATATATACACCTTGTATCCTTTCTACTTTATGTGGTATCAATTTTTTGACACTATTGTGGGTACTTTTTTCTTTCTGCTTATGCTTGAAGTTTAACTAGGGTGACACAGGGAATCAATAGAACCTTATATTGGTAGTTTTGATAGAGGGATTAGTAAGACCCAATGTCCATTTGGGTATCCATTTGTTTTTTTGTTAGTAACCTCATGGTTTTTGAATCATCTTTGTATATGACATGCTCGAGAAGGATGTGGTGCAGTTTGATGTAGATTTGAAATCATGAGAAAGAGGGACACTTTCCCCCACCGAGACATGTTTTTGTGATTTGACTAGAACCGTGTGGGTGAGTTAGTACCACCAAAATCAGATAGTATCGAAGTTATGTGGATGATTTCTTTATAATTTCGTGTTCATGGTGAGGTTATGTGATGAACTATCAATGCAGTTCCTGGCCTTGCCAGCGGAGTTTCTCTGCTCGACCCCTTTAGCTTGGAGGCATTGGGAGAGGGAGAGCGTTACTTAGAATCGTTCCATAGCGGCAGAGGTAGACCATGTGATGGTTTCCTAGTATGTATTGGTTTCCTACTATCTACACTCAGTTGGGATGCCACTAGTGGGTGTGGTAGTGTTTCTATTTGGGTAAGTTGTGTTACAGCTAGAGGTTTGTAGATGAAGGGCCTAGTATGACCCAGTGTTTACTCTTGGGTAGCACTATTTTGTTCATGAATACCCTCATGTGTTCATCATAAAAATTGAATGAAAAACTCTTGAGGGGTCTATTTTATAGTCCATAAATGTGTGGATGTGAACTATAGGGTTCCATTAGTAGCTGTGTTAGGTTAGCGGGGTAGTGTACCACTAGACCTCATGACTGTAGACAGACTATGGTGCTTGGTGTTTTCTCACATGTCACAGCTAAGAAGACATGTGTCTATTGTTGAACAATGTTGTCCTGGTATAAGTTGGACATAATAGTGGTTTTATCTTGGTGGTTTTTCAATGTGTGTAGTTTTCGGTAGCATGGGAACCCTTAGGGATCTCGCTGGTGTGGGAGTCTAGTGGGGAGCTCAGTTTCTTCCCTTGTGCTTTGGATTTCCCTTTTTAGGGATGAAAATACCAAAGGTTGGGAGAATTTAATGACTCAATTTTTGACCCAAAATACTTCATAATATTTCATAGAATATATCTGGAGTTGGGCACGTAGTTTCGATTGAAATGTAAATAAATTCCGTTCAGAGTCTCAGATCTTGTTTTTAAGGACACGGTTGAGTTTAAAATGTTGTGTTTACCTTAAACACGACCTAAGGTCACCCACATCAAGAGTTTAAATCAAGGTCATTTTGGTTACATGTAATTGAAAGGGGATTTAATTGGTTTTAATTAATTAACATCAATTCCCCCCCCAACCTTTGGTCCCCTGACACAGCAAATGAGATCTCTCCTCTCCTTATCCCCCTATTCCCCCATTTGGTGACAATGAAACTGATGTCAAATCGAAGCGATGATGTGTCCCCAATCCCCATTTTGACACAAATCAAGGAGCAATATGATTTGGGGGTCATTTTTCATCCAAAGATTTGGTTTTTCACCAATGAGGTAGGAATATTTGAGTTTTGGTCCTAATCCCTTCTCTTATGCATTTTTTTAAGTTTCCAGAGCCCAAATACGATTTCTATTGATCCCTGTACTAGTACAGAAAACATTTTTAACATCACCATTTTTTACGTCGGTTATATATTACCAACGTGATAATCTGTGAAACGTGGTGTTTTACGTCGGTTATTTTATAACTGACGTAAAAAATGCGAAGAGTAAATTTTTAACTTCGATTATTTTAATAACCAAAGTTAAAAATCGTGCACGTTCATTTTTTACATCAGTTATAAATTAACCGACATAAAAAACCAACGCATGGTGTTTTTACGTCGGTTATCAAATAAACGACGTAAAAAACGAGGTATCTATGAATTTATTACGTCGATTATAAAATAACTGACATAAAAAAAAGCAGCTTTTGAGGCCTTTTGACCTCAGTTATTTGATAACTGATGTAACAAACCAACCTACCGAATTTCTTACATCAGTTATATTATAACCGACGTAAAAAACTGTGATTTATGATTTTTTTTTACGTCGATTATTCTATAACCGACGTAAAGAAACAACACGTGGATTTTTTTATGTCGGTTATAAAATAATTAACGTAAAAAAAACCGTATCTGATACATTTATATCATCGGTTAATATAATAAATGACGTTATAAATGTAATAAAAACTTTTTATAACATCGATTATTAAATAACCGACGTTATAAAACATTTAAAAAATTAACATGCCCCGTGGATTGTCATTTACGATTTTTTGATCGACAGTTCGGCGACTTGTCTCTCTCACGCGGTAAACCCTAATCGACTCATCGATCTCGTTGCATTAAACTCGTTTTTCCATCATCATTTATCATCTTTACTCTCCTAGGATCTATCATCTCAACTAGCAACACTCAGGTAAGCCTCCCACGACTTTATTTCATTCGTTTTTTTTGGATAGTCTATATTTACGTTTTTTGATTTTTTTTGTTTAAACTAGGTAAGATTCTTCGATTTCAAACCCTCTTACCTTGTTTTCCATCATCATCTTATTTATTATCCCCATATCTATTATATCGACTCGCAATATTCATGTAAGCCTCACCTACTTCTATTTCATTTGTTTTTGTTTCGTGAATGCCCGACATTGATGGTAATTTTTGTTGTCATTGACAACTAATAATCCCATTCACCTATATTACTGTAATTTATATGTAAACCATTGTGATACACCCATTCTGTGTACAAGTGTGATTTATTTTATAAGTATATATATGGTTTTTCATGGGGGAATGTTTTTTCTTGGATCCTTAGTTGTTTCTATTTTGGGTATCACTTTTTGTTGTTCCATAATCTATTTACTTCACTTATTTTCGTGGACTATTATAAGTCATCATATGCTATTAAAATTCGATTCATTGCACAATAGAGAATTTTAGACTAGTAGACAATACAATTCATGGTTCTCATTTTGAATAATGGCATGATACCAAAACTAGTAGCTTGAGGTTAAAATCTCTAGATTTTCCAAAACTAGTAGCTTGAGGTTAAAATCCCATGGTTCTGGGGGGGCTATCAAGAGGGTTGGTGGTTGCCGAGGGGGTAGGGGGCTGTCTAGGGTGTCCATGGAGGTGGGGGGGGTAGTCCAAAGGTGTGGGGGGGTCCAAGGGGGTGGGGGTGTTGAAGGGTGTGGGTGGGTGGGGGGTTGTCCAAGGGGGTGGGGGCATGTCCAGAGGGTTTGGGGGGTTATCTGGGGGGTGGGGGTTGTCCAGAGGGTTGGGGGTGTCCAGGGGGTGTCCAAGGGGGTAGGGGTGGTGGTGGTGTCTAGGAGGGGTGGGGTGTGCTGCTTAGAGGGGTGGGGGATGTCCAGGGGTGGGGGGCTGTCCAGAGGGTTGGAGGGTGTCCAGGGGGTGTCCAGGGGGGCTAGGGGTGGGGGTGGTGTTTAGGAGGGGTGGGGTGCTGTCTAGAGGGGTGGGGGCTATCCAGGGGGTGGGGGTTGTCCATAGGGTTGGGGTGTCTAGGGGGTGTCTAAGGGGGTGGGTGGGGGGCTGTCCAAGAGGGTGGGGGACTTTCCAGAGGGTTTGGGGGTTGTCTGGGGGGTGGGGCTGTTCAGAGGGTTGGGGGGTGTCCAGGTGGGTGTATAAGGGGGTAGGGGTGGGGGTGGTGTCCAGGAGGGGTGGGGGTGTCCAGGGGGTGTCCAAGGGGGTAGGGGGTGGGGGTGGGGGTGCTATCTAGAGGGGTGGGGGTTGTCCAGGGGGTGGGGGATGTCCAGAGGGTTGGGGTGTCCAAGGGGGTGTCCAAGGGGGTGGGTGGGGGGGATTGTCCAAGGGGTGGGGTCCTGTCTAGAGGGTTTGGGGGGTTGTCCGGGGGGTGGGGGCTATCCAGAGGGTTGGGGGGTGTCCAGGGGTGTGTCCAAGGGGGTGGGGGGGGGGCTATCCAAGGGGGTGGGGGCCTGTCCAGTGGGTTTGGGGGGATGTCTGGGGGTGGGGGATGTCCAGAGGGTTGGGGGTGTCCAGGGGGGTGTCCAAGGGGGTAGGGGTGGGGGTGGTGTCCAGGAGGGTGTGGGTGTTGTCTAGAGGGGTGGGGATGTCCAAGGGGTGGGGGGGTGCATAGGGTTGGGCATGTCCAGGGGGTGTCCAAGGGGGTAGGGGTGGGGTGGTGTCCAGGAGGGGTGGGGTGCTGTCTAAAGCGGTGGGGTGCTGTCCAGGGGGGTGTCCAAGGGGGTAGGGGGTGGGGGTGGTGTCTGGAGGGGTGGGGTGCTGTCTAGAGGGGTGGGGGGTTGTCCAGTGGGTGGGGGATGTCCAAAGGGTTGGGGTGTCCAGGGGGTGTCCAAGGGGGTAGGGGTGGTGTTCAGGAGGGGTGGGGGTGCTGTCTAGAGGGGTGGGGTGCTGTCCAGGGAGGTGTCCAAGGGGGTGGGGGTGGGGGTGGTGTCCAGGAGGGGTGGGGGTGCTGTCTATAGGGGTGGGGGTTGTCCAGGGGGTGCGGGTGTCCAGGAGGGGGGGGGCTGTCCAAGGGTGTGGTGGTGTCCATGTGGTGTCCAAGGGGTTGGGGGTGGTGTCCAGGGGGTGGGGGTTGTACAAGGGGGTGGTGGTGTCTAGCGGGTTGTCCAAGGGGGTGGGGGATAAGTGTCAGTTGGGATTGACTACTGCATTATGGTTTCTGATATTATGACATGATGATTGTGTCATGATGATTCGCTTTACATTGTGATTTTCTCCATCTGAATTTTTATTTTAAATTTGATTTGATTCTCAGGTTTACTCCATTTTCTCTAATTTTCTATCAACCAGTGTAGGCCCCATGGTTTTCTTTGATTCAATGGAGTTTAAAAATATTATATATAACAATATTTTGTTTTTAAAATAGTATTCAAGCATGTTTTTTTAAATACGCATATATTTTTTTATATTTCAAAATTGTTCTACATTCAAATTATGATTTTTTTTCATATAAACATATATTTGTCTTATCTTAAAAATATATATATTTTTGATATTTGTTATAGGTAATAATGAGTCGAAGTTGGATTATGGAACATCGAATGAGCAATGAATATGAGGAAGGTGTTTATTCCTTTTTGGAATTTTCTAAACGAAATGTTCCAAGTAGTGACATTTTTTTCTGTCCATGCCTGAAATGTTTGAATATGAAGAAGATGAAAAGTATAGAGATAAAATATCATATAATTTGTCATGGTTTTAATCTGTGTTATAGCCCTTGGATTTGGAAGGGTGAAACTGGACGGAATGTCACTGATGATGATGATTTTCAAGATTTTAACTCCGATGGAATTGAAGAAATGATTCGCGATATTGTAGCAGAACAAATTGAGATAGAACTGACAGTTGCACGTCTATATGGTGATGCTGAAAAACCATTATATCCTAGTTGTACAGATTTTACAGTGTTTTCGGTGGTGTTAATATTGATTAACCTGAAGGCGAAACATGGATGGAGTGACAGAAGTTTTACAGAACTGCTACAATTGATGAAAGACATTCTTCCAAAAGATAACGATTTTCTAAATTCACATTATAAGGCCAAGAAAATATTATGCCCGATGGGATTGGGATACAAGAAAATACAGGCCTGTTCGAGTGACTGCATTATATATATAAAGGAATATGAATTTCTATCAGAGTGTCCTAAATATGGGACATCACGGTATAAGGTGAAAGAGAAATCACAGGCTGATGTAGAGAATACAAAGATCCCTTCAAAGTTATTTTGGTATCTTCCTATAATTAATCATTTCAAACGTTTATTTGCTAATTCACATGATGAAAAAAGGTTAAGGTGGCATGATGATGAGCGGGTATGTGATGGAAAAATACGTCATCCAGCTGATTGTCCACAATGGAAGAAAATTGATGCGCAGTATTCTACATTTGGAAATAAAATTAGAAATCTCATAATAGGGTTTTGCACATATGGAATGAATTCATACCGAAACCTCAGTTGCACACATAGTTCATGGACTATTTTACTGGTAATTTACAACCTCTCTCCTAAAGTTTGTATGAAGTGAAAATATGTCATGTTGAGTATAATGATCTCTGGTCCAAAGCAACCCGGCAATGATATTGATTTTTACTTGTCACAGTTGATTGATGATTTGAAACTGTTATGGGTTGATGGTATTAGGCTATATGATTCCTATAAAATTTAATATTTTCAACTACATTCAGTGCTTCTATTCACTATAAATTACTTCCTTGTGTATGGAAATTTTTCAGGATACAGTGTTAAAGGGCATAAAGCATGTCCAATTTGTGAACATACGTCATATTGTCAATTGCATCATGAGAGGAAAACAATTTACATGGGTCATCGAAAGTTTTTGCCTATGGATCACCCTTATAGAAGACTAAAAAAGGCATTCAATGGATCACACGAATTTGATACTACTCCAAAACCTTTATCCCTTGATCTATATTTTGGGAGGGTGATAAACCTTTATGTGACATTGGGAAAGACCCAGAAATCTGGTAATGATAGACATATTTGGAAGAAAAGGTAAATATTTTTTGAGCTACTATATTGCAGGTATCATGAAGTTTAACATAATATTGATGTCATGCACATGGAGAAGAATATATGTGATTGTTTTATTGGAACATTGTTAGATATTAAAGGAAAGACAAAAGATGGGTTGAATGCAAGATTAGACTTACTATCAATAGGAATACATTTGGAGTTAGCTCCCACTCCTAAAGGAAGATGAACATTGGTTCCCCCGGATTTTCATACATTATCGAAGAGGGAGAAAATTATCTTTTGTTAGTGTCTTCATGATATCAAAGTACCTCAAGGTTATTCTTCAAATGTAAAAAATTTTGGTTCATTGAAGGAATTAAAGTTGATAGGTATGAAATCACAAGATTGTCACGACATGATGCAACAAATTCTACCAGTTTCATTGCGTGGAATATTGCCCATCTGTGTTAGAAAGACTATAATGAAGTTGTGTTATTTTTTTAATTCAATTTTTAACAAGGCGATTGATGTGAATGCTTTGAAAATTTTGGAAAAGGATGCAATTTTTATACTTTTTCAATTGGAAATGTATTTTCCTCCAACTTGTTTTGATATAATGGTGAATTTAATGATTCATCTGGTTTGAGAAATAAAGATTTTTGGACCTGTTTATCTTCATTGGATGTAGCCTTTTGAATGGTATATAAAAATATTAAAGGGGTATGTTATAAATCCATATCGACATGAAGCCTCCATTATTGAAAATTATATTTTTGAGGAGGTAGTAGAGTTTTGTACGATCTACTTGGCTACGGCGCAACACATAGGTTTACCTTCATCTCGCCATGAACGAGTTAATAATGAGGGAAAGGGGATTCGTGGCTTGAAAGTCAAATCATTGTCAACTGAACAGATGAAGAAGTTAGAATCATACATTGTGAATAACATAGCTGATGCTCAACCGTATATCACATTTCATATTAATGAGTTGAAACAATGTTATCCAAAGAAGAAAGAAATGTGGATTTTGAATGGGCACAACAAAACTTTTTTGTCATGGTTTAAAAAGACCTTTCTTGGTAGATCAGATGTATCAGAGACATTAAAATGGATAGTGGGTGGTCCATGTTTAAATGTGATAACATGGTCCAGTTATGACATTAATGGATATACATTTCATACGAAAGCTTAGGACAACCTAAGTGTAGTTTAGAATAGTGGTGTATTGGTGTTTGCAGAAGCAATGCATTTTTTGAGTGCTAAGGACAAAAACCCAATTTCTGCATCAAGTGCATATTATAGAGTGATTGAAGACATATGGGAGGTTGATTACTTTAAAATTAAAGTTCTTTTTTTTAACTGTAAATGGTTTATCAGTAACAACAGTGTAAGACACGATGAATTTGGAATGACACTTGTTAATCTGAATATATTGGAAGACACAACTGATTCTTTTATAATGGAAACACATGCAAAACAAATTTTCTATGTAGTAGATCAATCAGATATGCATTGGGCTGTTGTTTAACAAGGGAAAAAACAATATGTTGGTGAGGATGAACTTGATAAAGATGCTGATTTATGTGAGATCCCTACTTCCATGGAAATATTAACAGAACATAATGATGAGCATGTTGAAGACATGTTTTGTTTCCATGGGAACGATCACGATGAAGGAATTTGGGAAAAGAATCCATTTTTACATTCCTAAAATTATAGGTAAACAATATTTATTTCTTATTTACATTTATTTTTTTCATAAAATGGTAGATATTGTAAGTTTTTTCTTTTTTAAAACATGTATTAAAACAAAATAAGTATAAGTTTTTGTTTGTTTTAAGTTTGTTTAGTTTACTTTATCATGTTTACCATTACATGAATTATATATCTATTATTTTTGTTCAGTGACAATTACTTTACCATGTTTACCAGGTTTACCATGTTTACCATGTTTACCATGTTTACCATGTTTACCATCTTGACCATATTTACCATCTTTACCATTGTTTAACATGCTTACAATATTAGCAATGTTTACTATTATGTAACTTAGTACACTTTTCTATTTTCTGATTACATTAGTATTAAAATATTTGAATTTTTATATTTGTGAACTAATTTTTGTTTTTTTGATTTGAAGGATAATGACAGATCATTCAGTTGATCAACCACATGATTTTGTAGATGAGCATTTTGGTCATACCTCTGGGGAGGATCATTCACATGCTCCTCTTGATGTTCCCTAATCTTCCTCATGTTCTCTTATTACGAAAAAGAGTTCAAAGGTTGGTAAACATGGGTGCACACGTTTACCAAAATTAGAACTTTCCCATACGCAGGATCAGAGGATACTCATTGATTTTGATGATGATGATATTCCTAGAGTCCAAATGAAAAATATTTTAAGAGTTTTGTATCAACTCAGGCTAAAAGAAATGTAATCATTCTGTATGATGACTAGAGAAGTGTGGATAAAGCGATAATATCTCAGTTGTGGGAGATGATTTTGGTAAGATCTTTTGATATTTTTTGACTATTATTTAAATGTTTATAGTATATATAATATGTTTAACCTCTTCTTTATCAAATTAAATTTGATATTCCTGACATTGGAGGAGTCAGGAATAAATTCTTATCGTTGGCTACCAGGAGATGGAGGGATTTCAAATCAACCCTCTCATCTGATTTCATTTATGGTCCTATGATTCATGAAAATCCATGTCGTATATATCCTTTTATAGATGAAGACACATGGAGACAGATTTTTGAAAGTAGAAGAAAAGAGTCATTTTAGGTAAGGGTAACGTAAACTTTTATAAGATTTCTTATATAAATGATCTTATTAATGTTTTGTTAATGATTTCTTATTCTTAATTTATATAAAACAAGTAAATCTCATCAGGAGATCCAATCTAAAAATGTATACCCTCATAGTTTATCTCGGGGAGGGTATGCATTTTTGGAAGAACAAATGATGGTGGAAAAATTTCAACAACTAAGAGCTGAGTCTTCAAGCTCTGGAGAGGTGGCCCCTCCATCCCCTCCAACTAGACATGAAAAATAGAAGAGAGTTCAGATGGGAAAAAATGGCAATATCTTTCGGAAGAATTGAGAATTGTAGCTGAGAGGATTGTAAGATATCTATTTTATTTATTTAAGTTAACTATTTTATTCATATAATTTCAAACATTACAGAAATGTTAAATTAATTAACATAGGACTCTCTTGAGGAGAAGAGTTCACAGCGGGCATTTACAGCTATTGGGAGGCATGATATTTTATCTGTAGCATTGGGAAAGCTCGAACATCCTAGTT
The DNA here is from genome assembly GCA_963277665.1 of Viscum album. Lineage (NCBI taxonomy): Eukaryota > Viridiplantae > Streptophyta > Magnoliopsida > Santalales > Viscaceae > Viscum > Viscum album. The sequence goes on from OY728145.1 coordinate 953,843,145, forward strand.
GTGTAAGAGGATATCTGGTAGGTGTATCGGTAAGCAAAGTTTTGCCACATTCTTCAACTTCTAACGTTGAAGGGGTTTATAAAAAATAGAATCCTTGTAGGCTAAAGTTCATAATATTAATGCGACGATGAAGGAAAATATTAGAGGATCGGTGTAGTCTATGTTTGCAGACATGAAAATTCAATTTCAGACTGCAGCTCCCACTCCTCCAACTCCCCCTGCAGACCCCATTATTTATCCTCCACCTCCACCAGCAGCTCCCACTCTCCCACCTCAGCCTGCAGACCCCATTTTTTATCCTACTCCTTCACCGCAACTTCCTACTTATTGCAAGTTGTATGTTGATGATCCTCAACATCATATAGTTGCATATGGGTTGGTATATTGTATAGGAGATATAGTTCATCATCAAAAATTAGAGGTATAGAATCAGAGGGTCACTGTACAAGATATTATAGATAGATCAGCTCGAGTACCATTACCTAAAGATGAGGTGACGACAGTTGGACATAGTATCGGCCATTTTTTAATTTGGCTATCCAGACTTCTTCAACTCATTACCTTAGAGGTATGAATGTTATATCTTTTATTTTATTTTCTTATTAAATTTGTTTTATCATTTGAAAACAAATATATTTTTCTATTTATTTTTATAGGAATACTTCAAAGGTAAAGAAATATTGTATAGAAAACAACACAGACAAATGGTTATGACATCAGATATAGATTCTAGTAGTCTTGAAAGATTGTCAATATATTCAAATTTTTTGGCGGGTCATTATGAGTTTCCAGTGGAAGATCATGTTTGTGGACGTGCAATAAGTGTGGGGATTATGAAAACTGATATCATGGATCTTGTTACTGGAGATAAGTTGGGAATCAACGTGGTGCAAATTTTTTCCATGTAAGTCTTAACACCTTTTCCCTGCGTTATATTTATTAAAAATGTATACTTATGTATATTTTGTATTAGGTATCTTTATAAAATTTGTGAGAGGAATGAGCTGATAGATGTATATGGATTCATGGAACCAAAATTGATTTCCCTGAATCATGTGCATTGGATGAGGAACAAAGAATGCTTTATATTGCTGAAAGACTTGAAAAGAATATAGTCACACAATGTTGGTTAATGCCTTTTTGTGAGAGGTATGAAACACATCTCTCTCAAAGAGTTCATTATCTTTTAACATAAAAAACCACAAACCTTAAATTTCCTTTTATCAGTGATCATTGGATGTTAGGGATTTTTTGCCCAAGAGAGAAATCACTTTATTGGATATGCTCTGTCCATGATGATGTGCGAAAAAGTTTTAAGAATATATTGGAAAATTAAGTTTCAATTTCTCAATAGTTTTATATATTATAATGAATTTTAAATTTACCCCATTTGTATTATTTTTTAACTGGGCATGGGTCTACTTTCGAAAAAACACAAAGAAAAGGAGTGCAAAGATCAAATATGTAAATGTGAAGGTAAATATCCATTTATAATTTGTACTTTTTGATTTATTACATAAAAATAATATATTGAATTTACACTCATTCAAACATAATTTTCATGTCCAAAATGGCATCATCGAATGTGGATATTATATGTTAAGATTTATGTATGAGATAATAACAACTGGGAAAGTTGTGAATTTTGACCTGGTAATATTTCCTCTTAAACTTTTCCATAATATTTCAATTCGATTTATTCATTATACTTGTTAACTACTGTCCTTTTCATTTGTATCTTTTTGATGACCCTCAACCCTATACTTCTGAAGACATCAAACACTTACAAGTGGAGTGGTCAAATTATTTTACAGGTTTGATTGAATTTTAGTTGTTTGTAATGTAAAATGTAATTTTGAATATTGTCGTTGCAATTGTGTATTTGGTAGTTGTTTAGGTTGGATTTTGTTTTTTTAGTTCATAGTGTAAGTTTTGAATGTTATATATGTGAATGATTAATTTTTCTATACTTCTTGTTTTTGGTCTACTTATGATGGTTTTTCTGGTATGGATTCTGGTATGGGGGGAGGGGTTACAAGGGTGTGGGGGTGTTCAGTGGGGTGGGGGTGTCCAGGGGTCTGGTAGGGATGTCTGGTGGGTTGGGGGGTCCTGGGTGTCCGTGAGAGTGGGGGGGGTGGCAGTCCAGGGGGGTGGGAGCATTTCCAGGAGGGTGGAAGGGCTATCCAGGGGAGTGTGAGGCTGTCCAGGGGGTGTCCAGGGGTGTGGGGGTGTCTTGTGGGGTGAGGGGGGTTTCCAAGGGTGGGGGATGTCTAGTGGGGGGGTCCATGGTGTCCATGGGGATGGGGGGGTAGTCCAAGGGTGTGGTGGGGGATTTCTAGTGGGTTGAGGGGGTTTTGGTCAGTTTTTGGTAACTTTTTGGTCTGTTTCAAGGGTGTGGGAGGGCTTTCTAGGGATGTGGGAGTGTTGTACAGGGGGTGGGGGGTCTACCGGAGGGTGGGGGATGTCCATGGGTGGTGGTGATGTCCAGGGGTGTGGGGGGAGTGTCCAGGGGTGTGGTGGGGGCAGTATAGTGGGGTTAGGGGGTTTTGGTTTGTTTTCGTTAACTTTTTGGTCAGTTTTAGGGGTGTGGGAGGGCTATCCAGGGGTGTGGAAGTGTTGTACAGGGGGTGGGGGTATACATGAGGGTGGGGGTTGTCCAGGGGTGTTTGGAGCTTTCCAGGGGGTCGGGGGGAAATCCATGTGTGTGGTGGGGGCTATCCAGTGGGGTGGGGAGGGTTGTCCAGGGTGTGGGGGTATACATGAGGGTGGGGGGGTTGTCCCGGGGTGTTTGGGCCTGTCCAGGGGGTCGGGGGCATTTCAAGGGTGTGGTGGGGGCTGTCAAGTGGGGTGAGGTTGTGGAAGTGTTTTCCAGGGGGTGGGGGTTGTCCACGGGTGTTTGGGGGTTTCTAGGGGGTCGGGGGGGAAGTCCAGGGGTGTGGTGGGGGCTGTCAAGTGGGGTGGGGGGGGATGTCCAGGGTGTGGGGGGTATACATGAGGGTGGGGGGTTGTCCCGGGGTGTTTGGGGCAGTCTAGGGGTCGGGGGGCTATCCAGGGGTGTGGTGGGGGATGTCCAGTGGAGTGAGGGGGTGAGGGGGTGCTGTTCAGGAGGGTGGGGGGTTGTTCTGGGGTGTTTGGGGCTATCTAGGGGGTCAGGGGTAGTCCAGGGGTGTGGTGGGGGCTGTCAAGTGGGGTGAGGGTGTGTTGTTCCGGGGGTGGTGGGTGGGCTATCCAGTGGGGTAAGTTTTATATGTTATCAATGTAAATGCTTAATTTTGCTTTAGTTCTTATTTTGGTCTACTTCTGTTTTTGTGGTGCGAATTCTTGATTTGGTTTCTGGTTGTTTCTGGGGGAGATCAGAGGACTGCATTCAATTTTTTAAAAAAAATTGTCTTCCATGTCAGTTTTTTTATAACCGATGTGATAAAGAAATCAGGAAGGGTTTATCACATTGGTTTTTTTAATAACTGACGTGATAAACACCTTAAAAATGGTTTATCACGTCGGTTATTTGATAACCTATGTGATAACCCCCCCCCCCCCCCCCCCCCCGGACTGGTTTAGCACGTCAGTTATATAATAAATGATGTGATAAACCATTTCCTAGGGGTTTATCACGTCTGTTATTTAATAACCGACGTGATAAACATCCCCTGCATGGGTTTATAACATCGGATATTATATAACCGACGTGATAACCCCCCCCCCCCAGTTTTTGCACGTCGGTTATTAATTAACCGATGTGATAAACACCGCGATGTTATGTTTTTTACATCGGTTTTTAAATAACCAATGTAAAAAATGTTATTTATAACATCGTCCATGTTAACGTCGGCAAAAAACCGACGTAAAAATGAAAAATAACTGACGTAAATAACATTTTCTGCACTAGTGCTGCTAGGTAGATCTATGAGTTTTGGAGAAGAACATGAAGAATATGGGCATTTTGCAGGTAATTCTTGACTAGAATTACTATCTATATAGCATATTGTTAAGTAAAACCCACCATGTAGCTCTTCTTATTCAGGTAAGATGAAATTTTGGGACTACACACCATGTATTGGGGTTACACATCGTGTAGTGCCCTAAAATGTGTAATCTTGGGGCATGTATTTGGTTAGCCATGTGAAACTACATGGTCATGCACTAACACGTTTCCAAGGTTCATGGACATGTGGTTTGGTACATGGAAATGGTAAAACTAAATGGGTATGTGACCATTTATCATGAACATTCCATGTAGTATGGGATACACGGCGTGTAAGGGGCACAGTTGGTTGGTCCGTGTAGAATAGGAACATAGACAGGGGCCGAGTGATGGGGGATATGTTATGTACCTTCTTTACATTACATGTACCCATACATTGGTTGGTAAACTATGTATACAAGAAACACAGCTAGGTGCATGGATGGGGTCACATGTCATGTGTGTCCTGGTGAATGTCGTGTACTCCTAGGAGATCCTCCTAGGATCTTCTAGCTTCTGTATCTTCTTCTCTGGGAATTAGATTCAGGATTTTGTGTAGACTATACTGAGTGGTTTTTCATATAGAATGTGATGGTGGCCTCTATTATGAATTATCATATATGAGGTTGAAAAAAATGATCAAGACACTTTTGAATCTTTTCTGCGCTGATGTCGAATATTAATTTTGTTTGTGAATAGATATAATGTGACCGGTACTCCCCAGTGTCTTCAGTGTGTGAGTTTTTCTTACCTCTCTACTTAGGTAGATATGGGAATCCCCACTTCATGGGTGTAGGTTCGTTATTTTTTAGTAGTTTTCTATGTGTGTGTTACTCCCCTGATGGAATAGGGTGTGGGTTTCCCCATGATGATTGTGAAGATGGACAATACTCCCCTATTGAACCAGGTCAAGGGTCCTCCATATATGATGTATATGTAGACTTAATACTCCCCTACGGTGTTAGGGTACAAGACCTCTATTCTATAATTTGATACTCCCCTATCATTTCAGGCCGTGGGTCCTCCATATGTGTTGTTCTGGCAGAGTTGGTACTCCCCTACCATGTTAGGGTGCGGGTCCTCTAGTATGGGTTTGGTACTCCCCTTTCATGTTAGGGTGTGGGTTCCCCATACTAAATGAGCTGGTATAGTTGGTACTCCCCTATCCTATGAAGGTGTGGGTCTTCTATCCACTGAGTGGTACTCCCCTACTGAGTTAGGGTATGGGTCCTCGATCCATGGAGTGGTCCTCCTCTATCCTATCGGGGTGTGGGTCCTTTATTCTCTGATTAGTACTCCCCTATTAGATAAGGTAATGGTTCCTCACTTATGGAGTAGTACTCTCCCATCTCTGAGTATCAGCAGGGATCAGGTCCTCCATTATAGTTGGATATCCCTCAACTGTGCGATAAAATTATGAGGAGCGTACCCCTCCACTTGATATGAATGGTACCTAGTTAGGATTTAGTACTCACTCGATAGACTGAGGTGTGGTCCACTCTTTTCAGGAGTGATAGAGGTTTCACAGGTTAGTTAGGGGTATTACTTCCTCGACTGCAGGGAAATAGTGAGGTGTAGGTCCCTCTGTTCTCTCTTGTTATAGAGGATGCATGTGGTGCATAATCTGGAGCAGTTATCCCTCAATTCTATGCATGTGAGGGGTGGACCTCTTTACATGGGTTTCTCTAGCTTGATTCGGGCACTAGGTAACGACAATAGGACCTATGGTTCTAGGCAATAGATTTGGATATATTAAGACGTTCCTGATAGAGCATGTTCTCTCAGACATACCATTATGAATGGTAGAGTTATTCTCAGTGGAGTGAATCTCATGGAAATGTTCTTTATGGGATGGTTGATCATGAGGAGTGTGTTCTCTTGGTTTTATGTGCTACCTTTAGAGACTTGAGTAGAAATCCTATTTATGGCTATACGGTTGGAATATCAAGAGACTTAGAGTTTGAGATGAGTATATTTGGGTTATTTTTAGAAGACCTTGGGGTGTTGCCACATGTAGGGGTTGATACCCCTTGTGTACCGAGCATAATTTTCATGTACAGCCAAGGATGGTTCGAGATGGGGTTTCTATCCTAATTGGGGTTTCCTCTAGCTAGGTTGAGCAATCTTTTGATTTTTAGTTTCTCCCTTTTTCTTTTGGGTTTTTTAGGGTGCCTATTGAGTATTTTTTTACTCACCCATGCAAGGCCTTTTCCCATACATGTTTTGTGTCTTCTGTAGACCAAAGGCCTTTTGATGGAGTCTATGGAGGACCCGAGGCAGGAGGATCTTAGTGAGGTAGACTAATCAATTTTTTTACTACAGTTGGGATAAGGAGTTGTATGGCAGTTGCAGTTGACAGTGATCCCCTTCTTATGAGAAGGTTGGAATCTTTTACATATTTATTTGGTGATAATTGTTTTTCCCTTAATGATTTTAGTACATTTTTGTACTCTCATTGTCGGATATATATGTATTCATGCTTTGGTTACTTAGTGGTTTTTAAATTTTAGTTTTTTGAGCTTGGCGATGTGTTCAAGTGTACAGGTAAATAGACAATGCCTCCCATGTTAATGATATGCTTACTCGGTGCAAGCCGCCAGCCCCTGGCCTATTGGAGGTGGGATTGGGTATTTGTATACTGGGCCCCATTGGGTCAGGTTTTGATAGAGTGGTATAAGAGGAGGTCGGCTCCACCTTGGGACCACAGTTTTGTGAGCCTGGTTTTTGTTGTATAGTGACAATGTTAGAGTGTTTCAAGTTTGGATATCAGGATAGAGGTTATAGTGTTGGTTTGGTAGCTGACATATCCATTCACCAGGACTCTAATAACCTAATTTTCAACTTGGTTCATTGAGACACTTGTCGTTGGGAAATGGATGGTACATGCATCATATAGGAATGGGTTTCTTTCTTGTCCTTTTTGAGTCAGCTCCCCAGATATACTCTTTAACCATGGTATGTCTTGATTCTATTTTATGATGCCTCTATGATGACTACAAGATAGGATTCTATGACATGATTATGATGAAAATACACCCTATGATGAAACTTTTGTACAGGGCACTGATTTTGAGACATTACCTCTGGATGGTCCGTAGGTAGTTCCATCACCTATTGAGCAGTAGGTTTTACTATTAGGTCAGTTCATGACAAAATGAGTTATGAGAAATTAATTATTTATCAATTAAAAATAATTTTTTTTAATTTAATACATAAATATTTTTATTTAAATGTGGCATACCATAACATATGTTTTATTTATGGAAGAGATAGATATTATTTCTGAACATGAAAATAAAACAATCTATATCTAGGAAGGATATATATATATTATGTGTTGTAGTAATAGTTGGTATATAATAAAAATATTTTAAAAAAAAAGATCATCCTAGTATTCAATGGAAGGTGGTAGTCTCTAATGGATATAGAATCCAACCTTTCACCATTGGTAATCTGTTAATATACCTCTCCTCTAACAATATTTCAAAATCAACTTGGTTCCTACATTTGAATAATGATTTGATCACCAAAATATTTATCTAATACCTAGTGTATATATATATACAAATATTACAATCTATAACAAATGCATAGAAAGATTACCATTGATTCTTTAATAGGGTTCAGTTTTTCTTCCAGTGGCCAAGATTTCCTTATGAAAAATGTACTACATTTGTTTCCTTTACCTATCTTTGGATCATTATTTTATTAGAAGGATAGTGCTTGGGATCCTTTGTATTGAAAGGATTGTTGGGCCCCTTTTCCTTGTTATATCTTTTCTTATTCACTATAAGTACCATAGGTTTTTCATTACCCTTGTCTTCATCTACTTGGTTAATGAATTTAAGGAGTTATGAAATATACTTCTCACTATTGACCATATAATAATTAATAATGAAACTGTAGAAAGTCTTAGGTAGTGAGGAAAGAATAAGATCTTTGTATTGATAATCAAGGATTTTAAATCCCAATATTTCCAAGTGCTTAATGTAACCAATCATCTTGACTAGATGAGGCACATATGTCACTGAATATCTAATATTTCAAGTGAACAATTCATTGGAGATCTCATATATCTCTTATCTCACCTTCTTTTGATAAAAATTTGAAAGGTGAGATATGATATTATACACATCCATATCCTCATGTTACTTTAAAAGATCACTAGATATGGAAGATTGTATGAAACATTATACATGTGTGGCATCATCCAAATGTTTCATATAGAGATAAATTTAATCTTCACTAGACTCTTTCTCAGGTACCTTAGGAATAAGGTTTTCTAGCACATACAATTTCTATTTATGGTGTAGTATAACATGTAAATCCATATACCATTCCTATAAATTTAAACTAGTGAGAAGGTTATCCTTTTTTAGAATAGATTATATTGATAGTTTCATAGTCATGTGGGTTTCCATTCCTATAATAAATAAGAATAGAATTCCATTTCTTTATCTAGAATACAAATTAGATAATAAATTTAATTTAATTTATTAATCTTACACTATTTTATAAAAACTCTATTTCCCTCATAATTGGTTTTTGAAAGATCATGCCACATAGATATCCTAATAAATAGGATCCATATATCCCTTCTCATAACACAAATGAAGGTATAACACGCTAATAAAACGCATTTTACATATGCATAACTTTCCAACCGCATTAACTCATAGCACCTTGTTAGGTTGAGTATAATCCCCAATACTAAAATCATAGATTAGGATTTCCTCAACACTTTTCCTATTAGTTTCCCTAAGTCTTGTGGAGGTGATCAACCCTTAATTCAAGTTATGTTACATCGAACCAAAAATGAAGATAGATATTCCCCAATAATTGAAATATCCCCAAATGAGGTTGGCCAAGCACTTTGAATGATGGTTTGATTTCTACCTAAGAAGTTTAAGGTTATATCATCTTAATATTTTATTTAAATGAATTTTATTTTTATGTCTAAACTACCTATTTTATCTTGTTATGTGATTTTAAATATTAAGTTTATATTAAATAAATGGTAAATAATGTCTATATAAAGTTTACACATATTAAAATATTTATTTTAATTCTATATTTCATGATTGTTAATTAATGAGTTTAATTATTTAATTGTTAATAAATAGTTAACTATGTAGTTTAGAAAAATAAAATAAATAAATTGGTATGGCCATGAGATTATCTAATGGTTGTTTTATTAGTGTATGATAAAAGAACCCTTGAATCTAAGAAATTATCTCCTAGAATCATGTTCAGTTTGATTTTTAGCATTCCACTTATGCACTTGTGTACCTCCTAGATTGGTTTCTTCATAGCTACAAACTTGAACCACCTCCACTCATCTAGGAGCTCCATCCATTACATGATTTTACTCATGTGTGGGTTAGGGGATCCAAGAGATTGTTTAAGGGTGTTTACATAATATAAACCTTGAGCACATGGTCTATTACATAATGATAGGAGAGGAATGACTCACTGGATATTATTTAATTTCATAAATTATTATAAAAACCATTCAATAATAAATTAAATAAACCAATCAAATGAACATTATTATCTAAGTTCATGGTCATCTATGTATATTTAACAAATACAAAAAAATATAATAGATGGTATTCACTTCAATTTGTTCTTTATTATTAAGATAAATACACTTGAATTAATTAAATTAATGAATTTTCTTTATCTTAATGATCATATGAAGTCTATTGGAGATACTCATTATAAAGGAAATATTGAAAATAAATGGATTGACTTATAATTATAGATAATTAAAGATAATTATAGAGAATTTATTGAGAATTTATTAATTTTGAAAACTTTATTACATAGACAACACATGATATGAAAATAGCACGATCCTGAATGGCCCGAAGGCCTTCATTTTTATTTATTTTTTATAACCCCCCTTTTAAGGGATGAGGGGGAAACCTTACAATGCCCTTAGTCTAAGAGATTACAAGGCCTATAGGCTTAGGATATTACATGACCCGAAGGTCTTAGGGAATTCAACCATACTATCTACAAATAATTGCCCCTCCCTAGCATCTGTATCATGATAGTAGCTCTTCTCCTTCGCATGGCTGTCTAGCTAGGATTCCTGTGCAAGCACAGGCTGGTTCCGATGGCATAGCCATACCCTCTCATTCTGAAAAATCCATTTGGCTCTACTCTAGTGAGTTCACATTCTATGAATCCTCTTTTGGGGCTGCTATTTTTTTAGTGTGTCTGGGGAAACTACATGTGGCCTGAAGGCCTTGAGGTGGCCCAAAGGCCTTAAAGGTGGCATGAAAGCCCTACTGACCTGAAGGCTTGGGTGACTCGAAATCCTTAAGGACTCCAATCCCAAACCGGTGGCCCAAGGTGAATAGTTCAAGCTTCTACAGTACCGAACTATACCTGCTACAGTAACTGCCACAGAGTCTGCTATAGTGCACGCACAGTGTACAGTGACTGCTACAGTACTCGCTACAGTACTCGCTACAGTACTACTACAATACCCCAGAAAATATGCCTCTACCTAGTTTTGAACCTGGGTCTTGTGGATGCACTTAAGGATACCTAACCAACTGGGCTGAGGCTCATGTGCTCATATGAAAATAGTGTATTTAGGTTTTTAATACTATAATTAGTTATTATTTATGAAATTTCATTATGTTATTATCTAGGTTACTACACATTATGAACTAATTAACTACATGCCATGTTTTTTACTTATTTTGTATCCTGGATAAATGCTTAAGTACTCAATGTGTATCTCAATTAGGTTACATGATGTGTACTAACGAGATACATGTAATGTGTTCTTGTTGTCATATGTCTACGCAAACCACAGTTCGACTTGGAATGTTCATCATACATAGTGAATAATGATCCACATTGAATTTATGCCCGCTATATATCTTGTATCTCATTAATGATACAAGTTATCAGTTTCATGTGGCAATATGTTGCATATTTTACCACATGGTTAGCATGAATTTCATCGTTAAACCATGTATACTACATGTTATTTATTCCATCTACCCATCATATAGTCTGACAGACTGTGTTCCATGCTACACTAGTCAATATGTGGTGTGAATTAAATGCTCCATGTGTTTTTAATACTCAGCATGGCATGTATCCTATGACATGACCAAGTGCAGCTAACATGGGAACGGAGTATGTACATCTATTACAAGACATGTAACCATGTCTACTAACCAGAATCCTCAATACCTCTTAGTGGAATATCTATTCGTTGTTTATCTATTCTTAATCTATTTAAGATGACATGAAACTTGAACCAGTAGAATTAATATATAAATAACATTTTAATTAAACTTCATATTAAAGAAAAAATAAACTAGATGTGAAAAACAAGAAAAAAATGTGTATAATTTATGAATGAATAATAAATTATTATAAATTATTATATGACTCTCTAATACTACTTAAATGTTCCCAGTATAGAAAAATCACTGGTGGAGGAATTTTTATCATGGATTTTTTGTTGTAATCCATGAAAAAAAATTTATGTACATGATGAAGAATCATTATGACCAATGAAATTAATACAATGATTAATTTAAAAGAACCTATAACCAAGAAGAGATGATATTTTCACATATAATTTATAATTTATTTATTTAATTAAATAATTGACTTTTGTTTAATTCTTTCTTCGATGTCAATGAATCAATAGATATCTATTTTTATACTATCATTATGTCTAATGAATCAAGGGTAGATTCCCTCTATTGGCGATCCACACATGCTCCACGAACCTACGATCATCATCATTTAATTCCTTGGGTGCTGGAATGGATGATTTTATCACTTGTAATGGTTGATGTTGATCACAATTGAATCCTTCAAGGGATAATGGATTCACTCTAGAAGAGAAGGATAAAATATTAGTGTTCCTCAAAGTGTTAAGGGGGAGATATCTCTTGGTCCTGAGATAATATTCTCTATAACCCATTATGAACAATGGAAGAATGGGGTTCTCACTTGCACACCACCACAAAAATGTCATATTCTTGTTTAAATAATCCTCAGTTTAAAAATAATAATTTTGAAAGGGACCTTATTATTTTTCTTAATTACCAGTGAACCCCATGTCTAAATAATAATATTATTATTATTGTTTACTTGAAATATTTTAAACTCATGGATAAAATGAATATTATTTTCTTGAATAAATTAATTAATATTTATTCAAATTAATTTTAATATGACATATCTTATTAGACCATTAATCCTCCTAATTATTTATCAGTCCTTGAATAATAACTACTTATTTAATTACAAAAATATCATTGTATTATTCTCCAATAAATATATAAATAATATATTCACTGAATTAGTGAATAAATATTTTTTAAATATTCGCATAACTAAATAAATAAATATTTTGTTACCTTATAAATAAATAGAATAAATAAATATTTTATATTCACATAATTAGATAAATAATTACCTTTTGAATAAATATTTATTTAATATTCAACTCATATATATATTCTCACAAATAACTGGTGATTGAATATTTATGATCAAACCAACATGAATAATTATTAAACCACATATAGGAATAATATTTATTCTATATGTTAAATTCATATGTAATTTAACTAAGGTTTTGAATACACTTAGTGTGTGACCCTTTAGAACCCTTTATCAGTGGCATTAGGCTACACTATCTATAGTCTAAGTTTATCATCTAGAAACACACCAAGGATCCCATAGAAAATGAAATTAATGCCATAATGGCATGTAACCTCTTATAAACATACACTTTGTAATATAATATATTTATCTTGATATTTCTTGTCATGTAGGTTTCTTTATGGTGTCATAAACCTATGTTATCAATGTAACTTTCCTTGAATTTTCATAAATGAAATTTCCAACAACACTTCCATGTCCATAAACTTAATCAGGAAGTTTAATTCTCATCAAAGGTCCTGAGATATCTACTTCCATTAAAGAATATAATGGATAGATCCTTTCTCATGTTATTAAATCTTAGAACATCACTCATGTCATAACCAATGTATTATACCTCGCTGTGAATATATGTCTTCATTTTTTTTCAATTCATCGAAGTATGTGACTCATGGCATGTATTATTAATAATCTTAAATTCTAAGGATCATTACACATTTCTACAAATAGGAATATCCAATGACACGTATAAATAAGGATTTCCTATTGGTGGTTCATGCTCTCATAATTTCCTACACTAAATATTTCCAAGGGTATACGCCATGAGAAAGTGTCTCAAAGTATTATGAGTATCCACCCCCAACAGATTGTATTATTTGTGAACTATAAATTGATATCATTATTCTAGAGAACTTTTATATAATAATACTATTGTGAAACTTCTAGGTTGTCATTGTATCAAGTAACTACTATGACCTTTCAATGTGATAAGTACACTTGGGGCATTATCACATACTATATCATGCAGAATAACAATCATGATTTAATAATTACTTTTATTAATATTCAAATACATGAATACAAGTAATCATAAAGTACTTAGAAGTTGGTTATAAAGAACCAAATCCAACAGTATTTATTATCATTCTCTAGGGGATGATCTCGAATCATTTGGAACTGGTGATAGGCCCCACTAGATTTTCCATAGATTTCCTCTAGTGGGATGGGCTATGAGGATTTAGTTATTGGATTTTCTCATATTCATATTCTAGAGTTGTAATGGTTTCATTTCAATGGTACACCCTCACCAACATATTCGACACTTGGAACTAGAGGCTTTCGATGAATGATGTTGTCCTTATAGCTATGGGGGGTCACAAATTTTAAAATGGATAAAATTTAAGTGTTCTTGAGAGATAAATATTCCTAAGTAAGCATATGTTCCACCAAAAGTTTTCATATTTAAAAGATTCATGTCTGGATTATTTTTGTGAAGTATGCAAAATGAAATGGCTTGACACTCTGGGAAACTTAGTTATTTATTATTAAAATATTCATCTTAGGTTCACTATTTTTTTCCTCTACCATATGGTTTCTGATGTAATTAATTTAGAATATTTAAAAAACTTCCAACGTGACTATATCATGTCATTTTGAGTCAATGAAGACATAATTTCCAATGGTAGGCAGCCATTGTGACTTTACTAGTGACACCTTAAAATGTGATTCAGTCGAGAGGATGGAGGGTCAAGATCATTATAACTTTTAGGGGGAATTATTTCCTACTATAGGACTCCCTCATTTATTTAAATCATATTTGTGAATCTTTCATAAATCTCAATGAGGGATCAGTTTCCCATATACTAACAATTTTTTGTTTTCATGAATTTATGTGAACATCCATGCATACTAGATTCTTTCTGTTGATGTGAAGATCTATATGTATCAATGGTTCTCCATCAATGGTACTATCCATACGTATCAAATTTTCTCTATATTTATTTTATTGATTAATTATGCTACTTGTTTTTAGGGTACTATGGTTTAAATCCACATAGTTGGGCACTCTATAGTTTATCTTCATCCAAGAAGGTGGTTGTAATTCATGGTGCTGAAATCACACTCACAAGAAGGGATACCTATGTATCCTTATAAAAGGAATCTGAACCCGCATATTTTTATGTAACTTATCCAGAAACATCATACCTTTTAAGTTCACGTGACATGGACTGATTCCAAGAAGTTTAAATTCATGAAAAGTGAACTTTTAGGAGTAAGTTTTCTATTGATGGTTAGTGTCGTAATTACACATGTGAATCCCTTTATACATGAATTCAGAAGGAATATTCCATAATGAGGATGTATTTTCTTCATGGGGAATATGTCCCTATGAGTTATGTTTTTTTCTTAGCTAGTAGGGATATGGCCTAGTGAGTAGGATATGGCCTCACCAGGAATATGACACAATGAGGATGATTATAGAAGCTTGATGATTTTGCGTTTGAACCTATAGGTGGAATCCTACATAACCTACTTGATAGGGATCAAAGCCTACATTGTTCAAGTGACATGGTTTAAAGTCATATGTTTGTATTGTACCATAATGGTCATGTTGAGATAGGAGAGACCAATCCAGTATCCTCCTAATTGGGACCCCTGTTATCAAGGGAATCTATGATATTGTTTCCCCAAAGGTTCTACCTATCTATAACTTGAATTCTAAAGAATCCTTTAATCAAGAGATTCCATGATCAAAAGGGTGCATGTTGTGTTCATACCTTGAACCTTTTAATTCAGTGGTTTTAGAGGATCCCTTGATAATTGGATACCAAAAGAGGATACTTGTGGAAAGTTATGATCCATCCTTAAACTTGGGATGTACATTGAAGTTCCCTAGTCTAGATAAACAACTGAGAGGGAGGTGAATCAGTGGTTTCTTTTTATGAATTCTCTTTCTTTACAATTCAACCGCTTAAACTTGTTAATGTTTTCAATCCAATAAATATTATCTATCAAACTCACCTTTTGTGGAGTTTTAATAAAAGAGATAGAATCACAAAGTATTTACAAGGTTTGGAATTAGATCATTCTATTTTCTACATTGGTTACCCCCCCCCCCAATATAGATTACTCACCATGAAAAAATTGATTATAACCATAGAAAATACCAATATAATCAACACAAAGTCCTAATTTTTTCATTCACTTATAGATTCTACTAGAAGAAGAAAAAATATATTAAACAAAGGGGATCCAGTACATAAAGATCTTATTCTTATCCTTGGTTAATTCTACACCACTTGATAATACATTCTTTCTATATGAGTAAATGGATCAACAGGTCTACACATGTACTTCCTTAAGAGCTTCAGTATTGTTAGTGTGGAGACTCTTCTCAAGATCTGGTGTGGTCTGGATTTTCCTTGGAATCGTTCTCCTTGATACAAATATTGTATCATCTCAAATAATTATCTCAAAAATTAGTCTCAATGATCAAAATTCACTTTAATTTTTCACCTTCATTAATATATACACAAAAAAATATCATGTATGTAAATTCACATTGATTATCCTAGTAATTGTTACCATAATTCATGTAAATACCATGATCATTGATGACAGGTATTTTTTCTCCTTTAATTTGGTTAATAACTCCCAAATTATATCATCATTTATATTGAACATAATTCCATGTTAAAATACCTAGAATATTTCTTCATAAAAAGATCAATCAAATACCTGATAGGCTTGGGTTTTCTTCTCCATTTTTACATAGCTTACATTAATCAAATTTCATAAATCATTATTTTCTACATAAACCATGATATTTTATAATGATATTATTCATTAAAATATTATAATAATTGCATCATCATAAATATTTAATTAACTCTTCATTATCATGGGTATTATTTAATGACTGAAAAACTATTATAATTAATCAAAAATTTGATGAGAAATATTCTACAAATCCTTCTATAAGTTCCCATCCATGTAATTCATGTATTATAATTTATTCTTCATGTAATTAATGATAAACCACGTTCTCATTTTTTATTCAACTCATTCAATCAGTCATGCATCAAATTTTTAGAATGAATCACCTTTATGCAACTTCTTCCTTCATCATTAAATACCCACAATCATCAATTGTATCTTCATTATTCATGTGTAATATACATACCCACTATATGAATTCATTAAGAAGATTTAATGTATTAGGATGAACCTTTGATGCCACAGCTACCCATTTAAGTCATGTAATATCTAACAAAACACAGCCTTCTTATCTCAATTAAATTCTTAAATAAATATGGTATTTATATTAATGATGTATGAACACTCTTGGATTATATTTCATGATAGCATCAAACTACTTAGGTTTAATGAGCATGAAACACATCACAGCGGCATCATCAACTGAATTTTTTGTCTTCTCATTATCACTGGATTCTCATGTGTCTAAGATCATATGCATGCATGAATCAAAATTTATACTCACTCATCCACACTATGCACAACCTTATGATTCAAATGATCTATTTTTTTTATTAAAACTCACTATAATATTATCTCCTCTTTATGTCTAATATTTAGATGTAGTAACTCATTTGATAGGGAAAACTTGTCCATATGGAATCTCAACATAATTAGAATCATCTCAAGCTCATGTGGTAAGTTTCTTCCTAACTCATGTAGTTAACCAAACTAAGTAGTATCAATAAAAATAAGTTGTGGTCAATATTTAGGTTTCATGCGGTTGATTGTTATAATGTTTTTTGGTTGATCCTTTTGGAAATGGTCAATCCCAAGTAGGGTGACGTATATCTATGTGTTTTCATGTAGGTAGGTTCTTGTGGGAATAGTTGATTAGTATCCTTCATGTGGTCAATCCTTAATGTGGGATTGATCTTTGAAAAATGTGTGTTCGGTCTAAGAGATTACAGACATATGGAATGTATGGAAGATGACACTCCACATCTTCATCGAATAGTAGAGATAAATGGCATCAGAAGACCCCTCCTATTCCAAAATATACTTTAGTGGAGGAAAATTACTATGCTAGGCACTAATCCCGAATCACTTTCCCATTCATCTCCACTCTAATTAATATTACTCTCTTCCTTATCCAATGGTGGATCTATCACTAGGTTTGGAACCCATACACACCATCACATACACCCTGCATAGGTTGTTCCACTCCATTACATGATCCCCCATGCACCCACATATATGCCATGTGCACATGCTATGAATTGTCTCCTATTTATGGGTTCTATGCATGCCTTCCATGTAGTATATCACATATACTTACATGGTTTCCTATTAATGGGTTGGCTCACATGTGGTGGAGTTTTCTCCCATGTGGGGTTAATCTGGCCCTTGTTAGGGGGTTGTGGTTAGCCCTATTTTTTAAAAAAGGTCTCATTTATATCACTAACAAAAATACTAAGTGTAAAAACATAAAATATATAACACCCCTTATTCTTCAAATATTTTTAATGAAAAAAATATAATTATTTTTGTATCTCCTTCACAATTAAAATGTTGTGGATAATGTGCACTCTCCTAGTGTAATTTTCACATGTCATTATACTTTAAGAAATATTAAAAAACTCTCAAAATAGATGGTGAATGATTAATCATAACATATAATTAAATTTTATGAATCTATAAAAATCCTCCAAGCATTGTCACCTCATTTACACTCACCAAACACATATTCACTCATTGAAAGCAAATATAACCCTTAATCTCAATAATCTACCCCTTTGTATTTTTTTCAATATATATTCACATTATTAAAGTCTATATGTGTGTTTAAATATTTCTCCCCATTATTTTAAATAAAATTCAAAGGGTAATGTAAGATACATATCATCTCATTATTATTTTCAAAAACTCTCATAATCCTCCCTTTCTGCATCATTTCTTGAGTAGTTTTCATGATAGGTATGGCATCACATATTTTCTTATTGAAGAGCATTTAATTATTCATCTCTAAGTCTACATGGGATAACTCAATGTTTAAATTAAGAGAGATATAATCAAGGTTTTCTATGATGTCCATGAAACCACACATTTGTGATAACATTCTCAGAACTTAAATCTTAAATGGAGGCTGAGAAAAAAAATTATAAAGAATCATATAATCCTACATATTCAGCAACCACATAATTATGTTCGAGTTTGATATATGTAATTCCAAATTTTTCCAATTATTTTCATCAATAAACACTCTCAATATAAAAAATATTTTTGAAAAATACAATAGAGAGGATTATGAGTGTGATTGGCATACCTCAAAACTCTAATTTTAAAACCTTTCGTGAATTTCCAATTCATTGGAATTTAGTAATGAAAATTTCTTCTAAATTTTACCCTGATTAAGGTATTCACTCTTTTTCTTCTATTTCATGGTAGTTAGTAGACTATATAAGGGGAAATATATTCATATTTTTCAGAATTGATAGCATCAAACTTCTCCATCAGTTCCCTATATGTCATCTCGAAACATGTAAAATAACAGAGAATAGGGAGGGACATTAAGGTTTCTCAAAAATTAAATTCATAATAAGTTCTTCTTCTCAATTTGGTCCATTATTTTATTGAAATTTTAACATGAGAAGTTTTTTTAGGAATTCTCTTTATATTTAATGATTCATTTGTTTAATAATCTTCTTTCTTCCCTTAAACTTATTTATGTGGAATATCTTTTTCAACTTCAGTCTTATAACTCTTTAAGTTTCCATTTTTGGATAACTTCTAATAAATTCTTACATCACCTTTTGAATTTACTTATTTTTATTTATCCTAAGAAATTGTTTCGAATTCCTTAAATTATTTATCAAATTTTAATTAATTTGACCAAAAAACTATACACTCTTTCTTGACATTCATAGTGTTCTAAGAATCTTCACATGGCTTGTCACTATTTTTAATTTAAAACCTATTTCCTTTCACTAAATAGTTAACCTGTCCTTCTACCCTTTTCATTCAAAACTCATCATTGTGACATTATAAAATATATATATCATAAACTTATTCCAAAATATGAAAAAAAAATATATAGATAGTTGGGGTATATATCTAATAATAGAATTTTTTTTCTTATATTTTTTCCTTATATGCTCACAAAAACTCCCCCTTTATTCTTTCCTATTTCTAAGTAAATAAATATTGAACCAGAAATAATATTCTTTATATCCATGCTTCCCATAACACTAGTAAAAACCTTGAAACATTGTTCTTCCAAATTGGTTTCAGATCTATCCATATTAGGTAGTTATTGTCTTATAGCAAACTAGGCCTCACTTTACTTGGGGGGTTATAGAATCCTAGGAAATTATTCCCTTATATTTATATAGAATATGACCTCTATGTTTTCTTGGAATAACCATGTATAGGGTTGTGTTTGAGAGCTGAACTATTAGTTATAACATATCTGTATTAAAAATTAAAAGTACCATATTTTACCTAATTATTGGAACCCTTAATTTAACTATATTGAGAATATTATCCATAAAATTCCACTGATTTATTGAAGTCTCCTATATATTTTTTCAACCCATGTTGAACTATGACACATATGGATTTTGTTCCAAGAAACTTGTTTTCTCTTTCAGTCATCTTATTTCCAAGATTAGTTACCATATTTTCATGCTCAGTGGAATTTAATTCATGATACCTGATATCATCAATATAGGTTGTTTCCTTCTTACTTATCTCTTCTTTCTCGTCAACCACCAAATTTTTTTCTTTCTCAAGATTCTTCTTTTCTTTCTTCAGATATTGTATTTTTATCATGCAAAATATTAATTTGAATTTAAGCACCCATGCATGATCTTTCCTTTCTTCTCCATAATAAATACTACCTAATGAATCAAATTCATTATATACATGAGTAAATAAATCAACTTCATCATAAAATGAATAACTTTAGGGTGAATTTTTATTTTATTTCTCATTAAATTTCCCTATTTCCTACTGAAGTGCTTCTTCTTCTTAGCCCATTTGTGTTTGTAAGGTATCTCATCTTATTATTCTTATTCTTATTCCTTTTTCCTAGGATAATTTTTAGAAAATTTACTAGAGTTACCATAGTTATAACACTTTAGTGGTTTCTTAATATTTCCCTTCCACTTGACTCTTTTTAAATCCTTTTGATATAAGAGCAATAATTTGATAGTACTTTTCATCCTCATAAATATCTAAATCAAATGATTCAAAAATCTATTATTAATTATCTTTATCTTTTCTTATTTATTATAATTCTATTTCAAAAAAAATATGGAAATCTGGGATTTTCTTCATTTAATATGCTATGAGAATATTTTGTCATTCATCAAGAATAAAATCCTTTATTTCTTCCATGGATGAAATTTTTTAATCCAACCAATCTGTAAAATTCCTCATTAACTTTTTAATAATGATATAATCATTAATTTTACCACCAAAACCCACAGTGTTTCATATAATCTCATTGACCCTTATGAATTTTTCATCAGTATCCTCATTAGAATCCATATTTATGTCTTCATATTGGCTCTTTTAGACTTGTATCTTAGATTATTTGACTTTGGAATTACCTTCATAACTGCTTCATAATTTTTCCTATATTTACTTGGAAATATTGAGACTCATGAACTTTGTATTAACCTTCTATGATAGATACATGAGAGTTGAATTTTAATCATATCCATCTAATTGAATATTAAACATATCTACTTAATTCAAATTCACCCCATAAGTAATGGTTTCAAACCTAAATATTGCAGTATCTCTCACTTCTAGGCAAAGTGATAGGAGGTAGGGTAATATTTTATTCTTCCAACTATGATAATTATTCCCATTGGATATAGGAATACCTAGGATATTTATTGAGTTAATATTCTACATGTATTCAAATTAGTTTTCGATATTTATTGGTTACCTTAACTCTAATACCAATTTATGTTACCCATGATGGATAAACCACTAAAAGGGGGGATTAATTAGTGGTTTATTTTTTTACAAATTCTCTTTATTTCTAATTCAACCTCTCAAACTTTTTAAGGTTCTCAATTCAATCAATATTTTCTATCAATCTCTCCTCATGTATAGTTGTAATAAAATAGATAGAATAACATAGTATTTATAAGGTTTGGTATAAAATCCCCTACCTTACTATGTCTGTTAAACCCCAAAACAAAAATTATTCACTATAAAAAAAGTGATTATAACTAAAGACAATCCCAGTATAATAAAAACATATTCCCACTTTGTTTCTCCACTTCTAAAGCCCACTGGAAGATGAAACTCTCCCCAAGATCGATGAACCCCTTCTAGTGGGGCTAAATCAGTTGTTTCTTTTTACAAGTTATCTTTATTTCCTATTAAAAATCTCAAACATGTTAAGGTTCTCTGTCCACCCAATATTATCTCGCAATATCACCTTGTGTATAGTTGTAATAAAAGAGAGAGAAGAACATAGTATTTATAAGGTTTTTATAAAATCCCTTGCCTTACTATGTTTGTTAGACCCCACAAGAAAAATTATTCACTATCAAACAAGTGATTATAACTTCATAAAATCCCAGTCTAATCAACATAGAGTCCCAATTTTTTCCTCTAATTCCAGAGTCCACTAGAATATGTAACTCTCTTTAACAAATAGGAACCAATATATAAATATATTATTACTCTCCTTGGTTACTTGCACACAGCTTAGGAATACAATCTTCCTCAATGAGAAAATAGATCACCAGCTCTTCGCATTTCCTTCCTCAAGAGATTCAATATTGTTGGTCTTGAGACTCTTCTCTAGATCTGGTACAATATGGATTTTCCTCATCTTCTTTATCATTGATACAAATATTGTATCAGCTCATAGAATTCTCTCAAAAATTACTCACAATAATCACACATCACTATTCATTTTCACCTGCATTAATATATAGTCAAAAAATATCATGCATATAAATTCACATTGATTATCATAGTAATTTTTTCAATAATCCATGGAAATACCATGATAATTGATAGCATGAATTTTTTCTCTTTTTAATTTTGTGAATAACTCAAATATTACAACCTAATTTATTTTGGAAATAATTTCATGTTAAATTTCCCAGAATAATCCTTCATAAAAATCTCAATCAAATACCTGATGGGATTGATTCTTACTCTAATTTTTCTCATGTATTACATTAATCAAATACCATAACTCATTATTTTATGCATAAATCATGATCATGCTTCGTGATATTCTTCATTGAAATATTAGAATAATTGTATAGTCACAAATATTTCATAAAATTCTCATTATCATAGGTATTATTTCCTGATTGAAAACCCATGATAACTAATCATAAATTATATGATAATTATGGTCCAAATCCTTCCATAATCCATCATATATGGAATTCAAGTATTCTCATTTCTTCTTCATGTAGTTAATGAATAACTACATTCTCATTATTTATTCAACTCATGCACTCTAGCATTCATTAAATTTTTATCTAGCATTAACCATTATGAAACTTCTTCCTTCATCATTAAATTTCCACAAGCATTGGATGTATCTTTATTCTTCAAACGTAATATACATAAACATAGTATAAATTCATTAATAATAGTGAATGGTTCGAGATGAACCTTTAATGTCATAGATACCCATTTAGGTCATGTAATATCAAACAATACATGGCCTTCTTATATCAACTAAATACCCAAATAATTAGGTTATTCCTCTTTATGTGGTATGAATACCCATGACTTATAATGCATGAAATCATCGAACTCATCCAATTTAATGATCACACAACTCATCTTGGTGTCATCATCAACTAAATTTTGTGTATTTTCATTATTATTTGATTCTCATGAATACAATAACATCTTCATGCATTCCTCAAAAATTAAAACTCACACATCCACACCATTAACAACATTATATCTCGAATGCTCTGTTTTTTGAGTTCAAACTCATTATAACAACATCTCCTCTTAATGGTAGATCTTTAGATGCAGTAACTAATTATATAGTGGGAAATAATTATTATGGAATATAGACATAAGTATCATCATCTCAAGATCATGTGGTAGGTTGATTCATCACCCTTATAGTAGATAAAACTATGCTTAGTCAATCCAAATAAGGTGCAATCGATCTATAGGCTTTGGGTGGTCTATTGGAATAATTTTCTGTGGTCGATATTCTTGGAAAAGACTGATCCAAAATAGGGTATGTTCAATTAGAGTTTTTTTATATAGGTAGATTATTTTGGACACAGTTTATCTGTAGCCTTTGTGTAGTTGATCCTTAACATTTTTTTGATTCATGATAACAAATACGGTCAATCTAAGAGATTGTGCACATACAGATCTCAAAGAGTAAGACTCTCCTCAACTTGATCAATTAGTGGAGATAAATCACATCATACGGGCCCTCTAATTTTCATATATACTAAATAATATGAATATTTTTTTTTTTGACACTTGTCCCAAATCACTTTTTTCATCTTCAGTCTTCTTTATATTACTCGCCACTTCATCCACCACTCATGTTAGCACTAGGGTCATCACCCAGACACACCTTCATACACGACCTGTATGGGTTATGCTAGACCACTATGTGTTCCCCTATGCACCCAAATGTGAGCCATGTTTGGACACTATGCACTATCTATGTGCTTCCTTTGAGTGATATCCATGCCTATTGCATGGTTTCTTACCACTTTTGCCATTACTTACCATGCATGGGCTGGTTCCCACATGGTATATAATTCTCCCATATGTGGTTGAGTTTTACCTCCTTGGGTGGTTTTTGTTGGCCCCATGTTTTTAAAAAATAAACTCATTTATGTCAATTATACAAATAATAAGTGTACAAACATCAAATATATAACACCCCTTCTTCTTCAAATATTCTTCATGAAAAAATATAATTATTTGCTCATAGTCTTCACAATTAAAATGTTGCAAAATATTGTGCACTCTCCTAGTGTAATCGGAACATGTAATTGAAATTTAATAATAATTTAACTACTATCACAATTGAAATAGGATTTCTCAAGAATTAAATCTAATTCAATTTCATGAATCCATAATAATTCTCAAAGCATCATCACCTCATTTCCACTCTCCGAACACATATTTACTCATTAAAAAAAATACAACACTTGGGATAAATATACATGATATACTGATATAGTTGTAACACCACAATAACTTATGGTATATCTCTTTTAAAATTTAGGATCTTCGATAGTTTATGTTTCACGCAACATCGAGTTTAAAACCATAATATACTATTAAATATGATCGTTGGAATAGTAATGTGACCATTATAAATAGTAATATAAAAAATAGAATAGTAACTTCACCTATGAAAGTATACATAAAGTTTAGGTATATTATTAATTAAAATATAATATATTTATATCATAGAATATGTAAATAAATTTTTTAAAAATGATAAATTAAGTATTGGTATTTTTGTAAAGCATAATTATTAAATTACAATTATATAATTAAAATAATTATTTAGAAGAAAAAAACTATTTTTATGAAATATATTCATAAATTATTATATATTTTTCATGTTATTATAAGATAATTTTATGTGACCTCAAATAAATTTTTAAAGTGCTGTAAAATCGGTTATAATATTAAAATCGATATTTTTTTAGTAAATGATGATTTTATTTAAAAATAAAATTTCTCATAATTATAAAATTATTTTTATAAAATTGATTCAATATTTTAATTCTAATTATTTAAAAATAGTTAGGGTCATTTTTCTGGATTTTTCTAAAATAATAGAATTTATAGTGAATAGTGAAATACAGTAATTTACAGTATTTAAAAAATATATGAATTATTGATTCATAAATGATGTATAGATGATGTAAGACCATATTATCAAAATATACTACATTTGTTTAATATATGTAGTGATTATTCTCAAACTATTCATATTCTTTAGCCAAAATAATAAACAAATGAATAAAATATTCAAAAAAAGCACCTCTCACCTCCACTATAAATATCACGCCTCACCACCTCCTATCCTCACTCCTCTTAAGCCTTTAAGCTTGTACAATTTATACCCAATACTATTACAAAGCCTATTACCCATGTCTAGGAGGTTTTTGTATAAACAAAATACTAAAACCAATTTCTCCAAGGAGGTTCTCAAGAAGAATAATTCAAGAGGTAAAATCCTCTTTCGGTTTCTTTATTTTTCTTTTCACTTTATTTTATTTTTATATACACTCATCACATCATATTTTTAAACATTAATGATAAATCCAATATCTTTTATATATTTTAATGTTATTATTTAAATGGAAAATCCACCATCAAGTCACTTCTCATCTTCCTTTTATTCTAAAAATGAAAACATCATCCATGAGGTGCCGATTTACCGCCTTCATAGATGATGTGTTTTTTTCAATTAATCCATCAAGGATGGTCATAAAACCATTTTTATAGTTAAATAATATTATAATATATGTATTACATCTTATTTAATGTTCTGAAACTAGTATATATACATAATATCAATTAATGATACAAAACTAGTTTTTGATTATAAAAAAATCGCAAAAAAATATAAACGATTATCACAAGTTTCTTATCAAATGATTCAACCTTACCCCAAAAAACCAAATGAATTATATAAACATTTAATATTATTTATTTTAATTAATACCATATAATTTCAATTCTAGATAACTTTTTCCATATTACATGATCTTTCGTACATGTATACAAGTGAACTAATCATAAAAACCAAGGGAAAGAACACTCTCGAACGACAGAATTAAATATTATAACTCATAAAAAAGTCCATAAATGAACATAATAAGTTTGTAATAAATCAAATAAATGTTAATGAGGTTATGAAATAATTTATTATTGAATTTAATTTCATTATATAGTATTTTAAGTACAAGTAAAAAAGTTTTTTAGATATAAGGTAAGGTTTTCCCCCAAACCTCCATTTTTCATTCAGGTTACGCTTTCTGTATCTTTTCCACAATGTAATTATTCATTATTTTTAAATAAATCTTCTAAATTATTTTTATATGTTCCATAATCATGTATCCAGATTATTTCATCTTTATTTTATGGGAGAATTCATGTTTTATAAGGTTTCTGTTTCAATTCCCCTAGGTAAGCAAGCCCGATTAGTGGGAACTTCCCAATTTCTCACCCATTTTCATATACACTCCATAATCTATTTTAAGACACCAATATTTTTATAAAATCACTATTTTATCATGATGAACTATATTATAAATTTTCTAGTTTTTTGTAAACAATTAATCCTTGTCTACTTTAAATACTCTTTTATATTTTTTCTTAAACCGCACTGTGGTGGCCCATTTCAGCAGTTTCTTAAAAACAATTTTTTTGCATGATTTCACATAATTTGGACATATTTTATGACTCAAACATAATTTAATTTAATTCAATTTATTTTTAGGATATACATGTTTATAATATTCTTTTATGACAAATACAAATTATTTTCTAAAATAAACCTTCTTTCCAATGTAAAAAAGGGTATTTCTCTCAAGATTTCCCCAATGATTTTATTAAGGTATTTTCACATATTTTATGATATCTTATATATTATTTTATAAAATGTTTTATGATCATTTTTACTATGGATGTTATATTTTGATACCATTCACCATATTAATCAGAATGGTTAGTGGTTATGTTTACTGTTTTGGGAATGTAATTTACATTTCATATGTATATGTTATATATATTTCATCCCATTCATATGAGAAATTAATTGGACATAGTAAGTGATAGTTGAGGCCCATTATATCCCCTTGATGCATTGTTAGGTTTCATGAGACAAAACAAATATGGATTTGGCTAAGGCCTTATCCATTTATTTTTAGATATCTTGGATGAGGCCTCGATGGTATGTTTCATATATCCAACATTATGCATTACCTAATTATGATATTAGTAATTGATAATCCAAGTGATTATTCTACAAGTATAATATCCATGGTTAAGTTTTATTCTCATGTGATTGTTTATATAGAATTATTTGATCAGTTTTATTCCTGCCATATTATGCTCAAGAATATGTATTAATGGCATGTTTTTTTAGTTATTCACCTTGACTTATTGTATATATTTTTGTTAGTTGCAGTTATATTTCTTAACCTTATTGAGAATATGAGATCACCCCTTTCTTATATTTGTTTTTCATGATGAGAATATGTATATTATGAATGACTTGTAGGTATAATATAGGATATTATGGGTGTTTCCAATGGAGTTGCTATATTGTTTTTCATTTCAAGTTGTAAAGTAAGGCTTATGATTGTATATGGTTTTTCAAATCTACTAAACTATTTGGTCCTTCAAGATGTGACTTACTCTTTTATAATAAAAATGTAATAAATTAAGGTGCTATCTATGGGATACTAGGGTCAGGGTCTTTACAGTTGGTATTGTAGAAAGTTTAGTATAAACCTTGGAAACTATATTTATAAAAATATACTAGGTTATATAACCCTATGATTGAATTTTAAGATACTAATAGAATAACATCCTATAATTTTGGAAAGCTAAATATTATGTGCTTATTCTTAGAAATATATCCCTTTCTAGATACTACAATTGGGTGTGGTTCTATGATAGATGTATATAGGGGTAACAACTCTGACAATGTGCATCGAGCGTGACTCAGTGTAACCTAGTACATGACAATAGGATTTACTACGCACCTAGTTTGACACTCCCAGGGGATATTCTTAGGATAATTAACATTTTCTTTACAAACCATTATGAAATATTTAAAAGTATATATTTCCCCATAGAAACCATGTTTAAGATTATGAGATTAGCTATGCATAAATTTTAAATTTATGTTAAGTGTTTTGATATTTTAAAATTATGAATTACAACCAAATTTAGTGTATTCCATTATTTAGAAATGGTTCTTAGTTAAAGTAATGGAAACCATTTCAATGAATGTATCTCATGTAGGGATTTTCCTCCCATGCAAGATAATGATATTGGAGCGAGAGCTGCAACTAGAGTTGAACAAATTATAACTATATTGGTACAACTGACTCTGGTTATGAGCAATAACCTTACTCGTATAGAGTATCCCAATCCACAATGTGGTGTAACAATGTAGGACTACTCCGTGAGAAAACAACCTCCTTAATTCAATGGGACTAAAAATCCATTTTTATTAGAGCAGTGGATAAGTTCCTTAGAGAAGATATTTCTCACTTTGGGAAGTAATGAAAGGGAAAAGGTTATCATGAATGTTTTTTCATCTATCAATATATGAAAATCAATTCTGGTGAATAATTAAAGATACAAAGGAGGAGGAATAAATTTAAAATATTCAATGGATAGATTTTAAGGAAATTTTCATATATAAATTTTTCCCTCATAAATAGTGAGCGGATATGGAGAAGAAATTCTTGAATCTAAGATATAAAAAGGATAAAAATGTTTCCAAGTATGAATCCAACATTACAAGGTTATTAAGGCATGCTATAGATTATGTACATAACCCAGAGAGAGAGATATATTGATAATTTGATGGGTTAAAACCATTCCTCTAAAAGGAACTGGTTTCCCTAACCTTCAGATTTCGACCTCCGAGTTCACAGAAACCTCCAAACTCCTGAATCTCACCTTGGTTTCCAAATTTAAACAAAAAACACCATTGGTAGATTCCTTTGATATATTTTTCTTCAATTCCTGGGATATTTAAGAGAGGGAGATAGTGGTCCTTCTTAACAACCATCATATTATGGTTCGATTTGCGTCAGAGGAGGACCTCATCAACTCCTGGTTGAGTGTTCCCTATAGAGTCAATGGACTTTGATTTTTCCTGTTTCGGTGGTTGTTTGAGTTCCACATGAAGCATCATTCTCCTTCCATCATCGTATGGGTTAGTTTTCCAAACCATCCTCTTCCATTTCAAAATCACTCAATTATAATAATTCTTGGCAATCTCATCGGTAGATTTCTACGTTTGGATAGTCACACTGATTCATTCTACGACCTGGTCAATCTGTGGGTTTTCATTGAAATTGATGTGTCTAGAACTCCTTTTGATTATATTTGGATCACAATTTGGGAGGAGTTCTGGTGCAAGAAAAAAGTAATTTATGAGAATTGTACAGACTTCTATTATACCTGCATGTGGTTATGGCACACCTCAGATGTTTTTCTTCGGGGGCCTACAATGCTGGTGGGTAGGGGAATTGGTAAGGATTGTTGTTCTGTATGCAAGAAGCCAGGTAACTCAAGGTAGAATTTTCATTGGGGGCCTTAGTTTATTCTGAGGATAGAAGACAATAGAAGTGGTGAGGCTTCATAGGTACACGAGGAGGATGGATTGGAACAGATGGCAATTGGTATGGAGGGTAGAGGTCAGGGACCTCAATTGTTGTGGTTGGTGGAGGAAGAATGACCTGACAGTGTGGATGCAACTGTAGCAGTCATTCCTAGTTCTGATATAAGGAAGAAGGTCCTGGTGCCTCAGGTAAACCCGATGGTGTCTGAGGTTTTTAGCAGGCTAAGGCAGGACTTGGTGGGGCCTTCAATGTGTGGTGTGTGGGAAGGTGATGGAGTGGTTCAGCAGGAAGCGAATCGAGTGGTAAACCAGAGGAATGGAGGAGAAGAGGGTATAAAACATAAGATGGATGGGGAGAAGGTAATTTTGGATGGTTCTTTTGTTGAGGTGTTAGGGTCGAGTAGTGGTGGTGGGTTTAAGGGGAAGTAGGGGTCTGATATGGAGTCATCCAACCTAATCAAGGTTGGGATAGCAAGTGGTCTGGATTCTTTTTTTTAGACCCCAATACAATTGAGCATAGGTTTTAAGACCCTTGATAGGTTGGTTTGGGATCTGTTCCATCTAACTCGTGTGATGGGGAAGGGATCTATGGGAAGGAACTGAATGGTAGTGACCCTGGCCACTCGGCGGATGAAGCCTCAAGCACGAAGAGCAGCCAGAGTTTGAGGAAGAGGAAGGGGAGTAAGGAATACTCCTCTTTACCTCCTCCTTTGGAGACCCAATCTACAAAAAAGTTTAATGATAATAAGATAGTTAGAGGGAACATGATCCATTAGGGACCAGGGTGATCTACCCTTGGATATTATTTTATGTTCTGAAGATGAAGTGATTGAGAAGGTCTCGTTTCTCAATGAAACTAAGGAGGCATCTAAAATGATGGGAAGTCCACTAAGAGTGACTCTTAATGAGGAGTAATACTCATGGATTGAAAAAGAAGACCTAATTTTGGTAGAGGAATTTAATAAAGGTTTGATTAGCATTGAGGAATACATACAGTCCCAGGATCAACTAGATTCTGAGTTTGAAAAGCTGATGATGGAGGTATCAGCCACCCAGGTTTCCTCTCTATCCTGGAAATTGTTTAGAGAAGTGGATTCTGGGAATATCAAGTTACTTTTTAATGACTCTATTTATGCTAGTGGTCTGTGTTTGTTCAGTTCTCTATTTGGTTTTGATGAGATTTTGGTGATACGAAACTAGCACTCTACTTGAATCTTCTTCAGATGGGGTTTAGAGCATGAAGTCTTTATCAGAGCATGCCATTTGGATTTGGATGTTAAGAGGGTATGGATTTTCCAATAGTTCTGTTCCCCTACACTTCTAAATGGGACTGTTTGTTGAAGGATCATGCTTTGGTGAGGTCTTGTCATCATGGTATAATGATTGGGGAGGAGATGATCTTGTAGTTTGTTCTAGGTTACTTTCTATTATGGTTGGTTTTTGTTATTTTATGGACATCTTGGTTTCTCAATTTTTCCTTAAAAGTGTGATGATAATAAAAATAATATTTTTTAGTTAGTATAAGTGTGGAGAAAAATACCATCAATTCCATGATTTCAAGGGAAGTAAAGAAGCATCCAATGTTCAATGCTACAATTGTAGGGAGATAGGACACTATGAAAATTATTGTCTGAAGTGTCAAGGAAATTGCCTCAGAAAAGTCCACAAGATCAAAGATAAGCTTATACAATCAAAAAAACTACGGTTAAAGTCCTTAATAATGTGGTGGATGGTACTCTAATTATATCATCAAATTTAGCTAAATCTTTATTTGATTCTGCATCATCGCATCCCCTTATATATTCCCAATTTTTTTGAAAATTAGATATTTTCAATTCACCTTAATAAGGGAGTTATCAGTAAATACTCCTATTAGAAACCTTATTGCAAAAAATATGTGTTGATTAGTTCCTATTATAACACATAAACATTCTCTAATTTCTGATTTTATCATCATACCTATGTTTGATTTTTAAATAATCCTTGGTATGGATTTTATTTCAAAATATAATTCATAAATATATTGTAAAAAGAAGGAAATAATTATTTGTGATGAAGGTATAGAATTTATCATCTTTTGAGGGGAGACTCCATCATCTGAGTCATATCAGGATCTACCTCTAGTAGCTCTTCTAAATGAAATTCTTGGAGAAGAAGAGAAAACATCATATAAGGATGAGGAAATAAATATTAAAATTAAGGACATACTTACTGTATAGGAATACATTGATGTATTTCTAGAGGATTTACCTAGACATCCTCCAAAGTAGTAAGTTGAGTTTTCTATTGATTTAATCCTTGATACAAGGACAATATTAAATAATCCTTATAGAATTCCAACTGTGGAATTAGTAGAGCTGAAGAAAAAAAATAGTTGAGTAATAAGCTATTTATTCACCCCTAGTATTTCCCTATTGGGGTATCATCTTCTCTTTGTCAAGAATAAAGGTGGATCTATGAGTCTATGCATCGACTATAGATAAATCAATGAAATTAAAATAAAGAACAAGTATCCTCTGACTCACATTAATGATTTATTTGATCAACCTCATGGAGTTCAATATTTTTCAAAGA
The DNA here is from genome assembly GCA_963277665.1 of Viscum album. Taxonomy (NCBI): domain Eukaryota; kingdom Viridiplantae; phylum Streptophyta; class Magnoliopsida; order Santalales; family Viscaceae; genus Viscum; species Viscum album. The sequence continues at coordinate 953,875,451 of OY728145.1, forward strand.
TTGAAATTTTATTTGGATATCATGAATTATGTGTGAGAAAGGAAGTTATTCTAAATACAGTATTTTGAACCAAGTATTTACATTACGAGTTTACAGTAATTCCATTTAAAAAACTAATGCACCATCTATTTTTATAGATCTAATTAACAGAGTGTTTAAGGAATATCGTGATGATTTTTTTATGGTATTTATTTATGTCATCTTGATATATTCCAAAATCTGTGAGGACCATGAGAAAAATATGAGGATTTATCTAGAGACTCTTAGAAAAAAAGAGTTATATGGGAAGTTTATAAAGTGTGAATTTTGGATACAAATAGTTTCTTTTCTTATCTATATTGTCTCTAAGTATGGAATCTTAGTTGATCCTATTAAATAAAAATGAATTTTAGTGATTTCCTACCCCAACGAACATAACCAAGGTATGTAGTTTCATTAGCTTAGTATTTTACTATCGGTTCTTAATTCAAACAAAATCTTGATTAGCTAACCTATTATTCAAGATTAATCCTAAAGGGGGTTATGTTTATTTGGAAAAAGGAATGTGAATAATGATTTTAATAATTGAATATGAGATTAGTGAATGCTTCTATCTTGAATCTACCATCAGGAAATGGTGGACTTGTGATTTATAGTAATGCAACACAGAAATGACTTGGTTGTTCCCTTATACAAAATGATAGAGTTGTTGATTATGCATCAAGGTAGTTAAAAACTCATGAACGGAACTATCCAACTCATGATCTTGAGTTATCAGCTTTATTATTTTCTCTAAATATATGGAGACATTATATCTATAGTGAAAGATGTGAGATAAATTCAAATCATAAGAGTTTGAAATATATCTTCTCAAAGAAATAACTCTACATGAGGCAAAGATTATGGCTTGATCTACTGAATGATTATGATGGTTCAATACAATATCACCCAGGGAAGGAAAATATAGTAGCAGATGCATTGAGTAGGAAGTATCATGGAGTTTTCAACAAAATGAGGATTGAATGAGATCATGTGTTCATAGATCCAGTGAATATGGATATGGGAATTATCAATAAAGGTGAAAATCACTACTTGTTCAATTGGTTTCCCAACCATATTTATTGGAATGGATTAAAATTTCTCAACCTGAAGATGATAATTTTCAAGGAAAAATTAAAGTTGGGAATGATGGGAAGTTGGAATAAATCATGTATGAGGGTGGAATTCTAAAATTTGGGAAGTGGATTTGTGTTACCTCTATACCCAAGCTAAAAATAGAATTATTGGATGATACTAATATCGCAAATTTCTCTATACACCCTAGTAGAACTAAGATGTATTGATATTTGAAGGAACATTACTGATGGGATAATATGAAGTGGGAAATTGCTTATTATGTATCAACATGTTTAGTCTATCAACGGGTGAAGGCTATAAGACAATATCCTAGAGGAGTCATGAAACCTCTGCCTATTCCTATATGAAAATAGTATGACATTACTATGGATTTTTTCATGGGATTACCAAAAACTATAAGAAACAATAATTCAATATGGGTAATTGTTGATCAATTTACCAAATCTACACATTTCCTCACTATAAAGAAGGATTTTACATTGAATCACCTTGGAAAACTCTATATTAATTATGTTTTAAGACTTAATGGTCCACCGATTTCAATTGTGTTTGACCGTGATCCAAGATATACATCAATATTATGGAAAAGTATTCATAAAGCTTTGGATACTATGCTTCATTTGATCACTGTATATCACCCTCAAACCGAAGGGTAGTCTGAAAGGACCATTGAAACATTATAAGACATGTTGAGATCATGATCACTTGACTTTAAAGGTATGTGGGGTCATTATTTACCTTTGGAAGAGTTTTCCTATAATAATAGTTTCCATTCAAGTATTCAAATGGCTCCATATGAAGAATTTTATGGAAAGAGATTTCATACACCAACTTATTGGGATGAAGTTGGTGAAAGGAATCTTATAGGCCCAGATATTGTGGAGGAAACAATAGTAAAGGTAAATACTATTCAAAAACATATCAAAGCTACTCAAAGTAAGTAATATATCTACATCAATAATCGAAGGAAAGATTTGGAATTTCAAGTGGAAGATCATGTTTTCTTGAAACTATCTCCATAGAAGGGTGTTATGATACTTAGAAATAAAGGGATACGGAGCCCTTTGTATATTGGACCTTTTGAAATCCGAGAGAGAATTGTAATTGTGGATTTTTTTTATTCTACCTATCCTTTCTAAAGTACATTTTGTGTTCCATATCTCTTTGTTGAGGGAGTACATTCCAGTCCCAACACATGTCATCACTTATGAAGGAATAGAATTGAAACCTTATTTATCTTACTATGAAGTGCCTATCTAGATTTTGGACATTAGATAATGGGTTTTGAGGAATTGGATGACTCAATTTGTAAGGCTACTTCGGAGAAATCATAAAATTGAAGAGATGATGTGGGAACCAGAGGAAATTATGATGAATAACTTCCCAAATATTTTATAAGGTGACATAGTGGAAATTTAGAAGATGAAATTTTTTGAAGGATAAGAGAATGTGGCACCCCAATATCTTATGGTTTGTCTCCTTTAAATGTTATTATCTTCGATAGTTTATTATTCCTGCAACACTGAGTTTAAAACCATAATATACTATCAAATATAAAAGTTAGAATAGTAATGTAACCATTAAGAATAGTAATATGACCAACATAATAGTAACTTCACCTATAAAATAATATATAAAATTTAGGTATCTTATTAATGAAAATATAATATATTTATATAATGTAATAAGTAAATAAATGTTTTAAAAATGATAAATTAAGTATTGGTGTTTTTGTAAAACATAAATGTTAATTCACAATTTTATAATTAAAACAATTATTTAGAATAAAATTTATTTTTCTAAAATAGATACATAAATTAATATGTTTTGTCTTATGATTATAAGATAATTTTATAATACCTTAATTAATTTTTGAATGTGTCATAAAATCAGTTATAATATTAAAATCAATATTTTTTTAGGAAATTATGATTTTGTTTAAAAATTAAATTTATCATAATTATAAAATTATTTTCATAAAATAGAGTCCATTTTTGAATTCTACATGTTGAAAAATTATTACGTTGAATCTTTTGTACTTTTCTAAAAATAGTAGAATTTTTAGTGAATAGTGAAATATGGTAATTTATTGTATTTAACAAATACATGAACTATTGAGTCATGGATGATGTAAGCCCATAATATAGAAATATACTTCATTATTTTAATATATTTAGTGATAATTCTTCAAATATTCATATTATTTAACCAAAATAATAAAAAATGAATAAAATATTCAAAAAACACCCCACACCTTCACTATAAATACCACCCCTCATCACCTCTTCTCCTCACAAATTTTAAGCCATTAATCTTGTCAAATTTCAACCCAAAACACTTCTCAATAATCTTCCCCACGTACATGAGGTTCTTGTCTCAACAAAAGGCCAAAACTGGTTTCTCTAAGGAGGTTCACAATGTGAAGAATTCAAGAGGTAAAACCATATTTCACTTTCTTAATTTTTCTTTTCACTTTATTTTATCTTGTTATACTCTCTTCATATCCTTTTTCCAAAAATTCATGATAACTCTAGTATCTTATATATACTAGAATTTTATTATTTCAATGTAAAATCCACAATTAATTATCTTCTCCTCTTTATTTTATTTTAAAAATGAAAACATTGTCTGTGAGGTGCCGATTTACCGCCTTCAGAGATAACTTGTTTTCATTTTTCAAATCCACCTTCAAGGATAGCCATAAAACCATTTTTATGGTTAAAACAGATTATAATATATTTATTATATTTTTTTTAATGTTATGGAAACATAATATATTCATAATATTAATTAATGAGATAAAAATAGTTTGTAATGATCAAAAAACAGCCAAAATAATCTAAACGGTTATCATTAACATCTTATCTAATGAATTATATTCACACCAAATTAAAAAATTACTTATATAGAAATTTAATATTCTGGACGTTCATTAATAATATATAATTTATATTCTGGATAACATTTTCTATTTTACATGATCTTTTTTAAAAGTATACAAGTGAACCAATCATGAAAACTCAAGAGAAGAACACTCCTGAATAACAAAATTAAATCTTATAACTCATCAAAAAGGCCATAAATGAACGTAATAAGTTTATAATAAATCAACTACATGTTAATTAGGTCTTTAAATAATTTATTAATTAACCTAATTTCATTATCTTGGACATTAAGTACAATTTCATAATGCTTTCAGAAATAAGGTAAGGGTTTCTTCTTAAACCTCCATTTTTCATTCGTGGTATTCTTTCTCTCTCTTTACCCCAAGGTAATTCTTAATTATTTTTATATGATTTTTATAAATTATATGTATTTGATCCAGACTCATTTATATAGATCATTTCATCTTTATTTTATGGTATAATACATGTTTTATAAGGTTCCATTTTTAATTCCTACCAATAACCAAACTCAATTAAAGAAAACTTCCTAATTTCTCACCCATTTTTATGTACACTCCATTATCTATTTTAAGACACCAATATTTTTCAAAAATCACACTATTTATCCTAATAAAATATCTTATACCTTTTCTGGTTTTATGTAAATAGTTAATCCTTTTCCTCTTTAAATACTCATTTATATTTTCTCTTAAACCGCACTAAAGTGGTCCATTTCTAAAGTTTCTTAAAAACTCTTTTTACATATTTTCACTTTAGTGGAACATATTATATGATTAAAACACAATTTCATTGTACTTACATTTTATTTTTTTAATATACATGTTTATAATCTAATTTTATGACAAATACAATTGATTTTCTAAAATAACTATTCTTTACAAAGTAAAGAAAGGTATTTCTCTCAAGAATTCCTCGATGATTTTATTAGGGTATTTTTACCTATTTTGACACCCTATATTGAATATTATTATTAATTGATAATGATATTTTATGATATCATATAACATGTTTTATAAAATTATTTATGATCAATTTGACTGTGGATGTGCCATCATGATACCATTCAACATATTACTCAGAATGGTTAGTGATTATGTTTACAATTTTGGGAAAGTTATTTACATTTCATATATATATGATTTTTATGTTTCACCCCATTCATAGGAGTAATTCATTAGAATTATTAAGTTACGGGAGGGGCCCTTTATATCCCCTCGATGCATCGGTAAGTCTCATGCGATAAAACATATATAGATTTGGTTGATACCTTAACCATTTATTTTTAGATGTCTTAACTGAGGCCTTGACGGTATGTTTTAGATGTCCAGAATTATGAATTACCTCATTATGATATTATTAATTGATAATACATGTGATTATTCAACTATTATAATATATATGGTTATGTTTCATTCTCAGGAGATTGTTTATATGGAATTATTTGATCAGTTTTATTCCTATCATATTATGCTCAAGAATATGTTTTAATGGCATGTGATTTTAATTATTCACATTTCTTTATTGTTTATGTTTATGTTAGCTTTCTCTATATTTATTACCCTTACCAATAATCTTATAACACCCCTTTATTATGTTTTATTTTTTCTACGGGATGCAAAGATGTATATTATGAATGACTTGTAGGGACAATCTAGTAGTCCATGGTTGTTTCAAATGGAGTTGTTATGTTTTTTTTCATTTCAATTTATAATTTCAAACATATGTTTTTATCTAGTTTTCTAAATTTACTAAATTATTCTGTCCTTTGAGATGAAAATTCATTGTTTATTATACCAATGTAATAATGTAAAGTATCGGATCTGGGCTACTGGAGTCAGGGTCTTTATAATAGGAGTGAAGTAATTTTACCCTATTATATAGATTAGGGGATTTTAAACCAAATGAAGAACCTTGGGTGAAGAGTCACCATTTGATGTTCCTTGGGTGATGGTTGGCCCAAGTGAAGTTCCTTTAGAGATGTGTCACCCATGTGAATTTCCTTAGGTGATGGTTCACCCAGATGATGTGCCTTGGGGGATGGATCGCTGAAGTGAGATGCCTTAGCATGGATTTTCCCTAGTGACCAGATGTTCTTATGGATAACTTTGGGTGAACCATGTGATTTTATGGTTGAATAGATATGTATTTCACCCCAATACATGAATACTAGGGGAAATTTGATCTTTCCTGAAGGACATGCCCTTCAGATGACCCAATACCACTTAAGTTAATTCCCTTAGGGTTTCAAGAACTCTACCTACTTGAAGGTGGATTTTGAGACCTGAGAGAAGTGAATCTAAGTGTCTCTTTATCTCTCTTTAAGAAGTGGGGGATCTTATGTCCAAGTGAATATCTAAGGGGTTAATTTATATACAAAAGTGTAAAACTAGGTTCATGGAGTTTGTGTGCTAAGTAAGTACGTGAAAATGGATTGAGTGTGCAGTCATGTGAGTTAGGACCATGCATAAAGGTGACCTAGGTGATGTATCTTGGGAACATTCTAGGGACCCTGAGAAAAGTGACCTTGGAATATCAATTAATACTTGGGTGATATGAAGGGGCTTCTCGTTGGGTACTTCTATCTATTTTATTTTAATATATTTTCCCCTGAAGGGAGTTCTGACAACTAGAAAAGCATCAAATTTTCATGATATATCTATACACAGCATTAAAATTATCACTATATTAAAAAATTATATTTTATTAATTGTTTCTCCGATAAATTCATTGAATTCACTATTCATATATAGTAAATATCACCAAAATACCAACCTTTAAGAATACTCAATATGTTTAACCCAATAATATATTTTCATAGTGAATCCCTTCATCAAAGTTTCATAATATATCATAAAAAATTATAAAATATAGAAAATTAACACAATTACACTAACTCATCCACATTAAAAATTTTAAATCCAAACTTATCAATACTACATGAAAATTCACCCATTTATTTGGGTAAACTTACCACTATTGGATTTATAAAAAATCATAACCATTCAGAATTATATTTGATTGCCTTTAAATCATCACTTAAAACCCTCATTCTCTCTTATAGTTCAATTTAAATATCAGTGATTTATGGAAATAAAAGATATCACATCCCTTTACAATGGAACCAATAAACACAGATTGATAGGTAGTTATGTAGGGTACTACATCTTACCACCATTTATGGAAGGTAAGGTTATAAAATATCTCAATTCCAAATAGGGATATTAATAAAATAGACATAGAGTCACTTAAACTATTACATCACTGCTTATTTTTTTTGTTGTAAAGTGTTTTTCATTATATGGATTATCATTTAAGCTAGTAAAAAACATATAATCATCCTTCACCCAACCCAAAATATTATTTTCAAAAACTAGGGTATAACTCTAAAAACATTATTTTTCATTAATCCGATAAATAGTATTATCATCCAAAAGAGACGCTAGTTCATCAACACATTCACATAATAAAATTGAAGACACTTTTACTCTTGAATCATTAATTTTCATTCACACTTTAGACAATATGAATTCATAATCATATCTATAATTTTAATCAAATCATAATTTCTCTATTGTGGAAGCTATTGTAAAATAAGTCTCAGGTCTAATAATTGTACTACCACCTTCAACCTTATAAAAAATGGTTAATAGTATATCAGGGATCCATAAAATCATAACAAAGTGAATGATATTGAATACTTATTATTGACTATAATTGATCTAGCCCAAAATAAAGAATAATACCTGAACAAACTAGAGAAACACTAAATGACTAAAATAACAACATATCTCAACTCCTTTCAATAAACAAGAATAATGTATGATTTTATTGGTAATATTATTTTTATTTGCCTATTATAATCCTTCATAATAGGTTAATTTCCTAGTTAAAATGTGTCTAAATTACTTCTTGTTTTTTACTAACTATTTATAATTAGGTTTATTCATTATAATTTGTGTTAAAATATGATTCAGAATTAATTATTTCAGACAATAAATTCATCTTTATTTATTTGGATTTTAATTCTGGGATTACTTGGGTTTTTTATTTTCCAATTTTTTTTAAAAAAAATTGATAGATAATAATTAAATTTTTATTTAAATGTTTATTAATACATTATTGAATATATTTATGCTAAAAAATATATTTTGATATTTTATAAATGGGGGGAATTTTAGATTAATTGATGATTTTTTTAGGGTATGTAATATTAAAATACATCCAGCTATGTGAGGAATTGTGAGTTATATAATAATAAATAGCATCACTCATGTATAAAAAATTATTCACCAATGGTTGTGTGGAAAATCTTAATTTAGAAATATGAAAGGAATTTTATGGTTAAAGGTTGAGGATAGTATGATTAAATTGAAAATCATCTAATCATGTTAGGAATTTATGGAAAAAGTAGAAACCTAGTCTCACATAAGATCTATCTATGGCCAAGCCATGTTACAGTAAGTAAATACCCATACATCATCAACCCAATTCATATGAATAAACTAGGAAATATGAGATCATTTAAGAAACAAGGATTCATCCTTAAATATCTTTATCATCAGACAAGGAATCAATCAACTAGAACAAAGAAAAATAAAATTGGTTAACTACAAGAGAAATAGAGACTGGTAAATATTAAATTCGAGTGATGTAGGGTATATATTATTCCTGAAGCACAATAATGGTTATACTGATTGAGAAAAAAAACATTTTTGAGCTACAAGAAAAATCTAAGTAGGTTGGATTGATAAATGGGAATCGAAATAGAGTTGTAATAAAAGTAAGTTGGGTCACTGAGTAACCTTAAACCAAGGCAATGGGATGATTAGTAAAACATTTTACAGAGTTATAAAAGTTGATTTCTAGATCACATCACTAAAATAACCAAGAGAATTCAAGTGAGTAATATTGATGGAGAATATTACTAGGTTTTAAAAATTGGAATGAGGTTAAGCCATATGGTTTGAGAGTTCAAAATCTACCTATGTGGAAGACTATGATGTCATGATTTAGCAATTTTTTAGGGATATTAATTATCCTAGAAAGAAAATTTATTTTAAATTAATTATAAGAAACCCAATGAAATAAAAGAAGTGATATTTAAAGAATGATTAATAAAATCAACACACATATTTTTAACATGGAAAAAAACTCTAATTTAGAGGATTAAAAAACATGGGAAAAATCTAGAGAATCCACTAATAATTAGAGAGTATAAAATTCAATTCAATTCCTAGACTTGAATTTCAAATATAGAATATAAAAACCTTTTTTAAAATAATATCCCAACATACCTCTCTTGCCTCTCTGAAAATCACCTCAAAGATAAACACCACCCTCTTGTGAAAAAACCTCTCCCTTCAGAAATCTTCATGTGAACATGGATCATTGTCGACACTATTTTAACAACCATTTGACTCACATCTAATAATTATCTATTATTCTTAAAAGATACCACAAACAAAATAACCCCATTTTCCTCTTGGTGATGGTGTGCAGAAACCCTAGATCTTAACCCTTTTACAATTGTATTCTCTACTACCTTCATAGCTTAAACACACTACACATGAAGCCCTGTTTGGGTAATTACAAACACCACACCCTCTTATTATATCCCATTTTCATATTTTCAATCACTAAAGATAAAAAAATATATAAAATTTAAAATTTTCTATGATGACGCAAAAATGGTGGTTTGAAAAATTAAAACCTATCTTATCTTCAATTTAAAATCCCAAATGGGATAAACCCTATAAAACATCCTCTTCAGTCCATCAAATAATGAGATACCATCCCAAAAACTTTTTTATAAAGAAATTTTTTTGGAATTTCTATAAACATCATTCTTTGAAGAAAAATATGATGATTTAGTTTTGTAACTATAAAAAAAACCTGAATGATCTCCCAACAAAAGAAACAAAAATGTCAAAGTATTCATCATAACATAATTTTCATTACCCTTTTGAATAACACTGATACTAATAACATCTATCTCTCCTATAATATTGATCACTATAGAGAACTAGTATAATTTAATTTCTCTATCCAAGTGCATCACTTAAATCTATAATTTTCAATTCTTTATTCTCTAGTGGTGCACTTAGATGAAAAAAGAATTAGTTATAATATGAAAAACACACATCCCAACACATTTTGGCTTCCAAACCCTATTCAAACTAGTCGATGGTATTAAATTCATGCATGGTGACTTTCTATACCATAAATTTGACCACACACCTTTACCTTAGTCTTGTAAATCATTCCAACCATACCTTCTCATGTATGCACTATAGATCCTATTGAAAGATTCCAAAATTCTCCTGACATATTCCAAACTCAAACTAGTAGCTATGATATCACTATTGGGGAGATTCTTGATCCCAAGAAAAAAATATCTTGCAATGTAAATTTGATAAGCCTGAAAAAACCAAAAAAACTATATTTCATATAGAATAAATAAAACCAACATATTGATTTTTAACATAGAAAACCCCTCCAATGTTTAGGATTAAAAAACCATGGGTGAACTCTAAATAATCCACTAATAATTAGAAAGTAAAAAAATAAATTTAACTCCCAAACATGAATTTCATATACCATATGGAAAAAAATATGTGAAAACCACATCACAATGCACTTTTTTTGTATCTCTAATAATCATACTTTTTGATAACATTACCCTTTATAAATATTCACTCGAACATAAATCATCATTAACACTATTTAAAAAACTATTATAATCATTATTGGTCCATTTCAATTATTCACATATACTACCATAATCATGATGGCCCCCTTCTTCCCCTTGTATATGATGCGCGAAAACCATAATTGCAATCCCTTTTGAGTTTTTATTCCTTACTGCTTTCATGGATTTAACTGGAAACCCATGAAACCCCATTTGGGGTTCTACTTACACCACACCCACCTATATATCCTCTATTATATTTTCAATTAACTAAACATATAAAAATATATAATGTTTCAGAAGTCTATTTGATTCCGTAAAAATAGTGGTTTAAAAAATTAAAAACTATCTTATCTTTAATTAAAACCCCCTAAAATGTTGAAATTTATCAAACTCACCAGTTGGAGGTTCATGGGACCAAGTGTTACTAGTTAATATAATTTTATGATTTTGGTAAAATTTAAGATTTGGTTGATGAATGGCGAATCGATCAATTAAGATAATTAGTTATTGGGAAGGATATTTTTTACGTTATTTCTAATATTGTGTGTTGTTTGTTATTAATGTTTTGATTATTTATATGTAGTCAATTAAGATAATTAGTTATTGGGAAGGATATTTTTTATGTTATTTATAGTATTGTGTGTTGTTCGTTATTAATGTTTTGATTATTTATATGGAGTTATATGAAACCAAATTCTTAAATAATTTCCAAGGATTGAAACTAGATTGGTTTTTCTATTGAAACTAACAAGATTATCAATCTAATGGTGTATTATTAAATCCATATAGGTGGGGTACTATGATAGAGATTTATTGAGGGTTGATCAAGATGTTTTCAAGTAAGATATTGAGTTGTTGATTATAGTTCCACTGATTTGGTAGCAATATAAAAAAAATCGGTTAGAGACTTAGATTGAATGAGATGGATGAGTTTGATTATAAGAAAATTTATCAAGAGGAAGTTGAATAATAATTATAGAGTGTAGTTTGACTGAGAATGGTATTTCAAGGTAAGAGAAAGGTTTGGTGAGAAAAAGACAAATATTCTATCCAAAATGATGGAAAAATAATAAAATAAAAATAAATATGAAAATTAAATTAAATAATAAAAAACTATTTTGACCAATAATAAAATAAAGAGAGATGGATAATAGTAGGATAGCTCAAATAGTAGGATAGATTCTAACTTTTAATGAATTATAATAAATTATTTCAAGGTAAAAGGTATATTTTTTGTTTTAAAAAAATTTGAATAGTTGGAAATTTATTTATTTAGAAGTGGATTTGTTTTATAAAAATTTGAAGATATTTGAATTTATTACCACTCTAACTCATATTTTAAATTCATCTAGGTGTATCAAAAATGGATTTGATGTGGAACCCACATGTTGAAGCATTTTTTTTTGGATAATTTTCTATATTATTGGTGTTTAACTGTACCAAGATAAATATCACTTAGAGACATTTCCATATATCCCAAGCTGAGATATTCCCAAATAATAAATTTTATTATTTAAATAGAGGCTAAATTCCACATTATGGTGGAATATCACTTTTTTGGGATAATGGTTTTTCTCTATTTTTTCCTTTGTCATTTTGATCTAAACTTTTTATTCAATGGAGGTAATGGTGAACTACTCTAAGTTCCAATCATTTAATTATTTCTTCTTAATATTTTTATTATGATATTATAGAAATATTAAAATGTATTCGGTATTTTATTACATACTATTAATATTATCTTCTAATTTATGGTTTCCCTTCTCTTCAAATCCATATTTATTTATACATTAGTGCTGCACAATAGCGATGAAGAATGATGATCTGATTTCCAAATCATTGTGTAAAAGGATTTTCTTGAATTTTCAAGTTATAATAGCATGATTTTCATTTTTTTAAATAATATTTATGAGAGATAAAGGGTGTTTATTCATTAATTTAATGGGAATAAAAATATCAAAAATATTTTTATTAAATTAATTATAAGTATCTGCTAAAAAACTCCTAAGGATAGTAGTATTCTTCTTACTTAATTATATATTTTTCATTACATTAATTATTATTTTCATTTCACTAATCTTTATATATATTATGTATCTATTTTTTATAAAAAACCCTATTACATGTGTAGTTTATCATTTTTTTAATAAATAAATAAAAGTGATAAGAAATTCAGTGAATTTAAGTGGCCTCCCCATGATAAAAATATTAGGTTTTCCACTATGGTACATACCATAGTTAAATAAAAATATACTACTAAAGACATATAAATAAGGATATCTTGTCAAATTAGTGTTTTTTCAGTGAGGCACAGTCACTACATTCATAATTTTTCATTTTAATTTGATTGTAGGATCTTATCATGAGGTCTTTATTAATATATTTTTATTTTCCTAATGTGTGTACCCTATTGGAAAATATAAGATCATTCACACAATAAATTCACTTATATTCATTTAATTTCTTATCAATTTTATTTATATATTAAAAAATTATATAATACACATAAAGTGTGAGTTTTATAAGAAAATGAAAATATAGTGTGTGTGTGTGGGTGTGTGTGTAAATGTAAACGACATTCCAAACACAATGAATTTAATGAAAAACATAGAATAAAGTTAGAAGAATATTTTTTACTGAATAATTTTCTAGTGGATAATTATCACAATTTTAATAAAAATATATTTGATATTTTTATTCTCATTCAATGAAAGAATAAAAATTACTCATCTCTCTTGTTTAAAAAATTATAATCTTGAACTGAGACCTCAAAAATGCAAAAAATCATCTTTTAATAATGATTTTGCAGTCATATCATTATATTTCATTACACTCTAACTCCAATGTATGAAGAAATGTGAAGATGTATAGAAGGTGGAAACATGAAAGAGAAGAGAAAATTAAAAATAGATAAATAAAAGGAAGCAACCATATACCTAATATGATTAACTATATTTTTAATATTAGAATAAAATATATTAATAATCAAGAATTAAATGATTAAAACTCAAAGCTCCACCCGGTTGTATCCATTAGAAAACAATTCCAAATATATTTTCATCACTATATAGATAAGATATCACATAATGGAAGAAGAAGGATAAAATTAAATTATATTGTGAAGAAACAATTACACACACATAGAAATAGATATATGGATAGTGAGAGAGAGTAATAAAATAAATATTTAAACCAACAGAAGTAGGAATCCACTATATAGTAGAATTAATTTTGTATTTAAACAATAAATATTATCATTTTTGAATACCTCATCTTGATCCATGTGGAATAAACTCCAAGAGATCTTAACTATGGTGAATTTAAACTCCATTCATTCAAACAATTCCTTCAACTGAAAATACTCTATCACGTGGGTTCCATGTTAGCTCTATATAGAATGCACATGGATAAATCTCCAATACTAGTTCAAGTGATAATATCATTTGAAAAATTAAAATTATTCTAGATCAACTTTTTCTTCTGAAGAAATAAATTTCTTGGTCTTCAATTTAAAAAAAACAAAAAATTATCCCTCTTTAACTTACCATCTTTAATTATTAGCCACTGAGAGTTAAAATTTATCATCCAATTTAATAGTGGAAATATATGTGTGTTATAATCATTTATCTCTCATTCTTTAATTATTGTCCAAAACATTTATTTGTTATGTCATTTTGTTTTATTATTTTTATTATTATTTTTCTCATTTTGGACAATCCCATTATCTTTTTCTTACTAACCCTATCACCTTCCTCTGTTAGTTAACAAGTCGCATACTAATGTGATGATATAGGGGTATTTTCTTACTATTACCTGACTCAGCCACTAATAGATTATATGTGAGACTGGGTTCCTACTTTTTCCATAAATTATTTATGTACAAGATGATTTTCAATTTAATTATATATAAGTTAACCTTTAGATAAAAAATTTCTTATATAATACTAAAGGAATATTTCCTACACCTTATTTAGTAATTTATTTTATTTATTTGTCGTATGTATTATTTATTCTTACATTAAAAAAAATTCTTCACTTATCCAGATAAATTTTAATATTATGTAGCTTGGAAAATATTTAATTAATCTTCAATTCCCTGTATTTATTAAACTTAAAAATATATTATTAGGAAGAAAGAAATTCAGCCAAGTATTTATTAACATTTAAATGGAAATTTAATTATTATTTATCTAAATATTTTCAAAATATATACAAAGAAATTAAAAAAAGTAAATCCATAATTAAAATCTAAACAAATAAATATGAATTTTCCAAGATAAAATAATTAATTCCAAATGATATTTTAAAAAATTAAAATACTAAAGTTTAGAAAAAATTAAAATTATATAGTAAAAATATAATAAATAATTAAAATATATTTTAACCTAAAAATTGATATATTATTAGGTATTATAATATTAAATTGAAAATAGAATAATCAATAAAATTACACTTTATCAATCATCAACACCTGTCTTTTTCAATCCAAGGAAGAATATACATTAAAGACATATTAAAAATGTAAATCAAGAGTGGCACTAAATAAATCATTCCAAATTATAAATCTATCAAGCCTTATACTATTATTCATTCCTTTTTATGAACATAATCATTAAAATTTAATTCATTCATTTGATCATTCCATGAATACTCACACCTATCATCTTGAATATTTTTCTCTCACTTATCACTCTATTGGAACCAATGTTTTTTTTGGATGGTGTTTTTTGTTGATGTTATGTTTGTGGAAAATACATTTCTTGGTTGATCAAATGATCTTGAAAACACTAAAAATGGTTCATAGAAACTATAATCCTAGTAGATAAAATGAAGTAGGATGTTTAAATGGATTTGTTTTCCAATGTTTGTTTAATTTTTTGGTGTGAAAAATGGATGTTTTTTGTGAATATTCTTGTATGTTTGAAGGGGAAGGAAGGTATCCATGTATATTCTAGTATATAACCCATGTGGATGAGTACACTGGTCAGGTGGCCAAGCATGTGGCCAATATAGGAAAGTATGCAATTCATTGATGAATCGCGTGACTATAAGGGAATAATTTGTGGGCTACCATGAAGTTGGATTATGTGGTGTCAGAGAAATAATTATGATACTACCATGAATTCAAGTATGTGATATCCTAAGTTGTATGTGATTGGTAATCACACCATGTTGTTAGAAGGAATAGAGGTTTCATTGACCATGTACTCAAGTATGCGGTCCACAAAAAGAGTATGAGGTCATTAGGTAGGGTGTTTTGTGGGTGTCGTGAAGGGTATTTTGCAGGGTATGAATAGTAATTCCTAAGGTTTATACAGTTTTACGAAGAAATTTACTTTTAAATACCTCTTTAATCCATTCATTAATTATTTATCTGAATTTCAAGAGAGATCCGGTGTTTTTATAGGATATCATAGAAGAAGATTAATTAAATATCATAAAGTATAGTACATAATAGAACTACAATGTGTATAGTCTATGAGGTGAAGTACAAAATCTGTAAGGTTGTTCATAGGGACCAGTTTAGGAATTTGGGTGCATGGTCCACTAAGGGTGGTACATGTTCTCTGAGGTTTATTACGTTGTTAAGAGAGGTATCTTGTGAGGAAACTCTATAAAGTTTAGTGTGAGGTCCACAAAGGGCAGTATGCAGTCTGTGTGGTTGAGTTCATGGTGAACTAGGTTCTTTTTAGTTACATTATTTATGTTATATTTGGGTATGTATTTTAGAGACCCCAAACTTTATGTACATGGACATTACATTACTTTTTTCATAATACTTAATACATAAAAATACCAACCCTCAAGGACCATAATAATTTAGTGTCTTTGGAAACTCGGAACATAATCTTCTAATCATGGTGAAAGATCTTCAACATCTCTCATAAAGATCTTACCCTTTTTGTTTTCTTACCTAAAACCTTTCTTTATATCCTGGGGAACATAAAACATATAAAGTGTGAGCTCAAATTCTCAGTAATGGTAATCATGGAGAAAATAAAACAAACCATATACATTTGAACTTAAAAACATGAACATAATGTTTAAACATTAAAATCATGAGCAATGACATAAAACATGGAATTAAATAAGACATAGATCATAATGGAACATCAATCATGACAAAATAGCATGGAAAAATTTAATTGTGGCAAACCATTAATCACTTGATATGATTTCCATAGTAGCCAAGGCATTGCTGCCAAGACCATATTAGTGGACAAAGTCCCTTACTGAATCGAGTTCACTCCTCGTTCCAGTCCTGTATCACTGAACCGGATTAACATGTCATTCCAGCCATGTATATCTCATGAGATATAAATCTTTACCCAATTCATTGGAGGTAGATATATGTCCCACCCATCTCATAATGAAACCATTCTTATGTGTTCCACAAAATCATAAATCATACATCATAGCATAACCCATGTAATAAAAATGGGATTCTTAAACATCATGACATCATAAAACAATTCATATAAGATAAAGGACTTCATAAAAATAATTACATCACATCATAATAAAATCAATGTAATAATAGGGATAGAAACAGAACCCTGTATTATCTTAGATGGAAAACAATTTTGATAAAACACTTGAACTCCATTCTTGATGAAAATATCCTTTCTACTTCAAATTTTTTTTCCCTTTCTTAATCATGTCATAAAATTTTAAACTAAAAGAA
This sequence comes from Viscum album, assembly GCA_963277665.1. Lineage (NCBI taxonomy): Eukaryota > Viridiplantae > Streptophyta > Magnoliopsida > Santalales > Viscaceae > Viscum > Viscum album. The sequence continues at coordinate 953,892,849 of OY728145.1, forward strand.
GTTAATTAAAAATAAACTTGAAAACTTTTAAAGGAATATTCATGGAAATAATTTTCTATGTAATCATAAAAATCCATTCATGTCATATAAGTTAAAAACATTCTTCTCGTACTTTGGCCGAAAAAGTCAAAAAGTATCTCGTACTGAAAACGACAAAAGATTCATTTCATATATTTTACTAAAAATTTAATAATAGTTAAATTTGGATTTAAACAATTTTAGGAGGATATAAATAATATTAGATATTGAGGAAACATGGATGTGGATGATAAATATGCCCCAGTAAATTCTGAAGTATAAACAATCTCTGATAAAAATGAGATTGTGGGATTTTCCCTTACCTTATGTCTGATATAATTCGTATGTATATGAACCTCCTATATAATGATTTAAATAATGTCATTGACTTATTAATGAATCATATTCATTGTTATTATATCATATATGGTTAACTTATGACTTTATATTACCCGTTCTTTTGTAAATTCCATGTTAAAGCAGCGTTTTGGGTAAAATCGTTTCATTTATCGTACGTGTTTCGACTTTTTGTTCTTGATATTATTACTTATATACAGATTTACTTAATTCTAGAATGTAAAACATGATTTATATATAATATATATACATAATATAAATATATATATGATAGATCGATAAATGTAATGAAATACACCATTCATGGAGACGGTAGGCCATACGTATGCATGAACGATGTTTTCGTTTCCTTATTGAATTAAATGGAATTAAGTAAATGAAACATATATGTACATAAATATAGAATCATTATTAAGTAACGATTTCATGATTATTTATTATATATACTTTATAATCATACTTGAATGGTTAATCATGGAAAATGAATCTCATCACGTTCGTGGCGACGGTAGTCCGTACGTAAACACGAGTGATGATATCATTCCCATAATTATTTAATAGAATTGGAGTGGATGATATAATATCTCCGAATAAGTATGATGTTATAATAACCATATATAGTTATTATTTACACCATTATACCCATCCAAGTAAGGTGGTGGTGGGAAAACTGATTACACCACGGCGTGGAGACAGTATTTCGTACGTACGCATGCGCGGTGATTTCGTTTTCTGTAGGACGGATAGAATGTGAAATGGGGTTGTTTCATATTTATAATCACATATCAGTAAATTATTTATACTTATGTTATTACTTTATAATGAAACAACTAAATAAGAATAATTTTAAGTAGAAAGAAACTTGAAATAATCGGTAGAAGAGATTACCTCTTCTTCGACGCACCTCCTTTAATCTTCCTCTTAAGGAACTAGAGTTGGTCTTTTGAGAAGACGAGAACCTCCAGAATGTTCCTAGGGAAGTGGAGAAGAGAAATGGGTAGGTTTTTCCAAGCTTTAAGGCTCAAAGTGTTGTGAATAGGAGAGGGAGGAGGTGCCCTTTTATAAGGGAGGAGAGGGGCACCTTTGGAAACCTCAAAAATATTAATTTATAATAAATTAAAACCCCGCATAAAAACATCCAAAATGACTCAAATCCGAATATTAGATGAGATAGGGTTTTAATATCATAAAACAATAAAATTTAGACATGTTTAAATTTTATTTTAAACATTATCAACTTGATTTATCGTTATTTAATCTATTTAATTTTATTTGTGGTAATAATATTCTAAATTTTAAATTGTTATAAATAATTACATATGTGGTTGTAATGTCCCATAAATGGATAATATATGACATTTTAGACCATATAAATTTTAATTTATAATTTCTAAATATTTTTGTGATTTTTAAACTATTTTATATTATGTTATTTTTATAAAATAACATTAGTGTCAATTTTGACACTATTCATTTATTTGAATTTAAATAAAATTCACACATAATATATGTTCAAAATAAAAGATTTAATAGATTTATAACATTTCATATTTATCTATAAAATTAGTGGAGCACATTAAATAGTTCATATAATATTTATTTTATTATTTTTAAAACTATTTATTTGATATTTCAATCAATAAAATAATTTAAACATCACTATTGTGTCACCTTTAATGATAATTATTTAATCCCTAAAAATTATAAATAAATTCAAATAATGTAGATAATTTTATTATATTTATGTATACTATTCATGTTTGAAGTTTCATGAAGTTTATCACTAAATTAAAATTATTATACTTAAAAGATTTAAGAGAGTGACATGTTGTAACTTTCTTTGGTTTTAATAATAACTAAATTATTCTCATTGTCAAAAGTCCATAAAATTAATCTATTCTGACCCTTAGGTGATATGGGTCGACTTTTAGTCATCCAATATAATTTTGGCAGGTGTTAGGGTAATTTTATAATCTTATTTTTACCCTTAATTACCCGATTTACCTTTAACTGCAGTAAATAAAAATTACCATAGTTACTATTCATAATATCAAAAAAATAAAAGTAACCTATTAACATAATTTGGACCAACGGAATTCAAATATGGAATCCATTTTTTAAAATTCAAAACACAGAATTTGTAGTAATTAATTTAAAATTAATCTCATTGTTAAGAAAACTAGTTTTAAAAGTTAAAACATTGTCAAAGATTGAAATGTTTTTTCCTATGAATTCAATGTAAAATTAATGATAATGACATAAATTATATTAAATGGTAAAAATATATTCTATTTATACTTTAAAAGCATTAAATATTATAATTTAACCATATAAAGTTTTGCGATGAAAAAATTTGTTTTCAATTAAAATATAGCGTGTTTTTACTATTCATTAAAATATGAAAGTTATCAGAATAATATGAAACTTTTATCCAAAGTAAATTTTTATATCCTGATTCCAAAGAAGAATTTTATTTTTTCAAATTGAACTTATAAACCTATCAAAAACTAGATTTAAAATGGGTGTGCCATCAAAAGGCGGCAAAATTGCATTTTTTGAAAAATACTTATTTTACCCGAAAAATTATTTTTTCACATACCATGTTTTAGAAAATGTGTAAGATGAATAATAATGTTATAAAATTCAAAATATAGTTAATACTATTCGTAACGACTAGTAAATAATAATATTATAACAATATATCATTGTTTAGTAAAACCCGGTATTGCGTACTACACATGCTATCGAGGAAGGTTGTGATTGCGTGGAACGCAAGCCAAGAATAGTGTTCTCGTATAATATAAGCTAATACGGTATTGTGTATAGCACAAGATAATTTTGGTGTAACATACAACACAAGAAATCAATGAAATTAATAGAATATGTTTCATAAAATCTCAGGGTGTTACCTGTATTTTCCCAAAAAGATCATAAATGGGTATTTTTCGAGACATTATAGATCATTGTAGCATTAAATTCAGATTTTAAAGATGTGATTTAAAGTATACACTCTTTAAAATGAGTAATTGACCTTCATGTTGATAAAGTGAGTAATACTTCATTAAGATTAGTGTGCAAGGATAATCTGATGGAGGTTATATTTGGGAGTTAGTGTGTTATCCCTAAATTCTTTGCAAAGGAATTGCATCTGGCATGGAGTGATTTTGACTGAACGTTTCTAATCCATGAATACTAGTAAATCATAGTGGATTCTAGTATGACTGGAACATCATCGGCATATAATCCATGGACTATCCCTTTATGGTGAACCAAGTAAAAATTTATTGTAATCTATGTTTTAATTTAGGCATGTGTGTTTGTTGTGGATGTGTGATTGAATGAAACTAGTTTAATTCAATCCTACAAACATGGAGAAAAGATCTTAAAGAATCAAAAAAATCACACTCTAATTCAACCTTCCCCTGTCATGGTTTTTCAGGTTTCAACACACGTCTTATTATTTTTTATGGTATTTCACACACTAGCTTTTGATATCACAAAAAATGATCCTCCTAGAGTCTCTTTCTTTATTTATTTTTACTATTTTTCAAAACTCTTTTTAGAATTTGAGGGACCAAATAATTTAATCAATGGTGTGAAATACATCTACCTAGCTTTATATATATCACCAAAACATTCCTCCTTTCAATGCACTTCATCCAAATAACCCTTAAAAATTATTTCCTCTATCACACCTATCTTTCACTGTCTACATGATTTCAACATAATTAAAATGTGGAAAGGAGTTTTTACATAAAATGTGACTCCTGTAAGATAATTATTGGCCATTAAAGAATAAAATAATGTAAAATGTAAGGTGAAATAAAAAAAAATTAAATACAAATGGGCTAATTCAATACAGTTATTTCAATTATTATAACTCATAAAATATCTTAGATTAATGGATAATAAATTCAACAAGTTCTAGATTATACAACATTTATCAAGTTCCCTCAAAAAATTAAGAAATATATGAATTGGAATAAAATATGTAAAATCATCTCAAATAAGTGTTATTGATATTGGACAGTGATCATACCAAGATATTTACATTTTATTTCAAATCCATTAAATTCGCAAATCAATAATAGAGGAGTCAAATTATATCAACAATCATATGAATTTCTATTTAAATCACAAAAAAAATATTTTCCATATTTAATCAAAAAATAATGTATGGTAATTATATTACTAATATCTATATAGGAAAATTTAACACATATAACCTTCCCCCAGACCTATTTTTTTACATTTTCCTCAATATAAACTAAGAAAAATATTTCAATTCAATCTAAAAAAATTAAGACAACAATAAAATTCAATGTAGAGTTTGAAATGGAAAGAATCCTTGATTTTATCTTCATTAGGTTTACAGTTACATCCAATTCATATACCTAAAAATGGAAATAAATAAAACAATTATTTGTATTGAAATAAAAAAATTAACCTAAATTCTTATATTTTAGATAAGACAGAAGCATCAACTAATTTTTGTGCAATGCATCACTGTTTTCCCATTTATTTACCAATAAATAAAAATAATAAAACTAGTATTTGATTGAAAACAAAATAAAAATAAAAATAAAAATAAAATAAAGGTAGAAAATTATTAGGATAACCCCCCCCCCCCAAAGGTGTTGTAATTTAGTTATCCATAGCTTAACAGAACAGTGTTTTATCCCCAGTTTGGAGAGGGATGAAGTTTCTTCCATAAGAACCACCATGAATTCTTCATTGTAGAATTCTGTAAGTGAAAAATATATAGGATCACATAAAACTTCTTATTCTTTCCAAAAATGAGGCCTTCTTGTAAAATAAATTCAGCCTCAACCTTCTCAACTTGTTTCTCCATGTAGTTGGGGTGTAAGGAGAATGGGGTATTCATATGAGATGACACAAGAAAATCCTTATCTTGTACTCCTTTTACATAATAGTATATTTACTTAGGAAGATTTTTTTATTTAATTCCTTTTTTAACTAAATATATAATATATATAGGAAGATAAATTTATTCATCCTCAGATAAATATCCGTTTTTCCTTATAATTTTCATTTGTAATTTATCTATATCATCAATATAATAAATGGATTTTCCATTTTGTTCCTCAATAGGTTTACTTTATTCTTCCAAAAAATCCACTGGAGAATAAATTCAGGGGATGTAATTGGACACCCTAAATTTTCAAAAAAAACTACCATTGGTGTCATCACTTATTCAACCTAAAAAGTAGATAAATAATCTACTAAAATAATACTAAAAGAATAATGAAAGTTATTTTTAATTTTGTTTGAGAAAAATTTAACAAGAACAAATCAAGATTTAAAATATCTTAATGTAATGGTTCATTTTTCTAGTATTCTTATCTAAATATTATGTTTGAAAGGTATATGGTTGTAAAATTAGTGGGTTTTGTATCATCTAGTTTATATTCAAAGTACACTACTCTTTTAGTGGTCCCCATTTCATCTATAAATTCTAAATCATGAATTGGTGCTAAATTTACACTATCTACATATGAAAATTGATAGATAATTTAGTTTATACTAAATTAAATGAAAATTAATTCATATTTTCACAATGTCTCATGTTTATTTAATTTTTTATTATTCTTAGATGTAAGCTAATATTAAGATGATTTCTATGGACGAGGGCGGTATACTAATCTCCTCTATTTTTTCTTTAAAAACATCTAGCCTAAGTGTGACATCCTTAATAAACAAGGGTGCTGATTTTTCATCATTGGGATAATCATATAGCATGTCATCTTAAACAAAATCAACTCAATACTCATCAAAGTCAATTTAATCTCCCAAAAACTATATCATTTGGAATTTATTCCTTACATTTATCCCTTAGTAAATCAAATGTGTTATCCTATGGATGATTATTAAGTTTTATTTTAATATCTTTTTTAGTTTTTATAATAAATTTTAATTATTCCCCTTATCATTAGGTTTTCACTTCTTGGAGGTCAAAATATGCATCAACAAGAATTTATTATAACTTTTTCTATGTCAAATTGTATCCTCTCACAAATTTTCTTTATCAAATCTAAATTATTTCTTAATTAAGTTTGATTTTTTTTGTATGAAATATATTTCATTTCTTATTGTAGTAGATAGGATTGTTACTTTTTGTGGTACCACCAATAAATATCTTGGGTCACCATATAAATCTATATTATGCACTGTTTATTTGTATTGTTGTCTCTCCCATTAACTTTATCAAGTTAAAGTATTTTCCTCATGTAATTTTAGTGAAATAAATGATGGGTAAGAATAATAATTCATTAAATATAATTAGCAACATAATTAATCTTATCAAATTTATTTTTTCTTGTTGAAAACATATTTAACCATAAAGAAATTTTTTTTAAAAAATATATTTAGATTTTTTAAAATTTTTAATAAAATAAAAAATAGTGAATGAAATGATTGTGAATCCACAAAAATGATTCCAATTTGATGATAGAACCTTGTTGTAAGGTCCTTATCTATTAGGTCCACTAGGCTAGATACCCAGAGAGGGGGTGAATCAGGGTATGAAAAATTAATACAACTACCCCTTTGTTCTAGTTTTGTTGTTAGACAAAACTCTCTTCTCTCTCTCCTTCCCATTGCAGAGTATGAATGAATCTTAAAGAATGCACAGGACACATCAATTTTACTTAGTTCACCCTCACTGGGTATGTCCAAGAAGCATACACCAGCGATGTGCCGATATACCAAATCCACTATAAGTGAACTATTGTTTAAAATTTTGAAGCGGACTCACTGTCCCTCTTAGTTTATAACCATTCACAATTTTAGAACACACTTCTCTATCAACTGAAGTGAGCTCACTCCTTCTTCAGAAGATCCACACATAGTTTATATACCTTTAGGTCTCTTCATTATCACTAATTAATGCATCCTCCACTATAGTAGATGATCTATTGAAATCCAAATTTCATCCACTGATGAATACACCTTTTCCACTGATCATTGGGCAATACACTTTGGAACGACCTTCACAAATCACCATACTTCACAAAGCTCCCAATTTTGCAAAGCTCAAACTAGCCTTCGTGAAGTCCCTGCCTCTTCGCAAATCACACAGCTTCATAGAGCTCACTGCCTCATAGAGCACATTGATTCACAGAGCTCAGACCTTTGAAAAACTCAATACTTCACAAAGCTTAGGCTGTCACAGAGCTCAAGTCATCGCAGAGTGACTTCCATTACGAAGCTCACTGAGCCAATGCAGAACACACCAATTTTGCGGAGATAAATTAGTCGTCGCGAAGCTCCTTCATTCGCAAAGCACACTGCCTTCCCGAAACTCCTTCGCGAGTTAAGAGAAACAATTTTTTCATATAAAACTCTCTACTTCTCTCTAGGGGGTTGAGGTCTACTTATAGGTGATTCCAATAACCCTCGAACCTTCCGCGCGAAGTCAGTGCCATGTAAACTCAAATCGCAAAGCTCTGAAATTTCCACTAAAATTCTCTCTATATTGAGAAGCACCATGGAAATTTTCAGATCATGGTGCTCATCGTAATCACGGAGCATTCTGTCAATTCCTTTGCACCATCGCTACAAATATCCTCTCGCAATTCCCTTCACCGCCGCAATGCTCTTCAACTCTATCATTCGCGAAGCATGTCGTAATCGTAAAGAACACCATCAACTTTCTTCATGTCTTTGCGAAATCCACATCAAGAAGCCCATATTTTAAAAACTCATTCCTTTTCCATATTTTGATGAGATCTTCAAGTAAATTCATATTTCACAATGCTCACCAAACTCCAAATTTTGGACCCCAAAAATTTGGCAAACACTGGAAAACGGTGCCACCTTGTATCTGATCTTTTTATACCTCCTCCAGATCTTCCATTACTTTGTCATGGTTCTTTGTTAACATGGATTGTCTACAACATCTATGTAACTAAAAAATTAACCATAGAAACCTTCATTGTCAACAAAAAAAAGCAACCATAAAATGCTGCAATGTTACCTTCAGAAATTTTTGCCCAACAATCTCCCCTTTGGTTTTGTTGACAACTCTTCTCAGAATTATTTTCTGCACTTTGATACCTCACTGAGTCTCCTTCCATCATCTACCATCCTTTTCCTCTTACAACTTAGATAGCGACCAAATATTCACTCTCCACATACTCTAAGCCCATATGAGCAATGCTCGGTGTGAGAAACAAGATTAGTATGAAAATTTCATCAATGAAAAACTTTATTTCTAATCCCAATTGTTGATACCAATTTATGATCATTGTAAGCCTTCTAACACTATTCCAATGTCACTCTTCAACTTTTATCATGATCCTTATCTATTGTGATATCTATTATTTAATCGATCACTTCTATCATCGTCAGATGTAAAACTCTCCTACTATTTCATTGATCTCCCCTATCTTGCTTCTCCACCTGTCAGTTTCTCCCTGTGTCTTTAGCTAAGACATTTTCTCCCTTCCTTATCCATAGTTTCACCCCTTTAGTAGTCACTATTTCTCCCCCTTTGTCAATGAACCCAAATATCACTCCTTTTTGGTCTGATATATTGGAAGGAACACATATTAGCACAATAGAGAAAAATACACCATACCTCGAGGACAGGGTGGAAATCCCACATCCACACTTTTTCAAGTGCAGGGAGCTGACTGAACTCCTAGAACCAGTCGATGCCTCTCAAAAGCTTCATTGGGTATGGCCTTCATCTGAATGTCTGTGACCTATAGTTCTGTAGTCATATACTCCAATTTCATGATTCTCTACTCAACCTTTTCCTTGATAAAATGATACTTTATCTCAAGGTGCTTTTTCCTTGAGTGATGGACGGTATTTTTGATGAGATTTATAGCACTTGAGTTATCATATTGGATTCTGATTGGAGAAATTCACTTCAACACCCATATCATCAATTTTTTGCTTCATTCGTTCAATTTTGAGTGGCAGAAATATACTCAGCTTCTATGGTGCTTAATTAAATGCAATCTTGCTTTATACTTAGCTAAGAAATACACAATCCACCAAGATATATGGCACCTCCTAACGTTGATTTCTTTTCATCCGCTGAACCGGCCTAATCTGCACCAATATATCCTAATAACTCTAACTAAGATTTTTCAATATATATCAAGCCAAAATCCATTTTTCCCTTGATATATCGAAGTATTATTTCCACTATAAGCATGTGTATTTCCTTGGGATTGCTTTGATATCTCACTGCTTGGTATGTGGCGAAAATAGTATTAGGTTTTGTAGCTATCAGGTATAGTAAATTCCCAATAATCTACCTATATTCTGTGATATTAACTGCCTTTCCATTATCATCATTTGATAATTTCATTTGGGTAGCAATCAGAGTCTTTATATCCTTGTAATTTTCCATTCCAAATCTTCTAAGAACCTCCTTGGAATATTTGGATTGAGAAATGAATGTGACATTACTTCCTTGTGTCACCTGCAAACCAAGGAAAAATGTCATCTCACCAATCATATACATTTCGAACTCATGTTTTATGAATTCAGAAAACTGTCTGCATTGTGCTTCATCTGATTGGCCAAATATTATGTCATTGACATAAACCAACACCATCATCCTTTGATTACTTTTTTTTATTGAAATAGATATTGTAATCAACTCCACCATGCTAGAAACCAAGCTTCATCAAATATTGATCAAGCCTTGAGTATCATGCTCTCGGTGCTTGTTTCATCCCATATAATGCCTTATTCAGCCAAAAAAACCTTTTTCTCATACTCATGAATGAGAAAACCATATGGATACTCGATATACACTTCTTCATCCAAAATCCCATTCAAGAATACAGATTTGACATCTATCTAGAACAATTTGAACTTTCGTTGCACTGCAATGGCTATGAATAATCTGATTGTCTCCAGCCTTGAAATCAGTGAAAATATCTCATCGACATCAATTCCCTCTATCTGAGAGTATCCTTTTCAAACTAGTTGTGCTTTGTTTCAAATCACTATTCCATATTTATTCATCTTTTTTCGAAAGAACCATTTAGTCCTAATGACATTATTATCAGTTGGCCTCGAAACAATCTCCCACATCTGATTCTTCTCAATCTGATCTAGACCTTCATTCATATCCTGAACCTATTTTTCATCTTCAACCACATCAGCAAAGTATTTAGGCTCTACCTGAGATAAGAAAGATGTATATTGTAGTGATTTCATTCTTCATTTCTAAAATGGAGCTGATTGATCACCAATGATATTTTGACTGTCAATTTTAGCTCTACTCCTTGGATTTTATGAAGATATAGATTTTTCTTCTTCATGCTCATCATCAGTATCTTCTTCTAAATCAGCATCAGCCACTTATGCTCCTCCTGCATTGCATTCCTTCCCATAGATTTTATCATGAAATTGTTCACTGTGCTATTGATTATTCTTGTCATTTTCCAAAATAGTGATGGCATTGCCCTCAACTAATTTTCCCAACCTTTTATTAAATCATTTATATGCTTTTCTTTTTCCTTAGTATCCAAGGAATATTCCCTCATCTCTGAGTGACTCAAATTTCATGTGGTTTTCTTTGTTGAGTATAAATCACTTACTCATAAAGATTCAAAATTAATTCATCATTGTCTTCTTCACATACCACATCTCATACAGAGTTTTTTATTCCTTCAGACAAAATTGATCCCTATTAGAAATGTAGACCGATGTCAATACTTCTTCCTTCCAAAATTTCTATGGTAGGACTTTTTCTATAAGAATTGTTCTAGACATGTTGCGGATGATCTGATTTCTCCTTTAAACTACTCCATTCTGTTTGGGGGTTCTTACTGAATAAACTTGATTCCTTATCCCATGTTTCTCAAGACAGTATTCCACCTGAATGTTTTTGAATTTTTTACCATTGTCAGTATGAAACTTCAGAATTTTATGTCCAATAATCCTTTCACACTCCCTCCAGTACTATTTTAAGCAGTTGAACACATCAGACTTATGGGAAATGACAAATACCCATGACGTTCTACTGTAGTCATCAAGGAAAAGAATGTATTACCTTTTTTCATCAATTACTCTTAGTGTGATAGGCCCAAAAACATCAGCATGCACCAATTCCATCACTCTTGTTGAATTCTTTTCATTTTCGTTATATTTATTTCTCATGAGCTTCCCTTGTTGGAATGCATTGCGCATGTTAGTACGATCACGTGATATATTAGGGAGGTCTCTTATTGTATCACACTTTACCATATCTTCCAGGGATGGTTGGCATATATTTCCAAGTCATTTATGTCATAGCTTGTTTCTTCTTCTCTGGACAGAAGGCACATATCTTCTTCTCTACTTACTAGGTAAATGTTTAACTTTGTTCTTATTACCTATAGAACCATTGTCTTGTCTCTTCCTTTGACAATACACATCTTCTTAGTAAAACTTACAGAATTTCCTAAGTCACATAGTTGACTGACACTGAGCAAATTGTGATTGAGGCCTTCTACTACTAAGAAATCAGCACGTCTCATCTCTTTTCCCCCAAACTTGGCCTTTCCTCAGCCAATAATCTTTCGGCCTTCATCATTTCCAAGCTTGAAAACTCCTTCTTTGTCATATTTTATGCTTGTAACAAGATCTTTAATACCTTTCATGTGAGATGTACAACCACTGTCAAGGATCCACACACCAGAACGGTCTGATGCTTTAAGGGCAATTTCTGTCACCACTAACTTCTCAACATTTTTCTTCTTGGTCCATATTTTTTCCTTCACACTCGATATATATTGAGACTTCTGATCTTTCTCAGATTATGATGGATCAACTTCATCTTGCAAAGCTTCAAATCTATTTTTCATTTTCAATTCACCTGTTGGTTAATTGATCTGCTACTTGCGAACATTTTGATTCTTCTTTGGCACATCCCTATATATGGTCGATGTACAGTATCTATCCATGTTCCCAAATCCTCCGGACCAAAAACATTGTCCTTTGAAAAAAAATTGGATAACCATTCTTTTTTTGGCTTCCACCTCTGTTCTTGTGTCCTTCGATATCTCTTGGATATGGAACACACATACTATAAATGTCCCATTTTTTCACAATAATAACATCTAATATATGGTGTGTTCCTTCATGTTACTTCTATACTTCCAGTTTCCCTATTAGGATCTCTGAATACTCTGATTCTACTTTGTTCCCAAATCAACCTTTAATCTCAGAATGGGTTCCTGCAGTCTGAATTCAATTTTCACAGATTTTTTTATCAATCCCCCCATCATCCTTAGCATATGAACATAATTGATGCTTCTTTTCTGTTGAACCACTATTATTCACTTTTAGCTTCCCGATTTTCTGAGTGATCTTCTTTCCTGATGTCCTAGTAGGGGTCAATAGTTTTTCTTGATCTTTAACTTGTTTTCTCAAACCAACAACTTCTCCTTCAAGTTCATTGATACAATTGATTTTATCTTTAATTTTGTTATTCAATCCATCGATATCCTTTTTCTATTCTTCAACCATGATTTTATATTCATTAACCTTTTATGATCTCTCTAGCCTAAAATACTTTAGGTTTTCAATTTCTTTTATCGGCTCAACTTCTCTTCTTCCTGCTGTTGTATGTAGAGTTGGGCATCATGTACCACCATGTTGGATTTCTTTGTTTTTTATCACCAAGTATCTATCTCTTCAAGACCTTCTTCAAATTCAGCTTCCATGTCAACTCTTCCCTCAACTTCTTCTTCTTCTTCATCAGCTTCAGTTTCATTCTTCTTCTGAGAACTACCGACAACTATCACCATAGCATTTTCTCCACAATCTGTGTAGTTCTCTATCTCTTAAACCACCTCAGCCTCAGACTCGTCTGAACTGTCACATTATTTTTAAAGACGGTTCTTCTTCTTAAAGAAATTTCTCTTGAACTATTTCTTTACTTTCCCATAGGCTAGACACTTCTTTTTGAGAATTTCGATTTCATCGATATCATCCTCCTCTTGAAACTTTTTGGGGCACATTTCCGAAATATGTCCAACATTCCCACATCGAAAACAAGCAAGTGGAAGTTTCCCTTTAAAATTTATTTCTTCTCTTTGAAGGTTTGAGGAGGGGAAATACATCACATTATATGTCTCTTCTTCTTCCTAAGAATCTTCAATGGTGAGTTTCTTCATGACCTTAAATTCAACCGCTTTGGATTTCTCATTTTCCACAACATCGTTATAATCATTTCTCATTTCATATGAAACAAGGGTGTTGTGTAGGTTATCCAATTTCATCTCTTTTGGTTTTTTATCTTCCAAAACATAAACTTTTGGATTGAACAGAGGACGAAGTTTCCTCAATATGTGATTCACAATTTTTATGTCTTCAATAACTTCTCCAAGACCTCGCGTGTATTCCACAAAAACATTTACCCAATCAAAGAATGCATCAACGGAATCATTTGGGTTCATTCTCATATCTCCATACTTCTTCCACAACACTTGAAGCTTCGGTTCTATGACCTTTGTATCTCTATCATATATATTTAATATCTTTTCCCACATGGAATGTGAGGTTTTTCATGACATCACCTTCATATAAATAGCATTGGATTGGGCTCCCCCTAAGGCATTAATTCCCTTGGTATTATCATCCAATTCTCTACGCTTAGCTTCTGATAATGCATCACTATTAATATCAGTTGTTATACCAAGCATTGCTGCTGAAAAACATTCATTCCCAAATATTGGAAGTAGTGTTGCATTAGATTCTTCCATAGATGAAAATTTTTCCCATAGAAGATTGGAATCCCTTTATGATTAGTGACCTACATTTGAGAGAGAAACACTGATATTAAACTCACTCTGATACCAATTGTTAGGTCCACTAGGCTAGATACCCCGAGTTTGTGGTGAATTAGGGTATGAAAAATTAATACAAATGCCCCTTTTGATCTTGTTTTGTTGTTAGACAAAACCCACTTATCTATCTCCTTCCCGTTATAGAGTATGAATGAATCTTAAAGCATGCACAGGACACAACAATTTTACTTGGTTCACCCTCATTAGGCTACATCCAAGGATCATACATCAGTGATGTGTCGATGTACCAAATCCACTATAATCACACTGCTATTTACAAGTTAGAAGTAGACTCATTGTCCCTACTAGTTTATAACCATTTACAATTTGAGAATACACTACTCTATCAATTGAAGTGAGCTCACTCCTTCTTCAGAAGATCCACTCACAGTTTACAGACTTTTAGGTCTCTTAATTATCACTAATGAATGCATCCTCCACTGTATGTAGATGCTCTATTGAAATCCAAATTTCATTCACTGATGAATATCCCTTTGCCACAGATCACTAGGCAACACAATTTGGAAAGACCTTCTCAAAGCACCCTACTTCGTGAAGCTCCCAATTTTTTAAATCTCAAACAAGCCTTTACGAAGTCCCTGCCTCTTCACAAAGCACACACCTTCATAGAGCCTTTTGCCTCGCAAACCACAATGCTTCACAGAGCTCAGACCTTCACAAAACTCAAGCCTTTGCAAATATTAGGTCATCGCAGAGCTCAAACCATCGTAGAGAGACTTCCTTCACGAAGCTCACTGAGCCAACGTGGAACACACCACTTTCACGGAGTTAAATTAGTCATCGCAAAGCTCCTTCTTTCACAAAGCACACTGCCTTCACGAACCTCCTTCACGAGTTGAGAGAAACAAATTTTTCTTGGAAAACTCTCTACTTCTTTCGAGGGGGTCGAGGACTATTTATAGGTGATTTCATCAACCCTAAAACCTTCTGTGCAAAGTCTGCACCATGTCATCTCAAATCACGAAGCTCTGAAATTTCTGTCGAAATTTTCTCTATATCATGAAGCACCGTAGCCATTTTCAGATCGCAGAGCTCATGGTAATTGTAGATCATTCCATCAATTCCTTTGCGCCTTTCCTGCGAAGCTCCACTCACAATACCCTTCACCATCGCAATTCTCTTCAACTCTGTCATTCGCGAAACTTGTCGTAATCACAAAAAAACACTGTCAACTTTCTTCATGTCTTCGTGAAATCCATATCAAGAAGCCCATATTTGTGAAACTCATGCATTTTCCATATTTTGTTGAGATCTTCAAGGAAATCCATATTTCAAGATACTCACCAAACTCTAAATTTTGGACCCCAAAAAGTTGGAAAACACTGGAAAACAACACCGCCTTGTATCTACTCTTTTTTACCACCTCCAGATCTTCCATTATTTTGTCATGGTTCTTTTTCAACATGGATTTTCAATAATATCTCTAAAACTAGACAATTCACAAAGGAAACCTGCATTGTTAACAAACACAAGCAACCCAAAAATGCTGCAATGTTACTTCAGGGATTTTTGCCTAACATTATCAATATTTTATTATTTACATAAGGTATTTTCCATGGTGGGGGGTTTCTCATAAGAAGTTAAATTAAATTCACTTAATTTCTTATCACGTTTATAAATTTATTTAGAATAATTTTGAAATACACATACATTTGAGAGGTTTACATGAAAATTCATAAGTATTATATATAAAGATAAATGACATGAAAAATGTAATGAATGAAATACAAAAACAAATAATGAAATTAGTAAAATATTATTTTTCTTAGGATTTTTTGGTAGATACACATCAATGTTCTAATAAAAATATATTTTATCTTGTTATTTTCATTTAATTATAGAATAAACATCATTCATTTCTCATATATCTTGTTCAAAAAATGAAACAATTGTACTGTAACCTCGAACATGCAAGAAAATCATACTCTAACTTTGATTTTTCAATTACATCATCATAATTCATCATTAAATGATCACTATATCCATGGAACACTAACCCAACTCCTTATCAATATAATATAATAAAATAGGACTTGATAAATTATTTTGAAGTTGAGTTCAACACTTGTATCCAAAATTCGATATCCAGTCATGTCAATATAGACACCTCCTCCAATGGCCTGAAAGCCTTCATTTTTTTATTGATTTTGATAATCCACCTTTCAAGGGGTAAGGTGGAACCCTTACAAGGCCCGTAGGCGTAAGTATTACACGGACCGTAGGCCTTAGAGGAATTCATTTCCCGTAGGCTTCAAACATTACATACAACCCAGAATAACTACTTGGAACTACTCCTCCCCAGCATATTCATCGTGAAATCATCTCTCCACCTTTGCATGGCTGTTCGGATAGGAATTCCTGTACATGCAAAGTCTTGTCCTGATGGCAGGTTCCATACCCTCTCATTCTTGCAATCTGTTTAGCTTCTCCTGTGGTGAGAGCTTCTTGCTCATCATCCTTGTAGAGCTCGTTCCTTGTAGGTTGTCTATTTTTCATCTGCACTTAAGGTGGCTCGAAGGCCTTGTGGTGGCCCAAAGGCCTTACTGACCTGAAGGCTTGGGTGGCCCGAAGGCCTTATAGGACTCAGGGACCAAATCAGTGGCCCGAAGGCCCAAACGGGGGCATATTCCCGGCTGCTACAGTGCCAAACAGTGTCTGCTGCAGTTCCAACTACAGTACTGTATAGTTCCTGCTACATTACCTTCTACAGTGCTACTACAGTACCAGGAAATTTTGCCTCCGGCTGGATTTGAACCCTGGTCGCTTGGATGCACTTCATTGACAATCTACTTTAATGAAATGATATAATACAAATCTTTTTCTAAAAATTATCTAAAAAATAATGGGAAATGAAATCACCATCCATTTATCTTCCAATCATATGTATGTGTCATGAAAAAGGATTATCTTAAAACATATCAAAGAAAGAACATTAATGATTATAATACATCATTGATAACTAAACCAGCCCATGTCAAAAGATAAATAAGTTCTGAATGAGAAGTAACACAATACATATCATGTGGTGTCCCTTCAATTGGTAACTGATAATAAATTCACTTCTTAACATCTCATTTAGAAATAAAAATTTTCTATTAACCATAAGGTAATATCATCAATCATAGATAACACTCTAATTTGTGAAAATTTTGTGGTCTCAACTCTCGACTTTATATAAATTTCCTTAAAGTTTTAAATATCACATAAGTAAGACTGAGAAAAATCCAATCAACATGAAGAATAAAATATAGAATTTCAAAATATATAGAATATATTTATCCTCCCATAAGGATTTGGTAATACAAACAAGACTACCATATCATTCTACTCAGGTACCCTAAAAATTTTCACCTCTAAAATTATAAGAGATCAATATCACATCATCTAGTATTTTATATTTATTTTAGATCAATTTTGAAACCACTGGTGTATAATGTGACATCCCAATATCAGTAAAATTTCTCAATTATTTTAACAATGATATCCTAATCTCAATCTCATCACATGTGATGAAAACATTGGTAGATCCACATACTATACCAAAATTTAGTCAATTAAAAAAACATAGAATCACATTTTTTTAACCTAAATCTGCATGACTCATTTTTTATTCATGTATACCCCAGGTTCTTATACTAGGGTTTCTCAGTCATGAGACATCAATAATAATCCTCAAGAATATGGGAGTCACCCAAAACCTTTGACAAGTTTTTTACCATGAATCAATGAACTAAGGTTCCTAAGTATAAATTATTCTATGATGTACAAACCAAACCTCACATGTGACTAAATCCAAAGTCTAACATAATGCTTTGATGTTAATATTTCATGTCCTAGCATACTATAAAGTGAACACCTCAGACCCACCTCTAGTAGTTTGAGGGATAGAATCTAACATTGATATATTCATCAAATGAGGGTTGAAATACCTTTAAATATAACTCATCACTTATTATCATGAAACATCATCCATCATAAAATAAATGAATAATCAACCATGTAAAAAAATACATGCATATAAAAAGTATCTAAACAGTATAATGTAAAATTTTAAAATGAATTTACACATACAAGTAAAATATTTTAAACAGATTTAAACCTGAATATGGATTATAATAATGTGGTCGTCATAATGAAAACTCACTTTCATTCATTATCATATCTACTATCAATATCCAGCCTCTGAGATCATCCATTATAAACATTTTCTGATCTTCAATAACACAAGAGAAGAAAATACATGATTACTCATACATGGGTGAGAAATAATACATATTATGGTCATCCCAGGTAGTTATATGGCCCCCATAACTATTGTTTCTTATATACATCTTTAATGAATAAAGTATAAACAAAACCATTAGCATGACACATTATCATCAATCAAAAAAATATTCATGATAAATCCTTATCAAGATAACCATAGTTCAATTTCATCATGCTCACCAAATAATAATGTATGTGTGTGTATGTGGACACACATATAGTATTCATGTTTCAAAAATTTCACAATATGAAGGGCCCCTGTGAACTTCATCCTACAAGAGAGACACTAGGTACACATAACTCTATATGAAACCCACATCACCAGAGAGAGGATCCTGGTCATAACACTCTATCCATATGAAGGATCATTGTATTATTAACTTAATGTATTTTGTAACTCATCCACCCCATATGTGGATGGTGGTCACAAAATATAAATAACATATTAGAAAATAATAATATCATCTCACAACCCTTCATAGTTTTCCCACTTGATGATTCACCCTAGATACACCGTCATGAAATTCTAGAGAAAGAACATTATTGAAATATCATACTATATCTATAGTTATATATATGATCTTACATATACACAAGGTTGTTTTATGAAAAGTAAATAAGTACTCAGTGTATCATCACCCACCTCGATTACGGAGCTATAATAAAGAGTGTGAACACTCATGTGAAACATCATTTATCTCAATGCCATGTTAGTAGTTAGATTAATATCAAATGGTAAAGTTTATATATAACACCTTAAGAATTTATGATATATTTATTTTCACATAAATTTAATTTCCTCGATAGCTTGTGATACACACAAAACTAAGTTTAAATGAACTTTGATATAATTTTATTATTTAATGTGATAGTTATCACCTAGTCGTTGGATTGGAAGGTATGAATAAGGCTAACTAAAATATGAAAAATTTGTGTTTTACACATGTATAAAATGAATTTATTAGTTCTAATTTGATTATAAATGAAAATTCAAAAATAATTTGAAAAAAAAATATGTTTTTCTAAAAAAACTATTTTTATGTGTGCAATGTGTTTTTATGTTAATAAATTTAATTAATCACTATTAATGAATAATTTGAATTAAATTAATATATTATATATTCATTAAAAAATTTAACATTAATATAATATTTTTTATATGCATGTGATAAGAATAAATTTAGTTTTATTCTTAAAAATTTATGTTTCAAAAAAAACGATTTTGTCATGTTTTTCGTGCTATTTTTAAAATTAATCTATGCCACTTATAGAAATAAAATCTAGAAAAAATGATTCTGTATTTTTATTCAAGAGATTAAAATTTGGTAACTAGGTCTCTTTTATTTTTTGGCATTATGAATCGTAACCTTGGTAAATTTTTTGTCGCCTCAATAAGGGTAAAACGGTTAAAACATGATTAAAACTATGGGTTAAGAATTTAAAATTACTATAACTCCAGAGTTTATCATATTTTATGAGTGGAGTTTGGAAATTTCTATCCATTTCTCAAATATATGACAACTTGGTACCATTTTTCTTTAATTGTGAATTTTATATTAATTTAAGGAATGAATAAATACAAAATTTCACTCTCTTGAATTTAATATCTATAATAAATTTTTGTAAGGATAAAAAGAAGATAAGTTAGGTTCCAAATATTTATTTAAAATAAAAATTAATTTTTTTATCATGGTAATTTATTTATAATTTTTATTTATTAAATAGTTACTAAAAATTCTTATGCATTGTCAATATAGTATTTATTCGATTAATATGAAAATAAAATAAATGATTTTCAAAATATTAAAAGTAATGAAATTTGAGTAAATTATTATGATAAATAAATTTTATAGATAAAACTTATATATTATAGATTTTTTAAAGTTTTATATTCTAATTACATTTATTTCATGTTGTTTTCAAAGTCAAATTATGTGAACAGTTCTTAAAATGATATTAATAGTATTTTGTGATAAAATTATTTTATTAAATTATTTAAAAATACTAAAAAAATTTAAATAAGACAAGTATTATAATAAATGGTCTAAAATTTCATCCATTTTTATTTTATTAATAAATTATTAACTTATAATTAAATTTATAATTTTTTAATAATAAAAATCTATTACCACGATTAAGATTAAAATTGGTTAACCAGGGGATTAAACCAAAACCTAACATTTAAAATGACACTAAATCCTATCTAAATTTAATTGGTTGATTATATTTTGACCTTAAACTATTTTTATTTCAATATTTGTGCATTTATAACCATTTTTATTAAGAATGAAATAATTATATTTTAATCCTTTTAAGTAATTCCAAGTGTGCCTTTTCCCTTCCTTATAAAAGGACACCACTTTTATCTTTTATTTACCCACTTTAAACCATATATCTCAAAAAAAAATCCTAAAACAATACCTTACCAACAACATTATACATATTATAAAGTTAATTTTATTCCCAAAATTGTATCCCTAGGGTCCTTAAGAGGATATCGAAAGGAGTTCTTTCCAAGAAGAGGTAATCGCTTTAACTGATCACTTTCATTTTAATTCTTATTTTGCCTCCAATAAATCCATGTGATTTATCATAAAATAATAAATTAATTATACTAAATAAAATTACATTTTATTATGATTATGTATACACAATTATCCCCTATCTTTTCCAAAAAATAAAAAATGATATCACCACTTGTGCGTACTTATACACTACCACCTCCACTAAGCGATGTGATTCATTTTTCATTTTTGATTTACATGGATGGTAATATAGATAGATTTTATAAATATATACAATATATGATATAATAATGATTATTTAATTTTGAATTATTATTTACCTTACTTTTTTTCATCCATTGAAAAGTGAAAATGTTGTTCATGCGTACGTACGGTCTACCGTCTCCATGAATAGTGTAATTAATTTTTCTATCTCTACCTTTTATAGATGATTATAAATATATATATATATATAATGAAAATATATTATATTTATATTATCATTAAAATTATGGATATTATGGAACCATTACAAAAGTAAAAGTACCAAAACTACTAAACCAAAACATGGATGAAAAAAAGAAGTAATCAGTACCCGAAACTGTGGTTTTAGTAAAGACTTCTTAATAAACAGGTGATAAAATATTATAAGAAAATTATATATGGAATTATATATATGATTATGTTTATTTAATATATTTATAATAAATATATATTTATTATACAATAATTTTGAACACATAAGAAGGAAGTTGGACTTGGGCTAAGGGTTAATTTCACAATCTCATCATTATTTTGGAATGTTTATGTTTAACTCTCCACTAGGGAAATTATGTGATATTTATATCTTAAAATTAATTTATTTTATTATACTATGTTTATTTATATAAATTAAAATTTTTCCTTTCATTTTCCTCCCTTTAAAAACTCAAGATATGGAAATGATGTTTTTAAGGAAACTCGACTTTGTTTTTCAACTCGGTCAAAAATATTTCTCTTCCATGTCCATATTTTTCATAAAATGTTTTAAAGAAAATTTTTAATCTTCAAAAATAATTTATTAAATATATTTTTACCAATTTTTTAATTTCTAAAAAAA
The DNA here is from genome assembly GCA_963277665.1 of Viscum album. NCBI lineage: Eukaryota > Viridiplantae > Streptophyta > Magnoliopsida > Santalales > Viscaceae > Viscum > Viscum album. The sequence continues at coordinate 953,914,934 of OY728145.1, forward strand.
ATTAAAAGGAATATCCTTTTCATCTTCTAAATGAGATACTTTTTACTTTTACCAAAAATGTGAAAGGAATAATTATATTAATGTACATGGATTGAATAGAATTTCCTACCATTATTAATGATCAATTATTTGAATATTTATTGAAAAATTTTAAATTTTCCTTTAAAATAAAATGTTTTCCACAATATTTTGGAAATTTTTATATTTAAAATAAGTGATTTAAAAGTGAAAAATGTATTTTCCTCAAGAAATTTTTCAGTGGCCATTTTAAATTATTTTTATCTATATCAACATAATTTTATAAAACTTATACTTTGATGAGTATATACTCTAATGTTATCATACACCATATATATCTAGATTATTTTATGATCATATTGGATTGGGAAAGTATTGACATTATGTATGCTAGTTCTTCTAATACGGGTAGTCATTGATTTTTATGGTGTGTTGATTAAGTGGTATTGTTTATTCATATGATGAATGCATTATAATTATTAAGTTATGGGTGGGTCCTAGAATTACATATCCCCTCGATGTATTGGTGGGTCTCATGAGACAAAATAGGTTGGAAATTTGGATGAATCCTAACTCATTTATATAGTTGTCTTGGCATGAGGCCTCAATAGTAAATTTAAGATGTTTGACATTATGCATTCTATAATTATGAAATATTTTGTTGATATCCATGTAATTATTTGAATAGTTATAATATTAATGGATAATTTCCAAGATCATGTGATTATTTATATGGAATTGTTTGATCATCATTTATTGATTCCATTTTATTCATACCTTTTTAGATTCTGATATACACATACGCTAACTAAGAATATGTCACCATCCTTTCCCCAGTATGTAAGGAAGTGTATTATAGTTTATATTTAATTATATTAAAAAGGTAATAATTGTTTTCTCAAATATAATACTATGTTTTATTTTATTTTTTCAAATGTAATTTCATATTTATGTATGTATCTAGTTTCCCAAGACTACTAAACTATCTGATCATTTGGGATATGATCACTTGTATCTAGTAACAATGTAATAAACTAATCAATGGATCTAGTTTACTAGGGTTAAGTTGATTAAAATTGGTATTAGAGAATGTTTAGTAAAAAACTTGGGAACTATATTTAGGAAAACATAGGTTAGGGAACATAACCTTATGACTAACTTTGAGGATAAGTTTAAGTATAGGATAACATTCTAATAGTTTAGTAAGGTGTAAATTATGTGTTTTTCCTAGAAATAAATCCCTATATGGATACTAAAAGTAGAAATGGTTTTGGAACAGATGCATCTTGGGGTAATAACCTATAAAATAGTTATTCTAGTATATATCATCCATTATTATGGTGCAAGGTGATTATGCCCTTACTCTGAACTTGGTTTGACACTCCCAGGGGATTTTCTTATGTTAATTCACATTTTATTTACAAACCATTATAAAAGATTTGAAATATTTTATAATTTTAATAATATTCTCAAAGAAACCATGTGTATGATTTTGAGATTATTTATGTATAAATATTCAATTTATGTTAAGTGTTTCACTAGTTTCAAATTTATACATTACTATTTATAATTTTATGATCTAATATATTGTATTCTATTGTTTAGAAATAGATCCTAGTTAAAGGAATATAAAATTTATCAATACACATAATCTATGTAGGGATTTCCCTCCTGATAAAGATAATGAAGTTGGAGTTGTAACTTAACAAATTATAACTATATTAGAGAAAATAACTTAGTTTATTACCAACAACCTTTATCGTATAGGGAATCGTGATAATCTACAATGTGGTGTAATAATGTTAGACTGTTTCATGTGACAAAAACCTTCATCATTCATTGGAACTACAAGTAAATTTATAGATGAGTAATGGATAAGTTCCTTAGAAAATATATTTTTCACTTTGGGAAGTAGTAAAAGGGAGAAGGTTTTCTTATAATTTTATCATCCCATGGGGGATGAGGATCAATTGTGGTCATTAATTCAAAACACTATGGATGATGAAGAAAAATTGAGCATGGAGTGGAAGGATGTTAAGGTACTTTTCATGGAAAAATATTTTCCTCATGAACAACAAGTAGATATGGGAAGAAAATTCTTGAGTCTAAGCTAAAAAGAAGAGGAAGATGTTTTTTAAGTATGAAAATAACTTTACAAGGTTATAAAGAATAATAAGGACTATGTACATAATCCAAAGAGGAAGACTAACCATTTATTTGATGGGATTAATCCAATCCTTATAAGGGTATTGGTATCCCAAATATTCTCATCATATAAGGTTATTGTATCATGTGTTATCAAGATAGATAATTAATTCTAAAAGTCATATAGATTTGGAGGGAAGTAAGATAAGAATAGGATAGAAAATAAAAAATTGGATCAGGGAAAGAGGAGAAAGATAAAAATTTTAATATTTGATTCTTGTGGAAGGAAATTCCTTATTACATTCTTAAAATGAAAAGGGTTTTGCTTCAAGTGTAGCGAAAAAGTCTATGATGCTCATGAATATAAGGGTAAGGTAGAATCCATAAAATTAGAGTTCTTTAACTATAAGAAGATAGGGAAATATTCCAACTAATTCCTCAAATGTAAAGGGAACTTACCACAAAATAATCTATGGGGAGAAGACCAAGCTCATAAAATTACTATATCTGAAGTAGAAATTACTAGGGATGTAGTTAAATGTAAACTTATCATACACTCTAGGATTAAAAATGTTTTATTTTATTATAGTTTTACCCCCCTCATTTATATTTGAAGAATTTTTAAGGGTATTGCATCACCACCTCAACTATTAGTCATTGATTTGGTGGTGAAAAATATTGATGGTAGGATGACATCAACTTAAGTCTATAGATCCTCTCCGATAAACTTTTATGGGAATATTCTTTCTATTAATATTATTGTTCTTCATTTGGTTGTATTTTATATAATTTTGGATACGGATTATATCTCTTATTATAGATCATGTATCTATTTTTGATGAATGGAAGTTACATTTTATATTCTAAATCAACCTTCAATCATATATCAATGTGAGTAGGGACCTGAACGCCCAATGGAAATTACTTATATCGTATGGGGTCTTTTACCTATTTCAGAGGGTTATTTATCTCAAATGGTTGTTCAAAAACTCAAAATTAAAAATGTACCTATTTTTCAATAATATGCTAATATATTTCCTGAGGAATTTCTTAGTCTTCCCCTGAATCTTGAAGTTCAGCTTTCAATAGAACTCATACCTAGTGCAATTCCTATTTGAAAGACTCTATATAGAATGGCCCTGATCGAGTAGTATGAATTGAATAAGAAACTCGGAGAGAATATAGACAAGGTATTCATTTATCCTAGTGCTTTTCCATGGGGTTTACATGTTCTTTTTATTAAGAAAAAAGATGATCCAATGCATAATTTCATTGATTATCGAGAACATAATAAGATCATTATTAAGAAAAAGTATCTTCTACCCCATATCAATGATCAGTTTGATTAATTATGAGGATCTCTATATTTTTTACAGAATTATATTCAATCTAGATTTCATCATCTAAGGATAAAAAAGGAGTATATAACCAAGGTATCTTTCCATACAGGGTATGGTCATTATTAATTAATAATAATTCCCTTTAGACTTACTAATGATCCTTATATATTTATGAATTTAATGAATATAATCTTTAGATATTACCTTGATTGGTTTTTGGTAGTCATTATTGATGATATTCTTATATATTCAAAAATTAATGAAGAGTAGGAATAAATTTTGAGAATTGTGTTGAAAAAACTATGGAAGTATAAGTAGTATGATAAATTTACTAAGTATTAATTTTATCTTCAAAATGTTTCATTCTTGGGTCATATAATCTAAAGTTAGGGTATATCAGTGGATCCTTAAAAGACAAAAGTTATTGAGAAATGGCCTAGGCCAACCACAATAACTGAAATCAAAAGTTATCTTGGGTTGGGTGGATACTTTGATGCTTTTTTAGGGATTTATCATGACTATCTAATCTTATCCCCAAGTTTAATGAGAAGGGAGTTATGTTATTATGGATAGATGAATATAAAGAGATTTTTTAAAAATTGAAGAGTGTGTTGGTCATTGTGCCTGGTCTTACACAACCCTATAGTAGAGAAAGTTTTGTGAATAAAAGAAGGGACTATGATGTGTCCTCTTTCAAAATGATAAACTGATAACATATTCTACTCTCCAATTAAAATTTCATGATCCAAATTACCTGGACAATTATTTTGAGTTGTTAAAGGTAATTTTGTATTAAATATTTGTAGAAATTACCTATATGGATCTTAAAATCATGAGGAAAGGGGAAATATCATATCTTTATCAGATAAATATTCATCCATATATCCATGAGAGTATTAATAAGGAATATATGGAAGATATGAAATTAAAAAATAAAGTTAGTAATGTTCTTGATTTCAACCATGACCATGCTAGAATGATAAGGTTCAAAAACCTGAGTATGAGTCTCATCAATACCATACTTGATGAAGGAGTATTTGGATGAAGCTCATAGTTCAAAATTATTTATTGATCTTAGAATTATGAAGATGAATATGGATCTAAAAAAGTATTTTTGGTGGGATAATATAAAAATGGATATTTTATAGTATATAATTTGTTTTCCAGTGTTTCAAAAAGTTAAGTATGAGAGATTAAGTCTAAGGGGGTGTTACATCCATTACTCATACTAGAATTAAAATGGGAAAACATCACCATGGATTTTTTCATTGTACTCCCCAAAACATCAAAAGGTCATAATTTTATTTGGGTTATATTCGATCACCTTATGAATTAAGCACACTTAATTTCTATTAGATAATATTTCTCCCTTGATTGGCTTTCTGGAATATACATTAAGGAAATGGTATGGTTTCATGGGGTACCACATTCTATTGTATCAAATCGGGATCTAAGGTTTACCACTATATTTTGGAAAATTCTTTATTGATCTCTAGATATATAGTTGAGTTTTAGAATTTTTTATCATCCGAAGACATATTTTTATATTGAGATGGTAATTCAATATCTAGAAGACATGTTGAGAGATTACTTTATGAATTCCAATGGTGGTTAGGATCAACACCTTCCTTTGGTGAAAATTTCTTACAATAATAGCTTTCACTCAAGTATTCAGATGGATCCTTAGGAATACCTCTATGGAAATAAGTGTAGAACTCCTGTGTATTGGAATGAAATTGGAGAAAGAAATCTATTGGGAATCGATCTAGCTAAGGATATGGTAGAGAATTTTAGATTCATTCAACAGCGCATAAGGGAAGATAAAAGTCGATAAAAAAAGTTATGCTAACAATCATTGATGAGATAGAAAGTTTGAATTTGGTGATAATGTATTTATATGTATTTCTATATGGAATAAGGTAATTATATTTTGTATTAAGGGTAATTTTATCCCTAGGTATATTGACCCCTTCGATATTCTTGATCATATCGGGATGATATCTTATCACTTAATGCTTCCACCAAATCTCTCTCATGTTCATGATGTTTCCATGTATCTCTTCGGGGGAAGTGTATACCTAATACTTCGCATGTATTGAACTCAGAGGTCATATCACTGGGGAAATATCTCTCTTATGAGGGAAAATTGTTGAAGATTTTGGATCTTAGAGTAAAGATAAATGAAACAAGACCATACACCTGGTCAATGTTTTTTGGGGGAATCATACATTCAAATAATATACATGGGAACCAAAGGATGTGATGAAACAGATATATCCTCACTTATTAGTATTAGAGTGATGGAATTTCATGGGAAATTTTCATTTCAAGGGGGGTAGAATGTAACACATTGAGATTTTATGATATATTTCTCTTTAAATAAATTTAATTTCCTTTATAGCTTATGATACATGAAATAATGAGTTTAAAAGAACCACAATATACTATTATTATTTAACGTGACAGTTGTCATCTAGCAATTGGATTAGAGGGTATGCATAAAAATATAAAAATTATGAAAAATTTATGGTTTACACATGTATAAAATGAATTTTTTTATTTTTAATTGATTATAAATGAAATTAAAAAATCATTTTAAAGTAAAATTGATTGTTCCCTAAAAATTATTTTTATGCATGCAATGCATTTTTATCTTAATAAATTTTATTAATCACTATTGGTGAATTTTTTTAATTAAATTTATATATTAAATATTCAATAAAATGGTTTTAAAATCATATAATTCTTTTTCTAGGCATGGTATAAGAATAAATTTAGTTTTATACATAAAAATGTATTTTTCTAAAAACTATTTTTTCACGTTCTATATGCTTATTTTAAAATTAATTTTTTTCCACTTATAGAAATTAATTCTTGAAAATTTATTTTATATTTGGAAATAGGGTATACAAAGTTGGTAAATATTTCTCTTTTATTTTTTTCATTATGAATTGTAATCTGGGTAATTCATTTCACCTTGGTAGGGGTAAACGGGTAAAACATGGTTAAAAATTTGGGTAAAGGATTTAAAATTCCACTAAAACTTGTCTTTATCATAATAAATGAGTGTATTTCATCCATTTCCAAAAAATTATCTAGTATATGATCACATGGTTCCACTTTTATTTGATTATTACCTTTATTTTAATTTAAAGAAATAAAAAATAAAAAATGTCACCCTTTTGAATTTAATATCTCTAAAAAATTTACATAAGGATAGAATGAGGATAGGTTCATTTATAAATTATTATTTTAAATATAAATTTTTTTTATTATAGTAATTTATTTATAATTTTTAGTGATTAAATAGTTACCTTAAATGTTTACACAACATCAATATAGTATTTAATCAATTAATAGAAAAATAAAATAAATGGTTTGAAAAATATTAAAAGTAATACAATTATAGTGAATTACTATGATCCATGAATTTTTCAAATAAAAATGAAATATTTTAGATGTGTGAAATATTTATATTCTAATTCCATTATTGTAATGTTGTTTTCAAAGTCAAATTATGTGAATAGTTTTTAAAATTACATTAATATTATTTTATGATAAAAATATTTTATTAAACTATTAGAAATCATAAAAATATTTAAGTAAGAAAATTAGGATAATAAATGGTATAAAATTTCATCCCTTTTTTATTTAAGATCTAATTTTTAATTTATAAGTAAAATTATAACCATTTAATATTAAAGAGTTATTACCACGGTTAAGACTAAAATTGGTTAACCAATGGGTTAAACCAAAATATAAGGTTTAAAATGATACCAAATCCTATCTAAATTTCATTTTATGATGATATATTGAACTTATCCTGTTTTTATTAAAATATTTTTCCATTTGGAATCATTTGTATTGGGAATGACTTAGTTATATTTTAATATTTTTAGTAATTTCAACTTTGTCATTTCCCTTCCTTATAAAAGGACATCCCTTATCTCTTTTCTTTATACCAATTTTAGCCATATATCTTGAAAAAAACTGATAAAATACCTCTTAAACATCCTTATTCACATTATAGAGGTTTTTTTATTCCCAAAATACCAAACTTAGGGACCTTGATAGGAGATCAAAAGGAATTATTTTCAAAGAATAAGAAATCACATTAACCGATCACTTTATTTTTAATTATTCTTTGACCTCCTTTAAATATATGGTATTTATCATAAAATAATAAATTTAGTATAATAAATATAATAAAATTTTATTATTTTTATGAAACCGTCATTATCCATCCTCTTTTAAATCAAATGAAAAATGATAATGTCGCTCGTGCGTACATGGGACTACCACCTCCGCGAAGCTATGTGATTCTTTTTTCATTTTCATTTCATATGGATGACAATAAGGATATATTTAATAAATATATATGATATAATAATGGTTATATAAGGGTTTATTTTATTTACCTTTCTTTTTTTCCATCCTTTGAATAGTGGAAATAGTGTGCATGCGTACGTACGGCCTACCATCTCCATGAACGGTGTAATTCATTTTTTTATCTCTACCTTTATAGATGATCATAAATATATATATATATATATATATAATTATATTATATTATATTTATATCATTGTTAAAATTAGGGATATTATGGAACCATGAAAAAATTATAATGACCAATACTACTAAGCCAAAATATATAAGAAAACCGAAGCAATTATCACCCGAAACATTGATTTTAATAAACAATTGTTAAAAAGTGGGTGATAAAAGATAATAAGTAAATTATATATGGTATGATATATATATATATGAGTATGGTTATATAATATATGTATAATAAATATATATTTATTATGCATTAGGTTTGAATTTATATAAAGGAATTCAGACCTAAGGTAAGTGTTTGTTTCAAAATCTCATCATTTTTTTGGGATTGTTTATGTTTAAGTATCATCAAGGGAAATTATTCCATATTTATATCTTAAAATAAATATATTTTATTATAATATTTTTATTTATATGAATTAAAAAAATTACTTTTATTTTTCTCTCTTTATGTACTCAAGATACAAAAGTAATGTTTTTAAGGAAAACCGGCTTCGTTTTTCTACATGTTCAGAAATCTTTTTCTTTCATGTCTATATATTCCTTAAAAAAAATTGAAGAATGTTTTTATTATTTTAAAATTATTTATTAAATAAATTTTTACCCATTTTTTACTTTTTTTAAAATAGTTTAAAATTAATCTTCTTGCAGTTTTCTGAATGAGGTACATTTTACTTTTACTAAAAATGTGAATGGGATCTTTGTCTTAACATACACAGCATGAATGAAATTTTGTGTCATCATGACCACCCAATGATTTTGAGATTAATTTAAAAGTTACAAAGTTTCCTTTAAAAAAATCCTTAATATTTAGGAAAATTTTAGATTTTAAATAAGTGATTTCAAAGTGAAAATGGTATTTTCCTCAAGAAATGTTTTAGTGATCATTTTAAAGTATTATCATATATATTAATATCCTTTGATGAATATTATGATTTAATGGGGATATAATATAATGATACCATCCAAATTATTTCTCTATATGGTTTACAATCATTTTTATTGGGTAAATTATTGACATTACATATTCTAGTTCTTCTAATACAAACAATCATTGATTTTTAAGGCAGGTTGATTAAGTTGTATTGTTTATTCATATGATGAATGTATTAGACTTATTAAATGATAGGTGCAGCCTATAATTAAATATAACCTTAATGAATTAATAGGTCTCATGAGATAAAAAAAATTTGGTTCTTTAGCTGAGGCCTTACCCATTTATGTATATGTCTTGGTATGAGGCCTTAATGGTAAGTTTAAGATGTTCAACATTATGCTTTCCATAATTATAAAATCATTTATTGATATCCATGGATAAGTTTCAAGCTCATGTGATTTTCTATATGGAATTATTTGATCATCATTTATTTTTACTATATTATTCATTCCTTTTTAGCTGCTATTGTATACACACCCTTACTAAGCATTTGATATCACCCCTTTCTGATGTTTCTTTTCTCCAAGATGTTGGGAAGTATATTATTATTTATATTCAAGGATATTCTATATGAAAAAATGATTTTCTCAAAGAAAATACTATGTTTTATTTTATCTTTTCAAATATAATGTCATATATAAGTATGCATTTAGTTTTTCGAGAAAACTAAACTATTTGGTCCTTTGGGATGTGATTGCTTATATCTAATATAAATATAATAAAGTAAATACCAGCTCTAGGATACTAGGGTTGTAGTCTTTATAGTATAATTAATTTTCACTAACCCAATACTATGGGTGATGGAAAGAATAGATACATGTACAGGACATCGTCAGCCTGTAACCCAATATAATTGGTGAGAAATGAGTAAATACTCCAATATCATCAACTAACTCTAACCCAAGTCAGTGGGTGAGGATGAAGTTGATATTTATAATACGTCATCATCATCAATATCCACAAGTCACTAGATTGAATCATACATAAAAATAAGATGAGTATCAATACAATCACACAACCCAATCAATAATCTATCTATCTTTTATAAAATATTTCCCAAAAAATAATCTACAATGTCATCACATTATTCTCTATAGTCTTCTACAACTTTAGCATATCAAAATTCAATAATAATTTAATTCTAGCTATTAGATTACCCAGATCTCCCAATACAAGAAAATCAATTTTTACGATGGGTTATTTGTGATGAAATGATAGTCTATCGCACATAATGTCTAAGATCGACTTAATTGTGATGGAATAGTACATTCTTCTCAAATAAACTTTTTCACAATAGTTTTCTTTGATGAATTTATCTTTTGTCACAAATAATTTTTGTGGATTTTTGAATGAAGTGGCATGAACAAACTATTTGATATGGAATAGAAATTTCATCATATATAGTTTATTTCGGAAAACGTGTTTATAAAAAACTGGGAAGTTCGTCGTAATTACCTGGTTCAGATAAGGAGTATGTGCAATGGATCTGTCGCAGATACTTATATGTGACACACTCACCGCAAATACTATGTCGGTATATTTTTCGTGACTGACCACTTAAGTCGCAAATAATATGTCTATGAGGGGGAAGGTTTTTTTTTGCTGTAGTTTTTTATAACGAATACAATATACCCATCACAAATAATTATCATGGATATTCTCGATGACGAACTTTTGCAACATAATAGTCCACCCCCCCCCCCCATATTCAAATCAAACAGCTTCTTTTTCTCTCGAAAAAAAATCATCTGATTTCATATGAAACCTTCAACTCAATATATTTTGGGTTAGATCTACAGATCATTTGTAAAAGTGAAAATTTTTTGTTTTTAAACTTTTTTAAATTATCATTAATTTTTTATATTTAATTTTTTTTCATTTATATGTTTTGTTTGTTGTTTTAATTTATTATATAGGCATTACATTTAGTATAAATTAGTATAATTTATAATAAATTGGCTTAATTTAATATAAATTGGTAGAAATTAATATTAAATAAGTATAAAATAATAAAAAATATTATATATTATTATATATTTATAAAAATTAGTATAAATTATTTGAAATTACTATAAAATAATAAAAATTAGTATAAATTAGTATAAATTAATAAAAAAATTACAAATTAAGATAATTTAAAAAATAATATTATATATTAGTATAAATTGATATAATTTGATATAATTTAGTATAAATTAATATAAATTTTTATAAATTAGTATAAATTTGTAACAAGTTAGTAAAAGTTAATATTAAATACTATAAATCTATATTAAACTATTAAAAATCAGTATAAATTCATAATAATTATTATATATTGGAATTAATTAAAAAATACTATTATTATAAGATATTCATATAAATTAATATAAATTGATATAATTTATTATATGTTTAGACAAATTATTAAAATTGATATAATTTAGTATTAATTCATTTAAATTATTAAAAATTGATGTAATTTAGTATGAATTAGTATGAATTTCCATTAATTCATATAAATATGTATAAACTAGTATAATTTACCATAAATTAATAAAAATATTATATATTAGTATAAATGAGTGTTAATTAATAAAAAAATTATACACAAGTATAAATTAATTAAAATTATTATATATTAGTAAAATTAATATAAATTGATATAATTAATATAAATTAATATAAATTATTATAAATTATTATAAATTATTATAAATTCATTGAAAATTAGTATAAATTAATAATAAATACTATAAATTTATATAATTTAGTATAAATTAATACAAATTCATAAAAATTTGTATGAATTAATATAAATTAGTATAATTTAATATAATTTAATAAATATTGTTACAAATTAGTATAAATTAGTATAAATTAATGAAAAATAATATACATTAGTATAAATTAATATTAATTACTTTAAATCAGTATAAATTAACATAAATGACTATTAATTGATATAATTTACTATAAATTGATATAATTTACTAGAAATTGATATAATTTATTATAAATTAATGTAAATTAATTTAAATTACTATAAATTCATCATAAAATAGTATAAATTAATATACTCCAATTTAAATTACAATAAATTAGAATAAATTAAAAAAAATAGTCTAAATTAATAAAAATTCAAATAATTTAGTATAAATTAATAAAAACTATTATATATTAGTATAAGTTAGTACAAATTAATAAGCATTGTTATACATTTTTATAAATTAGTAAAAATTAATAATATTATTATATATTTGTATAAATTAGTATAAATTGAAATAATTAAATATAATTTGATATAATTTGTTGTAAACTAATATAAATTAGTATAAATTATTTGAAAATAATTATAATTTAATATAGGTTATTTTAAATTGATATAATTAAGTATTAATTAATATAAATTACTAAAAATTACTAAAAATAGTCTAAATTTAAAAAAATTATTAAAATCTAGTATAAATTAATATTAATTTATATAAATTTTTATAAATTACTAAAAAGTAGTATAAATTAATATAAATTAATATAATTTAGTATAGATTAATAAAAAATATTATATATTAATAATAAAATGGTAAACACTATTGTAAATTTTTATAAATTAATAAAAATTATTATTTATTAGTATAATTTGGTATAATTTGATATAATTTTATATATATTGATATAATTCAGTATTAATTGATATAAATTGATATAAATTAGTATAAATTCATCGAAAATGGGTATAAATTAACATAAATTACAATAAATTGATATAATTTAGTATAAATTGATATAATTTAGAATAAATTGGTATAATTTACTATATATTAGTATAAATTCATAAAAATTATTATACATTAGTATACATTAAAAAAATATGTATAATTAAGTATAATATGGTAAAATTTAGATTAACAATATCATAAATTGGCACACTCGTGCTTCATCTACACATGTTGTGTCGACGTGATGCATCTGCGTTGCTTCGTGTGTGTTGTTAGGCTCTTGTACTCACTTGAGAGGAAAATCCCACCCCAAAAAACTAAAATATTAAAGTTTCTAAATTTATAATAGTATTGAAACTGTAATAAATTATGAAATATATTATATAAACTAATTAAATTCTCATTTAATGAGAATAATTTGCGAAATACATTTTTAATATTTTATATAAAAAAATAATTACTATTATTTTTTTAGAAAACTATGGACCTAGGAAATAGAAAATGTATTTTATTATGAGATCATGATTGGATAAATCATTATATAAATCCAAATGGATTTGGTATAAATCATGTCTGTATGAAGGGTTTCAAAGCATTTATATCATTTGCATTATCAAATTCTGAATTTGTTTCAGAAGGAACAATTATGTTCTCATGTAAGGTGTAACACCCCCAACCCAACCCATTGTCTTTGTAATGAATGAAATGCCCCTAAACTTATGTCAAATCCCTTGAATACTAAAGGCTAACAATAAATTACAAGGGCTTGACTAAACCATGGGGGATGATTTTCCCTTATATGAATAATAACCAATAATAGAAAAACTCAACAAAAATAACTGAACATGATGTAAATTATATAAAAAACAACATAAATCCAATGACATAAGAAAAACTAACATAATCAAAGTTGTGGTAGTAAAATAGACACCAATATGTCAACATCAAATAAAGTCTCAAAGAAAACTAGATAAACTAATCACCGATATAACACCATGACTAACTCCACTACAAGATATCTCCAAAATTCAACCACAAATAATAAGATTACAGCATCATTGTACTCCTCTAGTAAAGTATGATAATTATCCCTTACCTATATCACAGTAAAAAAATTATACATATAAATCAAAATACATATGTTTGGGTGATTATTTCAACTTAATAGAAGATCCAAAAGACTTCCCACCAATTCCAGTAAGATAATCATAAGTTAGATAACATTTTAAATAAAACAAGAGTGTGAAATATAAAATGGTTGTGAAAAATATACATATACATAAGTAGTGATAAAACTCACACCATGAATACCTCTCATGCCATGAATGCATACCCATTAAAATTACACACACAATGCACATCCTATTAAGTAGGCTCATTGAAAAATCCATACTCATGAGTGGTACTATTCCCTCTATACCCAAGACATCACTTTCCGGTAAAATCCCGTAAGTCCAAATTGACCCTATAACCAAGTCTGGCCTGATAAGTCCCTTTACATGTGAATTATGAACTCATAGATCCATGTACATTCCATGTTCTCACAACCAATATATATTTTGAAATAAATTTCTCATTTTACAAAATTATAAAATGCATCATGATTTAATCCTATAACCCACAATTCCAAAATATAGTAAGAAAATGATAACTATCATAAGTTTTTTATCTAGAAATACAAACGAGTTTTATTTGATATCCCAACCTTCAAGTTCTATGAAAATTGGATAGGGAGAGGATCCACCTACCTCAAAATCATTATAAGTATAGAACCATTCCATGATTTACAGATCTAGCCTCCACTTTTTATTCTATTGATTCACTAGGTCACTAAACAAAGAACTGTATAAACCAATCTCCAAACAGGATAGAGTTACCAAAATCATCAATAGAGAGCTTAGGTTTTGAGTATAACAACCCTGATTTTTATTACACACTTAAACCTGATTTATTAGATAAAATATTCACTTGATACAACATAGAAGATCGAGAGGTCTAGTGTCTTTGGGGATTAGGAACATTACATAATAGCTTATAATATAAAACACACAAAATCTTTATTGAAAACTTCCTTAACCTGACCACTACATTCCCTCTTACTTAACATTGCATGGGATAACCTGAGGACATGCATAAGAAAAGGGTGAGCTATAAAGCCCAGTAAGGGAATAAAAATGGAATAACATGAGGAATAAAATACATGCTATAAAATAGGAATATCAATGGAGCACAAGAGAAACATGAACATAAAGGCATGATAAAGCAACATAATCATAACATGGAAATGTGGCAACAACACTTAACAAGGAATTAGCATGAGCTAAGGCTCATAGCATATGGAGCATGAGTAAACCCTTATTGCACATGAAGCACTAGTAAAACCTCATTGCACTTGAATTAGAATTATTCAACACCAATTTCACATGAAGTATCATGATAATATACTTTACCCAATTTATTGGAGTGCTATCAGGGTGCACCCTTCTTAAACATTTATTTCATGCATAAGTGTGCCATAGAGATCATATAACATAGAATCAATCATCACGATTTATTCCACAATAAAGATATGTGTAATACATACATGAAGATTTATAATCAATATGTAAATGTTTATAAAGTTGAATACCCTTGATAGAGAAACGGGCATGTTATTCACTACACAATGACATTGGCTTGGAAAATCGTAGAGCAATTTCAGCAGTATAACGACGTGAAATAATAACTCATAAAAAAAATTTTATGGGAGATAAAGGGGTGTCTCATAATATTTACATGAAATTTATAGTAAGTAGGTCATATAGATACATGTTCCAACAAATTTAATAGAATATAGATTCATAATTTAAAAGAATTACTTGGATGTAAAAGAGGAGAGAGAAATACCTCACAAAATTTCGGCATGGTAACGGGTGTACATGGGAGGAATTAATGAGAGATAAAGGGGTCTCCCATAATACAAACATAAATAAGGAAGTATGGGGGAGTTTAGAAATCATACCCCAACATTTTTAATGAAAAAAAGGGGCAGAAGAACTTAATGAAAATTGTAAAAAATGAGAAAGGAAGAAATACCTTACTTGGAAGTTTGATCCCAAATGCTTGGGAGAGGCTTGAGAGAGGATTCTTGGGAGCTTGGGGAACCTTGGGAGGATTATAGAGAGATGAGGGAAGGTTTTGGTCTAACTCAAAAGGCTTTGAGTGAAGAATAAGTGGGAGTATGGTGGGTTTATATAGGAAAGGAGAGGGAATTCTTTATTATTTAGGTTTGGGACACCTCACATTAAACTAATCAAAATCACAAACCATACCATGGTTTTTGCCCATGTATTTTTCCAAAGGGTAGTGGAAAACAATATTTTATAAGTCCAATGTCCTAAATTCTTAAAATAATAGGGTTTCTTATGTGGAGGTGAGTCACACTCTCAAGGATAACAATTTAAAAAGACAAAATGTTGTATAATCCTTGAAGGGTCCACTAAAGCTTTGTAAAATAAATCAAGCCAACCCAAAATCACATTATTTTAATTTTAAAACATATATTGTCCGAAAATAATGTTTATATTATTTTATTACATCACTATTGGGTCATTATGATTTCATAAAACACATTATATATTTAAACGGTATTTAATTTTTACCCAAAAAATCGACTGTCTCAGAAAATTATGAAAAATTCACTGTTGGATAATTTTGACATCCTGATTCCAAAAATAATATTAATTTTATCTAAATAAGTTTCTAAATATGTGAATTTTTACTTTTAAAATAAAAACTGACACTTACCGAAAATTCATGGGTTTTGAAAAAAACAGCTTTCAAACCTTACTAAAAATTACAATTTCCTTCATAAAATTATATGATCATTTATATTTAATAAAAATTAATTTAATTATAATAATATTTTATTAAAATATTATTTAATTCAAAAATCCATTAATTCATCAAAATAAATTTCTTAGTTTAATATTAACTAAAAATACTATTTGTGCTTTAAAAACTATTTACAAGGTAACAATAATGAAATGAATGCACATTATTTATACAAAAATAATTTACATATTCATAGTGATGTGGTCTTGTTACATAACCCCTTACAACACCGACATAAGATCGAAGGGTAAGGTGTGTGATGGTGACAGACTATTCAGGTGGCTCGAATAATATCGCTCGGGTAGTATTCTCTATTACCTTCCACTTCTCCCGTAGTTGGTTCTACTCAAGATTAACGTGTTCAAGATTAGATTGAGATTGGTCAAGAGAAAATCCAAATGATGCCACCTCCTTTCCGAGATCCGACAAATGGGCTTCATACGGGGAAATTCTACTAGATGAGGTCATCTCTTCCTTTGTCTGAGTAAATTGGATTTGTCAAAGCCCTATATTTATACAAATCATGTGATCACTGTTCAATGGCTATATTAGCAACGGTCACAATTCATAATGGTATTTTAAAATCTAGAAATATAAAACCAATGAAGTTCGCATTTTATATAACCATAATATGACATTTAATTGGATCAAGAGGAATTTCCATTAATGAAAGTTTGGGTCGTTACAATATGTCCCCATTTAGAAATTTTACCCTTGAAATTTCTTTTTCCCACTCTAAAACAAATGCAGGTAACTCTACTTCATCACTTACTCTAATTCCCACGTCACTTCTCCAGACGTGTGGTTTCTCCACAACACCTTGACGAGGGGAATTATCTTATTTTGTAGAACTTTTTCTCTACGATCTAATATCTTCACTAGTTGCTCCTCATAAGAAATATCATCCTCTAGTTGTATTACCTCTTAATAGAGTGCATGTGAAGGGTCTTGTATGTACTTCCTTAAGTGGGATACATGAAAGACATCATTTACTTTGGCCATGGTAGGTGAAAGTGAAAGTTGATTGGCCACAACCCCAATATGATCAAGAATCTCAAAGGGTCTGATGTACCTAGGACTTAACTTCTCTTTCTTTCCAAACCTCATGACCTTCTTCCATGGAGATATGCATAGAAATACCATGTCTTTAACTTTAAACTCAAGGTCTCATCAGTAGTTATCTACATAACTCTTCTGTCAACTCTAGGCTGCCTTTATATACTACTGAATGGTTTTCACCTTCTCCACCATTTCTTTGACCATTTCTGGTCCTAGAAACTTATGTCCACCAACTTCATCCCAACATGTCGGTGTTCTGCACCTCTTCCCATACAAGTCTTCATAAGGTTTCATTAGGATTCTAGAGTGGAAATTGTTATTGTAGGAGAATTCAACCAGAGGAAGATATTGATCTCAACCTCCTTTAAATTCCATTGAACATGATTTTAACATATCTTACAGTGTTTAAATAGTTCACTTATATTGGCCATCAGTTTGAGGATGATAGGCTGTAATGAAGTTCAGTTTATTATCCAGATCATGTTTAAGAATCTTCAAAAACTTAGAGGTGAATCTTGGATCATGATCAGATACAATAGATAGTGGTACCACATGCAGCCTTACAACTTTCCTGATTTATATTTGTGTCATTTGATCCAATTATAAATCCTCCCGAATTGCAATGATGTGTGCAGACTTTATAAGATGATCCACAATAACCCATATTGCATTGTTTCCTTGTATGTATTTGGAATTCTGGTGACAAAGTCCATGGTGATGTTCTCCCATTTCCATGCTGGTATGGGCAATGGTTTCATCATCCCCTTATACTTCTGTCTCACTGCCTTCACTTTTTGACACACCAGGCACTTTGATGTATACTCAGCGATCTCCTTCTTCATATTATCCCACCAATAGTTCTCTCAAAGATCTCAATATATCTTTGTTTTTCTGGGGTGAATAGAAAAATTTGAACTATGTGCATCATCCAAAAGTTCCTTCTTAAGCTCTGAAATTGATGGAACACATAGTCTTTTCCCAAATCTCACAATTACTTCTTCATTAACATTGAACTCCAAGGATTCCCCTCTTTTGATAGCTTACACTTTCTTTATAATTCCTACATCATCCTTTTGAGCATCCTTTAACATTTCCAAAAGAGACGGTTGAGAAATCATTTGTGAAAGGATTAATGATGTTCCATTCTTTATTATTCCCATTTACATCTTCATCAAGTCTAAGAAGATTGGATCCTTGTCAATTCTCACCAATGATAGAATCATTCGATCTTTTAAACTTCGAGCATCTACCACCTTGTTCGCTTTCCTAGGGTTGTAATAGATTGAGCAGTCATAGTCTTTGATCAAGTCTAACCATTTTCATTGGCGCATGTTCAACTATTTCTATGTGAATTTATACATGAGGCTTTTTTGGTCCATATATATTTCACACTTCTCCCCAAAGAGATAATGACGCCAAATTTTTAAAGCAAATATCACTGAAGCCAACTCCAAATCATGTGTTGTATAATTCTGCTCATGAAATTTCAATTGACTTGAATCATAGGCAATGACTTTGTCATTTAGCATCAACACACAGTCCAGACCCTTCTTTGAAGCATCACTAAATACCACAAAAAGTTCTCCACTTGTAGGTAAAGTGAGTACGGGTGCAATGATAAGCCTCCTTTTCAACTCCTTGAACCTTTCTTCACATTCGTCACTCCAAACAAACTTTACTCCCTTCTATGTTAGCTTGGTAAGAGGGTTGGACAATCGTGATAAATTTCTTACAAATCATTGATAATATCCAGCTAAACCCAAGAAGCTACGAATATCTATTACCGATATTGGCCTCCTCCATCCCTCAATTGAATCTGTTTTGAAGGGATCCACAGATATTCCATTTCTTGTGATGATATGGCCCAAGAATGAGACCTCCTTCAAACATAACTCACACTTCCTGTACTTTTCATAGAGATTCTCCTTTCACAAGGTCTTTAGTATAGTTCTTAGATGCTCCTCATGATCCTCCATGGTTTTGGAGTATATCAGAATATCATCTATAAAGACTACCACAAATTTGTTGAGGTAATCCCTAAAGACTATTTTAATCAATTCCAGGAAGATTTTTAGAGCATTAGTGAGTCCGAAATGCATTACTATGAATTCATAGTTCCCGTATCTTGTACGAAAAGTATTCTTGGGGATATCTTCCTTCTTCACCCTTACTTGATAATATCCCGACTGCAAATCCACCTTGGAGAAGTTTTTTTCTCCACACAACTGATCGAACAAGTCATCGATTCGTGGAAGAGGATACTTTTTCTTTATCATGATTTTGTTAAGCTCATGATAATCGATGTAAAGGTGCATTGACCCATCTTTCTTCTTGACAAAGAGGATTGGTTCACCCCATGGTGAAGAACTTGGGCATATAAACCCCTTATCCAGATTTTCCTGTAGTTGTTTCTTCAGCTCCTCAAGCTCTAAAACAGCCATTCTACACGGAGTCTTGGATATTGGCAATGCCCCAGGTATAAGATTAATTAAGAATTCAAAATCTCTTATAGGAGGAAGACCAGGAAATTACTTGGGAAAATATTTAGTGAATTCCCTCACAATAGGAATGTCTTCAAGGATCATTGTCTCCTTAGACTCAATCATCTTATCCAGATATTCATTATCATAGGGTAGTAATATCCATGCTTGAGATGATGGAGCTAAAGAAGATTCATCTTCATCCTTTCACTTGTATAGAATCAGGGGTCCATTCTCCACATGGAGAGTGATTTCCCTCTCACAGCAATTTATGTTGTCTCTATATAAGGAAACCCAATCCATGCCAATAATTGCATAAAATTCCACCAGAGGGAGTATGACGATGTTCTCTGGGAAATTCAATCCATAGATTATGACAGGTGAGTATTTATA
Source organism: Viscum album (assembly GCA_963277665.1). Classification (NCBI taxonomy): domain Eukaryota; kingdom Viridiplantae; phylum Streptophyta; class Magnoliopsida; order Santalales; family Viscaceae; genus Viscum; species Viscum album. Next base: position 953,935,438 of record OY728145.1, read on the forward strand.
TTCATGGGATGCGATGATTTCCCCATTTGTTGTACTCACCGACATCTTTACTTCCATGATTTGTGGCGGTGCTAGGATTGTTCTACTAAACTTTTGGGATATAAAAGAATGTGTAGAACCTAAATCAAAAAGTAAATTTTCTATTATTGAATGAATAACTAGCATACCTATCACCACTTCATTTTTGGGGTTCACTTCTGCAATAGTGATGGAAAAAGCTCTCCCTTTCTACCTTGAAGGTTGTTGGTTGCCTCCGAAAACCCTTGGCTTAGGGCACTGATTTGAAAAATTTCCTAGTTCTTTGTAGTGGTAGTAATGAACAATGCATTGAGGTTCAAACAGAGCATTCCTTTCCTTTGTTGCAGCTGTGGGTTTTTCTTGTCCGTATTTTACAGCTAGGTTCCCTTGTCTTCCACACCTAAATCATTTCCTCATCCCCTTCATGAAATTTCCAAGGTTCTTCTTTCTGAACCTTTGGTAAGTGGGGTGCTAGATCTTTTTAGAACCATTTGATTTATCCATCGGACAGCCAACATTGAATTCCACCTTACACTTCTTATCCCCATGATACTCCTGAGATTATTCGATCTACATTTCGACCTTGAGGTCACATCGAACAATTTACTCATAGCTGTCGAAGTCACGGATCACCAGTGCTTTCCGTAGGCTAGGTTTCATCCCACCAAAGAATTGGTCAACCTTGCATTAAGGGGTAACGACAAAGATATAGGCGTATCGTGAAAGCCTTTTGAAGTTTTCCTCATATGCTCTGATAGATTCATCACCTTTTTTCTTGATGGAAAGAAAGTCCCATTCCATATTATGTTGGAGGGTTTGTGGAAAATATCTATCAAAAAACATCTTCTGAGAATCCTTTTATTCTAATGCCTCAATATCCCCCTCAGGCTTCGTATTTTTTATCGACATCCACCAATGATCAACTTCACCCTTCATATGATAAGCAGCCAGGAGAACCTTCTCTTGTTCAGAACATTGAAGGATAAAGAAGATATTTTCAATGGAGTTAATCCATTATTCGGTGATTGAGGGATCGGATGATCCATTAAATGTCGGAGGCCTTTGTCTCATGAAGCTCTTAATAATGACTTGTTCTTTATTAGGGGGGGTTGAAAGTTCCTACTGACCCATGTTTCTATTCAAATATTGAGATAACTGAGACAGAAGCATGACAAAGTTCGTGATTACTGCTCCCATAAAATTGGGCATCTCATTAGAACAGTCATCACATTGATCTTCACATAGGTTGTTAGCCTGAGTCCTCCTATTACTTGCCATTGGCTGGAATAAAAGGAAAGTTAGGGGTAACACATAAAGGGTAATCCAAGGAATAGACTGATGACTTATAAATAACTTTTATTTCCTTAACTTATGAATCCATAGGCTTCAATATATGTTATTCGTGATCTATTTTCTAAAATATATTCTTAGGGGAATTTTTTCATTACCTTAATAAGGGTTCATACTAAGCTTGTGAATTTACCAAAGCATATCCCTCGAGAGTTTCATAACCAAGAGTGCATCAAGTCATGTTGGCGTGCACCAGTTCTTATTCGATTCAAGCTCAAAGCGGTGTTTTTGGGTTTTACCCCTAGGATGCATCTGTGCTATAGCCGCCTCTACCTTCTCATATCCAGAAAGGGATGTATTTTCTTGATAAACAACTTAATCAACACTCACCAATACTTAGAGATGTTTTTATTATACTTATTCTTGTCTCTAAGTCTTCACTGGGGTTTTTTAATCCTAATCCCAAAAATAACTAAACCTATCCTTTGATACCAACTATAACAACCCTGCTTTTTATTACACTTAAACCTGATTTATTATATAAAATATTCACTTTATACATCATATATTATAGAGAGATCTAGTGTATTTGGGGGTTAGGAACACTACATAACATCTTAGAACATAAAACACACAACATCTTTATTGAAAAACATCCTTTACATGACCACTACATTCCCTTGTACTTAGCATTGCATGGGATAACCTGAGGACATGCATAAGAAAAGGGTGAACTATAAAGCCCAGTAAGGGAATAAACATGGAATAACATGAGGAATATAATACATGTTAGAAAATAGGCATATTAATGGAGCATAAGATAAACATGAACATAAAGGAATGATAAAGCATGATAATCATAACATGGAAATGTGGCAACAAATCTTAACATGGAATTAGCATGAGCCGTGACTCATTGCACATGAACCATGAGTAAACCCTCGTTGCACATGAAGCATGAGTAAAACCTCGTTGAACTTGAATTATAATGAGTTAACACCCATTGAACATGACATATCATGATACTATACTTTATCCAATGCATTGGAGCGTTATCAGAGCACACCCTTCTTAAACATTTTATTTCATGCATAAGGGTTCCACAAGGATCATATAACATGGAATAAATCATCATAATTTATTCCAAGATAAAGGGATGTGGAATAAATACATGAATATTTATAATAAATAATTAAAATGTTCATAAATTTGAATACCCTTTATAGATAAATGGGCATGGTATTCACTACACAATGACATTGGCTTGGAAAATCATAGTTCAATTTTGGCAGCATAATGGCGTGAAATAAGAACTCATAAAAAATGGTTGATGAGAGAGAAAGGTGTGTATCAAAATATTTACATTAAATAGATATTAATTTGTTCATATAGATACATGTCCCAACAAACGTAATGGAATTTAGATTCATAATTCAAAAGAATTACTTAGATGTAAAAGAGGAGAGAGAAATCACTCATGGAATTTCGGCATGGTAACGGGTGTACATGGGAGGCATTAATGAAATTGAAAGGGGTATACAATAATCCAAACATAAATAGGAAAGTATGGGTGAGGTGAGAAATCATAACCCAAAATTTTTAATTGAAAACAAAAGGGCATAACATGTTAAATAAAATTGGACAAAAATGAGAAAGGAAGAAATCCCTTACTTGGAAGTGTGATCCCAAAGGCTTGGAAGAGGCTTGAGAGAGACTTCTTGGGAGATTTAGGCACCTTTGAGGATTCTAGAGAGAGGAGGTAAGGTTTTTGTAGAACTCCAAAGGCTTTGAGTGAATAAGAAGTGGGAGCTTGGGTGGGTTTATATAGGAAAAGATAGGGAATTCTTTATTATTTAGGTTTGGGACACCTCACATTAAACTAATAAAAACCACAAACTAGACCATGGTTTTTGCCCATGGTTTTTGAAAAGGGGGAGTGGAAAAAAATATTTTATAAGTAAAATGGCCTAACTTATTAAAATAATAGGGTTGCTTATGTGGAGGTGAGTCACACTCTCAAGGAAAACAATTTAAAACGACAAAATGTTTTATAAGCCTTAAAGGGTCCACTAAAGTTTTGTAAAATAAATCAAACAAACCCAAAATCACATTATTTTAATTTTGAAACATATATTTTGTGAAAATAATGTTTATATTATTTTATTACAGCACTATTGGGTCATTATGATGTCATAAAACACATTATATATTTAAACTGTATTTAATTTTTACCCAAATATTCGACTGTCTCAAAAAATTATGAAAAATTAACTGTTAGATAATTTTGATGTATTTATTAAAAAAATAATATTCATTTTATCTAAATAATATTATAAATATGTGAATTTTTACTTTTAAAATAAAAAATGACATTTACAGAAAATTCATGGGTTTTGACAAAAACAACTTTCTAACATTAATAAAAATTACAATTGAATTCATAAAATTATATGATCATTTATATTTAATAAAAATTAATTAAATTATAATAATATTTTATTAATATATTATTTAATTCAAAAATCCATTAATTTATCAAAACAGATTTCTAAGTTGAATATTAACTAAAAAAATACTATTTGTGCTTTAAAAACTATTTACAAGGTAACAATAATAAAATGATTGCCCATTCTTTATAAAAAAATAATGTATATAGTCATAGTTATAGGGTCTTGTTACATAACCCCTTATAACACCCATATAAGACCGAAGGGTAAGGACTGCGATGGTGACAGACTCTTGGGGTGGCTCGAATAACATCGCTCGGGTGGTAATCTCTATTAACTTCCACTTCTCCCGTAGTCGGTTCTACTCAAGATTAACATGTTCAAGCTTGTCTTTGGATTGGTCAAGAGTGAATCCAAATGACACCATCTCCTTTTTGATCTCTGAAAAATGGGCTTCATACGGGGCATGTCTACTAGATGAGACCATCGCTTCCTTTGTCTGCGTAAATTGGATTTGTTAAGCCCTATATTTATACTAATCATGTGATCACTGTTCAACAACTATATTAGCAATGGTCACAATTCATAACAGTATTTTAAAATCCAAAAACATAAAACCAATGAAGTTCACATTTTATATAACCATAATAATACATTTAATTAGATCAATAGGAATTTCCATTGATGAATGTTTGTGTCGTTACATTGAGGGAGAAAAATGAAAGAGAAATTAGAACATAAGGAACTAAAATTAATAAATTTGTCAGAACAGACATCATTCTTTGTGTGAAATAGATATCCACATAGTTAAATCGTTGCTGGTCATATATTCTGAAATTTCAGTCACCTAAAAATTATAAGTCACAAACCCAATTCATTCCATGAATCCCATTCGGGATGTAAATTGAATTTCCAAGCCATGATTTCCCTCAAATATATTCCTGTCGAAATATTCCTTGAAATGGTTTACACTGTGAATATTTATTCATGTTGTGAACTGACTCTGAGATCTAGATTCAAATTCTCATTCTAATTCCTCCTTTAAAACCATTCCATACCCTAAATGAAAATTAAAAAATGGTAACATACCTCAAACCCAGGTTTTATATTCTCTCCACTATTGGAAATTACATCATTGGAAATATTGACGTTATTGGTGCTTTAGAATAGTTCTGGACAATGATTTATCATATGATTATTTTTTTCCCAAGTCTCTTCCTGTATCTAACCATGTTTCCATAAAACTCACACCAGAAATATCCATATTCCATGAAATACCTTCCCTTTCCTATACAGAATGCCAATTGGGATACGAATAAGCATTGTATCAGCCTAATGAGTCACATGATCTCACCTAAACACATGTTCAAGACCCATTTGTTACTTATTTAATTGTGAGGCATGGAAAACATTATTAACCAAACTTAATCTTGATGGTAGAGCTAACTGATTATAAACTACACTAATATATTCTATAATTTCAAAGTGTTCAATATATCAATGATACAACTTACCTTACTTACCCAAATGATGATACCTCAATCTTGGAAACACTCACATGAATACATGATCTTCCACTTCAAAGGGAAAAGGCCAATGGTGGTGAAAACATAGGATTTCTAATGGATATAGGCTATATCTATTCTTTTCCTAAACATATCTATCTTTTTAGTAGTCTCATCCCCCAAAATTAGTCCAATTAGTGATGTTTCCACAATCTCAACCGAATAAAGTGGAGAACAATATGGTTACCCATAAAATGACTCATATAATGTCATATATATATTGTGTTATGATAATTTTTGTTGTATAAAAACTCTACTAATTGTGTATGGTATTCAAATGAATCACCAAAGTCTATCACATAAGATCTAGTCATATCCTCCAATGTATGAATTGTATGCTCTATCTAGAAACTTTTTTGGGGATGATATGTTATACTTAGGGTTAACTTAGTTCCAAGGGCCTATTATAATAACCTACAAAACCATTAGGTGATATAGGTTCTTATTCATACATAATAGAAACTAGTAACCCCTGAAATTTGACCAATAATTGGATATATACCTTTACCAACTTGTCTATCATATTCTTTTCTTAAATCATAATTAAGTGTAATGAATTCATGACTCGGTCTACAATCACCCAAATGGAACCATGCTTATAAAATTTTTTGAGTATACCTATGAAAAATTCCATAATAATCTACTTTTGGTTCCAAACATGTAAAGTCAATGAATGCAACATGATGACTGGACATTGATGTTTGGACTTTACCTAATAATAATTAAGATATCATGAAACATACTTAGAAACTATCCTTTTCATACCTAACCACTACAAATTTTCCTTTATTACCCTTTACATTTTCTGGGTACACAGGTGGATCTCCCACTTCAAATGATGATAAGAATAAAGGATTTTCTCTTAGAGAGATGGAGGAATTACAATCCAGTATCAAAAATACAACATTGAATTTTTCATCTTTTGTCTAACCATCAATATTCTACCCACCATTGAGGTTTGACCTCACTTTAAGATAATTAGGTCCAATCTACTAGGAATCCTTGAATAATTCAACCAAGTTATGAATAATGGTAACTGCAAAGAAAACTATAGCTGTATCTTTCTTAGCACATCCCAAGTGTATATCAACAATTACTGACATTGGTTTCCATTGGTCCCAAGCCTCTCAAAACACTTCATTATATGACTTTTAACTTAAATCATTAACCACCAGATTTCCTTTCCAAGGTGTGTACACTAATTCAAAGTAGAACATCTAAAACTATTCCATCCAACGTCACTACATCAAATTCAAGTCTCATTACAAGAATATATGCTTCAGGATTTTTTTGATGCATGAATACAAGGAAATTTTCATCAAAGGGGTAATGGATCAATGTTTCTAAGTCATGGAACACTATATCTAATTTCATATTATGGGTTGGATAGTTATTTTCATATATCCTCAGTTTTCATGATCTTTAATATATAACATGATATCCTTATATAATAACATAACCCAACCTAGGTCCATAAGCATCACAAAAGAGAACATATCCCTTTCCTAGTTATGGAAAGATAATGATAGGTGTTTAATTAATTCAAACCTTGAGCTCCTCGAATGAATTATGGAAATAACTACTCTATAAGAGTAGAATACCCCTCATTTTGAATTATTTTATAGGATAAGAGATACATGAGAAAACATTCTCTAAGTGTCAATAATAGCCTATTAGTCCTAAGAAGATACATAGCTTGAAAACATTCTTAGGTGGTTTCCAAGAGGTAAAAACCTTAATCTTCTCAATATCAACTGATATTACATTTTATTAAATGGTGCCTAAGGAAGTGAACTTCTTATATCTAGAAGTTACACTTACTGGATTTTAAAACAATATGGTGATCTCATAATACATTAAGAAAAATTTACAAGTGCCTTTCATGATCATATTTCTTGTGAGAATACACTAATATCTCATCAAAAGATACCACCAAAAATGAATCTAGGTGTTTTTGAAAGATATGATTCATTAATTATATAAAAAAGGTAAGTGAATTAGTGAGACTGATAGGAATGACCAATCATTCTTAGTGGTCAAAATGATTTCAAAAACCTATCTTTGTGATATCTACCTTCCTAACTTGAAGTTGGTGATACCTTGATCAGAGATAAATTTTGGAGAACCACTTGGATCCCTTAAATTGGTCAAATTGGTCATTGATTAAAGGAAGAGGATATCAATTCATTATCTTAACCTGAATCAATTAATGATAATCAACACAAAGACAAATAGTTTCATATGTCTTCTTAAAAAAGAACTATAACAGCCTAAGGCATTTCATTCGGTCTTATAAAACCGTCACTTTCCAAATATTCCATCTATACCTTTACCTCTTGAAACTATATTAGTTTTATTCTAAATGATGGGAGTGAAATAGGACCATCACTAAGAGTATTTAGGTAGAGAATTATATTTTCCTTTCAGGTTGTAAACTAGAAAAGTTTTCAGAATAAAACATAATGTTATTGATATACTATGGTAGGAAAATATCTATGTCAAACTACATCAATAAAACCTAGGGTAATCATTTCCAACTGATATAATATGGTCATTAACACAGTCATTAAAGGTAATAATCTACTTATATTCAAATCCAATTCTCCCTTCAATAACTAGAAAACTCATTCAAGAGATGTAAAAGTCACTTATCTTGTTCAATAGCTAGTGTGAGTCTTAAATGCTACCATAAAATCTATTCCCAAGATGATATCAAATATTTCCATATCCATAACAGTGATGTTCTATACAAATTGGACTAATTCAATGTTGATATGACATAAATAACATCTAAACCCTCTACACTCTGATTTCTTGGGAGGTGTATTGATACTCATAATGTGAGGCATTATTTTCACAAGAAATCCTATTTTTTACCACAAGAGAAGAAATAAATGAATGGGATTCAATGGTGTTAGAAAAACAGGCATCAAAGTGGAATCAAAAAGAATAGTATCTAAAACCATCAAGGTTCCTTCATCCTTGGTAGGCATGATTTTCTCTGTTCTAAAATGTTATCACTATACTCTCCCTGACTAATTCATGTTTATATGCTAAGATGATACCTATTAAGGATTTGTGTTATTGTTGGAATCAACCTGAGTACCTTGATTTTGAGGATGATCATTGCTTTGATGATATCATCTTGGTTGAGCACTAGAATCATGAGATATTACATAATCATCACCACTCATTGACTTTGGGAGATTTGTGTAGTATTGCTTGAGGTACCCCTTTCCCCAAAAATTATAAAATTGTTGATGTGGTGTCATTAATTCTCTCTTTATATGTTCCAATGAACCACATTGAAGACAAATGGGTTGGATACTAGGATACCGAGTAAAAAAACTGATCTCGTGGATGGATTTTCTAGTGCCATGCTACCCTAAGAATGACTGTATTTTTTGTGTTTATTCCCTATATTTTAGTTACCACCTATGTATGGGAAGAAAAATTAGTTCCCTCCACTGATTTTATTGGTGATATCTTTTTATTCCACTGGAAATTTTTTCACTATGTTTGTGTAATCCTTGATACAGAATATCACCACACAAGAATGAATGCCCAATCAAAGGCCTGCTTCAAACACCCATTACTTGAGTGATTAAAAGCTACCACTTCTAGTAAAAAAAGAAAGATATGTAAATATGGATGTTTACACAATAACTGATATGTTTCCTTTCTTAAAATGGAATAAATACATTATTTGAAACACTTAGAAGGAATGTGGGTAGAATTATTTATTAAATAATTACTCAAATCTATCCCAAGTTAGGCCTTGTTCGACTTTATGTTGAATAGATAGTTCCCATCATTATAATTATATATCCTTGATAATTTAAATACCAAACTTAACTTTGATTTCATATGGGATACCCAAAAAATTAAAGGTCTTATTCATCCACCCAATCTATGTTGATGTTTTCTTAGGTCCTAAGTCACCCCAAGAGATTGGTGGGTTATGCCTTTGGAATTAAAGTGAGTGATCCACATGACATGGTTCCTTTGGTTTATTTCCTTTTTACATATATTATAACACTTACACAATGCTTCCTACTAGTTTTTGGTTCACCTTTGGTTCCTCGGGTTAAACCACATTCTCATTATCATTCTCTTGGTGAATTATAAGTCTTCTAAATTGATTCATTTTTCTATATGCATAGAAAAATTACCAATCATTCATGACCAAACACTTTGATCCCATAACCATTACCATATACAAAAACATGAAAAATAAATATCATATAATATCATATAAATGATGCATCCCTAGTGGTAAGTCTAATACTGATATATGATACCAGACTCTCATTGACTAAACCTATGATGATGAGGTGAAAAAAGACATATAAGTGTTTAACAACACTTTTTAGAACCAAACCAACCTGGTAATTTGAAGTTAGGTATAAAGAGGTTAGGTACATATTTTTATAATTATATTCTATGTCTTGAAATATACTATATCTAGATCTACTATTCTCGACTGATGAAATAACTAAAGTAATACTAATTTTAACACCTCAGCTTAACCCATTAGCTTAGGAAGGATCAAAGTGCCACTAACCTTAGGTGAAATACCCTATTAATAAAGGGTGGATTTAAATTACAATTCCTTTACTAAACCATGGGGGTGATATATTCATCTCCACATCCATTAAATGGGAAATGAAATCCTTGATCATGTGTATAGAAAACTACCACCTTGGGAACCAATGTAGGTCATTTTCCATCACCACCTTTCAAGGATGGATATAATTATGGATTTAACACATGTATAAAGTAGTTATGATATTATTACACTTATATAATTTTTAATATCACGTATAATTTTAAAAATTATATACCATTTCAAATATGATAATGTCTCTCATGTGTCCGGTAGACTGACGCATTGTGAAGTTATGTGATTCATTTTTCACTTAAACATTACATGGAATGTAATAAGAATAAAATTAATGAATATATATGATATAAATGAGATGATATTGATTATTAATAAGTAATATATCACCCACTTACTTACCCTTTCACTTGTTAATGGAATGATATCATTTCTCGTGCGTACATACAGTCTACCGTCTCCACGAAACAATGTGATTCATTCTCCATGTCCAAATTTCATAACTGGTTATAAAAATGTATATAATAAGAAAATATAATATTTAAAACATTATTATAATTATGGATATGTTATATATATATATATATATATATCCTATTCAAAATAATAAAAAAATTCATGAAAAAACATGCATGAAAAAACAAGGCAATTAACACATGAAATAATGAAAATAATTAAATATTATTAACAAACTAGTGGTAAAATATTATAATAGGATCATATATGATATTATAAATATAATTATGTTTATTGTGTAAATTAATATCATACTTAAAACCATTATACATTAGGTAAGAAATGTGAAAAGTAAATCAGGTCTGAGGTAAGGGTTTCTTGTCTCACTTTTACTTTCGTGAGACATACACCATATTCTCCACTTATTCATTTGTGTGGTATATATAATGCACATTTTGAGACGTTATATCATGAATATATTTCTATTCTTGGTATTTAGAAGTTTTATTTGATTTTATTTCTTTTATGGTTATGATTATTAAAAAGTTACCAAAGTCATAATGGTTTATTTCACAATCTCATCATTATTCAGGATTGTTTTTGTTTAAATATAACTTGGGGGAATTATTTGATATTTTTTTATTAATATTAATATATTTCCTTATAATATAGTAATTGATGAAATTTTTCAATTAATAGTACCATTTTTTCCTCTTTGATACTTAAAATGATTGAGAAAATGTTTTTAAGAAAATCTGACTTTATTTCTCTCTTAAGTCGGAAATCCTTTTTCATCAAAACCCATGTTTTCTAAAAATGTTTTGAAAAATGTTTTTAACATTTTAAAAATTATTTATTAAATAAATTTTTAAATATTTTTACTTTTTTGAAATTTATTTTAATTAAACTTAATTTATTTTTAAAAGTAGTGTTCATTTGGCATTTTCTGAAAATGTGATAGGAATATTTGTTTTAGAAAGGACGACATGAAAAGAATTTTCCACCATCATGACCAATAAATTTTTTAATGCTTATTTTACCAATATTAACAGGTTTTTTTCATTGAAAATTAATTTCAATGAAAATTATTTATAAAATGTTTTGTAAAATTTTTTTAAAAGGTGATTTTCAAAATGAAAAGGTTATTTTTCTCAAAAAAATTTTAAGGGCCTTTTCATGGTATTTATATTTATCAAAAACATCAAACCTATATTTTAATTATGATCCAATAAGGATAAATTTTATTGATACCATTATTGTTATTTTATTGGATGGTTTATGATCAGTTTCCCTGGGGATATATAATTTTATTACCAGTCATCGTTTTACTCTAAATGGTTTATGACTATGTTTATTAATTGGGGAAAGTATTAATATTTAGTATGTTAGTTTTTTAATATAAATATTTATGTTCAATATGTTTCACCCCTTTAATATGAGGAATTAATTAGACTTAATAAGTTATTAGTGAGATCTCCTATAGCCCCTCGATGCATTGATAGGTACCATGAGACAAACTTGATTGGGTTTTGGCCAAGGCCTTACCTATTTATTTATATGTATTGGCGCAAAACCTCTGAGGTATGTTTTTTATGTACATAATTATGCATTTCATCATTATGAATTTTTTTATTGATATTACATGTGATTATATTATTAGTTAGAATATCTATGGTTAATTTTTCAAGCTCATGTGATTATTTATATGTAATTATTTGATCATCATTTATTCTTATCACATTATTCTAAAGTTTTTGATTATATGGTATGTGTTTTAGTTATTTACCTTCACATATTGATTATTCATTATTTATTCATATCTTCCATTGTATTCTTACCCTTACTGAGCATCTGAGTTCACCCCTTTCTTATGTTTAATTTTCCCCAAGATACTAGGATATGTTTTGTGATTGATATGTAGGGATATGCTATAAGGAATAATGGAATTATCAAAGAAAATAATTTGTGTATTTTATTTTTTTAAATGTAATAATAATTTAAAGAGTAATATTGACCATTTCTTTGACGGTATTAATCTAATCCTATGAAGGGAACTAGTCTCCCAAACTTTCTCATCATATGAGGATATAGTATCATGTGCTATCAAGATAGAGAAATAATTCTCTAATTCATATAATTTTTAAGGTATGTATGAGAAGAATATGAATATATGTAAAAAGAAAAATGAAGGTAATAATGAAAAGAAGGATTTTCTAACATGTAATACTTGTGGAATGAAACACCTTGGTACATTCTTAAAAGTAAAATTAGTTTTATTCAAGTGTGTAGAAAAATTACACCATCCTCATGATTGAAAGGGAAATAAAGAACATTCCAATGTACAATGCTTCCACTATAAGGAGATGTGGAACTAAATAAATAAATGCCCCAAACATCAAGGAAATATAACTCAAATGGAGATAAGGGGTCAATGTCAATATTATGCTATTACTATAAAAGAAGTGGAATTATTAATGTGCTTGTGTTTGGATTAAATAATTATTTTACAGGAGTATTTTAATCATTGGTATTTTTGTTATAAGAATAATTATATGTATAAGGATTGTAATATAGTAGTATTTATTTAATGATTTGAAATCATGTATTGAATGGTACCAAGAAAATTGATTCAGTGGCAAGTTGAACTTCTTGGTAAAAACATTATTGAGGGAGGATAACACTTAATATTTACCTAATGTTGAGATAATAATGATAGAGTTTTTTATAAAGGTAATGGTAACCTTTAAGTTTTATCTAATATTTAATGTTGAGGTAATTATGTGCTATTACAAGTTGGTAAAATTATAGGAATTATATTAATATGGTTTTATAAAAATGGAAAACTCACATGTTTCTAGACATCTTGTCATATCCAGAAAGGCCACAGGGCTTGAACTGACAACCGAAGGATAATAAGGTTTTAACACCTACCATTAACCTATGTGATGTCCTAGTTAACATGTCATTGTTTTTAGCTAAATGATTTGAGGAATAATTATTAATGTTGAACCAGTGGTTTTGATATTGATGTTTATATATTAATGTATTATATTATATAACTTATTATAACCGTATTGGGTTTCTGGAAAATATTTTTAAAAATATGGAAAGACTTTTCACTCTTTTATAAGTCATAAAAAATATTGGATATTAATTTATTATAGTAAGAAATGATGTGTAAAATGGTAAAATCACAACCAAAATATGAATTTGTACCTATTAAATTTAAATATATCAAGTAAGTATATTTTCATATATTATCAATCTAGAAGGTAAAGGAATTCCTCAACACTATGAAAGGGATATTGAAACAAAATTTTATCATTACACCTTCATTTATGTTGAAACGATGGTCTTTTAAATCATCAGAGACTTATTATTTTGAGTTCCTTAACATTCCATTGATCATTCACTTTCTTGTGATCAATGAACTCTGTAACTCTCTATAATTATTTATGCATTTCTTCCATGTCCATATCTTCACTTTCCACTAATGTTCTCCAACTTAGAAACCTAGTTATGTGTTATTCCATATGACCTTTGTACTTCCCTTTCTCTCTTATTAAGAGAATGTTTTATTATGCCTTTTTATGATTGGTTTTACAAAAAAAATTATTTTCAAAATTTCAAACCCTTGATTATCAAGATAAATATTAAATTATGAGGATGCAATTTATTTACAGGGGGAGAATGTAACACCCTAAGATTTTTAAAATAGGAACATCATGTACGATAGTGTGTATGACACAAAAAAACAATATTAGAAGAGAATATAAAATCCTGAGACTTTATGATACATTTCATTTTAAATATATTCAATAAATTTGATATCTTTTTATTCATGCAACACTGAGTTTAAATGAAACATGATACTCTATTAAAATATTATTATTTAAACATAAGCATTATAACCTAGTCATTAAGTTGGTGGGTATGAATAACACTAACTAAATTATAAAGCTTTTATGGTTTAAAATTTTATAAAATAAATTCAATGGTTATCTATTTATTAGAAATAAAATAAGAATCATTTTAATGTAAAAGAAATTTTTTCTAAAAAACTTCATTATTCTAAAAGGCTATTTGATTTCATTATATGAAAATAATTAATAATTAATTTTTACCAATTTTAGAAAAATTATTTCAATAAAATAATTTTTTAAATCATCATATAATAATTATCTTAGGGTTAATTTTTGGTATTTTTCTGAAATGTTTCATTTTTCGATGAATGGTGAAAAATACATATTTTTACTAAAAATGCATTTTTTTTAATTATTTATAAATTTAAATTATATTTTAAAGTGGTTTTAAAGTAAAATTAGTTCAATTATATTTTAATTTAACTAATTTAGTTTATTATAATCAATTTAATATTTAATTTTTATATTAAAACCTTCTATACTTATGAAAATTTTCTCTTTGAAAACCCTCTTTTCATCACATCTGAAACTATAATTTTAAATTTAATTCCACCACTTCTATGAATTGAATTTGGAAAAAGGGATTCCATATTTGGAATCAAAATAATTTATATTATCTAATAATTTAAACTTAATTTTTGACCAAAATGAATAGTGAAAACATTAAAAATTTATTTTCACAGTTAAACTAAAAATATAAGGGTTAAAATTACCTAACTTATAAAAATATTATTTTCTATCCATATTTATAATGAACTGAAATTTTATAAATAAAAATCCCCTTTAAATTTATTTAAATGTATTATTATGTAATATGGTTATAGAAAACACATGAATTTATTTTCTTTTATTATATCATGTCATATTTAATTGACAGTTAAGAATCATTACCACTGATAATATATTCATTAAATAGTGATCACATGATTAGTATAAATACAGGGTTTTAAATAATCCAATTGACACAAAAAAAGGAAGTAATGGCCTCAACCAATAGGATTGTAACCTATGAATCCCATTTATCAGATCTTCTGAGGGACATAGCATCTATGGGGTTTTCTCTTGACCAAGACCAGGATGATATCCAACAACTTAAGCATGAGAGAAACCATTTATAGGATAATTTCAATCTCATCGAGTTCATAATCGAAACCATGTTCACCGAACCACCCCCATGAAATTATCATCATCACTCACCTTACCCTTAGGGAATTTACTGGTGTATTAAATGGATTTCTATCAAGTCCCTAGAAATATGAGTATGTAAATTATTTTGTATATAATAATGAATATATATTCATCCTATTATTGTTACTTTATAAATTACTTTTATTTTGATTCATTGAAACACAAATAGTATTTTTTGTTAATATTCAAATTCAATTGAGGAATCTATTTTTATAAATTAATGTACTTTTTGAATAAATAATATTTTTTAGAAAATATTATTATTAAATAATTTTTATTAAATATAAATGATCATATAATTTTTCTGAATTCAAATGTAATTTTTTTGAGGGTTCAAAAACTATTATTGTCAAAAATCCCAACATTTTCAATAAATGTCAGTTATTATTTTAAAAGTGAAAATTCATATATTTAGAAAATTATTTGAATACAATGAATATTATTTTTGAAATCATAATATTGAAATTATCCATTGGTGAATTTTTCATAATTTTCTAAGACAATCAATATTTGGGTAAAAATTAAATACCATATAAATATACTTTTTGTATTATGACATCATAATGACCCAAAAGTGATGTAATAAATACTATAAAATGTATACACAAACAAATATATTTTTTATATCTAAAATAATGAGATTTTAAGTTTATTTGTTTAATTTTATAAATACATTATGTATCCTCCAAAACCATTAATATATTTTAAGATTTTAAAATAATTTCTTTAAGAGAATGGCTCACCTCCACATAAGAAAGGGTATTATTTTATTAGTTTTTTTTCCTTGACCTTATAAAATAATGAAAACCACTCCCATTTTTTAGAAACCATGGGGAAAACCCAAGTAAAGGGTTTTGGTTTTGGTGATTTTATTATGTAGAGTCCAAAACCTAAATAATAAAGAAATCCCCCTTTTTCCTATATAAACACACCCAAGATCACATTTATATTAACTCAAACTCCTTGGATACTGTCCATAGATTTCCCTATACTCCCTAGATTCCTCCAAAGGTTCTCCCAATCTCTTAATAATCCCCTCACAAACATTTTAAGTCACACACTCTAGTAATGGATTTTTCTATTCACATTTCCATTCAAGCACTTATTTTATGTTATGTCTCTTGAATTCCATTTTATTATTTTGGGATATGGTATTCCATATTCACCTTACTATACATTTAATTTATAAATTATTATATAACCCTTTCACTCTCATTAATCCTATCATGATTCTTTATGTTCACCTATTACCATACCGAAATATAGTTAGGATTCTTTTCTTTATTCAAGTTTCTTCATTATCTTATGCCTTCTATTTCCAAATTTCTAATGTTGGGATTTTTTTCCATGTCCCTATTACTTCTCATTTTATTTATATGTTATGATAGACCCATTTATATCTCATCAACCCATTTTTATAAATCTTTAAGTGACATCATTATGCTGTCGAAATTTCACCACAATTTTTCATGCCAAAATAATTGTGTAGTGAATACCATAACCATTTCCTAAAAAGGATATTAACCTTTATGAACATATACTTTTTGATTGGGTACTTACATGTATTTATTCCACACTCCTTAATCTTGGAATAAATTATGATGATGAATGAACCCTTGTTGTATGATCTATGTGGCACACTTAAGTAATAGAATGAAATGAATGTGATGGGAGCACCTAGAATTATATAGCATTCAAATGCAATGGATAATGTTTAGTCTCATGAGACATCATGTTGGGATAAGGAGTGAACATGATTTATTTATGGGACTTTTTCCACCATGATTTCTTGGAGGTTTATCCTTTTCCTAAGTTTCTGATGCAATGTTTTAAGTTGTTTTCACATTTCCCATGTTATTATTATCATGTTATATCATGTCTAATTGTTCATGTTTATTATTCATACTCTTTTTATACCACATTTATATTACTATTGTCTTAATTTTATTACTTTATTCATGTTATGCCAAGTTTATTCCCTTATTGGGATTTATAGCTCACCCTTTTCTTATGTATATCCCCAGTTTGTCTCATGTAGTTTTAAAAGATATGGAATTTTAGAAACATGTTAAGTATGTTTTTAATAATTTTGTTGTATTCAAGATGCTATTCTATGTACCTAATTCCCTAATACATTATACTTCTCAATATTCCAGGTTGTATTATGTGTACTTTAATGTAATAGATCATGTATTAATGTATAATAAAAAAGAAGTGTTTTTATAGTTGGTATCAAATGAAAAGTTTAGTTAGTTTTGGGATTGGGGTTCTAAAACTCTAGGGAAAACATTAGGGATAAAAATAAGTATAAGAGAACATCCCAAACTTTTGGTAAGTATAGATTAAGTGTTTTATCAAGAAAATATAACCATATCTGGATACTAGAAGTGGAAGTCGTTCAAGAATAGATGTACCTAGGGGTAACAACTCTGACAAGGTTTGTTGGGCATGACTCGGAGTAACATGGTACATGAAAATGAGCCTTACTGTGCATCTGATTTAACACTCCCAAGGGGTATTCTTTGGTAAATTCATAATCTCATTATGAACCATTATTAAGGGAAAAAATACCAATAATAGGAGGACAGTATCCATCAGGTTGCTGCTTCAAGGGCACTCATTGTTAGGGTGGATAGGAAGATAGGGTCCTTGGATCAATCCCTGACCAAGGTAGTGAAGGGGAAATCTCCCAAAAAATTCTCTCTTCCCCATCATTCAGCCTATGATTTGTTAGAACAGAGCCCGGGGGTGTACAAAAGGCTTCAGATGAAGAAAAAATAGATACAGGAGATCTCCCCGCTTTCGTCTCGCACCATGGGCCAAGAGTCTGGGGCCAAAGCCATACATGCACGTATCACTGTTTAAAGTCCGCATCTGGAACACCCAGGGTTTAGGGGCTTGGGATAAATCCAACTTCATTGTTAACGATTTCTTCAACAATTCAGTTGCGATGGTGGAAATCCTTGAACCCAAACTTACTTCAAAACAAATCAAGGAGTGTGCACAGAGGATTAGAGTACGTGGTCACATGCATGGTGACCCTCCTAATTCTCATATCTGGCTATTTTGGAAGGACTACATCAAGGTTGACTTCTTCAGTGCGTCGGACCAGTATCTGGCTACTCGTGTATTTGTAGGTCCTCATGAATCCATCATATCCTTTGTCTACGCAAATTGTATTGCACAGGATAGTAAGGAGTTGTGGCATGACCTAGATGGCATCATCTCATATGACATCCTATGGATCATTGGGGAGACTTTAACATTATCGCACATCCAGAGGAGAAACAAGGCGGGGTGTTTTTCTCAGAAGCACCAGCCAAGAGTTCGTATCATTCATGGCGAGGAATGGGAATATTGATGCATGATATGAGGGGGACCATTTCACATGGTCCAATAATAAACAAGGAGGAACACGCACCTGGTATCTTCTGGACTGGTGTTTGATGAACAAGGCAGCTATTTCTATCTTTCTAGACACCAATGTTACTCACTTGGTCTGGTGCCTTTCCGATCACTCTTCGTTGCGCATTAACTTGGGGTCAGGATCGGCGTGAGAAGAGTATATGAAGTTTTCAAGAATTTGGGTGGAGGAACCTGTTTTCAAAGATATTGTAAGGGAAGAATGGTCTCTCTTTCATATGGGTAACCCGTGGATAATAATCCATAGGAAGTTAAGGTATCTAAATCATTTGTTACATAGATGGAGGAAAACTCTCCCTTTACGCGATTTTGAGCTTGCTGAATTTAGTAGGGTGGTTGAATGCAATGGTAAATGTATGGAATAGTGATGGTATTAAAGTATGTTTAATGAGATAAGGAGGAAAAAGGATCGCCTTTCTGATATCCTTCTGTAGTAGGAACAGGTGGTGAGAGAGGGTGCCAGAGTCTGATGGCTTCAGGAGGGGGACAAGAATATCGGTTATTTCCATGCGTGCATACAAGAAAGACATCATTGTCATAGGCCCAACATCCTAATTGGGGTTGAAACTTACACCAATGACCTTGAGGAAGTGGGGGAGCTGGCCAGCGCTAGCATTAATGATCTCCTAGAAGGCCCCAATCCCAACATGATCGAAGGGTATCCAAGTGGGGAAGCAGATGTTTTTGAAGGCATTAAAAGATGTGTGTTGGTGGATGTGGATGAAAGGTTGAGAAGGCCTCTGAAAGAATAAGAAGAAGTCTATGAGGCGTTCTGGACCTTGAACCAAGATAGTGCACCAGGGCCAGACAGTATTCTAGGTTCTTTTTATAGGGCATCTTGGGAAACTATTAAGGGGATATCGTGAGAGCAGTAAAATACTACTTCCAAGGGGGGAACTTTCCATGTATTGCATGTGAAACTAATATTATTTTACTTAATAAGGTGTTAAATCCCCAATACATTGAGCATTATCATCCTATAAGTATGTGCAACTTTCTGTACAAGGTTCTCGCAAGTATTCTTAATAGAATGATGGCTCCCTACTTGATATCTTGGTTGGCTCCAGAGCAGGATGGTTTTATTGAGGGGTGTTCAATACAAGGGTAGATTGGAATAGTGCAGAAGATGGTGAGTGACATCAATAAAAAATTATTCAAGAGTAATTTGGTGATTAAATTGGACATGAGCATGGCATATGATAGGATGGAATGTGACTTTATTCTCAGGGTTTTGGCCTGCATAGGGTTTTCCTACTGGACCAGGGACCTTATGTTTTGGTGCTTCAGCTCAACGTGGATCTCAACTTCTTTTATGGGAAATCAATTTGGTTTCTTCAAGGATTGTAGAGGTCTTAGTAAAGAGGATCCCCTCCCTCCCACTATTTTTATCCTATCCCAAAATGCTCTTAGCTACTCCATTAACCAGGGGCTTCACATTGGAAAATACTTTCGTACAGGAACCGGCATGCTTCAAGGGGAACCTTGCACTTGATGTTTGTGGATGACATGATTCTATTCATCAATGGTAGTAAGATATCAGTGCTTGGGATGAATTAGATCCTTGGTTATTACTATAAGTGGAGTGAGCAGGTGTTCAATAGGGAGAAAAGCCTTTATTTCACTAAAAATAAGATCTCAAGAAGGAGGGAAAGGATCTGTGATGCGAGTCTGAATATGAGAAGAGGGAGTTTTCATATAGAGTATCTCAGAGCGCTAGTTAGTACTAACTATCTCTGTGTGAATCACTTTGATAAAATCATTAGTAATATCATAGGGTGCATATCCAATTGGAATAATAGGTTATTATCTTTTGGTGGTCGCATAACACCCATCAACAGTGTCTTGGTGTCTATCCCCATGCACATTCTCTCCACCCTGAAGGTTCCAAAAAAAATTATTACTAACATCGAGAGGATTTTGGTGGCATTTATATGGGATGGGTAGATGGAATGAATACACCACTAGGCTTCGGGGGAGTGCCTGTTAAGACCTATTTCATAAGGGGGAATCAATTTGAGGAACATTTCTTTTACTACGCAAGGGTTGTATGCAAAACTCACATGGGAGGCTATGGAAGGAAAGACCCTTTGGGGCATGATCATTCAAGATAGATATGGTCAGGATGTGAATATACAAAGTTAAAACCCTTTGAAGATATGGAAGAAGATTCGTCTCTATATTGAGACCCTGAGACCTCTATCGCGATGGATGGTGGAAAAAGGTGATATTAATTTCTGGGAGCATAACTGGGGGTGGCAGGCTATGGTTTCTAGGATTCCACAATCCTTTAATTTCCTCCAGGGAGGCATGTGATCATCTTGTTTTTATTCAGACCATCCTTGATGAGGACCAACAGAACTGTTTCAATAATATTGTGCTTATCGATGATCCGGACATATTCATTTTTCTGGGTTCCATGTCGAAAGAGTTCTCAATCAATGATTTTTTTCATGTGAGGATGGTTCCAATTAATGTCGACCCATGGGGGAGCTGTTGTGGTGCAAGTAGGTGTTGTCTAAATTTAATTTCCTGTTATGGAGAGTAAGACATAATGCTCTACCCACGGATGATAGAATTCAACACATGGGGGTTATCCTAGCTTCCAAGTGCTAATGCTGCAAGGATCCTAAATTGGAAATAGTGGGAACCTATTTTTGGATAGCGAATGGGAAAGATGGGTGTGGAAGGCGCATGGGGCCTTCACTGGCTGGGAGAATCAAGGAGGAATGTTGGACGATTTCTTCAGTTTTTTGTTCCAGGGGGCGGTTGATCGGGGTCCCAAGAGGAAAGGTCGGGTCGTTATCCTCGTATTGGGCTTCTGGATCATCTGGAAGGCTCAGAACGATTCTCTACACAACAATAAAATAGGTTATCACACCAGAATCACCTTCAAAATGAGGAATATGTTGTTGGACATGACCATCTTGTGCACCAATTTCCAGGCTGCTCCATCGGTAAGGCCTTCTCTTCTGAATCATGTTGTACCTAACCAGGACAGCAGGCAGGGGCAGGGGAATTGGGTCTGTTGGCACTATCCCATCTATGGTTTCAAACTAAACTTGAAAGGATCTTTTCTCAATGGGGAGATGCGTGGTGGAGGCGTAATCAGGGATAGGGATGGGTCAGTCATTGCTACATTCTCATCTTGGTATGGGAGGGGTGATGTTGTGCAGGGGGAGGCCATGGCCATGGTCACTGGGCTAGAGTTATGAAAACAAAGTCATTTCAACCTTAAGACAGTGGAGACGGACTCAATGATCCTCTATAATGAATTATCTAGCATTAATAAGTACCCTTGGAACATTTATTAAATGATTAGGAAGTGTAAACAGCTCATGGGAGTCCATACAGAGATCACTCATACTTGGAAGAAAGGCAACATGATAGCTGACTTCTTGGTATCCGCAGCTCCTTTGAACCAAAGTATATCCTAGTTCCTTCACTTTGGTTCCTTTACCACTGAGGGAATAAATTTTATTGTTAATGATTCTTTGGGCCTTCACTACATTAGACCCCCTTGATTCATCTTTTTTGTGGCTTTCTTTTAAAAAAATCAACAAAAATGTTAGTATTTAGTTGGTCATTGGATTCCACTTTATATGTTTAATAGTTTAAAATACCATTCCCTAATTTTTATTTTATTATATCCAATGGTCGAAAATAGGAGTAATCGAGTAAACAATCAATGCGATGGGAAATGTGGTGACTTCCCCAATGAGATGTCCAACCTAATGGGGGTAGGAATCTCAAACATTATGACAATACTCTCTCAGCTAAATCATGTTCTGAATAGAAACTTGGATCAAGAGGAGCACCCAAATCCCCCTAAGAGAGAACAAGTAGAGATTGTGACCTATATTCAACAAAGGAATCTAACTTTCAATGGATCATCTGACCCCTTAATCTCAAAATAGTGGATCAACTTCATTGATAAGATCTTATCCATCCTTCAATGTTCTGAGCAAGATAAGGTTCTACTTGATGTTTATCGTATAGAGAGCTAATCTGATCAGTGGTGGACATTGATAAAAAATACAAAGCTTGAGGAAGAGATCAAAGCAATGGGGTGGAAGGAATTATGGAAAAAAAATTGATAAATATTTTCCTTGCACTATCCATATTAAAATAGAAAGGTATTATCTTTCCCTAAAGATAAAAGATGATGAATCTATCAAGGCGTATGAGGAAAAATTGACAATACTTGTACGATATGCCTCCAGCTTTGTTGTTACCCCCAAATTCAAAGTGAACCGCTTATTTGGTGGGATAAAACCTAGTTTATGAAAAGCCCTAGTGATCCATGACTTTGATAGCTATGAAGAAATTTTCTGATGTGCCCTCAAAGTCAAAATGGTGGTCATCTAATCTCAAAGGTATTGTAGGGATAGAAAGAAGAAAGTGGAATTTAATTCTAGAAGTATGATGGATAAATCTAATGATGCTAAGAAATATCAGCATCCCACTTGTTAAGCGTGCTTGGGAAAGAGTAGTACTAGGATGGGTGACCTCTTTGGAAGTACTTCTATCAAAGGTTTGGAAATAAGCTCCTTGGAAATTTCCTGACGGTGAAAAGGAAATGATTTAGGTGTGGGAATGAATGGAGCCTAGATAATTATTTCCAAAAAGAGAAACCCACTAATGTGATGGAGGAAAAGAATGCTTTAGTCAAACCTTATCTCATTATTCATTGCTACAAATGCAAGGAACCAAGGAACTTTGAAAATCAATTCCCTAATCCAAGGTTTTTTAGAGACAACCAACAACCTCCAAGGCATTAAGGGTGAGCTTTTTCCATCACAACCACTGAGGTGGATCTAGACAATGAAGTGGCAATAGGTATTCTAGTGATGCATTCAAGGATAGAAAACATACTTTTTGATTTTGGTTCTACACATTCCTTTATATCATGAATGTTTAGTATAAATATTCAAACACCACCACAAGTCTTGGAAGTAGAGTTATTGGTCAGGATAAAAAATGGGGTAATTATTACATCCCATGTATAGAACTTCATCCCTATCACAATCTGTGGGAAGAACTTACCAGAAAACCTTATCATACTACCTTTGGTGTAATTTGATGAAATTTTTTATATGGATTGACTTTCCCAATATAGATCCAATATAAATTTCAATGAGAAGGAAAACACTCTTTGTATTATGAATCGACCCCCGATTCTATACAAGTGAAAGGATGAGGATAAATCTTATTTATATCTAATGTATCAATCATGGATATTATTTTCATATAATCAATTATGTCTACATAAAATGATTGAATCTAAAGAAATAACCATCCTCAAATGAATGCTTCTTGTGAGGGAATATATTGATGTGCTTCTCGAAGAATTTTCTGGTCTTACTCCTAACTAAGAGGTTTAATTTTTCAATCAAGAATATACTTGGGAAATTTCCATTATCCAAGACTCCATATAGATTGGTTGTTATAAAACTTGAAGATATAGAGAAAAAACAATAGGAGAATCTGGATAAAGGGTTCATATGCCCAAGTGATTCACCATAGGATGCAGCGGTACTCTTTGTCAAGAAAAATGATGGGTCAATGTGCCTTTTTATTGATTATTGTGAGCTCAAAAAGATCATGATAAAGAAAAAGTATCCTCTGCCATGGATTGATGACTTGTTCTATTAGTTTCATAGAGAACAATACTTATCTAAGGTGGATATATAGTCATAATATTACTAAGGTAAGGTAAATAATGAGGATATTCCCAAGACTACTTTTTGTATAAGGTATGGGCACTATGAGTTCATAGTGATGCTTTTTAGGCTCACTAATTCTCTATAAATCTTCATGGACTTGATGAATAGTGTATTTAGATAATACCTCAAAAAATTGTGGTAGTATTTATATCTGATATTCTATTATAATATAAAACTGAGGATCATGAGGAGCATTTGAGAACTATGCTAAAGGCCTTGTGAAAGGAGAAGTTTTATGCCAAGTACAGCAAATGTGAGTTCTGGTTGAAGGAAGTCACATTCTTGGGGCATATCATCATAAGAAATGGGATATCTATGGACCCTTAAAAGATATAATTAATTTAAGGATAGTTGATACCAACATATGTGATAGATATCTGTAGTTTCCTTGGATTAGCTGGGTATTATCATTGATTTGTGGAGAATTTATCATGATTATAAAACCCTCTAACCAAGATAACCCAGAAGGGATTCAAGTATTTGTGGAATGATAAATGTGAATAAATATTAAATGAATTGAAAATTATTCCTATCACTACCTTTGTACTCAAACTACCCACAAGTGGAGAACTTTTCATGGTATTCAGTGATGCTTTGAAGAAGGTATTAGGTTGTGTGTTAATACAGAATGAACAAGTCATAGCCTATTCTTCAATTCAGTTGAAAGTTCATGAATAGAACTACCCAACACATAATCTGGAGTTGGTTGAAGTAATCTTAACTTTGAAAATATGGCAGATTTATCACTTTGGGTAGAATTGTTAAATATATATGGATCACAAAAGTCAAATATATAATTACATAGAAAGAGTTGAATATGTGCCAACAAAGATGGTTAGAGTTGATCAAGGACTATGACTGATTGATTCACTATCATCCTGGGAAAGAAAAGGAGTGATATTTTCTCTAATTAGAAAGGATACAAAAAATCTATTATTAATGAGATTTAATAGGGATCTGATCTTCTTGTATTTAGAAAGGATGGAAATGGGAATCATAAAAGAAGGAACATCATCAATCTTTTCACTAATGATTTGACAATAATCTCTTCTGAAGATATTAAAAGATACTCAAAAAGATTATGTGGGAATTTAAAATAAAGTGTAAACTATAAGGAAATGGAAGTCCTTGGAGTTTAATGTTAATAAATAAGAAGTTATGAGATTTCATCCATGACTATGTGTATCATTAAATCCTGAGTTAAATAAGGAACTTGGAACACTCAATTCTTCATTTTTTAGGAATTTATTTTATTTATTTTTTATCCCACATTTATCCCTTGGCTTTACTAGGTGTTTTTGGTGAAAAGAGATTTGTTGGGGCATTACAACATGGTGTGCATGGTTGGCACATAGTTTTCCGAATCGTACGCCCTTTCCCAGGTAACCATGAATCCAAGTGTCATTTTTGGACAGAGTTGAATCGCATGGTTGGCATATAGTTCAGAAACTGTGTGGGCTAACTGTGAAGCCTTCTCCTCTTAGATAGTGAGGGGCACATAGTTGTGGCATGAGTTGGAAACTCATGCGAGAAAATTGTACGACTTGTCCATGTCATTAAAAATTGGATTTTTATCTTTTTTATTCCTTGATTACAAACCCTAAACACCCCTATTCCTCCCCAATCAGGATTATCTTGCATGGTCACCTCTCCCTCCTCCCTTGTAACCATTGGAACCTTATTTTAGTGGTATATTTGGTGTTGTTTCTCCATGATTCTTTAATTAAGTCCATTATTTCTTGGTTTCTTCCTCTTTTCTAGGGTTTCTCTTCTTCTCTCTTGGGGTTTCATACTTCCAGTGGATGTAGTGATCAATTTGTGGTTTGATCTTGTTCTTTAGGGTTTAATTTTGATAATTATTTGGTTTGATATTTCTTTATAGGGTCCCTTGTTGGTGATGTTGTGGTTTAGCACCTATTTCTAGAAGTTTCTACACCTGAGGTAGGTTGTTCTATGCTTAAAAATTATTTAGTGATTTTGATATGCTTTCTTTGCTTCTTGGTTTTGTTTTATAAATTGTATATGAGGTGAAAAATGTCGTTTTGAATGTTTTTAAGGTTCGTATGGCTTGAAAGTGGTTTCTATAAAGTAAATTGGTTGTTTTTAAAGTCTGTTCTTGTTGTGCTTTTTGAAGGTGTTTCATAAATAGTGCAAGTGGTTTAATTGATTTTTAAAGTGTTATGAAACATGTTTTGGAATAGTATTGGTGTGGATTTGGATTTGAAAGTAGTTTTGGTTATGGGAAAGGTGAATTATCAAGTGTTTTTATATTTATTGGCATGTGTGCATGTGAATGTAGTGATCTATGTGACTTGTGAAATGAAAATTGAGCACAAAGGGAAACCTGGTTTTCTAGGTGGGGGAACTTGGACAAGTATGCTAGTTGACTTGGAAGTGTCTTGTCCTAGATTCATCTAGAAGGATTGAATATTACAATATTAAATAAATCATAATGATGATTGGAACCACTAGGCCCTTGGGATATTCCCTCCCAGTGGTTCGTCCACAATAACGCTATTGGTTGTGGTTTTTATACTACATTTCACCAAGAAACAAGGTTCCTAGTGTCCCATTTTAGCTATTTATTATGAGGTTTTTTTGTGATTTAGTGATCTATTTATATATCATACTTACCATCAACAGGTGGTGCTCTTTGTTGGTTATTTCAAAAGAAAATCATGTGTTCCCTTAAAATGTTTTCTATAAAAATGTTTCAATATTTTCCTTTATAAAACTTTCATATTAATTTTTATTATAATGTTTTGTCTTGGAATATATTTATTGGGTGAAAACCTACTAGGCTTTGGCTCACACCCTAAATACACCTTCAATTGTATGTAGACCTTGTTATAGTTTACTCGGGTAAATGAAAGGTGTATCGGGATGGAAGTTTGGGTTTCTAGTGGTTTTCTATTGTAGGTGTTGGTGGTGGTGGCATGGGGATGATGCTCCTCATATTTCTTGGAGGTTTTTGGGATATCCTTGTTGTTCCCTTTTGTTGTAGCTCTTTTTTTGTTTAAATTTGTAAAACATTGAATCTGAAAATTGGTATTCCTTATTTAGATTTGGTTATTTATCATTGGGAAGTTTATTTCTATTGGTTTTTTATGCTTGTAAAAATGATTGAAATCATTCCCAAGGTATCTTTTTGATACCTAGGAAGTGGTTTCCAGCCCATGGTGATCAATAATTTCCCTCAGTTCATGACATGGACTAGGTCGGGTGTTGGGTCGGATGGCACTCCAACATGGTTCCTGAAAAAATGGTATCAGAGAAGGTTACGCTTTTTTGGGTCAAGTTATTTCGAGATGAGTCTAGATAGATAGGAGATATTATTTTTAGGGATTGAGGTTCAAGTTGTGAGCAGGGTGTCTGGCCAGCACACCTCATGACAGAACTTGAGTCTCCATGGGATGTTGGGATTTTGTTTGAATTCTCCTCTAGGTTAGACGTACAGGCTGCAGACTGTATTTGGACACTAGTTGGAGGTGGAGTGTTTTGGTTGTCATGTTATTGTGATAGATTTTATTTGTTTAGATTTATGGATTTTGGTAATTGTTAATATTACTGAAATTTTTTAGAATGGTTTTATTGATAGTTTTTCTTGTGGTTATTGCTTCTTGTGGAAAAATGTCTCCCTGTAGAATTCTTGTGAAAATTGGGGAAGAGGCTGGAGAGATTTCTCCCTTTCCAATTGATTAGAGACTAGTGTAAGATGTGGTTCGTTCTATCCAAGATCTGAGACAGGGAGTGGGTTCTAGTATTTCTCTGCTTAGAGAATTCGAACCAGTTCCTTTA
This sequence comes from Viscum album, assembly GCA_963277665.1. NCBI lineage: Eukaryota > Viridiplantae > Streptophyta > Magnoliopsida > Santalales > Viscaceae > Viscum > Viscum album. The sequence goes on from OY728145.1 coordinate 953,963,890, forward strand.
AAGGAAAAAAACTCAGGAGTTTCTTAATAACAAGCTTCCTTATTTATGAGGAAGTATTGAACCTCGGGAATTAGAGGAGTGGATAGATAATATAGAGAATATTTTCTAGTTCCTTGACACTAATGAGGTATTTAGGGTGAAATTTTCTTCATTCTTTCTAGAAGGTCCCAGTTGGATGTGGTAGGACTCAGTGGTCTGAACTAGGAAGAATGAGCAGATGAGTTGGAAAGATTTCAAGGTTGTTTTCAATGAGCAGTATTGTCTCAAGGTTTTAGCCTGTGCTAGGTCCTGAGAGTTCATGGATCTTACCCAAGGAGATAGGAAAGTGATGGAGTATGTTAACTACTTTTAATATCTAGTTTTTTATTCACTAAAAATCATTTCCAATGAGCAGATGAAGGCTTAGAGGTTCGAAAGGGGGTTGCAGTAAGTGATTTATTCTCAAGTCTTTAAATTTAAGATGAAAACCTATTTTGATGCAGTTAACTAGGATTATATGGTGGATATTGATCATAATGTAAATTCTAGTTCCTTTAGGGTTGTGACATTAGTGGGTAGTGCCATCTCATCAAATAAGAAGTAGAAGCGGGATGAGCAGGGGAAGAAGGGAGGTGGTACTTAAACCCATCCTTCCTGGTTGTCTTTTTCTATTGATTATGATGTTGGTTCAGTTGTGTGCCATTTTTTTGGTAAGGCATGGAACATATGACCTATGTTTATATCTCCTCTCATACCTTGTCACTGATATGAAGCTATGGAGCACTTGTAGCTCTTTTGAAAAGTGATGCATCCTTATTAGAGTGGTGTGGAATATATAGATTCTAGGGGGATGTTAGCCCATTCAAAACCATCAAAGTCAGTAGGTTATCGGTTTAATGGTTGTGATGGTAGATTTGGATCATCTTATTAGTAGAGTTAATTTAGGGAAGAGCTACAGGATAGTGGTCATTCTCAGAGTTAGACTGAGACTAGGAAGCTTTATGCGGTGGATCGACCACCAACGTAATCATATGCAGGGCTTGTAATAGTTTGAGGTACCATTTTTATTTCCTCATATGTATTTATTTTCCTCTTTGATACTAGTGATTCAATCTCTTTTATATCTTCTCTCCTTATTGATGTGTTAAAATTTCCAACTGAGATTATGCCTTATGTGATAGAGTTGGTAACGCTAATTGGTAAGAAGCGAGAGAAGGGTATCGGGTGTCCTTCATGTGCACTAACCATGTTAGGGGTTGAGTTGTAATGGGATCTACTTGTTTTTTATATGAACCACTTTGACCTAATCCTTGGTATAGATTGTATGGTTCCCTTTTAGGTGCACATCGATTTTTATAGGCGGTGAGTGAGTTTTGTGGAACCTGATGGGAGTACCCAGGTGTTTCATGGTGAATGGGATCCTTGGTTAGGATGTGATGGACCTCCACTCCTATAATTGGGTAATATCATTTTCTAGGTATCGTCTCTCATGTTGGAGGATGGTGGTGGTTCACCTAAGGATAGATTACCTCCCATGGTGGATGAGTTTCCAGATAATTTTTCTGGTTTCCTCTGGATTGAGATGTGGAGTTCTCTATCAATTTGGAATCGATAACACAACCAATATCGCTTCCCTTGTACCGTATGTTCCCCCATTTAGTTGAGGGAATTAATGTTACATTTGGAAAATTTTTAATCCAAAGGATTCATTACCCTGAGCATCTCTCCTTGGGATACCCCAGTCTTGTTCGCAAAGAAGGATGATGGATCTCTCTAGTTATCCATTGATTACTGAAAGATGAATAAGGTGAACATCAAGAATAAGTATCCATTTCCCTGCATTGATGATTTTTTTGATCATCTTAAGGGGGAAAGGTGGTTCCCAAAAATTGACTTGTGTTCTGGTTATCACCATGTCAGAGTTATAGAGGTGGACATCCCAAAAATAGTGTTCTGAAATAGATATGGCCATTTTGAGTATTTGGTCAAGCCTTCTAGGTTGAAAAATTCTCCAGCAGTATTTATGGTTCTTTTGAATAGGGAGTTTCACCAATATCTCGATTACTTGATTATAGTATTCATGGATGACATTCTGGTTTATTCTGAATCTGAAGAGAAGTATTAGCGGCATTTGTGAATCATGTTGGGAACTCTTCAGGACCATCGTCTCTATGCTAAATTTTCTAATTGTGCCTTATGGATTAAAGAGGTAAAGTTTATGGACCACAATATCTCAGAACATGGGGTTTCAGTGGACCTTGAGAAGATCAGTGGAGTAATGTCATGGTAATGGTCGAATATTTTTTTTTTGAGATCACAGGCTTTCTAGGCCTGGTAGGATATTACAGGTGATTAGTTTGGGACTTCTCTCATCTTTCTTCATCCATTATGGTGATCACCTAAAAAGGGGTGAAGTTTGAATGGATCTGAGAGTGTCAAGTGTCCTTTTAGGATCTTAAGAGGCAATTTACTATCTCCCATGTGTTGATCTCTCCAAAATCTGTGAAGGTGTGTGTATTATATTTTGATGCCTTAGGTTTGGGTCTTGGGTGTGTGATTATTCAAAATGACAATGTGGTGGTGTATGGCTCTCACCAACTCTGAACACATGAAAATAACTACCCAACCCATGACCTAGAGTTAGTAGCAGTGATGTATTCCCTAAATATGTAGTGTCATTATCTTTTTGGGTAGAATTATATAGTTTATTCAGATCATAAAATCTTGGCATACATTTTCTCATAAAAGGATTTAAAATTGAGGTAGCATCATTGGGTTGAGTATCTCTAGGATTCAATTTTGATAACATGTATACCCTAGGAAAAGGTTTCATTTTGAAAGATGCTTTGAGTAGGAAGGTGCCAATGTAGGTGATTAAAAGGTCCAGTGATGAGTGTAACTTGATTGGGCTTTTTGCTCAAATTCACTTGGAGACCAAGGAGCACATTGGAGGTGCATTCTTGGAAAGTGTTCAGTTGATTCCCTTTTTATGGAATTGATTTGGAAAGATCATCCTAATGATGAGTTGTTCCAATATTCCATGAATTTACTTCATAGTGGGGATACGCCTTGTTCCTGGTTATTGTCACCTAAAGGAGTTTTATGTTTCAAGGGTCTCTTTGCATTTGTATTGTCATTTTGAAAGGTGGTGATGAGGGATAGTCATCAGTCTCAGTGGTTCATTCATCCTGATGCTTCCATGATGTATTATGATCTATGTTGGTAGTTCTGGTGTCCAGTTATGATGTGGGATACAACTAACTTTCTATCATAGTGTTATATGTGTTATCATGTTAAAGTATAGCACCAAAGGCCCTCCAGTTTTCTTCAACCACTACCTATTACTACCTAGGAGTGGGACTAGATCTCTGTGGACTTTATTATTGGCTTCTATCATACACCTCAGGGAAGGAATTTTATTTGGGTTGTGATATACCATTTAACCAAATCATCCCATTTCATTCTAATCAAAGATTCAATAAAGGTGGATGATTTGGGCTGGATATATGTTCAAGAGGTAGTGAGGCTTCATGGTGTGTTGTCATAAATCATCTCAGATAGGTACCCCTATTTTATCTATCAATTTTTTGAAGGCCTTGAAAAGAAAATGGGGTCACACGTCAAATTGATCATGGTATACCATCCTCAAACAGATGGTCAGACGGAGTGAGAAAATTAGATTTTTCAAGACATGCTTTGGGAATGTGTGTTGGATTTCATCAGTTCATGGGATAGCCATTTGGAATTGGTTGAGTTTGAATTTAACAATAGATACCAATATTCGATTGGAATGGATCCTTTTGAGGTTCTTTATGGTCAGTCATGTCAGTCGCCTTTATGTTGGATTGAGGTGGGTGAGACCACATTGTTAGGACCAAGCCTTGTGCGATATACTTTTGATAAATTTATGTTAATTAGGAAGAATTTTTTGATATCTCAGAGTTGATATAAATATTTTTTCGACCAGATTCATTGAGATTTGGTTATTTTTTTGGGTGATTGGGTGTTCCTAAAGGTGTCACCTTGTTTGGTTCATCGTCTTTTGGGTAAGTAAGGAAAGATAACTCCTAGGAATATCAGAACTTTCTAGAACACCAAGTGGGTTGTTAAGTTGGCATAAAAGTTAGGTTATTCTTCACAATTAACATTGATTCACGATGTGTTCCATGTTTCTCAATTGAAGATGTATAACCTAGATTTGTCTCATGTACTGAATTGGGAAGAGATGGAAATAGATCCAGATTTTTCAGTCTCTAAATGGTCACTACTGATTATAGATTCCTAAGAGAAAGTCCTCCATGGGAAGTATATTCCATTGTTACATGTTCTTTTGAAGCATAAAAATTATGAACATGAGACTTGGGAGTGGAATTCTTGGGTTGAGGCAGAGTATCTATTTTTTTTCTCTGATCAAGATTTGGGTTGACTTTTTGGGGATGGAAAATTTTCACAGTAGGGATAATTATCACACCTAGGTCTTCATTTTTATGTATTTATTGTCTTTATTTTTTATCCCACATTTATCCCTTGTCTTTACTAGGTGTTTTTTTTTTGAAAATGATGTTTTTGGGATTTACAGCATAGTGTGCATTGTTGGCATATAGTTCTCCTAACCATGCACCATTTCCCAAGTAACCATGCATCAAAGTGTCATTTTTTAGATAGAGGAGAATCACATAGTTGTCGCATGGTCTAGAAACCGTGTGGGATAACCATGCAATCTGATCCTCTTGGATGATGAGGGGTGCACGATTGCCTCATAATTTGGAAAACCACGTGGGAAAACTGTGTGACTTGTCTATGTTAATAAAAATGAATTTTTATCTTTTTTATCCTCCCAATTTTTAACCCTAATAAAACCCTTATTCTTCCCCACCTGGGACTCTAGATCCTAGGAACCTCTCCCCCATCCCTTGAGACCCTTAGACCTATATTTTTGTGGAATATTTGGTGTGGTTTTTCCATGATTCATCAAGTAAGTCCCTCATTTCATGGTTTCTTCCTCTTTTCTAGGGTTTCTCTTCTTCTCTATTGGGGTTTCATACTTCCAGCAGATGTGATGATCTATTTTGGGTTTTATCTTGTTCTTTAGGGTTCAACTTTTTTTTGGTTCAATATTGCCTTTATAGGGCCCCTTGGTGGTGTGGTTATGGTTTACCATTGATTTCGAGAAGCTTCTACACTTGAGGTAGGTGGTTCTATGCTTAAACATTATTTAGTGATTTTGATATTCTTGCTTTGCTTATTGGTTTTGTTCTATGCATTGTATATGAGCTTCAAAATGTGTTTTTGAAAGGATTTAAGGTGTGTATGGATTGAAAGTTGTTTTTCTAAATGAAATTTATTGTTTTTCAAGTGGTTCCTTGTTTTTATTTTTTAAGGTGTTTCATAAATGGTGAAAGTGGTTTAATTAATTGTGAAAGTGGTGTGAAACATGTTTTAGAATGGTTTCGATGTGTGTTTGGGTTTGAAATTGGTTTTGGTTTTGGGAATGGTGACTTATCAAGTGTGTTTATATTGATTGGAATGTGTGTGTGTGTGTGAATGTAGGGATCTATGTGAGTTGTGAAATGAAAATTGGGCATGAAGGGAAACTTGGGTATCTAGGTGGGCCGACTAGGACTAGTAAACTAGTTGACTTGGAAGTGGCTTCTCTTGGTTCATCTAGAAGGATTGACAATTACAACATTAACTAAATCATGATGATTATTGCAGACTATCAGTCCCTTGGGATGTTCCCTCATAGTGGATTTTTCATGAGAATGTTGTTGTTTTTGGTGGCTATATCACATTTCACTGAGATTCGAGGTTCCTAGTATCCCATTTTAGATAGTGCCTATGGGGTTTTCCTATGATTTAGTACTCTCTTGAGATATCATACTTTCCATCAGCATACAGTGATCTTTGTTGGTTATTTCAAAACAAATCATGTGTTCCATTAAAATTTTTTCTATAAAAACGTTTCAAACATCTCCTTTATAAAACTTATATATTAATTTGTCTTATAATTTTTTGGTTTGGAATATCTTTATTGGGTGTCATCCTACTGGGATTTGGATCACACCCTAAATACACCTTCAGTGTGTTTGAAGACCTTGTTATGTTTGACTCGAGTAAAGGAAAAGTTTATCAGGATGGTGGTTAAGGTTTCTAATGGTTTTCTCTTAGAGGTGTTGGTGGTAGTGGCATGGGGATGATGATCCTCTTTTTGCTTGTATATTTTTGGGATAGTATTGTTGTTACCTTTTATTGTATCTCTTTTGGTTTTTTCTAAAGTTGTAAAAACTTGAATTTTAAAATTGTTATGCCTTGTTTGGTTTTGGTTATTTATCGATGTGATGATTATTTTTTCTAGTTGTTTATACTTATGAAAATGGGTGAAATAATTCCCAAGGAATGGTGGATAAGGTGAGGAAGGATTCATGAGATTTGGGTCATGAATATGTGTACCATCCAATCAAGAGATAAATAAGGAGATTCTGAATAATGCATATAGCTCAACCTTATCTATTAATCCAAGGAGAAAAAAGATATATCGATATCTCTGAGATAATTATTGGTGGGAAAATATAAAGAAGGATATTACTGAATATACATCAAATTTCCAGGTATGTTAGTAAGTAAATTCTAAAAGGAAAAATTCTAAGGTATGATGCAACCATTACTCATACCAATATGGAATTAGAAAAGCATCACTATGGACTTTGTCACCAGACTTTCAAAGACATCCTAAGGAAATGATGCTATATGGGTTTTTGTGGATCGTCTCACAAAGATAGCTTGCTTTATCACAATTTTAGAGGACTTCTCACTGGACCAATTGGCAAAGATATACATCAAAGAAGTGGTAAGCCTATATGTAGTACCACTATCAATTATATCAGGTCGGTATCCAAGATTCACTTCCAAGTTGTAGAAAAGTCTTCATCATGCTCTGAACACTAAGTTGAACTTAAGAGCAGCCTATCATCCTCAAACTGATGGAAAATCTAAGTGAACTATTCAAATACTGGAAGACATGTTGAGATCATGTTCTATGGAATTTAATGGAGGATGGGATGTACATCTTCCTCTGTTTGAATTCTATTACAACAATTGTTTCAATTCAAGCATCCAAATGGATCCATATGAATCCCTTTATGGGAAAATATATAGAACACTAGAATAATGGGATGAAGTCAGTGAACGTAAACTTCTAGGACCTAAAATAGTTGAAGAAATAGTGGATAAGGTGGAAACCATTTAGCATCACATCAAGGAATCCCAAAGTCAACAAAAGAGCTATGTGAAAAATCATCGATGATACCATGAGTTTAAGGTTGGAGACATGGTATTCCTCCACATATCTCTATGTAAGAGGATCATGATATTTGGGAAGAAGGGAAATCTAAGTACCAGGTACATCAGCCCCTTCTAGATTATTAATCAGTTTGGAGTTTTGGCCTATCGACTAGAACTTCCAGCAACCATGTCTCAAGTAAATGATGTATTCCACATATCCCTCTAGAGGAAGTACATATTGGATCCCTCACATGTACTGAATTTAGAGGTGGTATAGTTAGAGAACGGTCTCTCTTATCAGGAGAAACTAGTGAAGATCTTGGATTGTGGAGATAATGTTTTACGGTACAAGACTACTCACCTAGTCAAACTGCTATGGTAGAACTATAAGTATGAAGAGGCAACATGGAAACTAGAGGAAGTGATTAAGGTGAAGTACCCACACTTTTTTTCACCATAGTATGTAAAAACAAAATTTTGAGGGAGAAATTGCATAAGGGGAAAATGTAACAACCCATAATTCTATAAATAGAAATTCCCTTCATATAATTATTCTATATATTATTAATCAAATAAATCACATATAGAATACAATAAAAACTTTATAAATGAATAATGAATCAAATAAGAGGTATTTCTAGAAGTTAAGGAACTTATACTAATGGAGTAGTAACTTGGCCTTTGGAATAGTAATATGACCCTTATGAATATTAAACCAGCCAATAGAGTAGCAAACTAACCAATAAAAGTATAATAAAATTTAGGCATCTTATAAATGAAAATATGACATAATGATACTATAGTATAAGTAAATAAATTTTTCAAAAATAATAAATTAAGTTTTGGTATTTTTGTGAAACATAAATGTTTATTTAAAATTTTATAATTAATATAATGATTTAAAAGAAAAATTATTTTCATAAAATAGATTCATAAATTAAAATTTTGTTTCCTTATTATTATAAGGTAATTTAATGAGACCTTAATTAATTTTTCAAAGTGTAATAAAATCAGTTATAATTTCAAAATCAGTATTTTCCAAGTAAATGATGATTTTAATTAAAAATTATATTTCTCAAATTTATAAAATTATTTTCATAAAATAGAGTTGATTTTTTAATTCTACATGCCGAAAAATAGTTAAGTTTATTTTTGGTATTTTTCTAAATACATGATATTTGTTGAATATTAAAATATGATAATTTACGATAAAAGATAAATAAAATAATTATTTAGTAATAGATGATGTATGGCTGATGGAAGCCCATAATATAGAACTCTCATTAATTATATTAAATTATTTAGTGATAATACTCAAAATATTCATAGTCTTGAGGAAAAATAATAAACTAATGAATAAAATAATGAGAAACACCCCCTCTTCTCCCCTATGAATACCACCCCTCACCACACTTCTCCTCACACCTTTTAAGATTTCTGGCTTGTCCAAATTCTAAAAAATATTATTCCCAAGTCTGTCCCCCAGATCTAAGATCCATTAGCCTTAACAAAATACCAAACCCCTTTCCCTAAGAAGGTTCTCAAGGAGGAGAAATTCAAGTGATAAAACCCTCTTTCATTTTCTTTTAATTTCTTTTCAAATTCATTTCTTTTCTTATTCTCTCCTCACATACCCTTATCCAAGTGGAATTAAAAATCCATTATCTTATATATACAATAATTTTATCATGTTAATGTAATAATTCATCATAATTTCTCTTCCCTGTCTTTTTATACTAAAAATGAAAACATTGTTCATGATGTGTTAATTTATTGCATTCAAGGATGATGAAGTTTTAAATTTCCATTAAATCATTCAATAATGTTCATAAAACCCGTTTTTAAGGTTAAAAAAGATTATAATATATTTATTATATCCTATTTGATGTTCTGCAACCATTTTATATACAGAATATTAATTAATAAAACAAAACTAGTTGTGATGATCAAAAAACTGCCAAAATAATCTAAATGATTATCACTAACATCTTTTCTAATGATTCATACTCACCCTGAATTAAAAAATGACTTATATAACTATTTAATATTCTGGATATTCATTAATAACATATAAATTCAATTCTGGACAACCATTCTCATTTTACATGATTTTTCGTACATGTACACAACTAAACCGATCATGAAAACCAAGGAAACCAATGCTCCCAAATGATGAAATTGAATATCATAACCCATCAAAAAAGTCATAAATAAAATTAATAAAATTAAACTAAATAATATAAATGTATAAAATTTTCTACATTAATTAATTAATGGATTTAATCTAATTATTTAGGACATTAAGATCAAGTGCGGAACCATTTCGGACATAGGGTAAGGAATTCTACCCAAACCTCCATTTTTTCAGGTTAATATTTATCTCACTTTACCCCAATGTAATAATAATTTATTTATTTTAATTATTATAAATTATTCTCATATGTTCTAAACTCATGTATCCATATCTTATAATCCTTCCTTTATGGGTAAATACTTTTTTTAAAAAGGTTCCTTCTCAAAACTTCTCGATAAGCAAGTCCGATCAAAGGGACCTTTCCGATTTCTCACCTATTTTTAAGTACACTCCATAATATTTTCTAAGACACCATTATTTTTATAAAATAATTAATTTTATCTTGAAAAATATATTGGTTAATTTCTATTTTTATGAAAACAAAAATTTCTTTTCTGATTTAAATTCTCTTTAATATTTTCCTTAAACATCACTAAAATGTTCCATTTATGATGTCTTGTAAACACTCGTTTTATGTGTTTTCGCTTAATTTAGACATCACTTATCATTATATATTCATATTTACACTTATTAATGTACATGTATGATTTAAATCCATTATTTCATAGACACCTGTTTCGCACGGAATCCGGGGATGATCTCCTGGACGAGAGATTCAAACGTTCTGATCGGTTTCTAACGGGTTTGTTCGTAGAACCGGAAACATCCAATGATTCCACATCCGTTTGGACCTACTTTCCAAAGGCAGGCGCTCATTAGCTTGTGGGCTAATGAGGCTTAGGAATTTGCATTGGTCGAGAGGATGGGAGGTCGGACTCATCACACCTTTTTGAGGGGAATTATTGTCTACTCCGGGACTCTCTTTATATATTTAAGTTATGTTCGTGAATCCTTATTACATTACCAAGTATAAAATGAGCTTTCCTTTAGTTTTAACAATCAATGATCAAGTATGCAAGAAATTTAGAGAATCTTTTATATGTATTCGAGGTTCTTCATCAATAGAGAATCATCTATATTTGTTTAGAGATTCTTGGTCAATGGTATCCTTCAAAACATTTATATAAAAAATCTCTTGGTCATTATGATGACCAGACTGGTTTTAAAGCCACTCAGTGGGGCACTTGAAGTTTATCGTCATTCAGAAGGACAAAGATTATTTCAAAGTTGGGATCGAACCCATAAATGGGCTACCTACGTATCCTTTGTTTTGGAAAAGGAATCAGAACCCACGTAGTTCGAGAAATGGAGTATGATGTTTATGATTGATGGCTCAAAGATGAATGTCATAATTACTTTTACACTCTAAGCTCACGTGAGTCATGATCGGTGTGAGAAACAAGAGGTATTGGTAAAATTTAGACAAATGTGCCATGAAAGATGCAATCATAAGAATTTGTTTGGGGCTTATGTATGGATGACTGCCCAGATAGATGAAGGTTTAGGATTTACTTTTAGGGAGAAAATCCATGAATAGGGTCCATAAAGTTATATGTGCTTCATGGAGATTTGAATACTCTAATCTTGGGGCATACTCCTAAGGAGGATGCCCAAGTTAGTAGGGGACTTATGATTGGGTTTTACTCCTGAAAAGGAAACCCAAATCAAAGGTAAATTAGGACTGGTTAAGAGAAATTTAAGGGACTTGGGGCTTACTCCTGAAAAAGGAAGCCCAAGGTTATGACTGAGTCTTATTCCTGAAAAGGAGACTCAGGTTAAGGGACTTGGGGCTTACTCCTGAAAAGGAAGCCCAAGGTTATGACTGAGTCTTATTCCTGAAAAGGAGACTCAGATTAGGGATTAAGGTTTGGGGCTTACTCCTGAAAAAGGAAGCCCAGGTTAGGGGACTTGGTTTGGGGCTTACTCCTGAAGAGGATGCCCATGTTGTGAGATTGGGATTGGGGCTTACTCCTAAGGAGGATGCCTATGTTTGGGAACTTTAAGAATTTGGGACTTACTCCTAAGGAGGATGCCCAGATTAAAGAACTTATAACTGGGGATTATTCCTGAAAAGGAGACCCAGGTTAAGGATTCTCTCATTTTAAAGGATGAGGTTGAATGAATGATCTCTCCATATTTAGTGACATAAGGATATTTAAATCACTAAGTTTTGAGAGATATTCCACAGAATTCCTTTCAGATAAGAAAGTCAAATCAAGAAATCATGCCATAAATGGATTTGAAGAGTGTCTCGAAGACTGAATCTTGAAAAGGAAAGGTGTGATGGCTTAAGAGGGGTGACATGGGCAAGATGGGCACCCAAAAAAGTAGGGGTGCGCAAGTCTTGAAAGGCGCGCAAGTATTACGGCGGCGCGCAAGTATTGGTCGTGCAAGTATACTTGCGCGACATGAGGGGTACTTGCGCGATTCTCAATCGGAATTGAAATACTTGAGTGACTTCTTTTTAATCACTTTAAAATCCTCTTGAGGTTCTTCCAGAAAGGGGACGCGCAAGTTAAATTGAAGGAAATAAGTTGGCGCGCAAGTGTTTGATGAGGTTCAACACTTAGGCCTTCCTTCTTCTCCTTAGATCTTCCGTTCTAGGTAAAAAATTACCTTAGAAGTGTTCCGGAAGCTTTGAGAAGAGACTTGGGCGTCGGGAGCTTCAATCCGAGTTTCTGGAAAAAGATCCTCTCGAATGGGGGGCCCACAGGGTATATTTATAGGCAAAAGAAGACCCCGGGCTGTTACCGAGCGGTTACCACTTAGGTCGCGCAAGTCACCTGCGCGACCAAGGGTGTCGCGCAAGTGTACTTGCACGACAGTGATAAAACTTGCGCGGTGCATTTGCTTTTGATCCTGTGTTCATGCCTTTGTCGATTTTTGATGTTTTCTTCAAAGGTTGAAATCACTTTGAGCTCAGATATTCCCTTTTCCGATCTTTAGATTCTGTGACGAAAGGAGCGTCAACAAAAGTCCCCCCTCAGAGTTGGATCTGGAGAGAAATGAGGATTTGACTCTGAGGAAATCGAATACCTCCAAAGGAAAAGGGTAGCGCGCAAGTCTGCAGTGCACAGAGGGCGGCGCGCAAGTTTGCGTCGCGCAGGCCTTAAGTGCTCTGGGTACGGCGCGCAGGTAGGCCTCCGAGCCTATAAATACACGGCCTCACCTCCGTACGAGTATCCGGATTTCCGGACTTCTTACCTTCTCAAGCTCTCGTCGCGCAGGTCACCTAAGCCGCGCAAGTCTACTCTGTTTTCCTTGATGTCGCGCTCCTGTAAAGGTATTCGTACTTGCGCGGTTTAGACTTGCGCGTCCAAAACTTGCGCGGCACCCGAAATACTTGCGCGCCATTGTTTAGATTTGCGCGACTTAATGCCTTGTCCATTTTTTTCGAATTCTTTCACAAACTTTATGAAAAATAAAACCATTTAAGAGTTAAATTTGTTTAATTTTTGTGCAGATTCAATGGCTCCTAAGGGAATTAGAACGGCTGATGAACTGGCTAGCAAGCGGATTGATGACATGATGAACATTATTGGTCATGTTTACTATGATATCTGCGACTGCACTTTCCCAGATTTGGATAAGTACTTGAAGAGATATCATCTTAATTTCCCACAGAGCATCTACCTGTCTCTGTGTGTTCATGGTCATCTGCAAGGAGTCAATGTTCCAAATGCAAACAATTATACACCTGAGATGCAGCTGCACTGCTACTTCTCTATTTCGGTTATGCTGTGCATTAAGAGTAACAACAATGGTGTCAATTTTCAAATTCTTCCTCCATGTCATTTCCTTGCAGATATGAAAATGGCAAACCCATGGGCTGAAATTTTTTCTACTAATGGTTGGTGGAGAGAAGAAAAACATGATATTAGAGCAATATCTGAAAAGAGTACTCTCTCCAAATGTCTCTTTACTTCCAATGATCCATTCTCAAATCCATGTATCCATCTTCCAAGTCTCTTGGACAGAAACAGAGTCACTGTTTGATCAGCAGAAAATTTTCTCAAACCGCACTCAAGAACATCCTTTTACAATTGTTCCAAGAAGAGCTGGTATCACTGCATATCATATTGTATCCAGTTGAATGAATGAGTTCTAGGTGGTTGCTAATGAAGATCGGGATGCCGTAAATCAAAGTGAAGTGTTATGTTGAAAGCCTCTTGTAATTCTTGAAAAAGAGAAGAGACTCCAGTCTGTGGATGTCCTTCTAACTCTTGTGTATCAATGAAAAACACTTTCGTCTTCAATCATTTGTACCTGCATTCTTTTCACTACCTTCTTCAAATTTACTTAAGCCAATGGGCTTAGTAATCATAGTTTGATTTTTACTAGGATTAGTACAAATAACCCTACAAACTTTTAATCTTTTAACTGCTCAATATTACCTAAATCATACAAAAAATGTATATTTAGTGAGCTGGAACTTGACTTTTATTCAGAGTTCCTTTGTCTTTTGTGTGGGCAGTTTAAAGTCATGCACGCCGGACATAAAGGGGCTAATGTTTAAGGTCGAAATAGCTTCGACCGAAATGGATTAAAAATGGATTCAATTCCATGACAATTTATCTGAAAACATATTACCATACTCAAGTATGAGGGGGAAAAATGTAAACTATGGCTTAAGAATATTTGAATATGAGGAATGATATGAAAAAAAAGAGCTAAAAGGCATTAGAAGAAGTAGTTTCCAAGAATGAAGTTACTATTATTTAACAAAACCCGTTAGGGGGTTGAAATATGCAGGGCCACCTATGGGCATTGGCTGCATGGTCAAATAAATAGCATCTTTTGGCTGACAAGTCTGTTATGTGGACTGTTTATGCAAGGCCACCTATGGGCACGTGCTGCATAGTCAGGCAAAAGAACTCCCAGAAATTTACTTTCTTAGTGCTAAAAGCCAGTGAAAGTTTATGGAGATTCAAATTTTCTAAAGTATAGAGTTTGTTGTATGGAAAGAGGTACTTGAATATGGAGAAGATATTTCCGAACAAGAACATCGAAGAACTGGATGAATATCACTCCTACGAAGGTCTGACCCAAACGTAGGGAAGAAGAATAAACCATAGACTTGAATACTTTCAGATCATGAAAAAGGATATGGGACAAATATGTTAAGGATGGCTATTTTTGCGGATCCCTATATATTTTCATTTAAGACAAATAAGGACAAAAGAGGCATTCTTCCCAAGAATGAAGTTACTATTATTTAACAAAACCCGTTAGGGGGTTGAAATATGCAGGGCCACCTATGGGCATTGGCTGCATGGTCAAATGAATAGCATCTTTTGGCTGAAAAGTCTGTTATGTGGACTGTTTATGCAAGGCCACCTATGGGCACGTGCTGCATAGTCAGGCAAAAGAATTCTCAGAAGTTTGACATTTTTGTGACTAGAAGTCATGAAAAAGGGGTATGAAGATCTGAAAATATTTAAGGTTAGGATTATAACACATAAAGATGGGTATTGTCCAATGTATATAGAGATACATAGGTCAATGAAAACCATAATCATGTTGTGGCTGGGTCCTGAATTGAAACTTGGACTTCACTACGTATCTCATAAGAATGAGAATCAAGCCATACGTAGTTCTTGAAATGTAGTTTAACGTCGTGCAGGACGAAAGTATGAGTGATCTTAGTTTAGGGTCATAGAATTCGGACCATAATAATGAATACAAAGTGTGTGTTTTCATGAGGACTTTTCAGCCAAGGGACTGAAAGTGAAATTTGGGGTTAGGCCCAAAAAGACGTGGGACTGGATTCGAGGGACACTCGAATGTTCCTACGTATCCCATAAGGATGGGAATCAAGTCCACATAGTTCTAGAATTACCCTTTGTACAAATTAGGTTCGTACATGTGAAGGGTGAAAGGGGACTTTAGTACAATGATGGTTTAACCTAAGATAAAAAGTTCAGGCATTACCATGTATGCACGTAGTCTTTTGACAATGAAAACCATGATTGAAAAATCAATGTCAATAATAGTTCTCTCTCAAATGAGGAAATCAAAGAATATTGTAGTTTATTGTCGTACCGGACAAAAGTGTTGTATAGTTTAACGTCGTATAACAAGGACAAAAATGAATCAATGTAAAGATATTGATTCCAGGGGCGGTTTCACAAATCAACATCATATGAGATGGTGGTGAACCGATGTGAAGAGATTGTTTTTGGGCTTGAACCCTGGGAGGTTGCCTACATACCCAGCCTGGAGGGCGAGGATCAAAGTCCATGTAGTTGAATTAATGAATGAATTAATGATCAAGTTGTTCTTGTGGACAATGATCTAATAAAAAAAATATTGTTGGGACTTACACATGGTTAGTGGCCCAAAGGGAATGTTATGGTTGATGTTCGCTCTAAGCTCACGTGAGTCATACTCGGTGTGAGAAACAAGAGGTAATAAAAACCTTAATGATGCACAGTTTAATGTCATGTAGGACATAAAAAAGAGACTATGCAGTTTAAAGTCTTGCAGTTAGGACTATTGGTGCTGCACAGTTTAGTGTCATGTAGCAGGGACAAAATACAGTTTAATGTCATGTAGGACCTATCAAGGATTTTCTGTACAGTTTAGCGTCATGTAGTTAGGACGATGGGGATAAAATAGTTTAACGTCATATTGGACGAAAGGGGGACTGTGCAGTTTAATGTCATGCAGTAAGGACAAAAGAATGTACCATTTTAACGTCATGTTGGACGAAAGTGCGAATAGTTTAAGGTCATATGTATGGACCGTGAATGGTGCAGTTTAATGTCATACTGGACTTTTGAGATTATATAGTTTAACGTCTTTCCGGACGTGAGGGACTTTTATACAGTTTAGCGTCATGTAGTTAGGACATCACAGTTTAACATCTTGCTGGACATAAGGGATTTTGCAAATAGTTTATGGTCATATACATGGACCAGGGATGATGCAGTTTAAGGTCATGCTGGACGGTTTATGGAACTTTTTCACAGTTTAATGTTGTGTGGGACGAAGTTGCAGTTTAAAGTCATACTGGACCATTGCTGTATAGTTTAACGTCATATAGCAAGGACGAAGGTGAACCAATATGAGGATATCAGTTCTGGGGACTTTTTACAGTTTTATCGTCATGCTGGACGTTGAAAGTGCCACACAGTTTAATGTCATGTAGATAGGACAAAATATAGTTTAATGTCATCTCGGACATAATAGTAACCAATGTGACAGTTTAACGTCATGTTGGACGATAAGGGAACTAACACAGTTTAACGTCATGCTGGACGATGAAAGTGCCACACAGTTTAATGTCATGTTGCTAGGACAAAATATAGTTTAATGTTATCTCGGACATTGAAGGTGACACAGTTTAACGTCATGTTGGACGAAGTTGCAGTTTAAGGTCATACTGGACCATTGCTGTATGAACCAATTGTAAGAGTCTTGGTTCTGGGAACAATATTTTGTGTTTATACAAAATACTTCTTTAGAAATCTGGCATTAGTTGGAGTCGTGATGTATTCTCCATCCATTGAGATCAGAGAATACGCTCCATTGGAGTAGACCTTATGTATTGAATAAGGTCCTTCCCATTTTGGTTCAAGCTTGGGAGGCTTCTTTCCTGGTATCATTGGTGCTCTGAGAACCAACACCAATTCTCCCTGAATAAATGAACGAAGACGAACTTTTTTGTTAAAAGCTCGTGCTATCCGATTCTGATAGATTTCCAAGTGGTGCAAAGTGCACAATCTTTTCTCATCTAACTGTTCCAATTCATTCAACCGCTTTTGGGATTGCTCATCTGTTGATAACTGATCACAAATGGCTATTCTTAGTGAGGACAATTGAACTTCAATTGGAAAGATTGCTTCTGTTCCATATACCAATGAATATGGAGTTGACCGCGTTGCATTGTGAGTGGTAGTCCGATAAGCCCATAAAGCATGAAAGAGTTTATCAGGCCATGACCTCTTATCTTTATCCACCATCTTTTGCAGTATATTTTAAAGAGTCTTGTTGAAGGCCTCTATCTGGCCATTAGCCGCTGCATGATATCGAGATGAATGGTTGGACTTAATGTTGTATTCTTGATACAATTTCTTTACCTCAGAAGAACAGAAGTTGGTGCCGTTGTCCGTCAATATGGTATGAGGGACACCAAATCTAGTAATGATGTTAGACTTGATGAAGCTAACAATGCATTTAGAACTGACTTCTTTGAGAGGTACTGCCTCTGCCCATTTGGAAAAGAAATCAGTAGCAGTAAGAATGTACTTAAACTGCTTGGTCGTAGCTGAAGGGTAAGGTCCCACCACATCCATTCCCCATGTGGAAAATGGCCATGAGTATTTAGCTGTATGAAGCAACTCTGGAGGTTGATGAATGAAGTTGGCATATACTTGGCATGAATGACACTTCTTTGTGAAATTAACACAATCTTGTATCATTGAAGGCCAAAAGTATCCAAGCCTTCGAATTTGATCAGACAGTCTATGTCCAGACTGGTGGGCACCACAGACTCCTGCATGCACTTCTTTTATGACAGCCATTGTCTCTTCACCATCAATACATCTGAAGAGAACTACATCAAAACCACGTTTGTAAAGAATTTTCTCGAGGTGGTTTGGGCCATCATAAAGAGTAAAATTGACCACACGTCGCCGAATTTGTTCTTTCTTGGCTCTATCAGGTGGAAGTGTTCCATTTTGAAGGTATTTCCTGATAGGTGACATTCATCCTGTAGTATGACCATACGGTTCAGGAATGGTACTAATTTCATTAATTTCCTCTGTTCTGACTTGAACATAAGGTGAAATTGCACGACGGTGGGCAATACAGATGGTTGTTTCGTCCCGATTTGGATCTGCTAAAGTTGTGGCTATATTAGCTAGTGCATCAGCTTGAGCATTTTGTGATCTTGGGACATAAGAAAATGTCGGTTCTGAAGGGAATTCTGACATTAACTCTCTGACATAATCATACAAAGGGATTAATTCTTCTTTTCTGATGGCATAATACCCATTGATTTGTTTGATTACTAGGTCTGAATCACCTTTCACCTTTAAGTGATTCACTTGTGCTTGAAGTGCTAACTCCAAACCTGTAATGAGAGCTTGGTATTCAGCTTCATTATTGGTACCACCTTCCCGCAACAAAAAGGAATAAGGTAACACTGCCTTATCTGGAGAAATGAGCACAATTCCTCAACCAACTTTGTTGAATTTAGGATTTTCCATTTTCTTCCCTGTTGGACTTCTAGAAGCACCATCAAAATACATTTCCCATGTTTGAGGACTCACTTGAATAGAGAAAACTTCCTCATCAGGGAGTTCGATATCTGAATACGTGTCTTCCACTGAAGGATGTTCAGCTAGGAAATCAGCCAGAGCTTGGCCCTTAATTGCCTTTTGAGACACATACTAAATGTCGAACTGCTGTAGAATAACTGCCCACCTTGCCAGACGTCCTGTAAGCATTGGACGACTAAGGATGAATTTTGAGTGGATTATTACGAGATACCAATTGGACCTCGTGATGTTGCAGGTAGTGTCTCAGTTTCTGAACTACAAAGATTAATGCTAGGCAACACTTTTCAAAACTTGAATACTGGGTTTCTGCTTCAAGCATAGTTCTACTGAGATAGTAGAGACTATTTTCATTCCCAGCATCATTCTTTTGAGCGAGAAAAGCACCCAATGATCGCTCTAAAGCTGTCACATAGAGGATAAGAGGTCTACCCTCAACAGGTGGCATGAGTACTGGAGGACTCAAGTGGTATTTCTTGAGAATATCAAATGCTTTTTGACATTCTTCAGTCCACTGGTAAGTGACTCCTTTCTTCAATAATTTGGTAAAGGGTAAACTTTTGCCTGCCAAATTGGCGATGAAACGCCGAATATAGGCTAAGTGTCCTTGAAGTCCTCTTAATTCTTTCAAATTCTAAGGAGGTGACATACCAAGGATTGATTTGGTCTTCTCAGGATCAACTTCAATACCACGATGGCGTACAACAAAGCCGAGTAATTTTCCTGAGGTTACCCCAAAAGCACATTTTAAGGGGTTCATCTTCAAATTATGTTGTCGAAGCTTGTGGAATATGACTTCCAAATCAGCCAAGTGATCAAAACGTTGTTTGGATTTAACCACCAAATCATCTACATAGCATTCAACAAATTTCCCTAGAAAAGGTTTGAAGATACGATGCATGGCGCGTTGATATGTTGCACCTGCATTCTTTAAACCAAAGGGCATCACCCGGTAACAAAACACACCTTGAGGAGCTCTGAAGGCTGTATATTCCTCATCTTCTGGGGCCATTCGGATCTGATTATATCCAGAATATCCATCCATGAAAGAAAGTACTTCATAGCCAGCCGTCGCATCAATTAAGAGTTCTGTAATCGGAACTGGGAAATCATCTTTAGGACAATACCGATTAAGATCTCTGAAATCGATGCAAACCCTAATTTGTCCATTCTTCTTCTTTACAGGGACAATATTAACCAACCACTTGGGATATTGAACTTCTCTGATGAAGTTAGCTTTGATAAGCTTATCCACTTCAGCCTCAATTTTGGAAGCGTAGGTTGGGTGTGTTCTTCTCGCGGCTTGCTTGAATCCTCTATGTTCTTTTGGCAAACCCAAATGATGGGTGGCAACATCAGGATCAAGGCCAGGCATCTCTGTATAATTCCAATCAAAAATATCTTTATTTTGCTTTAGAAAAGAAATATACATCTCTTGATCTTCAAGGGTCATGGCCACACTAATTAAAGTGGGGCGTGGATCTTTCTCTGTACCCAGATTTACTTCTCTGAGTTCATCCACAGTGGTAGAGATACCCTCTTCAAATGCTGGAGGAGCATCTCTAAGATCTTCCTCTTCCTCTTCATCATGTGTTATTTCTTCCATTTCTACTTGCAAAGTAGATGAAAAAACGAAATTCTCATGATCATAAGAGATGTCAAAATTTTCACATTTTGAAGAAGAAGCTTCCATTTCCGACCCTATTGATGATAAAGGGTCTTCTTTGGGAATCAAAGAGGAGATGATGGATTGAGAATAGACATCAATATTCACCTCTGGTGTTTCTATAACTTCTTCTGGCCTGATTAGCGAAGTATAGACTTGTTGGATTTCAGCAGACGAAATAAAAACGTCACCACTTGTGCTTTCATCATTGCTTGGTAAGTTACCAATTTCTCCCATGTTGTCTGGCTCGATTGCCGTAATTGACATTATGGATCTTTCCATAAGAGTATTTTGATTTGGGCCTATTTTGTCAATTTGACTGATAGGTAACACATAATCTGTACTCACATGTGAAAATGGATTTATTGGAATTTTTTCCAAACCATATGGAGCATTAACTTTGGTAATTTCCTTCATTGTATATTTTTCTCTTCCCTTCATGTGATAAAATTCCGCCTCGATGTATTGAGACTCACATGTCTTGAACGGGGCCTTATCACCATACAATGTTCCAACTTGACCATCGAAATAGTATTTGAGACATTGATGGTATGATGACGGAATAGCTGCATGCTGATGTAGCCAGGGTCTTCCAAGCAAGATATTGAAAGCTGAGTCTTGATCAAAAATCATGAAATCCGAATTGGAAACAAGATCTCCAAACTGAGTTCTGAGTGTAACTTCTCCTAGTGGTTCTTGTTCATTTTTATCATATCCTTGCAACATCATGGTAGAAGGAGATAAATCAGATTTCGTGAGGCCCAATCGACGAAGTGTACGAATGGGCATGAGGTTGACTCATGAACCATTGTCAATGAAAGCTCTTCGAACATCTATACCATTGACTTTTCCAGATAAGTACAAAGGTTTTATGTGCCCATGAACAACATCATCTTCATCTTTATCAGTAAAAGATATCACTGCATGGCATTCTGCAGGATTATTCTCTATGTGATAGATTTCAGCTGCAGCAATTTCAGCTTCAAACTCCTGAGGACTTGACAAAGCTTCGATGAGTGCTTCCCGAAGATCTTTTGACAAATTCAAAGCATCCAAAATTGATAACTTGGATGGTACTTGGGCCAAGTGTTTCAATATATCATAATTTTGATCTAGAGGTCTGCGTTTCCCAATAGGAATATGCGGTTTAGCAGGTACCTTGGAAGCAGATGATTTGGAAGCTGATGCATCTTGTATTGAAGCTGGCAACATCCTTGGTTTTGGCAGATTAAACTGATTAGATCCATTTACTTGTTGAGATAAAGAAGATGGAACTTTTAATCGGTCTTCCAAAATAACTGTGCTGAAACTGAGTTGGCCATTGGTAGAAGAACTTGCTTTTTCTTTTTGAGCTCGCTGAAGGGCTCTACCACGAGTTTCTGCCGCATATACAGTGCTAGCAGGGGTATAATTAGAGTAGTGGCTTCGGAAAGATCCACGTCTTCCCCTATATCCTGAACCTCTAGAACTTCCTCGGGTTCCCTTATTTGATACAGGGAATTCAGGCTCATCAAGACTGGAATATGAATCTGTTAATTGAATCATATTAACAGAACCAAAGATTAATTCTTCGTATGATAGAGACTCTGCCTGGTTAGCCTGTTTAGGCTGTGCCGTTTGGTGGGACGGTGCCCGTGGCTTTGAAGTAGATGGCATGAAATCTGCCAGAGTCAAAGACAATTTAGGCTTTGTTACATACTCATCTTCTTCTGATTCCTCTTTCTTCTTTGAATTGCGCTGCCCTTTTGAGGATTTCTCTTTTGATGGAGGCTTTACTGCAGCTTTTGTAGGAGACACAATTGCCTTCTTCAATTGTGTTCGCAAAATGGAATGGGTCCGATTGATTGTCTTTCTGACCATCCAATCATCATATTTTTTCGCAGTTTTGCTTTTGACTTCCTGCCACTCGCCTCCTTCCTCTGGATCTGTAGCGGTAATACACGCTACATGAGTTGAAGAACCCTTCAATTTGACTTGTTCCAAATCGACCATCTTTTTTAGAAGGTCTTTAAAGACAAAAAACTCCTGGATGGGATGCCCCAACATTTGATTAAAGGGACAATAATTGGGACGGTCTTCATCTCCTTCCTTGTTTGGCCTCTTGGGCACTGGTAATTGAACCAAATTATTTTCCAGAGCTGAAATGAAGTAACCAGGAACTTGCTCACTTCAGAAAGAGTATGTTTTACTCTTCATATCCTCAAATTGTTTTCGTCGTTGATCTTTTTGATCATTTGGACGAAACAGCCTTTGTTGTTGGCGTTCAGGAGGTGGATCCCTTCGAGAAGATGAAGGTTTTGAAGTAGAAATAGGTACAGGTGCTTGTTTAAGCATAACTGTAGTAGTTTCTGCTTTACCCATTCTTCTTCCTGGAGCTGATGGAATTACACGAAATTTAACCTTAGCCTGTATAAGGGAATCTTCAATCTGTTGAGCGATTGAAGTAAGGTCTTGAAACCCTCCTGTGTATTTCACAGGGATCAATGGCGTGCGTAATTCGTCACGCAAATTTGCCACACAGATTGGAAACAATTCCTCCTGAGGGAGTGCTAAACTCAAGGAATACGTTAATCCCTTCCAACGAGCAATGAAATCAGAGACTCTTTCATTCTCCCTTTGCTTGCAGTTTGTAAGATCGAAAACTGTCGTTTTGGGCAAAGTTGAGCTAAACTGAAGAAGGAATTTTTGACGAAGATCCTCTCATCCGATGACTGATCGGGATTGCAAGCTTGTATACCAGACAAAAGCTGGTCCTTTCAAGGTTCGCACGAAGCATCTGAGTTTCACTGCTTCTTGCTGCTCTGGAGTTCCCATCATAGGATCACAACAAGACACGTAATGCGTCAAATGTTGTTCAGGGTCGCCTGATCCATTGAAAGTAGGGAAAACAGGGTTTCCAAAACTGGATGGAGGAGAAATTGAATCTACCCATTCAGGGTAAACTTTCTTTTCAGGTTGAACTTGCACCCGTTTCCCTTCCATAGTTTCTAACCGAGCTGTCAATGACTCAATAGTAGTTATTAACTTTTGAGAAACATCAGGTTGAACTTGGTTTTGGGTAGGTGCAATGAATGGAGTTTGGACAGACGTGGTGGTTGGTGCTGAAACTGATGGTAATGCTGCCAACCGTTGTTGCGTTTGACCCGTAGGATTAGACCTCTGAGGGTGTACTGATAAAGGAGGATATTCCTGATCCATCTCAGTAGTTACAACAAATTCCTTCGGCTGTCGGACTTCAGAATTCTTAAGAAGAAGACTACTCTGACGTAGTTCTGCATTCAACCTTCTTAATTCTTTCATTTCTTCCTCCTGTTGTGCAAACCTTTGCTCTAATGAGAGCGATTGACCTCCTTCAGAGGAAGGGTGAGAAGTAACCTGATTCTTTCCTTTCCCCTTATTGGATCCTTTTCGGATAGGGGGAAGTGGGTTACTTGAAGGAATACCCAGATTTTGGGTAAGCCTTTGATTACGTGTGCGCACACCTTCTTCATTTAGGTCTGTGTGCGCAACTTCTTGAACAGGAACCTCTTCGTCTGATCCTTCTGATTGAGCCTCATCTGGGGAATCAGCAGCAACGGCATTGATGACATTAATGGATGCATATTGCATAGAATCCTTTCTATCAACATTTCTGTGATATTGTCTTCTTCCATGTCCATGATGAGACATGGAATTCCGTTGACTTGATCCCTTAGGAACTTCTTCGTGAACCGTCACTTGGAGAGAATCTCCTGATAGCTTGGCTCTTCGTTCCTCTTGAGGCTTCTTCCCTAATCGAGAGAATACTGACTTTCTCTGAGGGAGGGATCTAGGATTTGAAAAAGTCCCCAGTCCGGTGGACTGGGGATGTTCCTGCTGCTTCCGCTCAACTCCTCGAATCCCATTTGTTGACTCTGAGGGTTGGGTTAGAGAAGTCCCCAGTCTGGCAAGCTGGGGTGTCTCTTGACATGCTATGTCTGAGATTTTCTTAAAATCTCTCTTGATCTTGCGAATTTTAGTTCGGAAATTAGCTGGATGCATTAACCTGTATCCACTTTTATCACCTGGTTCAACAGATCGTTGGATGATTTCTGAAACTTCTGTCATTTGATGACGTGTTTGCTCCAGACGAGAGGCTTGTGCAATATTCTCGCCTGCTTGATGTAGGAGCAATTCAACAACTTGTTCTCTATATACTTGATTTTGAGAGGAACTAGTTGAAGCTTGTTCTTGAGCAAGCTTTTGATTATGAACAAAGCCCATTGACTGTGGCCGGCCATGGGCAATAACATTGCATGAGACCATTTTCGGCGGGCTTTGTTGACCGGAAAGCACTGTGAAATGTAGTGCTCCGTGAACACCCCATCCTCTGATATGAACATCAGATGGAGCATTAGCAATTAACTGACGCAATCTTCTTAGTGCGCCAAGGCATGAACGTTGAAGGGTTCTCTGTTGCTTTTCAGCCTTCGGATACCGAGAGACTGATAGAGATGCCAAATCAATCTGGCGTTGTAACCCTTCTATTATCTTAATATGATTTTCATAATCACCATAAGATAATACTTTCTTCTTCAATTGACAAAGAGTCTTCCATATGTTGAGACGAATATCATGGATTCCATCATCTGTCAACATCTTTGGAATGTCGTACTGGGAGTCAGCCAAAGGCCAAAACATGACTGGTACTTCACCTTTTGCCAGTTTTTTCCTCATGTTCAGCATTTCCTCTTTATCATTAAATGAATATTCTTCTACCTATTTGGACCAGAGTTGGTGTTTCCTTGTTGTTTCATCGGATTCAACAAGATTGGTAGAGATATCACTATTCATGCTGGAAGATGAATGACCTGGGGATGGTTCAGAGAATAACCTGAACCCCAGGCTATCTTCTGATGGAGAAAGAGTTTCACTTGCCGATAGTAAAGCATCAGACATGACTGGTTTTATGTTTGCAAGTGCCTCGAGATAGGAGGGATTTCTCATCACTATATTGCATTCTGAAGAATTTTTGAGACAACATGAATCACTACTGCGGAGAGGACTTTCGCAGCGAAGTTCATCACCATGATGAGGACCATCATGATGGGTTACAGCAAAAGATGAAATCTCTTGCTCCTTGGCCTTCTGACCACACAGAGGGTTCCTGTGGCTCTCATCTGAAGAAGAAACTTCAAGATTGACCGAATTTTCATGAAGCAAGTCTTCATGAGGAAGTGTCTGTTGAAGACCTTCAGAATTAATGTTCCCGTTATTGGGAACTGAGGGAGTAGAATCTTGAATTCCGACAGATAAATGTCTGAGGGCTTCAAGAACTCCAGAATCGAGCAAGGCTTGGTTACAGATTGGCCTTTGATCTCCTGACTGTGCTGAGCGGATCTTTTTCTTAGATGCCTTCTTACTCACTTTAGAAACCACTTGATGATGAAAGTGATTGCTCTGAGCAGGTGTATGTGCCTGATCAGGAAAGATGGTCAGGTTAGGCTGACGATCTCCACTCAAATCAGGTGTATGTGCCTGACTTGGTTGTCCGTATGATATGGGGGAGTATGCCCCATAACCCTCTTGGACTGGAACAGATGTGTGTGTCTGTTCTGGAGTGAATTGTTGATGTGTCACTCCATTGCTAGGGATAGATTTATGTGTCTGTCCCTGAGATGATACTGAAGCTGTTATGATATCCTGGCAAGCATCCAGAATATGAGCAGGAATTTGCTTCTGCTCTTTCACCATTGACAAAATATGTTTGGTGACTTCAGCCGCCGGAACGGGGATATACGTCCATTCCGGGCTTGGAGTAGGTGTATGTTCCTGCTCTTGTCCTCCTTTTCCTGTCAGTGAATCCTGACAGTACTCAAGTGTGGAGGCAGAGAGTTTAGTCTGCCCCCTGTTTGTCGTCGGGACTTTCCGACTGACTTCTCCGTGCGCTACCAAGCGAGACTGTTGGTAGGCCTGATTAGTATTAGCATGTGTATGTGCCTGCTGATTACACTTAGCCAAATGCGGTTGACGAGATCCATCATATGTAGTCAGACGAGCCTGCTGACTAACTGGTGATGTATAAGCAGGTGTATGTTCCTGCCTATGGTACTCTGCCGGAATTGCCTGGCGGGATAGGCTTGATGCTGCCAGACGAGTCTGCTGGACAGCGGAATTAAAACGAACAGGTGTGTATGCCTGCTCATTGTTTGCCACCAAGTTAGGTTGGTGGACTTCTCCAGAGATGGCAGGGATGACAACCTACCTATTGTTCACCGGATTCTGTCTCTGGCGGTTCATCTTGCCTGCTCGGGTTCGAGGAACCTGAGCTGAATGCCTGGAGTCGGTACCCTCATCATATTGAGGGCGCACTACCGCATGAGTCTGGCAGCGATTGTTGATGGGAGCCCTTGAGAAGGACTCCTATCTTTTTGAATTAAGGTCCTGCGGGACCTGCTCATTCACTTCCTCAGAGTAAGGGAGTGAATGGAAATTGCGTTCCAGGGATAACGACCCGAAACGGTTGGAGACGGTAGTCAGCACCGCCTGCTTCTTGATTGCTGGCCGCCGTTGTCCGGACGACCGGGTAGAATTGTTAACCTGGAGGGCTTAACGAGCGGCCTCCAGAGTTGGGATAGTACCGTTGCGACGGTACTCCTTAACCAGTGCATTAGAAACACAGCGTTGAAGACGCTGAGTTGGTGATGTCATCCTCAGAGCGGATGACGTTCCAGCAAGAGTAGCAGCATTGGTTTTCACAGCAGCAGACCTCACAGTAGAGGTGTTTACAGCAGTAGTATTCACAGGGGTGAATTTAAGGAAAGCCATTTTGCAGAAGATCTTGAGAAAAGAGTGCCTGTTCCATTGTAACAGACATAATCAAGATGAATCCGGCTACTGCATATTTTGGATGAGCATATGTCAATGATTGCTTTGTTGGCCCAAAGGGGCCTAACAAATAAGAAGAATCATCACTTTAACTTGGTTAAGGATTCACGTCGGGTTCACCATTTTTGTTTCGCACGGAATCCGGGGATGATCTCCTGGACGGGAGATTCAAACGTTCTGATCGGTTTCTAACGGGTTTGTTCGTAGAACCGGAAACATCCAATTATTCCACATCTGTTTGGACCTACTTTCCAAAGGCAGGCGCTCATTAGCTTGTGGGCTAATGAGGCTTAGGAATTTGCATTGGTCGAGAGGATGGGAGGTCGGACTCATCACACCTTTTTGAGGGGAATTATTGTCTACTCCGGGACTCTCTTTATAGATTTAAGTTATGTTCGTGAATCCTTATTACATTACCAAGTATAAAATGAGCTTTCCTTTAGTTTTAACAATCAATGATCAAGTATGCAAGAAATTTAGAGAATCTTTTATATGTATTCTAGGTTCTTCATCAATAGAGAATCATCTATATTTGTTTAGAGATTCTTGGTCAATGGTATCCTTCAAAACATTTATATAAAAAATCTCTTGGTCATTATGATGACCAGACTGGTTTTAAAGCCACTCAGTGGGGCACTTGAAGTTTATCGTCATTCAGAAGGACAAAGATTATTTCAAAGTTGGGATCGAACCCATAAATGGGCTACCTACGTATCCTTTGTTTTGGAAAAGGAATCAGAACCCACGTAGTTCGAGAAATGGAGTATGATGTTTATGATTGATGGATCAAAGATGAATGTCATAATTACTTTTACACTCTAAGCTCACGTGAGTCATGCTCGGTGTGAGAAACAAGAGGTATTGGTAAAATTTAGACAAATGTGCCATGAAAGATGCAATCATAAGAATTTGTTTGGGGATTATGTATGGATGACTGCCCAGATAGATGAAGGTTTAGGATTTACTTTTAGGGAGAAAATCCATGAATAGGGTCCATAAAGTTATATGTGCTTCATGGAGATTTGAATACTCTAATCTTGGGGCTTACTCCTAAGGAGGATGCCCAAGTTAGGAGGGGACTTATGATTGGGTTTTAATCCTGAAAAGGAAACCCAAATCAAAGGTAAATTAGGACTGGTTAAGAGAAATTTAAGGGACTTGGGGCTTACTCCTGAAAAAGGAAGCCCAAGGTTATGACTGAGTCTTATTCTTGAAAAGGAGACTCAGGTTAAGGGACTTGGGGCTTACTCCTGAAAAGGAAGCCCAAGGTTATGACTGAGTCTTATTCCTGAAAAGGAGACTCAGATTAGGGATTAAGGTTTGGGGCTTACTCCTGAAAAAGGAAGCCCAGGTTAGGGGACTTGGTTTGGGGCTTACTCCTGAAGAGGATGCCCATGTTGTGAGATTGGGATTGGGGCTTACTCCTAAGGAGGATGCCTATGTTTGGGAACTTTAAGAATTTGGGGCTTACTCCTAAGGAGGATGCCCAGATTAAAGAACTTATAACTGGGGATTATTCCTGAAAAGGAGACCCAGGTTAAGGATTCTCTCATTTTAAAGGATGAGGTTGAATGAATGAACTCTCCATATTTAGTGACATAAGGATATTTAAATCACTAAGTTTTGAGAGATATTCCACAGAATTCCTTTCAGATAAGAAAGTAAAATCAAGAAATCATGCCATAAATGGCTTTGAAGAGTGTCTTGAAGACTGAATCTTGAAAAGGAAAGGTGTGATGGCTTAAGAGGGGTGACATGGGCAAGATGGGCACCCAAAAAAGTAGGGGCGCGCAAGTCTTGAAAGGCGTGAAAGTATTGCGGCAGCGCGCAAGTATTGGTCGCGCAAGTATACTTGCGCGACATGAGGGGTACTTGCGCGATTCTCAATCGGAATTGAAATACTTGAGTGACTTCTTTTTAATCACTTTAAAATCCTCTTGAGGTTCTTCTAGAAAGGGGACGCGCAAGTTAAATTGAAGGAAATAAGTTGGCGCGCATGTTTTTGATGAGTTTCAACACTTAGGCCTTCCTTCTTCTCCTTAGATCTTCCGTTCTAGGTAAAAAATTACCTTATAAGTGTTCCAGAAGCTTTGAGAAGAGACTTGGGCGTCGGGAGCTTCAATCCGAGTTTCTGGAAAAAGATCCTCTCGAATGGGGGTCCCACAGGGTCTATTTATAGGCAAAAGAAGACCCCGGGCGGTTACCGAGCGGTTACCACTTAGGTCGCGCAAGTCACCTGCGCGACCAAGGGTGCCGCGCAAGTGTACTTGCGCGACAGTGATAAAACTTGCGCGGTGCATTTGCTTTTGATCCTGTGTTCATGCCTTTGTCAATTTTTGATGTTTTCTTCAAAGGTTGAAATCACTTTGGGCTCAGATATTCCCTTTTCCGATCTTTAGATTCTGTGACGAAAGGAGCGTCAACAACGCCATTATGATATTCCCTTTTGTTATTCCTTATGACATGATTATGATACCCAATTCCTTCTAAGGGTTGCCCTTATGTTTATGTTTGATTCTTCATGTGGCACACATATACATGTATGTGTTATGATGGATTTTCCTAAATAGTGCTCCAATGAATTGGGTAATTTTTAGTCTTGTGATTATTCATGTTTTGATAGGGAGTGAACTCGATTCTTTTATGGGACTTTGTCCATCATGTGATATAGTAATGGCAGATAGCCTTGACTTGTGTTTATATCATGTTATATGTTGTTTCTACATTTCTATGTTTACATGGTTATATTATCCCATGTTATACGTATTATTATTCCTTTTTTTATTCATTTTTCATTCCTTTTATGTCATCACATTATGTCTTTTAACCCATTTTTTATGTTTTATTACCATGTTTATTCCCTTGTTGGGATTTTTAGCTCATCCATTTTGTTCATGTATCTCTAGTTTATCCTATATAGATATAAGAGCTCAATGGATTTTATGATATAATTATTGATATTAAATAAAATAAGTTTTTATTTTGGTTTCATGTTTTAAAATTATTTACCTAATCTTCCAAATACACTAGACTTTACAATCCTCAGTTGTATTTTATGGTTAATTATGCTTAAAATCATGTAATGATATGTGTAAAAAGATAGGTTCATTATAAAAGTGATGATCAACATATGAATTTGTTCTTAGTAAGACTTTAGGGAATCACATATTAATTCCTTGCTTCATGTATAGCTTCTTAAGATCATATATGACTTATTATTGGTGTAATACTTCATGCCTTTGTAGAATTTTGAGAATTATACTCAATGAAATGAGATTTTTCTTGAATTTTTATTTTGAAAAAGAAATTGATTGGGGAGGATTCATATTTTTATATTTATTATTATAAAAATCACAAACACCTAAAAGGGTGTGTTATTCATGAAACATTATTTAGAGGAGGTGATATTCAAGATATGGGAAGGCAAATCAAAGGTGAGAAAATTTTGGAAGATGGAAATGCAAGCTTCAACTGAGTTTTCTAGAATATGATAAAAAAAATATATTGATGTATTCACTAAAAATCATTGATCAAGAATCAAAAATGAAGTATGATCCAAGCCTGGTTGAGTGTGAATCAAATCATTGAACTAATCGAGAGATAGATAAAAAGTGAGATGAATTTTTTAGAAACAAATGAAGCCTGATATGAAAATTATATATTAATTAAATACGGAAGTTAATTATGATGTTGTTGGTGATGATATGAAGTGAATTTAAATATCATAAAGTTATTTGTGATAAATTATAAGAATTTGAGGATTGAATTTTGGATTTCCCTAATGTTTAAGTTGGAAGCTATAGGTTTTGATAAAAGCTTAAGGACTCTCACTACAGCAATGAGTGGAGCCAAGTCGCAACTGGAAGTGTTGTATATTTTTAATATAGAAATGAAAAATGTTTGAGTGTGTATTTTTTTGTTATAATTTTTATAAGAATATTTATCAAAGATACTATATAATAAAGTTAATATATATTCATCCAAGATATAAAATAAGGAGGAAAAGAAAAGAAAGGAACTATATTCATTTTATAGAAGACATCCATTGAAGAGATAAAAAACAATGATATCGTGGAAGCATTCCCACATATAATCCATTGAGAAAATGAGAATTTTTCACCATGATTTTAAAGATATTTTCTATATTGTAAATACAGAAAAAAATTGGTGAACTATATATAAAAGGGGAAAAGAAATATAGAGTTTGTGGATTGAACATGATCTAAGATCTTGAATCGATATAGAAGAACTTGGAACTCTCAAATAATAATAAGAACAAGAAGGTGATTTAAATACTATATTTAAGTATATTAATCATCTAGGTATTTAAGATATTTATGAGATTTAATATAACTATTTCTACTGAATGAATCCAGTTGAAGTAGTGAGAAGAATAAGTTTTAGAAAAAGAAACTAAGGATATATCGACTGTGTTTTTTGTTGTTTATATATAATGTGCTAATAATTTTAGATAATGAGGAGCTACCAAATTTATGAAGACCACAATATCTTTATTTTGACTAAAGGAATCCAGGTGAGAATATTATATGAAATATCTATGAAGTTATGGTGCAAGTAGAGACCATGTTGAAAGTTGGTATTCCTAAAGAACATAAAGCATTCAAAGTATTTTTTGAGAATAAGAAGATAATGTTAAGGGATAAAGTAGCATATCTATGATTATTTTAGATCTATTTTAAAAGGTCTTGAAAGGAAACACTTATATATACATGGTGAGAATCTATAGAACCAGTGTGACTCTGTGTATTCAAGGAGATCACAGTGAAACTCTATGACAGAAATGGGAAACTAGATATATTGTATTCAAGATGAGAAACAATTTAAATATTTAAAGCATTGTGGATTCATTAAGGCTCATTGTATTCACTTGTGTTTATAATTGATAAGAGAATCAGTGATTGGGGTGAATAATCAATCATGAAAAGGAGTACATTTCCCACATTTGGGCCAAACCTTGTAAAAATAATGTGTATCATCCTTTACTTTATTTCATGCATTGTATATGGTATATTTGATTGTAAAATGATAAGAAGATCCACTATATCCTAATATATAATAGAGGTAAAAATTCTAAGGTGATAAAAAATAATCAAATAGAACTAGAATTTGGTAAAAAAAACTATATTACACCTTATTCACCCTCACCCCTAGGTGACTTCATTTGATCCATTGGGAATTTCATAAATATGTGACCAATGAAATCATACTTGATCATCACAAGGAGTCACAAGATCTATCCATACCTTCATACACTAGGTGATTTTCCATTCCTCTAAGATTTCTTTATGATATAGTTCAAACATGTAATATTTAATGACTTACTTTCAAAATAGATATATATGTTTCCTTATGAGTCTTTGTCATGATTAAAATAATTATTCCATTAGACTCAAGAATCATGGTCGGTATTCATATAAAACATGGTATCTCATCTAATAGAAGATACTTGAATCTTCAATACTCTTCTTCCAAGGTAGAATTTTCACTCCATATTTCTTCACCTCATATTATTATTATATTATTAAATATTATATTGTATAAGAAAATCCACTATAACATGTACACATAAATCTACCAAATCATATTAATCCCTTCAATACATTTCAGTTCTTGCATGATCCATTATGGGTGAATGGTGTCATAAACTATTGATAACAAATTCAACATGAAATAATAATATGAGTCATGCATGGACTTCATCTTCATGAAATGCGTGGGTACATCAGACTCACCTTTTAGATTTATTGTAAATATGAACATCATAGATCTTATAATAATCAAAACCTTCATTATTTTATGAAATATCATGAAATTACTTGAGTCAAAGTTAGTAACACAAAGCAATCGATCCCTCTTTTGAATTCCATTAAATCCACTTTGGATTTATGTTTTTATTCTCCCTTTTAAAAATATAATCCAAAGGAAACAAAATAGATTTATTAAGTAATATTTTACATTAGTATTTCCCCTTGATAGGTTATATATTCTTCTCTCTTATTTAATGATGGTAACTTCTTTAACTAAATGTGGATCCAATAAATTTCTCCCAAAAAAAATCACTCCCTCTTTGATATATAATTTCAATCTCCTTTCTCCCATTTTAATATCAATGAATTTTTTTTCAAAAGAAACAAGTAAAGGGAGGAGTGATTTTTAAAATGATGATAGGTAATCCAACTCATGAACATCCTTTAAAAAATTAAACTCTTAACTATCCTCAAGAATATATAGGATAATAAAAAACATTTAATACTTAATAATATAAATATTAATCAATTACTACAATCCTATGAGAGAAAACATGAAATAGGTTATATGATAAATCAACAAATATCCATATATTGTCGATAATTGATCCTTTGGTAGAATTTATATTTAAAAATTCCCAATATTTTTCAAATGAAACATCCCTTTTATGGAAAAAAACATCATCAAGTAATTCAAGAATATATATGGGAATAGAATTCATCAACTCATGCCTTAGTTTGTGAGAGGAGGAGGATGTCCCACTTAGATAAACCCTGGATTTATAAGACTTTCATATTTACCTCTAATCCTTTTCACCACTTTTTCCATCTTTTTATCAATCCCCTTATTTAATTCCTTAGTCACATTAATGTCATGTGGGTGTCCTCCTTTTATCATTTCATTCACAACCTTTTTCTTATTCATCCCTTTGGAATTTTGAGAGGTTTAAATGTGTCTATCCATGTGTGTGGTTTTATCAACACTCCTTCTGGGTTTTGATGATAGGGATACACTTTCAAAACCTCTCTATTACTTATTCAAACTTGATTTCTATTTTTTAATCATAATAAATGTTTAAATATATCTTTTGGTGACTGAATTATACTTCTTATTGTGATCATCCATGTGTTTATCAAGATATTATTGATTTTTATCAACCACCTTTACAAGAACATCATTACAATTCCACTCTTTATAGAGATTGTATTTGTAAAGTCACCCCAATTAATTCATCATCTACTTGAAACAAGTTTTTTTTGTGTATCCTGGTTGCTTTTTTAATCCACAATTCTCCTAAAGTACATCATGATAAACACCTTTTGTTGCACCCCGACTTTTTGAATTAATTTTCAATTTATTATTTCTTAGTTTTGGGTTCTCGCACCGAGTTTTGGGGTGAGTCCCAATTTTAAATTTTTGACGTTTAAAGTTTTTAGTTGGTTTTGGACCCATGCGCGACCATCGCACGGTTGGCGGTAGCCTCACAATCCCCCCAGGTGCTTGTGAGAATTCCCGAGTGGTCTGAGTTGAGGCGCGCGACTTGCACGTGGTTTATTAAGCCGTGCGACGAGCGCGCGGTGACTCAGCTTTCAGAATAAGATAAATAAATGGAATTAAAATTTTATTTTATTTTTTTTAAGAACGTTTGATAATAATAATAATAATATTGTGTTGATATTATTATTATTATTATTAGTAAGGATATTAATGTTATTATAATTGTAACTATATTATTATTATTATTATTATTATTATTATTATGATAATAGAATGAAAAAAAGGGATGTCTAACCCTAATCACGTGGGCAACCCCCCCCCCCCCCCTCGTTGCTCCTCTCCTCTGTCTGCGCGAGGCCAGCCGCCCCTTCCCTGCTTCTCCCCCTCGTCGCATCCCGCACCTCCCCGCTCCGGCCTCGCCCTGCTGCCTTTCTCCCTCCGCACCGCCCTCCACCGGCCACACCTCCTCCGGCCGCCTCCTCCACCGGCCACACCTTCTTCGGCTGCCTCCTCCACCGGCCACACCTCCTCCGGCCGCGGCCTCCTTCCGACAGCGACCCCCCTGCAGTGACCCGATCTCCCTTTCCCTCTCCCTCCGGTATTTTCTTTCCCCCCATTTTAGGGTTTTATGTTGTTTTGGTTTAATCTTGGGAATGAACGGTTTCATGCTTTGTTTTTTTAGGGTCTAGTTAAGTTGTTTGTGGTGCGATTGGTGTTTGAAACCAATTTTTGAGAATTTTCGACACCTGATGTAAGTTGTTCTATGCATAAACTTTTTTGGTGTTTTAATTTGATTGTTTGATCAAATTAGTATGTTATTTGACTAGTCTTCTTGGTGGGAATATAGTGTTGTTTGATTTTTAATTGGATTTTTTTAGGTTTAAAAACATGTTTATGTGTTACGAATGTTTTTATTTTATGAAAACTTTTGTTGAGCCATTCGCAGTGTTTCCTAAACTGTGTAGTTGTTTTTCATGGTGTGCATGGGATGAGAAATTCTATTTTTGACATTTGTAGTGTTTTATAAACTGTTTTGTTGGTCTATTAAAATGTGAAATAGTTGTAGTTGGGTTTTGGTGTGATTTCAATGAGGCGTTGTGTGCGTTTGATCATGAAAGTGGTTTTAAGGGGTTGAAGTTGGTTTCGTGTGTTTAAAGCCGCGGTGTGTTTTCAAAATTGTTTTATAAAAATTTTAAAAGATTTATTAAGTAACGTGGATGTTCTGAATTTGGTTTTGGGAAAACATGTTTAGGTGCACATGCTTTTAAAGGTCAATTTCATCATGTCGTGCGCTTTTTTCTTATTTTGTACTCTGGTGTTTCCTTGAAATAACCCAGTGGATCTTTAAAATAATTAGTGAGTTGTTTTGGTGTTATGTGGTTTTTACAAACACTTTGTGGATTTTAAAGTGGTTTAATAAATAAGGTTGATGGTGTGAGTTGTATTTTGAAGTTATGTCGAGCTGGTTCCTTTGTATTGGTTGTTCGTTTGGTTTGTTCTGAGTCAGTGGCTATTTGTTCTTAGTTATCGTGCATTTGTTTCGGCGTGTTGGCGAGGTAACCCTACGACACCGCGATCATCAGCTTGTGCGCTGGTGCGAGGTGTATTGTGTCGTCGTGCCCGAGCTACGTCTTGAGTTAATTCTCCCACTTCATTTGCCTTTAACTTTAGAATTTATTTATTCCTTGTCTTTTTATTGAATTTCAGTAAATTTAAAGTAGTATTAAATAGTTATGCTTAGTGAGGTGACCTGCTGAAAATGAAATCTGTTTAACTCTTGCATTGCACTGGAACCATTTTTCTTGGACTTAATTGTGTGGTTTTCTTGTGATATGGCTAAATGAGTTCTTTTTGAAATGTACAAGACATGTTGAAGTGTGATTGGAAATGGTTTTGGTGTGTGTGTAAAATGGAAGGTGTATTTTTTATGGAAAGTAGTGTTCTCTTAAAACCTTTAATAGAGAAAATGCTTGTTTGGCCTTTAAACTTATTTTTGGAAACTTCAAGTGTGGATCTTTTGTTGTTGAATAATGTTTTCCTTTGACGCATGAATAAAAATTTCAGATTTCATTTGAGAAACAGTGTTCCTTCAAAAAAATGATTTAAAGGCTCATTTGGCCTTTAAGCTGGATTTTGGAATTTGTCTATAGTGGTTTGGTTTTCCTTAAATGGGTTTCTAAGTTAGTTTTTGGTTTTCAACGTGATGGTGTGTATTATGTATTTTTGTAAACGCCTTGGTATCTAATGGTTTAAATGATAAATGATATGGTGTCCCGGTTGGCACTTTATGGAATGTGAAGTGATTATATATATATACATACATACTTATGGGGCATCTCTGTAGGGGGACTTCCCTTTGAGAGTTTTTGTGTAGCGGTGTCCATCTAAGGGGTTGGCAAGTGCGGTGAGATGATTCACGCGTGTGAGGGCCTCCCACTTACATAGTATTATTAAAACCACCATGGGTTCCTGGGAATTTTTTAGAGAATCGAGTGACGGTTGCTGGCTAACCCTGATTAGACGGGTTAGTCCCCCCTTGGTAGGTAAGGCCTTGTGGGGCGTTCCACTGGTTGGCTATTAGGGCGTCCAGTTGGTTATTGACTATGGAGTACCATGCCGGTAGGTAGTCTAAACCCGAGTATGTCCAGGGGTTTTCTAGGGATGTTTAGGATTACCCATGTTTACTTGATTTTTTTCTTGCTTGTTTACTCTCAGTTGTCCTTTACAGCTTATACTATTCTACTTTGTGAAAATGGTTTTTAAATGAAAATTATTTATTCTATTTGTGTAAAATTTGAAGATGTAACGCTTCTTTCCCTTATAGAATGAGTTTGGCACTAATAAAAGGAATCCAACTTTTGAAAAAGAATAAGGGTAATGTCTCGTATTTTGGTTTTTCAAGTGAAGTATTGTGGGAGCTTACTTTTATATATCGTAGTTCAAACCTAGAATTTGTGAATTTTTTATTTATTGGTAGTGCATTGGGATTTGTTGTTGGGCCCACCTACTGAGTACCTATTGTACTCACGCCTATCCTTCACTATTTCAGATGCAGGATCCTTTGTTATGATTTTCTTGGTTTGTTTCCTTCAGTTTTGGAGCGGGGTTGGTCCCTTTTTTGGGTGGTGACCTGCAAGGTCACGTTGAGGTACATTAGTCGTGTAGCTTTTATTTTATTTATGTTGTTGGTGTTTGTCTGTTTTGTTTAATTTCTATTCTGTTTTGATCCTGGTTTTTTTGGGCTAAAATCATTCCCAACATTTAGATCTTGATGTTCGGCACTAGTTTCCATCCTAGGGGGATCGGGAACGCCCCTAGGGACTTGCCACGAGCCCGCTCGGGTGATCGGTTCAGGGTTGACCCGGGCTGGTTTGTGACAAAATGGTATCAAAGGAGGTTCTTGTTATTTGGTTTGTTCGGTAGAAGGAGATTAGGACTGTCGAAACTCGAGAGGTAGGTACGGGAAGAGTGTCATGAACTCTTGCTTGTGATGATCCTCGAGTTACCATGGTTAGTCCGGAAATTGTGTCTTTTGACTTCGTTTTGGATTGAGGAATGAAAAAGGAGACGATCCAGTGTCACGTCGTGATTTCACATGGAGTAGTGACCCATGTGAAATCTGAGTACACGGTTTAAGTTCCTTCTAGTTGTTGATGCTTACTTGGGGTGTGTCTCACTACCATGTCATCGGGTTAAGCGTAACTGCTAGTTCCTCATTCTGGCGATTCTTTGTAAGTTGTACTATGTTTGGTTCTGGTTGGTGTGATCATGCTTTTGAAAATTAAAGTTGAATTTTGAAATGGAAGTGTTTTCTTTAAAATGGGTTTAAATTAGAAAAGGAATTTTTTTGAAATTTAAAGTGTTCTGGTTTCAAAATCGGGTGTTTGCTTGGAATTGGTAGGGAAATGGTTTGGGTGAGACCCTTGGTTTTCCTTATGAATGATCTCATGTGTGCGGGTTTGTGCGAAAAGTGCATGAGAGGCACTTGTTCGTGGATGACGTGAGTGGAATGGATGGACACTCATGTGAAGATTCATGAGATGCTATGGGTGTTTATTTGAAACCAAAGGTTTGACCTTGTCTTTCTAAAATGATTTTTGAAAGAGGAAAATGATTTTGGAAATTGGATTTGGTTTCGGAAAGTGGGTTTTGTGTTTGGAAGTAGTCTTGAAATAAAATGGTGATTTTTGAAAAGTGGATTTTTGGCATGCGAGCTAGTTGTTGGTATGTGATTGTTCTTTTGATTAAGATTTGATTGGATGCTGATTTTTGGATTTGTGTTTTTATGTTGTTCAGAGAATGTCGCCCAGAAAGATCCCCAAAGTTTCTAATGAGTCATGCCCAGTTTCTGGTCCTTCTCGGACGTTGCCTATTCTTCATGGTGATCGAGGTCTGTTAGAAGCAGCAGAATGTATTGAAGGGGTTGAGTGTGTCTTCAAGGTTTTGGGAACTCCTGAAGTTGTCAGAGTGCGTGTTGTTTTGGGTCTGTTTGAAGGTCTATCTTTGGACGTATGGGAGTTTCTCGCCCCACCGTCAATGCAATATGGGATGACGTGGGATGTCTTTAAATATTTCTTTGTCTGATGGTTTATACCTGAAGAATTGAAGATGAAGAAAAGGGAAAAGGTTGTGCGTATTCAACAAGGCCAATAGATGGCGAAGGAAAATGTTGACCATTTCAAGGATCCTGTGTCATTTTCTCCGGAAGTAGCATCATAGGGATTCATAAAGACTTCCCTCTTCATCGGGGGTCTTCGTCTAGAGATCAAGGAGCAGGTCCTCCCTTTGAAGGGTCATTGTTTCGAGAAACTGGTGGATGAGGCGTTTTTAGCTGAGTGGGTCTTAAAAGTGCATATTGTCAGGAATCTAGTGTATCCAGTCGCTTGCAAAGGTTCCCATTTGGCGAGCAGGGTGTGCCAGAGGGGCCTATTTCTAAAGAATCGTCTGAAGTGGTTCTGGCTCCTAGTTTGTCAGACCGTTCAGTTGTGTGCCACCAGTGTGGCTGGTTCGGGCACGTGAAGTTGTCATGACGCACCCCTCCAAAGATGTGTTATCGTTACGTTTGTCTGGGTCACTTAGAGAATTTCCGTAAGAAGCGTTGCCCGAAGAAGATGTTGTGACCGAAGAGATTCTAGTGCCTGACTGTGAGGCAGGAGATGCTTCAGCCAACAGAGCCCCAGCCACAGTTCTTAGGGTGAAGCTCGCGCGCGGTCAGGAGTTGCCGGGGGTGTGAAGCCTCAGTTTGGATTTTGGGTTCTGTGTTGGCGGTGAAACATTTAAAGTCTTTTCGTTCTTGTTTTTCTATTGGTTAAATTTTTGGCATTGTTGTGAGTTTATTGTTTCATTTTGAAGTTACGATGTACTTGACCTATTATAATCTAAGCAGTTCTGTTTTTATGGACGTGGTTCTCCGAATCGCGTGTTTCTCTTAAAAGTGTGTTTGGACCTTATGTGGGTTAATCTCAGTTTAGTGGTGTTCGTTTGGAGATGTAAGTGCATGTGGATGAGTTGATGTTGTAGTTATGCTCGGGTTCACTGCTTGGGTTATGTTCTGCTCGGAGGTTTTTCTCTAGTGTGTGGGGATATTGGTATGGGTCGAGAATTCCACGTTTCAACGGAGGTGTTGTCCGTTCGTGAAAAACGTTAGTTGGGGTCGGTTGGGAGTTCCTGCATCTCCCCCCATCCCGGGGTGCTATGGTAGGGTGC
This sequence comes from Viscum album, assembly GCA_963277665.1. NCBI lineage: Eukaryota > Viridiplantae > Streptophyta > Magnoliopsida > Santalales > Viscaceae > Viscum > Viscum album. The sequence continues at coordinate 954,004,109 of OY728145.1, forward strand.
TAAATTTCTGTGGTAGATGAGTTTTTGTGGTGGGGAGAACCCTTTTGTGTTCTCCCATTCTCTTGTATTGTGGTTTCTTTCGGTTTCAACCGGGCATGGTTTTTTTTTCTTTGTCTAGTGTTCGGCTGGGTGACTTTATAGGGCAGAAAGTGTCTGTGGTGGGGAGAATTGTCGCACCCCGAATTTTTGAATTAATTTTCAATTTACTATTTCTTAGTTCCAGGTTCTCACGCTGAGTTTTGGGTTGAGTCCCAATTTAAAATTTTTGACGTTTAAAGTTTTTAGTTGGTTTCGGACACATGCGCGACCACCGCACAGTTGGAGGTAGCCGCGCAATCCCCCCAGGTTCTTGTGAGAATGCCCGAGTGGTCTGAGTTGAGGCGCGTGACTTGCGCGCGGTTTATTAAGCCGTGCGACGAGCGCGCGGTGACCCGGCTTTCAGAATAGGATAAATAAATGGAATTAAAATTTAAGTTTATTTTTTTAAGAACGTTCAATAATAATAATAATAATAATAATAATATGTTTATATTATTATTATTATTATTATTATTAAGGATATTAATGTTATTAATGATGATATTTTTAATATTATATTAATGTTATTATAATTGTCACTATATTATTATTATTATTATTATTATTATTATTATTATAGAATGAAAAAAATGGGATGCCTAACACTAATCCCACAGGCGAACCCCCCCCCCCCCCCCTTTGCTCCTCTCCTCTGCCCGCGCGAGGCCAGCCGCCCCTTCCATGCTTCTCCCCCTCGCCGCGTTCCGCACCTCCCCGCTTCGGCCTCGCCCTGCCACCTCGCTCCCTCCGCACCGCCCTCCACCGGCCGCACCTCCTCTGGCCGCCACCTCCACCGGCCGCACCACCTCCGACCGCCTCCTCCACCGGCCGCACCTCCTCCAGCCGCGGCCTCCTTCCGGCAGCGACCCGATCACCCTTTCCCTCTCCCTCCGGTATTTTCTTTCCCCCCTTTTTAGGGTTTTATGTTGTTTTGGTTTAATCTTGGGTATGAATGGTTTCATTCTTAGTTTTCTTAGGGTCTATTTAAGTTTTTTGTGGTGTGATTGGTGTTTGACACCAATTTTCAAAAAAATTTGACACCCGGTGTAAGTTGTTCCGTGCATAAACTTTTTTGGTGTTTTAATTTGCTTGTTTGATAAAAATAGTATGTTATTTGACTAGTCTTCTTGGTGAAAATATAGTGTTTTTTGAGGTTTAATAGGATTTTGATAGGTTTAGAAATGTGTTTATGTGTTATGAATGTTTTGATTTTATGAAAACTTTTGTTGATCCATTCGCAGTGTTTCTTAAACCATGCTGTTGTTTTGCATGGTGTGCATGGGCTGAGAAATTCTGTTTTTGACATTTGTAGTGTTTTATAAACTGTGTTGTTGGTTTATTAAAATATGCAAGGGTTGTAGTTGGGTTTTGGTGTGATGTCAATGTGGTGTTCTGTGCGTTTGATCATGAAAGTGTTTTTTAAGGGGTTGAAGTTGGTTTCATATGTTTAAATCTGCGGTGTGTTTTCAAAATTGTATTATAAAAATTTTAAATGATTTATTAAGTAGAGTGGATGTTCTGAATTTGGTTTTGGGAAAACATGTTTAGGCACACGTGCTTTTAAAGGTCAATTTCATCATGTCGTGCGCTTTTGTCTTATTTCACACTCTGGTGTTTCCTTGAAATAACCTGGTGGCTCTTTAAAATAATTAGTAAGTTGTTTTGTTATTATGTGGTTTTTACAAACACTTTGTAGATTTTAAAGTGGTTTTATAAATAAGGTTGATGGTGCGAGTTGTGTTTTGAAGTTATGTCGAGCTGGTCCCTTTACGTTGGTTGTTCGTTTGGTTTGTTCTGAGTCAATGGCTATGTGTTCTTAGTTATCATGTGTTTGTTTTAGCATGTTGGCGAGGTAACCCTATGACACTGCGATCATCGTCTTGCGCGTGCTTGTGCGCCAGTGTGAGGTGTATTGTGTCGTCGTGTCTGAGCTGCGTCTTGAGGTAGGTATCCCACTACACTTGCCTTTAACTTTAGAATTTATTTATTCATTGTCTTTTTATTTAATTTCAGTAAATTTAAAGTAGTATTAAATAGTTATGCTTAGTGAGGTGACCTTATGAAAATGAAATCTGTTTAACTCTTGCATTGCACTGGAACCATTTTTCTTGGACTTAATTGTGTGGTTTTCTTGTGATATGGCTAAATAAGTTCTTTTTGAAATGTGAAAGACATGTTTAAGTGTGATTGGAAATGGTTTTGGTGTGTTTGTAAAATGGTAGGTGTATTGTTTATGGAAAATGGTGTTCTCTTAAAACCTTGAATAGAGAAAATGCTTGTTTGTCCTTTAAACAAGTTTTTGGAAACTTCAAGTGTGGATCTTTTGTTGTTGAAAAATGTTTTCCTTTGACGCGTGAATAAAAATTTCGGATTTCATTTGAGAAGTAGCGTTCCTTCAAAAAAAATGATTTAAAGGCCCGTTTGGCCTTTGAACTGGATTTTTGAATTTTTCTGTGGTGGTTTGGTTTTCCTTAAATGGGTTTCTAAGTGAGTTTCTGGTTTTCATCTTGATGGCGTGTGTTATGTATGTTTGGAAGCGCCTTGGTATCTAATGGTTTAAATGATGAATGATATGGAGGCCCGGTTGGCACTTTATGGAATGTGAAGTGATTATATATATATATATATACATACTTATGGGGCATCTCTATAGGGGGACTTCCCTTTGAGGTTGTCATGTAGCGGTGTCCGTGTAGGGGGTTGGCAAGTGCGGTGAGATGAGTCACGTGTGCGAGGGCCTCCCACTTACACAGTATTATTAAAACCACCGTGGGTTCCTGGGTGTCTTTTAGATAATCGAGTGATGATTTCTGGCTAACCCCGATTACACGGGTTGGTCCCCCTTGGTATGTAAGGCCTTATGGGGCGTGCCACTAGTTGGCTGTTAGGGTGGCCAGTTGGTTATTGACTATGGAGTACCATGCGGGTAGGTATTCTGAACCCGAGTACGTCCAGGGGTTTTCTAGGGATGTTTAGGATCACCCGTGGTTACTTGTTTTTTTCCTTGCTTGTTTACTCTCAGTTGTCCTTTACATCTTATACTATTCTACTTTGTGAAAATGGTTTTCAAATGAAAATGCTTTATTCTTTTTGTGTAAAATTTGAATATGTAATGCTTCTTTCCCTTTTAGAATGATTTTGGCACTAATAAAAGGAATCCAACTTTTGAAAAATAATAAGAGTAATGTCTTGTGTTTTGGTTTTTCAATTGAAATATTGTGAGAGCTTACTTTTATACATTGTAGTTTAAACCTGGGATTTGTGAATTCTTTATTTATTGGCAGTGCTTGGGGATTTGTTGTTGGGCTCACCTACTAAGTACCTGTTGTACTCACGCCTATCCTTCACTATTTTAGATGCAAGATCCATTGTTCAGTTTTTCTTGGTTTGTGTCATTCATTGTTGGAGCAAGGTTGGTCCCTTGTTTGGCTGGTGACCTGTGAGGTCACGTGGAGGTACCTTAGTCGTGTAGCTTTTATTTTATTTCTATTGTTGGTGTTTGTCTGTTTTGTTTAATTTCTATTCTGTTTTGATCCTGGTTTTTTTTGGGCTAAAATCGTTCCCAACATTTAGATATTGATGCCCGACACTAGTTGCCATCCCGGGGGGATTGGGAACGCCCCTCGGGACTTGCCGCGAGCCGGCTCGGGTGACAGGTTAAGGGTCAACCCAGGCTGGTTCGTGACACCTTTTCTTCCTCATCAAATTGTATTGATTTATTATTATCCTTGGATTTTATTGTTGGAATTTTGTACCATAAATTCCTCAATTTTTATCCAAATAAACCACACTATTAGTAACAAACTTTTATATTTGATTCATTAATTAAACTAGTGTTTCCATATAATTTCAAGTGATTCTTTCCTTATCTCTGGTTCTCTTTAGAAACCACATCATTTTCCTTTAATGAGGCAGTCAATGATCGTTATTCAACATGGGGGAGTCTCTCCCTCAACTCTTGTCTATTTTCCTTTAGTAGGATGTGTTCCCCACCATTCTCCATACTCTTATGCTTCTATTAATATAAATAAATAATCCTTCTCAAAGATGTTATATCATTTTTATCAACCCATTCACCCTTTGGTTTGTTCTTATTTAGGGTGTACAGTTTGAAATCATTATCACTAGACTTACAAATGGTCTCATAATGTGTTAAATTATTTTTAATCATCAAAGTTTCTTAAGATTTTCCCTTTTAGAATTAATTTTCTTCATTCTTCTAGATATCCTCTTGGTTTTAGAAACCAATGAAAAATTTTATTTCTCATTTTGAGATTTATCAAAAAGATCTTTCTATAATAAAAACAAAAAAGGTTCATGGTATTTCATATCCAAAATTTTGGTATCCATTCCATTGATTCCCATGGATTTAGAGTGCTCCAATTATATAATATCATAAATAGATTTTTTTAACTCATCTTTATCTCCTTAAATTCATCCAAAAATCCTTAAATGATGGCTTGGTGAGTCATTAATTCAGATTTATAGGAATCAACTTCATATTTTATTATTGGGGAATATCTACTCATGAAATTTATATCTCCTTAAGTTAGATCAAGTATTTCTATAAAAATTAAGATCTTAGAGTGAAGCTTCTTATTTTCAAGATCAAGCTTCATCAAATTTCTAGAAGTATCTATATGATAATTTTCAGTAGTACTCATCATCTTTGTTAACTTATTTACCTCCCTTTTACTTTGATTTCTGAATTTCTTAATGTGTATAGCATCCATTTCTCTATTAAGAACATTCTCTGAAACATCGGTGGAAAACTCAGTGAAATTATACTTAATCATGTATGGGGAATAAAAACATCATGGTAGTAAATGAATAAAACTTTAAGAAAAAAATATCTCTAAGAATAAATATATAAAAAAGAAATCCTCTAGAGAAAATCCAGATGTAAACTTAGCCTTTGTTTTTGAGTTCATTGGGTGAAGGTATATAATAATGACTGTTTTAAATGGATAGATCTAAAAAAAGTATAAAATCACTACTAATTTAAAAACTCGTGATCCTTTGAGATTGGATAAGAAGAATTTACCTTAAATTACAGAAGATAATTGATCCTTAGTGTTGTTTTAAATTTTATATCAATTATAGGGTATTAGAGAAGTGAGAGGGTTTGATCCACACAGGTTAAATGGATCTAATACCACTTGTAGAACCTATAAGGGAGTTTTCTAAACATTGAGAGGAGGGTCAGTTAGTGGTTTACATCCTATATGAATCCCCCCTTATTTACTCTTTTCTTATGTTTCCAATTTATGCATGGATCACATGACAATCCCAATAATAATAAGGATGATTATGGTGAGAGGTTATATATATAACACACAAAGACATAATGTATTACAAGGTTTTCAATACTCTTTTCATCAAGTTGATATATTCTTGGTGAATCACTGGTTATCATCCCAATGAACACTTAACCACCTTATTATCAATGATTAATAACTCAATGGATGGAGTAAGGGGATAGCCTTAAAATACTAAAATAATGTTAATGAAAATTATAAGGGAAATATATCAGTAATAAGAAAAAAAATCATTTCTTGTCATTCCTCCATCTTCCTCAAGTGTATCCAAACTTTAGAGTAGGCATGCACCTGTGTTCTTCTCTTAAACCCAACCTAGATGGGTGGACCTATCATGAATTCATCTTATCGATAATTGTGGTAATTTCATTGTCTTTATTATTCATTAACATGAATGTTCCTTTTATGGATATATTTCATATCTCTATATATTTAATGGAAATCCAAATCAATTTTTGAATCTCAAATCTCCTCATATTTCTCTATGTGATATATGTTGGGAATATGTGAATCCTACTTTATTTGAATGAAGTGTATCAACCGAAAGGAGTGGATATAGGAGATATTAAGTTTATTTAAGTGGTGGTAGTCGTTATTTTTTTATTCAATGTTCTGAAGGAGGTTTTCAGAAGGAGGTGGTTTGGAAGGAGGCTCTTTTTATGAATTCAATGTAAGGTAGTCTTGTTCTGAAAGTTCAGCTGGGACTTTTAAAATTTGTGGAGTGTTTAATTTTCATAGATTTTTATACTATACATAAGGAAATAATAATATTTATGATTACTATTTGAGGTAAATAGTGGTAATAGTGTAATGGATGGACTCTTTTTGTATCTTGGAGTTCATTGAAACTAGATGACCAAAATTTACTCTATATAAATAGAGGGTAGGGACACCTTTGTTTTTAATGTAACTAAAACTTAATAAACGTTTTGATTACTTTTTTTAGTAATCAAAAGTGAATCCCCATTCACTAGTTTGTAAAGTTTTCCTTTTTTAAGGAATAAAATTCTATAATTTTTCTCCCATGGATGTAGGAGTTTCAGTTTGAACCACATAAAACTAAAGTGTCCTTTTATTACTTACATTTACTTTCATCGCATGGATTTTTTGTTATCAATTATAGTGAATCAGACTGAATTTTTTTTGACTTCATGTGGTGATTTGGGTGAACTTTATTTCTTCCAAGTTCCAAAACATTAATCTCATAGAGTTCCTGTAACATCCTGAACCCAGAAGCCCGGATCGAGTGTATTGTTTTATTACATTTGTATAACTACAGGGAATCAAATATCGAAGGACCGATCAGTTTAGAAATCTTTTAAATATATATTACATACATGTAACCCATAATACATTGTAAAATAGAAAATAAAAACATGATACATAATAAAAATAAATAAACAGCATCCTTGAATGCTTGTTCAAAGATTTCTTCTTTAGAACTAGGGGAAAGTAAATATAATAAGGGTGAGCACAAATTATTAGTAAGGGTAAGTAATGCAGAATATATAATGACTATATAAAATTAAATCAACATGGAGAGGTGAATAACTAATAACACATTCCATTCAAATAACTATATAAAGAAAAATCAATATGAAAAGGTAAGAAATTGAAACACGTGCCACATAGTCAATGAACTGAGAATAGAATGCATCCATATATATGTCGACACAAAATATCCTAGATAAAAACAATAATTAATGAAATATATATGAATTAAATGATTAATTAATGTAATTAATGTCTAAGGAACATGAAAACCTATATTATCATGACCTTTCATAGGAGAGTTTAAAACTATGGATAGAAACCCGTTTAATTTGGACAACTTATTCATCTCATGAGAACCTGACGATGCATAGAGGGTATATATAAATTTCAATCCCCACCCATCATTTCCTATCAAAATAATTACTCATATATAATAATATAAAAAAAATATGCATTATCAAATATCCATATTGAATAAAGAATACAGATTTATCAATAATTCCCCAGATAATCTAAGAACTAGTCAAGTAAACACCGTATGTAAAAATGGTATGAAGTTTAGGAAATGAAAATATCAATCAACCATGAATGTGGATACCCAATGAAATATGATTAAAATAAATTGATTGTCTCAATAGAAAGTTAAAAATCACAAAATTATGTTAGATTTCAAAGATAGTCACTAAGAACATTCTTGAGGAGAATAATCTTCAAACATTTCAAAGTCTCTCATACCACTTTGAAACATTTAAATCATGATCCCCATGAAATTATTACATTAAATTAAACTTATAATATCACTATAATAATTAAATTCATGATATTACATGTCAAATGTAAGTATATACACCATATAAAAGTGAATTTCTGTATAACAACAAATAAGCCTCAATGAAATGTAAATTGAGACGAAATCCATTACCTTAACATTCTTTTTTATTGTGTTATATTTATCCTCCTATATAGTGATTTAAAATATGTTACTAAATTATAATAAAACCATACTCATATTTATAATTTCATTTATCATCTTCTTATAGTATCTTATCACCCATTTGTTAACAATCTTTGATTATTTTCACTATTTCAGATGTTAGTTTCTTAGTTTTATCAAATATGTTTTGACTTGTTATTTGTTTTTCATATTAAATAGATCATTATTTCATAATCTACATAATTTAAAACATTATTTAATTATCATATATATTTATTATATATTCATTTATAATAATCCATAATATTTTGAGATAAGAAATGAAGTGCACCGTTCAAGGAGACGGTAGGCTATACGTACGTATGAACGCTACTTCCATTTATTTTTCATATTAAAAGAATGAAAAGTAAATGATAAATATATATATTATAATTATTGTATCATATATATATCGTTTATGTTACATAGTTTTATTAATATCATCCTTAATATGTTTCATGTATAACATGAATGAATCACATCGCTTCGAGGAGGTGGTAGTCCACACTTCCACAAAAGATGTTATCATATTTACACAAAATGGAAAGTATAAAGGTATTTGTTATAAAATAATTAAATAATAATAATGGAATAATAAATATCATATATATCATATATAAATAGTGTGTCCATCATAATTCCCAACCATGAGAGGTGGTAAAGGAAAACAAATAATCATCACTTCGTGAGGTGGTAGTTCTCCATACACATAAACATTATTTTTGTTAACCATTATGTTGAATTGTGTGTGAGTGTAGGTAGAAACCATAGAATAAAAACATCCTAGTATATTGAGGATATTTTTTTCATTATATATGTTTCTGACGCTTTTGTTGGGGAGCGCATCGTCTGTGAGGATGCAATAGTTTTTGCCTCGCATTCTCGCTTTCCAAAGGTGGGTAGTATTCATCTCTTCTTCAACGGTGTTTTCTCTTTTATTGAAATGGGATGATGGGATTTCAATCTCTCTTTCCATGTATTCCTCCTTAGAATTCATCACCTAGTCTGAGTCTCCCTTAAATATTAAGATGTTGTTTGTGAAACTCTTATTGGTTCTATATCATTGTGGATGTTAGTAAATTACACTGCTTATGTTAGAACATTCCCAGGGGGTTCAAGTTAATGCATAAACCTTTGGTCAAGAGAGTAGTCATGTTGGGGCATCGTTGGCATGTCTGGACGTTGAAACACTAGTACACCTGGATTTTCCCTTATCAGAGGGCTTCTCGAGGGTGTGGAAGCCCGAGGAATCCCACCTTAAATGTGGGGAATTATATATCGGAGTCTTGTCTATAATGTTTTCCACAACTTCTCATGTTTAAGAAGGGGTATTGCATGAGTTTAACATCTACCAGAGATGGATATGACTGATCAAAACACTTATAAGAGTGGATCAGATGGGTACATTCCAAAAATGAAGCACCTGGAAGGTTTACCAGATGGATGGGTTAGAACGCCCAATAAGGATGGACCCTAGGATGGCATGTCCCATAAAGGGGAAGGTTTCACACCATGAAGGATGATTTGGACATCAAAAATGGTGGATCAGAGGATGGTGGGTCCAAACAAAGGGGACACCAAAGTTTACCATTGGTTAGGATTAAACCTCGAAGAGGCTTCCTATGTATCTGAGAGGTATCAAACCCCACATAGTTCAAACAGGTGAATCATGGGATTGGGGTGTACACAATGGACAACAACTTAGAAGCGTGTTGGGGATGATGTGTGGCTAGCGGCCCAGGTGCTACAATGAACGATGAGGTGAATGGGGCTTACGCATGGTTAGCTTCTCGTATCGATGAAATGATTTCACTGGGATGTGGTGGCCTAGTTAATATGAAGATGGATATGGATGAAGTGTCAAAGGATAGAATTAATGGGGATGGAAACAAGGACCGGTGTGAATATATAAATATTGGGATTGAACCACAAAGAGTTTTCCTACGTATCCCTGATGCGGGGAATCAAATTCCACTTAGTTCTAGAATAGGGAGATGAGTCACCTGAGGAGGCATCTCATGAGAATGGACACGTGGATGGGCCCCAAATAAAATAGAACCAACAGGTTAAGGCATGATCTTCCTGAGATAAAATATGGCTTGAGGGAGAGATAAGGATGGGACATCGGAGATAAGCTTGAACCTTAGGGAGGATTCCTACATACCTTGCTCAAAAAGAGAAAAAATCAAAGTCCACGTAGTTCAGATGTGGGGCATGGAATCGGAGTGTACACAAATAATAACGACCTGAAGACATAATTTGGATTACATGTGGTTAGAATCCTATTGTAAGAGGGACACTCTCAGTTAGAGGAGTATTGATTGAGTGTGGGTCTTAAGTGTAGTTATCTACCTAGGGGGATCAGAACACCTCAGGGAGGTGGTTCTAGGAGATGAATCCCAAAAAGGGAATATATCTCATCAGGAGGGTACATCACTAGGAGGGGGCACCAGATTTTACCATTTGTTGGGATTGAACCTCAAATAGGATTCCTGCATACCTGAAAGGGATAAAAACCCACATAGTTCATAATGGGGCATATAGTTTAACATCATGTGGGATGAAGAGTGAAACGATGTGAAATGGTCGGGACAAAGGGATAATGGGATTGGACCTCAGATAGGCTTCCTACATACCCTGGTTATAAGGAAGAGATCAAAGTCTACATAGTTCAATGGATAGGGGCTTGGGTCTTACACATGGTTAGCAGCCCAAAGAGGATTTCATGGTCGATTCTTACTTTAATCCATTGTGACTCATGCTCAGTGTGAGAAACAAGATGCAGTTATAGACTTGACGATCACATCGCGAAATATGCGTCAATGAGGAGTAGAATAGGGCTTACGCATGACTAGTAGCCCAAAGAGGAAGCAAAGGCTTATGCGTGGTTGGAAGCCCAAGGAAAAGAATATTGGGACTTACTCTAGGAGGGAATCCTGGGTAGGGGTTGATATGTATGAGGAGTATATAGCCATCATACATGAATAACCCTATCAAGTAGAATTGGGGATTACACAATAGACTCTCAGGGTTCACATGGTGACAAAGAATAGTGGGAGAGGAGTAGTGAGAGGGCATTGCTACCCATCCCCTTCATAGTCCTCTCGAGCTTGTCACTCGTGCGGTGATCAAAGTTTAACATCGTGTGATGAGGATGTGGCAGCTTGGTAGTTTAACATCCTACAGATCAGATGATGAGGACTTGATCCTCAACCCTAGGACCTACATAATTGGTGAACTTTAACCCTTGGTGAAGGTAATACACTAGTAATATTGTGGATTAACGGGATTGTGGATTGATCCATTGAAGGGTCCACGTTAGTGTGGCTATGCAAAGAAGCAATAGTCATTAGTGTGTTTATGTGAAGAAGCATGAGGTGAGACAACGCAACATTAATCACCACTTGTGAAACCATGAAACCATTATGTACTTTCCGAGAGGGTTTTATGGAAGAGGGGTTTGCAAAGTAGAAGGCCTCACAGAGAGGGGCATAGTGAAGTTATGGTGCTTCACGGAGTGAAGGGGACATGTGAAGGATGGTGCTTCATGAAGAATAGTTACCCAGCCTAGGTGTGGAATCTACATGTTCTTGGACGGTGCTTCATGAATACTGAGTGCTTCATGAAGTTCCAAGTACCCAAATGGGTCTCCTTCCTTTACGACGGAAAAATGATTTATGAAGGGCATCCCCACTTGAAGCAGAGGTAAAATGGAGCAAGGGGAAATTGGTTTCACAAAGTTCAAGTACCTAACATGATTTATTTTCTCAATGAATTGTAGAGTAGAATATTCTTTACAATTCAAGAATTCAGGAGACAAAAGGTTGTGATGTCGATCCTTTGGAGTTAGTGGAGCCGGGTATTTGTAGGCGCTAGGGGGTGCAATATACTAAGGGTGAACTGTGAAGAAATCTGTGCTTCACAACTGGAGGTCGATCTGTCTAGTTTATCAGGTTCGTAAAGAAGTACGTCTCTCCCTCTATGGAGATCGTGATGGGTTCCAACTCCCATCAAGTTCCTCATACTCATAGAGGAATTTGTCACTTTCTCTACGGCGGTCGTAGAGGCTCCGGGCTCCCATCAAGTTCCTCAGACTCATAGAGGAGTCCATCACTTCCTCTACGGTGGTCGCAGAGGCTCCCATATCCCGTAAAGTTTCTCGGACTCATAAAGGAGTTCATTACCTCCACTTCAGTGGTTGTATTGGTGGCATCTAGGCAGATTTTTGGCTTTGCGGTGATGGAGGCTTTGCGGAGGAGCTTTGTGGGGCATCCCTTTTGGGAAATTTTTCTTATTACATTGATGATTTATTTCAAGGATCATATTTTGGTGCCAAGAAATCCCCCCACCTAAGAATGGGAGCTAAGGAGAAAACAAGGGTCAGATTCTGAGGGTGGATCACCAAAATTATACATATCATGAAGCGGAGTTGTGATGCGGGTAGGCGGAGCGCGGGTTGAGAGTGTCGTGAAGCTTACCGTTTCTAAGAGCACTGTGAAGCTTATTGAGACCAAGAGAACTGCGAAGATTGGGGCCATAGCCTATAAAAAGAGTGTGATGAACCCTGTTTTTTCCATATCTATCCTTACAAAATTGTGTTTTGAGATCTCGATTTTCGAAGCTCTAATACTCTGTGAATTATCTCTGTGAGTCCTTAGGCTCTGTAGTCGTATGCTCTATGAGTCTCGATTTTTCAAACGTGCTCTGCAAGGTTGCTCTGTGATTGGTCTATGTGATCAATCTCTATGATCAAACTCTGTAACCAGTCAAGAAAAATACCAAAGTCTTTGGGATGGAAATGGCCAAACAAGAAGCTACTTGGGAGGTCCTTGTAGATGTTTCTCAAATGGAAGATATAGAGAACAATATAGGGATCGAAGAATATGTGCGAAGCCATTATGTTCAAAACTCCCTACTGGAATTACTTTTGGAAGCGCAAAATAGCTACCCCCCTTGAAAGAGACTACCATTTTATGGTTTCAGTCTGAGGGATGATGCTCACATCCCTAAATCAAGTAGGGATAAACCAGCTTACTGGTTCAAGAGTATTCCTTGTCAGCACCAGTGGTTCAGGGCTGTCGACGGTCATACATAGGAATACCACACACCTGTTAATGATGACTGCCCATAAAACCATGCCAAAAATGTTAATGGGAAGTCATTGAAGCCAAAGTTTTCTTCCCCATAGTACCACACCATCCTCAAAGCAGTATTAGGGAACCCATAGAAGGGGTGGACAGATTATTGGGACCTGCACCAGGTCGGAAACTTCATGGATGACTAGACCTGGGCCTATTGGGTTTGTGCATCCTGTGGGGAATTTAGGGCAGAGATGAAGTTGGTAGTCCTATATGAAGTTTCATGGGCTTCCCAATTCCATATCTACTATCCAAAACATATGATTCTAGAGTTTCTAAGTAGGTGTTCATTAAGGACCAACTATTTTCATCTTTATCATGGGGAGGTCGGCATCAGCCTCTAGGATCTCTGTCAGATATCAAGGATTCCTATTTTGGGGTGATGTATGATGAGTTCCTCCCTACGGAGAACACATGGGAGGATTCGGATCAGATGTCATGGCTAATAAAGGCATTAATGGACTTAGTGTCGGGTGGTGACAAACATTCATTGAGGGATGTCCATTTTAGGTTGTGGTTTGGATGTTTCATAAACATACCATCAAAGCATGTTGTTGAAGGGGAGGAGGTGCCTAATAAGCTACTAGTAAGGCCTCCCACCTATCCCAAGGTAGTTCAATGCATCAAAGAAAATCCCTACTAGAAAATTATGGATGATATCTAGTGGAAGCTATGGGGGTACAGTGTAAACACCGAGCAGTAACCGGTGGTTAGGCTTGTTGGATTTATCTCTATAGTTATTTGCGGTTGGATGCTACCAGTTAGGGATACAAATGTGGTAATAAGACCAATAAAATTTGTTATGGAATCCATGATAGTGATGGGGGAACGTGTCAACCTTGGGATCCCAGTGCTGGAGAAACTATACAAGGTGTTGTGGTACATCAACAAGGGGAAGAGACCACAAAGGGTGTGTGGACCGCTCCATTTTTTTATGGATGGATTGTAGAACACATGGGAATCTATGAATATCTGAGCCCTATTTCTCCCCTAGGGTCAGACTTCCAACCATCCATCCTGAATGCGGTGGGGAGCTTTGTGGCCAAGCTGACTCCACCACTGGTGCTGAACAGAGTCTGGAAGGTGGATGAATTCAATTTCCATCCATTTCTGCTATCGATAGTGGTATTTAATGATGGTGGTCGGGGAACTGAGGAGCATCGGTCTTATCTCTTAGCATTCTAGAGCAGATTTTTGGTAGCATGGGTCGATCGTGATCCCATATGTGAGCCATATATCCCACACCACTTTGCGAGGCAGTTCTGGTGCATGCAGAGATTGACTCCAAAATTCTACCTAGGGGTACGCTATGAGGATAATCCATGCGTGATGAGGTATATGTGGATCATGTTTATGTGGGAGGATAGAAAAATTTAGAATGAGTTTTCTCTTCCCATAGCTATCTATGGGATAATCAAGGAATATGCCAAGAGCTAAGAGGCAGCCTACCTGGGGAAAATTTTGAAGTGGTGAACTATTTGTTATGATGATTGGGTGCCTCTCAACCTTGAGGTTGGGGTATTAAAATGGAAATAACACGATGTGGGGGTGGGGATATGGTAGTGACAAGTCAAAAAACTCTAGGGCCTCTACTAAGCAAGAGGAAAGCAGAACCGGTAGACCTGGTGATCCCAGATGAGGAGAGCCGGTAGGAAGGGAGGCCACAAAGGGGGTTCTACAGGATATCCACTCAAGTTCATGGGAAGCAGTTGCGCCACATAGACATGCCTGAGGATGCTATTTTTATAAAGGATTGGGACACCTGGGATGTCAACAGAAAATTTCTCAGTCCTTACCAGATATGGGACCACCTCAACCATCTTGGGATGGATCTTTTAGAGATCGTCCCTTCCAAGGTAGGCTTCCTAGTGTCTTGGGTGGAAGGGGATAAATACATCACAGAGATGGAGGACATCATGCATTCTTAAGGTAATCTACGACCAATGTAGGACCAGGTGAAAGTACAACTCGGTCAAACAGTCTCACCCCAACTTTCCTCTACTGAGTTTAGGGAACATTTCTATTTACTGAAGAATCTAAGGTGTCCTCCTAGGGAGAAGAGGCTAACAGAGGGATCCCTTTGGAGGAAGGTGAGGTTGCAACCTCAGAGTTGGCAGAGTTTGTCGAGACTCCTGAGGTAAACTCCAAAACATCCCTCTATGACACTTACCTAGGTCACCCAGGCTTTCTTGACTGACATTTATCCTATACAGGAGAACCTTATATGCAAAACCCATTCTCACATGACAGTGGATGTAGCTTTAGGGTCTGTTCCTGGGACAATGGTGAGCTCATAATCCAACAGGGATGTAATAACCAAGGTGACCCTTATGAAACCTTCAGAACTTCCAACCATATGTGGGGGGCCACATCCTAGAGTTTTGACAGTAGAAACTTGAGGTTGAGACTAATTATTTTATCTCTGTAAGCCCTTGCCCTCACAGAATCTGTACTGTTGTCCATCAAACTAGTCCAACTGACATTTATATGTTTCTATCTGAATATTTCTTAAAATGGCATGGTCCATACTAGGGAGGATAGCTAGGGATCCTGGAGCTCCTCTCTTGACGGGAACACCTATTTTCATGGAAATGGATGCTAAAGCTAAGAAAATCATGGAAGTTGCGGCCATGGGTAGGGTGACTGGAGAGATGGAATCGGAGGTTATTGAGGTGGAATATAGTGATTAAGGCCAACCACATGATATGGATCCCAACCTATCTGATGGGATTCCATAGGTATACCCTTCTAATGAATTCCTAGAGTCATTCCCATAATATGAACCTATTGTCCCAGAAGAGCTGAATGAAACTGCTTTCGATGAGGGGGATAGAAAGGTTGTCCATCATCAGTCATGGAAACTGATCAAGCACTTCATTAAGTACACCTCACAAGTAGAGTGGGTAAACTAGATGGGAATACTTCATTCCTAGTTGTATGAACTATGCACCGGAGTATTGGTTGCATGACACCCTCATATACTCATTCAATATTACATGGTAGAGAAAATACGGGAATACAACCGTGGCCTCGGTGTTGGTTGGCAGCGGAGGAATTATGTCAATATCAAGAAACATAACGAGACTGAACAAGAAATAAAACACTTAATAGTGTGGTAGAATGAACACTCTGCCTTCATCGATGCACAATCAGAACTCATATCATGATTGATGGTGTAGTTGGTAGAGGTTGAGGATCAGATGAGGCGAGCATCCTAAGAGATGGATAACATATGATCTGATGAAGATCGAGCATAGATCATGGCCAATGAACTACACCCCATAGCTAGAAAATAAGTGATGGATCTTAACAGGTGACAGTAAATCCTGGAGGCCACAATCCAGAGAGTGGTAGAGCTAGGATGCTCCATAGACTAGGTCAAACCATATATTAGAGGGGTTGATCCATGGGGGTTTTAATTCATACAAACTTACAAACATACTTTCATGCTTTCTGGATTATTTTGGTTGTGTTCATGAGTCTTGTTATCTACTTCAATTATTGCATCTCAATCGTATCTATGAAATAATCAGCAATAAATCCCTTAGCTCACATGGGTCGTACCCAGTGTGAGAAACAAGGGATGACCATGTAATTATTCACCTTGAATACGAGGGTACCAACCCATCACCTGAGATCTGGGGTCTAAATGACCACTCTGAGTTTCCGAGAGGAAAGACGGGAGTCGTAGTAAGATAATAGAGTTCTCAAAATATCCAATCTACCCTTTCCCAATATACTCTAGTTCCCAAATGTGATAACGCCAGGGTCACATGAATAAATTAGAATGAATAGGAATGGAAATTATGAATCGCAATACCCAAAATTCGGAACACAATAAGGGTTTCAGGATGATGTAGGATAACTATTCACCAAATTCAAAACACAACATCTAAATTGCATTAGCCTAAAATGGGAACAATAAAATGAGGGATGACTAATGACCATATTCAAAAACACAGGGCCAAACTTGAAGTGTCTTATGATATCCTCTTAAATGTTGACCTAGGATGGTAAGTGATCCATAAGTTCGAGCATCCTAACCATTAGGGGGTTACTTAAAACATGAAATGGAATGAGGATATGAAATAGAGAGCATGAAAATTTTGGTGATAGAAGGATGGGTTGTTCGAATAAAGTCCAACACTCTTGAAATTATGTCACCATGATAAAAGTACATTGGGTGAGAATATTGTTCTAAAAAAAGATCATATCTACTCTAAACAAGACTTAATTTTTGAGGTCCAAGAATGACTTGCAGTTTTACGTCATGAAATGAGGACGATAGATGTATAGTTTAGCATCATGCGGTGAGGTCAATATATGGAATAGTTTAAAGTCATATGACCAGAACGTTGTATATAGTTTAAGGTCATACTTCCTGGACCATATTAAATAGTTTAAATTCATGTGACGTGGACTAGGGATTTCTAATTTAGGGTCATATAATTTTGACCGTAATTAGGGGTGAAGATCTTGAATGGTTAATGAACTTGCAGATGGGCCCAAAGCAAGATTCTTGGGCGACTCTATGTATCCTACGAGGTTAGAAATCAAGAAAAATGTAGTTCTTTAATCATAGAATAGTTAGAAACCAACACTATTGGGGGTAACCCTCTCTAGTGAAGAAAATTGAAACATCCTATAATTGTTATGGGGAAGTAGGAACATATCCATGGTGGGGCCGAATTTTAAGCTCACATGTTGAAGTATATAGGCAACCCAAGGGAGGGATATGTGGTGCGGTACATAAACCTGATGTGAATGAGGAAAAAATAATTCCACGCCACACCACATGTTACTAAAAGGGGGATAGGTCCAATAGTCCAGAAAGATGATGGGGGTTACAGCTGAACCTTAGATGAAGAGTCTAGGTGTCACTAAGTTTCTCATGAGAATTAGAACCAATCCACCCATAGTTCTTGAGGATGGTATGAAATATTACCAATACCAAAAATAATTATATCCTCTCAGGAAAGAAAAATCATAGTTATTACATAGTTTAATGTCATGCGAAATAGGACACTAAAAGTCTTAGTTTAAAGGTCGTATAGCTCAAACCAAAAGGGGAAGATTCCCTAAGATGAAATATGTGAAATAGCACCATAAAGAAACACGATGTGAATGAGGACAAAAAGTATTCCACATCGCATCACAAATTTCCAAGAGAACGCACATAGTTTAAATTCATGATGCCTAGACTAGGGGATCAGAGCTCCTAGTTTAAGGTCATAGAGTTCGGACTATAAGGAAGTGTGACTCTTCCATGCATACATAAACCTTACCCAAATCCCTAGGCTCACATGATCCATTCTCGGTGTGGGAAACATGGGAGAATAAGATATTTACAATGCATGGAAGCACATGGTAGGGGATGAAGTTGAGAAGTCAAAAATGACCCCACAACACTGGTTCATCCTCTCAGCACACAAAGGTGCATGAAGGGATAACATTGAGGGTGTCGAAATTATTTTTGAACAAGATGAAATGGAAATGGATGTGAATCAAGAAACAAAAAATTCATGGAATAATGGGGTTTTCATAATGATGTAGGATAACTGTTGACCCTATTTGAAGAAAAATATTCATATCATGTGGTTTAGAATGGAAAAAAAACAAGTGAGGGTCCACCGCTGACCATATTCGCAATGTGGGACCTATTTCAAATGTCATTCAAGATATTTTGGGACATTGACCCAAAATGGTAGGTGATCCATAAGGATGAGCATCCAGACTACCCAGGGGTCCTTTTAAATGTGAGAGATGATGGATACCCAAAAAAAAGAGATGTGTGAAGCGTGGAAATGGAATGAGAGATTGTCTATATAGAATCCAACACTCTAGGTCCTAAACAACAACGCCTCTAAGTATGTTGATGACATGGCATAGAGGTCGAACAGCCTAACTAGTGGAATAAGACTCAAGGAGATGAGCATAATAAAGGGATAAAATGGATTGGTGAACCCAAGGTTGGACCTGAGGTAAAATTTCTGGGCATTCTTATGTATCCCATAAGGATGAGAATCAAGTCATACATAGTTCTGGAATGCCATGTATTTTAACATCATACAATAAGGTTGTAGATGAAAGGGAAGATCCCATAGGGGGGCACATGGTGTGGCTTTTGCAAACCCAACATGAATGAGATAAAAGAAGTCCACTTGTCACACCACATAACCCCATAAGAATCATGGCCAAGAGGCTAAACATAAGAGATAATTTGTGGATCCTAGGTTGGACTCAAGGAAAAAATGTCTGGGAATTCCTACATATCCTTATAGGGAACGAATCAAGCCATATGTAGTTCTTGAATTATGTGAAGTTTAACGTCATGTGTTAAGGAAGAAAGGTAAAAAAAGGTATGTTCTTCAGGGAGGGGAACATAGTGCGGTTGTTGTAAACTCGATGTGAATGGAGAAAAAGTATACACCACACCACATGTATCCCTTGAAGAGAACTCAAACCCAAAGTGAGAAACTAAGGAGATGGAGAGGTTTCCTGGGAAAGATTTGACAACCAAATGTTTGGGCATTCCTACATATCCTGCAAGGGTAGGAATCAATCCACACATGGTTATTGGATTTTGTATAATTTAACGTCTTACAATAAGGAAGAAGATGAGATTTCCCTAAAGGGGGACATGTGACACTGTAGTTGTGCCTGACATGAATGGGAAAAAATAAATCCATATCATGCCACGTGCTCCCAGGATACTTAGGCTAAGAGTCCAGAATGAAGGAAGAATTTGCAGTACCTGGGGCTAGACCTGAAGACAAAATGTTCAAGAATTCCGACGTATCCCATAAGTATGGGAATCAATCCATACATAGTTCTTGAATTCCATGTAGTTTAACATCATGTAGTAAGGATGTAGGAGATCCTAGTTTAAGTTCATAAATCTTGGACCATATATGCCTAGTTTAATGTCATGTACGTGGGACAGAAGGGAAGAAAAAGGTGAATCATCATGCTCGATATTTGGGAGGCCTTAGGGATGGTGATAATGATAGAAGATAACTTCTGACCATGTTTTCAACATAGTATCTATCTTGTGTGACATAAAATGGGGAAAAATAATTGAGCATCAACCGCTGACCGTATTCACAATGCGGGACTTGTATAAAATTTTTGTTCGAGACCCTCCAGGAAGTTAGCCCAAAACTGTAAGTGAGCCAAGGTGGAGTGAGACCAAGACTCTAGGGGGTCCTCTCAGATCTGAAAGACGATGAAGACCCAAATAAAGGGACACATGAGGTGTGATAGTACCCATGCAGTTTAATGTCTTGTCGAATAGATGAGAGAGATCTTAGTTTAAGGTCATAGAGCTCAGACCATAAGGTGTATTCATAATTTTTAGTTTATTGATATGCAGGATGAGGGGACCTTAGTTTAAGGTCATAGATCATGGACTGTTTGTAGTTTATTTTTGTGCAGGATGAGGGGATCTTAGTTCAAGGTTGTATATCTTGGATTGTTTGTAGTTTATCATCATGTAGGATAAAGGGGGTCACTTATGTGAAGTAATACTTTAGGAATTTGGCATCGGTGGGAGGATTAATGTGATCACCATCCACAGTGACTAGAGAGTATGCACCATTGGGGTAAACCTTGTGAATTATGTAAGGTCCCTCCCATTTTGGATCCATCTTTGGTGGCTTCCGGTTGGGTATCATTGGCATTCTTGAGCCCAATACCTTGTCACCTTGTAGAAAAGAGTGGAGGCAAACTTTTTTATTGAAAGCTCTGGCTATCTTGTTCTGATGCCTCTCCATATTATGTAAGGCTTGGGGCCTATTCCCATCAAGGGATTCAGGTTTATCCTAATGGAATTCTGCTACTCTTTCTGACTTCTGCTGATCATAGACGGCTATGCAGAGTGATGGTAACTGAATCTCAATGGGCAAGACTGCCTCTCTTTTGTACACTAGGGAATATGAAGTCACCTGGGTGGAATTATGAGTCATTTTCCGGTAAGCCCATAGAGTATTCAAAATATTGTATGTCCAACTCTTTTTATTCTAACTAACCATCTTCTACAAGATGTTAGAGAGGGTTTTGTTGAACGTCTCAATCTTTCCATTTTCTTACACGTGATAGAAAGAGGTATTATTAAAACGGATATTTTACTTGACATACAATTTCTTCATCTTAGTGGAATGTAAGTTGGTGTTGTTATTAGTGAGGATGGTGTGAGGGAATCCAAGTTGGGGGATGATATTGGATCTCAAAAAATCAATTATAGAATGGTCCATGATCTCCTTGAGTATAATTTCCTCTTCCCACTTGGAAAATAAATCTACAGTGATCAGGATGAACCTACACTGAAGAGTTATCGCTGGTGCATATGGTCCCACAACATCAAGACCCCAAACCAAAAAGGGTCAAGAGTACTTGGTGGTATGGAGAGTCTATGGTGGTCAATGCACAAAATTATCATGGATCTAACATTCATGACACCTTTTGGATAACCTGATACAGTCATGGACCATGGTTCTCTAGAAGTAGCCCAACCTTCAGATTTGATGAGAAAGTTTTGACCCTGATTAATGAGCTCTACAAGAACAAGGATGGACTTCTTGCATAACCTGTGGAATCTCATCTCCTTGAATGCAGTGAAGGATAACTCCATTGAACCCATATTTGTAAAGGATCTTCTCAAGACTAGGACCGCTATGGAGGGTGAACTAAAATCCGCACTGATGGATTCTCTCACGTTCGGCTCAGTCTGCCGGGAGATTATAATGTTGGAGATACTTGATAAAGGGAGTTGTCTAACTAGATTTCCCTTCTAATACTGTGGCATGGGGGCTGGAGGTCCCGATGTGGAAGCATCGATGGTAAGATTTCTTACCTACTGGTTATGATCATCATATGGAGGGACGGGAGTGATGAATCTTTAATGCACCACATGGATAATCAAATTATCTTGGACAGGCTCTAAAAGAGATGCGGCAAGGTTGAACAAGGCATTGGATCGGTTGTTCTATGACCAAGGAACATGAGTAACTTCTGGACGAGATGAGAATTGGGCCATCAGCCGACAATTTCACTCTAGCTTGGGTACCATCACTAGATTTCTAATGAAATAGTCACCATTGATCTACTTGATGACCAGTTTAGAGTCCACTTTCACATAAAGGTGGGGAATATCAATCTCAAGGGATAGTTCAAGGACAGTGATAAGAGCCTGATACTCTGCCTCATTATTGGTACAGTCTTCTAACAATAGGAATGAATTGGAAAAGACATCCTATTTAGGTTTGGGGAAAATGCTACCTAGGCCTACCCTATTAAGCCTGGGATCATTGAGCCTCCTACCAGTTGGGCTTTGTGAAGCACCATTAAAGTAAATCTGAAAATATGGAATGAATTGATCCACTGATAGGATTGCCTCATCTGGGAAATCATAATATGGAGACTACTCTATGGAGGCTGGATGGGTAGCAAGAAATTTTTCCAGTGCCTGGCCTTTGATAGCTTTTTGCAGAATGAACCTAATGTCAAATTGTTGAAGGATAGCTTCCCATCAAGATAGATGGCCTGTAAACATGGGTCAGTTCAGAATATATTTCAGTGGATCCACATGGGACACTAGTTGTATCTTATGGTGCTGCAAGTAATGTCACAACTTCTGGATTGTGAATACCAGTGCAAGAAATATTCTCTCGATAGAAGAATATATGGTCTCTATATTGAGGATCATGTGGCTAATATAGTATAAACTATTCTATGTCCCCTCATTGTTCTGGTGAGAGAGAAGGGCACCAAGGGATCATTAAAGGGAGGTCACATAAAGGACAAGTGGATTTCTAGAGACAGGTGGCATCAGAATCATAGGTTGTAGTAGGTACTACTTGATATCTTCAAAAGTTTCTTGACACTCTTCATCCCACTGGTAATTAGAACCTCTTTTCATGAACTGAGAAAAGGGATTACACTTGCTGGCCAAATTTGCAATGAATCAACGTATATATTCTAAGTGGCCTTGTAAAACTTATAGATCTCGAAGGTTTCTCAAAGGAGGTGTCTAACTGATGGCCTTGATCTTATTTGTATCGATCTTGATGCCTCTATATCTAATGAAAAATCTGATAAACTTTCCATAGGTAACCCCAAAGGCACACTTCAAGGGGTTCATCTTCAGATGGTGGGAGCGGAGGAATCTGAACACTTTCTAAAGATATCTGATATGGTCATGATTTTGGTGGGATTTGACCACCAAATCTTCCACATAGCATTCCAAAAATGTCCCAAGGATCGGTTTGAATATGTAGTGCATGTCACGCTAATATGTGGCCCCTACATTCTTCAAACTGAAAATTGTTACTTCGTAGAAAAAGCTACCTTGTGGTGATTTAAAGGCGGTAGAATCTTCATCCTCAGGATCCATTTGGATTTGATTATATCCAGAATACCCATCTATGAAGGAGAGATCTTGGAATCCAGCAGTAGCATCAATCAACAACTCTATTGTAGGAAGGGAGAAATCATCCTTCTGGCAGTGACAGTTGAGATCCCGAAAGTCGGTGCAGACCCTAATTTGTCTGTTATTCTTCCTTATAGGCATAATGTTGGATATCCATTTTGGGTATTGGACTTCCTTGACGATGTTGGATTTAATGATTTTATCAAACTTGGCCTCAACCATGGCACCGTGACAAAGGCGCATCTTTCTGGGAGGTTGTTTGAACCTGTGATGGTTTATTGGGAGAGCAAGGAGGTGGACGGAAATCTGGGGATCCAATCCTAGAATCTCATCATAGCTCTAGGAAAATACATCTCGATGCTATTTTAGGAAATCCACATACTGTTGTTGCTCCTCTGTAGGAATAGTTGTGTTGATCAGTGCTGGTCTCGAATATGTCTTTGTACAAAGGTTCACCTATACTAACTCATCAATGGTGGTAGATACACCTTCCTCAAATGTTGGAGGAGAATCCTCCCAATCCTCTTTATCATCTATAGCGGTAATATCATCAGTAGGGGAAATACTTCTAAATTGGATGATCTTGATGGAATGATGGTGTTGGCTTGAGTAGTAGTGGAATCTTCATTGGGGGACCCTTGTGGTACTGAAACCATGGTGACAAAAGGTGTCAATCTGATTCCATCTGGACTTTGACCCAAGGGGCCATGCTTGATAATATCAAAGTAGTAGTGGTGTGTCGTATTGAGTTGGTTCAACTCAACCTGGAGGAATAATAAAGTATGGTGTATTTATATTGACATGGTGTGAACATCCTGATACCTTATAGGGTCAAGGGGATCTAGAATCACCTAAGCTTGATTCTTGTAGGAATACTGAGTGATCTTCCCGCGTTCCTTATACCTGGGAATTCAATTTTCACTTATTCCAGAAATGATAAAGTAGTTCCTCAATTCTGGGGTTGGGGCCTCTAACCGGTGGATTGGGAGAATGAAGGAATCATCCATGTCTTTCCATGGGTCGGTCATAGTCGTAGTGCGCTCAACCTCATTGGCATGAACCTACTTATCCTTTCTCTTTTAATAGTCGACATCTAAGTAGTGGGATTCACAAGAAGCAAAGGGAGATGCGTCACTATGGAGCACTCCCACTCGACTATTGAGGGAGTACATAAGGAATTGTTGATACAGGGAAGGAACTACCACATGAAATTGGATCCATGGCCTACCAATCAATACGTTATAAGCGGTGTCATGTGAGACAACCATGAACTCAGTGCTGGCAACTAGGCCCCTGAATTGGGTCTTCAGGAGGATCATTCCAACCAGTGTCTACTTCATCCTATCATAATCTTGAATCTTCAGTTTAAAGGGACTCAGATCTGTTTCAGATAGTCCCATCTTTCGGAGCGTTTGGGTCGGGATGAGATTGATCCCAGAACCCATGTCGATAAGACAGTAACGGACTTACACACTATTGAACCGACCAGTGATGTACAGTGGATGGATGTGCCCCTATATGGGGGAACCTTAATATTCCCCATAGAATGAAATAATGTCCTGACATTCCATATGCTCTACTTCTTTATCATGGAATGCTTCTGTGGCTTCTACCTCTGTCTCAAACTGGAGGGGGCTTCTCAAAGCCTTTGTGAGAGCTTCACACATGTTCGTAGATAGAGGAGTGCCTTGAGGATTGATAGCCTTGCGAGAATGCTGGAAAGGTGCTTAAGTACATCATACTTCCACGTGAGGCACACACTTCTTCCTACAGGAGGTTCACTACCACAAAACGGTGTAAGGGAAGCGCGTCGTTTTATCAGCGTTAAGCAGAAAGCGCTGATAAAGGAGGGGGCTTTATCAGTGCTATTCTTAGCACTAATAAATGTTTTTAAAAATAATTTATATACAATTATTATATTTATATTCAAAAATAATTTTTATTTGTATACATTAAATAAAAAACACATGTTTATAATTAATTTATATTTTTTAATAATTCAAAAATATATATATAATGTTTTAAAAAATATATAATATTATAATTAAATATATATGTGTTTCTAATGAATTTGGTCAATTAATATATTGATCATGCATGCATATATGTTATGTATCATCATGAATGTTCATGTATACATTACACTCTTCTTATTATTCATGTTGTCCATTGATGGCTCGTTTTTTATTATGTATATTTTACTAGGTGTAAATGATTAATTCATGGTTCCCATATATATACTATATTATGTTCTCAATACTTATAAAATTACATTAAATATATTTAAAGAATAAATATATTTATTATATTTATAATTATTCAATTTTAAGTATATATAAATACTTTTTAAATATATTTATCTATAATTATAATTATAACTATATATATATATTTAAATAATTATAAAATTACAATAAATACATATATTATAATTTTATAAATATATATATAAATATATTTATAAATATATAAATATATTTATTTATAGTTGTAATTATATCTATAAATAAATACACATATGTAAAAAATTATAAAATTATAATAAATATATTTATTATATTACTTATAAATTTATAAATATATAATTAAATAAATATATTTATAAATATATACAACTATTTATAATTATAATTCCTAAATAAATATAGATATATTTACATAATTAAAACAATTATAATAAATATATTAATTATATATATTTATATACAAATATCTGTAAATAAATAAAAATAGTTATAAATATAATTCTAAATAAATGTAGATATATTTAAATAATTAAAAAACTATAATAAATATATTAATTATATATATTTATAAAATTATAAATATATTTTTTGTAATTTTATAATTATATATTTATTTATTTATTTATTTATTTATTTATTTATAATTACAACTATAAATAATTTATTTGTAATAATTTTTAATTACAAATAAATATTTATTTATTTATTATTTATAAATATAAATATTTATTTATTTATTTAAATAATTATTAATTAATAAAAATTATATTTATTATTTTCATATATAATATTATATATAATTAAATAAATATATAGAGATATTGAGAAATAAATACAAATATTAATTTTTATAGTTATAAATAAATACAGATATATTTAAATAATTATAAAATTATAATAAATATATTGAATATAATTATTAATAAAATTATAAATATTATAAATATTAATTTTTTATAATTTTATAATTATTTATATAAATATATATATATTCATTTATAATTATAATTATAAATATATATATATATATATATTCATATAAATAATTATAAAATTAGAAGAAATATAGTTATATACATCTATAATCTTATAAATATATATAATTAATATATTTATTATATATATTTCTAAGATTATAAATATAATAAGTATATTTATTATAATTTTATAAATATAAATATATATTTATCATGTATATAATTTTAAAAATATATATAATAATAATAATAAATTATTAACATTATTTCTTTATCAGTTCTTTTTTAGCGCTAATAAAGGCATATCTTTATCGGTGTTGGTAAAGGCTTATCTTTATCAGTGCTAAAAAAGCATTGATAAATGCATGTTTTATTAGCACTTTCTATTTTAGTACTCATATAACATACCTTTATCTCTGATTTTTAGCTAGTGTTGATAAAATGTTCACCAAGTTTTATAAAAAACTCTAACTTTCTCCTCCTTCCACACACCCCTCAAGATCTTGCGGAAGCCGATCGCTACCACCATGCCTCCTCCTCCTCTCCCTCTAACTCTCCTCTACCATGAACCACACCTCTGTTGTGTTCCTATCCTCCACCATAAATCAAATTATCATGCACCTCTCCTCTGTCATGCGCCACATCTCCATTGTGCGCAAACCAGACCGGCGTGTGGCTCTCCTCCGTTGCACTCCACAACTCTGTTGCATGCCACACCTCCACCGTGCGCCACATCTCTATCATCCGCGAACCAGACCATCGTGTGCCTCTCCTCTTCCATGCGCCACACCTCCGTTGTGCGCCACATCTTCATTGTGTGCCACACCTCCGTCATGCGCCTCTCCACCACTGTGTGCCTCTCCTCTGTCAGGAACCTCTCCTCTACCGTAGGACTCCTTCACTGTGATCCTATCCTCCTCCACGAACGCACCTCTATCAAACACTAAATGACACCTCCATGGATAGTTTTCTTAACTTTTAATTTGTTCGATGGTGATGTTGTGAATTGTACGGGTTAAATACCCCACTGAAATTCGCGGTTGTTGGTGGTCCTTGTTTTTTCACTAAATGAATTGCATGTTGGTTGGGTTTTGAAAATAAATTGGAGGTCCTCTAGTGAAACATGATCATATACCATAAATGTGTGTGTGTGTGTGTGTGTGTGTGTGAACATGGGAAAGGTTATTCCAAGTATGAATGTATTGTAATAATCATGTTTATGGGTTTCTCATATGGTTTTCACTTATACCTTTTTATAAACTTTTTAAATGTTTTCCAATAATTTGTTGGGTTTATCAAAATATATCCATAATACCAACACTCTTCACTTCCTCAAATGTTTCTTATCATATGAACTTTGTTTAGGTAGTTGTTTGTATGAAACTCTTTTTAATTGACATGCTTTGGGTGCTTGAGTATTTTAAACGCCTTATTCATCTAATGTATATTGAATTACGCTAGTTTGGATGATAACATAATGATTCCTAATCAAGGAGACCTTCAAGTTAACTTAAATGGGTTTCGCAAAGTTCATTTATCTGTATATTATTAGAAACACTTTTTAATTTACTCTAAGTGTTTGTGTAAATTTATTATAAGCCCCTTTCATGTTCTTAAATCCTTAAATAGTTATTCAAGCCATCTAATTACCTTGAAACATTTTCTATAAGTAATAAATTAAGAATTATTCTTTATTTCCTAATTAAATGTCGCTTTTTAAAGGGGATTTGATTGTTATTGAACTTTGGTGTTATTTTATTATCGTTTTATGAATCTTATATATTAATTTGATTTAGTAATATGTAATGGTATCATATATTATTTTTGGACACCCCATTATGTATGTTAGATATATTTATGTTGGAATTTAATTCATTTATTAATTAAAGGAGTTGTTTATTATGTTTTGAATCACGTTTGGTCTCTAAAAATGGATTTTATGTGTTCAAATTGGGTAAAATATTTAAGGATCATTTGGAAAATTCTTAAAAATAATTTTATGTTTTGGTTATCAATGAATTCTCAAAGGACTGGTTGTAAATTTATAAAAAGTGTTTTTGATGTGGTAACATTTTCCCTATATTATATCTGTCTTTTGATAGTCATATAAAGTGGGTTGATTTTATTTTGGAATGTTCTATATATGGGTAAAAAGGGTCTGTTTTAGTGAAGGGTGTTTAGAGGTGAGATGAATAGTTTTTTTATGTCATTCATATTTTATGTGATTGACTTCATGATTGATTTTGATCTCCTCCATTTCATTTATCATGAGAACCCCAGTTACTTAAACAGGACCTAGGACATGTCCTTTCTAGACATTGATCCACTATCCCTAGTATGTGATTACATCCCCACACTTACTATGAATCAATATGCTCTCCCTAGATATGGATCAAAATGCTTCACTTTCTAGGCATTGATACATTCTCACTGAGAACCATTATTTCACCAAAACCATGACCAATCATACTCCTTGATCCCTCCCTCAAATACACATCCACCTTTAATGCTCAACATAATTGAGGAATTTCCTTCTTCCCTCTTGGATCCATATTCTCTTGGACACACCACTTAAAAAAATTCTAATTCTTTCATCTCGTGGTTTCCCATTCTACTGAACACCTCACTTCTAACTAATTCAAAATCAGTGTAACTTTTGAACTCTCCAAAAGTAGGAAGGTAATTTTCCCCCAAATTATGAGTCATCCACCATTGAATATAAATCCAAACCTTCCTATTTCAATGTCACCACCTCTTTTTTTCTAGTGAAATTCCACTAAATATTAGAAAACCACTTCACTAGAGAAAACCTAGTAGTCTTGAAATCATAACTTTATATCGAGTCGTGATAAAATAATCACCATATTTTATATAACCAAGATTTAATACCACTTTTTTTAACTAATAGTAGAATAATAAAATGAGTTAATAACACTATTTATATTTGGTACAAATCAATAATCCTAATGTTAAACCCCCAAAACATAAATTAAACCCCTGAAACATGCAGAGAAAGGAAGAAATTCGAGAACATACCTAAATTGAAACAAATACTCAAACATGGCATACCATAACATAGAAGTAAATATATAGCTAAGTCACTCTATCAGATATCTACCTTCTAGTTACAGTAACCTCATGGTTTTGAGAATACCACCCCGAGAGGAAAATGAGCAATAAAAGATAACGCATGACATAAATGGAATAAGAACACCACATTAAATTTATGTTTTTTGGATGAAAATCCTACTTTATAGGGTAATACATTGACATTTTTATAAAAGGATAAATTGATTTATAATGGAAACATATCTTTTTTTGGCCCTACCTATCCAAAGATACATGAGGAACTTTCTGGAAACCCCATTCAAATAACCATACCAACACATGTAATGAATCCTTCCACCCACAAGCACTTTATAGTGAATCCCCTCAAAGGGAAAAATGATATAATTCAAGTGATTATCAAATCATATTTTATTCTTAGCATAATTTTATATCTAAATATATAAATTATTATTTTATTACAACTTCAAAAAATTATATAAATGAATTATTAATTATTTATATTCAATGTTATGAAGTTTTCGTGACATTTAGGTTGATGCATACATCAATGGCAACAAACCTATATTTTCATTATGAAATTTTCTTTAAAAGGTTCTAGACTATTTTGGGACTTGATGTTGTTAACCTCATGAATTAATTTTGAAGAGTTAAGAATTCTATTGAGACTTATAAGGATACTCTCATCACTTTGATTCTATAGGTTATTGAAATGAGTTCAATTAATAATTTTAGAATGACTAGTCTTTGTAATGTCATTTATAAAGTATTTTTGAAGATTTTAGAAAATAGACTATGAAAAATAATACAATCTATTAGTTTAGTACCATAGTTATTTTCTTATTTTGACTTGAGATGTGATTTACTTAAAAGGATCAGGAAAGAAACATAGTTTCTTCTAGTGATGACTGGCATAGGGAAATTCTTTGTGTGAAAGGAATGAAACATGAGAAATTTTTGATTATGTAATGGGTTCATGCTTATAGATTTTCTTAGGAGTATTCATAAATGAAGGAACCAATATTACTTTATGTGAGAGACATATACATTGTTCTTGGGTTGTACAATAAATTTATTTGGTGTGAGACAAGGATAATTGGGATAATGCAGTGTTTGTAGTAAACTGGAACATGAGTGTTTCATGGTTGCAAGTGTGGTCACTAACTATGGAACATATCTGTTGGGACTCTGGTGTTGTGGAAAAGGGTAATTTATTTAACTAGACAATGGAAGCATGGATAATAGATGTCCAATGGTGGGGTAAATAGTATCAAATGCTTATGAAAATTATTATTATTACACCTATCTTTGGAATAATGTGATGAAATCATACAACACTGATTGATTTGGGATGAATCTAGGTGTTTTATATGTATATTTTATAAATTGTCTCTATTGGGATTTATGTCTTTGTGAACATGACTAAGTAAATATTTTAAAATGATTCAGGTGTTTTTAAATGTTTCTTAGAGGGATGTCACTCATTTTAAATGATTAATATTTTTGGGTCATGATGTTTTCTTGAATGCTTTAAAAAAATGAATTGTGGTTTTGTGAAAGAGTGTTTGGAAATAATTGATTTATTTTAAAAAGGGCATGTTATTTTAAAGATGAAGTTGTGTAAATGGTTGGGTTTTTTAATAGGATTTCAAGTGCGATTTTTTAAATAGATTTCAAAGGACATTTGAACTGTAGTTTTTTCATAATCTGTTAAGTTTGTATTTTTATATAATTAGGAAAACCATTACATTATATTAATATTTTGTGTATTTACTTTGTTAAATACTAATATCAATGAATCAAATAGGATGGATATGAATAAAGTATGGATGGATGACAATAATTTAACAATAGAGTATGAAGATGGAGTGAAAGAGTTCATCATGTTTTCAAAAGATCATGTATATGACCCATCTCAAATCCTTTGTCGGTTTTTACGCTGTTGTTATTCAAGACAAGTTAATCTAGAGGAGTTGGAAGAACACTTAATCTATCACAGAATAGATGGATGTTATAAAAGTTGAAATAAACATGGGGAAAGGTGAATGTAGCTAGTGGTTGGGATAACAGTGTGTTTTATGGATCATCTAATATGATTACAAGTGTGGACAATGAAAAAGACTATATCAAGGATGTGATTACAGATGTTAATGATGATGAAGATCATATTGAGTAAATGATAAGGACATTTGACGATGACCTTTGTGATTTTCCAAAATTGTTTGAGCAGTTAAAGAATTGTGAAAATACACCTTTGTATGGTAGTTGCACTAAATATATAGCATTGTCATCTGTATTGAAGCTATATAATTTGAAAGTAGTCAAAGGATTGAGTGGTGATAGTTTTACAGAATTACTTGCTCTATTGAATGACATTATCCCAGAATATAATGATCCCCCGATCTGAACATACAACACCAAATGAATTCTACGTTTGATGGGTATGATCTCTGAATGAATACACACCAACCCGGATGACTGTATACTATTTCTAAAGGACCACAAATCACTTAGAGAATACCCAAAGTGTGGTTCTTCTCGATACAAGAAATATGAATATGGTCCTACAAAAGTTGTATGGTACTTTCCAATCATTCCAAAGTTTAGGTGCCTATATGGAAGTGAGGAGACCACAGGGTAATTGATGTGGCATGCATACATAAGAAATAAATATAGGAATCTACATCACCCAGCATACTCTCCTCAGTAGAAGATAATTGATCATGAGTATCCTAATTTTGGAAATGAGCTGAAAAATCTTCGTCTTGAGTTATCTATAGATGGAGTGAATCCTTTTGATTTTAAAAGTAGCACTCATAGTACATGGCCAGTTATGTTGGTAAATTATAACTTTCCATAGTGTCTATGCATGAAACGAAAACACATCATGCTATCTATTCTTATATCATGAATAAAACAACTGGGTAATGATATTGATGTTTATTTGGATCCATTGATTGAGGATTTTAAATTATTGTGGAATTCAAGTGTTACATTATATGATTCTTATAGAAATAAAGATTTCATGTTGAGATCCATGTTGTACAGGATGATAAATGAATTTCCTGCTTATGGAAATTTATTAGGATATATCATTAAAGGAAGTTATGGGTGTATTATCTACGAACAAGGTACACAGTCAATTAGTTCGAAACATTCATCAAAAACCATGTTTCTAGGACATTATAGATTTCTACCCTAACAACATAAGTACTGATCTTTAATGACATCATTAGATGAAAGTTCATAAGAATGTATAGCCCCATCTCCACTAACAGTTGATCAACTGTTTGATAAATTAAAATATGTGGAAATTGCTTTTGGTAAATCATTTTTGAAAAACCTTACGAAAACTAGTTGGAAGAGGTGATCTTTTTTTTAATTACCATGATGGAATTGTTTTTACATCAAACACTTTCTTGATGTTATGCATGTTGAAAAAAAATTATGTGACATTGTCATCAGCACATTGCTAAATGAACCTGGAAAAACAAAGGATGGAATTAAGGCTAGGTTGTACATGGTTGACATGGGAATACGAGAAGAGTTAGTACTAATGAAGGGTGAAAATGAACTTTTCTTCCTCTAGCTACTTAAAATCTTTCTATGAAGGTGATATATCATTTTTTCAACTTCTTGAATGACGTAAATGTTCCAGAGGGGTATTCATCAAATATCAAGAACACCGTGTCAATGAACGATTTAAAGTTAAAGGGTCTGAAATCACATGACTTCCATGTTTTGATGCAAGATATAATTCCTATATTTTTATATTTAATTTTCCCCAAGAATGTTTATTATACATTAATAAAACTTTGTTTCTTCTTGAAAGCTACATGTAGCAAAGTTATAGACCCGACGAAATTATTGAGTACAGAAAGAGAAATTTCTATCATATTATGTGAATTGAAAATGTTCTTCCCACCAAAATTCTTTGATATGATGGTTCATTTGATGGTTCACTTGGTGAGAGAGATTAGACTATGTGGTCATGTACACTATAGATGGATGTACCCCATTGAATGGTATATGAATATTTTGAAAGGGTATATAAAAAATCTAATTTGACTGGAGGGTTGTATTATAGAGCGATATATTGTTGAGGATGTCGTTGAATTCTGTACTGAATACTTGTCTGGTGTAGAAAGCATTGGTCTACCAAAATCCTGTCACACTGGGTAGCTTTAGGGTGAAAAAATTTCTGGAATAGATGTTGTCACAATCAATATTACAAATTGGGGGAAGGCCCACCTTTATGTTTTTTCATAAAAGTTTGGAGGTTGACCCATATGTCGAAACCCACAAAGAAATTATTAGGCATTTGAATCTATCAAGGGATAAAAATGGATATCAAATACACATAATTGATAGTTTATAGGATGGTTTCGGGACCATATATTTAAGGAGTCAGATGAAAATCCTGACTCAGTTTTAGAATGACTTTTATGGTTAGCCATAGGACCAAGTGTGTATGTATTATATTATAATTATTATGTAATTAATGGTTATACATTCTATACTAATGAACATGATGAAGACAGTACCATAAAGAATAGTGGAGTTACACTTGTGGCCGAATCGATGCATGTTTCAAGTGATAAGGATAGAAATATAATTTATGCAAATATGTTATACTTTGGCATCATCAAACAAATATGGGAGTTGAATTATACGAACATCTAAGTGCTGATTTTTCAATGCAGGTGGGTTCATAACATAAGTGTTGTTAAAATAGATGAGTTAGGATTCATGAAAGTTGATCTCAGTAAGTAAGGGTATAAAGATGAACCATTTATAATAGAATCATAGGAAGTAAAAATATTTTATGTTATAGATCCTACGAGCTGAAAGTGGTCAATTGTTCTATTGTTGACTAAAATCACTGAAGGGTCAGATGAAAATTCAACGGAGGATGAATCTTTCATTGGGATGTCATAATCATTTCACAGTGGTCCCAATGTATATGGTGTTTTTTATGTCATAGAAGACTATAATGAATGGATTTAGATAGTAAATAGAGGGTCCAAATACCTTCTTCCTTTAAAAAAAGAGTTCAGTAATCAGGTTTTTTTTGTAATATTCATCGTGTTACCTTAAGTTATTATCTATTCGCTTCTACTTTTATGTTATATAAATTAAATTTTAAACTAATTTTGATGATAATTACTTCTGCACGTGATGATGATCCTAATACCAAGGAATAATAGGTCTCTCAACTTACTGTTTCTTGCAGTGTAGAGGAACAATAGGTATCTCAACCTACTGCTGCTCGCAGTGTAAATGACCAACAAGTTTCTCAACCTATTGTTATTTTTTATCCTAGTGCATAGGTACAACCACCATCTACACATGTCAATGCTAGTGATTCGGAGGAACATATTGTTGATGTTGAAACTGAGGAAATGGTAGGCAATGAAACACTGGCAGCACAGAAAAAACAGGAGCGTCGTAGTTTGACGGTGTTAGAAAAAATCCTTATTGAAAAATCAAAAGGAATCAAATACGGTGTCGGATAGAATAAGTGAGGCCATCATGTAAACCCCAACAAGTCCATGTTTAGTAGTTACATTGGAATCATCACTCGACAATATGTGCTAATTAATGTACAGTCATGGAACTATGTTGTCACTAGGCTTAAGACACTGATGTGGGGAGATATTACGGTAACATTATGATATCATTTCTTTAATTTACTGAAAACTAAAATAATAAAACATTGACTTACTCTTCATCATCCCTTGTAGAGTTAATTTATAGTGGATGACTCACACAAGGACTATGTATTAATTGTTGTTGAAAGGATTCACAGAGTATTTCACACAGTTTTAATGATATGTTATCTTAAAGATGTTAAAGGGAAAATAAACTCATACCCACCTTCTATTTATTCAAACTTGATAACCCAAGGATCATGGGATGCATCTACTATCAATTATGAAGAGCATTATTTTCAGGTACATTGTGTTTAGTAATAATTTTTTTAATGATACATGTATTCATCACTTTAATTGAAAGTTTTTTATTTATGAAACAGCAACTGAGTGCTGAAAATAAGGAACGAGCAGCAAAAACAGCGTACCCCTACCGTAAAGCAAGAATGGGGTATGATTCACTTGAAAAAAAATGGTACATATTTTAAATCTACTGTAATACTTTTATGTGACATAAAACAACACCATAACTATGTTCTTCTTTTTATATGTAGATTAATGAATCCAAATCCAAATTAACTTCCATCCCATGACATGTTCTATGGAAGGAGGCATGTGTAAATAAAAATGGGATACTAATAGATGAAAACACATAAAAAGTGTGGGAAACATGTGTAAGTATGACATAATAAATATTTGTTTTGCTTTAAATCAATATTACATAAAAATGATTATTTATTTTCCTATATTTTCTATATGAAATAGTCACAAGAATCAAAAACATCCAAACCAGATGCAGACATACTTTCTATGGCTTTGAAGTAGCCAAAAAATTATGGTCGCGTTAGAGGTACGGGTTTTGGGGTGACACCCCAAACTTTTTTTGGGAAAAAACAAGAGGAGGATCAAAGTGAAGAAATCAAAGTAATGTGAGAAAGAATAGTTATCCATAAAGAAAATGTGAAATTGTAGAGAGAGTTCATGACAAATTTGATGGTGGGGGGAAATGAGAAGAAGCAACTCAAGAATAACCAGTGTATGAAGATCTCACCCCACCCCCCACTAGCTTTGAGGCGATCCATTCCCCTCAAAAACCTATCTTTGCAGAGGTAATCAATGTTCTAATAATTTTTTTTGTGAATTTTGAATCATATAGATATTGATACCTTTCCTGTACTGATATTGTACATGGTGAAAATGATTGTGATTTATATCTATCAACACCCACCCATCGCCTTGTAGCGAGGGCTACAGTGTTCAATATCCAGAACGTCATGCTATAAAACAGACCACTTCCAACAGGTCATGTCAAAGTGTTGATTAACGTAACCCATTAGCTGAGTGCTAAGATACCTATTCCAATTGATGATGAAGATATTAATAAGGTCTAACAAGATATTGTAACATTCATCACATAGTTGTCACATCTTGTAAAAAAATCAACAAGGAGGTATTCATTTCCAATTTATTTTTCAAGATAAACCTTTAATATTTAATGAAAAAAGGTCTAAACCGATGAAAGTTATTATAGATGGACAGAGGGTAGTAGTGAAAAGAAATAATGGCTCAAAACCATCTCAAGGATCAACCAATCAATCAAAATGATCTACCGAAAGCACCTTAAACCCACATGTTCTATATCTGCATTTATTTTCATTGTAATCTCATGTGAATACAAAGTTGAAAGACGATGGTACTCACACAAGTCTTTTTTGAGGAAAATATGTAAAAAGGGAAAGAAACATATTTCATTAGTGTTGAAAATGTAAGTGAAATCATAGAGTATGATTGGCTAGGAAGCTCTGTTTTAAATGTATATATGAGGTATCTTTTCATGATTTTATTTTCAAAAAGATGATATAATATGACAATTATGACTAAATACATTTCATATTTTTTGCAGGCGTATATATGAAAAAAAATTGAAGTGACTTCCCTGTGAATAAAAATTTGGACTCATTAGTCCTCACGTCACCACTAAATAATAAACAAAAATAGAATCTAATAAAGAGGGTGAAATAGTGGCAGGATTGCTCAAATCGTTTAACAGAAAAATTAAAGATGACAGACTCTTCTTAATACCAACGATGCAGGGTTAAAACTCTACAATTTAATCATATCAAATATATTTTAATTTCTTTAATTAAGTATTCTTTTTTGTGTTATTATGCAGCATTGGAAGCTCATTGCAGTTAATTTGGATACTCTAAAGATTTATTTCTTAGATTCAATGCATGGATATCCAAAAAAATAACTATACATGATGGTGTTTTTTCAATTTGTAATACACTATATCGAACATTTTTGAACTAAACATCTAGTTATATAATTTATATTATATTTTAATGAGGATTATGTTATGATAGGGTGGTGTGTGGATTACGTCTACATCATTGAATGAGGCCAGGGGAAATGGACAAGAAACATCACAAGTACTATGACTCAATACAAATCAAGGTATATATAATAATATTTCACTATCCAAACACATATAAAAAATCTTATTTTTCACAGTGTTTCTGCAGTGTCCAAAACTAACAAATGATAAATACTGTGGTTATTATGTTTTTAAATTTATGTAATAGATCATATTCCATGAACAAACCAGCATCCCTAAAGAGGTATTTTTGAAAATAATTAATATTTCATTTAAAATATTTATTAATCCTTTGTGTATTCATATTTTTTCATTAATACCATGATTTTCAAAAAGAATATTATTCATAAGATGATACGGATTCATTTAGAAATGAATGGGCAGTATACTTGATTGAAGAATGTACACAAATAGAATAAATATGTGACCAGTATGACTTGAAGTGTCTATTTTTTAAATTGAAAGTATTTTTAGTAAAAAAACAAGTGGAATAATAAAAACTGAGCAAACACATTAGGATTTATTTGATAATTTAATACAACAATGCATAAGTCATTTTTGATATATAGGAATGAACTGAACCTAAATTCGATGCATGGTGTGAATGTTATGACTTTAAGTGTATATTTTTATATTAAATTAACAATAAATTTATAAAAAAACACAACTGGCATACTAAAAACCAATAAAATTCATTCATATTGTTTTGATACTTTAGGACAATGATCCATCAGTCATTTTGGACATGTAGGAATCAACCACACATCAATATGATGAACATTGTAGGCGATATGACTAAAAGTGTTCGCTATCAGTTTAAAATTGACATTTTAGTTCAAAATGTGTTACTCACTGAAAACCAAGAAAACTAAATCCAATTGTCTTTATAATTTTGGGAAAAGATTCATAATTTCTTTGTGACATGTATAAAGTATTCTAATGTCAAACCAATGCACGATGTGATCGGTATGACTCAAAATTCATGTTTCCAGTTTAAAATGATATTTGAGTAAAAAAACAAAACTAACTTGCTAAAAACTGAGAAAACGCATTCGTACTATTTTGATACTTTTTTAAAATGATCTATAATACTTTTTAATGTGTAGGAATCAACCTCACCTAAATCTGACACACAGTGCGACCAGTATGACTCAAAGTGTCTCTTTTTACTTAAAATTGACATTAATTTTAGTTAAAAACACAACTAGCATATTGAAAACTAAGAAAACACATTCGGATTGTTTTGATAATTTATTAAAATGATCTATGATTCATATGTGACATGTAAGAATCAACCCCACATCAATAAAATGAACTATGTAACCGATATAAATCCAAATGTGTCTTTTTATTTAAATTTACATTAATTTAAGTAAAAAAAACAAATGACATACTGAAAATTGAGAAAATGCAT
Organism: Viscum album; assembly: GCA_963277665.1. NCBI lineage: Eukaryota > Viridiplantae > Streptophyta > Magnoliopsida > Santalales > Viscaceae > Viscum > Viscum album. Next base: position 954,043,267 of record OY728145.1, read on the forward strand.
TCAAAATATTTTAATACTTTAGAAAACAATCCATGAGTTATTTTTGGAATTTAAGAATCAACTGCACCTCAATCTAACACATGATGTGACCGGTATGACTAAAAGTGTCTATTCTCAGTTTAAAATTTACATTTTAGCTTAAAATGTGTCACTCACTAAAAACCAAGAAAACACTTTCTGATTGTCTTTATAATTTAGTACAGTGATTATTAAGAGCTTTCTGACATGTATGAAGTAGTATCACATAAAATCGATGCATGATGTAACCAGTATGACTCAAAAATCATGTTTCCAATTTGAAATGATATTTTAGTAAAAAAACACAACTGACATACTGAAAACCAAGAAATACGTTTGGATTGTTTTTATACCTTAGAAAAAATATCCATGAGTCATTTTTGACATGTAGGAATCAACCACATCTCAATCCGATGAATGATGTGACCGGTATAAATCTAAATGTGTTTTTGTTTAAAATTGAAATTAATTTAAGTAAAAAAGAAAAAGTGACATACTGAAAGCTGATAAAATGAATTCATATTGTCTTAATACTTTAAGACAATGATCCATGAGTCATTTTTTATTTTTATGAATCAACGCATGGTGTGACCAGTATGACTAAAAGTGTCTATTGTCAGTTTAAATTTGACATTTTAGTTCAAAACGTTTCACTCACTAAAAAAAATTCCATCCGATTGTATTCATAATTTATGATAGAGATTAATAAGTCCTTTGTGACATGTATAAAGAATTCTCACCACAAACTGACGCACAATGAGACTAGTATGACTCAAATGGGTGTTTCCGATTTGAAATGATATTTTAGTAAAAAACACAATTGTCATACTGAAAACCAAGAAAACCCATTTGGATTGTTTTGATAATTTAGAACAATGATCCATGAGTCATTTTTTACATTTAGGAATCAAACACACCTCAATTCGATGAATTATGTGATTGGTATAAATCCAAATATATCATTTAAATTTGATATTAATTTTAATAAAAAAATAAGGGACATACTCAAAACCAAGAAAACACATTCTGATTGTTTTGATGTTTTAGTACAATGATCCATAACTCATTTTTGACATTTAGAAATTAACCTCACCTCAATACGGCACACGGTGTGGCCTGTATAACTCCAAATGTCTCTTTTTTATTAAAAAATTACATTTTATTAATGTATTCTTTCATATTAATGTTTAATTTATTTATTTATAGTATTAATAACATAATATTTGTTTTATTATATAGTTAGAACCCTTTTCTTGAGTTGGGATGATTTTTTCATCAACTAATACCATGGGAAGACATTTTTGAGAGGGGATCACGGATGTCAAAGGATGAAACATTAATTTTTTTAACATTTTGTTAGATAATTGTAAATGTAATTATATAAAACATTGTTTGAAATGTATATAGAATTGTTTTCCAAACCCTTGTGTGTGTTGCTTCGTTCTTGTGTGTGTTGCTTTTTTCTTGTGTGCATTGTTCAAGTGGTGAGTGTGTTTGTTGTGCAGGTGCTAGTGGGTCTGTTATATAAATAGAAGGTCACAGTCAGCTAGGCCTTTATCAGTGTTATTTCAAGCATTGATAAAGTCTCCATTTATCAGCGCTATTTAGAGTGCTGATAAAGGCCCACTTTATCAGTACTAATTCGAGCATTGATAAAGGCCCCCTTTATCACTGCTAATTAAAGTACTGATAAAGTGGTCCTTTATTATAGATAAAAATAGTGTTGATAAAAAGTGTCCTTTATCCATGGTAAAATAGCGCTGATAAAGGGGGGCCTTTATCCCTGCTTTTTTTATCACGGATAATGGATACCTTTTATCAACTCTTTTTTAGTGTTGTTATAGGGTACCCCCCATATCTTTGCTGAGATTAACAATGATTTTCTACCACTGTTTAAAGCATTTTATAGTGATTTTAAAGGAACTACCTGTAGTAGTGGTTGCTCCATGTTAGGAGGCATGATGGGAACTACTGATCGAACTGGTGGATTCTGATTGGTTTTGGGGATATCATGATGATCATTTGTTGAACCATGTAGAGTAACCACCAACTAACGGCCAGATGACTGAGACCTATCCTCAACAGAACATGGTTGTTCATGGTGTGGTTGTGGTGGATCTACCTGATCAAGAAATATACACAGTAGTGGGGGTGAATCTAATGAAACAGGATGATAAGGTTGTTCTTGATGATATTTTTGTTGGGCTTACTGTCTAGTCTCAGTGGCATGCTCGACTTAGCTGGGAGCACTGGCCTGAACATTCTGGTGATTCTTATACCCACAGCTATGTCGACGTTGGCATTAACTAGGGACGTCGGGAGGGCCCTCCTGGAACTCTTCATCGTCGGGTACCATTTAAGGGTCCACCAGTTCAACGGTATTCACTGAGGTGTACTCCTTATCTTCACTTGAAGATTCCTCCATTGTTGGGAAACTTTTGGGGGAAATCCCCATATCTGAAGGCATGAAGTTACCAAGATTACAGTGTGGCTTTGGTACCGGTGGAGGGCTTTGATTTCCCTTGCATTATCGACGCTTTCTCTCCTGAGAGGGAGAAGGTTGAGATGTATATGTAGAGGTATTATCTCAAGGTGGCGTAACAACTTTGGAAGGCTTAGGCTAATTTAAACATGCATGGATAACACCATGGGAACGGGTGACTACCCTGTGAGCTATCTGGTCATCAAATTTTTAGAACTGTGTCCAAAAACCTGCTTCCATTCACCTTCGTTGTCACTGTCAGGCTTTACAAACACACACGCCACTTGTGTCGAGGCCAGACCCAATCAGACTATGTTTTTATCGACTTGGTCTTGGAGCCAGTCTTTGAACACATAGCACTACTTGAGGGTATTCTCAAGGAACCGGTGATAGGGAAAATAGTGGGGTGATCTATGAGATCTGACTCTTCAAACCTCCTTCATTATGGAAACTAAAGGATTATCTAGTCTATGTCACTCTGGAAATATCTGGGGACCTAAGCCTCATTGGATGAGTAGTTCTAGTTTCTTTGATCTGGGAAAGGGGATATGGGAGTCTAGCCCTCATAAGGGGCTATCGGAACCTGATGAGGAGGTGGAACCAGGTTTTCTCTCCTAAGCGATGGTGGTGCATTACGCGGTGGTGCCTGCTGATTTTGAGGTTGTCGATTCTAAGCCAGAGTCTAAGCCTGAGGTGGGGATCCTTAGCGAGGTTGTGGTGGTGGCTCTGTCGGTAACAGTTCCAGTTGTCTAGTCTGCGACTCATGTATCCAGCCTTTTTTTGCACTTGAAGAGGTCATCAATACTATTATTATGGGTGGTGGAACTGAACTAGTAGATAAAATACCTATAAAGATCCTCCCAATTAGCTATGGACCCTATGGGAAACTGGCTGTATCAGACAAACGTGGGTCCTTCCAGTGTCTGTACAAAACACTAGAGCTTAGTATCTTCTTACTATTCTGGAGTTCCCAACATGGGTCCACACCTTGAAATAAAGTGGGATAGATGTTGTAGCGGATCTTTCATCCCATTGAAAGGGGAGAAGGTAGGATTTACAAAACCCTAGGGGGATGGCATATCATCCACCCATACCAGATATAGTTTAATGTTAGGCAGGATTTCCACCTATCGAGTTTCAATATTGTCAAGGCATGAAATAAGAGTGGCCATCAAATCATCCTGGTGAGGATTCCTATCTTGATGAGGGTCCCTGGCCATCAATTTGTTGGTGGGTTCTTCGACGTGGTAAGTTGGCTAAGCTTCTAGTGGATCAGCTGGTGGGATGGCTTGAGGGGCCGCTGGAGGAGACTGCGGAGTGGCTGGTGGAACTTGTGGAGCGGCTAGTGGAACATAAGTTGAGTCTTGAGGAGGATTATCATGCGGCTTTAGTGGATTTAGCTATTCATACCGGGGTATCTTTCCATAAACAAAGGTCTTTACCATGTCTATATGAGAAGGGTTATCGATATCACTTGGGGAAAATTTGTTGGGGGGAAGTTGTCCCTACCCCTACTGCCCCGGTAAAAGGTTACTATAATATAGTCGTTGTTCCGCCACATGTTTGGTAAGGAGTTCATCAACAATATTCTTATGTTCAATGAGCTACTGACATAATGAAGCCTTTTTAGGATCTTCCTTTGTCTTATGCACTGAACCATATGGGTCGAGGGGTTTGACGGTCCCAGCGTGCTCTTTACTCTTGTTGGGGTCTCGACCGGGAGGCAACGACTCGAAAGGCGTAAGAAGGCCAAGCGTATGCCTTTTTTGGAAAGTGTGGACACCGGTAGGGTATTTCGGGTGTTGTGTTTCCCCAATGAGTTGTTCCTATTCTCTATAACTTGTGTTGCTTCCCCCTTCTGGATATATCTCCGGAACGACCATGTTTAATGTGAAAATGCTTGAAGGCATATCCTCAATATCACCGAGTGAACCAGATTGGCGCCGGATAGAACTGAAATTCAGGTTAGCATACTACCCCCAGCCATAGATCTAGACATGTGGGTAATCTTACTTAATAACTCTACAGTGCACAGTAAAACTCTGGATGCATCGTTTCTGGAGATTTTAATGATAACCATCTGATGCAAGGTGATAAGCAACAGGAAGTGTGGCCAACTCAACCAAATGGCACTGCTGGCCAATGTCGTCAAAGTGTTCTTGACTCTTGGGTAAGCTAACCATCAATGATGGAGACAAAAATGCATCGTCCCTAAGTTTTGGTGGAAGCATACAATCTCATCATGGGTGAGGGACTCCGGGATGTTGAAGCTTGCAGTCGTAATTGTCCAGAACATATCCGGGAGACGGTCCGCTGCGAGAATGTCCCACAAACATCTTATCTTAGACTCAGGATCTGGCCCGTGGTTTCCCCATTCATTGATTGGGGGTGGTTGGGGCACTAGTAATGGCACTGACGTGGACCATTGTAGCGGTAGACTAGAATTTGTTGAGTATGATGTGTGAGATGACAAACCACTACATCTTGGGCTGTCTTCTAAAGAATGCATGGGCTATATCACCACATCCCTATAGGATGGGGTACTAACCACTACTTCTCATGTAGGGGTGGTGGTCGTTGGTGGTGTACCAGAATGGTGATCATCTTTGACCGGTCCCCAAAACAATTCTCCATGATCTCACATCGAAGTAGAGAATGATCCTAGTAATAACAGGGATTATTGCACGCAATACCCTGGAAAAGAGCCAAATATTTCCCCTCCTATATGTATCTGTGGAGGGATTTAGGGATCCGATGCATCTCACCTTCCATGAGGATAAAGCTGATACACCTAGTTCCTACCCTGGTCCCTGACATAGAGGATCGGGGAGAAGGTTCCATTATTAAATTTCACTACAGCTCGTAGTCTGATAAATAGAAGGGCTTGATTGTGATCTAAGGTTTCTTAGGGTTCTTATTCTAGTGGCGACGACCCTCCCTCCTACCTTGGGATGGTTCTTCAGAGTAGGATAGATCTTCAACAAGGGAAGGACCTCTCTTGGAAAATTTGAGGTACAAGGATCACCTGGGAAGATGTATAATGGAACACGGGGAGGACCTCTATGAGTGAGAGTGTTGGAGCAGGGAGAACCTCCACTAGATCTGGTAAGCACATGGGGAGGGCCTCCATGGTGGTCATCCGTAGCCTGAGGAGGACCTTTGTGTTGGTCGGCTCTGTTATCTTTTATATGAGTAGGGTCTACGTATTGATCATATTGGAAATGAGGAAGATCTTTGTATCGACCATCAATGAAGCGGGGAGGACCTTCGTGCTTGTGGGTAATAGCGCGATGAATAACTTTGCATTAATAACCTGGTATGTGGGGGAAATTTTCATACCTAAGATCATGAGAATGAGGATTACCTTTGTGTTGGGTGTAAAAAAGATGGGGATGACCTTTTCTTGGATTGATGATGGTAGTATGGATAGGACCTCCATATTGGACATGAGAGTGGGGAGGACCTCTACTCTGGCTGGTGGTGGTACGGGGAGGACCTCTGTAATAAACATCATCATTGTGGGTTAGCCTGCGATGGTCACTGCTCATGCCAATGGTCAGAAAGGTTGACCCAGCCTGCCCAGGGGTGGCTAAGATCTCAATCTCGATCGGGCATAGTGGTGCCCCTACTCTGTATTGACAGGGAGATGATAACACATGTTGGTGGTGGCTCAAGCCACTAAAGTCATAAAGGATGATTCTCCCTAGTGGTCATCATTATGAGATTACGTCCAACGTTAACGTCAGGTCAATTGAGCTAGGGTCATTTGTGCATGGGTATGGACCACCTGATCATCAGTCTGCAGGACCAGCTGATGGTGCTGATGTGGCCTGGTGGGAGCCCTTCTTGGTGGCTCTATGGCCAAAGTCAAAGCTGGGATAACTCAGACATCCCTTACATCATCTGAATAAGGGAGTGAGTCATAAGAGTGTTCTGGGGAGAGTATCTCATAACGATTAAAGATCATAGTGGGGAGTAGTGGCTTCTTGTGTGGCCCTTGGGGGGCGGTGTCGGTGGGGCACAAAAGCCTATAAATCTTGACAAGCCATATCCTTCATTAGGATGACCCCCTCATATTTGTATCGACAGACAATAGTATCCATCACCCTTTTTTGAATAAATTTAGAGGTTGATATGGGACGTGGGTGCCCAGTAACTGTGGTCATGGGATTCATTGCATAAGAGGTGAAGTCATACAGGATTTCCACATTTTTATTTCCCCAGCCCTGTGTTTGTGGGAGGGAGGTGATCAATTTCCTGCAGTTGTAGCTTGAGTCCTACAAATCATGAAGATTCATCCATCAATACAGATAGTAGTAAAGAGAAACCTAGTGCCCCAATGTCGTTTAGTCTTCTATGGTTGGATAAAAAGATCCACACTAACAACATCGCAAACCAGGATGCCCAATGATTAACTGCCCCAAATCTTGGTGAGTTTCATGCCATTACCACTATTTACTTGGGGATACCTGGCACTAGATAGCTGTATTTGGTGGAATGCTTATCTTTTTATGCCTTGAACTCTACTAATCCCCATATTAAGGAGAAGACTTCACATCCGGTTCACCATTTCTATTTCTGATGCTTTCTTCAAGGTGTGCATTGTTTGTGAGGACGCACTGGTTGTTACATTGCATTCCCACTTTCCAAAGATGGGCGACATTCATCACTTCTTCATAGATTTTTTCTAATTGATCAAAATGGGATGATAGGATGTCATTCTCTCCTTCCATTTATTCCTCATTAGAATTCATTTCCTAGTCCAGGTATCCCTTAAAGATTAAGACATTTTTCATGAAACTCTTCTCGGTGCCATATCTTTGTGGACACCAGTTAATTAAAATTATTTTTTTAGGACATTACTAAGGGGGTCAAGTTAGGGAAGTAACCTTCAGTTAGGATATTAGTCACATTGGCACATCATTGGATTGTCTGGATGCTAAAACACTTGTACACCTAGATTTTCCCTTATCAGAGGGCTTCTCAAGGGAACAGAATCCCAAGGCATCCCATGTAAAATGGGGGGAATTTTATTTCGTATGCATGTCTATGATATTTTCCTCAACTTTCCATGTTTAACATGGGGTATGCCACAAGTTTAACGTCTAGCAGAGACTGATCAGACTGATCAGAACACTTATAATAGTGGATCAGATTGGTACATCTCTAGAAGGAATCACTTGAAAGGTTTAATGGATGGATGAGTCATAATTCCCAATAAGGATGGTCCCTAGGGTGGTGTGTCCTAAAAAGGGGAAGGTTTCACACCGTGAAAACTGATTTGGACATCAAGAAGGGTGGATCAAAGGATGGTGGGTCCCAAAAAAAGGGACACCATAGTTTACCATTGGCTAAGATTGAACCTTGAAGAGGATTCCTACATACCTGAGAGGGATTAAAACCCACATAGTTCGAATGGGTGAATCATGGTATCGGGGTGTACACAATGGACAATAACCCAGAAGTGTGTTGGGGCTTATGCGTGGTTAGCAGCCCAGGAGCTACAAATAGTGATGAAGTGAATGGGGCTTACACATGGTTAGCTTCTTGTATGGATGACATGATTTTACCAGGATGTATCGGATCGGGTATCATCAGGATGGATATGGATGAAGTGTCGATGGATGTAATGAATGGGGATGGAATCAAGGACCAGTGTGAAGATGTCGGTATTGGTATTGAACCTCAAAGAGGTTTCTTAAATATCCCCAATGCGGGGAATCAAAGTCCACATAGTTCTAGAATGGGGTGATGAGTCACCTGAGGAGGAAGCTCATGAGAATGGACGTATGGATGGGGGGATGAAGGAAATGTAACCAACAAGTTAAGGTATGATCTTCCTGAGACACAAAGGCTTGAGGGAGAGATCAAGATGGGACATGGGAGATGGGCTTGAACCTTAGGGAGGATTCCTACATACCTTGATCAAAAATGGCAAAGATCAAAATCCACATAGTTTAGATGTGGGGCATGTAATTGGAGTGCGTACAAAGGAAAATGACCCAAATACATGCTTGGTATTACATGTGGTTAGCATCCGTTTGCAAGAGGGACACTCCCAGTTGGACGAGTATGGATTGAGTGTGGGGATTACATAGGGTTAGCTGCCCGGGGGGATTAGAACACCTCAGGGAGTTGGATCCTAGAGATGCACTCCAAAAAAGGGTATATATCGCATCAAGAGGGTACATCTCTAGGAGGGAGCACTAGAGTTTACCATTTATTGGGATTGAACATCAAATAAGAATCTTACGTATCTGAAAGGGATCAAAACCCACATATTTCATAATGGGGAATACAGTTTAACATCATGTGGGATGAAGAGTGAAATGATATGAAATGGTTAGGACAAAGGGATAATGATCATGAACCTCAAAGAGGATTCCTACATACCCTTCTTAGAATGCAGAGATCAAAGTCCACGTAGTTCAGTGGAGAGGGGCTTGGGGATTATGCATGGTTAGCATCCCAAAGAGGATGTCATGTTCAATGCTTACTCTAAGACCATGTGATTCATGGTTGGTGTGAGAAACAAGATGAAACTATAGACTTGATGATCACATTGCAAAAGATGCGTCAGTGAGGAGTAAAACGGGGATTATGCACGACTAGAGGCCCAAAGAAGAAGTAGGGGATTATGCATGCTTGGAGGCCCAAGGAAAGGAAGAATGGGACTGACTCCAAGAGGGAAGCTTAGGTAGGGGTCCAAATGTACGAGGGGGATATAGCCACAGTACATGGAGAACCTTATCAAGGAGCGTCGGGGCTTATGTAATGGTTGATCGGAGTACACATGTCAACAAAGAACAGTATGAGAGGAGGAGTGAGAGGGTTATGGTGTTGGTGCCCATCCCATTCATAGTCCTGTTGGGATTTTCACTCATTCGGTGATCACAGTTTAACATTTTGTGAAGATGACATGGATGCTTGGTAGTTTAACATCCTTCATCTCATACAATGAAGAATTTCTCCTCACCCCTAGTACTTACATAACTGGAATGCTTTAACCCTTTATGAAGGGAAGGAACCAACAATGTCGTGGATTAACGGGGTTGTGGAGTGATCCATTGAAGGTTCCCTGTTAGCATGGCTATGTGAAGAAGTAGTATCAATTAGCATGCCTATACGAAGAAGCGTGAGGCAGGGCAATACGGCATGAAGCACCACTTGGGGAACCATGAAATCACTACGTACTTTCCTGGAGGGCCGCGTGAAAGAGGGGTTTTTTAAAGCAGAAGGCCTCACAGAGAGGGGATTCACGAAGCTCTGGTGATTTTTCGATTGAAGGGGCTTCATGAAGAAGGGTGATTCATGAAGAATAGTTACCCCACCTAATCAAGGAGTCTACATGTGCTTGGAGGGTACTTTGTGAAGACTGAGTGCATCAGAAAGTTCCAAGTAACCAAAGGGGAATCTTTCATTTTTGATGGAAAAAATGATTCACAAAGTGCATTACCACTTGAAGCAGAGGTAAAATGGAGCAATAGGAAAGTGGTTTCGTAAATCTCAATTATCTGAGATGATTTATTTTCTCAATGAATCTCAGAGTAGAAGATGCTTCGCGATTCAAGAATTAGGAATGAAAATGTTAGGGTCTCAATACTTTAGAGTGAGGGGAGATAGTTATGTATATGATATAGGGGGTTTAAATGTACTGAGGTCATTCCAAGAAGAAATTTGTTCTTCATAACCTGAGTTTGGTCCATCATGTTTCTCAGAGTTGCAGAGGAGTCTGTCGCTCCCTCTGTGCCAGTCATAGAGGCTTCCGACTCCCATCAGGTTTCTCAGAATAGCAGAGGAGTCTGTCACTTCTAATGTGGTAGCCACAGAGGCTTCCGAATCCTGTCAAGTTCCTCAGACTCATAGAGGAGTCTGTCACTTACTCTGTGGCGGTTACAAAGGCGTCATCCAGGCAGCTTTTCAGTGTCGGAGGCTTTGCAGAGGAGCTTCGTGGGGTGGCCCTTTTTGGAAAAATTTCTTGTTCTATTGATGATTTATTTCAAGGATTAGATTTTGGTGACAAAAATATAATAATTAAATAATAAGAGTTTATGAGTTGGATAATGGAAATAAAACTAAAGAGCTTAAGGAAATATGTTACCTCTTAATTGGGTAGCTCCTTTTGGTTTGAACCAAAGAGATTCCTTAGATGAATTTTTTGACCAAGGTGATGATTCTAGGTTGAGGGGATGGATATTGAGGAGATATTTGGGCAAATATTGGTTGATCCAAAGTGTCTTGAGAGGTTTGAGGAAGTGGGAGGGGAGGAGTATTTTTTATAGTAGAGAGGAGTGGAACTCTTGTAAATTTTAGGAAAGGGAATTAAACCCACATTTTTCCCATGGAAAGTCGCTCCCATAATGGTAACTTTTAAATAAAAGGAATTAAAGGGTATAAATATGGCTATAAAATAGATCTTCAACAAGTTTCTAGGTCATTTGGTCCCTTAAGATTAAGTTTCAGTCCCTTATTAAGCTTAATTTTACCTTAATCGTAGTAATTAATTTTAATTACCTTCACAAATATTTTTTGTGAAAAAAATAATTTGAACATATTATAAATTAGAAATTATTATTATTTGAAATATGGAATCCATTTTTCCAAATTACAATCACATAAGTGGCAGAAATTAATTTAAATTTAATCCCACAGACAGGACGACAATAGGGGTTTTTTAAGTAAAAATGTCCAAAAGTTTGCTAAGTTTTTTATCCAATTTCAAAGTCAAATTTATTACAATGACATAAATTGGATTAATTTATAAAAATTTGATCTAATTAAACTTTAAAAAAATTAAAATGAAATTTAACCATATAAATAAATTAGATGAAAAGTAAGTTTTGAACTAAAATTCAGTATTTTTCACTATTCATTAAAAAATGAAACTTCACAAAAAAACACCAAAAATTTACCCTAAAATAATTTTTATTTTTTTATTTAAAATATGAATTTTATTTTGACATATATAATCTATAAATGTTAAAAAATTTATATTTAAAATAGGTTCTCAATTAAAAGGCGATAAAAATTCCTTAATAAAAATATAGTATTTTATGTGTTATATTAGGTTTGTTCTTAGCTTATGCCTATAAAATATATTAAATGAGTCTAAAAATATTTTATTGGATATATAATATATAAATTTACTACATAAAATCTCTAAAAAATTTATGATTTAATTAACTGTAAAAAATGTGACTAAATATTGTTTTATGTAAATCGGGTGTTGTATGTATTCCAAAGATATCAAGAAAATCTAAAGAAAAATATGGTAAAGTCTTGGGATGATGCATTCTTCCCTCCTAAAAAAATTTCTTCGTAGAAATTTTAGAGGTATTATCTTCAAAAATATGTGGGTATTTCTATTTCATAGAATCCTCTAGTTCCCATGTTACTTCCTCAATTTTGTGATTTCTCCAGAGTACCTTTACCAGATGAGTTGTTCGATTTATCAATAATTTATATCTAGTATCAAAAATATAGATGGGTTCTTCATAGTGTGAAAGTTCAGGTTCCAACTCAATTTCATAAGATGTGATCACATTCATTGGGTTAAGCATGTACTTCCTTAGCAGAGATATATGGAATGCATCATGTACCTTTGAGAGATTTGGCAGAATTTCCAAACAATAACCAATGACTCAGACTCTTTAAAGAATTTAAAAGGTTCTGATGTACCTGAGACTCACTTTCCCTTTCTTATGAATCCTTATAACACCCTTCTATGTATATATCTTTAGAAAAAACATGATATACCACTTAGAATTCCAAATCTTTCTTTCAGTTATCAGTATAACTATTTTACCTACTTTAAGCTGCTTTAATATGATCTTGAATAGACTTTAACTTTATTTTCATCTCTTCAACAAGCTCTGGGCCTATGAGTTTCTTTTCACCAACTTCATCCCAATAAGTTAGAATACAACATCTCTTTCCAAATAATGCTTTATATGGATCCATTTGAATACTTGAATGGAAACTATTATTTTAGGAAAACTCTACCAAAGGTAAGTACTGATCCCATATACCATGAAAGTCAAGTGAGAATTACCTTAACATGTCTTCCATTGTTTGAATTGTTCTTTCATACTATCCATCAGTTTGAGGATGGTAGGAAGTACTCAGAATAATCTGAGTATTAAGATCCTTCTAAATACTTTTCCCTAATTTTGATGTAAAGTGGGGATATTTATTAGAAACAATTGATAGAGGTGCACCATTAAGTCTTAAAACTTAATTAATATAAATCATTGTGAAGTGATCAAGAGTCATTTCTTCTCTTATAGTAAGGAAATGATCATATTTGTATAGGATGTCAATAATAACCCATATTGTGTCATTATGTCTAGGATTCTTTGGTAGTCCCAGGATAAATCCCATAATAATTACATCCCATTTCTATATAGTAATATGAATAGGTTGTAGAAATCCTTTAAGATGATTCCTCATAGCCTTCACTTATTGACAAACCAAACATCTGGACACATAATTAGCAATTTCATGATTCATGTTATCCCACCAAAAATATTCCTTCAAGTCCCTATACATATTTGTGCTAATAGTGTGTATAAATAAATTTTAGTTATGGGTATCATCTAACAATTTCCTTTTTAGTTTAAGTAAAGATGGAACACATGTCCTCATTCCCAATTTTATAACACCATTATCAAAAACCAAGTCTTCTAATTTTCCATCATTCACTTTTGATTTTCTTTAGAAAGTCCTCATCGTCAGATTGAGAATTATTTTTACTTTCTAATAAAGATTATTTTTAAATCATTTGATAAATTATTGATGTATCTTCTTCCTTATAAATTCCCAAATCCATATTTACTAGATCTGTGAACATAGGATCATTCTTAATCATAATTTGTGTTAGAACTCTATGATCTTTCCTACTCAAATCATCTTCTACCTTATTTACTTTCCATAGGTGGTAGTGTATTTAGAAATAATAATATTTCAGTAGCTCAAGTCATCTACTTTTAATTATATTGAGTTCTTTTCGAGAGAAGATGTATTTTAGGCTCTTATGATCCGTGTATACCTCGCATCTTTCACTATAGAGATAATGTCTCCATATTTTCAAAGTAAATATTACAGTCAAAAACTCAAGATCATGGGTTGGATAGTTATATTTGTGAGTTCAATTTACTTGATGAATATGAAATAACTTTATCATTTTTCATTAGTAAACAACCAAGTCCCTTCTTTAATGAATCATTATATATGAAAAACCCATCAATCCTAGATAGTAGAGTCGACATCGAAGCATTGACTAATCTTATCTTTAGTTCATCAAATCATTCTTCACATTCCTTTGTCCATAAAAAAATTAACCCCTTTAGAGGTAAGATTGGTTAATAGGTTAGCTAATTAGGCAAAATTATGAACGAATCACTGATAGTAACCTTCCAAAGTAATGAAATTATGTACCTCAGTTATGTTTTTTGGTGTAATCCATTCTCTGAATGCCTTTGTATCTAAAGGATCAAGTGATAAACCATCCTAGGAGATAATATGTCTAAGAAAATATAGTTATTCAATCCAAAAAATTCACTTTCTAAATTTCCCATAGAGCTATTCCCTTCTATGAGTCTTAATAATGATCCAAAAGTGAGTCTCATGTTCTTTATATCTTTTAAAATACACCATAATATCAATACTGAATACCACAAAAAAATCATCAAGATATTCCTTGAATGCTCTGTTCATTACATCTATTAAAATAGAGGGTTAATTAATCAATCCAAATTAAATTACAATAAACTCATAATTTTCATACCTCATCCAAAAAGTTGTCTTCGAAATTTCTTCCATATTCACTCGAAATTGGTGATAACCAGAACAAAGATCAATCTTTGAAAAATATTGGGCTATGTGAAGTTGGTAAAAAAAGTCATCAATGTGAGGTAGAGGATACTTTTTCTTTATTGTAACGTCGTTGATTTACCTATAATCAATGCACTACCTGATGGATTCATATTTCTTTTTAACAAAGAGGATAGGGTCTCCCCATGGTGAAACACAAGGGTAAATAAATCTCTTATTACCCAAATCATATATTTATTTCTTCAATTACACTAATTCCACAGTGTCCATTCTATATGGAGTATTTGATATTTCCCTCTCATTAAGGATTAAATCAATAGAAAATTCAACTTCCTAGTTTGGGGTATGTCCAAGTAATTCCATGGGAAATACATCAATTAATTCATGAACAATAGGTACATACTTGATTTCAAGATTAACTTTTTCTTCAAAAGGTGTTTTTTGATATTCTTCCCCAAGAATTCCATTCATTGCAGCTATTGGGGGTGGATTTAGATAAGAATTCGGTTATAAACTTCTGGTCTAAGGATGAGGGATTCTACATCTTCCCCACAAATCGTAATTTCCCTCCTCTTGTAATATATTTTTTCATCATATTTCGAGAACCAGTCCATACCAAGGATAATATCAAATTAAACCATAGGTATGATAATAAGATCAGCAAGTAAAGCACATTTATGTGTCATAATGGGCACTTCATGACTCATTTTTGTTTCAATGATGCTTCCCTTAGGAGTTTTGACTGAAAAATACCTTATTAAATCAAAAGGGAAATGTTTAATTTTCTTAGAAAACTAGGTAGATATAAAAAAGTGCAATGATCTAGAATCAAATAACACATTGGTTAAATTTTAAGAAAAGATTAATGTACCTTCCACCACATAATTTGGAACCTCTACCTCCACTTTAGTGATTTCATAAGCTTTGCAATATCTCCTCATCCTCTTCTGTGGTAGTTTTTCTTGACGCTTAGAGAATTCACTTTCATAGTTCCCCATCTCTTTACAATTATAGGACTAAAAATCATTAATTTTATTCTTTCCCTTGAATTTATTAGCCTGGTGACCCCTATCTCCACATTTATAGCATACTCCTAGACCCTTAAAACATTTAATAGGGTGGTTTTCCATAGTTTTCAAAATATATAAATTGCTCAAACTTATTCTTATTTGATGAATTACCTTTTTCATGGTGCTCAGATGACCTCTTCTTCTCTTAGTTTCCCTTGAATATATTGATTCTAGAAAATTCACTCTCCATCTAGATGGCACATAAAATTATCTCTTTTTATGATGAAAATTTTTGGAAGACCACTTCCCTTTGGATAATTGGATTAATTCCTTCAAATAAGTGGTCAATATTACACTTAGTGTTACATATATAATCTGTAGCATACCTAGATAACCTTGTAAAGGTAGCTTCATAATCTGCAACACTTTCTTCTTCCTTCTTCTATAAGATAAGGAACGTACTCTTTATTTCAATTTATTGATCATGATGTAAGTATTTATCAAATAATGTCCCCTTAAAAGTCCTACATTCCTTGAGTTCAATTTTTTATTCCTCTCTTGTATTCTGGATCAAAGACCACCACTGATCAGCATCACCTTGGATATAATAGACTATAAGTGTAACCTTTTCCTTTTCACTGCATTCTAAGGTCGTAAATATATTCTCGAGAGACTTAATCCATTTCTTAGATATAATTGGATTAGTAGTGCCACTAAATAATGGGTGTTATACTGTATAAAATAATCCAACATAGGAGATTATCTCCATGGGATAGGTTGCTCCATTCATGTAAGGTTATTTTTCAAAACCTAATTATGTTTCCCTAATATTTATATGATTTTATTCTTTCCAATACCAGATATATTGGTTTCCTCAATAGTAAAATCTCTACATTTTCTATGAGTATTGACACCATTCATCCTTCCAAGTTCTTTTTCTAGACAATGGAATATAATAGGTTATCTCATAAAATCATAATGTATAATTCAAAATATGGTATAGCACATGACATAAATTTAAACATCGTAAATCCAAGAATAAAAAACTTTGGTTACTTTGTGTAAATATTTACTTTCAAATACATTATAATGGTAGGTAAATAAAATGTAAAATATCCTAAGCATATCCCCTAGAAGTGTCAAACTAGGTGTGCAGTAAGCCCCGTTTTCATGTACTGTATTAAAGCGAGTCAGGCCTAGCACAACTTGTCAAAGTTGTTACTCCTAGGTACATCTATACTAGAACCATGTCCACTTTTAGTATCCAGAAAGGGATGTATTTATAGAAATACCCACATAATCTCCACCTTACCAAAAATTTTGGGATGTTCTTCTATACTTCTCCTCAAATTATATCTTAGGGATATGTTCCCTAATCTAAGTTTTCTAAATATAGTTTCCAATGTTTCTAATAAACCTCTATTAGATACCGACTATAACTCATCGACCTCAAAATCTTAGAGTTTTATTACATTAGCATGATTACAAGGAATCAAATCCTGAAGGACCAATCAGTTTAACAGTTTTGGAAATCCATATTGTATAAATAGAACCCATAATACATTATTAAATAGAAAATACAAATTTTTTACATAATAAAATGAAATAAACAACATACTTGAACACTTATTCAAATATTTATTCTTCATAACCTGGGGAAAGGGAACATAATAAGGGTGAGAAAAAATTCTCAGTAAGGGTAAGTAATGAGGAAGTAAAAATGAATCAGTGAGAATAAATCAATATATCAAGGTGAATAACTGATAACATATTCCATTTAAATAACTAGATAATTCAAAATCAATATGGTAATATAAGAAACTAAAACATATGACACTTAGTCAATAAACTGATAATAGAATGCATCCATAGATATATCAATGAAAAATATCATGGATAAAAACAATAATAACCAAATATCTATGAAGTAAATTATTGATTATTGGATTTAATGTCTAAGGAACATAAAAACCTATACTATCAAGACCTTTCAAAGTATGGTTTAAGACTATATATAGAAACCCATTTAATTTGGCCAACTTATTCGTCTCATGAGAACTTGTTGATGCATCGAGGGGCTATATAAAGTCTAGTCCCTACCGTTCATTGCCTATCCAAATAATTTATCATATATAATATTCAAAATAAATAATATTACTTATCAAATATTTGTATTGAATAAATAATATGGATTTATCAATAATTCCCCAGATAATCTAATAATTGGTCAAGTAAACACCTTATGTAAAAAAAGGTACATAGTTTAGTAAATAATAATATCCATCACACATGAATGTGTATATCTAATGAAATATGATTAAAATAAAGTTATTGTCTCAATATAAATCTAAAATTCTCAAAATTAAGTGATATTTAAAATATAATAATTAAGAAGATTCTTGAGGAGAATGATCTTTAAACATTCCAAAGCATCCCATACAACTTTGAAACATTTAAATCATAATCCCCATGAAGTTATGACATTAAATTAAACTTATAATATCATGATAATAAAAGATTCATGATATTACATATAAAATGGAAGTATATATGCCACATAAAAGTTAATTGGTCAATAACAACAAATAAGTCTCAATGGAATGTAAATTGAGACGAAATCTCATACCTTAACCTTCTTTTTTGTTGTGTGGTATTTTTCCTCTTATGTAGTTGTTTAAAATATGTTAATAAATTATAAAAAAATCATAATTATGTTTATAATTTCATATATCATCTTCTTATAATATCTTATTACCCATTTGTTAATAATATTTCATTATTTTCACTATTTTGAGTGTTAATTGCCTAGTTTTCTCAAGTATGTTTTGACTTGTTATTTGTTGTTCCTATTACATAGATCGTTATTTCATCATATCCAAAATGAAAACCATGATTTAGTTATCATATATATTCATTATATATTTATTTATAATAATCCATAATATTTGGAGATAAGAAATGAAGTGCACCATTTATGGAGATGGTAGTTCATGCGTACGCATGAATGTTACTTCCAGTTCTTTGTCGTATTAAAAGAATTAAAAGTAAATGATACATATATATATGTTATAATTCTAGTATTATATCTATTTAATTTATGTTACATATTTTTATTAATATTGTCCTTAATATTTTTTGTGTATAGCATGAACGAATCACATCGATTCAAGGAGGCGGTAGTCCACACTTCCACAAATGATGTTATCTTATTTACACAAAATTGAAAGTATAAAGGTATGTGTTATAAAATAATTAAATAATAATAATGACATAATAAATATCATATATAACATATATAAATAGTGTTTCAATCATAATTTCTAACCATGATAGGTGGTAAATGCAAACAAAGAATCATCATTTCGTGAGATGGTAGTTCTTCATACACATAAACAGTATGTTTGTTGCCCATTAGATGGAAGTGTGTGTGAGTTTAGGTTGAACCATCATAATAAAAAAACCTATTATATTTAGGATACTGTTTTTTTAATATAATCAAGTAATAATAATAGTTTAGGGGTGTTTAATGGAAGTAAAACTAAAGAGCTTAAGAAAATATGTTACCGCTTAATCGGGTAACTCCTTTTGGTTGAACCAAAGGGATGCCTTGGAAGGATTTATGACCAAGTTTAGGATTATATGTTGAGTGGAGGGATGTTTAAGATCTATTTTGGTAGATATTGGTGATTAAAAGTGTCTTGAGAGGTGTGAGGAAGTAGGGGGATAGGTGTCCTTTTATAGTGGAGGAGAAGTGGAACTCTTGTAAATTTTGGGAAAGGGAATTCCATCCACATTTTTTCTATGTAATGTGGATCCAATAATGGTCAAATTTATATAAAATTAAATATAGGGTATAAATATTTCCATAAAATGTCTCTTGGACAAGTTTCTAGGTCATTTGGGCCCTTAAGATTAAGGATTAGTCCTTTATTAAGTTTAATTTTACCTTAATCGTTGTAATTAATTTTAATTCCTTACACTAATATTTTTAATCAAAAAATAAGTTTAACTTACTAGAAATTATAAATTATTTTTATTCCAAATATGGAATAAATTTTTCAAAATTACAACCACATAAGTGGTAGAAATTAATTTAAATTTAATCCTGCAAATGGGACGACAATGCGATTTTTTAAAGTAAAAACATCCAAAAGTTTGCTAAGTTTTTATATCCAATTTCAAAATTAAATTGATTAAAATAAACTACATTGAATTAATTTATAAAAATTTTATCTAACTAAACTTTAAAAGAAATTTTAATTTTAATTTAACCTTATAAATAAATTAGATGAAAAAACAGTTTTGAACTACAATTCAGTATTTTTCACTATTCATTAAAAAATGAATCCTCACAGAAAAATATCAAAAAATTACCCTAACCTTATTTTTTATTTTTTTTATTTCAAATAATAAGTTTATTTTGACATATATAATCTATAAAAGTTCGAAAAATTGGATTTAAAATAGGTTCTCTATTAAAAGGTGATAAAAATCCCTTAATAAAAATATAGTGTTTTATGTATAATATTAGGTTTTTTCTTGTATTATTCTTATAAAATATATTAGATGAGTGTAAAAATATTTTATTATATATATAATATATAAATTTACTACATAAACTCTCCAAAAGTGTTGGAATTTAATTGACTGTGAAAAAGGTGACTAAATAGTGTTTTGTGTAAATCGGGTGTTGTGTGTATTGCAAAGCTATCAACCAAATCTAAAGGAAAATACGGTAAAGTATTGGGGTGGTATAGTTTCATCCAGAATCTTTTTCCACTATTTGATTCTGGAATGAATAATTCTAATTGGTTATCAAAAGTACAGTGTAGAGGAATTCTCAACAAGTGGTATTAGAGGGATTGGTTCTCAGGAGGCTCAATAGTTTTCTTATTAGTTCTGGTAACTTTATTTTACATATAAAGTTTTTAAATTTTATTTGGATTCTTTTTTTTTTTGAAGTATGGAATCTTAATATGAAAAGGCTCTGATTTATATATTTTGTGGAATATATTTTAGTTTCTAGATAATGTATATAGAAGACTATCTTATTTAGAATGATTTATAGCTTTCGCTAAAGGGTGTGATTCAAATTTCATTAGTTTAGAATGTGGATTTGAAAATTAGGGAGAATAAAAGCATAATTTAGTTAACATAATCCCTTATAGATATGTATGAGAAACCTACAACACTAAATAAGGTGTGCTTGATGTGAATGTTATTCAACATGAGGTTATCAAAAGAAAGATATGCCCTATATCTATAGAATTATTTCAACTTAATATGGATCTAACTAGAGTCTATAAATTTTAGATTCATATATTATGTTTGGGTTATTTTTTTTGTTTTCACCTTTACTAGAATCTTGGGGGACATGGTGAAAACTATAAGAAGTTAAAGTGAAAATAATGACTTGGTGTTCACTATATTTTAGAGCTTGATTACCAATGAGGAGATACAAATAAATGATAGTGAAACATCATCTGGTGATTTATTAAATAAAAAAGGAAGGGGGTGATCACATAATTATAGGAATTAAAAGAAATTAGATATGAAATCAATGGAAAGGATGAGAGATAATTTTTCAGAAAGTGGGCCTATTTTTTGCCATTATAGAAAGATAGGTCACCTCAATAAGGATTATCATGATAAGATGACAATATCTATAAAGGATTCATATAGAGAGATGATTTTGGTATTATATAGTATTGAAAATAAACTTGTGAATGTTTCTATAAAAAAATCTTGGATCATATATTTTGGAACTTCATTCCATTCCATAGGAGAAAAAGGGTTCATATATAATTATGTATCTGGAAAATTTGGTAAAATGAATCTTACTGATGATAAATCTATTGATATTTTGGGAAATAGAGAACTAAAATTCTGGTTGAAGAGTGGGATTTTTTATACTAAAGTAATTGTGGCATATACCAATTATTTAGAAGAACCTGATTTTATTTGTTCAGTTGGATGAAGCAAGTTTTAGAATGAACATTGTGGAAGGAGAATGAAATATCACTCAGGGTTCTCTTATCATATCCAAAGGTGTAAAAAATAGACAATTGTATTTGATTATAAGATAAGTGAGAGATAAACTCTCCAAAATGAAATCTTATTGAAGTTTTGAAATTTTTCATAATCAGTTTGGGATACTCAGTGAAAAATGTATAAAGATTCTAATATATAGAGTCATACTAAAGTTGGATCACTCATACCTCAGAATATGTGAGATTTTTATACATAGGAAGTAGTGAAATTTGTCCTTCAATTTATTTAGAAGAATAGATAAATATTGGAAGATAAATTTGGTTAATACATGATAAAACCACTTAGGAATAATCTCAATATCGATAGGGGTGAATCGAAGTTTGGGAATATTTATTTAAATTTACTCTTTTTATCCCTTAACATCTAAGATCTGTTAGGATCTTAATTATCTCATTCACTTACCATTACTTCATTCATTATCACACACACAAAGTGTTAAGGTGATTTAAAATATTCAACTTTTAATGATAAAGGCTAATCCTTAGTGTAATTGAGAAATACTCCTCAGTCACACATGCCCCTATAATGAGATACCTATTATAGTGGTTGTCTGGAAAAAAATCATGGGCTATAAGTGTGGTACCCTACACTCAAGAGGGGGGATAGAAAAAATCTTGAGTCCTTAAACAGATGATAACCTATTCTACCAATATCACCTTTCTGGATCTTTATACTATTGTACCTCTCTCTCATAATTTTTTCATGATCATAAATACTCTTTTATATTTCTAAAATTCTCATTTAATTGAATTTTAGTCTCATTACTTGGTCATTTATTCATGTCATTAATGGAAAAAATGAGGATATCAAAGGCTATTCAAAGGCATATTTAATATCTTGTTAAAGGTTTAGAAAAATCTTTTATAATTTACTAAGATCTTAGAATAAAGTTGTAACATCATTCTAAGGACTTGGAAGGAAGTAAGGGTGGATCTAGTTGAATATGGAGGATTGTAGGGAACTGGTTAGCCGGTGTAAGTTGATATAACCTCTTCATGCAATAGAAGACCATCAGCCAGTCCATGGAGGAGCATCGTCCAACTGGTGCTAAATTCATACTTATAGCATTCTATCAGAAGGCCATCAGTTAACCACTAGACAATAGAAACTAGTCTATGAGTAATTTACAAAACCTATGTATTACAGGTTTCGCATCAACCAGCTGGTGAGGTGCATTGGGTAGTTGGTGGCATCAATATAGCAGATTCAGGGCTGTATTTAATGTTTTAAAAATGCAATTATTTTAGTATTATTTAGATTTAATGTATTTTCTTAATTACTTAACCTTCTTAGCTCTTTTAGAGGCTAAAAATTAAGGACCATGGAGGCCTAAAGAGTAATTATGGAATTGATCAATGCTTTCAATAAAAATCAATTACATCATCATGACAAATCTCTAGTTTTCTCAAAGTTCTCTTGAAGGGCCAAATCTAATTCTCTATAAATATATCAAAGGATATATTACTACATTTTCTCCCAATCTCTCATCTCAATTTGTATATATCCTTTTGAGAAATTAGGGAGAGTCTTTGTAACAAGTTTGTGACAAGAAAATATTATTCTTCTCATCTCATTCTAAAATGGGTTCTCACTACTAGAAATGTGAAGGATGGGTTCTTTGGCTATCATTTAAGCTCAAGAGGGTTCTCGCACACCATAATTTTAAGGTATGGGTTTCTGAATCACCACCAATATAAAGGGAGTGATTACATAAACCTATCAAACCAAGGTGATGAGATATAGGGGCTCACACTGATCTATTATCAAACTCCTCTAACAAATCTTGTTTTATATCTCTTTCAATTTACACTTTTCATTATTCAAACTCGATAATCATAATTACCTAAATTTAATACATACATTTTCCATTGTGCATACTCAGTTAGTTTATATTAAAATTAACCTTCTAATACGTATTGAAATTATCACTTTATTATATCATTACCTTTAATACAATTTTTTTGGTTGGAGTAGATGGAAAGAGGGGTGAATTTATAATTCCATTTTTTTTACATCCTTCGCTTCTTGTACAGTAGTAACTTTGGAACCCAAAGTTACTACTGTACAAGAAGTGAAGGATGTAAAAAAATGGCATTCAAAGAAATTATTGGATATATAGTGATGTAAAAAATAAATATGAAGTGAAAAAATCATAAGGGGGGAAATAAATCCAAATATGTTAAGAAAACAATCATCTTCAAATCTACCGATGATGATTTATACAAAGGTAAAGTTTAAGTTTTTTTTAACTCACCAAGAACATGAAGAAATTATTTAATAAAACAAAATAATCCAATTGGACCAAGAATGTGGATCAAAAAGTGGAAATGTAAGTGATATGCTATGAATATAAGAAAAAGTGAAACATCAAGTTGGAATACCCCATCTAAAAAAAGTAAAAGAAAAGAAACAAGGTAAGAAGGATCTCAAATATATAACCTAGAGTAAAAGTTATGACTCCATGAAATCTAATCCCTTAACCTCTTGAAGTGACTCAAGTCCTATGTTCCTTATTTCAAAAGTTAACAAATACTTTAAGGTTAGTTGTCATCTTCCCATTTCCTTCTCTTCCTCTTCTTCTCCCAATTATTCCCCCTCTACTTCTTATTCTTACTCATCAAGTTACCTTAATTAAAAAAGACAGAAAAATATGCTTTTTATCAAATATAAAATGGTTTTAATGAACTTTGTTCTTTATAAAAATAACTTGGTAAGAAATAAAAATAAGTTCTTAGTGAAAAAGAAAATTTTCTAAAAGGGAAAGAGTAAATATTCAATGAAAAGGAATAATTATCCTTGAAAGTTAAGAATCAACCGGATATTAATAAACTCAAATATAAAATAAAATACATAAAAATATCTCTTTCAAAATTAAATTGAGGTGAAAATAATCTAAACAAAATTTTATTCCCTTAAGGACATGGAAAATAATGGGTTATTCATGGTTTCTTAAATCATGGTTATACCTCAAAAAATCCATTTAAAAACACTTTTATTAAAGGTTTCTCCTAAGATAAGTTCTACAATTATTGTAAAATAATTAGAAATTTAATTTATGAATTTTAATAAAATATTTAACTATATGGTATAACAAAGTCAATTCATATTTCACCCAATATTTCCAAAATAAAATCCCATAATAAACAAATTTGGATACCTAAATTATTTTTGGATAACATCAGTGGACCCAAGTTCATTTGGATACCAAAACATTTATTCATTTGATTTTGTATGAAAAGTGTATTTTTATAGAAACTCAAGAATCACTATGGTACCTAGATAGTGGTTTCTCAAGACACATGTGTGGAAACCTCTTTTAACTCAATCAAATCGATAAAATAGAAAGAGGACACATCACCCTTAGTGATAATTCTAAGGGTAAGATAATCGATGAAGGTGCCATTAGTTTTTATAACTCAACTCTTATTAAAAATGATTTATTTTTCAATGGATTGAAACAAAATTTTCTAATAATTATTCAATTATGTGATATAGGTTTTAAAATTTCATTTGAAAATAACTTTTACAAATTTTTTAACTCAAAATTTAACCTTTTATTTACTAATTCTCATTTTTAGAATATTTATAAAATCAATTTAAAATTGATTCCTAAAAAAAATCAAATTCTTAAGTCTAAAAGTTAGTGAGGTGTGGATTTGGCATAAACACCTTGTTCACTATAGCACACACTTACTTTTAAAACTCAACTTTTATCAACTAGTATGAGATTTTCCCAAATTGAATTTCAAAGATGGCATGGTTTATGAAGCATGCCAATATGGTAAGCAACAAAAAATTAATTTTATATCTAAAAAAGGAATTTATTCTTCTAAATATCTTGAATTAATTTATCTTTATTTATTTAGACTTTATCAAATTTAATTTATTGGAGATAAATCACATATTTTTGTTATTATTTATGAAATTACAATATTCACTTGTGCTTACTTCTTATCTCATAAAAGTAATGCTTTCAAATCCTTCATCGATCTTTCTAAAAAAATTGAAAATGAAAAAGTTTATCAAATTATTTATACTCAAAGTGATCATGTAAGATAATTCAAAAACAAGTAATTTGATGATTTAAGCTCTTCTTAATGCTATAATCATTCATTTTATGCTGCTCGAACCCCTCAAAAAATGGGGTAGTAGAGAGAAAAAATAAATCATTCAAAGAAATCACTCAAACTGTTTTAAATGAATTTAATTTACCTAAGTATTTTTGGGTTTATTCTATAAATATTTTGTGATTTATCATTAATTATGTTCTCTTAAGAAATTTTCTCAAAATGGCCCCTTATGAACTTTGGAAAAATAAAAAACCTACAGTATATTTTAAAAATTTGTTGGTGATAAATATTTTATTCTCAACATCAGAGACAATATTATAAATTTTGATTTAAAATCTGACGAAGGTATATTTCTTGGGTACTCCAACTCAATCAAGGAATACTAAGTCTTTAACAAAAGGACTAAAACATTTGAAGAATAAATTCATGTTTTTTATGAAAGTTTTCCAAAATCAATTTCTAAAAATGTTTTTAAAAATGATTTTTTAACTTCATATGAACCTTTATAATCTAAAAAAGTTTAATTTTAATAATAATATCCTGAAAATTAGTTACCTAAAGCTTTAAAAAAATATAAAGACCATCCCTTTGAAAATTTCATTAGAGATTTCAAAGTGGGAACTCATACAAGAATATCAGTCCTAAATGAGGTTGAACATATTACCTTTATCTCTCACTTAGAACCCCAAAATATTAATGTTTCTCTTAATGATGAAAATTGGGTTCTTTTCTTGTAATAGGAACTAAATAAATTCACTCAAAATGATGTATGTACTCCCATGGAAAGACCTAACAATCATATTTTCATAGGATCTTAATGGGTTTTTAGGAAAGTTAGATGAGCTTGGTAATATCACTAAAGACCATCTAGTAGCTAAAGGTTATATCCAAGAAACATAAATTGATTATGGTGAAACCTTTGAACATATCTCTCAATTAGAATTTGTTATAATATTTTTATCATTCACCTCTCACCTAAATTTCAAACTATTTAAAATGGATATTAAAAGGGTCTTGTTAAATGGTTCTATTAAAAAAATGTTTTTGTAGAACAACCACTTGGTTGCAAAAATCCTATTTTTTGAATCATGTTTTAAAATTAACTAAAGATGTTTATCATTTAAAATAATCCTCTTGGGCTTGGTATGAACATTTATCTAACTTTATTTTATCAAAAAAATTAAAATGGGAGAATTCAATTCAAATTTTTTCCTTAAAAACATCTCAAATGATTTGTTGCTTATCGAAATTTACATTGATGATGTGATTTTTAGTTTGACCTATGAATCTTTTTATTTTGAATTTTCTGATTTAATGAAAAAGGAATTTGAAATGAGATTTATAGTTGAACTCAAATTCTTTCTCAGTTTTCAAATTTCTAAAAGAAATAATGGTATTTTTCTAAACCAAGTAAAATACACTAGTGATATTTTAAAATGATTCAACAAGGATCAAGATAATAAAATAAGAACACCCATGGGTACAACTTGTAAGTTAATGTTTGATAAAACTGGTAAGATGGTTGACAATAATATTTATATAAGTATGGTTGGTAGTCTACTTTATCTTACTATGAATGGCTTGGAATCATGTTTAGTGTTTTTCTTTGTACTTATTTTTAATCAAATACAAAGTAATCTCATAATAAATTTGTTAAAATGATTTTTTGTTATTTAAAAGGAACTAAAAATATTTGTTTGTTTTATCTGAAAGGGTCTTCATTTGAATTAAATAGTTTTTCTGAAGGTGATTTTGGTAGATACCAACTTGATGGGAAAATTATAAGTTGGACTTCTCACCTAATTGGAAATTCCCTCATCTTGTGGATTATTGAGAAGAAAATCTATGTTTCTTTTTCTATATATGAAGTGAAATACATTATCATCGGGTGTTGTTTCACCCAAACAATACGGATGAAACACACTCTCTTAGACTTTAAAATTACATGTAAACATTATCCCTATTATATGTGATAATAATACTACTATTAATATTTCTAAAATATCTTATACATCACTCTCATACTAAACACATTGACCTTATGAACTATTTATTAAGATATCACTTCCAAAAGGGTGATATCTTATTAGAATTTGTTACAGTAGACTATCAACTTACTAATATTTTCACTAAACCTCTAATAGTTGACTATTTAGATTTCATTAAATGTAAATTAGTAATGGTATAGTTTTGAATCTTTTTATTTAACCATGCATATCTTGTGTTATCTTTTCAAAATCTATTTATCTTAATCTTTTTTTTCTTCTAAAATATTGAAATTATTGATTTATTTCGAGTTGTATTAAATTTATATTATTTATATCTTATATATGATCCCAATATCTCACTTGTTCTTTTATTTTAGGGGGGGTCCTTATCTTGTTGTTTAGGAAATCTCCCTTAATATGGGCCCTTTTTTCAAATTACTTTTAAAATCCTAATTTTTTTCTCTTTTGAAAACTTCAAATTCATATTTTATAAAAAAAATTACTTTTTATAATATTAATACTAGTTTTTTAACCATTTTCTTTCAAACATATATAATAATTTATGTATATAAGCTCTTATTATTAAATTTTTTCTTTTATCACTCTTAAAGGAAGATTAATAATGAGTAAAATTTATATATTTACTTGTCTCTCTAACAATGTTTTTGAGTTATCTTTGATAGAATGCAATGGGTAGATGCTTTCATAATATTTAAATTTAAAGGAAATCCTTAAAAAAATTCAATGAAGGAATCAATAAATGGAGTTAAAACCATTATTTGATGGAAGGAGTGTTTTGGAAAAGGAATGTGTTAAATTTGTTCAACTTCATTTTCTCTTTTACTCTTTTGTTTCTTGTCTTGTCCTTATTTCTATTTCTTAACTTCTTATCTTCTAAATGTATTTGTTTCTCTCTTAAAAAAAATTTTAAAATTTTATATCTCTCTCTCTGAAATGAACCTATTATGGGGGAGTTTGGAATCTAATACATTTTTAAAAAAAATTGGTTTATCATTTGATTGTATATCTCCTTTTCAAAATAAATTTGTATTTATATTAAACATTATTTTCAAAATCTCTCTTTATTTTTTTTCAAATCATTCTTTTTAAGTATTTCTTACCTTTCCTTGTTTTATTTTTGATAATCACAAAGGAGGATAATTTTTTGATTTATTTATTATACTTCAAATGGGGGGAATATTATTTTTATTTGAACATGAAAAGGAGGTGAAATTTATTAAAATTTATTTTTTATATGTGTCATTGCTTAATTGTTTCATAAATTTGGAGTTAAATATTTTACAATTTTTTTATATATAGCGTGATTTATTTATTTTCTTATTGAGTATATTGAATATCTTGATGCCTTGAATACATTGCTACATCTTTCACTCATGATTTACACTTGATATATATTTTTATGTTAAGTGTTTATGATCATATAAAAGGGAGAGATTATTGTACCACTCTGTCACATAATGTTTTCATGACCACAAACACTCTTTTGTGTTTCCAACATTATCATTTAAGTGAATCTCAATCTAACTACATAGTCATTTAGTCATATCATTAATGAATTTAATAAGGATATCCAAGACTATTCAAAGTCATATTGAAGATCTCTTTAAAGACTTATATGTAACATTTATCATGTATTGAGATCATGTAATTAAGTGGGAACATAATTTGAATACCTTAGAAGTAATTAAGGGTGACTCTAGTTGAAGATAGAGGATTTTAGGGCACTGAATAGTTAGTGAAAGTGGATAGATCCTCCTCAAACAGTAAGGGGCCACTAGTTATCCAATGGGGGAGCATCATCCAGCTAGTGGGAAATCTAGACTTACATCATTCTTCTAGAAGGACAATGGACATACATTGGCTAGTAATGTCTAGTTAGTGGGGAAGTTTCAGAACCTATGTACTACGGGTGTCCCATCAACTAGCTAGTGAGGCACACTAGGTAGTCAGTGGTGTCAAGATAGTAGATTCTGGGTTATATTTAATTTGATAAAAAATTTCCTTATTTTATTATTATTCTTATTTAATGGATCTAAAAAAATTTAGATCTTTACTAGCTCTTTTGGAGGATATAAATGGAGGACCTTAGAGGATTGAATACTAATAGTGAAATTGATCAA
This sequence comes from Viscum album, assembly GCA_963277665.1. Lineage (NCBI taxonomy): Eukaryota > Viridiplantae > Streptophyta > Magnoliopsida > Santalales > Viscaceae > Viscum > Viscum album. The sequence goes on from OY728145.1 coordinate 954,072,859, forward strand.
CGCTTACAATCAAAATCAATGACACCATTAGGATGAATATCTAATGTTCTCAAAGTTCTCTCAATTATACAAATCTAATTATATATAAATCTCTAAAAGAAACTCTTTATAAATATTTTATCAATCTATCACCTCAATTTACACACATCCTTTCAAGAGATTAAGTGTATTATAATGGGTTTGCACCAATAAAATCTATTTCATCTCATCTCCTTCTACAATGGATTCTAACTACCAAAAAAGTAGGGTATGGGTTCCTTACCTACCAATCAAGATCATGAGGGTTCTCACAAATCGTAATTATGAGGGATGAGTTTCTTGATCACTACTAAGATAAAGGGAGTAATAACATAAAACTCTTAACCCGAGGGGAGGAGACATAGGGTCTCACACCGAACTATTACCAAACTCCTTTATCAAAAAAAATTATTTATTTTTCAATTTATGCATTAAATCATGAAAACTCGATACACATAATTTCATAAATTTTATACATCACTTTTCCATTATTCATACTCACTTAATTTACATTGAGATTAAAATTGTAATACATAACAAAATTATATCTTTATCACATCATTAAACTTTATTTTTCAATTTATCTTCTGCTTTTGTTTTAATTTTTAAAGTTAACTTCACCCCCAAACCCTCTTTCCATCTACTCTGCCCAATATATATTATTTGTATAGATATTCTTCAACTTCTTTAAGTTATTTGAAATATAAATAAATCAATCCAATAGATGTTAACTCAATTGATTGTTGCAGTGTTTCTTTTTTTTCTATTCCTTCTTCTTTTATTGTTACTTTCATAGCAGCATACATGCAAACTCTATTTTTATTCTATTGTCTACATAGTAGTGCACACAACATTTTTCCTGTTCTTTATAGTAATAAACTAAAATATTGATCCTTCCTTATCTTATTCCTATATAAAAAATATGCACAACAATCTATACTCTTCTTCTCTCTTCTTCCCCCTTTATTCTTCAATTTATAGAATACTTCACTATATCTCTTCTTTTATTTTACTCACAGTATGTTTATGTGATGAAAATAGAGTCATATTTTCTTTTTCCTGAAACCAAAAATAATATTTCTTGAATCAGTGTCAAATTCTCTCAACCCACAATTTCTTCTTTAACCTATAAGAATATATTTAGTAATAACCAATTGAAATGTTGGTTACTCAATCCTATCTATTCATAATTTTTGTATTCATTATCCTGAATTAATACTTGATTTGAATTACCAAGATTTTTGATAATTCAAAAACCTTGGATCACAACCTTTATTATCTTCAACAAGATCCAAAATATTCATCCAAAACTTCTTCACATAATCCCTAAAGACTCTTCATTAACTAATCCCACAATAATAGACATTATCACATAACTTATACTATAATAACATTACATAAGAATTTATATGAATTCATCATTATTCAAAATTAATCATTCAATCCATAAACATTTTATCTGTATATAAAACACATATGCATGATTCTCCAATAAGTGCAGTCATGGATCATTCTTCATTTGTGAAACGAACCTAGCACTCACTTCATTCAACAAAATATACTCCATATTTCTTTCCCTTTATTTATTATTTCATAAACTTGAAAAAAAAATTGGATCTTCCATTATGTCATAAATCTCATGGTATATCTCTCGATCCATGCTTGACAAAAACTCATATTATCCTTTGAAAATTTCCTCTGCCTAAATCATGGATTAAACCAAATCCTCATGATTATCATTTCAATGAATTTCATTTTACTTAAAATCTCCTAGATCTGACTTGGTTCTGCAATGAAAATCTTATTGTGAAAATATTCTTCTATTATCTCTCATACTTTATTATTAACTCGTTTTTAAAAGATCATGATCACTAATATAATGATATATGTAAGTTATGAAGATCATCATACCAAGAATCATCTGAAATAATTCTCATCATAGCATAGAGATTCACCATGAACATCTCTTTCATTTCCTATTCATATTGTATAGAGAACCTCTTCATATATGTGATTCAATTTGAATAGGTGTCTAATTCTCACATATTGTGCTACACATGCGTATTCCCATACGTGTCCAATTCATGTCCGTAGAAAATTTGAATATGTGATCCATTCACCTAGGTTTATTCATCACATGTCCAAATTATCATATATGGACCATTCATTTATATATATTTATTCGTATACATATACTATTCACATAAGAAGATTCATTCGTATATGATGTTGGGTATTCAGATATGTAGATTCCCTTATACAAGAAAACCCATATGTGGAGAATCCCTTATGCAGCAGTTTGTTTTTGGTGTATAGATTCATCTATATATAAAATTGAATATATAGATATTTCCTTATATTAAGCATATATGCATATTCATATATGTGGTTTTTCACTTCTTTAAAAACCTCCCAAACATCATCTTCTTCCTCATTATGCACTTCTTCCTTATTTTACTTATCATCTAAAAACTTATAGTAGAAATCATGATAACCAATGTCATGATATTAGATCTTTAGAAAAACACAATATTTTTCATCAATTGATTTATGGTATCTCATCAACCTATTATTCTAACCTTCATCCAACACATGGATCAAACTTTAAAACTCCTACATCATAGAGATATATAAATATAAATGTCTTCATTATAAATTTCATTTTCCATGGAACTCCAAAAATATTAAACTAATCTTCTACCTTTAATAATTAACATGACTCCAAAGATTCAAAAGGAAAGAACACAATATTTCATATTAAAATATGATATGAAATATCAAATACCATGTCCAATATGTCTCTTCTAATATAAATTCATTTAACATAATGATAAAGAATTCTTGGGAACGTTTTAACAACCTCTAAACTCTTCTTCATCATCAACATACTGACATGCCTTCTGTAAAACACCAAGATTATAAAATAATAAAATTGTGTTTGATATCACATAAAACATGAAACACTGAGCTTAAATTACCAGAAAAATATATTTCTTTAAATTTAATCTCTTTGATAGATTGGGATATATGCATCCCCGAGTCTAAATGAATAGTAATATAGTATATTGTTATAACCTAGCTATTAAATTAAAGGGTGTGAATAGGAATAAATAAATTATGAAAATTATTTGGTTTATACATGCATAAAATAAATTAAATTCATATTTATTAATTATTAAAAAAATCACCTGAAATAAAATGAAATGTTTTCAAAAAAACTGTATTTTTCTAAAAGGCGGTTTCATTTCACTTTTCACACATAATTTAAAATTAATTTTTACCACTTTTAGAAAATTTAATTAATAAAATTAATTTTATTTTTTAAATTAGAATGTCAAAATTATCTTAGAGCTATTTTTTGAGAATTTTCTAAAATGATTAATTTTTTGATGCATAGTGAAAAATAATTATTTTTATTAAAACGACCTTTTTATTTAAATCATTTAATGGTAAAATTTTGATTTAAAATTATTTTAAAAGTAAAATTAGTTTAATTATATTATAATAAATAAAATTTGGGTCGTTTTAATCAATTTCATATTAAATTTTTATATTAAAACTTTTTATGCTTATGAGAATTTTCTCTTTGGAAAACTGCTTTCCCATCGCATCTGTTGGATTAATTTTAAATTAAAATTTTCCACTTATGTGAGTTGAATTTTATATAATTGATTAAATATTTTTAATTATAATAATTATTTTTATTTAATAATTTCAAATTAATTTTTTCATAATAATTAATAAAAACAATGACAAATTAATTAAAGCGGTTAAGGTTAAACCTAGGTTTTGCGCGTTACATGCACTTATATTGAAGTTCATTTTAAACACACGTAGAATTTTTAATTCATAAATTGGATTTAATATAAATAATTGTTGCGTTCAAATTATATAATAAGGATAATTTTATTTTAGGATTAATTTTTAAATTACCTAGGTTAAAAAAACTAATTACTATAGTGAAAATTAAGATGGTAAAAGTGAGTAAACTTAAAGGCTGAGAAATAACATATTTAAAACATGTGTTATTTTATGTTTTAAAGGTTTTTATAAACCCTAAATTCCCTAAAATCCATTATTTATCAATTTTTTAGTTACTTTTGGTGAGATTGACTTTCTATTATTGAATAGTTTTGGGTATTTACAAAAATGTCACTCCTCAATTATAAAATTGAACTCACTCACACTACTTATTCACACATATAAATCTATTTGAATCAACCAAAACCTAAAAAATATCTCCCCAGCATCCTTATCCACATTATAGATCCAATTTTATTCCCAAAATACCATCCCAAGGGTCCTTAAGAATAGACACAAAGGTGTTTTCTCTAAGAGAAGGAAATTATCTTCACTGAGATATTTCTCTTTATTTCTTCTTTTATGAACTTAAATTATGTCTTAACACTTCCAATATAATAAAACTAGTATGTAACATATACTAAGATTTTATCATGTTTATTTCATAATATTTATCTATCTCTACTTTTATAAAATGGGAAATGAAATCGTCAATCATGTGTACGGTGGACTACCGCCTCACGAACGGATGTAACTCATTTTCCATAAACACTTCTCAAAATTGGATATAATGATGGATTTAATATATATATATATATATATATATATAATATTTATGATATAATTACACTTTTATATTTATAACATCGCATATACCGTCTTACTTTCTATTCTATTTAAAATACGATAACATCGCTCGTGTGTACGATGGACTACCACCTCGCGAAGTGGTGTTAATCATTTTTAACTTATTATTTACATGGAAGGAAATAAGGATAAATTAATGAATATATTTGATATATATGAAATGATATAAATTCTAAAAAAATAATATATCATACAATTTCGTACCCTTTTACTCGTTAAGGTAATGACATTTTCCCTTGTGCGTACGTACGGCCTACCGTCTCCACGAATTGATGTTATTCATTATCTATGTCCAATTTTCAATAATAGTCATAAGGATGTATCTAATGAAAAAATATATATATTTATAACATTAATATCATTTTTTATATGATGTAACTATATCTTATGTACAATAACCAAAACTTTCATGACTAAACACGCCTGAGAAAACAAGGCGATTAACACCTGAAACAATGAAAATAATGAAATATTATTAAAAAATGGGTGGTAAAATGTTTTAAGAGGATCATATGTGGTATGAGATATATTATTATTATTATTTAATATATTTATAATAAACCTATATTTATTATACAAGAGGTTTAAAAACAGAATAAGGAAGTCGAACCTGAGGTAAGGGTTTCTCGTCTCACTTTTACTTTTGTGAGACATATGTCATATTTACCCCTTATTTCAGTTGTGTTGTGTATAAAATTACCATTTGATATGTTATATAATTAATATATTCATTTTATTTTATTTTTTATTTTATTTTATTTATGCTATGTGGATTATGATTCATAAGTTACTAAAGTAGTAAGGGTATATTTCACAATCTCATCATTATTCAGGGTTGTTTATGTTTAGGTTTACCTAGGGGGAATTATATGGTATTACTATCTTAAAACAAATATATTTTCATATCATATTGTTAATTAGGAAATTTTCAATTAATATTACCATTTTTCCTTGCTTTGGTACTTAAAATTATTGATAAAATATTTTTAATAAAGGCAAATTTTTTTCTCTTTCCGATTGAAAATGCTTTTTCTTTCAAATCCATGTTTTCTAAAAATGTTTTCAAAAATGTTTTTAATATTCTAAAAATAATTTTTTAAATATATTTTTACACATTTTTTAATTTTTACAGAAAAAATTAAAAGGAATCTTCCTGTTTTTTGCCATACAATGCTTGTTTGGCTTTTACCAAAAATGTGAAAGGAATCATTGTTTTAACATGTACGACATGAGTGGAATTTTACACCTTAATGAGCACTCAAATTTTTAAAGATTATTTTATAATATTTCAAGGTTATTTTCAAAGAAAATTATTTTCAAAATGTTTTTTGAAATTATTGTTTTAAAAGGTTATTTTCAAAGTGGAAAGGTTATCTTCCTCAATAATGTTTTTAATGACAATTTTATGGTATTTTTATTCATCAATGACATCAACCATTTACTGTACTTATGATAAAATTGGGATATATTGTATTGATATCATACTTATTCTTTATTTTTATGTTTTATGATTAGTTTTACTAGTGATGTACAATTTTATTACCATTCACCATATTACTCTGGATATTTTATCATTATGTTTATTAATTGGGGTATGTACTAACATTTTATATGTTTTTTTCAATAAAAATGTCCATGTTGATTATATTTAAACAATTTCATATGAGAAATGCATTGGAATTATTAGTTTATGGGTGGTTCCCAGTTATATATATCCCCTCAATGCATTGACAGGTCTCATGAGACAAATCAGTTAGCTAAATTAAATGGGTTTTTACCCATATTTTTAAATTGTCTTGTGAAAGGTCTTAATAATATATTTCAAATGTATAGTATTATTAATACCCTCAATATGAGATTAGTTGTTTTTTTTTCAAGTGATTATTTGATTAATTAGAATATATATGGATAAGTTTCAAGATCATGTGATTATTTTTATGGATTTATTTGATCTTTATTTATCCCTATCATATTAGGCTCCAGTTATTATTTAAATGGCATGAATTTCAGTTATTTACCATTCCATATTGATTATGATTATTTATTCATGATAGATTATATTATATACATACCCCTACTGAGCATATTATCTTACCCCTTTCATATGTTTTATTTTCCCCATGATACCGAGTAGTGTTTTATGATTGATATGCATGGATACAGTAAGGGAAATAATGGAATTATCAAATAAAACACTTTGTGTAATTTATGTTTTAGAATGTAATGTGAATTTCAAGTATGTATCTAGTTTACCAAGACTAATAAACTATTTGGTCCTTTTGGATATTATTTTTTGTATCTAGTTCCAATATAATAAATTATACACCGACTCTGGGTTACGAGAGTCGGGGTATTATATTTATTATTAGAGCGAGGTTTAGTAGAAATCTTGGGAACTAGATATAGTAAAACTTAAAATAAGTAATCTAACCCTATGACTTACTTTAAGGATAATTCTAAGCATAGTATAACATAAAAAATCTTTAATAAGGTAGAGATCATGTGGTTTTCCAATCAATACATCCCAACTAGATAATACAAGTGGACATGGTTTTTTGCATAGATGTACCTAGGGGAAATAACCCTGAAAAATTATTTTCAGGATTGACTCAAGTACTACCTAGTACAAGAAAATGGGCCTTAATAAGCACCTGGTTTGAGACTCCTTGGGTATATACTTGTATTAATTCAAAATTTCCATACAAACCATTATGAATGATTTTAAAATATTTTTATGATTTCAAATATTTCCTAAAGAAAACATTTTTATGATTATGAGATTTTCCATGCATAAATTTTTTAATGTATGTTGATTTTTTCACTAGTTTTGGGACTATACATTATGTTTCATAATGTTATGATCTAATCTAGTGTATGTAATTGTTTAGAAATGTCACCTGGAGGAAGTAATGGAAATTGTATCAATTCTTGTATCCCATGTAGGGATTTACCTCTTGGGAAAGATGATGAATCTATAGCCAAATATACAGCTAGAACTGATCAAATTATAACCATATTTAGGAATTTGAATTAGGTTATGAGCAATAACCTTTCCCGTAAAGATCAGTTTACTGATCCACCACATAGTGTAACAATTTTATACCGCTTTATGCATCAGAAAACTCCAACATTTAATGGGACTAGAAATCCATTTGTAGTTTAACAATGGATAAGTTCCTTATAGAAGATATTTCTCACTTTGGGAAGAAATGAAAGGGAGAAAGTTTTCATGGTAGTTTATTATCACTCAGGATATCTGGGTCAATGTTTTTCATTAATTCAAAACCTTATGGATGAAGAATAAATAGAAAACATATAATATAATGATTTAAAGGTACTCTTCTTGGAAAAGTATTTTCCTCACAAGAAACTAGAGAATATGGATATACAATACCTAATTCAAATACAATAGGAAGATGAAAATGTTTCTAAAAATGAATAAAAATTTACAAGGTTAGAAAAGTATTCTACAAACTACAAACATACTCCAAAGAGAAATATTGTCCATTTCTTTGATGGTCTTAATCTAATTATTAAAAGGGTGATAGTCTCCAAAACTTTCTCATCATATTAGGACATATTATCATGTGGTATAAAGACAAATAATTAATTATCCAAGAATTATGGATTAAAAGGGAATAAGGAGAATAAAATGATGGAAGAGAAAAAGATGGATAAAAGGAAGAAGAGAAAGAATGATTTTCCCCCATGTGATATTTGTGGAAAGAAACACCTTGGTACTTTATTTAAGTGAATAGGAGTTTTATACAATTGTAGAGAGAAAGACCACCATTATTGTGATTTCAAGGGAAAGAAAAAAAATTCAATGTTCAATGCTTCAACTGTAAGGATACAGGGCATTACACAAATGAATATCCCAATCGTTAATGGAATATACCCTAAAAGAAGCTAAGGGATCAAGGTCAAGCTTATGATATTACTACAGATGAAGTGAAATTAATAAAGTTTTTGTGTATTTGGATTCAATAATTATATTTTAGAATTATTTTATAAATTATATTCTCTTTATAATAATCATAAAACATATAAGTATTGTATTTTAGTAGTTTTTCTATAATGATTTCAATACATATTTTGAATGGTACTGATGACTAAGAAAAGTGATATAGTGGCAAGTTGATATTTTTGGAAAACATATAATTTATAGAGGATAACCCTTAATATTTTCCAAATTTTTTAGATAATAATGATAAATATATGTTTATGTGATATTATTGGTGACCTTGAAATTGGTGAGTGATTTAGTGGTTTTTTTTATCTTTGATTGAGTTCACTGTATTTCTTCAATTATAGAATAAATTTGATAATTTTAGGTTTCATTTAAGAATAAGGATAAAAATATTTTTTGGAAGCATGCATGTTTTTATTAAGGTTTTAAGGTGATCAAGTTATTTACATATTTGGTATGTGACATTAAGAGATACATTAAATTGTTTTTGGAATATAATGTTAAGTTGATTTTAGTAATTTAGTTACCTTCCTTATAGAATTTTGGACTTTGAATTTGGACAGACATATTTTGGATGAGTCTTAAGGTTAAGTATTTATGAATTATATTAATTTGAACTTTGGGGTTATTGTTGAGTTTTTTGAAATTAATGTATTATTGGATAACTTGTGCTAACCATTTTGGTCTTGGAATATGTCTAAAGACAATATTAATGAATTTTTATTCTTTTTATAATCCATTAAGAGTTAATTTTAGTGATTCAAGCATAAAAATTCATTTGGATGTTTAATTATTAGAATAATAAATGAAGTGGTAATTAATTGAAACACAACCAAAGGATGAAATTGCGGCTATGAAATAGAAATATATCAAGTAATTATATTGTATTATGTTCTCAGACGGTAAAACTATCCCTCAACTCTAGGAAAATTATCTTGAAACAAAAAATTTATCATATTACCTTTATATATGATGAATCAAATGGTCTCTTAACTCATCATAGATTTATGGTTTTGTGGTCATTCACTTTCTTGTGATCAATGATATTTATCACTCTCTATAATTAGTTACACTTTTCTTCTATGTCTATATATTCACTTCCCACCAATGTTCTACCATTTGGAAACTTAGTTATTTCTTATTCTAGATGACCTTCAAACTTATCTTTCTCTCTTATCAAGAGTATGTTTTAATAACCCTTTTTCAAAGTGGGTTTCCAAAAAAGGTATTTCCAAATTTCAAACCCATGATTACTGAGATCAAGATCGAATTGTGAGAATGAAATTTATTTAAGGGGGTAGAATGTAACACCCCAAGATTATAAAAGAATAAAATTGTGTTTTATAATGTATGCGACATGAAACAATGAGCTTAAAATACCAAAGAAATATATTTCTTTAGATTTAATATCTTTGATAGCTTGTGATACATGCAACCCCAAGTTTAAATGAGCTATAATATAGTATATCGTTATAACCTAGCTGTTAAATTGGAAGGTATGAATATGATTAACTAAATTATAAAAATTATATAGATCATACACATATGAAATAACTTAAATTTATATCTATTGATTAAAAATCAAATAATAATCATTTTAAATAAAATGAACTGTTTTCTAAAAAATATTTTTTAAAAGGTTGTTTCGTTGCACTTTGTGCACATACTTTAAAATTAATTTTCACCTATTTTAGATTATTTGTTTTAGAAAATTAACTTTATTTTTGAAATATTTATGCTAAAATTAGCTTATATTTAATTTTCTATAATTTTATAAAAAAGACTAATTTTTTGATGAATAGTGAAAAATACTAGTTTTTATTGAAAACTATATTTTCATTTAAACGATTTAAAGGTTAAATTTTGATTTTAAATTGTTTTAAAAGTAAAATTAGTTCAATTATATTACAATTAATATAATTTAGGTCATTGTAATCAATTTAATATTGAATTTTTATATTATAACTTTTTATACTTATGATAATTTTTTATTTGGAAAACTACTTTTTCGTCACATCTACAGGTTTAATTTTAAATTAAATTTTTTCAATTTTGTGAGTTTAATTTGATAAAAATTATTTAATATTTGTAATTATCATAATTAATATTAGTTAATATGTTCAAATTAATTTTTTTTCATAATAATTAGTTAAAATAATAATAAATTAATTAAAGCGGTTAAGGTTAAAACGTGGTTTTTCACTTTACATGTGCATGTGTTAGAATTAATTTTCCTCTCAAATAAAATTTTTATTCGATAAATAGGATTTAATATTCATAATTTTTGGGTCTAAATTATGCAATAAGTATAATTTTATTTTAGGATTAATGGATAAATCGCATAGGTTCAAAAAACTAATTAATGTAGTGAAAACTAAAATAGTAAAAGTGAGTAAACTTAAAGACTAAGGAATAATATGTTTAAAGCATGTGTTGTTTTATGTGGTGGAGGTGTTTATAAACCTTAAATTCTCTCCAATGCATTATTTTTCAATTTTTAGGCACTTGGGGTGAGAGTGACTTCCCGTTATTAAATATTTTTAGGTATTTTCAAAAATACCACTTCTCCTCAATTATAAAAGGACACTCACTACCCTAACTTATTCATACCTATCAATACATTTGGATCAATCAACCCCTACCAAAATACATCCCCAAAATCCTTATTCAAATTATATAGATTTTTTTCTTCCCATAAGACCAACCCTTGGGTCCTTAAGAAGAGATCCAAATGAGATTTCTCTAAGAGAAGGTAATTGTCTTCACTAAGATCATTATCTTTATTTCTTCTTTCACAACCATCAATTATATATGATGTGAAATTATCGTTGTCATGGTGTTTTTTATTTTGGTATTATTTTATTTCACCTTGAGTGGTGTTGAGTTTTGGTTCAAGGCGGGCTGAAAATTCTAGTTTTGGAGGCTTTTTGGGAGGAGCATAGTTAGTTTTCATGGTTAGTAGTAATCGTGCAGTGCCTATAGTGATGGAAAAGTGGGTATTTGGTGTGTCTCATGACTTCTATATGGTTTTTTAAACCATGTGGAAAGTGTTTGGTTGGGTTTATCATTTTTATAGAGTCATTTTTCACAGCTTCATCATGGTCTTTTAGACCGTGTGGAGCTCCCCATATACAGTGTGGGGTCTTGGGTGTGTATGGAGTGAGGCGCATAGTTTGTTCAAACCATGTAGCCTCTTAGGGGTAATTGTATGGTTTCCTTGTAATTTTCTAGTGGTGAAAGAATTGTTGGTTCATGGTTTGGTAAATCATGCACCTAAACCGAGCATCGTGTCCATTTTAGAAAATTTATATTTTCTTATTTCTTTTTATTTTATTTCTTTTCTCTTCCCTCTTTTCCTGTTTTTACCCTCCTTAGTGTCACATGACCAGACCCTCCCATATCACTCTATGTTATTTTCACCCCTATCCATAGAAATTTCATCAAATTTATTCTAGTTTCTTGGTCGAATCACCAATGTAAGATCTCAAACTCTATCTTCCTTCCTTATTCCAACATTCTTCTCTTTCTCATCACCCCTTCTTGTTTTGTCAAACCCTAGGTCAAGTTTTAACCTCGTTCTTTCGGGTTTCTTCCATTATTAGGGAATATGATGTGTCTCCTGGATCAACTTCATGTGTGTTTCAGAATTTTTTGCCAAATGTAAAGCATTCCAATTCATTTTGGTTTGCCTGTCACCATTTGAGGTAGGTTTTCTCCTACCCTTTTTATTGGACCAATTTTAATTAGGGGATTTTGGTGATTTTTAGTTTCCTCTTGGTTATTTATGGTGTCTCATGGATCCTTTAAGACTTTCAAAAATATACATAGGTAAGTATATATATATATTCTCTCCTTATACATATTCCATCATAGAGAGGGTAATATGTGAATAGGATTAAGGGGTGTATATATATAGGTATGTATATATAGAGAGAGGGGTGTATATGCATATAAGTTAGAAGTGTCCATTATCAAATATGACAAGTTCTAAGGTGCTTCGGCTTGATTCTATTCTCTTTGAGGTAGGTGTTACTATGAAATTTGTTTCAATTTGGAATTCTGAATGTGCTTTCACTTTCTAAATTCCATTTTTATAAAATTATAAATATATGTGATATCTCCTTGGTGTTTTGAAACCATTTCTTAGTATTTTGAGATTAACATAAATATTTTTTCGTGTAATTTCCATGTTTTCATGCTTAAAATGGAATGTTTAAATATGTTAAGATTTTTTGAAATTCTCAAGGGTATTTTGAAATGGTTTTCATGATGTTTATGAGATTTTAATCTAAGTATAGTTTATCAAGAGGTAAAAACTATGTTTTAAAGGAAATTTGGTTTTAAAATGAGGTTTTGGCCTCAAAATGATTTAGAAAGGGAGATATTTATTAGATTTCAAATGATGATTTTAAATTTGTGTGTGGTTCACCCCTTATGAAAATTCCATGATGGATTATTTAAAATGGTTTAATATAAATGGGTGTGGATTTTGCCTTGTATTTATTTTAAAAGAGAAAAACCATTGTTAGAGGGTAGCTTTGAAATGTTTTAATGAAATTGGTGGTTTTATTTAACCTCTTAAAATGTTTTAAGTGGTGTTTTATTAAAGGTGAAAGGGGGATTGGAATTCTAAGCCATTTTTTGGTATTAGAGGCCAGGTTGGCACTTTTGTTTTTAAATGGTGTTTGTGAGAGACACCTTTTGGTTTCCCCTTTCTTGTATACCCCTTGTATGGGTTGTGATCATTATTTGAAGCTTTTTTCTCCCCTTATGTGTGAATTTTCTTTTTTATGAAATGATTTAATGTTATGTATTTGGGGTTATTAACCATTGGGTGTTAGGGGTGAGGGTAGTTATGGTTATTCCTTATGTTTTAGACTTTTCTTGTTTATGCTATGCCTCGCTTCCTTTGTATTAGTCATGATAACCTAGATACTAGGTGGAATTCTTGATATGGACTACACTATGTAGTCACACACTACTAGTGGACCATTTATCATGAAATAGGTCTATATGGGGTGTTTCATCCAATAAGTTTGGTGCAAGATACTTATATGGGTTGTTGTTAGGATGTAACGTATGCGGGCAAGTTGGTCTATTTAAGCAAGTCCATGATGCCCCCACATTAGGGATCATAGGGTAGGTCCCATAACACATTTTATTACTTGGTTAGATATTAAAGAGAGTTTGATCTAGTTCTTGTTGAATCATCTCCCTTGCTGTCATTTTTGTGACATTGTTCTTGTTTATTTTTCATTGTTATATGGCTGTGATGCATAGTGCCTGCTTTGTTTTACTTGACCCATGTGAGATAATTGGGTCATTTTCATTAGAAAATGAGTTTTCAAAGATGTTGGAAAACCTATTTTTAATTTAAAGACACTTTTTTTGGGTGATTTAAAGTGTATTTAAAAGTATATTTTTTGTTTTAAATGGTATCTTTGGCTTTATGAATGTTTTTAAAGTGGGTTGTTTCATTTAAATAAAACATGTGTGTTGTTTTTTAGAATTAAAATGTGTGTGTGTGGATTTTGGAAGTGCCTTAGGATGGTGTATTTTTTTTCAAAACATGTGTGTTTGGTTTTGGAAAAAAAGGGAAATGTTTTGAAGTTGAATTATGGAATTATTTTTATTTCTATATGTGGTATATATGTAAAGCTTACTTTCTATCTTTGTTTTAAAACTGGCATTGATGAATTTACTTATGAACCATATTTCATTGTTTTGATGGGTTTTGGTGACCTATTAGGATTTTTATCTCATGCCTAAATATTTTTAGGTTTTATTTTATTGGTTGGATATCATTTGTTCTTCATATTTGCGGGGTGAGTTGGGTGGTGGTGACCAATGAGGTCACATGGAGGTTATTCTGGCTTTCTTTTCTATTATAGTTGTTCCTTTCTAGTTATATTTACTTCTGTTATGACTCTTTATTTTATTTTATCTCTTGAATTTATTTATTTTGTTTTCATTTATCTATTTTCTAGGTTAAATTTTCCTCAAATGGATTCATGTGATTCCCAAGAACTAGTTTCCATCCCATGGGGATTGGGAACACCCTTCAGGCCATAGGGTGAGCCTGGTCAGGTGCTGGATCGAATGGAACCCCAGGATAGTTTGCTACATATTAACACTTAAAATATAATTACACCATTATATCCCATATACTGAGATGTTATTATGTTTATGGAATAATATTTATCCATCTCCACTTCTATCAAATGGGAAATGAAACTGTCAATTATGTGTATGGTGGACTACCACCTTGCGAACTAATGTAACTCATTTTCCATCAATACTTATCACGGTTGGATATAATGATGGATTTATTGTATATATATAATATTTATGATATAATTATTCTTTTTTTGTTATAATATCACATATACCTTATTACTTTCCATTTCATTTAAAATATGATAGTATCGCTTGTGTGTACGGTAGTCTACCGCATCGCGAAGCAATGTAATTTGTTTTTCACTCACACTTTACATGTAAGGTAATAAGGATAAATTTAATGAATATATGTGATATATATGACATTATATCAATTATGGAAAATTAATAAATCATGCACTTTTTTACCCTTTCACCCGTTAAGGGAATGATATTTTTACTCGTGCGTAAGTACGGTTGACCGTCTCCATGAAACGATGTGATTCATTTTTTATTTCTAATTTTCAAAAAAAAAATCTAAGGATATATAATGAAAAAATAATAATATTTATAAAATTAATATAATTCTAGAGATAATGTAACTATATCCTATTTACAATAATTATAAATTTCATGACAAAACATGCATGAGAAAACAAGGCAATTAACACCCAAAATAATTAAAATAATGAAATATTATTAACAGGTGGTAAAATTTTATAATAGGATAATATATGGTATGAAATATGTGATTATGGTCCTTTAATATATCTAAAAAACCTATATTTATTATATATAAGGTTCAAACACATGTGATGGAAGTTAAACCTAAGATATGGGTTTATTATCTCACTTTTACTTCTGTGAGACATATGTCATATTCACCACTTATTTATTTTGTATGGTATTTATACTTCCCATTTAATATGTTATATCATAAATATATTTATATTTATGTTATTTAAATTTTTATTTTATATTATTTATTTTATGGGGTTTACGATTCAGAATTTACCTAAGTGGTAAGGTTTTATTTCACAATCTCATCATTATTCAGGGTAGTTTTTGTTCAAGTCTCCATTGGTGGAATTATTTGGTATTACTATCTTAAAATCAATATATTTTTATCTCATCTATTTATTCAGTAAATTTTCAAGTAATAATACCAATTTTCCTCTATTTGGTAGTAAAAATGATTCAGAAAATGTTTTTAAGAAAAGAAAACATTATTTCTTTTTTCGATCAAAAATGATTTCTCTTCCAAATCCATATTTTCTAGAAATATTTTCAAAAAAAATTAAATTTATCCAAATTATATATTAAATAAATTTTTAACAATGTTTTAATTCTTACAAAAAACAAATTAAAATAATATTCTTATCGTTTTCCAAACAATTCCTTTTTTTCTTTTACCAAAAATTTAAAAGGAATCTTTGTTTTAACGTATACAGCATGAATGGGATTTTCCACTTTCATGAATACTCAGTGTTTTAAAGATTATTTTAAAATTTTACAAGGTTGTTTTCAAAGAAAATTATTTTCAAAAAAATTGTGAACTTTTGTTTTAAAATGTGATTTTCAAAGTGCAAGGGTTATCTTCCTCAAAAATGTTTTTAATGGAATTTTTATGGTATTTATATTCATAAATGACATTAAACCTTTATTGTACTTATGATAAATTGGGTATATATTGTGTTTATATCTTCTTTATTCTTTCTTTGAATTTTTTATGATCCTTTTAACTGTGGATGTAAAATTTTATTACTATTCTCCATATTACTCTCGATGGTTTATGATTATGTTTATTGATTGGGGTAAGTATAAACATTTCATATATTAGTTTTTCAATATGAGTTTTCATGTTTATTATGTTTCACCATTTCATATAAGGAATTCGTTGGACTTATTAAGTGACAGGTGGGGTGTAGTTATAGATAGCTCTTCGATGTATCGATGAGTCTCATGAGACAAACCATTTGGCCAAATTAAATTGGTTTTAACCCATAGTTTTAAACTATCTTGTGAAAGGTCATGAAATTATGTTTCATATGTTTAAAATTATGCATACCCTCATTATGAGATTATTTATTGATTTCCATGTGATTATTCATATAGTTATAATATCCATGGATAAGTTTCAACCTCATGTGATTATTTAAATGGATTTATTTTATCCTCATTTATTCCTACCATATTATGCTCAAGTTATTGTTTAAATGGAATTTAGTTTATTTATTTACCTTTACATATTAGTTATACTTATTTATTCATGATATATTCTTCTATACACATACCCTTATTTAGTATCTGATCTCACCCATTTCTTATGTTTTATTTTCCCCAAGATACTAGGAAGTGTTTTATAATTGATATGTAGGGATATAATATGGGGGATAATGGAGTTATCAAAGAAAACATTTTGTTTATTTTATGTTTTAAAATGTAATTTTAATTTCAAGTATATATCTAGTTTACCAAGAATACTAAACTATTCAGTCATTTGGGATGTAATTTCTTGTATCTAGTTCCAATATAATAAATTAGACACTGACTCTGGGTTCTTGTAGTTGGGGTATTTACAGTTGGTATTAGGGCTTGGTTTAGTAGGAACCTTGGGAACTAGATTTAGGAAAAAATATATTAGGGGATGTAACCCTATTACATACTTTAAGAATAAGTCTAAGTATAGGATAACATCCTAATGTTTTGGTAAGATAGATAATATTTGGTTTTCTTTGAAATACATACCTATCTGGATACTATAACTCAAAATGGTTCTAGCATAGATGTTCCTATGGGTAATAACACTGAAAAGGTACATTTGAGATTGACTTGAGCATTATCCGGTACACAACAACGGGCCTTACTACGCACCTAGTTTGAAACTCTCAAGGTATATTCTTGGATTAATTCACATTTTATTTACAAACCATTATGAAGGATTTGAAAATATTTTTATGATTTGAAAGCCTTTCTAAAGAAATAATTTTTATGATTACGAGATTAACCATGCATAGATTTTTTAATTTATCTTAAGTGTTTCACTGATTTTGTGATTAAACATTATACTTCATAATGTTATGATCTAATCTAGTGTATTCCATTATTTAGACAATGTAACCTATAGGAAGTAATGGAAATTGTATCAATTCATGTACCCCATGTAGGAATTTCCCTCCAGGTTAAGATAATGAAGCTGGAGTTGGATCTATGGTTGGAACTGATCAAATTATAACCATATCGGGGCAGTTAACTTAGGTAATGAGAAATAACCTTACCCCTATAGAGTATCATATTGATCCTCCATGTATTATAAAAATTTTAGACTTCTTTATGCATCAAAAACCTTCATCATTTAATAAGACTAAAAACTCATTTTTAGATGAGCAGTAGATAAGTTCCTTAGATAAGCTATTTCTTACTTTGAGAAGCAATGAAATGGAAAACGTTTTCATGGAAGCTTATCAACTCAAGAGATTTGGATCAATAGTGGTCATTAATTCAAAACACTAAGGATGAATAATAAATAGAAAACATGGAATATAAGTATTTAAAGATACTCTTCTTATAAATGTATTTTCCTCGTGAGCAACAAGTGGATATGGAGAGACAATTCTTGGGTCTAAGAAAAAAGAAATATTAAAATGTTTATTACTAATCCAACTTTACAGGGTTAGAAAGGAACTATATAGACTATGTATGTAATCCAAAGAGAAAGACTGACCATTTATTTTATGGTATTAATCAAATTCTTTAAGGTCACTAGTCTCCTGAACTTTCTCATCATATTAAGAGATAGTATCATAGAGTGTAAAAAATGAAAATTAATTCTCTAGGTCTTATAGTTTTGAATGGAAGAAATAGAATGTTAGTATAATAGAGAAAAATACAAATAAAGTGAATAGTGGAAAGAAGGATTTTCTCCCATGTGATAATTGTGGAAAGAAACACCTCGATGCTTGCTTGAAGGAAATGCTAGTTTTCTACAAGTGTGGAGAGAAAGGACACCTTTCTCAAGATTATAAGGGAATGAAATAAGATTTCAATTTTCAATGATTAAACTATAAGGATATTGTTTTTTGACATTTTAATTAGGGCCCACCTACGTGCCAACATATGATTTACATGTTGTCTTACTGTTGCATTGCATTCACACTTTCCAAAGGTGGGTGGCTTTCATCACTTTCATCAATGATGTCTTCTACTTAATCAAAATATGTTGATGGGATGTCAGTTTCTCCTTCCATGGATTCCTCATTGGATCTTATTTCCTAGTTCTGTTCTCCCTCATAGATTTGAGTCATATTTTTGGAACTCATTCTTGGTGTCATATCTTTATGGATTCCAGTTAATTAAACTACTTCTGCCTAGCAGGGTAGCAACCTTTGTTTAGGAGAGTGGTCAAGTTGGGCATAACTGGGCTTGTCTGGACATTGGGAACATTGGTCACCTGTATTCTTCCTCTTGAGAGGGAATATTATATAAGGAATTTTAGGCAAAAAACCTAAGGTATACCATGTAGAACATGAGGTTATTAATTCCAAAGTAATAAGTATTCCAAGTATTTTTACCTCAATCATCCCATGTTTTTCATTGGGTAGGTTTTTGGGTTGGTTCATAAGTTCTAAGTTCTATGGAGATAGATCAGGATGTTTGATTGAGATGGGTTAGGGAATAAGTTTAACATTTTGTGGAGATGGGAATATGGTTAATATATTTTTGGTATAGGATAAATGGATTAAAATTCCCCATGGAGGTGTACTTGGGAGGTACATCCCTTTGAGGGAATATTTCATGCCTGGAAGGTTTACTAATGGATTAGATTTCCCCTTAAGGTGGATCCGGGAAGGATGGATCAGAATTCCCCTTAAGGAGAATCCTAGAGGTGCATCCCTAATAGGGAAGATGTTACACATGGATAGTTTACCAATGGATTAGAATGAACCTTAAGGAATATATGATATGGATAGATCAGAATTACCCTTTTGAAAGATCTAGGGTTGATGGATCAGAATTCTCCTTGAGGTGGTTTTAGGAGGTGCATCCCTAGGAGGGAATATGTCACACCTAGATATTTTACCAATGGATTAGAACACCCCTTGATGAAGATTTGGGATGGATAGATGATAATTCCCCTTGATCAGGATTTGGGAGGTGTTTCCCTGGGAGAGAATATGTTACACCTGTATTGTTTACTAATGGATCATAATTCCCCTTGAGGCAGATCTGGGATAGATGGATCAGAACGCCCCTTGAGGTGGATCTGGTAGGTGCATCACTGGGAGGGATGATTTCACACATGTAATTTTACCAAATTTAGGATTAGACCTCAGGGAGGCACCTACATACCTTGTTTATTAGATAGGGATCAAAACCCATGTAGTTCGATGCCATAGTTTAAGGTTTTGTGACAAAACTGATCCTTGAAGTTTAACATCATGTGGTAAGGATGCTTGTATCGCAGAAGGACCATTGATGAGGGATGGTTCAAGGCTTATGTATAGGGGATTCACTTATGGAGACTCGTATCTAGATGTGGTAGAGAAGGTAGCATCCCATGATGATCATACATGGGGAATCATGTGTAGAGACCCAAAGCTTGATGTACATGGACATTACATTACTTTTGCAGAATACTTAATACATAACAAAAACAGACACCAAAGGACCGTAATAGTTTAGTGTCTTTGGAAACTCAGAATTAATATTCTAATCTTGGTGAAAGATCTTTAACATCTCCCATAACGATCTTCCTTTTTTTTTCTTACCTAAAACCTTTCTTTATATCCTGGGGAAAAGGAAACATATAAAGGGTGATCTCAAATTCTCAGTAAGGGTAAGCATGGAGAAAATAAAATAAACCATATACATTTTAACTTCAAAACATGAACATAATATTTAAAAATCAAAATTTTGAGCAATGACATAAAACATGGCAGTACGTAAGGCATAGATCATAATGGATCATCAATCATGATAAAATAGCATGGGAATAAAGCATGTAATTATTGAAACCATTAATCACATGTTATGATTTCCATAGTAGCCAAGGCATTGCTGCCAAGACCATCTTAGTGGACTAAGTTCGTTTCTGAATCGAATTCACTCCTCGTTCCAGTCCCGTATCACTGAACTAGATTAACTTATCATTCCAGCCATGTCTATCTCATGAGATATAAATCTTTACCCAATTAATTAGAGGTAGATATAGGTCCCACCCATCTCATAATGAAATCATTCTTACTTGTGCCACAACATAAACATAAATCATTCATCATAACCCAAAGAATAAAATGGGTTTCATAAACATCATCCCATTATAACACAATCCATATAAAACAAATGGATATCATTTCATCATAAGATAAGTAAAACCATGTAAATAATAGAGAAATTATACACATATTAAATAATTCCATCCTTTATGGAAAATGGTTTAGATAAAACACTTGAAATGAATTCTTGAGGAAAATATCATTTCTTCTTCAAAATAATTTTATTTTTACAAAATGCCACACAATTTTAAAAGAAAAGGATTTTATTGAAAATAACCATGAAATCTTGTAGAGTAAACTTCATGAAAATAAGGATTTATGAAACCGTAAAAATCCATTCACACCGTATAAGTTAAAAAAACATTCTCCTCACACTTTTGTTGGAAAAGTCAACAAGTTCCTCATATGGTAAACAAAAGAAAGATTCCTTCCACAACCCAAAGTAAAAGTCAAAGAGGGGTAAACATGACATTAAAAATACAATGAATAATATTAAAAAATTTATGAAAAACATTTTATGGGCATGGATGAAAAATATAACCCCAGTAAATACTTACGTATAAGCAATCTCAGATAAAAATGGGATTTAAAAATTATCCCTTACCTTATGTCCAATTTCTTCCGTATGTTTCTGAGACTCCAGTATAGTGGGTTTAAACATATTATTAACCTGTAAAAAACCATAATAATATTTATGATATCATATATGATTCACTTATGACTTTATATTATCCGTTCATTTGTTAATTCCATGTTAAAGCAGCATTTTGGGTAAAATCGTTTCATTTATCGTCCGTGTTTTGACTTTTAATTATTAATATGATTACTTAGATCGATAAATGGAAATAAATACACCGTTCATGGAGACGGTAGGTCGTACGTACGCATGAACACTGTTTTTCGTTTCCTTATTGAATTGAATGGGATTAAGTAGATGATATACATATATATATAAATAAATACAGTAGAATTATTATGTCATATATTTCATGATTACCTATTATATATACTTTATAATCATTCTTGAATTTTTAACATGGAAAATGAATCTCATCGCATTGTGGAGACGGTAATCCGTACGTACACACGAGCGATGATATCATTCCCATAGTTATTGAATGGAATTGGAGTGGACGATATAATATCTTATAATCATTATGATGTTATAATAATCATATATAGTTATTATTTACACCATTATACCCATCTAAGTAAGGTGGTGGTCGAAAAACTGGTTACATCGTGGCGTGGAGATGGTATTCCGTACGTACGCACGCACGGTGATTTGGTTTTCCGTAGGATGGATAGAAGGTGAAATAGGGTTGTTTAATATTTATAATAACATATCAGTATATAAGTAATACTGATGTTATTACTTCATAATGAAACAAATAAAGAATAGTAAGTATAAGAAGAAAGAAACTTGAAAGAGTCGGTAGAAGAGATTACCTCTTCCTCGACGCACCTCCTTTAAACTTCTTCTTAGGGCACTAGAGTTGGTCTTTTGAGAAGACCAGAACCTCTATTATATAACTATAGAGGTTTATAAGAGTAATTGGCAGGGTTTGGATGAGCATCAAGGCTCAAAAGGGTGTGAAGAGAAGAGGGAAGGGGTGCCCTTTTTATAAGGGAGGAGAGGGGCAACTTTGGAAAAACTAAAAATATTATTTTATAATAATGTCATATTCGGTATATAATAGATCCAAATTGATTTATTTCTAAGATAAATTGGGTATGGGTAGAAAGCATCTCAACCAATAGGTTTTATACAAGTTTAGGTTACTATTTTAACCTTATCATTTATATTTAACTCTAAGTTAAATAATTTAACTTTTACCGTGTCTTCTTCTTTTTTTACACTATATGGTTAATAAACTTACTATAACAAGCCAAAATAACCCCAAGTTGTTCATTATTAATATATATAACCTTATCTAAGTAATTTGGAAGAACCTTAGATTTTTAGGAATAAAATAATAATTAATAATATAATATATTTTTTAAAAACTATTTTATGTCAATTTTGACACTATTTGGTAATTGATTTTTTTGAAAATTATAAAAGCATGATTAGTTAAAAAAAAGTTAATAAAATAAATACTAACATATCATATTAACCTATAAATTAGTATAATTAATAAAAAGTCTCAAATTTCATTTATTTGGGTATTTATAACATCAATTATGTTAATATTTCATTAATAAGGTAATTACTGTATCATCATTGTGTCATATATAAATTAAATTATTTAATGTCTAAAAATTATAAATAAAATACCATTATGTAGGAAATCGTTTTAGTTTTATAATGAATATTTATAGTCTAATTTATCTTATGTATAACCCTATATTAAAAATGTTTTAGTTATTAAACTTTGATTTTAACTATTTTAACTCTTCTTTAAATAAAATAATAATAAGTGTCCTAATCTAATACAAGTGGACCTAAATGGTCATATTTTATTCCTAAGGTTGTTTTTGGTCGAATTAAACTTATCTAATAGAATTAAGATATGTGTTAGGGTAATAATAATATCATTTTTACCCTTAATTACCCTATTTACTTTTAACCGTGGTAAAAAAAGTAAAAAGTTACTATTCACCAAAAAAATATTTCTATCTTATTGAACCACATTTTACTCCTTGATATTAACCGTGTCTCTCGAATTTTCTAAATTCCACTCACAGAAGCGGTAAAATTAAGTTTTATGTATATTTTCAAATTCTTCAAGGAGGTGGGTAAAATACGGTGAAAAGTTCAATACAATTTTTATATATCTAAAATTATTATAAAATGACTCCAATGAATTACATTGAACATATATAGGTATTATGTATCAATTTTGACCTAAAATAAATTTAAATAAAATAAATAATTATTTAAATAAAAAGTCGGTTTTTAAATAGTAACCCAGTGTTTTCACTATTCATCAAAAATTGAATGTTTTTAGAAAAATACCAAAAATTCACCCTAGGCTAATTTCGATATTCCAAATCCAAAAATGAACTCCATTTTGAAAGATAAAATTTATAAAATTTCAAAAAATGGTTATTACTATTCATAACGGCTGGTTCATAATAATATTATAATAATATCTCGTTTAGTGAAACTTGGTATTGCGTACTACACACGCTATCGAAGAAGGTCTTGATTGCGTGTAATACAAGACAAGTTAGGGCTGCGTGTAGTGAAAGCTCCGTTTAGTGTTGCGTATAATATAATCAAACTTATTTCATTTATACATTAATCAAAATCTATACTTAATGTTGCGTAGAATAATTTCCACAAAACGAACTTGAAATTGTGTGTAACACGAGCCAAGAATAGTGTTGCGTATACTACAAGCTAATACGGTGTTGCGTATAGTACAAGATAATCTTGGTGTAGTGTATAATAGAATACTTCAAAGAAATTAAAAATAATATATCTCATAAAGTCTCGGGGTGTTACATTCTACCCCCTTAATATGAATTTCGCCCTCAAAATTCGTCAGGATTATAAATGGTTTACTACTTGAAAGTTTCTTTCATAGAAACCCACATCATAAAAAGGAATACTAAAACTTCATTTTAAAAAGGGAAGTTAGAATCATAACGGTCACCCAAAGTAACTCAGCACTGGGTTTCCACATAGGACAACATATGTGAAAATATGGATATAGAAGAGAAATATAACCATCAACTTATGTTGAAGAGTGGTAGAGGACATGGCTATGAAAAATCCAAAAATCACAAAGCCATAAATTTGTGATGATCTAAGGTATCATCTAATTTATCAGATATAAGGGCACTAGGACAACATTTTGGTTTTCAAGATCATTTCCCTAAAGTTGAAGAAATTGGAATTAGAATAAAAACATTATTGATTTTGGTACAATCTTACCATTGGTCATTCCGTGGACAATTTCCACTTCATCTCTTAAAGAAATGAAGTTTAATGTGTCATTCATGAAGTTTTAGCAGATCATGTGATAGAATGATGGGTCATTCCATCTGTCTCAAACAAAAGGTTAGAAAAATTTATCAAAAATACATAAGTCCATATATAGTGAGATTAATCATATATGATTCCTAAAATGGACTTATACTTCATATATCATATTTCTTAACATAATAAAACTAGTTTCTACTAACCAGGGACTTCCTGTAGGCCAGTGGTAGGTGATAAAGGCCTGTCACACTTCAGTTGTGGGTTCGATTCCCATAGCCTTGTCCGACGCGACGGGTTGTCGCCCGTCCTGCAGGTTGTTTTTTTTTCTAAAACTAAATTATTATAACATTCCATAAATAATATCGAAAAAAATTATAGCCTTAAACAATACTGACTTATGTCAAACATAATCCATTCCAATCTTTAGGCTTATCCAAAATGCTTCTGTCCAAGCTCATAGTATAAAGAAAACAATTACTAGAAATGTCATCTGTCGAGAATGTGAATACCATCATTTATCCCCCATATATCATACGATATATCTTGTTGGTCAAATTACAAACATTTGAACACCTTAATCATGTATTCTCTTGAAAAATGAATACCCATTGACTCTTAGTGAAAACATGAATGCTGTAAAAATTTAACACTTTCCACATACCAAAATCCCAAAATATTTATATACTCAAACCATGATATAACTTTTCCTTATATCAGTCATGAGCTCATTTCATTTTTTCTTTATCGCTTCATTATGCGCATATCATCTTCTTTCCAAAAATATTTCAATCACTTTTCATGGTTACTGGTACCATATAATTATTGAAAACCAATACATAGATATTCCAAAATTCCATGATGCCATAAATGAGATTCCATGATACTATTTTGAAATCCCATTACATAAACACTTAATCATTACACAACATCATTTTCATACTCAACATCACAAATAGTGATTTCATGTGACTTCCATTTATCCTTTTCCTTAAGAGGTTGCTCACGTTGATCATCATTAACCCTTGGATTAGGGCATTGATTAGCATAATGCCCCATTTCCTTGCACTTGAAGCATTGAAGTGTTGGGGGTACGTTCTCTGCAGTCTTTTCTTTATTCACAACATTAGAAACTCTTTTTCCATTACTTCAACACTCATCTGCTCGATGACCTTCTTTTCCACACTTAAAACATTTTCTAGTCCCTTTAAGACAATCTCCACCATGCTTCTTTCCACACTTTGAGCATAAAGAAACATTCATCTTCTTTTCACCATTATTCTGAGATTTCTCCTTGAACTCCATCTTTCATTTCTTGTCAAAACCATGAGATGGATATGTAACACCAACTTCCATTTCTACCTTGATAGCATAACGAACAATTTCTTCATAGCTACTGAAGTCTCTTATATATAATTCCCTTCGAAGACTTGGTTTTAAGCCACTGAATAATCGATCAACTTTACTTTCAGGTTGGATGATAAAGCCAGATGCATACCTTGAAAGCCTTGTAAACTTCGCTTCATATATACCAATAGATTTATCATACTTTTGCTTAAACTCAAGGAAATCCTTTTCCATATTTGTTTGAAGAATACAAGGGAAGTACATATTGAAAAATAAGTTCTTGAACTCATCCCATTCCATGGATTCAATTTCATCTCGGGGCCTCATATTCTTAATTAGAGTCCACTATTGATCTGCTTCACCTTCTAAACAGTAAATAGCCAGAATGACTTTTTCATGTTCTGAATAGTGAAGTATGGAAAATATATTTTCAATGGTACTGATCCATTGTTCAGTAACAAGTGGATCAAAAGACCCACTGAAAGAAGGTGGACGTTGCCTTATGAAGGACTCAATAGAATATTGTTCCCTTGTCTGATTATTTGGAAATCCAGAATGATTCATAGCTTGTGTAAATAAAGCAATAAGATTTTTCACTCCATCTCCCATCACGTTTGGTTGTTTGGGAGGAAAATCATTGTATTTTCCATTACATTGATCAACACAGTTCCTTCGGGTTCCAACCATCGTCTAAAACCCAAAAAGAACAGTGTGAGAGGCAAAAATCATGCTAGAAAACAACATAATAAAGGGGGAGTACCTTCAATATCTAACATCTTAGGTTTAATTCTAATATCATTACCATAATTCTAGGACTAAAACCTATGATTATACTTATCCTTAGGGACATCCCTAGACATACCTTAGAAATATCTCTAGGGATCTCACTAAAGTTTTCACATCCTAGTTTCCAAAGGTTAACTAAACCTTTCTTCTGATACCAATTTTAGAGACCCAAATCTTGACGTACATGGACATTACATTACTTTTTCGGAATACTTAATACATAAAAAAACAAACACCAAAGGATCATAATAGTTTATTGCCTTTGGAAACTCGGAATATAATCTTCTAATCTTAGTGAAAGATCTTCAACATCTCCCATAAAGATCTTCCTTTTTTTCTTACCTAAAACCTTTCTTTATATCCTGGAGAAAAGAAAACATATAAAGGGTGAGCTAAAATGCTCAGT
Source organism: Viscum album (assembly GCA_963277665.1). Lineage (NCBI taxonomy): Eukaryota > Viridiplantae > Streptophyta > Magnoliopsida > Santalales > Viscaceae > Viscum > Viscum album. The sequence continues at coordinate 954,100,413 of OY728145.1, forward strand.
AAGGTTAATCATGGAGAAAATAAAACAAACCATATACATTTGAACTTCAAAACATGAACATAATATTTAAACATCAAAATCTTGAGAAATGACATAAAACATGGCAGTTCATAAGGAATAGATCATAATGGATCATCAATCATGATAAAATATCATGGTAATAAAACATGTAATTTTGGAAACCATTAAGCACATGTTATGATTTCCATAGTAGCCAAGGCATTGCTGCCAAGACCATCTTAGTGGACAAAGTCCCTTTCTAAATCGAGTTCACTCCTCATTTCAGTCCTGTATCACTGAACCAGATTAAATTACCATTCTAGCCATGTATATATCATGATATATAAATATTTACCCAATTAATTGGAGGGAGATATAGTTCTCACCCATCTCATAATGAAATAATTCTTACTTGTGCCACAAAAAAACATAAATAATTCATCCTAACCGAAAGAATCAAATGGGTTTCATAAACATCATCCCATCATAACATAATCCATATAAAACAAATGGATATCATTTCATCATAAGAGAAGTGAAACCATGTAAATCATAGAGAAATTATACACATATGAAATAATTCCATCTTTTATATAAAATGGTTTAGATAAAACACTTGAAATGAATTCTTGAGGAAAATATCCTTTCTTCTTCAAAATAATTTTCTTTTTACAAAATGCCACACAATTTTAAAAGAAAATAATTTTATTGAAAATAACCATGAAATATTGTATAGTAAACTTCATGAAAATAAGGCATTATGAAACCATAAAAATTCGTTCACTCCGTATAAGTTAAAAAAACATTCTCCTCGTACTTTTGTAAGAAAAGTCAAAAAGTTCCCCGTATGGTAAAAAAAGAAAGATTCCTTCCACAACACAAAGTAAAAGTCAAAGAGGGGTAAACATGAAATTAAAAATACAGCGAATAATATTAAAAACTTTATGAAAAACATTTTATTGGCATGGATTAAAATTATAACCCCAGTAAATACTTACGTATAAGCAATCTTGGATAAAAATGAGATTGCAAAATTATCCCTTACCTTATGTCAAATTTCTTCCGTATGTGTCCAATACTCCTATATAGTGGGTCTAAACATATTATTAACTTGTAACAGATCCATAATAATATTTATGATATCATATATGATTCACTCACGACTTTAGATTATCCGTTCATTTGTCAATTCCATGTTAAAGCCGCATTTTGGGTAAAATCGTTTCATTTATCGTCCGTGTTTTGACTTGTAATTATTAATATGATTACTTAGATCATGATTAATTAATTCCGTATTGTAAAACATGATTTATATATAATATGTATTCATAATATACATATATATAATATATCGATAAATGGAAGGAAATACACCGTTCATGGAGACGGTAGGCCATACGTACACATGAACGTTGTTTTTCGTTTCCTTATTGAATTGAATGGAATTAAGTAGATTACATACATATATATATACATAAATAAAGTAGAATTATTATGTCATATATTTCATGATTTCCTATTATATATACTTTATAATCATTCTTGAATTGTTAACATGGAAAATGAATCTCATCGCGTCGTGGAGACGGTAATCCGTACGTACGCACGAGCGATGATATCATTCTCATAGTTATTGAATGGAATTTTATTGGATGATATAATATATTAGAATAAGTATGATGTTATAAAAATCATATATAGTTATTCTTTACACCATTATACTCATCCAAGTAAGGTGGTGGTGGAAAAACTGATTACACCACGGCGTGGAGACGGTATTCCGTACGTACGCACGCGCGGTGATTTTGTTTTCAGTAGGATGGATAGAAGGTGAAATAGGGTTGTTTAATATTTATAATAACATATCAGTATATAATTAATACTAATGTTATTACTTAATAATTAAACAACTAAATAAGAGGAATTATAAAAAGAAAGAAACTTGAAAGAGTCGGTAGAAGAGATTACCTTTTCCTCGACGCACCTCCTTTAAACTTCTTCTTAGGGAACTAGAGTTGGTCTTTTGAGAAGACCAGAACATCTATGATATAACTAGAGATGTTTAGAATAGTAATTTTAAGGTTTTTTCCGAGCATCAAGGCTCAAAAGTGTGTTAATAGAAGAGGGAAAGGGTGCCCTTTTATAAGGGAAGAGAGGGGCACCTTTAGAAAAACTAAAAATATTATTTTATAATAAAGTCATATTTGGGTTATAATAGAACCAAATTGATTTATTTCTAATCTAAAGTGGGGATGGGTATAAATCCCCTCAACCAATAGGTTTTATACAAGTTTAGGTTACTATTTTAACCTTGTAATTTAGATTTAACTCTAAGTTAAATAATTTAACTTTTACCGTGTCTTCTTGTTTTCTTACACTATATGGTTAATAAAATTACTATAACAAGCCAAAGGAACCCCAATATGTTCATTATTAATATATATAACCTTATCTAAGTCATTTTTCCGAACCTTAGATTTTTAAGAATAAAATAACAATTAATAATATAGTATTGTTTTTAAAAACTATTTTATGTCAATTTTGACACTATTTGGTAATTGATTTTTTTCAAACTCATAACAGAATGATTAGTTAGAAAAAAGTTAATTAAATCAATAATAACATGTCATATTAACCTATAAAATTATTGTAATTAAGAAAAAGTCTCAAATTGCATTTATTTGGGTATTTATAACATCAATTATGTTAATATTTTATTAATAAGGTAATTACTACATCATTATTGTGTTATAAATAAATTAAATTATTTAATGTCTAAAAATTATAAATAAAATACAATTATGTAGGAAATAGTTTTATTTTTCTAATGAATATTTATAGTATAATTTATCTTATGTATAACCCTATATTAAAAATGTTTTAGTTATTAAACTTTGATTTTAACTATTTTAACTCTTCTTTAAATAAAATAATAATAAGTGTCCTAATCTAATCCAAGTGGACCTAAATGGTCATATTTTATTCCTAAGGTTATTTTTGGTCAAATTAAACTTATCCAATATAATTAGGACATATATTAGGGTAATAATAATATCATTTTTACCCTTAATTACCGTATTTACTTTTAACCGTGGTAAAAAAAAGTAAAAAGTTACTATTCACAAAAAAAATTATTTTTATCTTATTGAACCACATATTACTCCTTTATATTAACCGTGTCTCTTGTATTTTCAAAATTCCACTCACATAAGTGGTAAAATTAAGTTTTATGTAAATTTTCAAATTCTCCTAGGAGGTGGGTAAAAGACGGTGAAACGTTCAATAAAATTTTTATATATCTAAAATTATTATAAAATTACTCCAATGAATTACATTTAACATATATAGGTATTATGTATCAATTTTGACCTAAAATAAATTTAAATAAAATAAATAATTATTTAAATAAAAAGTCGGTTTTTAAATAGTAACACAGTGTTTTTCACAATTCATCAAAAATTGAAAGTTTTCAGAAAAATACCAAAAAATCACCCTAGGCTAATTTTGATATTCCAAATCCAAAAATGAAGTCTATTTTGAAAGATAAAATTTATAAAATTTCAAAAAATGGGTATTACTATTCATAATGGCTAGTTCATAATAATATTATAATAATATCTCGTTTAGTGAAACTTGGTATTGCGTACTACACACGCTATCGAAGAAGGTCTTGATTGCGTGTAATGCAAGACAAGTCAGGGTTGCGTGTAGTGAAAGCTTCGTTTGGTGTTGCGTATAACATAATCAAAACTTATTTCATTTATACTTTAATCAAAATCTATACTTAATGTTGCGTAGAATAATTTCCACAAAACGAACTTGAAATTGTGTGTAACACGAGCCAAGAATAGTGTTGCGTATACTGCAAGATAATACAGTGTTGCGTATAGTACAATATAATCTTGGTGTAGCGTATAATACAAGACATCAAAGAAGTTAAAAATAATATATCTCATAAAATCTAGGGGTTTTACATCATGTGTTCATCGCATAAGTTAAGGCTACAGTTTAATATCATGTGATGATGACGTTGTCATGCAGTTTAACATTGTATGATTAGGATGTGGAACTAGGAAGATGTATTTCATGTAACTTGGATGTGGGTGGAATCAATAATTATCCCTTCGTATTACGTGAACACTACTCTTGCGCCTTTGGAAGGTTCAAGGCATTGGTACTTATGTGGAGGAGTGTTCAATCATGAGGTCCACGATAGAGTCTCCATACTCAAAAGAAAGAGGGTTAGAATACCCATGCTTAGAAACATAAGGTGGGTGGGAATCTCGATCTGCACTTGGGGTGAATCAGAAAGGCATGTTAATGGGTGGTACTAGTCACATGGGGACTTGAGGTGCAGCTGAACTGGTCATGGATTGGGGTTAGGGCCCTAGAAATTCATCCTTCATGAAGGAGGGTCAGCAGAAGTTAGGCACCATAGAGAGGCCCAGGAGAGGTGCTTCGTAAATATTGAAGGTTCGTGAAGGTGGGACCTTCAAGTCTTGGGGTCCTCATAGAGGTTAGAGGATTTTTAAAGGAGTATTCTTCATAAAATAGGGTGACCCTACCTCAAAGATAATTCATGATTTGGAAGGGGAGTGCTTCGCAGAGGTTGAATGCTTCGCGAAGCCTCAAGTGACTCAAAGTGCCTTATTCCCTTGTGAAGGGTGTGGGCCTTCATATGAGGAATATCCAATTAAGGTGGAGGCTCTCAAGAATTTAATGTAGTAGGTTTCATGAGTCTCAGGTACCTTGGGTGATCTATTTTTCTTTTTTTCACAAAGCCTAGGAGGTTCGTGAATCAGGAGTGGTTTTTGGATTCAAAAGGTTAGGAACCGTCCCTAAAATTTCATACTAAATGGGTATTTATATGCAAGGTATTTTCTAAATATTTGAGGCATTTTTTAAGTGGTATGAGATTTATAAATGGTCATGGATTTTCAAGTCCGAGAGTCACATTCATATAGATCATCGTCAACCATTCGCGCATTTGCAAAGAACTCTGGGACTCCAAATTTCATTTGTGTAGAGGTTATCATTAGGCCTTTCCATGTTCACAAAGGATACCCATGGATGGGGAGCTTCGTGAGCTCTAACCATTCACAAAGAAGATGAGCTTCATAAAATAGACCCTTTAGAGGGATTTTGTGCCATTTTATCTTGGATTCACTCCGAACCAGTCAGGCCTTCCTCGACCATTCCCATGGTACACATATTTTAGTGCCAATAAATACACCCTCAGAATAGGAGTAGAAAGGAAGTGGAGGGTTGGATTATAAGGGAGAATCACTAAAAAATTATAATAAGCTCCCTTCATGAATCCCACTCATGAAACCCATTCGTGATGGTTGCTTCATGAAGCTCAATTTTTGATTCCCATCAGGAACCCAGAGCTGGATGTATGCCTATAAATAATAGAGGGGCCCCTGAAAGAGGCTACTAAACTCTCACAAAGATAAATTTCATTGATCTCTTTTTGAAATGATCTCACCCTATATGAGTGCTCTGTGATTTCGATGTTTACTGTACATGAAGCTTACCATCTCTATAAACATAAATTTGTAAATTATTCTCAGCAAACCAGACTCTATGAACCTAAGAATCATGAATGGCCTCTTCAAACAATCTCTGTGAACAACCTTCATGAATAAGAATAAAAAAAACTAAGTATCAAATCAAATGGATGATCAGGGATCCAATTACACTACTTCCCATAGGGAATAAATAGTTAGGAACATTATGATTGAGGAAAGCATTTAAAGCACCTCAGACCATGAATCATTAATCATACTACTGACAGAGTCTCAGAGGGAGTACCCACTATGCAAGAGGTTGCTTATTTATGGATTTGGGCTAAGAGATGATGTTTTTATCTCTATAGTAAGCATATATGAACCAGCCTACTGGTTTAGGATTTATCCTAGAATTTACCAATGGCATAGGGCTAATGTTGAGAACATGTGGAACGATCACTCTCCTATTATAGAATATACCCTTTGAAACCATGTCAAAAATATCAATAGGAAGAAGTTGGAGGATGATGCATCCCCATAGTGGTATGAGATGATCCCCAAGGTGGGTTTGGGGAATCTTCTAAAAGGATAGAATGATGTTTGGGACCTACACCAGGGTGGAAACTTTATCGATGAATGGGTTTGGGCCTATTGGGCATGCACATCATGCCACAAATTTTAGGTAGAGCTGAAAAGAGTGGGGATCTATAAAGAAGCATGGGCCTCAAAATTTCACATTTACCATGCTCAGGAAATTATGTCTAAGTTAAAGAGATGGTGGTTATTGGGGATCAACATGTTCTATCTGCATCATGGAGAGGTCTGTGTCAGCTTGTGGGACCTTAATCAAATCCATGGGATATCGATTCTAGGGGCCATGTATGACAAGTTCCTCCCCATGGAGAACTTGTAGGGGATTAAGAGCAGTTATCATCCCTAGAAAAGTTATTACTAGATTTGTTGTAGGGAACCAAAAAAGAGAATCAAGGGATGAGGGATATCCCCTACAAGTAATGGTTCATTTTTTATTTCTAATTTTCAAAAAAAAATCTAAGGATATATAATTAAAAAATAATAATATTTATAAAATTAATATAATTCTAGAGATAATGTAACTATATCCTATTTACAATAATTATAAATTTCATGACAAAACATGCATGAGAAAACAAGGCAATTAACACCCAAAATAATTAAAATAATGAAATATTATTAACAGGTGGTAAAATGTTATAATAGGATAATATATGGTATGAAATATGTGATTATGGTCCTTTAATATATTTAAAAAAACCTATATTTATTATATATAAGGTTCAAACACATGTGATGGAAGTTAAACCTAAGATATGGGTTTATCATCTCACTTTTACTTCTGTGAGACATATGTAATATTCACCACTTATTTATTTTGTATGGTATTTATACTTCCCATTTAATATGTTATATCATAAATATATTTATATTTATGTTATTTAAATTTTTATTTTATATTATTTATTTTATGGGGTTTACGATTCAGAATTTACCTAAGTGGCAAGGTTTTATTTCACAATCTCATCATTATTCAGGGTAGTTTTTGTTCAAGTCTCCATTGGTGGAATTATTTGGTATTACTATCTTAAAATCAATATATTTTTATCTCATCTATTTATTCAGTAAATTTTCAAGTAATAGTACCAATTTTCCTCTATTTGGTAGTAAAAATGATTCAGAAAATGTTTTTAAGAAAAGAAAACATTATTTCTTTTTTCGATCAAAAATGATTTCTCTTCCAAATCCATATTTTCTAGAAATATTTTCAAAAAAATTTAAATTTATCCAAATTATATATTAAATAAATTTTTAACAATGTTTTAATTTTTACAAAAAACAAATTAAAATAATATTCTTATCGTTTTCCAAACAATTCCTTTTTTTCTTTTACCAAAAATTTAAAAGGAATCTTTGTTTTAACGTATACAGCATGAATGGGATTTTCCACTTTCATGAATACTCAGTGTTTTAAAGATTATTTTAAAATTTTACAAGGTTGTTTTCAAAGAAAATTATTTTCAAAAAAATTGTGAACTTTTGTTTTAAAATGTGATTTTCAAAGTGCAAGGGTTATCTTCCTCAAAAATGTTTTTAATGGAATTTTTATGGTATTTATATTCATAAATGACATTAAACCTTTATTGTACTTATGATAAACTGGGTATATATTGTGTTTATATCATCTTTATTCTTTCTTTGAATTTTTTATGATCCTTTTAACTGTGGATGTAAAATTTTATTACTATTCTCCATATTACTCTCGATGGTTTATGATTATGTTTATTGATTGGGGTAAGTATAAACATTTCATATATTAGTTTTTCAATATGAGTTTTTATGTTTATTATGTTTCACCATTTCATATAAGGAATTCATTGGACTTATTAAGTGACAGGTGGGGTGTAGTTATAGATAGCTCTTCGATGTATCGATGAGTCTCATGAGACAAACCATTTGGCCAAATTAAATTGGTTCTAACCCATAGTTTTAAACTATCTTGTGAAAGGTCTTGAAATTATGTTTCATATGTTTAAAATTATGCATACCCTCATTATGAGATTAGTTATTGATTTCCATGTGATTATTCATATAGTTATAATATCCATGGATAAGTTTCAAGCTCATGTGATTATTTAAATGGATTTATTTTATCCTCATTTATTCCTACCATATTATGCTCAAGTTATTGTTTAAATGGAATTTAGTTTATTTATTTACCTTTACATATTAGTTATACTTATTTATTCATGATATATTCTGCTATACACATACCCTTATTTAGTATCTGATCTCACCCATTTCTTATGTTTTATTTTCCCCAAGATACTAGTAAGTGTTTTATAATTGATATGTAGGGATATAATATGGGGGATAATGGAGTTATCAAAGAAAAAATTTTGTTTATTTTATGTTTTAAAATGTAATTTTAATTTCAAATATATATCTAGTTTACCAAGAATACTAAACTATTCAGTCATTTGGGATGTAATTTCTTGTATCTAGTTCCAATATAATAAATTAGACACTGACTCTGGGTTCTTGTAGTTGGGGTATTTACAGTTGGTATTAGGGCTTGGTTTAGTAGGAACCTTGGGAACTAGATTTAGGAAAAAAATATATTAGGGGATGTAACCCTATTACATACTTTAAGAATAAGTCTAATTATAGGATAACATCCTAATGTTTTGGTAAGATAGATAATATTTGGTTTTCTTTTAAATACATACCTATCTGGATACTATAACTCAAAATGGTTCTAGCATAGATGTTCCTATGGGTAATAATACTGAAAAGGTACATTGAGATTGACTTGAGCATTATCTGGTACACAACAACGGGCCTTACTACGCACCTAGTTTGAAACTCTCAAGGTATATTCTTGGATTAATTCACATTTTATTTACAAACCATTATGAAGGATTTGAAAATATTTTTATGATTTGAAATCCTTTCTAAAGAAATAATTTTTATGATTATGAGATTAACCATGCATAGATTTTTTAATTTATCTTAAGTGTTTCACGGATTTTGTGATTAAACATTATACTTCATAATGTTATGATCTAATCTAGTGTATTCCATTATTTAGACAATGTAACCTATAGGAAGTAATGGAAATTGTATCAATTCATGTACCCCATGTAGGAATTTCCCTCCAGGTTAATATAATGAAGCTGGAGTTGGAGCTATGGTTGGAACTGATCAAATTATAACCATATCGCGGCAGTTAACTTAGGTAATGAGAAATAACCTTACCCCTATAGAGTATCATATTGATCCTCCATGTATTATAAAAATTTTAGACTTATTTATGCATCAAAAACCTTCATCATTTAATAAGACTAAAAACTCATTTTTAGATGAGCAGTAGATAAGTTCCTTAGATAAGATATTTCTTACTTTGAGAAGCAATGAAATGGAAAAAGTTTTCATGGAAGCTTATCAAATCAAGAGATTTGGATCAATAGTGGTCATTAATTCAAAACACTAAGGATGAAGAATAAATAGAAAACATGGAATATAAGTATTTAAAGATACTCTTCTTATAAATGTATTTTCCTCGTGAGCAACAAGTGGATATGGAGAGACAATTCTTGGGTCTAAGAAAAAAGAAATATGAAAATGTTTATTACTAATCCAACTTTACAAGGTTAGAAAGGAATTATATAGACTACGTATGTAATCCAAAGATAAAGATTGACCATTTATTTTATGGTATTAATCAAATTCTTTAAGGTCACTAGTCTCCTGAACTTTCTCATCATATTAAGAGATAGTATCATAGAGTGTAAAAAATGAAAATTAATTCTCTAGGTCTTATAGTTTTGAATGGAAGAAATAGAATATTAGTATAATAGAGAAAAATACAAATAAAGTGAATAATGGAAAGAAGGATTTTCTCCCATGTGATAATTGTGGAAAGAAACACCTCGATGCTTGCTTGAAGGAAATGCTAGTTTTCTACAAGTGTGGAGAGAAAGGACACCTTTCTCAAGATTATAAGGGAATGAAATAAGCTTTCAATTTTCAATGCTTAAACTATAAGGATATTGTTTTTTGAAATTTTAATTAGGGCCCACCTACGTGCCAACATATGATTTACATGTTGTCTTACTGTTGCATTGCATTCACACTTTCCAAAGGTGGGTGGATTTCATCACTTTCATCAATGATGTCTTCTACTTAATCAAAATATGTTGAGGGGATGTCGGTTTCTCCTTCCATGGATTCCTCATTGGATCTTATTTCCTAGTTCTGTTCTCCCTCATAGATTTGAGTCATATTTTTGGAACTCATTCTTGGTGTCATATCTTTATGGATTCCAGTTAATTAAACTACTTCTGTCTAGCAGGGTAGCAACCTTTGGTTAGGAGAGTGGTCAAGTTGGGCATCACTGGGCATGTCTGGACATTGGGAACATTGGTCACCTGTATTCTTCCTCTTGAGAGGGAATATTATATAAGGAATTTTAGGCAAAAAACCTAAGGCATACCATGTAGAACATGAGGTTATTAATTCCAAAGGAATAAGTATTCCAAGTATTTTTACCTCAATCATCCCATGTTTTTCATTGGGTAGGTTTTTGGGTTGGTTCACAAGTTCTAAGTTCTATGGAGATAGATCAGGATGTTTGATTGAGATGGGTCAGGGAATAAGTTTAACATTTTGTGGAGATGGGAATATGGTTAATATATTTTTGGGATAGGATAAATGGATTAAAATTCCCCATGGAGGTGTACTTGGGAGGTACATCCCTTTGAGGGAATATTTCATGCCTGGAAGGTTTACTAATGGATTAGATTTCCCCTTAAGGTGGATCCGGGAAGGATGGATCAGAATTCCCCTTAAGGAGAATCCTAGAGGTGCATCCCTAAGAGGGAAGATGTTACACATGGATAGTTTACCAATGGATTAGAATGAACCTTAAGGAATATATGATATGGATAGATCAGAATTACCCTTTTGAAAGATCTAGGATGGATGGATCAGAATTCTCCTTGAGGCGGTTTTAGGAGGTGCATCCCTATGAGGGAATATGTCACACCTGGATATTTTACCAATGGATTAGAACACCCCTTGATGAATATTTGGGATGGATAGATCATAATTCCCCTTGAGCAGGATTTGGGAGGTGTTTCCCTGGGAGAGAATATGTTACACCTGTATTGTTTACTAATGGATCATAATTCCCCTTGAGGCAGATCTGGGATAGATAGATCAGAACGCCCCTTGAGGTGGATCTGGTAGGTGCATCACTGGGAGGGATGATTTCACACATGTAATTTTACCAAATTTAGGATTAGACCTCAGAGAGGCACCTACATACCTTGTTTATTAGATAGGGATCAAAACCCATGTAGTTTGATGCCATAGTTTAAGGTTGTGTGACAAAACTGATACTTGAAGTTTAACATCATGTGGTAAGGATTCTTGTATCGCAGAAGGACCATTGATGAGGGATGGTTCAAGGCTTATGTATAGGGGATTCACTTATGGAGACTCGTATCTAGATGTGGTAGAGAAGGTAGCATCCCATGATGATCATACATGGGGAATCATGTGTAGAGACCCAAAGCTTGATGTACATGGACATTACATTACTTTTGCGGAATACTTAATACATAACAAAAACAGACACCAAAGGACCGTAATAGTTTAGTGTCTTTGGAAACTCAGAATATAATATTCTAATCTTGGTGAAAGATCTTTAACATCTCCCATAACGATCTTCCTTTTTTTTCTTACCTAAAACCTTTCTTTATATCCTGGGGAAAAGGAAACATATAAAGGGTGATCTCAAATTCTCAGTAAGGGTAAGCATGGAGAAAATAAAATAAACCATATACATTTGAACTTCAAAACATGAACATAATATTTAAAAATCAAAATTTTGAGTAATGACATAAAACATGGCAGTACGTAAGGCATAGATCATAATGGATCATCAATCATGATAAAATAGCATGGGAATAAAGCATGTAATTATTGCAACCATTAATCACATGTTATGATTTCCATAGTAGCCAAGGCATTGCTGCCAAGACCATCTTAGTGGACAAAGTCCTTTTCTGAATAGAGTTCACTCCTCGTTCTAGTCCCGTATCACTGAACTAGATTAACTTATCATTCCAGCCATGTCTATCTCATGAGATATAAATCTTTACCCAATTAATTAGAGGTAGATATAGGTCCCACCCATCTCATAATGAAATCATTCTTACTTGTGCCACAACATAAACATAAATCATTCATCATAACCCAAAGAATAAAATGGGTTTCATAAACATCATCCCATTATAACACAATCCATATAAAACAAATGGATATCATTTCATCATAAGATAAGTGAAACCATGTAAATAATAGAGAAATTATACACATATTAAATAATTCCATCCTTTATGGAAAATGGTTTAGATAAAACACTTGAAATGAATTCTTGAGGAAAATAACATTTCTTCTTCAAAATAATTTTATTTTTACAAAATGCCACACAATTTTAAAAGAAAATGATTTTATTGAAAATAACCATGAAATCTTGTAGAGTAAACTTCATGAAAATAAGGAGTTATGAAACCGTAAAAATCCATTCACACCGTATAAGTTAAAAAAACATTCTCCTCATACTTTTGTTGGAAAAGTCAACAAGTTCCTCGTATGGTAAACAAAAGAAAGATTCCTTCCACAACCTAAAGTAAAAGTCAAAGAGGGGTAAACATGACATTAAAAATACAATGAATAATATTAAAAAATTTATGAAAAACATTTTATGGGCATGGATGAAAAATATAACCCCAGTAAATACTTACGTATAAGCAATCTCAGATAAAAATGGGATTGAAAAATTATCCCTTACCTTATGTCCAATTTCTTCCGTATGTTTCCGAGACTCCGGTATAGTGGGTTTAAACATATTATTAACCTGTAAAAAACCATAATAATATTTATGATATCATATATGATTCACTTATGACTTTATATTATCCGTTCATTTGTCAATTCCATGTTAATGCAGCATTTTGGGTAAAATCGTTTCATTTATCATCCGTTTTTTGACTTTTAATTATTAATATGATTACTTAGATCGATAAATGGAAAGAAATACACCGTTCATGGAGACGGTAGGTCGTACGTACGCATGAACACTGTTTTTCGTTTCCTTATTGAATTGAATGGAATTAAGTAGATGACATACATATATATATAAATAAATACAGTAGAATTATTATGTCATATATTTCATGATTACCTATTATATATACTTTATAATCATTCTTGAATTGTTAACATGGAAAATGAATCTCATCGCGTTGTGGAGACGGTAATCCGTACGTACACACGAGCGATGATATCATTCCCATAGTTATTGAATGGAATTGGAGTGGACGATATAATATCTTATAATCACTATGATGTTATAATAATCATATATAGTTATTATTTACACCATTATACCCATCTAAGTAAGGTGGTGGTCGAAAAACTGGTTACATCGTGGCGTGGAGATGGTATTCTGTACGTACGCACGCACAGTGATTTTGTTTTCCGTAGGATAGATAGAAGGTGAAATAGGGTTGTTTAATATTTATAATAACATATCAGTATATAAGTAATACTGATTTTATTACTTCATAATGAAACAAATAAATAATAGTAAGTATAAGAAGAAAGAAACTTGAAAGAGTCGGTAGAAGAGATTACCTCTTCCTCGACGCACCTCCTTTAAACTTCTTCTTAGGGCACTAGAGTTGGTCTTTTGAGAAGACCAGAACCTCTATTATATAACTATAGAGGTTTATAAGAGTAATTGGCAGGGTTTGGACGAGCATCAAGGCTCAAAAGGGTGTGAAGAGAAGAGGGAAGGGGTGCCCTTTTTATAAGGGAGGAGAGGGGCAACTTTGGAAAAACTAAAAATATTATTTTATAATAAAGACATATTCGGTATATAATAGCTCCAAATTGATTTATTTCTAAGATAAATTGGGTATGGGTAGAAATCATCTCAACCAATAGGTTTTAGACAAGTTTAGGTTACTATTTTAACCTTATCATTTATATTTAACTCTAAGTTAAATAATTTAACTTTTACCGTGTCTTCTTGTTTTTTTACACTATATGGTTAATAAACTCACTATAACAAGCCAAAATAACCCCAAGTTGTTCATTATTAATATATATAACCTTATCTAAGTAATTTGGAAGAACCTTAGATTTTTATGAATAAAATAATAATTAATAATATCATATTTTTTAAAAAAACTATTTTATGTCAATTTTGACACTATTTGGTAATTGATTTTTTTGAAATTATAAAAGCATGATTAGTTAAAAAAAAGTTAATAAAATAAATAATAACATATAATATTAACCTATAAATTATTATAATTAATAAAAAGTCTCAAATTTCATTTATTTGGGTATTTATAACATCAATTATGTTAATATTTCATTAATAAGGTAATTACTGTATCATCATTGTGTCATATATAAATTAAATTATTTAATGTATAAAAATTATAAATAAAATACCATTATGTAGGAAATCGTTTTAGTTTTATAATGAATATTTATAGTCTAATTTATCTTATGTATAACCCTATATTAAAAATGTTTTAGTTATTAAACTTTGATTTTAACTATTTTAACTCTTCTTTAAATAAAATAATAATAAGTGTCCTAATCTAATCCAAGTGGACCTAAATGGTCATATTTTATTCCTAAGGTTGTTGTTGGTCGAATTAAACTTATCTAATAGAATTAAGATATGTGTTAGGATAATAATAATATCATTTTTACCCTTAATTACCCTATTTACTTTTAACCGTGGTAAAAAAAAGTAAAAAGTTACTATTCACCAAAAAAATATTTCTATCTTATTGAACCACATTTTACTCCTTGATATTAACCGTGTCTCTCGAATTTTCTAAATTCCACTCACAGAAGCGGTAAAATTAAGTTTTATGTATATTTTCAAATTCTTCAAGGAGGTGGGTAAAATACGGTGAAAAGTTCAATACAATTTTTATATATCTAAAATTATTATAAAATGACTCCAATGAATTACATTGAACATATATAGGTATTATGTATCAATTTTGACCTAAAATAAATTTAAATAAAATAAATAATTATTTAAATAAAAAGTCGGTTTTTAAATAGTAACCCAGTGTTTTCACTATTCATCAAAAATTGAATGTTTTTAGAAAAATACCAAAAATTCACCCTAGGCTAATTTTGATATTCCAAATCCAAAAATGAAGTCCATTTTGAAAGATAAAATTTATAAAATTTCAAAAAATGGGTATTACTATTCATAACGGCTGGTTCATAATAATATTATAATAATATCTCGTTTAGTGAAACTTGGTATTGCGTACTACACACGCTATCGAAGAAGGTCTTGATTGCGTGTAATACAAGACAAGTTAGGGCTGCGTGTAGTGAAAGCTCCGTTTAGTGTTGCGTATAATATAATCAAACTTATTTCATTTATACATTAATCAAAATCTATACTTAATGTTGCGTAGAATAATTTCCACAAAACGAACTTGAAATTGTGTGTAACACGAGCCAAGAATAGTGTTGCGTATACTGCAAGCTAATACGGTGTTGCGTATAGTACAAGATAATCTTGGTGTAGTGTATAATAGAATACTTCAAAGAAATTAAAAATAATATATCTCATAAAGTCTTGGGGTGTTACATTCTACCCCCTTAAAATGAATTTCGCCCTCAAAATTCGTCAGGATTATAAATGGTTTACTACTGGAAAGTTTCTTTCATAGAAACCCACATCATAAAAAGGAATACTAAAACTTCATTTTAAAAAGAAAAGTTAGAATCATAACGGTCACCCAAAGTAACTCAGCACTGGGTTTCCACATAGGACAACATAGGTGAAAATATGGATATAGAAGAGAAATATAACCATCAACTTAGGATGAAGAGTGGTAGAGGACATGGCTATGAAAAATCCAAAAATCACAAAGCCATAAATTTGTGATGATCTAAGATATCATCTAATTTATCAGATATAAGGGCACTAGGACAACATTTTGGTTTTCAAGATCATTTCCCTAAAGTTGAAGAAATTGGAATTAGAATAAAAACTTTATTGATTTTGGTACAATCTTACCATTGGTCATTCCGTGGACAATTTCCACTTCATCTCTTAAAGAAATGAAGTTGAATGTGTCATTCATGAAGTTTTAGCAGATCATGTGATAGAATGATGGGTCATTCCATCTGTCTCAAACAAAAGGTTAGAAAAATTTATCAAAAATACATAAGTCCATATATAGTGAGATTAATCATATATGATTCCTAAAATGGACTTATACTTCATATATCATATTTCTTAACATAATAAAACTAGTTTATACTAACCAGGGACTTCCTGTAGGCCAGTGGTAGGTGATAAAGGTATGTCACACTTCAGTTGTGGGTTCGATTCCCATAGCCTTGTCCGACGCGACGGGTTGTCGCCCGTCCTGCAGGTTGTTTTTTTTTCTAAAACTAAATTATTATAACATTCCATAAATAATATCGAAAAAAATTATAGCCTTAAATAATATTGACTTATGTCCAACATAATCCATTCCAATCTTTAGGCTTATCCAAAATGCTTCTGTCCAAGCTCATAGTATAAAGAAAACAATTACTAGAAATGTCATCTGTTGAGCATGTGAATACCATCATTTATCCCCCATATATCATACGATATATCTTGTTGGTCAAATTACAAAAATTTGAACACCTTAATCATGTATTCTCTTGAAAAATGAATACCCATTGACTCTTAGTGAAAACATGAATGCTGTAAAAATTTAACACTTTCCACATACCAAAATCCCAAAATATTTATATACTCAAACCATGATATAACTTTTCCTTATATCAGTCATGAGCTCATTTCATTTTTTCTTTATCGCTTCATTATGCGCATATCATCTTATTTCCAAAAATATTTCAATCACTTTTCATGGTTACTGGTACCATATAATTATTGAAAACCAATACATAGATATTCCAAAATTCCATGATGCCATAAATGAGATTCCATGATACTATTTTGAAATCCCATTACATAAACACTTAATCATTACACAACATCATTTTCATACTCAACATCACAAATAGTGATTTCATGTGACTTCCCTTTATCCTTTCCCTTAAGAGGTTGCTCACGTTGATCATCATTAACCCTTGGATTAGGGCATTGATTAGCATAATGCCCCATTTCCTTGCACTTGAAGCATTGAAGTGTTGGGGGTGCGTTCTCTGCAGTCTTTTCTTTATTCACATCATTAGAAACTCTTTTTCCATTACTTCAACACTCATCTGCTCGATGACCTTCTTTTCCACACTTAAAACATTTTCTAGTCCCTTTAAGACAATCTCCACCATGCTTCTTTCCACACTTTGAGCATAAAGAAACATTCATCTTCTTTTCACCATTATTCTGAGATTTCTCCTTGAACTCCATCTTTCATTTCTTGTCAAAACCATGAGATGGATATGTAACACCAACTTCCATTTCTACCTTGATAGCACAACGAACAATTTCTTCATAGCTACTGAAGTCTCTTATATCTAATGCCCTTAGAAGACTTGGTTTTAAGCCACTGAATAATCGATCAACTTTACTTTCAGGTTGGATGATAAAGCCAGATGCATACCTTGAAAGCCTTGTAAAATTCGCTTCATATATACCAATAGATTTATCATACTTTTGCTTAAACTCAAGGAAATCCTTTTCCATATTTGTTTGAAGAATACAAGGGAAGTACTTATTGAAAAATAAGTTCTTGAACTCATCCCATTCCATGGATTCAATTTCATCTCGGGGCCTCATATTCTTAATTAGAGTCCACTATTGATCTGCTTCACCTTCTAAACAGTAAATAGTCAGAATGACTTTTTCATGTTATGAATAGTGAAGTATGGAAAATATATTTTCAATGGTACTGATCCATTGTTCAGTAACAAGTGGATCAGAAGACCCACTGAAAGAAGGTGGACGTTGCCTTATGAGGGACTCAATAGAATATTGTTCCCTTATCTGATTATTTGGAAATCCAGAATGATTCATAGCTTGTGTAAATAAAGCAATAAGATTTTTCACTCCATCTCCCATCACGTTTGGTTGTTTGGGAGGAAAATCATTGTATTGTCCATTACATTGATCAACACAGTTCCTTCGGGTTCCAACCATCGTCTAAAACCCAAAAAGAACAGTGTGAGAGGCAAAAATCATGCTAGAAAACAACATAATAAAGGGGGAGTACCTTCAATATCTAACATCTTAGGTTTAATTCTAATATCATTACCATAATTCTAGGACTAAAACCTATGATTATACTTATCCTTAGGGACATCCCTAGACATACCTTATAAATATCTCTAGGGATCTCACTAAAGTTTTCACATCCTAGTTTCCAAAGGTTAACTAAACCTTTCCTCTGATACCAATTGTAGATACCCAAATCTTGACGTACATGGACATTACATTACTTTTTCGGAATACTTAATACATAAAAAAACAAACACCAAAGGATCATAATAGTTTATTGTCTTTGGAAACTCGGAATATAATCTTCTAATCTTAGTGAAAGATCTTCAACATCTCCCATAAAGATCTTCCTTTTTTTCTTACCTAAAACCTTTCTTTATATCCTGGAGAAAAGAAAACATATAAAGGGTGATCTAAAATGCTCAGTAAGGGTAATCATGGAGAAAATAAAACAAACCATATACATTTGAACTTCAAAACATGAACATAATATTTAAACATCAAAATCTTGAGAAATGACATAAAACATGGCAGTTCGTAAGGAATAGATCATAATGGATCATCAATCATGATAAAATAGCATGGTAATAAAACATGTAATTTTGGAAACCATTAAGCACATGTTATGATTTCCATAGTAGCCAAGGTATTGCTGCCAAGACCATCTTAGTGGACAAAGTCCCTTTCTAAATCGAGTTTACTCCTCATTTCAGTCCTGTATCACTGAACCGGATTAAATTACCATTCTAGCCATGTATATCTCATGATATATAAATATTTAACCAATTAAGGGAGATATAGGTCTCACCCATCTCATAATGAAATAATTCTTACTTGTGCCACAACAAAAACATAAATAATTCATCCTAACTGAAAGAATCAAATGGGTTTCATAAACATCATCCCATCATAACATAATCCATATAAAACAAATGGATATCATTTCATCATAAGAGAAGTGAAACCATGTAAATCATAGAGAAATTATACACATATGAAATAATTCCATATTTTATAGAAAATGGTTTAGATAAAACACTTGAAACGAATTCTTGAGGAAAATATCCTTTCTTCTTCAAAATAATTTTCTTTTTACAAAATGCCACACAATTTTAAAAGAAAATAATTTTATTGAAAATAACCATGAAATATTGTATAGTAAAATTCATGAAAATAAGGCATTATGAAACCATAAAAATTTGTTCACTCCGTATAAGTTAAAAAAACATTCTCCTCGTACTTTTGTAAGAAAGGTCAAAAAGTTCCCCGTATGGTAAAAAAAGAAAGATTCCTTCCACAACACAAAGTAAAAGTCAAAGAGGGGTAAACATGAAATTAAAAATACAGGGAATAATATTAAAAACTTTATGAAAAACATTTTATGGGCATGGATTAAAATTATAACCCCAGTAAATACTTACGTATAAGCAATCTTGGATAAAAATGAGATTGCAAAATTATCCCTTACCTTATGTCAAATTTCTTCCATATGTGTCCAATACTCCTATATAGTGGGTCTAAACATATTATTAACTTGTAACAGATCCATAATAATATTTATGATATCATATATGATTCACTTACGACTTTAGATTATCCGTTCATTTGTCAATTCCATGTTAAAGCCGCATTTTGGGTAAAATCGTTTCATTTATCGTCTGTGTTTTCACTTGTAATTATTAATATGATTACTTAGATCATGATTAATTAATTCCATAATGTAAAACATGATTTATATATAATATGTATTCATAATATACATATATATAATAGATCGATAAATGGAAGGAAATACACCGTTCATGGAGACGGTAGGCCATACGTACACATGAACGTTGTTTTTCGTTTCCTTATTGAATTGAATGGAATTAAGTAGATTACATACATATATATATACATAAATAAAGTAGCATTATTATGTCATATATTTCATGATTTCATATTATATATACTTTATAATCATTCTTGAATTGTTAACATGGAAAATGAATCTCATCGCGTCGTGGAGACGGTAATCCGTACGTACGCACGAGAGATGATATCATTATCATAGTTATTGAATGGAATTTTAGTGGATGATATAATATATTAGAATAAGTATTATGTTATAATAATCATATATAGTTATTCTTTACACCATTATACCCATCCAAGTAAGGTGGTGGTGGAAAAACTGATTACACCACGGCGTGGAGACGGTATTCCGTACGTACGCACGCGCGGTGATTTCGTTTTCCGTAGGATGGATAGAAGGTGAAATAGGGTTGTTTAATATTTATAATAACATATCAGTATATAATTAATACTAATGTTATTACTTAATAATTAAATAACTAAATAAGAGGAATTATAAAAAGAAAGAAACTTGGAAGAGTCGGTAGAAGAGATTACCTTTTCCTCGACGCACCTCCTTTAAACTTCTTCTTAGGGAACTAGAGTTGGTCTTTTGAGAAGACCAGAACATCTATGATATAACTAGAGATGTTTAGAATATTAATTTTCAGGTTTTTTCCGATCATCAAGTCTCAAAATTGTGTTAATAGAAGAGGGAAAGGGTGCCCTTTTATAAGGGAAGAGAGGGGCACCTTTCGAAAAACTAAAAATATTATTTTATAATAAAGTCATATTCGGGTTATAATAGAACCAAATTGAGTTATTTCTAATCTAAAGTAGGGATGGGTATAAATCCCCTCAACCAATAGATTTTATACAAGTTTAGGTTACTATTTTAACCTTGTAATTTAGATTTAACTCTAAGTTAAATAATTTAACTTTTACCGTGTCTTCTTGTTTTCTTACACTATATGGTTAATAAAATTACTATAACAAGCCAAAAGAACCCCAATATGTTAATTATTAATATATATAACCTTATCTAAGTCATTTGTCCGAACCTTATATTTTTAAGAATAAAATAACAATTAATAATATAGTATTGTTTTTAAAAACTATTTTATGTCAATTTTGACACTATTTGGTAATTGATTTTTTTCAAACTCATAACAGCATTATTAGTTAGAAAAAAGTTAATTAAATCAATAATAACATGTCATATTAACCTATAAAATTATTGTAATTAATAAAAAGTCTCAAATTGCATTTATTTGGGTATTTATAACATGAATTATGTTAATATTTTATTAATAAGGTAATTACTACATCATTATTGTGTTATAAATAAATTAAATTATTTAATGTCTAAAAATTATAAATAAAATACCATTATGTAGGAAATCGTTTTATTTTTCTAATTAATATTTATAGTATAATTTATCTTATGTATAACCCTATATTAAAAATGTTTTAGTTATTAAACTTTGATTATAACTATTTTAACTCTTCTTTAAATAAAATAATAATAAGTGTCCTAATCTAATCCAAGTGGACCTAAATGGTCATATTTTATTCCTAAGGTTATTTTTGGTCAAATTAAACTTATCCAATAGAATTAGGACATATATTAGGGTAATAATAATATCATTTTTACCCTTAATTACCGTATTTACTTTTAACCGTGGTAAAAAAAAGTAAAAAGTTACTATTCACAAAAAAAATTATTTTTATCTTATTGAACCACATATTACTCCTTTATATTAACCGTGTCTCTTGTATTTTCAAAATTCCACTCACATAAGCGGTAAAATTAAGTTTTATGTAAATTTTCAAATTCTCCTAGGAGGTGGGTAAAAGACGGTGAAATGTTCAATAAAATTTTTATATATCTAAAATTATTATAAAATTACTCCAATGAATTACATTTAACATATATAGGTATTATGTATCAATTTTGACCTAAAATAAATTTAAATAAAATAAATAATTATTTAAATAAAAAGTCGGTTTTTAAATAGTAACCCAGTGTTTTCACAATTCATCAAAAATTGAAAGTTTTCAGAAAAATACCAAAAAATCACCCTAGGCTAATTTTGATATTCCAAATCCAAAAATGAAGTCTATTTTGAAAGATAAAATTTATAAAATTTCAAAAAATGGGTATTACTATTCATAATGGCTAGTTCATAATAATATTATAATAATATCTCGTTTAGTGAAACTTGGTATTGCGTACTACACATGCTATCGAAGAAGGTCTTGATTGCGTGTAATGCAAGACAAGTCAGGGTTGCGTGTAGTGAAATCTTCGTTTGGTGTTGCGTATAACATAATAAAAACTTATTTCATTTATACTTTAATCAAAATCTATACTTAATGTTGCGTAGAATAATTTCCACAAAACGAACTTGAAATTGTGTGTAACACGAGCCAAGAATAGTGTTGTGTATACTGCAAGATAATACAGTGTTGCGTATAGTACAATATAATCTTGGTGTAGTGTATAATACAAGACATCAAAGAAGTTAAAAATAATATATCTTATAAAATCTAGGGGTTTTACATCATGTGTTCATCGCATAAGTTAAGGCTACAGTTTAATATCATGTGATGATGACGTTGTCATGCATTTTAACATTGTATGATTAGGATGTGGAACTAGGAAGATTTATTTCATGTAAATTGGATGTGGGTGGAATCAATAATTATCCCTTCGTTTTACGTGAACACTACTCTTGCGCCTTTGGAAGGTTCAAGGCATTGGTACTTATGTGGAGGAGTGTTCAATCATGAGGTCCACGATAGAGTCTCCATACTCAAAAGAAAGAGGGGTTAGAATACCCATGCTTAGAAACATATGGTGGGTGGGAATCTCGATCTGCACTTGGGGTGAAGCAGAAAGGCATGTTAATGGGTGGTACTAGTCACATGGGGACTTGAGGTGTAGCTGAACTGGTCATGGATTGGGGTTAGGGCCCTAGAAATTCATCCTTCAAGAAGGAGGGTCAGCAGAAGTTAGGCACCATAGAGAGGCCCAAGAGAGGTGCTTCGTAAATATTGAAGGTTCTTGAAGGTGGGACCTTCAAGTCTTGGGGTCCTCATAGAGGTTAGAGGATTTTTAAAGGAGTATTCTTCATAAAATAGGGTGACCTTACCTCAAAGATAATTCATGATTTGGAAGGGGAGTGCTTCGCAGAGGTTGAATGCTTCGTGAAGTCTCAAGTGACTCAAAGTGCCTTATTCCCTTGTGAAGGGTGTGGGCCTTCATATGAGGAATATCCAATTAAGGTGGTGGCTCTCAAGAATTTAATGTAGTAGGTTTCATGAGTCTCAGGTACCTTGGGTGATCTATTTTTCTTTTTTTCACAAAGCCTAGGAGGTTCGTGAATCAGGAGTGGTTTTGGGAGTCAAAAGTTTAGGAACCGTCCCTAAAATTTCATACTAAATGGGTATTTATATGCAAGGTATTTTTTAA
Source organism: Viscum album (assembly GCA_963277665.1). Lineage (NCBI taxonomy): Eukaryota > Viridiplantae > Streptophyta > Magnoliopsida > Santalales > Viscaceae > Viscum > Viscum album. Next base: position 954,124,060 of record OY728145.1, read on the forward strand.
AAAATTGAGGCATTTTTTAAGTGGGATGAGATTTATAAATGGGCATGGATCTTCCAGTCCGAGAGTCACATTCATATAGATCATCGTCAACCATTCGCGCATTTGCAAAGAACTCTGGGACTCCAAATTTCATTTGTGTAGAGGTTATCATTAGGCCTTTCCATGTTCACAAAGGATACCCATGGATGGGGAGCTTCGTGAGCTCTAACCATTCACAAAGAAGATGAGCTTCATAAAATAGACCCTTTAGAGGGATTTTGTGCCATTTTATCTTGGATTCACTCCGAACCAGTCAGGCCTTCCTCGACCATTCCCATGGTACACATATTTTAGTGCCAATAAATACCCCCTCAGAATAGGAGTAGAAAGGAATTGGAGGGTTGTATTATAAGGTAGAATCACTAAAAATTTATAATAAGCTCCCTTTCATGAATCCCACTCATGAAACCCCTTCGTGATGGTTGCTTCATGAAGCTCAATTTTTGATTCCCATCAGGAACCCAGAGCTAGATGTATGCCTATAAATAGTAGAGGGTCCCCTGAAAGAGGCTACTAAACTCTCACAAAGATAAATTTCATTGATCTCTTTTTGAAATGATCTCATCCTATATGAGTGCTCTGTGATTTCGATCTTTACTGTACATGAAGATTACCATCTCTATAAACATAAATTTGTAAATTATTCTCAGCAAACAAGACTCTATGAACCTAAGAAACATGAATGGCCTCTTCAAACAATCTCTGTGAACAACCTTCATGAATAAGAATAAAAAAACTAAGTATCAAATCAAATGGATGATCAGGGATCCAATTACACTACTTCCCATAGGGAATAAATAGTTAGGAACATTATGATTGAGGAAAGCATTTAAAGCACCTCAGACCATGAATCATTAATCATACTACTGACAGAGGCTCAGAGGGAGTACCCACTATGCAAGAGGTTGCTTATTTATGGATTTGGGCTAAGAGATGATGTTTTTATCTCTATAGTAAGCATATATGAACCAGCCTACTGGTTTAGGATTTATCCTAGAATTTACCAATGGCATAGGGCTAATGTTGAGAACATGTGGAATGATCACTCTCCTATTATAGAATATACCCTTTGAAACCATGTCAAAAATATCAATAGGAAGAAGTTGGAGGATGATGCATCCCCATAGTGGTATGAGATGATCCCCAAGGTGGGTTTGGGTAATCTTCTAAAAGGATGGAATGATGTTTGGGACCTACACCAGGGTGGAAACTTTATCGATGAATGGGTTTGGGCCTATTGGGCATGCACATCATGCCACAAATTTTAGGTAGAGCTGAAAAGAGTGGGGCTCTATAAAGAAGCATGGGCCTCAAAATTTCACATTTACCATGCTCAGGAAATTATGTCTAAGTTGATGAGAAGGTGGTTATTGGGGATCAACATGTTCTATCTGCATCATGGAGAGGTCTATGTCAGCTTGTGGGACCTTAATCAAATCCATGGGATATCGATTCTAGGGGCCATGTATGACAAGTTCCTCCCCATGGAGAACTTGTGGGGGATTAAGAGCAGTTATCATCCCTAGAAAAGTTATTACTAGATTTGTTTTAGGGAACCAAAAAAGAGAATCAAGGGATGAGGGATATCCCCTACAAGTAATGGTTCAACTATTTCATGAATGATCCAACAAAAGATGAGGTGATTAAAGGGTAATATCTAGTAAATAAACTATCAAAAAGTCCACACACATATCTATAGGGATACCAGTGGGGAAAGGAACTCTTTTATTATCCAATCTTGGAGATGAGCTAGTGGAAACTGTGGGGATATAGCATCAAGCCTGAATATCTGTCTGTAGTCCAGATGGTGGGTTTTATTGTTGCGATCATCTATAGATGGATGTTCCCAGTGAGGAATCTATATATGGGGGTGTGTCTAAGAAATTTTATTATGGAGACGATACTAGCGATGGGGAAGATCATCCATTTGGTTGTCTCAGTACTGGAGAAGTTGTACAAGGTGCTTCTACACATCAATGAAGGGAGGAATCCACTCCATGTGTTCTTTCCCCTCCATTTCTTGTACAACTGGATGGCCACACACATGGGAGAATATGATTACCGGAACCCCATTTCTCCTAGTGTGACAAACTTCCGGCTGGAGATCTTGAATATCACATGGAGTCTCTCATTCATGTTGGGTTTGGTGGATGTTCTAGAGAAGTTTGGGCTGGAAGAGAACTTCATATTTCACTTATTCCCCCATCTAATGGGGACGGTGACTAATAACAGCATAGGGACCATCGAGCAGAAATCTTACCTCTACTAGTGGCTGGGGTAAACTGTGAGCCAATATGTGAACCATAAAACACACATCGGTTCACAAAGCAGTTCAGGTGTCCGCAGTGGCTGACATCAAAGGTATACAAAGAGGTGCAGCATAAATGTAATCCTTTGGTGATGAGGTAGATCTAAAGCATGTTCACATGCAAGGATGGGAAATGAAAAATGAATTTATTCCACCTATCACTATGTAGGTAATCATTCATGATATGCACAAAAATGGGATAGCACATCTCTTCAGTATATTTTGAGGTGGTGGGCCACCCAAACCAATGAACGAAGGGCCCTTCAACTATAGGGTCGGGGCTAAGTGGTGGTTGGTGTGAACCATGGAGGTAGGCCAGGCCCAGTGGGCAGGGTAGCAGCAATAGGTCCAGTCATCCTCAGCCCAACATAGGTGGGAGTTGTAGGGAGAGGAGATGTATTGGGCTTGACACTCCTAGGAAGGTAGCAACATGAAGAAGGAAATACCTATGGGGCAGTCTCGAGGAGATTCATCCAAGATCCTAGGAAGTGGTTTTACCACGTGGATATTCCTAGTGATGTCATCTTTCCTAAAGCATGGGAAAACTGGGACATCTACAAGAAGTTTTCCAATTCTTGTGAGATATGGAAATAGCTTAACAGGGACGGAATGCATCTCACTGGGATTGGTCATGCCAAATATGGATTTCATGTGTCTCGGGACAAGGATAAGCAATATTTAGTGGAGTTGGAGGACCTCTTCCATTCTCGGGTCACTATGAAACCTCTGACTGGTTGGGTAAAGGTGTTACTAAACATGACCTTTCCCCTATAGTTGTCAATAACTAAGCTAGATTTTATTGCACCTCTACCATAGGATTTGTACAATTCCTAGGGAAGTGATGCTTATCAAGGCTCTATTATGGGAGGAAGCACTGTTTCTAACTAGGTAAATATCTGGATCTTATGTGCCTCAGATATAACCTATTCTTAGAGTTATTTCCTAGATCAATTTTTCATTTGCATGGTAATCATACAAGAAATAGGGTGAGGTCCATGAAATACTTTAAAAGGATGGATATGGGACCGTAACCCTTCAATGGGGAAGTGTGGGGTCCCTTCTTGATGTTTTGGATACGATCATCCATCCATCAGTGCCTGCAACCGAGGTAGTGGTCATAGAGAGAATCTTTCCCAGATATCTACCTATGAACCTTCAAGATATCCTTGATAGAATCTACAATTCACATAAGTATCTTCCTCTTATATGCCCTTAATTCTTTCAATTTTCCTTCATATGATTGACTAAATCATTTTGGAATGGTAGTTTGAATGATTCTAGAGACTTAGCCACCAGTACCAACACTTGCATTAATAGTTCATGGGACTGAGGTGGCGATGGTGGATACTACTCTCCTAGTGATAATGGTCAAGAAGAAGGTGGAGGTTCCACTGGAGGGGACAACTAAGAATTCACCCTCAGTGGAGGGGGTTGAAATAGTACCTACAACACGGTTAACTAAAGGAATCGCAGTGTTAGAACCTATGGTAGTTTCACCACCTAAAGCGGATATTGGATCCAAAGTAACAATAGGGGAATCGGTAACTGCTTTGGTAGCTGAGGTGACTAAGGAAGTTGCATTGGATGTGTCTGCCCCCAAAATTACTAGTGGTAGCAGATTTGGGAGTTGAAGCTGAGGTTGCACCACCAATAGTGGTAGCTAAGGGGGATGAGGCACTTGATTATTCATCAGTGGTGTCACAAAGTGTAGTGGAGGCTTCTTCTGCAGTTGGTGAGGCTGACAATGATCTATTTCCAATAGTAGATCTCTAAATGATTATACTTGAAAACCTACACTTGCATGATTCAGCAGGTGATATATTGCAGATCTTTACTCCTTATGATTCCAAGCCACCAAAAGATTTCAAGGACTCTAGATCAGAAATTTCTGAGGAGAACCTTATTTTCCATTGAAAGGTGTGGATATGCATGTATAACTTCATCACCCACACCCTGATAGGTGAACTTCCAAACCGGGTGGGATCTCTCTGCCACTGGCTAGTAAGCTTGCGGCCTGGTGGGGTGGACTCTAGGATTCTCCATGCACTAGCCCGAGACTTTCTTGTTGAATAGGAATGCATGGAATAGTAGGATATTGATATTTCCTAGAAGAAACAAAAGTTTGAGGGTTCAAAGGTTCTCAAGGAGGCTGAAGGATAGATCACTCACCTAGAGGGTCTAGCATAGGAGCATGTAATGTTTTCAGCTACTCAAACTAAGATCACTAATAGTTTGAAGGTCCAATTGGTAGAGGATGAGTCCATGGAGGAATAAGATACATCCATGGTGGATTAGTTCTAGGATGAATATAATTGTTAGGGAATCAGAGATAAATACATATTTTCTAAGTCTGATAAAGAGAAAGAAGACTTGGAAGAGCGGCAGTGGACCCTGGAGGCCACTCAGCAAAGGTTGGACACACTAGAGCCCTCAATACCTAGGGTTGGTCTCTAAAGAAATTTTTCAAAGGATAGGATCCAATATGTGCATGGACCTCTAAACTTTTGATTGTTTGATTTTTTTATGCTTTAACATGTTTCTTTATTCACACTTCAATCATTTTTATGAGATAACAAATGACCAATCCCTAATCTGACATGATCCATGCTCGGTGTGAGAAAAAAGGGATGACCATATGATTTCTCATTTATATGAGAATGCTAGATGATCATATAACACTCGAGGTCTACTATTATTAACTAACCACTATGATTTTTCAGGCTAAGATAGGCTATAGATAAAGAATGGGGCTCTCAGAACAATCGACTTTCTTTTTCATTGTGCTCTAGTGCATGAAAGGGGTACTTCTAGGGGTGTTGAATTCTACCCGAACAAATGGGAATGAAGAGTGTGAATCATGATTCCCAAACCCCATAACATAATGGAAGTGGTGTGATGGTATAGGATAACTATTGACCAATTTTAAAATACATAATTTGTACCGGTTAACTGAGTATGGGGATAGACAAATAAGGGTCATTCACTAACCATGTTTGAAACACAGAACCAATCTCAGAATGTCTTCCAAACCCCTTCGAGATATTAGACCAGGATGATGGGTGGTCTATTTTGGCCAAACACCTTGTCTTTGTGGGGTCCCGTTAGATGTGGAGGAGGATGAGGATCTAAATAAAGGGCATGAAAAGTATGACAATGAAGTGATGGAAATTTAGAATGGATTCAAATGCTCCTGGAATTACACCACTATATCTTAGAGAGCATTGGTTCGTGTATCGGTATGAATGAAATTAAAACTCATATTCCAGGGGAGAATCATCTTAGATGTTAGGCGATAGTCAAAGAACATGAACAATGTGATAAGTGATCGAAACCAAAGGAAAGGACCTCTCAGGTGAGGGCCTAAGATGCCTTGCAGTTTTACGCCATGAAATGAGGGTGATAAACATGAAATTTAACATCATAATGTGAGGACATTGGATATGTAGCTTAACTTCATATGGTAATTAAGAGGCATCGTACAATTTAACAACAAGTAACCAGGACGCATCTCATAGTTTAATGTCATGTTACTGGGATATGGAGTGTGGGGGATTATTCATGGTGGTGCCCAAAATTTCTTTCGCATGTCAAATCAAGAGGGAATCCCGTGTTCATTAAACAGGATAAATTCATAGTTTATAATCATGAAAAAAGGATGTATTGAAACAATGTGAATGATACCCATCCAAATTCAGGATTTGAGGGTGAAGAAGGGTAGCATGAAGGGGAACCCCACACTGAGAAACATAATCTGGGGTGGGTTACATATAGTATAAGGCTGTGATGCTTAGACCTCGGGAAGGGTGTCTCAAAGTAATGTGTGAAACATCTAAGGAAGGTTACACGATATGAAAGGAGGGGTCCAAGGGTACACTTGATTCTGCGTAAAACTCCATTGAGACAATTCACATGTAGTTTAAATTCATGATGTTATGACTTGGGTTTTACTCCTAGTTTAAGGTCATAGAGATTGAACCATGGGGTGCCCTAAAGTATTTGGAATAGAAAAAAAGATTATTAAACCAAAATGAATAAAGGGACAAGAAGGAATTCATTCCATGGGAAATTTAAGGGGTAGGTTGAAAATTATTTAAAGTCATGCTTCTTGGAACAAAGGGGGAACAGGTGTTTCTGGAAAGAGTCATTTATGGCATAAAGAGTGATAACCCGATGTGAATGGAGGATCAAAAGGAACCTTCACCACACAAAGCTTATAAAACAATACCCTAGATTGATACATGACATGGATGAGGGTCAACACCGATGGGGGATACCCTCTCAAATGAGGGTATTGAATATTCTCATACTTCGGTATGAGGCATCCTAAGTTTACACAAGGTAACACTACAGTTTAACATTCTATGTTGAGGATGTTGGCAAGCTTGCACATCAGGTTGCTCATTCTTTCCTTCCTTGTATTAGGATATGATGGAATCTCAGCCTGTTGATGGGTCAAGGTAATTAAATGGGGATTATACCAAGAAGGAGTCCCATGGTATATTTTGGGGTGACTACACCATAGGTAATGGATGGTTTTGTGGTGAATATGTAGCTGGCACTAGATACAGAAATTATAGGTTCCACTACATATCCCATGAGTATGGGAATCAATCCACATGTAGTTATAGAGGTGAATCCACATAGTTTAAGTCTATATGGCATAGACCATGAAAAACAGTTTAGATCCATGTTTTTTTGGAGTGTGGGAAATCAATTTAAAGTCATGATGTATGTATTATAAAAGTGTCTGCTTCAAGAATTATTATGTGGTATAAAAAATGTAAAACTTGATGTGAATGTGCCAAGGGAATTCCACATACCACACAAGTATCAGGATACAAATAGAAAATAATTTAAGGTCATAATTCTTAGATAAAAATTGGGTACAAGGGGCCTGAAGGGTTAATAAATTTGTAGTTGGGTCCAGAGATAAGAAGTTTTTTCATCACTACATATCCCATGAGGATGGTAATCAATCCATATGTAGTTATGAAAGACAACATGGTAGATGACCAATGCTGGTAGGGGATATCCTCTCTGGTGATGGAATTTAAAGCATCCCATGTTTGGGGAATGGGGTAAATATTATCTCTAATTTAGAGGCATCCCTATTTAAAACAGAGTAATAACGTAGTTTAAGTTTTTGCATTAAAGATGTTTTTTATCCCATATTTATTGTAAGGGTAATCCTAGTTTGATATAGGGTAAAATCATCCCCGGTTTAGAGGCATATCAAACTTTTCTAGGGTAATATTGTAGTTTAACATCATGCACTGAGGATGTTGGGGATTGTAGTTTAAATTCATACAACTCAAACTATATATCTCTTAGTTTAAGTTCATAGAGTTTATAACATGGATAGGGGATTCTCATAAGGATATATATAGCATCGTGGAGTGAAAAAACCCGATGTGAATGGGGGCCTAAGAGGCCCTGCACCACACCACATATTCCTAAGAAAACTCGCATACAATATAAAGTCGTGATGCTTGGACTTGGGACTCTTAGTTTAAGTTCATAGAGTTCAGGCATATGAGGCTCTTAGTTTATGGTCATAGAGTTTTGATCATGGAGTGAGTATTCCCAATGAACTTGTATAGTGTGCTAGAGTAATAAACCCTATGTGAATGAGGACCAAGGAGGCCTATCACCACACCACACATTCCTGGGGAGGATCGCACATAGTTTAAAGTCATGATGATTGGACTTGGGACTCCTATTTTAAGTTCATAGAGTTTAGACCATTATAGCTTAGTTTAAGGTCATAGAGTTTGAACTATATAGTGAGTATTCCAACTAAAAGGGATAGTTGTGGCATGACAGAAATAACTTGATGTGAATGAGGACCAAGGAGGCATGATCCACACTACACATTCCTAGGGTAGACTCACATATAGTTTAAAGTCATGATTTTGGGACTTGGGATCCTAGTTTAAGGTCATAGAGTTCGGACCATGTGCTCCTCTAACATGAAGTATAGCTTGAGAAACTCGGTGTTGGTAGGAGGTGTGATACACTATCCATCCATGGTGATCAAAGAGTATGCTTCATTGGAATAGACATTATGAGTGATGTAAGGTCCTTCCCACTTGGGATCCAAATTTGGTGGCTTATTTCCAAGTATCATTGGCATTCTGAGAGCTATTGTTGCATCACCTTATAGAAAAGAGAGGAGTTGTACCTTCTTACTTAATTATCTCACTATCTTGTATTAGTGACTCTCAAGATTATTAAAGTCCTAGAGCATATTCTCTTCGAGTTCTTACAGCTCATCTAGATAGACTTCTTCAAATTTTTTTGGCATATTTTGGTCATAAATAGTTATTCGTAGTGATGGAAACTGAACCTAAATGGGCAGAATACCAATGTTCCATACACTAGGGAGTATGGAGTCACTTGGGTGGAATTCTAATTTGTCATCTGATAGGCCTAGATGGTGTTGGGTAGATTTTATGACCAAATTTTCTTGTTCTGGTCCACCATCTTCTGCAAAATGTTATAAAGGGTCTTGTTGAATTCATTGATCAGTCCATTTTCTTATGCATGTTAGTGGGAAGTATGGTTGGATCAAATGATGTACTTGGAGTACAAATTCTTCTGCTTAGTATCCCATAAGTTGGTTCCATTTTCGGTGAGAATGGAATGAGTAATTCCAAATCAATAAATGATATAGGAGATCATGAATTCAATCACAGATCGGACCTTGAATTCCTTGAGTGGAATCACTTTTTCCCACTTGGATAAGAAATCCATCATGGTCAGAATGAACCTACACTGGCAAGCTATTATTGAAAAATATGGTCCAACAACATCAAGTCCTCACACTGTAAAGGTAAAATAATACTTGGGGGTGTTGAGGAGCTTCAGTAGTCAACGCACAAAGTTGGTATGGATATGGAACATATAAAACCTCGTGGAATACTCAACGAAATCTTGAATCATAGTGGTCCATAAGTATATCAAACTCTAAATCTAGTGGGAGAGCTTCAATCCCACCTGATGGGTACTATAGGACCTAGAATGAACTTCCTTAATAACCTAGGGAATCTCATATCTTTAGATGGGATAGAGGATAATTCCATAAAATCCACATCTATATAGATTTGATTCAAGGTTAGGCCCACTCTGTAGAGTAAAAACACTTAATGTTGACGGATTCACTATTTCTTATCTTGATCTGGTGGGATAATTCCATCCTGGAGATACTAAACAAAAGGAGTTTTCTAGTTGGGTGTTTCCTTCACTATGGGGGAAATCGAGGTCCCTGACATAGAAGCATTAGAAATCATATGGTTTACCCATTTTCTATCATTATTATCTAAAATGATGGGAGATATGACCCTATAATGTGTCATATGAATGAATTGGTTATCTTGGTCAAGCTCTGCAAGATAGGTGGCTAGACTAGCTAGGGATTTGGATCAACCATTCTGTGATCGAGGGATATGACTCACCTCTATTTGAGCTGGAAACTTAGTCATTAGCTTAAGAGTACACTCAAGAAGGGTCATGGTCTCTGGATTTATGATGATGTAGTCACCATTAATATATTTGATGACTAATTCAGAGTTTCCCTTTACATGAAAGTGGGGTAAAACAATCTCTAGGTCCAGATCAAGACCAGTAATGAGATCTTGATACTCTGACTCATTGTTGATGCAACCTTCTAATAGAAATAACAAGTATGGAAGGATATCATATGAAGAGGTGATGAATATGATCCCCAAGCCTACTCTATTGAGCTTGGGATCATTGATCCTTCTACCAATTGAACTCTAGGAGGCACCATCGAAATTCATTTGCAAGCACAAAAATTGAAAGGATAGCTTTTTCTGGGAAATCGACATCCAAAGGCAATTATTCAGGGGTTAGATGGGTGGCCAAGAAGTCTTCCAATGCCTGAACCTTGATGGATTTATATGGAATGAACCTGTTGTTGAACTATTAAAGGATCACTTCCTAGCATGCATTTCATCCTATTAACATGGGGAGATTCAGGATATACTTCAGTAGGTCTACATGGGACACCAGCTATATCTCATAATGCTACAAATAATGCTGCAACTTCTACACTACAAAAACTAGTGTAAGGAATATCTTCTAGATATGATATTATCTAGTCTCCATTTCAAGAAGCATGTGACTAATATAGTATAAATTGTTCTCTCTACCCTCATTGTTCTTCTAGATAAGAAGGGCCTCGAGGGACTGTTCCAGGGCAGCCACGTAAAGGAACATGGGCTTCCCTAATATGGGTGGAATCATAACTAGAGGTTGTAGTATATATCGCTTGATTTACTTGAAGGTGGTCTAACATTCCTCATCTCACTAGTTTATGGTTCCTTTCTTCATGATCCTCAAAAATGGATTACATTTACTGGCCAGATTCAAGATGAATCAGTGTATATAGGCCAACTACCTTGAAGACCCTACAACTCCTGAAGGTTTCTTAGGGGAGGCATTTGGCTGATTAATTTGATCCTCTCTGGGTTTATCTCATTGCCTCTACATCTAACAACGAATACAAGAAACTTCCCAAAGGTAACCCCAATGGCATACTTTAATGTGTTCATCTTCAAATTCTAGGAGTAAAGGAAGTTTAACACTTTCTCAAGGTCTTTCAGATGGTCCTTACATTGGGGGGGGTTTTACCACCAAGTCATCCAAATAACATTAAACCAAATTTCTAAGGATCAATTTGAAGATGTGGTGGATGGCTCGCTAATAGGTGGATCCTACATTCTCTAGATCAAAGGGAATTACCTGATATCAAAAGGTCTCTTGCAACACCCTGAAGGAAGTAGAATTTTTATCCTCCAGGTCCATCTAGATGTGGTTGTACCCAAAAGTTCCATCCAAAAAGTAGAGAGCTTGGAACCCAACTATAGAATTGATCAAGAACTCTTTCACTAGAAGGGGAAAATCATCCTTCGGGAAATGGACGTTGAGGTCACATAATTCAATAAACACTGTGATTTTCCCATTCTTATTCATGTATGAGATGATATTGGCTAGACACTTGGGGTACTAGACTTCCTTGATGAAGTTTTATTTGATAATCTTATTGAACTCAGCCTCAACCATGGCACAATGAGAGGGATGAATTTTTCTGGGAGGCTAGTTAAACCCATGATGACCCACCGAGAGACCAAAATGGTGGATAGTGACCTGAGGGTCTGGTCCTATAATCTTATTATAGCTCCAGAAAAATACATCACAATGCTTCTTTAGGAAATCCACATACTATTGTTGCTCCTCTAGAGGCATGGATGCACTAATTAGTATTGTCCTCGGATCTTTCTAAGTGCCAAGGTTCACCTGGATCAACTCATTGGTGGTGGTGGAGACACCCTATTTCAATGTGGTATGAGAAACCTCTAAATCCCCTTCATTTTTTGAGGTAGGATAATTAGTGGGAGGAGACAATTTATCGAGGCTAGAAGATTCAGGGGAAGCACTGGTTTCTACTTGGTCAGACATGGAATCTTCACCAAGGGACCCCTACCCTAATGACATAGAGGCAACATAAGATATCGAACCAATTCCATTAGGACTTCGACTATGAGTCCCATTCTTAATTTCAAAGTAATGTTGGTAGTTCAGATTCCATAAATTCAACCCTAACCTATAGAACAAGTAGAAATGTCGCAAAATGGTGGCCATGGGGCAAACCTCTCGATACCTTATAGGAGTGTGGGATTCTGGGATCACTCGGGCCTATCTCGTGTAAGATTGTGAGGTAATATAAAAACATTCCTTCCTTTTAGGGATGTAACATCCATTTATCTTAGAAAAAAAATAAAATTCCTAATTCTGGTTTTGTGGCCCCCAAATGATAAATCGGGAGAATGAAAGCATCATCCGAGTCTACTCATATATTTTTTATGGTGTTTATGCACTCAATCTCAATGGTCTAAACCTACTTCCCCTCCTTATTATAATAGTCAGCATTCAGATAGTTGGATTTACAGGAGTCGGAGGGATACACATCACCTTATAGTACCCCTACTTGACCATTGAGGAAGTATTTGAGAGACTGATGATATGAGTATGGGACTTCCATGTGCAGATGAATCCAGGGCCTACCAAATAGTTCATTGTAAGTAGTATTATGTGAGACTTTCATGAATTTAGTTCTTTCTATAAATCCTCCAAACTAGGTCTTAATTTGAATCCTACCACACACTTTATGCTCGGTCCTTTCAAAACCCCAAATCTTTAGGTTAGAGGGATTCAAATATTCTTTGGTTATTCCCACCTTAGGGAGTGTCTGTTTAGGGATGAGGTTAATCCCAGAACCCATGTACACTAAACAACAACAGATCTCCATGCCATTAAACTGGTCTATGATGTAAATAGGGAAATTTTGACCCTACATGAGGGGGCCCTCATCCTCTTTAGATAATGATATGACATCTTGGAATTCCTCTTACACAACCTCTTCTACATAGTAGGTATCTAAAATAGCTACTTTTGGTTCAAACTAAAGGGAAATATTCAAGGCTTCTACAAGGGACTCAAACATTTCTTTCAATAGGTGGAGGGCCTCAAGGATAAAGAGCCTCATAGTTATGCTAGCAATGTTCTTTAACATATTGTATTTCATTCCAAAGGCATGTTTATTCTTAGAGGGGGAACTCCTTGGAAAGAGGAACTATGAGTTTTGTCGATTATATCGTAGGATTCTGGAAGGTACTAGAAATATCCTACTACTAACTAGATGAATTGCTCTGAACCAATTTCAGCTGAATTTTGGATAGCTGAGGCCTAGCTATACATGGATGTGGCTAACCATGGTGCAGTCGTAGCTAGTCTACCCGGTCAATTAACACAGTTAGCTATGACTGATCTGTTTGATCAGTTAACACAGTAAAATATGGTAGCGTATCTGATAGAGCGGACTAGGATGACTAGGCTTGCTAAGCTCTGCATGGAACCTACTGCCTAGTTTTGGTAGCATTCATGGCTCGGTTTGAATCATTGTACTAAGAATTTTGGTGGCTTACATATCCTTAACCAATACTTAACTGGAATTGTATAGAGGCACTTGGGGGGGTTTACCTGGTATTCCTCATTATCAGGTGCCATGAATGGATTCTCTAATTTGACATCATTTACAGAGGTATACTCTTTCTCATCATCAGAGGGGTCCTCCAATACTGGGAATACCATAGGGGTAATTCCCAACTCAGGGGGCATGAAATAACCAAGAGTGTGGGATGTATTTGGCACCGACGGGGGACTCTAGTTTCCCTTGCATTGTTCGTGCCTTCTCTTCTAATATTTGGAAGGTTTTGAAGTGGATATATAGGCATTAGGAGAGGAAGACATGATGACCATAAGAATTTATAGCCTACCAAGGTTGGAATGGATGACACCGTGGGCACAAGAAAATTCTCTACAAGCCAACCAATCATTATAATTCTAGGTTCCACGGTTGGAAACGTACAATAATTCACCTAAAATCCTCATTGACACTACCGGTCTCAGCAAAGATATGTGACACATGTGTCGGTATATCACCCAACTTGACCAAACCATTATCCACTTGGTCCTAAATCCAATACTTGAATGCATATAATTCTTTTATGGTATGTTTTAGGATCTTATGGTAAGTTCAATGGTCATGGTGGTCAGTGATTTTAGCTTCCTAAGGCCTCCTACACTCTAGTAGCTTCAGAATACCCTTTTCTAAGGCACAAATGAAAAAGACCAAGACCTATTCATTCTTGAAATAATAGGTTTGGTTTCTTCTATATGGGATGGGAACTATGGGGGAAGGACTTGTCGAGGGTCAAGAGCCCGATGAGGGGATGGAGCCACATTCTCTCTTCTATAAAGCTACCCTTGGAGAGGCGGTGCCTACTGGTTCTACATTGGGTGAGGTTTCACTTGGTAGGGCCGCTACACTAGGCAAGGCTCTTCAAGAAAAGGTTCCAACAACTCTAGCTACTTGGGGGGACTCAACCGATACTATGGTGATAGTCTCTACTTTGGTATCTCTCCTCACAGGAGCTACAAAAGGAAATGGGGGTGATTGTTTATCCTGCTGTAAGGCTTCTTCCAAATGTTGTGCCTTATCAGAAAACTCCAAGAATCAACTTGGAAAGTTTTGACTGATGAGGATAGGGACCAGATCAGTATTTTCATTCTTCACACACATCGTTAGAAGCTACTCTTATATTAGCTGTATGTAGATAGAGTACTTGAGGCCTTTCCACTGGGAAACAAAATCTACAACTCACTCATTAAGAATTTTCTTGCACTTTAAGAGGTCATCAATACTTTTCTTTCACATGGTGGATCTAAATGGTAGAGAAACTACATGTGAAGGTATTCTAAACTAGCGGTGGACCCTATAGGTAATTGGTTATACCATGTGAATTCAACTCCTTACAATTTCTAGATGAAACAATGGAGCTTGGTGGCCTCCTTCTACTTTAGGGTTCCCAGCATGGGTCTGCATCTTGAGATGAAGTGGGTAAAATTCTACAATGGGTCTATCATTCCATTGAATGGGGAAAATATAGGGTTCCCAAACTCTAGGGGTTCTCTCATGTTGTCCACCCTTGTAGGGTATGGCTTTCCATCATGTGGGATTACCACCTATTTCATCTTTAGGGCCTCAATGAAAGTAGTGAGGGTGGCTATAAAATCATATTGGTGAGGATATCTACCTTGATGAGTATTCCTAACCACCAATGTGTTGACAAACTCATCAACTTGGTAATCATGCTTAGAAGCTTGTAGAGTGGCTTGACCTAGTTCTCGAGGAGGATAATTATTATACTCGGGTGGGTTTGGAAACTCGTACCTCAGTTTCTTTCCATATACTCCTACCTCTTCTCTATCTAGATTCATAGAGTTTCTGAGCTTGACTAGGGGAAACTGGCTAATAAGGACATGTTTCCCCATTATAGGAGAAATGATATCTCGTTGGTAATTTCCATAATCCAGACACTGATTTTCCATGATATTAGTGATGATCATCTTCTATTCATCAAGATGTTGAAGCAAGAAAGCTACCATGGGATCTCCCTATACTTTTGGCACAACATATGTTGGATCAAAGGGCCCAAATTTCTATTTACCCTTTTTAATATACTGACCAGGATGAAATTTCTCATTGGGTGGATACACGAGGTTGAGAACCTACCTCTGATGGATGGTACAGGCACCTGTATGAGGGTCTACCTGGTTCTTTTCTACCCCTTGGGGTGGGTTATTCCCATAAAAACCTATGTTAGAGCCCCTATTCTCAAGCAGCTTAGAAAGGTACATGTTTACCGTAATGGTACTCGGAGGGGAACCCTCATTATTGATGGGTAGGTTAGGATGTTGTAATATAGGGCTGAAGTGGAGAGAACCATATTGTCCCCAGCCCCTAATCTACACATGAAGAGATTCCAATTCCATAATTTGGTAGAGCACTATGAGTCTCTTGAATCATCCCTATTAGAGGATCTAACGGTATCCAAATGACACAGGGAATTGATCCACTGGGAGTGTGGCCAACTCAACCCTTCGGTACTACTGATCAATGTCCTTGAGGCTCCCCAGGATTCTTGAGTAAGTCAACTAATGATTACGGAGGTAGTGAAGGATCACCCAAATGATCTAGCATAAACACATAGTTTGGCCCTCAGTAATTGATTCTAGGATGTCAAAGTTGGGGGTTTCTAGTGACTATAAAACCACTAACAACTAGTCAGTGGCCATAACCTCCCACGGGCCTTCTTATTTAGAGGAAGGTTCCTACTCTTAGTTGTCCCATGATCCAGTCAGTGATGGTAGGGAGATATGTGGCGGCACTGATATGGATTAGTTATGTGGTGGTTTGACTAATGGGGAGTCACTACATAATTCATCTCTTTACTTTATGTTAGATAGCCTCTCAAGGGTGGTACCAATCACATCATCACATCCCTATAGGATGGGATATTTAACACTACCTCATGGGTGAGGGAAGCAGCGCTTATTTGTGGATTGGAAGACTTCTCACCACCTATAGGAGTTAGACCAAATCAATATAGATCTCATATGCCTTGTGTAGAGGTAAATGAGAGGGAAACTGGTGGTGATGGAGATGGATGCACCATGAGCCCCTGGAAGGGGCCCTAAACTTACTCCACTTGTATATACCTCTGTAGGGATCTAGAGATCATGTGGACTTCACCTTTCAGAATAGAAAACTTCAACTATCATTCTTCTTCCTCGTACTCTAGAAATCAAGGTGGAAAATCCATTATCAAGTCATTTTTTCCTCAGAATCAGATAGGTCAATGAGGTCAATTATGAATTGGTGTTTCCTAGGATTTCTCCTTCAGTGGTGAGTGTTCACCCTTCTTCCCCGGGATGTTTCTTTATGGAAGGGTACCTTATTGGTATGGGGAGGTCCTTCATGATGGGAATTTGGAGTATAGGTAGTACCTTTATACTAGTTGTTGAAGGAGTGGGGAGGAACTCCACTTGAGTTGAAGATAGTGCATTAAGGACCTATGCACTATGTCTCATCATTATGGGTTGGCCCATAATCGTTTTTGGTGGTGCCAACAATTGAAAGAGACAACCTGGTCAACCTATGGGGCAGTTGGGGCCTTGATCCCAATTGGGTGAAGATAGATCCCTATTCATCTATGGAAAGGACCTGATGAGAGGCATCAGATATGGAAAGGGAAACTGGATCCATGGAAGATATCCCTTTTTAGGAATTCTCCTAAGCATGCCCCTAACGTTGGAATTGGGTGGTTCGGACCAGGGCCAGTGGAGTAGGGGAAAAGTCCACCTATTCTTTGGCCTGAGGGACTAGTCATTACTAGCACTGATGGGGCCTAGTGTGATACCTCCTTGGTGGATTTTGGTTAGTATTCATGGATGGGGTGACTCGATCATCCCCTACCTCCTCAACGTAGGAAAGTGAGTCATAGGATTTCACTAGAGAGAGACTCTTGAAGTAGTTTTCTATTGGAATGGGGGTGGTTACCCCTGGTTTGGCCCTCGGGGGTGGCATTTTCAGTGAGGCGCAAACAGCTCCATGTCCTAGTGGCCCATGTCCCTTATGGGAATGACCCCCTCCTGTTTGTACCAGCATACGAGGGTGTCAGTCACCCTTTTTTGGGTGATATTTGAGGGTGAGATAGGGTGTGGGTTCCCAGTAGTTTAAGGCATGGTGTAATTCATGGAAGAGGTGGTGTCATGCGATATCATCACATTAATGTTTCTTCTACCCTAATGCATGTGAGTATTGGGTGGTTGATTTACTTTAGCTTGGGTCCTGTAAGGCATGTGGATTCATCCATTAGTATAGGTACAAGTAAAGTGATGTCCAATTCCCCAACATCATTCAATATTCCCAAGACTAAGAGGGATCTACTCTAACAATGTCACAGACTAAGGATGCCCAATTTCTAACTACCCCAATTTCTTATTGAGTTATATGTCAGGCCCACCATTTTCCTAGTGGGGTCGGGTGCTAGATGTTTGAATCTGGTGAAATTATAATATTTTGATTCCCCAGACATTACTAACCCCCATGTTGAGAAGAAAAGTTTCCCATTAGGTTCACCATTTTGTTTTCCAATGCTTTCATTAGGTCCCACTTATTCATCGACATATGATGTGTGTGCTAGATTTTTGTTTCCCCGTATTCCTACTTTCCAAAGGTGTGTGGATTTCATAACTTTCATAGGCGATGTGTGCTCCTTGATCGAAATGGGATAATGGGATGGCAGTTCCTCCTTTCATGGATTCCTCCTTGAAGCCTGTTTCCTAGTCCCGGTATCTCTCATATATTTTAGTCATGTTTATGGAACTCATTCCTAGTGCCATATCTTTGTGAATGTCGGTTAATTACATCACTTTTTTCTAGAATAGTAGCAAACTTCAGTCAAGAGATTATTCATGTTGGGAATTGTTGGGAATGTTTGTACATTGGGTGCATTGGTAACCTATATTCTTCATCTTGGGAGGGAATCTCATATGAGGAATATTAGGCATGGAACCCAAGACATCCCATGTCAATCATGAGGTAATTAACACCAGGGGTTTAATTATTCTAAGTCTTTTTACCACAAGCATCCCATGTTTCTCATGGGGTATGTGTTTGGGTTGGGTCACAAGTTATACATCCTATGGAGATAGATCGAGAAGTCTGATTGAGACAGATTGGGGCATGAGTTTAATGACTTATGAAGATGGACATAGTTTTAATGTCTTGTGGGTATGGGATGGATGGATCATAACTCCCTATGGAGGAAGACATGGGAGGTTCATCCCTAATAGGGAATATGTCACACCTAGTAGGATTACCAATGGATCAAAAATCCCCTTGATTTGGATCTGGGATGGATGGATCAGAATGCCCCTTGAGGTGGATCTAAGAGGTGTGTCCCTAAGAGGGAAGATTTCATACCTAGATAGTTTTCCAATGGATGAGAGCTTCCCTTGAGAGAGATCCAGGATGGATGGATTAGAACAACCCTTGAGGCGGATTCGGGATGGATGGATCAGAATTCCCCTTGAGGTGGATCTAAGAGGTGTGGCCTTAGGAGTAAATATTTCATTCATGGATAGTTTTCCAATGGATCAAAACACCCCTTGAGTAAAATCTAGGAAGGATGGATCAGAACACCCCTTGAGGTGGATCCGGGAGGTGCATCCCTAGGAGGGAAGATGTAACACCTGAATAGTTTACCAATGGATCATAGGTAGATCCAATATGGATAGATAATTATGCCTCTTGAGGCAGATCTAGGAGGTTCATCCCTAGGAGAGAAGATTTAACACCTGTAAGTTTACCAAATTCATTATTGAACCTCAGTGAGGTATCCTACATACCCTATTTATGAGAGAAGGATCAAAACCCACATAGTTTGATTCCATATTTTAAGGTCATGTGATGGGATTGATCCATGTAGTTTAATTTCATGTGGTAAGGATACTCCTATCATATAAGGAGTGTTAATGAGGGATGGTTTGGTGATTAGACATAGGGGATTCCCTTTTGTGGACTCATATCTAGAAGTGGGAGAGAAGGTGGCGTCCCATGATGATCGTACATAGGGAATCCTATGTTCATCGCACAGGGTAAGTCTATAGTTTTACATCATGTGTTGAGGAAGTTTTCATGCATTTTAACATCATAAAACTAGAATTTATAACTAGGCAGTTTTACATCCTACAACTTAGACGTGGTTGGACTCACTCCTTACCCCTTGGGCTTACATGACCATTTTTCAAGCACCTTTGGATGGGTAATGATGTTGGTACTGCCATGGAGGAGTGTTCAACCACAAGTTCCATGTTAGATTTCCCATGCTCAGAATAAAGAGGGGTTAGAGTACCCATTATTAGAAGAAAAAGGTGGGTGAGAGGCTCTATCCACACTTGGGTTGAAGTGGGAGGACATATGAATGGGTTTCACTAATCACATGGGAACTCGAGGTGCAGTTGAACCAGCCCTATATTGGTGTGGAGGATCTGGGTATTCAACCTTCATGAAGGAGGGTCAGAAGAAGGGAGGAACCATAGAGATTCCTAGGAGAGGTTCTTCACAAATATTAGTGGTTCTTGAAGGTTTATCATGCAAGGCTTGGGGTCCTCACAAAAGTTAGGGGCTTCATGAAGGAGTATGCTTCATGAAATAGGTTGACCCTTCCTCAAAGGGAAGTCCTGATTTGGAAGGGAGTGCTTCATGAAGTCTAAATTCTTTACAAAGCCTCAAGTGCCTGAAAGTGACTTCCTCCTTCATGAAGGGTGTAGACATTTGTGAAATTCATCTCCACCTGGGGTGGAGTCTCTCAAGAACACAAGGGAGGAGGTTTCACAAAGCTTGGGTACCTTGGGTGATCCATTTTCCTTTTGTTTACAAAGCCTATGAGGTTCATGAATCAGGATTGGTTTTGGGATTTGAAAAGTCAAGAATCATTCCTAAAATTTCATACTAAAGGGGTATTTATAGTAAATGTGTTTTAAAAATATTATAGGCATTCACGAAGTGGGGTGATCTTCATGAAGGGGAACAACTATATGAGTCTAAGAGTCGTATTCTTGGAGATCACAGTCAATCATTCACACATTTGTGAAGTGCTCCATAACTCTAAATTTCATTTATGTGGGGGTTACTATCACACCTTCACGTGTTCAAAAATGATACCCATGTCCGAAGAGCTTCATGATCTCTAACCATTCATAAAGAAGCTGTGATTTGTGAAATAGACCCTTTTAAAGGGATTTTAGATCATTTTGGCTTAGATTTGCTCTAAACCATCCATTCCTTCCTTAATAATTCCCATGGTATACATATTTCAATGCCAGCAAGGGTAGGGAATTGTGAAAATTAATGTCCTAAGCATCAAGGTAATATACCCCAGAATAATATAAGGGTTCATGGTCAAGCTTATTCTATTTCTATGATCAAAGTTGAATGATTAATGTTCTTTTGTATTTGGATTTAGGAATTATATTTTAGAAGTATTTTATCAATGATATTCTCAAAATAAGAATCATAAAATGTATAAATATTTTACTATGATAGTTTTTCTATAATTATTTTAAGAAATATATTAAATGGTACCGATGACCAATAAAAGTGATACAGTGGAAAGTTGATCTTTTTAGAAAACACATGATCAAGGGAGGATAACACTTAATACATGACTAATGTTGAGATAATAATGATAAATAGATGCTTATGGGAATGTATTGGTGACCTTGAAATTAGTGAGTGATTTTATTGTTTATGTTGTCTTTCCTAGAGTTTGTTTCATTTTTGGAATTATTGAATAAATTTGATAATTTGAGATTTTATTTAAAGAATAAGGAGAAAAATAATTTTTAGAATCATGCATTTTTTCACTAAGGTTTTAAGGTGATCAATGTATTCATATATTTTGTATGTGACATTAAGATATACATTATGTTGTTTTGGGAATCTAATGTTAAGTTGATTTTTTAAATTTAATGACCTTCCTTATAAATTTTGGGACTTTGAATTTGACAGACATATTTTGGATGAGACTTAAGGCTAACTATTTATGAATTGGATTAAGTTAAATTTTGGGGTTATTGTTGAGGTTTTATAAATTAGTTTATTATTAGACAACTCATGATAACCATTTTGGTCTTGGAAGATATCTAGATACAGGAGGAATGAATTTTTATCCATTTTATAATCCATTTAGAGTTACTTATTGTGCTTCAATCATAAAAATTCATTTTAGATATTCATTTCTTAGAGTAATAAATAAATTTGGAATTGATTTAATCATAACCAAAGGATGAAATTATGATTATGAAATATAAATATATCAAGTAAGTATATTTTCTTATGTTCTCATATGGTAAAAAGATCCCTCAACTATAGGAAAATGATCTTGAAACATACAAATTATCTTATTTCATTTATATTTGATGAATCAAATGATCTCTTAACTCATTAAATATTTATGGTTTTTTGTCCATTCACTTTATTATGATCAATGATCTTTATCACTCTCCATAATTAGTTATGCTTTTTTTCCATTTCCATATCATCACTTTCAACCAATGTTCTCCCATTTGTAAACCTAGTTATGTGTTGTTCTAGATGACCTTCGTACTTAGCTTTCCCTCTTATAAATATTATATTTTATTAACCCTTTTATGATGTGGGTTTCCAATAAAGGTTTTTTAAAATTTCAAACCCTTGATTACTGAGATCAATATTAAATTATGAGGATGAGATTTATTTAAGAGGGTAGAATGTAACACCCCAATATTCTAAAATAATAAAAAAAATAGATAGCATATGATACATGCAACACTAAGCTTAAACAACCCATGAAATATATTTATTTAAATATAATCTCTTTAATTGCATATGATACACGCAACCCCGGGTCAAAATGAATCATATTATAGTATATTGTTGTAAACCAATCGTTAAATTGGAGGGTATGAATAAGACTAACTAAATTATACAAATTATATGGTTTATACATGTATAAAATAAATTAAATGTATATCTATTTATTATAAATAAAATAAGACTCATTTTAAATAAAATGAAATGTTTTCTGAAAAAAACTATATTTTTCTAAAAGGCGATTTCATTTCACTTTGCGCGCATATTTTAAAATTAATTTTAAAATTTTTAGATAATTTATTTTATAAAATTAACTTTATTCTTGAAATTATCATTTCTAAATTATCTTATAGTGAGTTTTGATAATTTTTTGAAAAGATTAATTTTTTGATGAATAGTAAAAAAATACTTTTTTTATTGAAAACTACCTTTTTGTCTAAATAATTTAAATGTTCCATTTTGATATAAAATTATTTTAAAAGTAAAATTAGTTAAATTATATTATATATAATAAAATTTAGTTTAGTATAATCAATTTCATATTGAATTTTGATATTAAATCTTTCTATATTTATTATAATTTTCTCTTTGGAAAACTATTTTTTTGTCGCGTCTATGGGTTTAGTTTTAAATTAAAATTTTCAAATTATGTGAGTTGAATTTGATAAAATGGATTTAATATATATAATAAAAATAATTAATATTAGTAAATAATGTCAAATTAATTTTTTATCAAGATAATTAGTAGAAACAATAATAAATTAATTAAAGGGGTTAAGGTTAAAATGAGGTTTTGTGCATTGCGCTTGTGTTAAAAGTAATTTTATACACACATAGAATTTTTATTAGATAAATTATATTTAATATTTATAATAAGTGGGTAAAAATTATATAATAATTATAATTTTATTTTAGTATTAATGGATAAATTACCTAGGTTAAAAAAATACTAACTAGCGTAATGAAAACTAAAATGGTAAAAGTGATTAAAATTAAATACTAAGGAATAACATGTTTAAAACATGTGTTGTTTTATGTTTCATAGGTTTATATTGACCTTAACTTCTCTATAATCCATTATTTTTTAATTTTTAAGTCACTTGGGGTGAAAGTGACTTCCCATTATTGAATAGTTTTGAGTATTTATAAAAATTTCACTCCTCTTTAATTATAAAAGGGCACTCACTCCCCTTGATTCTCCAAACCTATCAAGCCCTTTGGCATTACCAAACCCTATAAAAATCCCAAAAAAAATATTTTATCCACATTTTATATCTACTGTGTAACACCCTAAGATTTTACGGTATGTATCCTTTTAAATTTCATTTCTTCAACAGCATAGATTTCACATAACACCAAGCTTAAAGGAACAATGATACACAATTAAATATCATTGTTTTAAAATGAATGTTATAACCTAGTCATTAAATTGGTGGGACCAAATAGTATTAACAAAATTAATAAATTTATATATTATATATTTAATCAAATGTTTTTAAATTAATCCAAATTATTTTATAGGCAAAATATAAGAATGAATCCAATTTTACGCATTAAAAGGCTATATTTTTTCTAAACACAGTTTTACCGCCTTTTAATAGTGAAGTTTTTTTAAAAAAAAATTTTGAAACTTTTATAAATTATATTTAAAAAAATAAAATTCATTTTTAAAATCAGAATTTCAAAATTATCTTAGGTTGAAATTTTGGTATTTTTCGGAAAAATATTTATTTTTTAGTGAATAAGTTGAAAATCCTGATTTTTATAAAACTGTCATTTTTATTATATTAATAGCCTATTTATTATTTAAATATTAAAATCACCTATTAAATTATAAATAAAATTTGTGCATCTTATAAATGGTAATATGATATAATTATATCATAGTATAAGTAATTAAATGTTTTAGAAATTATTAATTAAGTGTTGATATTTTTATAAAACATAAATGTTTATTTTTAGTTTTATAATTAATGTAATGATTTAAAAGAAAATTAATTTTGATAAAATTTATTCATAAATTAATACTTTGTTATCTTATTATTATAACATAATTTTATGAGATCTTTGTTAATATTTTAAAGTGCCATAAAATTAGTTATAATTATAAAATTGGTGTTTTTTGAATAAATAATGATTTTAATTAAAAATTAAATTTATCATATTTAAAAAATTATTTTTATAAAATGGAGTCCATTTTTTAATTCTACATAACAAAAAATTGTTAGGGTGAATTGTTTGTATTTTTCTAAAATACATGAATTTTGTGAATAGTAAAATACGGTAATTTACGGTATAAATACATTATAAGTTAAATATGATATTCCTTGAGTCATTGATGATTTAATCACCATAATATAGAAATACCCTTCATTATTTTAATATATTTAGTGATAATTCTCAAACAATTTATAGTCTTTATCCAAAATAATAAACAATTGAATAAAATATTCAAAAAACACCCCTCTCCTCCGCTATAAATACCTCCCCTCACCACCTCTTCTCCTCACACCTCTTAAGACTTTAAGCTTGTCCAATTACTAACCTATACTGTTATCAAGACTCTTACCCATGTATAGGAGGTTCTGGTCTCAACAAAAGACCAAAACCAATTTCCCTAAGATGATTCTTAAGGAGACGAATTCAAGAGGTAAAAACCTCTTTCCTTTTATTTTAATTTCTTTTCAATTTATTTTCTTTTATTATCCTTCCCCCACCTCCTCTATCCAAAAATTAATGATAAATCCATTATCTTATATATACTGGAATTTTATTATTTTAATTAAAAATCCACCATCATTTTTTTCTCCCTTTCCTTTTATTTTAAAGATGAAAACATCGTTCATGAGGTGCTGATTTACCACCTTTTTGGACGATGTGTTTTCATTTTTCTATTATGCCTTCAAGGTGGTTCATAAAACCATTTTTATAGTTAAAAAAATATTTTAATATGTGTAATAAAACTTATTTAATGTTCTAGAACTAGTATATATACATAATATTTATTCATAACACAAAACTAGTACATGATGCTTGAAAAACCGCCAAATTAATCTAAAAGATTATCACTAACATCTTATATAATGATTCATCCTCACCCCAAATAAACAAATGACTTATATAACCATTTAATATTTTTTAAGATCATTAATAAAATATAATTTCTATTCTAGAAAACTATTTTTATTTTACATGATCTTTCATGTGCATATAAAAGTAAATCGATCATGAAAACCAAGGAAATGAACGCTCCCAAATGATAAAATTGTATTTTATAACTAAAAAAAAGGACATATATGAACTTAATAAAATTATAATAAATAAAATAAATGTATAAAAGGTTTTTAATTAATTAATTGATGAATTTAATATGATTATTCAGGCCATTAAGATCAAGTACAGAACACATTCAGACATAAGTTAAGGGTTTTCTCATCTCACCTTTATTTATGTGAGATATGCCTTATTCGCCACTATTTATTGTGTGTGGTGTCTTTATGATGAAATTGTATGTATAATATCATTAATATATTTATATTCATGTTATTCAATGTTTATTTTTATGATCATTAATTTTATAAGGCATACAGTTTGACTATTTTCATAGCAGTAAGGGTTTCTTCCCAAACCTCCATTTTTCATTATAGTTATGATATCTCTCTCTTTACCCCAATTTAATTATTAATTATTTTTTATATAATTATTATAAATTCTATTTATATATTCTAAACTCATATATCTTGATAATTTCAACTTTATTTTATGGGAGAATACATGTTTTATAAGGTTACCTTTTCAATTCTTCATGTTAAGCAAGCTTGATTGAAGGGAACTTCCCAATTTCTAACCCATTTTCAAGTACCATCCATAATATATTTTGAGACACCATTATTTTAGTCATTAAAAAATATCTTTTTTCATTCCTATTTTTATATAAACAATTATGAATTTTTCTATTTTAAATACTCTTTTATATTTTCACTTAAACCCCACTGAATTGGCCCATTTATAAAGTCTCTTAAAAACTATTTTTATATGTTTTCACTTTAGTTGGGAATAATTTATACCTAAAATGTAATTTCTTTGTCCTTCCCTTTTATTTTCTAGGATGTTCATGTTTACAATCTTATTTTTTGACAAATAAAAATTATTTTCAAAAAGAACTCTTCTTTCCAAAGTAAAAGGGTATTTCTCAATAATTTATCAATGATTTTAGTAGAGTATTTTCATCTATGATTATGATTCAAATATTTTAAGTGGTATGGGACACTTTTATTTAAATATATTTTTCAAAAAATTTATTATTTGACATGTGAGGAATGCATTGGACTCAGTAAATGATGGTTGGGGCCCGTTATATCCCCTCAATGCATCGATAGGTCTCATGAGACAAACTAGACTGAGTTTTGAACGATTCCTTATCCATTTATGTATACTTATTGGTCGAGGACTTGATGGTATGTTTATGATGTCTGTAATTATGCCTTCCCTCATTATGATATTAGTAATTTAAATCCCATGTGATTATTTGACTAGTAGAATATTTGTGGTTAAGTTTCATTCTCATGTGATTATGGAATTATTTATTTAGATTTTATCCATGCCATATTATTCTCAAGATTATGTTTTAATGGAATTTGTTTTTATTTATTAACCATGCCTTATTGTTTATGTTTATTTTTTTATAGATTTTACTTTATTGTTTTCCCTTACTGAGCATATGATCTCACCCCTTTATTATGTTTTATTTCTCCCCAGGATGTGAAGATGTATAATTTGAATGAAATAAAAGGATGATCTAGGAGTTTATGGATGTTTCTAATGGATTTGTTGTGTTATTTTTTCCTTTCAAGTTGTAATGTAACAATTATGTATGTATCTAGTTTTCCAAATCTACAAAACTATTTAGTCCTTCGGGATACAACTTCCTTGTTTATTATACCAATGTAAATAAGTAAGTCACTGACTCCAGACTACTAGGGTTGGGGTATTTACATACTAGTCTTTCCAAAAGACCATCCCTAGGGTCCTTAAGAAGGCATCCAAAGGAGGTTTCTCTAAGAGAAGGTAATTGAATTCACTAAGCACTTTATATTTCTTTTTTATTTTATAACCTTCAATTTTTTCTTATGTGACACCCTTTATTTCATTGTGTTGTTTATTTTGGTATTATTTTATCTCACCTTGAGTGGCATTGATTTTTGATTCAAGGAGGGTTGAAAATTCAAGTGTTGGAGGATTTTTAGGAGGATCACGATTAGGCCGCATGATTAGTAATAACCATGCAATTCCTGAATTGGTGACTAATTGGGTATGTGGTGTGATGTATGACTTTCACATGGTTTATTAAACAATACGGTAAGAATATAGTTGGTTCTATTATTTTGGAAAATCCATTTTCATGGATTTGGTACAGTTTTTCAAACTATGTGGAGCTCCCCATAGATCGTGTGAGGTCTTGGGTGTGTCTGGAGTTAATTGTATGGTTTTTACCAATCATGCAGTCTCTTAGAGATAACTTTGTGGGTGACACATTCTTATCTAGTGGGGACATCACTATTATCACATGGTTTGGTAAATCATGCATTGTGTCCATTTTTTAAAAAATACTTTTTTTCCTCTCCCTTATTATTTCTTCTTATCCTCCTTGGTGTCACGTGACTGACCCCTCCCATCTCCCTCTATGTACATGCCACCCACTCTTCCGATCTCCCCTCTCTATAGATATTTCATCGGATTTCTTTTGGATTCTTGGTATTATTACCGAGGTAAGGTCTCCACCTCCCTCCTCCTTCCTTATTTCGGCATTTTTCTCTCTCTTGTCACCCATTCTTGTTCAGTCAAACCCTAGTTCGAGGTTTGACCTAGTTTTTTTGGATTACTTCCATTGTTAGGGTGTGCGATGGGTCTCTTGGGTTGACTTAAAGCATGTTTCAACATACGTTGCCAAAGTTGAAGCATTTTGGTCCATTTCAGTTCACCCATTGTCGTTTGAGGTAGGTTTTCTCTTACCCTTTTTATTGGCCTTGTTTTAATTAGGAGATTTTAGGGATTTTTAGTTTCCTCTTGGTTGTTTAGGGTGTCTTTTGTCTCCTTGAATAAATGCACACATATACATAGGTAAGTATATATATATATATATATGATTTCCTTGTACATATTCCCTCATGATGAGGGGAATATGTGCATTATATTAAGGGGTGCGTGTATATATAGAGAGAGGTGTATATGCATGTAAGTGAGAAGTGTTCATCGTCAAAGGCCATGAGTTCTGAGGTTCTTCGGCTTAATTATCTTCTCTTTGATATTGGGTTTACTATGAAATTTGTTTCATTTTAAAATTTTGAATGTTTTTAACTTTCTAAATTAACTTTTTTTTAAAGTATAAATATATGTGATATCTACTTGGTGTTTTGAAACCATTTCATGGTATTTAGAGCTTGAAATAAATAGTTTTTCATGTGGTTTCCATGTTTATATGCTTGAAATGTAATGTTTAAATATGTTAAGCTTCTTTGAAATGCTTTAGGGTCTTTTGAAATGGTTTTCATGAGGTTTATTGTATTTTAATCTGAGTTTAGATTTCCAAGAAGTAAAAACTATGTATTAAAGGGAATTTGATTTTGAAATGAGGTTTTGATCATTAAATGATTTAGAAATGGGGTTCTTTATTAGATTTAAAATTATGATTTGAAATTTTTGTGTGATTCACCCCATGTGAAAATTCCATGGTATCTTCTTTAAAATGGTTTGATATAAATGGGTGGGGCTTTGGCCTTATATTTATTTTCAAAGACAAACCCTTATTGGAGGGTATATTTTAAATATTTTAATGAAACAGGTGGATTAATTTAACCTATTAAATTGTTTTAGTGGTGTTTTATGAAAGTTTAATGGGGTATTAGCATTATGATCCATGTTTTGGTGTTAAAGTCCTGGTTGGAACTTTGGTTTTTAAATGGTATTTGTGAGACACACCCTTTGGTTTCCCCTTGCATGTATACCCCTTGGGTGGGGTTGTGATCATTATGTGATTCTTATTGATCCCCTTGTGTGGTAGTGTTCTTATTTATTTTCTAAGTGCATGTTATATATTTTAGGCTATTAATCATTGGGTGTTAGGGGTGAGGGTAGTTATGGTTGTGTCTTGTGTGTTAGACTTGGATTGTTTGTGCTAAGAATCATTTTTTTATTGATCACGGGAACCTGGATACTATTTGGGAGTTTGGATCTATGCTACACTAGGCAGTCAGACACTACTATTAGACCCTCTAGCATGAAATAGGTCTAAATGGGATGTGTCATCCTATGAGGCTGGTATAATCTACTCGAGTGGGTTGTTGGTAGGATGCAACGTACGTTGGTAAGTTGGTCTCTTTTAGTGAGTATAGGTTTTCCACACATTAGGGATCCTAGGTAGATCCCATTACACATTTTATTACTTGGTTATATATTAAAGGTATTTTTATCTAGTTATTGTTGTATAATATCCCCTACATTCATTATTTTGGCACCATTCTTGTTCATTTTTCTTTGTTATATGCATGTAATGCTTGGTGCCTGCTTTGTTGTGCTTGACCCGTGTGAATGTGTTGGGTAATTTTCTTTGGAAAATTGAGTTTTAAAAGATGTTGGAAAACTTGTTTTGAATCTAAAGACTCTTTTTTGGGTTCTTTAAATTGTATTTTAAAGTAGGTGTTTCGATTTAAATGGTGGATTTATCTTGAGTAATGTTTTTAAAGTGGGTCGTTTCATTTAAATAAAACATGTGTGTTGTTTTTTAAAAATGAAATTCATGTGTGTGGGTTTTAAAAATGGATAAGTCCAGTGGATTTGTTTTCAAAAATTTGTGTGTTTTGTTTTTCAAAACAAAGGGAAATGTTTTGAAGGTGAATTATGGAATTATTTTGATTTCCATACCTGGTATATATGTAAATCTTACTTTCTAGATTTATTTTCAAACTCATATTGATAAATTTCCTTATAAAACATATTTCATAGTTTTGGTAGGTTTTGGTGACATAATAGGATTTTTATCTCATGATTATATCATTTTAGGTTTCTAGTTATCTATTGGATCTAGTTTATTCATCATAGTTGTGGGGTGAGTTGGGTGGTTGTGACCTGTAAGGTTATACGAAGGTTAGTGTGGATTTATTTTCTATTATAGTTGTTCCATTCTGGTTAGCTTTGCTTTTGTTATGTATTTTTATTTTAAATTGTATCTTTCATTTATTTATTCCACTATTTTTTATCTCTACTTTGGTTGAAATCATTCCCAAATGTATTCTTGTGATTCTTAGGAACTAGTTTCTAGCCCATGGGGATCGGGAATGCCCTTCGAGCCATGTGGCAAATCGGGCCAGGTGCCAGGTTGGATAGTAGGTCAAACTAGTTCCTTAAAAAATTGTATCAGATGAGGTTATGGATTTATTCAGTAAGAGACCAATCCTTTTGTGTCACCCTTGTTATTTTGGGATGTTTTGGTAGATTAGAGACTAAGGTTGTTGGAGCTTGAGAGGTAAGGGTGGGAAGAGTCTAGCTAGCTCTTTCTCATTTTGAGCATCAAGTTGTCAGGGTAAGTTAGGTCTTGAATTGTGAATATGATATTTTTCTTGGTTTTTTCTGATGTATTTTGATGAAATTGATGTTTTGATCCCCATTGAGCATGTACATGATATTAGGGGTCGTTATTAGGTTTCGAGGTGGAACAGGATGAGAACTTGAGCTGCGTGCTTAGCTTGCATGGCCCGAGAGCTCATGTGGTGATCATGTAGTTAAGTCTACCTCATTTATATTTTTTGTTTCATGATTGGTGTGTGGTCCCCCATCATTGTGGACAACGCATACATAGCACTGTCTGCACTCTGTTTGGTTTATTTTGGACTCCACTTGAATCTGTATTATTTGAAAATTGGTTTCCACTTATGGGAGGTGGATTGAGAAGTGTGGTGATGTCTTTTTTGGATGTGGTTCTTGTGAACCTTACTTGAATTATTTTTTGGTGACTTTTTTTCACTTAGTTTTAAAACCTTATTCTGGAAAATGAAGGGATTTTGGGGAAAAACTTTTTTCAAAACTTGTCTTTATAGGATGTTTTCTAAAATGATTTCTTCCTTTATGAAGTGTTGTTTTCAAAAGGAAAATGTGTTTTAGATAGGTGTTCTTCAGATTCCTAGTTTTTAAAATAACAAAATGATTTTGAAAGGTATTTTTAAGAGGTTCCTTATTTTGGATATTTGTATTCCACCGAGGTTGTTTTGTTTTAAAAAATGCATTGGCTTAGTTTTTAGTAATACCTTGGTAGAGAGTTCTTTCAAAATTCCTTGGTGAAAATAGTGATTTAAAAAGAAAATCTCTTTTGGTGTGTATGTTTTGTTCCTCTTTTGAGGGATTTTTTTTTTGATTCTTGGCTCATGAAGGAATCATCTAGTGTATGCTATGGGTCATGTATTGGAGATGTCCATGTCTTGTGTTTCTGTTGATGTTGTCCCCCAAAATGGTTTAAATGGTTTCCTCAGTTATGGTGGCTACCTAGACTCCTAATAGAGTGTTGGATGCAGAACCTTCCTTATGAGATCTATTGAAAGTGTGCTCACTAGTTTATCTGATTTTGATGGGAATCAATAGTGTTTCTTTGGGGTCTTCTATTTGGGTGGTTGTAATCTCTATTTTGGATCTTTGATTGTGGTTGAGGAACCTTTTGAATGGTTCCTTTTGAGGATGTGGGGATCTTGTGGATGTTTTTTATGGTATCTTGTGGATAGCCTTGTGTGTAGGTTTTGGTAGGCATAGTAATGCTTGTGGTGTCCCCATCCCTCCCTTCCTTGAGGTTATCTTTTGAGGTTGTTGGCCTATTTTGCCTCATTTTCTGTGGTTGGATTTGTGGTTTCCTTGATTTTGGGGATTGGTTTTGGATTCTATTTTTTTTAGACACATTGTTTTGGATAACCTTTCTTGTTGGTGGTGGTTGAAACTATTTTATCACTGATTAATTAAGGTTATCATTTTTTGGACATGAGAGATTCCTTGGGTGCATGATGGGGTAATTAGGATGAAGTTTACCAATTGAGTTTGTTATACTAACTGGTATTTGGTTATGGACATTTTGGGGTGCACCATATGAGGGTAACCCAATTATTGACCCTAGTTTATCCATGCATGTTATGACCTAAGGTGAGAGATCAAGTTACTCTTTTGAGGCTTCTTGTGGTTGTTTCTCCTTCTTGGGTTGGAGGTACTTTTGGTTTAAGGATGGGTTTCTCTCGAGGTTGTTCATTGTTCGAGGATGTATTTCCAGTAGTTATTATTTTGTGTCACCATTATAGAGGAACTATAAATGGTAAAAAGACCATGTTAGAGTAAATATAAATGGTGGAGAGACCATGATAGGTCTCTCGTTCTATGTAGGACTCCTTGTTTGAGGATTTTTTTTGTTGTGCTTGGAGATATTGATGCCTCATGGTTAATTAGTTCAATCATCATGAGGATGTTGGTTGTGATCTTAATCCCTATTGATTGCTTCTTTTGGTTAGATATTCTTGGGACCTTCCATTCTCCCTCTTGTGTTTCTTTTTACTGGGATTTTATGGGGGAAGAAAGTGGTATGTTGGGGAGTTTTTGGCACCCCAGGTGTCATGGTGTTGTTTATTTTGGTCTTATTTTATCTCACCTTAGTGGTATTGAGTTTTGGTTCAAGACAAGATGAAAATTCAAGTTTTAGAGGATTTTTTGGAGGAGCATGGTCAGCCCGTATGGTTAGTAGTAATCATGTAGTGCTTGTGCGGGTGCCCAAGTGGGTTTGTGGTGTGGTGTATGACTTGCACATGGTTTGTTAAACCATGCGGAAAGCATGCGGTTGGGTTTGTCATTTTTATAGATCCATTTTACAAAACTTATACATAGTTTATCAGACCATGTGAATCTCCCTAGATAATGTGCAAGGTCTTGGGTGTTTGGAGTAAGGAACATAGTTTTTCCAAACCATGTGGCCCCAAAGGGGTAACTATGTGGGTACCTCGTTCTTGTCTAGTGGGGAAAGAATGGTTTGGTAAACCATGCACTAAAACCGTGTGTTGTGTCCAATTTAATATATATATATATATATATATTATTTATTTTTCTATTTGTTCCCCTTTTTTATTCTCTCGCTTCTTTTTTTCCCCTCCTCCTTAGTATCACATGACCAACCCCTCCCCTCTCCCTCTATGCATGCACCTCCCCCTATCCTGAGCTCCCCTATATATAGAGATTTCACCAGATTTCTTCCAGTTTATTTTATCAAACCACTAATCTAATGTCTCTGCCTCCCTCCTCTTTCCTTATTCTGATGTTTTTCTCCCCCCCCCCACTACCCCTTCTTGTTCAGTCAAACCCTAGGTCAAGAGTTAACCATGTTTTTTCAGATTTCTTCCATTGTTAGGGTGTGCAATGTGTCTCTCGGGCTGACTTCATGCGTGTTTCAGCATCCACTGCCGAAGGCAAAGTGTTTCAGTCCATTTAATTTCAACTGCTACCATTTGAGGTAGGTTTAATCCTACCCTTTTTTATTATCCTAGTTTTAATTAGATTATTTTGGGGATTTTTTGTTTCCTCTTGGTTGTTTAGGGTGTCTTATGCCTCCTTGAAGACTTTCACACATATACATAGGTAATTATATATATATATATATATGCTCTCCTAGTACATATTCCATCATGGATAGGGGAATATATGCATTGGATTAGGGGGTGTGTGTTTATAGAGAGGTGTATATGCGTATAAGTGAGAAGTGGTCATCATCAAAGGTGACTATTTCTGAGGTGATTCGGTTTGATTCTCTTCTCTGTCAGGTTGGTGTTAGTATAAAATTTGTTTCATTTTGGAATTATGAATGTGTTTGTGATTTCTAAATTCATTTTTTATGAAAGTATAAATATATGTGATATTTCCTTAGTGTTTTGAAACCATTTCTTGGTATTTTGAGCTTAACATAAATATTTTTTCTTGTGATTTCCATGTTTTCATGATTGAAATGGAATTTTTAAATATGTTAAGATTTTTTTTAAATTCCATAGGAGGTTTTGAAATGGTTTTCATGATGTCTAGTAGATTTTAATATAAGTTTAGTTTTCTAAGAGGGAAAAACTATGTTTTAAATGGAATTTGATTTCAAAATGAGGTGTTGACCTAGAAATGGTTTGGAAAAGGGGTTATTTAATAGATTTCAAATGATGATTTGAAATGTGTGTGTGATTCAACCCTTATAAAAATTCCATGGTGTATTATTTAAAAAATTGATATAAATGGGTGGGGCTTTGGCCTTATATTTATTTTCAAAGAGGAAATCCCTTGTTGTATGGTATCATTGAAATTTTTTAATGAAATATATGGTTTTATTTATTCTCTTGAAATGTTTTGAGTGGTTTTTTATGAAATTTGAAGGGGGTTATCATTTTAAGATGTTTTCTAGTGTTAAAGTCCCAGTTGACACTTTAGTTTTTAAATGGTGTTTGTGAGAGACACCCTTTGGTTTCCCCTTACTTGTACCCCCTAGTGTGGAATGTGATAATTATGTGAAGCTTGTTTCTCCCCTTATGTGGGATTATTCTTGTTTATGATGTGAGTGCATGTTATGTATTTGGGGATATTTATCATTGGGTTTTATGTGTTAGCGTAGTTGTGGTTGTCCCTTATGTGATAGACTTAGATTGTTTGTTTTATGCCTCGGTTTTTTTGTATTGGTCATGGGAACCCAGATACTATGTGGGAGTCTATATCTTTGCTAAAATATGGATCTATACACTACTAGTGGCCCCTCTAGTGTGAAATATTTCTAGATTGGGTGTTCCGCCTGATGAGGCTAGTGCAAGATACTCAAATGGGTTGTTGTTAGGATGCAACATATGTCAGCAAGTTGTTCTATTTAAGTGAGTCTAGGATGTCTGCGCATTAGGGATCCTAGGGTAGATCCTATGAAAAATTTGATAACTTGGTTAGATTTAAATGGAGTTTGATCTAGTGTTTTTTGCATCATCTCCCCAAATTTCATTGTTTTGGAACTATTCTTATTTATTTTACATTATTATTATATATGTGTGGTGTTTGGTGCCTAATTTGTTGTGCTTGATCCGAGTGAGTGTGTTGGGTCATTTTCTTTTGAAAAGTGAGTTTTAAAATATATTGGAAAACCTGCTAAAAATTTTAAAAACTCTTATATGGGTGCTTTAAAGTGGATTTCAAAGTAGATGTTTTGGTTTAAATGGTGTATTCTTCTTGAAGAATGTTTTTAAAGTGAATTGTTTTATTTAAATAAAACATATGTGTTGTTTTTGAGAAATGAAATGTGTGCGTGTGGATTTTGGAACAGATTAGGCTGGGGAATTTTTTTCAAAATGTGTGTGTTTGGTTTTGGAAAACAAAGGTAAATGTTTTGAAGGTGAATTATGGAATTAATTTGATTTTCACACATGGTATATATGTAAATATTATTTTCTAGATTTATTTTCAAACTAACATTGATGAATTTATTTATGAAACATATTGTATAGTTTCAGAAAGTTGTGGTGACCTACTGGGCTTTTTATATCATGACTGTATCGTTTTAGGTTTTAGGTTCTCTGTTGGATCTTGTTTGTTCATCATATTTATGGGGTGATTTGGGTGGTGGTGACCCATGAGG
Organism: Viscum album; assembly: GCA_963277665.1. Classification (NCBI taxonomy): domain Eukaryota; kingdom Viridiplantae; phylum Streptophyta; class Magnoliopsida; order Santalales; family Viscaceae; genus Viscum; species Viscum album. The sequence goes on from OY728145.1 coordinate 954,159,910, forward strand.
TCACGTGGAGTTTAGTTTAGCTTTCTTTTATATTATAGTTGTACTTTTCTAATTAACTTGTCTTCTATTATGCCTATTTATTTTATTTTAGCTCTTGGATTTTTTTATCTCTGTTTTAGGAGAAATAATTACCAAAGGGATTCTTGTGATGCCTAGGCACTATTTTCCAACCCGTGGGGATCGAGAATGCCCTTCAGGTCATGTGGCGAACTAGGTCGAGTGTCGGGTCGAATAGTAGCATGGGTCAGTTTGTTACATATTAACACTTATAATATAATAACACCAATATATCCAATATAATGATATTTTATTATGTTTACAATATAAAATTTATACATCTCTACTTCTATTAAATGGGGAAAATCATCAATTGTGTGTACGGTGGACTATCGCCTCGCAAACCGATGTAACTCCTTTTCCATAAATACTTCTCACAGTTAGATATAATGATGGATTTAATTTATATATATAATATTTATTATATAATTATACTTAATGAGTTATAATATAACATATACCTTCTTACTTTCTATTCTGTTTAAAATGCGATAATGTCACTTATGTGTACGCTAGACTACCCTCTCATGAAGTGATGTGATTCGTTTTTCACTTAATATTTACATGGAAGGTAATAAGGATAAATTTAATGAATGTATGTGATATATATAACATGATATAAATTAAATAAAATTAATATATCACACACTTCCTTACCCTTTCACCTGTTAAGATAATGATATTGTCGCTCGTGCATATGTATGGTCTACCATATCCACAAAGCGATGCGATTCATTTTTTATGTACAATTTTCAATAATTGTTCTAAATATATATATAATGAAAAATAATAATATTTATAACATTATTATAATTCTGTAGATTATGGATCTATATCCTAATTATAAGAACCAAAACTTTAATGACAAAACATGCATGAGAAAATAAGACAGTTAACACCCGAAACAATGAAAATAATGAAATATTATTAACAAATGGGTGCTAAAATGTTATAATATGATCATATTTGGTATGATATATATGATTATGGTTATATAATATATTTATAATAAACTTATATTTATTATAATGGAGTTTTGGGCACATGTGAATGAAGTCGAACCTGAGGTAAGAGTTTCTTGTCTCACTTTTACTTCCATGAGACATATGTCATATTCACCACTTATTTATTTTTTGGGGTGTATATACTACCCCTTTTATATTTTATATAATGAATATATTTATCTTCATGGTATATGAAGTTTCATTTTATGTCATTTCTTTTATGAGGCATACGATTCAGAAGTTACCAAAGTATTAGGGGTTTATTTCACAATCTCATCATTTTTCAGAATTGGTTATGTTTAAGACTCACTTGGGAGAATTATTTGGTTTTAATATATTAAAAAATATATATTTTAATCTCCTCTAGTAATTCAGGAACTTTTCAAGTAATAGTACCATTTTTTCTCTCTTTGGTACTTATAATGATTGAGAAAATGTTTTTAAGAAAAGGCAACATTATTTCTCTTTTTGATCGAAAATGCTTTTTCTTCCAAATACATGTATTCTAAAAATGTTCTCAAAAATGTTTTTAACATCATAGAAATTATTTATTAAATACATTTTTACCCATTTTTTAATTTTTTTAAAAAAATGAAAGTAATCTTCATGTTGTTTTCCAAACAAATCATGTTTGTATTTTACTAAAAATGTAAAAGGAATCATTGTTTTAACATGTATGTCATGAATAGAACTTTATTCATTTATAAACAATCAATTTTTTAAATATTATTTTATAATTTTACAAGGTTATTTTCAAATAAAATTACTTTCAAAATGTTTTGTGAACTTTTTTTTAAAAGGTAATTTTCAAATTGCAAAGGTTATATTCCTCGAGAATGTTTATAATGAAATTTTTATGGTATTTCTATTCATGAATGACATAAACAATTTATTATACTTATTATCCACTAGGAATATGTTATATTGATATCATATTTATTCTTTATTTATATTGTTTATGATTAGTTTTAATGGGTATGTATAATTTTATTACTATTAACCATATTACTCTGGATGGTTTATGATTATATTTATTGATTGGGGTAAGTATTAACATTTAATATGTTAGTTTTTCAATATGAATATTTATGATAATTATTTTTCACACATTTCATATAAGGAATTCATTTGAATTATTAAGTTATAGGTGGTTACCAGTTATATATTGCCCCTCGATGCATCAACAGGCCTCATTAGACAAATCAGTTGGCCAAATTAAATGGGTTTTTACCCATAGTTTTAAACTATCATGTGAAAGGTCTTGACAGAATGTTTCAGATATATGACATTATAAATAACCTCTTTATTATATTAGTTATTAATTTCCATGTGATTATCTAGTTAGTTATAATATCCATAGATAAGTTTCAAGCTCATGTGATTATTTATATGGATTTATTTGATCTTTATTTATTCCAACCATATTATGATCAAGTTACTGTTTAAATGGAATGTGTTTCAGTTATTTACCATTCCATATTGATTATACTTATTTATTCATGATAGCTTCCACTGTATGCATATCATTACTTAGCATCTAAGCTCAACCCTTTCTTATGTTTTATTTTCCCCAAGATACCAGGAAGTGTTTTATGATTGATATACAGGGATATGCTAAGGGGAATAATGTCGTTATCAAAGAAAATTTTTTGTTTATTTTATGTTTTAAAATATAATATGAATTTAAAGTATGTGTCTAGTTTACCAAGACTACTAAACTATTTGGTCCTTTGAGATATGATTTCTTGTATATAGTGGAAATGTAATAAGGTAGACACCAGCTCCAAGTTACTGGGATCAGGGTCTTTACACCTTCACAATAAATCATTGACAATAAATAAAACTCACAAAAATTGGGCTAAAAAATCTCCCCCTTTTTATTTGTTGTAAATACCTTCTAAATTATGTGTCAATATATGTTATCTTTAATCATAATATCCCCCTTTATTATTAATTATTCATTTCACTTTATCTCCCCCTTATTGAAAAAAAATAAAAATTACTTGGGAAAAGGATATTAATTAGTTATTAAGTAATATATCATCAATTGTCTCACTCTAAGTCTATGTGATCCATGATCGGTGTAGAAAATAAGAGTATTTGATTTAGATAATAAAGATTTATATTTTTAATTGAACTTGATACCCAATGAAATGATAATTATTTTCCACTATTAAAAGTTTCACAACTATTTTTATAGGTTGATACCAATTGTGATACAAATCAGTTTTAGAATAATTCAACATAAAATTTCTACACTCACTTCAACAAATAAGTGAAAAGAATTCAAGAAAAAAAGCAGGGTTGAAAATCTAATAAACATATCTGAATCTTCTTTAAATATCATTGATCAATTTATCCCCCTTTATGTAATGATTTTATTTTAGGTTAACAAGGATTATAGATAAATAAATCATACCTCTTTAATTACATGATCTTATAGTTCTTCCAAAATAATAAAATGTGTGTGAGATGAAATAATTTTTGGTAGCTTCTTAATCACTCTTTACTTGTCTCCCCCTCAAGGAGGAACTCCTCATGATCTTCATAATGATGAATCATTTCAATATATATGCTTCAGGATCTCTATGTTGAGAATACACCAAAATGGATCTTCTTCATGTGGTTGTCCAGATTTTAAAAATTCCACATCATCACCAAGATATATATTCTTCGGTGTATTTTGTATAGAATACCAAATTTAGGATCAGACTAAGATATCATCTTCTCTATTTTCTTGTAATTTTTTTATAGAAATCGCTTCCTTCAACTTCATCAAATATGATATGATAATTAGATATTCTAGAATATAAATTTAGATATTAATATTATATGGAAAATCCTCACTCAGACTATCCAAATTAATATCCATATCTCCTACTCAGGTTCTCCCCCTACAATCATGTTCCTCCTTCAATTTTCTGCATTGTAAGCACAAATACCATACACAAAGATTAAGGGAATAAGGTGGATATTTTTATTCCTCATTGTGAATAGTAATGTTGAGATGTTTTTTCAACCATGGTCTTCTATTTCATCTACTCTTCATACTTTCACTTTTTTTTCAAATCTATTTTGATAGTTGGAAACATGGATATCTTCACTTATCCAACTCCTTTGTGTGGGGATCATGTGTTCTTATCAGCCTTTATGATGATTGAATTCTAGATTCTTCTTAAGGAAACTTTTAATTCTAGTGGAATATTTGAATAAACTTTTTCATTGTGCCCAAATTTCTTTCATTTCTCATAGATAATATCTTTAACACAAGAATTGTCTTTTTTTACAACCTCTCATGAAATTCAGAATCTATATAAGGAACATTAATTTTTCCGTTTTCATTATCCCTTGTTTGTGTTTCATTCAATGTCTTTTATTCCTATAAATATACTATCCATATTACTAAATAGTAATTAAGAACATTAGAATACTTCATAGAGTCTGTACATGGAAACTTTTTGGTATTCTTCTTCACATCAAACGTTTTATATGTAATACTCCTCATTTTCTTCTTTGATTTGTTACCCAGGGATGAACAATCAGCATTTTTTAATATTTTCTTCAGATTTGAAACATTATTCAACTTCTTTATCATGATTTAAATTTCACACTTCACCTTATCAGGTGATATTTTCTTCCTATTATACTTTGATATATACTGATATGATCATGAACCACTCTTATGACTACTTCTACTATATACATTACAAATATTTCCAAGTATTTCAAATCTGTTTGAAGTATATATATATTTCTTAATCTATGGATGTTTCTTCTTTATCTACAGATTTATCCCCCTAGAAATGGATTTTTTTTTATGCTTCATCATTTGAAATATTGTACCAACAATAAAATGCACAATTCATGAACCAATTGAAACTCCAACAGTGACCCACAAAACTTGTTCTTTTTTCATGTACATCCTACTGTCCATATATGTAAGCAAGATGTTTTTGGGTCTTCATTTCCAATGGCCGAACTCTTATTGGGGAACCATCTTCCACACTCCTTCATTTATCCACCATAGACACATTGGAGGTATTCTCTTCATTTTTATTCATCCATAATTATATATATTTTGATTTAAAACTTGTATTTCTTATGAAAACAAATTTAGATAAATTATTATAAAAAGGTATGGATGGTACCTCCTACTTTGATATTGCTTTAGAAATATCATCAAATTATTTCATGATATTATTTTCACATGAAATGGGTCTTTAACACATTTATACTTATTAGAATAATATATGGAATAATTACCTTATTCTTTTGTTCCTTATAAAGATATAACCTAAGAAAAAACCTCCAAATTCAATATTTTATTATCAAAAAAACTTTTGGGGGTTAAGTTAGAAACCTCACAAAATGTAACCATCTCAATCTTAAGACATATCATGTTAAGAATTTATTTATCATTTTCAGTAGCCTTTAATTTTTATTTACCCTCCTTAATTATTTCAAATTTTTCTTCATACATTTTAAACTTGTATTATAAAATTTTATGAAGATTCTTTATTTTCATATATTTAATATCTAATTTTACATTTTTATATCAATTTTGTTTTTAAATTTTTTTTAATGCGGGAAACTTATCTTAAAGAGTATTCTTGACTTCATCATTCTATTCAACTTCTTTGAGCTGTTCATTTTCAAATTTTGATTAACTTATTTCAAACTCCATATTTCTTATCTCAAAGTATTCATCCTACTTATAGAGATTTATATATACTATAACCTTTTCTTATAAATCCATGCCCATGTTATTTTTTTCACCTTCAAGTTGGCTTATCTCTTCCTACATTCTTTCAAATATACTATATAAAAAATAAATTTTTTATTTTAGAGATACATGCATAAAATCCTTTAATTTTTAAATTGAAAAATAAATTGACATGTTATCACACCCACTAGTGATTGGATCTTATTTAGGATATTTTTTATAATAATTGATACATACCTCTTGATTAATTGAGTGTCTCGAACCAATTGAGGTAGAATGACTATCTAATATCTTGGTATTTTTATCAACCACTTATCTTCTCTTTCCAAACCAAATTTATATTCCTTGTTATCTTGGCATGGACAACTTTAAACACTATCTTCTTTGGATAAGAGGGATATCTTTTTTAACCTCCTTTTATCCTTCTTACTCTTGTTCAATGTAGTCTTGGAAGAAATTGAATTCAAATCTGATACATACAATTCTTTACCAAAAAATAAACTTTATTATAAAATATGAAAGAAACTCAAATCTTCATAAGAGAACAAAATCCAACATAGAGAATCCAATAGAGGTGAACTCAATGATATAATACCAATTTATAATACCACTTAGGGATATTCTCGACACTAATAAGGGGATAAATCAGTGTTGGGGGATTTTTATTAAAATTTACTCTTTTTATCCTTTAACCTATCAGGCACATTATGATCATGATTATCTAATTATCTTACCTTTACTTCATTCATTAGCACACACAAAAAGTGGATAGAAAATTTATATAGTTTTCCTTTAAATAAAAAAGGTTATTCCTGGGTGTAATAGGGAAATAATTCTCTATCACTCAAGCAGCTATAATGAGATAACTGTTACAGTGGGTTGGATAGAAAATAATCTTGAACCTAAATGTGGTACCCTACAATCAAGTGGGGGTAGAAAAAAATCCCAAGTCCATGTACTGGTGATAACCCAGTCCACCTATATTACATTTTTGGATATTTATACTGACTGTATAAATAGTCTTCAACTTCATCAAGTTCTTTGCAACATCAAGAAATTCCTCCACTAGATGTGACTTATATTTATTATAGCAGTGTTGATTTGTTCTTATCTTCTTTATTATTCTATTGTTACTTTCAAAACATCATGAAATTAACCTCTCTTATTCTTCTCTTGTCTTCATAATAGTGTATACAACCTTCTTCATGTTCTTCACAATAACAAACTAAAATGATTCTCCTTCCATCTCTTATTCCTATGTAATAGCAACACTCTATTATATTATTCTATCTTCTACTATATTTATTCTTTAGTGTAAAATAGATTGGATTGGATCTCTTATTCTTGTCTTTACCTCACAGTCTGTATATAATGATGATAATAGGTTCGGATCTCCTTCTTCATGACATTAAAAATATTCTTACTTGAATGAGTGTTGATTTATCTCAACCCAAAATTTATTCTTCAACCTGCAAGAATATATATAATAATAACTAGTTACAGCATCAGTTACTTCATCCTCTATCTTATTCATTTCTATATTCACTATCTCATGTGAATACTTAATTTGAATTACCAATATTATTGGTAATTCAAAATCCTTGGATCTCATCCTCTATTATCTTCGACTAGATCCAAAATTATTTGGGCTGAATTTCTTCTCATAATGCCTAAAGACATGATATTAAAACTCCCATGATAATATAAATCATCATACAACTTATTATATAATAATTTTACATAATAAATGATGTGGTTTTATTTTTCTTAAAAACTACTCCTTCAATACATTAATGATTTATCTAAATCTAAAACACAAATTCATGCTTCTCCAATAAATGAAATTGTGGATACTTTTTCATTTGTGTCATAAACCTCACACTCTCTTCATTCTTAATTCCCCAAAATAAACTCTATATTTATGGTCTTTTATACATGATTTCATAAACTTGTAGAATTCATGGATCCTCCATCATGACACAAATCCTGTGATACATCTCTTGATTCATGCATCAGCAACATATCATACATTCCTTTGAACTTTACCCCTACCTAAATAATGGATTAAACAGAAGCCTCATGATTATCATTTCAATGAATGTAATCTTACTTGGAATCTCCTAGATCTGACTTAGTTCATCAATTCAAATCTTTTTGAAACCATCTTGTTTTGTTCTTCTCTAAAACTTCATCATTATCTCATTTAGTAAAGATCACAATCACCAATATCGTGATATATGAAACTTATTAAGATAAGTATACCAGGAATCATATGAAATAATTATCATCATTTTATAGAGCTTCACCATGAACATATATCCCATTTATCCTTTATACTTCATAGAGCACCTCTTCACATTTGTGATGCAATTTGTGTACATGGCCAATTCACATACTTTGTGATTCACATGAATATTCCCTGATCTAGTCAATTAATGTCTATAAAAAATTTGTATACATGATTCATTCACCTATGTTGATCCATAACATATCCAAATTCACATACATGGACCATTCATCCACACAGACTCATACGCATATATAGTCCATTCATATATACATATTCATTCGCATACACATCCAGGTATTCAGTTATACATATTCCCTTATATAGTAAAACCAGTATGTGGATAATACCTTACAAATTAGTCTATTCGGGTATGAAGATTTATCTATATAGGAAATAATATATGAAAATATTTCCTTATATAAATCATGTATACAGATTCACATATGTGGTTTTTTGCTTCTTTAACTAGCTCTTATATTTCATATTCTTCCATGTTATGCACTTCATACTTCATTCACTCTTCATAAAAAAACTTATAGTAGGAATAATGATAACTGATATCATGATATTTTATATTTATAAGAACACCTCACTTTGCATCAACTGAATTATGGTATCTCCTCAACCTACCATGACAACCTTCATCAAACGCATGGATGGAACTTCAAAACTCCTTTATAATAAATATTTATAAATGTCTTCATTATAAATGTAATTATCCATGGAACTCCTCAAATATTCAACTGATATTTTACCTTCAATAATTAATATGACTCCAAATCTTCCAAAGGTAAGAACACAATCTTCCATATTAAAATATGATAAGAAACTTAAAATACCACATCCATGATGTATCAGTCAATATCAATCCATTTAACATAATGAGACAGAATTTTTTGGAAACTTCTTAAGATCCTTCAATCACTTATTCTTCATTAACATATTGACATAACTTCATAGTCATTCCTTTAAAACAAATAAAACTCACACAAAGTGGGCTCAATAATATAGATGTTTGAGGACCTACCCTAGTTCATTCTTAAAGAAGAGATATGTACTTTATTATCTTCATTGGTTATTCCAAAATAAGAGTATGGTTATATTTTCTAAAACATAATATTTGAGTATTTGGAATATTTATTCAATGGGTGACTATGCTGGAAAGAGAAACTAGAATCAAGATAAAATGTTTGAGATCAGACAATGTTGGTGAGTTTACTAGAAGGATTTTTCATAATTACTACAATAAAAGAGGAATACAACAGGAGAAGAATGTTCCAAGAACACCTAAAAAATGGTATAGCCAATATAATGAATCAAAATTAAATGGAGAGGACAAGAAGTATGTTGTTACATTATATAATGTATAAGGATTTTTTGGTGTAAGCAGTGGACACAACAACTTACTTGATCAACAGAAGTCCATTAGCACTAGTTGGGCAGTGGTTACTAGAAGAAATTTGGTCTGGACAATTTTTAGAAGTTTATCATCTCAAAGACTTCAGAATATTATACTACTTGCTTATAGATGAAAAAGAAAGATATAAGATAAAATCAAAATCTCAGGTATTCATCTTCGTAGGTTATGGAGATGAAGACTTTGGTTTTTGGATTTGTGGTGAAGAAAAGAAGAAAGTTTTTAGAAGTCAAAATGTTATCTTCAATGAATATATTTTTTGGAAGGGTAAAAAATTGAAGGATAAGTAAGTCATGTATAAAGATTTAACTTCAATTCAAGTTTATCTAAACAGTAGTTCTAGAGGATCACATGTTATAAAAAATTTATATGTCTCTAAATCTAATGAAATAACTAATATTCTAGAATAAAGTCTTGATGGTAGTAAATAATGTTCATAAGTTTAGACAGTGGGAAATATATCTGAAAGATTAGGAATTGGGGAAGTTTGGTATAGAGTTTTATAAGGTGAATATCCAAAAGTTACAGTTTTGGTAGAAGTTGAATCGCATGTTAATTTGTGGAGATCTTCAAGGATCATACATTTAGTGCATAGTTATAGATCCAATCTAAGTTTCCTACTTTTATCCGATGCAGTAGAACCAGAGAATTTTGAAGAAGTGATTACTATGGGTGATTCTAGAATGTGGTAGTTATCAATGTAGGAGGATTTGGATTCACTATAAGTGAATATCACCTAAGAGCTAATGGAATTAACACTTAAGAATAAAGAACTTGAGAACAAGTGGGTATTCTAATTGAAAGAAAAGGCTGATATAAGGAATTTATATAAATAAATACTGGATATAAAGGGGTTTTAATAAAAGGAAGGTATTTAATTCTCTGAGATATTATCTCTGGTAGTAAAAAATACTACAATATGAACTTTTTTAAGTTTAGTTGCTTTTGAAAATTTTCACCCTGAACAAATAGATATTAAGATGGTTTTTTTTCACAAGTAATTGCAGGAAGAAATTTAAATGCAACCCTATTGGTTTCATGTAAAATTAAAATCATGTATTGGTGTGCAAACTAAAAAAGGGTCTTTATGGTTTGAAACAAACATCAAGTTGTTAGAATTGGAAGTTTGATTCCTTCATGGAAGAGAAAGGTTTCATATCAAGTAACTCTTTATATTTGTGTTACCAAAAGGAGTTTCGTAAAAATGAATTCATTATTTTACTCTTGTGTATGGATGATATATTATTAGTAGGTCTGAATATTCAACTGATTCGGAAGTTGAAGGAGGAATTTTCTAGAAAGTCTGAGATAAAAGATCTTGGGGTTGGAAATAAGATCTTGGGCATGAGTATTGAAAATGATAAGAAAATTGGAATCTTGGTTTTATCATATAGGGATTACATATATAAGATCATTGATAGATTCAGAATGAGAATATGTAAGATAGTTTCAAATATTATCAATAGTCACTTTAAACTTTCAAAGGAGAAATTTTTTATTCTTGAAAGATCATAACATGATTTGTTTACTCTTTCAGTGGAACCATGGTCAATTGAATTTCTAGGTTATAACTGGTGATTTCAATTTTATAAAAAAAAGAAGAGTATATGAATATTATAGAAGAAAGAAAAAAATGGTATGTTTGAGGAATTTAATTGAAGAACTGGGATTCACCAAATGGAAAGGGTTATTATTCTATGATATCTAGGGTGAAATTAATTTAACTTAGAATCCAATGTTTCATCCAAGAACTAAACACATTGATATGAAGTGTCATTACATTTTGAAGATGTTGAAATATAGTGAGTTAGAGATACATGAGGTAGCTGGAAAATAGAATTTAGGGGAAATATTTATCAAGAGTTTGGGTATGGAAATACTGAAGAAATATAAATCCTTAGTTGGGCTTGGGTGAATGGAAGGATGTGGAGAATCATTGTATGTAGTGGAAATAGAAGGGTGCTTTACTGAAGTTAAAGGTAGCATCATGGTGTTTTATCTAAAGAAGTCTTTAAGTGGGGGATTTTTTGGGAATGTGTGAATCCTAATTCAATTGATTAATGTTTTTAAATAGGAATGAGTGAATCTAAAATATTTTTAGTTTGTTGAAGTGGTTCTATTATTTTTGTTTTACTTCAGTGTTCTGGAAGAAGGTTTCAGAAAGGAGGTGTTTTGGAAGGAGGTTTTTTCAATGAGTTCAACATATAGTAGTCTTGTTCTGAAGGATTAAATAAGAATTATAGAATTTAGTGAGTTTTCAATGTATTGTAGAGGTTACTGGTATACCTAATAAAGTAATCACATTGAGGATTTATATAAGATATCGGTAGTGGGAATAGTGGAATGAATGGATTCTCATTTTTATCAGAGGTCGATAAAACTAGATGACCGTAAGTTAATCTATATAAATAGACAGTGGGGACATATTTGTTTATAATTAAACTGACACATTATGAAAATTTTGATTTTTTATTTATATTAATCTAAATTTAATCCTTATATAGCACCTGAGATACAATTATAGTAAGTAGTCTTTTCTATCTAAAGAAACTATATCATAATGCACATAGATTTATTAAATAACATGATTAAGTCCTAAATTATAAAATTTTATAAATTTAATGTGAAGAAATTGATTTTATTTTTTAATTTATCATTAATATTATCTTAAGATTACTTTTTAAGATCTTTCAGAAATAATTGATTTTTAGGTGAATAGTGAAAAATACTAATTTTACAAAATTGTCACTTTTATGACATTATAATGATATAAGAATAAATTTAAGGTTTATGAATCCATTTTTATAGACCTAATTCATATTAAAAGTCAATATAATTCATATAAAAGTATATTTTTAAACTTAGAAATATATACTTCACATTTTGGAAATCTAAGTAATGTTTTTGTTCAAATAAAAATTATTTTAAGTTCTTATCATTTAATAAAATATTTATAAGGTTCCTTCCAATTTTGTTTTGGTTTTAAATAAAAGTAAGTATAATTTTACTTAAATTAATCGTATTAATTCCATTATAATCAACATTATACTTTATTTTTCTATAAAATCTTTTTTATACTTAAAAATGTATTTTTATGGAAAGTTATTTTTCATCACGTTTTACGAGTTTGTTTTAAAATTAATTTCTACCACTTATAGAAATTAAATTTTATAAAATGGAAACTATATTTATAATAATAATTTAATTTTTTTTTAATGATTCCACTTTTATTTTTTCATTATGAATAATAACTTTGATAAAAAGTCAGTTGATTCGATAAGAGTTAAAATGGATTAAAAGGGCTAAAACTAAAATTATAAGGGTTAAAATGACCTAAAAAATTGTATAAATACTATTAGATGGTCATATTTAGACCCTATTTCATATTTTATTTTAATATGAGTCGTTTAATCTATTTTTATTAAGTAATACATTATTTTGAAAATTTTCAAGTGTGTCATCTCCCTCACTTATAAAAGAAACCCACCTTCCCTCTCTTATACACACTTCAAGAGCCTCTTATCTTGGACAAGACCTATTCAAATACTTTCCTAACATATATATACATGTCTTATATTCCCTATATTAATAATAATACAATCCTAAAATGGATTTAGGTGTAAACCTAAGGAGGTTATCCGAAGAGGATGTATATTTATTAACCGAGGGTTTTATTTTTATTTATTATTTTACCTCATTCAAACCTCTCATAACCAGTGTGATATAACAACATCATTATATCCCATATAATTAATTATTATTATTTTTATTTTATATCCATTTTTCATCTACTTATCTATCTAATGGAAAATGAAATCATCTTTTGTGTGTACGTATAGACTACCGCCTCACAAAGACGATGTATTTAATTTTTCATCACCGGCTCTTATGGTTGGTCAGAATTATGGATTCATATGAAATAATATTATATATATGATATTTAAGACATAATTATGATTTTATAAATATAATATATCATTTTCCTTCATACTCTTCCACCTATTTAAAAAATGATAGTGTTGCTCATGCGTACGTGTGGACTACCACCTCCATGAAGCGATGTGATTAATTTTTCATGTATGAATTTCAATAATGATTTTAAATATGTATAAAATTAATATATATTATATTTATATAAATATTAATATTTTGGATATTATGTAACCATGATCAAGATGAAAGGACCAAAACGGAAAAACCAAAACATGAAAGACGAAACAGTTAACACTCTGAAACGATACTTTTAATAAAGAATTATTAATAAACAGGTGTTAAAATATTATAAGTGGATCATATATGATATTATAATTATGTATATGGTTATTTTATATAATGATAATAAATTTTAATTTATTATACATAAGTGGAAAATGACTTACGAAGCAATTCAGACTTGAGGTAAGGGTTTATTTCACAATCTCATCCTTATTCAGGATTGTTTATATTTAAGTTTATATTGGAATAATTATATATTATTTATATCTTAATATATATATATATTCTTCTAATATAATTATTTATAGGTTTTTAAATTATTAAATCTCGGTTTACCTTCTTTGACACTCAAAAATAACAAAAGAATATTTTAAAGGAAAACCGACTTTGTATTTATATTCAGTCGGGAATATTTTTATTTAATGTCTATATTTTATTTAAAATGATTTCAAGAATGTTTTTAATCACCTAAAATTATTTATTAAATTCATTTTTATCCATTTTTTAATTTTTCTAAAAAAATTAAAAGAAATCTTCTTATCATTTTCTGAACGAGTCACTTTTTATCGAAGGTATGAATAGAATATTTGTTTTAATTATTACCACACAAATGAATTTTACTACCATAAAAACTATTATTTACCTTGATGATTACTTTAAAATATTATATTATTACTTTTAAAGAAAAAAAATTTACTAATATTTTGGAAAATTTTATATTTTTTAATCTAAGTGATTTCAAAATAAAAGGGGTATTTTCCTCAAGAAATATTTTAATTATCTTTTTAAAGTATTTTCATATATGTCAACATATTTTGATGAATCTTGTGATTTAATAGGGATATAGCCTATTGATATTATCCACCATATTAATATGGATGGATTATGATCATATTTTTATATTTATTTACTGGGGAAAATATTAACATTTTGTGTGCCAATTTTTCAATACAAATATTTATATTGATTATGTATTGAATTTTTATTCATTTATTTCATATAATGAATGCATTGGACTTAGAATGTGGTGGTAGGAACCAATTATAATCCCTAGATGCATCAGTAGGTCATATGAGACAAATTAATTTGGGTATTTTGTGTAATCCTTACCTATTTATATATGATGTCTTGGCACAAGGCATTGACAGTAAGATTATGATGTTTGGCATTATGCATTCTATCATTATGAAACTAGTTTTTGTTATCCATGTTATTATTTATGTTATTATTTCATTAATGGATTTAGTAACCTTTTTATTACATTTTTTACATTTTATATTTGATTATTATTTATCTATGTCATATTATTCATGCTTTATTTATTCTATGATAACTTATGTTATATGCTTTCCCTTACTGAGCAATTGAGATCACCCCATTTTATATTTTCCTTTATCTAGGATACCAAGAATTAGTCTATGAATTATTTCTTTAAAACATTGATAGTTTAATATATCACTTCCTTTAAATGATCCAAATGTGTTTGATAGCTTTCTCTACATGCAACACCAAACTTAAATGAAACTATGACATATTCAGATGAAATATAAATATTTTAGTATGGTCATTAAAACTTAGTTATTAAATTAGAGGGAATGGATAGGAGTAACCTATTTATAGAATATATGTATTAAAAATAAATTCTACTTTTAATATGAATTAAATTCTATTAGTTTACCTAAAATGACTAATAATATCATTTATTGTTTAGAAAAGTATTTTTCTAAAAAAATCCTTATATGTGATATGAATTTATATTTCAAGAAAAATGTGATTGATGATGATAAATTATATTTTATATTAATAATTTGTTAACATAAATTTAGATTTTCAATGATATGAAATAATAATAATAACAGTTAATATCTGAAAATGTCATTTTCTAATAAAGACAATTTTTTTCATTATATTTGATGATTTTATTCAAAAAATGAATTTATAAATTTTAGGATTTTAATATGAAAAAAATTAACATCAGTTTTGGATTTAGAATAAAAAGATTATTTTTAGATTATTTTTTTAGATTTTTCTAAAATAATTGGGTTTTAGGTGAATATTGAAAAAATACCGATTTTTCTAAAAATTGTCACTTTTTGACATTATCTTAATAAATGAATGAATTAAAAGTTTTTGAAACGTTTTCTATATAAAAATATATATATTAGGTGTTTAGCGGTATAATTATATTTAAACACACAAATAGGACAACATGGTCATATTATTTAATAATTCCAATTTCAATTTTGGGTATAAAATTATGACTACTAAGATTAAAGTTAATGACCATGATAATGCTGAAACAATTATTTTCAAAGAAATGTTTTATTAATTATGTGAAATTTATACCTAATAAATTATATTAATCAATTTTGAATAATTAATCTAATGATATGTTTAAACAAACACACACATGTGTGTGTGTGTGTTTATATTATCACTCATTTAATTGGTAATCAATAATAAATAATATTAACAACACTTAATGGTGAAAACAACATTTTCCTACAAAAACTGTCTTTTCATACTTTAAATGTTTTAAATTAAAAAGTTGATTTTATATTTTTTAGAAATAAAATTATATTAAATGTATATTTAATTTAGGTTTAACATACCCATATTTGGTAATATGGGTTACCTTTTTATTTTAATAAAATATAAAATTACTTGGTTAAAAACTAGTTACCATAGTAAAGGTTAATTTGGGTAATAGGTTAAAAGTAAAAATAAAAATATAAAATCCGTAAAATATATCCCCAAATTAAGTGTATGTTAGTATTATAAACCTTAAATTATCTTATACTCCCTATTTGTGCACTTTTGGTATCATTAACCCATGAATAGTGTCACCGCAATCTTTGAAATGTAAAGGGTATGTGCAAAAGATCCCTTACCTTCACTTATTAAATAATATCACTTCCACCCTTACAAGATACACTTTGCCATATAATTACCCCCTTAAAACTTGAAATTTTATTCTAAATATATCCTTCTCCCATGAACATAAACTTGTGGTCATACTATTTTATTTTAATCCCTTCAATTCCAAGAAGTGTACCAAGGAAAGATCAAGTCTCCAACGTGTGTATTATCAACTACATAGATTTTCTTCTAAATATTACTCTTTAAAATTTGTTCTAAACACAATAATATAATTACATTAGTATCATTTATATACTTTAATGTTATTATATTGAGGCTAAAATCATAGTCTATTCACCTTTCTCATCCATTAATAAAAACAAAATCATCATTCCTGTGTACGTGCGGGCTACCATCTCCATGAAACGATGCTTTCTATTTTTCATCATCCACATCTCATGGATAGTAATAATAATGATATTGTTTAATAAATATATTTTATATAATTTAATTATTATTATTAAATATAAAATTATCATACACCATCATTTTATCCATTCATTGAGAAATGGGATAGTTAATTGTGTGTAAATGCGGACTACCACCTCCACGAGTGATGAACTTCATTTTTCATCACCACCAAACATGGATGGTTATAATAATGGTTTTAATGTATATATATTAAATATAAGACATTTTTAAGTTTTTAAAAAAGTTATATTAAAATTATACAATAACATGTTCTTATTCATTCAAACATTATAACACGCTCTTGTTTTCATCAGTTTTATCACCTACATGAACGATGTGGTAATGTTTATGTAATGAATTATTAATAAATGTAATACACTGGTAATGAAATATAATAATAATTTATTCAATGTTTTTTAATTATTTTATAATTTTAATATTAACATCTATACATGTTATTAATATATCGTCTTCATTCGTTAAAAATTGTAGAAACAAGATTGTCACCAATTTCATCTTCATGAGTCATAATTAAAACTCTAATGGAATTAAAGTTAAACATTATAAACCATTTTTGAATATATATTATATTAACTTAAATAATATATAATTTTTTAACTTGAAACCACTTGGTGATAATCCACCCCATCTTCGAGAAGTTTTTATGAACCAAAGAACCAAAAGTTCTAACACTCGATAATGAAAATAAACTAAAATCAGTTAATATAGTTGTGATATATGGTTATAAATTAATTATAAAAAGGGTAGTATGTTTATATTATGGTTATAATATAATTTTTTAGTATAATTATGTTCATTATATAGGAGGTTAGATCATGATCGAGTAAGTAGGAATACAAGGTAAGGGTTTTTCATCTCAAATTCCTCTCTTTGAGACATTTGATATTATAAACCTAATTTAATTTACATTTTGTATATAATTAATATTTAAGATATCATATCATGAATTATCTTTTAATATTTTTATTTGAATTTTAATTATAATCCCACTCTTTCAAGGGGTATTGATTAAAATGTTTCTCAAGTCGCAAAGGTTCTTTGTCTCAAAATTTAATTCCTTAAGACATATTTATGTTATGCACCATGGTTTCATTTGAATGGTGTATTCACTACCCATGGACATATCTTTATCATCTATTTTTTTTATTCATGGGAAATAATAAGGAAAATTATTTCATTTTCATCAATTGGATATTGATTCAATTGTTTCCCAAATAGTAAGTATTTTTGGTAACTCAACTTTCATTCATTAAGTTTTGATCATTATATTTAAATTTTTTAATATAATATGGGTATATTATACCCTTGATTATATTATTTGGTATTATCTCACTATTTTATATGGATTTACATTTCTACTACATAAACCATTATTGAAAATTTCATACTATATGAAGTATGTTTCCCGTAAGGGATATTGATAGCTCAAATCTCTTTTAATTAAGTTGCAATGTTTTATCTTGAAAATTAGTCTTCTAATGAATTTTATTTGTGAATAATATGTTTTCCATTCCTTTTATTTACGATTGTTCACCTATATTCCATACATCATTTGACTGGGTAAATTATTGACTTAACCATATACCATTATTCCATACATTTTTAGCTTAAGGGATACTTACATAAAATGTTGTTCCATTTATTGATTTAGGAACTATTGAAAAATTGTATATTTGTTATTCTAATATGAATATTATTGATTACTCAATAAAATTGACTATATATAGTTTTACCATCCACCTTCTTTCTCGGGATGGGTTATGATCATGTTATTTCTTTTATTTACATTGGGAAAAGTATTGACATTCTTGATAATTATTGAATGCTAATATTAGTTGATTACAGATTAACATTCCATATTCCTCATTATATGGGTAGCCATGTTTTTAATTAGCCATTTTTTCCTTATGGAATGGCATGAAATGTATTTTTTTACTATTATGGTGAATGTGTTGGACTTAATCAAGTTATGGGTGGGGACCAAGATTATATATCTCCTTCATGCATCGACGGGTCTCATAAGCTAAAATAGTTTGGGTTTCGGTGTATACCTATCCCCATATAATTATAGTGTTTTGAAACAAGGCCTATACAACATGTTTTAATGTCCATTATTATGAATTCCATTAATAAGATATTGTTATTATTTACATCAATGTTTTTATTTATTATCTCAGATATAGCATACTATTAATTTCAATTGATTATGTCATTATTCAGATTATTTATTCCTACCATGCTCAGGGTTTTGAAAACTTCGATTATATGTTTCCCTTATTAAGCATTTAATCCCACCTATTCTTATGTTTCCATTTCCCCAAGTCATGAAGAAAACTATTACACATGATATATCAAACAGGATACTGATGTGGAGAATTTATAGGAGATGATGAAGACTTTTTATAGATTAATTAGTTTCATATATAGTAGAAAAAAATATCAATTAGTTGAGAAAGACATGAGTTTTGTTATTTTATGTTTTATCCTAATTCTGTAAAGCTCTAAATATAAAATGTTTTGGGAATGTATGTAATGCAATATTTTTTTTATATCATACAATCATAGGATAGTTATGTCTTGGAATCTATAGATGGTATCAAAGATAGTATGTGAAGTATGTGTTTATGGCATCGGGCTCGGGAATGTGGGTCTAAGGCATCATGGTTGGTATTAGAGTAGGGTTTAGATAACTTTAGAGATTATGATGTTTTCTTAGGATAATTTAAGTGTTGATAAGTTAAGTTTGATCATAGTTTTAAAGGTATATATAATGCTTTGAGATAATATATGATTTAATGTTAAGTTAATACTGCATATTTTATTTAGGGATTATGATAAGAGAAATTTAGTGAAGGCCCTATGGATAATTTTAAGTGAGAATTGTAATTATAGGATAAAATCATAAAGTTTTGGAAAAGTAAATATTGTATGGTTCACCTAGAAATTTCATGCCCGTATGGATACTATAAGTGGATGCAGGCTTTAGCACAAATGTACCTAGGGGAAATAACCCTGAAAAGGGTGGATTGGGTATTAACTCAAACGTCACCTAGTGCACAATAAATAGGCCTAACTGCACACCTGGTTTGATAATCTCAGGGGATATTCTTTGGTCAATCACATTCTCTTTATAAACCATTATGAGAGATTTGAATATGTTTAAGTTAAATAACCCAATAAGAAAGTGACTATGGATAAAATAGATTTAAATTTAGATATTCATAAGTTATTGTATATATTAATTGATATATGATTTAATGGATAAAGGATAAGTATATATTTCAATGATTTTTTGGTTTAGAATATTTTAATAAAGTTCATGGTAATTTGGGATCTCTATTTTGAGGATTAGGTTAAGAAGTATGATATAATTCAACTCAAAGTAACCTAGGTTGAACCAATAATGATATTGGTTAAATTGAGGGTGATATAGGTTGAACTAAGTCATTATACAAGTTGATATGTAAGAAATATAGGACAACATGATAGTGTTATAAAGTGAGACATATTGATAATAAATTTTCCTATAGTTATTTAAAATAATTCTATTATAATTTTCATCACTCATGTTAACTCTTTTAGTTTTAGTAATGGTTGGAACTAGAAGGAATCGTGGGTGTGAGGGACAATGTGGAGATTACCTAAATAGATAACCCATAGGAATGGGGTATTAAGTGAGAAACCTTGTGATTATGACAAACTAGATATCATGAAATATGATTAATAATGTGAACATGGTCAAAGTCCCAAATACACCAAAAAAGAGAAAGATATAGTCTCATGAAAGATTATGTAATGAAGATGATGAAGGAAATAAGATTCAATTTCCCACATGTAAAAAATATGGGAATAAGCATGGGAAAATTCTCTTAAACAGATAGTTAAATGATATAAGTGTGGAGATTAATGTCATCAAACTCACAAGTGTAAGGTAAAGAGAGAAACTACAAAAATCTATTGATTCAATTGTAAGAGAGTTGGGAATTATGTGATTCAATGTCTCAATCCAAGGTCCAATGATGGAAATAGACACTGAAAACCATGAAAATAAGAAAAATATTATGAAACTACTATTAATATATCCGATAATGAGTTTTCACGCTAAATTTTCTAGTGTCCTATTTCATGTAAGTTTTCACCAACTATTTGATATTGAGTTATAAATAAAAAATTCTAGTGGTATGATTATCATATAAATTATTTTCATGGTTTATGGGAGTTATTCCTTATGGATATAAATCTTATAACCTTATTAAAATTCTATGTGAATTTAAGAATGGTTTAAATACCTTTATAAAGAGATTATAGTATTTTTTCTTATAAATAAATCTCATTCAACATCCAAAATAAACTCATGATCATCTAGAAATATATGGTTAACTATGAGTTCTATACAGAAATTTCTTTGATCTTATGATCCAAATTGTGAGGATGTGATTTATTTAGGGGGATGAAAAATATTTAGATTTTAATATATAAATTCCTTTAAATGATCCAAATATGTTCGATAGCTTTCTCCACATGCAACACAAAAGTTAAACAAAACCCTGATATATTTAGATAAAATATAAATATTTAAGTATGATCATTAAAACATAGCCATTGAATTATTGGGAATGGATAGGATTAACCACTTTATGAAATATATGTATAAATAAAATAAATACCAGTTTTAATATGAATTAAATTCAATTACTTTTCCGAAAATGACTAATGAGGTCATTTATTGTTTAAAAAGTATTTTTCTAAAAAGTGTCTTTATATGATATGAATTTCTATTTCAAGAAAAATATTATTAATGAAGATAAATTATATATGATATTAATATTTTTTAACACCAATTTAGTTGGTAAATGATATTAAATAATAATAATATCACTTAATATTTAAAATTTTCATTTTCCAATAAAGATTTTTTTTTCGTTAAATTTTATTTTTTTATTCAAAATTTGAATTTATAAATTTTAGGATTTGAATTTGAAAAAAATGGTCATTAATTTTGGATTCATAATAACAATATTATCTAAATCTTCTTCCTTTTTTGTAATGGTCGCCTTCTTCCTTGTGCTTGGGAGATTTGAATCCCACCATTTCTTGGAGAAGTGGAGCTGTAATATCTAAGATCTTGGAAATATGAAAAACGAGGTATCCCCTCCAGAAGATATTGTGGTTCGCATATTAGATGGAAGAACAAGATGGATTTCCTTCCTTGAATCTCTAAAAGGTACAGATCTATCCAAAACTTCTCTTTCAAAGCCACCATTATAAAAGAAATTAGGTGATTGTTATTTATTAGTTGAGGTATATTCTGAGGCCCTTCAACAGCGTATGCAACTATGTAGATTTTTTGTTATGGGTCGCACCTCATATCTTAAGGGTGATAAATCTTGGCACTACTTTGATCTTAGACTGAGAATCAATCACTATTGGGGATTTGCCGATTGGAAACTAATTCCAATTAGATGTGGTTATTTTCATATTTTACTGAAATCACAGGAGGAACTAAATTGTGTCTGGTAATTAAGAAAACAATAATCATAAACCTGGCCTCCTGCGAATCTCAGAATGGGACTGAACCTTTAATCCTCACACTCATAAGAACACAATGGAAATTGTTTGAATTCATTTGTATGGTCTTAACTGGTTCTTCTGGCATCCTAAGATCTTTAATGACATAGTCTCATGTATAGGTACCCCTCTTAAGATCAATCAACTCACCCTTAATGCAGAATTAGGATTGTTTTCTAGGGTCATGGTAGAAATAAACCTAGACTCTAAACTTCTCACTTCTGTTAACTTTAATGCAAACAATTACAAAATAGAAGTCAAAATTGAATATGAACAAAAACCACCCTTCTCTGAATATTTAAATATTTTTCGACATTTTATTCTTAATTGTAGAGTAGTACAAATCCAAGTTGTCCACCCAAAATAAAATGACTAGAATGAGGTTAGAAAAAGAAGAGAAAATTCTGTTGTTATTGAAAAACCTGACCCCCTTAAGAAGAGGAATGAAATTTGGGTAAAGAAATCATTCCACCCAACCCATATAGGTGACAACTCAGATCATTCATGGGCTGAACTTGTTGAAATTGAATATAATGATAAAGTTGAGCAGGATATTTTAAATTATATTGAAAAACTGGTTGTGGAGGTTTTTGTACAATCTGAACAAACAATGGAGGAGCTTGGGAGGAGCACACTCAATGCTTCTTTAGACATGGACAGGGATGGTCAACTGTCACAGCCTATAATTTATAATGAAATTTCAGACAAAATGGAGGACAATTTTGGACAGACTTTCTCCTCCTCGGTTAGCACAAGTATGGATACCAAGGCATTTAGAACTTTCCTTTCTTCTAACTTGAAAATTTAACAGGTTATAACTATAGAGGGTGCGGAACTGGAATTTTCACAGTAGGTACACCCTGGGAAAAAAATATAGGTACACATAGTATTATTAATGATAAATTATATGCTGAAAAATGTAATTGTTCTCGTGATGCCAATGATTTATCATTTAGTATTGTTAATGTTAATTATTCCTCTAATAAGGATGCTAGTGATAGTCTGATTAGTAATACTGAAACCACATTTTACAAGCATGATATGAAAAATACTTCTATTCCTTCTCCTTCCTCTAAAGTCAACAAAAAAATCAAGCCCAAATACGTCTAAGAATCCCCGAATATCATCTAGAAAAAAGGGCTTAGATGGTAAGAAAAAAGGGAGTGTTAACTCTAAACTTAGGTTTAAATGAAGATATTGTTTTGGAATTTTTAGGGTATTTCTAACCCTGACACCTTTCATGTTTTAAAAAAAATGATGAGTATTCAACGTCCTTTTATTTTTTCCATTGTTGAACCTAAGATCCACTTTTCAACAAAATTGCTACAATTTCATCATTTTGGTTACTCTTTAATAGGTAAAAACCAAAATAATTTCAACACTAAAACCCTCTGTATTTTTTCTCTATCTTCTTTACACAATATAAACATCTTCCACATCTCTGATCAAATTTTCACCTGTGATTTCTCGATAGACAATACACATATTTTTTGTTCCTTTGTTTATGAAAAAATAGGTATCAAGATAGGAGACCTCTATGGAATAACCTCTATAATCTATGTTTTAACTTACATCACCCCTGGTTCTTCATTGGATACTTTAATGTTATCCTGGCTACTTGTGAGAAACTAGGTCCATCACACTCAAATATATCTATGAGATAGTTTAAGGGTTCTATTGAAAAAAGAAACCTTATTTAAATCACTCTCATAGGTTCCAAATATACATGGTATAAAAGGCATTGTAATAGAGTTGTCACTAGGAAATTGGATAGATCTCTTGTTAATGATCAAGATTTAGACAAATGTGACACCATTTATAGCACTACTCTTCCCAAAATACAGTCTGACCATCATCCTATTATGGTCAATATCTCTCACAAAACTATGAAACTCCCTATCCCCTTTTGATTCAACAAAGCATGGTCCTTGGACTTGGAATGTTTTAATCTTATTAAAAAAAATTGGTCTTCCATGACTCACTCCAAGGATGCTTTTTCTTGTAATCTCAAACTTAAACTTCTCAAACAAACGCTTAAAATTTTGTGCAGTGTTAAATCTAAAAAAATGACAATGATATCTTGCTTCTTGATAATTACCTTCACCAACTCCAAAATAAAAACACCAACTCGAACTTTTCTTCTGATTAGACCCATGAGATTAACATCTCAGTGAAACTTAACACTGTCCTTACCTTTAAGGATAACATGTGTAAACATGCCTTCAAAATCAAATGGCTAACTGATGGTGATAGAAATACTAAATTTTATAATTCTCTTCAAAGAGTTAGAAAATCCTGCAGATGTTTAACCTCTCTCAAAGATGGAGACAATCTTCTGGATAAGTATGAGGGAATTGCTAATCATGATGTTTCCTATTTTGAATCCTTATTTAATGGACCTAGAATCAACAAGGATCTTCTTTATGACATTATTCAGATAGTGGTCATTGAGGAAGATAATACTTCTCTATTAACCATTCGTCTTGATCATGAAATTAAAGACACTATCTTCTCATTGAATCCTGATAGTGCCCCAGGGCCTGATGGTTTTAATAATGGCTTCTTCCAAGAATATTGGGATTTCATTAAACCTAATGTCTGCAAACTAGTGAAATATTTATTTTCTAGTGGTTTTTTTCCACATGGGTTAAATGCGAAATTCCTCACTTTGATTCCCAAAGTTGAAAATGCCTCTGAGATTCACCTTTTTCGGTACATAACCCTTATCAACACCCTTTATAAAATCATTACCAAATTTCTTTTCAATATAATTTCCAATATTATTGACAAAATAATCTCTTGGAATCAATTTGGTTTTTTCAAGGGTAGATTCATCTAGGATTGCATTTTTCTTTCCTCAAAATCCACTAACACTTTAAACAACAAAAATAGAGGTGGTAATATAGCCATTAAACTTGAAATTAGGAAAGATTTTGATACCATGGACTGGAAATTTTTCTTTAAAGTGCTTCAAGGTTTTGGATTCAATAACTCCTTCATAACTAAAATTAGAAATTTGTTATACTCATCCACCATTTCTATCTTAATAAATGGCTCTCCCAAAGGCTATTTCAAATGAACTAAAGGTGTCAGATAGGGTGATCCCCTCTCTTCCATTCTTTTTTCTATTGCGGAGGATTATTTAAGACGCATGCTCACTCGCCTAGTGGATCAAAATAAACTTACAAAAATAAATGATTCAAGGAATTTAAATGTCCCTGCACATCTTTTATATGCGGATTACATTATTCTTTTCTTACAAGGAGACAAAAGAAACATCAGAACTCTCAAAAATGATCTTTCTCACTATGAAGAGGTCTCGGGTCAGGTCATCAGCTGGAATAAATCCTCTGTTTTCTTTGGAAGAAACTTTCCAACTAATAGAAAAAACAATATTATCAATGATTTAGGTATTAAGGAAGGATAATTTCCTTTCATATATCTTGGATTCCCCATATTTTGGGGCAATCCCAAATCAAGCTATTTCACTAACATTGTAGATCAAATCATTAATCAACTCTCCTCTTGGAAGGGGAAGACTCACTCTATGGCAGGGAGAATTTTCTTTATGAAGTTAGTTATTATTTCCAAAATGGTATACTCCATGATTCATTATAAATGGCCTTTAGTTATTTTAAAAAAATTACTATTTACATTAAAAATTTTGTTTGGTCTGGTAGTACATTAGAAAGGAAGCTTATAACTACTCCTTGGTCTACTTGTTGCAAACCTCTTGACAAGGGGGTCTTGGAATTAAAAATTTTATCATATTTAATGAATCACTTCAAGATAGACTTACTTTGAACCTGATTCACAATGATTCTCTTTCTATTACCTTCATCAAAAATAGGTTCCTTGATAAATTGAAAAAAAGACAACATGAATTTTCTAAACTCCTCCATCTGGCTTTCCATTAAAAAAACTTATGCCAGAATTATGACCAATTCTTTATGGATGGTCTACAGGGACTCCTCTATGATATTTTGGTTAGAAAACTAGACTGGTGCCCCTCTATCTACTCTAATCCCACATCAAATCCCTGAAAATATTAATATGAACATCTGAGATGTCATTAATTCACAACTTGATAGTATCCCTATGAATGTCATTCATGTGATTTCCAACTATAATTTCTCAAACATGGATGATTTTCTTTTATGGGAGCCTGCTCATAATTCCATTCTATATTCAAAGACTTTTTACAATCATGACTTCCATGATGATGGAAATGACATTAGTTCGATCAAGATTTTTGACAAACCTTGGATAAAACCTTCATGGATTACTCTTATTTGGTGTGTCTCCTACAACAAGATCCAAAAAGATGTGTGTTTATAATATTTTTGGATTCACATTTATTCCAAATTTCATCTTTTCAATCAACATAGAGAGGATACCAATCACTTATTTCTTTCATGTACCACCACCACTTCCCTTTGGAATTATATTTTTGATATCTTTGATTATAGATAGATGATTATTGACTCTGTAAATGCTCAGATAAAGCATTGTGTGGGTATGGATATCTCTCAACAAATAAAAAATCTTTTCCATGTTGTTATCGCTGAGCTTTTTCATTTGATCTGGTATGATAGAAATACAATTTTTCACAATAATTTCTCAGTCAACATCAATGTAGGTCAGATTCAGATTTTCATTTCTATTCGTGAAGCTACCTTGATTCAAAAGGGGAATTGCAACAACACGGTGAAGGATTTCCTGATTCTGATAAGACTTTAGGTTGATGGCATTTTTCACCAACCACGAAGCATATTTGAATTTTTTGGCAACCCCCACCTTCTAGTTGGATCAAAGTTAATGTTGATGGCACTTCCAAAGGTAATACAGGACCTGCGGGATGTGGGGCCATCTTCAGGAACCATCTTGTTCAAAACCACAGGTTTATTCTTAGAGGATGCGGTACCACCTCTTCTATGGAATATGAAATGATGAGTTTCATTCATGCTAACTCCTATTTCAAACACCAAGGTTGGAACAATATATGGATTTAGAGTGACTCGACTACCATTGTCCAAGCACTTTGGAATGGGGTGGTTCATCTAGCCTAGTCTATCACTGCTCTATGTATGGAGTGCCTTATTTTACTCCAAGATATCAATAATATTACTACTCATACCTACCGTGAAGCGAATGCAGTTGCGGATGGGCTTACAAATAAAGGTGTAAGTCAGGGCATTACTTGGCTGGAGGATCTCCCTGATGACTTACTCCCCCTTCATGTGAAATATTGTAATCTAACCCCATATTTTCAGCTCATGTAATATTGAATATTAATTTTAATAATGCTTTATTTATTTAACCAAAGAAACACTTTCTTCAAAAAAAATTATTTTTAGGTGAATGGTGAAAAAATACCAATTTTGCTAAAAGACTATCACTTTTATGAAATTATATTAACAAAAAAATTACTTAAAAGATTTTCAAACCTTTTATATATAAAAATATTTGTTTATAAAGTAAAAAAAATAAAAAAAATACTATATTTATGTTATTAAACCCATGTATAATGTTTTGGAAACTTAAGTAATATTTTACTCTAAAAATTGTTTTTATTCACTTATATTAAAAAATAATTTTCATCACATATATAAATTTAATATATCAAAATGAATTTAATATTTTAGATCAAAATGATCATATTATTTAATAATAACAATTTAAATTTAATCATAAAATTATGATTGTTAATATTAAAGTTAATGACCCCAATAATAGTGAAACAATTATTTTAAAAGAAATGTTTTATTAACTATGTGTAATTCTTAGCTAATCAATTAAATTAATCACTTTTAAATAATAAAAATAATAATATTTTTAAACATATATATGAATATTTTAACACTTATTTAATCGGTAATCAATACTAAATAATATTAAGAACACTTAATGGTGAAACAACATTTTCCTACAAAAAACAGTTTTTCCATACTTTAAATGTTTTAATTTAAAAGTTAATATTTTATTATTCAGAAAACAAATTATATTAAATTGAGATTTAATTTAATTTTAACACATCCAAATTTTTTAATATGTTTTACCCTTTCATTTTAATAAAATATAAAATTACTTAGTTAAATACTAGTTACCACAGTGAAAGTTAATTTGAGTAAAAGGTTAAAAGTAAAAATAAAAGCCTAAAATCACTCAAATATGTATCCAAAGTAAGTGTCTGTGGGGATTATAGAATTAAATTGTCCCAAACTCCATATTTTTCTAATTTATTTATCATTGAAAAATTAATAGTGCCACCACATCATTGAAATGTAATGGATATGTACAAAAGTGCCCTTACCTTCACTTATAAAAAGATATCACTTCCACCCTTCCAAGTTACACTTCACCATAGAATTAATCCTTTAGAATATAAAATTTTCCTATAACTATATCCTAATCCCATGAACATAATCCTTTATTTACACTATGTTAGTCTAATCCCTTCAATTATAGGAAGTATTTCAAGGAAAGATCAGGTCTCCTACATGAGTATTATCAACGACCTATCTTTTTTTCTTAATATTACCCTTTCAAATTTATTCTAAATAAAATAATATAATTACATAAGTATAATTTATATACTTAAATTTTATCTTAAAAATACTAAAATAACAATCTATTCACCTTTCTCATCCATAAATAAAAACAAAATCACCATTTTTGTGTACGTGCGGACTACTGCCTCCATGAAACGATGCTTTTCATTTTTCATCAACTGCCTCTCATGGATGGTCATAAGGATGATATTAATGAATAAATATGGTTTTTATAATATAATTATTATTCCAAAATTTAAAATTATTATACACAATCATTCTTTCCATTCATTTAGAAATGAGATCTTTAATTGTATGTACGTGTGGACTACCACCGCCACGAGCGACGGACATCATTTTTCATGACCACCCAACTTGGGTGGTTATGATAATGATTTTAATGGATATATATTATATATATTACATGTTTAATGTTCTATAAAAATTTTATTAAAAATATATAATAACATGTTATAATTAATTCAAATGTTATAACACGCTCGTGTTTTGGTCGGTTTTACCACTAAATGAACGATGTGATAATGTTTATGTAATGAATGATTAAGGAATATAATATACTTTTAATAAAATATAATAATAATTTATTCAATATTTTTTTATTATTTTTTATTTTAATATTAATATCTAAACATTTTATTAATATATCATATTCATTCATTAAATACTGTCGAAACAAGTTTGTCACCGATTTCAGCTTCATGAGTCATAATTAAAACTCTTGTGGAATAAAAGTTAAAAATTATAAACCTTCTTATAATATATATTAAATTACATTAAATAATTTATAAATTTTTAACTTGAAACCACTTAGTCAAAATCATCCCCATCTTCGAGAAGTTTTTATGAAACAAACAACCGAAATTTCTAACACCTGATAATGAAAAAAACTATAATTGGTAAATATATTTGTAATATATGGTTATAAAATAATTATAAAAATTTTATTGTGTTTATATTATTTTTATATTATAATTTATTAATATATTTATGTTCATTATATAGGAGTTTAAATCATGATCAAGTAAGCCGAAATACAAGGTAATGATTTTTCGTCTCAAATTCCTCTCTTTGAGACATGTTTGGTATTATACACATAATTTAATTTATGTGGTTTATATACTACATATTTGATATATCATATCATAAATTATATTTTAATCATGGTATTTTAATTTCAATTTCAATCTCACTCTTTCAAGGGGTTTTGATTAAAAAAATTCTTAAGTCATAAGGGTTCTTTGTCTCAAGCTAGAATTTCTTGAGATATGTTTATATTATGCATCACATTTTCCTTTGAATGGTGTATTCACCATCCATGGATGTATTTTTATCATATATATTTTTATTCATGGTAAATACTAATCCAAATCAGTTCCTTTTTATCAAATTTCTATTGATTCAATTGTTACCCTAATAGTAATAATTTTTTGTAACTCAGCTTTCATTCATTATGTTTTGATCGTTCTCTTAAACTTATTTCATATAAGTTCGGTATATTCTACACTTGATTATTTTATGTGGTATTATATCACTTTGTTTTGTGGATTTACATTCCTACCACATAAATCCATATTAAAAATTTCTTACCTTATGGATTATGTTTTCCATAAGGGGTATTAATAGCTCAAATTTTCTTTCATTGAGTTGTAATGTTTTATCTTGAATATTGGTCTTCTAGTGAAATTTATTTGTGAATACCTATTTTATATTCCTTTTCTTGAAGGTTTTTCACCTAAATTTTGTACGTTTATTGAATAGAGATAATATTGACTTAACTGTATACCATTACTCCATATTGTTTTAGCTTAATGGATGCTTATATAAAAATACATTCCATTTATTGATTTGGGAACTATCTAAAATATGTATATTTGTTATTCTAATACAGATGTTATTGATTACTCAAGAAAGTAGACTGTGTATTTTTAGACCATCCACCTTCTTTCTTATGATGGGTTATGATCATGTTATCCCTTTTATTTATATGGGGAAATGTATTGATATTCTTGATTATTATTGAGTACTAACATAGTTTGATTATGTATTGATATTCCATATTTCTCTTTATATGGGTAGCTATGTTTTTATTCAACCAGATATTCCTTAAATAATAATGGCATGAAATGTCTTGTTGACTATTATAACAAATTCATTGGACTTAATCAAGTGATGAGTGGTTCCCATAATTATATATCACTTCGATGTATCAATAGGTCTCATGAAACAAAAAAGCTTGGGTTTTGGTGTATAACTCTCCCCATATCAGTATAGTGTCTTGGAATAAGGCCTTGACAATATGTTTTGATGTCTTACATTATACATTCCATCAGTATGATATCAGTATTAATGATATCCATGTTTTCATTTATTTTCATGGATATAGCATGCTCTCAGTTTTGGTTTATTATGAAATTATTTGGATTATTTATTCCTACCATATTTCTATGGTTATGTTTTTTAAAGCTTTAGTTATATGTTTCCCTTATTAATCATTTTATATCACCCCTTCTTATGTTTACATTTCCCTAGGTCATGAAGAAAATTATTACACATGATATATCTAATAATATGGTTGTGTGAAGAATTTGTGGGAGATAATTAAGAATTTTTATGGATCAATTAGTTTCATATATAGTATAAAAATATTCATTAGTTGAGAAAGGCATGGGTTTTGTTAATTTATGGTTTATCCTAATTCTCTAAATATCTAAACCAAAAAGATGTTTGGAATGTATGTAATTAAATATTTGTTTTATGACATGCAATCATGGGATATTTATGTCTGGTAATATACATATGGTATCAAAGTCAATATGTAAAGTATGTGTTTATGGAACCCAGCTTTGGAGTGTGGTCTAGGGTGCCATAATTTTATGGATTTACTAGAATAAATAATAAAGTTATCTCTAGAATATTTAATTTATATTTCATGTTTTCATATTTAATGTGATAATCATGTATGTATCTAGTCTCCCAAGACAACTAAACTATTCGATCTTTCAAGATGTGATCCCTTGTATTTTTTGTGCTAATGTAGTAAAATAACCATTAACTCCAAATTACTGGATTGGGGTGTTATAGTTGGTATCTAAAGAAGTTTATTATAAACCTTGGGAACTATATTTTGTAAAATATAAATTAAATAACATGGACCTATGATAGAATCTTAGGATAATTATATGTATAGGTTAATATCATAATGTTTTGGTAAAGTATAGATTCTGTGGTTTTCCTAGAAAATAAATCCATGTCTGGATACTGGAAAGTGGATGCAATTGTGGCACAGAAGCACCTAGGGGTAGTAACTCTAAAATTAGTGGATTAGGTATTAACTCAATTTTCACCAGTGCATCATGAGTGGGTCTAAGACTTCACACCTAGATATACACTCCTAGAAGATATGATTTGGTTGATTTACATGATTTTTACAACCCATTATGAAAGATTTGAAAATATCGTTATGATTTAAGGATATTTACAAATATAATAATCATATGATTCTGAGATTATTTATACATGAATTTTTCATTTATGTTAAGTGTTACACTAGATTTATAATCATATAATATGATTTAAAATTCATAATGTTATAAGATAATTTAATATATGTCATTGTTCAGAAATGGTGCCTAGAAGAAGGAATGG
Organism: Viscum album; assembly: GCA_963277665.1. Lineage (NCBI taxonomy): Eukaryota > Viridiplantae > Streptophyta > Magnoliopsida > Santalales > Viscaceae > Viscum > Viscum album. The sequence continues at coordinate 954,192,752 of OY728145.1, forward strand.
AAACCATATCAATGCACATAATCTATATAGGTATTTCCCTCATGGGCTAGAGTTTGAGATATATTTGAACAAATTATAACTATATTAAGGGTATTTGACTCATGTTATGACTAATAACCTTGCTAGAATGGAGAAGCCTACTGAACCCCAACATGGTGCAATAATGTTGGACCACTTTATTCAAAAACATCCTCCATTATTCAATGGGACTATTAATCCATTAGTATCTGAGAAATGCGTCAAGTCCCTGAAGAAGATATTTCTCTCTTAAGGAAGTAGAAAAAGAGATAAATTTGTCATGATAGTTTATCATATTAAGGGTTACATTGATCAATGGTGTTCATTGATCTATAACACTGAGGAGTTGGAGGAAATAAATAGTATGGTGAATAAGACTTGCAAGGAGATATTATTCCTCATGAGAAATAAACTGATATGGAGAGACAATTCCTTAATCTAAGGTAAAAGGATAAAATGTTACTAAATATAAAGTTAACTTTAAAAGTTTAGAAACTCATTTTGTATATTATGTACATAATCCATGGAGTAATATTGATCATTTCTTTTATGGGATAAAGGATTGCCTTCGAAGGGAATTGTTCTCTTATACATTTTCAGTATATGAGGATATAGTATAAAGTTTTATCAAGGTAGAGAAATAATTATTCAAGTCTTATGTTTTCCAGGGAAAAAATAAAATAAATGGGTAGCTAATCATTTTGAAAAAAAACAAAAGAAAGTTAAGATGGGAATGGTGGAATTTCCATCTTGTGATATTTATAGAAAGAAACACTGTGGAATATTCTTGTTGATAATGGGATTTTTCTTTTAAGTGGGAGATAAAGGACATAAAACTCATGATTGTAAGGTTAAGAAAGAATTAATCAATGTTCAATGCTTCAATTTTAAGGTGATGGGGCATTATTCTAATGAATTCTCTAAAAATCAATGGAGTTTTCCTCATAAAATTCCAAGTAATAAAGGAAAACTTGTGTGATCACTACAAATGAGGTTGAAGTTCCTAAATATGTAGTGGAATATATGTTGATCATAGCCTCAAATTTAGCTAATGCTTTATTTGATTTTGGTTCTTATAACTCTTTTATATCTTCCATGTTTTCCAATAAAATTAGATATTTCTCTAGCACCATAAGAATGGAATTTTCAATCGAGACTCCTAAAGGAAATCTTACTATAATGAGGATATATCAATTAGTTCCCATTATGACACATAGACTTACCTTATTTTTAAACTTGATCAATATAAATATGGTTGAATTTGATATAATCCTTTGTATGGATTGGATTTCAAATTATAATGTGAAGTTTTATTATCAATATAAGAAGATTATAGTTTGTGGTGGAGATATGTAATCCCTCATCTTTAGAGAGGAGACTGCATCATCTAAATCATGTATGAATCCACCTCTAGTGACTCTCCTTAATGAAATTCTTAGATAAAATGAGTAGACACAACCTATGAATAGAAAAGGTATCCTTAGAATAGAGGATGTACCTATTGTTAAGGAATACATTGATGTGTTTCTTGGAGAACTACATGGACACCCACTTGAGCATGAAGTTGAATTTTCCATTAATCTCATCCCTGATAAAAAAACTATAGCTAATAATCCCTGAATGATGGATACAATACAATTATTGTAATATAATTGTAACACCTTGGGACTTTATAATATATTTTTCTTTAAATAAAATGTAAGTGTTTGATAGCTTTCTTTACATGCAACCTCGAGTCTATATGAACCATGATATAATAAACCATTATAAGATAACTATTAAATTAGTATATATGAATATTAATAACCAAATTATGAAAAAATAAGTATAAAGTTTTTAAATAATGAAAATGAATTGGTTAATTCATAATAAATAAGTACTTAATCTTTAGTAAAATCATATTATGCTTTAAAAATATGTTTTCTTCAAAAAAGGTTTTTATTGCATTTTACATGCACAAAATTTATAATTAATTTATACCATTTTTATAAATTTTATTTTAGGAAATGAATATAATTTTTTAAATCAGTTTTTCTATATTATCTTAGGGTGAATTTTTATGATTTTTCTAAAAATATTTATTTTTTAGTGAATAGTGAAAAATACTAATTTTTTGTAAAAACTGTCATTTCATTTCATGTAAAATTATTTATCTATTTTGAATTTATTATTTAATTAACATAAGTCTCCTTTAATTATCGATAATATAATTAATTAAATAATAATCACCATTGTACTTGATTTTGTTATAAGTTTATTTTTGGTCTTAAAAACACATTTTGCTAAAAACTGTTTTTATGTGCGCAATGTATTTTTATCTTAATAAATTAAATTAATATATATTTATTAATTTTTTTAATTAAATTTATAAATTATATATTCAATAATATATTTTAACATTAATTTAATGGTTTTTACACGAAAAGGAATGTAAGTAAATTATGTTTTATGCTTACAGATTCATTTTTCTAAAACGGGTTCTTATTGTAAGTTTCATGCTTATTTAAAATTAAATTTGGCCAATTATAGAAATTGAATCTATGAAAATGGATTAAATATTTTTAATCATAAAAAATAATATAATATAATAGGGTCAACTTAATTTTTGTTCATAGTGATAGTAAAACAGTAAAATTTTGTTACCATGATTAAGGTTAAAACGAGTTTATCGGGGGTTAAACCAAGATATAAGGGTATTATTTCCACTAAAACCTATATAATTATTTTTTTTGTATAAATTTAAACCTTATATTATCATAAATTTGAATTCATGTCCATTTTGGAGTTTCCTTCCCTTAAAAGTGAGGTTATATAATTAAAATCTTTCAAGAAATTCCATGTGTGTCCCTCCCCTCACTTATAAAAGGGAACCACTCTTATTCCCTCATTAACACCATTTTATCCTTCTATATTATTCAATAACTACTCAAAAAAACTCCTAGATTCCTTACCATTATCCTAGATCTTCTTTTATTCTCTTATGACTAATCCTTTAAGGATTAAGGTGTAAGTCAAAGGGGATCTCTCAAAGAAGAGGTATAAATCTTAACCAAGATCTTTTAATTTTATTTCTTATTACACCTTATCAAAAAAAATTGTAACCATAAAAAAATTAGGAATATATAATCTTAAATATACTGATATTTTATTATGATTATGGAATAACCATTTACCACCTCTTCTCAATCAAATGTGAGATGAAAGTGTCGTTTGTGCATACGTGTGGACTAATGCATCTGCATAGTGATATAATTCAATTTTCATCACTATATTTCATGGATGGTTATTGTGATGGGTTTAATGTTTATATATGATATTAATTACATAATTATTCTTATATAATTATAATATAATATCCACCTTCTTACTTTCTGATCCATTGGTAAATGATAACATCACTCATGTGTACGTGTGGACTACCACCTCCATGAAGTGACGTGATTTTTTTATCATTTTTACTTTAATTGGTTGGTAAAAATGGTATATTTAATAAAAATATATTATTTTTATGATATAATAATTATTTTTAAATTTTAATTATCATTTACCTTTCTTTTATTCTATTCATCAAAAATTGGAAACATCACTCGTGTGTATATATGGATTATCGTCTCCACGAAGTGATGTAATTAATTTTTCATCACCTCTTAATATGAATGGTTATATATATAATGAATATATATTATATTTATATAATTATTAAAATTATATAGATTTAGGAACCATGATCAAATTTTAAGGATCTTAACTGTCGAAATATAACATACATGAAAAATGAAGGAGTTAACACCTAAAATGACAACTTTAATAGAGAATTGTTAATAAATGGGTGTTGAAATGATATAAGTGGATCATATATGATATTATATTTATTTATATGGTTATATTATATAATTATAATAAATTTAAATTTATTATATATGAGTTTAGATCACTTATGAAGCAAGATGGACTTGAGGTAAGGGTTTCGTCTCAATTTCTCTTCATTGAGACATGTTTTAATGTTATGCACCAATTTATTATTTATATGGTGTATATACTAAAAAATAATGTATTTTGGGATAATCCATGATTTAAGTTGATTTATTTACATAACCATGTGATTTTCAATATTCTAATGACTTTCATTTCAAAATTTACTAAAGTCATAAGGGTTCTTCGTCTCAATTTTATTTCATTCACACATGTTTGATGTTATACACCTATCTTACTTTATAAGGTGTATATACTACCTCATTTATATTTTTTATCATTATTATACTTATATTAATGTTATTTAAAGTTTCATTTGAATTTATTTATTTCATGGGGGTTATGATTCAAAAGTTACCATAGCGGTAAGGATTGTTTGTTACAATCTCATTTTTACTAGGATTGTTTACACATAAATTTTCTGATGATAAAATTATATTATATATCTCTAAAAAAAATTATGTTTTTTATTCTCCTTTGGTTATTTCTAGATATTACATTTTTTCCATTTTTTCCTCTCTTTAAGTACTCAAAATACTAAAATAATGTTTTAAAGGAAAACTTACTTCATTTCTCTCTTTTGTTGGGAATATTTTATTCCATGTTCATATTTTCTTTAAAATGTTTTAAAGAATGTTTTTACTATTATCTAAAGATTCATTAAATTCATTTTTATCCATGTTTTACTTTCTATAAAAATGTTTTAAAGTAATCCTATTATCATTTTATGAACGAGGTACTTTTGAATTTTTACCAAAAATGTGAAAGAGAATATTGTTCTAATATACACCACATAAAAATATTTCCCCACTACCATGAATAATATTTTATTTTAAGATTACTTTATATATATTCTTGTTTATTTTCAAATAAAATGTTTTCCTTAATATTTTGGAAATTTTTAAATTTTAAATAAGTGATTTCAAAATGAAAGGGGTGTTTTCTTCAAGAAATGTTCTAGTAATATTTCAAAGGTATTTTCATCTATAAAAACATCCTTTGATATTTATTATGATTTACTAGGTATATTATTCAATATTACCATCTGTGTTCTTTCTCTATATGGTTTATGTTTATGATGATGAAATTTTTATGAAACTCGTATCCTTTCCACTAGTTATGATTTGATGATATGATGAATGTTCTATAATCATATGGAACACATGTGTATGGTTTTAATTATGTGATAGGTGGGAGAACAATTATATATCCCACCAATGAATTGGGTAATTATGGATACATCATGAGATAATAAGGACTAAAATGGGGAGTGAACCTAGTTTAGTAAGTGACTTTTTCCAATAAGATGGTATTGGGAGTGTACATCGACTAAGGAAATGATGGAATGGGGAGTGAACCTAATACACTATAATAGCCTTGGTTGTGATACTTGATTAAGAAAATGATTTTGTCTTCTTATTTTCATGCTAAAAACGTGTGTCTTATGCTTATGATATGTTCACGTGGCTCATGATTGGTTGTTGATGATTTTACACTCTTATGTATTATGAATTTTGATTGATAAAACTTTATTTCATGTCTCATGGTTATGATCTATGAATTGATGGGCATGATTTTATACTGATAATATTATGTTATAATACCCTTATGTTTATTTTATGATTATTGATTGATATCTCTTATGTTTAACTGTAACATCTCACACCTCCTCATTGGCTTGAGAAGGTGGAAAGACATTACTTTCCTTAAGAGACATCCCCAAGGTGCAAAAGGCTAGAAATAAATTCCAAGGGCATCATTAAAAAATGGGGGAAATTTTACCTTTGAAAATAAAACAACCAACCAAACATTCCATAACCAAATAACCACTACATGATGCATGATAACAATGTAAAAAAACTCAAATTAATATCATTGGTATCAAAACCAAACTACACTAAGTACCATATAGGAATACAAAACCAACAAAAACCAAATAATCTAATGACATAGATCCATAAATACAAACATGTGTTGTGCTCCAACACCACAAAACATCCCAAGTATCAGGATTCACCACTAAAGAAGTGTGATACTTTACCTTTTCCTGCGTCTTGATAAACAATATCTACAAAAGCACCAAAGTTCCAAAGTAGGGGTGAGTAATGAAACTCATTAGGATTTCCCCAAATTACTTCCCTAATCATGCCACTAGGATAGAAAAAGTTAGCAAATTTATATAAAATAATTTATATAAAAACCATTTAAATAAGTTCAACAATTTATAACAAATCCAAATAATTCTATACCAAAACAATTTTCTCAAATAAACCCATTTCTAAGGAAACCAAATTAACAAATATATTAAACCATTTATCAATTTCCATGTTGGAATAACCCATTATGTTTCACATAATCACACGCACACTTAACCACACAACCATGCAAGCTTGGTGTTACCATTAATGGTGGAACTTCACATCCATAATTTGTCCCTTTGATGGTGGTACATCATGACCATTATCCATCCCATTCCATCCATTCTTAACTATTTAAGAAAGCCACATGACAATTCAACCTTTTCCAAACCAATTCAACCATTTCAATAAAACTGCACTTTTATTGAACATTATTCCAACAAACCATTTCAATAAAACCAAAATTTTTCTTAAAAACACTTTTCATGCATCAAAACAAAATAACCATTCTAAAATCATCATTTTAAAAGCAAGTTACCATTTTCACTTTCCACAAAAACACCCAATTTTCACAATTCTATAAACCACCACCAAAGGAGGTTTCCATCAAACATTTCACAAAAAAATCACAATCAATATAAATCACAAAAATCAATTTGAAATCAATTCTTTTAGTTCTATTAATAGGATTTCATATTGAAGCCATCTACCTCGGTAATTATGGTGAAAATGAAGAACGACACTAAAATGTCAATGAAACTGGGTTGAATCTCCAAAAATCCACCTTAGATATCTTACCCTAGCATCAACAAAGGCAAATATAACCATGATTTTCATTAAAAACCTTATATATATCCACATCATACTAGATTTAATAAACTGGGAGAGAGATAGATAGGGAAGTAGATCTAAGAAAAAACACCCAAAACTGCCATAAATGAATACTTACCATGGGAATCGGCCTTCAACGCACAAAGAAATTCCTTCTAATTGCTTCCAAATCAATAGGGAATGGTTTTATAACCTTTAGGAGGAAGAATTTTCGAGTTAGAAATGAATTGGGGAAATAATTAGGAGTTAAAACTTAATCCTAACCTAGATCCACTTTTTATGGATATTGTTTTTAAATATTGCATAGTTAGTCACACGTTTAGGAAAAATTGTGTGCTAACCATGTTCCAACCACTGCCTCAAGGAGGACCTTGCACGGTTTTCCTACAAAGTTAGACAAACTGTATGCCAACCATGAAAAAGCCCACAGTCCCACTTGGCATAGTTTCTCCTAGGTGGTCGCATAATTTAGAAAAATTATGCACCTACTCGTGAACCTTCCCCTTAGCTCCTATCTCACTATGCATGGTTTCTTTTAGAATTTGTATGGTTTCTAAAAACCATGATAAAACTGTGAACCTATATAAAATCCCAAAAAATATTCCAAAAGGTTTTCAAACCCTCTCAAACTTCACCTAAACAATTTATATACTTAAAAATCATAAATAAAGGGTTAATTAATTGAAACTGGGGGTGCTAAATTCTCCCCACCATTAGCTTTTTCATCCCTAGAAAGTAGAAAAGTAGTATTTACTTTAAAGGGTTTAGGTCATTGCTCGACCATTTATTTCTCTCATTTCCCATTTTTATTCCTAAATTTGACCATGTTTCCAAAAAACCCTACACTAGACCAATGCCTTTCCCATGAAATACTTTCTCTTTACTATCCACAATCCACACTGGCATGTGAAACAATGAAGCATTCATCTCTAGGTCAACGTGATCCCATGAATCACATGGTCAGGATAAGGCTGATACTTTTTCAACTGAGATACATGAAACACATTATTCACAACACCGAACCGTGGTGGAAAATCCAACTGATATTCCACCACACCAACCCATTCAAGTATCTCAAAAGGGTTTATGTACCGAGGATATAAATTTCCATACTTTACAAAACAATGATTTCCAAGACTTGTATATATTATCAAGAACACGTGATTACTCACCTAAAATGACAATGGTCATCAAAGATAATCCACATACAATTTATGATGACTCTAAGCCATCTCTATTCTCTTCTTAATCAACTGAATCTTCTCTATTTTCTCTTAGACTAGGATCATACTAACCAGTGAAGTCTCACTTGTTTCCACCCAACAAAGTGGAGAACAACAAGAATGTTCATATAATGCTTCAAAATGATCCATGTGTATTGAGGCCTGATAACTATTATTATATGAGAACTCCACTAATGGTATGTGCTCTTCCCATGAGACACCAAAATCCATTACACAAGACCGCAACATGTCTTACAAAGTTTTTATTGTCCTTTCAAATTACTCATCCATATAAGGATGATACACCATACTCATAGTCAACTGAGTCCTAAGGGATTTTTATAAGGATTCCTAGAAATGAGACGTAAACCTTGAATCTATGTGTGACAATATCAAAATTGTGACTTTGTGCCTCTTTACCACTTCTTGGATATAGATTTTTGGAAAGTCCTCCACCGTATGAGATTCAAGAATAGAGATGAAATGAGCCAACTTTGTGAGAAAATCCACTATCACCCATATGGAATCATATTTATAAACCATTCTTGGGACACCTGTTAAAAAACCCATGATTATTTGTTCCCATTTCCAAACATGAATAGGTAAAGACTGCAACATACATGTTGGTCGTTGATGCTCTACCTTAACCTGCTAACAAGTTAAGCATCTCAAAACAAACTCAGCCACATTTCTTATCATACTAAACCACCAAAATTATACTTTCAATGCCTTATACATATTTTTTATCCTAGGATGAATAGTATATCTTGAATGGTGGTAAACATGAAGAATTTCTTCCTAACAAGTCAAAGGTATGACCATTTGATTTCAAAACCACAAAACCAAACCCTCATCCAGCATCCATACCTCAATGGTCTCCCCACCATTGAGTTTTTCTCTCATAGAAACACATTCAGAATCATATTCTTGTACCTCTTTAATCATATCCACTAAATCAGAAATAAACTAAACTAGAAAGAAAACTAAAATATCACCTTGGTCTTCACATTATAAGTGCATGTATGTTATCACTAACATCAACTACCACTAATCTAAAGATTCTTTTTCAAACTGAGCATATTAATTTCTTCTTAATGCATATTTCAGTGTATTTCCTTTACCAAATGTATACATCAAGTCAAATTCATATATTTGGAGACACTCCATCCATTTTCTTTGCCTCAGATTCAAATCCCTTTGTAACAAAATATGTTTCAAGATCTTATGATCTGTAAACATTTTAAATTTCTCATGAAAGAGGTAATGACACCAAGTCTTCAAAGCATGGAATATGGCAGCTAACTCTAAATCGTGTATTGGGTAGTTTTTCCCATGAAACCATAACTATCTTAAGCAATAATTAACAACATGCTCTCCACGCATGAGAACACATCCCAACCCTGATCCTGAAGCATCATAATACACCATGTACCCTTGTCCTAATTCCAGAAATATCAAGATGGGTGTTGATGTAAGGAGAACTTTAAGCTATTGAAAAGACTTCTGACATTCCTCACTCCATTATAATAAAACATTATTCCATGTCAAAGCTATCATTGGTGAGGCCGGTCATGAAAAATCATGAACAAAGCATTGGTAATAACCAGCTAGACTAAGGAAATTGCATATCTCAAAAACATTCTTTGAAATTTTCCAAGAGATAATAACCTGTATCTTCTCTGGATCCATAAAAACATCTTTTTCAGAGATTACATGGATAATAAATATTACCTATTGTATCCAAAAATCACACTTTTATAGTTTTTCATACAAATGATGATCCCTCAAGATTCACAACATTGCCACTAAGTGTTTCTCATGCTCATCCCTTGTCCTTAAATACACCAATATTTCATACACAAACACCACCACAAAAGATTCCATATATGCCTAATATATGATTCATAAATGCCATAAATATCATTGGTGAATTCATTAGACCTAAAGTCATAACAACATACTTTTAATGGCCATATCTACTCCTGAAAGCTGTCTTTCAAATATCCTCTTTCTGAATCCATAATTGGTCATATCCTGAGTGCAATTCAATCTTAGAGAACCACTGATCTCCCCTCAATTGATTGAATAGATAATCAATGTGTGGAAGTGAATATTAATTTTTTATCATAACTTGGTTAATCTTTTGATAATCAACACAAAGCCAAAGAGTTCCATCCACCTTTTCGATAAACAAGACCGGTGCTACCCACGAAGACGTTCTATGACAAATAAACCCTTTTCTTTACAACTCTTCTAATTGCACTTTCAATTCCCTTAATTCTATTGGTTCTATCTAATAATATAGAAGATAAATAGTAATAGTCCCTGAGAGGAGATCAATCGTAAACTCTACTTCTCTTGTGGGTGGAAACCCTGAGAAACTTTCAGGAAAGACATCATGAAACTGGTCAAAAACTACTAGAAATTTTCTATTCTCAATATCTTCTATTGATTCCAAAGTCAAAGCTGCCAACTGGTAAAATATCGTTACAACTACTAGTTTTAATAATATCATTTCACCTGCCTTTACATTCTGATATCCTTGAAAGAGATTATCGATATCATCTTTAGTTGTGAAACTAACCATTCTGGTATAAAATTCAATGTGATCCTTGAATGTTGTCAACTAATCCATACCCAGGATTATGTCATAAACATACATTTCCATCAAAGAGAAATCCTATATTATCTCAGATGCATCAAAAATTATAGAACATGATCTACACATAAAGGCTCTACATTCACTTTTACCAAGAGGAGTTTGTATTATCAACACCGAAGGCATCATCTCAACATTTAAACTTATCAAATCAATAACACAAGAATCGATAAAGGAATGGGAATCACCCATATCAAACAAATCTTTCATAGGTATAAAATTCAAAATAATTGTAACTCACATCATCAATGGTCTAGATTGATCATCCACAATAACCTACTCAGGTCCATATAATTTCTTACTCACTGCACTCATTTCCTTATTGCTCTGTTGAGATTTTCCTTACCAAAGAGTCATGGTATTTCTAGAATCACCATGGTCAGCTTTGTTTTTCTGACAAGAGGTATTCTTTTTCCCTCATCTCATCGAAGAATATGACATTTTCAACACCTGAGAAGTGTCCCAAATACCTAAACTCAGAGCACTGTAAAAATAGCACTATATATTCCCCATTTGGTTGCAATTGTGGCATGATCTAGGTGATGTTGTACACTCTCGTTTCATGTGACTAAGAGAACTACATTATAAACATCATGGCTTACTCTTGGTTCTTGGATGAAGATTCATTGATCCAACTATCTGATTCTGAGTCAGGATCTCACCTTATAAATAGGGGTCCCTATTCTGCTTGTTCCTAGAATTATAGTTTCCACCATTTCCCATAGGTATCAACAAACTTCCTCCACCCATATCTCCTAATATGTCCCTTTCTTCCACAATCTCTCTATTGATCATCTCTGTATAATCTTCTATACAAAGCACAACAATCTTCAAGTGAATCTCTTACCTCAACCCTAATTCAAAAATTTGTGCCTTCAAGGATACACTAGCAGCAACTTTGGGTGAAAATTAGACTAAATTTATAAATTTAGCTACATACTCTGTCACTATGAGGCCATCATATTTCAAGCTGAATAAATCTATAGTTCTTTCAATACTGAACATATGAGGATATAATTTTTTGTTGAACAATTCTTCAAAATCCTCCCATGTAAGGCCTTTTTCTAATTTATCTTAAACCACTAAATCCTACCATTGGTTTGTAAGATCCTCTACATATATATCACCATATTAACTTTCGGCTCTACTGGTGTGCCAAGGAAATCAATGATTCGATTCATTTTGTTCAGCCACACCTCTGCCTTCTCTGGTTCTGAATCACCCAAAAATATGGGTGGATTATTCTTCTAGAACTATACATAATTATCCACTTGCCTTGGTTCATCCCTTTTGTTCCCTATATACACAAGTTGAAAAGATTGAACTATACTCTGAACTAACTGTTGGTTCACCTATGGCTTAAGTGCGACCACATTCTCAGCAGCTTACTCTGGTTGGTTTCTATGATGCCTACTGAGTTCCATATTCTATAAGCACAATAACCTCTATAAGTCTCACTCTCTATCAACTGAAGGATTAAAATTTTCAAATTATACCACATCATACTATCACATCATTTCTTTCCAAAATTAAACATTTCCATATTCCACCATTTTTGAAAATTTCACCATACTTTTGAAAATCAAACCATTTTTAAAATAACCATTTCATGCCTTTTCAAAATCTCACATGTGAACACAACTTTAACAATTTTCAAAAATAAAAACTTTTGTACCAAATAATATATCATTACCCAAAATGAAATATGCACTTCTAGTGGGAAGTAATTTCTAAAATGCATGTCATGTCACACCCGCCTTTTTTTTAGTCATTTTATTTATTTTATTTCTCTTGGCGTTGGGTGATTTTGCCTAAGTGTGGGTGAGTCCCGGTTTAAGTTTTTAATGTTGGGATGAGTTTATGTTTTGGGATAGTGCGCGAACACCGTGCGTTTAAGACGCGTAGTCCGCTTGGGCACGTGCTTTCCGTTTGGGTACGTGTAGCCCGCTTGCAGTCTGCTTGGGTACCGTACGGTGCAGAAATACCGCAAGGTCATCCAGTTTTAATGTTATGTGTGTATATATATGTATATGTATGTTTATATGTTTATATATGTGTATATATATGTGTATATATATGTGTATATACGTTTGTATGTGTTTATGTTTTAACATTGTGTGTAAATATATATAATGTATTTGTATTTATGTTTTTAGGTGTATATATATATACATGTATATTCATAAATAAATATGTTTTAACGTTATATGCTTATGCGTATACATGTTTATATATATGTTTATATATGTTGATATGTTTATATATGTTATATATATGTTTATATATATATATATATGTATCTATGTTTATATATGTTTATATATATTTTTATATATGTATATATGTTTATAATAATTATGATTTAGTATTATTTTTATTTTTATTTGATTAGAATTATTATTATTATAAGAAAAAGAAGAGAAAAAACCCTAATCTACCCGGCTCCACTTTCTTCCCCGCACGAGCCCCCCTCCCCCCCTTCCCCTCGTCCGTCGCGCGAGCCCCCTCCTCGTCCGGCCTCCTGGCCACCGCCTCGCCATCCACCTCCGCCTCCCTGCGCCGTCCACCGGCGCCCCCGTCCGGCTCCCTATCCCCCCTTCCGCGACGCCTCCGGCCGGCCCCCCCTCTCCTCCGGCTACCGCTGCGTCCACCGATCTGCCTCCCCTCTTTCCTGTCGGAGCCGCCTCGCGCACCCCCTGTCCAGTCGTCGCGCCCGCCGGCCGTCCCGGCCCCCACTTCTCCTTCGTCGTGCCCAACCGCCGTTCCCTGGCCTCCTCTCAGCGTTTTGGCCTTCCACCGCGCCTCCGCACCCCTGCCCCCACACCGGATCTCCCTTCCCCCGCTCCTCTGTCGGCATCCCTCCCTTCCGTCAGAGTCCCTCCTACCGGTCGCAGCCGTCTCCGGCGACCCCTACCTCGAACCTCCATTGCGTGCCCTTTTTCCAGCAACCTGAACCCTTGCGCATGCCTCCGCCTTGTTCCAGCATGACCTGAACCCTTGCGCGCGCCTCCGCCTTGTTCCGTCGCGACCCGACCCTCTTCGCATCACCTCCACTTTTCTCGGGCGCGGTCTCGTTTCCCCTCGCTGATATTTGGGTAAGGATATATTTATACTTTTTTATATATTCTTACGCTAATTTAAATGTGAATTGAGTTGCTGACCCTTGAGATCTTTATCTGGTCCAGATTCGGTTCCTGGTTTACGTCTTCTTGCGACTACAACGTTTTGCTTGTTTAAGTGACAAATATTATTTTGACAATTTTTAAAATGTAATTCGCATCGCTATGGTTTCCTCATCGAGATTTTTGTGATGCTTCAACATTGATAAATTGTTTAAAAATTGGTCATTAGCATGATTCATTAGTTATGTTTATGTGTTTATGCACTTGGGGTGTTGATAAATTGTGATAGGAGTTCTTAAAATAAGTTGATACAATTTTGGGGGTGTTGCCCTTAGTTTTATTTAAAAAAAATGTTAAAGTGTGATTTGGGTTTTACTTGTGAACGTTGTGATATTTGTAGGGTTGGTTTTTGATTTGTATCTTGATAGCTTTGTTTGGATTAATTTTATTTTAGGGATTTGTGATGTTTTGAGTCTCGGGGATCTATCGTAGGGAGTTGAGGTTGGTTTCGAAGGTGCGCATGCATATTCCTAGGTATGAATATGTATAGATATATATATCTTCTATGTGAGTGTTCCCTCATGGCGCAGAGAATACATGCATCAGTTTAAGGATATATATATATATATACACACACATGTGGAAGTGCGTGCGTGCGAGCGAGTTTCTGCTTGAGTTGGAAAGCTTGAAGTGACCTTTGTTCGAGGTAGGTGTTTCCAACCATTTCCCTTTTAGATTCAAACCTTGAGCACTTGAATATTTTCAGTTAATACTTTTATATCATTTGCATCTCTATCGTATTTATGAAAAGCATCTGGCTTAGTTATATTGCTGTTTTAAATTTCTGAAAGTGGATTTTGATGTTGTTTTATATGAAATGCATAGGTTCTTGGTAAAGTTAAATCAATTGCTTTGTGATGTGTTTGGTTGAAATTGATATTTATTATGTTTTGGAAATGTAAAAATTTCTTTGGTGTGTTTGTTTAACAAAAAGATGAACCAATAAGTTGTTTTAGAAAAGATTTGGAAATGGTGGTTGGTTTGAATGATGCATTTGTTTTTATAAAGTGTTGTGAAAGAATTTGAGTTTGGTTTCAATGCTAAAGTGTTTTATGAAAGATGGTTTTTAAGGCGATTCTTCTAAAAACTAAATGTGCCATTGGATGTTGGCACATCCATGGGAGCACTAGGTGCTCACATGGATGTGCCTCCAAATGAAGATGACACATTAAAGCTGTGTTTTCTTAAGACTAGGTTTCAGAGAAAATAATGTGTTGTTTCAAAGGGAATGAAAGAAGCTAGCCCGGTTGGCTTTTGGTGTGAGTTAGATGGTCATTTTGCTTAAAGGCCCATTTGGATCTTCCAAATCAATTGTAATATTTGTGTTGACTCTTTGAAAAGAATGTGTTTGCACTAACTCTTGGGAGAAATGTGTGTGCCTGATTGGAAACTTAACTCGTTTACAAAATGTTTTGAAACTACGCATGTTGTGAAGGCCCGGTTGGCACCTTGTTTAATGTGAAAGAATTTCATATATACATATTTGTGGGGAATCTCTAGAGGGGGACTTCCCTTCGAGGATTTTCGTGTAGTGGTGTTCGTGTGAGGGGTTGGCAAGTGCGGTGAGATGAGTCATGCATGCGAGGGCCTCCCACTTACACAGTATTATTAAAACCACCGTGGGTTCCTAGGCGTCTTTTAGAGAATCGAGTGACAGTTGCTGGATAACCCCGATTAGACGGGTTAGTCCCCCCTTGGTAGGTAGACCTTGTGGGGCATACCACTGGTTGGCTGTTAGGGCGGCCAGTTGGTTATTGACTGTGGAGTACCATGCCGGCAGGTAGTCTGAACCCGAGTACGTCCAGGGGTTTTCTAGGGATGTTTAGGATCACCCATGGTTATTTCTTATATCTGTTTGTTTACTTTTACTTTCACTTGGTTTCCGACATTTATTTATTACATGTTCTTCTTTTGCACAAATGTAATAAACATGAATTTGAAATTTCAGTTTTCAAGAAATGCATTGTTTTGGGTAAAACGGGTTGTGGATTGTGTTGGTTTTTGAGATGGTAAAACGGGATCATTTTTCCTTTAAAATATGAAAACCCTATTTTTTATCTTTGTATGTGCAAACTAGTGTTTTGGGATTATTTCTGTAAAGTGGTTTTGGTTGGATTTTGTGGTTTACTTTGGCATTCCTACTGAGCATTTTTAATTCTCACGCCTATTTTTATCATTTCAGTCGTAGGTTTCCCTCATTCAGGTTTTCTTGGATGATCTGTTCATTTTCGGAGCAATGTTGGCCTTGGTTGGGAGGTGACCAAAGGGTCACATGGAGGTACGTCTGCTGTTTGGTTTTATTTTCTTTCCACTGCTAGAGTTTAGTTCTTTTGTTTTATTTATTCTGATTTACTTATTTATCTTTTTTGGGCCAAATCGTTCCCAATGTTTTAACTTTGATGCCCAGCACTAGTTGTCATCCTGGGGGGATCAGAAACGCCCCTCGGGACTTGCCGCGAGCCGGCTCGGGTGACAGGTTCAGGGTCGACCCGGGATGGTTCGTGACAAAATGGTATCAGAGCAGGTTCTTGTTATTTGGGATGTCTGGTAGAAGGAGATTAGGACTGTCGAGGCTAAGGAGGTAGGTTACGGGTCAGTGCCTGATCACCACCGCTCGTGATGAGACCTAAGTTACCAGGGTTAGTCTGGGATTTGAGTCTTTTGTCCTTGGTTATTTTGTATTTAGGGATGACAATGAGAGTGAATCGGTTCACATTGCGGCCTCATGTAGGATGGTGAACCATGTGGAGTCCAAGTGCCTGGTTTAAGGTCCTCTTAGTGTTATGTCTTACTTAGGGCATGGCTCACCACCTTGTCACCGGGTTAGGCACAGACACTAGTCCCTCATTCTGATGGTTTATGATTGGTTGTGTTTCATTTTGAACTCAGTCAATGTGTGTGTGTGTTGAAAATGAAAGTGATTTCGAAATGAAAAAAAAGGGTTTCTTCCAAATTGTTTTTGAAATTAGTAAAGAGGGTTTTCAATGAGAAAGTGTATTGGTTTGGAACAATATGGTATGTGTTTGGATTTGGTAAGGAAAAGAAGTGTTTAAACCTTGGCACTCTTTATGGAGAGTCACACGTGTGTGGGTATGTATGGAAAGTTCGTAGAGGCACTTGTTCACAGGTGATGTGAGTGGGATTGAATGAACGCACATATGACGGTTCATAAGGTTCCATAGGTTAGTTTTAAAATTTTAAAGAAATAATGGTTTTTGAAAAGTGATTTATGCTTGTATTTTTATATGTTTGGATTATGAGCATGTTTTCCTTGTCTTGTGTTGTTTCTTTGGTTGAGTTTTGGCATGATGTCGGTTTCTATGATGTTTTTCGTGTTATGAGTATGCTACCCAGAAAGTCTCCTAAAGTTGTTAATAAGCTATGCCCAGTTCCTGGTTCTTTTCATGTGTTGTCTTTCTAAAGAGGTAGTCGAAGTCTGTTAGAGGCAGTTGTATGGTCCATGGATATAGTGTGTGTCTTTGGGTTGTGGGGAACTCCTTGGGGTGATAAGGTTCGTACCGTCTCAGGTTTATTTGAGGGTCCAGATCTATACTAGTAAGGATGGGATGTCCCTTTGTCGTTGGAGTTCAGGGTGTGGTTGGTGGTGGTTGGTTTTTGTGAAGGTTCCCCATTTGGCAAGCGAGGTGCGCCAGAGGAATATATTTATGAAGAATCTTGTTCGTCGGTGCCGACTTCCAGTTCGTCAGACAGTTCTCTTGCATGCCACTAGTGTAGTCGGTTCAGGCATTTTAAGTCGCTTTGTCGCATTAATCCAAAGTATTACTACTGTGCGAATGCTCGGGTCACCGGGGAGAGTTCAAAAAGGTGCGATGTTCATGAGGGAGTTAGAGACTATAGGATGCAAATTCCTGATTGTGAGTCAATAGATGCTTCATCCATCAGGGCCCCAGCCACAGGTCTCGGGGTGAAGCTCGCGCACAGTCAGGAGTTGTCGAGGGTGTGTGAAACGTCAGTCTGAATCATGTTTTCAGCCTTGGGGGGAAATATACAAAGTTTCCTTGTTATGTTATTGTCACCATTGTAAGCTCATCATATTTTTGGTGATGTGATGAACTAGTTCTACCGCAGTCTAAGCGGTCTTATCTGTTCTCAGTGTGTTTTCAAATTGTTCGGATTTCCTTGAAGGATGTTGGGCCTACAAATAAACGGGTCGTTCTAATTTTCAGTTGGGTCTCAATTGTGTTCTTTAGGGGGATGTTTGGTTTTTTGAAATTAATGGGTGGTGTTTTGGGGTCCTTTCTGAGGTCAGGCTAGGAGTTCCATAGTCTCTGGTTGCAGTGAGGATTTTATTCGGTCGATGTGAGAGGTGTTGAGTTAATCTTGTATCCTCAGGGTGTTGGGTTGTTTCGTAGCAAGCTTTTTTTTTAAGTCTCTAAGTTTTGCTCGGTCAATGTGGATAAATTAAATGAGTTCAATTTGGGCAGTTTCCGCGTTTCCCCCCTGGGGTGGTGTGTTCGAGTTTCAAGGTCTCTGTGTTAGTAAATCTCTGTGGTGGGGAGAAACCCACTCGTGTTCTCCCCTCAACCTCGGACAATGATTGTACTTGAGTTGGTTGGGTGTGACTTGTGTTGGTAATGGTCACCCTGAGCCTCTCAGTTTCTTCCGGTTATTTCCTGGGCATGGACTCGAGTTGTGTCAATTGTTGGCTTGGTGACTTTCTGGTGGCAGAAAGTGTTTCTGGTGGGGAGAATTGTCACCCCTGCCTTTTTTTTAGTCATTTTATTTATTTTATTTCTCTTGGCGTCAGGTGATTTTGCCTAAGTGCGGGTGAGTCCCGGTTTAAATTTTTAATGTTGGGATGAGTTTATGTTTTGGGATAGTGCGCGAACACCGTGTGTTTAAGACGCACAGTCTGCTTGGGCACATGCTTTCCGCTTGGGTACGTGTATCCCGCTTGCAGTCCGCTTGGGTACCGTACGGTGCAGAAATACTGCACGGTCATACAGTTTTAACGTTATGTGTGTAGATATATGTATATGTATGTTTATATGTTTATATATGTGTATATATATGTGTATCTATGTTTGTATGTGTTTATGTTTTAACGTTGTGTGTAAATATATATAATGTATTTGTATTTATGTTTATAGGTGTATATATATATACACGTATGTTCATAAATAAATATGTTTTAACATTATATGCTTATGTGTATACATGTTTATATATATGTTTATATATGTTTATGTGTTTATATATGTTATATATATGTTTATATATATATATGTATATATGTATCTATGTTTATATATATTTATATATATTTTTATATATGTATATATGTTTATAATAATTATGATTTAGTATTATTATTATTTTTATTTGATTAGAATTATTATTATTATAAGAAAAAGAAAAAAAACTAATCTATCTGGCCCCCCTTTCTTCCCCACACGAGCCCCCCTCCCCCCCTTCCTCTCGTCCGCTACGCGAGCCCCCTCCCCATCTGGCCTCCTGGCCACTACCTCTCCATCCACATCTGCCTCCCTGCCCTATCCGTCGGCGCCCCCGTCCGGCTCCCTATCCCCCCTACTGTGATGCCTCCGGTCGGCCCCCCCTCTCCTCCGGCTGCTGCCGCGTCTGCCGAGCCACCTCCCCTCTTTCCCGTCGGAGCCGCCCCGCGCACCCCCTGTCCAGTCGACGCGCCCGTCGGCCGTCCCGGCCCCCACTTCCCCTTCTCCGCGCCCAGCCGTCGTTCCCCGGCCTCCTCCCGGCGTTCCGGCCTTCCGCCGCACCTCCGCACCCCTACCCCCACACCGGATCTCCCTTCCCCCGCTCCTCTGTCAGCATCCCTCCCTTCCGCCGGCGTCCCTCCTACCGGCCACAGCCGTCTCCGGCGACCGCTGCCTCGAACCTCCCTTGCGCGCCCTTTTTCCAGCAACACGAACCCTTGTGCGCGCCTCCGCCTTGTTCCGGCGTGACCCAAACCCTTGTGTGCGCCACTGCCTTGTTCCGGCGCGACCCGACCCTCTTCGCAGCACCTCCACTTTGCTCGGGCGCGGTCTTGTTTCCCCTCGCTGATATTTGGGTAAGGATATATTTATACTTTTTATATATTCTTATGCTAATTTAAATGTGAATTGAGTTGCGGACCCTTGAGGTCTTTATCTGGTCCAGAGTCGGTTCCTGGTTTACGTCTTCTTATGTCTGCAATGTTTTGCTTGTTTAAGTGAAAAATATTATTTTGACGATTTTTAAAATGTAATTCGCATCACTATGGTTTTCTCGTCGAGATTTTTGTGATGCTTCAACATTGATAAATTGTTTAAATATTGGTCATTATCATGATTCATTAGTTATGTTTATGTGTTTATGCACTTGGGGTGTTGATAAGTTGTGATATGAGTTCTGAAAATAAGTTGATACAATTTTGGGGGTGTTGCCCTGAGGTTTATTTTAAAAAAAATGTTAAAGTATGATTTGGTTTTTACTTGTGAATGTTGTGATTTTTGTATGGTTGTTTTTTGATTTGTATCTTGATTGCTTTGTTTGGATTATTTTTATTTTAGGGATTTGTGGTGTTCTAAGTCTCGGGGATCTATCGTAGGGAGTTGCGGTTGGTTTCGAAGGTGCGCACGCATATTCCCAGGTATGAATATGTATAGATATATATATCTTCTGTGTGCATGTTCCCTCATGGCACGGGGAACACGTGCATTATTTTAAGGATATATATATATATATATATATATATATACATGTGGAAGTGTGTGTGTGTGAGTGAGTTTATGCTTGAGTTAGAAAGCTTGACGTGACCTTTGTTCGAGGTAGGTGTTTCCAACCATTTACCTTTTAGATTCAAACCTTGAGCACTTGAATATTTTCAGTTAATCCTTTTATATAGTTTGCATCTCTATCGTATTTATGAAAAGCATCTGTCTTAGTTATATTGCTATTTTAAATTTCTGAAAGTGGCTTTTGATGTTGGTTTATATGAAATACATAGGTTCTTGGTAAAGTTAAATCAATTTCTTTGTGATGTGTTTGGTTGCAATTGATAGTGATTGTGTTTTGGAAATGTAAAAATTACTTTGGTGTGTTTGTTTAACAAAAAGATGAACCAGTAAGTTGTTTTAGAAAATATTTGGAAATGGTGGTTGGTTTGAAAGATGCATTTGTTTTTATAAAGTGTTGTGAAATAATTTGAGTTTGGTTTCAAGGCTAAAGTTTTTTATGAAAGATGGTTTTTAAGGCGATTCTTCTAAAAACTAAATGTTCCATTGGATGTTGGCACATCCATGGGAGCACTAGGTGCTCACATGGATGTGCCTCCAAATGAAGATGACACATTAAAGCTATGTTTTCTTAAGACTAGGTTTCAGAGAAAATAATATGTTGTTTTAGAGGGAATTGAAAGAAGCTGGCCCGGTTGGCTTTTGGGGTGAGTTAGATGGTCATTTTTCTTAAAGGCCCATTTGGATCTTCCAACTCAATTGTAATATTTGTGTTGACTCTTTGAAAATAATGTGTTTGCACTGACTCTTGGGAAAAATGTGTGTGCCCGATTGGCAACTTAACTCGTTTACGAAATGTTTTGAAACTGCGCATGTTGTGAAGGCCCAGTTGGCACCTTGTTGAATGTGGAAGAATTTCATATATACATATTTGTGGGGCATCTCTACAGGGGGACTTCCCTTCGAGGATTGTCGTGTAGTGGTGTCCGTGTAAGGGGTTGGCAAGTGCGGTGAGATGAGTCACGTGTGCAAGGGCCTCCCACTTACACAGTATTATTAAAACCATCGTGGGTTCCTGAGCGTCTTTTAGAGAATCGAGTGACGGTTGCTGGCTAACCCCAATTAGCTAGGTTAGTCCCACCTTGGTAGGTAGGCCTTGTGGGGCATTCCACTGGTTGGCCGTTAGGGCGTCCAGTTGGTTATTGACTGTGGAGTACCATGCTGGCAGGTAGTCTAAACCCGAGTACGTCCAGGGGTTTTCTAGGGATGTTTAGGATCACCCATGGTTATTGATTATATCTGTCTATTTACTTTTACTTGAACTTGGTTTCTGACATTTATTTATTACCTATTCTTCTTTTGCACAAATGTGATAAACATGAATTTGAAATTTCAGTTTTCCAGAAATACATTGTTTTGGGGAAAAGGGGTTGTGGCGTGTGTTGGTTTTTGAGATGGTAAAACGGGATCATTTTTCTTTTAAAATATGAAAACCCTATTTTCTATCTTTTTATGTGCAAACTAGTGTTTTGGGATTGTTTCTGGAAAGTGTTTTTGGTTGGATTCTGTGATTTACTTTGGCATTCCTACTAAGAATTTTTAATGCTCACGCCTATTTTTATCATTTTTAATGCTCACACCTATTTTTAATGCTCACACCTATTTTTAATGCTCACGCCTATTTTTAATGCTCACGCCTATTTTTATCATTTTTAATGCTCACGCCTATTTTTATCATTTTTAATGCTTACGCCTATTTTTAATGTTCACGCATATTTTTATCATTTTTAATGCTCATGCCTATTTAATGCTCACGCCTATTTTTATCATTTTTAATGCTCACGCCTATTTTTATCATTAGTTTTCTCAAATAAACCAATTTCCGAGGAAAGTAACAAAACAAGTTATTAAACTATTTCTCAATTTCCATGTTGGAATAACCCATTTTGTTTCACATAATTACACACACACTTAACCAAGCAACCACACAAGTTTGGTGTTAACGTTGATGTTGGAACTTCACATCCATAATTTTTCCCTTAGATGGTGGTATTTACGACCATTATCTATCTCATTCTATTTGTGCTTAACCATTTAAGCCAACCACATTCTAATTCAACCTTTTCCAAACCAATTCAACCATTTTAATAAAACCACACTTTTATTGAAAACCATACCAAAAACCATTTCAATAAAACCAACCCTTTTATTGAGAATACTTTTCATGCATCAAAACTAAATAACTATTTTAAAATCATCATTTTAAAATCAAGTTACCATTTTCACTTTCCACCAAAACACCCAATTTGCACAATTCCATAAATAAACACCAAAGTAGGTTTCTATAAAACATTTCACAATAAATATCAAGCACAATAATCAATTTGAAATTAATACTTATAGTTCTAGTAAGAGGAGTCAAGATTGAAGCCACCTACCTCGAGAATTACGGTGAAATCGAAGAATGATAGTAAAATTCCAATGAAACTGATTTGAATCTCCAAAAACCCATATTAGATATCTTCCCTTAACATAAAAAACCCAAATATAACCATGATTGGAATTAAAAACCTTATATCTATCTACAATGGAATAGATATAAGAAACCGAGAGAGAGAGATAGGGAAGTGGATCTAAGAAAAATCACTAAAAACTACCATAAATGGAGAAATTCTATGGAAATTGGCCTTCAACGCATGAAGAAATGACTCCAGATCACTTCCAATTTGATGGGGACGGATTTTACAGCCTTCAAGAGGAATAATTTTCGATTTAGGACCTAAATGGTACAAGAATGATGGGTTAAAACTTAATCTCAACCTAGATCCACTTTTTTTGGATCTTATTTTAAAACTGTGCATGGTTAGTCGCACGGTTAGGAAAACCCATGCACTAAATGTGCGTCGGCCATTAAATCAAGGAGGACCTCTCACTATTGTCCTACATGGTTAAAAAAGTATGTGACAACCATGAAAAATACCACTATCCCACTTGGAATGGTTTCTCCTAGGTGGCCGCATGGTTCGGACAAACTATGTGCCCACCTGTGCGCCATCCCCTTACCCCATGTCTCATTGTGCATGGTTTCCTATAGAAGTTTCATCATTTTTAAAAACCATGATTAAACCAATCACCTATAGAAAATCCCCAAAAACATTCCAAAAGGTTTCCAAACCCTCCCAAACTTCACCCAAACACTTTATATACTTAAAAATCATAAATGAAGGGTTACTTACTTGAAATAGGGGGGTGCTACATTACCCTTATTGAGCATCTAAGTTCAAACTTTCTTATTTTTCTCTTCCCCAGGTTAAAAAGAAAGGTTTTAAGTATGATATTTCTAATAAGGGTGCTAGTTGTGAATAATGAAATGGGAAATGATATAGATCTTTTATGTACCATATTTTATGTATCCAAGTTTCTAAAGAAACTAAACCTTTACGGTTTTAGTGTGAATCATATTGATATATAATGAATATTTTTCTAATGCGATGTAATATTTATGTATGAAAAGTTAGGGTTGTTATATGAATAAAAAACTATAGCAGTTGTGTGATAAGGGATTTATATTCCTTAATCTTTCACCATGGGAATACCCTATTCTCTTTATTAAGAAGAAATATGGGTCTATAAGGTTGTGCAAAAATTACAGGGAAATCAATGCCATTACTATAAATAATGAGTATCATTTTCCCTACATTGATGACTTATTTGATCAAATTTAAGGAGCTCAATATTTTTCAAAGATTTATCTTTATTATGGGTATCATCAACTATGAGTAAAGAAGGAGGATATTCTAAAGATGAAATTTCATACATGGTATATACATTATGAATTTATAATAATTCCCTTTTAATTTACTAATACATACTATATTTTTATGGATCTGATGAATAGAGTAGTCAATTATTATCTCAATAATTTCATTGTGTTATTTATGGATGATATCTTGATATAATTTAAAATCTATAATGATCATAAGAGTTAATTTTGAATTTTTCTTAAGACTCTTAGAGAAAAATAGTTATATGGAAAATTTATCAAATGTGAATTATAGATTCAGGAAGTTTCTTTTAATGGCCATATTGTCTTTAAGGATGGAATATAAATTGATCCTTCAAAGAAAAAAACAATTATGGAATGACCAATGCTAATGAATATAACTAAGGTACATAGTTTATTTGTATTAGTATATTACTACCAAAGATTTATTCAAAAAAAATCTCAATTAGCTAACCCATTAACTAATTTGATGCATAAAGGGGTTAAGTTCATATGGTTAGAAGAATGTAAGGAAATTTTGAAGAATTAAAGAGGATATTTTTTGATACACTAATATTGAATTTACCATCGGGAAGGGATGGATTTTTGATATATAGTAATGCATCAAAGAAAGGAATTAGATGTTTCCTTATGAATAATGATATAGTTGTTTCATATGCATCAAGGTAGTTAAAGATTCATTAATAAAATTATATAACACATAATCTTGAGTTGGCAGTCATAATCTCTGCATTAAAGATATAAAGAAATTACCTTTATGGTGAAAGATGTAAAATATATACGGATCACAAAAGTTTAAAATACATATTCTCATAAAAAGATATCAATATGAGGAAAATTTGATGGTTATAACTACTCAAGGATTATGATTACTCAATACACTACCACCCTAGGGAGGAAAATAAGGTGTTTGATGCATTCAGTAGGAAGGATCGTGGATTTTTGAATAAAATGAGTATTGAAAAGACCCTATATCTACGAATTTAGTAAATTTGGATATGAGAATCATTAAGGAAGAGGAAACATTACATATATTACAAATTATTTCCAAACCATACTTACTAGATAAAATAAAAATTCCCCAGATTGATGATGAGAATATTCAAAAGAAAATCAAAGTCGTGAATAATGGAAAGTTAGTAGGCTTCATTTATGAATATTTTATTTTGAAATTTGGAAAGAGGATATGTGTTTAATATATGCCTAATATAAAAGAAGAATTATTAGATAGATCTCATAGCTAAAATTTATCTATACACCATGGTGGCGCCAAAATGTATCAGGATTTGATGGAACATTTTTTTGTTGGATAATATGAAATAGGAAATTACAGACTCTGTATCAAAATGTTTGGTTTGTTAATAATTAAAGACTAAAATACAATATCCTAAAGGAGTCATGCATCCTCTACCTATTCTTGTGTGGAAATAAGATAATATTATTATGGTCTTTGTCACTGGATTTCCAAATACTCCTAGAGATAATGATTCTATGCAGGTTATTATTGATCACCTTACCAATTACATACATTTCCTCACTATAAGGGAATATCTACCTCTTTATTACCTCACACAACTATATTAATGAAGTTATGAGACTCCATGGTGCACCTCTTTTTATTGTATATAATCATGATCCATGGTTTACATAAAAATTAGAGAATATTATTCAAAAGGATCTTGACACCAAGTTATATTTGAGTACATCTTATCATCCTCATACAGATGAACATTCTGAAAGGACTATTCATACATTAGAATACATATTGAGGTCATGCTCACTTGACTTTAAAGGTACGTGGGGTAAGTATTTACCTTTGATGGAATTTTAAAATAATAATAGCTTCTATTAAAACATTCAAATGGCACTATATGATGCATTTTACAGAAATAGGTGTCATTATCAAGCTTTTTGGGACAAAGTTGGTGAAAGGAACCATATAGAACCAGATATTGTCGAGGAGACAATGACTAAAGTAAAGACTATTAAAAATAATATTAAGGTGTCCCAAAGTAGAAAAAAATTATGCTAATAAATGAATGAAGGATTTATAATTTCAATTGGGAGATCATGTTTTCTTTAATATATCTTCATGGAAAGGTTTTATAAGTTTCAATAAGAAAGGGAAATTAATTCCTAGGTACATTGGTCCTTTTAAAATTAAATAAAGAATTGGAATTGTGGATTACCATTTGGAAATTCCACATAACCTCTCTAGAGTTAATAATTTTTTCTATATATATTTATTAAGAAAACACATACTAGACCCAACACATGTGCTAACATATTAGGAAATATAATTAGAAATGTATTTATCTTACTGTAAATCCTATCTAGATTCTTGACACTGGAGAATAAGTTTTTTGGAATCGGATGACTTGACTGGTAAAAATACTTTCAAAAATTCATAAAATAGAAGAGGAAATGTGGGAACCTAAATAAATTATAAAGAATAACTACCCATATTTTTTCATGAGGTGAAATTCTAGAAATATAGAGGATGAAATTTTTTAATGAGGGAAGAATGTAACACCTAATATTCAATTATAGTAATCTTTTCTTCCTAAAAAACTATATCATAATGCACATAGCTTTATTCAAGAATGTTATTAAGACCTAAATTCTAAAATTTTATATATTGGATTTGAATAAATTAATTTTATTATTTAATTCAGAAAATTATAAATATATTGGGATGAATTTTTGATATTTTTCAGAAATAGTTTATTTTTATGTGAATAGTGAAAAATATTGATTTTACGAAACTGTCAATTTTATAAAATTATAACGATAAAAGAATAACTTTAGGTTTATGAAACCTTTTTTATAAAACAAATATATATGTATAAATTAATAAAATTAATATAAAAATATAATGTTTAACTTATAAATATATACTTAAAATTTTGGAAATATAAGTAATGTTATTGTTCAAATAAAAAATATGTTTAGTTCTTCTCTTTTAATCAAGTATTTATAAGGATAATTTTAATTTTGGTTTGGTTTTAAAGAAAATAATTATCCTTTTATTTAAAATAATTAAATAAATTCTATTATAATCAACATTATATTTTATTTTGTTGTAAAATCATTTTTATACTTAAAAAGACATTTTTCTGGAAAACCATTTTCCATCATGTTTTGAGGGTTATTTTGAAATTAATTTATGATAATTATAGGAATTAAATTTTATAAAATGGAATAAATATTTTTAATTGTAATTTCCAAATTTTTTAATGATTCTATGTTCATTTCTTCTATTATTAATAGTAACTTTGGTAAAAAAAATAGTTATTGCGGTAAGAGTTAAAATGGGTTAAAAGGGTTAAAACTAAAATGATAAGGAATAAAATGAAATAAAAACTTGTATAAATCCTATTTTTTGTCATATTTATACCCTATCTAATATTATCTTCAAATATGAGTCATTTTTCAGTTATTTTACTTGAGTAAGATATTAATGTATTTTAATCTTTTGAAATATTCCAAGTGTGTCCTCTCCCTCACTTATATACACTTAAAGAGCCTCTTAGATCTACCAATATATACCAAAATAATTTCCTTAAATCCATAACCAAGTCCTATATGTCTTTGTTTTATCATAATACCATCCTAATAAGGCTTTAGGTATAAACCTAAGGAGGTTGTCTGAAGAAGAGGTATAGTTCTTAACCGAGTGTTTTCTTTTTTTTTCTTTTACCTACTTCAAAACTCTCCTAAACATTATGATATAATAACATATATATCTATAATATAATTAAATTTTATTATTATTATGGTATAAACATTTTTCATCCACTTATATGCCTAATGAAAAATAAAAACATTATTTGTGCGTATGTGCAGACTACCACCTCGTGAAGATGATGTATTTCATTTTTCATTGTTGATTACTATGGTTAGTTGTAATGATGGATAAAAATGAAATAATATGATATATATGATATTTTTTAGATAATTATTATTCTATAAATATAATATATCATTCACCTTCTTACCCTTCCACCCATTAAAAAAAAGATAATATCGCTCGTGCATATGTGTTGATTACCACCTCCACGAAGCGATGTGATTCATTTTTCATGTATGCCTTTCAAGAATTATTATATATATATATATATAATATATATATTATATTAATATAAATATGAAAATCCTAGAGATGATGGAACCATTATCAATATGCAAGGACTGAAACTATCAAATTGAAACTTACATGAAAAACGAAACAGTTAACACTCAAAAATAGCACTTTTGATAAATAATTATTAATAAAAAGGTGTAGAAATGTTATAAGTGGGCTATTTTTTATATTATAAGTATTTATATGTTTATTTTATATAATTATAATAAATTTAAATTTATTATACAAGAGTTTAAAATCACTTACAGAACAAGTTAGACATGTGGTAAAAGTTTATTTCACAATCTCATCCTTATTTGGGATTGTTTATGTTTAAGTTTCCATTGGAGGAATTATATGATATTTATATCATAAAATAAATATATTTTATTCTCCTCTATTTATTTCTAGTGTTTTAAAGTATCTATTCTATTTTTACCATCTTTGGAACTCAAAAAGACCTAAAAATGTTTTAAAGGAAAATTTAAATTGTTTTTCTATTTGGTTAGGAATCTTTTTCTTCTATGTCCATATTTTCTTTAAAATGTTTTCAAGAAAGTTTTTACTCTTATAAAATGATTTAATATAGTCATTTTTACCCATGTTTTACTTTCTATAAAAAAGTTAAAAAAAATAATATTCTTTTCATTTATCGAATGAGGCACTTTTTACCAAAGATGTGAACAAAATATTTATTTTAATGATTACTAAACAAATAGATTTTCACACCGCTATGATTGTTCTTAACTTTGAATATTCCTTTAAAAAAATTCATGGTTTTTTTCAATGAAAATTATTTTCCTAATATTCTGTAAATTTTTATAATTTAATATAAGTGATTTAAAAATGAAAATAGCATTTTCCTCAAGAAATATTTTAGTGATATTTTTAAAATAATTTCATCTATGTCAACATTATTTGATGAATATTATACTTTACTATGGATATAATATATTGATATCATCCACCATATTACTCTGGATGGATTGTGATCATATTTTTCTATTTATTAACAGGGTAAAATATTAATATTTCTTATGTTGGTTTTTCAATACAAATGTTTATGTTGATTATGTATTAAATTATTATTCATTTATTTCATATTATGAATGAATTTTACTTAGTATATGATGTGTGGGGGATTTTATAGACCCTCAATTCATTAGTACATCTCATTGTACAAACTAGTTTGGGTATTTTGTGTATGTGCTACCTATTTATGTATGTTATCTTGAAACAAGTCCTTGACAATAAGAGTATGATGTCTGAAATTATGCATTCTATCCTTATGAAACCAAATTTTATTATCTATGTAATTATTTATATTTCTATGTAATAAATGGATTTAGTCACCTTTTATTATATTATTTATATGGAAAATTTGATTATTAATTGTCTTAGAAATATTATTATTGTTTTATTTCTTCTATGATAGCTTTTGTTGCATGTTTTCCCTTATAGAGCATCTAATATTACCCATTTTTATGCTTTTATTTACCTAGTATACCAAGAAGGATTATATTAATGGTTTTAGGGATTTATTAGAAGAAATAATAAATTTCACACTAAAATTTTTAAGTTATATTTCATGTTTTCATATGTAATGTTGGGATCATGTATATACATAGTCTCCTGTGACTACTAAAATATTTGATCCTTTGGGATTTGATCCCTTTTATTTTGTGCCAATTTAGTAAAATAACCATCATATTCATATTACTAGAGTCTGAGTATTATACCTTAGTAACTAATATTTAAATTTTCTCTTTCTAGATGAATGAAATTCTATAATGTTTCTATTGTGGATAGATGACTTTTAGTTTGAACAATATAAAACCAAAGTGTTCTTTTCTTAATAATATTTACTTTCATTGCATGGATGTTTTTCTATCTATTGGAGTGAAAAGGTTTGATGTTGTTTCGACTTAGTGTGGTGATTTTTTTGAACATTATTTCTTCCAAGTTTTGGAACATTAAACTCAGAGAGTTCTATTCGAAATCTATTTCTTCGAGGTGATTATGGAATGAATGCTTATGATTGTTTAGCAAAAGGACTATGTAAAGGAGTTATCAACAAATATCTTCACTAAATTATAATTCAAAGTCATCTGGTTGAAAAATTATGTTTCCTATTTTGAGACCTCATTCAATCCATTAAATATAGATTATTTGATTTTAGGATGTTATGGAATTAACCTGATTATGGAGTGGCACTCCAAATCATATTGTAATGCATGATATTGAGGCATGGAATCCACCTTCACGATGCAGAATTTGGTCAAACTCTAGATCAAAAAATCTTGGCATATATCTCTCCTCAAATATATCAGATCCACTGAATCTATCTTTTCCTTGTGGCATTCCCATGTGGATTGTATCGTGGCTTATGTATCTCCTCATGTGGTCACCTGAGACTATGATGTGACCTAACCTCCATGATGCGATGACTCTATAAATTCCAAAACCAGTGTATCTTAAAATTCTCATCACATAGAGTATCATGGTGTGGTAGTTTATATTATGATGTGGTTTTCCTTACTTCTCCAAATCCTACAGTGTAAACCATTGAATTAATATTTGGGTAAACTTTGGCTCCTAAACTAGCATTATGTCAACTTCTCCTAGGGTTGACTTCAGGAAATAGTAGTCTCCTTGGGAGCTTCTATAGTATGACCAATCTAGCTATGATATGGTCCTTCTTTAATTATAATAACTCTGTATAATATCATATTTCTTAAGGTAAACTCATTCCTTCACCATCATCATCATGATGCAACCAAGATGATTGAAACATGATTCCTTTCATTCTAGGTTAATTCATTTATGTATAAGTTTGATGTCGCATCCCCCAATTTTTTTTAGGTACTACCATATACTTTTTTTTCTTCTTTCTTTTGTCAATACCATATCATTCTTTGGGGGTTTTTAGTTTTTAATAGGGGTTATAGGTGTGCCTAGAAGAGTTTTTAGGATATGTACTAGAACTTACAGCTAATGAAGCTACAGGAGGTCCATCGTCTAGCCGATGAGAGTCACTAACCATCCAATGGGTATGGCAGTGGCTACAATATTTTTGTTATATCCATTGGTTGGTCTATGGGTCTCCAACCACCAGTGATTCGTTTTCACTGACAGGTTTGGGAAAAGTGAGAGGTATTATTTTATTTGTACCTCAGAACCCCAATTTTATTTCTTAATCCTTCTCCCATAACATAAACACTACCCATTCAAATCTAGGGACTCTCTTTGGATGATTTTTTCTCTCCCAACATGAATACTTATCATATCATAGTGTCAATCAAATTTGTGATCCTCTTTTGGTACATCTAACTTGATTTGATATTATATTATCTTATTTTTCATTTTCCTCTTTCCCAAGGGATATAAAAACCATAGTATTTTTTTATACAAGTTTCTAATTATGTTTCTTATATATCCATTATGTAATTGGCAGTTTTTTTCTAGATCTCAATTCCTATTGGTGTGTTTTTTAATAATTGTTATGGTAAGTGATTCCTTCTATATCCTTGTTTTATAAACTGGTGATTTAGAGATTCTTAATTGGGAATTGTGTTTCTAGGTATCTTCTTCTTACTTCTTCGATCCTTCTCTACCCCCATCTTTTGGATTCCTTCTAGTAGTTTTATTTCAAGTGTTTTGAGGTAGGTGATTTCATAAAGGAATTATTTTTAAAATGTGGTTGTTTTTTGAAATTCCATGACCTAACCCACTAGAGCCCACCTGACTAGAAATAATCCAAGTGTTACTTCCCCAAGACCACCTCCAATAGGCCAAGGGTTGGCGACCAGCGCTGAGTAGGTATAATACTCACATGGGAGACCTTAGCCTAAGGTACCTATACACACATACACACACACATAATCAAGACCATACAATACTAAAATGAAAAATAAAAATCATTCCCAATGCATGAATACATCTAAATCCCATAATCAGAGTGTGATATAAAATACTATAAATCATAAAGGTCCAAATCCAAGCCCATCAAAAACTGGAAAGAAGTACAGCCTTCTAGAATGAGGGGAATACAGTCAAATGTGACACCTGGTATAAACCATGGTTTAACTAGCCCAAAATAATATATGTCTAGTCCTGGTCCACCAAGAACCCTATCGAATGGTTGGTCTTCTACATAATACACGACATGTGTGTGTAGAGGCCATGTAGGGGTGAGTATAACAATACCTAGTAGAACACCCTAAAATAAATAAGCATAAAGAATAAATATAGTAATCATCAAATCATATAGATATGTCAATAAGAACGTGATACATATGAAAAACATCCTGATATACTCATGGTAGACACTAAGTCTCAAGGTTAGGTTACAACAGTAATGCCTTCTTAATATTCTACTTGAGAGTTCGTAACCACACTCGCTCAAGAGAACTCACTACGCAAGTCTGATAGTACTAATGGAATTTATTCAAGATGTTGTGCTCATCAGGTCTTTCCATAAGGAAGTAAATGCTGGAAGTCTGAAGAGATCGATGCATTAATTTGGATCGCACCTAGGTCCATGGGGTATACCAATATCCCAATCTGGATTAACCTACTAATTAGGGGATCAATGCCCGGGTAAAGTTGTTCACGCCAATTCCGATAATCCATCCTAAGGAAAAGGACTATAGAGGATTCCTCTTAGGGTCATGGGGGATTCCATCAAATCTATCTGAGACAAATACCTTAGAGAGGATCATAATCCTTTGTTCAGGACATAATTTCAAAATATACCCTTATAGGGATAGATCGAAGGAATGAACCCTCAAGGAAACTAGTCTATACTGAAAATAAAAAGGGCCTCAAACCACCCAAGGAAAATTACACAGTGTGTGATATTAGTACAAGACATGTCGTGCTGGTCCCAAGTCTATCTGTGTGCTCCATGTCATTCTCATGTACTCCAGGTCATGACCGTGTACACCTGGTCATGTCCATGTACCATGGTTCATGGCCATTTACTTGGCCATGTCTAAGTACATAGCTCAGTTCATGTGCTCTAGTTGGGTCTGAGTACATGGCTTAGCCCATGTACTCTGGTTGTGCTCGTGTACCCAATGGTACACATCAATTCTCTAGGTCGAGTCATGTAAGATCCTAGGTTTTCCTATGATGTATGAATATTTTGTTTTTGATTTTAAATTCTTTTTATGGCCTAATGTGAGTGCTCAAAGAGATCATGGGTGTATCAAGGGTGTACGAGTATTGTTTGGAGCCTAGATCCTAGGTTTTTAGGAAAAACAAGGTAGGTCGCATGATTAGTAGAAACCATGTAGGGCAGGCCGCACGATTTGTCTAACCATTCAAGGACTGGGTAGAGCACTAAAGAAGCCCACACGATTTAGGAAAACCATATAGAAGGAGGCACATACCCATGCGAGGGGTTTTTCAACATTTAGAAGAGGCTAAGACACAGTTTGTGCATAGTTATGAAAACCATGTGCATGAACCATGTGAGGTTTCCCCTTATGATAGTTGAGGATGCACGATTGCCACATGGTTTGGCCTACCGTATCGCCCATAATTTTTTGGTGAAATTAAAATTTTTCCCTTAAAATATTTATAACTCTAAATTTTTTTATTTTTATTCCTCTGGTGGATATACCTCACATTGGGAGAGCCCCTTTGAGCCAACTTCATAACTTTTTATCATGTTTCATCTTTCAGACTTGGATTCGAACACCATCGATCTTGTTGGATTCATGCCAGTGAGTACCCATTTTCTCTTATGTCATTCCTCATTTTTCTTTGTATCGACAAAGTTATTTATGTGAAAGATAATATGTCTTATTTACTAGTTCTTCATTCGTTATTATTTTTTTCTTATGATTTGAATAAAATCAGAAGCGGATATTGGATGAGTGCTCTACTACGGACCTACGATAGATGGTTTATACCTATCCCTCTAGTTTTGGTGTTTTATAAGCATAGTTTCTATTGTGTCATGAACCAGAATTTCTAGTGGTGCCCCTATAATTCATTAAATGATTTAATTGAATGAATTGGAACTTGTTAGGGATACCCACTAGTTCTTTTGAGTTTTTTTTAGGTTGTTTCCCCAACCTAGGCCACCCATGGGGTGTGCCTTTGATTTTTTCTATTTTTGTACCACCTGTGAGGTGTGTGTGTGTGTGATTTCCTAGTTAGAGGAAGCCACTAATGAATTTAATTTAATTGTTTGATATGATTAGGATATGGTTTACCTCATTTTTTATGTTATCCATGACATGAATTATTTAAATGTGAATTTTTATATTAGTTGGATGAACTCATGGAATGTTATGGAATGTGAATTAATGAATGAATGTGATGAATTGAAATAGAAGTGGATTCCTTGGTTGGTATACCTTGGATCCTGATTCCATTAGATGTTATGGATGTTCTCCCATGGATATTGATTGTGGTAGTGGATTCATTGGATGAGATTCCTCCTTGGGTCTTGATTTCTTATGATACCTTGGGCCTTTCTAACCCTTGGATCTGGCTTACTTGGACTCACATTGGACATGTGATGTTGACATGCTTCTTGGACTCCACCCATGTCTTTACTGAGTTTTCATTGAGATACTCTTGGGACTTGAAGAGGATGCCTTGGTCTTATATACCTTGTATCCAACCCTTCATGGTCTAACACTTTTGATTACATGGTGAGGCCTTTGTGGATGACTTATTTATACGACAAGGCCATGATGAATATTGTATAATGGATTATAAGGCATGGTTGTGGTAGTGGTTTACACTCGGTTGTATGACGTGGCCATGGTAGAACTCTTGACATGTTTTCCGGATAGCCTTGGCATGGGTATTTGACTCCAATGGGTAGACTGGACTGTATCACTCATTTATTCATGTTTTGAAATATCCCTTGTATATAGTTGCTTTCTTTTGTTTGTAGATATCCTTGATTGTCTAGAAAATACCACTTGACTTGTTTCACTTTACATTTTGTACTGCTTTACCTGTTGTATATTAGCACACTACTTTATCTTGTATACACAACCTGGATTTTTTATAGACATCATTGGTGGTGGCCTACTAAGTGTTATCTCATACCCTATTCATCCCGCCATTGGGTACCAAAAAAACTTCATAGATGTAGGTAGGGACTGGGGAAAGTGCCTATAGTATGATTCTTGATATGTGTTATTCTTAGGAGCAGGGGAGCATAGGATCGAGCTAGGATCGTGATGCTAGCTAGGATAGTTATTTTTGGTCTTTTTACTATTTTGATACATATATTTTACTAATTCTTGTGTACCTATTTTGGACTCTTTGTAGAGACATGACATGACATATCATTTTTGTATATGATATTACCTTTGGTATTGTTTATCTATTCCTATCTTGAATGCTATCTTTTTTCTTCTATTCATTTGTTATATATGCTTCCACTATTGACTATTATTGTTATTTTATTGTGTTACACTATGACATGAGGTAATAGTCTCCCCACAGACACACCCTAGGCAGTCACCACTAGTTGGTAGCCTCTAACGTTCAGGGAGATGCACTTAATGCCATGTGACCCACCAACTCAGGGCACTGTTTAGTGGCAACTGGGTCGGGACATTACAAAGTGGCATTAAATCTTTTATTTTATGATTACCTTACTATTTTGTGACAATATACAGGGATAGTAAGAAATTGGAATTTAAGAATGAGTTTTGTTAGGGATTAGCTAACCCATGTATGGAAAAAAATCCAAATTTCTTGGAAAAGAACATGTTTTCTAGATTTTGTGATATTACAGTTGATTTGATTTCACTTTTGGGTGATGGACTTGAGGTTTGATGTTTATTCTGATTGTGTAGTTTTTTGTTTCCTGATGTGATTAGTGTATGAATCCCATGCATCATTTTAGGAACTTTATAGGATTCACATTCCATGTATTATGTCATTCCATATAGGATGCATTTCTTGACTATATGACTTGTTGATATGTGCCCTGTGTGATATACTTACTGTTTGATAAATGATTTGTGAAAGAGATTGAGAAACATGGTTGGTACTTAGAGTGTCTTCCATAACCTAAATAGTGTTTTCCTTCTTAGGCTACAGTAAACACCCTAATTGGTCAACTATGGAATATTGATCCATGGACCATTGGTTGCATAGAATGGAACATGTTATGGTATGGATTAAGTGGATGCCATATTTCGGTTCATGAGGTGTATGGTACCTTATGAATCATAAGTGGTAAACCATTTGGTTTTAACCATTTAAAGAGAATTATGAAATAAATATGAATTCAAATGAAATTTTAAATTGGGAAATAGATTACTTGACCTTGACCCAGCTTTTGGGTGGGCATTAGGCAGTGTATCTAGTGATATTAGTGATAGTTTCTTTTTACCTAGTCATGATTTTAGGAGCAGGCAGAGGGGTACGACCTGTTTATAGGAAGGTTTTGACCTATCCTATTCTTTTAGTTGTGAAATTTGGTTATAGATATTTTTTGAGGTGTGTGTTTGGAATTGTAGAGACATTCCACCATAATTATCTTCGGTCATATTCCAAGAGGGTGGTGATGACCATGATCTGGAGGTGGTGGGCCATGGGATACTAGTGGATCCTTCTATAGTTCTAGTTGTGGCACTAGTAGTTTTACTGGCAACGGGTGATGAGGCACAATTCCATGAAAGGTTTTTATGCTATATGTAGACTTTTCAGGGAGCACCGCACTTTGCCTCATCTATGGAAGAGCTGAAGCGTGTGTTCTAGCCACAGGATCCTCCCACATTTTTTGGGGGATAATGGTCTATAGGATTCTAAGTTTTGGATTGAGACTACATTGTCTATTTGTGAGCATCTAGATACACCTTTTGAGAGGAGAGTGAATATCTATATATATATATATGCTTCGGAGAATAGAAAAGAGCTGGTGGGATGTTTTGAACTAGGCTGAAAGGTTACGAGATATGGTTTGGGGTAATTTCCAAACCAGGTTATATGACTACTTTTTCATTGAGACTCTAAGAGTAGAGTGTTCTAGTGTGTTCATGCATCTGGAGTAAGGTGTGATGATAGTTATGGAATATTCAGCATGATTTACAAAGATGTATTGTTTTGTGCTGATATATTTTGTTGATGAGGCATCGAGGGCGGGATGCTTCAAGGAAGGTCTCAGACATTCCATTCGATCTTAGGTCAATGTTTTCAAGTTGATGACTATTACTAAGATAGTGAATCATTCACTAATTACATAGGAGAATATGAGTGAATTTGGGGGTTCATAGTAAGTCAGTTTAGCCTCTCGACCCAGTGGCTCAGCTTTCGGTAGCAAGAAGTGACATTTTGAGGCTTATCGTGAGGTGAGTACCTACCAGGATGTTAGTGATGGTAGTGCAGTTTTCTATCATCGGTGTGGAAGATAGAGACACATTAGGAATCAGTGTGATTAAGATTTAATTGAGTGTTGAGCTTGTAGTAGGATAGACCTTGTACAACGTTTTTGCAGGACCTTCCCTCTAGCAGTTAGTGGAAGGTGGCCAGTACTGACTTCAGGTTTGGGAATGGGATTCACAGCTCCACATCAGGCTAGGAGTTAGAGAAGTACTGGTCATTCAAGTCAAGGTGGTGGTCATAGTTGAGCTATCCAGACACCATTTGTACTTAAACAATAGAGTGAGCTTTCTCTGGGTAGTTAGGTTATGTCATAGGGATACATTTTAGGATAGATGTATTCTATAAATCTTATACCTAAGGAGAAGAGTTTTAGGCCATCTAAGGTGAGAGGTGAAATCTTAGTAGATTCTATACTAGTATCTACCCTTTTATGTAGGTTCATCACATAGTTTTATATCTGTACCTATTTTGGAAACCCTTGGGTGTGTTGTTCAGTTTTATGGTGGAATTATGACTTTTGATACTCCATTGAGAACTAGATCGGAGAGTGTGTTCCATTATAGGGAGCACCCCCTTGATATAGGCGGGTGTCATTTTGTATGGTATATTTTTTTCCTTTAGATGATAGGGTTTGACTTCATACTCGAGATGGATTGGATAGTTTCTTAATGATCCTATATTGTTTTTATCATCATAGGGTGACTTTCACATCACCAGAGGGAGGAGTTTTTATTCAAAAGGGTGAATGGGATGTCTATGAGAGTTTAGCTAGACCATGACATCATGGTCTGGGTGGGATGACAACCCATATTTTTAGTTTATACTTGGATGACCAAGGAACACATTAGGAATATTTCCCTCTAATGGTTGATTGTTTCAAGGATGTTTTCCCATATGAATTTTCTAGTTTTTCTCCTGAGAGAGATGTGCAGTTATCCATTGAGCTAGTTCTAGGAGCTGCACCAGTATCCATTACTTCTTACATGATGACTACTATAGAATTGCAGGATCTCAAGAGGCAGCTAAAGGACTTCAAGGAAAATGGGTTTATACGAACCAGTACTTATCTGTGTGGTTTTCCAATCCTTTTTGCGAAAAAGGAAGATGGTTCCCTCAGGCTATGTGTGGATTGCTGAAAATTGAACTAGTTGAAGGTTAAGAACCGGTATCCATTTTCGCATATAGATAACCTTTTTGATCATCTCTTAGGAGCTTGGGCATTCTTGAAAATTGATTTGAGATATGGATATCATCAGGTGAGTGTTCAACTTGAACACATACCTTGTATATCTTTTCATAGATGGTATGGTATATATGAGTATATGTTTATGTTGTTCGGTCTCATGAATGCCCCAGCAGTTTTCATGGTGCTGATGAACTGAGTTTTCCATCCTTATCTAGATTTGTTTGTGGTGGTTTTCAAGGACGATATCTTGGTGTATTCTCACAATTGACATGACCATGCCATACATATTGAGATCATTTTGGATATACTAAGAGAGTTTAAATATATGTTAAGCTCACAAAGTGTCACTTTTGGATGGATTAGATTAACTTCTTGGGTCATATTATTTTAGAGAAAGAAGTATCAGTTGACCCGGAGAAGGTAAGAGCTATAGTTTCATGGGATCATCCTAAGAACATCTTTGACATATGGAGTTTCTTAAGGCTAGCTGGATATTATAAGATTCACATAAATGACTTCTCACGCTTAGAAGCACTATTGACGAGATTTACTAAGAAGGGTGTAATGTTTTTATGGATAGATACCTACAAGATAGCCTTTTAGGAGCTGAAAAGAGGATTTACTTCAGTGTCAGTCCTAATTTTTCCAGATTCAGATAGAAGCTACATTGTGTATTGTGACACATCAGGTATCGGGCTAGGAGTAGTTCTGATGTGGTGGGATAGATTCATGATGTATAGGTCTCGTTGGTTGAGGCCACATGAGAGGAACTACTCAACATGTGATCTTGAGTTATTTTTTGTTTTTCATCATTTTTATGTTGGATACATTATCTATTGGGAGAGTTATTTGTGTTATACACATACCAAAAAATCCTTAAGTACATATTTACACAGTGTGATCTGAATCTAAGGTAGAAAGGGTGGGTTGAGTACCTATAATATTTTGAATTTGAGATTTCTTATACACCTAGAAAGGGTAATATAGTAGTCAATGCACTGAGAAAGATGACTCAGATACAGGCCATTCAGGAGGCCAATGGTGAGTGGTGTCTTATGGAATTATTTTTATATATGCACTTAGAGGTGAAGGATGGTCAGGGGTAGACGTTTCATTCATCCTTAGTTGTGACCTCTACCCTTATGGATAGAGTAAGGATAAGGAATCTATCAGATTCGAAGGGCCTAGTCCTATAGGAGAGTGTGGTAGGTGAGGATCCACCTCCTAGTTGGGTTGTGGATGAGGATGAGATCCTACGTATACATGGTCGCATGTGGGTTCCAATAGACATATGTGAGGAGATGATGTGGGAGTTTGATATCTCGGTTTGTGTAGTGCATCCCAGTGTTTCCAAGATGTATTGTGATTTACATCACCAATATTGGTGGTTGAGGATGAAACGTGAAGTAGCTGGTTTTTTTATGATATGTTCTACCTATTAGCTGGTGAAGTTATAATATCTGCAACCAGATGCGCTTTTATGGTAGTTATCCATTCCTAAGGGGAAATTGTGTGATGTAATGATGGATTTTGTGATTATTTTAATGAGGTATCCTTGAGGTAGGGATTTTGTTTGGGTTGTTTTGGATAGGCTCATGAAGGTTTCACATTTCCTATTAATTAAGGAGACCTTCTCAGTGGATGATCTTGAGAGGTTGTATATGTGTTAGATTTTTTACCTTCATGTGGTTCCTCATACCATTATATCAGATAGGGATTTTTGGTTTGCATCTCAATTTCGGTAGATTTTTCATAGGGAATTGGGTACACGGGTGCTTCTGAGCACAACATACCACCCTTAGACTAATGGTCAGTCAGAGCACATGATTCAATTACTTAAGGACATGCTATGAGAATTCCACCTATATTTTGTGGGCTCTTGGGAGAGGCATATTCCCCTAGTTGAATTCACCTACAATAATAGCTACCAGGTGACTATACAGATGGCACCTTATGAGGATTTATATGGAAAGTTATGTTGATCACCTCTGTACTAG
This sequence comes from Viscum album, assembly GCA_963277665.1. Classification (NCBI taxonomy): domain Eukaryota; kingdom Viridiplantae; phylum Streptophyta; class Magnoliopsida; order Santalales; family Viscaceae; genus Viscum; species Viscum album. The sequence goes on from OY728145.1 coordinate 954,233,926, forward strand.
TTAGAGGTAGGTCAGGCAGCTTTACCGGGACTATGTCTCATGAAAGAGATTTCTGAGTAGGTCCAGTTGGTCAGAAAATGGATAGTTATTACACAGTATTGATAGAAATATTATGTAAATCACCATCGACAACCTCTAGAGTTTGAGATCAAGGATTGAGTCTTTTTACATATCTCGTTGAGGTTATTACATGGATTGATTAGGAGATAGGGTAAGCTTTCACCGTGATATGTTGGGTCATTCAAGATTTTGGAGAGATTCAGTTCGGTATCCTATCAGTTGTAGTTACCTTATAGGTACTAATCCATGCACATCATCTTCCATGTATCTCAGTTTTTCCACTGATACTCATACAAGTTTTGTACTTTGTAGCTAGATGATGTGGAGTTATTGGTAGATGAATCCTTTGAGGAGCATCCTATTCATATCATTGATAGGTTCAAATGTTCTCTGAGGCTAGTCAGTTTCTCTAGTATAGGTGTTATGGAAGCATGGACGTTTATAAGATGAGACTTTGGAGCGGGAGGCTAACATATGTGCTCAGTGGTCAGAGTTATTCTCAGGTGATTCTTGACCACCCTTTAGAGGGAAATTTGGGGATGAATTGCCTTAAGGGGAAGATTATAAGATCTTGGGTTTTACTAAGAGGTATAGATCTTTTGTTTTTTGGTTTAAATACTTTTTTATGCCCTAATGTGAGTGACCAAAGAGATCATGGGTGTATCAGGGGTGTTTGGGGCTTGTTTGGATCCCAGATCCCAACTTTTTGAAAAAACAAGGCAGGTTACATGGTTAGTAGAAACCATGCAGAGTAGGCCGCATAGTTTTTCTAACTATGTGAGGCCTGGGAAGAGGGCTGAAGGAGCCCTCACGGTTTAGGAAAACCAAGAAAAAGGAGTTGCATGCCTGTACAAGGAGCTCTACAACTTTTAGTAGAGGTTGGTACATGATTTTTTCATGGTTATGCAAACTATGCACATAAACTATGTGAGGTTACCCCTTATGATAATGAAGGGAACACAGTTGGTGTATGGTTTATCCAACCATTTATCCAAACCATGTGGCCTAGTATTTTTGGGTGAAATTACAATTTTCCCTTAAAATATTTATAACTCTAAACCTTTTTCTTTTTCTTCCTCTAATGGATATCCCTTATGTTGGGAGATCCCCTTTGATCCAAATTCATAGCTTTTAATCTCGTTTCATCACCCGAACTCAGATTCAAACATCGTCGGTCTCGTTGTATTTGCATCAGTGATTACTCCTTTCCACTTGTTTTGTTCTTTTTTTATCTTTGTATCGAAGGAGTTATTTAGGTTCAAGCTAATATGCCCTATTTTTAGGTTCTTTGTTCGTTCTTCATTTTTATTCCAATCTGGATCGAATAAAAAGTTGATACTGGATGATTTCTCTACTACGAACCTAGGTAGGTGGTCTATAACTTTACCTTAGGGTTTGGTGTTTTATAATCATAGTTTTCATTATGTTGCATTCAAGACTTTATGACGGTGGCCCTATAATTCATTAAATGCTTGAATTGAATGTATTGGAACTTGTTAGGGATTCCCAATAGTTCTTTTAAGTTTGTTGGAGGTTTTTTCCCCAAACTAGGCCACCCATGGGGTGTGCCTTTACTTTTTCCCATTATTGTACCACTTGTGGGGTGCATTTGTGATTTCCTAGTTAGAGGAATCCCTTAATTAATTGAATTTAATTGTTTGATATGATTAGGATATGGGTTGTCTCCTTTTCCATGTTATCCATGATGTGAATTGTTTAGCTATTTAAATGTGAATTGTTATATGAGTTGGATGAACTCATGTAATGTTATGGAATGTGAATTGATGAATGAATGTGATGAATTGAAATGGTAGTCAATTCCTTGGTTGGTATACCTTGGATCCTAATTACATTAGATGCCATGGAATTTCTCCCATGTATCTTTATTGTGGTAGTGGATTCCATGGATAATATTTCTCTTTGGGTCTTGATTTTGTAGGATGTCTTGGGCCTTGCTACCCCTTGGACCCTACTTTCTTGGACTTGCATTGGACATGTGCTACTAACATGCTCCTTGGAATACACCTAGGACTTTACCAATTTTCCATCGAGATGCTCTTGGGACTCGATGAGTACGCATTGGTCTTATATACCTTTGATTCATCCCTTCGTGGTTTGACACGTCTAATTACATGGTGACGCCGTTGTGGAAGAATTTTTTATATGGAAAGGTCATAATGAATGTTATATACTAGATTATACAGCATGTTTGCACTAGTGGTTTACACTCAGTTATATGGCGTAGCCATGGTGGATCTCTTGACATGTTTTCTAGATATCCCTAGAATGAGTATTTGACTCTAGTGGGTAGACTGGATAGTATCACTCGTTTATTCATGTTTTTTAGTAACCCTTGTATATCGTTGCTTGGTTTTTTTATAAGTATCCTTGATAGGTTGGACAATACCACTTGACTATTTTCACTTTACATTCATTACTGCTTTACCTATTATATATTAGCACATTACTTTATCTTGTATACACAACCTCGATTTGTTATAGATACCATTGGTGGTGGCCTACTGAGTGTCATATCACACCCTGTTCGGGCCATCGTTGGGTACCCAGAAAAACTCAATGGAGGCAAGTAGGGACTGGGGAAAGCACCCACTGTAATGCCCTGACCTTTTTATGTGTAATAATAATAATTTTATGTTTTAATTATCATATTAACCAGTGTGGTTGACAGAGTAAATATTATCTCACCTTGTTTAAAGAATAATTTAAGAATAACTATTCCAGTCAAATATAATTTATTCTAAATCAAATAATTATTTAATATAATATTTTAAATAATAATTATACTACTATAGGAATACAGCTAATTTTTTGCTCATTTCTAAATATGATATATATATATATATATATATTCATATGTAAACAAGATTTTAATTAAAATTATATAAAACTAATACTATAATTTTATAAATAACATTGGGAATTATTGCATTGAAATATTTTAATGTCATTACTTATGAAAACTGATATTAAATCTATTATATGAATAATTACATGGGTTTTATATATTTTCGAAAATATAATGTATACTTATTATAGATCTTGATTAGATTAAAGTTTTAAAAACATTATTAACATTTTGAATTTTTTTTAATAAAATTATAAAAAATATATATAATTTAACTAATATAATGATTAAACAGTCAACAAAAAAATGATTGTTAATTTGAATTATATCATATTAACATTTGTTTTAACAAGTTTCAAAATTACAAATAATTTGTACAAATTATGAAAATTATTATTTTAATAATACATTTTCATTTTTTTTCAATTATTAATTCAATTTATAATAACATTATAAGATATATAATAAAATATACAAGTAAATGTTTTATAAAGGGATAAATAATAATAACTTTTACTTTTAAAAGTATTGATAAAATAAGTCTAATGGATTATTGATTTTGTCTAAATTTTGAATTTTTTAAATTTATTGATAATATAATAATAATAGAGTAATGATATAATAAAATAAGAATAAAAATATAATAATATCAATATTATAATAATAATAGAAGTGTAAATCGGACAAAAGAGGAAAAAATGAATTTTGTAGTGGGTTGCAGGGGGTTCATGTTTGAGGAGTTGCACCATAGGGGATTCAGGTTCAGGCTTTGCTTTTAGGTTTTCTAGTAGGCATCAATTTGGGGATGAGCCGCAAATAGGGTTTCAGCACGTCGCTAGGGTTTCGAGTAGGCTTGTGGGTCTCCTTCGGGGTGCATCGCGCTTGAGGGTGGCTTCAAGTAGGTCCAGCGTCGGAGTTATCATCTGTGGTTGAGGCCGAGGTTGGGTGTCGCACTGCTGGTATACACCGGTATGGACCAAAGGAGCTGGGGGTGAGGTCGCGCATCAGCCGGTGTCGAGCTCGGAGATCTGTCACGGTTGCAGCAATAGACTTCGAGCTGGCATGTTGTTCAGTGGTTCGGTCTATGTGAGGTGGGGTTCTGTTGCTAGTATAGAATCAATATGTTCTTAGTCTTTAGTTCTAGGTAAGGTAGGGGTCTTGTTTGACTCTTTTATGCACATCTCCCTCGCCATTATCAAATCAATTTGGCTGACTTTTTATTTGTTTAATTTCAATGGTTGTCTGTTAGTTGAATTCATGTTTTCTCATTTTGATTGGTCCAATTTTTTTTTCGGTTGTCTTGTGCTGTAATAATGAATGTTTTTAGTCTATTGATTAAAGATATATATATTTTTTGTATGTGATTTTAATTTGGAGATCATGAATCTATCTCATTGTGACTTTTCCAAGAGTCTGGCACCCAACTGGCTTCGTTGTTTACTTGATTATTATTTTCACACACACAAATTACACTGCAAGCATGGTTATTTATGTCATTTGAGACTTTTGATACTGTTGGAAATTATAAATAATAGTATTATTCTGCATATGTTCTGTCTCTATTTTTCTACACTTGTCTTCTTCACACCTCTGCACACTTCAGTGTTGTGATGACTCCTGCCCTTTTTTGGTCGTTGTTCTTGTTAGAAGAAGTGATGTCGGTAAGGGTTCATTATACTTTGTCTCAAATGTTTATTTATTTTATGACCTTATGTTTGTAAGCGAAAAATTGTTTTCTTAAAAGAGTTATATTTATTTTGAATTCAATAAGTATTTTATTTCAAGCAGTTAATTATTTTCAAGCTATTGGTTATTTTTGTAAGGGTTGTAAATTTTCCTTGTTGTGTTTCTTTGAGGGTATATACTTATATATGCTCCTAATGGTATGTTTATAACTTTGCGGTGGTTTAAAAGTTCTTCTATGCTGAACCTGGGTCTTAGGGTTTTCGGGTTCAGGTGATATAATGGATGTAAGGGTTATGTTTTAATTAAATGGATATTTTGTAAGGGTTTAATTAATTTGATCAATTGTTTTGTCTATTTTTTTACAAAGGTATACACAAATATACTTGTGTATAAATGTTTATATAAATCTATATATTTCATTATAACATATTATTTTCCTAACTGGGTTATGATTTTAAAATCTATGTGTTGAAAGGGTTTTAATTTTTTTTCTCAAACCATGTTGTTATAAATTGTTATATGTGTCGATATATATATATATAAGAAACTGTATCTATCTATATAACCTGGAATTTTTTAAATGATAATGGTTTTAAATTTTAATTATTTGTCTCTAAATATTATGGTTTGTGAGGGTGTAATTTGATCAAATTAGGGTAGTTATATGTGTCTATATACATATATATATATGTACACATATATAACTTATTATTTTATGTGTACATAAGTTAGGGGTTATTTTAATTTATAATTATTTTTTGTTATACACTTAGTGTATATTCGGACATACACACATAATTCAATCTATTTATATTTTATGCTATTAAAGATGATTTACAATATTTAAATAAAGACTTGGGTGCGACATATACATATTATATATATATATATATATACATATGGATATATGTACGCACCTATAAGTTTTAATCATAATCCGAATTAACTTGGACTAAAATAAACTTCGGTGGTTAAGGTATGTTTTTGATATGTTTAATTAAATATATGCATTACATAAAACAAATGATGCGCTGCAAATCAATTGTCCTTATATGTTATGCAACATAAGGCATGGACACTTAATAAGACGTGACCGTTTATCAGTACATGCTTTGTGTACAAATGAATTCTGTCTTAATTCAAACTTAGTCATTTTAAACTATAAATGTTCATTTCCATGAACCAAGGATTTTGAAAATTAAGGAACTATCATTTTATGTGGTAACCCCATCCATTCATTACTTGTGTGTTTTAAATCAATATCACATGTGCAAAGAACATTTACTATATTATGCATGTCATTGAGAAATTTGTTATCTAAATAAAAACTATCATATTATAATTTAGTCCAACGTCATTACCATTTATCAGTGCATGAATTGAGCATGAATAATTCCTATCTGAAGTTATAAACATGCAATGTAATGCATTGGAAGTTTATGGAAGCAGTTTTAAAGTTATTAATTTATGTGATAAATCAAACTATTTATTATTCATCACATATAATAATGATTTAAGAATTTAATTATTTGGAGTGGTATGGGACACCCCAAATAAAAGACATGGAATTAGGTATTCAAAGTGATATGGGACACTTTGGATACACGGCCTTATAAAACATATGAGGAATGTATTGGACTAGTATGTTCTGGGTTGGGGACTGGTAAAATAAGCCCTCCGGGTTGGGGTCGGGTTACAACAGACCCTCTGGGTTAGAGTTCGGTTACATAGGGTCTCTGGGATGGAGTCCTGTTACAGAGGCTCTCTAGGTTGGGGTCCGGTTACAGTTATCTCCTAGGCCTTGGAATGAGGCCTTGACACATAAATTAAAGTCTGACATTATACATTCCCTCATTATGTGTATGATAATTAATTAACCAAATGGATATTCGATTAGTAGAATATTCATGGTTAAGATCCAGTACTTATGAGTATCAGAAAAGTAAAATCTTATGGCATGACATATGTTTAGCACTTAGTTATTTAGTATTCGATGTATGAAATTGAAGTTATTACCTTTACACGCAACTTTGATTATTCATTACTCTTAGCTATTTAATTTGTGATCTCATATGCATATGTCATACATGTTTATAATGTCTTTTATTTGTTACTCCAAATTAGAATGCCTATATTTGATTCATGAATCCTTGTATTTCTATTAGCACATTTTTAATTGAGCACTGTTATGATACGTTACATGTGTTATGGCTTTTCTTTATGAAAAATGTTTTATGGAAAGTTTTAAAGTATGTTTCAAAAGTTATATTGATTTATTTTAAAACCCCTTACTGGGAATTCGTATGCTCACCCTACATTTTTTATTAAAAATTTTCAGGTAACAACTTTTAGCAGATGAAACATTTCAGAAGTAGCTGGTTTCTCAAAGCCTGAACTGAATTCGATCCTCTATATGGCATCGGCTCTAGGTATTCGAGAGCTGGGGTGTGAAACCCACAGTACGATGCTTGATATTTTCTATGCTTAGGAGTATGGGAGAATTTGACCGAGCTAGGCTCGTGATAATATCTGGGATAGTTCTTTTTGGTCTTTTTGGTATTTCAATAAATGTATTGTATTGATGCTTATGTACGTATTTTGGCATCTTTGTAGAGACATGACATGACATGTCATTTTTTATATGAGATTACCTCTGGCATTGTTTATATATTCCTTTCTTGGATGTTATCTTTTGTCTTCTATTTAGTTGTTATATTTTCTTCTACTATTGACTATTATTATTATTCCATTGTGTTACACTCTAACATGAGGTCATAGTCTCCCCACAGACACACCCTAGTCCCTAGCTGCTAGTCGGAAGCCTCTGGCATTCGGGGAGATACGTTTGAGGCCATGTGACCCACCAGCTTGAGAAATTGTTTAGTGTAAATTGGTTCAAGATGTTACAATTCACATGGCATGTGATACTTTCATCTCAGAAGAAGCCCTAGCGCCATAGCCAGGGCCCCATATGGAGTGTATTTACGAATTACACATCATGTAGTTCAAAAAATTTCAGAACTCATAGGTTCTTCACGTGTTGTCCATCCACACCAACTTCGTCTCTAAATCTATTAAAAATCCCACCCATGGATCAAGGATCTGGTTCAACTATGCTCTATTGTCACCATAGATCCATTTTTGGTCATCCAAATCGATCATGAAACACCTATGCTTGTGTCATTATTGCGCATTGAACTGGGAAAATGAGAATTGTCAATTCTAACTACCTATTTTCATCCTTCACTGTCATCGATCCTTAATTGTAGCCTCAATTTCAAGTCATACGTGTGGTATTGATTTTTTTACCAAAGAATGGTCATGAAACAATTGAATACTAGGTATCTATCGAACCACGGGTTGAAGAAATTGTCCACGATTAACATGCAAATAAATGGAGGAAAAAACCATAAATAATAAATGTGAGGAACAAACCTCATCCTTTTTTCATTTAGGCCGCTATTTTTTCATAGGATAGATGAATAAAGAGGAAAATAATCAATAAACAATGAACAAATAAATCAATCATCGATGAGAGAATCAATTCTTGTTTGTAGAATTGATCCACGTTCAAAACAGGATAAATAAACAGGATGAATCCATAAAATAAAAATGTTATACCTCAAGTTTAGATCATTCACTAATGAAGAATGATCATATGTCATAGTCCTTGGTTGGATCTATGAACTACGATGTCGTTGGCAATCCATACATTATTGATTCAAACCTTCGATCTGATGTCATTTGCTAATGCCTCTCTAAGATCTCTTCTATAGGTATCCAGGGTTATGTGGATAACTCTAAGACTCACCCATAATGGGGTATATATAGACGATTCATAGTTCACTAATGAAGAATGATCATATGTCATAGTCCTTGGTTGGATCTATGAACTACGATGTCGTTGGCAATCCATACATTATTGATTCAAACCTTCGATCTGATGTCATTTGCTAATGCCTCTCTAAGATCTCTTCTATAGGTATCCAGGGTTATGTGGATAACTCTAAGACTCACCCATAATGGGGTATATATAGACGATTCATAGTTCACTACATCAAAACAATTGAATAAATTAATTCAATTAATTTATTTTATTATTTTCACCCGTGATGACTTTTTAGAAAATGTTTGATGCTAGAAAATATTATGTCTCACCTAAGGTAAATCCCGCATTTTAGACTCAATAGAGGTATCTAATTTTTGATCTGGGACTCTATTTAAGAGTTGTTCCACCTTTTCAAGAAAACTGTGCTCCCATGATATTAATATATTTAATATTTTTCAAACATCAATTCTAGGCTCATCGGGCCTCAGAATCTCATGCCATCTTGGTGCCTAGATCTAAAAATATTACTATATATATTTAAAATCTTTACATGAAAAAAAAACTAAGACATTACATTCTCCCCACTTTAGGGATTTTTGCCCCAAAAAGTGAAAAAGGACTACTCAGAAAGGTGTGGGTACTGAACTCGCATCTAAGTATCTCACTCCTAAGTTATATCCCGAAGATTCCTATATAGACACTAGACATGCACCAAAGGAATCACTCGACCATGGTGGATCCTCTCCTACTAATCCTTAACCTTCATTGGATACTCTATAAAGGTAGCTTCATCCTCAATATATAGCTCACCCTAGTCGATAACATGCAATGGTTCATGCACATATCTCCTCAATTACGATAGGTGGAATACATTATGTAATCAATCTAACGGTAGTGGTAGAGCCAGGAGGTAAGACACCACACTAACACTGTGCAGTATCTGGAAAGGGCCTATGAATATCATAGATAACTTTTCACCATGTCCAAATCTCCATAATCCACATCGAGGTGAGACCTTTAGTAACACATGGTCTCCCTCCTACAACTCCAAATACCTATGACATTGGTTCGTATAGGACTTATAACGACTCTATGTTGTCTTCATATACTCTTATATGATTTTCATCTTCTCTATCATAGCTTTCACCAACTCTAGGCCCATGAGTGTTGACTCACCTATATTAATCCAACAAAGTGATGACCTACATGGTCACCTATATAAGGCCTCAAATGGTGTCATGCCGATGGTGGAATGAAAATTGTTTTTGTTTGAAAACTCCACTAAGGGTAGGTGATCCTCCCAACTATAGTCAAATTTTAACATGCAATCCCACAACATATCCTCTAGAACTTGAATGGTCCATTCAGTTTGGTCATCAGTCTGGAGGTGAAAATCCATGCTCAAACACAACTGAATCCCAAAGGACTCCTGTAATACTCTCCATAATTATAATGTGAAGCGAGCATCACGATCAAAAATGATCATTGATGGAACTCCATGGAGCCAGACTATCTCCTGCATGTAAAGGTGTCCCAAGATCTCTAATAAACTATACTCTCATATAGTTAAGAAGTGGTTCGACTTGGTGAGTCAGTCTACAATCGCCCAAATGGCGTCGAGTTCTCTGGACATATATGGTAACCCCATCATGAAGACTATAGATATTTCATTACACTTCTACTCTAGCACCTAAAGGTGTTGAGATAAACTTGCTGGAACCTGGTGCTTAACCTTCACTTGCTGGAAAGTGATACATTGAGAGACAAACCCTGCTACTAATTCCTTCATTTCTATCCACCATAACTGATGTTGGAGTTCTGGGTACATTTTTGACACTCTTGGATGTAATGAAAAAGGGGGTACTTGGAACTCCCTCATCACCTCCTTCTACAACGTCACAGGTATCATCATCCATCCTTTGAAAAGGAAGACATGCTCCTCAGCTTCAAAAAATACATCAGGAGTATGTCTAGTGGATATCTAAGTACGTAAGGTCTCACAGTCGATATCTCCATACCGATCTTACCTAACATGATGTAAAAGTAGTGGGGTAAAAACCATCAAATTAATATATAAATTATCATCCTTGTCCACTAAGGACAACTACAATGAGTCCAACTGCTCGGATGCCTCAGCCAACAACTGAGAACAAGATCTCCTACTAAGATCATCTCCCACCACATTTCCCTTCCCAGGGGTATAGATTATCTCAAATCCATAGTCCTGGAGGAACTTTATCCATTTCCTCTATCTCAATTTAAGATCCTTATGAGAGAAGATATACTTGAGACTCTTGTGGTTTGAGTAGAAGATAAACCACTCACCCATAAGGTAGAGTCACCATATCTTCAGGGTGAAGACTACCATTGCTAGATCAAGATCATGGGTTGTGTAGTTATGCTCATATGGTCTCAACTATCGATACCCATAGGAAATCACATACTGCCTCTATATAAACACACAACCAAGTCCAATCCCTGAGGCATCGCAAAACACTATGTACTCAATACCCTCCTCTGGAAACTTCAATAAGGGTGTGCTCATCAACCTTTGTCTCAACTCCTGAAAATCCTACGTGAACCTTTTCAGCTAAAAAAAAGGTTAACCCTTCTAGGTCAAAGTAGTCAAGGTTGATGATATCCAAGAGAAATCAGACACAAATATCATATAATATCCTTTCAAGCCAAGGAAGCTCTATACCTCCTTCATGCTCTTGGGTGTCTACCAAGATAACACTACATTTACCTTTTTTGGATCCAATGTTACACCATTAGTTGAGATAACATGTCTTGGAAAGTGGACCTCCTAAATCCAGAACTAACACTTTGAGAGATTCCCATAAAGTTGGTGCTATCAGATTGTGTCTAGAACCATTATCAAGTGTCTCACATTCTCCTCCTCAGGTATTGAGTACACTAGGATATAATTGATGAAGACTACCACAGAATGGTATAAGAAAGGCTGAAATATCTGGTTCATGGGTCCCATGAACACTACTGGGGAATTTTTCATGCCTAAGGGAATCAAAAAGAACTCATAGTGACCATAGAAACATATGAATGTCATCTTTAGTATATCCTCATCCCATACTTGCAACTAGTAATAGCATGATATGAGGTCAATCTTTGATAACTATTGCACCCCACTCAACTGATTGAAGAGGTTATTGATTCTCAGTAGTGGATACTTATTATTCATGGTCACCTGGTTTAGGAACCAATGATCTACACATAACCTCAATCTCTCATCCAACTTATTAGAAAACAACACTGTGGTTGCCCAGGGGGGAACACTAGGTCTCGTGAATCCCTTTATTTGTAATTCTTTCAACCACACCCTTAGCTCACAAAGCTCCATATGATCCATCTTATATGTTGGAACAGATATCATGGTTGTCCTTGGGTGTAAGTCAATACAAAAGTATATCTCTCAGTGGTGAGGTAAACCTAGAACATCCCTAGGAAATATGTCCTTGTACTCAGCCACTATAATAGAAATTTGATATCTCATAGCATCTACTACTCCAAGAGTAATGTTATCCAACTAGTGAGTAATCAGTTATACCCTTCTACATATGAGTCCATATTGATCTGTTTAGATCTCATTATTTCCTATGAAAGAAAACCTCATCCCATCAACACAAACACACTACATCCTTCACCTAAAATAGTCAATCTGTGTATAAACTGTGTATAGATAGTCCATGCCTAAGATGATTTCGTAAGGCCTCATCACTACCACAAAGATATCACATGAGAAACTCTCTCCTCCAAGTGTCAGATCACACTATCATAAAAAGTGTGTGATTGATAATTTATCTCTAATAGGATTCTCCAAGCATAAGGGTCAAGCTAAGGGATTAACTGAAACCTCTAGGTCTCAAACTAAGGATATAGTAAGAAAAGAGTGGCTTGTGTCTATGTCTATCAAAACTATAGCTAACTTAGAAAGGATATAGATCATACCTCTAATCATCCCTAGAGCCTTTGGATCATTGGCCTTTATGACTTGTAGCTACCCCCTCCCCTATCCACTAACTCTCTAAGCTTAGTGGGGACCACATGGGGTGGTTGTGGAAACAATTTAAACCATCTTCCATCTCCTGCTGTTCTCTTAGCTCATCTACCACATCTGTTTCCCTACAGACCTCCCTGATCTTTTCATTACCTCTGCCTAAGCATCCCATCCTATGTCTCTCTATCATCTGTACAATGGGATGTATAATCCCACGTGATATGTCCTAGATCATCATAAGAGTAATACCATCTCTCTCTAGGCTGACTAGACCCATCCTAAGAGCCCTGAACCGCAGACCCTCAGTCCTAAGATTGCCTCTTGAAACGTCTCTCACTTCTGGATCCATTTTTCATTGCCTATCTATTTCCGAAGTATTAGTCCCTATGTTTGTAGCGACCCGAAGCCTAACGTACATGGACATTACATTACTTTTGCAGAATACTTAGTACATAACAAAAACACACACACAAGGATCGTAATAGTTTAGTGTCTTTGGAAACTCGGAATAAAATATTCTAATCGTGGTGAAAGATCTTCAACATCTCCCATAAAGATCTTCCTTTTTTTTTTACCTAAAACCTTTCTTTATATCCTGGGGAAAAGAAAACATAAAAGGGTGAGCTCAAATGCTCAGTAAGGGTAAACAAAAGAAATATCAATCACATCGTATTCATAAGAACATAACATTTTGGAAATCATAACCTGCAAAAGAGAGCATAATTTCATAACATGGGATAAATCATGGTAGTGAAATGAAATCATAACTTAAAACATTACTCATTGTGGCATACACACATAATCATAGAGAATCATTTCTTGTTAGTCAAGACTCATTGCCAAGACTATCTTAGTGGACAAAGTCCCTTTCTGAATCGAGTAATCCTCGTTTCAGTCCTGTTTCACTGAACCGGTATAACCTACCATTCCAGCCATGTCTATCTCATGAGATATAAAATCTTTACCCAATGCATTGGAGGGAGATATAGGTCCCACCCATCTCTTAATGAATCCTTTCTTATGTGTGCCACAAAATCATAAATCATACATCATTGCATAACCCATGTAATAAAAATGGGATTCTTAAACAACATGACATCATAAAACCATTCATATAAGATAAAGGAATTCATAAACATAATTCCATCACAACATAGTCAAATCAATGTAAAAATATGGATAGAAACAGAACCCTTTATTATCTTAGATGGAAAATAATTTTGATAAAACACTTGAATTGAATTCTTGAGGAAAATATCCTTTCTTCTTCAAAATCAATTTCTTTTCACAAAATATCATGAAATTTTAAAAGAAAGAGATTTTATTGAAAATAGTCATGAAATATTTTGGAGGAAGGTTCATGAAAATAAGGCTTTATAAAACCGTAAAAATCCGTTCGTGCCGTATAAGTTAAAAAAACATTCTTTTTTTACTTTTGTCGAAAAAGTCACAATGTACCTCGTACGAAAAATGACAAAAGATTCCTTTCATATCTTTTACTAAAAACTCACCAAAGGGTAAAATTGGATTTAAAACATTGTAGTTGGATGGAAATAATATTACATATTGAGGAAACATGGATGTGGATGATAAATACACCCCAGTAAATACTTACGAATAAACAATCTCGGATAAAAATGAGATTGTGATATTTCCCTTACCTTAGGTCCAATTTGCTTCGTATGTGTCCGAACCTCCTGTATAATGATTTAAATAATGTCATTGACTTATTACAGAATCATATTCATTGTTATGATATCATATATGGTTCACTTATGACATTATATTACCCGTTCTTTTGTAAATTCCATGTTAAAGAAGCGTTTTGGGTAAAATCGTTTCTTTTATCGTAGGTATTTTGACTTGTTGTTATTGACATTATTATTACTTATATCATGATTTACTTACTTCCAGAATATAAAATATGATTTATATATCATATATATTCAGTATATATATATATATATAATAGATAGATAAATAAAATAAAAAACACCGTTCATGGAGACGGTAGTCCGTACGTACGCATGAACGCTGTTTTTCTTTCCTTATTGTCTTGAAATGGAAGTAAGTAGATGAAATACATTTGTATATATATACATAAATCCAGTAGCTTTATAATGTCATATATTTCATTATTATTTCTTATATATACATTATAATCATTCTTAAATGGTTAACATGGAGAATGAATCTCATCGCGTCGTGGAGACGGTAGTCCGTACGTACGCACGAGCGATGATATCATTTCTATAAATATTGAATTGAATTGGAGTGGATTATACAATATATCAGAATCAATATGATGTTGTAATAACTATGTATAGTTATTCTTTACACCATTATACCCATCCATGTAAGGTGGTGGTGGAAAATAGATTACACCACGGCGTGGAGACGGTATTCCGTACGTACGCACGCGCGGTGATTTCTTTTTCCGTAGGATGGATAGATGGTGAAATAGGGTTGTTTCATACTTATAATAACATATCAGTATATGAGTGATACTGATGTTATTACTTCATAATGAAACAACCTAAGAAGAAGAAGTGGAAGAAGAAATAAAGATGAAAGAATTGGTAACGGTAATTACCTCTTCTTTGAAGTGCCTCTTTGAGACCTCCTCTTAGGGCACTAAAATTGGTCTTTGAGGAAGACCAGAACCTCTAGGATTATTCTAGGGAAGTGGAGAGGAGAAAATGGCAGGGTTTGGCCGAGCTTGAGTGCTCAAATTGGTGTGAGGAGGAGGGGGAGGAGGTGTCCTTTTATAAGGGAGGAGAGGGGCACCTTAGGAATATCTCAAAATATTATTTTATATTAAAGTCAAAATCGGTTTATAATGGTTCCAAAGGGTCTTATTTCGAAGCTAAAGTGGGGATGGGTCTAAATCCTATCAACCAATAGGATTTAGACAAGTTTAGGGTATTATTTTAACCTTATCAATTAGATTTAACTCTAAGTTAAATAATTTAACTTTTACCGTGTCTTTTTGTTTTCTTTCACTATATGGTTAATACACTTACTATAACATGCCAAACGAACCCCAAATTGTTTAATATTAATATATATATCCTTATCTAAGTCATTTGGCCGAACCTTATATTTTTAGGAATAAAATAACAATTAATAATATAATATTTGATTTAAAAACTATTTTGTGTCAATTTTGACACTATTTGATATATGATTTTTGTGAAAGTCATAACAGAATTATATGTTCGAACAAAGTTGATTAAATCAACACTAATATATCATAGTAATCTAGAAAATTAGTTTAATTCATAAAAATTCTCAAATTACATTTATTTTGGTGTTTATAACATCAATTATGTCAATATTTCATTAATAAGATAATTACTGCATCATCTTTGTGTCATAAATAAATTAAATTATTTGATGTCTAAAAATTACAAATAAAATACCATCATGTAGTAAATCTTTTTAGCTTTCTAATGAATATTTATAGTCGAATTTATCTTATGTATAACCCCATATTAAAAATGATTTACTTATTAAACATTGATTTTAACTATTTTAACCCTTCTTTAAATAAATAAATAATAAATGTCCTAATCTAATCCAAGTGGGCCTAAATGGTCATATTTTATTCCTAAGTTTGTTTTTGGTCGAATTACACTTGTCCAATAGAATTAGGACATGTGTTAGGGTAATAGTAATATCATATTTACCCTTAGTTACCCTATTTACTATTAACCGCGGTAAAAAAAGTAAAAAGTTACTATTCACCAAAAAATTATTTTCATCTCATTGAACCACATTTTAGTCCTTGATATTAACCGTGTCTCTCGGATTTTCGAAATTCCATTCAAAGAAGCGGTAAAATTAAGTTTTATGCAAAATTCAGTTTTTAACCTACCACTTAGTGGTTTCACTATTCATCAAAAATTGAAGTTTTTCAGAAAAATGCCAAAATTTCACCCTAAGATATAATTGATATTCCGAATTCAAAAATGATTTCTATTTTACAAAATTCCCAACATATAATTTGCATTAATTAATTTTATAATTAAATCCCGCTGTTAAAACAAATAGCGTGTTTTTAAGAAACAATATCTATCAAAAGATTGACATTTGATTATGTCTGGTTTAAATGTGAAATTACAACCAATGACCAACATTGTATTAAATTGTAAAAATATATTCTAAATATACTTTAAAACCACTCAAATTAATGATTTATCACTATTAATTATTTCGATTAAAAAAGTTGTTTTTAATTATAATTTAGTAATTTTCACTATTCATCAGAATATGAAAGTTATCCGAAAAGTACCAAAATTTCACCTTAGGCTAAATTCGATACTCCGAATCCAAAAATGAAGTCCATTTTGAGAGTTAAAATTTCTAAAATTTAAAAAGTGGTTATTACTATTCATAATGGCTAGTTTTAATAATATTTTAATAGCATATCATTGTTTCGTGAAACTCAGGATTACGTACCACACACGCTATCGAGGAAGGTTGCGATTGCGTGTAATGCAAGGCAAGTCAAGGATGCGTGTTGTGCAAGCTCCTTTTGGTGTAGCGTACAACACAAGACATTAGTGAAATAAAAAAAAGAATATTTTCATAAAATCTCGGGCTGTTACATTCTACCCCCCTTAAAATGAATTTCGCCCTCGAAATTCGTCGGGGTTATAAATGGTTTACTATTCGAAAGTTTCTTTAATAGAAACCCACATCGTAAAAGGGAATACCAAAACTTGTCTTTAAAAACTAAAGTATGAAATGTAACGATTACCCAAATAAACTAATCACTGGGTTTCCACATAGGTGAAAATATGGATATGGAAGAGAAATCTAACCATCATGTTCTGATGGAGAGTGGTAGAGAACATGGCTATGGAAAAGCCAGTAATCACAAATCCATAAATTTGTGACGATCTAAGGTACCATCTGATTCATCAGGTATAAGAGAACTAGGATAACATTTTTGGTTTTCAAGATCATTTCCCTAAAGTTAAAGAATTTGAATTAGAATAAATACTTACTTTATTTCGGTACAATCTCACTGTTGTTCGTGCCTTTAACAATTTCCACTTCATCTCTTAAATAAATGAAGTTGAATTTGTTATTCGTGAAGTGCTAGCAGATCATGTGATAGAATGACGGGTCATTCTATCTGTCTCAAACAAAAGGTAAGCAAAAGTTATTAAATATACATAAGTCATTATATAGTGAGATTAATCATATATAGTTCCTAAAATGGACTTATACTTCATATATCATACTGCTTAATATAATAAAACTAGTTTCTACTAAACAGGGACTTCCTGTAGGCCAGTGGTAGGCGATAAAGGCCGGTCGCACTTTGGTTGTGGGTTCGATTCCTACAGCCTTGTCCGAAGCGATGGGCTGTCGCCCGTCCTGCAGGTTGTCCCTTTTTCTAAAACTACGTTACTATAACATCCCATCAATAATATCGAAAATCTTCTATCCTTAAACAATACTAACTTATGTCCAACATAATCCAGTCTAATCTTTAGGCTTATAATACTGCAGTCCACTCTCATAATATAGTGACAACGATTACTAGAGATTTAATACTGTCGTTGATCCCCACATATCATAAGATATGTCTTGTTGGTCACATTCCAAACATTCAAAGTCCTTAATCGTGTATTCTCTTGAATACCTTAGTGAAAACATGAGTGCAGTTAAAAGTTAACACTTTCCACATACCAAAATCCTCAAAATTCTATATACTCAAACCATGATATCACTTAGTCCTTATATCAATCATGAGCTCATGAATACTATTAAACATTTCATTTTCTCGTCTTCATTATGCGCATATCATCTTATTTCCAAAAAATATCTCAATCACTTTGAATACCACATCAATAAATATTGCAACACTCAATGATACAACATTATTTTGGAATCCCATTACATAAACACTTAATCATTCCACCACATCGTTGTCATATTCAAAATTTCCAATAGTGATCGCATGTGATTTCCCTTTGTCCTTTGCCTTCAGTGGTTGCTCATGTTGATCATCACTAACCCTTGGATTAGGGCAATTATTAGCATAATGCCCCATTTCCTTGCACTTGAAGCATTGAAGTGTTGGCGGTGCGTTCTCTGCAGTGTTTGCTTTATTCACATCATTAGAAACCCTTTTTCCATTACTTCGACACTCAGCTGCTCGATTACCTTCTTTTCCACACTTAAAACATTTTCTAGTCCCTTTAAGACAATCTCCACCATGCTTCTTTCCACACTTTGTACATAAGGAAACATTCATCTTCTTTTCACCATTATTTTGAGATTTCTCCTTGAACTCCATCTTTCGTTTCTTGTCAAAACCATGAGATGGATATGTAACACCAACTTCCATTTCTACCTTGATAGCACAACGCATAATTTCTTCATAGCTACTGAAGTCTCTTATAGCTAATGCCCTTCGAAGACTTGGTTTTAAGCCACTGAAAAATCGATCAACTTTACTTTCAGGTTGGATGATAATTCCAGAAGCATACCTTGCAAGTCTTGTAAAATTTGCTTCATAGGTACCAACAGATTCATCATCCCTTTGCTTCAGTTCAAGAAACTCTTTCTCCATCTTTGTTCGAAGAATACGAGGGAAGTACTTATTGAAAAATAAGTTCTTGAACTCGTCCCATTCCATAGACTCAATTTCATCCCTTTGCCTTATATTCTTAATAAGATTCCACCATTGATCAGCATCTCCTTCCAAACGATACACTGCTAGGATGACTTTATCATGTTCAGAACATTGAAGAACTGAAAATATCTTTTCAGTAGTACTGATCCATTGTTCAGCCACAAGTGGATCAGAAGACCCACTGAAAGAAGGTGGACGTTGCCTCATGAAGGAATCAATAGAATATTGTTCCCTTCTCTGCTCATTTGGAAGTCCAGAATGATTCATAGCTTGTGTAAGTATAGCAATAAGATTTTGCACTCCATCTCCCATAACATTTGTTTGTTCAGGAGGGCGATCATTGCATTGTCCATTGCATTGATCAACACGGTTCCTTCGGGTTCCAGCCATCGTCTAAAACCCAAAAAGAATAGTGTGAGAGGCAAAAATCATGCTAGGGAAAACAACATAATAAAGGGGGAGTACCTTCAATATCCAACATCTTAGGTTTAATTCTATGATCGTTAGCGTAATTCTATTACTATAACCTATACGTATTCTTATCCCTAGGGACATCCCTAGACATACCTTAGAAATATCTCTAGGGATCTCACTAACGTTTTCGCATCCTAGTTTCCAAAGGTTGACTAAACCTTTCCTCTGATACCAACTGTAGCGACCCGAAGCCTAACGTACATGGACATTACATTACTTTTGCGGAATACTTAGTACATAACAAAAACACACACACAAGGATCGTAATAGTTTAGTGTCTTTGGAAACTCGGAATAAAATCTTCTAATCGTGGTGAAAGATCTTCAACATCTCCCATAAAGATCTTCCTTTTTTTTTTACCTAAAACCTTTCTTTATATCCTGGGGAAAAGAAAACATAAAAGGGTGAGCTCAAATGCTCAGTAAGGGTAAACAAAAGAAATATCAATCACATCGTATTCATAAGAACATAACATTTTGGAAATCATAACCTGCAAAAGAGAGCATAATTTCATAACATGGGATAAATCATGGTAGTGAAATGAAATCATAACTTAAAACATTACTCATTGTGGCATACACACATAATCATAGAGAATCATTTCTTGTTAGTCAAGACTCATTGCCAAGACTATCTTAGTGGACAAAGTCCCTTTCTGAATCGAGTAATCCTCGTTTCAGTCCTGTTTCACTGAACCGGTATAACCTACCATTCCAGCCATGTCTATCTCATGAGATATAAAATCTTTACCCAATGCATTGGAGGGAGATATAGGTCCCACCCATCTCTTAATGAATCCTTTCTTATGTGTGCCACAAAATCATAAATCATACATCATTGCATAACCCATGTAATAAAAATGGGATTCTTAAACAACATGACATCATAAAACCATTCATATAAGATAAAGGAATTCATAAACATAATTCCATCACAACATAGTCAAATCAATGTAAAAATATGGATATAAATAGAACCCTTTATTATCTTAGATGGAAAATAATTTTGATAAAACACTTGAATTGAATTCTTGAGGAAAATATCCTTTCTTCTTCAAAATCAATTTCTTTTCACAAAATATCATGAAATTTTAAAAGAAAGAGATTTTATTGAAAATAGTCATGAAATATTTTGGAGGAAGGTTCATGAAAATAAGGCTTTATAAAACCGTAAAAATCCGTTCGTGCCGTATAAGTTAAAAAAAACATTCTTTTTTTACTTTTGTCGAAAAAGTCACAATGTACCTCGTACGAAAAATGACAAAAGATTCCTTTCATATCTTTTACTAAAAACTCACCAAAGGGTAAAATTGGATTTAAAACATTGTAGTTGGATGGAAATAATATTACATATTGAGGAAACATGGATGTGGATGATAAAATACACCCCAGTAAATACTTACGAATAAACAATCTCGGATAAAAATGAGATTGTGATATTTCCCTTACCTTAGGTCCAATTTACTTCGTATGTGTCCGAACCTCCTGTATAATGATTTAAATAATGTCATTGACTTATTACAGAATCATATTCATTGTTATGATATCATATATGGTTCACTTATGACATTATATTACCCGTTCTTTTGTAAATTCCATGTTAAAGAAGCGTTTTGGGTAAAATCGTTTCTTTTATCGTAGGTATTTTGACTTGTTGTTATTGACATTATTATTACTTATATCATGATTTACTTACTTCCAGAATATAAAATATGATTTATATATCATATATATTCAGTATATATATATATATAATAGATAGATAAATAAAATAAAAAACACCGTTCATGGAGACGGTAGTCCGTACGTACGCATGAACGCTGTTTTTCTTTCCTTATTGTCTTGAAATGGAAGTAAGTAGATGACATACATATGTATATATATACATAAATCCAGTAGCTTTATAATGTCATATATTTCATTATTATTTCTTATATATACATTATAATCATTCTTAAATGGTTAACATGGAGAATGAATCTCATCGCGTCGTGGAGACGGTAGTCCGTACGTACGCACGAGCGATGATATCATTTCTATAAATATTGAATTGGAGTGGAGTGGATTATACAATATATCAGAATCAATATGATGTTGTAATAACTATGTATAGTTATTCTTTACACCATTATACCCATCCATGTAAGGTGGTGGTGGAAAATAGATTACACCACGGCGTGGAGACGGTATTCCGTACGTACGCACGCGCGGTGATTTCTTTTTCCGTAGGATGGATAGATGGTGAAATAGGGTTGTTTCATACTTATAATAACATATCAGTATATGAGTGATACTGATGTTATTACTTCATAATGAAACAACCTAAGAAGAAGAAGTGGAAGAAGAAATAAAGATGAAAGAATTGGTAACGGTAATTACCTCTTCTTTGAAGTGCCTCTTTGAGACCTCCTCTTAGGGCACTAAAATTGGTCTTTGAGGAAGACCAGAACCTCTAGGATTATTATAGGGAAGTGGAGAGGAGAAAATGGCAGGGGTTTGCCGAGCTTGAGTGCTCAAATTGGTGTGAGGAGGAGGGGGAGGAGGTGTCCTTTTATAAGGGAGGAGAGGGGCACCTTAGGAATATCTCAAAATATTATTTTATATTAAAGTCAAAATCGGTTTATAATGGTTCCAAAGGGTCTTATTTTGAAGCTAAAGTGGGGATGGGTCGAAATCCTATCAACCAATAGGATTTAGACAAGTTTAGGGTATTATTTTAACCTTATCAATTAGATTTAACTCTAAGTTAAATAATTTAACTTTTACCGTGTCTTTTTGTTTTCTTTCACTATATGGTTAATACACTTACTATAACATGCCAAACGAACCCCAAATTGTTTAATATTAATATATATATCCTTATCTAAGTCATTTGGACGAACCTTAGATTTTTAGGAATAAAATAACAATTAATAATATAATATTTGATTTAAAAACTATTTTGTGTCAATTTTGACACTATTTGATATATGATTTTTGTAAAAGTCATAACAGAATTATATGTTCGACAAAAGTTGATTAAATCAACACTAATATATCATAGTAATCTAGAAAATTAGTGTAATTCATAAAAATTCTCAAATTACATTTATTTTGGTGTTTATAACATCAATTATGTCAATATTTCATTAATAAGATAATTACTGCATCATCTTTGTGTCATAAATAAATTAAATTATTTGATGTCTAAAAATTACAAATAAAATACCATCATGTAGTAAATCTTTTTAGCTTTCTAATGAATATTTATAGTCGAATTTATCTTATGTATAACCCCATATTAAAAATGATTTACTTATTAAACATTGATTTTAACTATTTTAACCCTTCTTTAAATAAATTAATAATAAATGTCCTAATCTAATCCAAGTGGGCCTAAATGGTCATATTTTATTCCTAAGTTTGTTTTTGGTCGAATTACACTTGTCCAATAGAATTAGGACATGTGTTAGGGTAATAGTAATATCATATTTACCCTTAGTTACCCTATTTACTATTAACCGCGGTAAAAAAAGTAAAAAGTTACTATTCACCAAAAAATTATTTTCATCTCATTGAACCACATTTTAGTCCTTGATATTAACCGTGTCTCTCGGATTTTCGAAATTCCATTCACAGAAGCGGTAAAATTAAGTTTTATGCAAAATTCAGTTTTTAACCTACCACTTAGTGGTTTCACTATTCATCAAAAATTGAAGTTTTTCAGAAAAATGCCAAAATTTCACCCTAAGCTATAATTGATATTCCGAATTCAAAAATGATTTCTATTTTACAAAATTCCCAACATATAAGTTGCATTAATTAATTTTATAATTAAATCCCGTTGTTAAAACAAATAGCGTGTTTTTAAGAAACAATATCTATCAAAAGATTGACATTTGATTATGTCTGGTTTAAATGTGAAATTACAACCAATGACCGACATTGTATTAAATTGTAAAAATATATTCTAAATATACTTTAAAACCACTCAAATTAATGATTTGTCACTATTAATTATTTCGATTAAAAAAGTTGTTTTTAATTATAATTTAGTAATTTTCACTATTCATCAGAATATGAAAGTTATCCGAAAAGTACCAAAATTTCACCTTAGGCTAAATTCGATACTCCGAATCCAAAAATGAAGTCCATTTTGAGAGTTAAAATTTCTAAAATTTAAAAAGTGGTTATTACTATTCATAACGGCTAGTTTTAATAATATTTTAATAGCATATCATTGTTTCGTGAAACTCAGGATTACGTACCACACACGCTATCGAGGAAGGTTGCGATTGCGTGTAATGCAAGGCAAGTCAAGGATGCGTGTTGTGCAAGCTCCTTTTGGTGTAGCGTACAACACAAGACATTAGTGAAATAAAAAAAAAGAATATTTTTCATAAAATCTCGGGCTGTTACAATGTTCCCACTACTGTCACTCACTATCAGTTTTTTATTATCCTGAAATCTCTTTATCACCAAATCATTCTCTAGTATCCTATTATAGGTAGAAATGCATAGAGGTGTCACATTGGACCGAATGTCTCTACATATACCTTTCTCAAATTTTTATGCCTGAAAGAATGGATCCTCAACCATATCCATCGAGTATCATGAGAGGTTGGTAAAACTTGATGAATACTCATCCACAATTATGTTGTTCTACTTTAGTTGTAAAAGCTCTTGGATGCACACTATTCACATCATGGTTGGAGAGTACTCATCCCTAAAGGGATGATCAAAATCTATTCATGAAAGAGTCTCCTCATCATAATATAGAACCACCAAGATCCACCAATGCCCTACCGATACATGAATAATTCTCAGCGCTAGGACCATCATCTAGTCTGTAGGTATCCTGAAAAGATGAAAGACTCATGTAACCACCTTGATCCAATCCTTAGTTGACTATGGGAATACCTCACCCCTAAACCTGAGGGGCACTGATACTAAAATGCATGAACCATTCTTATCCTATACACCACATCTGCTGGTATTGTGGGTACCATCTGCTACTTGACGGGTGGAGGTATGGATAAAAAACTACCCAAAGTCACTAGCTCCTAGATAGGTACCTGTATCAAAGACTCGTCACTAAGGGGATCTTTTCCAAAATCCTGCTACTGAATCCTAGTTATAAATCATCATGGATTCATCTTGAAATAGACAAGATGTACCATGGTCGATAAGTATATCTGGGGAGATGACTCAAGAAGGAAATGGAACAAAACTCATTATTATATGATGAATGTACTAATGTTTTCCCTATAACCAATGTCTATATATAAAGAGTCTAAATCCAGGTTATTAGAGTATTGGTGTATGGATACATCGGTCACCACACCAACACTGGAGTCTCTGTCCTAAAATCCAAACTCGAAACACTAAACATTATTTCCATAAAAACCAAACCAATCTCATAGCTAGAAAAAACTCCAAACTCCAATAATAAGATAGAAAACCACATATGATACCACTTTATCACAACCAAACCCATTAGGGCCTTCCTATCTAGTGATATCTGAGTGTGACTACCCCAAGCCTACCTCTAATAGGATAGGGGCTGGTGACCAGCACCAAGTAGGCATAACACTCACATGGAATGCCTTAACCTAAGGTACCTACACACACACATCTCCAAGCCCATACAATGTTGAAATGTAAAATACAACTAATACCCAATGCATGAAAACATATAAATCCCACAATTAGATTATGATGTAAAATACTGGAAAGCATGAAGGGATAAATGTAAGCCCACCAAAAACTCAATAGAAGTCCAACCTACTAAAATGAGAGGACTAAGATCAAATTTAACACCTAGTATGAATCATCATCTATCTATCCTAAAATAAGATATGTTTGGTCTTATTCCACCAAGAACCCCATCAAACGGTTGGTCATCTATATAATAATTAACATGTACGGGCAGATCCCATGCAGGGGTGAGTATAAAAATACCCAGTAGGACACCTTGAAATCAATAAGCATAAAGCATTAATATAATAGTCAGATCATTAGGGATATGTGTTAATTAAAACATGATACATACAAAAAACATCCTGATATACTCATGGAGAACACTAATTCATAAGTTAAGGTAACAACTGCATTGTCTTCTGATGCACGCCTATCACGGGGTGTGGACAAAAACAATTATATTTTTTTTCTAGTGCAGCACAGTGGCTGACCAGGGTCGTCTCTCTTGAGGAGCCTTTCAATTTGGTTCACTTACTTTATCTAATTCACCTAATTTATCTCTTTTTGATATTTTGTTATTTAAATTAAAGAGATAACAATATTTTTTGTGTTTTTGATATGAAAAATATAAACTATCATGCAATTATAAACAGAATGAGTTAATGAAGAAAGAACTTGGTTTTGGGGTTCAGCCAGGGATTCAATCATTATTATCCTTTATATGATTGATTCTATTTTGATAACTCAAACATGAAATCTCATGTTTGAATTATTATTCTTTTCCAGAATAGAAATAGCTTGAGTTGTATGTCGTTGGGGACCATCACCCAATCAAGGACATTCGCCTCGCCCAAGAATACAACTCAAGTCTATCACAAATTTAGAATAAACATTACAGAAAACTCATAAACTTCTTGACCTCCCCCCGAGCCAAGCCTCAGGGTCACCCTATCATTTCTGAGAGTAAGAGATCACAATGGTGGATGGATGTAGGAAGATAGAAATATTTAGAGAGAGAGAGAGAGAGAATGAAAAGAAGAAAAGTGGGTGGAGAAACATAAAGGCATGGATTGATTAAACTAGAATTTAAATTACAAATGAAAATAAAACTAAAATAAAACAAAAATGAAAATAAAATAAAATAAATAAATGAGGGGGAAATAGAGGAGCAGAAACGGCCCATGCCCCGGTGGGATCCCTCCTTGGCTTTGGGTGTCAAGCTGATGTTTTTGAAGGAGGAGAGGGCCTCCTTTTATAGGCATATTTCCATACCCCAAACGTTTTTGCATTGTTGGACCCATAAATGGCCGATTCATGCATGTAACCTTTCTTAAATATTGTTCATGAATGTGTTGACCATTCACCCTCCAAATTTCAGTGCATTTGGACCTCGGATGAAGGAGTTATGAATTTTTCATTGAATGATTATTTTTCTAGATGAAGCTTCCATAAAGGTTCCTCCAAAAGTATGACGTTCAATGGCTGCCTTAATGACTTACAAACTCCACAAAATTTCGTTTAGAATCGGTCCTATATTTCCTCGTTATATCCCAGGTGGAAAAACCTCATTTGTATGTATTTAGGCCACTTTTGGGCTCCATTACATTGGTGGTGTTCATGCTGTCCGCCCGGAAAAATGTCCAACTTCAATGAATTTTTAGACCCTATAGATGGCTGAATCAGCTCCTAGTTCAGAAGAAAAAAATGAAGGAAATAAAATATTTATTCTAAAAAAAATTGAATCATAAAATTTGGAATTATATTTTTCATGGAATGACCAAAATACCCTTGACATAAAAATCTTTCAAAAATACAGAATTAGTCATTTTTCACAATTTTGCTCCTTTTCATTCTAAAACTTAAATTACCCATTATTTTTATAAAACAATGAATACATGTGTTTTATCATTGAAAAACAGTAAAAAATACTCATTATTTGATAAAAAAATGCATATAAATTTGCTCTGTCAAATACCCCCACACTTAAACCGCGCTTGTCCTCAAGCATTAAATCTCAACATGGAAATCAGAGGACACCAATGTTACCAATATTCAAATTTCAATGCAATAAAATAAAATAAAAATTCAATATAAAATAAAAATTTCAAAAATCTGCATAAAATATCAATTTATGTTCCCATTTTTCAAAGAAACAAATAATTCACATATTTTACTTTTCCCATTTGAAAATTGATGGAACTTATCCTTTCATTCATTCAAGCTCCTTGATTCATCGTTATTAAACATGTCATGTCATGATTTACCTCACTTTTTTTCTCTCATCACTCATGATACAATTCAAGTATAGTTATGCTCATATCATGATAACATGCTCCTTATCCATAGGCTTGTAAATAAACTACTTTCTCCACTTTGTAAATACAAAAGACACATAAAATCATGAGGACTTGCAATAAAGGTTCAAATGACTTTGAGGCTTAAGGTTGGTAGGATTTGATGCTTTAAAAATTAAGGCTCAAGGAGGACGCTAATATCTAAAGTACAATGCATGATATTAAAATTAAAAGTGTAATGAAATTCTCCCCTTCAAAAATAGCAACACCCACCTCCCAAAACTCAAAGAAAAGGTTATGATCAAGTAAGCATAATGGATGATTTGTGCACCCTCTTGATTTTTTTTATTTTGTCATTTTTTTTCATTTTTTGAAAGTTATGATTAGATCAAACCTCACATACATCATCTAACCACATACGATCATAAGATCGTCGGTCTGGAAAATGGTGATTTTTGGTTCTCCAAAATCAAAACCCATTTTTCTATATTTTTTTTTCTTTTTGTCATTTTTGTCATTTTTTTTAATTCAAGAGGGGCAAACAATAGAGTATAATGAATGATTTCACAACCTTTTACAATTCCCACAATAACGCCCCCACACTTCTTCCTCACAATGTGTATCATCTTGTCCACCATGATTCCCTTAACCCCCACACTTCAACTTTAAAATATCATGAAAATACCAAGATTTGGGTAGGAATGGATAAAAATCGCTTGAAACATGGCTCATCCCTATAAAGGTCATGCATGGTCTCTATGGGATAAATGAAGGATTGACGTAAATGTGGTATTTTAAGGAAATGTAACTATTCAAAGGATGCCTCAATCATTTTAAATGTGTTTTTGCACAGTCATAGCTTTGACAAGTTTCAATACAAGTTCTGGTCAGTCACATGTCCCAAGATCACTCAACAAATATGGTCAAGAATAAATAGGAAGTACTTAGTCTAGAAATACTCTCGAGAATGAGAAATATAATATTGGAAAATAACTCATGACATGAATAATAATAATAAATCAATTCACATAAATTTCATAAATTCAAAGCATGAAAGATGGTTGAGAAATTTCATTTACATGAATTAATTCATTACTTCAAATCATGAGTCATCATTTCAATATCTATGCTTCATATTTAAAAATTCATTTCTATATTTCAATAATTTAATCATATAAACATTGAAATCTAAAACATGGCATCATTGTGTTCATAAGAAACTCATGTCTCCTGGATAATTCAAGTAAAATATGAATTCAAGGGTGGGAATGTAATTTTTTCATTAAAGATCCAAACATGTTGTGGACTAAAATGTGAAGAGTTTAAAAAGATAGACAATGAACATGAACTCCCTTTTGAAAATAAATCTTCGGTCCTCATCCTTCGATGTTTGGGGCTTCCTTCTACCATCATGATCCTATAAAAGAAAACAACTCAATTAAGCATAAGGATTATGTCATTTAAGCTCAAAAAAGATAGAGGGAGTGGGATGCATGCTAAACTACATCTAAGAAAAGAAATTGAAATCTAAGTTCCTAGAAATCATGTAAAGATAAATCTTGGTACGATCCCCCAAATGGGCCCTAAATTTTTACTGCCTCTAGAGGGCAGTACCAGCTGTTATCCAAAGTCCGATGGAGGATGAAGCTTCTTTGATTTGAACCACCACATGTGGCTTTTCCCAGCTTGTGCTTCATCCTTTTTCTTGAGGGATGATCCATGGATAGAGTACACTAGATCCTCCCCTTTCACAATTATATATAGCTTTCATGGTGGTGGTAGGATGAATTATGGGCCATCATCCTTCTTGGTTGCTACTTGTGCACCCTCTTCTTCTCTATCCAGTGGTTCCTCAAGGTACGCTGCATCTAAAGAATAGTCAAAGGGAAAGTCAGAGTGAAATTCTATTTGAATAAAATTAAAACAAGAAGTATTAAGATCAAATTCTTCCCCATAAAAGTAAGCAAATTTTTTCATGGTCTCCTTAGGAAAATCCACTAGCATCTCTTCACGAGCTTCCTTTAATAAATATTCAACTGGTCCAGGGAGCTCCATATGTTCCTCAACAGGTACACATATAGATTTATCTTCTTCCTCCAAGTCATAGTAGAGTTTGTCTGATTTTGTATAATAAAAATCACAAGGAGTGATGTAGAATTCAGATCCAATAAAACTAGAAGAGATAGGGTCAAAGAATGGTTCAACTCCATGATTCGGTTCAGCTTCAATATCTGCCTCAGTGGTAAGTTCCTCTTAGTGTAGACTCTTTGAGGATGGAGACAGGTAGTCAGGCTCCTCCATCTTAACTTCAAATTCCACCATTTGGGTGGTTTCTTCCTTCAGTGGTGCTGGCTATTCTTCTTTGTATTGTAAGGGGAGATCAGACAGTTTCTCACATTTAATCAAGAATTCATCAAATCTTTGTTGATCTCCTACTTGTGGCTCAGCAGGAAAGTCATCATCCTTTTCCACATCAAGTTCATGATCTTGCTCAGGGTTGGGTTGCTCCATTAATGCACGAACATAGTCAAATGCTCTTTCAGCTTTTTTTTTGTCAGTTGTTCAATGCTTTCTCTAAGTTCTTTCACCTGAGTCCTTCTAAAATCTTCTTATTATTGTTGTTGCACCTGTGAGTAATTTTCAATCCATGCCAAATAATAATCATTTGAATTCATCATGGAAAGATTTTTCTTGTTTTTTTTTAATTTTATAAAAAGAAATAAAATCTCTCTAAGATGTGAAAATAGAAAAATTAAATGAAAAATTGATTGACTCCCCAGCAACGGCGCCAGTTTTGACGCACGCCTGTCACGAGGCGTGGACAAAAACAATTATATTTTTTTCCTAGTGCAGCATAGTGGCGGACCAGGGTCGTCTCTCTTGAGGAGCCTTTCAATTTGGTTCACCTACTTTATCTAATTCACCTAATCTATATCTTTTTGATATTTTGTTATTTAAATAAAGGCGATAACAATATTTTATGCGTTTTTGATATGAAAAATATAAACTATCATGCAATTATAAACAGAATGAGTTAATGAAGAAAGAACTTGGTTTTGGGGTTCAGCCAGGGATTCAATCATTATTCTCCTTTATATGTTTGATTATATTTTGATAACTCAAACATGAAATCTCATGTTTGAATTACTATTCTTTTCCAGAATAGAAATATCTTGATTTGCATGTCGTTGGGAACCGTCGCCCAATCGAGGACATTCGCCTCGCCCAAGAATACAACTCAAGTCTATCACAAATTTAGAATAAACATTAAAGAAAACTCATGAACTTATTGACCTCCTCCCTGAGCCAAGCCTTGGGGTCAACCTCTCATTTCCGAGAGTAAAAGATCACAATAGTGGATGGATGTAGGAATATAGAAAGATTTAGAGAGATAGAGAGAGAATGAAAAGAAGAAAAATGGGTGGAGAAACACAAAGGCATGGATTGATTAAACTATAATTTAAATTACAAATGAAAATAAAACTAAAATAAAACAAAAATGAAAATAAAATAAAAAGAATAAATGAGGGGGTAAGAGAGGAGAAGCAGTGGCCCATGCCCCGGTGGGATCTCTCCTTGGCTTTGGGTGTCAAGCTGATGTTTTGGAAGGAGTAGAGGGCCTCCTTTTATAGGCAGATTTTTGTCCCCCGAAAGTTTGTGCATTGTTGGACCCATAAATGGCCGATTCACGCATGTACCCCTTATTAAATATTGTTCATGAATTTTTTGGAAGTTCACTCTCAAACTTTTAGCGCATTTGGACCCCATATGAAGGAGTTATGAATTTTTATTTGAAGGCTTATTTTTCTGGATGAAGCTTCCAGAAAGGTTCCTCCGAAACTATGTCGTTCAGTGGCCGCATTAATGACTTCTAAACTCCACAAAATTTGGTGTAGAGTCGTTCCAATATGTCCTCGTCCTATCTCATGTGGAAACACCTCATTTGGATGTGTGTAGGACGCGTTTTAGTTCCGTTATATTGGTGGTCTCCATGCTGTTCGCCCGGAAAAATGTCCAACTACAATGAATTTGTAGACCATTTAGATGGCTGAATCAGCTTCTGGTCCAAAAGACAAAAATGAAGAAAATAAAATATGTATTCTAAAAAAAATTTAATCAGAAAATTTGGAATTATATTTTTCAGTAAATGACCAAAATACCCTTGATGTAAAAATCTGTCCAAAATCCAGAATTAGTCATTTTTCACAATTTTGCTCCTTTTCATTTTAAAACTCAAATTACCCATTATTTTTATAAAACAATGAAATACATGGGTTTTATCATCGAAAAACAGTAACAAATACTCATTATTTGATAAAAAAAATGCATATAAATTTGCTCTGTCAAATACCCCCACACTTAAACCATGCTTGTCCTCAAGCATTAAATCTCAACATGGAAATAAGAGGACACCAATGTTACCAATATTCAAATTTCAATGCAATAAAATAAAAAAAATTCAATATAAAATCAAACTTTCAAAAATCTGCATAAAATATCAATTTATTTTCCTATTTTTCAAAGAAACAAATAATTCACATATTTTACTTTTTCCATTTGAAAATTGATGGAACTTATACTTTCATTCATTCAAGTTCCTTGATTCATAAATATTAAACATGTCATGTCATGATTTACCTCACTTTTTTTCTCTCATCACTCATGATACAATTCAAGTATATTTATGCTCATATCATGATAACATGCTCCTTATCCATAGGCTTGTAAATAAACTACTTTCTCCACTTTGTAAAGACAAAAGACACATAAAATCATGAGGACTTGCAATAAAGGTTCAAATGACTCTGAGGCTTAAGGTTGGTAGGATTTGAAAATTAAGGCTCAAGGAGGAGGCTAATCTCTGAAGTACAATGCATGATATTAAAATTAAAAGTGTAATGAAATTCTCCCCTTCAAAAATAGCAACACCCACATCCCAAAACTCAAAGAAAAAGGTTATGATCAAGTAAGCATAATGGATGATTTGTGAACCCTCTTGATTTTTTTTATTTTTTCCTTTTTTTCATTTTTCGAAAGTTATGATTAGATCAAACCTCACATCCATCACCTAACCACATACAATCATAAGATATTCAGTCTGGAAAATGGTGATTTTTGGTTCTCCAAAATCAAAACCCATTTTTCTATATTTTTTCTTTCTTTTTGTCATTTTTTCATTTTTTTTAATTCAAGAGGGGAAAACAATAGAGTATAATGAATGATTTCACAACCTTTTACAATTCCCACAATAACACCCCCACACTTCTTCCTCACAATGTGTATCATCCCGTCCACCATGATTCCCTTAACCCCCACACTTCAACTTTAAAATATCATGCAAATACCAAGAGTTGGGTAGGAATGGATAAAAATGGCTTGAAACATGGATCATCCTTATAAAGTTCATTCATAGCCTCTATGGGATAAACTAAGGATTGACATAAAGGTGGTATTTTAAGGAAATGTAGATTTTCAAAGGATTCCTTAATCATTTTAAATGTGTTTTTGCACAGTCAAGGCTTTGACAAGTTTCAATACAAGTTCTGGTCAGTTACATGTCCCAAGACCACTCAAGAAATATGCTCAAGAATAAATACGAAGTACTTGGTCTAGAAATCCTCTCGGGAATGAGAAATATAATATTGGACAATCACTCATGGCATGAATAATAATAAAAAATCAATTCACATAAATTTCAGAAATTCAAAGCATGAAAGATGGTTGAGAAATTTCATTTACATGAATTAATTAATTCCTTCAAATCATGAGTCATCATTTCAATATCTATGCCTAATATTTAAAAATTCAATTCTGTATTTCGATCATTTAATCATATAAACATTGAAATCTAAAACATGGCATCATTGGGTTCCTAAGCAACTCATGTCTCCTAGATAAGTCAAGTAAAACATGAATTCAAGTGTGGTCATGCAATTTTATCATTAAATCTCCAAACATGTTGTGGACTAAAATGTAAAGAGTTTAAAAAGATAGACAATGAAAATAAACTCCCTTTTGAAAATAAAGCTTCGGTCCTCATCCTTCGATGTTTGGGGCTTCCTTCTACCATCATGATCCTATAAAAGAAAACAACTCAATTAAGCAAAAGGATTATGTCATTTAAGCTCAAAAAATATAGATGGAGTGGGATTCATGTTGCACTACATCTAAGAAAAGAAATTGAAATCTAAGTTCCTAGAAAACATGTAAAGATAGATATTGGTACGATCCCCCAAGTGGGCCCTGAATTTTTACTACCTCCAGAGGGCAGTACTAGCTGTTATCCAAAGTCCGATAGAGGATGAAGCTTATTTGATTTGAACCACCACATATGGATTTTCCCAGCTTGTGCTTCATCCTTTTTCTTGAGGGATGATCCATGGATAGAGTACATTAGATCCTCCCCCATCACAATTATGTATAGCTTGCATGGTGGGGGTAGGATGAAGTATGGACCACCATCCTTCTTGGTTTCTACTTGTGCAACCTCTTCTTCTCTATCCAGTGGTTCCTCAAGGTACGATGCATCCAAAGAATAGTCAATGGGAAAGTTATAGTGCAATTCTATTTGAATAAAATTAAAACAAGAAGTATTAAGATCAAATTCTTCCCCATCAAAGTAAGCAGCTTTTTTCATGGTCTCCTTAGTAAAATCCACTAGCATCTCTTCACGATCTTCCTTTAATAAATATTCAACTTGTCCAGGGAGCTCCATATGTTCCTCAACAAGTGCACATATAGCTTTATCTTCTTCCTCCAAGTCATAGTAGAGTTTGTCTGATTCTGTATAATAAAAATCACAAGGAGTGATGTAGAATTCAGATTCAATAAAACTAGAAGAGATAGGGTCAAATAATGGTTTAACTCCCTAAGTTGGTTCAGCTTCAATCTCTGCCTCAGTGGTAAGTG
Organism: Viscum album; assembly: GCA_963277665.1. Lineage (NCBI taxonomy): Eukaryota > Viridiplantae > Streptophyta > Magnoliopsida > Santalales > Viscaceae > Viscum > Viscum album. Next base: position 954,268,389 of record OY728145.1, read on the forward strand.
CCTCTTGGAGTAGACTCTTTGAGGATGGAGACCGGTAGTCGGGCTCCTCCATCTTAACTTCAAATTCCACCATTTGGGTGGTTTCTTCCTTCAGTGGTGCTGGATCTTATTCTTTGTATTGTAAGGGGAGATCGGTAAGTTCCTCACATTTAATCAAGAATTCATCAAATTTTTGTTGATCTCCTACTTGTGGCATAGCAGGAAAGTCATCATCCTTTTCCACCTCAGGTTCATGATCTTGCTCAGGGTTGGGTTGCTCCATTAATGCACGAACATAGTCAAATGCTCTTTCAGCTTTTCTTGTCAGTTGTTCAATGATTTCTCTAATTTCTTTCACCTGAGTCCTAAAATCTTCTTCTTTTTATTGTTTCACCTGTGAGTAATTGCTAGTCCATGACAAATAATAATCATTTGAATTCATCATGGAAATAATTTTTTTGTTTTTTTATTAATTTTATAAAATGAAATAAAATCTATCTAAGATGTGAAAATAGAAAAGGTAAATGAACAATTGATTGGCTCCCAGGCAACGGTGCCAGTTTTGACGTACGCCTGTCGCGGGGCTTGGACAAAAACAATTATATTTTTTTCCTAGTTCTGCACAGTGGCTGACCAGGGTCGTCTCTCTTGAGGAGCCTTTCAATTTTGTTCACTTAGTTTATCTAATTCAGCTAATCTATCTATTTTTGATATTTTGTTATTTAAATGAAAGAGATAACAATATTTTTTGTGTTTTTGATATGAAAAATATAAACTATCATGTAATTATAAACAGAATGAGTTAATGAAGAAAGAACTTGGTTTTGGGGTTCACCTAGGGATTCAATCATTATTCTCATTTATATGTTTGATTCTATTTTAATAACTCAAACATGAAATCTCATGTTTGAATTACTATTTTTTCCAGAATAGAAATATCTTGAGTTACATGTCATTGGGGACCGTCACCCAATCGATGAAATTCGCCTCGCCCAAGAATACAACTCAAGTCTATCACAAATTTAGAATAAACATTAAAGAAAAATCATGAACTTATTGACCTCCCCCCGAGCCAAGTCTTGAGGTCAGCCTCTCATTTCGGAGAGTAAGAGATCACAATGGTGGATGGATTTAGGAAGATAGAAATATTTAGAGAGAGAGAGAGAGAGAACGAAAAGAAGAAAAGTGGGTGGAGAAACAAAAAGGCATGGATTGATTAAACTAGAATTTAAATTACAAATGAAAATAAAACTAAAATAAAACAAAAATGAAAATAAAATAAAAAGAATAAATGAGGGGGGAAGAGAGGAGCAGCAGCGGCCCATGCCCCGGTGGGATCCCTCCTTGGCTTTGGGTGTCGAGCTGATGTTTTGGAAGGAGGAGAGGGCCTCCTTTTATAGGAATATTTTTTCCCCCCTAAATTTTGCGCATTTTTGGACCCATAAATGGCTGATTCACGTGTCTAACCCTTCTTCAATATTGTTAATGAATATTTTTTCAGCTCACCCTCCAAATTTCAGCACATTTGGACCCCGGATGAAGGAGTTATGAATTTTTCATTGAATCCTTTTTTTTTATGGACGAAGCTTCCAGAAAGATTCCTCCAAACATATGTCATTCAATGGCCACCTTAATGACTTCCAAACTCCACAAAATTTGGTGTAGCGTCGGTAATATATGTCCTAGTTCTATCCCGAGTAAAAACACTTCATTTGGATGTGTGTAGGCTGATTTTGGATTCTGTTACATTGGTGGTGTCCATGCTGTCCGCCCGGAAAAATGTCAAACTTCAATGAATTGTTAGACCATCTAGATGGCCGAATCAGCTCCTGGTCCAGAAGACAAAAATTAAGGAAATAAAATATGAATTCTAAAAAAAATTGAATTAGAAAATTTGGAATTATATTTTTCAGTAAATGACCAAAATACCCTTGACGTAAAAATATGTCACAAATCCAGAATTAGTCATTTTTCACAATTTTGCTCCTTTTCATTCTAAAACTCAAATTACCCATTATTTTTATAAAAAAATGAAATACCTGGGTTTTATCATTTAAAAACAGTAACAAATACTCATTATTTGATAAAAATGCATATAAATTTACTCTTTCAAATGCCCCAACACTTAAACCATGCTTGTCCTTAAGCATTAAATCTCAACATGGAAATCAGAGGACACCAATGTTACCAATATTCAAATTTTAATGCAATAAAATAAAAAAATCAATATAAAATCAAACTTTCAAAAATCTGCATAAAATATCAATTTATGTTCCCATTTTTCAAAGAAACAAATAATTCACATATTTTACTTTTCCCATTTCAAAATTGATGGAACTTATCCTTTCATTCATTAAAGATCCTTGATTCATCCTTATTAAACATGTCATGTCATGATTTACCTCACTTTTTTTTCTCTCATCACTCATGATACAATTCAAGTATAGTTATGATCATATCATGATAACATGCTCCTTATCCATAGGCTTGTAAATAAACTACTTTCTCCACTTTGTAAAGACAAAAGACACATAAAATCATGAGGACTTGCAATAAAGGTTCAAATGACTTTGAGGCTTAAGGTTGGTAGGATTTGATGCTATAAAAATTAAGACTCATGGAGGAGGCTAATCTCTAAAGTACAATGCATGATATTAAAAGTAAAACTGTAATGAAATTCTTCCCTTCAAAAATTGCAACACCCACTTCCCAAAACTCAAAGAAAAGGTTATGATCAAGTAAGCATAATGGATGATTTGTGCACCCTCTTGATTTTTATTATTTTGTCCTTTTTTTTATTTTTAGAAAATTATGATTAGATCAAACCTCACATTCATCACCTAACCACATACGATCATAAGATTGTCGGCCTGGAACATGGTGATTTTTGGTTCTCCAAAATCAAAACCCATTTTTCTATATATTTTTTTCTTTTTCTCATTTTTTTCATTTTTTTTAATTCAAGAGGGGAAAACAATAGAGTATAATGAATGATTTCACAACCTTTTACAATTCCCACAATAACACCCCCACACTTCTTCCTCACAATGTGTATCATCCCGTCCACCATGATTCCCTTAACCCCCACACTTCAACTTTAAAATATCATGCAAATACCAAGATTTGGGTAGGAATGGAAAAAAATGGCTTGAAACATGGCTCATCTCTATAAAGGTCATTCATGGTCTCTATGGGATAAATGAAGGATTGATGTAAAGGTGGTATTTTAAGGAAATGTAGCTTTTCAAAGGATGCCTCAATCATTTTAAATTTTTTTTTTCATAGTCATAGCTTTGACAAGTTTCACTACAAGTTCTGGTCAGTTACATGTCCCAAGATCACTCAAGAAATATGCACAAGAATAAATAGGAAGTACTTGGTCTAGAAATCCTCTCGGGAATGAGAAATATAATATTGGACAATCACTCATGGCATAAATAATAATAATAAATCAATTCACATAAATTTCAGAAATTCAAAGTATGAAAGATGGTTGAGAAATTTCATTTACATGAATTAATTAATTCCTTCAAATCATGAGTCATCATTTCAATATCTATGATTCATATTTAAAAATTCAATTCTGTATTTCAATCATTTAATCATATAAACATTGAAATCTAAAACATGGCATCATTGGGTTCCTAAGCAACTCATGTCTCCTAGATAAGTCAAGTAAAACATGAATTCAAGTGTGGGCATGCAATTTTATCATTAAAGCTCAAAACATGTTGTGGAATAAAATGTGGAGAGTTTAAAAAGATAGACAATGAAAATGAACTCCATTTTTAAAATAAAGCTTCGGTCCTCATCCTTCGATGTTTGGGGCTTCCTTCTACCATCATGATCCTATAAAAGAAAACAACTCAATTAAGCATAAGGATTATGTCATTTAATCTCAAAAAAGATAGAGGGAGTGGGATGCATGCTGCACTACATCTAAGAAAAGAAATTGATATCTAAGTTCCTAGAAAGCATGTAAAGATAAATCTTGGTACGATCCCCCAAGTGGGCCCTGAATTTTTACTGCCTCCAGAGGGCAGTACTAGCTATTATCCAAAGTCTGATAGAGGATGAAGCTTCTTTGATTTGAACCACCACATGTGGCTTTTCCCAGCTTATGCTTAATCCTTTTTCTTGAGGGATGGTCCATGGATAGAGTACACTAGATCCCCCCCCTTTACAATTATGTATAGCTTTCATGGTGGGGGTAGGATGAAGTATGGACCATCATCCTTCTTGGTTGCTACTTGTGAAACCTATTCTTCTCTATCTAGTGGTTCCTCAACGTACGCTGCATCTAAAGAATAGTCAATGGGAAAGTCAGAGTGTAATTCTATTTGAATAAAATTAAAACAAGAAGTATTAAGATCAAATTCTTCCCCATCAAAGTAAGCATCTTTTTTCATGGTCTCCTTAGGAAAATCCACTAGCATCTCTTCACGAGCTTCCTTCAATAAATATTCAACTTGTCCAGGGAGCTCCATATGTTCCTCAACAGGTGCACATATAGCTTTATCTTCTTCATCCAAGTCATAGTATAGTTTGTTTGATTCTGTATAATAAAAATCGCAAGGATTGATGTAGAATTCAGATTCAATAAAACTAGAAGAGATAGGGTCAAAGAATGGTTCAACTCCGTGAGTCGGTTCAGCTTCAATATCCGCCTCAGTGGTAAGTGTCTCTTGGAGTAGACTCTTTGAGGATGGATACAGGTAGTTAGGCTCCTCCATATTAACTTCAAATTCCACCATTTGGTTGGTTTCTTCCTTCAGTGGTACTGGCTCTTCTTCTTTGTATTGTAAGGGGAGATCAGGCAGTTCCTCACATTTAATCAAGAATTCATCGAATATTTGTTGATCTCCTACTTGTGGCTCAACATGAAAGTCATCATCCTTTTCCACCTCAGGTTCATGATCTTTCTCAGGTTTGGGTTGCTCCATTAATGCACGAGCATAGTCAAATGCTCTTTCAGCTTTTCTTGTCAGTTGTTCAATGCTTTCTCTAAGTTCTTTCACCCGAGTCCTTCTAAAATCTTCTTGTTGTTGTTGTTGCACTTGTGAGTAATTTTCAGTCCATGCCAAATAATAATCATTTGAATTCATCATGGAAAGATTTTTTTTGTTTTTTTTTTAATTTTATAAAAAGAAATAAAATCTATCTAAGATGTGAAAATAGAAAAAGTAAATGAACAATTGATTGGCTCCCTGGCAACGGCGCCAGTTTTGACGCACGCCTGTCATGGGGCATGGACAAAAACAATTATATTTTTTTTCCTAGTACATCACAGTGGCTGACCAGGGTCGTCTCTCTTGAGGAGCCATTCAATTTGGTTCAATTACTTTATCTAATTCACCTAATCTATCTCTTTTTGATATTTTTTTATTTAAATGAAAGCGATAACAATATTTTTTGTGTTTTTGATATGAAAAATATAAACTATCATGAAATTATAAACAGAATGAGTTAATGAAGAAAGAACTTGGTTTTAGGGTTCAGCCAGGGATTCAATCCTTATTCTCCTTTATATGTTTGATTCTATTTTGATAAATCAAACATGAAATCTCATGTTTTAATTACTATTCTTTTCCAGAATAGAAATAGCTTAAGTTGCATGTCGTTTGGGACCGTCACCCAATCGAGTACATTCGCCTCGCCTAAGAATACAACTCAAGTCTATCACAAATTTAGAATAAACATTAAAGAAAACTCATGAACTTATTGACCTCCCCTTGAGCTAAGCCTCGGGGTAAACCTCTCATTTCCTAGAGTAAGAGATCACAATGGTAGATGAATGTAGTAAGATAGAAAGATTTAGAGAGAGAGATAGAACAAAAATAAGAAAAGTGGGTGGAGAAACACAAAGGCATGGATTGATTAAAATAGAATTTAAATTACAAATGAAAATAAAACTAAAATAAAACAAAAATGAAAATAAAATAAAAAGAATAAATGAGGGGGGAAGAGAGGAGCATCAGCGGCCCATGCCCTGGTGGGATCCCTCCTTGGCTTTGGGTGTCGAGCTGATGTTTTGGAAGGAGGAGAGGGCCTCCTTTTATAGGCATATTTTCGTCCCCTGAAAGTTTGCGCATTTTGGGACCCATAAATGGCCGATTCGAATGTGTTCCCCTTCTTCAATATTGTTCATGAATGTGTTGGCCGTTTACCCTCCAAATGTCATCGCATTTGGACCCTGGATGAAGGCATTATGAATTTTTCATTGAAGGATTCTTTTTCTGGACGAAGCTTCCAGAAAGTTTCCTCCAAAAGTATGTTGTTCAATGGTTGCCTTAATGACTTCCAAACTCCACAAAATTTGGCTTAGCATCATTCCTATATGTCCTAGTTCTATCTCAGGTGGAAAAACCTCATGTGGATGTGTGTAGGCCACGTTTGGGTTCCGTTACATTGGTGGTGTCCATGCTGTCCGCCCGGAAAAATGTTCAACTTCAATGAATTTTTAGACCCTCTAGATGGCCGAATCAGCTCCTGGTCCAGAATACAAAAATCAAGGAAATAAAATAATTATTCTAAAAAAATTTGAATCATAAAATTTGGAATTATATTTTTCAGTAAATGACCAAAATACCCTTGATGTAAAAATATGTAAAAAATCCAGAATTAGTCATTTTTCACAATTTTGCTCCTTTTCATTCTAAAACTCAAATTACCCATTATTTTTATAAAAAAAATGAAATAAATGGGTTTTATCATTGAAAAACGGTAACAAATACTCATTATTTGATAAAAAATGCATATGAATTTGCTATGTCATCTTCCTAAGATTCTGCTCGAGAGTATGTAACTACACTCACCTAGGAGAACTCACTCTATGAGTCTGATAGCACTGGTGGAATCTATCTGAGATTTCATGCTCATCAGGTATCTCTATAATTAATTACATGTTATAAGTCTAAAGAGATTGATACATAGATGGGGATCACCCCCAGGTCCATGGGGTATACCAATAACTCAATCTGGATTAACCCTCTAAGAAGGGGATCGATGCCTGGGTGAGGTTGGTTATGCCAATTCTGAGAACCCCACGTAAGGAAAATGATGATAGAGGATTCCTCTTAGGGACATGGGGGATTCTATCAATTTTATCTGACATAAATCCCTTAGAGAGTATCACAATACTCCATTTATGATGTACTTTCAAACTATACCCTTATAGGAATGGATCGAGGGAGTGAACCTTAAAGGAAACTAGTTCATTGTTAAGAGAATAATGGCCTCAGACCACCAAAGGAAAAGTATACAGCATGTGCTAGTAGTACACAATGTGTCTTTCTGGTCCTGAGTCTGACTATGTACTCTAGCATGTGCATTTGTACTCTAGGTCATGCGTGTGTCCATGTACCATAGGTTCTTCTCATGTACTTGGCCATGTCTAAGTGCACAGATCAACCCGTGTGCTATAGCCAGCTCCGAGTACATGGCTTAGCTTATGTACTCTGGTCATTCCTGTGTACCTGAGGGCACACAGCAAGTCTCTATATTGAGTCACATGGTGTGTGACATGTGTCACATAGTATGTAATATTTTCGTCTTCATGAAAACATTATCACCATAACTAGGTCCCCACATAATGTGTATCTCTAGATTACATTTTGTATAGTTTGAAAATTTCTCGAACCCTCAGATTCTTCACACGTCATTCATTCATGTTGTCACAGCCACTAAATCTGCCACAAATTCCTTTTATGTATTTTAGTTCTAAGTTAACCATTCTCTATCGTCATCGGAGATCCATTTCTGGTCGCCTGAATCAATTGATAAATACCTCTTCTTATGTTGTTGTTATGCACCGAACTGGGAAAACGAGAATTGTCAGTCCAATTGACCTCTGTTTTTCCTCTTTTATTGTCGATCCTTGATCACAACCTCAATTTCAAGTCATACCTATAGTATCGCTCCATTGTGTTAAATAATGGTCATGCAATGATCGAATACTAGGTATCCATCGAACCACAAGCTAAGGAAATTTTTTGTGATGAACATGGGAAGAAACATGGGAAAAAACCATAAAAAATAAGGAAAAAACCTTAACATTTGTTTGTTTCAGCCTCAATTAATTGTTGTGGGGTATATGAATGAAGAGGAAAATAATCAATCAACAAAGAATGAATAAATCAACCTTAATTAAATCAACTTTCGATGTGTGAGTCAATTGTTGTTTGCGGAATTGATCTATGTTCAACATTTGAAAAATAAATAGGATGAATCCAAAAAATACAAACATCCTACATCAAGTTTGGATTGGTCACTTACAAATAATGATCTAACTTCGTATTCTTTGGTGATATCCATAAACTCTAATTTCACTGGAAGTCCTTGTGATATCGATTCAATCCATCGATCTGATGTCATTCGCCAAAGCCTCTCTAAGATCTCCTCTCTAGGTCTCTAGGGTTATGTGGCTAACCCTAAGACTCACTCATAATGGGGTATTTATAGAGGATTCCTTGTTCATTATGTCAAAACAATTAAATTAATTAATTCAATTTATTTATTTTATTGTTTTCACCCATGATGAATTTTTATCAAACGCCCAATGCCTACAAAGATTATGTCATGCCTAAGATAAAACTCGCATTCTGGACTCAACGACGGTCTCATATTTTCAATCTGAGACTTCATTTAAGAGTTATTTCATCTTTATAGTAAAAATATACATGCGTGATATTAATATATTTAATATTTTTCAAATATCAATGTTGAGGCTCACTAGGCCTCAGAATCTCACGTTATATCAATTTCTGGATCTAAAAATATTACTAAATATATTTCAAATCTTTACATGGAAAAAACCAAGGCATTACATGAAATTGTTTATGAAAATATTTTAAAGTATATTTTGTATGGTTGAAAAAGTTATGTGATTATATATATATGAAATTTACATTGAATGGTTTTAATATGGTAAGACTGGTTGTGATCATCAATGGGGAAAGAATTCATCCTTAGGGATGAACTCTTACCCCCTATGCCAAATGTTTAAGGTTAATGTGCACACCAAGTGGACTAATGTGTGGTAGGGAGACACTTTGAGGAGTGAACCCTTACCCCCAAGGCTTGTTGATCTAGGGTAATGTGTGCACTATGTGGTCTATTGATCATGAAGATTGAGTGAGGTTCCTTACTAACCTAGACTTGATGTTACCCTAAAGGCTAGTTTTCATTAATGCTAATATTTGAAATGTTGTGAAAATATTTTGAAAACTGGATTATTGGTAATGTTTTCAAATTGTGAGAAGGGTGATTTTCCTTGTTTATATTAAATAGTGTAAAATTGTATCTAATCACTTGTCTTTATTTACTTGAGCGTAATTGGTTTATAGTATAAATTCTACTTATGAAAATCTTGGTGGGATCTTACTGGGCCTATTTTTCTCACACCTTGCATACACCTTTGAGTGTATGTAGATATGGTTTTTTCTTACACGGGTAAGGGTAAGGCATCATAGGGTGGCAGTGGGTTTGTTTATTAGTAGGTTGTGAGATTCTAGAGGCGATGATATGTCACACGAAGATGGATTTTTACTGTTTTTGTTCGCTTGGTTTAGTTTTTGGTTTTTGGATCATGTATTTTTCTTGTTTTTTTCACTTTTCCACTATTGACTTGTATTGGAATACCTACTTTCTTATTATCCATATCACCCTGGTTTATGTTCCTTTTAAGAAAAATCATTCCCATAGGTAGTTCTTTGATTCCCAAGTGCTTATTTCCAACCCATGGAGATCGAGAATGCCCTTCAGGCCATGTTAGGATTGGATTGGGTTCTAGATATTTGGGTAATCCGGGTTGGTTCATTGCATTTGATCTAAGAAATTATTTTTTGATATAATATTTATTCTCTTCTTGAGTGAAATTTAACTCACCCATGTGGAGGCATGATCAACATCCTTTACATTGTGTTAATATCACCTATAGGAAAACTTCACCCTAGCCTCAAATCCTTTATGATGTGGCCAACACAACTATACAACACAAGGAATCTATGTATGAATGAATTATTCTTCTAGGTCAACTGATCATGGTGCAATGCTCTCCCCACACTATGATATTCTCAAAATCATAGAATTCTTTAAGTCCAAGAAACCACTTCCACTCTAGCATCCATAATGTTCTTTAATCTTCATCGTTAGTTCACCAAATCATATTAGAATCCATTATTCACCTAGAGACTTAAACTTAATATTCATTCTTTAATATCTAAGTGATAATACATGGGATGTGTCAAGATTCATTCTGATCACTGAGATATCTTCTTAGGAGTACCTAGAGGAAAAAACTACTAAACACATATATGGATAGAGTGTTTTAGTATGTCATGGTCTCCTTGTCATGGGTGGAATTAATAGTTAACTTCATTTAAAGGTTCATGACACCAAAAAATCAGATTTGATAGTGTTTGCGAGAGTTCTTCATCTATCAGTGAATGTGTAAACATGTGGCTAATCAAATATTTGTTTATCATCACAAGGAGTCACAAGATTTATCTAGGCCTTCATACTTTATGTGTCTCTCTATTCTTATTATAGTTATTCATAAGCTAGTCTGGATGTGTAATATTTAATTACTTGCTTTCAAAATAGATCTATATGTATCCTTTTGAATCTTCTCTATGAGTCAACAAAAAAACTTAATATCCTTGATGATATTTTTGTTTTTACAAAATTTTATTTTTGTTGATAGCTAACTTTTTATAAAGAATTTTTTTTTAAATAGGGTGAAATATGTGTTACTAGAAGTTTATAAATTATTTGTTGAGAAGTTTCTGAAAATTAGGAAAAAGAAAGTGTTTTTAAAAAGTTGGTGATCAGACGTTCCATCGTACGATCCATCAGATAAAGTCTATCAGATTGAGATTTTGATAGAAAGTTATAAGTTTCTAGAAATTAAATTTAGAAAGTTTGTTATGTTTCTGAGACTTGAAAATATGGAAAGTAATAGAACTTTCCAAATTAAGTCAGATGATGCTTTCTTTTTCTTTCAAGTTCCTAAAGCATCATGAAGAAGTCATGGTAAAAGATGAAGTTTGTAGAAGAAAAAATAAATACAAATTTCTAAAGTTTCCAAAATTGAAGTGTTTCAGGCACAGTCTATCGGATCTAGAAGCATCGAACACAGAAGTTATCAGAAGGCTGTAAATATGAATTTGAAAAAGTTAAAAGACTTGTAAATAATAAAGGGAGATGTTAAAGATCATGAGACATGGGTTTCTAAACATAGAGATTTAGATGCAACTCCTAATGCAAAATACTAGATAGAAAAAATTCAAGTAGAGCATTGTTCAATGTTGAAATTTTCAGACTTAGATTCCTGAACACATTTCTCCGAACTGAGAAACTGAAAGAGAGCTAGAAGTTTGAATTTGTTAAAGTTTGATAAAGTTAAACCTTGTTGATCAAACACACTTTTTGGATATAAGTTTTGGATAAAGTTTTTGTAAGACTCTCTAAAGTTGTCGTTTATGAGTTTTTTGTGGTTTTTAAAAATTTAAAATAAATACAAAGTAACACAAGAAATAGGATCTTAATATTTGATCAGAAATAAAAGGAGATATCAAGTTTGTAAACAGACATCGTTCTTTGGACAAACAAGATCGGAACCAATTTTACTAAGTGATTGGATGATGTTGAGTGGACAGAATCACTGAAAATAGAAAATGTTAGATGTGTTGAATTTGCTACTAGATAGTTGTTGCAGGCAACTGAAGTATTTATAATTTTTAATAATGTAGTCAACCATTTTCAGTTATCTTGGAGCATCAAAGTGAGCAATCATTTATTTGTTTTTAGTGGTTCAATTTGTTTTGTCTCAATGGTTTAAAAATAAAATATGTGAGTTATTCCAATTGGTTCAAGAGAACCAGAATTATGAATAGATTTCTGGATGGAGATGTTATAGATTATCAATTTTTGAATAAATCATTTGCAAAGTTCTTATTCAAGTAAAGTTGATTTTTTGAGATTTTATGTGGAATTCAAGAAGATTCGATAAGACACTAGAAGAGTTGAGAAGAGTTGAGAAACATCCCAACTAAATTCAAATGAATGTGAAATTTGGAGTTATGAAATTTGAGTGAGTGGGAAAAGAAATTGGTTTCCCTCCTTTTATATTTCTGGAGAACCTATAAATAGGAGTGAAAAGTACAAAAATACTTGACACTATTCACCCGTGCATAAAATCTAAAATGTTATTATTTTGGTGTTAGAGCTACGTTTCTAACTGCAGTTTTTTGTGCTAAATAAGAGTTTCCAAACAAATTATTCTAATTATAAGATCGAACTATAGATATTTTAGATTACCAGATAGGGATTTATAGGTCTAAGAGAGATCAGATTGATTAATTGAGTAGAGTTTCTAAAAGGTGTCGAGTTTGTTAATCAAAGATAACAGAAAGTTTGATTCAGGAAAAATTTTAGAAGTGTTGTATCAGAAGGAGGCTACCAAAAAAAGGTACACTGGATGGAGTTTATTGGATGGAGAAGTCAGAAAGAGGGAATATCATAATGAGATTCCAGATAGACCTCTGGTGGAGTAGTTTAAACAAATTTTCATTTTTAGTATGGCTCAAATTTTGTTAGATAAATTTATAAACTGATGGGAGTTAGTATAATCATTATTATCGGGATATAGAAGGTGTCTAATAGGATTTAACACTAGTTGTATTCACTTTTTCATAATACTGAATTTTCATAGACTCATGGGAGTGGATATGGAAAGGATGTAGGTTCTCACACTGAGGTAGAACCTTGTAAATTGTGTGTGCCCTATTTACTTTTCTATTTCTGTATGCACTTGAGTTTACTAAAAATTGATAATGAATAACCTTTAACAAGTTGTAGGGGTTAAGTTTACTAAACTTGAAATTTATAAAAAGGCACCAACAAATTCACCCCCCCCCCCCCATTTGTTCTATGATCCTTTGGAACTTCAATTGGTATCAGAGGGAGGCACCCTTGTTAAATCCTTATCATAGAAAATATCAATTCTATCAACAGTAGAGGAATTCCTAATTTCAATGGAAAAATTATTATGGATGGAAAAATGGGATGATTCTATATCTTCTATCTCTTATAGCCTAAAATCTATTGATGTTGCTACAATTGGTTTTCCAATTATTAAGAAATATGTCTCGATGACTTTTACTAAAAAGATAAATATTTAATTTGATGGAAAATCTAGAAATGATATTCTTATGACTCTGTCAAAAAATGTTTATATGAAGGTGATGGGTCTCAAAACAACAAAGAGTATGTGGGAAAAGTTTGGAAGTATTTTTGAAGGGAATACTAAAGTGAATGAAGTGAAGCTAAAAAATATGGCATATCAAATTTGAAGACATAAGAATGAGATATGAATAAACTATTTATGAGTACTTCACCAGAGTAAATGAAGTTGTTTGAAACATTAGAGGTTTTGTAGATGTCTTGGAAGTTCTGTAATTGTGAAGAAGCTAGTGAGAAACTTTTTGGGCGGGTTTGATTTTAAATTTTTAAATTTAGAAGATAAATATGATTTATCTCTTAATGAATCACATAAATTTCTTATTTCTTATGAAATGATAAAATATTTAGTTTTAAAAAAGAATATGAAAGATGAAATTCCTTTTGGATCTATGAGAAAGATGAAAAATGAATATATTGAAGATGATGATCCTTTTGATTTTGAATATAAAGAGGAGGATGAGTTGAATAAAAAAATTATGTCTCTTATATCTAAGAACTATCAGAGAGGAAGAGGAAATTATAGAGGAAAACTTCCACTCAAATATTTTGAGTTTGGTGGAATCAGTCATTTTTCTATGAATTTATCCAAAAAGCAAGTTGGTGAATTTGAAGATAATTCTGAAGAAAAGCCTCAGTGGAAGAATTTTGACAAAGCTTCAAATAAAGAAAATAAGTACTTTGGTGGAAAGAAGAAGTTTACTATAAACAAAATAAGTATGCTAAGTAAGAAAATGGAATCTGACTTAGATGGGATTGATTTATTAGAAGATGAAAGTTCTGAAAAATTATAAAATTATATAAAAATGTTGAGAAAAAAGGAAGTTTTATTAAATGGTAAAGAAGAAGAAGGTGAATAATCTTATAGAGAGTATCATATCATATTAGAACTGGTTGCATGTCTTGATCAAAATAGAAATATTGAGAAATAAATTAGAATAATGAAAAAAGATAGTGGAATTTTTTTTGAAAGAATAAAAGATGTTTCTAAGAAATAAGAAGAATACATTCAGGATATCTTAAGTTGTAAATTGAGAATTGTTGGACAGGGAAAGATTATTGAAGACCTTAGTAAGAAGTTTACAGCTAAGGAAGATGAAGTTAATAAATCTTAATCAAAACTTCTTAAGGCTGAAAGTACTTTAAGAAAGTTGAATGAAAATTTCATAAAGGATTTATAAGTAAAAGTTGAATCATCTAAAGCTGCAGAAAAATCACATTCCAAGAATCGGGTGAATTCTCCAACTTCCAAAAATATGTTTCATCTGATTTTTCTAACATTTCAGGTGTTAATAAAAGTGTTGGGAAATCTTGGGTTGAGAAGGGTTGTGAAAAATATATCACATTCCCAAAAGTTGAAAATTCTCTCCGTAAGAAAATTGGTGCACGCCCATAGTGTGGTAGAATAGAAAGAAGTTATAAACCTCAAAAAAATTCTATATAGAAAGATCTTACTTCTAAAAAAGACAAATATTTGATGGTTTTTATTATTTTTGTGGAATTCATGAACACTAATCTTATAACTATTAGCATAACATGTCTCTACCCAGGAATAGGCATGAAGTAAGGGGGGTTAACAATAGAAGTAGAATGGGTAACTTTCTTAAAACACAAAAAGTTGTAAAAGTGAAATATCAAGATGTTAGAAAACTTCAAATAGAAAACAAATTTGAATGTCTAGAAGAAGTTTTGGAAGATGTGACCAGGTTTTCCATTATGTCGAATAATGTATGACAAATATTCCAAGGAAAATTTCTTATGCCGGAAAAGAAAAGGAAGTTGGAAAGAATAAGGTTAAGGAAATAAATTTTATTGTTGAGTCAACACTTAAATAAATTAAAAAATAAAAAACCATGGATACTTGATAGTGTTTGTTCATCACACATGATAAGTGATTTGAAAATATTAAAAGATGCTGAAAATTGTGATTGAGTATTTGTTACCTTTGGGAATGATAGTTCCTTAAAAATAAAAGGGATTGAAATGACTAAAATTAAAGCACAAAAGTTGAAATCTGGGGAAGTTATATTTGTTGATGGGCTAAAACATAACTTACTTAGTGTAAGTTAACTTTTTGATGATGAAAAAGAAGTGATTTTTAGAAAATATTATTGTATCATCAAAAGTGTGGAAGATGGAAAAGTTGTTACAAGAGGAAAAAGAACCACCAGAAATCTTTTTCAGATTAGAGAACTTGATAACTCATGTTATCTAAGTGATTAAGATGAGAATAATTTTTGGCATTGTATACTTGGACACCTTGGGTAGAAAAGTGTGAACAAACTTTCTAAAGTTAATGTTGTATGAAATTTTCTGACATTGAAAAGAAGAGAAGATGATGTTTTCATAAGTTTTCAAAAAGGAAATATGGTTACTAAAAGCCATGAGAAAGTTGAGATTCAGTCTACCACACTTCTTGAACTTATTCATTCCAATTTATGTGGGTCTATGAGACATCAATCAAAAAATAATATTTGTAATTTATCACTTTTATTGATGATTTCACCCAAATGACCACCATTACATTTATGAATAACAAGTCATAGGTAGTAGAAATGTTTGGAGTTTTAAGAAGAGAAGTTGAGAGAGAGATGGGTATTTACATAATGAAGTTTAGAACTGATAATGGAAAAAAATAAAAATACAATTCCTTAAAATTATGTTTAAATAAACATGGAATTAAACATCAGTACAGTGCTCCATACACTCCTCAACAAAATAGAGTTTTAGAAAGGAAAAATAGAATTTTG
The DNA here is from genome assembly GCA_963277665.1 of Viscum album. Taxonomy (NCBI): domain Eukaryota; kingdom Viridiplantae; phylum Streptophyta; class Magnoliopsida; order Santalales; family Viscaceae; genus Viscum; species Viscum album. Next base: position 954,284,357 of record OY728145.1, read on the forward strand.
GTGGAAACGGCAAGAATCATATTAGCAGAATACAGACTTTCAAAGTTCTACTAGAAAAAAATTAATTAATACTATTATACATGTACAAAAAAGATTTTTATAAGGATAGAATACAACATGAATTCATATAAAATGCGGTATAACAAAAAACCTTCATTGAAATAATTTAAAGTTTTTTAAAGTTCATGTCTGCTAAAAATCAAATTCTAGATCTTGGAAAATTTGATGAGAAATTAGAAGGAATTTTCATGGGATATTCACCCAGTGGAAGAAGCTATAAATGGTAGAACAAGTGTTTACAGAAGTTAGTGGATTCATATGATGTGAAAGTTATTGAAATCCAAATTCCTTAACAAAAGTTGTCGAGAATGTTGAGGAAGACAAACTAAATATTTCTAATGAGAATTAAAGTGGGTCAAAACAAATATATCAAGACTCGTAGGAATCATGTGATGAAGGAAGTAAAACTGGAAGATAAATTTTGAAATTTTCTACCATATAAAAATGTTTTGAAATTGAAAATATTCTTGGGAATCAAAAATCTCTAATTTAGATAAGAATAAGGTTGAGATTAGAAAATCATACATCACTCGTTTCACAAATTGAACCAGAATCAGTTTTAGAAGCGGTTGAACACAAAGAATAGGTTGATGCAATGAATGAAGATTTGGATTATATCACTAGTGGAAAAAAAATTTAACACGTCATCATTTTTCATGTCAGTTCTATATAACCGGCGTGCAAAGCTTTAATGATCGATATATCACGTCGGTTATTTTATAATCGACGTCAAATATGCGAAGATTAGCATTTTTACGTCGGTTATTATATAACTGACATGAAAATCGAATCTGGCGCACTTTATCACGTCGGTTATAAAATAACCGACGTGATAAAGGAAATCTTGGTGCTTTATCATGGTGGTTATTTTATAACTGAGGTGATAAAGGAAATATCGGCGCTTTACCACGTCGGTTATAAAAAAAACCGACGTGATAAATCCAATATCAGTAATTTATCACGTCGGTATAAAGCGACATATATCACGCCGGTTATAAAATAACTGATGTGATAAAAGGTTTTCTGCATTAGTTATTAAATAACTGATGTTATAAACATTAAAAAAATAGTTTATCATGGTGGTTATTAAATAACCGATGTGATAAATCTTTTAAATGATTTATCACACCCTATATTCAGTCATTCTGTTTTCTTCGATCAGGTGACCTGCGACTCGTCTCTCTCATGCGGAAAACCTAGAATCGATTCGTCTAAGTCGTACCCTCTAGCCTCATTTTTCCAACATCATTCTTCATATTTATTATTATTAGATCTATCAAGTTGAATCAGGATGTAACATCCCAGGTAAATAAAGAATATTACATTTTCATATTTATTAATATTTGTGAATAAAATATTAATATTACTTTAAATGGGATGATATGTTTGATGGCGTACCCAATACGCAACAACGAGTTTCTTTGAAATCTTACGTTACACACTAATAATATAATAATATTATTTCAAATGGTAGATAACGTCTAGCCATTGGAATAGCGGGAATGAACAGAACTAAATAAAATATGATTATATATGTTTGTTAAATATTTTTTACATTTATCTAATAAATGTTAGTGGCTTAAAATACAAATGAAACCAATTTTAAGAATAAATATTCCAATATTCTTTAAAAGGCCGTTTAACCGCCTTTTGATGGAGAACCCTTTTTAAATATACTTTTTGTCACTTTTATATGTTATATTTGAAAAAATAAAATCCTTCTTTATAATCAAGACATCAAAATTTACTTTGTGTAAATTTTTGTTATTTTCTGATAAAGATCATTTTTAGTGAAAAATGTTGTATTTTAATTCAAAACCTCCTTTTAATTTAATTTATTTATATTGTTAGATTTTATTTTGAATTGGTTATAAAGTGTAATTAAAGTATATTTTTACCATTTAATCTAATGGTCATCATTTTAATTAATTTCAATTTTAAATTGGACATAAACAAGTGTCAATCTTTTAATAGATATTGTTTCCTAAAAACACGCTATTTGTTTTGACAACGGTAATTGATTATAAAATTAATTAATGCAACTTCTATGTTTTGAATTTGATAAAATTGATATAATTTTTGAATTTGGAATATCAAATATAGCGTAGGGTGAATTTTTGGTATTTTTCTAACAAATGTTCATTTTTAATGAATAGTGAAAAATACTGCATTTTAATTCAAAACTGCCTTTTCATCCAATTTATTTATATAGTTATACTGTCATTTTAGTTGGTTTTAAGGTGTAATTTAGTTATTTTTTTATCATTTAATACAATTTTGGTCATTGGATGTAATTTTACTTTTAAATTGGATGTAAAAACAAATCAACCTTTTGATAGATTTTACTTCTTAAAAACCCGTCTTTGGTTCTGACAACAGGAATTATTTTTAAATTAATTAATGAAATTTATGTGTTTGGAATTTGGTAGAATGGATTCCGTATTTGTAATAATAAGGTCCAAATTATTTAATTAATACTCTTTTGTTTTTGGACATTATGAATAGTAACGACGGTAATTATCTTTAATTATCATGATTAATTAGTAATCGGGTAGTTAAGGGTAATAAAATAATATCATAATAACATAAAATGACCCCAAAATGTGTCCTAATTCTATTGTTTGTGTCATATCTGACCATGGGATGTCTTTTGACAACTTAGGGACCCCATGGAATCACTTTTGGGTGATAGTGACATTTTATCATTTTATTTTTTAAGAAAGGAAAATATAATAAAAGTATGTAACACCTAAGTAAAACAATTTTAATTTTTTCTACATAAATGATATCTTAGACTATAAAAATTCATTGGAACGCTAAAAATATTTACTACATCATGGTATTTGTTTTATAATTTTTAGACATTAAATAAATAAATTTATTTATGACACCATGATGATGCAGTGATTACCTTATTAATGGAAGATTTAAATAAAATGAAAAGATAAGGTAAAATATAAGACTTACACTTGTCTAAAACCTATTTTATGGGTGTATTTCAAACACTTATCACCTTATCCTCTAAATATATCATTTTGGTACCTTTAAAATCCGAAACTCATTTTATAATAAAGTAACATTCCAAGACTTTCCAAGAGTTCCCCTCCTCCCTCTTATAAAAGGCCCCCACCTCTACCCACTTACCCACACCTCTCAAGCCCTTGGCTCATCCAACCTCTGCTCATATTGTCTCTCCACATCCCTATTTTACTCCTATAAGACTCACTTTTGGCAGAAGTCTTTTCAAGGAAGCCTTTGGGTTCAAATCAAAAAGAGTTACCCGATTTAAAGGTAATGTCTTCTCTTATATTATTTTGTTTTATTTTGCTTCTCCAACCCCCTAAACTCTTTTTATTCCTTTATTTTGTAAAAAACCAGTATCTTCAATATACAAGAATTTTTTTATGAGAATTATTCGAGCTAAACTTATACACACCTCCATCTAATGGTTAAAGAACATACTGTTTATGTGGGTGGTGAATTTATGCCTCATGAAACGATGATTGTTCAATCTTCTTTTAACACCTCTCAAGGTGGCTATTAAGATGTCACTGTATTTATATATGATATATATATTATTTTTATTTTTTCCTTATGCTTATTTATTTTTCATTTATGTCATACCTTTATGGTTTCCATAATGGGTAAACGCGATAATTTCATTTTAGGAAGTGCGGACTATCGCCCCCTCAAAGTGATTTGAATCATTAATGTCATATGTGGGATGTATAAAGGATGGAGTTAATGATATTATATATTATATTATACTTTAATTATAATATAACTATGTATAATTATGTTTTCATTCCATTAAAGTATGAAATATAAATGAAAGTAGCGTCCATGCGTACGTACGGCTTACCGTCTCCATGAACGGTACATTTCATTTCTTATCTCCAAATGGTATGTACTATTATAAGTGCATATATATAATGGATATATATTATATATATTAAATCTAAATTATTAATATAATTCTGGAATTATAATATATAAATATCTCATTTATTTTTAATTCTATTAATATGACAAAGAAATGAAAGTAGCGTTCATGCGTACGTACGGCCTACCATCTCCATGAACGGTGCATTTCATTTTTTATCTAAAAATGTTATGTAATAGTATAAAATGAATATATACTGGATATATATGATATTTAAATCATTAATACTATTCTATAGGTGGTTTACTTATAACTACATGGACAATTCTTTTCAAACAAGTTCATTTTTTACTCATGTACCAAACATCGACAAAAACGTCTGATATAAACTCACATAATTAACTAATTATTATAAAATTATAATATGTGATATGAATTGAATAATAAACTTTAAATGGTGTCCTTAATAAATTATAAATTGACCAAAGTTTATTATTCATGAATATAAAGAAACGAACAAGACAAGTCGGATTTGATGTAAGGGATCCTACCTCTCTCTTTCTTTTTAAGTATTCTCTTTTATGTCATTTCTTTTAAGCACATATTTATTATGTTGTGGGATGTTATTTTATATTACTATTACTGTAATTTTTATGTTCATATGATTATATACCCTATTTGATCTCATAAATCCATTTTTTGGAAGTTTTAAGTGACGTCGTTAGGCTGCCGACTTTTCGTAAGGGATTTCTTATCTCACTTTTAATTTCGTGAGATTTCCATTTTTCGCCACTTATTTATTGCATGTGGTGTATTTTTTACTTCTATTTAATATATATTATCATGATTCTATTTATATTCATGGTATTCTATGAATCATTTTGTGTTTATTATCTTTTGGTCATACGACTCGATTGATCACAACGAGGTAAGGGGTTTTTATCTCACTTTTTGTTCTCGTGCGATTCATGCTACATTTGCCACTATTTACTTTTGTGTGGTGTATGTACTACCCATGATTGTATTATTTGTGTAATATACTTTAATTTATGGGTATTTACATCTTCATTGTATGACCCTTCTTTCATGTGGCGTATGTTTCGAAAGTTACCCAAATCGGTAAGGGAACCTTTCACCCTCCTCCTTTTAAATGACTTCTTTTGTTAGGTATTTTAATTTACATCTTCTTATGTTGGGATATGTTCTTATATATCATTATTTTTTAAAATTTTATGTACAAATGATGAGATACCATTTTTATCTCTCATCATCTCATTTTATGAATTTTAAAGTGACGTCGTTAGGCTGTCGAATTTCTGTAAGGGAACTTCTTAACCCAATTTCCATTCTTTGGGTTAAACCTCTACTTCTTGATTATGTAGTTATATGAATATGTTTGGATTACCTCTGATTGTTTTACACTTAATATCCACTTAAATTTTATGTATTTATGTTTGTCACACATATTTATGTAATTGATTCATCCTTAATCTAAGGATATCGTCTTTGTAAGGGACTTCATCTCAATCTCCTTTCATTGAGGCATATTTCATTTTATACACAACTCTCTTTTATATGGTGTATAAACCCCTTTAAATTTTACTTTTATTCAAAAGGAATCTTTTTATACGAAGTGTTTTACTAAATGACAAAAAGGGAATGTTTTTGTCTTATGTATGCGGCGACAACGACTTCTCCACCTCCATGACCATTATTTGAGTTTTGGCTTCCTCTGCAAGCCATAACTTTTTTTAAAATGAAAAATAAATACCATGTTTTAATTTTCTTTTATTTTTTTATTGAAAATGGTTTTGATAATGTTTTGATTATATCAATGTGTTTTTGATATCTTGTGATTAAAATGTGGAAATGTTATGTTTCCTTTATGCATGTTTTATGTGATACGATTATGTTATGGTTCATGGGCATTGTTTATGAAGACGGGTGGTTCCATGATAAACTAATGGCGGGTGAGCCTGTGATAGCTCTCCAATGCATTGGGTAATGTGAAGTAGTTAAATGCTAAGGTTTCTCCGAAGAGATTTAGGGACTATATTGTGATGGGTATTCCAAACGTAACCATGAGGGTTACTCCCTATGTAAGAATGTTATGAATGCCTCAAGTTACCTTTATGTCTTATGATTTCTATGCGTTATACATAAATATTATTATTTCAGAAGGTATTTTATGATTGAAAATTATGGTTTCATTGATTTTTATTTATTGGCGGGTTAATGTTTCCTTTCATTATGTTATAACCCTTACTGATCTTTTTATGCTCATCCCAAGTTTTTGAAATGTTTTTCACTGGTTATAAGGAAGGGTAAGAGAAAGGAAGTATTCAAGAAGATTTATATCAAGAAAATAACTCTTTTTTTATTTAAGTATTTTTTTATTGTTGTGAAAAATTGGTTATAGTAGTAGTGTCTACTTTGTAATCTTTTGAGATGTAATAGTTATGTTCTAATTCTATAAAACTCTGAACCTGAAAAGATCCTCAATGTGAATTATTCATTTAATTCAAGATTAAGTAATGTTTTAAGGTCGGGTCCTTATAGTTGGTATTAGAGGTCGGTTTAGATAACTTTAGAGGTTAGGGTATTCTTTAAGCACAAGTGACATTATAATAATGGTTAGGATTTCAGAAAGAGTCATAGTTTTAGATAAAGTGAATGAGTTTAAGATAACATGAATAATTATATCTTATATTTAACCTCCTCATAAGATATTATATGATGATTCTAATGATATACTCACACTGGCCTTTTTGGTTTTAGTAAATGGATGGATCTAGCAGGCACCAAAGTAATAGTGGATGTGAAAAAAACTGTGACGGTTTTCTGAAAGAACAACTAAATGATATGGGAGTTGCAATGATAACTCTTGTGGTTATTCTCAACCAACTATTAAGAGTCATGATCAACCACTTGAACCTTGGTGAGTTCTATAATGCATCATGTATGAGAGAACCAACTTGATGTGGAAGTTTAGGTAATAATTATAAAGGTAACCATTAGGGTTTATATAATCCTTACTTTTGAGGTAATTATGGGTTACTATATGTTATGATAGAAAATGAAAGGCATGAGATAAACTTGAGGTTAAATTTTGTTGTGGTTATTTTTGATTATTTTATCTCTTTTTGGGGAATGTTTTAAGAATTATATAGTTTTGGAAAAAGAACAACACGCAGACTGTGTGATAACCCGTCACGTCGGACAAAGCTTCGGAAATCGAACCCACAACCAAAGTGCGACTGGTATTTATCGCCTACCACTGGAATACGTGAAGTCTCTGGTTAGTATGACAAATTCTTTTTAGTTAGATGATTTTATGAATCAATAATAAGTTTATTTTGGGTTATCTAGAAAATTATTGACCTATCATGGAGGATATATGATTAGGTTAATTACTTTTCAATATGAGACTTTAAGAGCAACTGGTGTTATTTGGAGATAAATGTTAAGATTTACCTTGGAAGACTATGTGATTAAATCCTTTGGAGATTTGGGTTTCAATCTTAGTTTGGTTTAATTTGAATAATTTTATGGATAATTGTTTATCGAATGGTCTTTGTTGAACTTTGGGTTTTTTTGGACAAATTTTGGAGATTAATAATAGATTTTCTGTTTATAAAGGATTATCCATTTTGGGGATTATCTGATCTTATACTAACAATTATGGTTTTGGTTAAGGTCTAAAGACATGGGAAATATATAGTTCTCTTTTTTGGATTAGTTGATTCTCTAAAAGTTGATTATAGCACTCTTAATGTGAACAAGTCATCCTAAATACTCACCTTTTAGAGAAAATATGGGTTTTTGTAAGAAATATAGTAGGAGATGAAAGTCTACATGACAAGTAAGTATGTTTACTTATGTTTTAGTTAAGCTCATAAATGAATTCCTCAATGAAATGTAACTTAAAACGAAAATATTTTTTGTTAAATTTTCCTACTGGGGAATCAAATACCGTTTAACCCATCACAAGTTTGTGATTTTCTGGTGGTTAACTTTCTCCTAGACATGTTTTCAATCACTCTCCATCAAACCTTGATGGTTCGTTTTTTTCCTCCATATCTATGTTTTCATGGAGACCTAGTATCTTTTGTCTCGGGTGACCTTTTTACTTCTCTTTGTTTCTTTTAAATTGATAGTTTTATTGACTCCTTTTTCGATGTAGGGCTTTCAATGAAGTTTCTGAGCCCAATTTTTTAAAATTGCGAGGAAGCAATTCCCAAAAGGGGGGAAGGATGTAACATACCAAGTAAATAAAGAATATTATATTTTTATATTTATTAATATTTTTGAATAAAATATTAATATTACTTTAAAGGGGGTGTTATGTTTGATGGCGTACCCAATACGCAACAATGAGTTTCTTTGAAATCTTACGTTGCACACTAATAATATAATAATATTATTTCAAATGGTAGATAACGTCTAGTCGTTGGAATGGAGGGAATGAACAGAACTAACTAAAATATGATTATATATGTTTGTTAAATATTTTTTACATTTATCCAATAAATTTTAGAGGCTTAAAATACAAATGAATCCAATTTTAAGAATAAATATTCTAATATTCTTTAAAAGGTCATTTAACCGCCTTTTGATGGAGAACCCTTTTTAAATATACTTTTTTATCACTTTTATATGTTATATTTGAGAAAATAAAATCCTTATTTATAATTAATACATCAAAATTTACTTTGTGTAAAGTTTTGTTATTTTCCGATAAAGATCATTTTTAGTGAAAAATGATGTATTTTAATTCAAACCCTCCTTTTAATCTAATTTATTTATATTGTTAGATTATATTTTTAATTGGTTATAAAGTGTAATTAAATTATATTTTTACCATTTAATCCAATGGTGGTCATTTTAATTAATTTCAATTTGAAATTTGACATAAACAAGTGTCAATCTTTTAATAGATATTGTTTCCTATAAAAACACGTTATTTGTTTTGACAGTGGGAATTGATTATAAAATTAATTAATGCAACTTCTATGTTTTTAATTTGGTAAAATTGATATCATTTTTTAATTTTTAATATAAAATATAGCTTAGGGTGAATTTTTTGTATTTTTCTGACAAATGTTCATTTTTAATGAATAGTGAGAAATACTGCATTTTAATTCAAAACTGCCTTTTCATCCAATTTATTTATATAGTTAGATTGCCATTTTAATTAGTTTTAAGGTGTAATTTAATTATGTTTTTATCATTTAATACAATTTTGTTCATTATATGTAATTTCACTTTTAAATTGGATGTAAAAACAAATCAACCTTTTGATAGATTTTACTTCTTAAAAACTCGTCTTTGGTTCTGACAACGGGAATTATTTTTAAATTAATTACTGTTATTTATGTGTTTGGAATTTGGTAGAATGGATTCCATATTTGTAATCATAAGGTCCAAATTATGTAATTAATATGCTTTTGTTTTTGGACATTATGAATAGTAACGACAGTAATTATCTTTAATTATCGTGATTAATTAGTAATCGGGTAGTTAAGGGTAATAAAATAATATCATAATAACATAAAATGACCCCAAAATGTGTCCTAATGCTATTGGTTGTGTCATAGATGACCATGGGATGTCTTTTGACAACTTAGGGACCCCATGGAATCACTTTTGGGTGATAGTGACATTTTATCATTTTATTTTTAAAGAAAGGAAAATATAACAAAAGTATGTAACACCTAAGTATATAAGGCCCCAGCCTTAAACCTTACTTAATCTTGAGTTATTACAAGATTACACATTGAGGATCTTTTCAGGTTTAGAGTTTTAGAGAATTAGATCATGAAACTTGCATTACATTCCACATTTAAACAAAGTGGTTACATAAAAGACAGTATTCATTCTTCCCATCAACGGGAACATATTTAAAATATAACACGGATTCTTTCTTGACACATCATTGACACTATCATCACATCATGTACCTTTCCCTTGACCTGTGAAAAACATTTCAAAAACTTTGGATGAGCATAAAAAGCTCAGTAAGAGTTATAAAAATATGGAAAGGAAACATGAGTTCATATATACATAAGAATGAAATCATACTTTACCCATAAAACAAAGGAACTTTAACATACCTCATCAAACCATGAATAAATCATCAAAATCATAAGACATAAAGGTAACTTGAGGCATTCATAACATTCTTACGTAGGGAGTAACCCTCTTAGTTACGTTTGGAATACCCATCATAGTATATTCCCTAAATCTCTTCGGAGAAACCTTAACGTTTCACTCCTTCGCGTTACCCAATGCATTGGAGAGCTATATCGGGCTCACCCGCCCTTAGTTTATCACGGAACCACCTGTTCTCATAACAATGCCCAAGAACCATAACATAAATGTATCACATAAAACATGCATAAAGGAAACATAACATTTCCACATTTCAATCACAATATAACATTTTAGTATATTGAAATAATGAATCCAAAAAAGAAACCATTTCCAAAACCATTTAAAACATTTAATAAAGAGATTTTTGAATCAAAGTGTCCCATACCACCTTGAAGCTTAAAATTTTAAACCATTAATATCCATATAAATAAATCCTTAAAACCATTTTGAAAACATGGATATTAATAAGAACAAATAATTAAAACATTTAAAATGATATTTTGGTTAAAGAGGTTTTACCAAAATTAGAGACACTTGAATACAATAATTGAGGAATAACATTTAGTCAGAACTTTACAATATCATGAGAATAAATGGATTCATGATATAATACTCCAAAGGACAGTATATACAGCATATAAGAGTGAATTGGTGCATAACAACAATGAACCCTCAATAGAAAAGTCAAATGTGATGAAATCCCTTATAAAGAAGGTATCCTTAAATTAAGGACAAATCAATCTCAAAAATATGTGTGACAAATATAAATACACCCAATATAAGTGGATATTAAGTGTACAACAATAAAATGTCATTCACACATATTCAATGGATGACATATTCAATGACTACATGTTGAACCCACAGAAATCGAAATTGGGTTAAAAAGTTCCCTTGACAGCCTAACGACATCACATCAAAATGAGTTGATGAGAGATAAAAAGAGTATCTCATCACTTGGACATAAAATTTAAATCAATAAGGATATATGAGAACATATCCCAACATAACAATATGTAAATTAAAAGACCCAACAAAAGAAGTCTTTTAAAAAAAAGGAGGGTGAAAGGTTCCCTTACCGACTTAGGTATCTTTCAAAACATACACCCCATGAAAGAAGGACAATAGATCATTGATGTAAATACTCATAAACGAAATTATATTACACAAAGAGTAGAATAATGGGCAGTACATACACCACTCAATGGAATTTGTGGCAAATGTAGCATAAATCTCATGGTAATAAAAGTGAGATGAAAAATCCCTTACGAAAACTCGGCAGCCTAACGGCGCCACCTAAAACTTCCAAATATGGATTGATGAGATCAAATAGGGTATCTCATCACATTATAATAAAATTTACAGCAAGAGGAATATAAAAGAACATCCCCCAACATTACAAAGAGGAGCTTAAAAGAAGTGACATAAAGGAGAGTACTTAAAAAGAAAGATAGAGGTTAGATCTCTTACGAAAGTTCGGCAGCCTAACGGCGCCACTCAAAACATCCAAAATGGATTGATGAGAGAGAATAGGGTCTCTCATCACATGAACATAAGAATTACAGTAATTGTAATATAAAAGATCATCCCAATAACAAGAAAGATGAGCTTTAAAAGGAATGACATAAAAGTGTGTACTTAAAAAGAAATAGAGGAGTAGGATCCCTTACCTCGGGTCCGACTTGACTCGATCATTCTTTAACGTCCTGAATAATAAACTTGAGTTAATTTCTACTTGATTAAGAACCTTTTTCAAGCTTATTATTCCTTTTATATCACTTATTTCCATGTTATAAACATTATGTAATCATTAAGTTAATAATGATTGTTTTGTTGATATTTGGTTCTTAAGTCGAAAGTGGACTTCTTACAATTACATGTTGTTCGTGTGGTCAAAGGTTCTTTATATCCAAAATGACATTCCTGATTTGGATATCATATATGTCATATATATCCAGCATATACATGTATTTATAATATCACATAATCATTTAGAGGAAAGAAATGAAATGCACCGTTCATGGAGACGGTAAGTCGTACGTACGCATGAACGCTGCTTTCATTTCTATGTCGTATTAATGGAATTAAAACTATATGAAAGGTATGTATATTTTAATTCCATAATTATATTAATCATTTATATGTATCATACATCATATATATCCATTATATATATGTACTTATAATAGTACATAATATTTTGAGATAAGAAATGAAATGTACCGTTCATGGAGACGGTAAGCCATACGTACGCATGAACGCTACTTCCATTTCTATTTCATATTTAATGGAATTAAAACATAATGATACATAATAGTATTTTAATTAAAGTATGGTATCATATATAATATCATTAAATATACCCTTTATACGTACCACATATGGTAATAACGAATCAAATCACTTTGAGGGGGCGGTAGTCCGCACTTCCTTAAATGAAGATATCGCGTATACCCATAATGGAAGCCATAAAGGTAAGCCACAAATGAAAAATACAGAAGCTAAAGTAAAACATAAACATATTATATATCATATATAAAAATAGTGACATCATAATGGCCACCTTTGAAGGTGTTAAATGAGTATTGAACAATCATCGTTTCGAGAGGCAGAATTTTTCCATCCACGGAAACTGTATGTTCTTTAACCATTTGATGTAGTTGTGTGAGAGTGTAGCTCGAATAAATCTTATAACAACATCCTAGTATATTTAAGATACTGGTGTTGTTACAAAAGAATTATATAAAAAGAGTTTAGGGGGTTGGAGAAGCAAAAAAAACAAATGAACATGAGAGAATGAATTACCTTTAAAAGTGTAACTCCTTTTGATTTGAGCCTAAAGGCTTCCTTTGAAAGGATTCTGCCCAAAGGGAATCCTCTAGGATGAGGAGAGGGATGTGGAGAGACAAAATGGGCAGGGTTTGGCCGAGAAAAAGGCTTGAGGAGTGTGTGAAATGAGGTAGAGGTGGGGGCCTTTTATAAGAGGAGAGGAGGGGCACTTTTGGAAAGTAAGAAATATTACTTTATTTGAAAATGTGTTTCGGTTTTAAAAGGTCCCACATTGATATAATTCGTGGATAAGGTGTTAAGGGTTCGAAATCCACCCATCCAATAAGTTTTGGACATGTGTAGTTCATAGATTTTACATTATCTTTCCATTTTATTTTAATCGTTAAATAATGATGTCATCGCTGCATCATTATGATGTCATAAATAATTTAATTTATTTAGTGTATAAAAATTATAAAAAAAATACTATGATGTAGGAAATATTTTTAGCTTTCCAATGACTATTTATAATCAAAAATCTGATCTTTATAACCCCATGTAAAAATTGTTTTCATAAAACATATTATGTTTGTGTCATTTTTACTTTTACATTAAATAAAAAGTTATTTATGTCATTTCCCAACCAAAGTGGCTCCATGGGGTCCCCAAGTTGACCCATGGCTTGTCTTGGTCGGCCATGATACAACCAATGAGGGTAGGACATGTGTCAAGCTCATCTTATTTTATTAAAGCATTATTTTTACCTTAAACTACACTAATTACCACTAATCGCGATTAAAAACTTAATAAGTTACTATTCACCAAAAAATTATTTTTATCCCATTGAACCACATTTTACTTCTTAATGACAACCATGTATGTCGGATTTTTGAAATTCAAAACACAAAGATGGCAAAATTTCATTTAAACAGAAAAATCAGTTTTTATAAGTACCACTTAGTGGTTTCACTATTCATCAAAAATTGAAGTTTTTCAGAAAAATCCCAAAAATTCACCATAAGCTATATTTGATATTCCAAATTCAAAAATGAAGTCTATTTTACAAAATTCAAAACATATAAGTCAGATTAATTAATTTAATAATTAATTCCCGCTGTCAAAGCAAATAGCGTGTTTTTATGAAACAATAAGTATCAAAAGATTGACACTAGTTTAAGTCCAATTTCAAAGTGAAATTGATTCCAATGACCACCATTGGATTAAATGGTAAAAATATATTATAATTCCACTTCAAAACCAATTCAAAAGATAATCTAATCATATAAATAAATTAGATTAAAAAGAGGTTTTGAATTAAAATACAACATTTTACACTATTCATTAAAAAAATGAACTTTATCGGAAAGATACCAAAAATTTACACAAAGTAAATTTTGATGTCCCGATTCTTAAGAAGAGTTTTATTTGGTCCAATAGAATTTATAAGAGTGAAAAAAACTATATTTAATGACGGTTCGCCGTCAAAAGGTGATAAGTGAACCTTTAGTGAAAACTAGGGCATATACGCCTAAAATTGAATTCTTTCCGTATTTTATGCCTTTATCTTTTATTGGATAAATGTAAAAACATTTAAAAAAACATATACAATCATATTTTAGTTATTTCTATCCATTCCCACCAACACAACGGCTACATGTTAACTACCATTTAAATAATATTATTTTATTATTAGAGTGCAATGTAAGATTCCCAAGAAACTTGTTGTTGCGTATTGGGTACGCCATCGAGCATAGAATCCCCTTTAAAGTAATATTAATGTTTGATTCGAAAATTTGGATAAATAAGAAAATGTAATATTCTTTATTTACCTGGGGTGTTACATCCTTCCCCCCTTTTGGGAATTGCGTCCTCGCAATTTTTTTAAAATTGAGCTTGGAAACATCCTTGAAAGTCCCACATTGGAACAAGAGTCGGTAAAACAATCACTTTAAAATAAAGAAAGATAAGTACAAAGGTCACCCGAGTTAACCCATAATAGGATTCCATGTAGGAAAACATGGACATGGAAGAAAGAGCAAAGGGTCATGTTCTGATGGAGAGTGATAGAAAACATGTTTAGGAGAAAGTTAACCATGAGAAAATCACAAACTTGTGATGGGTTAAACGGTATTCGATTCCCCAGTAGGAAAAGTTAATAGACAACATTTTTGTTTTAAGTTACTTTTTATTGAGGAATTTATTCATAAGGAAACATAATCACTTATCATGTTGACTTTCAACTTTTATTAGATTCCTTGCACAAACTCATATTTTCTCCAAAAGGCGAGTATTTAGGAAGACTTGTTCACATTAAGAGTATTATAATCAACTTCTAGAGAATCACCTAATCCACAAAAGAGAACTATACAATTTCCATGTCTTCAAACCTTAACCAAAACTAAAACCAAAAAGGTTACTACAAGATCAGATAATCCAGAAAAGGATAACCCATTAAAAAGAAAATCTATGCTTAATCTCAAAAATTTGTCCAACAAAACCCAAAGTTCAACGAGGACCATCCGATAAACAATTTGTCCATAAAATTTTTCAAAGTAAAACAATCTAAGATTGAAACCCAAATATTTGAAGGATTTAGTCACATAGTCTTCCAAGTTAAATCGTAACATTTATCTCCAAACAACATCAGTTGCTCCTAAAGTCTCGTATTGAAAAGTAATTAACCTAATCACATATCCTCCATGATAGGTTAATCATTTTCATAAATAACCCAAAATCAACTTACTCTTAATTCATAAAATCTTATAACTAAAAAGAATCAGTCAAACTAACCAGGGACTTCACGTAGTCCAGTGGTAGGCGATAAATACCAGTCGCACTTTGGTTGTGGGTTCGATTCCCACAGCTTTGTCCGACGCGACGGGTAGTCACACGGTCTGCGTGTTTTCCTTTTTCCAAAACTATATAATTCTCAAATCATTCCCCAAAAAGAGATAAAATCAACAAAAATGATCTTAACATATTTTAACCTCGAGTTTATCTCATGCCTTTCATTTTCCATCATAACATATAATAACCCATAATTACCTCAAAAGTAAGGATCATATAAACACTAATGGTTACCTTTATAATTATTACCTGAACTTCCACATCGATTGGTCATCTCGTACATGATGCATTAAAGATCATACCAAGGTTCAAGTGGTTGATCATGACTCCTTGATAGTTGGTTTAGAACAACCACATGTTTCTTCATTGAATCCCCCATTTTATCTAGTATCTTAATCATAGAACCACCACAGTTTCCTTCAAACCTGTTGTCTCTTTGGTGCCTGCTAGATCCATCCATTCACAAGAAACAGAAATGTCAGTGTGAGTATATCAACAAAACCATCATGTACTAATGAGGAAGGTAAAAACTAAGATATACTTACTCGTTCACTTTATCTAAAACTAGGACTCTTTCTGAAATCCTAACCATTATGGTAATGTCACTTATGCTTAAAGAATACCCTAACCTCTAAAGTAATCTAAACCGACCTCTGATACCAACTATAAGGCCCCAGCCTTAAACCTTACTTAATCTTGAGTTATTAAAAGATTACACATTGAGGATCTTTTCAGGTTTAGAGTTTTAGAGAATTAGATCATGAAACTTTCATTACATTCCACATTTAAACAAAGTGGTTACATAAAAGACAGTATTCATTCTTCCCATCAACGGGAACATATTTAAAATATAACACGGATTATTTCTTGACACATCCTTGACACTATCATCACATCATGTACCTTTCCCTTGACCTGTGAAAAACATTTCAAAAACTTGGGATGAGCATAAAAAGCTCAGTAAGAGTTATAAAAATATGGAAAGGAAACATGAGTTCATATATACATAAGAATGAAATCATACTTTACCTATAAAACAAAGGCACTTTAACATACCTCATCAAACCATGAATAAATCATAGAAATCATAAGACATAAAGGTAACTTGAGGCATTCATAACATTCTTACGTAGGGAGTAACCCTCTTGGTTACGTTTGGAATACCCATCACAGTATATTCCCTAAATCTCTTCGGAGAAACCTTAACGTTTCACTCCTTCGCGTTACCCAATGCATTGGAGAGCTATATCGGGCTCACCCGCCCTTAGTTTATCACGGAACCACCCGTTCTCATAACAATGCCCAAGAACTATAACATAAATGTATCACATAAAACATGCATAAAGGAAACATAACATTTCCACATTTCAATCACAATATAACATTTTAGTATATTTAAATAATGAATCCAAAAAAGAAACCATTTCCAAAACCATTTAAAACATTTAATAAAGAGATTTTTGAATCAAAGTGTCTCATACCACCTTGAAGCTTAAAATTTTAAACCATTAATATCCATATAAATAAATCCTTAAAACCATTTTGAAAACATGGATATTAATAAGAACAAATAATTAAAACATTTAAAACGATATTTTGGTTAAAGGGGTTTTACCAAAATTAGAGACACTTGAATACAATAATTAAGGAATAACATTTAGTCAGAACTTTACAATGTCATGAGAATAAATGGATTCATGATATAATACTCCAAAGGACAGTATATACACCATATAAGAGTGAATTGGTGCATAACAACAATGAACCCTCAATAGAAAAGTCAAATGTGATGAAATCCCTTATAAAGAAGGTATCCTTAAATTAAGGACAAATCAATCTCAAAAATATGTGTGACAAATATAAATAC
Source organism: Viscum album (assembly GCA_963277665.1). NCBI lineage: Eukaryota > Viridiplantae > Streptophyta > Magnoliopsida > Santalales > Viscaceae > Viscum > Viscum album. The sequence continues at coordinate 954,301,936 of OY728145.1, forward strand.
ACCCAATATAAGTGGATATTAAGTGTACAACAATAAAAGGTCATTCACACATATTCAATGGATGACATAATCAATGACTACATGTTGAACCCAAAGAAATCGAAATTGGGTTAAAAAGTTCCCTTGACGGCCTAATGACATCACATCAAAATGAGTTGATGAGAGATAAAAAGAGTATCTCATCACTTGGACATAAAATTTACATCAATAAGAATATATGAGAACATATCCCAACATAACAATATGTAAATTAAAAGACCCAACAAAAGAAGTCTTTTAAAAAAAAGGAGGGTGAAAGGTTCCCTTACCGACTTAGGTATCTTTCAAAACATACACCCCATGAAAGAAGGACAGTAGATCATTGATGTAAATACTCATAAACGAAATTATATTACACAAAGAGTAGAATAATGGGTAGTACATACACCACTCAATGGAATTTGTGGCAAATGTAGCATAAATCTCACGGGAATAAAAGTGAGATGAAAAATCCCTTACGAAAACTCGGCAGCCTAACAGCGCCACATAAAACTTCCGAATATGGATTGATGAGATCAAATAGGGTATCTCATCACATTACAATAAAATGTACAGAAAGAGGAATATAAAATAACATCCCCCAACATTACAAAGAGGATCTTAAAAGAAGTGACATAAAGGAGAGTACTTAAAAAGAAAGAGAGAGGTTAGATCTCTTACGAAAGTTCGGCAGCCTAACGGCGCCACTCAAAACATCCAAAATGGATTGATGAGAGAGAATAGGGTCTCTCATCACATGAACATAAAAATTACAGTAATTGTAATATAAAATATCATCCCAATAACAAGAAAGATGAGCTTTAAAAGGAATGACATAAAAGTGTGTACTTAAAAAGAAAGAGAGGAGTAGGATCCCTTACCTCGGGTCCGACTTGACTCGATCATTCTTTAACGTCCTGAATAATAAACTTGAGTTAATTTCTACTTGATTAAGAACCTTTTTTAAGCTTATTATTCCTTTTATATCACTTATTTCCATGTTATAAACATTATGTAATCATTAAGTTAATAATGATTGTTTTGTCGATATTTGGTTCTTAAGTCGAAAGTGGACTTCTTACAATTACATGTTGTTCGTGTGGTCAAAGGTTCTTTATATCCAAAATGACATTCCTGATTTGGATATCATATATTTCATATATATCCAGAATATACATGTATTTATAATATCACATAATCATTTAGAGGAAAGAAATGAAATGCACCGTTCATGGAGACGGTAAGCCGTACGTACGCATGAACGCTGCTTTCATTTCTATGTTGTATTAATGGAATTAAAACTATATGAAAGGTATGTATATTTTAATTCCAGAATTATATTAATCATTTAGATGTATCATACATCATATGTATCCATTATATATATGTACTTATAATAGTACATAATATTTTGAGATAAGAAATGAAATGTACCGTTCATGGAGACGGTAAGTCGTACGTACGCATGAACGCTACTTCCATTTCTATTTAATATTTAATGGAATTAAAACATAATGATACATAATAGTATTTTAATTCCAGTATGGTATCATATATAATATCATTAAATATACCCTTTATACGTACCACATATGGTAATAACGAATCAAATCACTTTGAGGGGGCGGTAGTCCGCACTTCCTTAAATGAAGATATCGCATATACCCATAATGGAAGCCATAAAGGTAAGCCACAAATGAAAAATACAGAAGCTAAAGTAAAACATAAACATATTATATATCATATATAAAAATAGTAACATCATAATGGCCACCTTTGAAGGTGTTAAATGAGTATTGAACAATCATCGTTTCGAGAGGCAGAATTTTTCCATCCACGGAAACTGTATGTTCTTTAACCATTTGATGTAGTTTTGTGAGAGTGTATATCTAATAAATCTTATAAAAACATCCTAGTATATTGAATATACTGGTTTTGTTACAAAAGAATTATATAAAAAGAGTTTAGGGGGTTGGAGAAGCAAAAATAAAACAAATGAACATGAGAGAATGAATTACCTTTAAAAGTGTAACTCCTTTTGATTTGAGCCTAAAGGCTTCATTTGAAAGGATTCTGCCCAAAGGGAATCCTATAGGATGAGGAGAGGGATGTGGAGAGACAAAATGGGGAGGGGTTGGCCGAGCCAAAGGCTTGAGGAGTGTGTGAAATGAGGTAGAGGTGGGGGCCTTTTATAAGAGGAGAGGAGGGGCACTTTTTGAAAGTAAGAAATATTACTTTATTTGAAAATGTGTTTCGGTTTTAAAAGGTCCCACATTGATAGAATTCGTGGATAAGGTGTTAAGGGTTCTAAATACACCCATCCAATAAGTTTTGGACATGTGTAGTTCATAGATTTTACATTATCTTTCCATTTTATTTTAATCGTTAAATAATGATGTCATCACTGCATCATTATGATGTCATAAATAATTTAATTTATTTAGTGTCTAAAAATTATAAAAAAAATACTATGATGTAGGAAATCATTTTAGCTTTCCAATTATTATTTATAATCAAAAATCTGATCTTTATAACCCCATGTAAAAATTGTTTTCGTAAAACATATTATGTTTGTGTCATTTTTACTTTTACATTAAATAAAAAGTTATTTATGTCATTTCCCAACCAAAGTGGCTCCATGGGGTCCCTAAGTTGACCCATGGGTTGTCTTGGTCGGCCATGACACAACCAATGAGGGTAGGACATGTGTCAAGCTCATCTTATTTTATTAAAGCATTATTTTTACCTTAAACTACACTAATTACCACTAATCACGATTAAAAACTTAATAAGTTACTATTCACCAAAAAAATATTTTTATCCCATTGAACCACATTTTACTTCTTAATGACAACCATGTATGTCGGATTTTTGAAATTCAAAACACAAAGATGGAAAAATTTCATTTAAACAGAAAAATCAGTTTTTATAAGTACCACTTAGTGGTTTCACTATTCATCAAAAATTGAAGTTTTTCAGAAAAATCCCAAAAATTCACCATAAGCTATATTTGATATTCCGAATTCAAAAATGAAGTCTATTTTACAAAATTCAAAACATATAAGTCATATTAATTAATTTAATAATTAATTCCCGCTGTCAAAGCAAATAGCGTGTTTTTATGAAACAATAAGTATCAAAAGATTGGCACTAGTTTAAGTCCAATTTCAAAGTAAAATTGATTCCAATGACCACCATTGGATTAAATGGTAAAAATATATTATAATTCCACTTCAAAACCAATTCAAAATATAATCTAATCATATAAATAAATTAGATTAAAAAGAGGTTTTGAATTAAAATACAACATTTTACACTATTCATTAAAAAAAATGAACTTTATCGGAAAGATACCAAAAATTTACAAAAAGTAAATTTTGATGTCCTGATTCTTAAGAAGAGTTTTATTTGGTCCAATAGAATTTATAAGAGTGAACAAAACTATATTTAATGACGGTTCGCCATCAAAAGGTGATAAGTGAACCTTTAGTGAAAACTAGGGCATATACGCCTAAAATTGAATTCTTTCCATATTTTATGCCTTTATCTTTTATTGTATAAATGTAAAAACATTTAAAAAAACATATACAATCATATTTTAGTTATTTCTATCCATTCCCACCAACACAACGGCTACATATTAACTACCATTTAAAATAATATTATTTTATTATTAGAGTGCAATGTAAGATTCTCAAGAAACTCGTTGTTGCGTATTGGGTACGCCATCGAGCATAGCATCCCCTTTAAAGTAATATTAATGTTTGATTCACAAATTTGGATAAATAAGAAAATTTCATATTCTTTATTTACCTGGGGTGTTACAAAGTAAAACAATTTTAATTTTGTCTACATAAATGATCTCTTAGACTATAAATATTAATTGGAAAGATAAAAATATTTACTACATCATGGTATTTGTTTTATAATTTTTAGACGTTAAATAAATAAATTTATTTATGACACCATAATGATGTAGTGATTACCTCATTAATGAATGATTTAAATAAAATGAAAAGATAAGGTAAAATATAATACTTACACTTGTATAAAACCTATTTTATGGGTGGATTTCGAACCATTATCACCTTATCCTCGAAATATAACATTTTGGGACCTTGAAAATCCAAAACTCGTTTTATAATAAAGTAACATTCCAAGACTTTCCAAGAGTGCCCCTCCTCCCTCTTATAAAAGGCCCCCACCTCTACCCCTTACCTACACCTCTGCTCATATTGTCTCTCCACATCCCTCTTTTACTCCTAGAAGCCTCAATTTTTGCAGAATTCTTTCCAAGGAAGCCTTTGGGATCAAATCAAAAAGAGTTACCCGATTTAAAATCAATGTCTTCTCTTATGTTCTTTTGTTTTATTTTGCTTCTCCAACCCCCTAAACTCTTTTTATTCCTTTATTTTGTAACAAAACCAGTATATTAAATATACTATAATGTTTTTATGAGAATTATTCTAGCTACACTTATACACCTCCATATAATGTTTAAAGAACATACTCTTTATGTGGGTGGCAAATTTTTGCCTCACGAAACGATGATTGTTCAATCTTCTTTTAACACCTCTCATGGTGGACATTAAGATGTCACTGTATTTATATATGATATATATATTATGTTTATGTTTTCCTTATGCTTATTTATTTTTCATTTATGTCATACCTTTATGGTTTCCATAATGGTTAAACGCGATAATTTCATTTTAGGAAGTGCGGACTACCGCCCCCTCAAAGTGATTTGAATCGTTAATGCCATATGTGGGATGTATAAAGGATGGAGTTAATGATATTTTATATTATATTATACTGTAATTATAATATACCTATGTATAATTATGTTTTCATTCCATTAAAGTATGAAATAGAAATGAAAGTAGCATTCATGCGTACGTACGGCTTACCGTCTCCATGAACGGTACATTTCATTTCTTATCTCCAAATGTTATGTACTATTATAAGTGCATATATATAATGGATATATATGATATATATTACATATAAATTATTAATATCATTCTGGAATTATAATATATAAATCTCTCATTTAGTTTTAATTCCATTAATATGACAAAGAAATGAAAGTAGCGCTCATGCGTACGTACGGCCTACCGTCTCCATGAACGGTGCATTTCATTTTTTATCTAAAAATGTTATGGAATAGTATAAAATGAATATATACTGGTTATATGTGATATTTAAATCATTAATACTATTCTATAGATGGTTTACTTATAACTACATGGACAATTTTTTTCAAACAAGTTCATTTTTGACTCATGTACCGAACATTGACAAAAATGTCTGATATAAACTCACATAATTAACTAATTATTATAACATTATAATATGTGATATTAATTGAATAATAAACTTTAAAGGATTTACTTAATAAATTATGAATTGACCAAAGTTTATTATTCAATAATATAAAGAAATGAACAAGACAAGTCGGACTTGAGGTAAGGGATCCTACCTCTTTCTTTTTAAGTACTCTCTTTTATGCCATTCCTTTTAAGATAATCTTTATTATGTTGGGGGATGTTATTTTAAATTCCAATTACTGTAATTTTTATGTTAATATGATTAGAGACCCTATTTTATCTCATCAATCCATTTTTGGAAGTTTTAAGTGGCGTCGTTAGGCTGCCAAATTTTCGTAAGGGATTTCTTATCTCACTTTTAATTCCGTGAGATTTCCATTGTTCGCCACTTATTTATTGAATGTGGTGTATTGTGTACTTCCATTTAATATATATTATCATTATTCTATTTATATTCATGGTATTCTGTGAATCATTTTGTGTTTATTATCTTTTGGTCATAAGACTCGATTGATCACAACGAGGTAAGGGGTTTTTATCTCACTTTTTGTTCCCGTGAGATTCATGCTACATTTTCCACTATTTCCTTTTTTGTGGTGTATGTACTGCCCATTATTATATTCTTTGTGTAATATAATTTAATTTATGGGTATTTACATCTTCATTGTATGACCATTCTTTTATGTGGCATATGTTTCAAAAGTTACCCAAATCGGTAAGGGAACCTTTCACCCTCCTCCTTTTAAATGACTTCTTTTGTTAGGTATTTTAATTTACATCTTATTATGTTGAGATATGTTCTTATATATCCTTATTGTTTTAAATTTTATGTAAAAGTGATGAGATACCCTTTTTATCTCTCATCATCTCATTTTTTGAATTTTAAAGTGACGTCGTTAGGATGTCGAATTTCTGTAAGGGAACTTCTTAACCCAATTTCAATTCTTTGGGTTAAACCTCTAATTATTGATTATGTCATGCTATGAATATGTGTGTATTACCTATAATTGTTTTACACTTAATATCCACTTATATTGGGTGTATTTATGTTTGTCACACATATTTATGTAATTGATTTTTCCTTAATCTAAGGATATCGTCTTTGTAAGGGACTTCGTCTCAATCTCCTTTCATTGAGGAATATTTTGTTTTATACACAACATTATTTTATACGGTGTATAAACCCCTTTTAATTTTACTTTTATTCAAAAGGAATATTTTTATACGAAGCGTTTTACTAAACAACAAAAGGGAATGTTTTTGTCTTACGTATGCGGCGACAACGACTTCTCCGCCGCCGTGACCAATATTTGAGTTTCTGCTTCCTCTATAAGACATAACTTTTTTTTAAATGAAAAATAAATACCATGTTTTAATTTTCTTTTATTTTTCTATTGAAAATTGTTTTGATAATGTTTTGATTATATCAATGTGTTTTTTATATCTTGTGATTGAAATGTGGAAATGTTATGTTTCCTTTATACATGTTTTATGTGATACGATTATGTTATGATTCTTGGGAATTGTTTATGAAGACGGGTGGTTCTATGATAAACTAAGGGCATGTGAGCCCATGATATCTCTCCAATGCATTGGGTAACGTGAAGGAGTTAAACTCTAAGGTTTATCTGAAGAGATTTAGGGACTATACTGTGATGGGTATTCCAAACATAACCATGATGGTTACTCCCTACATAAGAATGTTATGAATGCCTAAAGTTACCTTTATGTCTTATGATTTCTATGAGTTATACATAAATATTATGATTTCAGAAGGTATGTTATGATTGAAAATTATGGTTTCATTGATTTTTATTTATTGGCGGGTTAATGTTTCCTTTCATTATGTTATAACCCTTACTAATCTTTTTATGTTCATCCCAAGTTTTTGAAATTTTTTTCACAGGTTATAAGGAAGGGTAAGAGAAAGGAAGTATTCAATAAGATTTATATCAAGAAAAGAACTCTTGTTTTATTTAAGGATTTTTTTATTGTTGTGAAAAATCGTTTATAGTAGTAGTGTCTACTTTGTAATCTTTTGAGATGTAATAGTTATGTCCTAATTCTATAAAACTATAAACCTGAAAAGATTCTCAATGTGAATTATTCATTTAATTCAAGATTAAGTAATGTTTTAAGGTCGGGTCCTTATACAAAACACTCAAGTAAGCCTCACACGACTCCTTTTTAGTTTTTTTTCCGCGATGCCCTAAACTAATTTGTTGAGATGTTATTTTTCTTTGGTCTTTCTATCATGGTTAGTTTCATAGTGTTCATCTATACCATGATAAATTCTTTTCTGGTAAAATAAACCTATTAAAGGGATATCATGCAATTTTACGATTTTTTTGTGTTATATCATGTGTGTGTGCACGTACAGGGGGTTTCTAAGGGAGTGGGGGACTGTGCAAGTGGGTGGGGGTGTCCAGGGGGGTTGGGTGGACTGTCCAGTTGGGTGGGGGTGTCTAGGGGGTGTCAAATGGGGTGGGGGTGGTGTCCAGGGGGTGCGGAGGTTGTACAAGGGGGTTGGGGTGTCCAAGGGTGTAAGAACCCGGTTCTTAGTTTTGAGGTACGAGTTTTTTCTTTTCTCTTTTCCTTAAGTGTTTTTGAGAAAATAAGGCAAATGAAGAAAAATCCAAAATTTTTGGACTACACGCCATGTACTTCTCTACACGCCATGTACTTTGGCCATGTGGGATGAGTACACAGGGTGTGTAGCCCTGTCGGCGACGAAAGGTGTAAAAATTGAATACATGCCATGTAGTTTGTATTTACACGCTATGTAGTCAGTCGGCAGGCAAATAGTAAGGCAGTGGAGGCATCCGCCAGCTGAGCGTCAGTACACACCGTGTACTCATGGATTACACACCGTGTACTTATGTTGACTGATGAACAGTTCCATGCTGGCGAGAAGCCTCCAGAGGAACAATTAAAAAATGGAAATTACATGGCGTGTACTCAATAGTACACGCTGTGTAGTCTGTTTTTTTTCTTAAAATGGGAATTAACCTCCCCTGTTCACAGGGAAGGCCTAGAACCGGAGTAGGAGTTGGGAGAGAGATCCGAACCTTTGAGGAGCTCTAGATCACACGCAGGGAATCCATTTCCACCTCTGACGATCTCGTTGGAATCGTACGGGTAAGCCTCTCCTTCTCCATAAGTCGTTCTTACCAATTCTTTCCCTAGGAAAATTTATTTACATTTGAACGGGATTTATTTCACCTCATATCTTCATCATTCTTAGACGATTCGAGGAGCGTAGTTCACGTATACTGATCAGGGGTGATCGAGGTAGGTGGCTTAGTGTTTAAATTCCAACTGTTGTGCATTTTTGTGTATCGTTGAGCAACGAACCCATGTTGGGGTGTCATGTGGCCAAGACCTTGGCTATTTTGAATACCTAGAATTTTATATGTAATTAAATGTGATAATAAACTTCTATTTGGGATCACTGCTTGGATCAAGGACCACCCCGGGGGTACGTTCCTCTATTTAGTCGTTTGGCCAGGATACCCGAGGGTATGTCATTGTAATAATGATTATTGAATTTCCTTGAGAGGAATTGTATGTGAATTGCTTGTTAATATGTTGGGTATGGCCCGGTTACCTGTTACTCATGAGGGCAGTGTTTTACTTAGCCTGAGGGCAGTTGTTATTTTGGCCTGAGGGAAATATTCGTTATGCCTGTGGGTGATAGACTCTATGCCTGAGGGCGACACTTCGTACGCCTGAGGGCAATATCTGTTATGCCTGAGGGAAATTACTTGCGGGTTGTGATTCTATTTACCTGAGGGTAAGTGTTTGCATGTCTGAGGACACTGACTGTTTACTTAGAATAATTACGGTGGTGATATCCTAAATTTAATGATCAAATGAATATTAAAAATGGCAATATAACTGGTAAAGTTAGTTACTTTTGAAAACAGCTTAGTTTATTGCATTTACTACTTCACACTATTGTTGCATATTTTCACACAGTTGGGAATAGGCCTTTGGTGGGTGCCTAATGGGATTTATTTCTCACACCCTATTTGGGTCATGTCTTCGGCCCAAACAAATTATGTTTCTACAGGTGTGGATAAGGGTAAGGGTCCCTATATAGGTACTTGATTGTATCAGAGAAGTAGGAGAGCATGGGACCGAGCTTAGGCTTGTGATGCTGCTGCGTTCCGTCTACTCTGTTTTGTTTTGTTTTATTATACCTGGTATTTGATCTGTATTGTATTTTACTACTGTGTAATATGTTATGGCTTTTTTCTTAGAACTTGAGACATGTTGCATCTTTCTCTACATGACTGTTAGTTATCTTCTGCTGCAGTTGTTTATTTTTAACTATGTATGATTTATTGATTCTACTGTTGTATGATTTTATATTTTATTCTGTTGTGCTACACTTTGACAAATGAGGGCATAGTTTCCCCACTATCAGACTTGGTCCCTCGCTGCTAGTTGGCAGCCTTTGGCGTTTAGGGAAATGTGCTTGAGGTTATGTGACCAACTGGGTTCGGGGCACCCATGGAGTGGCACCCGGATCCGGGACGTTACAAAGTGGTATCAGAGGAGGTTTTTTTCTTTGACTTACTATTTGGAGCCTTAGTCAGGGATAGGACAGAAAAGGTAGTTGGTAATAAGGTGTGCCTGGGAGTAACTAACCCGTGTACAGGGAAAAGATAGTCTACCTCAGTAATTGTAATTTTTTTTTTGAGTTTGCAAATTTTACAGTTGATTTGATTTCACCATTGGGTGACGCACCTGAGATTGTGTTGCTTATATTTTATCCATGGGTTCTATTTAGTTAAAACCCTATGAGATGAGGGTATTTCATCTCATGCATCATTTAGGCACATACTAGAAATCACATGTCATGCATAGTTCCATGCCATGTAGGCGCATTAGAAATTGCATGTTGTTGTGATAGTCATTGTACTAGAAAAGCATGTTGTTGTGATAGTTGCTTTGATAAATACCTACTATGTGATAGGGTATGTTTGTGTGTGGTATTGATAGAATGAATGCCAAACTTTGGTTACTGGGGAGTATGGGCCCTCATTGACCGGAATTTGGTGGATCATTAACTTGTTTACCGCATTTATAACACATATAAGATTCCAAGCTTTGATTCGCGGGGAGTATGGGCCCTCACGGATCGGAATTTGGCACTTAGGTGTTTTTTTTCAGTATTTTCTGGGATCCAGAGTAGTTTCAGAGGCCTACTGTCCGGAAAAACTAGGATACGTGCAGTGTAGTTCCTTGGACACACGTCGTGTGTTCTTCTGTTCGGGAAGAAAAGAAAACTTTTTAGGTACACGTCGTGTACCATCAGTACATGTCGTGTAGACTCTTCCCGTGTCATAGACTGTGTGGGAGGGGACACGGGGAAGGGAAAAGGTTGGGGAAAACACGTCGTGTACAGGATTTACACACCGTGTAGCGTTGACCCAGAGTCCGCCCGTGTAACTAACAACACGGATGGAAGATACCTTAAGACATACACGCCATGTCCACTATGGAACACGCCGTGTGGTCTGACCTGGGGACCCAGCCATATAACTAACAAACACGGGTCAGTGTTACCTCTTCCTGAACACACCGTGTACCTAAAGGACACGCCGTGTAGTCTTGACCAGTGACAGACCATGTGGACCTGGCTGTGTGGCTGGGGAAACGGGGTGGTGTACACGCCGTATGCGGGTGTAACACGCCGAGTAGTCGGCCGTGTCACAAACAACATGGGAATTTGGAAAATTAAACCACACACGCTGTGTAGATTATATGCACGCCATGTAGTCGTGTTCAAATGGGAGTCGTGTGGCTTAGCGATGTAGAAGGACCCGGGCAGGGGAAGAGAAGTTAGGTACATGCCGTGTAGTCAGTATACATGTCATGTAATCTTGTTATGAAATCTTGAATGCCTTATTCCTCCTGTTCCCCTTTTGGTCCCTTCGTTTTCAGACTGTGATAATCTTGATCTAAGGTGTGTGTTTGACCTTGTAGAGTCATGCCGCTGAGACGACTGTGCGTTGTTCGCCAGGAGAGCGGCAACGATTACACTCCAGAGATGGTGGGCCATAGGCTACCAGTGGATCCTCCAATAGAGCCAGATGTGGCGCCAGGCATTATACCGTACATAGGTGCAGATGTGCAGTTCCATGAAGGCATTATGTGGTTCATGCAAACCTTTCAGGGAGCACCATCAGCTGCCACATCTATGGTTGAGCTGACTTGTATCTTCCAGCAGCAGCATCCGCCCATGTTTTCAGGGGATGGTGGACCACAGGCTGTGAAGTCTTGGATGGGGTCTATGCAGACTATTTTCAAGCATCTTGAGATGCCTCCAGGGAGAAGGTTCAAGCTCGCGACTTATATGTTGTGTGATTACTCCAAGAGGTGGTGGGATGTTACCACTCAGTCAGAGCATCACAGAGACATGGCGTGGGAAGATTTTCAGATAGCCTTCTATGACTTCTTCTTCCCAGAGATGCTGAGGGTAGATAGAGCTCGAGAGTTCATGAATCTGTAATAGGGCGCTATGTCGGTGATGGATTATTCTGCTCGTTTCACCGAGCTTCAGCGTTTTTCACCCGTTCTGGTGGGTGATGAGACGTTGAGGGCTAGACGCTTTGAGGATGGTCTTTGATATGACATCTGAGCACTGGTGAATGTTTTCAGGTTGCCTACAGTACATGCTATTGTGAACCAGGCGCTGATTACAGAGAGGAACCTTCAGGAAGCTAGTGGTGCAGGCCAGGGTGGTTTGGCACCAGTTTCTGGTACTATTTCTACCGGGAAAAGGAAGCAATAGATGAGTTTCTCTCATGGTGACAGTACTAGCTAGGTGATTACTTCAGGTGGCCCGGTCAGGTGCTACCAGTGTGGTAAAGAGGGGAACAAGAGACCTCAGTGTCCATGAGACTCAGTGGAGTGCCGAGATTATGGCAAGATGGGTCATCTGCAGCGCTTTTGCAGGGTGTTTCCACCAGTGGTTAGTGAGAGGGGTTTTGAGCAGACTCTGTGTGCGGGAGCAGGACTAGTAGCTCCTTACCAGTCGGGAAACTGGAACACGTCAGGGCGTGCAAGCAAAGATGGTGGTCATAGTCATGGTAGCCAGACACCAGGATCTTAGAGGCAACATGGCAGGATAGCTCAGGGTAGCCAGGCTGTGTCGCAGGGTCGCGGCACTGGGCAGACATATGCAGTGCAACAGACCAAGCAGAAGAAGGATCCCGGACCTTCTACTGTCATAGATACTATTCTAGTATCTTCTCTTTTATCTTCAGTTCTTTTTTATACGGGTGCTGCACATAGATTTATATATGTACCCATTGTGGAGAGCCTTGGGCTCTGTGTTTCTTCTTCTTCTGCTGTTATGATACTAGACACTCTGTTGGAAACTAGAATGGTTGGTGTGCGTCAGTGTAGGGAGTGTCGCCTAGTGGTTGGTGGGTGTCACTTTTTATGGGACCTCTATGTCTTAGAGATGACAACTTATTATGTCATTCTCGGGATGTACTGGTTGATTCCCTTTCAATCCTTTGTGGACTGCTATCGTCGTAGGGTGAGTTTCACGTCACCAGAGGGCAGAGAGTTTCTATAGAAAGGTGAATTGGATGTTCAGGCGAGTCGAGCTGGACCAGAGCATTGTGGGCAAGGTGGTGTGACAGCCCAGATTGTGAGTTTATATCTAAATGATCAAGGGACTTGTCAGAAGGATTTCCCTCCAGTGGTTGATCATTTAAGGGATATCTTTCTGGACAACTTTTCGGGTCTACCTCCAGAGCGTGAGGTGGATTTCTCTATTGAGCTTGTTCTAGGGGAAGCACCGGTATCCATTCATCCTTATAGGATGGCTACACTTGAGTTACAAGAGCTTAAGAGATAGTTAGAGGAGTTACAGGCAAAGGGTTTTATCCGACCCAGTACTTCTCCTTGGGGTTCGCCTGTCCTGTTTGCTAAGAAGGTGGACGGTACCCTCAGAAACTGTGTGTATTATCGAAATTTGAACCAGCTAACGGTCAAGAACCAATATCCCTTGCTGATGATTTATGATCTTTTTTATCAACTTCGTAGAGCACGAGTGTTCTCGAAGATTGACTTGAGATCTAGATATCATCAGCTACGCGTTAGACCACTGTACATACCACTTACAACTTTTCGAAGAAGATATGGTCTATAAAAGTACTTGGTTATGCCTTTTGGACTCATGAACGCGCTAGTAGTTTTCATGGCTCTGATGAATCGTGTGTTCCATCCTTATCTATATTCTTTTGTGGTAGTATTAGTGGACGATATCTTGGTATACTCTCACACTAGAAATGATCATGTCACCCATCTTGAGATCGTACTGAGTACACTAAAAGAGAATCAGCTATATGCTAAGATCTCAAAGTGCCACTTTTGGATGGACCGGATTCACTTCCTGGGTCATATCATCTCAGAGGAAGGAGTTGTCGTGGACCCAGAGAAGGTGAGAGCAGTAGTTTCCTAGGAGCAGCCTAAGAATGTGTTTGAGATACAGAGTTTCTTAGGGCTGGAAGGTTACTACAGATGCTTCATCCAGGACTTCTCCCGCTTAGCAGCACCGTTGCTGGGTTTGACTAAGAAGGGTGTGAAGTTCGTTTGGTCATAAGCTTGCGAGACAGCCTTTCAGGACCTAAAAGGAAGGTTGATATCAGCACCAATCCTGATACTCCTAGAGCATAGAAAGAGCTATACGATTTACTGTGATGCATCAGGTATTGGGCTGGGAGCTGTGTTGATGCAGGGTGATCGAGTTTTTGCGTACGGGTCTCAGCAGTTGAGGCCGCATGAGAGGAATTACCCGACGCAGGATCTCGAGTTAGCTGTAGTTGTTTATGCGTTACGTTGTTGGAGACATTATCTCTTGGGAGAGAATTTTTTGGTTTTTACCAACCACAAAAGCCTCAAGTATATCTTTACTCAGCGTGAATTGAATATGAGGTAGCGAAGGTGGGTCGAATACCTTCATTCCTTCGATTTTGAGCTTGCCTATACACCCGGTAAGGGTAATGTAGTTGTTGATGCACTAAGTAGGAAGACTCAGATACAGGCAGTGCAGGAGGCCAGTGGGGAGTGGCAGCTTATGGATTTTTTCTCTGAGATGCATTTGGAGGTGCATGAAAGTTAGGGACAAACCTATCTTTCATCTTTAGCTGTGACTTCTACCATCCTGGATAGAGTGAGGATGAGACAACTATCTGATTCAGAAGGCCTAGTTCTACGAGATTCGGTGGCAAGTGAGGACCCTCCTCCTGGATGGACAATAGGCGATGATGAGGTACTGTGTTTCCATGGATGAGTATGGGTTCCAGGGGATATACATGAGGAGTTGATGTAGGAGTTTCGTGCTTCATCTTGGGCAGTTCATCCTGGAGTTACCAAGATGTACCGTGATTTGAGATGTCAGTACTGGTGGCCAGGTATGAAGAGAGAAGTAGCTGGTTTTGTTACGATATGTTCCACCTGTCAGCAGGTGAAAGAGGAGCATCAGAGGCCAGCCGGACTGTTACAGTAGTTACCCATTCCGGAGTGGAAATGGGATGATGTCACGATGGACTTTGTGACTGGGTTGTTGAGGTCACCTTGAGGAAATGATTCTATGTGGGTTATTGTGGACTGACTCACGAAGGTAGCTCACTTTTTCCGATAAAGGAGACCTTCAGCATTGATGAGCTTGGAAAGTTGTATATCCGAGAGGTCATACGTCTTCATGGGGTTCCTCATTCTATTGTTTCAGATAGGGACGCCCACTTTACATCTCGTTTCTGACAGAGTTTCAAAGGGCACTGGGTACACAAGTGCTTCTGAGCATAGCTTACCACCCTCAGACTGATGGCCGGTCGGAGCGTACGATACAGGTTCTTAAGGACATATTGCGTGCATGCATCCTAGACTTTGGGGGATCTTGGGAGAAGCATATACCCTTAGTTGAGTTTTCCTATAATAATAGTTTTCAGGCAACTATTGAGATGGCACCTTATGAGGCTTTATACGGTAGGTAATTCCGATCACCTTTATGATGGATAGAGGAAGGTGAGGCAACTTTACTGGGACCACGTCTCATTCAGGAGACTTCTGAGTAGGTTCAGTTGATTCATAAGTGGATGGCTACTGCACAGTCTCGGCAGAAATCTTATGTTGATCGCCGCAGACGACCCTTAGAGTTTGTGGTCAGGGATCAGGTTTTCTTTTGTGTTTCACCAAGGTTGGGACACAGGCGGATCAGGAGACAGGGTAAAATTTCACCGAGGTATGTGGGGCCATTTGAGATTCTGGAGAGAGTCAGTCCGATTGTCTATCGGTTGCAGTTACCACAGAGGTATCGGGCCATGCACGGCGTCTTCCATGTATCTCAGTTGTGTCGCTATCGTTCAGACCCGTCTCACGTCTTTCAGCCAGAGGAGGTTGAGCTTCAGATAGATGTGTCCTTTGAGGAGAATATGATTCATATCATGGATAGGATCACAAAGGTTCTTCGAGGCCGGTCAGTTCCTCTCGTACGGGTGTTATGGCAGCATGGCCGAGTGCAGGACGAAACCTGGGAGTGGGAGACCGACGTACATGCTCAGTGGCTAGAGTTGTTTTGGGCTTTATCTTCGCCACCCTTGGAAGGGAAATTTGGGGATGAATTTCTTTAAGGGGGGAAGTTTGTAAGAACCTGGTTCTTAGTTTTGAGGTACGGGTTTCTTCTTTTCTCTTTTCCTTAAGTGTTTTTAGAAAATAAGGAAAATGGGGGAAAATCCTAAATTTTGGGACTACACGCCGTGTACTTCTCCACACGCCATGTACTTTGGCCATGTGGGATGAGTACACAGGGTGTGTAGCCCTGTCAGTGATGAAAGGTATAAAAACTGACTACACACCATGAAGTTTGTATTTACACGCCGTGTAGTCAGTCGGCAGACAAATAGTAAGGTGGTGGAGGCAGCTGCTAGCTGAGCATCATTACACGCCGTGTACTCATGGATTACATGTCGTGTACTCATGTCAACTGATGAATAGTGCCACGCTAGCGAGAATCCGCCAGAGGAAGAGTTAAAAAATGGAAAGTACACACCGTGTACTCAATAGTACATGCCGTGTAGTCTGTTTTTTTCACTTAAAATGGGCAGTAGTCTCCCCTATTCATAGGGAAGGCTTAGAACCGAAGGAGGATTCAGGAGAGAGGGTAGAACCTTCTAGGATCTCTAGATCGCACGTCGGGAATCTGTTTCCACCTCTGACGATCTCGTTGGAATCGTACGGGTAAGCCTCTCCTTCTCCTTAAGCCGTTCTTACCAATTATTTCCCGAGGGAAAGTTATTTACATTTGAACGGGATTTCTTTCACCTCAGATCTTCGTCATTATTGGACGATTTGAGGAGCATAGTTCACGTATACCGATCAAGGGCGATCGAGGTAGGTGGCTTAGTGTTTAAATTCCAACTGTTGTGCGTTTTTGTGTACCGTTAAGAAACGAACCCATGTTAGGGTGTCGTGTGGCCGAGGCATTGGCTGTTTTGAATACCTAGAATTGTGTAGGTAATTAAAAATGATAATAAATTGCTGTTTGGGATCACTACTTGGATCCAGGATCACCCCAGGGGTGTGTTCCTCTGTTTAGCCATTTGGCCAGGATACCCGAGGGTATGCCATTGTAATAATGATTATTGAATTTCCTTGAGAGGAATTGTATGTGAATTTCTTGTTTATATATTGGGAATGGCCCGGTTACCTGTTACGCCTGAGGGCAGTGTTTTACTTAGCCTGAGGGTAGTGGTTATTTTGGCCTGAGGGCAATATCCGTTATGCCTGTGGGTGATAGACTCTGTGCCTGAGGGCGACACTTTGTATGCCTGAGGGCAATATCTGTTATGCCTGAGGAAAATTACCTACGGGTTGTGATTATGTTTACCTGAGGGCAAGTCTTTTCATGTCTGAGGACACTAACTGTTTACTTAGAATAATTATTGTGGTGATATCCTAAATTGAATGATCAAATGAATATTAAAAATGTAAATATAACTGGTAAAGTTATTTACTTTTGAGTACTTCTTAGTTTATTGCATTTACTACTACACACTGTTGTTTCATATTTTCACACAGTTGGGCACGGGCCTTTGGTGGGTGCCTACTGGGATTTATTTCTCACACCCTATTTTGGTCATGTCTTCATCCCAAACAGATTACGTTTATGTAGGTGTGGATAAGGGAAAGGGTCCCTATACAGGTACTTGATTGTAGTAGAGAAGTATGAGAGCATGGGACCGAGCTGGCTTGCGATGTTGTTGCGTTATGTCTACTCTGTTTTGTTTTGTTTTATTGTACCTGGTATTTGAGTTGTATTGTAGTGTACTACTGTGTAACATGTTCTGGCTGTTTTCTTAGAACTTGAGACATGTTTCATCTTTCTCTACATGACTGTTGGTTATCTTCTATTGCAGTTGTTTATTTTTAACTATGTATGATTTATTGCTTCTGTTGTTGTATGATTGTATATTTTATTCTGTTGTGCTACACTTTGACAAATGAGGGCATAGTTTCCCCACTATCAGACCTAGGCCCTCACTGCTAGTCGGAAGCCTCTGGCATTTAGGGAAATGCGCTTGAGGTCATGTGACCAACCGGGTTCGGGGCACCTGTGGAGTGGCATCCAGATTCAGGATGTTACAAAGGGGGTGCAGGGATGTCAAAGGGGGTGGGGTGGTGTCCAGGGGGTGTGGGGGTTGTCCAAGGGGGTGGGGGCTATCCAGAGGGTTCGGGGGGCTGTCCAGAGGGTTCAGGTGGGAAATCCTGGGGTGGGGGGGTTCCAAGGGGTGGAGGGCTGCCCAAGGGGGTGGGGGCATGTCCAGAGGGTTTGGGGTTGTTTGGGGGGGTTTTCTAGAGGGTTGGGGGTGTCCAGGGGGTGTCCAAGGGGGTAGGGGTGGGGTGGTGTCCAGGAGGGGTGGGGGTGTCCAAGGGGGGTGGGGGTTGTCTAGAGGTGTGGGGGGTTGTCCAAGGGGCGGGGTCTGTCTAGAGGTGTGGGGGGATATCCAGAGGGGTGGGGTTGTCCAAGGGGGGGGGTGTCCAGGGGGTGTCCAAGGGGGTGGGGGTGGTGTCCAGAGGGTTCGGGGGGCTGTCCAGAGGGTTGGGGGTGTCCAGGGTGTCCATGGTGGGGGGGGTAGTCCAGGGGTGTGGGGGTCCAAGGGGGTGGGGGGATATCCAAGGGGGTGGGGGCCTGTCCAGAGGGTTTGGGGGTTGTCCAGGGGGGGCTGTCCAGAGGGTTAGGGGGTGTCCTGGGGGTGTCCAAGGGGGTAGGAGGTGGGGGTGGTGTCCAGGAGGGTGGGGGTGTCCAAGGGGGTGGGGTCTGTCCAAGGGGGTGGTGGTGTCCAGGGGGTGTCCAAGGGGGTGGGGGTGGTGTCCAGGGGGTGGGGGTTTTCCAAGGGGGTGGTGGTTTCCAGGGGATGTCCAAGGGGGTGGGGGTGGTGTCCAAGGGGGTGGGGGATAAGTGTCGGTTGGGATTGACTATTTCATCGTGGTTTGTGATGTTTTGACATGATGATTGTATTGTTTCATGGATATTAGGCTATAATTTATTAGTGTTGTTTAAGGGGGTGGGGGTGGTGTCCAAGGTGGTGGGGGGTGGTGTCCAAGGAAGTTGGTACAGTCTATGTTTGAGGTTTCCACAATGATTTTTAGGGATTCGAGCATTATGAAAAGATGGGGGTGTTGCAATATGATTCTATTTGGTTATATATATTTTTACTAGTCATTTACTATGATAAAATTATGGGTTATAGGGGAGACCATGTAATGGTTTTCAAAGATTCACAGTTATCCTGGCCCCATTGTGTCGTGATGATAGGCTTTACACTGTGATTTTCTACATCTAAGTTTTTATTTTAAATTTGATTTGATTCTCAGGTTTACTTCATTTTCTCCAATTTTCTATCAACCATTAGAGGCCCCATGGTTTTCTTGGATTCCATGGAATTTCCTTAAATAAGATACTTATTCCATGTTCTTATTCCTTTATTCTTTTTTTCTTTTTTTCTTCTTCATCCACTTTTTCTTCTCCTTCATTCCTTCTATTATTAGGGATGTTTGGTCATTTTTAAATTGACAGTTTAATAGTAATCGACGTGTTCTAGGGTTATTAGGAGGGGTGGGGGCGTCCAAGGGGGTGGGGGCTGTCTAGAGGGGTGGGGGCTATCCAGGGGGTGGGGGTTGTCCAGAGGGGTGGGGGCTGTCCAGGGGGGTGGTGGTGTCCAGGGGGTGTCCAAGGGGGTGGGGTGGTGTACAAGAGAGTGGGGTGTCTAGGGGGTTGGGGGTTTCCAGGGGGGTTTCCAAGGGGGTAGGGGATGGGAGTGGTGTCCAGGAGGGGTGGGGGTGATGTCCAGGGGGTGGGTAGTGTCCAGGGGGTAGGGGGTTGTCCAGAGGGGTGGGGGGTTGTCCAGAGGTTTCAAATCGTTAGGATCTGTGTAATTTTCAGTAGTAAATGTATACATATTTTAATATTTATACTTTATATTTCTTTTTTACAGAAGGGTGAATTTGGTATCCAGTTGCACCAGGATGTATTCTTTGTGAACCATAAGAAGAAAGGATCCAAGATGAATTTAAAACTATTATATCTAACTATATTTTCTTTTTAAAATCATATTCAAGCATATTTTTTTAAATACGCATAGATTTGTTTTATATTTCAAAATTATTTTACATTCAAATTATGATTTTTTCATATAAACATATATTTGCATTATCTTAAAAAGATGTCTAATTTTGATATTTGTTATAGGTAATAATGAGTCGAAGTTGGATTATGACACATCGAATGAGCAATGAATATGAGGAAGGTGTTGATGCGTTTTTGGAATTTTCTAAATGAAATATTCCAAGTAGTGACATTTTTTTCTGTCCATGCCTGAAATGTTTGAATATGAAGAAGTTGAAAAGTAGAGAGATAAAAGATCATATGATTTTTTATGGTTTTAATCCGATTTATAGCCCTTGTATTTGGCATGGTAAAATTGTACGGAATGTCACTGATGATGATGATTCACAAGATGGTGAATCTGATGGAATTGAAGAAATGATTCATGATATTATAGAAGAACAAATTGAGATAGAACTGACAGTTGTGCGTCTATATGGTGATGCTGAAAAACCATTATATCCTGGTTGTACAGATTTTACAGTTTTTTCGGCGTTGTTAAGATTTATTAAACTGAAGGCGAAACATGGATGGAGTGACAAAAGTTTTACAGAGCTACTACAATTGATGAAATACGTTCTTCTAAAAGATAACAATCTTCTAGATTCACATTATAAGGCCAAGAAAATATTATGCCTGATGGGATTGGGATACAAGAAAATACATGCCTGTCTGAATGACTATATGATATATAGGAAGGAATATGAATTTCTATCAGAGTGTCCTAAATGTGGGACATTATGGTATAAGGTGAAAGAAAAATCACAGGCTGATGTAGAGATTACAAAGATCCCTTCAAAGGTATTTTGGTATCTTCCTATAAGTCATCGTTTCAAACGTTTATTTGCTAATTCACATGATGCAAAAAGGTTAAGATGGCATGCTGATGAGTTGTTATGTGATGGAAAAATACGTCATCCAGCTGATTGTCCATAGTGGAAGAAAATTGATGAGCAGTATCCTACATTTGGAAATGAAATTAGAAATCTCAGACTAGGGTTGCGCATAGATGGAATGAATCCATATCAAACCCTCAGTATCACACATAGTTCATGGCCTATTTTATTGGTAATTTACAACCTCTCTCCTGAAGTTTGTATGAAGCGCAATTATCTCATGTTGAGTATAATGATCTCTGGTCTGAAGTAACCCATCAATGATATTGATGTTTTCTTCTCACCATTGATTGATGATTTGAAACTTTTATGGGAGGATGGTATTGGGGTGTATGATTCTTATAAAATGGAATATTTTCAACTACATGCAGTGCTTTTGTTCACTATAAATGACTTCCCAGCATATGGAAATTTGTCTGGATATAGTGTTAAAGGGCATAAAGCATGTCCAATTTGCAATCAATAGACTTCATATTGTCAATTGCATCATGGGAGGAAAACAGAGTACATGGGGCATCAAAATTTTTTGTCTATGGATCACTCTTATAAAAGACTAAAAAAGGCATTCAATGGCTCACAATAATTTGATATTACTCCAAAACCTTTATACCCTGATCTGTATTTTGAGAGGGTGAAAAACCTTGATGTGACATTGGTAAAGACACAGAAATCTGGTAATGATAGACATATTTGGAAGAAAATTTCAATATTTTTTGAGCTACCATATTAGAGATATCATGAAGTTAAACATAATAATGATGTCATGCACGTGGAGAATAATATCTGTGATAGTTTGATTGGAACATTTTTAGATATTAAAGGAAAGACTAAAGATGGGTTGAATGCAAGATTAGACTTACTATCAATGGGAATACATTTGGATTTAGTTCCCACTCCTAATGGAAGATGAACATTTCTTCCCTTGGCTTGTCATACATTATCAAAGAGGGAGAAAACTAGATTTTTTCAATGTCTTCATGATATCAAAGTGCCTCATGGTTATTCTTCAAATGTAAAAAATTTTGTCTCATTGAAGGACTTGAATTTGATAGGTATGAAATATCATGATAGTCACGTCATGATGTAACAACTTCTACCAGTTACATTGTGTGAATATTTCCCATTCGTGTCAGAAAGACTATAATGAAGTTGTGTTATTTTTTCAATTAAATTTTTAATAAGGTGATTGATGTCAATGCTTTGAACATTTTGGAAAAGGATGCAATTTTTATACTTTGTCAATTAGAAATGTATTTTCCTCCAACTTTTTTTTATATAATGGTGCATTTAATGATTCATCTAGTTCAAGAAATAAAGATCTGTGGACCTGTATATCTTTGTTGGATGTATCCTTTTGAAAGGTATATGAAAATATTGAATGGATATGTTAAGAATCCATATCGAACTGAAGCCTCCATTATTGAAAAGTATATTTCTGAGGAGGTTTCAGAGTTTTGTACAAGCTAATTGGATGTGACGCAGCACATAGGTTTGCCTCCATCTCTCCATGAACGAGTTAATAATGAGGGAAAGGGGATTCATGGCTTGAAAGTCAAATCGTTGTCAACTGAACAGATGAAGAAGTTAGAATCATACATCTTGAATAACATATCTGATGCTCAACTGTATATCACATTGCATATTAATGAGTTGAAACAATGTCATCCAAAGAAGAAAGAAATGTGGACTTTGAATGAGCACAACAAAACATTTTTGTCATGATTTAAAAAGACCTTTATTGATAGATCATATGTATCAAAGACATTAAAATGGATAGTGGGTTTAAATGTGATAACATGGTCCGGTTATGACATTAATGGCTATACATTTCATACAAAATCTCAGAAAAATAGAAGTGCATTTCAGAATAGTGGTGTATTGGTGTTTGCAGAAGCAATGCATTTTTCGAGTGCTAAGGACAAAAACCCAATTTCTGCATCAAGTGCATATTATGGAGTGATTGCAGACATATGGGAGGTTGATTACTTTAAAATTAAAGTTCTTGTTTTTAACTGTAAATGGTTTATCAGTAACAACAGTGTCAGACACGATGAATTTGGAATGACAGTTGTTAATATGAATAGATTGGAAGACACAGCTAATTCTTTTATAATGGAAACACATGAAAAACAAATTTTCTATGTATTAGATCAATCAGATGTGCAGTGGGCTGTTGTTTTATAAGGGAAAAAACAATATGTTGGTGAGGATGAACTTTATAAAGATGTTTATTTATGTAAGATCCCTAATTCCATAGAAATATTAACAAAACATAATGATGAGCATGTTGAAGACATGGTTTGTGCCATAAGGAACGATCACGACGAAGGAATTTGGGAAAACAATCCATTTGTACATTCCTAAAATTACAGGTAACATTTTTTTATTTCTTGTTTACATTTATTATTTTCATAAAATGTTTGATATTGTAAGTTTTTTCTTTATTAAAACATGTATTAAAACAAAATAAGTGTAAGTTTTTGTTTGTTTTAATTTTGTTTAGTTTAATTTATCATGTTTATCATTACATAAATTATATATCTATTATTTTTGTTCAGTGACAAGGACTTTACCATGTTTACCATGTTTACCAGGTTTACCATGTTTACCATGTTTACCATCTTGACCATACTTACCATCTTTACCATTTTTTAACATGCTTACCATATTAACCATGTTTACTATTACGTAACTTAGTACAATTTTCTATTTTTTGATTATAGTAGTATTGTAATATTTGAATTTGTATATTTGTGAAATAATGTTTGTTTTTTTGATTTGAAGGATAATGATAGATCAATCAGTTGATCAACCACATGATTCTGGAGATGAGCATATTGGTCATACCTTTGGGGAGTAACATTCACATGCTCCTCTTGATGTTCCCCAATCTTCCTCATGTGCTCCCATTACGACAAAGAGTTCAAGAGTTGGTAAACGTGGGTGCACACGTTTACCAAAATTATCACTTTCCCGTATGCAAGATCAGAGGATACTCATTGATTTTGATGAGGATGATATTCCTAGAGGTCCAAATGCAAAAGATTTTAAGAATTCTGTATCAACTCAAGGTAAGAGAAAAGTAAGCATTTTGTATGATGACTAGTTAAGTGTGGACAGAGAGTTAATCTCTCAGTTGTGGGAGATGATTTTGGTAAGATATTTTGCTATTGTTTTCATATTCTTTAAATGTTTCTAGAATATATAATATGCTTAACCTCTTCTTTATCAGATGACATTTGATATTCCTAACACTGGATGAGTTAGAAAGAAATGCTTATCGATGGCTACCAGGAGATAGAGGGATTTCAAATCAACCCTCACATCTGATTTCATTTTTGGACATATGAGTCATGACAATCCATGTCATATATATGATTTCATAGATGAAGACACATGGAGACAGTTTGTTTAAATTAGAAGAAAAGATTCATTTTTGGTAAGGGCAATGTAAACTTTTATAATATTTCTTATATAAATGATCTTATTAATCTTTTGTTAATGATTTCTTATTATTAATTTACAGAAAACAAGGAAATCTCATCAGGAGATCCAATCTAAAAATGTATACCCTCATAGTTTATCTCGGGGAGGGTATACATTATTGGAAGAACAAATGATGGTGGAAAAATTACAAAAAACTAACAGCTGAGTCTTTAAGCTCTAGAGAGGTAGCCCCTCTATCCCTTCTATCTAGACATGAAAAATGGAAGAGAGATTGGATGGACAAAAAAAGGCAATATCTTTCAAAAGATTCGAGAATTGTAGCTGAGGGGATTTTATGATATCTATCTTATTTATTTAAGTTAACTATTTTCTTCATATAATTTCAATCATTACAGAAATGTTCAATTAATTAATACAGGATTATATTGAGGAGCAGAGCTCATAGGGGGTATTTACAGCTGTTGGGAGGTAAGATATTTTATCTGCAACATTGGGAAAGCCCAAACATCCTGGTCGTGTACAAGGATATCCGACAGGTGTATCGGTAAGAAAAGTGTTTCCACATTCTTCAACTTCTCACGTTGAGGGTGTTTATAAAAAAATAGAATCCTTGGAGGCTAAAATTCATAATATTAATGCGAAGATGGAGGAAAAGATTAGAGCATCGATAAAGTCTATGTTTGCAGACATGCAAAGACAATTTTAGACTGCAGCTCCCACTCCTCCACCTCCCCCTGCAGACCCCATTATTTATCCTCCACCTCCGCCAGTAGCTCCCACTCTCCCACCTCAGCCTGCGGACCCCATTTTTTATCCTACTCCTCCACCGCAGCTTCCTACTTAGTGTGATTTGTATTTTTATGATCCTCAATATCATATAATTTCATATGGGTTGGTATATTGTATAGGAGATACAGTTCATCATCAACAATTAGAGGTAGAGAATCAAAGGGTCATTGTACATGATATTATAGATAGATCAGCTCAAGTACCATTACCTACAGATGAGGTGACGACAGTTGGACATAGTATCGGCCATTTTTTAATTTGTCCATCCAGACTTCTTCGACTCATTACCATAGAGGTATGTATGTTATATC
The DNA here is from genome assembly GCA_963277665.1 of Viscum album. Classification (NCBI taxonomy): domain Eukaryota; kingdom Viridiplantae; phylum Streptophyta; class Magnoliopsida; order Santalales; family Viscaceae; genus Viscum; species Viscum album. The sequence goes on from OY728145.1 coordinate 954,327,416, forward strand.
TTTTATTTTATTTTTTTATTAAAGTTGTTTTATCATTTGAAAACTAATATATTTTTCTATTTATTTTTACAAGAATACTTCAATGGTAAAGAAATATTGTATAGAAAACAACAAAGACAAATGGCTATGACATCAGATACAGATTCTAGTAGTCTTGATAGATTTTCAAGATATTCAAATTTTTTGGCGGATCATTATGAGTTTCCAATGGAATCTCATGTTTGTGGACGTGCAATAATTGTGGGGATTGTGAAAACTGATATCATGGATCTTGTTACTGGAGATAAGTTGGGCATCAACGTGGTGAATTTTTTTTCCATGTAAGTCTTAACACCTTTTCCTTATGTTATATTTATTAAAAATGTATACTTATGTTTTTTTTGTATTAGGTATCTTTATAACATTTGTGAGAAGAATGAGCGGATAGATGTATATGGATTCATGGACCCGCATTTTATTTCCCCTGAAGCACGTGCATTGGATGAGGAACAAATAATGCTTTATATTGCTGAAAGACTTGAATGGAATATAGTCACACAATGTTGGATGATGCCTTTTTTTGAGAGGTATGAAACACATATCTCTCAAAGAGTTCATTATCTTTTAACATAAAAACCCACTAACCTTAAATTTTCTTTTATCAGTGATCATTGGATGTTAGGGGTTTTTTTCCCAAGGGAGAAAACACTTTATTGGATATGCTCTGTCCATGGTGATGTGTGGGAAAGTTTTAAGAAAATTTTGTAAAAGTAAGTTTCAATTTCTCAATAGTTTTATATACTATAATGAATTTTAAATTTATCCCATTTGTATTATTTTCTAACAGGGGATGGGTCTACTTTCGAAAAAACACAAAAAAAGGAGTGCAAAGATCAAATATGTAAATGTAAAGGTAAATATCCATTTATAATTTGTACTTTTTGATTTATTACATAAAAATAATATATTGAATTTACACTCATTCAAACAAAATTGTCATGAAAAACAAGGTGTCATCGAATGCGAATATTATATGTTAAGATTTATGTATGAAATAATAACAATTGGGATAGTTGTGAAATTTGACCTGGTAAGATTTCCTTTTAAACTTTTCCATAATATTTCATTTGATTTATTCATTATACACGTTAACTAATATCCTTTTAATTTGTATCTATTTGATGACCCTCAACCCTATAGTGATCAAGATGTCAAACACTTACAAGTGGAATGGTCAAATTATTTTACAGGTTTGATTGAATTTTAGTTGTTTGTAGTGTAAAATGTAATTTTGAATATTGTCATTGTAATTGTGTATTTGGTGGTCGTTTAGGTTGGATTTAGTTTTTTTAAGTTGAAATTGTAAGTTTTGAATGTTATATATGTGAATGTTTAATTTTTCTCTACTTCTTATTTTGGTCTACTTACGATGGTTTTTCTGGTATGGATTCTGGTCTAGGAGAAGGGATTCCAAGGGTGTGGGGGGGTGTTCAGTGGGGTAGGGGTTTCCAGGGGTGTGGGAGGGCTGTCCGGTGGGGTGGGGGGTATCCTGGATGTCCATGGGAGTGGGGGGGGCAGTCCAGGGGGTGGGAGTGTTTCCAGGAGGGTGGAAGGGCTGTCTAGGGGAGTGGGGGTGTCCAGGGGTGTGGGGGTGTCCTGTGGGGTGAGGGTGGTTTCCAGGGGTGTGGGAGGGATGTCCAGTGGGGGGGTCCAGGGTGTCCATGGGGATGGAGGGGGGCAGTCCAAGGTGGTGGGAGAGGAGGCGCCGCCATCCCTCGAGGGGCTAAACGCTGCTGGAAGGTACTCATCACCCCCACATGCGAAGCTTGAGCTCTCAAAATGTTTCACTAATGCTTTCTTACCCTGTAAACATCATTCATTCTATCACTTTGATGCCCGTATAACCAGGGGGAAACATTGTCATGTGTGATGGTGTTTTCTCCCTGGTTATACTGGCATCAAAGTGATAGAATGAATGATGCTTACAGGGGAAGAAATCATTGGTGAAACATTTTGATAGCTCAAGCTTCTCATGTGGGAGTGATGAGTACCTTCCAGCAGCATTGAGCCCCCTGAGGGATGGCGATGCCTCCTCTCCCAACACCAACTATCCAGGGGCCGTCCAGGGGGGTAGTCTAGGGGTGTGGGGGTGTCCAGGGGTGTGGTGAGGGTTGTCCAGTGGGGTGGGAGGGTGTCCAAGAGGGTGGGAGGGATGTCTAGGCGAGTGGGGGGATGTCCAGGGGGTATCTAGGGGTGTGGGGGGCTGTCCAGGGGGTGGGGGAAAGTCCAGGGGCGTGGGGGTGTCCAGGGGTGTGGTGGGGGATGTCCAGTGGGGTGGAGGGGTTCTGGTCTGTTTTTGGTCTGTTTTTTGTCTGTTTTTGGTTTGGGGGTGTCTAGTGAGGTGGGGGTGTCCAGCGGTGTGGTGGGGGCTGTCCAGTGGGGTGGGAGGGTGTCTAGGAGGGTGGGAGGGATGTCTAGGTGAGTGGGGGGATGTTCAGGGGTGTGGGGGATATCCAGGGGTGGGGGCAATCCAGGGGTGTGGGGGTCCAGGGGTGTAGTGGGGGCTGTCCAGTGGGGGGGTGGTCTATTTTTGGTAACTTTTTGGTCTGTTTCAGGGGTGTAGGAGGGATTCCCAGGGGTGGGGGAGTGTTTTCCAGGGGGTGGGGGTATATAGGAGGGTGGGGGATTGTCCAAGGGTGTGGGGGCTGTCCAGGGGGTGGTGGGTAGTCCAGGGGTGTGGGGGGTGTCTAGGAGGGTGGGGGTTGTCTAGGGGTGTGGGGGTTATCCAGGGGGTAGGGGGTATTCCAGGGGTGTGGGGGTGCCCAGAAGGGTGGGGAGTTGTCCAAGGGTGTGGGGGTTGTCCAGGGTGTGGGAGGCAGTCCGGAGGTGTGGGGGTGTCTAGGGGTGTGGTGGGGGTTGTCCAATGGGGTGGGGGGGTTCTGGTCTGTTTTTGGTAACTTTTTGGTCTATTTCAGGGGTGTCGGAGGGCTTTCCAGGGGTGTGGGAGTGATTTCCAGGGGGTGGGGTATACAGGAGGGTGGTGGGGTTGTACAGGGGTGTGGGGGGCTGTCCAGGGGGTGGTGGGGTTGTCTAGGGGTGTGGGGGGCTGTCCAGGGGGTGGGGGCAGTCCAGGGGTGTGGGGGTGTCCAGGGGTGTGGTGGGGGTTGTCCAGTGGGGGGGTTCTAGTCTATTCTGGTCTATTTTTGGTAACCTTTTTCTCTGTTACAGGTAATTTGGCCGGGCATAGCAATGGTTCAGTTTTATTTAAAAAAAAATTGTTTTTTACATCGGTTATTTTATAACCGACGTAAAAAATGCATTGGTATTAGGTTTAACATCGGTTATTTGGAAACCGGCGTAATAACTTCATGGGAAATGGTTTTTACGCCGGTTATTTCATAACCGATGTAATAAATCTGAATGGATAGTTTTTTACGTCGGTTATTATATAACCGACATTGGAAACCTCTTGCTAGACAGGTTTATCACATCGGTTATAAAAATAACTGACGTGATAAATGCTTCGGAGGAGTTCTTTATGACATCGGTTATATAATAATTGACGTAAAAGGGTATATACCACGTCGGTTATTAAATAACCGATCTAATAAACTGTGACTCCGAAGAGTTTTCCACATCAGGTTTTTATCAACCGTCGTGGAAAATGCTTCGGATTTGTGTTTTTTACGTCGGTTGTAAAATAACCGATGTAAAAAACTATGTTTATAACGTATCATGTAATAACATCGACCAAAAGATGATGTTAAAAATAAAAAATAACTCCCGTAAAAAACATTTTCTGCACTAGTGTATTGAGAAAAATAATACTTGGTAACTTTTTCCATATCCAGTAAATAAAAAAGTTATTATAACAAAAATGGGTGTACAGAAACAAGTTGAATGAACATGGGGAAGTTTCAAGAAACAAATCAAGACTTGTTTGTAAAGACTATGCACAAGTGGAAGGTTTGGATTTTGAAGAAACCATTTCTCCCATTGCAAGATTACAAACTATTAGAATTTTTCTAGTAGTGGTTACACATCAAAATTACATAGTTCATCAGATAAATGTAAAGTCAGTTTTTCTAAATGATTAAATCGAATAAGAATTTTACATTGAGAAACCTTGTGGGTTTCTAATTAATAATGATGGAAACAAGATTTTTAAATTGAATAAATCCCTGTATGAGTTGAAATAATCCCCACATGTTTGGTATTCCAAACTTAAAAATTGATTAGGAATATTGAATTTTTCTGAAGGAAAGGTTGATAAGAACTTATATGTAAAAGAAGTTAACTCTAGCACCCTAATTGTAATTATTTATGTGGATGGTATAATTTTTGCTGGAGATGAAGAAAAATTTTGAAAAGAATTTGTTGAGGATATGAAGAATAATTTTAATGTGTCAATGTTGGGATAATTAACTTTATTCCTAGTATTAAAATTTTAACAAAAAGAAAAATACATTTTTCTATCTTAAGAAAAGTATACTAGGGAATTATTGTAAAAGTTTAGCATGTCAGAATCTAAAGAATTCTCTACTCCTATTTTAGTTGGGATGAAGATGAGTAAAGATGAAGTTGGGAAAAGTTTGAATCAAAAATATTTTTAAAAATTGATAGGAAGTTTGTTTTACCTTACTGTTTCAAGACCTAGTATTGTTTATGTTGTGACTTTATGTGCCGGATATCATAGTGATCTGAAAGAATCTCATATGTTAACAGTAGAGAGAATTATGAGATATGTTAAAGGAACAACTTCACATAGGCTATTATATAAAATAAGATGTGAAATGAACTTTCATGGTTATATTGATGAAGATTGGGTTGGAGATTACAATGATAGAAAATCAACTTTTAGAGGAACATTTTTCTTGGGAGAATGTTGTGTGATATAGAATAGTATGAAATAGAGTTCAGTAACTTTGAGCACAATGGAATCATAATATATTTCATCTACACAAACTTGTGTTCAGATGTTGTGGATGAAATTTCAGTTGGAAGATTTGAAAGTTAAATTTTTTAAATCATTGAAGATACTTTGTAATAATCATAGTGCAGTTGATCTTTCTACAAATCTTGTCCAGCATTCAAGATCAAAACACATTAATATTAAGTTTCACTTCATAAAAGATAAATTTTTTGATGGAGATGTTTTTCTGGAATATATTTCAACTAAATATAAAATTTATGATGTTTTCACAAAAGTTATGCCAAGGGATAGATTTGAATAATTAAGGTTGTAACTTCATGTTCAGCCTCCACCAAAGACTTTATAAACATCTCAACGAATTCCCCCACTGTGCTTTGTATTATGTTTACAAAGAGGGATAATTTGTACAACTTTATCCTAGAGGGAAGTACTCTCCTTACTTAAATGAATCTGAAGTTGTGGTTATCATAAAATGGGAGGAGAAAGAAAAGTGAGAGTAAAATATAAAAGTAAGGGAAAGTTTATGTTTACATGGACACAAATTTTCATGTCATTGAGGGATGAAATTCCTTAAAAAATATTACGTTATCTCATAGTGTGGTGTCAGAACACTCTCTTTTTAGAAATTCCATGTTTTGGTAACTGTTCAAAATGATTTGTGAAAAATTTTGAGTGTTGAAAAATGATGAGTTGAAAATTTTATTAACAATAGTTGTCAAAAAATAAAAATGGGGAGATTGAAGACCCTTTGGTATGTTTTTGTTTTTATAAAGTTCTTGTTTTTATTGACAACTAACTTTTTGTAGAGAATGTTTTTGTAAACTAAGTGAAATATGTGTTGCTAAAAGTTTATATATTGTTTTTTTGAGAAGTTTCTAAAAATATATATAAAGAAAGTGTTTTGAAACTTTGTCAATTAGATGCTCCATCGGACGATCGGTTGACCACAGTCCATCAGATTGAGATTTTGATAAAAATTCATAAGTTGTTGGAAATTAGATTTAGAAAGTTTGTTATGTTTCTGAGACTTGAAAGGATGGAAATTCATAGAAATTTCCAAATAAAGTAAAATGATGATTTTTTGTTCTTTAAAGTTCCTAAAACACCATTAATAAGTCATGATACAATATGAAGTTTGTATAATAAAATAGAAATGAAATTTTCTAGAGTTTCCAAAATTGAAGTATTATGGGCATAGTCTATCGAATCTAGAAGCACCAGACGCAGAAGTTGTCAAAAGACTAGAAATATGAATTTACAAAAGTTTTAAGACTTGTAAAGAATAAAGGAATGTGTTGAACCTCCCCAGACATAGGTTTTCAAATTCAGAGATTCGGATGTAGCTCCTAGTGAAGAATACCAGACAAAACAAATTCAAATAGAGCATTGTTAGATGGTGGATTTTCTGGACTCAGAATTTTGGACACATTCTTCTGAACTGAGAAACCATAAGAGAGATAGAAGTTTTAAGTTTCTGAAGTTTTATAAAGTTCAACCTTATCAATCGGACACACTTTTAAGATAGAAGTTTCAGACCATGTTTTTGTAAGAATCTCCAAATTTGTTGTTGTTGAGATTTTTGTGGTTTTGAACAATGCAAAAGAAATTTAAAGTAACTCAAGAAATCATATTTTAATATTTGAGTAGAAATAAAGGGGGAGATCAAGTTTGTAATTAGATTTTATTCTCCAGACAAACAAGATCGGAAGCAATTTTACTGAGTGTCCAAATGAATTTGATAAGACAAAATCACCGGAAAAAGAAATATTTAGATGTGTTGAAGTTGCCACAGGACAATTGTTGCAGGAAACTGAAGTCTTTAAAAGTTGCAACAATGTAGTCAACCATTTTTAGTTGTCTTGGAGCATCAAACTGAGAAATAATTTATTTTCTTTCAGTGTTTAATTTTTTTTTGTTTCAATAGGTCAAGAGAAAAATATGTGAGTTATTTAAATTGCGTCAAGAGAACCAGAATGATGAAAAAAGTTCTGGACTGAGATGTTTCGAATTATCAATTTCTAGATAGAGCATTTCCAAAGTTCTTGATTAGCCACTAAATGAGGATAATATTCATTGTTAATATATATAATATTCATGTTATTTATTATTCATAAACACCATTTTATTTCATTTTACACTTTGAACATCATTTTACATTATGATTGTAATACCTTCTTAAAATGCACTATTATGTGGTATATTTTTTAACATCATTTAAAGTACTCAATGATTCATCTGATTATAAATATTTTAATTTGATATTTTTTTAAATTTATCTACACTTCAATATGAATATGTTTCATTCAGGGATCAATGAATAATTCATGGAAGAAGATGGGGATATTTTGTGATGAAAGGAAGCAATTCTAGAGAAGGCAGATTGGACACCATCCCACTAATGAGACGGTGGGGCCCAACATACAGGACCAATGAATCCCAAATTTCCTGTTATTCTAGAAGACATGTATAGGAACAAATAACTCTTCATAATCCAATGCTAATTCGGCCTCCATGGTGTCCATTTAGGCGGACCACGTTAGAGATAAAATTCTGGGCCAGATTCTGCGGCCCAGAAAAACATCCCACCAATTAAACCATATCTCTAAAAACATAACTCCTTTTGGTCTGAGATTTTACAGGATGTTAGGTTACATCCGGAACTTAATTTAAGTCTTCTATGTCCTACCCAAATTCGGCCATCTAGAATATGTTTCATGCGCCTCTGTTTGGTGGATGCAAGTTGGATGCCTTTTCGAGTCAAGGGTGGAAAGTCTTCTTTCCATAAACATTCCACCACCCTAGACCTACCATACTCAAATGGGATGACTTGTACTGTTTTAGGCTCGACCCAAGGCTCCCAAAATTCCTATTTAAGGTAGTGGTGGTGAAGGAGTTTTTATCTTGGATGCTTTGTTCAATTGTAATGTTATGCTGCAATTTTGTTGTCTCAAATTTGTCTTTCACATGTAAGTTGTTCAATTCACTTTAGTTTCTTAATAAAAGTTCTTCTTATACTCTTATTCTGTTGTTCTTCATATCACTTTTATACCTTTGGATTAATGTTTGAATTTATTCACACCAAAACTTGTGAAATTATTCACACAACGGTGGAGTGATCATTTTATTTTTGTTGTTTTCTTTACTTCTCCATTTCCTCCCTCATGAGTCTACTTTTCGCTTCCATTGAAACCATGGGGTCAATGGAGGGCTAACCCACTTATGGGTTGATCCAATGGAGTATCAAGGGGATGTATTTGATGTTATTTATCACCTCGTTAATGTATAATCCTTTCTTTAATTGAGATTTTTATTTGATAATTTTTAAACTTCATCGTCCTTGTTGAATTTAAGGTCACACACTTCAAGTGCTAATATGAACCTTTAACTTGAAGTGCTCAAAACTTTGATCCTTAAAGTGTATAGGTGATTAGTATTAAAGGGTTTAGGAATTAAACCAGTAAGTGATGATGTTGTTTTATCTCCTTAAATGAACTCATCTCAAATATAAGAAATTGAAATCATTAAAAAGGAAATACGTCCAATCCACCCTGAGCGATAACCTAAGATCAACTCATTCTTTTAAATTGAATTCACTTAAGTCTCTTAGAGTTAATTTAAACCCATATAAAATCAACCCAAGTTGGCCAATTCATATCCAAAAATAGTCCATAGAATGTACGTGTCTATAGGTTTCTTCTTAGGTCTCTGAGGATTCGATAACCCAAGCTAAACTACAAGGACCGTTCTACCTTCATCTCTTGGGTAAATTTGAGCGAGAACCAAATTTTGGTGCCGTTTCCGGGGACCCAAGTAATTCATCTAAACATCCATTCTATTCTCCCCCATTTCTTCTTTTCTCATCCAAATTCTCTTATCTTGTCCCTTTCTCGTTTTTTTTTCTCTTGGTGCATGTCCGCCTACACCCGTGATCAATCAAACCATCTAGTTAGGGTGGATAGTCCTGGGGTTGGGGAGTCAAGTACACCAAGGGAACTCTTTCCATTAGATCCTAATCTTCCTAACACCCCCAAGTCAAAAATTGATCCCATTTCAATGGAAGTTCTTCAAAGAAACCAACTCATAAACCCGGGTGGGAACCAAAATGGAAACCCAAATGAGGCAACCCCAAAATTGGGGAATGCAATTGATCAAACCATGAATGACTACCTCACACCTTCCTGGACCAATTCCCCCTCATGCATTAGACACAATTCCCTAGGAGATTCCAACTACATCTTTAAACCCCATGTTTTAAACCACCTTCCCACATTCCATGGAATGGAGTCCGAGATGCCATACCTGCACATTAAGGAGTTCAATGACATTGTAGAAACCATGTGTCCCACACATCAACTAGAATCAACTAAGATGAGGCTATTTCCTTTTTCTTTAAAGGATCGAGCTAAAAATTGGCTAAACAATTTGAGACCATCATCTATAAATTTTTGGGACCAACTACAAAGAGAATTCTACAAAAAATACTTTCCCCACTACAAAACAATTGGACTTAAAAGAGTATCCAAAACTTTTTTGAAAAAGAGGGAGAGTCATTCTATGAAACATGGGAGAGGTTCAAAGACACTTTAAACATGGTTCCACACCATGGTTTTTCTATTCCTGAACAAGTGAGAATTTTCTATGAAGGGTTGGGTCCAGGGAATAAATAATTCATTGACATGATGTGTAATGGAACATTTAAAAACAAAGCCCCAAATGATGCTTACGAATATCTAGAAAGACTTTCTGAACAAAACCAAACATGGGGAACTTCACATTATTCTGAAAATCCACAAAGAAATACTGGAATTCATACACTTAGAGAAGAGGAAAGCCTTAGGGCTAAACTCACAGCACTCTCTAGGAAGGTTGAAGAGATAGACCTTAGGAAAGTCCATGAAATCCAAACTATTGACCCTGTTTGCACAATTTGTGACAAACATGACCATAAGATAGACAATTGCCCAACCATTCCATCCATAAAAGATGTTCTTTTAGGAGGACCCCCAGCGGAAGTAAATGATTTGAACTTTCAAAATCCTCAATACCAAAACAACTTCAACCCAAGGTATAATGACCACCCGGTCTTCTGCTAGAAAGATAACCAACAACCTAGCCAACCACAGGGACAAAATCCTTACTCCCATCAGAACTACCAAACCCATAACTAGTTCCAAACCCAACCTATCCAATACCAATAGCCACCGGTCCATTTTCAACAAACCATACCACCTACAAAATATCCCCCTAGGATAAACCAATCTTCTCAAGCACCAACCCAAACTGTTCTACAAAGCCTACTAGAAAAACTATGCAAACAAATGGAGAGGATGAACTCGGAGGTATCTTCCCTAAAACAAGAACTTCAAACCATCAAAACTGGAAAGGCACCCATGCCTACTCAGGCGGTTCCATCCTCAAATTCAAGGGGAGAGTCAAGTTGTGCTCAAACAACTCATGAACAACTAAAGGCTATGACTATTTTAAGAAGTGGGAAATCAATTGAGAAACCTGAACAACTAATTCAGAACCCACCTGAAGATTCAAACTTGGATGAAAATTCAAATGAACCCCAAGATCAAACTGAGGAAACTGATAACAATGTGAAAGAAACAACTCTTCAACAAAAAACCCCCACAACCTGCACCATTTCCTCAACTCATGAGGGGAAACCCAAGCCTGAACTGAGTGAAACATTGAGGGAAATCTTTTCACAAGTCAAGTTGAACATACCCCTTCTCGATGCAATCCAAACCATACCTGCCTACTCAAAGTACCTTAAGGACTTGTGCACTTTTAAAAGAAAATTTTCACATAAAAACCAAGTCCTTTTGGCTGCTAATGTGAGTACCACCATTCAAGGGAATAGTCCTCCTAAGTTGAAAGACTCAGGTTTCCCTTACATCAATGTTGAGCTAGGAGAAAGAAAAGTTGTCAAGGCCTTGTGTGGTCTAGGTGCTAGTGTCAGTCTCATCCCATATGTTGTGTACTGCCAGTTAGGCCTAGAAGAACTCCAACCCACGTCTTTCACACTTCATCTTGCTGATCGTAGCATTAGGGTTCCAAAGGGGATTTTGAAGGATGTTCTGGTAAAGGTTGAAAACTTCATCTACCCTACTAATTTCATTGTCCTTGAAAACCATCCAAACTTAGGAAATAAGGAACAAACCCCAATCATCCTTGGTCATCCTTTCCTTGCAACAATCAACTCTATTATCCGAGTTCGAAATGGGAACATGACCATCACCTTTGGGAACATGAGTCTTGACTTGAACATCAAGATCACAAATAGGGGATGACGAGGACATTCATGAAGTAAACATGATAGGAAGCATTGATAATGAATCCATGGAACATCAAGGAATATTTAATGAATTTTTAAGTTAGGATGAGATTGATTTCCTTTGTTCATATGAAGGAAGTTTATCTCCTTGGATTGAATCATTTTCAAATTGCTCTTATGATGAAGTCTTAGGTCCAAAAATCAGTGAAACCTTTCAAGAAACCACTTTCATGGAGACCACTCCAACTTCCTTCCCTAAATTTGATCAAGCCAATCTAGTAGCTGAAACTTCTACATGTGGGGAATCAATCCTATTTGAAACTCTAAAAAAGAAATTGAACATAATCCAATGTCCCAATATTCTGTTTAAATTCTGAACCAACCTGATCTTGAATTGAAGGAACTACCCGCTACACTCAAGTATGCTTTCCTAGGGGACAATTAAACACATCCTATTGTCATTTCTTCTTCTCTTGAATCCAATCATGAAAGGATGCTTCTAGATGTCCTTAGGAAGCATAAGAAAGCCATTGGTTGGACCCTTTCTGATATTCCTGGGATTAGACCACTTGTTGGGACTCATAGGATTATTCTAGAATCTGATTCAAAGCCATGTCGTCAACCTCAATGGAGACTCAATCCTAATCTCATGGAGTTAGTAAGGAAGGAACTTCTGAAATTGTTAAAAGATGGTATCATATATCCCATAGCTGAGAGTGAGTGGGTGAGCCCAATCCAAGTGGTTCCAAAAAAGGCCGGAATCATATTGATAACCAATGAGGATGGATAGATTCTTCCAACAAGGGTGAGTAGTGGATGGAGGGTCTGCATTGACTATAGGAAGCTAAACTCATTCACTAATAAGGACCATTTCCCCTTACCATTCATTGACCAAGTCCTTGAGAGAGTGGCAGGTCATGCCTTATACTGTTTCTTAGATGGGTACTCGGGGTACAATCAAATTGATGTCTCCCTAGAGGATCAAGGTAAGACTACATTCACATGTCCATTCGGCACCTTTGCCTTCAAACGCATGCCCTTTGGTTTATGCAATGTTCCTGGAACCTTCCAGCGGTTCATGATGGGAATCTTCTCAGACATGGTAGGGGATTTTCTAGAGGTCTTCATGGATGACTTCTCTATGTCTGGGGATACATTTGAGGGATGTCTGCAGAATGTGGAGAGAGTCTTGTCAAGATGTGAAGAAAAGAATCTTGTCCTAAACTGGGAAAAATGCCATTTCATGGTTAAAGAGGGACTAGTTCTAGGCCATCTGGTCTCAGGTAGGGGGATTGAAGTTGATAAAGCCAAGGTTGACATCATTCGTCACCTTCCATCACCCAAAATTGTCAAGGAAGTGAGGTCTTTCTTAGGACATGCTGGTTTCTATAAAAGATTCATCAAGGACTTTAGTTCAATCTCTTGTCCCCTTTGTGCTCTCCTAGTAAAGGATGCTCCATTTTTTTTGGACAAAAAGATGTGAGGGTTCATTCTCAACCCTCAAATCCTCTCTCACCTCTCCTCCCATTATGAAATCTCCAAATTGGAACCTTCCTTTCGAACTTATGTGTGATTCCAGTGACTTTTCTATAGGATCTGTGTTAGGACAACATTGTGATAAAACTCCTTATGTCATTGCTTATGCAAGCAAATCCTTAAATGATTCCCAAATCAACTAAACCATCACTGAAAAGGAGTTACTTGCTATTGTGTTTGCCTTAGAGAATTTTAGGTCCTACCTCTTAGGATCCCCCATCACTGTGTTCACTGACCATTCTACACTAAAATACCTCTTCCAAAAACAATATACTAAGGCTAGACTGATTAGGTGGGTCCTTCTCTTACAAGAATTTGACCTCACAATCAAGGATAAAAAGGGAGTTGAAAATGTTGTAGCTGATCACCTCTCTAGGATGGAATTCAAAGACAACTCAAATCACCTTTCTGTGTATGATTCATTTCCTGATGAACACCTATACTCTGTGAGTGACTGCCCTTGGTATGCCGACATAGCCAATTTCTTAGTTACAGGAGTCATTCCAAAATTCTTAGGGACTCAAGCTCGAAGGAAATTCCTTTATGATGTTAGACACTATGTGTTTGATGATCCATACCTCTATAAGTTTTGCCCTGACCAAGTAATTAGGAGGTGTGTCCCAGAATCTGAACAAGAGTCCATCCTTAAATTCTGTCATAGTGAGGCATGTGGAGGTCACTTTTCCTCTAATAAAAAATCTGCTAAGATTCTTCAATATGGTCTCTTCCGGCCCACCCACTCAAGGGACTCCTACGCCTTTTGTTAAAGTTTTCCTAGGTGTCAACAAGTAGGGTCCATCACAAAAAGGAATCAAATGCAACTCACTCCCATCCTAGTAGTTGAAATCTTTGATTGTTGGGGAATCGATTTCATGGGTCCCTTCCCAAACTCTAGGGGATACCTCTACATCCTCTTAGCTGTTGATTATGTATCAAAATGGGTTGAATCCATTCCCACAAAGTCTAATGACCATCATGTTGTGATCCGATTTCTAAAAGAGCACGTATTTTCTCGATTTGGAATTCCTAGGGCTATTATAAGTGATCGTGGAACTCATTTTTGCAATCGTCCATTCTCATCACTCATGGAAAAATATGGAATTTCTCACAAAGTGTCCACTGCTTACCACCCACAGACCAATGGTCAAGCTGAGTTAGCCAATCGTGAAATCAAACAAATTCTTGAGAAAACTGTCAATCCTTCTAGGAAAGATTGGTCCGAGAAACTCTTGGATGCTCTTTGGGCATATCGTACAGCATTTAAAACCATCCTAGGAATGTCACCATATAGGTTGGTTTATGGAAAAGCATGCCATTTACCTGTTGAAATTGAGCATAAGGCCTTTTGGGCAATTAAGAAAATGGATTATGACCTCTCATTGGCTGGAACAAAGAGGAAATTAGATCTCAATGAACTGGATGAACTAAGGGTGGAGGCTTATGAAAATTCAAGGATCAATAAAGCTAGAGTTCAAGCCTACCAATCTAGGAATATCAAGGTCAAACATTTTGAACCGGGAAAACTTGTGCTCTTGTATAGTTCAAAACTTCATTTACACCCGGGAAAGTTAAGGTCTAGATGGTCAGGACCTTTCATAGTGCATCATGTGTACCCCCATGGGGCAGTAGAGATTCAAGATCCCACAAGTGGTTACATTTTCAAGGTCAATGGTCAAAGGTTAAAACCATTCATTGAATCATTCAATAAACAAGAAATAGAGGTTGAGTTAACTGAGCCAACCTATGAACCAGGAAAAAATTGATAGATTTAGGGTCCATGTCAGGCTAACGACGTTAAACAAAGCGTTGCATGGGAGGCAACCCATGTTTTTCAAGTTTCATATCATTTTTTTGTTTTAATAAAATTTATATTTTAATTAATAATTTTTATATTTAAAAAAAATAGACTGTTGACCAGTTCTTCTATTATGAGTATGGATGGGTATGAAAGGGGAGAACCATATTCATATGTGTCACGTGGTGTGATCCTTGAGTAATATCTTACCCAGAAATTTAAAAAGAAGACAATGTATCATCAGTTTATTTTATTTTATATATATACTTATATTTTACTTATATATATATATATACTCTTCTTTTTTTTTCCTTTTTCCACTAGGGAACTCTACAAGCGACATGGATATCAAAGGACTAAATTGGAGCAGCAAGAACATCAAACTTCAACCACCAGGTGACTTCATTCCATGACCCTCATTTTCAATTTCCTTTTTGAACTTTCATTCTCTACCTCTACCCCCTTCTAAATTTTCTTTTCTTTAAACACTGGGGACAGTGTTATTTTAAGTTGGGGGGGAGATAAAATAAAAAATGATTTTGTGTCAAAAAAATGATAAATGATTTGAAAAAAAAATTGTGAAAATGGAACGAAAAATTCCTTTAACTTTAAACATGGTAATACACATTGCACACTTTGAAACTGAATATCAAATAATTTAGCATACCTTGATTCTGATTTTAATCCTTGTATAATTTCATGAGCATTGATTTTGGAAAGTGTGGCTGTCCAATGTGACATTTCATCGTTTATATTTTCATCCAAATAAAAAAAAAGATCACAATGCACGTCCTTTGGATAGTGGGGTATTAGTTTGAGTTCATTGGGTCCCCTAAATAAATAGCATGGGTTTGGTGATCATTTTAGTTTAATATGAGTATTCAAAAAAAATTAAAAAAAATTTAAAAAAAAATTGCGCGTAGAGCAATGAAATGACCTAATGCGTGGCTTTCGGCACTTGGGGATCGTGACTCCATAGTTGTCTAGCCCATAGTTAGTAATTTTATCTCTATTTTTGGTAATTTTAATTTGTTTTTGACTGAGTTAACTTGAGATGATTCCCAAGTATGTGGGCTTCACTTGGTTCCCTAAGGTCTTTGAGCCTGGGAGTCATCGGCAAAGTCTCGCTACAGGGGTTTACTCTTTTGAGTGTAATTTCAATTACCATTGGAAAAATTGCAAAAAAAAACAAAAAAAACAAAAAAAAACAAAAAAAAAACAAAAAATATATATATAATACAAAAAAAATTGAATACTCATCTTAATATTGAAATGTGATTCCACCTAGCGCTTCTGTAATTTCCCCCTTGAATAAAGATGAACCCCCAGGTCTATTGTGATACACAACACATCCTCGTACTTAATTGATATTGGATGAAATATGGAAATGAATTTGAACAAAGGAATGGGCTTGGGATTGGGATCTACTTATGAATCTATCTTGTATTAAAATATTTTGATGGGTTTCATGATTTTTTGGTATAAGGGTTTCTGGTGATCATTGTGTATTAAAATGTTTTTGGAAAAGGGAATTCGAATTTCATATTGTTGAGATATATTTTGCTCGGGACTAGCAAAACTCAAGTTGGGGGTGTGATTATCCACTAAATGAGGATAATATTAATTGTTAATATATATAATATTCATGTTCTTTATTATTCATAAACACCATTTTATTGCATTTTACACTTTGAACATCATTTCACATTATGATTGTAATACCTTCTTAAAATGCACTATTATTTGGTATATTTTTTAACATCATTTAAAGTACCCAATGATTCATCTGATTATAAATATTTTAATTTTATATTTTTTTAAATTGATCTAAACTTCAATATGAATATGTTTCATTCAGGGATCAATGAATAATTCATGGAAGAAGATGGGGATATTTTGTGATGAAATGAAGCAATTCTAGAGAAGGCAGATTGGACACCAGCCCACTGATGAGACGGTGGGGCCCAACATACAGGACCAATGAATCCCAAATTTCCTGTAATTCTATAAGACATTTATAGGAACAAATCACTATGCATTATCCAATGCTAATTCGGCCTCCATGGTGTCCATTTAGGCGGCCCAAGTTAGAGATAAAATTTTGGGCCAGATTCTGCGGCCCAGAAAAACATCCCACCAATTAAACCATATCTCTAAAACAATAACTCTTTTTGGGCTAATATTTTACAGGATGTTAGGATACATCAGGATATTAATTTAAGTCTTCTATGGCCCATCAAAATTCTTCCATCTAGAATGTGTTTCATGCGCCTCTGTTTGGTAGATGCAAGCTGGATGCCTTTTTGGGTCAAGGGTGGAAAGTCTTCTTTCCACAAACTTTCCACCACCCTAGACCTACCATACTCAAGTGGTATGACTTGTACTGTTTGAGGCTCGACCCAAGGCTCCCAAAATTCCTATTTAAGGTAGTTTTGTTGAAGGATTTTTTATCTTGGATGCTTTGTTCAATTGTAATGTTATGCTGCAATTTTGTTGTCTCAAATTTGTCTTTCACATGTAAGTTGTTCAATTCACTTTAGTTTCTTAATAAAAGTTCTTCTTATACTCTTATTCTGTTGTTCTTCATATAAATTTGATACCTTTGAATCAAGTTGTGAATTTATTCACACCAAAACTTGTGAAATTATTCACACAACGGTGGAGTGATCATTTTATTTTTGTTGTTTTATTTACTTCTCCATTTCCTCCCTCATGAGTCTACTTTCCACTTCCATTGAAACCATGGGATAAATGGAGGGATAACCCACTTATGGGTTGATCCAAGGGAGTATAAATGGGTTGGATTGGATGTTATTTATCACCTCATTAATGTATAATCACTTATTTAATTGATATTTTTATTTGATGATTTTTAAACTCCATCGTCCTTGTTGAATTTAAGGCCACACACTTCAAGTGCTAATACGAACCTTTAACTTGAAGTGCTCAAAAATTTGATCCTTCAAGTGTATAGTTGATTATTATTAAAGGGTTTTGGCATTAAACCAGTAAGTTATGATGTTTTTTTATCTCCTTAAATGAACTCATCTCAAATATAAGAAATTGAAATCATTAAAAAGGAAATATGTCCAATCCACCCCGAGCGATAACCTAGGATCAACTCATTATTTTAAATTGAATTCACTTAAGTCTCTTAGAGTTACTTTAAACCCATCTAAAATCAACCCAATTTGGCCACTTCATAGCCAAAAACAGTCCATGGAATGTACGTGTCTATAGGTTTCTTCTTAGGTCTCTGAGGATTCGATAACCCAAGCTAAACTACAAGGACCGTTCTACCTTCATCTCTTGGGTAAATTTGAGTGAGAATCAATTCTTATTCAAGTAAAGTTGAGAATTGAGATATTATAGATAATTCAAGAAAATTCAATAATACTCAAGAAGAGTTGAGAAGCATCCCAACTAAATTCAAATGAATGTGAAATTCAGAGTTATGAAATTTGAGTGAGCGAGAAATGAAATTGGTTCCCCACCTTTTCTATTTCTAGAGCACCTATATGTTGGATTTGGTGGAACGAGAACCAACTACTTTGTACTTTATTCATTAATAAATACCTTATCACGTCTTGATTATTCTTATGCATGACAATTCATGTGATAATGTCCTAAGGATAGTTGTTGCACTAAAGGGTCATGGCGGATCTCTACTATGATGAGAACCCGGAAGTGCCATAACACTATTCTTGAATATATGTTTTATGACTGGATGATGTTATTTGAGGGACAAAAATAATACATTCCATTAGAGGTGATGACTCATAAAACTTTGAGGCACTTTCTCATGGTGTGCGCCCTTGGTAGTATCCAGGAGGACATTATGAGAACGAGACCTTCAAGTAGGAAATCCACATTTCATAGTGTCATTGGATGTTCCTATATATGGATGTGTGTATTTGTCCTTAGAGTTTAAGATTATTATTAATGATTATGAAAACTCACGCACTTAGATGTATTTATGAAAACTATGACGACGCACTATTCGCAGCGAGGTAGGATATGTTGGGTGCGTCATGAGTAATACTAGATTAATAGATAATGCGAGAAAGGATTTGTCCCTTCTGTTCCATAACAAAAGTTGGTATCTCAGGCCCTTTGATGGAATTGATATAGCCTAAATAAATCCATGGCCATGGTGAGGAATGGGAGAGTTCAATTCCAGGAAGTCAAAGAAAGAATAATCAAGCACATGGGTTGATGACACTACCATGCAACCCGGTTGATTCGAGATATCAAGATAAAGGGATTACATTACACGATGAGCATTCGTATGAGGTGACATGTCATTGTGGCGTTAACTTCTTTCTCTATGGGTGCCTTGGCATGTTTCTAGATGATAACCTTGGACTTTAGGTTGGCTACGCCTAATTCCACTGAGAAAGAGGCCTAGAGGGTCACACACTAAGTGTGTCCAACTATCTTAGTTAAATATCCATTTAACAAGTTGAATAAAGATTATTTCCGATTATGGTTTAATAATTATTCAAGTATGTATGATCGCATTTATTTTGACACTAGTTATTCAAGAGAATATATTGTGGGAAAAATAATATATTTATTAGCAAGTAATGTGGTGATATTTATTTAAGAAATAAATATTCATTATTTAAGATATAATAAATGTGGTAGAGGGAATAAAGAAAATAGAAAAACAAAAGTACACGCCTTATATATTAATATACACACCATGTAGTTTTTTTGGGGATTTGTGAGAAATAATATTATTTATTTAATTAAATAATATTAGGTTCAATTCACTGGGTTCATGTCAAGTAATAATAATAGTCAACTATTATTATTAGACATGGGGTCTTACTAATAATTAAATGAAATGAATAAATGTTTTTGTGTAATTAATTCATTTTATTATTCTAAGTAATTAAAATCTCAATTATAATTATTCTGATGAGCCTATACATTCTTTGTGGTTGTGCACAATGGATCTGAAAAAGTTCTTTAGCCAAGAGAGAATTATTTTTCCACCAAGAATGATCTCAAGTTATAAGAGTGATACTCCTCCACCGGATCAAGGAGAGAAATTTGGAAGCGGCTCTCAAGGTGATCGAAGGTGGACATCGCAAGAGAAGGATCCTCCGCACTAGCACCCTGAGATTCCTTCATCAATGTCCAGTGATACGTGGAGCATGTGTGGATCACTGCTAGAGGAAGCCTACATTTGGATTCTACGACGCAATGACAGATCACATCGGATCGTGAATGGAAACATCAATGAAGATATAATTCCATCAAGGTAATTCTTGTCTTTTAATTAAATTAATTATAACCAATATATCATGATCCTATCTATGGTTCCGGGACTCCCATCCTTTTCTTTCATTCTTTGTTATATTCTGAAGATCTGGTGTTTTATTATCATGACAGATCTCAGATTAATTGTTGTTAACAACAAAATTAAAGTTGGGTACACCCATTCATGTGATTCCACTGTGCCCGGAACATACAAGTGCTATCATAGGGGTCATATCATTGATTATAATTATTTAGTTTTTCGTTATTGATTTACGCATTTAATAATTTAGTTGTTTCAATTCAAGTTAATCATTCTGCAAATCTAAATCTTGAGATCTATTCCTCCTCTTTCATTTCTCGTTCACCATACAGAAATGATATTTTATTTTAATTTTTATTAAAATAAAATAGAGGATCTCATCTGGAGGTGCCAAAGATTCCTGCTCGTACAACACCAGAACACACGAAATGTATTCAGCAGTACAATCCGTGTAGTATAGGTTCCATACACCGGGACTGGTCTGCCAAACCAAGTCATGTGTTGGATTCTATCTAAGTCTTAAATGAATCAGTTTGTTGACTAGGAATAGGTGGCACATGGTTTCCGGATTACACACTGTGTGGCCCACTAGACATGGCGTGTAGTCCCTTTGGGTTAGGGTTGGACCGTGTACCTCGTACACGGCTTACTCGGCTGGAGACCGTATAACACAGACACTATATGGCATGTGGTCCACTGAACACACAATGTACTCATCCAAATTACACAGATTTATTAAAATTCATTATTATATTATACAAACCCTTGATATGTGTACCATGGTGTGGGTGTAAAGCTAAGGCACAACACGTGATAGGTGTTTTATATTTATGTGTTTAATTTAACATCTGCATAATGTTCATTTCTACTCATTGGGTAGTTATGAACATGAATTCACTGGGTTTCCTCTAAGGTACAAGTTATGTACAAAGACAATTTTAAATGAATTTATTTGTTTAAAATTATGATGGATGAGAATCTCAAGGAAATTTAGAAAAGGGTTTAATATAAAAGGATTGATTAATTAAAGATAATTAATTGATTTGAGTGTGATTTATCTTAAACAAGAACGATTAAAGAATTTAATTCTGGTTTTATTTATGCGTAAATATCGTTACATGCATGGATGATCATGAGCTAGACCAGGACCTTTGTATATGGATGGTTTCTTTTAATTTATTTATTTAAATTAAATTTGTTAGTCTGCGAACCTTCTCCTCATTAATATGTAGGATCTATATTCCCAAGTTTTATTTTATGTAAAACCCTATTTTACCCCTCACCTGTGAGTGAGATGAAAGCATATGTAATGGATGAAGCTCCCAAGATAGTGGAGGCGGCTCAAGTTAGGAACCAAGATGAAACCAATCCAAGGAGATACAAAAGTGGACAGGTGGAATGCTGTACACGCAAACCCAAAAGGTTCAAGGTGTTTCTCCCCTAGGTCTTGGGTTAGTTTATCAACTACTAGATAAACTAACCAATAGAACAAGATCATGATCATGCCATTTATTTTATTTCTGTTAGTTTCATAGTTTTTTTAGTGTGGGTGTGTTGTCATGATCACACATTTAATGAATTAAACAAGCTTGCAAGATGAAACTAAAATAAGACCGGATTATGTGTAAATATTATCTTAGACATGGTTAATCACTTAATTTTATCCCAATTAATATTAACAAGCATGTAATAAAGATAATAAACTAACAATTTACATATAAGGATAAAATTCCTCAAAAATATATTAAGTCGGTATAGCCTTCCATAATCTTAGTTAGAATCGAACCATGGCTTAAAGTGCTTGACCAACCCAAGTAAGGGTTCTTTCAATTATTGGTGAATTCTAATTCAAGGTTTTGGGTTGACTTGACTTGGTTCACATCAAGGTTTGACTACCATGGCAGGACTTGGTGTGACCAAGAGGCAAAGGTTTAGAAAATCCAAAATAAAAGGATTTCAGGATTGGGGAGTCCACTCAATGGATCAAGGAACTACAAGTTAATGTATTTGAAACTTGGAATGACTACATAAAACCCTTCAAGTTTCTTGACCAACCCTAGTCGGGGTAATTTGAAGGGAAATATGGATCATTTCCACTAGAATATTCAGGTGACAAAATATTCTGAAGTCAATGGTGAGGGCTATTGGATTTTGATAAAATAGTGGGAGACTATTAAGTATTAATTTATTTATTTGTCTTAGTTTTATCATGATAAAGTAATAAATCTTTTATCATCTTAATATTTAGAAATGATAAGAAAAATGACTTCAAAAATATCATTTAGAACCATACTTGAGAAGGAAAACCTTCTCACCAGCACTAATTTCCAAGAGTGGCAGAGGCGTTTATGCATCATCCTTCGCCACAAGATAAAATTGTATGTGATGGAGGAGCTTCTTCCAGTTACACCTGGAAAAGAGGCTAGTGATGAGGAACTATCTCTCTATATGAAACATATGGATGATTCCATAGATGTCCAATTTTTTATGATATCGGCCATGTCTAATAAAATTTTTAAGCAACATGAAAACATGGGCATGTATAGCATGATGTATCACCTTAAGGATATCTATCAAGAGAAGGAGATATAAAAGATATATGATATCTCCAACGATTTGTTTACAACTAATCTTGGAGTGTCTATGCTAGCTAAGCCTCATGTAGTCAAGCTTATTGGCTACATTGAATGCTTGGGCATCTTAGGGATTAAGTTCTTAGACGAGTTGTGCACATATCTTATCCTATCATCACTGCCCAAGACCTTATCTAGATTTATTGTCAACTACAACATGAGAAACAATGAGAAGAGTCTATCAAAACTTCTAACCTTAATTCTCTGGGTAGATAAGGACATGGGGCGTGACAAACCTACAGTCCTTATGGTGAATAAGAAAAGGAAGGACAGGGTAAAGGGGACAAGTATTTATAAATGGTCTGAATCCCATGAGAATCATCCCTCTAAGAAGGGTAAGATCCAAAGGCAGGGAAAGGAATAGGAAGCGGTGTGTTTTTCATGTGGCAAGCCAGGCCACTGGAAGAAGAACTGCACCTAGAAGCGTGGGGATGCTAAAGGTGCATTCGTTATCGAGTGAAATCTTTATATTTCTACACATTGGGTATTAGATACAGCTTGTGGAGCTCACATCTATATTCAAATGCAGTAACCAAGTATATTTATAAATTTTTCCAGAGGATAGGTGGATCTTCGTGCTACCAGTGGCATGAGGCTAGCTGCATTAGCCATTGGCAATTACCATCTCTCATTTCCAACTGGGATGCTTTTGGTTTTACATAACCATTATTATGTTCCTAGTGTTACCAAGAACATAATTTCTATATCATGTTTGGATATGGATGGATTTATTTTCAAGTTTGGAAATAAGGGTTGTTTCTTTTATAAGAACAACGTATGTTATGGTATGATGCATTTAAATAATGGTTTTTATGTATTAAATTACTAAAACCAAGTGTTAGAAATCGATAAAAAAAACAAACTCACATGACTCATACAACACCCAGTTATGGCATCACTGTCTTGGTCATGTAAACGAGAAGCACTTGACAAAGGTCTTCCAAGATGGTTATTTAGACTCTACTGAGCTAAAACCACTTGATAGATGTCACACTTGTTTACAAGGTAAAATGACCAAGGTGCCTTTTGGTGGACAGGGTGAAAGAGCCACAAAGCTTCTAGGATTGGTACACATAGATGTGTGTGGACTATTTCTAGTAGAATCTAGAGGTGGATATTCTTACTTCATTACTTTTACTGATGATTTGAGTAGATATGGATATATCTACTTAATGAGATATAAGTCATATTCCTTAGAGAAATTTAAGGAATTAAATAATGAATTAGAGAATCTTCTTGGTGGGAAGATAAAGAAGCTTCGATTGGATCGAGGTAGATAATATTTGAACCAAGATTTCATCGACCTTTTACAAGAGTCTGGGATTCTATCTCAACACACTCCTCCTTATACACCATAGTGGAATGGTGTTAGTGTCACACCCCGACCTCATACTCTCTTTTATTTTATTCTTCCCAGGGTCTCCCATCATTGGACATGTTGAGTTTGGGGTCCCGATTTGAAATTTTTGAAGTTTAATAATTTTGATGGGTTTCAGACTAGTGCGTGGGCACCGCATGGTTGGCGGTGACCGCGCGGTCGGCCCAGGTGCTCGTGCAGCTATCTAATGTTTAAAATAAATAAAATTTTATAAAAATAAAATGGGTTAAATGTTTATGCCCTAATAATTAAATTATTATTGTGTAGATATTGTTATTATTATTATTAGAAGTGTTATTATTGTCATTAATATTTTTTTTAATATTAAATGGTTCTTAAATGTGTTCTTAATATTTTTATGAGTAAATCATTATTGGTGGTGTGATTATTTAAAATGATCTATTATTATTATTGTTAAGAAAATTATTAATTTTGTTTTGATTATATAATTATTAATATTCTAATAAATATTTTCATTAAAAATTTGGTTATTAGTATTATTAAAGTGGTTAATATTATTATTATAATTATTATTCTTATTATAATTATTGAAATTAACATAATTATTCTTCTTATTTTTATTATTATTAATATTATAATTCTATTAAGCAAAAAAAGAGAATTGAATCCCTAGGGAGGCATCCCCCCACCCTTCTCTAAATTGTGGTACAACACTCCCCCCCATGGGGTTTTCCTGCGTGGCGACCCTGTACCATGGCTGACACTCCAGACGGCTCCCCTCCGGCCCTCTCCTTCTCGTTTGGCGTGGCCCTTACCCCCCCTCTTCTCCCCCATGTGAGGTGCACCAGGTAACCCCATAGCACAGTGCACCTCTCCCCTGCAACCCTAGGCGAGGTTGTGCTCCGTCCTTCATGGTCGGACCCTTTGGCAACCTCCGTAGTGCGCGACGCACCTCCGGTGGCCCTTTCTCTTACTCCATTAGCCTCCTGCACCCTCACTGCAGGTGAGTTCCTCATCATTGGTTGGTTTCTTTCGTTGGTTGGTTATCAGATTTGGGTTTAGCATGGCATTTGGTTTAGGTTTGATGTTTTTGGTTTGATGTCTAGCTTGTAGCATTCAATCTGAATTTATTGTGGTGCATCTTGCGAGAAATTGGAGTTGCGCACCAAGTTCGTTAAGTTTATCTACACGGAGGTACGTGGTTTTGCGTGTGATTATTGTTTGGAAAATTAATTTGTGAGTTTGATTAATGTAGCATGTCTATTTATTAGTTTGTGTGCTGCAGATTTGGTTTTGTTTGAGGTTTAATACCAATTTGATTGGTTAGTAGAATGTTTATACTATATGTGTGCAATTTTTGATGAAAAACTATGTTGAGCTATTTACTAGTATTTTATAAATTGTGCAGTTTGAGTTTTGGTGTAGCATCGATATGCGTTTTTTCATAAAATAAGATTTGGGTGGATTTTTTGTGTTTAATTTCATGAGACATGTTTTAAAACTATTTAATAAATTCTTTTAGTGGTCTTTCTAATAATGAAAGTGCCTCCTTTGACTGTGAAATTGTTTTAATTGATTGTGTGGTGACAGAAATTAGGTTTTTAAAGGTTTTTGGTGTATGTTTGTCTCTAAAATTGGTTCTCAATATGTATTTGGGTGTGTTGTTGCTTTAACCCTTATTATGCCTTTTAAGTATGTTTTACAAATTGTGTAAATGGTTTATTTAGGTTGTATAAATGATTTGAATCATGTTTTTCCATTGTTATGACGTGAGAATGGTTTTAAAGTGGTGCTTTGATATGAAATCAGGTGAGTTTTTAGAGTAAATTTTGTGGTGCTGATTTGGAGGGGTTTCATAAATTATTTTATTGATTTGTACAATTGCATCTGTGGTGTGAAAGTGGTCTTTAAAAAGATTAAGTGTGTGTTTTATTTTTAAAGTGGCTTTTTCCTACTTGAAATTGAGTGTGTTATTGGTGTAAATACTTGTTGTGTTATTTTGAAATGTTTTATAGATAGTTTGTGTGTTTAATTGTTTTATTAAATTATATGTGTAGTGTGTTGGACCTCGCTATGATGGTTTTGGGTTGTGGGTGTAGAGGTTTCCTACATGTACATGCATAGGGTAAGGCATATATATAGATAGATATGCCCTCTTTGTGCATATTCCCTCATGGCGCAGGGAATATGTGCAATGCATCTAGGGTTGTAGATATATATGTATGTATAAATGCATACATGTGTATGCGCCAAGTGTCATTTTGAGTGGTTGTCAGCAAATAGTGTCATGTTTGAGGTAGGTCTCTTATGCCTATTCCTTTAATTTGAATTTAATAATCGCTTGCTTGTTTTAAAAATATGTTTTACATTTATGATATATACACATGTTATGAAATCTTGTTGCAGTTGCTAAAAATGATTATGCCTTTATTTTGGAAATTAAAAGGTATTTCTAACACCATTGGTCTTAAGTGACTTTTCTTGAAAATTGATTTCCTAAGTGGTATTGAATTGGTAACAAGTATTTCCAAAGGTGTTTGGTATTTCGGCCAGTTAGTTGTGAAAAGTGTTCCCTTTATGTAATTAAGATCGTTTGGCAACTTAAGAATATTTTATGAAAAAGAAAAACCTCTCACGAGGCACGCCCCCTTGGTTTTAGAAAATGATTTATATGCTGAATATGTTATTATGTGCCATATGTTGAGGCTTATGCATTTTGTGACTTTAAAGAGGGGGAGTGTGCTTAAGGAGGGAGAACAGTGGTGTGCGGTTGAATGAGTTTTGGATAAAGAAAGTGTTATGTACATATATGTTTGCTTGATAAAGAAAACTCACCACCAATTGAAATAGAGAACAATGGGGAACCTGAGTATCTAGGTGGATGGACCAGGACTAGTACGCTAGATAACATGACAGGGGTTCATCCCGGTTTCGCCTAGCAAGATTGATGCAACAACACTAACTAAACGTATGAATGACTGAGGGTTGTGGTTTCTAAGCCATGGTTACTGAGGGTCGTGGTTTCTAAGTCATGGTTACTAAGGGTCGTGGTTTCTAATCCACGGTTACTGAGTGTCATGGTTTCTAAGCCATGTTATCTGAGGGTCGTGGTTTCTAAGACATGTTTCACTGAGGTATGAGGTCTCTAGGGCCTCCCTTGTGCTAGCTGCCTATAGGGATTTCCCATGGTGCTCGTTTGCGACATGATGCTTGTAATGAAATTTTCATTTCAGTTGTTTTATAATTGATGTCTTATTTGTGAAAACCATATTTTAATCTAAATTGGTTTCCTTTAATTTTGAAATTTTAATGCATGCTTGGAACTTATTTTGAAAATGTAGTGAGAGAGAAATGCTTTACTTGAAAATGCAAACTTGTTACTTAAATTTGAAAAGAATGAAAAACATTATTTTATTATGTCCTATTTTCAAACTAGCATATTTTAGATTTATTATTAAAGGCAAGGGCATAGGGATTTGTTGTATCTTGGATTTCCTACTGAGAATCTCGATGCTCATGCCTACTTTACTTTTCAGTTTCTGGTTCCTCTAGTTTTGGATCATTTTTTGAGCAAGTGTAGTTTATGTTCCTTAGTGACCCACAGGGTTACTTGAGGTATGCCTTGTTGCTTCGTTTATTCATTTTTCTACTACTAGTTTGTTTGGTTTATTTTATTTTATTTATTTGTCTTTGTTATGGGCCAAATCATTCCCAACTGGTTTATCTCAATGCCCCACACTAGTTGTCAGCCCGTGGGGATTGGGAATGCCATTCGGGCCATGCTGCGGACCAGCTCGGGTGACCGGTTCGTGGTCGACCCGGGTTGGTTCGTGATAGTTAGTGAAAGGAGGAACCACACCTTATTGGACATGGTGAGGTCAATGATGAGTCATGTAGATATTTCATTATCTTTATGGGGATATGCATTACAAACTATAACATACACATTAAACCGAGTACCAACTAAGGCGGGAAATGTAATTCCCTCCGAGTTATGGAATGGAAAGAAACCCATTTTGTCGCACACACGTGTATGAGGATGTGAGGTGTTTGTTAAGGACTTATCATGAAAAAAACTAGCACCCCAAGGCATGAGGTGTATCTTTATAGGATATCCCAAGGAAATGAAAGGATATTACCTATATAACCCTTTAAACAAGAAAGTGAATGTTGCCAGACAAGTCGTCTGTCTTGAGAGGGAAACATCCTCAAAAAGGATAGTGGGAGAGAGATTGACTTTGATGAAGTTAATGCTCAAGATACACAGGAGTTGGTACAAGAACAAGTTCCACAGGTCCCCATGGAAGAGGTTCCAAAAACACAAGTACTACGTAGGATCTCAAGAGAGGTAAGGGAACCAGAGAGATTTGGTTTCCTAGTCACCAAGGATGGTGAATCATTATTGTTGGATAATGATGAACTTCTCTCCTATAAGGAAGCAATAGAGAGCTTATAGGATACAATATGGCTAGAAGTTATGAATTCTGAGATGGATTTCATGTATCAGAACCAAGTTTGGGTTTTGGTTGATAAGCCAGTTAATGTAAATCCTGTTGGATACAAATGGGTATTCAAGAGAAATATAGACATGGAAGGTTAAGTTAGCACCTATAAAGCAAGGATAGTGGGTAAAGGATTCAGAAAATGTCAAGGAATTGACTATGATGAAACCTTCTCGCCAGTTTCCATGTTTAAATCCATAATAATTATACTTTCCATAGTAGCTTCGGGAACCTTCAGGAAGATGTCTATATGACACAACTAAAAGGGTTTGTGACACCAGGTGAAGCTAAACGGGTTTGTAAGTTGCAGAAATCCATTTATGGATTAAAGAAATCATCCAGGTCATGGAAAATTCAATTTGATGAAGCTATAGGGGAATTTGGTTTCATTAAGAACGAATGAGAGTCATGTGTTTATAAGCAGTTTAATGGGAATGCATCCATTATCCTAGTAGTATATATTGACGACATATTACTTATTGGAAACAATGTACCAGTCTTACAATCAGTTAAGGACTGGTTGAACAAGTGTTTATCTATGAAGGACTTAGGTGAAGCAACCTATATTCTAGGGATCAAGATCATTCGTGATAGATCCAAGAGGCTTCTTGGACTAATTCAAGGTACATACATTGACCATATACTAAAGAGATTTAGTATGGAACAATACAAGAGGGGATTAGTTCTAGTGTCACATGACCTACGTCTTTCTAATAAAATGTGTCCTCATACACAACAGGAGAAAGATATGATGAGTAATATCTCATACGCTTCAGCTATAGGATCCATCATGTATGTCATGTTATGTACCAGGCTTGATGTTGCCTATGCACTGAGCATGGTAGGTAGATATCAAGAAGATCCATGAGAACAACATTGGACTATTGTTAAGACTATTCTTAAGTATATGAGAAGAACTAAGGATATATTCCTGGTGTATGGAGGAGATAAGGAGTTTTTCATCATAGGGTATGTTGATTCTTGTTTTCAGACAGATCAGAATGATTTTAAGTCGTAGTCTAGATAATTTTTTTGTCTCAATGGAGGAGTTGTGAGCTGGAAGAGTTCAAAGCATCCAGTTGTCACCGATTCTATAGTGGAGTCTGAATATATAGAAGCTTTTGATGTATCCAAGGAATCTGTCTGGATTTGGAACTTTTTCTAGGATCTTGATGCAGTGCCTAGCAGCAGAGACCATATCACATTGTACTGTGATAATACTACAGTGGTGGTTCTTGCAAAAGAACCAAGGTCACATCAATAGAAAAAGCACATTCTCTGGAAGTATCACCTATTGAGGGATTTCTATAAAAGGGGTGAAGTTGCAGTGAGCAGAGTTTCTACAGAAGATAACGTGGCAGACCCCATGACTAAAGGCCTATCTCAGCAGAAGAATGAATATCATGTGAGAGCTAGCAGGTTAAAGGTTCTTAGCAGTTGTATCTAGTCCAAGTGAGAGTCTGTTGGAGTTGGTGGACAAGAACTAACTACATTGTACTTTATTCATTAATAAATACATTATCACATCTTGATTGTTATTCTGCGTGATAATGCATGTGATAATGTTCTAAGGATAGTTGTTGCACTAAAGGGTCATAGCGGATCCCTACTACGATGAGAACCCGGAAGTGTCATAACACTATTCTTGAATATATGTTCTATGGTCGGATGATGTTATTTGAGGGACACAAATAATATAGTCCATTAGGGGTGAGGACTCATAATACTTTGAGGCACCTTCTCATGGTGTGCGCTCTTGGTAGTATCTAGGAGGATATTATGAGAACAAGACCCGCCAGTAGGAAATCTACATTTCATAGTGTCATTGGATGTTTCTATTCGCGGACGTGTGTATTGGTCCTCAGACTTTAAGATTATTATTAATGAGTATTACAACTCACACACTTAGATTTATTGATGAAAACTATGATGACACACTTTTTGTAGCGAGGTAGGATATGTTGGGTGTGTCACGAGTAATACTGCACTAATAGATAATACGAGAAAGGATTTTTCCCTTCTCTTCCATAATGAAAGTTGATATCTCGTGCCCTTTGATGGAATTGATACATCTTAAATAAATCCATGGCTATGGTGATGAATGTGCGAGTTCAATTTTAGGAAGTCAAAGAAAGAATAATCGAGCACATGTGGTTGCGCCCAAATTTACCCTACCGGTAAAAGCGGTCGTTGAAGTACAAGTAGGGATCGAATCCACAGGGACCGAAGAAGAAACCTTGAGACACTAAGATTGGATACGGGATTGGCTATGTAGTGACCAACTTTGGATTGAATTGATTTGAAGAAATATTGATTTAATTTAAAGAACAAAACAAATAAAATTACTTGAATTAAAACAACTAATTAAGGTGAGTCAATCCTAGGTTGTCTCTTGGGCTTGATTGGATGTATTTGTTTTTCATTTGATTTTCTGTTCATCGGTTCAAGAGGTATCCATTAAATGAAATAATTCCTCAATATCATTCTCCGATTTAATCCATACACAATTTCAAGGCTAATCACCAATTCACTTAGAGGATCAATTAAATGAGCACTCCAAGGAATTGGATCGTACTAGCACTCAAAATGCGTCATCGTTAAAGTCGGTGAAGACAAAGAAGAAGATAAATCAAAGAAAGGAACTCTTAAAATAAAGGACAAATTTAAGAATTTAAGAACATCAAATAACATTAAATCCAACTCATGCAACTCCCTAGGATCAACCCATAAAAGGTTAGCCCTCCATTGATGCTATTCTATCAATGGAAGCGGGTAATTGACTTAAAGAAGCGGGATTGAAGAAGAAAGAAAAAAAACATTAATCAAAATGAACACTCCACCGTTGTGTGATGAATTCACAAGTGCAGGTGTGAATAAATTCACACTATGATTCAACGGTATCAATGTGTGAAGAAAAGGGAAATAAAAAGTGAAGAAGAAGAAGAAATTTTATTAAAATACTAAATGTGAATGAAAAACTTACATTAGAGAAATTGACGATGCCATTACAAAACGAAAGCGGGAAATTACAATTGAAAGAAAAACATGGATTCAAAGGAAAATGTTAGATGATAATTTCATTCACCACCATCTCCTTATATAGGCATATTAGGAGCCTTAGGTCCACCCCCAACATTAAATTCACCCCCCAACAATTAATAGAGTCAAAAGGAGGGTGAAGAATCAAAAGGAAATTGACGTTTCGAAGTTGACCCGGAAAACTGTCCAGATTCGTCCTCCATTTTGACGTGTGAGTTTGACACTTCATATGGCCGAATCCGGTGGTGTCATAAATATACAATATCTTCTTCCATGTGTCTTCTAGAATCTATCAAAATCTCAGGAAATTTGGCTCAGCCGTTTGGGAGTTATGGTCGAAATGGTGGGACTGATTTCTGTGCATTAACGACGAGTCCACCATTTAAATCTTAACTTCATATCCCTTTATCATCATGAAAACATCAGAATTAGCTCTGGCAACAGTTGAATAAAATTATCCTCATATTTTTATCTTTCTACTGTATAAATTTGAGCTTCATTGGGCTTGTTTTCTGGGCCCCACATTTGTTTGATGGGCCTTAGGCCCATTATGCTTTTTCCAGCATGTTTCTGCCTTCAGGCGCAAAATTCTCCATCTTCCTTTGGGATTCATCCATCGGACCTAAAAGATAAAATGTTCCAAACAAAGTGATCAATCATATCCCAAAATTTCAAATTAAAATGATGAATATTTTAATTTACACAAGCAAATTATTGAGTGGGCCCAAATTGACATTTTAAGCATGAATTGCACAATGATGGGAAATGAAGTTCAATTTCTGAATTGGACTAAAATTGATGTTTATGAACTTTTAAACACATTAATATTAAGAACTTAACAATGAATATTATCCACTTTTAGTGACTAATCACACCCCCCAACTTGAGTTTTGCTAGTCCCGAGCAAAATAAATTACAAATATGAAATTGAAATCCCCTTTTCCAAAAACATTTAAATACACATTTCTCACTCAAAAGATCTCATACCAAAAAAATTATGGAACCCTTCAAAATCATTTAAAACAAGCTAGGTCCATATGCATATCCCAAGCCCAAGCCCATTCCTTTGTTCAAATTCATCGCCACATTTCATCCAATTCAAATTAAGCATGATAAAGTGTTGTGCATCATAAAAGATATGGGGCCCATTTTATTGTTCAAGGGGAAAAAAAATGGAAGCGCTAGGTGGGAATCACATTAAACCTTAAGATGAGTATCCATTTTTGGTTTTTTTTTTTATTTTTTTTGATTTTTTTTAACCACAATAGATATGAAAAGACTAACTCTGGGCAAGACAACTATGGAGTCACGATCCCCAAGTGTCGGACGCCACGCATTTTGTCAATTTCATGCTCTACAATAGAGATATAAAGCCTAACTCTGGGCAAGACAACTATGGAGTCACGATCCCCAAGTGCCGGACGCCACGCATTTGACAAAACATTGCTCTATGTGGTCATTATTTTATTTTCAATTTTTTTTTGTTTTTTTTTTGTTTTTTTTTTGGATACTCAAATTAAACTAAAAGTGACCCCAGAACCCTATGCTATAATGAAAGGGACCCAAGAACTCAAATTTACACCCACAATCCAGTAGACGTGCATTGTGGCATTTTTATTAAGAGGATGAAAATGTAAACTTTGAAAAATCACATCGGACAACCGCACTTTCCAAAAACTATGCTCATGAACTTAAACTTGCATTAAAATCAGAATCAAGGCATGCAAAATTTATTTGATATCCAATTTTAGAGTTTGCAATGTGTCTTTATCATGTTTATGGTTAATGGAAATTTTTTTTTTCATGCATGTTCTTATTCAAAATAAAAATCATTTTTTATCCCCCCCCCAACTTAGAATAACACTGTCCCCAGTGTTTAAAGAAAAGAAAAGCTAGAAGGGGGTATGAGAGGAGTTCAAAGAAGAAATTTAAAATGAAAATCATGGAATGAAGTCACCTGGTGGTTGATGATGATAGCGCATTTCATAGTCTCCCTTCAATCCTGGATTTGAGTCTTAGAGGCTTGGATGGTGGTGAATGGATTTTCCTTATGGCTTACGACATGTCCTTTTATTTTTTTTAACCTATAAAAACATAATAATAAACAAAACAAAATAAACTGATGATACATTGTCTTATTTTTAGATTTCTGGGTAAGGTATTACTCAGAGATCACGCCACGTGACACGGATGAATATGGCGCTCCCCTTTCATACCCATCCTTACTCATAAAAGAAGAACAGGTCAACAGTTTATGGTAATTTATTATATGAAAAAAAATGATTCAAAGTTATTAGAAACATGAAAACCATGGGTTGCCTCCCATGCAGCACTTTTGTTTAACGTCGTTAGCTCGACTTGAACCCCCCAACTTATCCAATTCCAACTTTCAACATGTTTAGGACCCCATTTTTGTCCACTTCAACTTTATTAAGATTGATTTTCTTGAGTTCGGAAGAATGTAAAATAATTTTGAGCTCGGTTTTATTGAAATTTTTTAAAGGATATTGAAAAATTAATTCAAAATCAGTTTCTTCTCCAAAACATTTAGAAAGAATTGGTTCATTTTGAAAATATGATTCATCCCCAAAAGTGTCTAGTTGAATTTCAGGAGTGTGTATGGGCTCAATGTTTCGTATTTCTCCCAATTTTTCAGTGATTGGTGTTTTTGAAAAATCATTAATGGATTTATATTCAGGAAGCTCAATCCATGATGTCAAATTTTCATCTTTTGAATCCAAAAAATCAATTTCCTCCTGATTTAAAGACTCATTAACAATTCCTTCATGTTCTTTATCTTGAATTTCAACATTACCTGACCAAATCTCTTCTGTATTCCAAGATTTTAAAGTGGGTTCTTTACTAAATTCACATGAGTTATGTGGGAAACAAGATTCTTCTATAAGTGATGTGGAAAGGACATCCTGAGTGGGAATGGGTTCTTCATAAGTCTCAATGTTTTGTATTTCTAATCTCAGTGATGAAACTTCTGAATTCATTTTAACCATTTTTTCACATAAATGTTCAAGAATTTTTTCAGAATTAGGATTGATTGTTGTTTGTACATCATGGACTTCCTCATTATTTATCTTTTCAATCATTCTTGATAGGTATGGAAATTGATCTTTTAAACATTCAGCATCCCATTGATTGTTCATGTCATCGGGTGTGTGATAATCATTCAAGTGTTGATTAAAAAAAGTTGGAGATTCCCAATGTGGATTTTCAAACTGATTAAATCTTGAGTTTGTGAAGGGATATTGTTGATGATACTCCATTGTAGTTTAATGAAATTTGGATTTGGATTTTTTTTTTGGAAAAACAGAAATGGGAAAAGAAAAGTGAAAAAGAGGTGAGAAAAGAGAAGTTAGGTGAGAATAGAAGGTGGGTGTCTAAGAAAACTTACTAGGGTCCCCGGCAACGGCGCCAAAGTTTGGTTGCGCCCAAATTTACCCTACCGGTAAAAGCAGTCGTTGAAGTACAAGTAGGGATCGAATCCACAGGGACCGAAGAAGAAACCTTGAGACACTAAGATTGGATACGGGATTGGCTATGTAGTGGCCAACTTTGGATTGAATTGATTTGAAGAAATATTGATTTAATTTAAAGAACAAAACAAATAAAATTACTTGAATTAAAACAACTAATTAAGGTGAGTCAATCCTAGGTTGTCTCTTAGGCTTGATTGGATGTATTTGTTTTTCATTTGATTTTCTGTTCATCGGTTCAAGAGGTATCCATTAAATGAAATAATTCCTCAATATCATTCTCCGATTTAATCCATACACAATTTCAAGGCTAATCACCAATTCACTTAGAGGATCAATTAAATGAGCACTCCAAGGAATTGGATCGTACTAGCACTCAAAATGCGTCATCGTTAAAGTCGGTGAAGACAAAGAAGAAGATAAATCAAAGAAAGGAACTCTTAAAATAAAGGACAAATTTAAGAATTTAAGAACATCAAATAACATTCAATACAACTCATGCAACTCCCTAGGATCAACCCATAAAAGGTTAGCCCTCCATTGATGCTATTCTATCAATGGAAGCGGGTAATTGACTTAAAGAAGCGGGATTGAAGAAGAAAGAAAAAAAACATTAATCAAAATGAACACTCCACCGTTGTGTGATGAATTCACAAGTGCAGGTGTGAATAAATTCACACTATGATTCAACGGTATCAATGTGTGAAGAAAAGGGAAATAAAAAGTGAAGAAGAAGAAGAAATTTTATTAAAATACTAAATGTGAATGAAAAACTTACATTAGAGAAATTGACGATGCCATTACAAAACGAAAGCGGGAAATTACAATTGAAAGAAAAACATGGATTCAAAGGAAAATGTTAGATGATAATTTCATTCACCACCATCTCCTTATATAGGCATATTAGGAGCCTTAGGTCCACCCCCAAAATTAAATTCACCCCCCAACAATTAATAGAGTCAAAAGGAGGGTGAAGAATCAAAAGGAAATTGACGTTTCGAAGTTGACCCGGAAAACTGTCCAGATTCGTCCTCCATTTTGACGTGTGATTTTGACACTTCATATGGCCGAATCCGGTGGTGTCATAAATATACAATATCTTCTTCCATATGTCTTCTAGAATCTCTCAAAATCTCAGGAAATTTGGCTCAGCCGTTTGGGAGTTATGGTCGAAATGGTGGGACTGATTTC
Source organism: Viscum album (assembly GCA_963277665.1). Taxonomy (NCBI): domain Eukaryota; kingdom Viridiplantae; phylum Streptophyta; class Magnoliopsida; order Santalales; family Viscaceae; genus Viscum; species Viscum album. Next base: position 954,363,439 of record OY728145.1, read on the forward strand.
TGTGCATTAACGACGAGTCCACCATTTAAATCTTAACTTCATATCCCTTTATCATCATGAAAACATCAGAATTAGCTCCGGCCACAGTTGAATAAAATGATCCTAATATTTTTATCTTTCTACTGTATAAATTTGAGCTTCATTGGGCTTGGTTTCTGGGCCCCACATTTGTTTGATGGGCCTTAGGCCCATTATGCTTTTTTCAGCATGTTTCTGCCTTCAGGCGCAAAATTCTCCATCTTCCTTTGGGATTAATCCATCGGACCTAAAAGATAAAATGTTCCAAACAAAGTGATAAATCATATACCAAAATTTCAAATTAAAATGATGAATATTTTAATTTACACAAGCAAATTATTGAGTGGGCCCAAATTGACATTTTAAGCATGAATTGCACAATGATGGGAAATGAAGTTCAATTTCTGAATTGGACTAAAATTGATGTTTATGAACTTTTAAACACATTAATATTAAGAACTTAACAATGAATATTAGCCACTTTTAGTGACTAATCAACATGGGTTGATGACACTAGCATGCAACCCACTTGATTCGAGATATCAAGACAAAATGATTACATTACATGGTAAGCATTCGTAGGAGCTGACACGTCATTATGACGTTAACTTCTTTCTCTATGGGCGCCTTGGCATGTTTCTATAAACTAACCTTGGACTTTAGGCAGGCTCCACCTAATGCCATTGAAAAATAGACCTAGAGGGTCACACACTAAGTGTGTCGTAGTATCTTGGTTAGATATTCATTTAACAAGTTGAATAAAGATTATTCCCAATTGTGGTTTAATAATTATTCAAGGATGTCTGATCGCATTTGTTTAGACACTAGTTATTCTAGATAATATATTGTGGGTGAAATAATATATTTATTAGTGAATAATGCAGTGATATTTATTTAATAAATAAATAGTCATTATTCAAAGTCTAATAAATATGGTGGAGGGAATAAATAAAATGGAAAAACAAAAGTACAAGCCCTGTATATTAGTATACACACCGTGTAGTTTTTCTAGGGATTTGTGAGAAATAATATTATTTATTTAATTAAATAATATTAGTTGTAATTCTTCGAGTGCATGTCAAGTAATAATAATAGTAAACTTTTATTATTAGACATGGTGTCTTACTAAGAATTAAATGAAATGAATAAATGCTTTCGTGTAATTAATTCATTTTATTATTCTAAGTAAGTAAAATCTCAATTATATTATTCTTATGAGTCTAGCCATTCTTTGTGGTTGTGCACAAGAGATCTGGAAAAGTTCTCAAGCCAAGAGAGAATTCTTTTTCCACAAAAAAAGCTCTCAAGTTATGAGACTAATCATCCTCCACCGGATCAAGTAGAGCGCTTTGGAAGCGGCTCTCAAGGTGATTGAAGGCAGACATCGCAAGCGAAGGATCCTCCTCGCTAGCACCCGAAGATCCCTTCGACAACATCCAGAGATACGTGGAGCATGTGTGGATCACTGCTAGAGGAATCCTACACTTGGCTTCTACGACGCAATGGCGGATCACATCAGATCGTGACCGGAAACATCAACGAAGAGAGAATTACATCAAGGTAATTCTTGTCTTTTAATTAAATTAATTATAACCAACGCATGGTGATCCTCTCTATGGTTCCAGAAATCCCCTACTTTTCTTTCGTTCTTCGTTCTATTCTGAAAATCTGGCTTTTTATTATCATGACGGATCTCATATTGATCGTTGTTAATGACAAAATTAAAGTTGGGTACACCCATCCACGTGCTTCCGCTGCACCAAGAACCTACACTATAAATAATAGTGCAAAGTACAATGGTACTTGACACTATTCGCCCATGCATAAAAGCTGAAGCACTGTTGTTTTGGTGTCGGAACTAAGTTTCCAACCAAAGTTGTTTCATGTTGAAGAAGATTTTCCGGACAGAGTATTCTGATCAGAAGATCAGACATGAGATAGTTCAGATTACCGGACATAGTTTTATCGTTCTAAGGAAGATCATATTGAGTAATTGAGTAGAGTTTTTAAAAGGTGTAGAGTTTGTTAATCAAACAGAACAAAAAGTTTGATTCAGGCACAATTTCAGAAGTGGTGCATCAGATGGAGGCTACTGGATGCAGGCACACCAGGCGAAGTTTACCGGATGGACAAATCAGACAGAGGGCAGACCAGATGAGATTCCAGACAGACCTTAGGTGAAACAATTTGAATAAAGTTTCATTTTTGTTGCAGGTCAAATTTTGTTAGAAAAATTTGTAAACTGGCGGGAGTCAATATAATCATTCATATCGAGAAATAAAAGTTATATAACGGGAGTTGACACAAGTTGTATTCACTTCTTCATAATAGTTGATTTTTATAAACCCATGGGAATGACTATGACAAGAATATAAGTTCTCACATTGAGACCGAACCTTATAAATTGTGTGTACCATGTTTACTTTTCTATTTCTGCATGCACTCGAGTTTACTAAAAATTGATAAGGATGAAACTCTAACAATTTGCAAGGGTTAAGTTTACTAAAGTTGAAATTTGTAAAAAGACCACAACTGATTCAACCCTCCCCTTTCACAGTTGTTCTACAATCCTTTGGGACTTTAGAAACCAGTAAACTCGAGCATCATGGTTGATCTTCATAGACAACGTGGAATATTATCTCGTAGAAGATGTCAGGATCTCTAGTACTCTTCCTCCAATGTAGACTCCTCACTCCATCTTTCTTCACATCAACTTGTGATAATCTTCTTCAATCTTCTTATGTTTAAGAAAATGCACCATAACACGTGCACATAAATCTCCTAAAGCATATCAATCCATTCAATACATTCTAGATCCAACATGCTCCACCATGCATGCATGGTGTCATCAACTATTAACAATAAATCAAACACAACATAACAATGCAGGCCATGCATGGACTTTCAACTCCATGACATGCATGAGCACATCAATTATGCACATGCACCTTGATGGATGTGCAAACCTCACGTTTGGTACATAGGTTAGGGCAAGAGATCGATGAGTATTGTTGGTCTGGAACATCATGGTGGGGATATGGGGATAAATCTGAGATAAGATTGGGGACTTGTTTGGTGATAAAGTTGTTTATATTTTATTTTGTTTATTTTTGCAGTCTGCCATGTATATGATTGAATCGTTTAGGGAATTCCTTCGTATGCATGACTGATGCGTGACATTAATGACTTTCACTTGTCATATCATGAAGCTTCTATGAATGTTTTTGTTGCCTATTGTTACTGATCGCCACAATATTAAAGTTATAGACTCCCCAACGATGATCATAAATCCTTATCATTAGTTAATAGACTCTGCCATATGCCCCACGCAGGCGGTTGTGGTGGCAGGGGGTTTGGGGTTTGGGGCGGCGGTCGCGTGATCGAGTCCCTGAGTTGATTTTATTTTGCTACGTGTGTTGTAAATAAAAAAGTTTTAATAGACTCTAACATATGAGGAGACACTTTTGAGGTCACCATGGGCCTCCCTAATCAAGCCACATGGATGAGTTTGGGGTCAAGGGACATTACAAATGTCAATCCACCATCATCCAACACACTCACTACATTCAATTAAATATATATCAAAAAATAAAATTTTAAATAAAAAAATTATCATACTTTATAAAAATAAAAAAATAATGAATTTGAAATAAAAAACTATATGTAAAAATACATATGAATAATACTAATTATATATATATATATAATTTTAAAAAATATTTAAAATAAAATTTATCGACTGATTTTAAATTCTATTCCATTAAAATTATTTTTTAAAATTACACATCACCCGCATCATTTTATATATATATAAACCCAAAACATCAATAAAAAAACCATCATAAAATGTTGCGACTCCCCCTGCATTCTGATGGTCATTTGCGTGTTTGCCCCTTTTGATGGCCGCAAGGCCCCTGCAGCTGATCTACCGCCACATGTTCCTCTCTCTTCTCATCTATCCTGATGGATATTTTTCCAGCTACCATGGTTGGTGGGTGGTGCACCAACCATAGCCACCATGGAGGACTTCTATATTTAGGGTTGCACATTTCACATGTGCAGCAACTATTGTTTTGGCTGCCATTGGAGTTGGTGGCCACCATTTTTTGAAGTCCAAGGTTTGGTGGGAGGATTGGTGGGAGTTGTGTCAAACTTGACACCTCCCACCATGGCTATTTAAGGAGGGCCAAGGGTGCTTCCTCCATGATTAGATTCAAGCCAAGGAGGAGCTCTTTGAGAGAGGGCCGGGAGAGATCCATGTGATAGAAATCAAAGGGAGGTGTGGGAGGGGTCTTTTGTAATCCTTGTTCTTGTGAAATAAAGATTATTTTTCTTCCCATTCTTCTCCTATTATCTCTCGTAGTGGTCAGAGAACCACAACAAGTGGTATCAAAGGTGGTTCTGGTGAAACGACGGCGGGCGGTGGAAATTTTTCCGGTGGCTGGAAAATTCAAGTTGCCAGGAATCGTGTTTTAAAGGCATATTCTGAAAGCCCGTGTCAAGACGATTCCAACGGCGCAAACGACATCGAAAACGGAGCTAAAACGAGATTCCTAGGCCCGGTCAAAAATTGGTCAAACTTCAGGTGAACAGTACCCCTCACCGGAGAAGAAGGTACTGTTCCGGTGCCGGTGACTTTTCTGGCGGGTTTCCGGTAGATGCTCCGGCATGCCACGTCATCGCCACGTCATCGTCACGTCATCGGACGATCTCGACCGTTGATACTGTTTTGATCATAACTTGATCAATCGGTATCCGATTTCAATGATATAGAAGTCGATTCCACCATTTTCGACCATTCCGGACGCAACGGTGAGCTCCATTTTTCCTAATTATTCACCAATTTTTAACTGAATTGAAATCCAATGGAGGGATCATCCACATGAGGGATGATCATGTTGACTTCTTCGAACTACTCCATTTGGAAGTCTCGAATGGAAGATCTTCTCAATGCTAAGGATCTTTTTAACCCCATTGAGAATGAGGGAGTCAACCCTGATGCCACAAAGGAAGCAGAGTGGAAGAAGCTAAACAAGAAGATGATCGGCCAAATCTGCCAATGGATCGATCACAACGTTTACCACCATGTTGCTCAAGAGACTGGTGCATATGAACTTTGGACAAAGTTGGAAAATACGTACCAGTCAAAGACCACGTGAAATAAGATCATATTATTGAAGTGGTTGATGAATCTTCGACTACAAATTGGAAACTCTATAGCCGAACACACCAGCGAGTTCCAAAGCCCGGTGAACCAGTTGGTGGCTGCCGGTAAGACTCTAAATGATGAAGATCAGGCAAACCACTTACTCTGCACACTTCCCGATAGCTGGGATACGCTTGTCGTCTCACTCAGTAACTCGGAGCCTGAAGGAAAACTTACCATGGCGATGGTAAAGGATGCATTGTTCAACGAGGAATCCCGAAGGAAGGATGCGAGTTTCAACCAGACGCAAGCTCTCGTTCTGGAGAAGCGAGGGAGACAACAAGGAGGAGGTCGTGAGGCAGGAACCAGAGGTCGAAGCAAGAATAAAGGAAGGTCCACATATGGTAGGAGGCCAACATACAAATGCTACCATTGTGGCATGGAGGGACACATGAACAATAACTGTCAAAAGTTGTTACAAGAAAAGGGTCAAAGTAACAACCAACAAAGAAGAAATGAAGACGTGCATGTGAGTGTCACCGGAGAAGTTGTTATTTGCTCCAAAGACGAAGAAGAGACATGCTTTCATACATCAGGCCAAGACATAGAGTGGGTGGTCGATACTGCAGCATCGTACCACGTCACGCCACATCGTGAGTATTTCTTGACTTATCAAGATGGTGACTTTGGTGCAGTTAAGATGGGGAATACCAGTTCGGCGGAGATTGTTGGAATGGGTGATATCCAAGTCAACATGAATGTTGGATACACAATCACCCTGAAGGATGTTCGACATGTTCCAAGCCTTCGGCTCAACCTGTTATCAGGTATAGTCTTTGATCGACAAGGCTATGACAACATCTTCAGCAACGAAGCATGGAAGATGACAAAAGGAGCCATCATCATCACTCGAGGACACATATGAGGTATGTTGTACAAAACTCATGTGAAGATATGTGCAGACAGCCTCAACACGGTGGAAAGAGAGACATCATCTAATATGTGGAATAGAAGGCTCGTCCACATGAGTGAAAAAGGGTTATCTACCCTAAAAAAGAAGAAGTACATCAGTATTGACAAGGATTCATCACTTGATCCTTGTAAATACTGCTTATATGGGAAGCATCATAGAGTTTCATTCAATACTGCTTCATCACGGAGATCAGAGTTGTTGGATCTGGTGCACTCTAATGTATGCGGACCCATGGAGGTGGATACACTCAGAGGTAACAAATATTTTCTATCCTTTATTGATGATGCATCTCGAAGGGTGTGGGTGTTCTTCTTACGAACGAAGGACCAAGTACTAGAATACTTCAAAATGTTCCACGCCATGGTGGAGCGTGAAACCGGAAGGAAGCTAAAGTGTCTCCATCCAGACAACGGAGGAGAGTACACATCCATGGAATTTGATGCCTATTGCAGGATTCATGGCATCCGACATGATAGGACGGTCCCTCGCACCCCACAACACAATGGAGTTGCAGAAAGGATGAACAGAACCATCATGGAGAAGGTCATAAGCATGATGAGTTTGGCAAAGCTCCCTAATCCATTCTGGGGAGAAGTTGTTCAGGTTGCCTGCTACCTCATCAACCGATCACCGTCAGTCCCTCTTAATTTTGAGATTCCACATAAGAGATGGCCTGGTAAACATACCTCTTACTCTCATTTACGAGTATTTGGATGTTTGGAATTTCTACATGTATCTAAGGAGCTCAGGAAGAAGCTATACAGGAGATCTACTCCATGCATCTTCATCGGCTATGGATATGAGGAGTTCGGATACAAGCTTTGGGACCCGAAGGAGAAGAAGGTGATCAGAAGCAGAGATGTCGTGTTCCATGAGAACCAGACGATCGAGGACATTCAAAATCCTAGAATGACTCGAAGGGAAGGTGTTGAGGAATGAATTCATGATCCAACACCGGTACCATCACCACCTATCAATGAAGAGGAGGAGGTGTAAGAAGACTCATCGGTAGTGGACCAGGAGGCAGTGGAAGAGGATATTGAGCAGGGGGAGACTCAATCCTCTCCACAAGAAGTTGCAGAACCATCATATGATCTAGGTGATGTTGTGCCTCCCGAACCTAACATTTCACAGGTTCGAAGATCTTCATGAGGAAGGATTTCGTCAACAAAATATTCAGATTCAGAGTACTTGTTGCTGACTGATGAGGGGGAGCCCGAAGGATACCAGGAAGCAGTATCTCATCCTGAAAAACTCAAGTGGCTTCATGAAATGGAGGATGAGATGGAGTCTTTGATGAAAAACCAGACATACTATTTGGTGGAACTACCCAAAGGTAAGAAGGCACTAACGAACAAATGGGTGTTCAGGATGAAGAAGGATGGAAGAAAAAGGGAGGTCAAGCACAAAGCTTGGTTAGTTGTCAATGGATTTCTTCAGAAGAAAGGAGTTGACTTTGATGAGATTTTTTCACCAGTGGTAAAGATGGCTTCAATCTGAGTCATTTTCAGATTAGTGGCTAGCTTGGACTTGGTATAAGGCCCCATCCTTAAACCTTACTTAATCTTGAGTTATTACAAGATTACACATTAAGGATCTTTTCAGGTTTAGAATTTTAGAGAATTAGATCATAAAACTTTCATTACATTCCACATTTAAACAAAGTGGATACATAAAAGATAGTATTCATTTTTCCCATCAACGGAAACATATTTAAAATAAAACATAGATTCTTTCTTGACACTTCCTTGACACTATCATCATATCATGTACCTTTCCCTTGACCTGTGAAAAACATTTCAAAAACTTGGGATGACCATAAAAAGCTCAGTAAGGGATATAAAAATATGGAAAGGAAACATGAGTACATATATAGATAAGAATTAAATCATAATTTACCCACAAAACATAAGCACTTTAACATACCTCATCAAATCATGAATAAATCATAGAAATCATAAGACATAAAGGTAACTTGAGGCATTCATAACATTATTACATAGAGAGTAACACTCTTGGTTACGTTTGGAATACCCATCACAGTATATTCCCTAAATCTCTTTGGAGAAACCTTAACGTTTAACCCCTTCGCGTTACCCAATGCATTGGAGAGCTATATCGGGCTCACCCGCCCTTAGTTTATCACGGAACCACCCGTCTTTATAATAATTCCCAAGAACCATAACATAATCATATCACATAAAACATACATAAAGGAAACATAACATTTCCACATTTCAATCACAAGATATCAATACAACACATTGATATAATAGAAACATTATGAAAACCATTTTCAATACCAAAATAAAAGAAAAGTAAAACATGGTATTTATTTTTCTTTTAAAAAAGGGTATGGCTTGTAGAGGAAGTCGGAACTCAAATAATGGTCACGGCGGCGGAGAAGCCGTTGTCGCCGCATACGTACGACAAAAACATTCCCTTTTTTCATTTAGTAAAACACTTTGTATAAAAAATATTCCTTTTGGATAAACGTAAAATTCAAAGGGGTTTATACACCGTATAAAAGAAGGTTGTGTATAAAACAAAATATGCCTCAATGAAAGGAGATTGAGACAAGTCCCATACCTTGGGTCTGACTTGACTCGATCGTTCTTTAACGTCCTGAATAATAAACTTGAGTTAATTTCTACTTTCTTAAGAACCTTTTTCAAGTTCATTATTCCTTTTATATCTCTTATTACCATGTCATGAACACTATGTAATTATTTAAGTTAATAACGGTCGTTTTAACGATCATTGGTACTTGAGTCAAAAATAAACTCTTTATAATTACAAGTTGTTCATGTATCCATTATATCCAGAGTTATACACATGATGTAGATATCATATATATCCAGTATATACATGCATTTATAATATTACATAATGTTTAGAGGTAATAAATGAAATGCACCGTTCATGGAGACGGTAAGCCGTACGTACGCATGAACGCTACTTTCATTTCTATGTCATATTAATGGAATTAAAACTAAATGAGAGATATTTATATTTTAATTCCATAATTATATTCATCATTTAGATGTAACATAAATCATATATATCCATTATATATATGTACTTATAATAGTACATTACATTTGGGGATAAGAAATGAAATGCACCGTTCATGGATACGGTAAGCCGTACGTACGCATGAACGCTACTTTCATTTCTATTTCATATTTTATGGAATGGAATCATAATGATATAAAGGTATATTATAATTCCAGTATAATATCATATATAATATCATTAATTACATCCTTTATACGTCCCACATATGGCATTAACGAATCAAATCACTTTGAGGGGGCGGTAGTCCGCACTTCCTAAAATGAAGATATCGCGTTTACCCATAATGGAAACCATAAAGGTATGCCATAAAGGAAAAATACAGAAGCTTAAGTAAAACATAAACATATTATATATCATATATAAATATAGTGTGATCTTAATGGCCACCTTTGAAGGTGTTAAAAGAATATTGAACAATCATCATTTCGTGAGGCAGAAATTCTCCATCCACGGAAACAATATGTTCTTTAACCATTAGATGTAGGTTTGTGTAAGTGTAGCTCGAATACTTCTTATAAAAATATCCTATTATATAGAAGATACTGGTGTTGTTACAAAAGAAATGAATAAAAAGAGTTTAGGGGGTTAGAGAAGCAAAATAAAACATAAGAACACAAGAGAAGACACTACCTTTAAATCGGGTAACTCTTTTTGATTTGAGCTCAAAGGCTTCCTTGGGAAGACTTCTGCCCAAAGTGAGGCTTCTAAGAGTTAGATAGGGATGTGTAGAGATAAAATGGGCAGGGTTTGGCTGAGACAAAGGCTTTTGAAGTGTGGTTAAGGAGGTAGAGGTGGGGGCCTTTATAAGAGGAGAGGAGGGGCACTCTTGGAAAGTTATAAAAGGTTACTTTATTATCAAATGAGTTTCGGATTTTAAAGGTCCCACATTGATTTATTTCTAAGATAAGGTGATAAGGGTTCGAAATCCACCCATCCAATAGGTTTTTGACACGTGTAGGTCTTAGATTTTACATTATCTTTTCATTTTATTTAAATCGTTAAATAATGAGGTCATCGCTGCATCATCATGGTGTCATAAATAATTTAATTTATTTAATGTCTAAAAATTATAAAAAAAATACTATGATGTAGGAAATCTTTTTATATTTCCAATTACTATTTATAGTCAAAAATATGACTTGTATAACCCCATTTAAAAATTATTTTAGTAAAACAACTCATGTTTGTGTCATTTTTACTTTAACATTAAATTAAAAGATATTAATGTCATTTTCCTACCAAAGTGGCTCCATGGGGTCCCCAAGTTGAACCATGGATTGTCTTGGTCGTCCATGACACATCCAATAAGGGTAGGACATGTGTCAAGTTCATTTCATATTATTAAAACATTATTCTTACCTTAAATTACACTAATTACCTCTAATCGCGATTAAAAACTTAAAAGTTACTATTCACCAAAAAATTATTTTAATCTCATTGAACCACATTTTACTTCTTAATGACAACCATGTATGTCGGATTTTTGAAAATCAAAACACATAAGTGGCAAAGTTTCATTTAAATGAAAAATCAGTTTTTATAAGTACCACTTAGTGGTTTCACTATTCATCAAAAATTGAAGTTTTTCAGAAAAATACCAAAACTTCACCCTAAGATATATTTGATATTCTGAATTCAAATATGATGTCTATTTTAAAAAATTCAAAACATATAAGTTACATTAATTAATTTAATAATTAATTCCCACTGTCAGAGCAAATGGCGTATTTTTATGAAACAATAAGTATCAATAGATTGACACTAGTTTAAGTCCAATTTCAAAGTGAAATTGATTACAATGACCACCATTGGATTAAATGGTAAAAATATATTCTAATTGAACTTTAAAACCCATTAAAAATATAATCTAATCATATAAATAAATTAGATTAAAAAGAGGTTTTGAATTAAAATACAACATTTTTCACTATTCATTAAAAAATGAACTTTATCGGAAAAATACCAAAAATTTATCCAAAGTAAATTTCAATGTACCAATCATAAAGAATAAGTTTATTTTGACAAATATATCTTATAAAATTGTCAAAAGATATATTTAAAAATGGTTTTCCATCAAAAGGCAGTAAAACAATCTTTTAAAAATATTAGTGTATTTCATGCTTAAGATTGGATTTATTCTCATTTTAAGCCTCTAAAACGCTATCTAATTAATTAATAGACATAAAGAAAAATATCTATTATTCATTACTTACTAGGGATGTTACATCCTTCCCCCCTTTAGAAAATTGTGTCCCCTCAATTTATTTACTTATCGAATAAGTGGGGGTATTTATCCCTCATTGCATTTTCAGATTCCCATGTTGCCTCTTCAACCATATGGTTTTTCCAAAAAACCGTTACCTGGTGAATTACCTTATTTTGCAACACTTTCTCTCTTCGGTCAAGAATCTGGACTGGCTATTCTTCATAAGAGAGATTCTCTTCCAACTGAACTACCTCTGGGCTCAAAACATGAGATGGATCAGGCATATACTTTCTCAACATCGAAACATGAAAAACATTGTGTACCTGAGATAAACTTGGAGGTAAAGCCACTCGGTAAGCAACTGATCCAACTCTCTCCAGAATTTCATATGGTCCAATGAACCTTGGACTCAACTTTCCTTTCTTACCAAATCGCATCACACTTTTCCATGGTGAGACTTTGAGAAAAACATGATCACATACCTCAAAAGATATATCCTTCCTCCGGTTATCCGCATAACTCTTCTGCCTGCTCTGAGCTGTTCTCATGTGTTTCTGTATCAGCTGAACTTTTTCTGCCAACTCTTCTACCAATTCTGGTCTCATCAGCTTCCTTTCACCCACTTCATCCCAGAAAGCTGGAGTTCGACACTGCTTCCCATATAATGCCTCAAATGGTGTCATCTGTATACTGGAATGAAAACTGTTATTATAAGAAAAATCAACCAAAGAAATATGTTGGTCCCAACTTCCCTGATAATCCATTGAACAAGCACGTAGCATATTTTCCAAAGTCTGAATTGTTCGTTCTGATTGCCCATCTGATTGAGGATGAAAAGCTGTACTAAAATTTAATTCAGTACCCAACGACTTCTAAAGGCCTTTCCAAAAGTTAGAAGTGAACTTGGGATCACAGTCAGATACAATGGAGAGGGGAACTCCATGTAACCTGACTATCTCTTTAAGATACAAACGGGAAAGTTGATCTAGGGAAAAAGTATCTCGTATGGTAAGGAAATGAGCAGATTTAGTCAAGTGATCAACAATAACCTAGATTGCATTATTACCTCGAGGTGTCTTCGGCAATCCCACAACAAAGTCCATGGATATATTTTCCCATTTCCACTCTGGAACTGGTAAAGGTTGAAGCATCCCTTTCAGTAACTTCCACTCTGCTTTAACCTATTGACAAGTCAAACACTTCACTGTAAAATCAGCAATATCTCTTTTCATTCTATCCCACCAGTAATACTCCCGCAGATCTCTGTACATCTTAGTACTGCCAGGATGAACTGAAAATGGAGAACTATGAGCTTCACATAACAACTCTCTCTTCAACTGTGAATCACAAGGCACACACAATCTCTTCCCAAATATCAAAACAAAATCATTATCAATATTGAATTCAGGCAACTTACCCTTCTGAACCAGCTCTACCTTTTTCTGAAACTCGTTGTCTTGCTTCTGTGCTTGCTTAATTCTGTCTGATAGAGAAGATTTCACTGATACCTGAAACAAAATAGAAGAACATCCTGCACCAACAACTTCTATGCCAAAGTTCATCAAATCCTTAACCAAAGGATCACGTTCCAAACGCAACTTTTCTAATGAAGCATTACTTTTTTGACTCAAAGCATCAGCCACTTTATTTGCTTTTCCCGGGTGGTAATGAATTGTACAATCATAATCCTTGATTAATTCTAGCCATCTCCTCTGTCTCATGTTCAATTCTTTCTAAGTGAATATATACTTTAAATTTTTTTGATCGGTATATATTTCACATTTTACCCCATACAAATGATGCCTCCAAATTTTTAAAGCGAAAACAACAACAACTAATTCCAAATCATGTGTAGGGTAATTTACCTCATGAGTTTTAAACTGTCGTGAAGAATAAGCAATTACCTGATCATTCTGCATTAGGACACAACCAATTCCTTTCAATGAACCATCACTGTAGATAACAAACTCACCATTCCTGGAAGGTAGTGCCAAAACTGGAGCATTCACCAATCTTCTTTTCAATTCCTGAAAACAATCATCACATTCTTTTGTCCAGATAAACTTAACACCCTTCCGAGTTAGCTTAGTCATTGGACTAGATAACCATGAAAAATTTCTAACAAACCTTCGGTAATAGCCTTCCAAACCAAGGAAACTATGAATCTCAGTTACATTTGTGGGTCTTGGCCATTCTTCAACAGCCTTTGTTTGTGCAGGATCAACAGTTATCCCATCTTTAGAAACAATGTGACCAAGGAAAGAAATTTGTTGCAACTAAAACTCACACTTTCTGAATTTCCCATACAATTTCTTTTCTTTTAAGGTTTGAAAAATAACCCTTAAATGTCTTTCATGATCCTCTTTACTTTTAGAAAACACCAAAATGTCATCAATGAAAACCACCACAAACTTATCCAATAACTCATGGAAAATTCTATTCATTAAGTCCATGAATATACCAGGTGCATTGGTTAGCCCAAAAGGCATTACTACAAATTCATAATGTCCATATCTTGTACGAAATGCGGTCTTCGGAATATCCGCTTCCTTTACCTTCAACTAATGGTACCCCGATCTCAGGTCAATCTTGGAAAAATATTGAGCTCCCTGGAGCTGATCAAACAAATCATCAATATGAGGCAAAGGATATTTGTTCTTAACAGTGATTTTATTCAAGGCTCTATAATCAATGCAAAGTCTCATTGAACCATCTTTCTTTTTAACAAATAAAACAGGAGCACCCCATGGTGATGTGCTAGGTTGAATGAAACCTTTCTCTAATAAATCTTTCAATTGCTCCTTCAACTCTAAAAGTTCAATTTGAGCCATTCGATAAGAGGGTTTTAAAATTGGATTAGCATCAGGAACTAAGTCAACAGTAAATTCAACTTCTCGGTCTGGTATTATTCCAGGCAACTCATTAGGAAAAACATCAGGATACTCATTTACCACTGGCACATCATTAATCTGAACAGTTCCTTTATTTTCAACAATGTGTGCAAGGTAACATTCATTTCCATCTTTTACAAGTTTCTCAGCCTCTTGATAAGTTATCAACATTAAGGGTTCATTATTGTACACAAGTTGAAAGTCTTTCTGAAAAGAAACTTCTTTAGCTCTACAGTCAATCTTAGCATGGTAAATAGAGAGCCAATCCATACCCAGGATAACATCAAACTCTACTAGAGGTAAAACAATAAGGTTCGCAAGTAGGTTCTTTCCACGGATAAGGATAGGAAGATTCTTATAAATTATTTTTGCCTCAATATTTCCCCCAGGTGTTTTTACCACAAGTTCAGGAGTCATTTCTTGAGATGGTATTCCCATTTTACTAGAAAAGGTTTCAGAGATGAAAGAATGTGTAGACCCCGAATCAAACAACACACTGGCATAATCTGAAAAAACAAACAGATTACCTGATACAACTTCATTTGATGGCCCAACATCTGCTGAAGTAGTTGCAAAGGATTTCACCACCCCTTTCTGCTTGTAGTCTAACTGCTTCCCATCACTCAAGCTCTTTTTCGGACACTCATTTGCATAGTGACCCATCTCATTGCACTTAAAACATTTCACTAACTGTAAATCAAATTTGGACTTACCATCACCTTGATCTTTTTCAGTGCAATCACGAGCCTTATGTCCCATCTTACCACATTGGTAGCACTTTCTAGAATTCAGAAGACATTCCCCAGCATGCCTTTTACCACATTTATCACAAACTGGAAACTTAGTTTTCTTACCGTCAGACCTTTTTGAAGAATTAATTCCTTTCTCCTTCCACCTCGGTCTCTTCTTCTACTGGTTGTTATAGAACACTTGATCATCGGCAAACTCCATTTCCACCTTCTTAGCACATCGAACAAGCTTTTCATAACTTTTAAACTCACGAGAAGCCAATGCCCTTCGATATTTTGGCTTTAATCCTGAGTAAAAACGATTGATTTTACTATCAAGGTCTCGGATAAAATTTGGAGCATACCTTGCCAATCGAGTGAACCTTTCTTCATAGGCATCCACTGAGTCTTCATCTTGACTCAATTCCAAGAATTGTTTTTCCATCCTAAGTTGAACAACCTTAGGAAAATACTTCTCAAGAAACATACCTTTGAATTCATCCCAGTCGAGAGCATCAATCTCATCAGCATCCCTGATATTTTTAACCATCGACCACCACTGATCTTCCTCACCCTCCATATGGTAAATAGTAAGACTAACCTTTTGATTGTCTGAACACCCCATGACATCGAAAATCTTCTCCAGTGCTTTAATCCACCCTTCAGCTAGCACAGGGTCAGATGATCCTCTGAATGATAGGGGTTGTTGCCTCATGAAATGTTCCACCACTAACATGTTCCTCTGTGGTTAATCTGGATGATCTCATGCATGGATACCACCACTATTTATCGCTTTAGTCAACTGTGTCATTACTGCAACAAACTGTTCAGTTCCAATTCCGACCATCTCAGGATGCTGATTCGGAAGGTTATTTCCTTTTGTGTGCCTTCCTAGCACTGCTTCCCTATTTCCTCTGCGGAAAATCATTCTGAACAAACATGTTTTAGATGAAGCAACATGGTAATCTTCAAATGCTATATCATTTCAATTTGACCATAAAAAAATATTTTTGGATAATAATTTAATAGAATTCTAACTCCTAAAGTTATCTAAACCGACCTTTGATACCAACTATAAGTGCCCAACCTTAAACCTTACTTAATCTTGAGTTATTACAAGATTACACATTGAGGATCTTTTCAGGTTTAGAGTTTTAGATAATTAGATCATAAAACTTGCATTACATTCCACATTTAAACAAAGTGGATACATAAAAGATAGTATTAATTTTTCCCATCAACGGAAACATATTTAAAATAAAACATGGATTCTTTCTTGACACTTCCTTGACACTATCATCATATCATGTACCTTTCCCTTGACCTGTGAAAAATATTTCAAAAACTTAGGATGAGCATAAAAATCTCAATAAGGGATATAAAAATATGGAAAGGAAACATGAGTACATATATAGATAATAATGAAATCATACTTTACCCACAAAACATAAGCACTTTAACATACCTCATAAAATCATGAATTAATCATAGAAATCATAATACATAAAGGTAACTTGAGGCATTCATAACATTCTTACGTAGGGAGTAACCCTCTTGGTTACGTTTGGAATACCCATCACAGTATATTCCCTAAATATCTTCAGAGAAACCTTAATGTTTAACCATTTCGTGTTACCCAATGCATTGGAGATCTATATCGGGCTCACCCGCCCTTAGTTTATCATGGAACCACCCGTCTTCATAATAATGCCCAAGAACCATAACATAATCGTATCACATAAAACATACATAAAGGAAACATAACATTTCCACATTTCAATCACAAGATATCAATACAACACATTGATATAATAGAAACATTATGAAAACCATTTTCAATACCAAAATAAAAGAAAAGTAAAACATGGTATTTATTTTTCTTTTAAAAAAAAGGTATGGCTTGTAGAGGAAGTCGAAACTCAAATAATGGTCATGGTGGTGGAGAAGTCGTTGTTGCCGCATACGTACGACAAAAACATTCCCTTTTGTCGTTTAGTAAAACGCTTCATATAAAAAAGATTCATTTTGGATAAACATAAAATTCAAAGGGGTTTATATATCATATAAAAGAAGGCTGTGTATAAAACAAAATATGCCTCAATGAAAGGAGATTGAGACGAAGTCCCATACCTCGGGTCCGACTTGAATCGATCGTTCTTTAACGTCCTGAATAATAAACTTGAGTTAATTTCTACTTTCTTAAGAACATTTTTCAAGTTCATTATTCCTTTTATATCTCTTATTACCATGTCATGAACACTATGTAATTATTTAAGTTAATAACAGTCATTTTAACGATCATTGGTACTTGAGTCAAAAATAAACTCTTTATAATTACAAGTTGTTCATATATCCATTATATCTAGAGTTATAATCATGATATAGATATAATATATACCATATATATCCAGTATATAAATGCATTTATAATATTACATAACATCTAGAGGTAAGAAATTAAATGCACCGTTCATGGAGACGGTAATCCGTACGTACGCATGAATGCTACTTTCATTTCTATGTCATATTAATGGAATTAAAACTAAATGAGAGATATGTATATTTTAATTCCATAATTATATTCATCGTTTAGATGTAACATAAATCATATATATCCATTATATATATGTACTTATAATAGTACATTACATTTGGGGATAAGAAATGAAATGCACCGTTCATGGAGACGGTAAGTCGTACGTACGCATGAACGCTGCTTTCATTTCTATTTCGTATTTTATGGAATGGAATCATAATGATATAAATTTATATTATAATTCCAGTATAATATCATTAATTACATCCTTTATACATCCCACATATGGCATTAACGAATCAAATCACTTTGAGGGGGTGGTAGTCCGCACTTCCTAAAATGAAGATATCACGTTTACCCATAATGGAAACCATAAAGGTATGCCATAAATGAAAAATACAGAAGCTTAAGTAAAACATAAACATATTATATATCATATATAAATATATTGTCATCTTAATGTCCACCTTTGAAGGTGTTAAGAGAATATTGAACAATCATCGTTTCGTGAGGCAGAAATTCGTCATCCACGGAAACAATATGTTCTTTAACCATTAGATGTAGGTTTGTGTAAGTGTAGCTCGAATCCTTCTTATAAAAACATACTAGTATATGGAAGATACTGGTGTTGTTACAAAAGAAATGAATAAAAAGAGTTTAGGTGGTTGGAGAAGCAAAATAAAACATAAGAACACAAGAGAAGACACTACCTTTAAATCGGGTAACTCTTTTTGATTTGAGCTCAAAGGATTCTTTGGGAAGACTTCTACCCAAAGTGAGGCTTATAAGAGTTATAGAGGGATGTGGAGAGACAAAATGAGAAGGTTTTGGCCAAGCCAAAGGCTTTGGAAGTGTGGGTAAGGAGGTAGAGGTGGGGGAATTTTATAAGAGGAGAGGAGGGGCACTCTTGGAAATTTATAAAAGGTTACTTTATTATCAAATGAGTTTCAGATTTTAAAGGTCCCACATTGATTTATTTCGAGGATAAGGTGATATGGGTTCTAAATCCACCCATACAATAGGTTTTTGACAAGTGTAGGTCTTAGATTTTACATTATCTTTTCATTTTATTTAAATCGTTAAATAATGAGGTCATCGTTGTATCATCATGGTGTCATAAATAATTTAATTTATTTAATGTATAAAAATTATAAAAAAAATAATATGATGTAGGAAATCATTTTATCTTTCCAATGAATATTTATATTCAAAAATATGACTTGTATAACCCCATGTAAATTTTTTTTTAGTAAAACAAATCATGTTTGTGTCATTTTTACTTTAACATTAAATTAAAAGATATTAATGTCATTTTCCTACCAAAGTGGCTCCATGGGGTCGCCAAGTTGACCCATGGATTGTCTTGGTCTTCCATGACACATCCTATAAGGGTAGGATAGGTGTCAAGTTCATTTCATATTATTAAAACATTATTCTTACCTTAAATTACACTAATTACCTCTAATCGCAATTAAAAACTTAAAAGTTACTATTCATCAAAAAATTATTTTAATCTCATTGAACCACATTTTACTTCTTAATGAAAACCATGTATGTCGGATTTTTAAAAATCAAAACACAGAAGTGGCAAAGTTTCATTTAAACGAAAAATCAGTTTTTATAAGTACCACTTTGTGGTTTCACTATTCATCAAAATTGAAGTTTTTCAGAAAAATATCAAAACTTCATCCTAAGATATATTTGATATTACGAATTCAAATATGATGTCTATTTTAAAAAATTCAAAACATATAAGTTACATTAATTAATTTAATAATTAATTCCCGCTTTCAGAGCAAATAGCGTGTTTTTATGAAACAATAAGTATCAAAAGATTGACACTAGTTTAAGTCCAATTTCAAAGTGAAATTGATTCCAACAACCACCATTGGATTAAATGGTAAAAATATATTCTAATTGAACTTTAAAACCCATTCAAAATATAATCTAATCATATAAATAAATTAGATTAAAAATAGTTTTTGAATTAAAATACAACATTTTTCACTATTCATTAAAAAATGAACTTTATCGGAAAAATACCAAAAATTTATCCAAAGTAAATTTCAATGTCCCAATCATAAAGAATAAGTTTATTTTGACAAATATAGCTTATAAAATTGTCAAAAGATAGATTTAAAAATGGTTTGCCATCAAAAGGCAGTAAAACAATCTTTTAAAAATATTAGTGTATTCCATGCTTAAGAATGGATTTATTCTCATTTTAAGCCTCTAAAACACTATCTAATTCATTAATAGACATAGATAAAAATATCTATTATTCATTAATTACTTGGGATGTTACACTTGGATCTTGAACAGAAGGACGTGAAGACAGCTTTTCTTTATGGTGACCTCTCCGAGGAGATCTACATGAAGCAGCCTGAAGGATTTGTGGTTTCTGGACAAGAAAACCTCATCTAAAAATTGAAGAAGAGCTTGTATGGACTGAAACAGGCTCCCAGACATTGGTACAAGAATTTTGACTCATTCATGGTGAGTCATGGCTACAAGCGGACACAGGCGAACCAATGTGTTTACATCCAGAGATTTCAGGATGGTAACTTTGTTTCTCTTCTACTTTATGTTGATGACATGTTGATCATTGGGAAGGATGCAACGAAGATTTTCTAGTTGAAGAAGGAGTTATCCAAGTCTTTTGATATGAAAGACTTGGGTGCAGCTCAACAGATTTTGGGGATGCAGATCATTCATGACAGAAAGAGGAAGTTGTTATGGCTATCTCAGGAGAAGTATGTTGAACGTGTTCTGAAACGTTTCAACATGGACAAAGCCAAACCAGTAAGCATTCCTCTTCCCGGCCATTTAAAGTTGAGCAGGAGTTCATGACCATCATCCAAGGAAGAAATCAAGATGATGAAGATGATACTGTACTCCTCGGCAGTTGGAAGCTTGATGTACGCTATGGTGAGTACGTGACCTGACATTGCCCATGCAGTGGAAATCGTGAGTCATTTTCTCTTCAATCCCGGGAAGCAACATTGGGATGCTGTCAAATGGATTCTAAGGTATCTTAAAGGTACCTCAAAGTTATGTTTGTGCTACGGGGGAGCTGAACCACTCTTGTAAGGCTATACAGATGCAGATATGGCCAGAGATCCTGATAGCAGGAAGTCTACATCAGGATACATCTATACTTTTGTAGGAGGAGCTGTATCATGGAAATAAAAGTTGCAGAAGTGTGTCGCTTTATCCACAACGGAAGCAGAGTACATTGCTGCTTCGAAAGCTGGCAAGGAGATGTTGTGGCTAAAGCATTTTCTCCAGGAGCTTGGATTCAGCCAGAAGGAGTACAGGGTTCATTGTGATAGTCAAAGTGCTTTGGACTTGAGCAAAAACTCCACGTACCATTCCCGGACGAAGCACATCGACATTCGCTATCATTGGATACGCGAAGTGATGGATCAATAGCTGTTGCGACTTGTAAAGATCCACACAAAGGAGAACCCGACAGATATGCTGACAAAGGTGGTCGCTCGGGAGAACCTAGATCTTTGTAGATACTCCAGCGAATTGCAGCTGGAGGGGGATAATTGATGGATATTTTTCCAGATACCATGGTTGGTGGGTGGTGCACCAACCATATCCACCATGAATGACTTCTATATTGAGGGCTGCACATTTCACATGTGCAACAAATACAGTTTTGGCTGCCATTGGAGTTGGTGGCCACCATTTTTTAAGGTCCAAGGTTTTGTGGGAGGATTGGTGGGAGTTTTTTCAAACTTGACACCTCCCACCATGGATATTTAAGGAGGGCCAAGGGTGATTCCTCCATGATTAGATTCAAGCCAAGGAATAGCTCTTTGAGAGAGGGTCGGGAGAGCTCCATGTGATAGAAATCAAAGGGAGGTGTGGGAGGGGTCTTTTGTAATCCTTGTTATTGTGAAATAAAGATTATTTTTCTTCCCATTCTTCTCCTATTATCTCTCGTAGTGGTCAGAGAACCACAACATATCCTTCCATATCTACCTCTCAACTCGCCCCGATCTCACTTCTGGACCCATTGGTGGCTCTCCCGCCCATTGTATTTCATCGTTCCTCTTCCTTGTCGACACGGATTTCTTGGTCTTTCTCTCATCCATATCCCCAGTACCGAAGGCATTTAGGTGTCCCACCGCCAACAGAAACCCTGGCACTGAGGGTAGGTAAAGCGATTCGCCGCCCTGGCGCGCCTTCCAAGGCTAGGGTTTATGCCGACGTTAATGAAGTCTACCCCCGAGAGTACTGGGATTATGAATCCCTCGCTGTCCAATGGGGGTAATTTTCTGTACTGATATGTTGTTGAGTCCGAGTTAGATTTTTTTGTTGCCCTGCGATTATTCATTCATAAAACCGAGGAATTGGGAAGAAAAGAGAAATTTTGTTGGATTCGTTTCGTTCAGAGCTTTGACCATGCCAAATCTAGAGTATGATTTGTTTCATAAGCAGATGATGTGCAATGTTAATGTTTTTTTTCCTGTCTTATACTGATCAGTGGACTATTTCTCCCCTTCAGTATTCTTGCTCGGTTCTTTCATCTAAATGAAATGAAAATTATTTTCTTTCTGGTTATGTGTCTCCGAGAGGAAAGGAAACTCAGGAAGCTTGATAAGATGGATGAAAGAAACGAAAGCGACCCAAGACTTTTACACATATGATTATATGATTTTAACATAAATATCCAATAAACACAACCAAAGGATCCAAAAGGTCAGTGTCTTTGGATGACATAAAACATTTACATGAAACTAAAATACAAAATCTTTATTTTAATATCCATAATGAGATCCTAAATCCTTTTGAGGTTCTAATATTGTTTTTGATAACCTGAAGAATACATGAGCAAAATAGACGAGCTATAAAGCCCAAGAAATGAATAAACATGATAAAATAGAATAACATATGAGCCAAATGACATAACATGATATCATAAAGTACAAGGTATATGAATGATCACATGGATGCATGACATAAATAAGATGGAATCATAAGATCATGATGTCCTAGGAATGCGAAAACAACATAAAACATGACACCATAAGCATGAGTCAAGGCTCACTACTGAGGCATCATAACATGGTATACGAAGACCCATAATAGATTCGGTTTACCCCATAATCCCATACATATCATGCCATGAGATATAAACACTACCCAATGTATTAGAAAACTATCTGGGCACACCCATCATAACATGTACATGCAAACGTGTGCTACAAAAGGAAATTAAACATAAAGCATAAACATAAGAATTACCAATGGAAAGAAATGAGTTATATAATCATGTCTTATAACATAATCAAATAGAATATCTTAATGATTTCCATGAAAGAAGGGATTAAAGCATATTTGGATATTCTTCAATGAAGAATAAGCATAGGCCATGAAAAATGACGTCCCAGTGAAGTGAAGGCACGAAAAAGAGTGGATAAGTAACTTTGGAAATGTACCTATTAAGCGCGGTTTAGGGAAAAGGGTAAAGGGTCTTTAAAGAGGGGAAAACATAATAATTTCCATAAAACCATAAATGAACTAAAAATGGTTTTCCATAATAAAATGAGAAATTTTAGAAACCATAGATGGTTTAAAAACATTTTATAGAGTAGTACTTGAAATGAGGTAAGAAACAAAGAAGTTTTCTTTAATCGGGTTTGCTTAATGAATGAAATTGAGAAGGAAACCTCAAAACATGTATATCCCCAACAAAGGTAATAATTAGGTATATATGTGAGGGACACATATATAGAAAATATTAAAGCAATACATGAGAATAATAGTGTGATGATGTGAGTTTTAGAGTAAAAAGGCACGACCTAACATAAAGGATATATTTGTTTTATTATCAAGATTTTATGTTAATTTAGAGTCATTTAATTGACATATCGTTTTTGTTTCTACAGTTCCAAGCTCGTTTGTTTTGCAGTTCCATGGTCAGATTAATTTGTGGATGATTATGGAAGTTCTTTATGAAATGGATCCATACCTTCAAAAGTATAATCTTATGGAGTTAATGTGTCTCCAGAAGTTTAAAAGGTTCTTAATATTTGTTAGGGAGAAAAATAAACAGGAGAAGAAAAGCGGCAGTAAAATACGAGTTCTGTATTTGTATTCATTACCTGTAAAGCTCTGTTACAAAGAAAAGAAAGAGAGAAACACAACTAGCAGTAGAGTAGTGCCCGGGTTCCTTTAGAAGAAAGTGCTCCTGATTAGATCAGAAAGAGGACCACCTCTCTCTCCTACGACTGTGCCCACAACCCGTTGTAACTGAAATATTCTCTCCCGATACCCTACTCAACAGATTGTCCCCACTTATTAAAATAGTCTCCCGGTAACCGCCTATTGCCCCTATTTACCATCTTGCCCCGTTGTTGGTAAGTGTGTAATAGGGGGGTTTTGACAGAATTTTACTAACATTTCGCCCCTCAAGAGACACCTTGTCCTCAAGGTGAAAATTAGAAAATTTCAAACCAATCATCGCGGTGTCTTCCCAAGTTGCTTCTTCCCGATGCCTCCCTTTTCACTGTATAAGCCAGAATCCTTGTGGAAGTCTGGTCATTGGCTTGGTGGCCAGCACATTTTCTGGTTCAACCGCTGTTGGACTAACATAATCCAGAATTTTGGGTAGGGCAGTCTGCACGTCAGAATTTCCCACTGCTCATTTGAGCCGCGACACATGGAAAACAGGGTGAACTCGAGTAGTTTAGGGGAGGTTAAGCTTAGCTGTGTTTCCCAGTCATTCTTGGATCCGGTAGGGGCCATAATATCTCGCTGCGAGCTTCGGGTGGAGTTTATAAGCCTTGGAAGTCTGTACATTTGGCCTTAGCTTGACATATACAGATTCACCCACTTCAAAGGAAACATATCTCCGGTGTTTGTTGGCATAGTAAGTCATCAACTGTTGTGCACGAGTAAGATTCTGTTGTAATTGGAGTAAAATTTGGTCCCACTCTTCTAGGGCCATAGCGACTGCATCCACTGGTGTGTGTCATCCAACCAAGCACAAAACCGGAGGGGGTTTCTTGCCATACATGACCTCAAAAGGGGAGAATTTAGTAGATGTATGAGGTGTGACATTATAACAAAACTCAGCCTAAGGAATACATGGGGCCCAAGATAGGGGCATTCGGAAGCAAAGCATCGGAGGTAGGTTTCCAAACATTTATTAACTATTTCCGTCTGCCTATCCGTTTGAGGATGATAAGAAGAACTCATCTTCAACTTGGTCCCCTCCATGCAGAACAATTCCTTCCAAAAATTACTTACAAATATGGGGTCTCTGTCACTAATTATTGAACTTGGAATTCCATGTAAGGGACCACTTCTCGAACGAATACCTATGCTACTGATTTTGTTGTATGCGGATGTTTCAATAGCACAAAATGTGAATATTTTGAAAGTCTATCCACCACCACAAAAAATACAAAGTAACCTTGTGATTTTGGAAGCCTAGAGATGAAATCCATGGATATATCTTCCCAAACTTGCTCCAGTATTGGAAATGGTTGTAAAAGCCTCACAGGAGACAAAGACTGACTTTTTTGACGTGGACAGGTTTCACATTCTTGGACAAATTGCATTATTTGTCGTGGCATCCCCTTCGAAAATAATCCTGTCGCTAACCGATTATAAGTTTTATGAAAGCCCACATGTCCCCCAACCACTGAAGAATGATAATAGTGGAGGAATTTTGGTATAAGAGTGGATTGGCTGGACAAAACCAGTCGTCCCTTGTTAAATAGAAGCCCTTCATGCAAGCTGTACCCTGGGTATGCTTCAGGCTGCCTAACGATAGTGTCTATGATTTTTTCAAGGGCTGGATCTTGCTGTATTTCCCTTTTTACGACCTCCTTCTCCAACCAAAACAACTCCAAGAAATGGAAGATCAAAGGGGAGGCAATGGAACATGAAGTTGTTTGTTTCACATGTGGTAAGATGGGTCACTAGAAGAAAAACTGCACCCAGCCAAGGAAGCAAGGGGAAGCTTCAGGTGCGTTTGTTATCGAGTGCAATTTATCTATTTCTACAAATTGGGTATTGGATACGGCTTGTGGTACTCATATATGTATTCAAATATAGGAACCAAGTAGATTCAGGAGAATTGACCGAGGGGCGGTAGATCTACGAGCAGCCGACAAAGCTAAACTTGTTGTTGTAGCTATCGGGGACTACCACCTCACGTTGTCGACTGAGATGATCTTGGAGTTAAAAGGGTTGTTATTATGTGTCTTCTGTGACCAAAAACATTATTTCTGTATCCAGACTACATACAGATGGATTTTTTTTCAAGTTCAGAAATGAATGTTTCTTCTTTTATAAAGATAACATTTGTTTTGGCAGGGCACATTTATACAACGGTCTTTACGTGTTGGATTACACAAACCAAGTAATGATAATCGATAACAAAGATACTTCACATGACTCATACCACACTCAACTTTGATATCACCAGCTAGGTTATGTAAATGAGAAACTCCTGACAAAGTTACATCAAGATGGATATTTAGTGTAGCGTCCCAGTTCCGGGTGCCACTCAACGGGTGCCCCGAACCCGGTTCGCCACGTGACCTTAAGCGTGTTTCCCCAAACGCCAGAGGCTGCCGACTAGCAACAAGGGCCCGGGTCTGATAGTGGGGAAACTATGCCCTCATTTGTCAAAGTGTAGCATAGCGGAATACCAAATAAACATACAACAAATAGCGGAAGTAGTAATCCATACACAACTGAAATAAACAACAGTAGTGGATATAACCAATAGTAGATAACTAATGATGCTACATGTCTTAGGTTCTAAGAAAACAACCAGAACATGTTATACATCAATACAGTACAAAAAAGCAGAGTACAACAAAACAAGCAAAACAACTGGCAGCGGCATCGCGAGCCTAGGCTCGTTCCCATTCCCTCCTACTCCTCAGCAGCAATCATGTACCTGTATAGGGACTCTTTCCCCTATCTACACCTGCAAAAACGTAATCTGTTTGGGCAGAAAATCATGTCCCAAACAGGGTGTGAGAAATATATCTCAGTAGGCACCCACCAAAGGCCCGTTCCCAACTGCGTGTAAGCATGAAACAACCTTGTGAAATAATAAAAAAAATGCAATAAACCAAGCAGTACTCAAAAGTAACTAACTTACCAGTTATATTTCCATTTAATTATTTATTTAATCCATTTAATTTAGTATCATTCTGTGCTCAACAACACCAAGCCCTCAGGCCAACCTGTAACTCTCCCTCAGGCTAATATAGTGAATAACGCCCTTAGGATATACAGAATCCAACCCGCAGGTATTGCCCTTAGGCGTAACAGAAATTGCCCTCAGGCGTAGGAAGTGTCGCCCTCAGGCACAGAAGTCAACCCCTTAGGCACGAAAGGTTGCCCTCAGGAGAAATAGAGCATCTTCCTCAGGCTAAAACAATCACGCCCTCAGGCTAATACAGTACAATGCCCGTAGGCTAATCACAACAACGCCCTCAGACTTGTTTGTAAAGTCTATGCACAAGTGGAAGGTTTGGATTTTGAAGAAACCATTTCTCCCGTTGCAAGATTACAAACTATTAAAATGTTTCTAGAAGTGGTTACACATTAAAATTACATAGTTCATCAGATAAATGTAAAGTTAGTTTTTCTAAATGATTAAATCGAATAATAATTTTACATTGAGAAACCTTGCGGGTTTCTACTTAATAATGATGGAAACAAGGTTTGTAAATTGAATAAATCCTTGTATGAGTTGAAATAATCCCCACATGTTTGGTATTCCAAACTTAAAAATTGATTAGGAATATTGAATTTTTCTAAAGGAAAGGTTGATAAGAACTTATATGCGAAAGAAGTTAACTTTATCACCCTAATTGTAATTGTTTATGTGGATGGTATAATTTTTGCTGGAGATGAAGAAAAAGTTTGAAAAGAATTTGTTGAGGAAATGAAGAATAATTTTGATGTGTTAATGTTGGGATAATTAACTTTATTCCTAGTATTAAAATTTCAACAAAAAGAAAAATACATTTTTCTATCTTAAGAAAAGTATACTAGGGAATTATTTTAAAAGTTTAGCATGTCAGAATCTAAAGAAGTCTTTACTTCTATTTCAGTTGGGATGAAGATGAGTAAAGATGAAGCTGGGAAAAGTGTGAATCAAAAATATTTTTGAAAATTGATAGGAAGTTTTTTTTACCTTACTGTTTCAAGACCTAGTATTGTTTATGTTGTGAATTTATGTGCCAGATATCAGAGTGATCTGAAAGAATCTCATATGTTAACAGTAGAGAGAATTATGAGATATGTTAAAGGAACAACTTCACATAGGATATTATACAAAAGAAGATGTCAAATGAACTTTCATGGTTATATTGATGAATATTGGGTTGGAGATTACAATGATAGAAAATCAACTTTTAGAGGAACATTTTTCTTGGGAGAATGTTGTGTGAGTTGGAATAGTATGAAATAGAGTTTAGTAACTTTGAGCACAATGGAATCATAATATATTTCATCTACACAAACTTGTGTTCAAATGTTGTGGATAAAATTTCAGTTGGAAGATTTGAAAGTTAAATTTTTTAAATCATTGAAGATACTTTGTAATAATCATAGTGTAATTGAACATTCAAGATCAAAACACACTAATATTAATTTTCACTTCATAAAAGATAAATTTTTTGATGGAGATGTTTTTCTGGAATATATTTCAACTAAATATAAAATTTATGATGTTTTCACAAAAGTTATGCCAAGGGATAGATTTGAATAATTAAGGTTGTAACTTCATGTTCAGCCTCCACCAAAGACTTTATAAACATCTCAACGAAGTCCCCCACTGCGCTTTTTATTATGTTGACAAAGAGGGAGAATTTTTACAACTTTATCCTAGAGGGAAGTACTCTCCTTACTTAAATGAATCTGAAGTTGTGGTTATCATAAAATGGGTGGAGAAAGAAAAGTGAGAGTAAAAGATAAAAGTAAGGGGAAGTTTATGTTTACATGGAAACAAGTTTTCATGTCATTGAGGGATGAAATTCCTTAAAAAATATTATGTTATCTCATAGTGTGGTGTCAGAACACTCTCTTTTGAGGAATTCCATGTTTTGGTAACTGTTAAAAAATGATTTTTGAAAAAGTTTGAGTGTTGAAAAATGATGAGTTGAAAAATTTATTAACAAGAGTTGTTAAAAAATAAAAATGGGGAGATTGAAGACCCTTTGGTATGTTTTTGTTTTTATAAAGTTTTTGTTTTTATTGAAAACTAACTTTTTGTAGAGAATGTTTTTGTAAACTAGGTGAAATATGTGTTGCTAAAAGTTTATATATTGTTTTTTTGAGAAGTTTCTGAAAATATATATAAAGAAAGTGTTTTGAAACGTTGGAAATTAGATGCTCTATCAGACGATCGATCGACCACAGTCCATCAGATTGAGATTTTGATAAAAAGTCATAAGTTGTTGGAAATCAGATTTAGAAAGTTTGTTATGTTTCTGAGACTTGAAATGATGGAAATTCATAGAAATTTCCAAATAAAGTCAAATGATGATTTTTTGTTCTTTAGAGTTCCTAAAACACCATTAATAAGTCATGATACAATATGAAGTTTGTATAATAAAAGAGAAATGAAAATTTCTAGAGTTTCCAAAATTGAAGTGTTATGGGCATAGTCTATCGAATCTAGAAGCACCAGACGCAGAAGTTGTCAAAAGACTAGAAATATGAATTTAAAAAAGTTCTAAGACTTGTAAAGAATAAAGGAATATGTTGAACCTCCCCGGACATAGGTTTTCAAATGCAGAGATTTGGATGTAGCTCCTATTGAAGAATACCAGACAAAACAAATTCAAATAGAGCGTTGTTAGATGGTGGATTTTCTGGACTCAGAATTTTGGACACATTCTTCTGAACTGAGAAAGCATAAGAGAGATAGAATTTTGAAGTTGCTGAAGTTTGATAAATTTCAACCTTACCAATTGGACACACTTTTCAGATAGAAGTTTCAGACCAAGTTTTTGTAAGAATCTCCAAATTTGTTGTTGTTGTGTTTTTTTGTGGTTTTGAACAATGCAAAAGAAATTTAAAGTAACTCAAGAAATCAGATTTTAATATTTGAGTAGAAATAAAGGGGGAGATCGAGTTTGTAATTGGATGTCATTCTCCAGACAAACAAGATTGGAAGTAATTTTACTGAGTGTCCAAATGAATTTGAGAAGACAAAATCACCGAAAAAAGAAAAATTTAGATGTGTTGAAGTTGCCACTAGACAATTGTTGCAGGCAACTGAAGTCTTTAAAAGTTACAACAATGTGGTCAACCATTTTTAGTTGGCTTGGAGAATCAGAGTGAGAAATCATTTATTTTCTTTCAGTGTTTGATGTTTTTTTGTTTCAATAGGTCAAGAGAAAAATATGTGAGTTATTTAAATTGGGTCAAGAGAACCAGAATGATGAAAAAAGTTCTGGACTGAGAGGTTTCGAATTATCAATTTCTAGATAGAGCATTTCCAAAGTTCTTATTCAAGTAAAGTTGAGAATTTAGATATTATAGAGAATTCAAGAAAATTCAAGAATACTCAAGAAGAGTTGAGAAGCATCCCAACTAAATTCAAATGAATGTGAAATTTAGAGTTATGAAATTTGAGTGAGCGGGAAATGAAATTGGTTCCCCACCTTTTCTATTTCTGGAGCACCTATATGTTGGATTTGGTGGACTGAGAACCAACTACTTTATACTTTATTCATTAATAAATACCTTATCACGTCTTGATTATTCTTATGCATGACAATGCATGTGATAATGTCC
Organism: Viscum album; assembly: GCA_963277665.1. Taxonomy (NCBI): domain Eukaryota; kingdom Viridiplantae; phylum Streptophyta; class Magnoliopsida; order Santalales; family Viscaceae; genus Viscum; species Viscum album. The sequence continues at coordinate 954,393,807 of OY728145.1, forward strand.
TAAGGATAGTTGTTTCACTAAAGGGTCATAGTGAATCTCTACTATGATGAGAACCCGGAAGTGCCATAACACTATTCTTGAATATATGTTTTATGACTGGATGATGTTATTTGAGGGACACAAATAATACAGTCCATTAGGGGTGATGACTCATAAAACTTTGAGGCACCTTCTCATGGTGTGCGTCCTTGGTAGTATCCAGGAGGACATTATGAGAACGAGACCTTCAAGTAGGAAATCCATATTTCATAGTGTCATCGGATGTTCCTATCTATGGATGTGTGTATTTGTCCTTAGAGTTTAAGATTATTATTAATGAGTATTATAACTCACGCACTTAGATGTATTGATGAAAACTATGACGACGCACTATTCGCAGCGAGGTAGGATATGTTGGGTGAGTCAAGAGTAATACTAGATTAATAGATAATGCGAGAAAGGATTTGTCCCTTCTGTTCCATAACAAAAGTTGATATCTCAGGCCCTTTGATGGAATTGATATAGCCTAAATAAATCCATGGCCATGGTGAGGAATGAGAGAGTTCAATTCTAGGAAGTCAAAGAAAGAATAATCGAGCACATGGGTTGATGACACTAGCATGCAACCCACTTGATTCGAGATATCAAGATAAAGGGATTACATTACACGATAAGAATTCGTATGAGGTGACACGTCATTGTGGCGTTAACTTCTTTCTCTATGGGTGCCTTGGCATGTTTCTAGATGCTAACCTTGGACTTTAGGTAGGCTTCACCTAATTCCACTGAGAAAGAGGCCTAGAGGGTCACACACTAAGTGTGTCCAACTATCTTAGTTAAATATTCATTTAACAAGTTAAATAAAGATTATTTCCGTTTATGGTTTAATAATTATTCAAGTACGTCTGATCGCATTTATTTCGACACTAGTTATTCGAGAGAATATATTGTGGGCAAAATAATATATTTATTAGCAAGTAATACAGTGATATTTATTTAAGAAATAAATATTCATTATTTAAGATATAATAAGTGTGGTAGAGGGAATAAAGTAAATAGAAAAACAAAAGTACACGCCTTATATATTAATATACACACCATGTAGTTTTTCTGGGGATTTGTGAGAAATAATATTATTTATTTAATTAAATAATATTAGGTGCAATTCATTGGGTTCATGTTAAGTAATAATAATAGTCAACTATTATTTTTAGACATGGGTTCTTACTAAGAATTAAATGAAATGAAAAAAATGTTTTTGTGTAATTAATTCATTTTATTATTCGAAGTAATTAAAATCTCAATTATATTATTCTCATGAGCCTAGCCATTCTTTGTGGTTGTGCACAATGGATCTGGAAAATCTCTTAAGCCAAGAGAGAATTATTTTTCCACTAAGAATGCTCTCAAGTTATGAGAGTGATCCTCCTCCACCGGATCAAGGAGAGCAATTTGGAAGTGGCTCTCAAGGTGATAGAAGGTGGACATCACAAGATAAGGCTCATCTGAACTAGCACCCTGAGATTCCTTCAGCAATGTCCAGTGATATGTGGAGCATGTGTGGATCACTGCTAGAGGAAGCCTACACTTGGATTCTATGACGAATGACAGATCACATCAGATCGTGAATGGAAACATCAATGAAGAGATAATTCCATCAAGGTAATTCTTGTATTTTAATTAAATTAATTATAACCAACATATCATGATCCTCTCTATGGTTCTGGGACTCCCCTCCTTTTCTTTCATTCTTTGTTCTATTCTGAAGATCTGGTGTTTTATTATCATGACGGATCTCAGATTGATTGTTGTTAACGACAAAATTAAAGTTGGGTACACCCATTCATGTGATTCCACTGCACCCAGAACCTACAAGTGCTATCATAGGGGTCATATCATTGATTATAATTATTTAGTTTTTCATTAATGATTTACGCATTTAATAATTTAGTTGTTTCAATTCAAGTTAATCGTTCTGCAAATCTGAATCATGAGATCTATTCCTCCTCTTTCATTTCTCGTTCACCATACAGAAACGATATTTTCTTTTAATTTTGATTAAAATAAAATAGAGGATCTCATCTGGAGGTGCCAAAGCTTCCTGCCCATACAACACCAGAACACACGAAATGTATTCGGCAGTACACTCCATGTAGTATAGGTTCCATGCACCAGGACTGGTCTGCCAAACCAAGTCATGTGTTGGAGTCTATCTAAGTCTTAAATGGCTCAGTGTGTTGACTAGTAATAGGTGGCACACGGTTTCTGGATTACACACCGTGTGGCCCACTGGACACGGCGTGTAGTCCCTTTGGGTTAGGGTTGGACCGTGTACCTCGTACACGGCTTACTCGGCTGGAGACCGTGTAACACAGACACTATATGGCATGTGGTCCACTAAACACACAATATACTCATCTAAATTACACAGATTTATTAAAATTTATTATTATATTATACAAACCCTTGATACATGTACCATGGTGTGGGCGCAAAGCTAAGGCACAACACGTGATAGGTGTTTTATATTTATGTGTTTAATTTAACATATGCATAATGTTCATTTCTACTCATTGGGTAGTTATGAACATGAATTCACTGGGTTTCCTCTAAGGTATAAGTTATGTACAAAGATAATTTTAAATGAATTTATTTGATTAAAATTATGATGGATGAGAATCTCAAGGAAATTTAGAAAAGGGTTTAATATAAAAGGATTGATTAATTAAAGATAATTAATTGATTTGAGCATGATTTATCTTAAACAAGAACGATTAAAGAATTTAATTCTAGTTTTATTTATGCGTAAATATCGTTTCATGCATGGATGATCAAGAGCTAGACCAGTACCTTTGTATGTGGATGGTTTCTTTTAATTTATTTATTTAAATTAAATTTGTTGGTCTGCAAGCCTTCTCCTCATTAATATGTAGGATCTACATTCCCAAGGTTTATTTTATGTAAAACCCTATTTTACCCCTCACCTGTGAGTGAGATAAAAGCATATGTAATGGATGAAGCTCCCAAGATAGTGGAGGCAGCTCAAGTTAGGAGCCAAGATGAAACCAATCCATGGAGATACAAAAGTGGACAAGTGGAATGTTGTAAACGCGGACCCAAAAGGTTCAAGGTGTTTCTCCCCTAGGTCTTGGGTTAGTTTATCAACTGCTAGATAAACTTACCAATAGAACAAGATCATGATCATGCCATTTATTTTATTTCTGTCAGTTGCATAGTTTTTTTAGTGTGGGTGTGTTGTCATGATCACACAATTAATGAATTAAACAAACATGAAAGATGAAACTAAAATAAGACCAGATTATGTGTAAATATTATCTTAGACATGGTTAATCACTTAAGTATATCCCACTTAATATTAACAATCATGTAATAAAGATAATAAAATGGCATTTTACATATAAGGATAAAATTCCTCAAAAATATATTAAGTCGGTATAGCCTTCCATAATCTTAGTTAGAATCGAACCATGGCTTAAAGTGCTTGACCAACCCTAGTAAGGGTGCTTCAATTATTGGTGAATTCTAATTCAAAGTTTTGGGTTGACTTGACTTGGTTCACATCAAGGTTTGACTACCACGGTAGGACTTGGTGTGACCAAGAGGCAAAGGTTGAGGAAATCCAAAATAAAAGGATTTCAGGATTGGGGAGTCCACTCAACGGATCAAGGAACTACGAGTTAATGCAGTTGACACTTGGAATGCCTACATAAAACTCTTCAAGTTGCTTGACCAACCCTAGTCAAGGTAATTTGAAGGGAAATATGGATCATTTCTACTAGAATATTCAGGTAACAAAATATTATGAAGTCAATGGTGAGGGCTACTGGATTTTGATAAAATAGTGGGAGACTAATGAGTATTAATTTATTTATTTGTCTTAGTTTCATCATGATAAAATAATAAATCTTTTCTCGTCTTAATTTGTAGAAACGAAAAGAAAAATGACTTCAAACATATCATTGAGAACCATACTTGATAAGGAAAACCTTCTCACCGGCACTAATTTCCAAGAGTGACAGAGGCATTTATGCGTCATCCTTCGCCACAAGAGAAAATTGTATGTGATGGAGGAGCTTATTCCAGTTACACCTATAAAAGAGGCTAGTGATGAGGAACTATCTCTCTATATGAAACATATGTATGATGCCACAGATGTCCAATGTTTTATGTTATCGGTCATGTCTAATGAAATTTTGAAGCAACATGAAAACATGGGCGTGTATAGCATGATGTATCACCTTAAGGATATCTATCAAGATAAGGAGATATAGGAGATATATGATATCTCCAACGATTTGTTTACAACTAATCTTGGAGTGTCTATGCCAGCTAAGCCTCATGTAGTCAAGCTTATTGGCTACATTGAATGCTTGGACATCTTAGGGATTAAGTTCTCGGATGAGTTGTGCACATATCTTATCCTATCATCACTGCCCAATACCTTATCTAGATTTATTGTCAACTAAAACATGAGAAACAATGAGAAGAGTCTATCAAAACTTCTAACCTTAATTTGCTAGGTAGATAAGGACATAGGGCATGACAAACCTACAGTCCTTATGGTGAATAAGAAAAGGAAGGACAGGGCAAAGGGGACAAGGATTTATAAATGGTATGAAGCCCATGAGAATCATCCCTCTAAGAAGGTGAATATCCAAAGGCAGGGAAATGAATAGGAAGTGGTGTGTTTTTCATGTGGCAATCCAGGCCACTGGAAGAGGAACTGCACCCAGAAGCATGGGGATTCTAAAGGTGCATTCATTATCGAGTGCAATCTTTCTATTTCTACGCATTGGGTATTATATACAACTTGTGGAGCTCACATCTGTATTCAAATGCAGTAACCAAGTATATTTAGAAATTTTTCCAGAGGATAGGTGGATCTTCATGCTACCAGTGGCGTGAGGCTAGCTGCATTAGCCATTGGCGATTACCATCTCTCATTTCCAACTGGGATGCTTTTGGTTTTACATAACCGTTATTATGTTCCTAGTGTTACCAAGAACATAATTTATATATCATGTTTGGATATGGATGGATTTATTTTCAAGTTTGTAAATAAGGGTTGTTTATTTTATAAGAACAACGTATGTTATGGTATGATGCATTTAAATAATGGTTTGTATGTATTAAATTACTAAAACCAGGTGTTAGAAATCGATAAAAAAACAAACTCACATGACTCATACAACACCCAATTATGGCATCACCGTCTTGGTCATGTAAACAAGAAGCGCTTGACAAAGGTCTGCCAAGATGTTTATTTAGACTCTACTGAGCTAAAACCACTTGATAGATGTCACACTTGTTTACAAGGTAAAATTACCAAGGTGCCTTTCGGTTGACAGGGTGAAAGAGCCACAGAGCTTCTAGGATTGGTACACACAGATGTGTGTGGACTATTTCCAGTAGAATCTAGAGGTGGATATTCTTACTTCATTACTTTTACTGATGATTTGAGTAGATATGGAAATATCTACTTAATGAGGTATAAGTCATATTCCTTAGATAAATTTAAGGAATTAAAGAATGAATTAGAGAATCATCTTGGTAAGAATATAAATAAGCTTCGATCGGATCGAGGTAGATAATATTTGAACCAAGATTTCATCGACCTTTTACAGGAGTCTAAGATTTTATCTCAACTCACTCCTCCTTATACACCATAGTGGAATGGTGTTAGTGTCACACCCCGACCTCATACTCTATTTTATTTTATTCTTCCCAGGGTCTCACATCATTGGACATGTTGAGTTTGGGGTCCCGATTTGAAATTTTTGAAGTTTAATAATTTTGATGGCTTTCAGACTAGTGTGCGAGCACCGCATGGTTGGCGGTGACCATGCGGTCGCCCAAAGTGCTCATGCAGCTCTCTAATGTTTAAAATAAATAAAATTTTATAAAAATAAAATGGGTTAAACATTTGTTCCCTAATAATTATATTATTATTATGTAGATATTGTTATTATTATTATTAGAAGTGTTATTATTGTCATTAATATTTTTTTAATATTAAATGGTTCTTAAAAGTGTTCTTAATATTTTTATGAGTAAATCATTATTGATGGTGTGATTATTTAAAATGATTTATTATTATTATTGTTAAGAAAATTATTAATTTTGTTTTGATTATATAATTATTAATATTCTTATAAATATTTTCATTAAAAATTTGGTTATTAGTATTATTAAAGTGGTTAATATTATTATTATAATTATTATTCTTATTATAATTATTGCAATTAACATAATTATTCTTCTTATTTTTATTATTATTAGTAGTATAATTCTATTAAGCAAAAAAAAGAGAATTGAAACCCTAGGGGGGTGTCGCCCCCCCCCCTCTTCTCTGAATCATGGAACAACACTCCCCCCATGGGGTTTTCCTGCGCGGCGACCCTGCACCCTGGCCGATGCTCCGGACGGCTCCCCTTCGGCCCTCTCCTTCTCGTTTGGCACGGCCCTTACCCCCCTCTTCTCCCCCATGTGAGTCACACCAGGCAACCCCATAGCACAGTGCACCTCTCCCCTACAACCCTAGGCGAGGTTGTGCTCCCTACTTCATGGTCAGACCCTTTGGCAACCTCTGTAGTGCACGACGCACCTCTGTTGGCCCTTGCTCTTACTCCATTAGCCTCCCGCACCCTCACCGCAGGTGAGTTCCTCATCGTTGGTTGGTTTCTTTCGTTGGTTGGTTATCAGATTTGGGTTTAGCATGGCGTTTGGTTCAGGTTTGATGTTTTTGGTTTGATGTCTAGGTTGTAGCATTCAATCTGAATTTATTACAGTGTGTCTTGCGAGAAATTGGAGTTGCGCACCAAGTTCGTGAAGTTTATCTGCACGGAGGTACGTGGTTTTGCATGTGATTATTGTTTGGAAAATTAATTTGTGAGTTTGATTAATTTAGCATGTCTATTTATTAGTTTGTGTGTTGCAGATTTGGTTTTGTTTGAGGTTTAATACCAATTTGATTGGTTAGTAGAATGTTTATACTATATGTGTGCAATTTTCGATGAAAAACTATGTTGAGTTGTTTACTAGTATTTTATAAATTGTGCAGTTTGAGTTTTGGTGTAGCATCGATATGCATTTTTCCATAAAAGAAGATTTGGGTGGATTTTTGGTGTTTAATTTAATGAGACATGTTTTAAAACTATTTAATAAATTCTTTTAGTGGTCTTTCTAATAATTAAAGTGGCTCCTTTGACTGTGAAATTGTTTTAATTGATTGTGTGGTGACAGAAATTAGGTTTTGAAAGGTTTTTGGTGTATGTTTGGCTTGAAAATTGGTTCTCAATATGTATTTGGGTGTGTTGTTGCTTTAACCCTTATTATGACTTTTTAGGATGTTTTACAAATTGTGTAAATGGTTTATTTAAGTTGTATAAATGATTTGAATCGTGTTTTTCCATTGTTATGACGTGCGGATGGTTTTAAAGTGGTGCTTTGATATGAAATCAGGTGAGTTTTTAGAGTAAATTTTGTGGTGCTGATTTGGAGGGGTTTCATAAATTATTTTATTGATTTGTACAATTGCATATGTGGTGTGAAAGTGGTCTTCAAAAATATTAAGTGTGTTTTTTTATTTTTAAAGTGTATTTTTCCTACTTGAAATTGAGTGTGTTATTGGTGTAAATACTTGTTGTGTTATTTTGAAATGTTTTATAGATTGTTTGTGTGTTTAATTGTTTTATTAAATTATATGTGTAGTGCGTTGGACCTCGCTACGATGGTTTTGGGTTGTGGGTGTAGAGGTTTCCTACATGTACATGCATAGGGTAAGGCATATATATATATATATATATGCCCTCTTTGTGAATATTCCCTCATGGCGCAGGGAATATGTGAAATGCATCTAGGGGTGTATATATATATGTATGTATAAATGCATACGTGTGTATGCTCCAAGTGTCATTTTGAGTGGTCGTCAGCAAATAGTGTCATGTTTGAGGTAGGTCTCCTATGCCTATGCCTTTAATTTGAATTTCATAATTGCTTGCTTGTTTTAAAAATATGTTTTACATTTATGCTATATACACATGTTATGAAATCTTGTTGCAGTTGCTAAAAATGATTATGCCTTTATTTTGGAAATTGAAAAGTATTTCTAACGCCATTGGTCTTAAGTGACTTTTCTTGAAAATTGATTTCCTAAGTGGTTTTGAATTGGTAACAAGTATTTCCAAAGGTGTTTGGTCTTTCGGTCGGTTAGTTGTGAAAATTGTTCCCTTTATGTAATTAAGCTCGTTTGGCACCTTAAGAATATTTTATGAAAAAGAAAAACCTCTCACGAGGCACGCCCCCTTGGTTTTAGAAAATGATTTATATGCTGAATATGTTATTATGTGACATATGTTGAGGCTTATGCGTTGTGTGACTTTAAAGAGGGGGAGTGCACTTAAGGATGGAGAACAGTGGTGTGCGGTTGAATGAGTTTTGGATGAATAAAGTGTTATGTACATATATGTTTTCTTGATAAAGAAAACTCACCACCACTTGAAATAGAGAACAATGGGGAACCTGAGTATCTAGGTGGGTGGACCAGGACTAGTACGCTAGATAACATGACAGGGGTTCATCCCGGTTTCGCCTAGCAAGATTGTTGCAACAACACTAACTAAATGTATGAATTACTGAGGGTCGTGGTTTCTAAGCCATGGTTACTAAGGGTCGTGGTTTCTAAGTCACGGTTACTGAGGGTCATGGTTTCTAATCCACGGTTACTGAGGGTCGTGGTTTCTAAGCCATGTTATCTGAGGGTCGTGGTTTCTAAGACATGTTTCACCGAGGTACGAGGTCTCTAGGGCCTCCCTTGTGCTAGCTGCCTATAGGGATTTCCCATGGTGCTCGTTTGCGACATGATGCTTGTAATGAAATTTTCATTTCAGTTGTTTCATACTTGATGTCTTATTTGTGAAAACCATATTTTAATCTAAATTGGTTTCCTTTAATTTTGAAATTGTAATGCATTCTTGGAACTTATTTTGAAAATGTAGTAAGAGAGAAATGCTTTACTTGAAAATGCAAACTTGTTACTTAAATTTGAAAAGAATGAAAAACATTATTTTATTATGTCCTATTTTCAAACTAGCATATTTTAGATTTCTTATTAAAGGCAAGGGCATAGGGAGTTGTTGTATCTTGGCTTTCCTACTGAGAATCTCGGTGCTCATGCCTACTTTACTTTTCAGTTTCAGGTTCCTCTAGTTTTGGATCGTTTTTGGAGCAAGTGTAGTTTATGTTCCTTAGTGACCCACAGGGTTACTTGAGGTATGTCTTGTTGCTTCGTTTATTCCTTTTTCTACTGCTAGTTTTTTTGGTTTATTTTCTTTTATTTATTTGTCTTTGTTATTGGCCAAATCATTCCCAACTGGTTTATCCCAATGCCCGACACTAGTTGTCAGCCCGTGGGAATCGGGAATGTCATTCGGGCCATGCTGCGGATCGGCTCGGATGACCGGTTCGTGGTCGACCCGGGTTGGTTCGTGACAGTTAGTGAAAGGAGGAACCACACCTTATTGGACATGGTGAGGTCGATGATGAGTCATGTAGATCTTTCATTATCCTTATGGGGATATGCATTACAAACTACAACATACACATTAAACTGAGTACCAACTAAGGCGGGAAATGTAATTCCCTCCGAGTTATGGAATGGAAAGAAACCCATTTTGTCGCACACACGTGTATGAGGATGTGAGGTGTTTGTTAAGGACTTATCAGGAAACAAACTAGCACCCCAAGGAACGAGGTGTATCTTTATAGGATATCCCAAGGAAATGAAAGGATATTACCTATAAAACCCTTCAGATAAGAAAGTGATTGTCGCCAAACAAGCCATCTGTCTTGAGAAGGAAAACATCCTCAAAAAGGATAGTGGGAGAAAGATTGACTTTGATGAAGTTGATGCTCAAGATACACAGGAGTTGGCACAAGAACAAGTTCCACAGGTCCCCATGAAAGAGGTTCCAAAAAACACAAGTACTGCGTAGGATCTCAAGAGAGGTAAGGGAACCAGAGAGATATGGTTTCCTAGTCACCAGGGATGGTGAATCATTATTGTTGGATAATGATGAACCTCTCTCCTATAAAGAAGCAATAGAGATCTCAGAGGATACAATATGGCTAAAAGTTATGAATTCTGAGATGGATTTCATGTATCAGAACCAAGTTTGGGTTTTGGTTGATAAGCCAGTTAATGTAAAGCCTATTGGATACAAATGGGTATTCAAGAGAAAGCTAGACATGGAAGGTTAAGTTAGCACCTATAAAGCAAGGCTAGTGGGTAAAGGATTCAGAAAATGTCAAGGAATTGACTATGATGAAACCTTCTTGCCAGTTTCCATGTTTAAATCCATAATAATTATACTTTCCATAGTAGCTTATCGTGACTACGATATTTGGAAAATGGATTTCAAAACAGAATTCCTTAACGGGAACCTTCAGGAAGATGTCTATATGACACAACTAAAAGGGTTTGTGACACTAGGTGAAGCCAAATGGGTTTGCAAGTTGCAGAAATCCATTTATGGATTAAACAAAGCATCCAGGTCATGGAACATTCAATTTGATGAAGCTATAGGGGAATTTGGTTTCATTAAGAATGAATGAGAGTCATGTGTTTATAAGCAGTTTAATGGGAATGCAATCGTTATCCTAGTAGTATATATTGACGGCATATTACTTATTGGAAACAATGTACCAGTCTTATAATCAGTTAAGGACTGGTTGAACAAGTGTTTATCTATGAAGGACTTAGGTGAAGAAACTTATATTCTAGGGATCAAGATCATTCGTGATAGATCCAAGAGGCTTCTTGGACTAAGTCAAGGTACATACATTGACCATATACTAAAGAGATTTAGTATGGAACAATCCAAGAGGGGATTAGTTCTAGTGTCACATGTCCTACATATTTCTAATAAAATGTGTCCTCAGGCACAACAGGAGAAATATATGATGAGTAATAGTTCATACGCTTCGGCTATAGGATCCATCATGTATGTCATGTTATATACCAGGCTTGGTGTTGCATATGCACTAGGCATGGTAGGTAGATATCAAGCAGATCCATGAGAACAACATTGGACTATTGTTAAGACTATCCTTAAGTATATGAGAAGAACTAAGGATATGTTCTTGGTGTATGGAGGAGATGAAGAGTTTGTCATCATAGGGTATGTTGATTCTTGTTTTCAGATAGATCAGAATGATTTTAAGTCATAGTCTAGATATGTTTTTTGTCTCAATGGAGGAGTTGTGAGCTGGAAGAGTTCAAAGCAGCCAGTTGTCACCGATTCTACAGTGGAGTCTGAATATATAACAGCTTTTTATGTATCCAAGGAAGCCATCTGATTTGGAACTTTGTCTAGGATCTTGATGTAGTGCCTAGTAGCAGAGACCATATCACATTGTACTATGATAATACTGCAGCGCTGGTTCTTGCAAAAGAACCAAGGTCACATCAATAGAAAAAGCACATTCTCTGGAAGTATCACCTATTGAAGGATTTCTATAAAAGGGGTGAAGTTGCAGTGAGCAGAGTTTCTACAGAAGAGAACGTGGCAGACCCCATGACTAAAGGTCTATCTCAGCAGAAGCATGAATATCATGTGAGAGCTAGTAGGTTAAAGGTTGTTAACAGTTGGCTCTAGTCCAAGTGAGAGTCTGTTGGAGTTGGTGGACAAGAACTAACTACTTTGTACTTTATTCATTAATAAATACCTTATCACATCTTGATTGTTCTTCTGCGTGATAATGCATGTGATAATGTCCTAAGGATAGTTGTTACACTAAAGGGTCATAGCGGATCCCTACTATGATGAGAACCCGGAAGTGTCATAACACTATTCTTGAATATATGTTCTATGGTCGGATGATGTTATTTGAGGGACATAAATAATAGAGGCCATTAGGGGTGAGGACTCATAATACTTTGAGGCACCTTCTCATGGTGTGCGCTCTTGGTAGTATCTAGGAGGATATTATGAGAACGAGACCCGCCAGTAGGAAATCTACATTTCATAGTGTCATTGGATGTTTCTATTCGCGGACGTGTGTATTGGTCCTTAAACTTTAAGATTATTATTAATGAGTATTGCAACTCGCACACTTAGATTTATTGATGAAAACTATGATGACACACTGTTTGTAGCGAGCTAGGATATGTTGGGTGTGTCACGAGTAATACTGTATTAATAGATAATGCGAGAAAGGATTTGTCCCTTCTGTTCCATAACAAAAGTTGATATTTCATGCCCTTTGATGGAATTGATACAACTTAAATAAATTCATGTCCATGGTGATGAATGTGCAAGTTCAATTCTAGGAAGTCAAAGAAAGAATAATCAAGCACATGGGTTGATGACACTAGCATGCAACCCACTTGATTCGAGATATCGAGACAAAATGATTACATTACACGGTAAGCGTTCGTATGAGGTGACACATCATTACGACGTTAACTTCTTTCTCTATGGGCGCCTTGGCATGTTGCTAGACACTAACCTTGGACTTTAGGCAGGCTCCGCCTAATGCCACTGAGAAATAGACCTAGAGGGTCACACACTAAGTGTGTTGAAGTATCTTGGTTAGATATTCATTTAACAAGTTGAATAAAAATTATTCCCGATTGTGGTTTAATAATTATTCAAGGATGTCTGATCGCATTTGTTTAAACACTAGTTATTCTAGAGAATATATTGTGGGTGAAATAATATATTTATTAGCAAGTAATGCAGTGATATTTATTTAATAAATAAATAGTCATTATTCAAAGTCTAATAAATGTGGTGGAGGGAATAAATAAAATGGAAAAACAAAAGTACAAGCCATGTATATTAATATACACACCGTGTAGTTTTTCTAGGGATTTGTGAGAAATAATATTATTTATTTAATTAAATAATATTAGGTGTAATTCGTCAGGTGCATGTCAAGTAATAATAATAGTCAACTGTTATTATTAGACATGGTGTCTTACTAAGAATTAAATGAAATGAATAAATGCTTTCGTGTAATTAATTCATTTTATATTTCTAAGTAATTAAAATCTCAATTATATTATTCTTATGAGTCTAGCCATTCTTTGTGGTTGTGCACAACAGATCTGGAAAAGCTCTCAAGCCAAGAGAGAATTCTTTTTCCACAAAAAACGCTCTCAAGTTACGAGACTAATCATCCTCCACCGGATCAAGGAGAGCGCTTTGGAAGCGGCTCTCAAGGTGATTGAAGGCAGACATCGCAAGCGAAGGCTCCTCCTCGCTAGCACCCGAAGATCCCTTCGACAATAGCCAGAGATACGTGGAGCATGTGTGGATCACTGCTAGAGGAAACCTACACTTGGCTTCTACGACGCAATGGCGGATCACATCGGATCGTGACCGGAAACATCAACGAAGAGAGAATTACATCAAGGTAATTCTTGTCTTTTAATTAAATTAATTATAACCAACGCATGGTGATCCTCTCTATGGTTCCAGAACTCCCCTCCTTTTCTTTCGTTCTTCGTTCTATTCTGAAAATCTGGCTTTTTATTATCATGACAGATCTCATATTGATCGTTGTTAATGACAAAATTAAAGTTGGGTACACCCATCCACGTGCTTCCGCTGCACCCAGAACCTACACTATAAATAATAGTGCAAAGTACAACGGTACTTAACACTGTTCACCCATGCATAAAAGCTGAAGAACTGTTGTTTTGGTGTCGGAACTAAGTTTCCAACCAAAGTTGTTTCATGTTGAAGAAGAGTTTCCGGACAGAGTATTCTGATCAGAAGATCAGACATGAGATAGTTCAGATTACCGGACATAGTTTTATCGTTCTAAGATCATATTGAGTAATTGAGTAGAGTTTTTAAAAGGTGTAGAGTTTGTTAATCAAACAGAACAAAAAGTTTGATTCAGGCACAATTTCAGAAGTGGTGCATCAGATGGAGGCTACTGGATGCAGGCACACCAGGCGAAGTTTACCGGATGGAGAAATCGGACAGAGGGCAGACCAGATGAGATTCCAGACAGACCTTAGGTGAAACAATTTGAATAAAGTTTCATTTTTGTTGCAACTCAAATTTTGTTAGAAAAATTTGTAAACTGGCGGGAGTCAATATAATCATTCATATCGAGAAATAAAAGGTATATAACGGGAGTTGACACAAGTTGTATTCACTTCTTCATAATAGTTGATTTTTATAAACCCATGGGAATGACTATGACAATAATATAAGTTCTCACATTGAGACCGAACCTTATAAATCGCGTGTACCTTGTTTACTTTTCTGTTTCTGCATGCACTTGAGTTTACTAAAAATTTCTAAGGAAGAAACTCTAACAATTTGTAGGGGTTAGGTTTACTAAAGTTGAAATTTGTAAAAAGACCACAACTGATTCAACCCTCCCCTTTCACAGTTGTTCGACAATCCTTTGGGACTTCAGAAACCAGTAAACTCGAGCATCATGGTTGCTCTTCATAAACAACGTGGAATCTTATCTCGTAGAAGATGTCAGGATCTCTAGTACTCTTCCTCCAATGTAGACTCCTCACTCCATCTTTCTTCACATCAACTTGTGATAATCTTTTTCAATCTTCTTCTGTTTAAGAAAATGCACCATAACACGTGCACATCAATCTCCCAAAGCATATCAATCCCTTCAATACATTATAGATCCAACATGCTCCACCATGCGTGCATGGTGTCATCAACTATTAACAATAAATCAAACACAACATAACAATGCAGGCCATGCATGGACTTTCAACTCCATGACATGCATGAGCACATCAACTATGCACACGCACCTTGATGGATGTGCAAACCTCACGTTTGGTACGTAGGTCAGGGCAAGAGCTCGACGAGTAGTGTTGGGCTGTAACATCATGGTGGGGATAGGAGGATAAATTTGAGATAAGATTGGGGACTTGTTTGGCGATAAAGTTGTTTATATTTTATTTTGTTTATTTTTGCAGCCTGCCATGTATATGATTGACTCGTTTAGGGCATTCCTTCATATGCATGACTGATGCGTGACATTAATGACTTTCACTTGTCATATCATGAAGCTTCTATGAATGTTTTTGTTGCCTATTGTTACTGATCGCCACAATATTAAAGTTATAGACTCCCCAACGATGATCATAAATCCTTATCATTAGTTAATAGACTCTGCCATATGCCCCACGCAGGCGGTTGTGGTGGCAGGGGGTTTGGGGTTTGGGGCGGCGGTCGCGTGATCGAGTCCCCGAGTTGATTTTATTTTGCCGCGTGTGTTGTAAATAAAAAAGTTTTAATAGACTCTACCATATGAGGAGACACTTTTGAGGTCACCATGGGCCTCCCTAATCAAGCCACATGGATGGGTTTGGGGTCAAGGGACATTACAAATGTCAATCCACCATCATCCAACACACTCACTACATTCAATTAAATATATATCAAAAAATAAAAATTTAAATAAAAAATCATCATACTTTATAAAAATAAAAAATAATGAATTTGAAATAAAAAACTATACGTACAAATACATATGAATAATACTAATTATATATATATATATATATATATATATAATTTTAAAAAGATTTAAAATAAAATTTATCGACTGATTTTAAATTCTATTCCATTAAAATTATTTTTTAAAATTACACATCACCCACATCATTTTATATATATCTAAACCCAAAACAGCAATAAAAAAACCATCATAAAATGCTGCGACTCCCACTGCGTTCCGATGGTCATTCCCGTGTTTGCCCCTTTTGATGGCCGCAAGGCCCCTGCAGCTGATCTACCGCCACAGATTCCTCTCGCTTCTCGTCTATCCTTCCATATCCGCCTCTCAACTCGCCCCGATCTCACTCCCGGACCCATTGGCGGCTCTCCCGCCCATTGTATTTCGCCGTTCCTCTTCCTCGTCGACACGGCTTTCTTGGTCTTTCTCTCATCCATATCCCCAGCACCGAAGGCGTTTAGGTGTCCCGCCGCCGACAGAAACCCTGGCACTGAGGATAGGTAAAGCGATTCGCCGCCCCGGCGCGCCTTCCAAGGCTAGGGTTTATGCCGACGTTAATGAAGTCCGCCCCCGAGAGTACTGGGATTATGAATCCCTCGCTGTCCAATGGGGGTAATTTTCTGTACTGATATGTTGTTGAGTCCGAGTTAGATTTTTTTGTTGCCCCGCGATTATTCATTCATAAAACCGAGGAATTGGGCAGAAAAGAGAAATGTTGTTGGATTCGTTTCGTTCAGAGCTTTGACCATGCCAAATCTGGAGTATGATTTGTTTCATAAGCTGACGATGTGCAGTGTTCATGTTTTTTTTCCTGCCCTGTACTGATCAGTGGACTATTTCGCCCCTTCAGTATTCTTGCTCGGTTCTTTCATCTAAATGAAATGGAAATTATTTTCTTTCTGGTTAGGTGTTTCCGAGAGGAAAGGAAACTCAGGAAGCTTGATAAGATGGATGAAAGAAACGAAAGCGACCCAAGACTTTTACACATACGATCATATGATTTTAACATAAATATCCAATAAACACAACCAAAGGATCCAAAAGGTCAGTGTCTTTGGATGACATAAAACATTGACATGAAACTAAAATACAAAATCTTTATTTTAATCTCCATAATGAGATCCTAAATCCTTTCGAGGTTCTAATATTGTTTATGATAACCTGAAGAATACATGAGCAAAAGAGACGAGCTATAAAGCCCAACAAACAAATAAACATGATAAAATAGAATAACATACGAGTCAAATGACATAACATGATATCATAAAGTACAAGGTATATAAATGATCACATGGATGCATGACATAAATAAGATGGAATCATAAGATCATGATGTCATAGGAATGCAACAACAACATAAAACATGACATCATAAGCATGAGTTAAGGCTCACTACTGAGGCATCATAACACGGTAGACGAAGACCCATAATAAATTCGGTTTACCCCATAATCCCATACATATCATGCCATGAGATATGAACACTACCCAATGTATTGGAAAACTATATGGGCACACCCATCATAACATGTACATGCAAACGTGTGCTACGAAAGGAAATTAAACATAAAGCATAAACATAAGAATTACCAATGGAAAGAAATGAGTTACATAATCATGTCTTATAACATAATCAAATAGCATATCTTAATGATTTCCATGAAAGAAGGGATTAAAGCATACTTGGACGTTCGTAGATGAAGAATAAGCATAGGCCATGAAAAATGACGTCCCAATGAAGTGAAGGCACAAAAAAGAGTGGATAAGTAACTTTGGAAATGTACCTATTAAGCGGGGTTTAGGGAAAAGGGTAAAGGGTCTTTAAAGAGGGGAAAACATAATAATTTCCATAAAACCATAAATGAACTAAAAATGGTTTTCCATAATAAAATAAGCAATTTTAGAAACCATGGATGGTTTAAAAACATTTTATAGAGTAGTACTTGAAATGAGGTAAGAAACAAAGAAGTTTTCTTTAATCGGGTTTGCTTAATGAATGAAATTGAGAAGGAAACCTCAAAACATGTATATCCCCAACAAAGGTAATAATTAGGTATATATGCGAGGGACACATATATACAAAATATTAAAGCAATACATGAGAATAATAGTGTGATGATGTGAGTTTTAGAGGAAAAAGGCATGACCCAACATAAAGGATATATTTGATTTATTATCAAGCTTTTATGTTAATTTAGAGTCATTTAATTGACATATCGTTTCTGTTTCTACTGTTCCAAGCTCGTTTGTTTCACAGTTCCATGGTCAGATTAATTTGTGGATGATTATGGAAGTTCTTTATGAAATGGATCCATACCTTCAAAAGTATAATCGTATGGAGTTAATGTGTCTCCAGAAGTTTAAAGGTTCTTAATATTTGTTAGGGAGAAAAATAAACAGGAGAAGAAAAGCGGCAGTAAAATATGAGTTCTGTATTTGTATTCGTTACCTGTAAAGCTCTGTTACAAAGAAAAGAAAGAGAGAAACACAACTAGCAGCAGAGCAGCGCCCGGGTTCCTTCAGAAGAAAGTGCTCCTGATCAGATCAGAAAGAGGACCACCTCTCTCTCCTGCGATTGTGCCCACAACCCGTTCTAACTGAAATATTCTCTCCCGATACCCTGCTCAACAGATTGGCCCCACTTATTAAAACAGTCTCCCGGTAACCGCCTATTGCCCCCTATTTACCATCTTGCCCCGCTGTTGGTAAGTGTGTAATAGGGGGGGTTTTGACAGAATTTTACTAACATTTCGCCCCTCAAGAGACACCTTGTCCTCAAGGTGAAAATCAGAAAATTTCGAACCAATCATCGCGGCGTCTTCCCAAGTTGCTTCTTCCCGATGCCTCCCTTTTCACTGTATAAGCCAGAATCCCTGTGGAAGTCCGGTCATTGGCTTGGTGGCCAACACATTTTCTGGTTCAACCGCTGTTGGACTAACATAATCCAGAATTTTGGGTAGGGCAGTCTGCACGTCAGAATTTCCCACTGCTCGTTTGAGCCGCGACACATGGAACACAGGGTGAACTCGAGTAGTTTAGGGGAGGTTGAGCTTAGCTGTGTTTCCCGGTCGTTCTTGGATCCGGTAGGGGCCATAATATCTCGCTGCGAGCTTCGGGTGGAGTTTAGAAGCCTTGGAAGTCTGTACATTTGGCCTTAGCCTGACATATACAGATTCACCCACTTCAAAGGAAACACCTCGCTGGTGTTTGTTGGCATAGTAAGTCATCAACTGCTGTGCACGAGTAAGATTCTGCTGTAATTGGAGTAAAATTTGGTCCCGCTCTGCTAGGGCCGTAGCGACTGCATCCACTGGTGTGTGTCGTTCAGCCAAGCGCAAAATCGGAGGGGGTTTCCTGCCATACATGACCTCAAAAGGGGAGAATTTAGTAGATGTATGAGGTGTGACATTATAACAAAACTCAGCCCAAGGTATCCATGGGGCCCAAGATAGGGGGCGTTCGGAAGCAAAGCATCGGAGGTAGGTTTCCAAACATTTATTAACTATTTCCGTCTGCCTATCCGTTTGAGGATGATAAGAAGAACTCATCTTCAACTTGGTCCCCTCCATGCGGAACAATTCCTTCCAAAAATTACTTACAAAGATGGGGTCCCGGTCACTAATTATTGAACTTGAAATTCCATGTAAGGGACCACTTCTCGAACGAATACCTCTGCTACTGATTTTGCTGTATGCGGATGTTTCAATAGCACAAAATGTGAATATTTTGAAAGTCTGTCCACCACCACAAAAATTACAGAGTACCCTTGTGATTTTGGCAGCCTGGAGATGAAATCCATGGATATATCTTCCCAAACTTGCTCTGGTATTGGCAATGGTTGTAAAAGCCTCGCAGGAGACAAAGACTGACTTTTTGACGTGGACAGGTTTCACATTCTTGGACAAACTGCATTATTTGTCGCGGCATCCCCTTCCAAAATAATCCTGCCGCTAACCGCTTATAAGTTTTATGAAAGCCCACATGTCCCCCAACCGCTGAAGAATGATAATAGTGGAGGAATTTTGGTATAAGAGTGGATTGGCTGGACAAAACCAGCCGTCCCTTGTTAAATAGAAGCCCTTCATGCAAGCTGTACCCTGGGTATGCTTCAGGCTGCCTAACGATAGTGTCTATGATTTTTTCAAGGGCTGGATCTTGCTGTATTTCCCTTTTTACGACCTCCTTCTCCAACCAAAACGGCTCCAAAACTGTAGTTCCCAGTTTTTTTTTTGCTGCACTGTCTTCCCCCACATTTTCTGCCATCCGGGAAAGAGCATATGCTGCCCGATTCTCCCGTCCTGGTTTGTAAACAACCTCGAAATCGAGCCCGAGCAGTTTTGCCTGCCAGTCTTGTTGATTTGCCGTATGATGTCGCTGGTTGAGGAGGTGCTTGAGGGTCTTGTGGTCCGTACATATCACAAAATGTCTTCCTAGCAAGTATTGTTTCAAGGACGAGGGCCATTACTTCTTTTTCATAAACTGATTTGGAAAGGTTGTTTTTTGCCAAAGTCTTGTTGAAATATGCAACTGGTTGGTGGGTTTGCATCAACGCGGCTCCGACTCCTTTCCCCGAGGCATCGCATTCAACGACAAAGGTCTTCTTAAAGTCTGGCAGCGCCAAAATGGGGCTGTTGTAACACACCTCTTCAATTCCTCAAAGGCTTGCTCTGCTGCGACATTCCAAAGGAAATTATCCTTCTTGGTTAATTCAGTGAGAGGCTTGGCAATTTTTTCATAGCCCTCAATGAATTTTCGGTAGTACCCCGTAAGCCCCAAAAAACCCCGTACTTTACGTTTTTGGGGCGCGGCCAGCTCTGGACACAATCTACCTTTCTCAGATTCATGGAAACCCCTTCACAAGAGATGATGTGCCCTTGATATTCCAAAGACTGTTGTGCAAACGAACACTTCTTCACAAGAAATGATGTGCCCTAGATATTCCAAAGACTGTTGTGCAAATGGACACTTCTTCCTGTTTACCAGCAGCTGATTTGCCTCTAATACTGTAAAGGTTGTTTCGAGGTGGTTCAGGTGTTCGGCCCAAGTCTTACTATACACGAGCATATCATCAAAAAACACCAATATGAATTTCCGCAAAGCCCCATGGAACACCCTGTTCATGGTAGATTGGAAGGTGGCAGGGGCATTCATCAGGTCAAACGGCATGACGAGGAACTCATAATGCCCCTCATGCGTCTTAAAGGCAGTCTTACAAACGTCTTCTTCCTTTACCCGAATTTGGTGGAACTCAGACTTCAAATCCAGCGTGGAAAAAAAACGAGTTCCATATAGCTCATCCAACAACTCCTCTATGATTGAGATTGGGAATCTGTCCAGTATTGTCAACTTGTTCAAAGCTCTATAGTCCACACACATCCGCCAATTAGTATCTTTCTTTTGGACTAAAATAATTGGGCTTGAATATAGGCTATTGCTATGCCGAATCACTCCACTAGACAACATCTTCATAATTTGTTTTTCCACTTCATTTTTCACGTAGTGTGCCAATTTGTAAGGCCTGATATTTACAGGTGCTACCCCCGATACTAAGGTAATTGCATGGTCCGTTTGTCTAATAGGCGGAAGCCCCCTGGGCTCTTCAAACAACCTCTGGAATTTTTGCAGCAGTGCTTCTAACCGCTGTCCGTTGGTCCGTTCCGGAGTTTTCCCTTCGGCTGAAAATTGCAGTTGCGTTCGCCAGTACCAACCTTCTAGCAGCAAGGACTTAGCCTGTATTGGTTGCTGCACTCCCTCCAACTACCCCACGTTCTCGATCCCCCCTGGAGCTTAACTTCCTCTCCTTGCCAAGTAAACTCCATGGTTTTTTGGCTCCAATTAGTTAAAACATTTCCCAGAGCCACTTCATTCCCAAGACCATATTCGACCCTCCTGTATAAAAAACATAGTCTTCGATGATAAACGTCACCTTTTTCAGATTCACCTCCACCTGGTGGCAAACCCCTTGGGAGATTACCCAGTGCCCGTCTCCCAACTTGATCCCATACGATAGGGTAGGACTCACCTCCATATTGGTTATTTTTGCAAGAGTCTTTGAAATAAAATTGTGGCTCGTCCCGCTGTCCACAAGTACCGTGATTGACACCCCTGCTAACTTCCCTGCAAACATCAGAGATTCCAGTCCTGTAAGCCCCATACTGTGGAATTCAATTTGGCCTCCGGCCAGCTCATCCTCAAGTTGTTCTCCATTCTTTCTTTCTGTTTCCTCCAGCTGTGGCTCCTGCTTCTCCTCCGGTCCGGTTTCAGGTTTTTCATATTCCCATACTAGCACCCTTAAATGTTTGTCCGGACACTTGTGCATCGGACTAAACGGTTGTCCATAGCGGAAGCATGACCCTTTCTTTTTTCACTCCTCACGTGCCTGCTAATAGTTCTAGTCTCATTCCATTGGTTTTCCCCAACTGCCTTCTTTAATTCTTCTTCCCTCCTGTTTCGCTCCATATTGCCCCGACCAAGTGAATCACTCATTGATTGAGTTCCTGTCCCTCGAGTCATCGGCAAGGGAGTTGGCCGCCCTCGATTCCCTTTGAGGACTCCCTCCTCAATCAGCCCCCTTTCAATTTTCCTTGCTAAAACTAACATTCTGATTTTGTTTTGCGGCTCATGAGTTGAGACACGGTTTTCTATCTTGTTTCTCAGTCCCCCCATGAACAAACTGATGTACCAAGATTCTGGGAAATCGAGAATCCTCAACGCCACTTGTTCGAATTCTTCAATATATTCATCCATCGTACCAGTCTGCCCGAGTGTTTTTAAGTATCTCAATGAGTCTTCCTCAGTAGTCCTCCCATATCCCTCCATAAGAGCGGTTCTAAACCTTTCCCATGTTGGTTCCTGCATAGCCCGATGCTAAGAGAGGAACCAACAGAGCGCCGTTCCTTCCATACAAATTTGAGCATAATGCAACTTCATTTCTTCCAGTGTTCGATTTATCAAGAAATATGTGTCTGCCTTATCAGCCCATCCGAACGGATCTTCCCTCGCAAATGATGGTAATTCTACCTTCCTTACCGCATTTCGCATGGCTTCGGTGAAGATGACTTCCTCGGGTGCAGATTCTCCCTCCGGTTTCTCTCCTGCTGTCGCACTTTCCTGCCTGCTTCCTCCTGATTTTTCTGGCACGACTCTGCTCTGTTTTCCCATTTCCGCCCCCTTTTCAATCTGTAATTTTATCTCCTTCATTCTCTCCAAGGTCCGTTCCTCCATATTGTGCATCCGGAACGCGGCCCACTCCTCGGACTGCTGCGCCAGGGTCTGAGTTACCAGTCGACTATCATTTTGCCCCCACATAATTTTCTCCATGCTTTCTTGCATCGCCATCATCGCCTGCCGAAATCCTACCAAAGTTTCTTCAATTGCCTGGACTTGGTTCTCCATCTCTAGGGCGTTTCACCCGTATTCCGAGTTTGGACTTCTCAGAAGGGCTCCGTAGCCGCGATCGCCTCTTGTTTTTTTTTATAGCTCGCTGCTCCTTCGTTTCCGCATCTAGTCCGTCCACCGCATTCCCTCAGTTCGCGCTGCATGATAAGAGTTCCCCAGCGGAGTCGCCAATTGTTAGGGAGAAAAATAAACAGGAGAAGAAAAGCAGCAGTAAAATACGAGTTCTGTATTTGTTACCTGTAAAGCTCTATTACAAAGAAAGGAAAGAGAGAAACACAACTAGCAGTAGAACCTGGAGAAGCGCCCTGGTTCCTTCGGAAGAAAGTGCTCCCGATAAGATCAGAAAGAGGACCACCTCTCTCTCCCGCGACTGTGCCCACAACCCGTTCTAGTCGAAATATTCTCTCCCGATACCCCTTCAACAGATTGGCCCCACTTATTAAAACAGTCTCCCAGTAATCGCCAATTGCCCCCTATTTACCATCTTGCCCCTCCACTGGTAAGTGTGTAATAGGGGGGTTTTTGACGGAATTTTACTAACAATATCCAATAGTATTCATAATAAGCGTGATTTAGAGAGTATAGGTTTTATTGTCATACTGTTGGTTCATTTAGGCGGGTTTTCTGACCATGATGAACTTACTCGGTTTTATTTTGCTTTAAGGGTCTTTAACCATTATAGATTAAGAAACAAAACAAAACATATTGATTTAGATAATTTTTCATGGTAATAAATGTATTAAAATCAACTTTGAAGGTAGTGGTGAAAAACGAAGTACGTTGTTTATGGAGGTGGTGAACCGACCATAATGTGAACAATGTTTTCGTTTTAGAAAGAAATAGAAGGGGTTCCATTATCACAATGACATTCCAGTATATTGGAGTCATTTTGTCATGTTGGATGGAAGAGATGTGGAGGAGGTAAAAGAGGAAAATAATTTAAAAGAGATAGATTGAGAATATTACCTTTTTGAATGTCATCTCTTAAAATACACCTTAAAGCACCTTCGTTTTACCTTTTGGTGAGACCAACACTATGAGGGCGTGAGAGAGAGTGTTGGGAAGAGAATTGGGTAGAACTTTGCCAAACTATAAGACTCAGAAGGTGTGAGGAGAAGGGGTGGTGAAATCTGACATTTATAAGGGGTGTCGAGAGGTGTTTTTGAATATAATAATCACCGGTTTATTATTTTTTCTCAAGATAATCAATAGTGATGAATCTTGTGACTAAACACAGTAATTTATGCATTTGAGTTCGAGATAATGACTGCTTACATCAGCCATGACTCAGTTATTCATGTATTTTAACATATAATGTTAAATATCGTATTTTACTATTCACAAAAAATTCAACTATTTTAGAAAAATTTCAGAATTTTACCTTAATTGTTTTTTGACATGTAGATTCCAAAAATAAAAACCATTTTATTAAAATAATTTTCTAAATATGAGAATTTTAGTTTTTAAATAAAATCCTTAATAATATGAAAAATACTAATTTTAATATTATGATCAAATTTATGATCATTTGAAAAATTACTTATGTTCTTATAAAATTATATTATCATTATAATACAATATAGTATTGTTTTATAAAATTATTATATGAAAATAAGTATTCTTTCCAATTTTTTATATTTATTATACAAATACAAATAAAACATACATGTTTTATAAAAATACGAAGACTTATTTTTATCATTTTTAAAACCTTTATTTATCCTTAATATGATATAAATTTGCTTTATTTTCATTTTATACGATTGTATCATTATTCCAACGGTCAGATTACCATTCCAATGGACAGATTTTGTAACAATCATATGAGTTTCCTACTTTCTATAAATACCTCATATATCATTCATTCTTCATTAACTTTTATTTCTCTCTGTAAAGATTTATATATTTTCATTTTCAAAGTGAGTATTGCATTACTAATACCCTGTTTCATTTCTACAGTGTTTCGCGAGTGTGATCATTCTAGAGGATCGAACAGATCCAAATTTTCATATTATAGTTATCTTATTTTCTATTTTTTTGTCCCATTTTAATTTTTGTGATTTTATTGAGTATATTTATACTCTAAATGTAATATTTAATTTAAGTCAATATAATAAAATGTTGTTGGTTCTATCATTTGATGCATGTGTTTTATATGATACTTCGTTACTAAATATTACACATTTATATAATCAGAAAGGAAATTCCATTGATAAAATTTTGGGTCGTTACAAATCACATCTCCCCTCCATTCAGACCGAGTGATTGGATTGAGGAGTGATGATGTCTCTCAATCAACTAATTATTCATCATTCCTTTACAAAGCGTTAGTCAGCTTGTCAGCCAATTAGAGGGAATTTAAGTGCTTGTTATTTGTTCCTACTGAATTGTTTAATAGATTATCTGAATTATTGTGCAGGGAACAAGATAGCTACGAGGTGGTGAAAAAGGTTGGGAGAGGGAAATACAGTGAGGTCTTTGAGGGCTTTCACTCCACAAATAATGAGAAATGCATTATCAAAATCCTCAAACCAGTGAAAAAGAAAAAGGTCAGTCTTGAAATCATCGCCCCATGTTTTTCTAATCACCTGATATGCACTGCTATATGTTGTGGGAATCACCGGTTCTTTAAAGATTTCTTACGTGTCCTGATTGGATCTATTTGTTGTTTTCCATGAATTTAAAGTATCAATACGTGCTTGCTTTCCTTTTTTCCAATAATAATTCATTTTTGAAGGCAAGGATATATCTTCTGGTGTCTGGTTCATTTTTTGTGAATTCCTCTTAAATCAACTCCTCAAGTTTTTTTTTTAAATAATGATATTGCTAATATGCTCCCTCAACTAGTATCATTGAACTCCTTCCGAGGTTGTAATGACATCTTGTATATGTTTCCTGCCCCATCACCGAACTGTTTCGTTTGTGAACAAAATGCAGTATGTAATGGCATAACGGTTACATTAGTCTTTTGTGGCAATAAACTTGCTCTGGATTCCCAGAATTCTGGAACATATCCAACGAGATTTATATCCCTCTCCCCCTTAACCTACTCCCAACTAACATGCCACCTCATATTGCTGTAACTAAGTTGCCGCATCACCCTGAGGTGCAGAATGCACCTCTTTACCCTTCCTCCTGTGATAGGCATGGATAATGGGTGGTTTAGCAGGCTTTGGGTCGGTTGAATAGGTTAAACCGTCATCCAACCCTATAAACTCACTGCTGATAACTTATCTACTTGATTGCAAATAGATGAATTGCTAATGAAATTCTAGATATTTTCTCTGGTAACCAGATTGTTAAGTTATCAGTTTAGGAGCATTTCACAGTTTTTTTTTTGAATCAAATTATGGAAATTATATCTATCATTAGTATAATTTGTATACATGTTACACTACATATGTTGAAGGGAGAAGAGAAATGCACAAACCGGCTGCCTCCAATTCATTGATATATATGTGGCACGCTGTATGTAGAGGAAAGAGAAGAGAAATGCCCAAACCGGCTGCCTCCAATTCTTTGATATACTCATTGTTATTTTGTTGGAAATTTCTTGGGTTTGTGGACAAAATCTTATGGCAAACCGGCTGCCTCCAATTTATGGATTTTTTTTTTATCTTCTACTCATACATTCTCCATAAATTATGGAATGTTGTGTTGATTTATATGTTTCTATTAACAGACTTCAGGGTTTTATTTTTGTTGTTCGTGTTATTCACATGCACAATAAACCTGACGGCCCTGGACGGAGTACACTAAAATTTCAGGAATGGAGAATCCTAGTTGAGGCTCTGGTCCCTTTAATCTAATTTTTTTCCGTTGTGTAATTGAGAAGTTTATTTTCATGGGCTATCAAAGTAGATCAGTTTGGATTGATTATTATGGATTTTTATGGGATGACTGTCTGAAAATATGCACTTTTTTTTTTGGTTTTAATGTCAGATCAAGAGGGAGATCAAAATATTGCAGAACCTATGTGGTGGGCCAAATATTGTGAAATTGCTAGATATCGTTAGAGATCAGCAGTCAAAGACCCCAAGTTTTGTATTTGAATATGTCAATAATACAGATTTTAAAGTTCTTTACCCAACTCTTTCAGATTATGATACCCGTTATTACATCCATGAACTTTTGAAGGCAAGCACACTCTACCTTTTATTTTGTTATTTTGCTTGATGGGAAACATGATTCTCTTACATATTAATGTTGACATTGTTAATGCATGCCTGTCTAATGCTCACCTCAATATAAGTGTTAAGGAATTAAGCATTTTTGTTTAAAATTGTTAAAATGAGGAAACCCCCTCACCTCCTTTTCTCAAAGTGAGGCGGATGCGTTCATTTATAATGAATGAGAAACTCCACATCGGACCACAAGTCCGATGTGGGATACAGACTCTAACACTCCCCCTCAAGCTAGGTGTACCTAGCTTGGACACATAATGAAAAGAAAACAATAAAACATAGACCAACACTCCCCCTCAAGCTGGACATACCCAGCTTGATGACAAAACATGACGAAATAAAAAGAAAACTGCAAAAGTTGCTGCTCCCCCTCACGATCGAAGCTCCCCCGCAGGAGATGGATGGATGATGTCGCAGACGCAGCAGATGAACCACACAGAGACCGGGTCCGTTGACGGAACGCCAGGACTGCCGCACTAGTGGGGCCGGTCGATGAAACGCCGGGAAATCCAAACTAGCACCGGGAAAACCGCACTTGCGGGGCCGGCGACGGAAGGCGGGGATTCCGCAGAATTGTTTGCGGGACTGGCGGCGCCAACGGGCCCAAATCCGAGGATGTCGAGCGACTGCGTCAGCGAATGGACGTGCCGGCGGAGAGAGATGCGGCTGCCGGGAGGTGCCGGGAGATGCCGGCGAGGCGGGGATCCACAGGAGGAGGCCGGCGAGGGTGCAGGAGGCCGGGAGACAGCGCTGGAAACCCGAGGAGGCCCCCTGCGTGGAGCGGCCGGCACAGGTGGAGGCCGGAACAGTCCGGATCTGCCCGGAACAGTCCGGATCTGCCCGGATCTGCCCGGAACAGTCCGGATCTGCCCGGATATGCCCGGAACAGACCGGATCTCGCCGGATCTGGCCGGATCAGGCCGAAAATCGCCGGATCTGGCCGGAGCCTTCTGGATCAGGCCGGAGCCGGCCGGAGTAGCCTGGATCTGGCCGGAAATCACTGGATCCGGCCGGATTCGGCCGGAGCTGTCCGGATCTGGCCGCCGGAGAGGGGTCGCCGGCCGGAGAGGGGTCGTCGGCTGGAGAGGGGTCGCCGGGAGGGAGCGCGCAGAGGAGGGCCGCCGGGAGCAGCCGGGAGGCCGCCGGGAGCAGCGGGAGGCCGCCGGCGGGGCGCGCGGGTGATGGCGTCGGGAGCAGCGGGAGACCGCCGGGAGCAGCGGGAGGCCGTCGGGAGCAGCCGGGAGTCGCGGCGACGGGATGCGCGCGCAGGAGAGGAGCAGCGGGAGGAGCCGGGAGCCGGGGAGCCGCGTCGCGCCGGGAGGAGCCGGGAGCCGGGGAGCCGCGTCGCGGCGGGAAGCCGCGCAGGGGGGAGGAGGAGTGCGCCGGGAGAGGGCGAGGGCGCACCGCGGGAGGACGGCGGACGTCGGGAGGGAGGGCCGCTCGACCAAGGGCGCGCGCAGGAGGAGGACCGGCGGGGCGGGGACGTCGCGCAGGGAGCCGCTGGCAGGCACGATGGCCGCCGGGGAGGAGAGCCAGGCCGAGGCCTCGGGAGGGAGGGGAGACCCGCCGGGAAGCCGCGTCGGGCAGAGGCGGAGGGGCGGCGGCGGTAACCCTACGGGGCTTTGAGGCCGCCGCCCCCCGGACGGGAAACAAGGAAGGGGAAAAAAAAGAAAGAAAAAGAAATGAAAAAAAAATGTGAGGAAGGAATTAAACCTCCTGTGATACCATGTTAAAATGAGGAAACCCCCTCACCTCCTTTTCTCAAAGTGAGGCGGAGGCGTTCATTTATAATGAATGAGAAACTCCACATCGGACCACAAGTCCGATGTGGGATACAGACTCTAACACTCCCCCTCAAGCTAGGTGTACCTAGCTTGGACACATAATGAAAAGAAAACAATAAAACATAGACCAACAAAAATCATCGTTTTATCTCTTCTCTTTATTGGAGGGAGGATATTATATAAAATCACCTCAACTTTAGGCCAGTTTGTAGTCCAGTTCATTAACATTGGTTACAAATTATAAATCTTATAAATAATGCACCATTGTATTAGCCCAATTGTAGCACATTTAAAATGGGAGATAGCACCAACTAGGCTTGGTATGTGTTCTCCTAAATATCTAAAAAATACGACTATCTGAGAAATAAAGATGCAACTACAGCAGGAAACAACAATAAAGTTTTCCAGCTTCCCAGCTGAGAAATACACTAGCTTCCAAAGCTCTTCACAACCAAAAACACCAATGAAATTCCCTTTGAAGAACATGTTTTGTTTTGATGAAAGCTGTAGATTGGGAAAACTCCCTTACCTTCAAGGTGAGGCGGATGCCTTCTTTTATAGATTGAGAAAGAGGAATACACAAAGGAGTATTCTGATGTGGGACTCGGAAATACCCACACTAATAAAAAGAGGGTTTAACACTCCCCCTCAAGCTGGACATGCCCAATTTGGACAACGAGTCCCACAAAAAATGACATCATATAAGACCAGACACACTCCCCCTCAAGCTGGGCTGCAGATGCTGTGGATGCCCAGCTTGGAACTGGGGGAGGCTAGGCGAGCACCTGGGAGGCCTTTGGTGAAGATGTCAGCAAGCTGGTCCGCCGTCGGAATGTGGCTGAACCTGACATGATTGTACTCCAGGTGGTGTCGAAGAAAGTGGCAGTCCACCTCAATATGCTTTGTGCGTTCATGGAAGACGAGATTTGAAGCAATCTTGGTGGCTACCTGATTGTCACACCAGATGTGAGCAGATGTCTGCTGAGGAAAGCCAAGCTCCTGGAGGAGTTGACGAATCCAAAGGATCTCCGTAGTGACGGTGACCATGACACGATACTCAGACTCCGCACTGGATCGGGAGACGACAGTTTGTTTCTTGCTGCGCCAAGAGATAAGGTTGCCTGCCAAGAATATGACAAACCCAGAAGTAGATCTCCGAGTAGCAAGACAACCAGCATAATCAGCATCACAAAAGGCCTTAATATGCAGATGAGGATCCTGGGAGTAGCGAAGACCACGGGCAGGGTCTCGCTTGATGTATTTGGCGATGCGGATGACAACATCCCAATGTGAGGTGGTCGGATGCTCCATAAATCGACTCACTTTGCCAACAATATAGACAATGTCGGGACGAGTCATGGTAAAATAATTGAGTTTACCCACTAGTCGACGGTACCGCTCTGGATGTGGATACAGTGCCGAGGAGGCATAAAGTGACCGTTCCCCAGGCTCCAAAGGAGTGTCGACAACAGTGGGCTGTGTCAGCCCAGCATCCTGCAGAATATCCAACGTATACTTCCGTTGCCAGAGGGAGATGATGTCTGAAGAATATGAGATCTCGATGCCTAGGAAGTATGTGAGAGGACCGAGATCCTTAGTGTGGAAGTGCTGGTGAAGATGCCCCTTGAGATGGGTGATACCCGCAGAGTCACTGCCAGTGATGATGATATCATCCCCATAAACGACCAATAGGATGCAGCCAACGGAGGTTGTCCTGTAGAACACAGTGCGGTCCTTCATGCTGCGAGAGAGCCCAAAGTCGGTGACGACCGTGCTAAAGCGGTCGAACCAAACATGGGGAGACCGCTTGAGGCCGTAAAGAGAGCGGCGGAGTCGGCAGACTTGAGACTCGGCGCCGGAGGCACAAAATCCGGGGGGTTGCTGCAGATAAATCTCTTCCTCAAGAAATCCATGTAGGAAGACATTCTTGACATCCAGTTGATGAAGATGCCAATGATGATGGGCGGCCAGAGAGATGAATAATCGAATGGAGGCCATCTTGGCAACTGGTGAGAAGGTATCAAAGTAGTCAATACCGTAAGTCTGCGCGAAGCCCTTGGCCACCAGACGGGCTTTGAGGCGATGGAGAGTGCCATTGGGATTCAGTCTGACTGTGTAAATCCATTTGTTGCCGACCGCCTGTTTGCCTGCTGGAAGGGCAACAAGATCCCAAATATGGTTTTCTTCCAGAGTCTGCAATTCATCCCGCATTGCTGCTAGCCACCCGGGGTGAGATTTGACATCACCAACTGAGCGAGGAATAGAAACTGTCTCCAGAGCGGACAAACCCCTGTATGAAGATATAAATAGAGGAGTACTCTGGTAGGAGCGAGTACCTTTCCGTAAGGCAATGGGCACGTCCTCGGGCGGCGGGGCAAGAGCATCTGACGAAGCGGGGACGACGATGTCATCGGCCGGGACGAGGGATATAGTTGATGGACGCCGGGAGTAAACCTGACCAAAATGGGTGTCAACAGGGGTTGACACCGGTGGAGGGTGGATGATGAGAGGAAGACAATCATCGATGGCGGTGTCAGGATGAGGAGAGGGAAGGGAGAACGGAGAGCTCTCAACAAATGCGACGTCGGCCGAGATGACATACCGCCGTAGGTCGGGTGAGAAGCAGCGATATCCACGCTGAGTGCGGGAGTAGCCAAGAAAAATGCACCGGAGGGATTTGGGAGAGAGTTTGGAGAGGCCAGGACGTGTGTCGCGAACGTAACAGAGGCATCCAAACACGCGAAGGGGAAGTGAGTGAAGAGGGAGAGAGGAGAACAAAGCCCGAAAAGGAGTCTCCCCCTGAAGGATAGAGGAAAGAAGACGGTTTATAAGGTAGGTGGTGGTGAGAATTGCATCTCCTAAAAAATGCAGAGGCACCCGTCGCTGGAAGAGGAGGGCACGAGCAGTCTCCAGAATGTGTCTGTGTTTCCGCTCGGCCACGCCATTCTGCTGGGGTGTATCAGGATAGGAGGTCTGATGAAGGATGCCTTTTGTCTGGAGAAACTGCCGAAAGAGAGTGGAGAGATACTCACGCCCATTATCCGAGCAGAGACATTTTACAGAGATGAAAATTGGTTTTGAATTTCATTGTAAAAGGTTTGGAATGTGGAAAACACTTTGTAGCGTTCTCGAAGGCGGTAGAGCCAAGTCATTCGTAAAAAATTATCAATGAAAGATATATAATATTTATACCCCAAATGACTCGAAATGGTAAAAGGACCCCACACGTCTGAATGAAGCAGATCAAAAGGGTTTGATGCCCTTGTATCCACTCGAGGAATGTATGTAGTGCGATGATGTTTCGCAAATGTACATGACTCACAATGAAAAGAATTATGCCGACTAAAGTCTGGAAAAAGCTGATGAATGGTGGAGGCAGGCGGGTGTCCCAACCAGAAATGAAGATCCAATGCTCGAGCAGAGGCAGACGTGTTGGATTGGTGTTGCCCGATCCAGTTCGTCACTGTAGCATCTCTGACTACTGTAGCGGAGTTGACCGACCGACACCGACCGACACTGTAGCAGTGCGGACTTTGGGGTCAACTGGACTGTAGCACTTTTGACTTCCAGCCGGCAGCCACTGTAGTGCTTTTGACAAAGCTGACCGCCGTTCACTGTAGCAACGTGGACTCACTATTTCGAACAGTGATCGTCTTCTCCATTGTTTTATAGCCCATTTTCGGGCTAGGGTTACCACTGAAAAACCTTCTGTAATTTGTGCTTCTGAATAGTGAAATTCTGCCTCTCCCGTGGACGTAGGGATTATTCTCGAACCACGTAAATCACTGTGTCCTTGTTGTTTTTCTTTCTTTCGTTTTCTCGTTTCTGTCGTTGCATCTCTTGACGATCCCGCAACAAGATGTGCAAGCGATGGGTGCCGGTCCATCGAACATGTAGACCCCGTCCCGAAGCCGGCCTGTACCAAGTTCTCGGTTTGTAGTTCGCTCCTGAAATACAACACCAGAGGAGGTAAATATGGCATCACAATTATAATCTTTGGTCAGCTTACTGATGGAAAGAAGATTAAATGGATTGCGGGGCACATGTGCCACAGATGGTAGGTGAATCGATGGAGTCAGGGAGCTTGCGCCGAAGCCCGCAATGAGGATAGTGGAGCCATCAGCGACGATGATGGCTGATGAACCGGTATAAGGGCTGTAGGAGGTCAACATACCAGCATCACCAGTGAGGTGGTCGGAGACACTTGAGTTGAGCATCCATGCAGGGGAGCGACGACCGACAGAGGCAGCGGAGCGAACAAAATGGGCCAGAGAAGCCGAGGATGGACCGGGTCCTGCGGGGTCCCGAGGATCATGAGTCAGCTGGATGTCGGCCATAGACAGGTCCAAAGATGGTGGAAGAGTGGCGACTGCCGATGAAGCCTCCTAGACCGCTGTCTGTCCCTGCCTCGGGCGCTGAGAGGGACGTCCATACAGAACCCAACATCAGTCGATCAGGTGGCCAAGCTTGCCACAATGTTAACAGAGGGGACGTGGACGACCTTCCACACGACCACGTCCACGTCCACGAGGGCCCGAGGAGCGTCCACCGCTATGACTGACGAGAGCTGAGTGGTCGATAATGGGGGTGGGAGGGGGAAGAGCCCGCTGGGCCTTGCTCAGCCGATGATAAACCTGTGGGATCTCTAGCGACAAAGGGCTGACGAGCAGCTCGGTCGCCGTGGTGGCAAACTCCGGAGTGAGGCCGCTGAGAAGAGTGAAGATGCAGAGTTGGTCCCGCTGGGTCTGAGCCTCTGCCGGTGTCTAGGGAACGGGCCATAACTTCTGCAATTCATCACGAAGCCCTTTCCATTCCATGAAATATGCGGTGAAGGACTGGTCCTGCTGTCGAATATGGGACAGGCGCTGGAGGATATCGGAAATCCGAGCAAGGTTGTTGGTCTCAGAATACATGATGTTCAAGGAGTCCCAGAGCTCCTTGACTGTATTCGCCGTGCGGGTGACATCCTTGACCGATCGATCCTTTGAATTGACCAGCAGAGCGAAGATCTTGCTATCAGCAAGCTTCCATGAACGGTATTTGGGTCAGTCGACGTCGGGGGAGGATCCTCAAGGTGATGATCAAGGTCCATCCCGGTCAGGGACATCACCACAGTCTTTCGCCAGATGGAGAAATTTGTGGAGTCCAACCGGTCATCGATGAGGCGGGTGGAGGCGGTGATCATTTGAGGCAGAGGGGAGGAGTCTGCCATGGAGGCGTTGGGTAGCGGTCTAAGACACAGTGGTGGGCAGCGCCGGAATCAGCGGAGGGTCGGGCGTGCCGGGAAGTCGTGAATGGCCCCGTGCAGCAGAGGTGACAGGCAGAGAGGGAGCCGAAGGAGGCGAGCCGACTAGAGCATCGGGAGGGCGGTCGGGAGAAGATGGCGAGTGCGCGCAAGGTGAGGCTGGCGGGTTCTGATGCGCGCAGAGGGAGGAGGGTCGCCGGGGGGGGTGTCACGACCCCCTCCCCACAAGGTGCACCCCTCCTGGGCCGACAATGTGAGAAGGGAGATAATGACCCCCGAGTCCCGCCTCCAGTAGGCCCCGGGTTGACGACTAGCACCGAGGGTATAGTAAACACACAAATGGTAGACATTACCCTCTAAGAGAACACATGCGGAAGAGAGAGATAAGATAGACACCAATCAACTCCAACTCAGAATTGGAATATAAAAGAAACCCAAGTGCATATATGAAATGTCATGCAAAAGTACTACAACTGGAAGGGAAAAACTGTAAGTACCCAAAAGAAAGTAAAAACAACAGCAACCACAAGCCCGAACAGCTCCTGCAACCCCAAGCTAGTAGAAACCAGCTTGATCTCCAACCTGCTCCAAGTGACCTGAAAAACAGTTTATATATACATAGGGTGAGTATAACAGTATACTCAGTAGGATCCTCCCCGAAGCCTCTCGTGCAAAAGTAAAGAGAGCATGCTAAAGCACATTGAACAACAAGTGAAACTAACTTGTCACCTAAACAGGTATACTAAGTTCCCAACCTCACCATGGCTACTCTCACCAAGTAACGCATATAAGAATATATCATATAATAAAGAATATCAAGGGTACCCCGCTACTACTTCCCCACTGGTTTGCCGCTTTGCCTCAACGTCGCACGTCCTGAGCATCTCTCTCTAAAAAGGCCTTGCCCGCAGACACCTGGGCGAAGAACCACAATATGCACCTCGTGCAACAAAACCACCACGTCCACACACCAAAGTAACCAGGTAGTTTTCGAGAGCCACCACAGCTCGCATAACGTGTATCATACGTCGGGTATTATACCTCAAGCCATTACAGCCCACACACCGAGTAAGGATCCTCAAGCCATCACAACCTATACACGTTACACCTATAGTAGTCCATAGGATACTATATCCAGAATATATGTGTGTGAATAACCTCAAGCCATTACAGTCCTCTACACACATACATGGGGAAAACTAACCGTTGTGCCTACCAGCACAAGTATCTACCAAGAGAAGAGAGCGCAACCAAAGGGGGTAGTCAGCCATTCTTCCTCCCACCGGAATGTTGGGGAAAACACCCCCCAGGGCTCAGAATCCCCGGGGTGTCAGTTGCCCTTACTGACAGGGTGGAGTAGCGTATAACAACACAAAAAGTACAAAATATACTATATCTCACAACCACACTATGGGCATAACCTAGTCTTAGACTCAACTGCAGCTAACGTCTCTCGGACTCCGGGCTGCCACTTCTAAGACTAGGTATCCTATAAGCATACAACCATTTAAAGAACTTTATTAGATTACTTTATTCCCTTTTTCATCGGTTCCACTTTACGTTAATTAATTCATTAAACATTAATTAACCATGAACCATTCCACATTAGACTTCATTAACATCACACCCCAAGTCCACTGCCCCTTTAAAATTACAACCTCATCATTATGTTCGAGCGAATTCTAGCACCATTTATTCAAATATTCATTACAGAATTACTTTCTCATATTCCCAGGCATTCTAGAAAAGCATTCTATGCTACTAACACAAGGGGGCTCAACACGGTGAGTAGATGTACTACCCGTCGAGTCTTTGCCGCCTATAGCTAGATCGTAGACCCATCCTCCCTGGAGAAGCTAAACACGGAAAGCACGTGGCATACCTCGCGCGTCTTCGCCTCTTTCGGAAGAAGGGTAAGCAAGACCAGCTGCTTTGAGCAGTGGGGAAAAGTAAAGCAGATAAACAACCAAAGAAACAACAAACATCCAACAATCACATTCATCCCACTCCATCATCCCTGGTGTCCTCCCTGACACCCACATGCATAAACCGATGCATCTCACCACTCTAGGCGTCATCTGCTGTCACAACCAAAAGGCCTCCATGCCCCCACATATCACAACACCCATCCAGAATCACGTCTCAACACAAGCAGCAGAAAAAACAAACATCACATCACTTAGGCTATTGGCCCTTTAACAATCAAGAGGGTAACTCAGAACCCTTCAAGGAATTATCAAACAATCAATTATTTAATCCATCTTGAATTAACAGATTTATAATTCGTTGGTTCCAAAATCGGGAAACCTAACCAGTAAGCTATCACAAATGATTAAACATGCTTACTACGCCAATTTGATTTACATCAAATTACAACAAGAACCAGATTCGTTCACATGCCTCTTTATCTTTAGCCAAACAAATATCAATTAATCTCGGTTTACGTTCTTTACTGATTTTCATTAGGAACAAACATCTAATCAAAGCAAGCATAGATATCACACTATCTATCAAAATAAGAGGCAACAACATACGATCGATATCAATTTATTTATCCGGTTCAAATATTTATTATGTCACTTCCATTGTCATCTAGTGGGATAAAACATGCTAACATTACAGTTGCACGTAAAAGAAAGTGAAGCAACGAATCCCCTACCTCAAAGGTTTTTGACGAAAACCACAACGGTCGAAGAACGCTCAAGAAACCCGGGTCGATTCTCCAAAAACCCGCCTTAGGTCTCTTCTCCTAGCAAGATCAAGACCAAAACTCATCATATTTGGCGTCGAGACACTTAGATCTACCCATAACGGACATAGGTCTAAGAAACCGAGAGAAGAGGAGAAGTAGATCCAAGTGGATCTAAGAAACTGATTAAGAACGAAGAAGAACGATTACATACCTCAAGAATTTGGCTTTGATTTGCCAAGAGAAGCCTTCAGATCGCCTCCGGAACGAAGGGAGAAACCTCCTTGACCTTAGGAGAAGCAAAATCCCGAGTTAGGGTCGCTTAGGAGGAAAAATGAGCCACTTAGAAGCAAAAACGCGTGAGATCCACCTTTATAGGATCTCGTTTAAGTGGCCGCACGGTTTAACAAACCGTGCGCTAACCGTGCGTTAGCTATTGCCTTGGCCACCCCTCTCGCACGGTCTGGCCGCACGGTTAGACAAACCGTGCGCCTCCCGTGCGGAAGCTACTGCCTCCAAGACCAACTACGCATGGTTTGGCCGCACGGTTTAGACAAATCTTGCGCCGCCCGTGCGAAAGCTATTGCCCTTTTAGTTTTCCTTAAAAGTCCACCCAAACGCACCCCCAAGTCACTATTCCAAACCAAAGGTGGTTAGAAACATCAAAAGTACCTGAAAACATAACGTGACGTTACAGTTCACAATTGTCTACCGTTGGAACTGTTCACCGGAATGGAAATTTTGGCAAAGTGTTGGGGATAAGTCACCTTGACCTCCCGGAACACCTCTAACACCACATTTTCACAAAGTAATGGATTGAAGAGGTCCGGGCCATTACAGGGGGTGCTGGAGGCGTCGCGCGCAGAGGAGGGCCGGCGGGGGGGGGGGCACTGGAGGCGTCGCGCGCAGAGGAGGGTCGTCGGGGGGCCGCGGGAGGCGCCGCGCGCAAAGGAGGAGGGCCGCCGGGGGGCTACGGGAGGCGCCGCGCGCAGAGGAGGAGGGCTGCTGGAGGCGCCACGCGCAGAGGAGGGCCGCCGGGGGGGGGGGGGGGGCGTTGGAGGCGCCGCGTGCAGAGAAGGAGGGTCGCTGGTGGCCGGGGCCGGACGGCGCAGGGTGCCGGGCGAGAGCGCCGCTGGAGGGCCGCTGGGGGGGGGGGCGCGGAGGGCAGGTCGAGTAGGGAGGGAGGGTGCCGCGTAGGGCAGACCTCGGAGGGAGGGGTGCCACTTAGGGCAGAGCCGGGAGGGGAAAAAAATTAGAGGGAGGGCTCGGGAATAGGGTTCCCTCTGATACCATGTAGATTGGAAAAACCCCCTTACCTTCAAGGTGAGGCGGAGACCTTCTTTTATAGATTGAGAAAGAGGAATACACAAAGGAGTATTTCGACGTGGGACTCTGATACCATGTAGATTGGAAAAACCCCCTTACCTTCAAGGTGAGGCGGAGACCTTCTTTTATAGATTGAGAAAGAGGAATACACAAAGGAGTATTTCGACGTGGGACTCGGAAATACCCACAATAATAAAGAGGGTTTAACAAAAGCTAATTGACCTATTTGATTTAGATAAGTTATAAGTTGCATTATAAATGTTTCTGAGTTTTCTGAGAACTAATGCACGTTTTCTAAATTGGAACTTATGAAACTCCATGTAGAGTCCATGTCAGGTATTAGTGCTATAGAATCAATTCTTTGATTTTGTAGGGTATATGATACCAAATGTATATTTTATAAATGTTGTAAATTTACAAGAGTTCAAAATCAAGGAAAGGGTTGCTGAATCATGGGATTGGATGCAAACGAATATAACAAAGCTCAAACAGGTCTAAATAAAGGATGTGTATTATCATCTCATTTCTCTTGCGTGATAAGAGAAATTGTTTATTAACAGAGTTTGCGTGATAAGAGAAATTGTTTATTAACAGAGTTTGCGTGAACAATATGAGATGATGGTTTTACACATGGTTTATGATTCATTAGACTTTATAACATGTGTAGAACCTAGGTCGAGGGTACCATTGAGAGAGGGGGTGAATCCGTGGTACATTTTTACGAATCTTCTTTATATTCTACCTCTGTGGCCGATTAAAACCACGACCCCCTCTTTCTTGATGAAGTCAACCTCACCCGATTGCAGTGGAATGTAAAGAGCACAAGAACACAAACATTTACAAGGTTCGGTGTAAAAGCTCACTCCTTGCCACGATTGGTTAGTCATCCTAATCACGGATTCTCTACTACATCCACAAGCGGTTACACAATGGACCGTCATAGTCCAATCAACACAAAGTGAAGTATCGAACTCTCAAAATTCTCTCACACAAAATAATATCGTGAATTATAGTTTCCAAAATGGAAATTTGGAAACTCCATTAATCTTCGGTCACCAAGAGCGATCTCATCCCATTTAAATCGGTCAATGAAATCCCGATTTTAATCTTCTCATTCAAACTCATCCGAATCTTGGTCAAGTCTTCCTTTTAAATTCCCCAAAGATCCGACACTATCTTTTCCTCATGCGATATTGAATATCGCAACTTATTTTTCCCACAAAATCTGCGCTTTTATTTCTTTTGAATTCTCCATGTGCATGGCACTCTGATGTGGCAGTTTCTCTTGCGGCGTGGAACTCATCCCAACACCCAGCTTCTTCCTCGGCTGGTCTTACTCTCCATTTTTGGTCTGGATTATAATCATTTGATTGATCACAATATTTGAATCCTTGAAAAACATCGGTGCAACATAGTCTGATTTTTAAATTTCCTTCAGAATAAATATTCTGGAATTCTCAATTTTCAGATTTTCGTAAGTAAAATATCTTACGCGCTGGGTCTAATATCATACCCGCACTCAAATATGGTACTGGCAGACAAAAATATCGTACGAGCAGACAGAAATATCACACTCGCAGACATATCTTATGCGTAGATAGAAATGTCGTACGCGCTCCATGAAAAGTCATACGCTCAAAATATTATGGCGCAAAGTCTCATGCAAGCACCTGTCAAAGTCTTACCAGCCCTGTGTGAAAGTCATACGTGCACTTCAAATATCATACACGTCCTGAGAAAGTCATATGCGGCAATGCCTTTGTCATTTTCCCGCCTCGGCTCTAAGTCATACTGTTATGTAACGATTATGAGAGTGGGAGAAAAAGAGGAGTAAAACAGTATATATTGATGTAGCAGTAGAATTATAGGAAAATACAGTAGGGAGGCAGGGGAAAGAGAAGGATGGAGAGAGAGAGTGTGTAGAACCCGTGGAAGACCACTTCTAAGAGCCTGGCAGAATCCTCCTAAGGATTGAGCCCCGCAACAACCAACTGGTAATCCTCCAGAATCCCCCTTCCTAACACAGAACCCCTTTACTTAAAGGCCCACCCCTTTAACAAACTAACTGCTTCAGGTGGTCCCCCTCCTAGCCAAGAATATTCCCCTCTCCTCTAACAGCCCAACACCCTCCAGCCAAGAATATTCCCCTCTTCTTTAACAGCCTCCAGCCAAGAATATTCTCCTCTCTCCTCTAACAGCCCAACAACCTCCAGCCAGCCCCTATTCCTAACATTTCCCCTGTGCTGAAAAACCACCTTGTCCCCAAGGTGGACCTTCAAACCATTGCTCAACCTCTTTAGCACTAGATTGGCAGCCCCTTGTAGAGAAGGAAAGCTTCGGACTGTATGATCAATGGACTGTTTTGCATTTAAATCTCCACCGCAGCTACTATAAAATTCTTCCAAATCACCTTCACTCACAGTCTTGGTGTGCTGGGAATATGCTGATAGCTGGGCAACTGCAACATTTCCTAAAGAGGCTGTATTAATAAGTTCTGTCCCTAATTCCCCATACATAGTCCCAACGGCTACTCCAAACATCAAACTTGAAATGTATAGTTCTTTGACAAACCCCCAACCCCTGCACAGAGCCGACGCCTCCACTCGGGTCAGTTTTAATTGGGCTAAACACCAGATTTCTGGAGTAAAAACGGTCTTCCCAGTAAGTTGAATTTTGACTTTTCTAATGCCTCGATAGAGAATTCCAGGGCACCAAAAGTCTCATATGCCTTGAATTCTGGTTCCCACTAGACATTATAACCTCTACTATAGATGTCACATCTGTAGGTTCCGGGCGCAGCGGAAACGCGTTGGTGGGTTTGCCCAACTTTAATTGTTGTGCACAACGATTGAGGAAAAGTGTTGGGGTTGTGAGGATATTTATAATCGGTTTTGAGGTTATAGAGTTATGACAATTGTTGGAACCCATTTAAGTGTAAATGGGTGAGTCCTACATCGGACTTACCCGTCTTGTATATTGGTTTCCTAATCTATAAAAGAATATCCTCACCTCACATTGAGGTAAGGGGAATTCACCCATCTACATGGTATCAGGGGGATTTTTATCCCGAACCCTCCCTCCCCTGCGGATTCCCGGAATCCTCCCGGCCCCGCCTCTCTACCCTGCTGCCCTAGCCTTTCCCGGCAGGTCCCCCCCTCCTATCCCGGCGCAGCCATCTCGCCCGGCTTCTCTCCGGCCTGTCCCTTCCCGGCGGCCCCCTCTCTGCCTCAAGCCCGTCGCCCCGTCGCGACTCCTCCCTCCCGCGGCCCTCTGTCCCGCGGCTCCTGGCTCCCGCGGCTCATCCCGGCGGATCTCCTCCTCTCCCGTCGCGGCGCATCCCGTCGCCGGACCTCCACTGCGCGCGACGGCCCTCCCGACGGATCTCCTCCCAGCGGCGCTCCCTCCCTGCGACGCTCCCTCCCGGCCAGCCCCGCCTCGCCCCGACGGAACGCCCTCGGCCCGCAGCCCTCCTGCCCTCGGCCCGACGCCCGCGGCTCCCGGCCCTCCCGTCGCACCTCCCTCCTCTCGCGCGGCTCCAGCGCGGCTCCCGGCCCTCCGGTCCGACGCGGCTCCCGTCGCGCCTCCCTCCTCTTGTCCCAGCGCCGGCCCTCCCTCCCAGCGCCGGACCTCCCGCCCCGGTTCATCCCGCGCCGGCTCCTCCTCCGGCGGCCCTCCTCCTGCGGCCCTCCTCCTGCAACCGCCCTCCGCAGCGGCTCCCTTCCCAGCAGCGGATCCCGCCCGATCCGGCGCTCCCCAGCCCGTCTCCCAGCGGCTTCCCTGCAGCTACCCTGCGGCCTTCCTGCGCCGTCGGCCCAACCCCCTGCGTTAATGGTGAGCGTGTCCACCCGCGGCCCTCCGGCATCACCT
The DNA here is from genome assembly GCA_963277665.1 of Viscum album. Lineage (NCBI taxonomy): Eukaryota > Viridiplantae > Streptophyta > Magnoliopsida > Santalales > Viscaceae > Viscum > Viscum album. Next base: position 954,435,810 of record OY728145.1, read on the forward strand.
CCGGACGACAGCATTCCGACAGGGCCGCACCCTCACTTCCATTGTCGGCCGTCCCGAGCACCTATGCACTCAGCCGAGCAGCTGTCCCATCCTCCATCATCGGCTCTACCGCGCAGCGGTCCTCCTTCATCCAGTACCCGTTACAGGACAACACTCTCGCCGGAGGAGATTGCTTTGGTAAAATCTTATCGAGCGACTGCGCCGCCATCTTCTTCTCTAGCCCCACTTGCTCAGACTGGCAACTCCACCGCCTGTGTTTCTCATCGACAGACAGCTTGGATGTTTGACTCCGGTGCGTCAGAACATCTCACAGGAGACTCTGGTATGTTCACTACCTATCATCCGTACACCGGTGCCTCTGCCATTACTGTTGCTAATGGCTCAACAATCCCTATTACCGGATATGACACATGTTCCTTGACCCCGTCTCTTCCCCTGACGTCGGTCGCTCATGTTCCTCAAAGTCCCTTTAATCTTATCTCTGTCAGCAAACTCACCACAGAATTGAATTGTGTTGCTATTTTTAGCTCATCTGGTGTTGTTTTTCAGGAGCGGAAGACGAATCGGGAAATTGGTCGAGGTTATCTTCGGGATGGGGTTTACCTGTTTGATACCCCATCATCCCTTGCTTGCTCATCCACACCACAGCCCGAGCCCTTGACCTCCATTACCGCCTTGGCCATCCACCGCTTTCCACCCTCCATAAACTTTGCCCCCAATTCAGTTCTCACCTCTCCTTCCATTGTGAATCCTGCAAGTTTGCCAAACATCATCGGACGACGTATGCTCCTCGCCCGGAACCACGTGCAGCGGCTCCTTTCGCTCTTGTTCATTCCGATGTATGGGGTCCTTGCAGGGTTCCTAGCCAGTCAGGGTACAGTTATTATATCACCTTTATTGATGATTACTCCCGCATGACCTGACTTTACCTTCTTCGAGATCGAACAGAGGTTCTCTCAACCTTTCAGACATTTTTTCAGGAAATCCAGACACAGTTTTCTCTCCCTGTGAAATGTCTCCGATCTGACAATGGGCGAGAATACTTATCCACTCATTTTCAGCAGTTTATGAGGGCCCACGACATCATCCATCAGACCTCCTGTCCTGATACCCCTCAGCAAAATGGGGTGGCCGAGCGGAAACACCGACATATCTTGGAAACCGCTCGTGCCCTCCTCTTCCACCGCCAAGTACCTCTTCTTTTCTGGGGGGATGCCATCCTCACTGCTACTTACCTTCTCAATCGTCTTCCCTCCTCCATCCTTCAGGGGGAGACTCCTTTTCATACCCTGTTTCCCTCTCCCTCCTCACTCCCTTCCACTCCGTATCTTCGGATGTCTCTGTTATGTCCGGGACACTCGCCCAAATCTCTCCAAACTATCACCCAAATCCCTTCGCTGTATTTTTCTCGGGTATTCCTGCACTCAGCGCGGGTACCGATGCTTCTCTCCAGACCTCCGCCGGTATATCACCTCTGCCGACGTTTCGTTTGTCGAGAGCTCTCCTTTCACTCTCCCCTCTCCTTCTCCTGACACTACCATCGATGACTGCCTTCCGCTCATGGTTCACCCGCCTCTGGTGTCTCCTCCGACCGGTCATCTCTTTGGACAGACCTACTCTCGTCGTCCTTCCGCTGTCCCCCTCATCCCGGCCGAGGAAACCATTGTTCCCGCTTCGACTGATGTTCCTGACACAGCTCCCGGCGATGTACCGATTGCGCTCTGGAAAGGTACTCGATCCTGTCAGACTACTCCTCTCTTTGTATCTTCTTACAGGGGTCTGTCAGCTCTGGAGACCGTGTCGCTTCCTCGAACGGTCGGTGAAGCCAAATCTCACCCCGGGTGGCTAGCCGCAATGCGGGATGAATTGCAGGCTCTGGATGCCAACCGTACTTGGGATCTTGTTCCCCTTCCGGCAAACAAACAGGCGGTCGGCTGTAAATGGATTTTCACAATCCGTCTCAATCCTGATGACTCTCTCTGTCGCCTCAAAGCCCGGCTTGTCGCAAAGGGCTTTGCTCAGACATATGGCGTCGACTACTTTGAGACCTACTCTCCCGTCGCCAAGATGGCCTCTGTCTGCCTCTTCATCTCTCTGGCTGCTCATCACCACTGGCCGCTTCATCAACTCGACGTTAAGAATGCTTTTCTCCATGACTCTCTTGACGAAGAAGTCTACCTGCAGCAGCCCCCTGGTTTCTCTGCCTCTGGTGCCGACTCCCATGTCTGCCGTCTCCGTTGCTCCCTCTACGGCCTCAAACAGTCTCCTCGCGCCTGGTTTGACCGCTTCAACACTGTCGTCACCGCCTTTAGCCTCTCTCGGAGTATGAAAGATCACACCGTCTTCTTCCGTACGACGACACACGACTGTATCTTGCTTGTAGTGTATGTTGATGACATCATCATCACCGGGAGCGACTCCAGAGGCATCGCCAGCCTCAAGACGCATCTTCACCAGCACTTTCACACCAAAGATCTTGGTCCCCTCACCTACTTTCTTGGCATCGAGGTCTCCTGAACTACGAACACTATCTCTCTCTGCCAGCGCAAGTATGCTCTTGATATCTTGCAGGATGCCGGGTTGAGCACCGCCACCTCAGTTGACACTCCCCTGGAGCCTGGGGAACGCTCCCTTCATGCCGACTCAGAACTCTTTCCTCATCCCGAGAGCTATCGACGCTTGGTCGGTAAACTCAACTACCTCACCATGACGCGTCCCGACATTGCCTGTGCCGTTGGCAAAGTAAGCCAGTTCATGGAACATCCCACCTGCTCTCAGTGGGATGCTGTCCTCCGCATTGCCAAGTACATCAAAAAAGACCCTGCACGTGGCCTTCGGTACTCACATCATGCTCACCTGGATATTGAAGCTTTTTGTGATGCGGACTATGCCAGTTGCCTCGCTACCCGCAGGTCTACTTCGGGTTTCGCCGTATTCTTCGCCGGTAATCTCATCTCTTGGCGCAACAAGAAGCAGACTGTGGTCTCCCGTTCGAGTGCCGAGGCCGAGTATCGAGCCATGGCCACTGTCACCACTGAGATCCTCTGGCTTCGTCATCTTCTCCAGGAGCTCGGTTTCCCAGCATCGACTCCTGCTCATATCTGGTGTGACAATCAGGCCGCCACGAAGATTGCCTTGAATCCCGTCTTCCATGAACGGACGAAGCATATCGAGGTGGATTGTCACTTTCTCCGCCACCATCTGGAGCAGCACCATATCGGTTTCGGCCATATCCCGACGGCCGATCAGCTTGCCGATCTCTTCACCAAAGGTCTTCCTGGAGCTCGTCTTGAGTCTCTCACTTCCAGGCTGGGTATTCATAGCCTCCTTGGCCCAGCTTGAGGGGGAGTTTGAGATTGTCTTGTTATTCTTTTTGTGTGGGACTCTATCCAATCTGGGCATGTCCAGCTTGAAGGGGAGTGTTGGAACCCATTTAAGTGTAAATGGGTGAGTCCCACATCGGACTTACCCGTCTTGTATATTGTGGTTTCCTAATCTATAAAAGAATATCCTCACCTCACATTGAGGTAAGGGGAATTCACCCACTACAACAATAAATAAACGCGTTATGCGTTTTATTTATTTCATCAACTCTTATTGAAAACCCCAATGTCGAATTGTTAATTTCTTGACATGCGTCCATGCTGATTATAATAAATATCATTTAATAAAACAATATTATATCCTCAAAATCCCGACTGGAAAAACTACACGGCGTGTAATAATTAATACACGGCGTGTATATTTAATATACACGGCGTGTACTTTTATCTTCCACTTTCCTTTATTTCCTCCACCATATTTATTAGTCCTTGAGTAATGACTATTTATTTCTTAAATAAATGTAACTGCATTACTCGCTAATAAATGTATTATTTCGCCCACAATGTATTCTCTCAAATAACTAGTGTCGAAATAAATACAATCAGGCATCCTTAAATAATTATTAAACCACAGTCGGGAATAATATTTATTTAACTTGTTAAATTAATATTTAACTGAGATACATGGACACACTTAGTGTGTGACTCTCTAGGCCCCTTTCTCAGTGGCATTAGGCGGAGTCTGCCTAAAGTTCAAGGTTAGCATCTAGCAACACGCCAAGACACCCATAGAGAAAGAAGTTAATGCCGCAATGACGTGTCACCTCATACGAACGCTTACCGTGTAATATAATCCCTTTGCCTCGATATCTCTAATCAAGCGGGTTGCATGCTAGTGCCATCAACCCATGTGCTCGATTATTCTTTCTTATACTTTCCGGAATTGAACTCGCCCATACTTTACCATGGCCATGGATTTATTTAGGCTATATCAATTCCATCAAAGGGGCTGAGATATCTACTTCCGTTATGAAACATAAGGGACAAATCCTTTCTCGCATTATCTATTAATGTACTATTACTCGTGACGCACTCAACGTATCCTACCTCGCTGCGAACAGTGTGTCGTCACAGTTTTCGTCAATACATCTAAGTGTGTGAGTTGTAATACCCATTAATAATAATCTTAAAGTCTAAGGACTAATACACACGTCCGCAGATACCCATTAATAATAATCTTAAAGTCTAAGGACCAATACACACGTCCGCAGATAGGAACATCCAATTACACTATGAAATGTGGATTTCCTACTGGCGGGTCTCGTTCTCATAATATCCTCCTGGATACTACCAAGGGCGCACACCACGAGAGGGTGCCTCAAAGTTTTATGAGTCCTCACCCCTAATGGCCTGTATTATTTGTGTCCTTCAAATAACATCATCCGGCCATAGAACATATATTCAAGAACAGTGTTATGACACTTTCGGGTTCTCATCATAGCAGGGATCCGCTATGACCCATTAATGCAACAGCTGTCCTTAGGACATTATCACATGCATTGTCACGCAGAAGAACAATCAAGATGTGATAAGACTTTTATTAATGAATAAAGTACAAAGTAGTTGGTTCTAGGCCACCAACTCTAACAGACTCCCACTTGGACTAGAGCCAACTGCTAACAACCTTTAACCCGCTAACTCTCACATGATATTCATGCTTCTGTTGAGATAGGCCTTTAGTCATGGGGTCCATCACGCTCTCTTCCGTGGACACTCTGATCACTGCAACTTCACCCCTTTGATAGAAATCTCTCAAGAGGTGATACTTTCGGAGTATGTGCTTTGTCTGTTGATATGACCTTGGTTCTTTTGCAAGAGCCACCGCTGCAGTATTATCACAATACAATGTAATGAGATTTTTACTGCTAGGCACCACATCAAGCTCCTGGACAAAGTTCCGAATCCAGACGGTTCCTTGGCTGCATCAGAAGCCGCTATATATTCGGACTCCGCTGTAGAATCGGCGACAACTGGCTGCTTTGAACTCTTCCAGCTCACAGCTCCTCCATTGAGATGAAAAACATATTCAGATTGCGACTTCAGATCATTCTGATCTGTCTGAAAACCAGCACCAGCATACCCTCTGATGACAAGCTCCTCGTCTCCTCCATACACCAGGAACATATCCTTAGTTCTTCTTAAATACTTAAGGATAGTCTTAACAACAGTCCAATGCTGTTCTTCTGGATCTGCTTGATATCTGCCTACCATGCTCAGTGCATAGGCAACATCAAGCCTGATACATAACATGGTATACATGGTGGATCCTACAACCGAAGCGTATGAGATCTTACTCATTCTATCTTTCTCTTGTTGTGTCTGAAGACACATTTTCTTAGAAAGATGTAGGCCATGTGACACTGGAACTAATCCCCTCTTGGATTGTTCCATACTAAATCTCTTTAGTATCTGGTCAATGCATGTACCCTGACTTAGTCCAAGCAGCCTCTTGGATCTATCACGAATGATCTTGATCCCTAGAATGTAGGTTGCTTCACCCAAGTCCTTTATGGAGAAACACTTGTTCAACTAGTCCTTAACTGACTGTAAGACTGGTACATCGTTTCCAATAAGCAATATGTTGTCAACATATACTACTAGGATAATGATCACATTCCCATTAAACCGCTTATAAACACATGACTCACATTCATTCTTAATGAACCCAAATATCTTTATGGCTTCATCAAATCGAATGTTCCATGACCTGGATGCTTGCTTTAATCCATAAATGGATTTCTACAACTTGCAAACCCGTTTGACTTCACCTGGTGTCACAAACCCTGCTGGTTGTGTCTTATAGACATTTTCCTGAAGGTTTCCGTTAAGGAATGTTGTTTTGACATCCATCTGCCAAACCTCGTAGTCATGGTAAGCTGCTATGGCAAGTATGATTCTTATGGATTTAAACATGACAACTAGCGAGAAGGTTTCATCATAGTCAATTCCTTGACGCTGTCTGAACCCTTTAGCCACTGGCCTTGCTTTATAGGTGCTAACTTGACCTTTCATGTCCAGCTTTCTCTTGAATACCCATTTGCATCTAACAGGCTTTACATCAACTGACTCATCGACCAGAACCCAGACTTGGTTCTGATACATGGAATCCATCTCAGAATTCATAGCTTCTAGCCATCTTGCAACTTTTGAGCTTTCTACTGCTTCTTTGTAGGAGAGTGGTTCATCACTGTCCAACAATAATGATTCACCATCCTCGGTGACTAGGAAACCAAATCTCTCTGGTTCCATTACCTCTCTTGAGCTCCTACGCAGTACTTGTGTTTCTGAAACCTCTTTCACGGGGACCTGTAGAACTTGTTCCTGTACCAACTTCTGTGTATCTTGAGCATCAACTTCGTCAAAGTCAATCTTGCTCCCACTATCCTTCTTGAGGATGTGCTCCCTCTCAAGAAAGACGGCTTGTCTGGCGACAATCACTTTCTTGTCTGAAGGGTTATATAGGTAATATCCTTTCATTTCTTTGGGATATCCTATAAAGATACACCTCATGCCCCGGGGTGCTAGTTTGTTGCCTGAGGAGACCTTAACAAACGCCTCGCATCCCCATACACGTGTGTGCGACAAAATGAGTTTCTTTCCATTCCATAGCTCGGAGGGAATTCCATTTGCCGCCTTAGCTGGTACTCGGTTTAATGTGTATGCTGCAGTTTGTAATGCATATCCCCAAAAGGATAATGGAAGATCCGCATGACTCATCATCAACCTCACCATGTCCAACAAGGTGCGGTTCCTCCTTTCACTAACACCGTTCCACTGTGGTGTATAAGGAGGAGTGAGCTGAGATAGAATCCCAGACTCTCGTAGAAGATCGATGAACTCTTGGTTCAGATATTCTCCACCTCGATCCGATCGAAGTTTCTTTATCTTCTTACCAAACTGATTCTCTACTTCATTCTTGAATTCCTTAAATTTCTCTAAGGCCTCTAATTTATACCTCATTAAGTAGACATAGCCATATCTACTCAAATCATCAGTAAAAGTAATGAAGTAAGAATATCCACCTCTAGTTTCTACTGGAAAAGGTCCACACACATCCGTGTGTACCAATCCTAGAAGCTCTGTGGCCCTTTCACCCTGTCCACCAAAAGGCGGCTTGGTCATTTTTCCTTGTAAATAAGCGTGACATCTATCAAGTGGTTTTAGCTCAGTAGAGTCTAAATATCCATCTTGGTAGAGCTTTGTCAAGCGCTTCTCGTTCACATGACCGAGACGGTGATGCCACAACTGGGTGATGTATGAGTCATGTGAGTCGTTATCGATTGTCAACACTTGGTTTTCGTAATTTAATACATACAAACCATTATTTAAATGTGCCATACCATAACATACGTTGTTCTTATAAAAGAGACAACCCTTATTTCCAAATTTGAAAACAAATCCATCCATATCCAAACAAGATACATAAATTATGTTCTTGGTAACACTAGACACATAATAACAGTTATGTAAAAACAAAAACCATCCCAGTCGGCAGTGAGAGGTGGTAATCGCCAATAGCCAACGCAGCCAGCCTTGCGCCATTGACAGCTTGAAGATCCACCTCTCCTCTGACAATCTTTCTAAATCTACTTGGTTCCTGCATTTGAATACAGATGTGAGCCTCACAAGCTGTATCTAATACCCAATGTGTAGAAATAGAAAGATTACACTCGATAACGAACGCACCTTTAGCGTCCCCACGCTTCTGGGTGCAGTTCCTCTTCCAGTGGCCTTGCTTGCCACATGCAAAACACACCGCCTCCCGTTCCTTGCCCTGCCTCTGGATCTTCCCCTTCTTGGAAGGACGGTGCTCAGGGGCTTCAGACCGTTTATAAGTCTTTGGCCCCTTTGCCTTGTCCTTCCTTTTCTTATTCACCATAAGGACTGTGGGTTTGTCACGCTCCATGTCCTTATCTACCTGGCGAATCAAGGTCAGAAGTTCCGATAGACTCTTCTCATTGTTGCTCATGTTGTAGTTGACAATAAAGCTAGAGAAGGTCTTGGGCAGTGATGATAGGATGAGATCTGTACGCAACTCATCCGGGAATTTAATCCCTAAGATGTCCAGGCGTTCAATGTAGCCAATAAGCTTGACTACATGAGGCTCAGCTGGCGCAGACTCTCCAAGCTTAGTTGTAAACAAAGCATTGGAGATCTCATACCTCTCCTGTCTCGCCTTCTCTTGGTAGAGATCCTTAAGGCGAGACATCATGCTATACGCGTCCATGTTTTCATGTTGCTTCAAAAGCTCATTAGACATGGCCGATAGCATGAAACACTGGACATCTGTGGCATCATCCATGTGTTTCATATAGGGAGATAATTCCTTATCACTGGCCTCTTTCCCAGGCGCAACTGGAATAGGCTCTTCCAGCACATACAATTTCCTTTCGTGGCGAAGGATGACGCGTCAATGCCTCTGCCAATCTTGGAAATTGGTGCCGGTGAGAAGGTTTTTCTTCTCGAGTATGGTTCACAATGATATGTTTGAAGTCATTTTCTCGCCGTTTCTACAAATTAAGATGAGTAAAAGTTTAGTACTTTATTTCAAAACTGAGACAAATAAATACTTATTAGTCTCCCACTATTTTATCGAAATCCAATAGCCCTCACCATTGACTTCGGAATATTCTGTTGCTTGAATATTCTAGTGGCACAGATCCATATTGCCCTTCGCATTACCCCAACTAGGGTTGGTCAAGCAACTTGAAGGGTTTTAGGTAGACATTCCAAATGCCAACTGCATTAACTCGCAGCTCCTTGATCCGCTGAGTGGACTCCCCAATCCTGAAATCCTTTTATTTTAGATTTCCTCAACCTTTGCCTCTTGGTCACACCAAGTCCTGCTGTGGCAGTCAACCCTTGATGCGAACCAAGTCAAGTCAACCCAAAACCTTGAATTAGAATTCCCCGATAATTGAAACCACCCCAACTAGGGTTGGTCAAGCACTTTGAACTATGGTTCAATTCTAACCAAGATTATGAAAGGCTATACCGACTTAACATTTCTTTTGAGGGATTTTATCCTTATGCGTAAATTTCCAATTTATTATCTTTTATTACATGCTTGTTAATATTAAGTGGGATATACTTAAGTGATTAACCATGTCAAAATAATATTTACGTATAAGCCGGTTTTATTTTAGTTCCATCTTGCATGCTTGTTTAATTCACTAATTGTGTGATCGTGACAACACACCCACAATAAATAAACCATGCAACTGACGAAAATAAAATAAATGGTATGATCATGAGCTTTTTTTATTGGTTAGTTTATCTAGCGGTTGATAAACTAACCCAAGACCTAGGGGAGAAACACCTTGAACCTTTCGGGTTCGTGTTTACAGCTTTCCACCTGTCCACCTTTGTATCTCCTTGGATTGGTTTCACCTTGACTCCTGACTTGAGCCGCCTCCACTAGCTTGGGAGCTCCATCCATTACATATGCATTTATCTCACACGCAGGTGAGGGGTAGAAATGAGTTTTTACATAAAAGAATCCTTGGGCGCGCATGCCCTACATATTAATAAGGAGATGACTCGCAGACCAACAAATTTAATTTAAATAATTAAAAGAAACCATTCACATACAAAGGTCTTGGTCTAGCTCATGATCATCCATACATGCAACGATATTTACGCATAAATAAAACTAGCATTCAATTCTTTAATCGTTCTTGTTTAAGATAAATCACGCTCGAATCAATTAATTATCTTTAATTAATCAATCCTTTTATCTTAAACCCTTTTCTGAACTTTTTTGAGATTCTCATTTATCATAATTTTAAACAAATAAATTCATTTAAAATTATCCTTGTACGTAACTTGTACCTTGGAGGCAACCCGGTGAATTCCCGTTTATTACGCAGATGTTAAATTAAACACATATATATAAAACACCTATCACGTGTTGTGCCTCAGCTTTACGCCTGCACCATGGTACACGTCTCAAGGGTTTGTATAATATAATAATAAATTTTAATAAATCTGCGTAATTTGGGTGAGTACACGGCGTGTAGTTCTGACTACACGACGTATACTTTTCTTCACCGTCCATCCGAAGTACACGCCCGGGGACAGGGCGTGTTAATGTACTTCGGAAATTTTCGGAGTACACGGCGTGTTCTGTGGGACACACGCCGTGTAGTTTCTGCGTTACACGGTTTCCAGCCGGGCAAGCCGTGTACGGGGTACACGATCTAACCCAAACCCGAAGGGACTACACGTCGTGTTCAGTTGGACCACATGGCGTGTAATCCGGAAACCGTGTGCCACTTGTTCCTGGTCAACACACGGTGTCATAAATGACAGGTATGCTCCAATACACGACCTGATTTGGCGGATCAGTCAATTCATTGAACCTAGACTACACGGCGTGTACTTCCGAATACACGACGTGTATTCTGGTGTTGTACGGCCAGAAACGTTTGGCTCCTCCGGATGAGTTCCTCTATTTTATTTTAATCAAAATTAAAAGAAAAATTCGTTTATGTGAGGTGAACGAGAATCGAGGGAGGAAGAACAAATCTCGAGATTCATATTTTCAGAACGATTAAACTTGAATTGAAACAACTAAATTATTAAATGCGTAAAACATCAACGAAAAAAAACTAAATAATTATAATCAACGATATGACCGCTCTGATACCACTTGTTGGTTCCGGGCGCAGCGGAAGCGCGTTGGTGAGTTTGCCCAACTTTAATTTTAACGTTTAAACAACGTTCAATCCGAGATCCGTCACGATGTAAAACCCCGAATCTTCGGAATGGAACGAAGAATGAAAAAACTAAAGAGGGAATCCCGGAACCACAGAGATAGGATCATCATATGTTGGTTATAATTAATTTAATTAATTCACAAGAATTACCTTGGTGGAATTCTTTCTTCGTTGATGTCTCCGGTTACGATCCTGTGATCCGTCGTTGCGTCGTAGAATCCAAGTGTAAGATTCTCTAGCGGTGATCCACACGTGTGCCACGTATCTCCGGACGTCGCCGAAGGGATCTCCGGGTGCTAGCGCGGAAGAACCTTCGCTTGCGATGTCCGTCTTCGATCGCCTTGGTCTCTTGGTCTTGAGAGCGTTCTTGGAGGAAGGAGTTCTTTCGGCCTTGAAAGAATTCTCCAGAATTGTTGTGCACAATGATTGAGGAAAAGTGTTGGGGTTGTGAGGATATTTATAATCGGTTTTGAGGTTATAGAGTTATGACAATAAATAAACGCGTTACGCGTTTTATTTATTTCATCAACTCTTATTGAAAACCCCAATGTCGAATTATTAATTCCTTGACATGCGTCCACGCTGATTATAATAAATATCATTTAATAAAATAATATTATATCCTCAAAATCCCGACTGAAAAAACTACAGAGCGTGTAATAATTAATACACGGCGTGTACTTGTTTTCCATAAAACTACACGGCGTGTACTTTTATTTTCCACTTTCCTTTATTTCCTCCGCCATATTTATTAATCCTTGAGTAATGACTATTTATTTCTTAAATAAATGTAACTGCATTACTCGCTAATAAATGTATTATTTCGCCCACAATATATTCTCTCGAATAACTAGTGTCGAAATAAATGCAATCAGACATCCTTAAATAATTATTAAACTACAGTCGGGAATAATATTTATTTAACTTGTTAAATTAATATTTAACTGAGATACATGGACACACTTAGTGTCTGCCTAAAGTTCAAGGTTAGCGTCTCGCAACACGCCAAGGCACCCATAGAGAAAGAAGGTAACGCCGCAATGACTTGTCACCTCATACGAACGCTTACCGTGTAATATAATCCCTTTGCCTCGATATCTCTAATCAAGCGGGTTGCATGCTAGTGCCATCAACTCATGTGCTCGATTATTCTTTCTTTGACTTTTTGGAATTGAACTCGCCCATACTTTACCATGACCACAGATTTATTTAGGCTATATCAATTCCATCAAAGGGCCTGAGATATCTACTTCCGTTATGGAACAGAAGAGACAAATCCTTTCTCGCATTATCTATTAATGTAGTATTACTCGTGACGCACCCAACGTATCCTACCTCGCTGCGAACAGTGTGTCGTCACAGTTTTCGTCAATACATCTAAGTGCGTGAGTTGTAACGGCCTCAGCCACACGACACCCCAACATGGGTTCGTGGCACAAAAACGCACAAAACACACGGCAGTTGGAAAAACAAACACCAAGCCACCTACTTTATACGCCAACGAACGTTATACCCGAACGCCGACTCTAGAAACGCCCAAGAACGGCGTAGATTTGACGAAGAACAAAACCCGCTTAACCTCAAATAACTCCCGCTAGGGAAAGAATTGGTAAGAAGCAGCCAAGGAGATGGAAGCCCTTACCCGTGCGGTTCCAACGGGATCGTCTGAGGTGGAAACCGATTCCAGATGAACACCCGGCGGATCTTCAAAGGTTCGGCCTCCTCCTTTGGCTCCAAAATGGATCAAATGCCTCCTCTGCCAAATGAGGAGGCTACTGCCTGTTTAAAGCCGAAAAAACAAAGTACACGGCGTGTACTTCCAAGTACACGGCGTGTACTCCTTTCATTTAACTGTTCCTCTGGCGGCACCGCCACACTGTTCATCCGTCGACATGACTACACGGCGTGTACTGCCGCCCAGCTGGCGGCTGCTCCACTGCCTTACTGTTTTGGCCTGCCGACTGACTACACGGCGTGTAAAGGACCACTACACGGCGTGTAGTCGGTTCCTACACCCTTTGTCGCCGACATGGCTACACGCCCTGTGTACTCATCCCAACACGGCCAAAAGTACACGGCGTGTGGAAAAAGCACACGACGTGTAATTCCAAAATTTAGGATTTTTCCCCATTTTCCATATTTTATTAAAAACACTTAAGGAAAAGGAAAAAGAAGAAGCCCGTACCTCAAAGAGAAGAACTGGGTTCTTACAAACTTCCCCCCTTATAACAATTCGTCCCTGAATTGCACTTCCAAGGGTGGAGAAGATATAGCCGTGAACAACTCCGGCCACTGAGCACGTACGTCGGCCTCCCGCTCCCAGGTCTCGTTCTGCACTCGGCCATGCTGCCATAACACCCGTACGAGAGGAACCGTCCGGCCTCAGAGAACCTTTGTGCTCCTGTCAACGATACGAATTGGATGCTCCTCAAAGGACGCATCTGCCTCCAGCTCAACCTCCTCGGGCTGAAAGATGTGAGACATGTCTGAATGAGAGCGACACAACTGAGATACATGGAAGACGTCGTGCATGGCTCGGTACCGCTGTGGTAACCGCAACCGATAAGCAACCAGCCCGATTCTCTCAAGAATCTCAAATGGTCCCACATACTGCGGTGAAAGTTTACCCTGTCTCCTGATCCGCTTGTGTCCCAGCCTTGGCGAAACACGCAAGAAAACCTGATCCCCGACCATGAACTCCAAAGGTCGTCTGCGGCGATCAGCATAAGACTTCTGACGAGACTGCGCGGTAGCCATCCGCTTCTGAATCAACTGGACCTGCTCAGACGTCTCCTGCACGAGCTGTGGCCCCAGTAAAGCTGTCTCACCTGCCTCTATCCAACACAAAGGTGATCGGCACGACCTACCGTATAAAGCCTCGTATGGTGCCATCTCAGTAGTCGTCTGGAAGCTATTGTTATAGGCGAACTCGACTAAGGGTATATGTTTCTCCCAAGAGCCCCCAAAGTTCAGGACGCATGCACGCAACATGTCCTCTAGCACCTGTATCGTACGCTCTGACTGACCATCGGTCTGAGGGTGGTAAGCTGTGCTCAAAAGCACCTGTGTACCCAGCGCCTTCTGAAAACTCTGCCAGAAACGAGACGTAAAGCGGGCGTCCCTATCTGAAATGATAGAACGAGGGACCCCATGAAGACGTACGATCTCTCGGATATACAGCCTTCCGAGCTCGTCAACACCGAAGGTCTCCTTGATCGGCAAGAAGTGAGCTACCTTCGTGAGTCTGTCTACAACAATCCACACGACATCATTACCTCTAGGTGACCTCGGCAACCCTGTCACGAAATCCATTGCGACATCATCTCATTTCCACTCCGGAATGGGTAACTGCTGTAACAGTCCAGCTGGTCTCTGATGCTCCGCTTTCACCTGCTGACAGGTGGAACACCTCGTAACAAAACCAGCTACATCTCTTTTCATACCCGGCCACCAGTACTGACGTCTCAAGTCGCGGTACATCTTGGTAACCCCGGGATGAACTGCCCAAGCTGAAGCATGAAACTCCCGCATCAGCTCCTCGCGTATATCTCCTGGAACCCATACTCGTCCATGGAAACGCAAAACCTCATTATCACCTATCGTCTAACCAGGAGGAGGGTCCACACTTGCCACCGACTCCCGTAGAACTAGGCCTTCCGAATCAGATAGCTGTTTCATCCTCACTCTATCCAGGAGGGTAGAAGTCACAGCTAAAGAGGAAAGATAAGTCTGCCCCTGACTGTCGTGCACCTCCAGATGCATTTCAGAGAACAATGCCATGAGCTGCCACTCACCACTGACCTCCTGCACTGCCTGTATCTGAGTCTTCCTGCTCAGTGCATCAGCTACTGCATTACCTTTACCAGGTGTATAGGCAAGCTCAAAATCGAAGGACTGTAGGTATTCAACCCACCTTCTCTGCCTCAGATTCAAGCCACGCTGAGTAAAGATATACTTGAGCCTTTTGTGGTCGGTGAAAACCACAAAATGCTCCCCCAATAGATAATGTCTCCAACAGTGCAACACATGTACTACTGCAGCCAACTCGAGATCATGCGTCGGGTAATTCCTCTCATGTGGCCTCAACTGCCGAGACCCGTACGCAACAACTCGATCGCCCTGCATCAACATTGCTCCCAGCCCAATACCTGATGCGTCACAGTAAACTGTATAGCTCTTCCCCTGCTCTGGGAGTATCAGGATCGGTGCTGATGTCAACCTTCCCTTCAGGTCCTGAAAGGCTGCCTCGCAAGCTTCTGACCAAACGAACTTCACACCCTTCTTAGTCAAGCCCGTCAACGGCGCTGCTAAGCGGGAGAAGTCCTGTATAAAACGCCTGTAGTAACCAGCCAACCCTAAGAAACTCCGTATCTCAAACACGTTCTTAGGCTGCTCCCAGGAAACTGCTGCTCTCACCTTCTCTGGGTCCACTGAAACTCCTGCCTCAGAGATGATATGTCCCAGGAAGTGAATCTGGTCCATCCAAAAGTGACACTTTGAGAGCTTAGCATATAGTCGATGCTCCCTCAGTGTACTCAATACGATCTCAAGATGGGCGACATGGTCGTGTCGAGTGTGAGAGTACACCAAGATGTCGTCCACAAATACTACCACAAAAGAATCAAGATACGGATGAAACACACGATTCATCAGAGCCATGAAAACCACTGGCGCGTTCGTGAGTCCGAACGGCATAACCGTACACTCATATAGACCATACCTACTCCTGAAAGCCGTGAGAGGTATATCGGATGGTCTCACGCGCAACTGATGATATCCTGATCTCAGGTCAATCTTCGAGAACACTAGTGCTCCACGAAGCTGATAAAAAAGATCATCAATCCTCGGTAAGGGATATCGGTTCTTAACCGTCAACTGGTTCAGCTTCCGATAATCCACACAAAGTCTGAGGGTACCATCCGCCTTCTTTGCAAAAAGGACCGGCGAACCCCAAGGAGAAGTACTGGGTCGGATAAAGCTCTTTGCCTGTAACTCCTCTAACTGCCTCTTGAGCTCCTGCAACTCAGGTGTAGCCATCCTATAAGGAGGAATGAACACCGGTGCTGCTCCTGGCACAAACTCAATGGAGAAATCCACCTCTCTCCGGAGGTAGACCCGAAAAGTCGTCCGGGAAGACATCCTAGAAACGATCAACAACAGGAGGGAAATCCGTCTGACAAGTCCCCTGGTCATCCAGATATAAGCTCGCAATCTGGGGTGTGACTTCACCTCGCCCACGATGCTCTGGTCCAGCTCGACTCGCCTGAACATCCCATTCGCCCTTGTATAAAAACTCTCCGCCCTCTGGTGACGTGAAACTCACCCTGCGACGATAGCAGTCTACAAAGGCACGAAAGGAAACCAACCAGTCCATCCCGAGAATGACGTCATAGCTCGTCATCTCTAGGACATAGAGGTCCCAAAGGAAGTGACACCCACCAACCTCAAGGGGGCACTCCTTGCACTGACGCACACCAGCCGTTCTAGTCCCCAACGGAGTGTTTAGCGTCATGATATCAAAAAAAGTAGAAACACATAGCCCAATGCTCTCCACAACGGGCACAGATATAAAACTATGCGTAGCATCCGTATCGAAAAGTACTGAAGATAAGACAGAAGCTACTAAAATAGTACCTCTGGCTGTAGAAGGTCCGGGATTCTGCTCATGCTGGGTCTGATGCACCGCATATGTCTGCTCAGTGCCGCGGCCCTGCGACACAGCCTGGCCACCCTGAGGTGTCCCGCCCTTCTGCCTCTGAGATCCTGGTGTCTGGCTACCATGGTCACGACCACCATCTCTGCCTGCACGCCCTGACGTATTCCAGTTCCCAGACTGGTAAGAAGCCACTGGTCCTGCTCCCGTACGCGAAGTCTGCACAGAACCTCTCTCACTAGCCACCGGTAGAAACGCCCTGCAAAAGCGCTGCAGATGACCCATCTTGCCGCAAACTCGGCACTCCACTGGATCACGTGGACACTGCGGTCTCTTGTGCCCCTCTCTGCCACACTGGCAGCACCTGATCGGGCCACCTGAAGAAACTGCCTGGCTGGTACTGCCACCCTGAGAGAAATCCATCTGTCTCTTCCTCTTGACAGTAGAAATAGTACCAGTAACTGGTGCTGAACCGCCCTGACCCACACCGCTAGCTTCCCGCAGGTTCCTCTCTGAAATCAGCGCCTGATTTACAATAGCATGGACAATAGGCAACTTGAAAACATTCACTAACGCTCAGATGTCATAACGAAGATCATCCTCAAAACGTGTGGCTCTCAACGTCTCATCACCCACCAGCACAGGTGAAAAGCGCTGAAGCTCCGTAAAACGAGCAGAATAGTCCATCACTGAGATAGCGCCCTGCTGCAGATTCATGAACTCTCGAGCTCTATCTGCTCTCAGCGTCTCCGGGAAGAAAAAGTCATAGAAGACTGCCTGAAAGTCTTCCCACGCCATGTCTCTGTGATGCTCTGACTGGGTGGTAACATCCCACCACCTCTTGGCGGAATCACGCAGCATGTAAGTCGCGAGCTTGACCCTCCGCCCTGGAGGCGTCTCAAGATGCTCGAAAATAGTCTGCATCGACCCCAACCAAGACTCCGCTGCCTGTGGTCCGCCATCCCCTGAAAACGTAGGCGGATGCTGCTACTGGAAGATACGTGTCAGCTCGGCCATAGATGTGGCAGCCTGCGGTGCTCCCTGAAAGGTCTGCATGAACCGCAATAAGCCTTTACGGAACTGCGCCTCCGCGCCGGTGTCCGGTATAGCAGCTGGTGCCGCATCTGGCTCTGCTGGAGGATCAACTGGTAGCCCGTGGCCCACCATCTCTGGAGTATACTCGTTGCCGCTCTCCTGGTGAACAACGTGCGGTCGTCTAGGCGGCATGACACTACAAGGTCAAAAACACGCTTTAGAACAAGATTCATCAAAGACCGAAAGCGAAGAAACCCAAAAGGGAACAGGAGGAATAAGGCATTCAAAATTTGCAAAACAAGACTACACGGCGTGTATATAACATCCCGCCTTTTTATCACATAAACTTTCATTACATTTTACAAAACTGAGGATCTTTAAGGTTTAGTGTCTTGGAAACCAAGCATGAAAACATAAAACATTCTTATTAAACACTTGAAAGGCTTATCCTCATGTTCTTCCTAGGTTCATTACTTCATCTCATAACCTGGGGACATACATCAAAAGAAAGGGTGAGCAGAAGACCCAGTAAGGGAACAAGAGAAACATTTAACATGTGAACTTGAGATACATCAACTATGTCATGAAAAAGAACTTTAAGGCATGAAAAAGAACTTTAAGGCATGAGAAAGAAATCATGTGGCATGTCATAATAAAAATAACATTTTTCATAACTTTAAGATGTGGCTACATCATTTAACATAGACAATCATGAACATATCACCAAGGTCCATCCCCAAGGTGTCATTTGAAAATTACCAAAGTTATTCACCAAGATATCGTGAAAATTGTAATCTCTAGTGGTTACATCATTACCCAATGCATTTGAGCGCTATCAGGACGCAACCTTAAATTTGCCTTTGTTATCATGTGAGCCACATATATCATCATCAAACATTTCATAAAGAACCCATATAGCACAAAATAAATGGGTTTCATTTCATAATCATAACGTTTTAAAAACTGTTTTAAAGACATGATCTTAATGTCACTTTAAACCCACGGAAAGGGAAAGCGGGTCTCATGTATGTAAATCCCAGAATTTAAAATAGAACATTTTGATATATATGTGAATACCTTTGTAGAAATAAGAGCTTTGAGTATTCACTTTATAACATAAAATAATTTTGAGAAAAGAGAGGCATTTTGAGACGAAAATTCTGCAGCATAACGACTATGTTTCGGGGTTTTAGAAAACATTGAAAAGAGAGGGGACATGGGTCAAACACTCATAAATGACCCATAAAACAGTAGAGGGACAGAATATAAAGGATTTGAGAACACGGTAATGAAATTTGAAAGATATACCATATGAAATGAAGAACATGAAAGGAAGACAAAAATAAGATTTCTCTTATGAAAATTCGGTAGCCGAACGACGTCACTTAAACTTCAACCAAAAATGAATTGATGAGATCAAATAGGGTCTCTCATCATATGAACATAAAAGATCAGTATGATAGACATAGAGATCATACCCCAACATAATACAAAAGGAACTTGAAATACTTGACATGAAATTAGATCTTTGAAAAATGAGAAAGGTGAACGAATTCTTTAAAAATTCGGCAGCCTAACGGCGTCACTTAAACTTCAACAAAAAATGAATTGACAAGATCAAAATAGGGTCTCTCATCATATGAACATAAGAGTTCAGTATGATAGATATAGAGATCATACCCCAACATAATAAAAAGGAACTTGAAAGACTTGACATGAAAATAGATCTTGAAAACGAGAAGGGTGAAAGAATCCCTTAAAAATTCGGCAGCCTAACGGCGCCACTTAAAACTTTAAAATACTGAATTGAAGAGGTCAAATGGGGTCTCTCATCATATGATCATAAAAGATCAGTATGATAGATATAGAGATCATACCCCAACATAATAAAAAGGAACTTGAAAGACTTGACAAGAAAATAGAACTTGAAAATGAGAAGGGTGAAAGAATCCGTTACAAAAATTTCGGCAGCCTAACAGCGCCACTTAAACTTTCATAAAATGAAATGATGAGAGTAAAAGGGGGTCTCTCATCATATGAACATAAAAAGGACAGTATAATGAATATAAAATAACATCCTCCAACATATGAACATGAAGCATAAAAGGAATGACATAAAAAGGATTACTTGAAAAGAAAGAGAGAGGTCAGATCCCTTACCTTAAAACGTAACTCTTAAAACTCAAAGGTTGGGACCTTGAGGGCTTGGGGGCACCTTGGGAGGACTCCTTGGGAGGTAATGTGACCAGAACTTCGTTGGGGGAGAGTTGGGAGTCGAATGGATGAGAGAATGACTTGGTTTTTATAGGGAAAGTGAGGGGACAAGGCATTAATGGCCAAGGGACACCTCATAAGTGAGTTTCTCAAAACCATGTGCTCTCCCAAGATATTTCCCATGAAGTTAGGCCACATGGGGCCCCCAATACAATAATTCATCACCTTTGGTCGGCCAACCCATAAAATATCTCATGACATCATGATGACACAGTTATGATGTCATTAAACATATTGAAACCCTAAAACTGTATTTTTACTATTCACTGAAAATTCAACTTTCTCAGAAAAATCCCAAAATTTCATCTTAACCAAATATCAATGCTCTGATTTCAAAAATGAACTCAATTTTATAAAAATAATTTTCTAAATATTTTTAATTTAATTTTTAAATAAATACACTATTCACCGAAAATTCATTTTTTTCAGAAAAATCCCCAAAAATTACCATAACATAATATCGATGCTCTGAGTTCAAAAATGAAATCCATTTTATAAAAATAATTTTCTAAATATTTTTAATTTAATTTTTAATTAAAAAACACTATTCACCCGAAAAAACTAATACTTGAATAATAATTTATGAAACCGTTATTTAACCATTTTATTGAATCACATTACTAAATCAAGGTGCCTAGATTATATTAATACTTTCTTTAAATGAGATTACTAATCCATTTGGTCACATTACTAATCCTAAGCATAAAATCACTATTCATAATTTACTATTCATCAAAAATTAAGTTGATCTTATTAGACTCTAAGTTTTGTACTGAACATAATTGTAGAAGACCATTTTTTGAAAATCATTACACATTTTTAATTATTTAAGGTTTACATAACCATTTTTTAAAATATCCTTTCTCAAAAATTCACCAAAAATATGCATACTATATTTATCCGGACATTTGAAAAGTCATAAACATCATCATAAGAAGAAATCCCAATTTTTATTTAAAACAAAGGATTACACAAGACAGTTACGGTCTCCTTACATAGCCCCTTATTACACCAGCATAGGACCTAAGTGTAAGGTGTGCTAAGGTGAGAGAATCCGAGGGAGGCTCAGCCAACATCGCATGAGTAGTAATTTCTATCAGTTTGAACTTCTCGTGAAGGCGATCCCGTTCTAGCTTCACACGATGAAGTTCAACTTGGGTTTGG
The DNA here is from genome assembly GCA_963277665.1 of Viscum album. Classification (NCBI taxonomy): domain Eukaryota; kingdom Viridiplantae; phylum Streptophyta; class Magnoliopsida; order Santalales; family Viscaceae; genus Viscum; species Viscum album. The sequence continues at coordinate 954,457,037 of OY728145.1, forward strand.
TCCAGAGCAAAGCCCAATGATGCTACCTCCTTCCCAAGTTCTGTTAGATGGGCTTCGATCGGTCCAAGATTACTGGGTGAGGCCATTGAATCTTCTTTCTATATTAATTAACCAAGATTACTTGTATTTAGAGACAATAATCAAAACGTTTAGTTTCCAGCGGTCATATTGACCAATGGTCATATAACAGTCAAAACCCAACGGTCTCATTTTAATTATATTCATGTTATCAAATGAAACATTTTTGTTGAGTATAAAAATAAAATAAAATAACACATAAAATTAGGAAACAAGATTTATTCAAAATTTCGGGTCGTTACAGTGTACACTGACTACACGGCGTGTACTTGACTTCCCTTCCCCTGCCCGGGTCCTTCTGCACGGCTAAGCCACACGGCTCCCATTTGAACAAAAACTACACGGCGTGTATTTAATATACACGGCGTGTATGGTGTTATTTCCAACTGCCCGTATCGTCTGTGACACGACCGACTACTCGGCTTGACACTACACGGCGTGTTACACCCGCACACGACGTGTACACCACCCCGTTTCCCCAGTCACACGACTAAGTCCACACGGTCTGTCCTCAGACAAGACTACACGACGTGTCCCCAAAGGTGCACGACGTGTTAAAGGAACGGCGACATCGACCCATGTTGTTAGTTACACGGCCGAGTCCCCAGGCCACACTACACGGCGTGTTCATCATTGACACGGCGTGTTCTTTACAGGAGTTCACCGACCCGTGTTGTTAGTTACACGGCCGGACTCCGGGTCGACCCTACACGGTGTGTACATACGCTACACGGCGTGTTCGCCCAAGCACTTCCCTACCTCGTGTCGTCGCCCACACGGTTTGTGACACGGGAAGAGACTACACGGCGTGTACTTAAAAAGTTCATTTTTCTTCCTGAACAGAAGGCCATACACGGCGTGTGTAAAAATACTATACGGCGTGTATATTGGGTTTCTGGACAGTATGTCTCAGAAACTTCTCCGGAACCCAGAAAATACCGAAAACCAACACCTAAGTGTCAAATTCCGACCCGTGAGGGCCCATACTCCCCACGAATCAAAGTTTGACATCTTATCTGTGTTATAACTAATAAACAGTCAATGATCCACCAAAGTCCGGTCAAAGGGGGCCCATACTCCTCAAAAACCAAAGTTTGACGTCCATTCTATGAACAACTCACACAAAAATTACCCTATCAAATAGCAGGTATTTTATCAGTGCAGCTATCACAACAACATGTTTTTCTAGCACAACTATCACAACAACATGCAATTTTTCTAATGCACCTACATTGCTTGGAAACTATATGCATGGCATGTGATTCCATCATGTGCCTAAATGATGCATGAGATGGCATACCCTCATCTCATCGGGTTGCAACTAAATAGAACCCATAGATAAGGTATAAACAGCACAATACAAGTGCGTCACCCAACGGTGAAATCATATCAACTGTAAAATTTGCAAAATCAGAAAAATTGCAATACGAGGTAGACTGGCTTTTCCCTGTACACGGGTTAGCTACGCCCGGGCACAGCTTATTACCAACTACCGTTCGTCATATCCCTGACTACGGCTCCAAATAGTAAGTCAAAGAAAAGAACCCCTGTGATACCACTTTGTAGCGTCCCGGTTCCGGGTGCCACTCAACGGGTGCCCCGAACCCGGTTCGCCACGTGACCTCAAGTGCGTTTCCCCAAACGCCAGAGGCTGCCGACTAGCAGCGAGGGTCCAGGTCTGATAGTGGGGAAACTATGCCCTCATTTGTCAAAGTGTAACGCAGCGGAATACAAAATAAACATACAACAAACAGCGGAAGCAGTAATCCATACACAACTGAAATAAACAACAACACTGGATATAACCAACAGTAGATAACTAATGATGCTACATGTCTCAGGTTCTAAGAAAACAGCCAGAACATGTTATACATCAATACAGTACAACAAAGCAGAGTACAGCAAAACAAGCAAAACAACTGGCAGCGGCATCGCGAGCCTAGGCTCGGTCCAATGCCCTCCTACTCCTCAGCAACAATCATGTACCTGTATAGGGACTCTTGCCCCTATCTACACTTGCAGCAACGTAATCTGTTTGGGCCGAAAAGTGTGACCCAAACAGGGTGTGAGAAATATATCTCAGTAGGCACCCACCAAAGGCCCGTGCCCAACTGCGTGTAAGCATGCAATAACCGTGTGCAATAATAAAAAAAATGCAATAAACCAAGCAGTACTCAAAAGTAACTAACTTGCCAGTTATATTGCCATTTAATTATTTATTTAATCCATATAATTTAGTATCATTCTGTGCTCAACAACACCAAGCCCTCAGGCCAACCAGTAACTCGCCCTCAGGCTAATATAGTGAATCACGCCCTCAGGCTATACAGAATCCAACCCGCAGGTATTGCCCTCAGGCGTAACAGAAATTGCCCTAAGACGTAGGAAGTGTCGCCCTCAGGCACAGAAGTCAAGCCCTCAGGCACGAAAGGTTGCCCTCAGGCGAAATAAAGCGTCGCCCTCAGGCTAAAACAGTCACGTCCTCAGGCTAATACAGTACAGTGCCCGCAGGCTAATCACAACAACACCCTCAGGCTAAACAGGTTACCGGGCCATGCCCAACAGGTAAACAAGCAGTAACAAGTAATTCATCTCAAGGCAATTCTACAATTACTACATTAAAGGCATACCCTCGGGTACTCTGGCCAAACAGCTAAACAGTGGAACACACCCCCGGGGTGGTTCCGGATCCAAGCAATGATCCCAACCAGCATTTTATTATCACAATTTAATCACCTACGCAATTCTAGGCATTAAATATAGCAACGGCCTCAGCCACACGACACCCCAACATGGGTTTGTGGCACAAAAACGCACAAAACACACGACAGTTGGAAAAACAAACACCAAGCCACCTACTTTATACGCCAACGAACGTTATACCCGAACGCCGACTCCAGAAACGCCCAAGAACGGCGTAGATCTGACGAAGAACAAAACCCACTTAACCTCAAATAACTCCCGCTAGGGAAAGAATTGGTAAGAAGCAGCCAAGGAGATGGAAGCCCTTACCCGTGCGGTTCCAACGGGATCGTCCGAGGCAGAAACCGATTCCAGACGAACACCCGGCGGATCTTCAAAGGTTCGGCCTCCTCCTTTGGCTCCAAAACGGCTCAAATGCCTCCTCTGCCAAATGAGGAGGCTACTGCCTGTTTAAAGCCGAAAAAACAAAGTACACGGCGTGTACTCCTTTCATTTAACTGTTCCTCTGGCGGCACCGCCACACTGTTCATCCGTCGACATGACTACACGGCATGTACTCCTGAGTACACGGCGTGTACTGCCGCCCAGTTGGCGGCTGGTCCACCGCTTTACTATTTTGGCCTGCCGACTGACTACACGGCGTGTAAAGGACCACTACACGGCGTGTAGTCGGTTCCTACACCCTTTGTCGCCGACATGACTACACGCCCTGTGTACTCATCCCAACACGGCCAAAAGTACACGACGTGTGGAAAAAGTATACGGGTAGTTCCAAAATTTAGGATTTTTCCCCATTTTCCATATTTTATTAAAAACACTAAGGAAAAGGAAAAAGAAGAAGCCCGTACCTCAAAGAGAAGAACCGGGTTCTTATATTTAGATTCTTTCGAACTAAAACCACTTGGTGTATGTTACGTGTGTTTACAAGGCAAAATGACCAAAACCACATTTAGTGTGAAAGGTGAAAGGGCCAAAGAGCTTCTTGAATTGGTTCATACAGATGTGTGTGGACGATTTCCAGTTGAAGCAAGGGGTGGGTACTCATACTTCATAACTTTTACTGATGATTTTAGTAGATATGGATATATCTACTTAATGAGGTATTAGTCGGATTCTTTTTGTTGGAGTCTGCATCCCACATTGGACTTGAGGTCTGGTGTGGTCTTAATTATTTGTTATAAAAGAACCCCAAGGGCTCCTTTAGAGAGAAAAAAAACCTTGGGGGTTCGGGTCATCCTATTTTCTCCTTCTACATGGTATCAGAGGGAACCTAATGCTGAACCCTCCCTCCCTCCCATTTTATTTCTTTCCGGTCGACCTCTAGGGTTTCTCCCGGTTGGGGGGTGGCGGCCTCCATGGCTAGCAAGCCATAGGTATTACCGCCCCCCCTGCTGGCTATCTCCCCCTGCCGGCGATCTCTCCCAAGCAGCGGATCTCCCCCTGCCGGTTCTTCCTTCCCTCTGTCCGGCGGTTTCCCCCCCTGCCGGTACCTCCTTCCTGGGCGGATCCCTCCCCGCGTCTCCAGGTGGCCAGGCGGCCCGCTACTTCCCTCGGCTCCGCCCGCATGACCTCTCCCGGCGGATCTCCCATTGGCTTTGCGCCGTCCCGCGGCTCCCGTCCCTCTCGACGCTCCTTGCGCGCGACCCCCGCTCGCGATCCAGCGCGGGTTCCCGGCCGACTACCGCGACGTACTCCAACCCCGCGACGCACTCCTGCGGCGATTATCCCTGGCGCTCCTCTCGCATCGTCCCTCCCTGGGCGCGACTCTCCTCCAGTTGGCTCCCCCGACGCGGTTGCTCCTCCCGGCGCCCTCGCCCCAGTGTCTCCTCCCCGCTGCGCGCGCCGACCCCGTCAACCCGCAGGACTCCCATCCCGCCCCCTTGGCGGCTCCCGACGGATCGGCCACTTCCGTCCCGGCCTTCCCTCCCGAAGGCTCCCAGGTCTGCCGCGAAGCCGTTCCTCCCGCGACGCTCCTCCAGGCCGCGACTACTATTCGGCGCCCCCTGTTCCTCCCGGCGGAACCTCCATCTCTAGGCGGTGGCTCCTTCTGCCCTTCACGCTGCCTCTCTTACCGACAGTCTCCCTCCCGGCGATCCCGAGCGGGATTCCTCCTTCGCACCGCGCTCCCCCTTTCCCGACGCACCCCTTCCCCTGCGCGCGATGGATCCCAGCCTCCTGATCTCGCCTGCTGCGGCTCTTTCCGGCAGCCCGCCTCCTGCGCGAGTCTCCCGCTGGCTCTGTTGCAGCCGGCCTCCACCACAGCCGGCCTCCAGCCCTGCCGGCTCCTCCAGCAGCCGACCTCCACCCCTGTCGGCCCCTCCAGCACCCCGGTTTTCATCCGTTCACGCCCATGCGCTGGCGCAGCAGCTCGACCACCTAGGATTTGGGCCCATTGGCGCCGCCAGTTCCCGCAACACTTCTGTAGAATCCCCGCCTTCCGTCGTCGGCCCCGCAAGTGCAGTTTTCCCGGTGCTAGTGTGGATTTCCCGGCGTTTCATCGACCGACCCCACTAGTGCGACATTCCTGGCGCTCCGTCAACCGGCCGTTCTGAGTGGTTTCTTCTGCTGCGCTCGCGACATCATCCATTCATCATCGTGAGGGGGAGCTGCGATCGTGAGGGGGAGCAGCAGCCTTTGCAGCTTTATATTTTATTTCGTCTTGTTTTGTCATCAAGCTGGGTATGTCCAGCTTGAGGGTGAGTGTTTGGACCTCGTTGCTTGCTTTGTTTTTTCTTTATGTGTCCAAGCTAGGTTCACCTAGCTTGAGGGGCAGTGTTGGAGTCTGCATCCCATATCGGACTTGAGGTCCGGTGTGGTCTTAATTATTTATTATAAAAGAACCCCAAGGGCTCCTTTAGAGAGAAAAAAAACCTTGGGGGTTCGGGTCATCCTATTTTATCCTTCTATACTTTTGATAAGTTAAAGGAATACAAGAATGATGTTAAGAACCAACTTGGTAAGAAGATTAAGAAACTCCGCTCAGACCGAGGTGGAGAGTATCTTAATCAAGACTTCATTGATTACTTACTGGAGTTTGGAATCCTATCCCAACTCACTCCTTACATGCCTCAGTGGAATGGTGTAAGCGAAAGGCGGAATCGCATCTTGTTGGACATGGTGAGATCAATGACGAGTCATGCAAATCTTTCATTATCCTTTTAGGGATATGCGTTACAAACAGCGACACACATACTAAACCAAGTACCAAAATCGATAAATGGTATTCCATACGAGCTTTGAAGTGGAAGAAAAGCCATGTTATTGAATTTACATGTGCAGGGTAACGAAACGTTTGTTAAGGCCTCTTCAGGTAACAAACTTGCACCCCGAGGCACAAGGTGTACCTTTATAGGATATCCCAAGGAAACAAGGGGATATTTCCTATATGACCTCTCAGACAAAAAGGTTATAGTGACAAGACACGCCATATTTCTTGAGAGGGAGCACATCTCTAAAAGAGATAGTGAGAGCGAGATAAAATTCGATGAAGTCGAGGCTCGAGGTACACAAGAGTTGGTACATGAGCAGATTTCACAAAGCCCCGTGGAAGAAAGATCTGTTCCAGAGACACAAGTACTGCGTAGGAGTACAAAAGAGGTTAGAGAACCGGAAAGATACGGTTTTCTAGTTACCGAGGATGGTGACTCATTATTAGTTGATAATAATGATCCTTTAACCTACAAGGAAGTAGTAAATGGAAAATATGTTGTCAAGTGGCAAGAAACCATGAATTCTGAAATGGATTCCATGTACTAAAGCCAAGTCTGAATTTTGGTAGATCCTCCAGTTGATGTAAAGCATGTTGGTTACAAATGAGTATTCAAAAAGAAACTGGACATGGAAGGACAAGTCAGTATTTATAAGGCATGACTGGTTGCAAAAGGGTTCTAACAACGTCAAGGCATTGACTACGACGAAACCTTTTCACCGGTTGCGATGCTAAAATCCATCAGAATTCTATTGGCCTTTGCTGCTTATCATGACTATGGGATTTGACAAATGGATGTCAAAACAATTTTTCTTAACGGGAACCTTCAGGAAGATGTCTACATGACACAACCTGAAGGGTTTATGACTCTAAATGATGTCAATAAGATATTCAAGTTGCAAAAATCCATTTATGGATTAAAACAAACATCCAGGTCATGGAACATTCGTTTTGATGAAACCATAATGGAATTTGGTTTTATAAAGAATGAATGCGAACCATGTGTCTACAAACGATTTAGTGGGAGTGCATTCGTTTTTCTAATAGTATTTGTTGATGACATATTACTTATTGGAAACGAGATACAAGTCTTACAGTCTGTTAAGGCATAGTTGAATTAATGCTTCCCCATGAAGGACTTAGGCGAGACAACATATATTCTTGGGATCAAGATCTATCGTGATAGATCCAAGAGATTGTTGGGCCTAAGTCAAAGTGCATACATTGACAAGATACTGAAGAGATTCAGTATGGAACAATCCTAAGTCAAAGTACATACATTGACAAGATACTTAAGTGCAGTAGGCAAATATCAAGCCGACCCAGATGACCGCCATTGGATGGCAGTCAAGACTATTTTTAAGTATCTAAGGCGTACTAACGATATGTTCCTGGTTTATGGAGGAGATGAGGAACTAGTCATCAGAGGATATGTATATGCTAACTTTCCAGATTGATCAGGATGACATGAAGTCGCAGACGGGATACATCTTCACTTTGAATGGAGGTGTTGTGAGCTGGAAGAGCTCAATTAGAGTGTGGTCGCAAATTCTATAGCAGAGTCCGAGTATATCGCATCTTCTGAGGCAGCTAAAGAAGCAGTTTGGATTTGAAGCTTCGTCCAAGAGTTGGATGTGGTACCTAGCGGTAAAGATCCATCACACTCTATTATGATAATACTGTAGCGGCGACTCTCGCAAAAGTGCCAAGGTCACATCAGCGGACAAAACACATACTTTGGAAATATCATCTCTTGAGCGATTTTTCTCAGAGAGGTGAAGTTGCAGTGAGCATCATTTCCACGAAAGAGAACGTGACGAACCCCTTGGCTAAAGTCTTGACTCAACAGAAACATGATCATTATGTGAGGTCTAGCTGACTGAAAGTCGTAGGCAGTTGGCTCTAGTCCAAGTGGGAGTTTGTTAGAGTTGGTATTCTAGAACCAACTGTTTGTAGTTTGATTACATGAATATTTAATGTATTTAAATATTAAACATCTTATTACACATTGTTCATTGTTTTATATGACTATGATGTAATAATGTCCTAAAGTATTTGTCGCATTGACAAGGCGATAACAGTTCTCAGCTATGATGAGAACCTTGAAGTGCTATGACAATATTATTAAATATAGTTCTACGGTTGGATGACATGCTATGATGGGACACATAGTATACAGACCGTTAGGTGTGAGTACTCGTAAGCAAATGAGACTTCTTCTCATTAAGTTCGCACTTGGTAATCTCTAAGACGGGAGGTTATGAGAACAGACCCGCCTGTAGGAATTCCTCATATTTTGGTGTCATCGGATATTCCTATCTGTGAGCGTGTGTAATGCTTCTTAGACTTTAAGATTATTATTAATGCGTGTCACGACTCGCGTACTTTGATTTACTGACGAAAAACGTCACGCCATATGTTGGCGGGAAGTAGAGTACGTTGGGTGCGTCCCGAGTGACATGTTATTAATGGATAAGTCGAGGAAAGATTTGTCCCTTCCATTTATGGAAGTTGATATCTCAGCCATTTGATTGAAATAGAACCGTCGCCCTAAATTTCATGACCATGGTGTAACAACGAGTTTATTTTAGGTAGTCAAAGAAAGACGTATCAAACAAACAGGTTGATGACACTATCATGAAACCTGCTTGATGAGATATTGAGACAAAGAGATTATATTACACACTGAGCGTTCGTATGTGGATGTCGTCGTTGCGACTTTAAGTTCTTTCTCTTGAGTGCCTTGACCTGTTGATGGACAGTACTCTTGGACTTTAGGCAAACCCGCCTAATGCCATCGAGAAAAAATCATTGGGGGTCACGCACTAAGTGTTTCTTGTGGTCTCGATTAAATTCTATTTGAATTTAATTAATGGAATAAATATTATTCTCAAGACCGTGGAATAATTTTATTCAAGTTACAAGGATCGCTTAAATTAAATAAAATATATTTATTTATTTTATCGAACATTTAATAAATATTTGTTTACTAGTTTGTAAATAAAATATTTATTTAAGAGAATAAATTATTTATTTATTTATTCGGGTGTTCAATAAATGGAAGTGGAGTTCGAGCGGACCAAGGCCGGTCCGGTAGTAAAATAATTATTTGCAAGACGGTAAATAATTATTTAACTAGTTGACACAAGACAAAATAATAACGTTGTTATCATTATGTGGCACGGGATTTCATTTATGATTCCGTTTTGCGCAAGCTGGCGCACCACGAATAATGGTGCTGTTATTGTTATTATGTAGCATGAGTTTTCTATAAGGTTATGAATGTATTTAATTGTTGTTACGCAATTAAATATTGTAACTGAAACCCCATGTCGTTACATAGATAGATACGTCTATTGTGCCATTACGACTGATGAACCGAATTGTCGGTGGTGAGAGAATTGTTGAGCCAAAATAATTTCTCTCTCGAATTCTCTCCTCTCCCCTCTCAAGAATGAGAGACGTTCTTCAAGACTGAAGAACAAACGATCAAGAACGACCGACGCAAGACACTTGTTTCGCCGCACTGACATCTGGAGAACGAGTGGTGTCGATCGGAGACCATGGGAACACGTGTGGATCACCGCTTGAGGGATTCTGATTTGAATCCTTGCAAGCGCAACGAGATAATCCGGAAGGGTCATTCCGGACGATCAACATCATCAACGAAGAAAGTACCGAAAATCCAGGTATTTAATTTCTGCAGAAATTATTTAAATTAATTATAAAAATGATGCGGAAGATCCTCTCTCTAGGATTCGACGCCATTTTCTTCTTTTGTCTAGATATTTGATCTTAATTTGTGGATACTGACGTTTATCGTTGTATTGATTCCGGATTGGTCATCGATTACGGCAAAGACAAAGTTGGGCCCTCCCAACTGCCACGCTTTCGTTGCGTTCAGATCTTTCAAATATGAGGCGACTAATCTAGCAGGATTATTGTAGCTGTTGCCAATGCAAGAGAAAATTTGGGAAGAATTGTTCGTGGATTTTATTATCGGTATGCCCATGTAGCATGGTATTTAAGTGATATTTGTGGTGGTTGATCGTTTAAGTATGCCCATTTTATACCCCTAAAACATCCTTATACACCTAAGATGGTAGCATAAGCTTTTATGAAAGAGATTGTGCCATTGCATGGATTCCCACGGGCAATAGTTAGTGATAGAGATCCACTTTTTACTCGTATATTTTGGCGGGAACCCTTTAAGATGCAAGGAATTACCCTTAAAATGAGTTCTTCCTATCACCCATCAATTTATTGATGGATAAACTGAAGTGGTAAATTGATGTCTTAAGGTTTATCTAAGATGTTTCTCTTCAGATCACCCAAAGCATTGGGTAACTTGGTTACCTTGGGTTGAATTCAGTTATAATACCTCTTACCATACTTCTACTGGAAAAACACCTTTCGAAGTAGTTTATGGAAGAAATCCACCCCAAATTGTGCATTATTCTAAGGGCGAGACCGTGGTGGAAGAGGTGGTAGTTGCTTTGGCAGAACGTGCTGAAGCATTGCTGCAACTCTGAGTGAATCTCCATCGGGAACAACAGTTAATGGTTAAGAATTCTAACCAGCATCGTCGGGAGGTTACATATAACCTTGGGGATCTTGTTTTGGGTAAACTGAGAGCTAATCGTCCAGGCAGTACGGGCAGAATCTGTTCTAAGCTTGTTGCACAGTATTTTGGACCATTTTCAATAATTGGAAAAGTTGGGCCGGTTGCTTACAAATTTAAATTGCCACAGAACAGCCGTGTCCATCCAGTATTTCATGTAGGCAACAGTTCGACAAAATAAAGAAGAAGAGCTTCCTGAAGAATTTTTGGAAGAAATTAACAAACCTATAGCTATATTGGCAACCAGAATTCGGGGCAAGAAATCAAAATGGCTTATTTAGTGGCGGGGAAGATCAGCTGAAGATGCTACTTGGGAAGATGTTGAAGTTATAATGGCACCATTTCCAGATTCCTGTTGCGGAATCGTCGGGAGATGCAACGACAGAAACGAAAAAATGAAAGAAAGAGGGCAACAAGGACACAACGATTTACGTGGTTCGGGAATAATCCCTACGTCCATGGGAGAGGCAGAATTTCACTATTCGGGAGCACAAAATTACAGAGGATTTTCAGTAGTAACCCTAGCCCGAAAATGGGCTATAAAACAATGGAGAAGATGATCACTATTTAAAAAGTGAGTCCGCGTCGCTACAGTGAACGGCGGCCAGTTTTGTCAAAAGCACTACAGTAACTGCTGGCTGGAAGTCAAAAGTGTTACAGTGATGTTGACTCCGAAGTCCGCACCGCTACAGTGCCTGTCGGTGTCGGTCGGTCAGCTCTGCTACAATGATGTTGACTCCGAAGTCCGCACCGCGACAGTTGTGGGCCACAAGCATTCGGCCCAACCGAATCGGGCTACACCAATCCAACAATTCCCACCTTGAGGACAAGGTGGATTTTCAAGGCGGCGGAAATGATAGAGCAAATAGGTCACCTGTACTTTTTACTTACCAGCGTAGGGGGGATAAGAAATGTTAGTGTTTAGTTAGTTGGATGGACAGTCTGGTAATTGTACTTTTATTTCTTTACTATGGGTATAAGTGGTGTGTGTGTTCGAGAGGGAAGGGAGGTCGGGTATTCTGTTTGGGCAGTTGGCCTAGGCTTGGGATGAGAGAGAAGCTCCCAAGAGAGGGAAAAGCTCTCTCAATTCTGTAATTGACCTGAAACAAGTTCTCCAGGTAAGGATTTCTTTCCTGGAATTCATTCTAGAAAGTTCTTTGCAAAATCTCTCTATCAACCTTTCTCCCTTAATTGACAGTAAATGCAAATGAGGGAAAATGTTCTCCCCCCTGAGACCAGTATAGGGCAGCCTTCAACTCTTCTAAGTTTAGAAAACACGTCTTCTCCCCATTTTTCTTCCACTCTCTAGGCTCTCCATTAAAACTATGAGAGAAGGGTGACATCACACTTGACAAAGTGCCATCAACCCATCAACTCCAAGTCTACGTGGGCCAACACTTGAAAGAAAACAAGAGCGACAAGTTTAGACAGCAAAGTTGTCTATAGATTGACAATCATGTGATACCAATGCCATCTTTCTTTAGAGGACACATATCAAAAACATTCAAGCGCAAGGTATTTCCCCATTTGGTTAGATAATCACCCCCTTATAAACTGATTAAACATAATCATAACAGGGATTTAGAGAGTGAAAATCATACCCCATTTCCTGATTTTGTAGGCGCTGTCCAGATTTTCAAATTTACAGAAAACGATGAATTTTGTCAGCATTGCTTCTTTTGAAAGCTCCCCCCCCAAGGGATGCTCACAATTCTTCATCACCTTCAATTCCCCGCTTTGGAACACAACCAATCTCAACATCTCCTCATTTTGAGCAACAGGGCTGTGACAGATTTCTCATCCCGGAAACTCCTTTGCTTGAAGGTCTGAAATGTCTAGACCTCTTCATGCTAACATTTTCTTTGACTTTCCAGATCCAAACCTCTATTGGCAGCATGGACTTCTTCTCCTTTTGAGTTTCTCTCTGAAGGTGGAATGAATTTCTCAACTTTAGATACTAGAGCTGTTTCTTTTCAGTTTTCTCTAGTTTCCTGGCCTCTTCCAACTGATTCAGCCATATAATTAGACATTCCCTTTTCACATACTTGGCCTCCTGATTGTGTGTAGATTCCTTTGCCGAAGTACTTTTGGCATTAGAATTCACGCACTAGAATTCACAGGTGCTTTCCCTTGGTTGCACTGAGCGAAGGTTCAGCTGGAGTTCGTCGATCTGATGACATCAGACTTTTTGGAAGTTAAAGCTCCGTATGGAGGCCTGTTTCCAATGGTTTTGCTGTAGTTTGTTGTACCAGATAGCTCACAGAAGTTGCAGAAGCTCGGTGGCATAGTCTTCAGAAGCGCAAGTTTTGAAGGCGCCACTTGTTGACGAGTCTTCATCAAAGTCGGAGGAAGACAACTCGTGCTTGTTTGCTTTGAGTGGGAACTCTCATAGAGGCGTTCAGATGAGATCGTGGTTCCAGAGAACTAAGAAGGTGTTTCTTCAGAGGGAGCCTGGACGATCAGAAGATTCATGTTAGAGAACCATGTGAGTTCTGGATGGTTGGATGGATGGTGACTGGTGGGACTTCGATGAAAGCATGAGAATAGTTTTCGAGTGGAAGATTGTTGGACCTAACCTTCAAAAATAATTCTAAGTGGGAGATTGTGTTAGGTTTAGTGTGAGAATTGTTTTCTGACTTGAGTGTTGGAAGCTCCAGAAGCAAAGTCTTCGAAAGTCACATTTGGGAAAGCCAGATGGAGACGGTATACCTTCACCATGGAGTTTGGGTTCAGATCGGCATAAGTTCACCAGGAGTGAACCCAACGGAAGATGATGTTGATGTCAACTTCGGGGAAGTAGCTGAGTGGATTCAGTGGAGGCACCTAGACGACATCAGTTTAGAGGATGCAACATAATGGCGTTCGAGTGTGGGAATGCATAAGAGGAACTTCTAACGCTTGCACTTGGAGGACCTGATCATGTTCAGGAGGTAGAAATGATGCAGACAGAAGGGGTGGCTTCCAGTAGCAGCACAAAGTTCCGAAGGCGGTGAAGGAAGTGTAGGGACTTGCACTGTTCACCGATTGCACCATTTGAGGCGGTGAATGTCTTCGACTGTGTGGGTGGTTGTTCGCAAAGATCGAGGTGAGTTGACACTTCCTTTGAAAGGATTGACAGGGGAGCGGTGATGGGATGATTAGTTTGAATTCACTATATATAGCGTGGTTGGAACACCGTTGTTGATTAGAGGCACCGAAAGTGGATGCGGTGGCATTGCATGCACTGAAGGCAAGGCCGGAGGCCTTAGGGCCAAAGGTCAAAGTTTGGGCAGAGGCGGAAGACTGGAAGGCGCAACAACTGAGGGAGGCACTATCCACAATATATATAATGGGCTTTCCATTCCCCCCTTATGATATATGACTTTTAGACAACTTTCACCAATTCTTTTTTTACTTAAATTTTTTCCAAGAGATGTTCGTCTCATGTCAATAACTCATTAGAAAACGTCTTTTTTGGGTGTGTTTTTCTCATCTTCTTTATTTAGAGAAACTTATAGACTCATCAAACTCCATCAACTGAACGTCTCCCTGACATGTTTTGAGGACCTGGAAAACCCAATAATGATATATACATATGCACACACACACACACGCTCTCACACACAAAAAAAAATATGTATAATAATGATCATGTTCCTTGTACTCATTGAAGATATTCGACAACCTACCCTCATAGAGTGACTCTTCACACCATAGTATTATTGGATAATGTAGAATGGAATTCACTGCACCTCAGTTTGAGAACGTTTTCTGACTTGAGTGTTGGAAGCTCCAGAAGTAAAGTCTCCGAAAATCACACTTGGGAAAGCCGGATGGTGACAATATACCTTCACCATGGAGTTTGGGTTCAGATCGGCAAAAGAAGTTCACCGAAAGTCCGTTAGCGGAAGCTGCTAAGTGAACCCAGCGAAAGATGCTGTTGATGTCAACTCTGGGTAAGTGGGTGAGTGGATTCAGTGGAAGCAGCTAGACGACACTAGTTTAGCTGATGCAACATAATGGCATCCCAGTGTGGGAATGCGTAGGAGAAACTTCTAACGCTTGCACTTGGAGGACCCGATCATGTTTCAGTGGGAGAAGTGATGTGGACGGAAGGGGTGGCTTCCAATAGCAACACAAAGTTCCGGAGGCGGTGAAGGAAGTGCAGGGACTTTTACTGTTCACCGGTTGCACCAGTTGAGGCGGTGAATGTCTTCGATTGTGTGTGTGGTCATTCACAAAGATCGGAGTGAGTTGACACTTTCTCTGAAAGGATTGGCAGGTGAGCGGCGATGGGATGATCAGAAGGACTTCACTATATATAGCGAGGTTGGAACACCGTTGTTGATTAGAGGCACCGAAAGTGGATGCGGTGGCATTACATGCACTGAAGGCAAGGCCGGAGGCCTTAAGGCCAAAGGTCAAAGTTTGGGCAGAGGCGGAAGATTGGAAGGCGCAACAACGGAAGGAGGCACTATCCACATTATATATAATAATGGGCTTTCCATTCCCCCTTTACGATATAAATTGTCACAAAATTCTTCATGACCTTTAGACAACTTTCACCAATTCTTCTTTTACTTAAATTTTTTCCAAGAGATGTTCGTCTCATTTCAAGAACTCATTAGAAAACGTCTTTTTTGGGTGTGTTTTTCTCATCTTCTTTATTTAGAGAAACTTATAGACTCATCAAACTCCATCAATTTAACGTCTCCCTGACATGTTTCGAGGACCTGTAAAACCCAATAATGATATATACATATGCACACACACGCATGCTTGCGCGCGCGCGCACACACACACATTTATATATATGTATAATAATGATCATGTTATACTCATTGAAGATATTCGACAACCTACCCTCATAGAGTGACTCTTCACACCGTATTATTGGATAATGTAGAATGGAATTCACTGCACCTAAGTATGAGAACTGTTTTCTGACTTGAGTGTTGGAAGCTCCAGAAGTAAAGTCTTCGAAAGTCACACTTGGGAAAGCCGGATGGAGACAATATACCTTCACCATGGAGTTCAGGTTCAGATCGACAGAAGAAGTTCACCGAAAGTCCGTTAGCGGAAGCAGCTGAGTGAACCCAGCGGAAGATGCTGTTGATGTCAACTCCGGGGAAGTGGGTGAGTGGATTCAGTAGAAGCAGATAGATGGCACTGGTTCAGATGCAACATAATGGCGTCCTAGTGTGGGAATGCGTAGGAGGAACTTCTAACGCTTGCACTTGGAGGACCCGATCATGTTTCAAAGGGAGAAGTGATGTGGACAGAAGGGGTGGCTTCCAGTAGTAACATAAAGTTCCGGAGGTGGTGAAGGAAGTGCAGGGACTTTCACTATTCACCGGTTGCACCAGTTGAGGCGATGAATGTCTTCGACCGTGTGGGTGGTCATTCGCAAAGATCGGAGTGAGTTGGCACTTTCTCCGAAAGGATTGGCAGGTGAGCGACGATGGGATGATCAGAAGGACTTCACTATATACAACTAGGTATCAGAGTGAGTTGGCACTTTCTCCGAAAGGATTGGCAGGTGAGCGACGATGGGATGATTAGAAGGACTTCACTATATACAACTAGGTTGGAACACCGTTGTTGATTAGAGGCACTGAAAGCGGATGCGGTGGCATTACATGCACTGAAGGCAAGGCCGGAGGCCTTAGGGCCAAAGGTCAAAGTTTGGGCAGAGGCGGAAGACTGGAAGGCGCAACAACGAAGGGAGGCGATACCCACATTAAATATAACGGGCTTTCCATTCCCCCCTTTTGATATAAATTGTCACGAAATTCCTCATGACCTTTAGACAACCTTCACCAATTCTTCTTTTACTTAAATTTTTTCCAAGAGATGTTCATCTCATGTCAAGAACTCATTAGAAAATGCCTTTTTTGGGTGTGCTTTTCTCATCTTCTTCATCTAGAGAAACTTATAGACCCATCAAACTCCTTTATCAACTGAACGTCTGCTTGGCATGTTTTGAGGACCTGTAAAACACAATAAAGATATATACATACGTGCACGCACGTGCGCACACACACACACATAAATATATATGTATAATAACGATCATGTTCATTGTATTCATTGAAGATATTTGACAGCCTACCCTCATAGAGTGACTCTTCACACCGTATTATTGGATTTTGTAGAATGGAATTCACTGTACCTCAATATGAGGAACGACTGTTTATTTATAGATGGAGAGAAAAGAATACATATGAGATTATTTAATGGGCCAAACTCATTAAACACACTAACACCTCTCCTCAAATTGATGCAACTTGAAAGATAAGAGTCCCACTAAAGAAAAGAAGAATGGCGAGGAAGTCTTCCCCTCAAGCTTGGATGCAGATGTTGTGTAGTCTGAGCTTGGTACAAAGAAATTGTAAGCGATGACTTGGAAGTCCTTTGGTGAATAAATTTGATACATACCAGGTCACCTCATGTGACGACCCGGACCCGGACCCAGATGCCACTTAACGGGTGCCCCGAGCCCGGTGGGCCACATTTCTTCAAGCGCATCTTCTCAAACGCCAGAGGCTGCTGACTAGCAGCGAGGGCCTAGGGTGTGTCCGTAGAAAGACTATGCCCTCATTAGCAGAGTGTAGCACAACGTAAAGAATATAATAGAATAGTAAACAACGGAAGCACTTACCTTAGGCGGGTCAAGTGGTGAGCATACATGGTACATGCTATTATGAAATTCTCATTTAACAACACATCATTTATTATAGGAAGGCTCACCTTTAGGAAGGTCAAGCAAGGGCACACCCGAACGGTGGCTCAAACGTGTCAAAACACTAAAAACCCAATTATGGCATAACCTTCAACATGAGGCGGATTGAGTTGTGGGTGTAACCACTAACAACTAATCACATATTTGGAAAGAGCATAACCATACGATTCTAACAAGTATAAGCATGACATGTAATTTTAAGAGACGGTCCCCGATGGGTTCGGCGGGCCCCACACGAACATTCCAAAATCAATGAACTTTAGGAATGAGTTATAGACCACCCATCTTATGGTTTTGCGATCATCCTCCTCCGGTACTACCCTTGATTTGCCTTGGATCGGAGTAGATCTAAGAAGAGGTGAAAATCGCTCACATGGCGATACCTAGGTCGAGAGAGAAAGAGAAGAAGAACGACTAAAGAGGACTCAAGTACTTACCGTTGCGCATCCAACGTGATGAACGGAAGTTTGATCGGATGTCGGATGATGGAGATCTCTTGATTCCAAGTTTTGATCTTCAAAAAGCCCCAAATTGAGAGAGAAATAGGTCAATCCCGCATAAACTCAGATTAGGGAGGAAGGGGCGACTTAATAGACCATTAAGGGCAAAACTGAAAAATTACCCAGTGAAATAGTCTGCACACGGTTTGTCCGCACGGTTTGTCAAACCGTGCGAGACGGTTCTGCCCGAAAATTTATCCCCCGCACGGTTTGATCAAACCGTGCGCCAGCTATGCATGGTTACTTGGGAAAAAGGGGCGCTCGCACGGTTAGACCGCACGGTCGTGTGCCAACTGTGCGAGGTGGCTCTGTCCGAAAAAACACCATCCGCACGGTTTTCCAAACCGTGCGGAAATCCTGCACGGTTTACTGTAAATCGTGCGCAGAGTCTGTTTTCTTCAAAAAGATGGGTTTTGAGCTCTGAACAAGCCCCGAACACCTTCAGAACCTTTACGAACTCATTAGGCATCCATATTAGGTCCAAAGTAAAGATTTAGACCGAAAATTAAAGGATTCATACCTAAGTGAAAAACCGGGTTCTTACACCTCACTCCCAGGGAAAACAGATTCTAGAAGATGGGGCGTACAACTGGTTGTTAGAGCGGTTTGTTAGGGGAATATGTTAAGTGAATATTCTGTGGGGCCCTAGTGGTTAAAAAGGGAGTGAGAAGAGGTTATAAAAGGGGAATAAGGGAACTGCATATGGGGAAATAATTATTCTGTAGAGCGGATTCAGCCGTGAGGCTTGGGACATCAGCCACCTGGGGCTTGGGTGAGGGAGCAGCAGTGCCCCTTGATTCTTCTTTTCCATTCTTCATCCTCCCTCTGTTTTTTTGCTCCCGTTTCTTCTTAATACAAAGAAGTCTGTTCTTCGTACTTATCACTTGGTCCGGTCAGCCGCTCGATCCATAGCACCACGTTTTCTGTTCCAACGGAGATTCACACTACGTTTTCTGTTCCAACGGAGAGTCACACCACGTTTTCTGTTCCAATGGAGACTCACACCCACTCTCGTATGGATGGTTTGGAACAACGTATGTCGAGTCTTGAAACTGTCGACTCTCACCTCAATTCCATAGTCGGTGTTAAACCCTCTTTTTATTATTATGGGTATTTCCGAGTCCCACATCGGAATACTCCTTTGTATCTTTCGCCGTATCATTCTATAAAAGTAGGCCCCCACCTTACCTTGAGGGTAAGGAGATTTCCTCATTCTACATGGTATCAGAGGGTGATTAGTCCCGACCCTCCCTCACTGCGGATTCCCGGTTCTGTTCGGCCCCGCCTCTCCCCTCCTTCCCGGCTAGGGTTCTCCCCGGCTAGGGTTCTCCCCGGCGGCCCTCCTGCCTGGCGTCTCTCCCGGCTCCCGGCTCCCCGGCGGCCCTCCTGCCTGGCGCGGCTCCCCGCGTCGCCCTCCTGCCTGGCGCGGCTCCCGGCTCCCGGCTCCCTGGCGGCCCTCCTGCCTGGCGCGGCTCCCGGCTCCCCGGCGTCCCGGCTCCCCGCGTTGCCCTCCCGCGGCTCCCCGTCCGCCCTCCTGCCTGGCGCGGCTCTCGGCTCCCCGGCGCCCAGGCTCCCCGCGTCGCCCTCCCGCGGCTCCCCACGCCCCGCCTCCCGCTGCTCCCGCGCCTCCCGCGCACTCCGGCTGCTCTCGCCCCGCGGCTCCCCTCACCCAGCGGCCCTCTCTCCCGGTGTTATTTCCCCCCCGCAACCCTCTGTCCAGGTGCGGTTCACCACTTCCCGGCAGCGCGCCCTCGTCCCGGCAGCGCTCTCTCGTTCTGGTGGCCCTTCCTACACGCGCACGTCCTGCGCAAGATCATCCCACCAGCCCGCTGCATCAGCTACCTGTCGCTTCCATGGCAGAATCCTCGGGACGTGGTCGTGCGTCCAATCGTCCACGTCCCTTCTGTCAACATTGTGACAAGTTTGGCCACCTGATCGCCCGATGTTGGGTCCTGCATGGACGACCATCTCAGCACCCGCGGCAGGGACAACCCGTGGTCCAGGCCGCGTCCTCGACTGTCGCCTCTCTTTCCCCGTCTCTGGCCCTTTCTATGGCCGACCTCAGGCGGCCTCACGATCCTCCGGCCTCTGTCCGACCCGGTCCCTCCTCGGCTTCTCTGGCCCGTACTGTTCGCCCCACTGCCCTTATCAGCTATTGCTCCCCTGCATAGCTGCTGGACTCAGGTGCATCTGACCACCTCACCGGTGATGCTGGTATGCTAACGTCTTACTGCCCATATGTCGGTTCTTCCGCCATCACCGTCGCTGATGGGTCCACTATCCCCATAGCGGGCTTCGGCGCATGCTCCCTGACTCCATCGATACACCTACCCTCTGTGGCACATGTGCCCCGCAGTCCCTTTAATCTGCTTTTCATCAGTAACCTGACTAAGGATTATAACTGTGCGGCCATATTTACCTCTTCTGGTGTTGTGTTTCAGGAGCAGACTACGAATCGGGAACTTGGTCGAGGCCGACTTCGGGACGGGGTCTACATGTTCGAGGGCCCAGCACCCATTGCTTGCACGTCTACCTCTTCTCGGGCACTTGATCTTCATTCCCGATTAGGACACCCGCCTGCATCCACCATTCATCAGATGTTTCCAGACTTCAGTCGGACTCCTACTTTTCATTGTGAGTCCTGTTCTTTTGCGAAACATCATCGCTCTTCCTACATTCCTCGCACGGATACACGAGCCTCCCACCCCTTTGATCTGGTTCATTCAGATGTTTGGGGCCCGTGTACCATTCCGAGTCACTTGGGCTATAAATACTATATATCCTTCATTGATGACTATTTGCGAATGACGTGGCTTTACCTTCTTCGAGAACGCTCCGAAGTGTTTTCCACCTTCCAAACTTTTTTTAATGAAATTCAGAACCGTTTTTCTCTCTGTCAAATGTCTCCGCTCTGATAATGGGCGCGAGTATCTCTCCACTTCCTTTCGGCAATTTCTCCAGACGAATGACATCCTTCATCAGACCTCCTGTCCTGATACACCCCAGCAGAATGGCGTGGCCGAGCGGAAACACAGACATATTCTGGAGACTGCTCGTGCCCTCATCTTCCACCGACAGGTGCCTCTGCTCTTTTGGGGAGATGCCATTCTCACTGCTACCTACCTCATCAATCACCTTCCTTCTTCTATCCTTAAGGGGGAGACTCTCTTTCGGGCTCTTTTCTCCACTCTCCCTCTTCATTCCCTCCCTCTTCGAGTGTTTGGCTGCTTGTGTTATGTTCGTGACACTCGCCCTGGCCGCACCAAACTCTCTCCCAAATCTCTCCGCTGCATATTCCTTGGTTATTCCCGCACTCAGCGCGGATACCGCTGCTTCTCCCCGGACCTTCGCCGGTATGTCATCTCAGCGGATGTCTCCTTTGTTGAGAGTTCTCCGTTCTCCTTTCCCTCTCCTCCTCCTGACTCTGCCATTGATGACTGTCTTCCCCTCATCCTCCATCCTCTTCCGGATTTGCCTCCTCCTCTCCTCATCCATCCTCCACCGGCGTCAACCCCTGTTGACACCCATTTTGGTTAGGTCTACTCTCGCCGTCCTTCGACTGTATCCCCCGTTCCAGCCAGTGACACTGATGCTCCCGCTTCGTCCGCTGCTCCTGCTCCGCCACCCGAGGACTTGCCCATTGCCCTACGGAAAGGTACTCGCTCCTGCCAAAGTACTCCTCTATTTGCATCTTCATACAGAGGTCTGTCCGCTCTGGAGACAGTTTCTATACCTCGCACGGTTGGTGAAGCCAAATCACACCCCGGGTGGCTAGCCGCAATGCGGGATGAGTTGCAGACTCTGGAGGAAAACCATATTTGAGATCTTGTCCCCCTTCCAGCAGGCAAACAGGCAGTTGGCAGCAAATGGATTTACACCGCCAGGCTGAATCCCGATGGCACTCTCCATCGCCTCAAAGCCCACCTTGTGGCCAAAGGCTTTGCTCAGACATACGGTGTTGACTACTTTGATACCTTCTCCCCGGTTGCCAAGATGGCCTCTGTCCGGTTATTCATCTCTCTCGCCGCCCATCATCAGTGACCTCTTTATCAATTGGATGTCAAGAATGCCTTCCTCCATGGCTTCCTTGAGGAAGAAATCTATCTACAGCAGCCCCCCGGATTTTGTGCCTCCGGCGCTGAATCTCGTGTCTGCCGTCTACGCCGCTCTCTTTACGGCCTCAAGCAGTCTCCCCGTGCTTGGTTCGGCCGCTTTAGCTCGGTCGTCAGCGACTTTGGGCTTTCCCGCAGTATGAAGGACCACACTGTCTTCTACAGGACGACTCCACATGACTGCATCTTATTGGTCGTGTATGTGGATGATATTGTCATCACCGGCAGCGACTCTGTGGGTATCACTCATCTCAAGGCTCATCTTCACCAGCACTTCCACACTAAGGATCTTGGTCCTCTCAAATACTTCCTCGGCATTGAGGTTTCCTGCTCCTCGGACACCGTCTCCCTCTGCCAACGGAAGTATGCATTGGATATATTGCAGGATGCTGGGCTGACTCAGGCCACTGCGGTCGATACTCCTCTCGAGCCTGGAGAACGGTCTCTTTATGCCTCCTCGGCACTATACCCACATCCCGAGCGGTACCGTCGATTGGTGGGCAAACTCAATTATCTCACCATGACTCGACCCAACATTTCCTGTGCGGTAGCCAAAGTGAGTCAATTTATGGAGCATCCGACCACATCTCAGTGGGATGCTGTCATCCGCATCGCCAAGTACATCAAACGGGATCCTGCCCGTGGTCTTCACTACTCCCAGCATCCTCATCAGCATATTGAGACCTTTTACGATGCTGATTACGCTGGCTGCCTTACCACTCGGAAATCTACCTCTGGGTTTGCCATTTTCTTGGCCGACAATCTCATTTCTTGGCGCAGCAAGAAACAGACGGTCGTCTCTCGCTCCAGTGCCGAGTCTGAGTACCGTGCCATGGCCACCGTCACTACCGAGATCCTTTGGTTTCGGCAACTCCTCAAGGAGCTTGGCTTTTCTCAGCAGACGTCTGCTCACATATGGTGTGACAATCAGGCAACCACTAAAATTGCTTTGAACCCCGTCTTCCATGAACGCACGAAGCATATTGAGGTGGACTGTCACTTTCTTCGCCACCACTTGGAGCACAAACATGTCGGCTTTAACCACATTCCGACGGCAGACCAGCTTGTTGACATCTTCACCAAAGGCCTCCCTAGTGCTCGCCTTGCCTCGCTCAGTTCCAAGCTAGGGATCCACCACATCTGACACCCAGCTTGAGGGGGAGTATGTCTTGGTCTTGTGTGGTGTCATCTTTTTTTTTTTTTTTGTGGGACTCGTTGTCCAGGGTGGGCATGTCCAACTTGAGGGGGAGTGTTAAACCCTCTTTTTTTTATTATGGGTATTTCCGAGTCCCACATCGGAATACTCCTTTGTATCTTTCGCCGTATCATTCTATAAAAGTAGGCCCCCACCTTACCTTGAGGGTAAGGGGGTTTCCTCATTCTACAGTCGGCAACATTGCTTCCTCACCGGAATCCTTCTCGCATCGCCAACAACGTTGGGATCGTGAAGTGCAGGACATGGCAAAATTCTGCAAGTATGATTCCAGCGCGTTGCGCTGTTGGGAAAAACAACCTATGCCGGACGTCAATCATCCATCCTTGGTGACTGCAGACTCACGGGTGCGCCACCTCGAGCAGCCGCTTGCAGCAGCCTGTCTTCCTCTTATGTTCGAGTCGCGTGTGACACAACTAGCTGCATCTGGCGCGACGACAGAGCAGGGGTGCAGCGTGGGGGACCCGCAGGCCGCGCTCGATTGAGTTGTAGCGGTGCGAGAATCAGTTCAGCCCAACGAACGAGTCGAACTGGTAGTGTTTAACGACAATGATCCCTGGGGATGGCTTTTGCGAGCTGAGCTGCACTTCTGTATCCAGTAAATTCCTGAGGACTTGAAGGTCCCTTCCGTTCAGGTATGTATGGCGGGAATTGCTAAATACTAGTTTCGTATTGTGTTGAAAGGTCATTAGGATCTAGCATGGTCAGTGTTCAAAGAGGAATTCCTGGACCTTTTCAGCGGGCCGACAAACGCAACACTCCCTCTAACGGTGAAGACGCCGTTACGACATGAAGTACCGTCGATGGAATCTCCACCAACTTCGACCGTAGGCATGAGCAGGGGACTCAGACAATAGGGAGACGCAACAAATGGGGCATCGCATTGGCCAGCCGAAAACAGTTGCGGCTACAGTGGCGTTGGGTGCAGGGACGTAACACAGGGGTGGCTGTACATTCACCTCACCATTCCCCAAACTTTTATGGAAAATGATAGATACGAGGCCACCTCACACCCAGGGGAAGCAGATTCTAGAAGCGGGGGTGTACAACTGGCTATAACTGGTTGTTAGAGCTGTTTGTTAGGGGAATATGTTAAGAGAATATTCTGTGGGGCCCAAGTGGTTAAAAGGGAGTGGGAAGAGGTTATAAAAGGGGAATAAGGGAACTGCACAGGGGGAATGATTTTTCTGTAGAGAGGATTTGACCGTGAGGCTTGGGCGAGGGAGCAGCAACGACCCTCAAGTCTTCTTATTCTTCTTCCTCCTACCTCTGTTTTTCTGCTCTCGTTTCCTCTTAATACAAAGAAGTTTGTTCTTTGTACTTATCAAAATTGGCAAGTTGATTTGCAACGCTGATGTGTTGAAAAATGTAGTAGTTTTTCTGAAAATGATATTGCATGAAATGACAGTCAACTTCAATAAGTTTTGTGCCCTTGTGAAATACTGAATTGGTCGCAAGTCGCAATTCTTTTGGCTGCTTGATCATCACACCAAAGTTGAGTTGTCAGCTCGGGAAGCCAATCTCATGAAGTAGTTGATGAGCCAATAAGATGTCGACATTGATGTGTGTGATAGATAACCAGAGGATTGCTTGTTCTATATCACACCAAAGTTGAGTTGTCAGCTCGGGAAGCCAATCTCATGAAATAGCTGATGATCCAATAAGATGTCGACATTGATGTGTGTGATAGATAACCAGAGGATTGCTTGTTCTAATATTCAATAAACGGCGTACCAGAATGACAAAGGAGCGGAATAAGGATGGAAGGGTGTTGTACCCCACACTCTTTGATTTTCATGATCACAATCACTTTCATCTTTGTCTAACCTTGTTTTCAAGTGTTGTGGATGATAGGCAAAAGATTGCCAAAGGAATGGCCCAAGAAAGGACAAGGAGTGGACTGAATTTCAGTCCACCGGCCAACCGGTGTGATAGCACCGGCCAGCCGGTGGACCTGGCAGAGGCATTGCCCACTGCCAGGCTC
The DNA here is from genome assembly GCA_963277665.1 of Viscum album. Taxonomy (NCBI): domain Eukaryota; kingdom Viridiplantae; phylum Streptophyta; class Magnoliopsida; order Santalales; family Viscaceae; genus Viscum; species Viscum album. The sequence continues at coordinate 954,482,177 of OY728145.1, forward strand.
CACCGGTCAGCCGGTGGCTTGACCACCGGCCAGCCGGTGGCATCCAGCCCAAATAGTGTTTGCTACTGTCTTGCCACCGGCCAGCCGGTGGCTCCTCCACCGGTCAGCCGGTGGAGCCTGGACCAAGACTCTTCTTCTCTGCCAAGGCACCGGCCAGCCGGTGGACCTGTACCGGCCAGCCGGTGGAGCCAGTCAAACTAGCCGTTGCAGTTTGACCAGGCTGGCCCACTTGGCTCCCAACGGCTCTTTAAGCCTCTCCAACGGCTCCGAAGCCTCCCCAAGGGTTCCATGCCTATAAATAAAGGCCAAGGAAGCCCCGGACACTTACCGGAACACTTGTGAAGCCAACGTACACAATTCTCATCATTTGGCCAACCTCCGGTGCATTCCTCCAAGGGAACCCCAATAGCTCCATCCAATTCCACATCCAAGGAGCTCCTTCAAAGAAGCTTGGAAGCGGCCTTCAACATCTCCAATCAATCAAAGGCGCCCAAGGCTTCTCCAAATACGGTTTTTATTGTTTTATTCATTTTGAGCTTAAAATTGGGTTTGTGCCTACAAACCCCAAACTTTTCTCATCCCCTCTTTCTTTTGGGTTTCACATCACCATTAAGGTGTGAAAAGGTTGGTCAAGCCTTACCTTGTAAAAGGCTTGAGATAAAGGTGAGCTATCCTTCACCTGTAAGAAGGATAGTGGGTTCTTGCTAAACCAATCAAAAGCAAGTGGGTTCTTGCTAAACCAATAAAAGCAAGCTGTAATAGGTCCTAGTGCTACCTCAAAGCCTAGTGGGTTTCTTGCTAAAACCATTGAAAAGCAAGCGGTAGGAATCTCTCAACGGTTGAGTTGGGAGCGGAGACGTAGGCCGGGTTTTTGGCCGAACTCCGTTATCAATTTGTGTGTCTTGCCTTATTTATTTCCGCTGCACTTTCAACTTTGATTTTAATTTGTTAATCATTTTTTAAAAGGCAATTCACCCCCCCTCTTGCCATCATTCCCGTTTTGTTCCGACCCAACAATTGGTATCAGAGGGAAATTTGAATAATTCCCTAACCGGTTTCAAATCAAAGATCCTTTTTGATGGCTTCTACCGCTTCTTCTTTTCAAACCCTCGAAGGTCATTCATTGGGTCGTGCTCCATTGTTTGATGGAACCGACTATTCTTTTTGGAAAACCCGCATGACCACTTTTTTAAGAAGTATTGGATATCCTATTTTTAAAATTGTCATGCATGGTTATACTCTCTCTAGTCTAGATGAATCTCAATGGACCCCCGCTGACATTGCAAATTTTGAGCTTGATGGCAAAGCCATGAATGCTCTACATTGTGGGTTAGATCGTAATGTTTTTGATCATATTTCTTCTTGCACATCTTCTCATGATATTTGGAAGCTTTTAGAACTTACCCATGAAGGCACTAAGAAGGCTCAAAAGCAAGAACCCGACAACAAGCAAGAACCCGATGAAAAATCCGTGCCCAATTGCCCACTCCACAAGAAAAGGGCCAAGAAAAAGGAGAAGAAGAAGGCTTCAAAGACAACATGGAGTGATAGCTCCACCTCTTCATTCTCCTCCTTCTCCTCGAGCGACCAAGGTAAAAAATGCCTAATGGCAAATCATGAGGTATCATCTTCCGACTCTTCTTCCTCATCCCCTAGTTCTTCTAATTCTTTCAATCATTTGTCATACGAAGAACTCCAACATGTGCGAGACCAACTTGAAAATGGTTTTCATGAACTCTCTTCAAAATTTGTTGCTTTAAAAAAGAATTTCAAAAAGCTTTCCTTCGAAAAAGACCAACTTCTCAAAGAGAAGGAGGAACTCTCCCTAAAAATCCAAAATTTCCCAAATGTTGATTCTTTGGAATCAACCATCAAGGACCTTAGAGAAACTCTAGCGAAGTTCACCCAAGGGGAACAAAATTTGAACAATTTACTTGGTTCCCAACGAATTTCAAGAACCACCCAAGGGCTAGGATATACCAACCAAGCTTCCTCCTCCCATGCACCCACTGTTTTTGTAAGGGGGAGCTCTTGTTATAAATTTTGTAACTATTGTAAAAAACCCGGGCACATGATATATGAATGTAATTGCAAAAACGCCCGGTATGGTAGGCCCAAATCGATTTTTTATTCGGATGAATTCTATAGGAGAAGACCCGCTACAAGGCAAGTGTGGATTGAAAAATCCCTCTTAGCGAGTCTCTCCGGGCCTAAAATTGTCTCTTTTCAAAATCCCTCTCCCCAGTGACTTTTTGTTTTTATTTAGGGGGAGTTAGGTTTGTTTAAGCTTTTTGTTTCAATTCAAACTTTCAATTTCAAATTAAGCCCTTTTGATTTCAATTTCAAAATTTTCGATTCCAACTTTCAATTTCAACACTTGGTATCAAAATTTTCATTTCAAAATATTCAATTCGAATTTTTCATTCAAAACTTTCAATTCATTTTTGATTCAAAACTCTCAATTTCAAAAATTTCATTTGGTTTCAAAATTTCAAATTTCAGTTGGTTTTTTGATTCAAAACTTTCAATTCAAACTGTTATTCAAATTTTCATTTCAATTTCAAAAATCTCAATTGATCTTTCAATTGTCATTTCTAGTTTTTCAAACCCTTTCCCTCAATCAAGTTTTATGCCCCATTCTATTTTGATAATCACAAAGGGGGAGAAATTTCTTGATTGATTGGGGGAGAATCTTTTCTCTCATGCTTAGTATTTATTTATCATTTAAAGCATGCCTTTCATTTAAGTTTTTACATTGCTTAGATAAGTGATTGTGATCATCAAAATAGGGGGAGATTGTTGTACCCCACACTCTTTGATTTTCATGATCACAATCACTTTCATCTTTGTCTAACCTTGTTTTCAAGTGTTGTGGATGATAGGCAAAAGATTGCCAAAGGAATGGCCCAAGAAAGGACAAGGAGTGGACTGAATTTCAGTCCACCGGCCAACCGGTGTGATAGCACCGGCCAGCCGGTGGACCTGGCAGAGGCATTGCCCACTGCCAGGCTCCACCGGTCAGCCGGTGGCTTGACCACCGGCCAGCCGGTGGCATCCAGCCCAAATAGTGTTTGCTACTGTCTTGCCACCGGCCAGCCGGTGGCTCCTCCACCGGTCAGCCGGTGGAGCCTGGACCAAGACTCTTCTTCTCTGCCAAGGCACCGGCCAGCCGGTGGACCTGTACCGGCCAGCCGGTGGAGCCAGTCAAACTAGCCGTTGCAGTTTGACCAGGCTGGCCCACTTGGCTCCCAACGGCTCTTTAAGCCTCTCCAACGGCTCCGAAGCCTCCCCAAGGGTTCCATGCCTATAAATAAAGGCCAAGGAAGCCCCGGACACTTACCGGAACACTTGTGAAGCCAACGTACACAATTCTCATCGTTTGGCCAACCTCCGGTGCATTCCTCCAAGGGAACCCCAATAGCTCCATCCAATTCCACATCCAAGGAGCTCCTTCAAAGAAGTTTGGAAGCGGCCTTCAACATCTTCAATCAATCAAAGGCGCCCAAGGCTTCTCCAAATACGGTTTTTATTGTTTTATTCATTTTGAGCTTAAAATTGGGTTTGTGCCTACAAACCCCAAACTTTTCTCATCCCCTCTTTCTTTTGGGTTTCACATCACCATTAAGGTGTGAAAAGGTTGGTCAAGCCTTACCTTGTAAAAGGCTTGAGATAAAGGTGAGCTATCCTTCACCTGTAAGAAGGATAGTGGGTTCTTGCTAAACCAATCAAAAGCAAGTGGGTTCTTGCTAAACCAATAAAAGCAAGCTGTAATAGGTCCTAGTGCTACCTCAAAGCCTAGTGAGTTTCTTGCTAAAACCATTGAAAAGCAAGCGGTAGGAATCTCTCAATGGTTGAGTTGGGAGCGGAGACGTAGGCCGAGTTTTTGGCCGAACTCCGTTATCAATTTGTGTGTCTTGCCTTATTTATTTCCGCTGCACTTTCAACTTTGATTTTAATTTGTTAATCATTTTTTAAAAGGCAATTCACCCCCCCTCTTGCCATCATTCCCGTTTTGTTCCGACCCAACAAAGGGAAGGATGTAACCTCTAGAGCCCCCTTGCACTCTCTTTCAAGCCAGTCGGTTGAATCTATCAATTGAATCTGTTCTCCTCTCCCTTCTCTCCCCAACCCTCCTATTTAACATCATCAGCCTCCCTCCCCCTCATGTGGCCTAGCAGAAAATTTTTCCCCCTGGAAGGACAATACCACCCTTTCTAGAATGTGTTTTCGAGCTGCGGACACAGAGGGCCTGGTCGGTGTCTGCAGTGGCATTTGCTGATTCGGCGAATCAGATAGGAGCGGAAGGTGGCATGCTCGCGGTGCTCGTTGTCCCATTTATGGTGATCCCATGTGAGCGCGGGCATGGTTGTTGATAGCTGAGGGAGTGCAGTTTCCAGAAGATTCTGATTGCGGGTTGCCATGGTTCGTTGTGGAAAGGGGTGGGCGAAGGAGAAGGCTAGCAGTGCGCGTTGCCTGTGACGCAAGCTGGCGGTGCGCGCCTCCGAGTGTCGATTTTCCAGGGCGCGTGGCTGCTGTTTGAAAAATTTATAGTGCGCGCCTCCGCTGATCTTGATGATGCTGGCTACAGAGAGGGATGAAGACCGGCAGGCCGGACCAATTGATAAATAACTAGAGGACTGCGTGTTTTATATTCAATAAACGGCGAACCAGAATGACACAGGAGCGGAAGAAGGATGGAAGGAAAGGATGTAACCTCGAGAGGCCCCTTGCACTCTTTCCCAAGCCAGTCGGCTGAATCTATCAACATAATTTGTTCTCCTCTCCCTTCTCCCCCCAACCCTCCTCCTATTTAGCATCATTGGCCTCCCACCCCCTCACGCTGCCTAACAGAAAATACCCCCCCCCCCGGAAGTCCAATACTACCTCCTTTTAGATTGTGTTTCCCAGCTGCGGCCTGCCTGTTTCCCAGCTGCGGCCTGGTCTCTATCAGTGTGCCATAGCACAATATTCAAATTCAGCATTGAATCTGGAAGTGACAAATTGTTTCCTGCTACGTCAGGAAATCAAATTGATTCCAATGAATACTGCAAAACCAGTGGTGGACTTTCTTGTAGACAAGCAGCCAACAGCCAACATAATCAGCATCATAGAATGCTTCGATGTTCATGTGTACATGATTTGAGTAAAGTGAACCATGAGCGGTGATAGGATGGTTGGGGCGTGTGAGGGGCTCTGAGAGTGTTGTGCAGTGATAGATAGGGTATTTCAAATAAAGGCAGTTTTGTATTTTCCGATATTTGGTTGCTGGGGTTGTTGGAGTTGTTGAGGGATAGTAAATGTGGGATGGGGACATTAGGTAGGAGGGGGATACAGTGGATATTGATTGGCCATCTGCTCCTGCAGATTGAAGCCTCCTGCAGTGGTAACCGTCTCACATTAATTGGAGGTTTTGGTGCTACTGTGGATGACGACCAGAATGGCAACGCGCGGCGCTCCCGTGGAGTCGAATCTGAGATGATTGTTGCAAGAACTTGAGGTTGAGATGGTGGAATATGCTAAGGGGTATATAGGGAGTACCAGACGCAGTAACGCAGGCTGATGAAATTGTTGCAGGACCGGCTAGGTGAATGCAGTGAAGAGACGTGGCACTTAACTCGTCTGTGAATTCCAGAAGCAGTGGAGGTTGGTGCAGTCGTGCTTCGGCTTGTTGAGAATGAGCTGTGAGGCAACATGAGTTGCAGACTTTGGTGGAGCTCGTACGACAGTCCAAGCAGGCACGGGCATGAGTTCATGAAGATCGTTCTGTTCAGCAGTCTACCCCAGTTTGTAGGTCTGGCACAGAAAACAGGGATGGAAGGATGAGGTGGATACACGGATTCTGGCCGTACGATGTCATCCAATTCTATCTTCTGGTTTTTCGAAACCGCTGCATTAGGAGGAAAAGTTTTCTGCTGCAATTTGGCCAGATGAGATCAAGCGGCATCCGCAAGAGCAATTGCGGATTGAGCAGGTACGTGTACTGGTTCCAGCTGAATATACCGCTATACAATATCCTCTTCTTTCTTCGAAACCTCTGTCTTCAGAGGTCCTACTGGTGCAATCGAAGCCAGTGGAGATTAAGGCATCAAGTTTGACCACTTGCGATGTCAGCTTGAAAGTCTTCAGGTTCGGATGGGACAGGGTCGACAAGGCAGTGCGGCAGATTTTTTGTTTGGAATGGACTGATGAGAATCCTTGGGGTGCACAGCACACTGACATTGACAGTTTGTTCAATTCTGCAACATTAGCATATGGAGAAGCAGCGATCTCAATTACTGCTAAGCCACTTCCTGTGGTTATAGTAGTTTCCTCTTGGAGACGTGTACCCGAAGCCCAGTAGGACAAATTGGAGTTGCTTGGCTGCTTTCAATTTTTCTTATGTTAGCAGGATATATGAGTTGTTGTTTGACTGTTTCTGCTACTCACTGTCTGCGGGCATTTCTGGTACATGGTCTTGCATGTGAAACAAGTGCACTTGCGGTGGCTAGCATCTGAAGCTTGTGTGGTCGAGCCTGCAAGGTCAGTATTTGTTCATTTTGGGCACTCATTTTTGCTGCTACTTCTCAGTGTTTGGCTTATTCCATTTTTGAAGTCCTGGAAAAAATTGGAGATGCAAGAGTCACTTCCTACAGCTGCATCCAAAAGAAACAAATAAACAGATGTGGGAAAGTGGTTCATTTGGGAGAAGGGAACTCAGTAGCAGGATCCTGTCAGTGCTCCCTTTCAGGCTAGTGGAGTGAGTTTGCTGCCCGCATGTCGGTCAGATTCTAGTGTGCTTCACTGGCAGAATCTGTAACGAAAGCAGGGACAACAGATTTTTCCACAGTGCACTTTCTTAAGCTATAGCAACATTGAAGATGTTGCCATACCCCGCAGTGGGACAGAGATTGAAATATTTGAGTCTATCGACAACCAAAGGCAGAAGGAAGAAGTTGCAGCTTGGAAAAAGTTGTATCAATTGAGTTGGCACCACCTTTGCCCTTTTGCCTTGTGTTGGACGGCGACTTGAAACCTTTTTATGAAGCAAAGAAGCTAATTGAAGCTCCAGATACTGGGTTTGAGGGTAATGTTGGTATAAAATGTACAGAGGAATATCTTGAAGGACTACTTCCATATCATGGACCTTTTACATTTGGGCATGATCACTGTTGGAGTATGTGTCCCACATCGGAAATGTAGTTTTATGTGGTCTTTATTATTCATTATAAAATAACTTCAAGGCCTCCTTTAGAGAGACACATTGGGTATTGGGTCTCACCTCTTTTATCATTCTACATAGTATCAGAGGGGGTATACCCACTAACCCTCCCGTATATATTTTTTATCCCGTCAAGGTTATTCTTTTTTTTTCTCTCTTGTTGCGGGGGGGGGGGGGGGGTCATGGCCAGGGAGTCGTAAGTCCTACCGTCGCCCCTCCGCTGCTCCGAAGCAGTCTTCCGTCGTTAGCGCTTCTACACCCTGCGTGCGACGACGCCTCCATCGCCTGCTCTCCCGTCCATGTTGCTTCCCTGCGCAACGGCCCCCTGTGCGGGGAAATCTTCGTCGCAACAGCCTCAACGCCCACCCTTCTGATGGGCCGCTCCTCCCATTGCGCCCCCCTCTCTGCGCGCGACTCCCACCCGGCATAACCCCCCTGCGCGCGACTCCCTGTGTGCGGCTCTTGCCTGACGGCCCCCCTTCTGTCCGCCGTCCCTTCGAGCCCTGGCGCACCACACTTTCTCCGCTGCGGTTAACCCCCAACCGGCTAGGCTCCCTCTCGACGACCCCGACTCCCGCTCGCGATCCCTCCCTCCGCGATGGCTCCTCCGCAGCTGCTCTCCCGTCCGACGCCTCTTGCGCGACCGACTCCCCTCTGCTCACCGCACCGTCTAGATCTGGAGGGCTGTCTCCCCGTCCCTCTCTCTCCTGGCGGCACTTCCTTCGGCGACCTACTCCCCTCATCGCGCCGTCTAGATCTGGAGTGCTGCCTCCCTTGCTCACCGGCCCTCCCTCTGCGCCACCTCGCGCTGAGCCGACTGGCCCTCTTCCAACCAAGCCGCGCCTCTGCATCCGGTGCACCATCGTCCGATCCCGCCTGTGTGGCTTTCCTGACGCTCCATCAATCAGCCCCTCCTGTCGGCTTTCCCGGTGCTCCGTCACCCGACTCCGTCAGTGCGGCTTTCCCGGCGCTCCACCGACCAGCTCCGCTTGTGCAGCTTTCCCGGCGCTCTGTCGACCGGCCCTACCTACGTTGTTCCTCTGCTACGCCTCGGCGTCTTGCCGCACCACTGATGTAATCCAACTATGTTTGCGACATCTTCCATCTTCCACCATTTTTATCTTGAGGGGGAGCAACGACTGCGGATGATTTATCTTCTTTTTGTTTCGTCTTGTTTTGTCATCAAGCTGGGTATGTCCAACTTGAGGGGGAGTGTTTGCAGTGTTTTGTGTCTATTTTCTTTGGTTTGTTTTCTTTAATTTTGTGTCCAAGCTAGGTAGACCTAGCTTGAGGGAGAGTGTTGGAGTATGTGTCTCACATCGGAAATGTGGTTTTATGTGGTCTTTATTATTTATTATAAAATAACCTCATGACCTCCCTTAGAGAGACACATTGGGTATTGGGTCTCACCTCTTTTATCATTCTACAATCACAATGACTATTTTCTTGCATGTAAACTTGGTCTTCCGATACTTATGTAAAGAATAAGGATGGCACACTTAATGACGTTGCTGGACTTTACTGTGGTCTTGATCGCTTCGAGGCATGGGAAAAACTATGGTCTCGATTAGAGGTGACTGATTTAGCTGTCCAAAAAGAACCCTACACCTTACGGGTCCCCTGTTCACAGCATTGTGGAGATTTAATGAAGCCACTGGTGAGTAAGCAATGGTTTGTGACCATGGAGCCGTTAGTGGGGAAGGCTCTTCACGCCGCTGAAAGGGTAGAATTGACCATTATGCATGGAGGATTTGGTAAAAATTATAACCACTGGCTGTCGAATATTAAGGGTTGGTGTATAAGCAGGCAGTTTTGGCGGGGTCACTGAATATCATTTTGGTTCATTGAGGGTAAGAACAGCAAGGACAATTACATAGTTGCTGGGAATCTTGATGAAGCACTTCGGAAGGCACGCGGAAAATATGGTCTTGACGTTAAAATATATCAGGATTCAGATGTTTTTGAGACTCGTTTCTTCAGTGCAATATGGCCTTTCAGCACTCTTGGGTGGCCTGGTGTCTTGGCAGATGATTTTAGGCAATTTTATCCACCATTTTACTTGTAGCAGGCCATGGCATTTTGTTTTTTCTGGGTGGCATGCATGGTCATGATGGAGCAGGAGAGGGAGAGCGGGCTCCTGTGCTCTTGTCTCCATCCAGTTCGCCCACATTGCCACTGCTGCTGTATCTGCTTGCCACAATGGTTCAAGCTAGTGGTCTGATTAGAGGGAGGCTTGAGGTTGCAGTTTGTGTCGGGGCTGTTTTTCAGTTTATTCATTGGGAACACTCGAAGCATTTGGATGGACAAATTGTGGAGGTGGATGTGGTAGCTGAAATGAAGAAGGCTAAAGCTAGAACTAAAGCAAACCATGGACATGTACAGTATGGCTTGCAGGGAAGCACTCACAGCAAAACAGATGGCAATGAAACTTCAATGCTGGAAAGTAGTAGAACAGTGGATGGAAAGGGCTTGATTGGCTGAAGAAGTAGCAGTGGCTATAGTTGCAAGAGAGAAAAATAGGTCCAGAGCAGCCTTAGAGCAGGCCGAAGCTGCAAGGAGGATGGCAGAACTGGAATCTCAGAAGAGGATAATTGCAGAATTGGAAGTACTTGGAGAAATAGAAGCTTCCAGAGGCAGCACATGCAAAAAGTTGCTCAAGGAAGATCACAATTTCAGAAAGAGGTTAAAGTGCCCTGTTGCATCCCAACATCCAAACATGGTCAAGGGGAGTTCATGCTGCAGCACATGCAAAAGTTGCTTCTAGGACACCCAGCCTTGAAAGCTTCCCTCGGATGTGGAATCTGGGCTATGGATACAGCAGTTCCAGCAGCTCCAAGTCCTTGAAGCTTCCATGTGTGGGCCAGATTCTGTAGAGATCATATACCGCTGCTGCTCCAGCTTGAGGACAAGGTGTTTTTTTCAAGCGGGCTGGAATGATAGGATGGTGGGGGCGTGAGGGGCTGTGAGAAAGGGCGCTGTGCAGTGTTGGATAGGGGATTTTAAGTAAGGGCAGTTTTGTACTTTCTGATATTTGGATGCTGGGGTTATTGGAGTTATTGAGGGATGATAAATGTGGGATGGGGGCAGTAGGTAGGGGGATACGGTGGATATTGATTGGCCATCTGCTCATGCAGATTGTGGAGGATTCGGCCTTGGCTCCCTCATGGAGAGTGTCCTCCCCTTTCTTCTTCTTCCTCTCCATTTTCTTCTGCTGTAATTCCTGTAAATACTTCGCTGCATATAGAATCCTACTGTTTTCCTCTCTCTCGCATCCCATTGTCTTAACAAGCGGGATCTTTCTTAATTATTTGACCATGCGAAGAACTGCATCTCATCGAGACTTTGTCCGATTAAGTTTTTCAACAAGGTTTCTATAATGATTTGGATGAGCATAAGCTGAGCTGTTAATGCAGAGAGTTTTCACCTGGCTCAAGCAGAGTATGAACGGATGATGCGTGATACAATCCAGTCTTGTGGAGAATATCTAAGCCATATTTGCTTTGATGTTCATGTGTCCATGATGCTGTGATGTTCATGTGTCCATGATGCTGTGTTCTGATTATCAAAACAATAGTTAACTGGGCCATGTGTTGAATGGCTCCAACAAGAGGGATTGTTCTTCTGGCATTGGCACCTCTTACCGGGAGCCTGACCATTCTATATGTTTTCAAAATCCGACTTTTTTGTTACTCTGTTTTTGATCTCCATTGCTGTTCTATTATGGGAAATGTCCTTTGTTGTTATCTTGAATTGCTTGCTTGTAAGTATGCTTGCTCATACAAGGAATGAAGCGTAGTGGAAATTGATGTGCAGGCTTTAGATTTCTGCCACTCACAGGGAATCATGCATCGAGATGTGAAGCCTCATAATGTAATGATTGATCATGCAGAGCGTAAGGTACGTCTCATAGATTGGGGACTTGCAGAGTTTTATCATCCTGGCAAAGAATACAACGTTCGTGTTGCTTCGAGATATTACAAAGGCCCTGAGCTCCTTGTGGATCTGCAAGACTATGATTACTCCTTAGACATGTGGAGCCTTGGGTGCATGCTTGCCGGAATGGTGAGCCCTATCCTTTTTCTGTGTTAGTTTGATTGAAATATTTGATTTTATGGAAAAATATTTACAGATATTCCGCAAGGATCAATTTTTCTATGGGCATGATAATTTCGATCAACTGGTTAAAATAGCAAAGGTACGCCGAATGATAAAGTGGCTGAAATTTGTTTGGTTAGGTTATTGATGTATTGAGGAATTTGAACAGGTGCTTGGGAGTGATGAATTATACCGTTATCTGGAAAAGTACCGATTGGAGTTAGACCCGCAACTTGCAGGGATGGTGGGGAGGTGAGTGATTTAGTAATTTTTTGTTTTTTTGGGTTGTTTGGATGGTTTCAGCTAAAAACGAGTAATATGACAGACACAGCAGGAAGCCATGGACAAAGTTTATCAATGGGAGCAACCGGGATCTGGCTGTTCCAGAGGCAATTGACCTTGTTGACAAGCTGCTGAGATACGACCACCAAGAGAGGCCTACTGCAAAAGAAGCAATGGTAAAATTTCATGTATTCTTGCTTTATAGTTGATTTCCGTTAATTGTGTTGCTTTGCAGGTCCATCCTTACTTCACCCCATTGAGGAATGCGTCAAACTTCGGGAATACTGCCGGGTGAGTTCATTCCACTTTCCATGTGTTCGTGTTCGTCCGGCTTGATTTTTTGGGTGCAACGCTCTGATGTTATTTATTTATATTAGCATGTTTTTATTTGTTTTGGATTTCTATTTTTCCAAATATGGGTATGCTTTTAAATTTTTTTTTTGGATCGGACGAGATGATAGACTGTCCGGTTTGATATCTAATTAAAAGTACTTGTTTTTGCATCATTTATAGATATAAAATCCCATAAAAGAAGTGCTGTTATAATAGAGTTTTTCAGCGATCATTCAAATAACGATGAACAGTATAATTTTTTTGGATGATGATGCATATAAATAAAACAGTGAGTAGATTTTCAGAACTACATCGAACATTCCAGATGTACACATGTGAAGTATATAATATTAAAACCGGTTAGCAGCAGAGTAAGTGTGGATAAATGCAGATCCTCATCCCCAATTGTTTATGGAGAGAGATTGATGCAGAGTTGGAATCAATCTTGATATTGATGATCAAGTGTCATGTGAGTTGACAATTGGTGTGAAAATACAGTTTTCAAACTACTTTAATTCCTCTGTATCACTGGTTACCAAAAAACCAACTCAATCTTTGTTATTCCCGTTGGTTAGTGCGACTGAATCTGGATGATGTGATGATTAGAGCGAGAAAGAGCACACATGATATAAAGGTGAATATAAGGTTTATAGACTCTTGGTATCAAGTGGTTAATCCTAGGTGAATGATGATTGCGACCCTGTTGGGCATGTTTTTATTTTATTATCAGCAAGAACAGAGAATGAAGTAGAGCGATGACCTTGAACTCTGATTACAAGAAAAAAAAACGAGCATCAATAAGTCAATCAATCTTCTCTTATTACAACCCCAACTGCCTCTATAATTTGGATCGTGTGTGCACTCTTGTTCTTCTCATTGGTCTCAATAAAAAGTCCATTGGAATTATCTCAAAGACTCACCTCTAAAGTCACATATTGAAAGTTGCAACTCATCATTTATTTATAGATTGAGCATCACCTCAACATGGAGATCTATTTTAGCGCTGGTGTTAGATCCAAAATTAGCTCTTATCTCTTTTCCTTATCTTTACATGTCGTTTTAGATACTACTTCAACTCAAAATGCCCATCATCATGCTCATTTCACTCCCCATGGCCCACCTCTTGAATCTCAGGTTTACGAAGTTGTGTTTAAGCTTGCGTGTGACACACTTGAGTTTTTTTGGCATTTCTCTTTAAATAAGTTTGATGTTCTTGATAGCTTGATTTACACGCAACATCGAGTTTAAACAAATCGTGATTGGATCAATGGTTACCAAAACAACTAACTCATATAAAACAAAGAATAAAGTGGAGAGACGACCTTGAACTTTGATTACAAGAAAAAACGATGAGCATCGACAAGTTAATCAATCTTCTCTTATTACAACCCCAACTGGCTCTAGAGTTTGGATCGCGTGTGCACTCTTTTTCTTCTCCTCAGTCTCAATAAAAAGTCTATTGGAATGGGCAATTGATTATCTCAAAGTTTCGCCTCTTATGTCAAACACATTGAAAGATGAGACTTGTCATTTATTTATAGATAGAGCATCACCACAACATGGAGATCTTTAAGCCTATTTTAGCATTGGTGTTAGATTCAAAATTAGCTCTTATCTCTTATTATCTTTTAATGTTGTTTTAGATATAAACTCAAAAACGTCGATCACCATGCCTGTTTCACTTCCTTTGGGTCACCTCTGCAACTCCTTATGAATCCCAGGTTTACTACGCCGTGTTTAAGCTTGCGTGTAACACTGAGATTTTATAACATTTCTCTTTAAATAAGTTTGATGTCCTTTATAGCTTGATTTACACCCAATACAGATTCAAACGAACTATAATATACTATTGAAATATTATTATTAAATGTGTCAGTTATCACCTAACCATTGGATCGACATGTATGTATATGACCAAATAAATTATGAAAAAGTATTGTTTACACATGTAGAAAATGAATTTATTGGTTATTAATTGATTAGAAATGAAAATAAAAGCATTTGAAAGTAAAAAAAATTTGTCTGAAATTTTCAAGTGCGCAATGTGTGTGTTATCTTAATGAATTAAATTAATTACTATTGATGAATTATTTTAATGATATGTCTTGATAATATATTCAATCAGATACTAACATTTATTTAATGGTTATTACTAGGTAATGAATAAGAATAAATTCAAATTTATGTTCATTTTTTTGTCATTAGGAATAGTAATCGAGGTAAAAATTTATTACTATGGTAAATGTTAAAGGAGTTAACGAGATGTTAAACTAAATAGAAGGTTAAAATGATCTAAAAACTTGTTTAAATCCTATTGGGTGAACAAATTTTAATTCTATCTCATTTTATCTTCGAACTTGAGTTTATTTGGTGTCACTTGTCTATGAGAGTGCCTATTATATTTTAATATTTTAATAATTACAAGTGTACCACTCTCCTCACTCGTAAAAGGGTACCTCATTTCATCTTTTCTCCACACAACTTGAGCAGTTTACCTCGATCAAACTCTGCCCAAATACTCTCCTAACATCCTTAGCCACAACCTTGAGGTGCTGGTCTTCTCAAAAAACCCATCCAAGAAGCCTTGTGGTTCTTTTCAAAGGAGGATACCCGAAGAATATGTATATGTTCTTATCGATTCTTTTCATGTTTCTTTCTTCTTCAACCTCCCCCAAATGTTCTATAACTACTTAACATGATGAAATCAATATCTTTACTATATTGAGATGTTATGTTAATGATATGACCATTTTCTATCTCTTTTCCATATGTTGGAAAAGGATAACGTCGTTCGTGATTACGTGTTGACTACCACCTCCACGAAGTGATGCGATTCACTTTTCATTTTCTCTACATGATTGGTCATAAGGATATATTTAATGAATATATATGATATTAATGATATAATTATGATTATGAAAAGTTGAAATATTATTTACCTTTCTTTTGTTCCATCAATTGAAAAGCGGAAACATCATTTGTGTGTGAGTAGAGACTATCGTCACCATAGAGTGATTCATTTTTCATCACCGCTTTATATGAATGATTATAAGTGTATATAATGAATAAATATAATACTTACGACATGATTAAGATTCTTCCATTTCCATATTCTTTAAAATGTTATTTTCTATGATCAAATGATTATTTTAAGTCATTTTCAACTATAGTTGACTTTCTTTTAAAAGTTTTAAAAGAAATATTTTTATTGTTTTTCGAATGAAGTATTTTTTGACTTTTTATCAAGTGTGAAAAAAATCTTTGCTTTAATGTTTACCGCACAAATGAATTTTCTTGCTGCCATGACCATTCTTTTATTTGAAGTTTTATTTACAAGTTTCCATGGTTATTTAAAAAAAATCGGTTTTTCAATATTCTTGAAATTTTTAGTTTTAAAGATACCAAAGGAAAATGATATTTTCCTTTGTTTTCAAAGAATGTTCAAATTCTCTTTTAAATGTATCTTTTATCCATGTTAACACCCTTTGATATTTCTTATGCTTCACTGGGGGGTATGATCTAATGATATCATCCATATTTTTTCTCTGAATGACTTGTGATTATGTGAGATGAGATGTTTATGAAATTCGTTTCTTTTTTACGGGTTATGCTATGATGGATTGATGAATATTTTTATGATATTGTGACACGCATGTATAAGTTTCGTTATGTGTCAGGTGGGTCTGTTAAAGCCCTTCTAATGCATCAGGTAATGATTGATATCTTATAAGATAATATGGACTAGACTGACGAGTGAACCTAGTTCAGTATGAGACTCTGTCCGCTATAATAGTCTTTAAGAGTAAACCATGACTAAAGAAATGGTGGAATGAGAAGTAAACTCAATCAACTATGAGACTTTGTTCACTATGATAGTCTTGGAAGTGAACATTGGCCAATGAAATGATTTTCTATGCTTACGATCGTGCTACAATCCATATGACATGTTCTTTATGATATACTTTCATGGCTCATGATTGATTATTGATGATTCCTCACTCTCATGACTCATGCCTTTTGAAATGCTAAAGCTTTATGTGATGATTCATGATTTATGGTCTATGACTGATAAGGTATGAACTTTTTAAATTGTAATCATGAACTCATACATTTAAGCGTGTTTTATGCTTGCATATGATCATCAATTGATATCTCTCAAACAACCTACTAACTACCTACAAGTGTAGAATAGCCAATGAAAGCCCAAGGTCAAATCCACAAAACTAGGACACTATAGAATTCAATATCAAAGACCTACCAGCTACTTGGAATGAAAAAACTATGAACTACTCTACCATAGAAGAAACAAGGGATGATGAATTGTACTAAGAATTTGCATGCTTCGGTTCATGGAATAATAAAGTAGAGTATTGTTGTATAATAATCATGAAGTTGTTAGAATTAGGTCCTATTGAATCCCTTGGTCAGGGTAGACACCCTCCACACTCAAAGCTCACCTTTTCTCAATGATCATGGTACTTCAGATCACTCAAAGGTGGGTACTTGAAACTTTATTTAAACATAGAATGAAAAACCAACCTAATGGTAATAGTGTAAGTCTCGCACTCTAGAACTCACACTAAAAACATCCTAAACACTAAACGACAATGGTTGTGCTCATTCAAATGGAAGAGATTGAAATCACTTCCCAACTCTCTAACATAATGGTCCTGTATTAGAAAATAAAGAAGAGAGAGAATTGAAGCATAGGTATGTGAACCCAACATAAAAATAATAAAAAGAAACTTTATCAATCAACCCCCCCTTACATTCAAAATCCGACACAGGAAGCTACCCTCTCATGCTAGCCATGAGAGGTTGAATACAAAATAAAAAGGAAAAAACTCAAAGGACTACACAACAACCTCCGGTGGAAAGTAGATGATGAAGATCCCCAAAATTTGATCCCCTCATGGGCACGCATCAGCCATGTATTTATAGACAAAAAGCCCCCCACTTGTATCTTATCTATCTCTCCTTTATTTTGGCCTACATCTTTCTTATCTTCTATCGCTTGAATCAACCACCTCTTCATCTTAGATATGCATATCATTATCCACATTGAAACTCCACTCAAATCTCTCTAAAAATATATCCAATTATCCACGAGAGAGAGAGACTTGCACTTTATATCTTCATTTTTGCATCTCAGCCATATCCTGGTTCAAATCTCTAAAGCTTCACCAATTTGAATAGCCCTCATCTTCCACTAAGATATATTATGAATTCCACGTGTCATTATCACTTAAAATCTCCCAAGTATATACTCAAGCTCACATGCATGAGAGAGGGGTAGTCGACTGACCCTCATATATGTAGACATCTTTAACTTGCACCACAAACAGGGCATTCACCACGTGTTTTGCATGATCCTCTTCATTGCATGCATGGGCATGCACTTGCATTGTTCACACCATGTTTATCAATTCAAGTTGCGTACTCATTCCATATCTATTCTGTTTTGCATGTGGAAGCACAACCATCTCCATGCTGAAGCATTAGCCATTTCGCATTCGAGCTTCACCTGTTGGCCACGACTTCACATACCACGATGCATGGTCAGCTGTTTCCTCATACCCGATTATCATACATGCACAACCCTCAATTTTAGCTTCGTAGGTTAACCACGTCCATTAACATGTCGTAACAATGGGTGTTGTGAGTTTTTTCTTTGCTTGTCAACCATGACATGTTTCAGCACGACGTAGAAATCTTTTTGAATTCATTTCTTCCTTGCCACAACATCCAACAAGGCCAACATCTTGTTTCAATGGTCGTTTCAAACTTTGAACATCCCTATGCAATATGGGAATGGCCTTTAGGGTGTAGCGAAGACCATTTTGGTCATCACTTTCTCATTCCATGCATCAGGCCTTATTTGTATTCATTCTAGGCTCACATAGGCTTGCTCGAGGATCCAATGGTCTTCTATGGCATCTTCCATCTCGCAATGACTTCCTGACAACGAGTTCGAGTTTCACAGTGGCTGGCCATGGCATTTCCCAGTGACATTCGGGTTGGTCCGACGACAATCAAACGACACAGTGTGGTAGCAGGCGCCGTCGAGTTCTGTCCGAGCAGAGGGCGTGCAACTTCAGTGCGGAATGTCGTCGTTTGGGTTAATGATGAACAACGATATTTCCTCGTGCGTCCCATATTGAATCC
Source organism: Viscum album (assembly GCA_963277665.1). NCBI lineage: Eukaryota > Viridiplantae > Streptophyta > Magnoliopsida > Santalales > Viscaceae > Viscum > Viscum album. Next base: position 954,500,250 of record OY728145.1, read on the forward strand.
GTACTCGAGGGTGCACTTCTATTAATATCAAGATGCGATATGCACACCGAACAACTGACTATGGTGCCGACCCGTGTCGTGACCTCCTCTTACACATGCTTCCCCGCACGTTGCCTCACTCCTTCCCGAGCCAGGCTCTCCTCTTAGTTGTTCTATGCACCGACTCGGGCCTGCGTCACTACAAGAAAACTGAATATTTGCGACGGGCGATTTGCGACGGGATCCCGTCGCAAAAGGTCTTTTGCGACGGGGCTCTGTCGCAAATCGTCCGTTGTCGAAAACGGCGTTGCAAATAGGTGTTTTTGCGGCGGTCCCGTCGCAAAAAGAGTATTTTCGACGGTATTTTTTACCCGCCGCAAATGAGTTTTCGTTTATATATAAAAAAGGTATTTGCGACGGGCCGTCGCAGATATATTAGTTGCGACGGGTTTTTGACTCATCGTAAATGTGAAATTTTAAAAAGGTATTTGCGACGGACCGTCGCAGAAATGTTTTTACGACGTGTATTCTTCCCGTCGCAAATGTTACAGTAAAAAAATATTTACGACGGGAAATCCCGTCGCAAATACTAAAAAAAATAAATAAAATAAAATAATTAATACAAATCGTATAATATTATATAATAATAATAATAATAATAATATAAAGAAATTATATTATTATAATATAAATAAAATAATATATAAAATATAATTATGAAATATTAATATAAAATAATAGTAATATGAATATAAATAATATAATATAATATAATAATACTAATATTAATAATATAAAAAATTAATATAATAATATTATTATTAAATTCTGTATATAATAATAATAGTAATATTAATAATATAAATAAATTATATTATTATAATATTAATAATAAAAAATATATATAATATAATTATGAAATATTAATATCAAAAAATAATAATAATATGAATATAAATAATATAATATTATATATTATGAAATATTAATATCAAAAAATAATAATAATAGTACTAATATTATTAATATAAAAAATTAATATAATATTATTATATTGTTTCCTAATTATTATAATTGTTTCCTAATTATTATAATTGTTTCCTAATTATTATAATTGTTTTCTAATTATTATAATTGTTTCCTAATTATTATAATTGTTTCCTAATTATTATAATTGTTTCCTAATTATTATAATTGTTTCCTAATTAAATCTAATTGTTTCCTAATTAAATCTAATTGTTTCCTAATTAAATCTAATTGTTTCCTAATTAAATCTAATTGTTTCCTAATTAAATCTAATTGTTTCCTAATTAAATCTAATTGTTTCCTAATTAAATCTAATTGTTTCCTAATTAAATCTAATTCTTTTCTAATTAAATCTAATTGTTTCCTAATTAAATCTAATTGTTTCCTAATTATTTTAATTGTTTCCTAATTATTTTAATTGTTTCCTAATTATTTCCTAATTATATGATAATTATTTTAATTAAATCTAATTAAATCTAATTATTTCCTAATTATATGATAATTATATATTTATTTCTAATTATTACCAAAACATCCTCCGGGAGTGTCGAACCAAGAGTGCATCAAGGCCCATTGTCGTGTACCAGGTTACCCCGAGTCAAGCTCGAAACACCTTGTCAGAGTTTTCACTCCTAGGTACATCTGTGCCAGAACCGCCTCTACTTGTTCGTATCCAGACAAGGATTATTTGGTACAACCACTTAATCTAATTATACTATATAGCTACTAAACATTCTATTAAAAAATTAAAATTAACAATTAAAAATAATTTAAAAAATAAAAAAAATATAAATACCTTCGATATTTTGAAGTAATCTGCGTCTTCTAACTCCTCTCCGCTTCTCGAAAGAAAAAATTAAAACAAAAAAAATTTCGACACAGAACTGAAAGTTAGGGAGAGAGGGGAAGAGTGATCTGAATGTTATTGAAAAAAACGGGTGAAGTGTATATATAGGTTAGATTAGTTGCGACGGTCGTATTTGCGATGGGATACCATCGCAAATACCTTCGCCCGCATTAATTACGGGCGGCGATTAAAAGGTTTTTTGCGATGAGCCCGTCCAAATAGCTACCTGCCGACACACCATTAGCGACGGACGGATATTCTCGTCGCAAATTCCTATTTACCGCCACCGGTATTGGCGACGAGCCCCGTCGCAAATACCTTCGCCCGCATTAATTACGGGCGGCGGGTAAAAGGGTTTTTGCGACGGGCCCGTCGCAAATATCTGCCTGCCGACACACCATTAGCGACGAGCGGATATCCCCGTCGCAAATTCCTATTTACTGCCGCCGGTATTTGCGACGGGTCCTGTCGCAAATACCACCCGGTGAATATTTTTTTGCGACAGGACAATTTACCCGTCGCAAATAGTATTTACCACCACCGGGTAGTTGCGACGGGTCGAAGGCGACCGTCGCAAATAGGCTTTACCGCGGCCGGTATTGGCGACGGGACCCGTCGCCAATAACACCTGGTGAATAAGTTTTTGCGACGGGACAATTGTCCCGTCGCAAATACTATTTACCACCGCCGGGTACTTGCGACGGGTAACCTTCTACCCGTCGCAAATAGGCTTCCCGCGTTTTGACGCGCAAACCGCGCCATTGCAATTGCGACAGGTCCTGTATTTCCGTCGCAAATAACTGACCATTTGTGACGGGAATATATTCATGTCGCAAATACGCTTTTCATCGGAGTTTTTGCGACGGGAATAAAGCCCGTCGCAAATACCCCGTCGCAATAAGCGTTTTTTCCCGTAGTGTGTGTGCTCTCTGCTCTCATTGGCCGCGTGTTAGGCCCTATTTACACCTAGATCAAACAATTATATTTCCTTATTAAAAATCTCATCAAAATATAAACATTTATTTTCCTTTTTATTTTCTTTTTTCTAAAATGTATTTAAAATTCTATTTACCCATAAATAGATAAGTCAATTAGAATGTGGGAAAAATCATCATTTAAGCACAAAAATATTTCAATTTTAAATTTAAAAATTGATACACATTTAAACTCATGCTTGCTCTCAAACATTTATCTCAACTTAAAAAAAATACAAAGGACGCCCATGCTACCAATATTCAAATTTCAAAGTAATAAAATCAAACAATTATCAATGGAAAACTAAGCATTCAAATTCCACACAAAATATTAATCCAACTTCACACTCTTTAAGGAAACCAATTGTAACGTCCCGACCTGATTGACCACTAAACTGGTAGCCAGACGGGTCGCCACATGACCTCAAGCGCATCTCCCCGTACGTCAGAGGCTGCTGACTAGCAACGAGAGTGTAAGGATAGTTAGAGGGGAGACTATACTCTCATATTCAGAGTGCACAACAATAAACAAATAGGAATTACAAGCAACATATATCAGCAGAAGCAGTATAAAGCAATAACTAAACAACGGAAGACAATTGCAATATCAACTGAATATAGAAAAAGGCCAATGCCTATTTATACAATGCATGCATGCCAATGATTATGCAATATTCGAGAGTAGTAAACAAGGAAGCATGTTTTACATCTCAGTGCAGAAATAAAGAAAAGACCTAAAGCCCCTATAGCAATCTCCATGAGCATCCCGAGCTCCCGCTCAGTCCTTTGCTCATAACTCCCAGGTATAAGAGAAAACAACATAAGCATAGGTCCTCAATCTTGCAAACAAGAAGAGTCCACTCGGGCACCAAATGTACCCGAGTAGGGTGTGAGATAACATCTCAGTAGGGCAACACCCAAGGTGTCTGATCGTACCACGATTCACTGTTTTATTCCACCCTTACACCGCAGTTTTAAACTAGTTTTGTAATGAATATTCCAAATATAATAATAAATTTCACTTCATGTTTTAATAAATCAATTAATGTTAATCAATATTATAATGGGCAATGTTACTTGTTTTTATTGTTTCAATGTAGGTGGAGGTGATTTGGATGGCCTTTGATGAAGTGGAAGAAAAATGGGCCAAAATTGCATGGATCCATGGACATCTGTCCATTGTTTTGCATAGTACACAACATCCGTGCATCCAAATGGGATGAAATTTTGTGGGCCTGTCCAAAATTTAATAGGCTACATTTCATATTAAGGAACCCAATGCTGATTCGGCTTCTATGGGGCCCATCCGAACTGATCTGTCCAAGCCACCGAATTTGGACCAAGTCAAATGCGGTGTTCTGTATTTTATCAATATCTTGAGATGTAGTTGTTCAAACGGTGCCAAACTTTCGGTGGAGATAGCCAAGAGGTAGGGATACAAATTTTCTATTTTCTCCAAAGCAAGATAAGACTGTCTGAAGGTCGAAACGCGTCGTGCAAGTGGATTGATGAAATCTGTGTGCCCAAAACCACCTCCCACATTTCCTATAAAAGGGCACCTTGGGCTCCTCATTTGTAAGTTCGGCCAAGAGGCAAGGTGCTGCCATTTTGGAGTCCCCAAGGAGTCTTCTCAACATCCCTAGAGGTTCTGGAGGCTATGAGAAGTTCTACCCCAACATATTTCTCTTCCTCCTCTCCCATGGGTTTCTAAACCCCTTGTGATCACCCGGGGAGGAATGTGATGTACATCCCGAGCTTCATGTGTGTAATATTTGAATGATCTTTTAAATTCCAGATTGTTGTGTTGTTTTTCATCATCCTCTATTCTTATTTTATTGAGTTATGTACTGGTATGTCATGCTCAACTCAAATGATCATGTTTGGGGGTACCCATTCATGTGATGTTTCACACACCGTTCACCACTTTCTTTCCCCCTTTCAATTGAGGTGTTTGTGTGGTTTATATTGGTAAATTGAACTCACACAAGTACTGTCAAGGCCGTGTACATTTATGTCATGGTATCACAAATAAATAACATACAAATCTGGACAGTGCATCGAGTTTTTCGTGTGTTGCCTTGGTGAGTTTTGGTTATGAAGTCAAACACAATTCATTCAATCATCGGCGGTGTCCGGTGAATCATTGTGTGTTTTTGACTGAACCCTAGGAGGTATCCTAGTATAAACTTAGTAACATTCTAGTTCTAGGTGTTACAAACCATGGATTAAAAGATCAGAACCTTATATCATGAAGCGATGAAGGATAAACATCATACGAGTACCCCGGGTTGATCACGCTTAATTAATTTTGTTAATCTCTACTTTGTTTTATAGCTTCTATTTTCTATTGTCATCTTTAATCATCAAACCCAAGTATTATAAAACCCCAATTACTTTTTTTAATTTCATATTCAGAACCACATTTTATAATTAATGATCTAAGGCTCCGTCGAGAGACGACCTAGGGTTGCTGCTATACTGCAGAAATTCTAGTCAAAATTAAACAACTAATTTGACGCGTTCGACAACGCGGTCAAATTTTGGCGCCGTTGCCGGGGAGCCAAGATCATTTTTTTTCTTTATTCATTTTTATTGGGTCATTTTACTTCTTGATTAGTACTCCTCTAAATACCCCACCCCCATTTGATTGTTTTTGTTTTGGGTTTTGTCTTTATTTTTTGTTGTTTTTGGTGCGTTCTTTCTCTCTTTCTCTCTCTCTCTCTCTCTCTCTTCTTATCCATCTCACTCTCTAATTATATAGTATAACATTCTATTCTTCTTTCACCCTTATTAAGTTTTTTTTAATCCATCTCAAATAAAAAAAACACAACAAAAAAATCAATCAATCAAACTAGACATCATTGTTGCATGACAAGATCTGGTAAAGCAACACTACTTGAATTTGATCCTGAAATTGAAAAGTCACTTCACACACAAATCAAGGCATCTAGAGAAGGTCAATCAAGTAACATTGTGGAACCCCTTGTGGAACCTAAATTGGTCCTAAACCAATCCAAAATTTAACCAAATCAAACCCCAGAGATCATGGCTGCAAATAACAGAACATTAAAAGAACTGACCACCCCGGATGTGGAGTACCAACCTGCGTACATCCAATATCCCGAGGAAGCGGCCAATTTTGAGCTAAGATCAGGCCTCATCCATCTCCTTCCAAAATTCCATGGTCTTCCCGGAGAGGACCCTCACAAACATCTAAAAGAGTTTCACATAGTGTGCTCCACCATGAAACCCCAAAATGTGTCTGAGGACCTCATTAAGTTTAGGGCCTTCCCTTTCTCCCTTGATGGTGTAGCCAAAGATTGGCTATACTATTTGCCTTCCACAATTGGGGGCTGGAATGACCTAAAAAGACTTTTTCTAGAGAAGTTCTTCCCTGCCTCCCGAACTGCATCAATTAGGAAAGAAATCTGTGGAATTAGGCAATCACAAGGAGAGACCCTTCATGAATACTGGGAGAGATTTAAGAGACTTTGCTCAAGCTGCCCCCACCACCAGATTAGTGAACAACTATTAATCCAATACTTCTATGAGGGACTTATCCCCATGGATCGTGGAATGATTGATGCTGTAGCTGGTGGTGCCCTAGTTGACAAAACTCCTTCTGCCGCTCGTGACTTAATAGCCAACATGGCTCAAAATGCACAACAATTTGGTACACGAGCTATTGCACCAACCCGAGGAGTTCATGAGGTAAGTCATTCATCCCTAGAACAAAAGGTAGATACTAAACTTGATGAGATGCATACCCTTCTAAGGCAATTAGCTCAAGCACAAGGTAACTCACACTCTACTTCTATTCCATTGCATTGTGGTATTTGTTCTGATAACACTCATTTTTCTGACCAGTGCCCACAACTTCAAGATTCATCTGAGTCCTGTGCAGCTGTGTTCCTAGGGCGTCCATTCCAACAAGTGCCTCCCTTCAAGCAAGAGCCATTCAGGCCAAATCCAAACCCCGGGTGGCAAGCACAACCACAATACCGACAAGGAGGAAACTCAAGCTACCCGAAGCAGAATTGGTATCAACAAGGCCAAGGTATGAAACCTTCTTATCCTTCAACTTCGCAAAACAATCATCCTCCTCCTCCTCCCAAATCTGAACCAAGCCTCGAGGACATGGTGAAACAAATGGCAACCCAGAACCTTCAGTTCCAACAGACCACACAATCGGCAATTCAAGACCTACGAACTCAAGTGGGACAATTGGCGAACACCATCGGTGAGCTTAAGATGAAAGGTTCTGGACAACTACCATCCCAACCCATTGCCAATCTGAAGGATAAAGGTAATTTATGTGCAATTACACTTCGTAGTGGTAAAGAAGCTTCTCCTTATACTGATCCTATGAAACAGGTATGTCCCCCTCTTGAAAACACTCCTTCCCAACCCTCAAAAATTTCATTTAATGAAAAACAAAACAAAAAGGGCAATCAAATTATCATTGATGATTCAAATGAACAATCAATTCCTCTTCCTTTCCCTCAAAGACTCTCTAAATCTAAGAAAAACTTTGATAATGAGATTGACAATGAAATAATGGATATATTTAAAAAAGTTCAAGTTAATATTCCATTGTTGGATGCAGTCAAGCAAATTCCCCGTTATGCCAAATTTCTTAAAGAGCTTTGCACCCATAGAAGGAGGTTGAAGGGGAATGAGAGAGTCAACCTGGGGAGGAATGTATCAGCCTTGATTCAACCAGCAATGCCAACCAAATGCAAGGATCCCGGCACATTCACCATACCTTGTACCACAGGGGAGACCTTCTTTTCTGATGCTATGCTAGATTTAGGTGCTTCCATTAATGTAATGCCTCACTCCGTATATACTTCTCTACAGGTTGGAGAGCTTCAACCAACAGGAATTATCGTGCAACTTGCCAACCGGAGTACAACACATCCAAAAGGAGTGATTGATGATGTCCTTGTTAGAGTAAAGAATCTCATCTTCCCCGCTGATTTCTACATTCTTGAGATGGAAGATACCCGAACCCAAGGACATGCCCCTCTCATACTTGGGAGGCCATTCCTAAAAACAGCAAGGACGATCATCAATGTTCACAATGGTACATTGTCCATGGAATTCGGAGGAGAAAAGGTAAGTTTTAACATCCTTGAGGCTATGAAACACCCCGTTGAAGAGCACTCCACTCTTCCTGTCTATTCGATGGAAGTGCTCTCAAACGATGCACACACACACAATTCTCTCCTCAACCCAAACTCTGATTCTTTTTTGTTTTCTTCACCCTTGGATGATTTGAGTTTTGGTTCTTCATTTGAATGTTGTGTGGGTTCAGAAAAATGTAAATTTTGTGCTTTAATTGATGAGTGTGTTTATTCTGAGGTACCCATGACTATCGATGATTCTGCAAATCTCATTTCAATAGATTCTCTTTCCTTTGAGAATAAACATGAGCAGATAGATAGTTTCATGGACCTCACTCCCCATAAATCCCCTCCCTCAATCCAGAAACAACCGGTGTTTGAACTTAAACAACTTCCTTCTAATTTAAAATATACATATCTTGAGGGTATTGACCAATTGCCCGTCATTATTGCCAATAACCTCTCTCCACAACAGGAATTGAAACTTCTCAAACTTTTGAGAGAGTGTAAAAAGGCAATAGGATGGACATTGGCTGATATTTTCGGGATTAGCCCATCTATTTGTATGCACCATATACTTTTGGATGATGAGGCTAAACCCGTAAGACAATCTCAACGCCGGTTGAATCCCACTCTCCTTGAAGTGGTAAAATTGGAAGTTAGTAAATTACTTGCTGCAGGGATCATTTAGCCTATATCTGATAGTAAATGGGTTAGCCCAGTGCAAATTGTGCCTAAAAAAACAGGAGTAACAGTTGTGTCAAATGAAAGGAATGAATTGGTTCCAACACGTGTGCAAAACAGTTGGCGAGTCTGTATTGACTACCGTCGACTGAATCAAGCCACGCGGAAGGACCACTTTCCTTTACCTTTCATTGACCAAATGTTAGAACGATTGGCTGGTAAGTCTCATTATTGTTTCCTTGATGGCTATTCGGGTTATTTCCAAATCCATATAGCCCTTGAGGATCAAGAAAAGACAACATTTACTTGTCCATTTGGCACATTTGCATACAGAAGGATGCCATTCGGTCTATGTAATGCTCCTGGTACTTTTCAGCGATGTATGTTGAGTATTTTTTCTGAGTACCTTGAGAGTTGTATGGAAGTATTTATGGATGATTTCACGGTTTACGGTTCTTCTTTTGATGATTGTTTGGAAAACCTAGGTTCTGTCCTCCGCCGCTGCATTGAAAAAGATCTTGTTTTAAATTATGAAAAATGTCATTTTATGGTTGAGCGGGGGATAGTTCTTGGGCATATCATTTCAAATAAGGGAATTCAGGTTGATAAATCTAAAATTGAATTGATTTCATCCCTTCCATATCCAAAATGTGTTCGTGAGGTGCGGTCTTTCTTGAGTCATGCTGGTTTTTACCGACGATTCATTAAAGACTTTAGTAAGATCGCACTTCCCTTATCTCGGTTGTTACAAAAGGATTCTAAATTTGTTTTTGATAAAAATTGTGAGGATGCATTCAATTCACTAAAAAAGAGTCTCACATCACCTCCCATAATCCAACCGCCTAGGTGGGATCTCCCCTTCGAGCTTATGTGCGATGCCTCTAACTTTGCAGTTGGAGCAGTTTTATCACAAAGGGTTGAAAAGGCTCCTCATGTCATTGCGTATGTCTCGCGTACCCTTGACCCTGCCCAGGTAAACTATACAACCACAGAAAAAGAACTCCTTTCTATTGTGTTTGCCTTGGAAAAATTCCGTTCATATCTTCTTGGGTCAAAAGTGATTGTGTTTTCTGACCATGCTGCCCTTCGTTTCCTCTTAAAGAAACCTGAAGCCAAGCCCCGCCTCATTCGGTGGATGCTCCTCCTCCAAGAGTTTGACCTTGAGATTAGAGATAAGAGAGGGGTGGAGAATGTTGTAGCTGACCACATTAGTAGGATTTCCCCACCATTGGACCATCATGTTGACTCACCCCTACGCATTGGAGAATTCTTCCCTCATGAGAACCTTTGTGATGTTGTGGACCTTACCCCCTGGTATGCGAACATTGTGAATTTTCTAGCAACATCTAGGTTCCCCCCTGATTTTAGCACTTCACAATCCCATAGACTTAAGCATGACTCTCGATGGTACATTTGGGATGACCCATACTTGTGGAGAATTTGTAGTGACCAGGTTGTTCGTATGTGTGTCCCTGACCATGAGTTCACCTCTGTTTTGACCTTCTGCCACACCTTGGCATGTGGGGGCCACTTTGGCTCTCAACGTACAGCTCGAAAGGTCCTTGACTCAGGATTATATTGGCCAACATTGTATAGAGATGCCCATAGGTTTTGTAAATCATGTACTCGATGTCAATTCACAGGGAATATCTCCAAGAGGAATGAAATGCCCCAACAGCCCATGTTATTTTGTGAAATCTTCGATGCATGGGGCATTGACTTCATGGGGCCTTTTCCAAATTCATTTGGCTTTGTGTACATCTTACTGGCGGTTGACTATGTATCTAAATGGGTGGAAGCAAAGGACACCAGGACCGATGACTCTCGAGTGGTTGTTGATTTTGTGAGGTCCCAGATTTTTAGTAGGTTTGGTCTACCAAGATTCATCATTAGTGATCAGGGTTCACATTTTTGCAATCGTAACATGAAAAACTTGCTTCGTAAGTATGGGGTTGTTCATAAAGTCTCCACTTCATATCATCCCCAAACTAACGGACGAGAAGAAATTTCAAATCGGGAAGTTAAGCGAATCTTGGAGAAAACTGTACAACCCAATAGGAAAGATTGGAGTTTACGCTTGGATGATGCACTTTGGGCGTACCGTACTGCTTTTAAAACACCGATCGGAATGTCACCATATAGGATTGTGTTTGGTAAATCTTGTCACCTCCCGGTGGAGGTCGAACACCGTGCATATTGGGCTGTTAAACAATGTAATATGAACCTTTCAGATGCAGGTGAGGAAAGAAAGCTGCAGATTCAAGAGTTGGAAGAAATTCGACGTGATGCATATGAAAACTCCCGAATCTATAAAGAGAAGACAAAGTCTATTCATGATAGCATGATTCACCAGCGGACGTTCCATATTGGTGAGAAGGTCCTCATGTACAATTCCAGGTTTAAGCTCCACCCAGGTAAGCTTCGTTCCCGATGGCTCAGTCCTTATACTGTTACTAATGTTTACCCTTTTGGTGCAATACAGGTTTTGCATGAGCAGAGTGGACGAAGTCTTACCGTCAATGGGCAGCGACTTAAACACTTCTATGGGGATTTTCCAAAGAATCCGGTGGAGGAAATCCACCTTCTCGACGCATCATACCAATAAAACACACCATGTTTTATCCTTCCTTCTCACATTTTCAATTATTTCAGTGAGGACACTGCACATTCTAGGTGTGGGGGGGTGGATACATTCCTGGGTTAGTTAGGATTTTTCATCTTTTTCTCCTTTTATTTTCTCTTTCTGGCCTTCTTTATGGTATTTTTATTTTTCCCCATCAACAATTTCGAAATTCCATGATGTGGCGACTATAAAGTGGGGAAAGTAAAAATACAACAATGAAGGCTAGAAAGAGAAAGTGTATGAGTTTACCATCAAGGAGTGATTTTTAGTGAATTGGTTTTCTGTCAAGGATATAAATGGTTGTATCTATGTGAAACCTTTGAGATGATTGATACCCATTGTGTGAGTAGTTTTTAGGAAAACTGTGTCACTAATATCTCCAAAAACAATTTTGCACCAAACCACAAAGTGTGATTATTTCTTACTTAATATAAGGTAAATATATGTTGGGTTAATATTTTTCAGATTTAAATGATATTTCCATACATTCGTTCCTTATCCGATCTGTTTCATTACTGTACCAGATTGGCCTATGTGTGTGTACCTAATGTCCGACAGTTGTATGCCCTCAAAAAAAAATTGTTGTGTCTTGGGCAGGTCAAAAACCACTCCTCCTCAACCTTTGATCTTGTTATAACTATTGCAATTAGTGTCGTGAGGAGATCAAACAAGGGTTGAGAGATGAGTGTGAGATTTGTTCCAATTGCAACTTCAAAAAAAAAATGAGGGGAGTGATGAAATGTGCAACATATGGGGATATCTAGGTCAGGAGCTTATGGTTTGACTTCTGGGAATGCTTAAATGAGTGGGTCTTGAAATATGATTGCAAAGGATGTAGGACAGGTTCGGTGACAAAATCATTTAAGCTGAAAAATGTTAAAATAACATATATTTATTAGATATCAAGTGGAAAGAATAGCATGGAATGGTTTTCACACACACACATGAAGATTTAGTGTCATGGTTTACTTCTGAATTCCTTTCTCAATTGGGTATCATGAATCTTTTTGAATTTCACTATGATATGATTTATGAGACATCTTTTTCTATTTTCACTGGGAAGAACTCCTTGGTGTGGTTCGTGCATTGATCACTTTACTTTAAATAAAATTTACTCAAATGATAAATCTTTATGATGTTGGAAATATATATATATATATGAATCATTGTATTTGGATATGTGACTTTGCCCAGGAGTGCAAATGTTTAGGTGTGGGGGTGTGATCGTACCACGATTCACTGTTTTATTCCACCCTTACACCGCAGTTTTAAACTAGTTTTGTAATGAATATTCCAAATATAATAATAAATTGCACTTCATGTTTTAATAAATCAATTAATGTTAATCAATATTATAATGGACAATGTTACTTGTTTTTATTGTTTCAATGTAGGTGGAGGTGATTTGGATGGCCTTTGATGAAGTGGAAGAAAAATGGGCCAAAATTGCATGGATCCATGGACATCTATCCACTGTTTTGCATAGTACACAACATCCGTGCATCCAAATGGGCTGAAATTTTGTGGTCCTGTCCAAAATTTAATAGGATACATTTCATATTAAGGAACCCAATGCTGATTCGGCTTCTATGGGGCCCATCCGAACTGATCTGTCCAAGCCACCGAATTTGGACCAAGTCAAATGCGGTGTTCTGTATTTTATCAATATCTTGAGATGTAGTTGTCCAAACGGTGCCAACCTTTCGGTGGAGACAGCCAAGAGGTAGGGCTACAACTTTTCTATTTTCTCCAAAGCAAGATAAGACTGTCTGAAGGTCGAAACGCGTCGTGCAAGTGGATTGATGAAATCTGTGTGCCCAAAACCACCTCCCACATTTCCTATAAAAGGGCACCTTGGGCTCCTCATTTGTAAGTTCGGCCAAGAGGCAAGGTGCTGCCATTTTGGAGTCCCCAAGGAGTCTTCTCAACATCCCTAGAGGTTCTGGAGGCTATGTGAAGTTCTACCCCAACATATTTCTCTTCCTCCTCTCCCATGGGTTTCTAAACCCCTTGTGATCACCCGGGGAGGAATGCGATGTACATCCCGAGCTTCATGTGTGTAATATTTGAATGATCTTTTAAATTCCAGATTGTTGTGTTGTTTTTCATCATCCTCTATTCTTATTTTATTGAGTTATGTACTGGTATGTCATGCTCAACTCAAATGATCATGTTTGGGGGTATCCATTCATGTGATGTTTCACACACCGTTCACCACTTTCTTTCCCCCTTTCAATTGAGGTGTTTGTGTGGTTTATATTGGTAAATTGAACTCACACAAGTACTGTCAAGGCCGTGTACATTTATGTCATGGTATCACAAAGAAATAACATACAAATCTGGACAGTGCATCGAGTTTTTCGTGTGTTGCCTTGGTGAGTTTTGGTTATGAAGTCAAACACAATTCATTCAATCATCGGCGGTGTCTGGTGAATCATTGTGTGTTTTTGACTGAACCCTAGGAGGTATCCTAGTATAAACTTAGTAACATTCTAGTTCTAGGTGTTACAAACCATGGATTAAAAGATCAGAACCTTATATCATGAAGCGATGAAGGATAAACATCATACGAGTACCCCGGGTTGATCACGCTTAATTAATTTTGTTAATCTCTACTTTGTTTTATAGCTTCTATTTTCTATTGTCATCTTTAATCATCAAACCCAAGTATTATAAAACCCCAATTACTTTTTTTAATTTCATATTCAGAACCACATTTTATAATTAATGATCTAAGGCTCCGTCGAGAGATGACCTAGGGTTGCTGCTATACTGCAGAAATTCTAGTCAAAATTAAACAACTAATTTGACGCGTTCGACAACGCGGTCAGTGTCACACCCACCAATATGTGCAATATGTAAACAGGCAGTGTCCAGATAACCACTAAAGCAGTAAATATGAATAAAAAATGCCCATGACATGTAAACTACTAACAATAATACCAAAATAGCCCCTCAAGGCTCCCTGCACAAGATAATCAAGCTCCTTGAACAAGGCAGCTATAAGCAATGCAAAAAATAAATAAATAAATAACACGACCTCGCCGTACATCCAAACATGTCCCAATTTACCACAACTAAGCCATATATTCGAGCTTATCACATACCTCACGGTCGTGCCATATAAAGAAGTGCAGACCACGGAAGGCCAGATCCAAGGAACTCGTCCAAGACATCCATATAATAAATCTAGACCACGAAGGGTCAGATCCAAGGAACTCGTCCAAGACATCCACATCGAGTTCCATTGGCGTCCCAGTGGAAACTCGATCTAGGCACTGGTTGGAGTCCTAGGAGCATGTGTACCGACATGTCCTACGTGGGTCCAAGCAAGCCAGATCCACGAGGCAGCAAGGCCCAAGACATCCCACAGAATCAAGACCCAAGGAGCATAATCAACCCAAGGCGTCCACTATTGCGTTCCAGATCCATGGAGAGTAGTCCATGACATCTATCAAACCATTCATTCATTTCAAAACATTTATCAAACAAAAAATATGAGTATACCCACTCATATAAACCATTCCATCATTTACATATGAGTATACTCATTCATATAATACATTTAACAATTCCATTCCATATAAACCACGGGTTTACCCACTCATTCATTATAATTCCAAACAAGGATTTAAATACAAGCATAAGGGTATACCCACCCTTACAACCATAACAATTCCCCTAGTGAGTACACCCACTCACATATAACACACACAACATGAGTATTCCACTCATGGGTTCCATTTCCATTAAACAAGCTATATGGGTATACCCACCCATATTTCACTATTTACCATTTATCATCACAAGTCAACTAACGAGCATACCCTCTGATGTTGACATTTCATATTTGAATACGTTTTATGAGTTTACATACTCGTTTATCCATTTTCCATTGTTGTTTATTTAACCCTTTAAACAACTCAAGACAACCCATTGAGCATTTCCACTCAATTAACCAATTACCCTCAAGCATACCACATAGGCTTTTCCACCCCTATTTCCCCTTCCAGTTCATTCTAACCATTTATACCAAGTGCGTCAACATGCAAAGGAGGTAATACATCTCCTAGTTAAGCAAACCACATCCCTTTAGTTTAAACATGCTTCATCAAACTAAGCAACCATAGGGAAAACCACAAATCACCAAGCAAAGCAAACATAACGGGCTAATCACTATGTTTTTAGCTTAAAGGCAGTGCACCTCTGATGAAGGGGTTTTATTATAAAAACATGACTTTATTCTCAAACAAATCATTTTATTCCTCATAAGTAGTTCAATTCAAAATTTTAGTTCAATTTATCAAAAGCAGTAAATAAGCAACTACTGCACTTTTAAATTAAAGGGGCAAGGTTGATGACCCTACCTCAAGCAGACCAAGCCAACACTTGACATTTGATACTTTATAACTCAAGTATCCATCCACTCACGTGCATATACATCCATATATATTTGCGTATACCCTTAACCCAGTGCCCGTATTCCCCGCACCATGAGGGAATACACACATGGAGGATATACACATCTATATATATATACATACATTTGTATATGCCCGTGAGCTTTCCAAAGGCACAAAAACTCACTACAACCACGCCCAACACCCATCAACATCATAAGATACTCAAATAGGAGGTGCAAAACCAAAAACATGTTTAGGAGCTTACCTTAAAACGATGACAGTGGAGCGAACCAAGCCGAATCGCCTTGTCTTCAGCGGAAGTTGCTGGAACACGGACCAACAGGTCCCGAGACATCCTTTGCACAACCTAGAACCGGAAGAAAAATGAAAATCAGATTCAACCCCAACCCTAGGGTTTCAGCCGCACACCGCAGGGCAACGAATAGGTTGAGGAATGGCTGGAAATGAAGAGGAGAGGGAGGAGAAACCCATACCAAGGAGAATTGAACCAAGATCTGGTGGAATCAGTGGAGAAAACAGAGCTGGAGAGGGGAGCTAGTGAGGAGGTGCGTCGCGCCTCAAAGGGGGGGGGATCCCCCTGTGCATTGTGCGTGTGAAGGGTGAGGGAGAGGTTAGATTAGGTTTTAAAATTTATTTTTAATTTAATTTTAAATAACCAAATTTCTAAAAACTGGGTGTCATGTAAGGTTAAGCCGCACGGTTTGGAAAACCGCACACCAACTGTGTAACACCCCTTTGTTTAAGAAACTCCATTTGCACGACTATCCCACACAGTTAAGCCTAATCGTGCGCATGTCATGCGGAAGCCTCTATCCCCCCAAAAATAAGTCGCATGATTACCTGCTACGGGCCACACACCTCCAATGGGACGAAGGCCTTCATTTTTTATTGATTTTGATAATCCACCTTTCAAGGGGTGATGTGGAACCCTTACAAGGCCCGTAGGTGAAAGTATTACATGGCACGTAGGCCTTAGAGGAATTCATTGCCCGTAGGCTTCAAACATTACATGCAACCCAGACTAACTACTTGGAACTGCTCCTCTCCAGCATTTTCATCGTGAAATCAGCTCTCTACCTTCGCATGGCTGTTCGGCTAGGCTTTCCCGTGCATGCACAGGCTTGCCCCGATGGCAGGTGTCATACCCTCTCATTCTTGCAATCCGTTTAGCTTCTGCTATGGTGAAAGCTCTTTGCTCCTCCTTCTGAAGCTTGTTCCTTGTAGGCTGTCTGGTTTGCATCTGCACTTAAGGTGGCCTGAAGGCTTTGAGGTGGCTCGAAGGCCTTACTGACCCGAAGGCCTGGGTGGGCCGAAGGCCTTAAAGGACTCGGGGACCAAATTGGTGGCCCAAAGGCCCAAACAGGGGAATATTCCTGGCTGCTACAGTGGCAAACAGTGCTTGCTACAGTACCGCTACAGTACCCCCCGGAAAATTATCCTCCGCCTAGATTTGATCCTGGGTCTCCTAGATGAATTTAAGGAGTCATCACCAACTAGGCTGAGGCTCATGTCCCTACTACAGGCCGCACAGTTTGGAAGACCGTGCGCCCTTTACAGGTTCTTAAAAACCTTCCTTTCTCGGGTCCGACGCTCCTAAAACTCATCAAGCTGCCCAGGAAAGTTCTCGGGCCTTTACCCAAGCCCAAAGACATCACTTTTAAACATTCCAACTTCTGGAACTCAGTTCTGAAGTTCTGTTTTAAAAATGACCCGTCCAGTAATTACCGAAAATTCAAATTTCCTCGGAATTTCATTTGGTTCAAGAACAGGGGTTCTTACAATTTACCCACCTTAAAACCTCTCATCTCCAAGAAGCCTTTGGGAACTATGATAACATCACCCAACCCATATAGGTCATGAGGTTTCATTCAACGGCCGCATTGTGTTTCCAACGCCAAACGTACCTTTAACCATTTTACAAGCCCAAGGGCTTAAGACTTTAAAACCCGAGACAAAGCTCAAACTCCAACCCAAAACATCGAAGTGGAGTTTAACTGAGTCCACGTAACTAGAGACATGATCTTGTCATCATCTCTTTATCCACCCGCCCTTTGGTGCTTTCCACCAAGGGTATTAACATTTAACGGACAATTTCTGACAACGGTTCTTTCACCGTTGAAATTTCCTAAAAGGATACGTCTTAAGTGTTATAGTGATGCTTCTCACATGATTTCTTAAACTGGGTGAGCCCAATTACATCCGAGGTCATAACAGAGACCTCATCGAAGGAAATGGTCAAAATGCAAACAACCAACTAAAACTGGCTGCACATGCTTTCCTCGAAAGACATCACTGACTCACAAACTCACACTCACCCTTAAACCAGCGACATTCTCTTTGAAACTGTTCCATCACCAACTGTATACAATAAGAAAGAAAGGGAACAAACCAATCCATGTCAGGCTATCCATCATCAAAGATGGCTGACTAAGATGGCTGACGCATCGCAAACAGAACCACAAAGCCTTCCTCCCCAAGGCATTCATCAGCTAACACAAGTACGTACACTGAAGTCCTTACCCGACTTCTGAGGATATTCCCAAACCAAACCATCACTAGTCCATTTTAAAATGGTCATTCCTCGGCACGAGTAAGGTGTAACCCAAAGAACCACACATCTCGCGTACAACCCAGAAAGAGATCACAAAACAACCCCACAACTTTTAAACTTCAGCGCATCATATAACCGACGCTCTCCTAGTGCATCCAAGATGACGTCAAGATATGAGACATGCTCGTCTCATTCAGAAGAGTACACTAAGAGTAAACCAAGAAGATCAATCGAACCACTACTAGTTGACTTTTTACAATAGCCCGACTTCACCTGCCGACACATCATCAACCGAACCGCGATGCCTATACCACCTGAGGCATTCATGTTCTTTCAAGCTCGACCACTAAATATATTCAAAAACCAATGAAGTTTCTAAAGGCTTGCGCATACCACCAACCTCATCGAAATCGTGCTGTCATGCATGCACCAACACGTACACCAGAATCGATGCGAAACTACTCACCTTAAGAGTGTCCATATCGTCAAAGAAAAGACCAGCCACTCAAAAAGCACGTTAGCTCAGAACACATTAAATGCACGTGTGATGTTCCACGAACCATGATCACCACGTCAAAGCACTTGGCACAAAGGTCGAAATCAAGTCGATCGACGCGTCAAAACACTAGAGTCCCAAAAAGTCCTCCCAAGTAGTGGGACAAACTTGTTTCCTTAACACCCCGGTCACTCTACTCCAGAGTTAACCCAAGAACATCCTCAACATCAAAGGGCCCACAATCACACCAAACTCAATTGGTTCATTACCTCGCTAAACACTCAACGGTTACCACGTATGTCAACACATACCACCCTGAGTTCACAAAATCCAATGGAACAACATATCATACAACCATTAACTGAGATGAAGATGTATTGAGTCGTCCATCACTAAAGAAAAGAGGGGTTCACATGACCTCCTAAGTATTTGACCATGCCCGAGGCATATCTAACCTGGTGAACTAAGCATTCCTCAATGTTTGTTCCCACATCAAAAGTCAAAATACAATGACCACCCCTCCGAACAAGGGTGTCTTTTAAAACCAAAAGTCCTACTAGGGACAACGACACCAACGTCAAAAGCTCACAACGGAAGCAAGGCATCTCAAGCTCTAAGGGTGCTACCTACCACAGACTAGCCCCTTACAAAGGATACACGTCGACCCTATCCCTTGGTCACACAAAAATAGATTTCACTAGGTTCAATAGCCCCTTTCCATTTAAGTCATTGCTAAAAAGAAACAGCCTACAGATGATTGCTCACGTCTCCGTTCCAAGGCGTATCATCAAAACATTTAAACTATCCTTACATGAGGGTCTAAGAAAGGGACACCACTTCAAGTTCCAATTTAAAGCCATGCCATTAATTCATTTCAACCTTAAACATTTGAAAGAATTTTAACAAACCCACAAGTACCATTTAAAAAACAAGGCACTTGGTTTTAAACAACACCCCACGAGAAAAAAGCAAGTTATATCAAACTTCCTCTTTAAACATTTAACATTGAAAGGAATTCCATAGTAAACAGGAAATTTAGCATCTAAATTCATTTTAACCGATTAGGCGACCTCTGAGGGTCCCATTTATTCAATGCAAGTTCTCTACAAAAAGCAACCCCATAACAGTTCATTTCATAAAGACATGCCCCAACTGGCCTACTTGGGTCCAGTTGAGCATTTTGAAAATTAGCAAGCCATTTCACAACAAAACTCAACAGTTTTACATTTATAACCATTCCCAAACACACCATGATTATACAATGGCTCATTCACATGGGTGACCATCTACCAATCGATAAGGGACCCATACACCTTACCACTGACATTTGGCTCCCAAATCACATCCAATTCCATTTAACATTTAAATTTTAGTAGTCCTTTTTTAATGGTTTGAATACACGGGTTACTCTTTTTTTATTTATAAGGTGCCCATACACCTTATAATTGAAACTGGGTCCGTCGTAAATGCAACCAACAAATTCAGCCCATGCAATCATTTTACATGTCAAAATAGCATGCTACAAAAAGCAAAAAAGCATGACATATAACATCTAAGCAGGTACACCACAAGAAAGACATGATAAATAAACAAGCATGCTAACAAATTACCTCAACAGGTATAAAACAAGCATGACATCACTCAAGGCACACAATCATGCTTAGCAGGCAACCTACTATTGCAGCTACATGGCATGGCATCAATGCATGGAATGTGAGTTTCTAAGCGCCTAATATGATGCATGCCATGTTACTTCCTTTCCATTTCTTCCAAGGGTAAATTTTTCAAAAATTCCTCAATCCATAAGCTAATGAAAATACAACATTCATCCAAGGTGAAATCACATCAACTGTATGAACAATAACATAACAGTAGTTTCCAGCCCTGGCCACAGGGTTATTTTTGGTACGTGGGGTGATCAATCCCAAGCATGACTATCTACCAAGTGCCAAAACATTTCTAGTCTTCTTTCTACCAACCCAAAACAGCAAGTCAAAGGAAAAAAACACCTCTGATACCACTTTGTAATGTCCCAGCCCGACTGACCACTAAACCGGTAGCCGGACCGGTCACCACATGACCTCAAACACATCTCCCCGTACGCCAGAGGCTTCTGACTAGCAGCAAGGGTGTAAGGATAGTCATAGGGGAGACTATACCCTCATATTCAGAGTGCACAACAGTAAATAGACAGAATAGCAAGCAACAAATATCAGTAGAAGCAGTATAAAGCAATAACTAAACAGCAGGATACAATTGCAATATCAACTGAATATAGAGAAAGGTCAACACCTGTTTATACAATGCATGCATGCCAATGATGATACAATATTCGAAAGTAGTAAACAAGTAATCATGCTTTACATCTCTATATAGAAATAAAGAAAATACCCAAATCCCCTAGGGAAATATCCACGAGCATACCGAGCCCCCCACTCGGTCCTTTGCTTCTAACTCCCAGGTACAAGAGAAAACAACATAAGCATAGGTTCTCAATCTTGCAAACAAGAAGAGTCTACCCGGGTACCAAAGGTACTGAGCAGGGTGTGAGATAACATCTCAGTAGGGTGGTACCCAAGGCATCACGCTCACCAATATGTGCAATATGTAACAGGAAGTGTGCTGGTAACCACTAAAGCAGTAAATATGAATAAAAAATGCCCATGACATGTAAACTACTAACAGTAATACTAAAATAGCCCCTTAAGGCTCCCTGCACAAGATAGTCAAGCTCCTTGAACAAGGAAACTATAAGCAATGCACAAAATAAATAAATAAATAACACTGACTCTCCATACATCTAAACATATCCCAATTTACCACAACCAAGCCGTATATTTGAGATTATCACATACCTCACGACCATACCGTATAAAGAAGTGTAGACCACAAAGGGCCAAATCCAAGGAACTTGTCTAAGGCATTCATATAAGAAATCTAGACCATGAAGGACTAGATCCAAGGAACTCATCCAAGGCATGCACATCGAGTCCCATGGGCATCCCAGTGGAAACTCGGTCTAGGCATTGGTTGGATTCCTAGGAGCATGTGTACCGACATGTCCTACACGAGTCTCAAATTCACATGGTAGTAAGACCTGAGGCATCCCACGGAACCAAGACCCAAGGGGCATAATCAACCCAAGGCGTCCACTACCGCGTTCCAGACCCATGGAGAGCAGTCCATGACATCTATCAAACCATTCATTCATTTCAAACCATTTATCAAACAAAACATATGAGTATACCCACTCATATAAACCATTCCATCATTTACATGAGTATACCCACTCATATAATCCATTTAACAATTCCATTCCATATAAACCATGGGTTTACCCACCCATTCATCACAATTCCAAATAAGGATTTAAATACAAGCATAAGGGTATACCCACCCTTAGAACCATAACAATCCCCCTAGTGAGTATACTCACTCACATATAACACACACAACATGAGTATTCCACTCATGGGTTCCATTTCCATTAAACAAGCTATGTGGTATACCCACCCATATTTCACCATTTACCATTTATCATCACAAGTCAACTAACGAGCATACCCTATCATGTTGGCATTTCATATTTGAATACATTCTACGAGTTTACCTACTCATTTATCCATTTTCCATTGCTGTTTATTTAACCCTTTAAACAACTCAAGCCAACCCCACTGAGTATTCCCACTCAATTAACCAATTACCCTCAAGCATACCACATAGGCTTTCCCACCCCTGTTTCCCTTTCCAGTTCATTCTAACCATTTATACCAAGTGCATCAACATACAAAGGAGTCAATACATCTCCTAGTTAAGCAAACCACATCTCTTTAGTTTAAACAAGATTCCTCTAACTAGGCAAGCATAAGAAAAACCGCAAATCACCAAGCCAAGCAAACATAACAGGCTAATCACTATGTTTTTAGCTTGAGGATAGCGCACCTCCGATGGAGAGGTTTTATTATAAAAAACATGACTTTGTTATCAAAAAAATCATTTTATTCCTCATAAGCAGTTCAATTCAGAATTTCAGTTCAATTTATCAAAAGTAGTAAATAATCAACAACTGCACTTTTAAATTAAAGGGGCAAGGTTGAGGACCATACCTTAAGTAGACCAAGCCAACACTTGACATTTAACACTTTCAAACTCAAGAAGCCATTCACTCACGTGCATATATATCCATATATATATATATTGTGTATACCCTTAACCCATTGCCCATATTCCCCACGCTATGAGGGAATACACACATGGAGGATATACACATCTATATATATATACATACCTTTGTATATGCCCGTGAGCCTTCCAAAGGCACGAAAACTCACTACAACCACGCCCGACACCCATAAGAATCATAAGATACTCAAATAGGAGCTGTGAAACCAAAAACAGGTTTAGGAGATTACCCCAAAACGACGACGGTGGAGCGAACCAAGCTGAACCGCCTTGCCTTCGGCAGCGGTTGCCAGAACACGGACCAACGGGTCTCGAGACACTAGTGCAGAAAACGTTTTTAACGTCACCATTTTTTACATCTGTTATATATAACCGACGTGATAATCTGTGAAACATGGTTTTTTACGTCGGTTATTTTATAACCAACGTAAAAAATGCGGAGAGTAAATTTTTAACGTCGGTTATTTTAATAACCGATGTTAAAAATCACGCGCGTTCGTTTTTTACATCGGTTATAAATTAACCAACGTAAAAAACCAAAGCGTGGTTTTTTTAACGTCGGTTATCAAATAACCGATGTTAAAAACGAGGTATCTACGAATTTTTTATGTCAGTTATAAAATAAACGACGTAAAAAAAGTGGCTTTTGAGGCCTTTTTGACGTCGGTTATTTGATAACCAACGTAACAAACCAACCCGCAGAATTTTTTACCTCGGTTATATTATAACCGATGTAAAAAAGTGTGATTTATGATGTATTTTTTACGTCGGTTATTCTATAACCGACGTAAAAAACCAACACGCGGATTTTTTTACGTCGGTTATAAAATAACCGACATAAAAAAAGCCATATCTGATACATTTATAATGTCGGTTATTATAATAACCGATGTTATAAATGTAATAAAAATAGTTTATAATGTCGGTTATTAAATAACCGATGTTATAAAACATTTAAAAAATTAACACACCCCATGGATTGTCATTTACGATTTTTCGATCGACAGTCTAGCGACTCGTCTCTCTCGCGCGGTAAACCCTAATCGACTCGTCGACCTCGTTGCGTTAAACTCGTTTTTCCATCATCGTTTATCATCTTTACTCTCCTCAGATCTATCATCTCAACTCGCAACACTCAGGTAAGCCTCCCACGACTTTATTTCATTCGTTTTTTTCCCGGATAGTCTATATTTACGTTTTGCGATTTTTTTTGTTTAAACTAGGTAAGATTCTTCGATTTCGAACCCTCTTACCTTGTTTTTCCATCATCATCTTATTTATTATCCCCAGATCTATTAGATCGACTCGCAATATTCACGTAAGCCTCCCCTACTTGTATTTCATTTGTTTTTGTTTCACGAATGCCCGACATTGATGGTAATTTTTGTTGTCATTGACAACTAATGATCTCATTCACCTATATTACAACAATTTATATGTAAACCATTGTGATACACCCATTCCGTGTACCAGTGTGATTTATTTTATAAGTACATATATGGTTTTTCATGGTGGAATGTTTGTTTTGGATCCTTGGTTGTTTCTATTTTGGGTATCACTTTTTGTTGTTCCATAATCTATTTACGTCGCTTATTTTCGTGGACTATTATAAGTCTTCATATGCTATTAAAATCTGATTAATTGCATAATAGAGCATTTTAGACTAGTAGGAGATACAATTCATGGCTCTCATTTTGAATAATGGCATGATACTAAAACTAGTAGCTTGAGGTTAAAATCTATAGATATGCCAAAACTAGTAGCTTGAGGTTAAAATCCCATGGTTCTGGGGGGCTGTCAAGAGGGTTGGTGGCTGTCCAGGAGGTTGGGGGCTGTCCAGGGTGTCCATGGAGGTGGGGGGGGGGGGGCAGTCCAGGGGTGTGTGTGTGTGTGGGGGGGGGGGTCCAAGGGGGTGGGGGGTATCGAAGGGGGTGGGTGGGCTGTCCAAGGGGGTGGGTGAGTGGGGGGGGGGGTGTCCAAGGGGATGAGGGCCTGTCCATAGGGTTTGGGGGGTTGTACGGGGGGGGGGGGGGGCTGTCCAGAGGGTTGGGGGGTGTCCAATGGGGTGGGGGTGGGGGTGGTGTCCAGGAGGGGTGGGGTGTGCTGTCTAGAGGGGTGGGGGATGTCCAGGGGTGGGGGGGGGGAGGACTGTCCAGGGGGTTAGAGGGTGTCTAGGGGGGGTGTCCAAGGGGGTAGGGGGTGGGGGGTGGTGTCCAGGAGGGGTGGGGGTGCTGTCTAGAGGGGTGGGGGGTTGTCCAGAGGGTGAGGGGGTGTCCAAGGGGGTAGGGGGTGGAGGGTGGTGTCCATGAGGGGTGGGGGTGCTGTCTAGAGGGGTGGGGGCTGTCCAGGGGGTGGGGGTCTATCCAGAGGGTTGGGGGGTGTCCAAGGGGGTGGGTGGGTGGGTGGGGGATGTCTAAGGGGGTGGGGGCCTATCCAGAGGGTTTGGGGGGTTGTCTGGGGGGTGGGGGGCTATCCAGAGGGTTGGGGGTGTCCAGGGGGTGTCCAAGGGGGTGGGTGGGTGGGGGGGGGGGCTGTCCAAGGGGGTGTGGGCCTGTCTAGAGGGTTTGGGGGGCTGTTCGGGGGGGGGGGGACTGTCCAGAGGGCTGGGGGTGTCCAGGGGGGGTGTCCAAGGGGGTAGGGGTAGGGGGTGTCCAGGAGGGGTGGGGGTGCTGTCTAGAGGGGTGGGGGGCCGTCCAGGGGGTAGGGGGGGGGGCTGTCCAGAGGGTTGGGGGGTGTCCAGGGGGTGTCCAAGGGGGTAGGGGTGGGGGTGGTGTCCAGGAGGGGTGGGGGTGCTGTCTAGAGGGGTGGGGTGCTGCCCAGGGGGGTGTCCAAGGGGGTAGGGGGTGGGGGTGGTGTCCAGGAGGGGTGAGGGTGCTGTCTAGAGGGGTGGGGGCTATCCAGGGGGTGGGGGTGTCCAAGAGGGATGGGGGGGGGGTGTCCAAGGGTGTGGTGGTGTCCATGGGGTGTCCAAGGGGGTGGGGGTGGTGTCTAGGGGGTGGGGGGCTGTACAAGGGGGTGGTGGTGTCCAGGGGGTGTCCAAGGGGGTGGGGGATAAGTGTCAGCTGAGATTGATTACTGCATCATGGTTTCTGAGATTATGACATGATGATTGTGCCGTGATGATTGGATTTACATTGTGATTTTCTCCATCTGAATTTTTATTTTAAATTTGATTTGATTCTCAGGTTTACTCCATTTTCTCCAGTTTTCTATCAACCATTGTAGACCCCATGGTTTTCTTTGATTCAATGGAATTTAAAACTGTTATATCTAACTATATTTTGTTTTTAAAATAACATTCAAGCATATTTTTTTAACTATGCATAGATTTGTTTTATATTTCAAAATTGTTTTACATTCAAATCATGATTTTTTTCATATAAACATATATTTGTCTTATCTTAAAAATATATATATTTTTGATATTTGTTATAGTTAATAATGAGTCGAAGTTGGATTACGGCACATCGAATGAGCAATGAATATGAGGAAGGTGTTGATGCCTTTTTGGAATTTTCTAAACAAAATGTTCCAAGTAGTGACATTTTTTTCTGTCCATGCCTGAAATGTTTGAATATGAAGAATTTGAAAAGTAGAGAGATAAAAGATCATCTGATTTGTCATGGTTTTAATCCGAGTTATAGCCCTTGGATTTGGAATGGTGAAACTGGACAGAATGTCACTGATGATAATGATTCGCAAGATGATAACTTCGATGGAATTGGAGAAATGATTCATGATATTGTAACAGAAAAAATTCAGATAGAACCGACAGTTGCACGTCTATATGGTGATGCTGAAAAACCATTGTATCCTGGTTGTACATATTTTACGGTTTTGTCAGCGGTGTTAAGATTGATTAAACTGAAGGCGAAACATGGATGAAGTGACAGAAGTTTTACAGAGCTGCTACAATTGATGAAAGACATTCTTCCAAAAGATAACGATCTTCCAGATTCACATTATAAGGCCAAGAAAATATTATGCCTGATGGGATTGGGATATAAGAAAATACATGTATGTTCGAATGACTGCATTATATATAGGAAGGAATATGAATTTCTATCAGAGTTTCCTAAATGTGGGACATCACGATATAAGGTGAAAGAAAAATCACAGACTGATGTAGAGATTACAAAGATCCCTTCAAAGGTATTTTGGTATCTTCCTATAATTCATCGTTTCAAACATTTATTTGCTAATTCACATGATGCAAAAAGGTTAGGATGACATGCTGATGAGAGGGTATGTGATGAAAAAATACGTCATCCAGCTGATTGTCCACAATGGAAGAAAATTGATGCGTAGTATTCTACATTTGGAAATGAAATTAGAAATCTCAGACTAGGGTTGTGCACAGATGGAATGAATCCATACCGAACCCTCAGTAGCACACATAGTTCATGGCCTGTTTTATTGGTAATTTACAACCTCTGTCCTGAAGTTTGTATGAAGCACAAATATGTCATGTTGAGTATAATGATCTCTGGTCCAAAGTAACCCGAAAATGATATTGATGTTTACTTGTCACCGTTGATTGATGATTTGAAACTGTTATGGGTTGATGGTATTAGGGTGTATTATTCTTATAAAATAGAATATTTTCAAATGCATGCAGTGCTTTTGTTCACTATAAATGACTTCCCAGCGTATGGAAATTTGTATGGATATAGTGTTAAAGGGCATAAAGCATGTCCAATTTGCGAACAACAGATGTCATATTGTCAATTGCATCATGGGAGGAAAACAGTGTACATGGGTCATCGAAAGTTTTTGCCTATGGATCACCCTTATAGAAGACTAAAAAAGGAATTCAATGGATCACAAGAATTTGATACTGCTCCAAAACCTTTATCCCCTGATTTGTATTTTGAGAGGGTGAAAAACCTTGATGTGACATTGGGAAAGACACAAAAATCTGGTAATGATAGACATATTTGGAAGAAAAGGTCAATATTTTTTGAGCTACCATATTGGAGGTATCATGAAGTTAAACATAATATTGATGTCATACACGTGGAGAAGAATATATGTGATTGTTTGATTGGAACATTGTTAGATATTAAAGAAAAGAAAAAAGATGGGTTGAATGCAAGATTAGACTTACTATCAATGAGAATACATTTGGAGTTAGCTCCCACTCCTAAAGGAAGACGAACTTTTCTTCCCCTGGATTGTCATACATTATTGAAGAGAGAGAAGATTAGCTTTTTTCAGTGTCTTCATGATATCAAAGTGCCTCAAGGTTATTCTTCAAATGTAAAATTTTTTGTCTCATTGAAGGACTTGAAGTTGATAGGTATGAAATCACATGATTGTCACGTCATGATGCAACAAATTCTACCAGTTGCATTACATGGAATATTTCCCATCTGTTTCATAAAGACTATAATGAATTTGTGTTATTTTTTCAATTCAATTTGTAACAAGGCGATTGATGTGAATGCTTTGAACATTTTGGAAAAGGATGCAATTTTTATACTTTTTTCAATTGGAAATGTATTTTCCTCCAACTTTTTTTGATATAATGGTGCATTTAATGATTCATATGGTTCGAGAAATAAAGCTTTGTAGACCTGTATATCTTCATTGGATGTATCCTTTTGAAAGGTATATGAAAATATTAAAGGGGTATGTAAAAAATCCATATCGACTTGAAGCCTCATTTATGGAAAAGTATATTTATGAGGAGGTAGAAGAGTTTTGTACGAGCTACTTGGCTGCAGCGCAACACATAGGTTTGCCTCCATCTCGCTATGAACGAGTTAATAATGAGGGAAATGGGATTCGTGGCTTGAAAGTTAAATCATTGTCAGCTGAACAGATGAAGAAGTTAGAATCATACATCTTGAATAACATAGCTGATGTTCAACCGTATATCACATTGCATATTAATGAGTTGAAACAATGTCATCCAAAGAAGAATGAAATGTGGATTTTGAATGAGCACAACAAAACTTTTTTGTCATGGTTTAAAAAGACCTTGCTTGGTAGATCAGATGTACCAGAGACATTAAAATGGATAGTGGGTGGTCCATGTTTAAATGTGATAAAATGGTCCGGTTATGACATTAATGAATATACATTTCATACGAAAGCTCAGGACAACAGAAGTGCAGTTCAGAATAACGGTGTATTGGTGTTTGCAGAAGCAATTCATTTTTCAAGTGCTAAGGACAAAAACCCAATTTCTGCATCAAGTGCATATTATGGAGTGATTGAAGACATATGGGAGGTTGATTATTTTAAAATTAAAGTTCCTGTTTTTAACTGTAAATGGTTTATCGGTAACAACAGTGTCAGACACGATGAATTTGGAATGACACTTGTTAATCTGAATAGATTGGAAGACACAGCTGATTCTTTTATAATGGCAACACATGCAAAACAAATTTTCTATGTAGTAGATCAATCAGATATGTAGTGGGCTGTTGTTTTACAAGGGAAAAAACAATATGTTGGAGAGGATGAACTTGATGAAGATGCTGATTTATGTGAGATCCCTACTTCCATGGAAATATTAACAGAACATAATGATGAGCATGTTGAAGACATGGTTTGTGCCATAAGGAACGATCATGACGAAATAATTTGGGAAAACAATCCATTTGTACATTCCTAAAATTACAGGTAACATATGTTTATTTCTTGTTTACATTTATTTTTTTCATAAAATGTTAGATATTGTAAGTTTGTTCTTTATTAAAACATGTATTAAAACAAAATAAGTATAAGTTTTTGTTTGTTTTAAGTTTGTTTAGTTTACTTTATCATGTTTACCATTACATGAATTATATATCTATTATTTTTGTTCAGTGACAATTAATTTACCATGTTTACTAGGTTTACCATATTTACCATGTTTACCATCTTGACCATCTTTACCATCTTTACCATTGTTTAACATGCTTACCATATTAACAATGTTTAATATTACGTAACTTAGTACACTTTTCTATTTTCTGATTACAGTAGTATTAAAATATTTGAATTTGTATATTTGTGAACTAATGTTTGTTTTTTTTGATTTGAAGGATAATGACAGATCATTCAGTTGATCAACCACATGATTCTAGAGATGAGCATATTGGTCATACCTCTGGGGAGGAACATTCACATGCTCCTCTTGATGTTCCCCAATCTTCCTCATGTGCTCCTACCACGACAAAGAGTTCAAATGTTGGTAAACGTGGGCGCACACGTTTACCAAAATTAGCACTTGCCCGTACGCAGGATCAGAGGATACTCATTGAGTTTGATGATGATGATATTCCTAGAGGTCCAAATGCAAAAGATTTTAAGAGTTTTGTATCAACTCAGGCTAAGAGCAAAGTAAGCATTTTGTATGATGAATGGAGATAATCTCTCAGTTGTGGGAGATGATTTTGGTAAGATATTTTGCTATTGTTTGACTATTCTTTAAATGTTTCTAGTATATATAATATGTTTAACCTCTTCTTTATCAGATGAAATTTGATATTCCTGACACTAGAGGAGTCAGGAAGAAATGCTTATCGTTGGCTGCCAGGAGATGGAGGGATTTCAAATCAACCCTCTCATCTGATTTCATTTATGGTCATAGGAGTCATGACAATCCATGTCGTATATATCCTTTTATAGATGAAGACACATGGAGATGGTTTTTTGAAAGTAGAAGAAAAGAGTCATTTTTGGTAAGGGCAATGTAAACTTTTATAAGCTTTCTTATATAAATGATCTTATTAATGTTTTGTTAATGATTTATTATTCTTAATTTACAGTAAACAAGGAAAGCTCGTCAGGATATCCAATCTAAAAATGTATACCCTCATAGTTTATCTCGGGGAGGGTATGCATTTTTGGAAGAATAAATGATGGCGGAAAAATTTCAACAACTAAGAGCTGAGTCTTCAAGCTCTGGAGAGGTGGCCCCTCCATCCCCTCCATCTAGACATGAAAAATGGAAGAGAGCTTGGATGGGCAAAAAAGGGCAATATCTTTCGGAAGAATCGAGAATCGTAGCTAAGAGGATTGTAAGATATCTATTTTATTTATTTAAGTTAACTATTTTCTTCATATAATTTCAATCATTACAGAAATGTTCAATTAATTAATACAGGACTCTCTTGAGGAGCAGAGTTCATAGGGGGCATTTACAGCTACTGGGAGGCAAGATATTTTATCTATAGGATTGGGAAAGCCAAACATCTAAGTCGCGTAAGAGGATATCTGGAAGGTGTATCAGTAATAAAAGTGTTTCCACATTCTTAAACTTCTAACGTTGAGGGGGTTTATAAAAAAAATAGAATCCTTGGAGGCTGAAGTTCATAATATTAATGCGACGATGGAGGAAAAGATTAGAGCATCAGTACAGTCTATGTTTGCAGACATGCAAAGACAATTTCAGACTACAGCTCCCACTCCTCCACCTCCCCCTGCAGACCCCATTATTTATCCTCCACCTCTTCCAGTAGCTCCCACTCCCCCACCTCAGCCTGCAGACCCCATTTTTTATCCTACTCCTATGCCGCAGCTTCCTACTTATTGCGAATTTTATGTTGATGATCCTCAACATCATATAGTTGCATATGAGTTGGTATATTGTATAGGAGATACAGTTCATCATCAACAATTAGAGGTACAAAATCATAGGGTCACTGTACATGATATTATAGATAGATCAGCTTGAGTACCATTACCTACAGATGAGGTGACGAAAGTTGGACATAGTATCCGCCATTTTTTAATTTGGCCATCCAGACTTCTTCGACTCATTACCATAGAGGTATGAATGTTATATCTTTTTTTTATTAAAGTTGTTTTATCATTTGAAAACTAATATATTTTTCTATTTATTTTTACAGGAATACTTCAAAGGTAAAGAAATACTGTATAGACAACAACAAAGACAAATGACTATGACATCAGATACAGATTCTAGTAGTCTTGACAGATTGTCAAGATATTCAAATTTGTTGGTGGGTCATTATGAGTTTCCAATGGAATCTCATGTTTGTGGACGTGCAATAAGTGTGGGGATTATAAAAACTGATATCGTGGAGCTTGTTACTGGAGATAAGTTGGGCATCAACATGGTGCAAATTTTTTCCATGTAAGTCTTAACACCTTTTCCCTGCGTTATATTTATTAAAAATGTATACTTATGTCTGTTTTGTATTAGGTATCTTTATAAAATTTGTGTGAGGAATGAGCTGACAGATGTATATGGATTCCTGGACCCGCAATTGATTTCCCCTGAAGCATGTGCATTGGATGAGGAATAAAGAATGCTTTATATTGCTGAAAGACTTGAAAAGAATATAGTCACACAATGTTGGATGATGCCTTTTTGTGAGAGGTATGAAACACATATCTCTCAAAGAGTTCATTATCTTTTAACATAAAAAACCACTAACCTTAAATTTCCTTTTATCAGTGATCATTGGATGTTAGGGGTTTTTTTACCAAGGGAGAAAGCACTTTATTGGATATGCTCTGTCCATGATGATATGCGGGAAAGTTTTAAGAATATATTGGAAAATTAAGTTTCAATTTCTCAATAGTTTTATATATTATAATGAATTTTAAATTTACCCCATTCGTATTATTTTCTAACAGCGCATGGGTCTACTTTTGAAAAAACACAAAGAAAAGGAGTGCAAAGATCAAATATGTAAATGCGAAGGTAAATATCCATTTATAATTTGTACTTTTTGATTTATTACATAAAAATAATATATTGAATTTACACTCATTCAAACAGAATTGTCATGAATAACAAGGTGTCATCAAATGCGGATATTATATGTTAAGATTTATGTATGAAATAATAACAACAGGGACAGTTGTGAATTTTGACCTGGTAAGATTTACTCTTAAAATTTTCCATAATATTTCAATTTGATTTATTCATTATACACGTTAACTACTATCCTTTTCATTTGCAGCTTTTTGATGACCCTCAACCCTATACTGCTGAAGACATCAAACACTTACAAGTGGAGTGGTCAAATTATTTTACAGTTTTGACTGAATTTTAGTTGTTTGTAATGTAAAATGTAATTTTGAATATTGTCGTTGTAATTGTGTATTTGGTAGTCGTTTAGGTTGGATTTAGTTTTTTTTTGAAGTTGACAGTGTAAGTTTTGAATGTTATATATGTGAATGTTTAATTTTTCCCTACTTCTTGTTTTGATCTACTTATGATGATTTTTCTAGTATGGATTCTGGTCTGGGGGGTAGGGGTTCCAAGGGTGTGGGGGGTGTTCAGTGGGGTGGGGGGGTGTCTAGGGGTCTGGGAGGGCTGTCCGGTGGGGTGGGGGTCCTGGGTGTCCATGAGAGTGGGGGGCATTTTAGGGGGGTGGGAGCATTTCCAGGAGGGTGGAAGGGCTGTCCAGGGGAGTGGGAGGCTGTCCAGGGGGTGTCCAGGAGTGTGGGGGTGTCTTGTGGGGTGAGGGGGGTTTCTAGGGGTGGGGGGGGGGGGCTGTCTAGTGGGGGGGGGGTCTAGGGTGTCCATGGGGATGGGGGGAGTCCAGGGGTGTGGTGGGGGCTTTCTAGTGGGTTGAGGGGGTTCTGGTCTGTTTTTGGTAACTTTTTGGTCTGTTTCAAGGGTGTGGGGGTGTTGTCCAGGGATGTGGGAGTGCTATCCAGGGGGTGGGGGGGTCTACAGGAGGGTGGGGGATGTCTAAGGGGTGGTGGTGATGTCCAGGGGTGTGGGGGGGGGGGGAGTGTCCAGGGGTGAGGGGCAGTCTAGTGGGGGGGGGGGGTTCTGGTTTGTTTTCGGTAACTTTTTGGTCTGTTTCAGGGGTGTGGGAGGGTTGTCCAGGGGTGTGGAAGTGCTGTACAGGGGGTGGGGGGGTATACATGAGGGTGGGGGGGGGGGGGGGGTTGTCCAGGGGTGTTTGGGGTTGTCCAGGGGGTCAGGGGCAGTCCAGGGGTGTGGTGGGGGCTATCCAGTGGGGTGGGGGAGGGCTGTCCAGGGTGTGGGGGGGGGGGGTATACATGAGGGTGAGGGGGTTGTCCCGGGGTGTTTGGGGCTGTCCAGGGGGTCAGGGGGCAGTCCAGGGGTGTGGTGGGAGCTGTCAAGTGGGGTAAGGGGGTGAGGGGGTGTTATTCAGGAGGGTGGGGGGGTTTTCCCGGGGTGTTTGGGGCAGTCCAGGGGTGGTCGTGGGGGCTATCAATTGGGGTGAGGGGGTGCTGTTTAGGGGGTGGTGGGAGGGCTGTCTAGTGGGGTAAGTTTTATATGTTATCAATGTAAATGCTTAATTTTTCTTTAGTTCTTGTTTTGATCTACTTCTGTTTTTGTGGTACGAATTCTTGATTTGGTTTCTGGTTGTTTCTGGGGGAGAGCAGAGGACTACATTCGATTTTTTTAAAAAAAAATTTTTCTTCCACATCGGTTATTTTATAACCAACGTGATAAAGAAATCAGGAAGGGTTTATCACATCGGTTTTTTAATAACCGACGTGATAAACACCTGTAGAATGGTTTATCACGTCAGTTATTTAATAACCGACATGATAAAAGACTTGGGAAATGGTTTATCACGTCGGTTATTAAATAAACGACATGATAAACCCCCCCGGACTGGTTTAGCACACCAGTTATATAATAACCGACGTGATAAACCATTTCCCAGGGGTTTATCATGTCGGTTATTTAATAACCGACGTGATAAACATCCCCCGCACGGGTTTATAATGTCGGTTATTATATAACCGACATGATAAACCCTCCTCAGTTTTTGCACGTCGGTTATTAATTAACCGACGTGATAAACACCGCGATGTTATGTTTTTTACGTCGGTTTTTAAATAACCAACATAAAAAATTCTATTTATAACGTCGTCCGTATTAACGTCGGCTAAAAACCGACGTAAAAAATAAAAAATAACCGACGTAAATAATGTTTTCTGCACTAGTGAGGCATCATTTGCACAACCTATAACCGAAAGAAAAATGAAAATCGGATTTAACCCCAACCCTAGGGTTTCGACCACACACCGTAGGGTGACGGATAGGCCGAGAAACGACCTAAAATGAAGAAGAGAGGGAGGAGAAACCTATACCTAGGAGAATCAAACCAAGATTCAGTGAAATAGGTGGAGAAAACAGAGCTGGATAGGGGAGTCGGTGAGGAGGTGTGTCGCACCTCAAAGGGGGGGGGGGTCCCCTATACGTTGTGTGAGAGAGGGGTGAGGGAGAGGTTAGATTAGGTTTTAAAATTTATTTTTAATTTAATTTAAAATAACCAAATTTCTAAAAACTGGGTGTCGCGCACAGTTTGGCAAACCGTGCGCCAACCGTGCGACACCCCTCTGTTTAAGAAAATCCATTCGCATGATTGTCTCGCATGGTTAGCCTAACCGTGCACAGGCTGTAGGAAAGCCTCTGTCCCCCCAGAAATAAGTTGCACGGTTACCTGCTACGGGCCACACAGTTTGGCAGACCATGCACTAACTATGCGCTCTCTGCAAGTTCTTAAAAACCTACCTTTCCCGGGTTTGGTGCTCCCAAAAACTCCTCGAGCTACCCGGGAAAGTTCTCGGGCCTTCACCCAAGCCCAAATACATCAATTTTAAACATTCCAACTTTTGGAATTCAGTTCCAAAGTTCTGTTTTAAAAAAGACCCATCCAGTAATTACCGAAAATTCAAATTCCCTCAGAATTTCATCTGGTTAAAAAACACGGGTTCTTACACCAATAAACCTTCAAGTTTTATTTTATCCCTTTGGAAATTGACGAGTCTTTTCCTTTCATCCATTCAAGCATCATAATCATTACTATTAAGTATGCCAAGTTGTGATTTTCCTCCAATTGATTTTCTTTCCCCTCATCACTCAAGGTAATAATGTGTATGGAGTTATTCTTATACCATGAGTATATGCTGTTGAAAGTGGGTGCCCTACGCCCAACTTGTGATGTACTTTGATTACCATTACATGTATATAGTTTGATATATATTTATATACATGTGTTTGTCTTACCATAATAGTGTCGATACTTCTGCATCCACTATTTATGGAAATGTACTTAGATTACGTGTTGTATCAAAGGGTTATAACAGTTCCCAAATTATAATGAGAACCTTGAGATACTATGAAAACAATTTTAAAATAATTTCTTATTGTTCGGATACATCATACTGATAGAACACAGATGATGTGTGACTATCAGGTCATGGAGACTCATAAGCATTGAAATTTATTCTCATAAAGTTCGCACTTGGTGATATCTAGTAGTAGAGATCGTGAGGACCTACCCGCCAATAGAAACACCACATGTTTTGGGTGTCATTGATTGTTCCTATCTGTAGACATATGTATTGGTCTTCTGACTTGAGATCATTATCAATGTGTGCGATTTGATTGCGTACTTTGATGCAAATAAAAAACCATGACAATGAAGTCGTGGCGAGGTAACTTGTGTTGGGTGTGTCATTGGTGGTATAACATTGGTTGAATGATCAAGACAAAATTTGTCGCTTTTGAGTTAAGGAAGTGATATTTATGGCTAGGTTAATCAGGATGGTAGTATCTTTATAAATTCATGGTCATGGTAGTCGAAGGTAAATTCGTCCAGATAGGTCAACAAATAATAAAGTAAGAAAGAATAATGACATAAGTGTTTATCCTTTATGAGATATCTAAAGACAAAGAGATTATATTACACAGTACATGTTCATTGGTTGGTTGTTGTTGTTATGACTATTAATTATCTCTTTATGGGCCTTGATGAGTTGTTAGACCCCGCTCTTAGCCTGTGAATACTATTCACTACTATCGAGATAAGGGTCTAGAGGGTCACACATAATATCATATTCGATAATCTGTCATATTTTGGTGAATATCACTACTATAAAAACGGCATATATCAGCACTCAAAATGGGCTTTAACAGCGCTAAAAAGCATTGTAAAGCTCAGCGCTAATATAGGGGGGTCCCTTTTATCAGCGCTCTGAAAAGCACTGATAAAGGCCGCTTTTATCAGCGCTAAAAAAAATGCTGATAAAGGTCAAAAAAATTAAAAAATAATAAAAATAATTAAAAATAATTCGGGGAGTGCTTTTATCAGCACTTCACACTCCCTTTATCAGCGCTATGAGGTCTCCCGGGCACTGCCCTTCCCGCGCATCCTCATACACGCGCACCCCCTTCGCTTCCACCCGAACTCGAACCCGGGACCTCCCCCATTTCACGGCTGCACCTTTACCACTAATCCATTTCGTTTTGTTCTCTATTTAATGATATATCTATATATATATAGTTATATTTATTCATATATTGATATAAAGATTCATATTAATATAAATATATTTATTCATATATTAATATATACGTATATTAATTTGTATATTAATATATTTATATATATATTTTTAGTTATAATTTTTATACGTATATTTATTTGTATATTAATATATACTTATAAGACTAGTTTTAAATAAATTTATGATAAAATATGTTTTTATGTGTGTTTATAAATAAATACATACATACATACATACATAGATATATACAACACACAGACACACACAAAGATTCACACACACACAAACACATATATATTTACGAATAAATACATATATATGTGTATTTGAAAAGCCATAGAATGTACTTATAAGATTAGTTTTAAATACATTTATGAAAAAATATTTTTTTGATGTGTGTTTATAAGTAAATAAATAAATAAATACATATATACATATATACAACACACAGACACACACATAGACACCCACACACACACATACACATATATATTTACGAATAAATACATATATATATGTATTTGAAAAGCCATAGAATGTTAAAACGATCATAAATTATAATCTAGAATTCTGTTTCAACACCACAACCAGTCAAATCAAAGAAAATGAAATAATATTCGATATCATATGTGTTATAAGCCTAACGGACATCCAAATTAGAAGTTATACTTGTTTGAATGTTAAAAAATCGGGGTATCCCGACTAAAAACTCAGTTTTGGAGGCCTTATGGGCCTTTTTGGGGCTCGAAAAAATGTGACAGAGGCTTTGCCTAAGTCACTAGCGCGTAGGGGTCATCACAAGCTTCGATTTGATATGCTGTAAAGCTCAAACGGACACCCGGATCAAAATTTATGGCCATTTGAAGTTTAAGTTACATTTTTAACATATTTTAGATCTTTTATTAATTGTTTTGATTTTTTGTGTCCTCAAATTATTATTAAATGATTTTTAATCGATAATAATTAGAAAATTATTAATTAATAATATTTTTTTAAAATATTTTGAAGCCATTTTCACTAAATTTATTATATATTAAATGTAATAGTCTATTTATACGTATCTATAACATATTTAAAAAATATATATTGTATTTATATCAATATAAATATACTTATAAAACAAAATATTATTTTTCATGAAAAAATATTTTTTTTTGAAACTTAACATTTATCAGCGCTCGGGAAAAGCGCTGATAAATCCCCCCTTTATCAGTGCTACTAAAAGAAGCGCTGATAAAGGGGACCCCTTTATCAGCGCTAAAAAAAGTGCTGATACAGGGGGGCCTTTATCAGCGCTAAAAAAAAGCGCTGATAAGGGGGACTTTATCAGCGCTTTTTTTAGCGCTGATAAAAGCGACCCGTTATCAGCGCTTTTTTTAGCGCTGATAAAGACCCCCTTTATCAACGGTTTTTTTAGCGCTGATAAAAGTGAAGCGCATCCCTTGCCCATTTTTGTAGTAGTGTATTTATATACGACATGGTGGTCCCACCATAGGGTCTGAGTGTTGTCCAAGTTTTATCGATCACTGATAAATAAATTCATTTTTATTCAAGTAAAAAATAATTGGGTTGAATTTATTTATTAAAAGTATTTACAAGTGGTAAAGTAAATGCATAGATTAATATTATACGAACGAATATTATTTTAATATTCGAGGTTCATTTAATATTATCGGGAATTACGAGTCGAGTTAATGGCTCAGGTTTATCACGTAATATATTTAATATATATTATAGGTTTGTGATAAAATATAAATAATATTTATGATGCAGTTGTTTGTTATAATTATTTATTTATTACTTATTTAGTGGAAGTTAAATATACGAACGAGAGATGGGGAATCCTAACAGTGTATTTTGAACTTTCACTATATTAGTCAGAGAGAAGCTCTTTTAAGGTGACTATTCACTCATTCGGAATTGAGAGCATCTCTCTCCTCCTTATTCCTAGAGTGAGAATCGCTCAATCCGAGCGAATGATTTGAGAACGCCTTTGTGAATCGAAGACAGAACATGGTGATCGTCACGACATCGAAGAGATTGTTGGAGGACCGCACTAGCACCCGAAATCCTACTAACGACGTACACGTAGATTCGAGAAGCATGTATGGATGATTTAGAGTGTCTCAGTGTCGAATCCTTCGAGCAATGGCCGCTGGTGACTTGCGACATAAGTGCGCGCTTCAAATCAGAATGAGGTACTTGTTCTTTTATTTTTTTTGTGCTCCGATTAAACCACGTGAGATCCTTGGACTGTACGAGGGCTCGGATTGCCGGAGACGACGTAGTTTCGTCACTCCGGTGATGTTTTTTTAAATCCCCAGCCTACCTGCTTCCACTGCGTGTACTGGTACTAACAATTGGTATAAGAGGGATCGCGTGGATTTTTCGAGCTATGACAATTATTTTGATT
Organism: Viscum album; assembly: GCA_963277665.1. NCBI lineage: Eukaryota > Viridiplantae > Streptophyta > Magnoliopsida > Santalales > Viscaceae > Viscum > Viscum album. Next base: position 954,539,825 of record OY728145.1, read on the forward strand.
TAAATTTTAAGCAAAGGGTTGTAAATCGGTCTTAATGAATCTGAATGTGGTTTGATCCGATCACAAATGGTCAAATTATGGCCATCTGATATATATATATATATTTTTTATATAGTGTTTTTGTAAATGGTGATTTCCAACCAAGCACGGGTTTTTTTTAAATACGTTTTTATAAAATTTTTTTTGAAAAACTGCTTAGGTCATTTTTTTTAAAATACGCTACAAAGGTGGCATCTGAGATGCCGCCTTTGCTCCCCCGCGCCAATTTTGGCCCAGATCGATGACATGGAAAAGGCGGCCGGGGGGAGGCCGCCTTTCGTCTCAGGGTAAGGCAAAAGGCGGCTTCTGCGATGCCACCTTTGGCCATACGCAGAGGTGAAAGGCGGCTTCCGCGATGCCGCCTTGGCCTGAACTCCCTATAAAAGGGCGGCCAGCCCCCCTCTCCTCACTTGATCATTGCATTCCTCTCTCCCACCTCACTTCATCTCTCCGAATTTCTCTCTCTCTCTAAAAAATTTCTTTGCTGTGTGAGTTTTTATGAAGCTTCATTTAGAGGTATGTTTCTTTATTTAATTTAATGTTTTTATTTAATTAATTTAATTTTTTTTAGTTTTAAATCTTTCATTTGTTAAGTAGTTTAGGTAGTTCTTAATATTTGGTTATTTAGTTTCTGTAATTAGTTATATATAGTTTTAAATAATTATTGTTAGGTAGTATAGATTAAGTATAGATTAACTTAAGAATAAGTATTTAGAAATTTTGGTAGCTTAAAGATTATGTGTTATCTACGCAATTAAATTCCTGTCTGGATACAAACAAGTGGATGTGGCTCTGGCACAGATGTACATAGGGGTAAAACCCGAAAACACCACTTTGAGCTAGACTCGAACGGAAACTGGTGCACGATAACGGGCCTTGCTGCATCCTAGTTTGACACTCCTGGGGAATATGCTTAAGATGATTCATATTTTTTTTATAAACTACTAAAATTTCTAAGAGAAGAAAAAGAAAATCAGTATATTTATCAATGATAAATGATAAATATAATGTTATAGAATCAAATAAGGACATAAGAATTAATGAATTAAAGTTATTATTAGTTCATTATAGAATAATAGAATAATTAACGATTAGTTATTATTAGTTAATTTTAGAATAATTAATAAATAACATAGGATTAAAACATGGATCCATATAATGATTAGCTAACGATACTGATGAACATATAAAGTGAAATGAAGAAGAACAAACAAAGTAAATAAAAAGGCGCTTTAAAATTACATTCTAATAAATATCATATGGTCAAACATCAGTAGCTTAGTTTAGGGTATAGAAAGGCGCCCTAAAATTACATTCTAAAAAACATTATATGGTCAAACATAATTGTTAATATTTGTTACACTATCATAATTTTGATGAAAGAAACATTTTTGACGTAGAGAGCCATGTTTTCCTGTGTGTACTGTTATGGGGAGATTATTCAAACTGAGCAAGGAGCTTCTTACAGTACACAACTAATTACGGTGGTTAGTACAATTGATTGTGTTACCATAAGTGACCTTCAAGAGAGAATTCATGTTTCCTTAAATCTGGGACCCGATCAAGAGATCATGTCTATGAGCTATAGACATTTGCAATTTCCAACAACACTATGGTATATAGCTTGTCCATTGGTTGCTGATGCGTAGTGGGTCCAAGCAATTAATTTATTTTCTCAATGGTTAGATGGTACCATGATGGAGTTATACATTGTTGTTGCTACTGTACAACAACAACGTCTACTTGTACAAAGACGTAGAAATACAAGAGTGGTTGAAGACAGTCTACCCTATGAAATTGAGCCTATTCCAAATGATACAACAGAAGAGGAAAACCTAGATGATCTCCCAGATATACATGTCAATCCGACTTCTGATGAGGAATTTCGTAATGATGGATCAGATGGCGATAATAGTGCTGATGAGGAGGAACCAACAGAAGATAGAGAGGAGGTTTTGAGAAATGCAATTGTTGTACATCAACCTCGGTCAATAAATCATCCACCACTCTTTTCATCTTGGTCAGAAGCAATGACACGCGTGCCTGAATTCGATAATACTGTTCTCACACCGACAACTGAGTTCCCTGGAGTTGTACCAGATAGGTTTAGTGAGGTGGAAAAAACCTTATATATTGGAAGAAATTTTCCTAGTAAAGATGCCTTAAGAAGCATGTTAAATAGATTTCATATTGAGAGACACTTCAACTATGTAGTTCATGAATCATGACGTAGTAAATATGTTATACGGTGCGTGAAGTATGGGGATGATTGTAGATTTCGCTTAAGGGCTATTCCAGACATCACATTTGGAGGTTGGAGAATCTCAAGGATTGAGGCGGCTCATACTTGCGTTCAGCCAAGTCTCACACAAGATCATACTTCATTGGATGCAGAATTTGTGTCATCTATTGTTGTTGAGATGATTAGGACATGTCAAGATGTTCCAATATCCCTTGTACAAGAGAGGATTCTACAGACATTCGGTTATAATATTTCCTATAATAAGGCATGGATGGCAAAACAGAAGGCAATTGTGAAGGTATATGGTGATTGGGATGACTCATATCGAGTATTGCAGCAATTGCTAGCCATACTGAGGCATCATAACCAAGTTGTATTCCATCTGGATACAAACGAACATGTGTCTCATGATAATAAACTTGATCCATCTCATGTTCAATTTCATCGGTTGTTCTGGGCATTCCTTCCTTGTATCTTCACATTTCGTTTTTGCAAACAGTTTATTCAGATTGATGGAACATTTCTGTATGGAAAATACAAGGGCGTATTGTTGATTGTGGCAACCCAAGATAGAAAATGTTCACCTCTTCCGCTTTCCTTTTCCATTGTAGAGAAAGAAAACTATGAATCATGGAGTTGGTTTCTAGCATGTATCAGCAACCATTTCACCAACATTCAGGGAGTTTGTTTGATATCTGATCGCCATCGAGCAATTAATGAGGCAATCAATGCAGATCCTGATACATGTAGATACCCAAATGCACATCATCGATTCTGCATTAGACACATTGCTAGCAATGTGCATAAAAAATTCCACAACGAACCGATGAAGAAGGCAATCATGAGGCTTGGTACATATTTTATTCGTTCTGTTTTACTGTTTCAATATAAAGATAAAATCAATTTATGTGAAATATCATCTATGTTTTGTAGCATATGAGTCGGACCAATGACGATTTGAAGAATGTTTTGAACAAATTCGTCAGGATAATCAAGAAGTTTATGATTATATGATGCAAATTCCAAAAGAGAAATGGACATTGGCATACGACGGGGGGAAGAGGTACGGACACATGCCGACAAACATTGTGGAGTGCATCAATGGTATCTTCAAAAGACTTCGCAAGCTACCTATAACTGCCTTAGTTCAGGAGACATTATATCGATGCGTGAAGTACTTTTTGGATAGACAAAAACTAGCATCAGACGGAATACATCAAGGACTAAGATATGGAAGAAAATTTCAACAAGAGATTGAAAAAAATATTGAAGAAGCTTCTGGTTATCACGTATGTCTCTTTCGAAGAGAAGACTCCTGATTTGAAGTTCAAGAGCGTTCAGACCCCATCACAAATCACGTCGGTGAAAAAATGGTGGTATTACTGGAAACAAGGCAATGCCAATGTGGAAACTTTCAGGCCTTACGGTTTCCATGTACACACGCCATCGCCGCATGTGCCTCTGTGAACATCTCATGGGAAGCATATGTTGATCCAGTGTACCAGATGGATATCATTGCTAACTGTTATGCTGCACCATGGACACCTATTGGGGAGTATCGTTATTTCCCAATGCCTGAAGGCCAGCCGATAGTGATACCTGACATGAATCAGTTACGTCCTCGTGGGAGACCAAAGGTGAGTAGGATGCGTAATGAGATGGAATGACCTCAAGAACAAGGACAGAGTTTGCGATGAAAAATATGTCATAAAGAAGGTCATAACCGGAAACGATGCCCTAACGTTGTTGGGTCGACTTCACAGTATCATTCATAATGATGTATTGTCTTCATTGTGACATTCCCATATTGTAAACTAAATGTTGTTATCTCTTCTTTATTCTTAGTTTTCTAAACCCCAAACATCTGAGATAAGTTTTCATATTAATATTCATGCTTTCAAGAAATAACTTTAAATATGAGATAATAGAATTTATTTCAAAACTCCAAAAGTGGAACACTTAACCCATATTGAAAAGTAAATGCCAGTTAACCCATTAACATGTTTCCTGGATGTTAATATTAAAAATTTTAACCCTAAACCCTCCAACCTAAACCCCAATGTAAACATGCAGGATATTTTAGCAAACTGTTCTATAACAAATTTATAGTATCATAATAATTAGCATAAGATATTGAATACATACAATTAGATAAATTCTAAAAACATCATAATGTTATATTTACATTTTACACTTATGACTCATTTTCTTTGTTTATATGCAGATGGATGATACAATACTTCTCACTCAGCAGCCTACCCATATTTCGCAGGCTGTGTTAGAGGGTCGTCCAGATCGATTTGTGAAGGTGCGTCGAGCGCACCATTTTCATCACATGGAGCCTCCACATGCCATTAGACCTTACTTGCGCCGTGCTGTCTTCTATGGCCTTGTCGTATCAAATTTCACATTTCATTGAGAGATGGAGACCAGAGACACACACATTCCACTTTCCTGAGGGAGAGATGACCATCACCCTCGAGGATGTCGCAGTGCTTCTTGGTCTGCCTATCCAGGGGAGACCCGTTATTGGACTCACTCGTGCAGCTTGGCCAGACCTTGCTCAACGCTTGTTAGGCATTGATATTTTGTCCGACCGTAGGGCTACAGATGGATCGTCCATATCAATGCGTTGGTTGGAGTCGCAGATTCCATATTTACAGGATGATGATGATGAGCAGACCGCCATGCGTTACGCCCGTGTATATATCTTATGACTCATTGGTGGGACCATGTGTACTGATCACTCGGGGATGCACGTGCATATGATGTATCTACCCCTACTAGAGGACTTTGATCGGGCTGGGACATACATTTGGGGATCAGCCTGCTTGGCATACACGTACAGATCATTATGCAGACTATCCCATAGGGACCGTACAGGTCTCGGAGGACGCGTCATCCTTATTCAGATGTGGGAATGGGAGCACATCCCAGTATTCCGGCCTGACCTTGCTGGTCCACCGGTCGAGATGGAGGTGCTGCATGACGCTCCGCGTGGACGCTGGTATGATAAGTCATTTCTATTGGTTTTTGATTCTACTATGAGTTATTGACTATAATTTCTCATTATTTGTCGTTATCGTTGTATTTTACAGGTGGTGTCAGCGGCACAATTTTGACGTGGTTCCGAGACAACATTTGGGCGTATATCGGCTAAAGTTGGACTGTCTCTTACCTGATCAGGTATGTATATACAATCTATCACTATCTAACATATTTAATAATAACATCAATTTTGGTTTTTAGTTGGGTGTTTTTTTGACAAAATCACTTGTCATTTCAGATTTCATGGCTTCCATACTGGAGTATTATGGACCAGTTGCCAGCATACTGCACTGTTGGGATTGAGGATGCTATGGCTGTAGTGCCCCTCATTCACTTTCATATTATTGAGTGGCAGCAGCCTGACAGGTTCATGCGCCAATTTTTCCGTACTCAGCCGATTCCATTACCATCGAGACAGACATACTAGCTTCATGGGATGAAGCTGACAGGGAGGCAGGATGATGACTGGTCCCAAGTACATGCGAGTTTTATCGACTGCTGGCACAGACGTGCAGAGTTACGTATTCAGGGTGTTCATACAAATCGATTCTCTCTTTCAGAGCAGGTTGACTATGCGCCATGGTATAGACTGAAGTCTATACTGTATCTTACCCAAGCTGGCATAGAGATGCAGAGGATGGTAAGTCAATAAATTTCTATTAGTTTGTTTATTGAATTATTTTCTAATTCCATTTGAATCTATTTATAGGGAAGTCACACAGAGCATCTTGTTCGCATGAGTGATGAAGATGAGGAGGGGGTCTTTAGCCGGGCAGCCGTCCATGCTACAACACTGGAGGCGAGGGAATCTTTTCATGCGCTTTTCGGGAGCATCTTCGCGTGTCTAGCTCGGAGAGAGGAGGTTCCTGCCCCAGAAGAACATCCTGCAGCTGCTGCTGGTGCTGAGGAGCCACGACCACGGCGACGTAGACAGCGTCGTGCTGCACGTGAGGCCTCGCCTGTTCCAAAGGCAGAGGTCGGGCCTCTAGTAGTCCATGATCAACCTATTTAGGATGTGCCTACGGTGGCATGGGATCCGTCTTTCCTGACAGGATATCCGCAGTTCTCTCCATCTTGGGTTCCAGATCCTTCACAACCTTGGATTCTAGAGCCGTCGTCGTCTTGGGGTATAGCTCCATCACAGGCTTCGTTCCCCTCTGTGATGGAGGCAGGTCCTTCTACTACCCTAGTGGGAGAAGGATCCGAATGGCAGTACGAGATGCAGTTGATAGCTCCTCTCACTGACACACAGATGAAGGATGCGACAGTCGACGTTTCAGTGCCCGAGGATCAGCCTTCTCCAGGTCATCAGACTCCACTGCGCAATCGACGCGGACGTCCTATTCGCAGACCACCATGTGGGACGAAATCTCCTCGCCACAGACATATGCATTGATTGTACATTATTGTTTACATGTTTTATGTGTACTGAAATCAAAATACTAATATTACTTGTTGGTCAGAGTGAAATCTCAGGAGGGGGTAAATTAGGTTTTATTTATATATATTTATATAACCATACGAACATAATAATAAAACATTAATAATTACTAATTACCTAATTAAAAATTATATAATTAATAATTATATTACTAATTAACTAATTAATTAGTATATAATTAATAATTATATTACGAAATAACTAATTAATTATTAAATAGTAAATAATTATATTACCAATTAACTAATTATATTACTATTTATAAGAGTGCTTACCCTGGAAATCATTCTGCATTTCTGATGTGGGATTCTGGTTCTCCATTTCCTGCACAGAATATTCTGCATTTCCGATGTGAGATTCTGTTTCAAGTACGTGACTTTGAAAGACTATAAAATATAAATTATAAGGCCAATATAAATGAAACTTAAAACATGGATTAAACATAAAACAAATATTTGAAAATAAAAAGAATTTCGTAAAAAATATTGATGAAATATAATTTATAAGCTTTCAAAACGACCAAGATGAAACTTAAAAATGTTTCAAGCATGTGACTTTGAAAGCCTATAAAATATAAACTATAAGACCGATATGAATGAAACATAAAACACAGATTAAACATATAACGAATAGTCGAAAATAAAAAGAATTTTGTAAAAAATGTTCATGAAAAATAATTTATAAGCTTTCAAAACCACCTACTTGAAACTTAAAATGATTAAAGTATGCGGTTTTGAATGACTAAAATATAAACTATAAGACCGATATAATTAGTTAATTAGTAAAAAAATTATCAATTATATAATAGTTAATTAGTTAATTTTTTGAGAAAGTTAGAGTCGAGGCCTTTTTTATAATTAGTTAATTAGTAATATAATTATAAATTATAATTATTCATTATAATTATTAGTTAGTATTTATTAAAAATTATTATATAATAATTAATTAGTTAATTAGTAATATAATTATTAATTATATAATAGTTAATTAGTAATTAGTAATTATTAATTAGTTAATTAGTTAATTAGTAATATAAATATTAATTATAACTATTCATTAAATTATTAATTATTAATTATTACTCATTAATTATTACTTATATAATAATTATTTAGTTAATTATTAATATAACTATAAATTATATAATAATTAATTAGTTAATTAGTAATATAATTATAATCTTTCAAAGTCATGTACTTGAAACATTTTTAAGTTTCAAGTAGGCGGTTTTGAAAGCTTATAAATTATTTTTCATTAACATTTTTTTGGAAATTACTTTTGTTTTCAACTATTTCTTATACGTTTAATCAATGTTTAACGTTTCATTTATATTGGTCTTCTATTTTATGTTTTATGGTCTTTCCAATTCACGCACTTGAAAAATTTTAAGTTTCAAGTAGGCGGTTTTGAAAGCTTATAAATTACTTTTCATCAACATTTTTTTGGAAATTCCTTTTGTTTTCAACTATTTATTATATGTTTAATCAATGTTTAAAGTTTCAATTATCTTTGTTTTATAGTTTATATTTTATAGTCTTTCAAATTCACGTACTTGAAACATTTTTAAGTTTCAAGTAGGTGGTTTTGAAAGGTTATAGATTATTTTTCATCAACCTTTTTGAGGAAATTCTTTTTGTTTTCAACTATTTATTATATGTTTAATCAATGTTTAAAATTTCATTTATATTGGCCTTATAATTTATATTTTATTGTATTTCAAAGTCACGTACTTGAAACAGAATCACACATCGGAAATGCAGAATGTACTGCGCAGGAAAGGGAGACATGGATAAGAGTTTCTGTCAGAATCCAGACTGCTGTAATGGCTGTAGCGCTGGATCTTTAATTGCAGTTGAAATTTTTTGTTTTGTTTATATATATAAATAAAACAAAACAAAAAAAAATAAAAATAAAAAATTTTCAAAAATTTTTTTTTTTAGGGGAAAGGCGGCATCGCGGATGCCGCCTTTCTCCCGCAGTGCAAAGGCGGCATTGCGGATGCCGCCTTGCCCCCGAAATGCAAAGACGGCATCCGAGATGCCGCCTTTGAGGTGCATTTTTAAAAATATTTTTGTCCTAAGCGTTTTCTGGAATATTTTTTTTCTTAAAAACGTAAAAAACAAAAAAATCCAACCAAGCACCGGTCAAAATCCGGCCACCGGATTCGCTCCGGTTGTTGACCCAATAATTCCACCAGTAAAAGAATTAACATATAATATTATTTTAATATAATATTTTATTTTTTATTTTTCACACAATAAAACAAATTGAGAATGTTTTTTCTTCTGCTGTCAGCATGACTTTGAAAAATTATTGGGGTGGGAATCATTAGTCTGCATGACTAATTTTAAAAACAAAAGGGAGCAATCTTTTCCACTCGCGGTGCGATTTGCGAAGCCTCACTGGCCGCCTCCTTCCTCCCTCGCGAGACTGCCCCCCCTCCACTTGTGCGAGACCACCTAGTCGGCTTCCTCTCCTGTGGGTGCACCTCCTCCCTCCTCGGCTGTCCCCTCCTCCTTCGAGCTGCTGCCCTCAGCTCCCTCGGTCGGCCGCCTGCCTCCCTCGCAAGCCGCCCCTCACCGCCGTTTGAGCCACGTACCCCGACGTTGCTGCAACAGGACCCCGTCGCTTGGATCCGACTTGATCGGGGACTTCCGCCACACGTCCAGACCACCAGCTGGCGTTGCCTCCTCTCTCAAGGTCTCGCCGTCGCATGGATCCGGCTCGATCGTGGCCACCGCCTTCCCTCCACCGCTATCTGGCCGTCCCGCTCAGAGGCCCGACGCCGGAGTTCTCCACCCTCGCCCCGCTGCCGTCTGAGTCAACGCCCCCCTCGTCCATCGCCTGCTGCCGAACGCCGCGCCATCCGTGGTCGAGATCGAGCAGCCGATCACTGCAAACCCCGACCACCGCCTCCCGTTGCCGCTGCCCAAATCCGGATCATGCGGCAACCCGCCTAGCGCCCCCTTATGGTGACACCCTCTCCCCGGCTTTCCATCGACCTGCCACTTCTGCCCGAAATGGGTCGAGGGGGTCTGGACGGATCGACCTGCCTTAGAACAGCCCTGCATGGGGTATGTCTGGTCCGAAACTGGACGGCAGGAAGTGGCCTACAATGGGCCCGAGTGAGGTTTTCGGGGCTTGAGATAAACTAATATATTAAAAAATTAATTAATTTAATTTAATTTTAGTATTAAATTAAATTAATTAAATTTATTTTTTGGTTTGAAATTAATAATATTTTAATAGTCCGAAAAATTAATTAAATCTTAGTATTAAATTAATTCATTTTTGGGAATTAAAGTTAAATTAATGAAGAGACCGAATAAAATATAATTAAATTTAATGCAATTTAATTTTTATCGCGCGTTTATTTTTATACTGACTGGTCTTGAGCTGGTGACCGTGCCTTTTTATGTTTGGGTTAATTGCGTTAATTATTTATTATATGCATGTGATGATTATAATAAATAAGTAATTAAATGACGGTCTGCACATCGTCTTTTTGTTCAATATGTATAAGAGTTTGTGTGTTCAATTTATTTATTGTATATTGCACCCCTATACCACCTCGCCTACGCGTGAGTATATTTGTACATTAGATGATGACGCTCTAAGACGCGGATCCCGTCAAGACGAGGTGGTGCACCAGACGAGAGGTATATACACTGGATTGGGGGAGAGCTGCAATACAAGTCAAGTCTCGACTCAGGTTTGTTACCCCCTCGGTCACAGTTGATCCGTTAAAATTTAAAATGGATCAATCAATATTAGACGCTCAAGACCAGTAGGGTAAAACTATTTCCCTTATGCATTGTTTGTTATTTTATGCATGTTTACTGCGAGATCACATAAAATAATAAACAAGAAAAAATGTAAAAGGATGTGATGTATGTTTTTCTGTTAATGCATGTTCAATTGTGAGCGTAAGAATATAGTTTGAACATATTTAATAGAAATAGATTACATTCATCAAGAAATAATAAAATCTCTCAAAGATATATTAAGTCGTAATGTCTTTTGTTGCTCAAATTTGAACAGAACCGGGTGTTTGGGGTGCTTGTCAGCCATAATTGAGAGTGCCTCATACTACCGGGGAGTTCTTATGAGAGTAATGAGTTGATTTAACTAAAGTTGGTAGAAAAGGAGCAGTCATAGCTAACTTGATATCACTTTATAGGCAAAGTGTTGAGGGAATCATGATTATGATTTCGATAAGCTGAGACTTTACTGAACAGATCAAGGAATCGCGAGTTAATGCGGTTGGTCATCCTAGTGTCTACCTTGGAACTCTTCGAGTAATGGCGTAGTCATAGATTGTTGACTATGAGGGGAGGTTTCAGGGATTCTTGTCACTAGAATATTCAAGCGACAGAGTATTCCGAATCTAATAGTGAGGTTAATTGAGGTTCAATAAAATAGTGTGAGACATTTAATGATTTAATAATTAATTAATCAAAATGTCTAAAAGGTAATCAAGATAAAGTACTGGCTGCTAAATTTATTTGTTGTAGATAAAAAAAATGGCAATCACCAACACCACCGAAACATTATCACCATGATCCATATTGGATGAAGAAAACATCCTGATCAGTTATAACTTCCAATAGTGGTACAAGAGCTTGTGCATAGTACTACGCCAAGAAAGGAAACTTTATGTGCTGAAGTCCTCACTTCCTGCTGAGCCTCCTCAGGTAGCAAGCAATGAAGATAAAGACAAATAGAAAAAACATGTAGATGATGCACAAGATGTACAATGCATCATGTTGTCATTCATGTCCAGTCAATTACAGAAAATGCATGAGGATGAAGATGCCTACAAGATGCTTACTCATCTCCAGCAGTTTTATCAAAAGAGAACAATGTAAGAAAGACATGAGATATCTAGTGTATTGTATAGGTACAGACTAGCAGAAGAGTGTCAAGAAGGACCTCATGTACTCAAGATGATTGGGTACATTGAGAGGCTTGAAGCCCTTGGATTCAAGTTGAACCAAGAACTAGTAACTGATCTCATTCTTTCCTTTTTATAGTCAAGCTTCTTGACATTCATTGTTAACTACAATATGAATAACATGACAAAGTCGCTCCCAAATCTTTTGGATTTAGTTCGCCAAGTTGATGAGGATATGAAAAATACAAATTCTTTAGTCCTTATGGTGAACAAGAGGAGGAAGAGAAAGACTAAGGGGGTCTAAGGCTAAGTCCAAGCCGAAGACACCAATGCACCGTCCTTCAAAAAAGACAAGGATGCAGAGGCAGGACAATGATCAAGAGGGTGTCTGCTTTCTATATGGCAAGAAAGGCTACTGGAAGAAAAATTACAGAGATGAGAAGAAACAAGACGACGCTTCTACTTTAGGTATTTTTTTCATTGAATGAAATCTTTCATTATCTATAAGTTGGATATCATATACGTTATGTGGTTCACACATTTGTATTCACATACAGAAACCAAGTAGATTTAAGAAGATTGCAAAAGACGAAGTGGATCTCTGAGCTGCAAATAGTGTGATTCTAGCAGCTTTGTCTGTGAGAGATTATCATTTGACTTTTCATAGTGGTTTTGTTCTTGTATGAAGTAATTTTTATTACGTTCCTTCAGTTACCAGAAACATAATCTCAGTGTCAAGTCTGGACACTATGAGGTTTTATTTCAAGTTTGGAAATAAATGTTTTCTTTTTTACAAGGATAACATGTGTAATGGTATGACACATATTAATAATGGTTTACATATACTTGAACTCAAAAACCCGGTAATGAAAATCAATGAAAAAGCCCACAAGCATGACTCTTATAACACCCACCTATGACACTTCAGGCTTGATCATGTAAATGAGAAGTGATTATAGAAATTGCATCAAATAAGGTATTTAGAATCAGTTGAGTTAAAACCCTTGGATGTATGTCATCCTTGTTTACAAGGTAAAATGACCAAAAAACCCTTTTCTGGGAAGGGAGAAAGTGCCGCTGAATTACTAAAATTAATTCATAGTAACGTATGTGGTCTATTTCTAGTAGAGGCAAGAGGTGAGTTTTCGCACTTCATTACTTTTACTGATGACTATAGTAGGTATGATTATATCTACTTAATGCGTTATAAGCCAGATTCCTTTCAGATGTTTAAGGAATATCAACATGAAGTAGAAAACCAACTTGGTAAGAAGATTAAGGCACTCCACTCAGACTGAGATGAAGAGTATCTTAACTAAGTTTTCATTGAACACTTAAAGGAGTGTGAGATAGTATCCCAACTCACTCATCCTTATACACCATAATGGAATGATGTTAGTGAAAGTAGGAATAAGACATTGCTAGACATAGTCAGAACAATGATGAGTCAGAAAACTCTTCTATTATCCTTTTGGGGATACACCTTACAGACATAGACATATACCCTTATACACCATAATGCAATGATGTTAGTGAAAGTAGAAATAAGACCTTGCTAGACATAGTCAGATCAATGATGAGTCAGACAACTCTTCTATTATCCTTTTGGGGATACACCTTGCAGACATCGACATATACCCTTAATCGAGTACCAAATAAAGCTATAGATGAGATTCCATATGAGTTTTGGTTTGGAAGGAAACCTAGTCTGTCACACATACATGTATGCAAGGATTGTTTCAAGACTATACCTAGTGAAAATTGACATCTCGAAGCATGATGTTCATTTTTATAGATCATCCTAAAGAGACAAAAGGATATTACCTATATAACCATTCAGATAAAAAAGTGATTGTGGAAAGACCTGCTACATTTATAGAAAGCGAACACATTTTCAATAGAAATAGTGGGAGAAATATTGACTTCGATGAAGTTGATGCTCCAGATGCACAAGAGTTGGTATGAGAACAATCTTCACAAGAGATAGTGGAAGATGAAGAAGTTCCTAAGACACAAGTACTATGTAGGTCAACTAGAGAGGTTAAAGAACCAGAGCGTTATGGTTTTCTAGTCACCCAGTCAGGTTACACATTACTCCTTGAAAGATGATGAACCTCTAACCTTCATATAAGGAAGCAGTATAAGGCAAGGCTACTACAAAGTGGAAAGGTGCCATGCATTCTAAGATGAAGTCCACTTACCAAAATCAATTTTGGATTTTGATAGACCCTCCAAATGATATAAAACCCATTGGGTGTAAATGGGTATTCAAGAAAAAGCTGAAAATGGATGGTAAGTGTTATATTGGTGTTGCTCGATGCGATTGGATGATGTTGGGCCGAATTCTTGTGGCCTATACTGTGCACCAAGTCACAACTTTGCGGTTTGAGCTTCGCAGTGAGCTTGTTGGGGGTTGCAGGGGGAAACGTGCCCCTGCTCCGGGGGTCAAAGGTCCCCGACCCAAATTTTGGTGCACTATAGCAACTCTGACCAACTATAGAAGAGATGACTGGATGATACCGACATGGCACTACAACGATGCGAAATTTGGAACGACTACTGTAACAGCTCATACTTTAGAGACAACGGTACTATAGCTCCGTGAACTTCTAGCTGCCGACCACTGTAGCACCTTGGACTTGGGTGGCCGCGAAATTATAGTGATGTAGACTTCCAACCACCTTTCACTGTATTACAATGAACTTTCTGTGCGGTTGGTGGAATTGTGCTTCATCTTCTTTATTAGCCCATTTCGGTCTAGGGTTTCTATGTGCTTGAAACTCCGAGACATTCCCTCTAATTTTTTCTCCCAAATCAGAGTGATATTTTATAAGGACCCAACCTTATTACATTATATCATCTTGAATTTAGTCAAGAAAAAACTTACTTTCTCATTGAGGATCTTTTCAAGTTTAGAGCTTTAGAGAATTGGTACATAATACATTCATATCATTACGCATAATACAGAGTGGATACCATAAAAACAACATTCATTTCATCCAAAATATAAAACTTTTCAAATAAAATATGATTTCTTTGACAATTCTTCAAACATTTAACTTGGATTCCTTCTTTGTATTACACATCCTTATAACATGTAAAAATCATTTAAAAACTTGGGATGAGCACAAAAAGCTCAGTAAGGGATATAAAAATAAGGAAAGAATGCATTAGTCCATGAATACTTGTAATGTATGAAATCATTTTCAAAAAGACATACTTGTTATCCATATAAACTTAGATTTTAAAAATTAGGATTTCCATGAGATTTCCACAAAACATATAGAACATAAATAGAACCATAAAGTTATCTTGGGGAATTATGTAATGGCTCGGACCTCTCCGGCCCATTCCTTTGTCAAAAAGAAGGCCATGAAGTGTTCTGGAGGGTAAAATGGACTTTTCCCACACTTTCTAGAATTTTGTAACTACACGCCGTGTAGTGTGAGTACACGCCGTGTACCCCCTCGCCGGGTATACCCCGTGTTGAAGTCCGTGTCCTTTCCGTGTGAAATAAATGAGTACACGCCGTGTATCCCATACTACACACCGTGTAGTCCCTCCTCGCGTACGCGTTACCCTCAAACTGTGTGTTGACCAGTCAACGGCTGTGTGCTGTGTTGGAGCCGTGTCCTTGCCGTGTGAAATAAATGAGTACACACCATGTATCCTATACTACATGCCGTGTAGTCCCTCCCCGCGTACGCGTTACCCTCAAAATGTGTCTTGACCAGTCAACGGCCGCGTGCTGCGTTGAAGGCCGTGTTGGAAGCCACGTGGTGACTGTGTGAAATGGCTGAGTACATGCCATGTACTTTTTTTTCTCACCTATAAAAGGAGGGGTCCTCTCCTCCTTTTCAACTCACTCATCTCCTCCCCATTCCCTCAAGCAGAGCTCTCCCAAGAGACTCGAAGGCTCTTTTCTTCCATAACTTCTTCGTCCGAGCTCCGATTTACGATCCGTCAGCGGACACGGGATCGTAACGACGAGGTGGAACTTCTGAGCTTGGATCGGTTGTCTTCCCTTCGGCCTTTCCTTCCCAGCTTCCACCCGAGGTGGTTTTTCCGGGATTTGACAGAAGCGACGGACGCCGACGAACGTCTTCTAAAGTTGATCCGGGGGAGCGTTGTGATCAGAACCTGTGGAGGTAGGGATCTTACATTTGTCTCTCTAATTTGTGCATCATGCGGGGTGGGTGTCCTCTGGTTTACGTGAAACACAATTGAACCGGTTAAATAAAGATAATAACTGACTTATATAACGTGGATGAGAAGTTTGTGAATGCAGTTACATTATTTATATCCTGTGATATTATGTTGTGAATTGAATGATCTTCTGCCTACTGAAAATCACGATCGTTGGGGGACTTTGCTTGCACAATTAAATTCTGCCCTATCTTTCTAGACCGTTTATGGATGGAAACTTTGCGGAATGTGGAAATTGGTTAATCATGTAAAGTTGGCTGATTAAATGAATAACTGGAACCCTTGTGTGATCACCCCAGTTGAACAAACTGAAATAATAAACATGTGGGTGCTGATTAGGGCTTATTTATGTGAAGGGGGTGTTTTGTGGGTTTTTGTGGATCGGGTGCGCAACGGGGCTGTGGTTGGCTTGGTTGTGGGTTGGTATAAATGCTATGTTGGTGTTGGGAAGCAGGGCTACGATAAATGGTATCAAGTGATGACGTTGTACGTGTTTCGGTGTGTTTTTGGTTATGGTGGTTGGAAGCGGGGCTGCAGGGATGGGTTTGAATGTGGACGAACTATGGGTTGTGAATAATAAATAAAAGTGGAAGAGTAAATGAATGGTGGGGCATGGTAATGGAACGAGAATAATAATCAATGGGGCTGGTTGGTTAATAAGAAAGGACTTGTTTGTGTTCCTTGTGTTTTCCTAAATTGATTTGTGGATGGCAGGGATTTGTTTTTACGAACGATTGATATGGTTGGTTGTGGATAAATGCCCAGTAGATAAGGAACTAATAAACTAATTCTGTTGAAACATGAAAACCTAAATGGGGTTGGGGTTGTTTGTTGTATGCATGCTTCAACATAGCAGTGCCAAGGCACGTGATCAGTTTCTCTATTTAGAAGCCATAGGTTGGGCTATGTGTTTGGTATATATATATATATATATATGTATCTTTGTGTTTTTTTGCACCCCACCCATGTTGAGCACTTAGTTCCGAACACTCCCATTTCATGGGAGATGGTGTTTTCCCCTTAGTTACTCGATCCTTCCTGATCTTTCTTCCATAGGCTGTGATGGCTTGAGGCGACCTTACACCTAAGACTCTTCAGGTAGGTTTCGATTGGGGTGGTATTAGCCCAAGTCTCTTCAGGTAGGTTTACTATTTCCCAAGAATATTCGGGATGAGGCCCAGGTGTGTGCGAGTGGGATATGTGGTTGTGAGGCCCAGGTGTGTGCGGGCGGGATAAATGGTTGTGAGGCCCAGGTGTGTGTGGGTGGGAGATGTGGTTGTGAGGCCCAGGTGTGTGCGGGCAGGACATGTGGTTGTGAGGCCCAGGTGTGTACGGGCGGGAAGAGTGTGGTAGTGTCAGGACGTTCGCCGTTAGGAAGAGCAGCTAACTAATGGGAAAATTGTGCGGGGTACCCAATAATTTTGTTCTTATATACTACTACCTGTTGTTTTGTGGTTTTGGTGAGCGTGGCTGGTGAGGTTGGGTGGATAGAATTCCTTTCTAGGTTTTGGTTTCTTCTGTTGTTCTCACGGGGCATTAGGATGTCTCCCCACTTGTGCAAGATAGATTTAGGTTTCCCTACTGAGTATACTTGTATTCTCACCCTATGTTTACTTTCAGGTTTCTAGGAGGACTACCAGGGCCGTGCGGGACCCTACTAGTCAGGACAGTTGGAGTTTTTGCAGTTTCTGTACTCTTGTTTCTTTTGGTATTGTACTTTTGAGCTTTCTTGTACTTGTACCTTGTTTTAGAACTATTTAAACATGCATGTGGGATTGGTTTGGGTTTATTTACTTTTCTTTCCTTTCTTTTTCTTTTGGTGTTTGACTCATCCTATTTCCAGATCTTAAATAAATAAAAAGGTTAATGCCTCCCATATTGTGAAAAACTCATACCCTTGGTTCTAGTCGCCACTCCGGGGCTTACTGGAGGCGGGACTCGGGGGTCATTATCTCCCTTCCACCATTGCCAGCTCAGGAGGGGCATCTTTGGTGGGAGGGGGTCATGACATAATAGTATCAGAGGTGATGGTTGAGATATAGGATGGAGTTTGGAGTTTAGGAACAGTGAGGATTGAATGAGATGGTAGGGCAATGGTGTTGGCTGATCTAGGTATGTGACATAGGCCAGGGAAGACCGGCTAGGACACGGGATTTTAGGGCCCCCCGTGATCCGATGCAAGGACTCTGAGCCTACCGAATGACCAAGTGAGACTACATTGAATACAGGGTAGAGACCCTAAGGAAGGTACCTACATCATCATGATTGTGTTTTACTTGATTTGGGTGTTCAGGGAAATAAATTGAAATAAAAATGATAAAATTAAACCTTGAGAAATTTTCTTACTACTTGGGCTTAAGAGATCTTTGTTTACCGTACAGCTATGGCACCTAGACGTCGTCCCCGGGTGGCTCAGATAACCGAGACCCAGCAGATTCAGGCGGTCGATCAGTTGAGGATTGACCGAGAGGAGGAAGATAACCAGTGGCAGAAGACTCTCTGTTCTTTCCAGTGACAAACCCTCAAGAATTACGAGGGTAGTACTTCAGATATGGAGATGGAGGGGTGGCTTGAGGAGCTAGGGATCGCTTTTACTTTGATCCGTGATCCGAGGGAGTACTGGGTTCCCCTAGCATTCAGTCAGCTAAGAGGTGCGGCATGTCAGTAGTGGACACTCTACCTTGGAGAGAGGACAGAGGTAGAGGTTCCGTGGGCTGACTTTGAGAAATAATTCTGAGAGGAATTCCTTTATTCCATGATCAAGGCGGAGAAGCGGTAGAAGTTACTCTCCCTCCAGCAGGGGAGTATGTCAGTACGAGAGTTGGGGATCAAGTTCAAGGATCTCCTATGCTTTGCTTCGGATCTCTTTCCAGATGAGGAGTCTTGGGCGAGACGTTTGGAGGAGGCGCTTCGTCCTTCACTCTAGTATGCTGTCACCCCCTTCACCCTTCTGACGTACTTGGCAGTACAGAAGAAGGCAGAGGTTGTAGAGAGGATTCACTCGTAGGGAGGTGCACCACGAGAGGGGATCCAGCCAGGATCGTTGAAGGGGAAGGCAGTTAGTAGCAGGTCTCCTACGATAGGACCTTCCAGGTTTAGGCCAGTAGGGAGTAGGCCTCAATAGTTCCAGTTCAGATCTTCGGGTCCTCATTCCTTTTTCATGAGCCCAGGACCGAAGTGTTTCTCTTGTGGAGGTTTCGGGCACATTCAGAGTCGGTACCCGACCCGAGATCAGCACAGTGGAGGTGGGAAGGTTCATCGCCCGCCTCAGCAGCACCAGTTGCCGGTGAGGCCCTTCCAGCAGTAGCAGGACCCTGCTCCTCTGAGGGCAGACTTTACAGGAGGAGGTCGACCTCAGGGTTCTCCTCAGGAACCTCAACCAGGACGTGGTTGGGGAGGCGGTCGACATCAGAGAGGTAGAGGAGCTGGGCGTGGATAGTTGCACGCAACATAGTTGACAGATCCGACATGACCAGAGGTGGTGCAAGGTACGATTTGTTTGTTCAGCACTCTCGTTTATGCTTTGTTCGATTCAGAAGATTCACACTCCTTTGTTGCACTTGGTCTAGACCATGCTTTAGTTCTAGACGTAGAGAGACTTTCCGTACCCCTGGTGTTGAGTACACCAGTTGGAGGCCAGACCAGCGTATCTTGTGTTTGTCGGGGATGTGGGATAACGTTGGGACCGCATCGATCTAGTGGGGACCTTATTTTGCTACAGATGTAGCCATACGATGTCATCCTAGGCATCGACTGGTTGTTTATGTTAGTGCCGTTATCGACTGCTTTTGGAGAACGATCGTGTTCTTCGATGAGGATGGGCAGCGTGTATTTTTTGTTGGCGAGAGGAGCTATCAGGTGGGAAGTCGGCATGTGAAGCCTCTCCTTTCCTTGTTATGTGGGTTATCAGTGGTTTCAACTGATACAAAGATTATGGATGTCCCAGAGGTTATTGGGGAGTTCCTCGATGTCTTTCCCGAGGAGGTTGTGACTCTACCCCCCTGACGTGACGTTGAGTTCGGGATAGACTTACAACCTGGTGCCTGTCCGATTTTGATGGCCCCTTATCGGATTACACCTTCGGAGTTGCGGGAGTTGCGGATTCAGATTGACGATCTGATGGAGAAGGGTTTTGTTCGAACCAGCGTGTCGCCATGGGGTGCTCCAGTTTTTTTCGTGAAGAAGGCAGATGGTGGTCTCAGGCTATGCATAGACTACCGAAGGTTGAATCAGGTAACGGTCAAGAACCGTTACCCCCTTCCAAGGATAGATGATCTCTTCAACCAGCTGAGGGGAGCAGGTTGGTTTTCTAAGATTGATCTACGATCTGGGTATCATCAGCTGAGAGTAAAGGACAGTGACATCTCGAAGACGACTTTCAGGTGCAGGTATGGACACTTCGAGTTTGTAGTGATGCCGTTTGGAGTTACAAATGCACCAGCTGTGTTCATGGGACTTATGAACCTGGTCTTTCGAGAGTTTCTGGACCATTTTGTCATTGTGTTTATCGATGAAATCCTGATCTACTCAAGATCAGAGGAGGAGCACATTGAGCATCTCAGGGCAGTCTTGGAAGTCCTTCGACACCACCAACTTTATGGGAAATTGACGAAGTGTAAGTTCTTGACACAAGAAGTACACTTCCTTGGGCACGTGGTGTCTCAGCATGGAGTGTCAGTGGACCCATCGAAGGTAGAGGCCTTTGTTTCTTGGGCGGCACCCAAGAGCGTGGCAGAAGTTCATAGTTTTCTGGGGCTAGCAGGTTATTATCAGAGGTTTGTTTTTGACTTCTCTCAAGTTGCTGCTCCATTGATGGCTTTGAATAGGAAGAACCAGGTCTTCCTATGGAGTGAGCAGTGCCAGGAAGCTTTAGACTACCTGAAGGAGAAGTTGGTCAGTGCTCCCGTACTCAGGTTTCCAGAGGAAGGGTTGTTGTACGAGGTGTTTTGTGATACTTCTGGCCTTGGATTGGGGTGCGTACTGATGCATAAGAAGGGTGTGATCTGTTATGGGTCTAGGCAGTTGCGCCCTCACGGGCGTAACTATTCCACCCATGACCTAGAGCTTGCAGTAGTAGTGTTCGCACTAAGATTGTGGCGACATTACCTCTTTGGGGAGCACTTTGTGGTCTTCTCAGATCACAAGAGTTTACGTTATATCTTCTCCCAGCGTGACCTGAACTTACGGCAGCGGAGATGGGTTGAGTTTCTCCAAGACTATGACTTCGAGATGTATTACACTGAAGGTAAGGGCAATGTTGTGGCTGATTCCCTGAGCAGGAAGTCGCATCGGGAAGTGGTTCAGGAATCCACTGATGACTGGAGAGCGATGGGAGAGTTGGCTGCCTTGCACTTGGATGAAAGGGTAGAAGGTGTTAGAGGCTGTTTGTTTCAGATGAAAGTGAAGTCCTCCTTATTGCAGCAGGTGGAAGAGTTTCAGTGGGGGGGGGACTCCGTGGTGGAAGTAATGCGGGATCATGTTGATCAGGGAAATGATCCAGAAGGATGGTCAGAGGACAGCTGACATAGGATGCTTTTCCATGGAAGGTTTTTTGTTCCAGAGGCGATGCATGAGGGAGTTCTCCGTGAGTTCCATAGATCAGCCTTGGCGGTACATTCTAGAGTTTAAAAAATGTATCGAGGCCTGAGGGAACAATTTTGGTGGCCCGAGTTGAAATGGGCAGTGGCGGATTTTGTGGCTAAGTGCCTAGTGTGTCAGCAAGTGAAGGCTGAACACCGTGTTCCCAGTGGTTTGTTGCATCCTTTATATGTCCCCGAGTGGAAATGGGATGACATCTCAATGGACTTCGTCACAGGACTACCCAGAGCTCAGGGTGGTTATGATGCTATCTGGGTAGTGGTGGATCGATTGACGAAATCAGCTCACTTATTAGCAATTAAGGAGTCAGGCCCAATGAGTACCTTATCACAGAGGTACGTAGACGAGGTGGTGTGTTTTCATGGAGTTCCAAAGACTATCGTCTCAGATCGGTATAATCGGTTTACCTCACGAGTCTGGAGGGGGTTACAACATGATTTTGGCACCCAGCTACACCTTAGCACTACTTTCCACCCCCATACTGATGGGCAGACAGACCGGACTATCCAGACATTGGAGGAAATGCTGTGAGCATGTGTTCTGGATTTCGGAGGGTCATGGGTATGACACTTTCCTTTAGTAGAGTTTGCCTACAACAACAGCTTCCAATCTACTATTGGCATGGCACCGTTTGAGGCTTTGTATGGAAGACCATTTCGTTCACCCATTTGCTGGGCAGAGGTTGGTGAGAAAGGAGCTCTTGGGCCAGAGGTAGTATAGAGAACCACAGAGAAAGTCCAGCTTGTGTGTGAGAGGATGAAAGCGGCTCAGGACCAACAGAAGTCTTATGCTGATCTTCGGAGGAGGCCCTTGAAGTTCAAGGTGGGAGATCATGTGTTATTGAAGGTTTCCCCTCAACGGGGGCAACCGAGATTTGGGAAAGGGAGTAAGCTCTCCCCTAGGTTCATTGGACCTTTCAAGGTGCTGAGGCGAGTCGGCGAGGTGGCATATCAGCTTTCCCTACCACCTCAGTTGGATAAGGTTCATGATGTCTTCCATGTCTCCCAGCTTCGTTGGTACTTGCACGATGACTCTCACTTTATCGACTGGGGAGAGTTAGATATGGGAGATGACGGGAATTCAAGGAGCGACCAGTTAGAATCGAGGATCGTAAAGAGAAGGTGCTCCGTGGATGAACCATTCCCTTGGTTCATGTGTTGTTGAGGCATGGCGGCCTCGAGGAGAGCACTTGGGAGCAGGAGGCTCAGATGCATGCTCAGTACCCGGAGTTGTTTTGACTTGTGTTTTGCTTTGTTCTTCTGATCTTGTTTTGATGTTATACTCTGTACCTTTTATTTATGGAATGCTTGGATTGTCGGTTGTGATACTTTTGTTTCCTTGTTCTCTGGGAGTGTGTAGCATGTCCAGATGTGTGGGGAAAAGGAAAAAACCTGATCCTTAATCGAGACGCATTAATGCGGATGCGATTGAACCCGTGCGGGCAAGTCAGTGCCGCATAAAGCAGATAATATCTCGACATAGGAGAAGGAATTTCCCCAAACCATGTGTTTGGGCAGTGTGTTGGTTATATGGTGTTTGGGGTAGTGCAAATTGAAAAAAATCCTAATGTATGGAAGTGGGAAGACCCAATTATTAATCGATACACATTAATGCAGATGCAATTGAACCCGTGCGGGCGATTCAGTGCCGCCTAAAGCGGATAATATCTCGACATAGGAGAAGGAATTCCTAACACATATGATTAGGGTTGTTAGATGGGTTTCTATTATAATGAGATCCCTAAGAGGTATCTTGTTGGGTTCCTCTGGGTTGGATTTTGAATTCTCGGGGACGAGAATGTTTTAAGAGGTATTTGATGTAATGGCCTAAACCTCTCCAGCTCATTCCTTTTTCAAAAATAAGGTCATGAAGTGTTCTGGAGGGTAAAATGGACTTTTCCCACACTTTCCAGAATTTTGTAACTACACGCCGTGTAGTGTGAGTACACGCTGTGTACCCCCTCGCCGGGTATACCCCGTGTTGAAGGCCGTGTCCTTGCCGTGTGAAATAAATGAGCACACGCCGTGTATCCCATACTACACGCCGTGTAGTCCCTCCCCGCGTACGTGTTACCCTCAAACCGTGTGTTGACCAGTCAACGGCCGTGTGCCATGTTGGAGCCGTGTCCTTGCCATGTGAAATAAATGAGTACACTCCATGTATCCCATACTACACTCCGTGTAGTCCCTTCCCGCGTACGCGTTACCCTCAAACCGTGTGTTGACCAGTCAACGGCCGCGTGCCGCGTTGAAGGCCGTGTTGGAAGCCGCGTGGTGACCGTGTGAAATGGACAAGTACACGCCGTGTACTTTTGTTTTTCTCGCCTATAAAAGGAGGGGTCCTCTCCTCCTTTTCAAATCACTCCTCTCCTCCCCATTCCCTCGAGCAGAGATCTCCCAAGAGACTCGAAGGCTCTTTTCTTCAATAACTTCTTCGTCCAAGCTCCGATTTACGATCCGTCAGTGGCCACGGGATTGTAACAACGAGGTGGAATTTCTAAACTTGGATATGTTGTCTTCCCTTTGGTATTTACTTCCCATATTCCACCCAAGGAGGTTTTTCCGGGATTTGACAGAAGCGATGGATGTCAACGAACGTCTACTAAAGTTGATCTGGGGGAGCGTTGTGATCAGAACCTGTGAAGGTAGGGACCTTACCTTCGTCTCTCTAATTTGTGCATCATGCGGGGTGAGTGTCCTCTTGTTTACGTGAAACACAATTGAACCAGTTTAATAAAGATAATAACTGGCTTATATAACGGGGATGTGAAGTTTGTGAATGCAGTTACATTATTTATATCCTGTGATATTATGTTGTGAATTGAATGAGCTTCTGCCTACTGAAAATCACGGTCGTTGGGGGCCTTTTCTTGCGCAATTAAATGATGCCCTATATTTCTAGACCATTTATGGATGGAAAATTTGTGGAATGTGGAAATTGGTTAATCACGTAAAGTTGGATAATTAAATGAATAACTGGAACCCTTGTGTGATCACCCCGGTTGAACAAACTGAAATAATAAACATGTGGGTGCTGATTAGGGTTTATTTATGTGAAGGGGGTGTTTTGTGGGTTGTTGTGGATTGGGTGGGCAGCGAGGCTGTGGTTGGCTTGGTTTTGGGTTGGTATAAATGCTATGTTGGTGTTGGGAATCAGGGATGCAATAAATGGTATCAAGGGATGATGTTGTATGAGTTTCAGTGTATTTGTGGTTATGGTGGTTGGAAGCGGGGCTATAGGGATGGGTTTGAATGTGGACGAACTATGGGTTGTGAATAATAAATAAAAGTGGAAGAGTAAATGAATGGTGGGGCATGGTAATGGAACGAGAATAATAATCAATGGGGCTGGTTGGTTAATAAGAAGGGACTTGTTTGTGTTGCTTGTGTTTTCCTAACTTGATTTGTGGATGGCAGGTATATGTTTTTACGAACGATTGATATGGTTGGTTGTGGATAAATTCCCAGTAGATAAGGAACTAATAAACTAATTCTATTGAAACATGAAAACCTAAATGGGGTTGGGGTTGTTTGTTGTATGCATGCTTCGACATAGCAGTGCTGAGGGAAGTGCTCAGTTTCTCTGTTTAGAAGCCATAGGTTGGGATGTGTGTTTGGTATATATATATATATATATGTATCTTTGTGTTTTGTCGCACCCCACCCATGTTGATCACTTAGTTCCGAACACTCCCATTTCATGGGAGAGGGTGTTTTACCCTTAGTTACTAGCTCCTTCATGCTCCTTCTTCCATAGGCTATGATGGATTTAGGCGACCTTACACCTAAGACTCTTCAGGTAGGTTTTGATTGGGGTGGTATTAGCCCAAGTCTCTTCGGGCAGGTTTACTATTTCCCAAGAATCTTCGGGATGAATCCTAGGTGTGTGCGGGCGGGATATGCGGTTGTGAGGCCCAGGTGTGTGCGGGCGGGGTACGTGGTTGTGAGGCCCAGGTGTGTGCGGGCGGGATATGTGGTTGTGAGGACCATGTGTGTGTGGGTGGGACATGTGGTTGTGAGGCCCAGGTGTGTACGGGCGGGAAGAGTGTGGTAGCGCCAGGACGTTCGCCATTAGGAAGAGCAGCTTACTAATGGGAAAGTGGTGCGGGGTACCCAATACTTTTGTTCTTATATACTACTACATGTTGTTTTGTGTTTTTGGTGAGCGTGGCTGGTGAGGTTGGGTGGATATAATTCCTTGCTAGGTTTTGGTTTCTTTGTTTGTTCTCACAGGACATTAGGATGTCTCCCCACTTGTGCACGAGAGATTTAGTTTTCCCTACTGAGTATAATTGTATGCTCACCCTACGTTTACTTTCAGGTTTCCAGGAGGACTACCAGGGCCGTGCGGGACCCTACTAGTCGGTCCAGTTGGAGTTGTTGCAGTTGTTGTACTCTTGTTTCTTTTTGTATTGTACTTTTGAGCTTTCTTGTACTTGTACCTTATTTCGGAACTATTTAAACATGCATGTGGGATTGGTTTGGGTTTATTTACTTGTATTTCCTTTCTTTTTCTTTTTGTGTTTGACTCATCCTATTTCCCGATCTTAAATAAATAAAAAGGGTAATGCCTCCCATATTGTGAAAAACTCATACCCTTGGTGCTAGTCGCCACTCCGGGGCCTACTGGAGGTGGGACTCGGGGGTCATTATCTCCCTTCCACCATTGCCAGCTCAGGAGGGGCATCTTTGGTGGGAGGGGGTCATGACACATTACTTATATAAACTTGTAACCCTCTCAGCTACCTTATAATTTGTAACCCTCACGACTACCTTACAATTTGTGTAACCATCGCAGTTACACTTGGAGTAATCATACGACCGACCTCCAAATTACACATATCCAATGCATTAGAGGGAGATATAGGTCCCACCCTTCATAATAAATAATTCCCAAGAACCAAAACATAATCATACAACATGAATAATTCTATAAAAACGTTGCTTTTGAATTTTGTAAAACAAAATTTTAAAAGAGAATTTTAAAATAAAACCCCCTTAAAAATATCATATAATTCAAGTGAGACTTATGTAAATACAGATAACTCAAAATAATATAAACAAAATTCATCACACAAACATTTTTAATACCACATAAATAATGATGTAGAAGGTTAACCCAAAGAATGAAAATCGAGTTAAGAACTCCCTTACCTCAGGTTTGTCTTTCTTCAAACTTGTTTAAACCTCCTGTATAATGGCTAAAGAGTATTATTAGTATTTTACAGAAACATGTTCATGTTTATAAAATCTTATATGATCATTTCATAACATCATTTCATCCTTTAATTATTAGTATTTTTTTTCCTTCTATTATTTTTGGGTGCGCTCTTTACACGATTTTCATGATCGGTTCATGATGGATATTCTTGTCGATTGGAAGTGAAACTCCAGAATTGGAATAGAGTGTTATTTAAATTTTTCTATAACCATAAATTATACCATTTATCATTTTTAATTCTTACATGAGGATGATTCATAAATTAAAACATTATTGATATTTGTTTAAGTCATTTTGGCGATTCTTCGATCGTAATGAAATCATTTTGTTTTATAAATTAATAACATGTGAACAAAATGATTCCAGAACATTATAAAAGTTATAATACATAAATTATAATATTGTTCAACCATAAAAATGGTTTCATGACCAGTCTTGAAGGAAGTAAAAGAAATTAAAATCACATCGTCCACGATGTCGGTAAATCGACACATCAGGGACAATGTTTTAATTTATTGAATAAGTGGGAGTGGAGAAGAAGTATAATGGAGAATCTTTCATAAACATGATGAAATAAAAAATATGTAAGATACTGGATCCTTCATGCCTCTTAGATAAAGGGAGGTGAGGAAATAATAAGAAAATAAAGGAACTCGAAATAAAAGAAAAGTTGAGAAATCCCTTACGAAAATTCGGCTTCCCAACGACATCACTTAAACTTTCATAAAATATTTTGATGAGAGAAAAGGGGTCTTTCATAATTATTACATAATATGGGTAGTAAGGGTATATGGAATTACATATCCCAATATAATACATAGGAAATTAAAAAGAATAACATAATGTGAAATCTTGAAAAAGGGAAGGGTGGTGGATTCCCTTACCCTGTAGAGTAACTCCTAAAACATGAAGGTTGAGACCTTGGGGGCTTGAGGACACATTGGAAGGACTAATAGGGAGATAATAGGACCAGATATTTGTTGAGGAGGAATTTTGAATGAATGTAATGAAGGAACAGGTTGGTATTTATAGCAAAAGTGAGAGAATATTTTATTAATTTTCAAGGGACACCTCATTAGTGGTATTTGAAAAACCATGAGATTGCCCATGGTATTTTCCCATGATATTTTCCACTTGGTACATCTCATAACATATCTTATTGTACACAAGTCGACCAGAATTATTACATCATTATTACATAATTAATGATGTCATTAAATGCACCGAAACACAAAATGTATTTTTTATTATTCACTGAAAATTCAACCATTTTAGAAAAATCCCAAAAATTCACTTACCATTTTTCAATGTGTAGAATTCAAAAATGAACTCCATTTTTTGAAAATAATTTTTCAAATACTATTAATTTAATTTTTAAATAAAATCTTACTTTATTAAAAAATTAACAATTTTAATTCTATAACTGCTTTTATATCACATTGACAAATTAACAAAGATGTCATTATCTTAAAGCCTTAAGAAAATAAAATATTAATACAATTTACTATTCATTAGGGTCATATCACTATTCATATTAATATCCATAAGGGTATGTTACTATTCACCAAAAATCAATTTTGGTCTATCAGACTCCAAATAACTTACTGAACACAATTGTAGATGAAGGTTTTTTTAAAATTCAAAACACCGAAGCGGAAAAATTATGTTTAAAGACTATTTATAAATATCTAATTAAAACAAAGTTTCATGCATTTCAAAATATTTTTAAAACCTTGGGGTTTTAAATTATCCTCACCTTCTAGAAATTGCGTCCTTGCAATTTTATTTACTTTTTAAACAAGTGAGGTTACCTTTCCCTCATAGCATTTTCAGACTCCCATGTTGCTTCTTCAATCACATGGTTTCTATACAAAATCTTTACTTGGTGGATTACCTTATTCCTCAATACCTGTTTCCTTTGATTAAGAATCTGAACTGATTTCTCTTCATAAGAAAGGTTCTCTTGCAGCTGAACTACTTCTGGGCTCAAGACATGAGTTGAATCTAACACATACTTTCTCAACATCGAAAAATGAAAATTATTGTGTACCTAAGACAAACTCAGAGGCAAAGATACTCGGTATGCAACTGGTCCAACTTTCTCCAGGATTTCAAAAGGACTGATGAACCATGGACTTAA
Source organism: Viscum album (assembly GCA_963277665.1). Taxonomy (NCBI): domain Eukaryota; kingdom Viridiplantae; phylum Streptophyta; class Magnoliopsida; order Santalales; family Viscaceae; genus Viscum; species Viscum album. The sequence continues at coordinate 954,568,653 of OY728145.1, forward strand.
CTTTACTTTCTTACCAAAACGGATCACACTTTTCCAAGGAGTGATTTTAAGGAAAACATGGTCACCTACCTCGAAAGAGAAGTTTTTTCTTATTTTATCTATATAAATTTTCTGCCAGCTCTGATCTTTCCTCATGTGCTGCTGGATCATCTTCACTTTATTAGACACTTCCTCTACTAATTCTGGCCCCATCAACTTTCTTTCACCGACTTCATCTCAAAATGCTAGAGTCCGACACCGCTTCCCATACAATACCTCAAAAGGTGCCATCTATATACAGGAATGAAAACTGTTATTATAAGAAAACTCAACTAAAGAGAGATATTGATCCCAAATTCCCTAGTAGTCCATTGAACAAGCTCGAAGCATATCCTACAAAGTCTGAATTGTTCATTCTGACTGCCCATCTGATTGAGGATGAAAAGCTGTACTGAAATTTAATTCTGTATCCAACAACTTCTGAAGGCCCTTACAAAATTTAGAAGTGAACTTAAGATCCTAGTCAGATACAATTAAAAGAGTAACTCCATGTAACCTAAAAATACCTTTGAGGTACAATCAAGAAAGCTGATCCAACAAAATTGTATCTCAAATAGAAATAAAATGTGCAGATTTTGTCAGCCGATCAACAATAACCCAAATCGTACTGTTACCTAGAGATGTATTTGGTAGTCCCACCACAAAGTCCATGGATGCATTTTTCCATTTCCACTCTAGCATTGGAAAATTATGAAGCATCCCCTTCGGTAACTGCCGCTCTACTTTAACCTGTTGACATGTCAAACATTTCATAGTAAATTCTGCAATATCCATTTTCATTCCATCCCACCAGTAATAATTCCGAAGGTCTCTATACATTTTAATACTGCCAGGATGGACTAAAAATGGAGAACTATGAGTTTCACACAACAAATCTTTCTTTAACTGGGAATCATAAGGCACACACAACCTTTTACCAAATCTTAAAACACAATCTTTATCAAGGTTAAATTCTGGAAACTTACCAATTTTTACAAATTATACCTTTTTATGTAGCTCACGGTCTTCCTTATAAGCTCGTTTAATTCTGTATGATAATGATGAATACACTGAAACCTAAAAAAAACAGAGGTATTTCTTACACCAACAACTTCTAAGCCAAAATTCATCAAATCATTAATCAAGGGATCATGTTATAAACATAATATGGTTAATGACGCATGATGTTTTTGACTCAAGGCATCCTCCACTTTGTTTTCTTTTCCTAGATGGTAATTGATCGTGTAGTTATAACCCTTTATCAGTTCAAGCCATCTTATCTGCCTCATGATTAATTCCTTCTGAGTGAATACATACCTCAGACTTTTATGGTCAGTATATATTTGACATCTAGTTCTGTATAAATGATGCCTCCAAATTTTCAAATCAAAAACCACAACTTACAATTCCAAATCATGTGTGGGATAATTTAACTCATGAGGTTTTAGTTGTCTTGAAGCATAAGAAATTACCTGATCATTCTGCATTAGAACACAACCAAGTCCCTTCAATGAAGAATCACTATAGATGACAAACTCACCATTTTTGGGAAGGCAAGGTCAAAACCGGAGCATTCACCAATCTCTTCTTCAGTTCCTGAAAACAAACATCACATTTTTCTGTCTAAATAAATTTAACCCCTTTTCGCCTTAACTTGGTTATCGGTCTAGATAACCGTGCAAAGTTTTTAGCAAACCGTCGGTAATAACATTCCAATCTAATAAAACTATGAATCTTCATAACATTTGCGGGTCTTGATTATTCATCAACCACTTTTGTTTTGTAAGGATCAACTGTTATTCCATCCTTATTTACAATATTCCCAAGAAAATAAATCTGTTGCAACTAAAAATCACACTTTCTGAATTTTCCATACAATTTCTCTTTCTTTAAGGTTTGTAAAACAACCCTTAGATGTTTTTCATACTCCTATTTATTCTTAGAAAATACCAGAATGTCATCAATAAACACAACCACAAACTTATCCAAGAACTCATGAAATATTCTATTCATAAGATTCATGAATACAACAGGTGAATTAGTTAACCCAAATGACATAACAACACATTCATAATGTCCATATCTAGTAAGAAAGGCTATTTTTGGGATGTCATCCTCCTTCACTTTCAGCTGATGGTATCCGGATCTCAAGTCAATCGTGGAAAAGTACTGAGCTCTCTGGAGTTGATCAAACAAGTCATCGATATGAGGTAAAGAATACTTGTTTTTAATAGTGATGTTATTCAAATCTCTATAATCAATGCATAGTCTCATGGAACCATCTTTCTTTTTAACGAAAAAATAGGATCACCCCATGGTGAAGTTCTAGGACAAATGAATCTTTTATCAAGAAAATCCTGCAATTGATTTTTCAATTCAAGAAGTTCTATTTGAGCCATATGATGTGGGGGTTTTGAAATTGGCTTAGCATCAGAAACTAAGTCAATTGTAAATTTGACTTCCCGATCAGGTATGACACCAAGTAACTCATCAGGAAAAACATCAAGGTATTCATTTACCACTGATACATAATTAAAATAGATTGTTCCCTTATTTTCAACAATATAAGCCAAATAACTTTCATTTCCATATTCCAACAGTTTCTCAGCTTCCTGATATGTTATCAATTGTATGGGTTTGTTCTTGTATACAAAATGAAACTCTTTCTGAAAAACAACTTCTTTAGCTCTACAATCAGTCTTAGCATGATAAACAGAAAGCCAATCCATTCCCAGAATTAAATCAAACTCTACTAAGAAAAAAACAACAAGGTTTACAGGTAATGTCTTTCCACAGAACACAATAGAAAGATTCTAATAATTTCTATTTGATATAATACCCCCTGGTGTTTTAATAAAAAGTTCTGGTCTCATTTGTTGAGGTGATATTTTCAATTTACCAAAAAATTCCTTAAAAATAAAGGAATGTGTAGACCCCATATCAAACAAACCTTTAACAAAATCTGAGTAAACAAACAAATTACCTGATACAACTTCATTGGATGACCCGACATCTACTGACGTAGTTGCAAAGGATCTCACTACACCTTTCTGATTATAGTCTGGCTTCTTTGTATCATTTGGAGTCTGGCTTCTTTGTATCATTTGGATCTCTCTTTGGTCAGACATTTTCATAATGACCCATCTCACCACATTTAAAACACTTAACAGCTTTCTTATCAGGATTAGTCTTAGGATCATTTTCATTACAATCTCAGGCCATATTTCCAAACTTACCACATCAAAAACACTTCCCAGTTTTAGTAAGGCATTCCCCTGGGTTCTTTTTTCCACACTTTTTACAAACTATAAACTAGATTTTCTTACCATCATATTTATTTGGTTGATTCTTACCCATCGCTTTTCATCTGGACCTCTTCTTCTCCTTGTTTCCAAAATGAACATGATCATTATCAAATTCCATCTCTACCCTCTCTACACATCGGACAAGTTTCTCATAAATTTTGACTTCATGGGAGGCCAATGCCCTTCGATACCTTGGATTCAGTCCTGAGTAAAATTGGTTGATTTTTCTATCAAGATCCATAATAAGATTTGGAGCATACCTCGCCAGTCGGGTGAAGTTAACTTCATACACAACCACTAAATCTTCCTCTTTTTTGCTTCAATTCAAGGAATTTATTCTCCATCCTAAGTCACACCACCTTAGGAAAATATTTTCAAGGAAAAGACATTTAAATTCATCCCACTATAAGGAATCAACATTCTCTCTATCCCTGATATTCTTGACCATTGACCACCACTAATCAGCTTCACCTTCAAAAATGATAAATGAAAAGACTTACGTTTTGATTATATGAACATCCCATAACATCTAATATATTTTCAATGACTTTAATCCATCCTTCAGTTGCTACTGGATCAGAAGATCCATTGAAAATAGGAGGGTGTTGTCTCATAAAATGTTCCACTATTGTCATGTTTTGTTGTGGTACCTCTGGTTGTTCTCTTACATGGATGCCACCACCATTTATTACATGCATAAGCTGATCCATTACTGTCACAAACTGCTCAGTTCCAATCCCTACCATTCCGGGCTATATATTCGGAAGGATATCATTCTGTCGGTGCCTCTCCTCTTCAACTTCCCTATTTCTTCTGCGGACAACCATTATGAAAAAACATATCTTAGTCAAAGAAACATGATAATATTTAAATGATATAAAATTTCAAATTAATCATAGAGTAAAAATCATTTACGGTATTCTATTAATGTCACCCTAACCCCTAAAGTTATCTAAACCATCATCTGATACCAACTATGAGGAACCAGCCTTATTATATTACATAATCTTGAATTTAGTCAAGAAAACATTTCCTTTATCATTGAGGATCTTTTCAAGTTTAAATATTTAGAGAATTGTAACATAATACATTTACATCATTACACATAATATAGAGTGTATACCATAAAAACAACATTCATTTCATCCAAAATATAAAACTTTTCATGTAAAACATGATTTCTTTGGAGAATATTCAAACATTTAACTTAGATTTTTTCTTTGTCTTACACATCCTTATAATCTATGAAAATCATTTAAAAACTTGGTACGAGCACAAAAAGTTCATTAAGGGACATAAAAATAAGGAAATAACACATTATTCTATGAATACTTGTAACGTATGAAATCATTTTCAAAAAGACATACTTGTCAGCCATATAAACTTACCTTTTGAAACTTGGGATTTCCATGAGATTTCCAAAAAAAATATAGAACATAAATAGAACCATAAAGGTATATTAGGGTATTTCTTACATAAACTTGTAACCCACTTAGCTACCTTATAATTTGTAACCCTCACAGCTACCTTACAATTTGTGTAACCATCGCAGTTACACTTGGAGTAACCATACGACCGACCTCCAATTTACACATACCCAATGCATTAGAGGGAGATATAGGTCCCAACATCCATCATAAATAATTCTCAAGAACCAGAACATAATCATACAAAATTAATAATTTCATAAAAAACATTTCTTTAGAATTTTTTAAAACATAATTTTAAAAGAGGATTTTAAAATAAAATCCCCTTACAAATATCATATAATTAAAGTGAGACTTAATAGAGTGGATGAAGTATGTATATAAACTGTAAATAAAAATAATTCAACATAATATAAAAATAATTCATCACAAAAACATTTTTAATACCACATAAATAATGATGTAGAAGGTTAACCCAAAGAATGGAAATCGGGTTAAGAACTCCCTTACCTTGGGTTTTTCTTACTTGAAACTTGTTTAAACCTCCTATATAATGGTTAAAAGAGTGTTATTAGTATTTTAAAAAAACATGTTCATGTTTATAACATATTATATGATCATTTCATAACCTCATTTCACCCTTCAATTATTAGTATTTTGTTCATTCCATTGTTTTTAGGTGTGTTCTTTACACGATTTCCATGATCGGTTCATGATGGATATTATTGTTGATTGGAAGTAAAACTATAGAATTGGAATGGAGTGGTATTTACATGTTTCCAGAACCATAAATTATATCATTTATAATTTTAAATTCTTACATGAGGATGATTCATAAGTTAAAACATTATTGATATTTGTTTAGGTCATTTTGGCGATTCTTCGATCGTAAAGAACTCGTTTTGTTTTATAAATTAATAACATGTGTAAAAAATGATTCCAGAACCTTATAAAAGTTATAATACATAAATTATAATATTTTTCAACCATAAAAATGGTTTCATGATGTAACGCCCCGACCCCAGTTACCCAGAGTCGGTGCATTATTACATAACATTGGCATGATCACAAGAAAGATCAAATCTCGAAAGACCGATTGGTTTAGTAGCCTTGGAAACACTAGATATATTCATAAGTTTTACATTACATCATAAAATGAAAAACTACTACAACAACATAATGTTTCCACAGTCCACACTATAATCCCCTCATAATATCCCTGCAGGTCATTCATAACTTACATCTTCACATCCTGGGAAAATAAAACATAGAAAAGGGGTGAGCTCAAATGCCCAGTAAGGATAACAATATAGTGGAACATTAAAAAATAAGCATAAACATTTAAGGCAATGAATTACTAAAACAAAAGCCTTTTAATCTTGAACTTCAAAATAGTATGGCAAAAGTAAAATGAAATAATGCCATTTACTTGTTCAAATGGATATTCTACTAATCGAATAATCACATGCAATATCAATAACCACTTTCATAATGTTGGAATGCATAATGTCAAACGTTAATTTCATTGTCTAGGCCTCATCCCAAGACCTAGGGGTTACTTCTAACCGGAACCCAACCCGGAGTGCCTCTAATAACCGGACACCAACCCGGAGTGCCTCTAATAACCGGACACCAACCCGGAGTACCTCTAATAACCGGAGACCAAACCGGAGGGCTTACTTTTACCAGTCCCTAACCTGGAGGGCTTACTTTAACCAGTCCCCAACCTGGAGGGCTTACTTTTACCGGTCCCCAACCCGGAACATACTTGTTTAGCACATTCATCTGAAGAAAAGTTTGAAATATAACATAAACAATCGGGTTAAAACTAGCATACGAAATGTCAATAGTTTCACCATAAACTATGAATGGTATAAAATAGCACATCCACATTCAATCATATCACAAAACCTTCAATACAATATAGAAGTTTTGTATTATAATAAATCAACTTCAAATAAGCATAAAATCCATTAAAGGATGTTGACATAGATGAAATCAAAACACTTTTTAGAGAAATATCTCTTTCTATTTTTGAAATCATTTAAGAGCCATATAAAATAAAACATTTTCTTGAAAATATTCTTGTAAGCTTGTAAGGAAAGCTTTGACGATTTTATAACGGCGGAAAATAACCGCACCCGCCGTATAAGTAAAAAAAAACATTCTTATCTTAATTCTGTCGAAAAGGTTAAAAAGGACCTTGTTTCGAAAACGACGGAAAGATTCCTTTATAAACCTCTTACAAAAAGTCAAACAAGGGTATAAATGAATTTAACCCATATTCTTGTAAATAATAAATATGTTTTGAAATACATTTCGAAGAAACATGGATGTGGATGATAAAGAGATCCCAGTAGATTATTACGTATAATACAACCTCGGATAATGAAGAGATTGTGAAATAACCCTTACCTTGAACTTTTCCTTGGTTGGGGTAGGTTAACCTCCTGTATAATGGTGAAATAATTGTTATTAAATTGTACAATAATCATATACATTAATATGATATCATATATGATCTTTTAACATTGCTTTATTAATAATATTTTAGTATTATCATCGTTTCGGGTGATAACTGATTCGTTCTTCTTAAATGTTTGGTTACGTAATACATGTTTGTAATGGATAGATTATATCTTATTCGTAATCAGAATGATATTAACATTATTTTTAACCCTAAAATGAGAATAAGACTTGAATGGATATGATGGAGAATGAATCTTATCGCGTTCGTGGAGACGGTAGTCCGTACGTACGCACGAACGCTACTTCCATTTAATTTTTATTTTAAAAGAATCGAATCCAAATGATACATAGGTATATTACTATTCCATTATAATATAATATTTTATATATGTTACTTAAGTTCATTAACACCATCCTTTATACGTTCCATGTGTGGTATGAACGAGTCATATCATTTTAAGGGGGCGGTAGTCCGCACTTCCTCAAATGAAATTATCGTATGTATATACAACATGAAAAGAATAATGGTATGAAATAAAATGGAATTACAGAAGCTTATATATAAAATATATATCATTAATATCATATTTAATTACAGTGCCATCATAATGGCCACCATGAGAGGCGGTAAGATGTTTTTGAACAATCATCGTTTCGTGAGGCGTTAGTTTGCCATCCACAGAAACATTATGTTCATCATCCATTAGATGGAGTTGTGTGTATGTGTAGTTTGAATCCTTCTTATAACAACATACTAGTATATTGAGGATACTGTTGTTGTTACAAAAGAAAGGAAATAAAAAGATTTTGGGGGTTGAAGAAGCAAAATAAATGAAAATAATTTAAGAGAAATCGTTACCTTTAATTTAGGTAACTCACTTTGGTTGGAACCAAAGGACTTATTGAAATGCTTTCTGCCTAAGGGGAAGCTTCAAGGAGGAGGAGAGGGATGTGGGGAGCTTAGTTGGGCAGAGTTTGGACGATCCAAGTGGCTTGAGAGGTGTGAGGAAATGAGAAGGAGGAGTGCCCTTTTATAAGAGGGGTGAGGGGCACCTTTGGAAAAGCTAGAAATATTAATTTATAATAAATTCATATTCGGTTTCCAATGGCTCCAAAGTTGACTATTCAAAGGTTGAGGTGGGGATGGGTCGAAAACAACTCATCCAATAGAATTTAGACAGGTTTGGGTACTTATATTAACCTTATCTTTAAGTATTAACTCTAAGTTAATTAGTTTCACTTTTACAATGTCTCTTTGTATTTTTATATAATATGGTTAATAAACTTACTATATACATCCAAGCGACCCCCAAGTGGTCCATTAATGATTAACCTATCATAATATAAGTCTCTTGGCCGAACCTTAGATTTTTAGTAATTTAATATCAATTAATAATATAATATTTGTTTTAAGAACTCTTTTATGTCAATTTTGACACTATTCAATAGTTGATTTTTGTGAAACTCATAACAGATTTATTACTTCGAACAAAGTCAATTAAATCAATCCTAATATATCATATTATCCTAGAAAATTAGTTTAATTCATTAAAAGTTTCATATTATATTTATTTGGGTATTTATAATATCAATTATTTTAATTTTTCACTGTTATAGTAATTACTGCATCATCATTGTGTCATAAATAAAATAAATTATTTGATGTCTAAAAATTATAAATAAAATATCATTATGTATTAAATCTTTTTATCTTTCTAATGAATATTTATAATCGAAAATCCAACATGTATAACCCTATGTAAAAATTGTTCTTCTAAAAGATGTAAGCTTATGCCATTTTTATTTTTATTTTAGCTTTATTAATATAATGTGTCATTATCACTTACAAGTGGATCCATGGGGTCCCAAAATTGACCCAAAGATGCCCATGGTCGACCATGTATCAACCAATAGAGTTAAGACACGTTTTAGGGTAATTTAGTATTATTATAATATTATTTTTTAACCCTTATTTACCGGATTTACCCTTAACCATGGTAAATAAAATATTTACCGCAATAATTATTCAAAATGTCTAAAAATAAAAGTTACCTATTTACACAATTTGAACATCCTAATTCCAAATATGGAATCCATTTTCTTAAATTCTAAACACAGAAGTGGCAGAAATTAATTTAAAATTAATTCCCGCTGTCAAAACAAAAAGCGTGTTTTAAGAGATAATAACTATCAAAAGATTGACACTTGTTTATGTTTGGTTTAATTGTAAAATTATGTCCAATGACCAAAATTATATTAAATGGTAAAAATATATTCTAAATATACTTTAAAACTACTAAAATTCATAATTTATCACTATTAATTATTTTGATTAAAAAAGTTGTTTTTAATTAAAATTTAGTAATTTTCACTATTCATCAAAATATGAAAGTTATCCGAAAAGTACCAAAATTTCACCTTAGGCTAAATTTGATATTCCGAATCCAAAAATGAAGTCCATTTTAAAATATAAAATATACATAACTTCAAAAAGTAGGTATTACTATTTATAACAGCTAGTTTGATTGGTTACGGTGTGTTAGAACTCAGTGTTGCGTACAACACACGCTAGCGTACCATGGAAGCTTGGGATGTTTCATTTTAAATTTTTGATGTCCCCATTTAGTCAAAAAAGTTTAAAATATAGTATCTAAAAAGGGTTCACTATTAAAAGTTGATAAAAGTGCAATACTGAAAATGAATTTGTTCTTGCATTATATCTAAGAAACTCATAATATGGATTCTAAAATTATAAGGATTATATAAAGTTTAAAATTTAGATAATACTATTAATAACCTCTTTTGAATGGCTTTTTTTTTGTAAGTCATGGTGTGATTGAACTCAGTGTTGCGTGTAGTGCAAGTTATTGAATTATTTTGAAGAAATAACACACTATGAAATCTTGGGGTGTTACACATGACCAGTCTTGAAGGAAGTAAAAGAAATTGAAATCACATCGCCCACGATGTCGGTAAATCAACACATCAAGGACGATGTTTTAATTTCTTAAATAAGTGGGAGTGTAGAAGAATTATAATGGTGAATATTCCATAAAAATTATGAAATAAAGAATATTTAAGATACTATATAATTCATGCCTCTTGGATAAAGGGAGGCGAGGAAAGAAGAAGAAAATAAAGGAACTCAAAATAAAAGAAAAGTTGAGAAATCCCTTACGAAAATTCAGAAGCCTAACGACGTCGTTTAAAATTTCATAAAATATTTTGATGAGAGAAAAGGGTATCTAATAATTATTACATAATATGGGTAGTAAGGGGATATGGAATGACATATCCCAACATAAGATAAAGGAAATTAAAAAGAATAACATAAAATGAAAGCTTGAAAAAGAGAAGGGTGGTGGATTCCCTTACCTTGTAGAGTAACTCCTAAAACATGATGGTTGAGACCTTGGGGGATTGAATACACCTTGGGAGGACTACTAGGGAGGTAACATGACCAGAGATTTTTTGAGGAGGAATTTGTAATGAATGGAATGAAGTAATGGGTTGGTATTTATAGAAAAAGTGAGAGAATATTTTATTAATTTCCAAGGGACACCTCATTAGTGGTATTTGAAAAACCATGGGCTTTACCATGATATTTTTCCATGGTATTTTACAATTGGGACACCTCATAACATATATTACTGTACAAAAGTCAACCAGAATTATTACATCATCAATGATGTCATTAGACACACCGAAACACAAACTGTATTTTTTACTGTTCACTGAAAATTCAACTGTTTCAGAAAAATAAAAAAAATTCACCCCTACCATTTTCAATGTGTAGGATTAAAAAATAAACTCCATTTTTTGAAAATAATTTTATAAATATTATTAATTTAATTTTTAAATAAAATCATACTTTATTCAAAAAATAACAATTTTAATTCTATATCTGCTTTTATATCACATTTAAAAATTAACCAAGATGTCATTATCTTAAATCCTTAAGCAAATAAAATATTAATACAATTTACTATTCATTAGGGTCATATCACTATTCATATAACTATTCATAAGGGTATGTTACTATTCACCAAAAATCAAGTTTGGTTCATCAGACTCCAAATAACTTACTGAACACAATTGTAGATGAATGTTTTTTTGAAATTCAAAACAATGAAGTGGAAAAATTATGTTTAAAGTTTGGTTATAAATATCTACTTAAAACAAAGTTTCATTAATTTCAAAATATTTTTAAAATGTTGGGGTGTTACATATTTTCTACCTCTCTGTAGACGTAGGAATTATTCTTGAACCGCATAAATCGTTGTGTCTATGTTCTTCTTCTTCTTCTTCTTATGTTTCCAACTTTTCTTCATCTGCAAACCTGTTATGTCATTGCATCTCCCAACATTTTCACAATAGTAAGGTCAATACCTATAAAACAAGACTGGTAACAATGAGTTTCAGACAACATCAAGGCATAAACTATGAAAAAACCTTCTCACCAGTAGCAATGCTAAAATCCATCAGAATATTTCTTACAATAACAACCTTTCATGATTATGAGATTTTTCAAATGGATGTCAAAAATATTTTTCCAAATGAGAAGTTGGCTCAAGACATCTATATGACTAAACTCGAAGGGTTTTTAGGTCAAATAATGTCAAAAAAGTGTGCATGCTACATAGATCCATTTATGGGTTGAAGAAGGCATCATGATCATGGAATGTTCATTTTGGTGAGGCCATACCAGACTTTGGTTTTGTAAAAAATTAAAGTGAGCCTTGTGTCGATAAGATGGTCAATGGGAATGCCATCGTTTTCCCAGGATTATATGTTGATGACATATTAATTATGGGAAATGAAGTGAATGTATTGCAGTCAGTTAAGATCTGATTAAATGAATGACCCTCCATGAAAGATTTAGGTGAAACAAACTAAATTCTAGGGATTAAGATCTATCGAGATAGATCTCAGAGGATGCTTGGGCTAAGTCAAAGTATATATATTAACAAGGTACCCAAAATGCACAATATGGAACAATCCAAGAGAGGGTTGTTGCCAATGTCACATGGTATCAATCTCTCTAAGAAAATGTGTCCATAAACATAGGAGGAGATTGAAAGAATGATTAGAATACCTTATACTTCAGTAGTGGAATTTATCATGTATTCCATGATATGTACTAGGTTTGATGTTGCCTTTGCTTTAAGAATCATGGGAAGATATCAAGCTAATTCAGAAGAGCTGCATTGGGCAGCTGTCAAAGCTATCTTGAATTAATTGAGGAGTACAAAAGATATATTCCTGGTATATAGTGGATATGAGAAACTAGTAGTGAGAGGATACACTAATGCTAGTTTCTAGACAGACCATGATGATCTGAAATTGCAACCAGGCTACATATTTTTCCTGAATGGTGGTGTAGTGAGATGAAGAAGCTCTAAGCAAACCATGGTCATTGATTCTATAGCAGAATTTGAGTATATAGCGACTTTCGATGAAAAAAAGGAAGTAGTTTGGATACACAGATTTTTCTCAGAAATTGATGTTGTGACTAACAATATAGACCATGTTATATTTTATTATAATAATACTATAGTAGTGGTTCTTGACAAGGATCCCAGGTCACACCAGAGGAAAAAAAATATACTTCATAAGTTTCATCTCTTGACGGATTTTACTCAGACAGGTGAAGTTGCAGTTAGCAGAGTATCCATAAATGATAACGCAACAAACCCCCTAACTAAATCCATATCTTAGTAGAAGCATGATTCTCATGTGAGAGCTATTAGATTAATACACATTAGTAATTGGCTCTAGGGTAAGTTGGAGTGTTGAAAGTGGGTTCCCTAGACCTAACTTGTGATGTAATTTGATTACCATTAAATGTACACAATTTGATATATATGTATATACATGTTTTTATCTTACGATAATAGCATCAATACTTTTTCATCCACTATATTTATAGTAATTTCCTTAGATTAAATGTCATATCAAAGGGTTATAATAGTTCTTAGACTATAATGAGAACCTAGAGATACTATGCCAGTAATCTTAAAATAATGTCCTATGGTCCAAATACATCATATTGATAGGACATAGATGATGTGTGACTCTCAGGTGCTGGGGGATCATAATCATTGAGAATTATTCTCATGAAGTTCTCACTTGGTGATCTCTAGTAGTTGAGATCACAGGGAAAAACCTGCCAATAGGAACACCACATGTTTTGGGTGTCATTGGTTGTTCCTATCTACGAACATGTTTATTGGTCTTCTGATTTGAGATCATTATCAATATGTTCCATTTTATTGTTTACTTTGATGCAAGAAAAAAACCATGACAATGAAGTCATGATGAGGTAGCTTGTGTTGGGTGCGTCATTGGTGGTATGACATTGGTTGAATGATCAAGATAGATTTTTTTGCTTCTGAGTTAAGGTAGTGATATCTCTGGCCAGGCTTATTTGGATGGTAGTACCTTCATAAATCAATGGTCATGGTAGTCGAAGGTAAATTCCTTCAGATAGATCAACAAATAATAAAGTAATAAAGGAATATCACACAAGTGTTCATAATGCTTTATAAGTTATCTAAAGACAAAGATATTATATTACATAGTATGTTTTGGTTAATTAGTTGTCTTTTCTATGACCATTCCTTATCTATTTAGAGGTCTTGATGAGTTGCTAGACTCTGCTCTTGGTCTATTAATAATATTTAATGCTATCGAGATAAGGGTCTAGAAGGTCACACAAAATAGTACATTCGAGAATCTACCCTATTTTGGTGAATAGGTATATAGGACATGGTGATCCCCACCACGAGGTCTGAGTATTGTCCAAGTTTTATCGATCACTGATAAATAAATTCATTATTATTCAATTAAAGAATAATTGGGTTGAATTTATTTACTAAAAGTATTGACAAGTGGTCAAGTAAATTCAAAGATTAATATTATATGAATGAGTATTATTTTAATATTCTAGGATCGTTTAATATTATTGGGAATTACAAGTCGAGTTAATATAAGGAAATACACTCACTTGGTATGTTTCTATTTCATAAGCACAATTTCATCCTTTGGTTGTTCTTCAATCAATTTCCTCTTCATCTCTTACTCAAAAAATGAATATCCAAAAATGATTTTTTATGCCTCAAACACTAAAATTAACTTTTAACAGATCGTAAGATCCATAAAAGAATAACAAGCTACTCCTCCTATCATTATTAAAACCAAAATTGTTAGCACAAAGTAAGATAATATCCAAAATGAATATCAATATATTAATCTCAAAAATTCAATAGTGAAATCAAAGGTTTAACATAAATCATTTCTTAAACAAATGAACCTATATCCCAAATAAACTCAATGAACTCAATGTAAAAGAACATTTTAACCTCAAAAGTTATATCATACCCTTTCAACTTACATCTCAAAAACATAATAGAATTCTTCCCAAATAATCTTTTACATTAAACCAAAAGGTTATATATACTCCAACCTAATAAAACATCCCCCAAAATATCATCAGTCACCCCAAGGTTATATATACTCCAACCTTTCCAGATGTGATGGGTTTTCAACCAGCTTTCAGATTTTCATTTTTTTTAAATTATGGAAAAACTTATGTGATGATCATAATTCGTCATGATCCTATAACATTCTCAAGAATATAATGACCATATTAAAAAATAACATTAGTCATCAAATCACTTTTTTTAACCACTAAGGTTTTTTATACAGCTCATTCTTTTCCACAAAATCAACTAATTACCTCAATATCAATCACATATCCAAGATTATATTTTCCTCAATTATGTGTTTTTTCAATAGAGTATCAATTTACCATTCAATCACCTTCCAAGGTCATTAGTACCATTCAACATATTCTTTCAAATCCTTAACACAAAAATTCTACATAAAAATTATTATATATATATATATTTCATGTTTCAAATAATTCTTGAATTCTAGTACATAAAAATTTTGATCATTCCACTTCATTCTTAAACCATTAATTAGGCTTCATCATCATTCCTTAATAAATTATTAATTTCATATGTCATTCATTGTCTCTTCATCATCAACATCAAAACATTTACTCATACTACCTTATTGATCATCTTCTTGAGATTTCCCCATTAGAACTCAATTTATATAATGGATTTTTCCCACATTTACAACATTCAACTGTAGATGATGCCTTAGGGAAACCATTATTCTCATCCATTGAATTAATTGAACTTTTAATTTTTCATCAGAAATTACTTATTTTGTTCCCTTCTTCTCCACACGTAAAATATCTTCTCGTTCCTTCGAGACATTCCCTTGAGTGCTTCTTCCCACATTCTCAACATATTCGAAACTGAATCTTCTTTCCTCCATGGTCTCCACCACTTGAACTCTCAGTAAACTCTATCCTTCTCTTTTTTGGTTAGTTTGAGAGTTGGTTAAGGTGTTAGTTGTTAATCATATATCATGATAACTAATTAGGAATAATAAAAATATCCTTTACTCTAGTCATCATCCCATTTGGTTGCCCATAAATACATTGTCTATCACATTAAACGTTAAATCAGTTCCTTTTGGTTCCTGCCATTGACTAAAACCATGAAGTATAGTGTGAACAACAATATTAATAGTGGGAAAAAAACATGAAAATTATTTATAATATATCGAAATCATGGCACCTTCATTTCAATCTAAGACACATAGGTTTAACCTAGGCCATCCATGATCATAATCTATTAAAATCCTTCATGATGGTTCATAAATAGTTTGTAAATTACCAAAACTTATCCCCCAGGAGTGTCTGTCATGACCCGAACCTAACTGGGGATCGAGCCACAACTACCCTAAGTCCGCCTACATAGGCCAGGGGCGGGCGACCAACGCCAAAGACATAACTAACATGGGGATCCCTTTACCAAAGTACTTGTACACACACACCCATCCATATCAAATCAGAAGTGACGAGGAATAATAATCAAAATATGCAATAGATAGAAAGTAAACCAATCATCAAAAACCTTTAGGGTGTATAAGAGTATGACAATGCAAACTAAAAATTAAAGGGAAAAAATACACATCCAACCCAAAAGATGTCTCAACCTGACAAAACTGGAAAGTAAAATGTTGATAGATCTCAACTCTTGATCTCCAAGTTGAGACCACCGTATTCAGTTCAAAGTACCAAGTATCCCTAAGCTCTTATGAAGTCACGAATGACCTATCCACTGTCTACATAAGATAAGAAATGTGCGGGAAAAGCCCATATAGAGGTGAGTATATACATACCCAGTAGGATGCCCCAAAAGCTTAAGGGAGAGAAGTAAGAGATATAAAAAGGAATAGAAAGTCAGTAGATAGTAAACATGATACAGATCAACCCAAAATAAGAAAAAAAGTAACCTCATCCAAGCACAAGAGGATCAACACTGTGCATAGATGAACTACAAGTTGAGTATTTTTTACCCATAGTAGGAGAGTAACCTCAACCAACCTTGAGAAGTTAAACACAGAAATCACGTGGCATACCCCGTGTGTATTTGCAACCCATGGTGGGAGAGTAACCAAATACAAATGTATGAATATAGATGTATATATATATATATATATATATATATATGCTCAGTAAAAGAAGCCCAAATGAGAGAGAAATGAGATCTCCATCTCATAGCTCAACCCAAGTAAAGAGTCACCAAAAATTCTAGAATTCCAACAATGATTCCCAACATCTCTCATGTCTTCCCAGTAGAAAACATCCAAGTCAAGCCATTCCTCGTCACTATGCCGCATAGTTGAGGGGCCATAATCTTTAGGTAGATGTCCCATTCCCTGATACAATATGTGGGTTTCACTTAGTGGATAGTCGATAGAGGACCCATGCCCTGCCCATCAGGAGGGTTCCACTCTGATAGTTTATAGAGGACCCATGCTCTTCCTAGTAGGAGAGTTCCACTTTGATGGTAGAAGACCCATGACCAACCCATTTGGAGGTTTCCACTGTAGATGTCAATAGAGGGCCCATTCCTTGCCCAATAGTGGGGTTCCACTCTAATAGCAGAGGACCCATGCCCTAATTAACATGATGGTTCCACTCTAATGGTAGATGGCCCATGCCCAGCCCAACTGGAAGGTTCCACTCAAGGAGTATGTAGAGGACCCATGCCCAGCCCAGTTGGAGGGTTCCACTCTAGACATTGAGGACCCATGCCCAACCCAACTGAAGGGTTCCACTCGAAATTACTATGGTGATCCTACGTGATCACTGCCATCGTCGAGTGTCACCTAAACAAGCACCATGTCCGGAAACATCTCACATTGTATCCCAAAAGCCACAAAAAAGGGAACCATCATGTTCTATGAAGAAAAAAACTCCAGATAGGCTACTCATGATCCAAAATACGAGTCCAAATGAAGGAGATATGAGAGTTTAAAGTTTCCTCAAAAGGAACCAATGGGGTACACAACATGTGAGGGGACCCACATAGCGTGTGGTCTCACTCCATCACCTAGCCGTGTCCCTAGAGGTACACAGATCACTAATAGTGTAGTAATACACAACATGTAGGAGATATACACAATGTGACCATGCCATTCGGGGTCCCTCCCATGTGCTTGGCCGTGTCTGTGTATCCATGTCGTGTCCGTGTACTTTTATACACGGCGTACTTGGCTATGACCATGGTCGTGTACTCCCAGAGTACACACCGAGTCTTCTAGCATGAGGTCACATGGCGTGTGGGGGTCCCACATGGTGTGTGATACTTATAATCCACCGAAACCCTAACTGCCACAGCCAGGGTCCGACACGCCATGTGTTCTTCGAACTACACAGCGTGTAGTCGAGATTTTTCCAGAATCTCATATCTACTCTCTACATGCCAGATATGTTCTTAAGACATTGATTTTGGCCGTGTTTCCACCCAATATTAGTGTATCTATCTTCTACTAGCATATTTTGGCCAAACAGTGGCTGAAAAACCAATTTCTGAATCTTCGTACACACCATCTCGCACCACACATGCTCAGGTCCTTCTATCATGGATGATTTGATTCCTGATCGTCAAAATGATCATCCAAACCTGCAACCATCCCATATCTATCCTTGATTTGTCGATCCATCCCTCATATGTTGTTTCGTCGCCATTCTGGAGGTCTGATCGGGCTCGGTACTACCGGACAACATTAAACTAAGATCGTGGAGTCTAACTAGTGAAAAAATGAAGCAATTTAGGGGGGGGGGGAATTAAAAATTTTATCGTTTGTTACCAATAATTCTTGGATAATGATCAAGAAAAAGGATATAACAGGTTAGAAAACCAAGAGTAATCAAATAAACCAGTACACGGGCGCATGCAAAGGCTACCACAATTGATGCAAATCATAAAAAGATGATTCTACTCAATAAATTTAATCAAAATGGATGCTATCCATAGTTTGTGGAGTCCTACATAAATATTGGATTGTTCTTTGTTTAAGAACGTGCTTGCCAACGATCTAATGAAGTCGTTACCATAGCCGCACTTCGATCTGCTCCAATCCAGAGATTCGGCGTTGTCCGATATGATTCGCCAACAGAAGGAGGAATGAGAATATCTCAATGATCCCAGGATTATGAGGCTAACCTTAGGGAAATCACCATAATGATATATTTAAAGGAAACCAGAAATAGGTTATTCAATTAAATTAATTAAATTAAACATTTAATTAATTCACTCAACGTACTGCCAACGAGCAAGATATCTAAACGTCTCACACCGATCTATTTTAGGGAACACTTAGGGTAAAAATTGCATTCCAGAATCAACCGTGGTCTCATATTTCTGATCCAAGATTCTGTTTAAAAGTTATCCCATTTTATTTAAGAAACTTCTCACGCGTAATATAAAATACATTTAGTATTTTTATAAAATTAATTCTGGGCACACTAGGGATCAGAATCTCACACCGTCTCAGTTCCTGGATCTAGAAATATATGTATAAATATTTAAAATTATTACAAGGTAAAAACCAAGTCTCAATATTATTATATCCTTCAATATTTTTGTCTCTGAAAATAAAAACTAAACAAAAAACTCAAGATATTGAGCCTGCATCTAACTCTACCGCCCTCATGAGCTCTCCTACACATTCCCATGAATCCAAAACATGCAATGCAACCAAAACATGCAAACCAAGGGGATGGTCCATCCATGAAGGTTCCTATACTATCGATCCTCGATCGCCACTAGGTGCTCCGTAAAGGTGTCTCCATCCACAATGCCCAGCTTTCCCCAGTCGATGATGTGTATAAGGCCATTCACATATCTCCTCAACTGTGACATGTGGAAGATGTCATGCAGTTGTGGGGGGTAGGGTGAGGTAGTAAGAAACCTCACCAACCCTCTAAATGATCTTGAATGCCCTGATGAACCTTGGAGGTAGCTTGCCTCCCTAGAAAAACCTCTGCAATCCTTATCGTGGGGAGACTCAAGAAAAAGTGTTCTCCCTGATCAAACTCCAAGGCCTACGACAATGATCTGCATAAGATTTTTGTCTTCTCTGGGCCATCCTCATCCGCTCATGGATGACCTGAACATTCTCTATTATGTACCGTACCAACTCTGGGCCCAAAAGAGATGTCTCTCCGATCTCTATCTAACACAAGGGTGACCTTTAGAGTCTCTCATATAGAGCCTTAAAGTATACCATGTCGATAGTGGAGTGATAGATGTTGTTGTATGCAAAATCTATCAAGGGAAAGTGATTTTTTGAGATCCAGCTGAAGTCTAGCATGCAAGAACTCAGCATATCCTTCAACAACTGGATAACATGATTGGTCTACCCATCCTTATGTGGGTGAAAGGCTGTACTCATCCTCATTTGGGCCCTGAATTCCTCCTACAGGCCTCTCCACAATTGTGATGTAAAATTCACGTCATGATTGGAGATAATCATCGAGGGAATCCCATGAAGGTTAATGATCTACCGTATGTACAACTACCTTAAACTCTCCACCGAACTCTTCTCTCTGATAGCAAAGAAGTGTGCTGACTTTGTGAGTTGGTCAGCTATCACCCAGATGGAATCATGAACCTTCGCTGTATGAGGAATACCTATCAAAATGTCCATAGATATGTTGTCCCACTTCCACTTTAGGATCTCAAGGGGCTACAAAAAACTTGTCGGAACATGGTGATCAACCTTCACCTACTGACAGTTGAGGCACTGAGTGATGAACTCAGCTACGCTCCGTCTCATGCCGAACCACCCAAGCTGCCACTAAAGGTCTCTTTACATCTTCCCCACACCAAGATGTAAATCTAGGGGATAAGTGTGGAACTCTCACATCACCTCCTCCCACATCGTGATTGGAACCACCATCCATCCCTAGAAAAGGATGACATGATTCCCTCATTCAAAATATCCATATGGTGAATCCCCTATGGATATCTGGTCATGTAAGACATCACAGTCGATGTATACCAGCTGGGACTCTCTCACACGCTCGAGAAGCGGAGGAGTCAACACCATTGACTGTAGAAAAACTATTCCCTCTTGCTCCACCAGGGTCAACTGTGAGCAAGAAAACTACTTATAAGTTTCCTACACCAAGTGGGATTGGGAATTCCTGCTAAGGGAATCTTCTACACATTTCCCTTCCTCAGAGTATAGACTATCTCTAATTCATAGTTCTGTTGGAACTCCAACCAACGCCGTTATATTAGGTTCAAGTATCTCTACGTGAATACATACCTGAGACCCTGATGGTATAAGTAAACCAAAAAGAACTCCTCTATAAGGTAGTGACTCCAAATCCTTATGGAAAATACTACCTCTACAAGCTCTAGGTCGTGAGTCACGTAGTTTTACTTGTGGGGTCTCTATCGCCTCGACCCATATGCGATAACTTCCTATCGTTGCATCAACACACAACCAAGCCCAGCTCTTGAGGAATCACAATACGCTATTTACTACACACCCCACTTTGGTAGTATTAATATAGGAGCACTCATCATCCTCACCCTCAACTCCTTGAAGGCCCTCTGGTATTACTCAAACCAAGTAAAAGGATTTCCTTTCCACGTTAGGGTGGTCAAAGGGGATGAAATCTTGGAGAAGTTTTCCAAAAACCTCCTACAGTACCCTGTCAAGCCAAGAACACCCCAAAACTATAAAATGCTCTTGGGTGGCTCCCAAGAAAGAACTAAATAGATCTTCATTGGATCCATGGCTAAACCATGCTCATAAGTGACATGCCCTAGAAATTAAAACTCATGAATCCAAAACCAACACTTCGAGAGATTTCCATAAAGATGGTTCTCTCGAAGAAAATATAGAACCATCCTCAAGTGATCTGAATGCTCCTCCTATAATGTAGAGTATATGAGTATGTCATCGATGAAGATGACCACAAACTATTCCAATTACGCCTATAAGATCCGGTTCATCAAATCCATAAACACAGTAGGGGAATTCGTCACACCAAAGGGAATCACCGGGAACTCATAGTGTCCGTAACGACATCGAAATTCTATCTTTGGAATATCAGCCTCATGAACCCACTGGATATTGATCTTTGAGAACCATCTCGTACCTCGTAACTGGTGAAAGAAGTCATCAATCCTTGGAAAGGGGTACTTTTTCTTTGTCGTGGTTTGGTTCATGTGATGATAATCAACAAAAATCCACAAGATATCATCTGACTTTTTCATGAACAACACCAAACTGCCTAGGGGGACACACTAGGTTTGATGAAACCCTTCTCTCGAAGGTCCTTCAACTACAACCGAATCTCCCGGAGCTCGGTAGGCGCTATCCAATACACCGAAGAATATATTCAAGCGGTCCTGTGATGCAAGTCGATACAAAAATCCATCTCCTATCTCAAAGGTGGTACTAGAACACCCTCGAGGAAGATGTCCATGAAATCATCCATGACTAAAGGAATCTAGATGCCTGAAGAGCCTACTTCACTAAGAGATACACTTTCCAACTGGTGGGTGATGGGCTGCAACCTCCTGCTTGCAAAACCCGTTCACCCTACCATGAGATCCCTTTGTCTAGAAAAGGAGAATCTCGTCCCATCAGTGAGAAGAAATATGACTCATCTGTGGTGATAGTCAATCTGGGATCAGACCATGGACAACTAATCCATACCCAAGATGACTTCATAGGGTTCCATTATGATGACCAAAAGGTCCCACCTGAACCTCTCTCCACCAAGCGATAGCTTGCACTATCATCCAAATAAAAGATACAAAAAACGCATTCCCTATAGGGACCTCAAGATGAAGCTGTTGGGCTAAATCCTCTACTAGGAGCTCCATATCTCGCACCAGGAGTATAGAGATTAAGAAATAAATGGAACCTATGTATACTAATTATGAAACAAGAGTAAAAAATACACAGACCGTACCTATGAACATCTCGTGTGCTGTGGGGTCATAATCCTCCAGAGTCTGCAGCTATCCACAGCCTCGACCGCCAGCTCCCTAAGCTTAATGTGAGCCACCTGGTGGTGGTGGTGGAATGATCTCATAGCGTCGTCCAACAACCACAACTAATCCTATTTCTCTTCCAGCTTCGCCTCCCTAGGGGCCTCCCTACCCTCTCTTGGGAGATCCCTGATCACGATGCTGTCTCTGCCATGGTGGTCTGTCAGTTATCTGCCTATGATCCTTAGTGTTTCTAGTCGAGAAGTCATGCACTATATGACCTCACATATCACAATAAAAGTAACTCACCTCTCTAGGATTCCCTGGTGGTCTACGCTGTCCATATACCGCATGACCATGCATTTGAGTTTTATCTCAATAGGATCTACTGTTCCAAGACCCTATCGACTGGAACCTGCTAGCTGCTGTAGATGAATCATATTTGTGACATACACTTCTAGATCCAGCAACCTATCATCCCTCTAATAGAAATATCTCTATCACTAGTGCCCGCTCCAGTACCTCGATATAGGTGGGAATGCACAAGGGCACCACAATGGCACAAATATCTTTGCGGAGTACCTGATCAAACTTTCATTCTCGGAAGTATCCATCTTGGATCATGTCAAGGGAGTACCAGGTAAGGTCTATGAACCTTACTATATACTCAACAACCATCATCCCTCCTTTCCAGAGCTCCAAAAGCTCCTAAATCCGAACTGAACACAAATAGGATGGGTAGTACTCCTCATGAAACAACTGTTGGAAGTCGGGCTATGAGAGTGTCGACTCATCATGCATATGGGTAACAAGACTCCACCAGATCCTATTTGCCTAGTGGAAAAGTCTAGCTGCTAGCAAAACCACCTGATACATCGGTGTCTGGATGAGCCTGAAGATATGGACCACCAACTCTAGTCAATACTCTACTGCCTGAGGATCTGGTTTTCCGTAGAACCTCAGCAGCCTTTGGAACTAGAACTCACAGAGTACGCTAAGCCTGCGTGCATCATCAACCTGCTCTTCTGAGATAATCTACTACTCTAGAAGTTGTGGTGCTACTACATTCCCACCTAGAGGAAGAAACTTGCAAGATGGACCCTGAACTGAGGCCTCATAGCTCATTAGACTGTCATTATAATCTAGAAATGGTATCTTGGATGGATTTCATCGCGGAGGCATACTAAAATTTAATCATGATATACCACGATCAAATGAGAATATATATATATATATATATATATATATATATATATATAAACAATGGGAATCTGACTTAAGAAGGAAAATCAAAGACTCAATCCTATATGATGCATGTACCATTGATCCCCACAACCAATGTCTCAGTATGCCGAGTCAACAAGTAGGTGGTCAAGGTCCTAGTGAATGGATATGTCGACTACCCGTACTGTCACTGGATTCCCTAGTTTGAGAACCGCACTTGAGACACTTTTACACTATTGCACCAATCACAACCAAATCCTCAAAAGGGGACTACTCGAAACACCGTCCCAAGGATCGAACCGCCTTTGATACCAATCTTTCATGAGCTGATCCAAATTAGGGCTCGATCCGCAACTATACCAAGCCCACCTCCATAGGCTAGGGGATGACTATTGGACACAAAGGTATTACTAACATGAGGAGGTCTTTTCCTAAGTACCTATACACACACACCCAACTATCTCAAAGAAGAATTACTAAGGAATAATAAAAAAAATGCAACAACTAGAAAGTAAATGAAGCATGAAAATCTAAAGGGTGTACAAGATTACAACAATTTAAACTGAAAAGTAAATTAGAAAAACACACACCCAACCAGAAAGATGTCATAACCTGAAAAAACTGGAAAGTAAAACGTCGAGAGAGCCCAACTCCTGATCTCCAAGCTATGACCACCGTACATAGTCCAAAGTACCAGGTATCACTAAGCTTCTTTAAAGTCATCATCAACCTATCCGTCATCTTCATAAGACACAACACGTGTGGGTAAATCCCATTCAGGGGTGAGTATATACATACCCAGTAGGATGCCTCGAAATATAAAGGGGAAGTAGTAAGAGAAAAAAATGGAATAGAAAGTTAGTAGATAGTAAACAGGATGCAGCTCAACCCAAAGTAAGAGAAAGAGTAACCTCATCTAAGAACAAGGGGCTCAACACGGTGTATAGATGAACTACATGTAAAGTATTTTCCAACCATAGTAGGATAGTAACCTCAACAAACCATGAAAAAATAAACACGGAAAGCACCTAATATCCCCAACTCGTCTTTGTAACCCATTGTAGAAGAGTAACTAAATCCAAAGATTTGGATACAAATGTGTGTATATATATATAGATATACTCACTAAAAGAAGACCAAATGAGAGAGAAATGAGATCTCCATCTCACAGATCAACCCAGGTAAAGAGTCACCAAGAGTTCCAAAAGTCTAACAATGATGCCCAACATCTCGCGTGTCTGCCCAGAAGAAAACATCCATGTTAATCCACACCTCTTCACTATGCCACATAGTCAAGGGGACACAATATCTATGTATAATACCCATGCCTTGGTATAATAATAGGGTTAAACTCATTAGATAGTCAATAGAGGACCCATTTCCTGCCCACCATGAGGGTTCCACTCTGATAGTCTATAGAGGACCACTACCTTGCCCATCAAGAGGGTTCAACTCTGATGGTAGAGGATCCATGCCTAGCCCATCTAGAGGGTTCCACTCTAGATGTAGATAGAAGACTCATGCCCATACCATTCCAACAGGAGGGTTCCACTCTAATGGAAGAGGACCCATGCTCAACCTAGCTGGAGGGTTCCACTCTAAGAGTATGTAGAGGACCCATGCCCAGTCCAACTGAAGGGTTACACTATAGAAATCAAGGAACCATTCCCAACCCAGCTGGAGGGTTCTACTCAAAATGTCTCTGATGATCCTGCATGATCACTGCTGCCATTGAGCATCACCTAAAAAAGCTTCATGCTCAGAAAAATCTCACATCGTATCCCAAAATCCACAACCGAGGGCACCATCACATTTTATGTGAAAAAATAAGAGTTTAAAGTTTCCTCAAAAGGAACCAAGGGTGTACATGGTGTGTGAGGGGGCCCACATGGCGTGTGGTCCCACTCCATTACCTGGACATGTCCCTGGAGGTACACGGATCGCCAACCGTGTAGGCATACACTATGTGTAGGGGATATACATGGTGTGCCCATGCCATTTGGTGTCACATCCATGTGTTTGGTTGTGTCTGTGTACTTTTGTACATGGCCTACCTGGCCGCGCCCGCGCCCGTGTACTCCTGGAGTACATGCCGAGTCTACCAGCATGAGGTCACATGGCATGTGGAGGCCCCAGATGGCGTGTGAAAAATATAATCCACTAAAACCCTAGCCACTATGTCCAGGGCCTGACACGCTATGTGTTCTCCAAACTACATGATGTGTAGTTGGGATTTTTTTCTTCAGAATCTCAGATCTATTCTCCGCGCATCAGATCTGGTCTTCTGCCTTTGATTTCGGCCTTGTTTCCACCCAATATTAGTGGATCTATCCCCATCTGGAGGATTCCTACCAAACGATGTTTGGAAAACCAATTTCCAAAGCTTCGTACGCACCATATTGCATTGTGAACACTCAGGTCCTTCTATCACATATGATTTGATTCCTAGTCATCAAAATGATCATCCACAACCCAAAACCATCCTAGATCTATCCATGATTTTTCGATCTGTCCCTCGTACGTTGTTTTGTTGTGATTATCGGGGTCCAATTGGTCTTGGTACCACCCGACAACGTCAAATCGGGACCGCAGGGTCCAACCAGTGAAAAATGCGAAACAATTGAGGGGGGGGGGAGAAATTTTTTTGATCATTTCCAAGAGTTCTTAAAAAACAATCAAGAATGAGGATATCTAGGGTTATAAAACCAAGAGTAATCAAATAAACCGGCACACGAGTGTATGAAAAGGCTACCACAATTAAAGCAGACCATAAAAGGAATGATTCCGCTCAATCAATTTAATCAAAAAGGGCATAATACACAGTTTGAGGAGTCCTAATTGAAGATTGGATTGTTATTCATCGAATAACGTGCTTTCCAAAAATCAAAGTAAGTTGTTGATTTTCTATGCTCCGATCCATAGATTTTCCATTGTCTAATATGATACGCCAATCGAAGGAGGAAGGAGAAGATCTCGACGATCACAGTATTATGAGGCTAACTTTGGGAAAATCACCATAACGTTATATTTAAAGGAAACTAGAAATAGGTAATTCAATTAAATTAATTAAATTAAATGTTTAATTAATTCATTGAACTTACTTCCAATGAGTGAGATATTCATATGCCCCGTGGTGAAATATTTTAGGTCATGTTTTATACTCAACCGTGGTATCGTATTTCTAATCCGAGCTTCCCTTTATGATTTATCCCATTTTCTTTAAGAAACTGCATGTGAGTTAAATAAAATACATTTAATATTTTTATAAAATTAATTAATGGCACACTAGTTCTCTTAATCACATTCCGTCTCAATTTCTAGCTCTGTAAATATATGTAGAAATATTTCAAAGTCTTACAAGAAAAAAACTAGGTCTCTATAGTTTCAAACAGGGTGCGCAATAAGACCTATTTTCATGTACCAAGTAACGTTTGAGTCAAGCTCGATAATCCCTTTTCAGAAGTATTACCCATAGGTACATCTGTTCCATAATCACATCCGCTTGTATTATCCATACTGAGATGTAATTTCTCGAAAACTACTCACTCTATACTTTACCAAGATTTTAGGATATTTTTCTATACTCAGTCTTATCCTTTGACTTATCCTTGGACTTATCCTCATGCTTACCCCTAGGGTTCCCAATAAGGTTTTCTCTTCCTAGTTTCCAAAGGTTAACTAAACCTTTTATTTGATACCAACTATGAGGACCCAAACATTTTACTCATTATTACATAATTCTTAAATATAATAATCCATTAATACAACACAAGGATCGTAAAGGCCTAGTGTCTTTGGAAGACTAGTTTTATAAAACATAAAATTGAGAATAAAAAAAACTTTTTATTTTATTCTCTATAACGAGCTCTTAAATCCTTTTGAGCTCCTAAATTGCATGGGATAACCTGGTGAATACATAGACAAAAGGGGCAAGCTAAAAAGATCAGCAAGGGAATAAACATGATAATGAAACATAACATGTGAGTCAAAATTATAACACAATATCATAAAGATAAGGCTCATGAGTAATCACATAAAGTCATAACATAAAGAACATGGTTTCAATAAATCTTGGTAGCATAAGAAACGTATTAGAAACACTAAACATGACATAAAAATGAGTCAAAACTAACTGCTTAGACAAAATCACATGGAGAACAAAGTCCCATAATGGATTAAGTTCACTCTCTAATCCCATACATGGAATTTCATGAGACTAAAGATTTACCCAATGAATTGGAGCGCTATCTGGGTACACCCATCATAACATGTCTATGAACTATGTGTGCCACATAAAGGAAATCGATCATAATGCATAACATAAAAACTATCCATGAAAAGAAGATGAGTTTTATAATATTTCTCCATATCATATGAAAGGAAATTTTATAATGAATGCATTTGAGAAATGATCATAAGGCTTGTATTACCTCATCAAAGGAAGGAAGAATAAACTAGGTATATATGTGAGAGACATATGTATGTAATTTAGAAGCGATCCATAACATTAAAGGTTATTATCATTGATGAAAATAATTTTAAAAAAATTATAAACATTCTTGAGGAAAATGAACTTTTCACTTTGATTAACATCAAAGGATGTTATCTTAGATGAAAAATGATTTTAAAAGATCACTTTGAACATTTCTTGAGGAAAATATCATTTCCTTCTTGAAAAAACTTATTTAAAATCTAAAACTTTCTCAAACATTAAAGAAAACTTTTTTTTGAAAATAATCTTTGAAACTTAAAAAGGAATATTTAAAACATTGAGTGGTCATGGTGGTGGAAGAGTTCCATTCATTCTGAATATGTTTAAATAACAAAGACCCCTTTAAAATTTTTGTAAGAAAAGTCAAAAAATACCTTTTTTCAGAAAATGATGAGATGATTCATTTTAAAATATTTTTTAAAAATCCAATTAAGGGTAAAAATGACTTTAAAAAATCATAGTAAAACATTTTTGAACACATTTTTATAAAAAATGGATTTGGATGAAAAAATATTTTTGATTTAAGAGAGAAATGAAGTCATATTTTCTTAAAAATATTTTCTTAATCATTTTAAGTATCAAAGAGTGGAAAATGTTACTATTACTTGAAAAATTCATGAATAACCTGAGGATAATAAAATAAAAAAGATTTATTAGAAAATGATCGATTAATTTTCTTTAATATAAATTCAAGTATAAGCAATCCTTTTTAAAATGCGATTGAAACATAAACCCTTATTGCTTTGGTAACTTTTGAATCATAACTTCTCACAAATTAAGTAAATTAATTGTAACTTAAAATATCATGATATAGGAAGGATTAAGTATATAGTATGTAAAGAGGCAGCATATACATCATTCAAAATAAACTAGGTACATAAAAGAACATGCGTCTCAAAGAAGGAAGCTTGAGACGAAAACCTTACAAAGTTTGTATCATTGAGGTGAGAGTTAATCAAGGCGGTGATTATTCCTAAAAAATGTAAATCCACACAAATACAAGTGGAAATAAAACATAAAGTAATCAAAAGTCTTTTTACACATAATTTTGGCATAATATAATCAACAAAGTAGTCGTATAACCAAATTAATGGAAATTGAGTTAAGAAATCCCTTACCTTGTGCTTGCCTTTAGTTGAGCGCACTTTAACCACTTATATTATAATATTTCATGCCTTACCAATCCATTACATTTTTGGTTTTGTGCGTTGGATGTGTTTTATAGGATTGAGGAGGTTTCTTGGTGGTTGGAGGTGCAACAGAGATGCTACAGGAAATACACATTGTGTATTATTTACACGATGTGAAGTGGTGGTTCATGACTTGGTTCATGACTTGTGTAGTCAGTTGGTCCACAAATTGTAAATTGGATAAAGGATATCCATGAAACAAATTCACTTCGTGAAAATATAATTCATGATGTGTAATTAAATAAAGCTAATGTGACACAATTTTCAGTGAAAGTGGAAATTTTTTAGGAATCCCATTAATTGCACGTTGTGAATGTATTAAACAACATGAAAATGGTGGGATCTAGGATTTAAAGTCTTTTTGTTTATCTGTTTTCATTCATTTAGCCACAGATTCTTCCCCTTTTGTTTCGGACAAACCCTAGGTGCCTCAAGGAGTCCTTCTAGCTATATTCTCCCTTACTTCGATCTGTTGGTTTCAGTGGTAGTTTGTTGGCGATCGGTGGTAAGCCCTTCTCTTCTTCTTGGTTGTTTTTATTTCATTATTCTCTTGGGGATTTTCTATGGCGATATTGTTTTGTTTTGGGATGTATGTTCGAAAGTGATTTTGATAACCCTTGATGCAGTTTAGGTTGATCCATGGTTTTCTGTGTGCGGTTGTGGTTTGTGGGTGTTTCTTCTTCGCCTTGTAGTGCACAACGAATCAACAAAGCTTCATTGAAGCAAGGAATTCAATGTTTCTCAATTTTTTGTATCATGCAGGAGGAATTTACTCTTGTTTATCTATGAGAGATGATTTTTATGGATTAATTAAATATAAAGAATTGGATAATTGAAATTGAAGGGGAAAATGGGAATGATTCACATGCTTTTACAACATTGATATTATTATGATATGGTAGATTATAAGGGCTTGATGTCCCACTGAATATTGTGGTTGTTGGGGAATTTTTTACACTAGATGATGTGTTGTAACTACTGCATCTATTTTGATTGTTTTGATATCACCCTAAAATGGAAATTGGTTAACCACTTATATTTGGATGATGAAATAGTTTCCCCGAGATTATGGATTGTGTGATAATACCCCTAAAATAAAGAAGTGGAATGTTTTAAAAGCCCCTTTTTAAATATGTAAAATGACTTCTGATATGATGTGATGTTTAGTTGTAATTTTGGGGTGGTGATGTGCGAATGTGATGCGGTGTGGGGAAATGTGTGGTTTTTTGGTTGTGATTTTGGAGCGGCGATGTGATATATGGTTTGTTTGGCTGTGCTTTTAGGGCAATGACATGATGGTTTGTTTAGCCATTATTTTGGGGAAGTGAGGTGTTGGTTTGTTTTACCATGCTTTTGGGGAGGTGAGAAAATGGTTCAATGGGAATGATGAGATGCTTGTGACGTGTGGTTATGTTATGCTAGATGCCCGGGTAGTAATGGAATAGTTGTTTAATAATGTTTTAAATGGCTAAGGTTTGGTTTGGTTAATGGGATGGAAATTCTTAAATGAAAAAATGAATGATGAACTATGTGGTTAAATGTGGTTGGTTCTTAATAATGAAACGAATGAGCTAGATAATGGATTTTTTTAGAAATGTGAAATATGGTTTGTGTCTTGTGTAGTGTTATGCATTTAGAGGTGACATTGAAAGAGGGGATGTTGTAATTTGTTTAGTGTTTGTTTGTGAACCCATAGGTTGGGATTATGTGTGGAAATATGTATATATTTGTATATTCTTTATTATTTCTATACGCACTCCACCTGCATCGAGCACTATGCGCCAATAACCATATTTTCACATGGAGGGTGTTTTTCCCAACATCTTGGTGATGGAGATGGATGATTGGATACCTATTATTTCTCGCTCTCTCTTCCAGGTGAGTAGATATGAACATGCTATGATGGATAAAGGTTCGTTAGTGCACTAGGTGATGAAACATGTGTTTTCAAGTGAGATGTGATGTGACTATGCTGTGGGGCGGTTCCCCAGGTGTTTTCATGTGAGATGTAATGTGACCATGCTTATGGGGTGGTGAACCATGTGTTTTTGGGTGAGATGTTATATAACCGTTCTATCGAGTAGCTTATGGTGGGGGTCATGCATGGTAGGAGGAGGACATGAGGTTGATGTCCTTCATGTTCACGATACCCTACTACTTTGATTATGGTAGTGGTTGTGATGTGATGAACCAGGTGTGTGTAGGCATGATAAGATGTGACCGTACTGCAGAGAAGTGACCCAAGTGTTTTTGGGCATGATGTGATGTGTCTATGTTTTTTGCCCAGTGGTATTTTTTATTAAGAAGAGATGAGAGCACCAGGATGTACAACGTTGGGGTGAGAGAGTAAAAAGTCAGTGGGAAAGTAGTGTGAGGTACCCTTTATCGATATGATTCTTATTATGTTACTATACTTGACTTTAATTATTTAGTGAATGTGATTTGGTGATGTTATGTTTGGTTAGTATAATTGTATTGGTGTTGTTTGGTTCTATTGTTTGCTCACAGATGATTAGTATGCTTCTTTCAAATGTTCATGATAGACTTTGGTTTTTCTACTGAGTATACTTGTATGCTCACCCTATGTATATAAACTGATTTTCAGGTTTTCAGGAGGACTACATGGAATTTTCTGGATATTACTTGTAACACCCCAAGATTTCATAGTGTGTTATTTCTTCAAAATAATTCAATAACTTGCACTACACGCAACACCGAGTTCAATCACACCATGAAAAAGAGGTTATGAATAGTGTTAACTAAATTTTAAACTTTATATAATCCTTATAATTTTAGAATTCATATTATGAGTTTCTTAGACATAATGTAAGAACAAATTCATTTTCAGTATTGCACTTTTACCAAATTTTAATAGTGAACCCTTTTTAGATACTATATTTTAAACTTTTTGACTAAATGGGGACATCAAAAATTTAAAATGAAATATCCCAAGCTTCCACGGTACGCTAGCATGTGTTGTACGCAACACTGAGTTCTAACACACCGTAACCAATCAAACTAGCTGTTATGAATAGTAATACCTACTTTTTGAAGTTATATATATTTTATATTTGAAAATGGACTTCATTTTTGGATTCGGAATATCGAATTTAGCCTAAGGTGAAATTTTGGTACATTTCGGATAACTTTCATATTTTGATGAATAGTGAAAATTACTAAATTTTAATTAAAAACAACTTTTTTAATCAAAATAATTAATAGTGATAAATTGTGAATTTGAGTGGTTTTAAAGTATATTTAGAATATATTTTTACCATTTAATATAATGTTGGTCATTGGACATAATTTTACAATTAAACCGAACATAAACAAGTGTCAATCTTTTGGTAGTTATTACCTCTTAAAAACACGCTTTTTGTTTTGACAGCGGGAATTAATTTTAAATTAATTTCTGCCACTTCTGTGTTTTGAATTTAGAAAAATGGATTCCATATTTGAAATCAGGATGTCCAAATTGTGTAAATAGGTAACTTTTATTTTTAGACATTTTGAATAATTACTGTGGTAAATATTTTATTTACCATGGTTAAGGGTAAATCCGGTAAATAAGGGTTAAAAAAATAATATTATAATAATACAAAATTACCCTAAAACGTGTCCTAACCTTATTGGTGGACACATACCCGACCATGAGCATCCTTGGGTCAATTTGGGGACCCCTTGGAGCCACTTGTATGTGGTAGGGACACTTTATATTAATAAAGTCAGAATAAAAATAAAAATGGCATAAGCTTACATCTTTTAGAAGAACAATTTTTACATAGGGTTATACATGTTGGATTTTCGATTATAAATATTAATTAGAAAGATAAAAAGATTTCCTACATAATGATATTTTATTTATAATTTTTAGACATCAAATAATTTAAATTATTAATGACACAATAATGATGCAATGTTTACCTCATTAATAAATCATTTAAATAAATAAGATTATAATGATTACAATATTATCTAAAACCTGTCCAATTCTTATTGGTTGATGTTATTTAGAATATGATTCATCTTATCTTCGACCTCAATGATTTTTGGACCATTATAAACCGAATACAAATATATTATAAAGTAATACTTTCACACTTTCCTAAAGAGCCCCTCCTCTCCCTTATAAAAGGAGACCACTTCTACTCATTCCTCACACCTCCCAAGCCACTTGGCTCGTCCAAACTCTACCCAACTAAGCTCCCCACATCCCTCTACTCCTCCTTGAAGCTTCCCCTTAGGCAGAAATCATTTCAAGAAGTCCTTTGGTTCCAACCAAAGTGAGTTACCTAAATTAAAGGTAACAATTTCTCTTAAATTATTTTCCTTTATTTTGCTTCTCCAACCCCCAAACTCTTTTTATTTCCTTTCTTTTGTAACAACACCAGTATCCTCAATATACTAGGATGTTGTTATAAGAAGGATTCAAACTACACATACACACAACTCCATCTAATGGATGATGAACATAATGTTTCTGTGGATGGCAAACTAACGCCTCACGAAACGATGATTGTTCAAATACATCTTACCGCCTCTCATGGTGGCCATTATGATGGAACTGTAATTAAATATGATATTAATGATATATATTTTATATATAAGCTTCTGTAATTCCATTTTATTTCATACCATTATTCGTTTTATGTTGTATATACATACGATAATTTCATTTGAGGAAGTGCGGACTACCGCCCCCTTAAAATGATATGACTCGTTCATACCACACATGGAACGTATAAAGGATGGTGTTAATGAACTTAAGTAACATATATAAAATATTATATTATACTGGAATATTAATATACCTATGTATCATTTGGATTCGATTCTTTTAAAATAAAAATTAAATGGAAGTAGCGTTCGTGCGTACGTACGGACTACCGTCTCCACGAACGCGATGAGATTCATTCTCCATCGTATCCATTCAAGTATAATTATCATTTAATGATTTAAAAATGATGTTTAAGGACTTGATATCATTCTGGATATGAATAAGATACAACAAACATGACTTATGTAACAAAACATATAAAAGAAAATGAGTAAGTTAACACACGAAACGACGATAATACTAAGATATTATCAAATCAATATTAAAAGATCATATATGATATCATATTTATGTATATGATTCTTTTATAATTTAATAACAATTATTTCACCATTACACAGGAGGTTAACCTACCCCAACCAAGGAAAAGTACAAGGTAAGGGTTTATTTCCCAATCTCTTCATTATCCGAGGTTGTTTATACGTAATAATCTACTGGGATATCTTTATCATCCACATCCATGTTTCTTAAAAATGTATTTCAAAACATTTTTACTATTTACAATAATATG
The DNA here is from genome assembly GCA_963277665.1 of Viscum album. Classification (NCBI taxonomy): domain Eukaryota; kingdom Viridiplantae; phylum Streptophyta; class Magnoliopsida; order Santalales; family Viscaceae; genus Viscum; species Viscum album. The sequence goes on from OY728145.1 coordinate 954,603,512, forward strand.
GGTTAAAGTCATTTATACCCTTGTTTGACTTTTATAAGAGGTTTATAAAGGAATCTTTCCGTCGTTTTCAAAACAAGGTCCTTTTTAACCTTTTCGACAGAATTGAGGTAAGAATGTTTTTTTAACTTATACGGCGGGTGCGGTTATTTTACGCCGTTATAAAATCTTCAAAGCTTTACTTAGAAGCTTATAAGAATATTTTCAAAGAAAATGTTTTATTTTATATGGATCTTAAATGATTTCAAAATAAAAGGAGATATTTCTTTAAAAAGAATTTTGATTTCATCTATGTCAACATCCTTTGACGGATTTTAAGATTATTTGAAGTTGATTTATTATGATACAAAACTTCTATATTGTATTGAAGGTTTTGTGATATGTTTGACTATGGATGTGCTATTTTTATACCATTCATAGTTTATGGTGAAATTATTGACATTTCGTATGCTAGTTTTAATACGAATGTTTATGTTATGTTTAAACCTTTTCATATGGGAATGCATTGGACTTAATAAGTGACGGGTGGAGCCCGCTATAGCTCCTCGATGCATCGGTAGGTCTCATGAGACAAACTAGTGTCTTGGCACAAGGCCTTGACAAAATCTTATTTGTAGTCTTGGCACGAGGCCTTGGCTATGTGGTTATGATAGTCTGGCATTATGCATTCCAACATTATGAAAGTGGTTATTGATTTTGCATGTGATTATTCGATTAGTAGAATATCCATGTGAATAAGTAAATGGAATTATTTCATTTTTCTTTTGCCATACTATGTTGAAGTTCATGTTTAAAAGGCTTTTGTTTTAGTAATTCATTGCCTTAAATGTTTATGCTTATTTTGAATGTTCCGCTATATTGTTATCCTTACTGGGCATTTGAGCTCACCCCTTTTCTATGTTTTATTTTTCCCAGGTAGTGAAGAAGTAAATTATGATTGAATTGCAGGGATATTATGAGGGGTTAATAGTGTGGATATGAAGACTTTGTTGTTGTAGTAGTTTTTCAATTTGAAATGTAATGTAAAACTTTATGAATATATCTAGTGTTTCCAAGGCTACTAAACCAATCGGTCTTTCGAGATTTGATCTTTCTTGTGATCATGCCAATGTTACGAAGTAATGCACCGACTCTGGGTAGCTGGGGTCGGGGCGTTACAGTTGGTATCAGAGGAAGTTTAGTACAAACCTTGGAAGCTAGATTTAGATAAACTCTGATTAGAGCACGTAGACCTAAGATGAACTTTGAGGATTAGTATAGAAGAACTTCCTAGAATTTTGGTATTGTAGAGATTTTGTGAGTTTTCTGAGCAATACATCCCTGTCTGGATACGAGCAGGTAGAGGCGGCTCTGGCACAGATGTACCTAGGGGTAAAACCCGAAAACACCGCTTTGAGCTAGACTCGAACGGGAACTGGTGCACGACAACGGGCCTTGCTGCACTCTTGGTTACGACACTCCCGGGGGATATGCTTAGGATAACTCTCATTTTCTTTACAAATCATTTTGAAGGGATTATGAGTATATACTTCTTCAAAGAAAACATTCTTATGATTATGGATTATATCCATAAATAGTTCAATTTATGTTAAGTGTTTTATAAGTATGGGATTATGTATTTTGATTCATAAACTGATCTAGTTTATGCCATTGTTTAGAAATGGCGCCCAGTAGAAGGAATGAGAACTCCGGAAATGCACATGATCCAAAGAGAAGGAAGGATCATATCTTTCATGGTCTTAAGCTAGAATTTATAAGAGAAATAGTCTCCCATGTATTATCATCATATGAAGAAATAATATCATGTATTGATAAGATAAGTAAAGAGTTTACTGAGTCCTATGGATTTGAAGGGAAGCAAGAGAAGAAAAGGATAGAAGAGAAAAAGATGGATAAAGGGAAGAGGGAAAAGAAGAATTTTCCCATATGTGGTAACTGTGGAAAGAAACATCCTGGAACTTGCCTGAAAGGAATGAGAGTTTGTTATAAGTGTGGAGGAAAAGGGCACAAAGTACGTGACTGCAAGGGTAAGAAAATGGTTTCAAATGTACAATGCTTCATTTGCAAGGAGTTTGGACAGTACGCGAACCTATGTCCCAGTCATCAGACTATGCTGCAAATGATGTTATTGGATAATAATCAAGTTATGATACTACCACAGATGAAGAGGAATGATTAAAGCTCTTATGTTGATTATGTCAATTGAGTGTTGTATCAACAATGTACTTGTTATAATAATTATGGAGTATATAAGGATTGTACTGCAGTACTATTTCATTAAGGACTTGAGATTGTGTGGAACAAAGAAAAGTGACTCAATAGCAGGATAGATTTTTGGAAAATATATGGTTGAGAGAATGATAAACCATAATATAGTTCTGATACTGAGGTAGTGATTTTGGAATAATATGTGATTGTTTTGGATAAATTATATTGGATATTCTTGACTACCTTGGAACTGATTAATGATTTGTATATTCCATCATTGTTGGGGTTTAAAACATTTTTGGATTAATGAAGTATATACAGCATTCTATATGGAATAAGGGAGCATGAATGTAATCAATAAGGAATATGGTAATACATGATGAAGGTATTCATATGCTATTACGGGGTAAAAAGGATCTATATTATGTTTACCTTCCTTATGAATGTTGGACTGTGAGTTTGGACAGAAGTATTTTGGATAGTTCTAGTTGGGATTATTTTGGATTTCCATAAAAGGACAACCCGGAGGTCGGACGACAACCCGTCGCGTCCGGCAAGGCTGCGAGACTTGAACCCGCAACCGAAGGGAGACAAGGGTGTATCACCTACCACTATCCCACGAGATGTCCTGGATTAAATAAAGTAGTTTTTTAAAAGATCTGGTAGATGAATTATAAATTCGTTTATTTTGGAACCCTCTATGAATAGTATAAATAGAATTTTTTTTACGAGTGAATGATGAGTTTTGGTAGAAATTTATTAATGGATAAAACTCTAATTATAAACTAAGTATATCTCCTTATGATCTTATCCAATCTCATAAATAAATTCCTCATCATTAATAAAAGGAACTTAGAACAAAAATGTTGTCCTAGATGGTACCTTAAATCATCACTAATTTATGGCTTTGGGATTGTTGGCCTTTTCATAGCCATGTTCTCTACCACTCTCCATCAGATAATTGATGGCTATATTTTTCTTCCATATCCATATTTTCTTACATGGAACCCTAGTATGTGTTATTTTCGGTAATCTTCATACTTTCCACTCTTTATTTAAAATAGAGGCCTCATTAATTAATTTTTCGATGTGGGATTTCAACTAAGATATTTTGAAACGTCAAAAATGTGTTATCCCAATACCCTATGTTTTGTTGAACCGATGGTATTTCAAATCATCATAGATTGATGATTTTAAGGACCTAAATTTTATACTTGTTTGTGATTGATGACCTCAATCACTACCTATAAATATTTACGTTTTTCCTCCAATTATATGTCTCTAATTGCCACCAATGTTCTCCTAATCGAGATCATAATTTGGTGGTGACCCTTTCATTTCTCTTTTCCTCATATTAAGAATAAATTTTAGTAACCCAATTTCCGATGTGGGTTTTCCCATAAAGATATTTTTTATTTTCAACCTTTTATTTTCGAAGAACAATTTCAAATTGCGAGGACGCAATTTATTGAAGGAGGGGAGAATGTAACACCCCAAGATTTCATAGTGTGTTATTTCTTCAAAATAATTCAATAACTTGCACTACACGCAACACCGAGTTCAATCACACCATGAAAATGAGGTTATGAATAGTGTTAACTAAATTTTAAACTTTATATAATCCTTATAATTTTAGAATTCATATTATGAGTTTCTTAGACATAATGTAAGAACAAATTCATTTTCAGTATTGCACTTTTACCAAATTTTAATAGTGAACCCTTTTTAGATACTATATTTTAAACTTTTTGACTAAATGGGGACATCAAAAATTTAAAATGAAATATCCCAAGCTTCCACGGTACGCTAGCATGTGTTGTACACAACACTGAGTTCTAACACACCGTAACCAATCAAACTAGCTGTTATGAATAGTAATACCTACTTTTTAAAGTTATATATATTTTATATTTGAAAATGGACTTCATTTTTGGATTCGGAATATCGAATTTAGCCTAAGGTGAAATTTTGGTACATTTCGGATAACTTTCATATTTTGATGAATAGTGAAAATTACTAAATTTTAATTAAAAACAACTTTTTTAATCAAAATAATTAATAGTGATAAATTGTGAATTTGAGTGGTTTTAAAGTATATTTAGAATATATTTTTACCATTTAATATAATGTTGGTCATTGGACATAATTTTACAATTAAACCGAACATAAACAAGTGTCAATCTTTTGGTAGTTATTACCTCTTAAAAACACGCTTTTTGTTTTGACAGCGGGAATTAATTTTAAATTAATTTCTGCCACTTCTGTGTTTTGAATTTAGAAAAATGGATTCCATATTTGGAATCATGATTTCCAAATTGTGTAAATAGGTAACTTTTATTTTTAGACATTTTGAATAATTACTATGGTAAATATTTTATTTACCATGGTTAAGGGTAAATCCGGTAAATAAGGGTTAAAAAATAATATTATAATAATACAAAATTACCCTAAAACGTGTCCTAACCTTATTGGTGGACACATACCCGACCATGAGCATCCTTGGGTCAATTTGGGGACCCCTTGGAGCCACTTGTATGTGGTAGGGACACTTTATATTAATAAAGTCAGAATAAAAATAAAAATGGCATAAGCTTACATCTTTTAGAAGAACAATTTTTACATAGGGTTATACATGTTGGATTTTCGATTATAAATATTAATTAGAAAGATAAAAAGATTTCCTACATAATGATATTTTATTTATAATTTTTAGACATCAAATAATTTAAATTATTAATGACACAATAATGATGCAATGTTTACCTCATTAATAAATCATTTAAATAAATAAGATTATAATGATTACAATATTATCTAAAACCTGTCCAATTCTTATTGGTTGATGTTATTTAGAATATGATTCATCTTATCTTCGACCTCAATGATTTTTGGACCATTATAAACCGAATACAAATATATTATAAAGTAATACTTTCACACTTTCCTAAAGAGCCCCTCCTCTCCCTTATAAAAGGAGACCACTTCTACTCATTCCTCACACCTCCCAAGCCACTTGGCTCGTCCAAACTCTACCCAAATAAGCTCCCCACATCCCTCTCCTCCTCCTTGAAGCTTCCCCTTAGGCAGAAATCATTTCAAGAAGTCCTTTGGTTCCAACCAAAGTGAGTTACCTAAATTAAAGGTAACGATTTCTCTTAAATTATTTTCCTTTATTTTGCTTCTCCAACCCCCAAACTCTTTTTATTTCCTTTCTTTTGTAACAACACCAGTATCCTCAATATACTAGGATGTTGTTATAAGAAGGATTCAAACTACACATACACACAACTCCATCTAATGGATGATGAACATAATGTTTCTGTGGATGGCAAACTAACGCCTCACGAAACGATGATTGTTCAAATACATCTTACCGCCTCTCATGGTGGCCATTATGATGGAACTGTAATTAAATATGATATTAATGATATATATTTTATATATAAGCTTCTGTAATTCCATTTTATTTCATACCATTATTCGTTTTATGTTGTATATACATACGATAATTTCATTTGAGGAAGTGCGGACTACCGCCCCCTTAAAATGATATGACTCGTTCATACCACACATGGAACGTATAAAGGATGGTGTTAATGAACTTAAGTAACATATATAAAATATTATATTATACTGGAATATTAATATACCTATGTATCATTTGGATTCGATTCTTTTAAAATAAAAATTAAATGGAAGTAGCGTTCGTGCGTACGTACGGACTACCGTCTCCACGAACGCGATGAGATTCATTCTCCATCGTATCCATTCAAGTATAATTATCATTTAATGATTTAAAAATGATGTTTAAGGACTTGATATCATTCTGGATATGAATAAGATACAACAAACATGACTTATGTAACAAAACATATAAAAGAAAATGAGTAAGTTAACACACGAAACGACGATAATACTAAGATATTATCAAATCAATATTAAAAGATCATATATGATATCATATTTATGTATATGATTCTTTTATAATTTAATAACAATTATTTCACCATTACACAGGAGGTTAACCTACCCCAACCAAGGAAAAGTACAAGGTAAGGGTTTATTTCCCAATCTCTTCATTATCCGAGGTTGTTTATACGTAATAATCTACTGGGATATCTTTATCATCCACATCCATGTTTCTTAAAAATGTATTTCAAAACATTTTTACTATTTACAAGAATATGGGTTAAAGTCATTTATACCCTTGTTTGACTTTTATAAGAGGTTTATAAAGGAATCTTTCCGTCGTTTTCAAAACAAGGTCCTTTTTAACCTTTTCGACAGAATTGAGGTAAGAATGTTTTTTTAACTTATACGGCGGGTGCGGTTATTTTACGCCGTTATAAAATCTTCAAAGCTTTACTTAGAAGCTTATAAGAATATTTTCAAAGAAAATGTTTTATTTTATATGGATCTTAAATGATTTCAAAATAAAAGGAGATATTTCTTTAAAAAGAATTTTGATTTCATCTATGTCAACATCCTTTGACGGATTTTAAGATTATTTGAAGTTGATTTATTATGATACAAAACTTCTATATTGTATTGAAGGTTTTGTGATATGTTTGACTATGGATGTGCTATTTTTATACCATTCATAGTTTATGGTGAAATTATTGACATTTCGTATGCTAGTTTTAATACGAATGTTTATGTTATGTTTAAACCTTTTCATATGGGAATGCATTGGACTTAATAAGTGACGGGTGGAGCCCGCTATAGCTCCTCGATGCATCGGTAGGTCTCATGAGACAAACTAGTGTCTTGGCACAAGGCCTTGACAAAATCTTATTTGTAGTCTTGGCACGAGGCCTTGGCTATGTGGTTATGATAGTCTGGCATTATGCATTCCAACATTATGAAAGTGGTTATTGATTTTGCATGTGATTATTCGATTAGTAGAATATCCATGTGAATAAGTAAATGGCATTATTTCATTTTTCTTTTGCCATACTATGTTGAAGTTCATGTTTAAAAGGCTTTTGTTTTAGTAATTCATTGCCTTAAATGTTTATGCTTATTTTGAATGTTCCGCTATATTGTTATCCTTACTGGGCATTTGAGCTCACCCCTTTTCTATGTTTTATTTTTCCCAGGTAGTGAAGAAGTAAATTATGATTGAATTGCAGGGATATTATGAGGGGTTAATAGTGTGGATATGAAGACTTTGTTGTTGTAGTAGTTTTTCAATTTGAAATGTAATGTAAAACTTTATGAATATATCTAGTGTTTCCAAGGCTACTAAACCAATCGGTCTTTCGATATTTGATCTTTCTTGTGATCATGCCAATGTTACGAAGTAATGCACCGACTCTGGGTAGTTGGGGTCGGGGCGTTACATTACTAACTCAAATATTTGGATAGTTGCTGTATCGCTGCTTTAACTTTACTTTTGGGTATTTTACTTTTAGAGAATTTTATCTGTACCTATTTTATTTATACATACATTGTGGGATGGTTTTGGTTTCTTTTTATATTATTTCACGGATTTACTTTTGGATGATTCATCTTATCTCCTAATCATAATTTATCATAGAGGGAAATTCCTCCCATATCATGAGATTTTATACCATCGGTGCTAGTCACCAACTCGGGTTCTACTAGAGACGAGACTCAGAGGTCATTATATCTCTCCCCTCATTACAACATCTTTAGCGGTAGGGGTTCATGATAGAGTGATATCAAAGGTGATGGTTGAGAGATAGGATGAAGTTTGGAGTTAGTTATAGTGAGGTTTGCATGGGTTAGTATGAAAACGGTGCTAGCTGACCTTGGTGTGTGACATGGGTCAGGGAGACCGACTAAGACATAGGATTTTAGCCCCCTCGTAATCCAGTGCACAGACTCTGAGCTTATTGAATGACCAAGTGAGGTGAAACTATTTGTAGGGCAAAGACATAGGAAAGGTACATACATCATGATGACTTGTGTTCCTATTTTATTTGGGTTGTTTTGGAAAGTTTAAAATAAATAAAATGAATCTTAATAAAATTACATACTACCTGGGATTAGGAAAATTTTATTTTCCTTTCAGTTATGACTCTTGGATATTGTCCACATGTGGTTCAGATAGTAGAGGTTCATTAGTCTAATCTGATTGATCACTGCAGGGTTGATCTGGTAGGGGGGATGAGGCTTGGTAGAGGGAACTTCACTCTTTTTAGCGATAGGATTTGGGGAAGTATGAGGTTAGTTTTTCAGATGTGGAGAAAGAGTGCTAGATATAGGAGCTCAATATCACTTTCAGTTTATCTAGGCCCTGGTGGGATACTGGGTCCCTTTGGAAGTTAATTAGATGTGGGGAGTTGTGCGTTAGTGGTGGACGCTATATCTGAGTGAGCGGAAGGAAGAAAATCTTTTGTTGGCCAAATTTTAGAAAGCATTCTGGGTAGAGTTCCTTTCGTCGACCATGAAGGAAATAAAGAGACAAAAGATTATTTCTCTTTAGTAGAGGAGTATATCAGTATGGGAGTTGAGAATCAAGTTCAAGGACCTTATTCATTTCCCCAGATCTTTTTCTAGATGAGGAGTCTCATGGGAGATGTCATGAGGAGGTGCTCCATCCCTCTATCTAGTATGAAATTAATCATTTTAGGTTGCTAACGTATCTAGAGGTTTAGAAGAAGGCGGAGGTGTTCAAGAAGATGCACTTTTAAGGAGGTTTACCATGATAAGGGAACCGTCAGGGTTCCTCGAGGGGTAGAGTTGTCAGCAGAATGTCTCAAGCACTAGGACCTTTGAGGTTTCCACCAGCAGGGAGTCAACCTCAGCAGGTTCCCTTCCAGCCTTCTGGGTCCAGTTGTTTCCATTATTTTCATAGAGATATAAAGTCAGTGTGTTTTTTGTGTGGGGTTTGTGGACATCGCTAGAACCAGTTCCTAGTGGTTCTTTGGGCTCAGTTTGGTGGAGGCGATCAAGTTCAACATCACCCTCAACAACAATTTTCAGTGAGACCATTTTAGTAGCAGGGGTAGTAGGCTTATGCTCTGATAAGAGTAGATGAAGCAGATAAAGTTTGACCTCAAGATTTTCCTCATGTTTAGAGAACTCTACCTAAGTGTTGTCATGGAGGCAGTCGTTAGTAGAGAGGTAGAGGAGCTGGGTGTGGTCAGTTGCACGCAATGGATGCAACAATGATAGAGGGTACATAGATCATTTGAGGTATGATCAATTTTTCATCTAACATTTTTTGTATATTGTTTGATTTAGGATCTTCACAATCCTTTGTTGCATCCACTCTAGTCCATGATCTGAGACTAGATGTAGAGAATATTCCCATACCCCTATTTTTTACTACTCTATTTGGAAGCCAAATAATATTATTTGATATATTCTAGGGTTGTAGAATGATGATGGGGTCACATAAGTCCTTTGGATACCTTTTCTTTCTTAATATGTTGCCTTACAATGTCATCCTCAACATTGGCTGGTTGTATTCTGTACGTGCTATTATCGATTACTTTCGTATGAGAGTCATGTTCTCAGATGTGGATGGACAACGTGTGGTTTTTGTTGATGAGAGGGGTTGTTAGGTGGGTAATCGACGTGTGGATCCCCTTCTTTCTTTTATGACCAAGTTGTATACAGAATCATAAAAGGCTAGAATATTGGTGGTTTCCAGGGTTAGGGAATTTTTGGATGTTTTTCATGATGTGGTTGTGACACCGTCCCCTCAAAATGATGTCAAGTTTGGGATATACATGCATCCTGGAGAATCTCCGATTTCAATGGATCCTTATCGGATGACACATTTTGAGTTGCAAGAGTTGACGATTCAGATAGATGATCTGATGCATAATGGTTTTATCCGACCAAGTGTGTTGCCATGGGGTTTTCCAGCATTGTTCTCCAAGAAGGAAGATGGTAGTATAAGGTTGTGTATAGACTATTGAATTAGATAACAGTCAAGAATTGTTACCCTCTTTCGAGGATAAATGATTTTTTCAACCATATGAGAGGGGTGCGTTGGTTTTCTAAGATTGATCTGTGGTCTGGATATCACCAGTTGAGGGTGAATGAGGGTGATATCCTAAAGACTACCTTCAAATGCTGGTATGAGAACTTTGAGTTTGTAATCATGCCGGTTGGTGTTACGAATACACCAAACGTATTCATGGGGCTTATGAACTCCATGTTCCATAAGTTCCTGGACTGGTTCATCATCGTATTCATTGATGATATCTTGATCCACTCAAAGTCAAAGGAGGAGCATGCTGGGCATATCAAATTTATTCTGGAGGTCCTTCAATGACACCAACTCTATGGAAAGCCATCCAAGTGTACGTTTTCAACATGAGAGGTGCATTTACTCAGGAACATAGTGCCTCATCAGGGTATGGAAATAGACCTACTAAAATTCGAGGATGTTGTTTCTTGAGAAGCACCCAAGAATGTGTCAGAAGTTCGCATTTTTCTTGGTCTTATAGGATATTATCAGAGTTTTATGCCCAATTTCTCTCAATACGTAGCCCTATTTACAATGTTGAATTGGGAGGACTAGGTTTTTGTGTGTACTGATCAGTGCTAGGCAACATTTGGTTACCTAAAAAGGAAGTAATTCAGTGCTCTAGTTATTTAGTTTCCCGAGGGGGGTGTGATGTTTGAGGTGTTCTTATGACTCTTCCCATTTGGGATTGAGATGCATGTTGATGCAGTAGAGAGCCGTGATCTCCTATGGGTTTTGGTAGTTTTGTACCCATGAATGTAACTATGTCACCAATGATATGGAGCTAGAAATAGTTGTCTTTCCACTGAAGTTATGGCAACATTACCTCATTGGGGAGTGCTTTGTGGCCTTCACAGATCATAAGAATTTGAGGCATATATTTTCTCATTGTGATATGAATTTGGAGCAGTAGTGGTAGATGGAGTTTCTTTGGGATTATGATTTTTATATCTCCTACACCTCAGGAAGTGGGAATTTTGTAGATGACACTTTTAGTGTGAAGTTGTGGAAGGAGGAGTTTAGAGATGTTTAGAGATTGATGGAGGAGTTGGAAGCCTTGCAATTAGATGCAAGGGTGGATGATGGTAGAGGATATTTGTCTTAGATGACAGTGAAATCTTCTCTAATGTGGTATATAGAGGCGTCTTAGTGGGGAGACTCATAGGATGAGGTGATTTATGATTATTTTGGCCATGGTGATGCTCCGTAGGGATGGTTGAAGGATGGTTGGAACCAGGTGTTGTTTCATGGGGGGTTGTTTGTTTCGGTAATGATACATGAGGGATTATTTCATGAGTTTCATAACTCACCTTTGGTGGTACAACTAGGAGTATCCAATATGTATCATAGCCTGAGGATGCTGTTTTGGTGGCCCATGATGAAATAGGTAGTGGGAGAGTTTGTGGATAAGTGTTTGGTTTTCCAGTAGGTAAAATCCAAGCATTATGTTCCTGGAAGTTTTTTGCAGCCTTTAGATGATCCTAAGTGGAAATAAGTTGACATCTAAATGGATTTATTCATAGGATCACCCCGAGCTCATAGAGTCTGTGATGCTATCTAGGTGATCATGGATCAGTTGATGAAATCAACCCACTTCTTAGTGATCAAGGAGTTGAGTGTAGTGGATACTTTGAATAAGTGTTATGTAGATTAGGTGGTATAATTTCATGGAGTTATGAGTTCCATTTTCTTGGATTAGGGAATAAATTTTACCTCATGATTCTATAGGGTATTACAATATTCTTTTGGCACTCAGTTGTGCCTCAAAACTACTTTCCACTCCTAAAAAAATGGACAGAAAGAGCAGACTATCTATATATTGGAGGATATGTTGTGGGAATGCGTCTTGGACTTTGGTGGATCTTAGTTATGACATCTTACTTTGGTCAAGTTTGTGTAAAATAAAAGATATCACTCATCCATCAGAATGAATACGTTTGAGGCTTTTTATGGGAAGACATTTCGTTCTCTGTTGTTCTTGAAGGAGGTTGGAGAGACATTAATTCTTGGTCCTGATGTGGTTTAGAGCATGACAAAGAAGGTTTAGTTGGTTCAAGAGAGGATGAAAGTAGAACAAGACCAAAAAATTTCCTATACTGATCCTAAGAGAAGGCCATTGGAGTTCGAGGATGGGAACCACATATTCTTGAAGGCTTCCCCTCGATGTGGATAGAAGAGTTTTGGTAGGGGGAGTAAGATTTCTCCTAAGTTTGTTGGGCCCTTTGGCATGCTATGAAAAGTTGGCGAGGTGGCATATCGGTCAGTGTTGCCACTACAGTTAGAGAGGATCCATAATGTCTTCCACTTATCTATGATTCATCAGTATCTTCATAATGAATCCCATGTCATTGAATGAGGATATTTGTATATTGATAATGACACAACATTCGTGGAGCATCCAATAGAGATCCAATATCACTAAGAGAAGGCGTTTCATGGATGCACTCTTCATTTTGTTCGTGTTTTGTGGAGGTATGATGGCTTGGAGGTGAGTACTTGAGAGTGAGAGATGTAGATGCGTTCCCAGTACCTGGGGCTATTTTGAGTTTTTCCTTTTTCTATTTTGCTTGTTATGTGATGTTTGGTTCTTTCTATGATATGAGATGAGCTGTTTTCCCTGGTTTGTGACATATGATGTGTGATAAAGTTATGGAATATGAAAAATGTAGGACCTGATTCTTAATTAATACGTATTATAATATGATGCAATTAAACCCATGTGGAAAGTAAGTGCCACCTTGAGTGGATAATATCTTAACATGGAGGATGAAATTATCTGATTTGTGTGTTTGAGGTGGTGTGGTTGGTTGTTTGTGATGGCTGTTGGACTGTGATGTATGAAGGTTGGATGTGGCTATGTGGTGATGAGGTAGTGTGATATGTTTTTGGCTATTTTGTTTGGCGTGTTCGGATGGTGGTAGCATTAAGGAGTAATGAGATACTTGAGAGGTATCTCGTAGGGTGGGTTTTCAGACCCCTTTCCTTATGGGATTAATTTTGGATTCTTGAGGGTGAGAATCATTTGAGAGGTATCTTATGTAACAGTTCGTGCCTTCCCAGTCTGTTACTTTTCCATTTTTAGGTGTTGGTGGTATTTTAGAGGAGGCTTGAGGAGGTTCTGTGGTGGTTGGAGGTGCAAGAGAGTTGCTACAGAAAATACACATCGCACATTGTTTACACGACATGAAATGGTGGTTCACGACTTATGTAGCCAACTGGTTCATGACTTGTAAATTGGATAAGGGGGATCTGTGAAACAAATTCACGTTGTGAAAATTCAATTCACAACATGTAATTAAATAAAGCCGAGGTGACATGATTTTTAGAAAAAGTGATTTTTTTGGGAATCCCATGAATTACACGTCGTGAATGTATTACATAACATGAAAATGGAGAGATCCAGGATTTAAATTCCTTTTATTTGGTTGATTTCATTCATTAATATGTTTATTCTTCCCTTATCATTCTAGATGATCCCTAGGCTCCCCAAGGAGACCTTCTAGCCCTCTTTTCCATTTCTTTGATCCATTGGTTTTGGTAGTTGTTCGTTGGAGATCGATGATAATCCATTCTCTTCTTCTTGGTTGTTTTTATTCCATTTTTCTCTTGGGGATTCATTGTAGAAATTCTGTTTTGGTTTGAGATGTGTGTTGGGATTAATTTTTAATAATCCTTGATGTAGTTTAGGTTGATCCGTGGTTTCCCATGTGCAGTTGTAGTTTGCGGGTGTTTCTTCTTCGCCCTACGGTGCACAACGAGTCGGCAAAGCTTCTTTGAGGTAGGGAATCCCTTGTTTCTCACTTTTTTGTATCATCTGGGAGGGGTTTACTCTTGTTTATTTATGAGAGATGGTGATTCTGGCTTAATCAAAGATAAATAATTGGCTAATTGAAATTGAAGGGTAAAAGGGGAATGATTTGCATTCTTTTACAACCTTTATATTATTATGATATGGTGGATTGTACGAGCATGATGTCATGTTGAAAATTATGGTTGTTAGGGGATTTTTTTATGCTAGATGATATGTGTTGTGACTTCTGTGTCTCTTACGATTGTTTTGATATCACCCTAAAATGGAAATTGGCTAACCACTTATATTTGGATAATGAAATGGATTATGGTTTGTGTGATAATACCCTTAAAATAACGAAGTTTAATGTGATAAAATCCCCTGTTTAAATCTATAAAATGACTTTTTATGTGCTATGATGTGTGTCTGTTCTTTTAGGGTGGTGATGTGTGGTTTCAATGTGGTTTGGAGCAATGTGTGGTTTGGTGGATATGTTTTTGGGGTGGTGAGGTGATATGTGGTTTGTTTGGTTGTTCTTTTGGTATGGAGAGGTGATGATTTTTTTGGATTTTATTTTGGGGTGATGAGGTGATGGTTTATTTGGTTGTGATTTTGGGGTGGTGAAGTGATGGTTTGATGAGAATGATGAGCTGATTGTGATGTGTGGTTGTGTTGTTCTAGATGCCTAGGTAGTGATGAAATAATTATTTAATAATTTTTAAAATGAATTGGGGTTGGTTTGGTTAATGTGATGGAAATACTTAAATGAATAAATTAATGATGATTTGTGTGTTTAAATGTGGTTAGTGCTTCATAATGAAATGAATGGGCTGGATAATGAAATTGGTTGGAAATGTGAAATATAGCTTGTAGATTGTGTGGTGTTATGAATTTATAGGTGACAACTAAAGTGGGGATGTTATGAGTTGGTTAGTGTTTAGTTTTTAACCCATTGGTTGATCTTGTGTGTGTCTATATATACATATTTTTATATTCTTTGTGATTTCTATTCGCACTCCACCCATATCGAGCATTATACACCGACACTTGTATTTTCACATTGGGGGTATTTTTACCAGCATCCCGGTGATGAGGATGGATGAATGTCCACCTGATCATTCTGGATATATCTTCTAATAAAGTATATATGTATAGACTACAATGGTTGGAGGTCTATTAGTACACTAGGTGATGGACCAAGTTTTTTCAGTTGAAATGTGATGTGACCGTGTGGTGGGGAGGAGGAACAAGTGTTTTCGAGCGAGATGTGATGTGACCGTGCTTTGGGGTAGTAGGAAAAGTTTCT
This sequence comes from Viscum album, assembly GCA_963277665.1. Classification (NCBI taxonomy): domain Eukaryota; kingdom Viridiplantae; phylum Streptophyta; class Magnoliopsida; order Santalales; family Viscaceae; genus Viscum; species Viscum album. The sequence continues at coordinate 954,618,761 of OY728145.1, forward strand.
TTGGGTGAGATGTGATATGACCATGCTGTGGAATAGCTTATAGTGGGGGTTATTCATGTTAGGAGGAGGTAATGAGTTTTATTTCCTTCATGTTCACGATACCCTACTACTTTGGTTATGATAGTGGTTGTGATGCGATGACCTAGGTGTTTGTAGGCATGATGAGATGTGACCGTGCTATGGGGAGGTGGCCCAAATGTCTATGGGTGTGATGTGATGTGACTGTGCTTGTTTGGTGGTGGTAATTGTTATTCAGAATATATAGGAGTGTCAGGATGTACAACTTTAGGGTGTGAGGGTGGAAAATCAGTGGGAAAGTGTTGTAAGGTACCCTTTATCAATATGCTTCTTATTATGTTACTATATTTATCTTGTGTTATTTGGTGAGCATTCTTTTTTGAGGCTAGGTTTGGTTAGTATACCTATATAGGTTCTATTTGGTTCTACTATTTTCTCCTGGGTTCATTAATATTCTTCTTTCACATGTTCATGAGAGACTTCGATTTTCCTACCGAGTATACTTGTATGCTCACCCGATATATCTAAAATGATTTTCAGGTTTCTAGGAGGACTATGTGGGCCAGTCTAGACAGTACTAGCTCAAATATTTGTATAATTTCTATGTCACTACTTTATCTTTACTTTTGGGTATTTTACTTTTGGAGACTTTTATCTTTACCTTTTTTATTTATACATGAATTTTGGGATGATTTTGGTTTCTTTTTTATATTATATCATGTATTTTCTTGTGTATGATTCATCTTATCACCCAATATTATTTTATTATAGAGGTTAATTCCTCCCATATCATGATATTTTTTACCCTCGGTGCTAGTCTCCAACCTAGGGCCTACTAAAGGTGGGACTCAGGGGGTCATTATCTCTCTCCCCTCATTGTTGTATCTTTGGAGAGAGGGGTTAATGACATGTATAGTGATTTTAAACATGTTATTAACTTATAAAATAACCATATTAATATTAATAATATCATATGTGATTATTTTATAACATCTTATTACCTATTCGTTAATAATCTTCCATCATCACTATTGTTTTGGGTGTTAATTACCTTGTATTCTCATGCATGTTTTATCATGAAAGTTTCAGGTCCCAAACATAGGATATAGTTAAATATTCTCTAGAATGATATTAATGTTATAAATTTAATTTTTTTCATTAGATACATCTTTATAATCATTATTTAATTTTGAACATGGAGAATGAATCACATCGCTTTGTGGAGACGGTAGGCTGTACGTACACACGAGCGACATTATCATTTCCTTAATGTGTGAAAGTGTAATGAAGTGGATTGTATATTAATTTTACATAATTAATATTATGTCATATATATTACATAAATTTATTAAATTTACCCTTTAGTATCTTTCATGTAAAGCGTCAGTAAAAAACACATCACATCACTTCGTGAGGCAGTAGTTTGTCATACACATGAGTGACGTTATTGTATTCTATATGGAATGGAAAGTAAGAAGTTATATGTGATATTATAATTCCATAGGTATAATTATATCATAAATATTTCATATAAAAATCATATATATCATTATATCCATCCATGAGAAGCAATTATGGAAAACGAATTATGTCAGTTCGTGAGGCGGTGGTCCGCCATACACACGATCAATAGCTCTGTTTCCTATTAGAGGACAAAGAATAAGGTTCTAGGTAATTTACTTATTATAAAAACATATAATTATATGGAATATACTAATTTTATTATATTATAATGGTTTAATAATATTTTAATGAGATGGAGGAAGAAATAAAATAAAATGCTCGGTTAAGGATGTTACCTCTTCTTCGGACAAATTCTTTTGGTTTGCCCCAAAAGCCTTCCTAGGTTGGATTTATGACAACAAAAGGCTTATAGGATGAGGGTAAGGAAGTAGGGAAATTATTTTTGGTATTTTTTGGCCAAAAAAATGGTTTTTTGAAGTTTTAAAAGAAGGGGAGAGTGGGTGACCTTTTATATGTGGGGGAGAGGACACACTTGGAATTTTTGAAAATAAAGAATACCACCCATATTTTTCTCATGATAAAAGTCTAAAAAATGGACCATTTTCTAAAATTATAATATATAATGTTTAAATATGATCATAAAATAGGAATTAGAAAAGTTTTGGGTCATTTTATCCCATACCTTTTGAGTTTAACCCCTGGTAATTCCATTTTTACCTTAAACAGAGTAAATAATTTTTACTGTTTTCACTATTCATTATGGTCAAAAATTAAGTTTAACTTATTAGATATTTTAAATTATGTTTATTAAAAGTATGGAATCCTTTTTTCTAAATTAAAATCACATAATTGGTATAATTTAATTTAAAATTAAATATGCAGACATGTCGAAAAAATGGTTTTTCAAGAAATGCATTTTTTAAGGAAATGACATTCTCATATTAACTATATGAAAATTAATCATAATTAAATGAATTTTAATTAATATTTATAGATATATAATCTATAAATTTTATTTAAATCATTCCTTATTAGAGGTTATTTTAATTATTTAAAATGGATAAACATTATACACTTTAAAACAGTTTTTAGAAAAAAGTGTTTAAAAGCCTAAAAATAAACTTATACTAAAATATAGTATAAAAATAATTTAAATTTAATTAATTGAATTTAATATAAATAAATAAAATTTATGTTAATTTTAAATCAAATTAAAATAATAATGTGTCTTATTTATTAAAAATAAATGAAAATTTTATAATAATCGGTATTTTCACTATTCACTAAAAAGTAATATTTCCAAAAAATATCCAGATTTCACCATAAGTTAATATTGATATGTTTATTTAATAAATGAAGATTTTTTTTTCAAATAAATTGTATAAAAATGGTAAAAATTAATTTTAAATTACGTGCGCAAAGCGCGACTAAGCCGCCTTAAAAAATATTGTTTTTTAGAAAACATATTTTTTTATTTCAAATGGTTATTATTTTATTTCTAATAAATATATAACCATTAAATTTATTTTATACATGTGTAAACCATATAATTTTCATAATTTAGTTAGTTCAATTAATATCCTCCAACTTAACGGCTAGGTTATAATGAACAATTTTAAATAATACAGAGTATCACATTTTATTTAAACTTGGTGTAATGTGCATCGTAAGCTATCAAAGAGACAAAATTTATTTAAAAATAAATATATCTTAAAGTATCATGGTGTTACCTTCTCTTCTAATCTTGGTGTTTCGTGTCATATATTCGATTGAATATGACGTTTCTCTTTTAAAATCTCAGGGTGTTACACCAAGTCCACTCAAGAAATACGCTCAAGAAAGATAGAAGGCATTAGCTTTAAAACCTATCGAGGAATGAGAAATATATATATTTGGGAAATCATTCAAGAAATTAATAATCATAAAAAATCAATCCACATGAATTTTAAAAATTCAAAGAATGAAAATGATTGGAAAATTTCATTTATATAAATTAACTAGTTCTCCTAAATCATGATTCATCAGATCAACACTCCTATGTTTATCTCTAAAAATTTATTCCCCTATCTTACTCATTTAATTTTATAAACTTATAAATCTAAAACATGACATCATGGGGTTCCTAAATAATTTTTGTATCATAAATCAAAGAAATAAAAAATCTGAGTGTGGGGCATGTAATTTTCATTAAAAACTAAAAAACATATTTTAATAAATGTTGGGGGGTAACGATAAATAAAAAACTTAAATTTATTCCCCCCTTTCCCCATAAATCTCTTTCTACTTTCTTATTTTGTGACTTGACATCATGATCCTACAACTCAAAACATCTAAGTGAAAGTTAAAAGGTCTATCCTCATGTAAGCCCAAAGAGATTAAAAGTGGAATGAATATACATCCTAAAACAGAATATAAATCTTAAAATAAATTATAATAAAGTAGTAAAAGATAAATCATGGAAAAAAATTAAAATTTTTGGGTTTCCTCTTAGATGAAACTCTTGGTTATGATCATTTATCTCATCCTTACCTCTTAATCTCATGTAATTGAAGTATGAAATAGAACAAATTGCCTCAGATTGATAAAATTTTGACCTTTTTGTGTGTCTGAGGTGTTTCTTCTCCCTTTCCTTAAAAACCTATTTAAATTTTGATGAGGGGAAAACTAAGTGGTAGGTTGATCTTAAAGAAACAACTCCCTTTTTATTGACACTTGATACCACTCCTCCTTCTCCTAATATTGGGGATTCTTTTGTTCAATTTCTTCAATGATCTCTCCAAGTTCAACTAATAGCTCTTCATATTATTTGATTTCTTCTTATTCTTTGTGAATTTTAAGAGGTAACCAAAATAAGAACAATTGTAAAGATAAGAAAAATAATTCTTGGTCTTTAAAAACATGGAAAATATCCTTGTTCTCTTCTTTTGGTCATATTTTGATGGGTGTTGGAGGTTCTTGAGCAGCATGTTCTAGAGATACCTCGCCCACCCTTGTCATGATGTCATTCCAAAACTTAGTAGCCATCATACCCTATTATTATTTATCTTTTTCTTCAATTGTGGGATATTCTTCTTATTATTGTTATTTTGTATTAAGTCTTGTTCTTATTTTTATCCTCCCCAGTAATTGTGAGGGTTTCTTCACTATAAAAATTAGACTCATTATCAGCCTTAGAATTAGAAAGAGTGATTAGCACTGTAACTCCCCGTTACCCACATTCAGGTAATTCCCTTAGCTTTACTTAGTTTACTCTTTAATTTGGTGCATCTTGGTACTCCTGAGTATGGAAATAATTTTTTTGGGTAAAATTAAATAAAGTTTAGAGATGTATGTTTATTTGAATTAATGGAGTCCAAGTATAAATGTGTAATATATTAGCATGGTTCTCCCTGAGTTTGGAGAATGACCGAGGTGGTGTGAGTTTTCTTGTAATAATCTTTTGTTTTCATTATCTTCTAGGAATAAGAATGCAATTTAATTTTCTCTAGGCTCATTCTATGAGATAAGTACATAGCATGAATGAATACACACAGTGTAAATATTACACATCGTGTAATGTTAAAAATCAGATTTTTCATAAAAAGACGATAGGTTTTTTGGCGTATATGGAATCTGTGTATTATACGATGTGTAAAGTGATTAAATGTTGTGTAATAATCATGATTTGGGGAGACTATGACCTCATTGACCAGAGTAGAGAGAATATATATATATATATATATATATAATAAGTAAGAAATAGTAGCAGTTGACAATATATGACCAGACCAGTAACCCTCCATAGCAAAAGCAGTAGTAATAGACAGATAACAGTGGAATAATAGTAAACAAACATGCAAGATAATAAACAACAGGCGAAATCTAATAAACAATAATAGGTACAAATTATGATGATGACATTTCATGTATCTATAAAAAAGTGTTCATGGAGAACATAGGATATAGGCATATACCACATTCTATCAAAAATAAAAAAGTCCAAAAAGTAGCTACTACTAGCATCACGAGCATAGGCTCATTCCCTTTCTCCCGTAGTCCAACCTAGAAAGGTTAATCAAGCATCTGAAACTGGGTGCTTCCCTTTATCTATACCTTCAATCACGAAGTCTACTTAGGTACCAAAGGTGGCCCAAACAAGGTGTGAGATATAATATCAATAGGCCACCACCAATGGTGTCTTGATCCATCCAGTTCATGAATTATAAAGTAAATAATGTGCTAATATAAGTGAAAGAAAGATGATAAACAAATGAATAAATAAATGATTCATTCCAAGTTTCTAATTGGACACTTGAACGATACCACATTCTTCGGCCTAAGTCAGATGTCTAAAACAAGGAAACCTATACAAGTAATAAGGTTTTCACATAGGTCATCAAGGATAAGGCATCAAGTGTGGACCAACCCCAAGCTTTTGATTCATCTTGGTGGACACGTCCCTATTATATCAATTAGGCATGCTCATAATTTAAATAAAATGCATCCCATATAACTAAGAAAACAATCTGTCAAATCCAGTAATGGCATCCTGATCCCATTCAAGGAGATCCATAATGGAATCCCAAGGGTTGCTACAAGATCCTCTGATATAACCAATACCACAAAGTCCATCCAAGCCGACCTATAATGGCATCCCTCATATCACTCTTGGTAAGGTAAACTCTGAGTCCATACTAGTTATCTAACATAAGGGATTGAGTATCACTCGAGGAATAGTGTAACCATATTTCCAATGAGCCCATCCATGGTTCTCCCCTAGGGAACCTGTGTCACCTAAGAGTATAAGTAAACTACCTAGAGATCATGTACAAGGCAAGACAAGTGTTTCCCCCAATGCATCAAGTAGTTTCAAGACAAGCACAACGAGTCAATCCACGACATCCTTAAGTCGGGACCCATTTTCAATCCCGGACCGTAAGCAGATAAGGAATATAATTTACAATCAAACATCATCATCAAGGCATTTTAATATCACATGCCAAACAAGCTATCCAAGAACTTTTATTAAAGCCCAAGAATCATATCATAATGCAATAAGAGAATAGACATTTTTCATAAGCATAAGCATAAGGCTTAAAGGTATGAACATAAGAAAATAAGTATAATACAACTAGAATAGGTCACTAAGAAACTTTCATAAAGTATAATACATAATTATAAAGTATAATAAGAAAGGAAACAAGTACAAGGTATTTCACTTGTGTCGTTCAACCAATTACCCAATTCATTTCATTTAAGGAGTTCAACCATGGAATGAATTACAAGGCATAAAAAAGGGAAATTCAAGGCCTACCATTCATATTAAGTTAATTTATTAATTATAGCATTTATTACAAGTGAAACACACATGCACATAGTGGTTAACATCTCAATGCATGGATAAATAGGCCATTTAAGGTGGAACACCCAAAGGGGTGGTCAACGATAAGGGAAAAAAAATCAAGGATGGTTTTTGATGTAGGATAAGGTCATAATTTCCATGAGAAACCCTTTAGATTAATTTATTTATCATCTTAGAGGTGTTTTCAGAAGGTTTTGGTGAATGAAATCATGACGAATGATATAAAACCAACAATACTTGAAGGAAATAACTATACCACCTACTGTAGTTCTGTAGGTGACCACTCATCCATTGGCGGCACTCAAATCGAGCTTGAACATAATATATCAAAGAAATTACCCAATTCCCTAAAAACAAGGGAAAAAAGATGCACCTAAATAGGAAAACAATGGAGAAGAGAAATTTGAAATATAAGAGGATTGAAGATCCTACCTATAGATTTATGATGGATCCAACGACGAGAAATTTGGAGCTCATATGAAGGAGATAACTTGATACCTAGGAGACCTTGAAGGAAAGGTTATGGGAGGAGAGGAGGAGAAATTCACTGGAGAAGAAGGAAGAAAATAAGGGTCTTAACTTAAGAACATTTTAGGGGTAGTTTTATAAAAAACTGACATAAGCAGGGGTGAACGGTTTGGCTACACGGTTGGGAAAATCGTGCGCTAACCATGCGAAAGACCACTGTCCAGGTGGTCTATAATATCACACGACCATGCACCTTGGGTCAAATGAATATAGAAAAACTGTGTAGCCCCTAGAACCCCACTATCTCAAGCCTCATGGTTATATAAAACATTCATCCTTGGTAGTAAAATTTCTCCTAACCGTGTGGCCCAATCTGTTTCTTCAAAATTTGGGGATCCGAGCTCTGAACAAGCCCTAGACACTCCTGTTACCTCTATGAATTCCCTATGCATAATTATTTGGGCTAAACCAAATAATTTAGACATAAAAATGGTCTACACCTTTGAGAAAATATGAGATGTTACAACCTCCCATCCTTAAGAGAAATCATCCCCAAGTTTCCCTTCCAAGGGTGGTAAAACCTCATATGAGAAAAGTTCTATCCACTATGCATGTACATTAACCTCCCGTTCCCAGGTCTTTTCCTGAACACAGTTATACTACTATATCACCCAGACCAAAGGAACTGACCAATCTCATAGATCCTTCATACTCTGATCAATGATCTATATCAGATGCTCCTCAAAGGACACATCCAACTCTAGATTTATGTCCTCAAGGTCAAACAAATGAGATAGGCCAACATGATAATGAAAAAGATGAAATATGTGGAAGGTGTCGTACATGAAACAATACCTCAGAGGTAACTACATCTGATAGGATATCAGTCCAACCCTCTCCACTATCTTGAAAGGACTGACATATCTAGGTGATAACTTGCCTTGTATCTGGATTCATCTGTGACCCAATCTAGGCGATACACGCAGAAAGACCTAATGTCCAAACTCAAATTCTAGAGTTTGATAATGATGATTAGTATAATAATTCTATCTGGACTGAGTTGTAGCCATATAATTCAGAATCAGATGGACTTTCTCTAAGCTCTCCTAAACGATATGAGGACCCAATAGCACTGCCTCACCTGTCTATAACCAACATAGCAGTGAATGACATGACCTACCGTAAAGGGCATCATATGGATCCATCTAAATTGTTTCCTGAAAGTTTTTGTTGTAGAAAAAAATAAACAATAGGTATATTCTTTTCCCATGAACCTCCAAAATTAAGTATACATGGCTGAAGCATCTTCTCTAACACGTGTATCATCTTCTCAGACTGCCCGTTAGCCTGAGGGTGATAAGATATACTAAAGAGAACCTATGAACCCAGTGATTTTTGTAGTACCTACTAGAATTGTGATGTAAATTAGGCATCTCAGATTTATATGATATAATGGGGAACACTATGAAGGTACACCATCTCCCAGATGTATATATTCCCAATCTTATCAACTAAGAAGGTCTATCAGATAGGTAGGAAGTGTGTAACCTTGTTCAACCGGTCGATGTTCACCAATACTACATCATTAACTCAAGGGGATATTAGTAAGCCCATTACAAAATCCATGGTGATGTTATTCTATTTCCACTCAGGAATGGATAGAGGATGTAAAAATCCAGTAGGTTTCTGGTGCTCTGCCTTCACCTGCTGAAAGGTGGAGCATTGAGCAATGAAGCCTGCCATTTTCCTCTTTATACTCGGACACCGATATTTATGAAATATATCTCTATACATTTTGGTAAGACCAGTATGAAATTACCAAATAGAGGCATGATATTCTCTCACTAAGTAACACGGATAAAGTATATGACATAAGCATAGAGCATAAGAAACAAGGAAACAAGCACATGACATTGCACTTGTATCGTTCAACCAATTACCCTATTCATTTCATTTAATGAGTTCAACCATGTAACGAAGCATAATACATACATTAAAATAAGTAAATTCAAGGTCTACCATTCATCTTAAGTAAATTTATTAATTATATCATTTATTATAAGTGCAACACACACACACACACACACACTGTTAGGATGGTATGACTCTGAGTATTATATACTCTGTGATACCAAACGTAGGATCGAAATAAGAATTAGATTCTCAGATACAAGAGGGGGGGGGGTGAATTGTACCTTTTAAAATTCCTTAAGGGAATTTTCAGGATAGTTATGTTTAACAAAGCTAAACAAGATAATTCATAAGACCTCTATGAGTACTAAAGACTTGTTAGATTTCGGAATAGTGATTCTAAAAATGGAACTAAACAAAAGTTACAAGGATTAAGATTCTACCTTAAAGCGTATAGAATCTAACTATATCAGAGTACAAGTAAGGAAGTATAAGGAAGTTATACTTTCCTTAGCAATACAAAATGCAGCAGAAAAACAAGTAGTAAAACTACAAGTAACAAATAATAACTCTTTTAACCCAAAGAGAATGGTATCCAACAAACTTGGATAAAGGTCCCTTGATTTATACTTTCAAGAAAGTATGTCTTACCCACACTAGGGTAAGCCCTCGATATGAAGATCAGAGTCTGTCTTGCTATCCCCGAAATCCCTCAACTATAAGGTAGTTGGAACCTCTGTCTTCCTCATCAAGGAAGCCCTCAACTTCAAGGTGTTGGAACCTCTATCTTCCTATCCTTGAAAGCCCTCGATTGTAGTCAGCAACAATCGGAGTTGCACGAAGCAAGCCTACACTAGGAAAAGTTTGAACAAGCTGTTAAAACTTTCTGCACAAAGCTTTTAGAGTTGATAAGAGCCTCTATCTCTAGAAATCACTTCAGGAAGTTTTGATCACCAAAATTGCAAAAGTTCTGAACACGTTCAAACAAGCTTCTATTTATAGGATAATCTCCAACAGTCGGCTCCCTCCTCAAACAGTCATATTTCTCCTTGAATTTTGGAGGGACCAATACATGTGTCACTCAACCAATGGTTAGTAAATAAATGAAAGCATGACATCATTTTGTAATGAAAAAAGTATAAGTATAAGAAAAACTGAAGTTCGGAATGTAAGAAAATAATATTTCGGAGTCTAACCGAAATGGAATTCGGAGTATATAATAAAGAGATATTCAGATTCTGTTTTATAGGAATCCAGAACCTAAATTCTATAGAAATATGGAGTATGAATTTCTAAGGAAATTCAGAGTCTAATTTCACTAGAATTCAGAATATAAACTTACAGAGTTCGGAGTCGAACTTATAGAAGTTTAGAGTCAAACTAGTAAAAGTTCGGAGTCAAACTCATAGAAGTTTGGAGTTAAACTCATAGAAGTTCGGAGTCAAACTAGTAAAAGTTCAGAGTCAAACTCATAGAATTTCGGAGTCAAACTCATATAAGTTCAGAGTTGAACTAGTAAAAGTTTGTATCCATAATTTGGAGTTAAACTTTGTGAGATTTCGTATCCAGAATTCGGAGTGGAACTTTATGAGAGTTCGTATCCAGAATTCAGAGTAGAACTTCATTAGAGTTGATATCCAGAATTCAGAGTGGAACTTCATTAGTGTTCGTATCCAGAATTTGGAGTGGAACTTCATTAGAGTTCGTATCCAAAATTCTGAGTGGAACTTCATTAGAGTTCATATCCAGAATTCAGAGTGGAACTTCATTAGAGTTCATATCCAGAATTTAGATCCTAAAACAGAATGCTTTATATCTAAGTATTATATGATTCTAAGGTTTTAGGTATGAATCCGATTTTTATACTTAAGAAAAATATTTATATGAGAAATGAAAATATGGTAGGGGTAAATTCCTTTGAGAAGGAAATTTTCCTTATAGAAGTAAAATATAGATTTACTTAAGTATAAGGTGTTTGTGATTTTTAAAACAAGAAGGAATGGAAAAGTCATAAGGAAAACCTTATTGACTCAACACACACATGGTGGTTAACATCTCATAGCATGGGAAAATATGTCGTTAAGGTGGTACACCCAAAGGGGTGGCTAACGACAAGGAGAACAACCCAATAATGGTTTTATCCATAGTCTAAGGTTACAATAGACATGAGGAACCATTTATATTAATTTATTTAACATCTTATAGGCATTTTAGGAAGGGTTTGACACGTAACATCATGACACAGGATATAAAAGAAACGGAACTTGTGGGAAATTACTAAACCACCTACCTTAGTCCCATATAAGACCAATCTTCTATTAGAGTCCTTCTAATCTAGTTAGAATAGAATATGCCAAAGAAATAATCTAAAATCCTAAAAATAGGGCAAAAGTGGCCACACCTAACTAATGCAACAATAGATAATAGAAAATTGAAATAGAAGGAATATGACCGAAGAGGTTACCTCTAGCTTTCCAATGGATCTGATGGAGATATATTTGGAGATTGTATGGAGGAGATAGATCGATCCCTAAGAGATATTGAAAGAAATATTACGGGAGGAGAGGAGGAAAAATAAACTAGAGAAGAATGGAAAAAAAATAAGGGCTTTAACTTAAAAACATTTCAGGGGTAGTTCTGTAAAAAAACCACATAGGAAGGGGTGCATGGTTGGCCAAACTGTGTGCCAACCGTGTGGAAGGCCATTTTTCAGGTGTTCTACAATCCCGTATAACCATGCACCTAGGGTCACACAGTTTTAGAAAAACCATATAGCCCCCAACACCCCACTGTCTCAAGCCGCTTGGTTTCTCCTAACCATGCATCCCAGTCCGTTTCTTCAAAATTCGAGGCTCTGATCTCTAAACAAGCCCTAGACACCCCCATGACCTTCTTGAGTCCCCTAGGAATCATTATTAGGGAAAAATAATAATTTTTACAAAAAAAGGTCCATATCTTTGAGAAAAGTTTGGACGTTTCATGTGTCTCATGTTTTGGGTTCTTTATGTTAATCTCAGTTTTTTTCTTATAGATTTTCTGGTTTGAAATGAGATTATTCTATTTTTTGATCATTTCTTCTATTTCAGTGTGCACCAATATGCCTCGAAGATGCGTTCCTCAGGTTCTACAAGAGGGTGAAACTAATGATCCTAAAGGGAATCTGCCTATGGATCTGAGTTTTATCGAGGCTATCATGCCGGTAGTTTGTGTTGCCGATCAGAACGTACCACAAGCTTAGAATGTAATCATTGAGTTACATCTAGGACTTGTAAGAGATATAGATCAATCACGGGAGTTCTTTCCTAAGAATACACCACCCTTTAAAGGTACGAGTGAACCTCAAGAGGTGGAGGACTAGATTCAAAATATTGATCATATATTCAACTTCCTAGATACACTTGAGAGTATCAAGGTGAAGTGTGCACTGTTAAGACTTGAGGGTCCCAACAAGCAATGTTAGTATTCTATGGTACAAGAAGATAGACACATGGGATTGGACTGGAAGGGTTTTAAGACTCTCTTATTCCAGTAGTTTTTCCGGAGTGAATGATGATGGATAAGTCTCTGGAGTTCCTCTCTTTAAAGTAGGTAGAGCATCCAACATCAGTGTACACAAATCAGTTTGCAGAGCTAATTCTCTTTTCACCATAGGTTGTAAAGAATTACCAACTTAAAGCTCATAAGTAACTTTAAGGTTTGTGATTGTATATAAGATAATAGGTATTTATGTTTAAGTTTTTGACCTATGAGAAGATAGTGGATAGAGATATTATGGAAGATATGAATATAGAAACTAATTTTGGATATTCTTCCTCTTCTCTTCCACCCAGTGGCAGCTTTAGTGGCACTCCATAGAAAAATAAAAAGTGGAAAGATCATCGCAAAAGTGGTGGAGGTAATTCTCGGTAGTAGGCCTCTTCGGTACCTACATTTGTAGCTATTGGTGTTCCTATGAATTGATATTAATGTGGAAAGGTTAGACACACATGACATTATTGTTCTTTACATACAATGATGTGAAATAGTTTTGGACATTATGGTCATCTGCAACATTTCTATCAGGATACGTTTACTCCTTGATATGGTTAGGATCATTGGATCCAAAGGCTTCTAAAGCATAGTCAGATGCTTCAAATATTATAGGTATCTAGCCACATACCTCAAGAGTTAAGCACCTTCACATAGTATATGGGTTTATGGTGGAGGTAGACACGGTTCCAACGATAGTGACATACACCATCTTTATTGCATCTATAGTAGTGATTTCTTTATTTCACATTAGTTATTCCCAATTGTTTATATATGTATGTTTTTTTGATATAATTAACCTTCCAATGGAACTCATGTCCTTTTTTATAGAGTTAGTGACACCTCTTGGGAAGAGGTAAGATCCAAGGTTTCAATGTCCTTCTTGTTTACTATCGATAGCTGATGCAGAGTTAGTATGTGATTTCTTATTCTTGACCTGGATTTGTTTGACATCATCATCAAGATGGATTTACTTGTTTCTCATCATGCTAAGGTTTATTTTTATCATCAACATGTATAATTTCTTCCTGATTATTGGAGATCATGGGTGTTTTAGGGAGAGTGGGATTTGAGGTTTTCTCATGCATGACCTTCCCGCCCAGATCTTAGGAGTTTGTTGTCTACTATATCAGTTACACCTGATGAAGTTTATTATGTTTTTGTTCTTACTACTATTGTTCCAGATTTTCTTGATTTTTTCCCAGATTATTTCTCAGGCCTTATCATCATATGGAACCATTAGAGATGAAATAGCTCAAGATTCAGTTGGATGATCTGATGGATAAGGGTTTTTGTTCACCCTAGTGTTTCACCATGGGAAGCCCCAATGCTCTTTTCCAATAAGGAAGATGGTTTACTCCGATTATGCATAGGATATTAGAAGTTGAACCAAGTAATAGTTAAGAATAATTATCCTTTGCCTCATACGTATGATTTATTTGATTAGTTAACGGGGGAAAATGGTTTTTGAAGATTGATCTTCGATCAAGTTATCACCAGCTTAGAGTTTGGGAATCTGATATATCAAAGAAGTATTTCAGGAGTAGGCATAGCCATTTCAAATATATTGTGATGCTGTTTGGTCTGACTAACACTAATATAATTTTTATGGATTTTATGAATTGGATATTCCATCATTATCTCGATACTTTTATGGTAGTGTTCATGGATGATATTTTGGTTTATTCGAGATCCAAGAATGAGCATGAGAAATATTTGGGTTTGGTTTTGAAAATCATGAGGAGTCACCATTTGTATGAAAAGATTTTGAAATACAATTTATGGATCCAAGAAGTGAAGTTATTAGGGAACATGATTTATAATCATGGATCATTAGTTGATCCTGAGAAGGTGAAGGCTGTCTTGTCTTGGGAAGAACCATGAAATGTATTTAATATTTAGAGGTTCCTTGGTCTTGTTGGATATTAATGATGGTTCATTAAGTATTTATCAAATTTGGCATCATCTTTAACTACTCTTACCAGGAAAGGGGTAAAATTTACATGGGATGAAAGGTTTATGTATTCTTTCTATGAGATGAAATGAATTCTGACATCAACTTATATTTTGATCTCACCTAAGCCCATTAAGGGGTTTTTGGTTTTCTATGATGATTTCAGAACTGGTTTGGGTTGTGTGCTCATGTAGGATGATCATGTGGTAGTTTACGACTCTCATCAAATTTTAGAACATGATAAGAATTACCCCACTCATTATTTAGATATTACCATAGTTATTCATGCACTTAAGTGTTGGAATCACTATATTTTTGGGGATAGGTTCACAATATTTTCTAACTATAAGAGTTTAAGATATATATTTTATCTGAAAGACTTGAATCTAAGAAAGAGATGATGGGTGGAATACCTTCAGACATATGAATTCAATATTGCCTAAAACCTGGGGAAGGAGAATGTTGTTGCAGATGGTCTTAGTAGGAAAGTGACATCGCAAGCTGTTTAGTAATTGAAAGAAGAGTAGAACCTTATAAGGCTTTTTACTCAGTTGCATCTGGATTATCAGAATGATGTTTTAGGTATTGTTCTAGCTAGTTTTCAAATATCATCATATCTTCTTGAGTCTATTCTATAGGGCCAGTATAAGGATGATGAGTTCAGAGGAATATGAGAAACCCTATATTTTGGGGAAATTATTTCTGGTTGGCCTCTCTCTTCAGATGGTATTCTTAGTTTTGGGGATCATTTTTTCATCCCAACATCTTTGAAGTCATAAATTTTGTTTGATTGTAATAGTTCTTCATGGGGAGTTCATCCAGGCACTATGAAAATTTATTATGACATGAGATAGTGATTTAGGTGGTCGAGTATGAAGCATAATATTACTGATTATGTGTTCTACTATTACACTTGACAATAGATAAAGATAGAGCATTTGAAATCTTATGGTTTTCTTCAACCTATTCCAGTTATGGTTTGTAAATGGGATGAGGTATCCATGGAATTTGTTGGATTACTAAGGTCTCCATGAGGAAATAATACTATCTGGGTGGTGATTGATCGGTCGAAAAATTTGTCTCATTTCATTCCAATCACGAACACCACTAAAGTTGAATATCTGGGTAAGCTATATGTGTAGGTGATTGTGAGGTTACATGTGGTTCCTTCTACCATTGTTTCAGACAGTGATCCTAGGTTTACTTCCAAGTTATGGAGGAGTCTCAAGGATGTAATGGGGACTTAGTTCAGGTTGAGTACAACTTATTATCGATAGACAAACAGTCAGATAGAGCATGCTATTTAGATCCTAGAGGATATACTCCATGCTTGTGTCTTGGATTTTGGTAGATCTTGGGATAATCATATCGAACTGGTTGAGTTTTATTATAAAAAATTTATCAGTATTCGATTAGAATGTATCCTTTTGAGTATCTTTATAGTCTCCCATGTAGGTCACCTCTTTGTTGGGTAGAGGTGGGAGAATCTTCTTTGGTTGGAATGAGTTTGGTTCAAGATACATTAGCAAGGATTTAGGACATAAGTCAACATCTGGTTATGGATCAGAGTTGAAAGAAATCTTATGTAGATCAATGACATATTCCTTTGGATCGTTTAATAGGTGACTGGGTTTTCTTGAAAATTTCTCCTCAGTTGGGTCACCGTTGGATTGGAAAATAGGTAAAATTAGCTCTGAGATATGTTGAACCATTTGAGGTCACTGAGCGGATTGGTAAGGTTGATTATTGGTTGAAATCTCCAGTTCAGTTGACATAAATTCATGATGTTTTCCATATATCATATCTTAGGAAATACCATTTTGATCCTTCTCACGTTCTAATATGGGAAGAGATTGATTTAGATCCAGATATTTCTATTGTGAAGAAGCCAGTAGAGATTTTTGACTCTCAAGTGAATGTCTGGAATGGAATTCGATTCCATTAGTCAGAGTGTTGTGGTGACACATATCAGATTTTCATGAGACATGGGAGCATGAGTCATTGATGAGGGAGAAATGACATCACATATTCACCAAATTCAATTCTTTCACATAACATCCTGGGTATGTAAAGTCTTATGATGGGGAGTTTGTAACATCCTATTACCCACTTTCAGGTAATTCCCTCATCTTTAATTTTTTTTCTCTTTAATTGGGTGCAACTTGGGACTCCTGATGGTAGAGATAATTTGTTAGAGAAAATGACATAATGTTCAGTGATGTATGTTTATTTTAATTAATGGAGTCCGAGTATAAACATGTAATGTCTTTGTGAGGTTCTCCTTAAGTTCAGATAATGCCTGAGGTGGTTTGGGTTTTGTGTGAGAATTGATTGTTTTTGTTGTCTTCTAGGAATTTACATAAAATGTAATGGGGGTACATGATGTGTAATGTTCTCTAGGCTCATGCCGTGATCTGAGTACACAATGGGAATGAATACATGCTGTGTAATGTTAAAAATTGGTATTTTAATAAAAAGGTGATGAGTTTTTCGATGTATATGGACCCTGTGGATTACATGATGCATAAAGTGATAACACACTATGTAATCGTCATGAATTAAATATTTAGGGAACCACATTGTTGATTCTAATTTAATTATTCCACAACCCTCTTCTTTCTCGACCTATAATCATTCCTCGAAGAATTTGGGAAACTCCGCTCCTTTCAGATCAATTTATATGACATTTTATTATCAGGGTTGTGTGTGGTATCTCTACAGGTGAGTAATACTTTCTAATTATTCATTGTCTTTGATCATGGTAGTTTCGTTGCGTTGAGTTATTGGATCCGTTGATTTGAGATGGTAATTCCTTTGATTGTTTTCTAGATGTGTTGTGCGATCTTGTTCTAAGGGACGATCCTTTATTGGTTGTAGTTAAGAGGGTGTGAATTCTTGAGGTATGTTTTTATCTTTACTCTTCAACAACACTTTTGTTAAATTGAATCAATTATAAGATATGTATATTTATTCTAGGGCCTTCGTTGTCATTTTTTTGTTCTTCCTATTAGTGGATTCCATTACCGGTGTGTTCGACCCAAGTTTTGTGGTTGGTGGTTCCGTCTCTATCTTGTGTTGGTGAATTGAATTGCTCTAGTTTTTGATGAATTATTTTATAAATGAATTGACATGATTTACTATTTTGATTTGTGTGTGTGGGAGTGGGTTTTTGATAAAATATGGTTTTCCCCTAGTTTTTGTAAATGAGAAGGGTTTTCAAAGAATTTTGGAATGGTTTTATGAAATGTTTCTCAAAGCATGGTTTTGATGAAATTGTTTGGTGAATTGGTTTGGAAAATAGTGCACATGGGAAGCCTTGTGTACTTAGGTGGAATGTGTAGTGATAAGCCTCATCCACTGTCTAGGGGTTCACTCATGGGGTGTTCCTTTTCTTCCCATGACTGTTGTTATAGGGAATTTTTATAACTATTAGGGGGTTCACTTTTTTGGGGTGTTACTTTTCTCTGTAGACTCAATTTATATATATAGAGGCTTGATGTGCACATGATTGTATATGTTTAGGCATGAGTGTTCTAGCTATCCTGACCTAGTGTGATACTTAGTGTGATGTTACTTGTGTTTTTTTGGCTTGTACTATTTTGGTTTTACTACCATTAATTTGATATGATATGTGATTCATGATTTGGATTTATATATCTATTTTTATATATGTATATGAAATTATTTGAAACATATTTACATTTTTTTTTGAAAATTTAGAAAAAATAGAGGTTAAATGTTTTTCCACGTTTTTGAATTAAAAACTACTAAAATACACATCATGCCTTATTTTCTTTAAAGTTGATCATGCTTAAATTATCATATAGAGACTTGTTATGGAACACCTGGGTGAGACCCTACTGAGCCTGTTAGCTCCCACCCTGCTCACCCATTCAGCAGTGAGTAGACCTGGTTATGTATTTCGATGTAGGGAAAGGAAAGGCACCATAGTGAGGCGATGAGGTTTTCTGTCAGCTGGGTTTGGGTAGCTGGATGGTGAGATGGTGGGAGTTTTCCCATGCTATCACATGTAGACAGTTAGAGTAGCTGTTTTGGTTTTATCATCCTTTTCTATTGGACTTATCTCTTGGAGATTGTTTTGATACCTTTTTAGTTGTATCACTTATGTTTTCCTCTTTATGTTAGGACATATATATATATATATATATTCATGTTTTCTTACATTTTTTTGGACATGTGTATATATGTCATGTTTTCTACTTCAGGTTGGAAAAAATTGTTCCCTCTATTTGTTGTTGTTGTACGAGTGTTAGATGCTAGCTCATGAGGATTGGGAACACCCTTGGGGTATGTGAAAATTTGGGTTGGGTACCAGCTTGAGAGGGTATCCAATTCGGGGTTTTCACAACCTCAAAGTCATATTCATGCACTTATTTTATTTCAATTGGTTCTTCTATTTCTTTTAGAATGTCAGATTACTCTTTAGTCTCTATGATCTATTGTGTAATAAATTCCAAGTCTTGAAAACCCTCTTTGAAAACAAATTCCATCCCACAGAGGAGTGCCTCATCACCACTTGGGTATGGTTTTGAGATCCATTTTTAATGTCTTCTATGCCACCCCTAGATTTGGATCTTCCCTTTGACTTGATCAATTTTCTTAGCCAAATATTCTATTTTATTGGAGAGGTGAGCATGTTATTCCATCATATTTGTATCTCTACCATCACAATCAATAGAATACCCAAGAATAAAGGTGATATATGAAAAATTTAAAATAAAAACCTTAGATAAACTCAGTAAAAATAAAAAGGGGTGGGAAAAGTCTTTGTACTAACTAATTAACTAGTGTGTTACCTTGTCCCTAACAATGACACAAAAAATTGATACATTCAGAAGAAGTCATTAATTCCTCTGGGTCAATACCAATTTATAATATATTTTTACAAACAACCTACTAACAGCCTATAAGTTTTGTATATCTAATTAAATTCCAAGGGTGAACCCACATAGACTAGGGCACTCTAGAATTCAATAGTAAAGACCATCCAATTACTTAGAATGAAAAACTATTAACTACTCTACCATAGAATAAATAAGGGATGATGAATTGTATAAAAAATTTTCATTCTTAGGTTCATGAAAAAAAGTGGATAATTTTTTCATGATAAACACAAAGTTTTCAAAATTAGGTCCTAAGGACTCCCTTGGTATGGACAGACACTCTCCACACTCAAAGATATTCTTTTCTCAATGGTCATGGTACTTCATATCACTCAAAGGTTGGTAACCCAAAACCTTATTTAATAATGGAATGAAAAACTAACCCAATAGTCAAGTGGGAGTATCAAACTCTATAAATCACAGTAAAAGAATCCTAAAAATTAAATGTCAATGTTCATGCTCATTTCAATTAAATAGTTTGAAAGCACTCTATTACCCTATAACATAATGATCACACATTAGAAAATAAAGAAGAGATAGATAATTGAAGCATATGAATGAGAAACCATCATGAAAACCATAAAAAAGACTTTATTAATCAATTCACTTTACATTCATAACCCCTTATCATGCTATCCATGAGATTTTGACTACAAAATAAAGAGAAAAAAAACCTAAGGACTACAAAGTATCCTCTGATGGAAAGTAGCTGAAGAAGATCCCTAAAATTTTATCCCCTCACATGCGTTAAATAAACATGTCTTTATAGAAAAAATGTAACAAACCAACTACAGTAACCCAGAGTTGGTGAATAATTTATTAAATTGGCATATGATACAAGGGATAACATCAATAAGGATTGATCATTTTAGTATTCTTGAAGAACCAGATACATATGTGATCCCCATTTTACATTGGAAATAAAATATAAAACATATTAAGAGTAGATAATATGAATCCTTGAAACTCTTTAAATGATTCCTTCTTTATATATAGAGGAAAAGAAAAAAATAAGGGTAAATTCAAATATTCAGTAAGGGTTGTGTGTGGCGGAATCTATCAAGAGTAAATAAAAAATAATAATTACAAAAAGATAAATAACTAAAAACACATTCCATTTATTAAATAACTTGAGCATGAAATGGATCCATGGATAATATCAAATTAATAATCTCATGGATAATAATAATTTAATTTTCAATGAATAGAATACATAATTTT
The DNA here is from genome assembly GCA_963277665.1 of Viscum album. Lineage (NCBI taxonomy): Eukaryota > Viridiplantae > Streptophyta > Magnoliopsida > Santalales > Viscaceae > Viscum > Viscum album. The sequence goes on from OY728145.1 coordinate 954,639,570, forward strand.
ATATTCTATGATCAAGGGCTCATGCCAAGATATTTTCAAATATGGGTAGGCATACACCAAAAACCCATTTAATAAGGCTTGCTAACAAAGTTATCTCATGAGACCTTTGGATACATCAAGAAGCTATGTAATTTTGGGCCCAAAATTTCACTATGTATCCAATAAATTCCTTATATATTGAATGATCAATTTAATTCTTAAAAATATTCCTTATCAACAAATATTCATATTGAGTAAATAATATGGAATATAAATATTTCCCAAGAAAATCAAATAACTTTCATAATAAAACACCATATATAAAAATGATATATGGTTTAAGAAATAAGAATATCTATGATACAAATAATATGAATATGTTTGATTAAATATGATAATAAGAAAGTGAATGTTTTAGGATAAATTCAATGACCAAAAAATTAATCAAGAGATGAGAGATGACCATCAATTCATTAAAAAAGAATATTTGTTTGTAAAATAAAGTCTTTTAGAGAATAGAAGAAAATGGAAGTGAAAAATTTAAAATAAAATTTAATTAAATAAATTTCTTTGTAAAACAATTGAAAACATTTAGAAGATAAATATCATAAAAAATCTATGGCGACATTATAAATCTGTTAATGTTGTATATGTTAAAAATAAAATTTCCTTTTGAATTTTTATAAAGAATATCGAAAATGACCCTTTCAAAACAAATTAGAAATATTCCTTTAAAATATTATAAAAAATAAATGATAACATAAAATTTCCTTAATAAATCATTTAAGTAAATAAAAATGGATTTTTTTTAAAACAATTATGAAAAATATGGACATAGAAGAAAAATATACCCGATCAAATAGATAAATAAGACCAATTTTTCTTTTAAACATTTATTTGATTGATTCAAGTTACAAAGATAGGAAAAGTAATAATAAAACATGAAAAATCATTAAATATATATTGGATAAGAAAATGGATGAATTTTATGAAGTATAGATTATAAGATTTCTTTAATGACAAATATAAGCTATCCTAAAAAAATAAGATTATAAAATAAATTCTTATTTTTTGGTAACTTTTAAATTGTAACCCATTAAAAGATTAAAATTTAATTTAAACTTTAATCACCATGAATTAATAAATATTCATGTTAAAAAAATAAAATAATAATTATATACACCACATAAAAGAAAATTGGTGCATAATACCAAATATGTCTCAATGGAGTGAAAATTGAGACAAAGTCCCTTACCTCACGCTTCTACTTAGTTGAACGTGCTTTAACCCCATTTATAATGAATTTAGGTTATTATAATTACATACCAGAACTATATACATGTCTATAATATCATATACGATCTACTTATAACATATTATCATCCATTTGTTAACAATATCTCATTATTATCATTATTTCAGGTGTTAACTGCTTTTTTTTTCATGTATGTTTTGATTCGAAAGTTATGGTCCTTGTGTCTTTATCATGGTTCTATAATATAAAATTTTTAATCCTGATATAAACATCTTACATATTCATTATATACATATTTATAATCATCCGTGAAAATCAGAGTTGAAAAATTAATCACATCTATTCGTGGAGGTGATAGTCCATATATACGCACAAATGATGTTATCATTTTTAATGAATGTAAGGATAAGGAGTTAGGTGATGAATTAAATTTATATAATAATAATTATATCATAAATATAGTATATATTCATTATTTTTATTATTATGATCATCCATGTGAGGTAGTGATGGAAAACAAACTACATCGGTATGCAAGGCGGTAGTCTTTCGTACACATGAGTGATGATTTTGTTTCCCATTTGATGGATAAGAAGGTGGATAAAATTATTCCATAAAAATATTAATATATTATTATATAGTATATAATTATTTTAGTATATTATAATGGTTAATACATAATTTAAGGTTCTAAAAAATAATAAAAATTAAAGTGTTCGGTTAAGATGTTTACCACTTCTTTGAAAGAGCTCCTTTAGATATCCTCTCAAGGACCCTAGGGTTTTTATTTTTGGAAGTCCAGAACATTTATAATTTGGATAAGGATTCTGGAGGTATATTTTGGTAGGGTTTTATCAAGTTAAATGGCTCAATATGTGTAAATAAGTTAGGGGAGGATGTTCCCTTTTATAAGTGAGGTGAGTGACACACTTATAATTATTCAAAGTTTTAAAATATTATTAAGTCAATTTCTTGGAAAAGTGGCTCAAAATTGAGTCTATTTAGAAGATGAAATAATATAGGTTTGAAATATATTCATCCAATAGTATTTAGATAAGTTTTAAGTCTATTTTAATCCTTATATTTTTAGATTAACCCCCGTGGTAAACCTGTTTTAACCATAATCATGATAACTAATTTTTACCATTTTTACTATTAATAATGACAAAAAATTAAAGTGGAATCCGTAAATTTTTTTAACCCAATAATTCTAAATATGTAAACCATTATATCAAATTCCATTCTTAAAAGTGATATAAATTAATTTAAAAATAAACCCATAAATTGTGAAGAAAAAAAACTTTTCATAAAAATGCATTTTCAAGCATAAGATGACCTTACATTAACTCTATGACTAGTAATCATCATTATATGAATATAATTTATATATATAGATATATAATCTATAAATTTTATTTAAATCATTGACAATTAGAATTTATTTTAATTAATTTTCTAAGGGAATATTTCAAATATTCATTCTAGGATTATTTTAACATAGTAAGTTCAAAATCGATATCCATCATATAAAATTATAATTTTTGTGCCATGAAATATTAAAATGTGCATTGTACTATATTTTTATAAAACAAATTCTTACTTAATATAATTGAGGCTTGGGTGTTACATTCTCCCCTCCTTCAAAAATTTTATCCTCATAATTTTCATTGATATTACTTTCTAAAAAAATGAGGGTGGTTATTCTTCATAATATCACCAGGTTCCCATATTTTTTCCTCTATTTTATGATTTCTCCAAATTAATTTTAACAGTCGAGTCATCCGATTCTACAATACTTGTTCTCTATTGTCAATAATCTGGATATAATCTTTAGAGTAAGATAGATCAATTTCCAATTCTATTAGTTTGGAGGTTAGCACATGTGTTGGGTATGGCATATTATTCCTTAATAATGATATATGAAACACATAATGTACTTTAAATTAGTTCAATGTTATTTTCAAATGGTATGACATAACTCTAATTCTTTCCATAATTTCAAAAGGTCTGATATACCTAGGTCTCAGTTTCTCTTTCTTACCGAACCTTATAACACCATTCCATGAAGATACTTTCAAGAAAATGTGATATCCCACTTAAAATTCCAAATATTTACTTCAATAATTAGTATAACACATTTTATTTCTTTGAGGTTCTTTAATACGATTTTGAATAGTCTTTACCTTTTTTGCTGTCTCTCAAGGTACTGGGGTGCGTAGTAGAAACATATGGGATGAGGATTTAAAATATTTTCACAGAAGTTCGATGTAACTATATCATTACCGATTAAGCGTAGCCCTAGTAAATCCCTGAGGATCCCGTGCGATTAATTTTAAGAAGAAATATTAAATCAAAATTACAAATTTTGAATTGAATCCATGCTCGACATCTGCTCATCACCAATGATCGTTGTTCAAAGGAATCAAATATGATTCCCTATTGATTATCCAAATTTACTTAAAAAGTATATGGGAGAATTTATTATTTAATTATGAGTGCTAGAACAGAAATATGATGACTCCTTTAACATCTTGATAATCAATGCTACATCGTTCCATCAATACTCAAAGAAGAACAGTGATTGAGCACTTGGAAAGAGGGCATCTCTCTCTAGGAAGCAGGAGAGGGGAGACAGGCTCTCATAAACTCACAGTGAATAGTCCATCACATGAGAGCCTCCTCCTCCCTTTTATAGTAAGGTTATAAATACCTAAAAATGGATCCCCAACCCCAATATATTTAATACCCACTAAATTAGCTACAAAGGACATCGTATTACTAGTTTACCGATTCATAAATATTGTTTATATTTTTATCACTTACTTATAATATAATAAATATATTATGTGATAAAAACTAGTCATTAACTCAACTTATTATTCTTTTAAACATTAAAAAAACCTTTAATATTAAATAATATTCATTCATATAATATTTTTCATGTATTTAATTTAATACTTATAAATAAATTTAATCAATAAATTAAATAACAATTATTCTAAACTTGAATAATATGAATTTATTTATTCTTTGGAAATCATATATTCTTAGGCATATCCCGAACCCCATGGCGGGGCCCACCATGTCCTAAACTCTTATTCATTAGAAGTACATACTTTTGAATATGATTATTGTGTGATCCTTTAGACCCTTATCTTGATAGCAGTGAATAATATCCACAGACTAAGAGTGGAGTCTAATAACCAATCAAGGCCCCAGAAGAGATAAGGAGTAGTCATAACAATGAAAGCTTTCCTATGAACACACGTTGTGTAATATAATCTCTTTGTCTCGTGATATATCATTGATCATAAAACACAATTTTTTTCATCAACCTTTCCTTATTTATTATTCATTGACCTAACTAGATGAACTTACCTTCTTCTACCATGGACATGAATTTGGTGAAGGTACTACCATTCTGACAAACCAGACTCTAGATACCACTTCCAAGTGAAAAATTATATCTTGACTATTCAATCAATACCATACCACCCATGATGTTACCAACACAAGATACCTCAATATGAATTTAATACCAATTTTTTTTAATTTCATCAAAGTACATTATCAAATAGTAAAAATTAATAATTATCTCAAGCTAGGAGACCATTACATGTGTTTGCAAATAGGAGCTAAAAATGACACTTGAAACATGTGGTGTTCCTACTAGAGGGTTAGTCCTTATAATCTCATCTATCCAATATCACTAAGTGATAACTTCATGAGAATAAGTCTCAATTCGTATGAGCCTCCAACACCTGATAGTTAGACATCATTTGTGTCTAGTGAGTATGATGTATCCAGACTATATGACATATCATTAAGATCAATGTTATAGTATCTTGTGGTTCTCATTATATCCTGGTAACTACTATAAAATTTTGACATGATAAATAATCTATGTAAATTAATAATAAATAGTGGATGTAGAAATATCAACACTATTATGGTAATATTAGATCATGCATAACTCATTGTATATATGATATGATATTCAAAAAGTACTATTAAAGTTGGGTCTAGGGTACCAACTTTTACAACATATCAACTTACACTAAAGAAAACTTGCTAACTATCCTTGTTATGTCTCACATGATAAGATCATGCTTCTGATAAGTTACGACTTTAGTCGTTGGGCCTACCATGTCTCCATTGTGTGGCTACTATATTATTTAAGACTTCACCTCCTTGAGTTAGACTCCTCAAGAGATGATATCCCTAAGTGTATTCCCTTTTTCCACTATCAAAACTTGACATCATAGATATTAATATTAATAGAATTATCATAATGATAAAACTTTACCTACTAGGTTTGATTCCCAGTATTGGAATAAATCATTGCATTTTACACTGCTTCATTAGCTACATCAGAAACCGCGACACACTCGGTATTTGTAGATATGGATACCACTAGCTTGAATGATACTTTCTTTCTCATTACCTTATCCTGACTGAAATATTAAATCATATTCATTTAAATTAATACAATTTTATGTACCCTTAAAATTAGTTTCCCTTCCTCTCCAAGTACCAAGTATATCTCTTATACTTTATCAAGTACATTTGGATAGATCTAACTACTTTCGATGTAGTTCTCATGGATATAATTGATATCTACCTACCATTATATATTTTTTAGAAAAATTATATATAGTACATAGCATGGAATATGTGATAGACCCATTACTGGAACATATGGAATTACATTCCCCTATTTATTCTCCTCATATTCCCATTTCATTTCTTCTTGAAGAGATTTATGTCATGTAATATTGGTAATAATTATCTCTCAAATTGTTCCAACTTGTATTTTTCAATACCTTATTAGTAAATTTACTTTTGAATTATCCAAAGTAACCATTATATCTACCTCAATATATCACATTCCCTATAACATAGGTTGATACTTTAAGTCAATCTCTAGAGAGTTACTTTAATTATACTCTTAACTAAATGTAAGACTGATAGTTTTTTTCCATATTTTATTAAACATATTTTACTTGGAAAATAGCGGTGCTCACACTAACCTCTTGTTGAAACATGTAAAAAATTTATTCCAAATAAATATTCTATGACCTTGTTACTTACTTCAATCCAAAATTTGATTTCAGTAACTTTTACCCCTTATTATCATCCTATAGTGTCACCAACCCTTTCTGGTTGTGTCGTATAGACACCTCCCAATATTGGAAGTCTGGCATTGAATTCCCAATTTAATGATCATAGATAACATCTACAAAAAGTAGAATATTATAATGGATTTAGGCATGACTACTTGGTATAACCAATTGTGCCTTATTGGTACCATTCTTGTACCACCCAAGTATAGTCTCACTTGAATACCCACCATAATATTCAATATAATAATCCACTATACTTTGATACATGGACTCCATTAATGAATTTTAATTGAACTCTTCAAAATTATCCTATTTCCATTTACTTATTACTTGTAGGATTCATTATTCTGAATGAATAATGTATCAATGACTGTAGTTAGTGTAAAACCATTAACATGGTTTTATCCTTCCTACACAGTATGTGTCTCAGGAACATTCCCTTTCCACAAGCTCTTGTGGAACTTGTTCCTATACCAACCACTTGTGCATCTCAAACATTGAATAAATCTAAGTCAATATTGACCCCACTATCTCGAATAGGGATGTGAAAACCTTTATATAAATTTATCTTATCACTTGAATAAAACCTTTCTATCATAGATATTTATGTAATATCCTTTGAAATCTTTATAATAATTTCTTTAGATTCATATTGGGTTTTTCTTGATGTAAGTTCTTTTTGTATCCATAACAAACTATTTGCATACAAACACATTTTTTATGACATAATGGATTTATATCATAATATAACTTGTATTATATCTATTTTTAGTATATTTTGCATATGGTTATGGGATAATGCTACTATTTGTGAAGCAAGTCTCGAAAAATAATGGATGTTTCTTCAATGCAGATAAGTCTTACATCATGAATTTGATGTGTATAAGAAAATATGAATTTAGGAATTTTTCAACACTACATTTTATTGATAAATGTTTACATTTATTACTCATCAATGATCCTTCTTATTAACATCATAGCTTTTATCTGTATAAGGAAATTCACATTTATGAATTACTTCATACTACATTATAATGATTGATGAATGCTTGGTCAAGATATTCTTCAGCACATGGGCCCAAAGTAACTTATATCTTCTAACCATGAATATTTCATACTTCACTTATACATTCATTAAAACTCTTAAAGTATTATTATGAATTATATTTACCACTAGCTAAACCTTGGAATGGTTCAGACACTCTAGCTGAACAAATTCTAAAAGCTTTGCGGGTTACCTTTATTTATAAAGGTTTCTTTATCCAAAACTATATATGTAAATGTGTTGATAATACTTAAGGTATTTAACTCCAAAGTGTATAAATACCATATTGGGTATATCTTTGAAAATTAATTTTAGTTTTACTAGAAAAATAATTATATTTCCAAAATTGGGTATAAGTGAGTATTACATTTTATATTCATAAGTTATTTCCAATGATTCAAGCATCACTGAACCATTAGTTGAGTGGGAGACACCAAAAAACAACATTTTTTTCCAAAACTAGAATAATGTATCCTTATGTAAAATGGAAATGTGAGATAAATGTTTTGGTTATACTTAATAAAAGTTCAACTAGAATCATTAATATTGGAAATTAGAAGTTGTGTACCTCTCACCGCTGACTTAGGAATCACCCTTTCTCAACTACATAGATAATTCGTCTTACTTATTATAACATTTATATAATTAATTGGTTACTATATTTAAATGAAAATATTTGAAAAAAGTATTGTATTTGATACCCAATAATTATAATAAAAAAATTACATACAATTAATGAATATACCTGAAGAAGAAGCCACTACTTGTTTCTTCAATTCAATTCATTTCATTTTATATTCCTTAGAATTATCTCACGACACACGATGAAAACTAACTCCTATTTAATGTCTTTACTATTTTATTTAAAGGATGATGTAAAGGTTCCTTTTAAGTTACAATTTCCATTAGACTTTTTGTCTTGCCTTACAACTTTTTCACTAAAAGAAGAAAATATTAATCTTTCTTTAAGTTCTAATTTTCTTGTCGAACATTAACTAAAATTTTATGAATAATTTTCTCCATACTATTAATTCTGTGATCATAAAAAAATGGATAAAGTTGTTGATAAAGATATATGACTGGATTGTATTGAAATAAAGTGTTTTATCTTTCAATTTACACATATTTAGTGTAATCGTATCCTCATTCATATCTTTCTTATCATTCTTCTTTCAGACTTCTTATAGATGAGACAACATGTGGTACCATACATATCCTAATGGTGCATCTACAACTCATTATAATTTGGTGATAATATTTTGATGCAAACATCAAATGTGTCATACATGAATCTCCTGTAAGCATCTTTTACACCCTTACTTCTTGAGGTAGCTCAAAAAGTATTGGGGCCTCCAGCACCTTCAGTTTCCCATATCATAGTACTTTGCGCAAGTGCCTATACTACTATTGGAAACTTATTCTAGTTTGGACATGTTCTTTGTCCAAATTGATCATATCCCGAATGGCCTGAAGGCCTTATTTTTTATTTTTATTATAGATAATCCCCCTTTTAAGGGATGAAGGGGAACCCGTACATGACCCATAGGCCCAAGGCACAAGGCCCAGCATGACTCACAATACATGACCCGAAGTCCCAGAGGCATACTATGCCCAATACATGACCCATAGGCCCAACCCATAAGAACTACCCCTCCCCTAGCTTCTACATTATTGATCACCTAGATCCCCACATTGCATTGCTAATCGGCAAGCATTGCCCCATACAAAGCTGCACGGTGCCTGGTCCTGATGGTGATTTCCATACCCTCTCATTATTCCAATCCGGTAGCTCTGCTTCTGGTGACTGCTAGACATGTTGCTCTGATCCTCTTCTGGGTATTACATTCCATTGTTCTTTAAAATTAACCACTAGAAGATTAATACTTTTATCCTAATGGATGGTTTAGATATTAGTGATTAAATCATCAAACTTCTCCTGCTATTTTATCAAACCCTTTTATTTCTCACTACTAGATTCATAATACTCATTAACTAGAGTCTATAAGTGGAAAGGATCTCTGAAATATATCCTCGTAGTCTAAGCTATGGATACTTATCTACTTGGAGAGTTTCAAGGTAGGATTCTGATTGGAAAACCACATTAACTCATGGCTCCTTGATTTTTTGAGTGATATTTCAGCTTCAAGAAATCATAAACTTAATTTACTCAATGATTTTACTTTAAAGATGAAACAAGATTGGTTTGAATAATTTTTTCTACCATATTTAGTTAACTAAAACCACTGCTCACATAAGAACTCCCAAGTAGTAGGAGGAACCCTCAACTAGGACTAGCGAGAACCATGTACACTCGGTTTTGTTCAAAATAAAATGACGGATGGCTTTGCAACTTAATATTTCTTTGAGGTTTTTTATTATTTCTCAATGAATGAAATATTTTTCTATCTGATATGCACGTACTATGTGATCACACTCATAATTGGCCATGTTTTAAATAGAAATACATTCATATCATCTAAACTTTATTTAATATATGTATTTTGTTTATTATTTTATGTGATCATGTAAAATTAAAAACTCACTAAACAATAACATACAATGAAAAAAATTAAATATATGATTGGACTAATCTTGAGAACCTTATATTGGTTGATCCATTTATTCTCAATGGGTCAACCATGGACCTAGGGGTAAAGTACCTGAGTTATCTCTGACATGTATCACAACTCACACATTTGTCCAATGTAACACCATATCATCTAGAATATCATATCGTCTCAGCATGGTCCACATCTTACAACACATTCATTAATCTCTGTTATAATATAAACATACTGACATGTAGACGAGGGGATCTCATGAGAGAATTATATAGTTTATTAGTTTTTATCTGGGCGCACATACCCTTATACAAATAATAATGATTGAAGACTATACACAAACCATCTATTTAATTAAATAATTACAAAAATCACATGTATCACACACAAAATTGCATGAATAATTAAATAAATTAACTCCCTGACTTATATCGTAAGTCAATGCTCAAGATAATATGATACATAATGTTAAACGAAAAATAAAAATTAAATTACAATAAATTTATGTCGATGGTGTTAAATGAATTAAAATAATTTATTTAATTTTTTTTAAAATAAATAAAAATATCTTACAATCCCAAAAATAAAATTATTTTTACTACAAAATAATTTTTAATTATTTTGGAATTTTAAAATAATTTCATTCCATTTGTTTAACCCTCGTTTGGTAGCAGAGAAATGGGTAGAAAAGAAAAGATATGAGATGATTGCAACTCATATCTTCTATTTGGCACCAATTAGTCGGAGTGAGAGAAATAATTTGATAAGAAACAGAGAGAAACATTTCTCCCCCACTAGAAGGTTTCAAATCACCCCAAAATCGAGGTGATTTAGAAGGAAACAAAGCCAGAAAATACCGTTTTTTTATATTTCCTATATTATCCTTTTATACCGATTATAGTTTATTCAATATTTTTATCTATAATTATATAAATATATTTATTAATATATATTTATATATACATATATTTATAAAGATATTTATAAATACATATAGTTATAATTATATAAATATTTTTTGAAAAAATATATTTATTTATAATAATATAAATATTTATTTAAAAATAAAAGATACAATTTAAGATTATAATATTTTTCTATTTGAAATAATTAAATATTGGAAAACTATAATTTTTAATAAGGGTTATTTTGGTCATATTATCAAAACATTTATTTTCTTTTCTTTTAAAAATTGCCACCAAATAAGATGAAGAGAAATTATAATTATTTCTTTTCTTTTACTAAATTTCTCATCCAAAAAAATTGAAGAGAAATAAAAGTATTTTCTTTTATTTTATTTTCTTTTATGAATTAGAAAATAATTTCTTTTCTTTTACTAAAACATGACCAAACATAGTGTAAACCCTCATTTTTCAGAGGAGAATAGGGAGAAAAGAGACGATTTGAAGTGATAGAAAATGATTTTGATCGTTTGGTAAGACAAAAGTGGCTAGAAGGAAATATGTGGGGGTAGAAACGGAAAGAAACATTTCTCTCCAACCCTTTATTTTGAATCATCTCAAAATTGGGATGATTCGGATAGAAATGGTTTTTAGGGTTAAGGTGTATTTTAAATTTCCAATATTATCCTTATATGTCTATATAAACAATGTTCACATTTTAAATTCCTTCAAATCATCGCATCGTTCCCCCTTAATATTTATATAAATGAAAATAATTTTAATTATTAATAATAACAACAAATAATATTTCTATGGGGAAAACAAAATATTTTCAGGAAGTAAAAAATATTATTAATTTTTGTGCATTATAAAACAAAATATTTAGATACCCATGAAATTTTTTTTGGGGCGTTGGTCGCGGGGTCAAGTCCCCAGACCATTTGTGGATTTTCCTTGTAGCATGTGTGAGACACCATTTGACGGTTGTACCCAACCTTTTTTAAAAATAAAAATCAAATATAAATAATTTTGATAATATTTATATAAATAATCTTGATTATAACTAATTATGTGTATATGAATAATCATAAATAATTTATAAATAGTTTTGATTATAGACAATTTTGATTATAAATAATTATGAATATAGATAATTTTGATTATAAATAATTTTGATTATCTTGAATTAATTGTTTATATAAATAATTTATAAATAAATTTTAATTAATAAATATTTTTAATTAATAATTTTGAATTAATAATTTTGAATTAATAATTTTGAATTAATAAAATGTTTTTAATTAGTAATTATTTTTAATTAATAATTATTTTCAATTAATAATTATTTTGAATTAATAATTTTGAATATATAATTTTGATAACCTTTAATTAATAATTTTTAATTAATAAATTATATAAATAATTTTGATTATCTTTAATTAATTTTTTAAAATTTTAAAATTTGTATTAATATATGTTTGCAGTTTAATGTTTACCTTATTTTGGTGATATGAAAGATAAAAAATGATTAGAATAAAAATTAATGTGTTTTGATTAGTCATTAAATAGGTAATAAAAATAATTTTTTAAAGGTTATTTGTGTCATTTAACATAAATTGTAAATGTTAGAAAAACATGGTGGTAGGTGTGGTGTCTATGGGGATCTAATCTATAGTTGTTTTTAATCTTGGGAAATAATTCCCTTTAATTATGTGTGTATGTGTTTTTTTAAAAAAGGTTATTTTTTTCATTTTCATCCAAATATTTTCTTTTCTTTTCTTTTAAAAATTGTCATCAAACATGATGGATAGAAATACAAATCATTTTATTTCTTTTACTAAGTTATTAATCCAAACACAAGGAGAGAAATCAAAATCATTTCTTTCCATTTATTTTCTTTTATAAACTATCAAATCATTTCTTTTATTTTACTAAAATTTCACAAAACATAGTGTAAAAGTTTCCCCCCAGGCCCTGACTAGACCATAAAACCTTTAAAAGGGGTTAGAAGCCTAAACTTGACCTGTAATGGGTTTGGTAGGTTAGACAGAACCCAACTCACCCTAAACCGTGTCGGGCCACCCAACTTTACCCACCTGAAGGCCCCCATTCAAATTGGGAGCATAGTTAGTTCATTATAGGTGGATGATCAAAAGTCTATACACATGGGATGATGTGAAATGGCTTCTAGGGATTAGCCTGGTGATGGTGACACAATGAAGATGGGGTTGCCCAACAGATCTGGCCGATGAGAGGCAAAGACCATCGTGACGGGCGGCGTTGCAGGAGAAGGGAAGCTGGGTGGTGATTCTTGGGTGCATAATAAGAGGTGTGACTGAGGAAGGGGTATGTGGGATCTTGTCACTGGGAGGCTAGTCAGTTGTGTGTGGAGTGGTCAGTGGATAGGTGTCTGTGGACGATGACGCAGTGGTCTCTAAGTGGGGAAAGGGTTCTGCAGGTGGCCGCACTACGATGGGTGGATTGAGTATTCTCAGTAGTTCAGGTGATAGTGACAAGAGCCGTAGGGATTGAAACACTATAAAGTATTGGTTGATAGTGCTAATTTAGGTTTAGGGGCAACTCTTTTGATAAAACAAGTTTTGTTTTATTATTAACATTGTGTTGAAGGCCACCCTTAATATCCTTTTAATTTTTTATTTTTTTTGTCTACACACCCATTAGCTGCCACCGCCCTTATGAATTAAAATTACCTTTTCTTTATTCCACATGAATTCATTAGCTAGATGACCCTTATATATATACTTGTAACAAACTACCAATCCCTTCAATCATTTTACAGGATGTTTCTTTCCATAATTTTCACATGATGGTAATTTCTTTATTCCATTATTATTATTTGAAGTGTTACCTTTTTCTTTTTTCTCAAATGAACTATTCTTCTCTTTATTTCCCCTAGAGATATAAGATCTAGAAAATCCATTCACTTTTTTGATAACACATAATACTATTTCATTATATGATGAAAAGCTTGAGAAACCAATTCCCTTAAAATGATTGGCTCAATCCATTCAAAAAATGACCAATCTTGTTTGTTTGGATTACATATATAATTCATAACATACATATATTTTCTTGTAAAGGTATCCCCATTATTTTTAGAACTATATTTTTACTTTTTTTAAGTTAAGGAACCTGATCTTCATTTTAGTTCGTTTCCCACAAGGGAAATATTTATCAAAGAATGTTACTTTAAAATATCTCCATTATATATGTTCTATTTCTTCTTCATCTCTTGTATTTTGGATCAATGTCCACTATTGATCAACATCAACTTTAAGACAATAAACTTCCTTCATAAAATTTTACCTTTAATTACATCCCAAGGACAAAAATATATTTTTAAGGGACTTAATAAATTTCTCAACTACCACTAGATTAGTATTTACACTAAAATATAGAAGCTTCTATCACATGAAATTATCCAATATAGGTGTATCATGCCATGAAACATCATGTTTCTTCATATGTGCAAGGTTATTACTCTTAACTTGGGTTAGATGCTCTATTATGGATATGATATACTTAGCTGTAATACTAGTTGTATTGGATTCCCAATAGGAAAATCTCTACATTGACCATGAGTATTGATACTATTATTTATTTCAGATTCCATTTCTAAACAATGGTATAAAATAAATTAGCTTATTTAATATATAATTCTAAATCTGGTGTAACACTTAACATAAATTGAAACATTATGCATATCTAATATGAGAATCATAAACTTTTTTTCTTTAAATAATAAAACATTTTCAAATATTTCATAATGGTTCATAAAGAAAATCTAAATCAACCCAAATATATCCCCTGGGAGTTTCAAACTAGTTTTATAGTAATGTCCCATTCACCGTGCACTAGAATAATGGTTGAGATATACTTAACCAACTCTTTTTGGGGTTATTATGACTAGATTCATCTATGCCAAAACAATTTACAATTATAGTATCCATACGAGGATGTACTGCTAGAAGAGACACATAATCTATTAATTACCAAATATTTTATGATATTATTCTATAATTATACATATCATCATAGTTTTTTCATAGGGTTATTCTCTATAATAAATGTTTTCCTAAAACTAGTTCCCAATGTTTCTACAAAATTTTCTTTGATACCAACTATAATAACCCGAATCCAGTAACCCAGAGCCAATGATTATTTTATTACATTGACATAAAATAAAATTTATCACATTACCAAGGATCGATCTGTTTATCAGTCTTGAAGAACTAGATACATACATGATTCCCATTTTACATTGGAAATATAATATAAAATAGAGTAAAAGTAAATAATCTTCATTCTTAAAACTTATTCAAAGATTCCTCCTTCATATCTCAGGGAAAAGAAAAAAACAATGGTGATCTCAATTGCTCAGTAATGATTTTATATATTTTAATCTATCAAGATTAAATAATACATAATTAATATGGAAAGATAAATAAATGAAAACACATTCCATTTAATCAATATCTTGAGTATGAAATTCATAAATGGATAATATCAAAGTAATAATCTCATGGATAATAATAACTAAATTATAAATAAAGGAAATGATTAATACCAACCACCATGATCAAGTCCTTATGCCAAGATATTTTCAAATATGGGCAGGTATACACAAAAAACTTATTTAATAAAGCTATCCAACTAGTTTGTCTCACGAGTCTGGTCGATGTATCGATGAGCAAAGTAATTCTGGTGCCACCTAACATTGTGAGTCCAATATATTCCTCATATATTGAATGATAAATTTAATTTATAAACACTATGTCTAATTAAAAAAATATCCGTATTGCTTAAAGAATATGGAATATCAATATTTCCTCTGTCGATGAAATAACATTCATCGTAAAACTCCCTATGTAGAAATGATATATAGTTTTGGAAGTAAGCATATACATGATACAAATAATATGGATATATCTTATGAAATGTGATCATAATAAATTTAATGTTTCAAGATAAAGTTAATGATCACAAAATTAATCAAGAGACGAGAGATGCCTATCAATTAATAAAAAAGTATATTTTTTAGTAAAATCAAGTATTTTAGGGAATATAAGAAAATGGAATCAGAACATTTAAAATATATTTTTATTAAATAATTTTCTTTTTAAAACAATTAAAATCTTTTAAAATAAGATAAATAGTGTAAAATTATTATGGCGGTGGGAAAATATGTTAACACCGTATGCGTTAAAAAGAAATATTCCTTTAGACTTTTTTTTAAAGCAAGTCGAAAATGACCCTTTAGTAAAAAATTATAAATATTCCTTTAAAATATTATAAAAATTCAAGTATAATATACAATTTACTTAATAAAAAATTTTAGTAAATAAAAAGGACTTTTTTAAATCAATTTTAAAAAATATGGGCATGAAAGAAAAATATACTTGACTAAAAAGAGAAACAAGATCATATTTTATTTTAAACATTTATTTGATTTATCGAAATTAAAAATAGAGTAAAAATTTGAAGAAATCATGGAAACTCATTAAATATATAGAGGATAAGAAAATGGATGGAGTTTATGAGGGATATATTATAAGATCCATTCAATGAAAAACATAACCAATCCCAAAAAATGAGATTGTAAAATAAATTCTTACACAACTTTTAAATTATAACCCATTGAAAGTGTAAAATTGAATTGAAACTTTAATCACCATGCATAAATATATATTCATGTTAAATACATCAAATATGTATTATATTCACCACATAAAATAAAAGAGGTGCATAATACCACATATGTATCAATAATGTGGAAATTGAGACACAATCCCTTACCTCATGCTTCTACTTTGTTGAACATGATTTAACCTCTAATATAATAAATTTAGGTTATTATAATTATATACCAGAACTTTATAAATATCTATAATATCATATATGATCTACTTATAACATATTTTCATCCGTTTGTTAACACTCTTTCATTATTATCATTGTTTTGGATGTTAATTGTTTCATTTTTCATGTATGTTTTGATTCAGAAGTTATGGTCCTTTTATATTGATCATGTTTATATAATATAAATAATTTTAATCATGATATAAAAAAAAATATTCATTATATACATATTTATAATCATCCATGAAAAGAAGACATGAAAAATGAATTACATTGCTTTATGGAGGTGGTAGTCCACACATACACATGAACGACACTATCATTTTTTAATGGGTGTAAGGGTAAGAAGATAGATGATGTAATAAATTTATAAAATCATATTTATGTCATAAATATAATATATATTCATTAATTTTATCATTATTATCATCCATGTCTTGCGGTGATGGAAAATAAATTACATCGGTTCACGAGGCAGTAGTCAGCCATACACACGAGCGATGGTTTTGTTTCCCATTTGATGGAGAAGAAGATGAATAAATATTGTGACATAAACATAATTACATATTATTATATAATATATAATTGTGTTAATATATTTTAATTTTTAGGACATAATTGAAGGTGGTAAAATAAGAATAAAAATAAAGTGTTTGGTTAAGATGATTACCTCTTCTTTGAAAGAGCTCCTTTAGATCACCTCTTAAAAAACATAAGGGTGGTATTTTGGGAAGAAAAGTACCTCTAGAAAATGGATGTTGATTTTTTGAGAGATTTTGGTATGGTTTGGTTGATCTAAATGGATTAAGAGGTTTGAATAAGTGAGGGAATGGTGCGGCCTTTTATATGTGAAGTGGATGCCACACTTGTAATTTTATGAAGTTTTAAAATATTATTAAGTCAAGTTCATGGGAAATTGGCAACAAATTGAGTTTATTTTTAAAGTGAGATAATATAGGTCAAAATATATTCATCTAATAGGATTTATAAAATATTTTAGATTATTTAAACACTTATCTTTTTATATTTATTACTGGTAAACCCATTTTAACCTTAACTGTGGTAACCAATTTTTACCATTTTTACTATTCATAATAACTAAAAATGAAAGTGTCCTTATTATAATTTTTTTAAATGTTTATTAATAATATAGAAACAATTTTATCTAATTCCATTTCTAAAATTGTTATAAATTAATTTAAATAGAAACATGTAAAACAAAACGAAAAACATTTTTTCATGAAAATGAATTTTTCAAGCATAAAACAGTCTTACATTAACTCTATAACTAGTAATAATAATCATATGAATTTAAATTCATGTATTTATATATATAATCTATAAATTTAATTTAATTATTTGACCATCAAATATTTTTTTAATTAATTAAAATGGAAAATTATTATGAATGGATGCCGGATCGCACGGTGGTGGTTTTGATTGATAAGCGCCATTTGATGATACGTTTTTCTTCCGAGGAAGATTTAATTTGTGCTTGGTCTCGAGCTCCTCAACACTGCAATGGATGCCAGTTTTTCCTTCTCCAATGGACTTTTGATCTCTACAAGAACCGGGACTCACCCTCCGTCGTGACCTGGGTAAGATTTCCCCATCTTCCTTTGCCCTTTCAGAATCCGGCGATTATCTGTATATTAGGGAATCTGGTAGGGTGTTTTCTCCACGCTGATACCTGCACTACGTCGGTTAGTCACCCAGTAAATCCGCGACTCTGTGTTAAGGTGGATTCTTCAAAGGCACTAGTGGAGTGGATATGGATCATGATTGGTGAGGAGTACCGCTGGAAGCAAGCGGTGGTGTTTGAATCCTGGGTTGATTATTGTCTGAGGTGTCACCGTCTGGGCCACCGAGATGAGAAATGTCAAAGTGGAACCCTCTTAGTTATAGTGGGAATAAATGGTAGATATTTGGGTCAGGGGAAGAAGATTAATGGCGTTTCAAAGAGTAGAAATGGTGTGGGTGGGCTGGGCTTGGTAAATCCTTGTGTTGCTGCGATGTTTGAGAGACTGAAGCAGGACCTAAGGGCTAGTTCTTCTGGCAGTGGCGTTGTACAAGATTCTATTATGGCACAGCCTGAAGGTGGGTGTGTTGTTACTTCTCGGCATGGGGATAGTGGAACTAAATGATGTGTTGCTGATGCTGGGTTCAATTGTGCTGGTCCGAATAAGGGGGGGGGGGATGCCTTCGAATTCGGAGGGCCGTGGGAAAATGACAGATGACAATACATGTCTGAACAGTGAGAGGCATAAGGTGCAACTGCAATCTTCTGTCTCAGGGAGTAATGCTGCTACCTGCAACCAGTTCCAAGTATTGGAGAATGAAGAGGTATGTCAAGTGGAGATGGGTGATTCAATGAAACATGGTAACAATATGCAGTGTGTTTTAGTTGATGCAGTAAAGGAGGTGGATGATATCCAGGTGATTGAAGGAAAATATGAAGAGATTGATTCAGTTAATGTAGTAAAGGTGGTGGATGTTATCCAAGTGATGGAGGGGCAGCCTCCATGTCTAGCTGTGATTGAATGTAACAGATGTAATGAACAGGCCCGAGGGGTGGCTGATGGTTTCAATGATGACAAGGTAACTGGAATTTGGGGGGACGTCTCGAACAGTGACAAAGAAAATCATAGTGTGATGGTTAGGCCTTACTATTGTGAGGTTCTCAAGGATGTAAAGGGGAAATATGGATAGGAGGTGACCACCATAGAAAAAAGAAGGATGAGAAAAGACTAATCTAATTTGTTAAAGCCGCTGTCCACTAGGTCTTCTTTCAAACAATCTCCGCAGGAATTGATATCTTTAGAGAAATTGAACCTTAGAAGGAAGTACGCCAAGATCCTAAAGCACTATGAAAGCTAGGAATGGGATATGACCACTGCTGAAGTAGGCTCTTATGGGGCTTGTGATGGATATGATGTTTATGATATGTAATCATTCTTCTACGTACTTGTTGTACTTTTATTTTTATTTAATAAATAGTCAGGGGCCTACCTCTGACTAACTTTACGGGTATAATTTTTGTGCCATGAAATATTAAATTGTGCATTGTACTATAGTTTTATGAAAATAAAATGTTCACCTACTATAATTAAACCTTGAGTGTTACATAAAAATTCCTCTACTTGTATCTTATCTATCTCTCTTTTATCTTAGACAATATATTTCTTATCTTTTTCACTTGAATCATCCACCTATTTATCTTAGATATGTATACAATTATCCATTTATAAAATCTAACAAAATATATCTAAAAATATTTACAATTATTGATGATAGAGGATACTCTCACTTTACATATTTATCTTTTTACCTCAACCATATCTTGGTTAAAATCTAAAAAGCTTTACCAAATTAAATATCCCTATACTCTACTAAGATATACCATTAATTCCACACGAAATTTTCACTTAAAATCACCCAAGTGTACTCAAGATCACGTTTAAGAGAGAGGGGTAGTTGGGAAACCCTCATATCTATAGATATCTTTAGATTTTACCACAAACATTTATTTCACCATATGTTTTGCATGATCCTATCCATTGTATGCATGGTTATGCACTCGCATTATTCACACCATGTTTATATATTTGAGTTGTGTACTCATTCCATATCTATTCCATCTTTCATGCGACACATGACCAGTTCTAGGCTCAAGCATTGGCCGTTTCACATTTGATCTTCACATGTTGTCTATGACTTCACATACCATGATGTATGGTTGAGCCTTTCCTCATACATGGTCATCATACATTAAAAACCATCAATTTTATCTTTATATATTGACTATATCAATCAACACATCATAGTAATGGGCACTGCTAGATTTTTTTTTCTGTTGACCACAACGTGTCTCAATTTGGCGTGGAAATTTTTTTGAACCCATTTTATCCTTGCAATGACATCCAACATAGCTATTTGTTTAGTGGAACCTTTCCACTTCTCATTTTTATATTGAGAAATTATAAATGTTAAAATAATATCTTAATCGGTGGCTTTATCTCCCATCACTCTCCTACTAGGGTTACTTTAGTGGATTTCAGAGGGGGGAGGCGTACACTCCGTCTATGACATCATATCCCCTATTCCCCTCTTCTTCCTTCTTCCCTACCATTTCTACATTCCCTTTCCCTCTACCCCCATTTTAATTTTGTTCCTGTTTCCCCCTCTCCATTTCTCTCTTCTGATCCCTTTGGCGGCCTTGGATCCCTGTGGATCCCTTTTTGGAAATTCCTCTACTCTGCCCTTCTGGTTGGCCATGTTTCCAAACCCACTTTGGCTTGGTACAAAAGTTATTTTGAGAAGGTTTGGGATGTGAGGGTCAAATTTCATGGGTTTACTAGGTCCATGGCTTGCATCCATCCTTGTGTTCTCTCAGTTCTCTCATTCTTGGAGGTTGTTATTTCTTCAGTGTAGTTACAGGTGTAATTTTTAGTCGACAATGGACTTAACAGTTTGGGTTGGTGGTCCCGGCGAGGATGCTTATCTATTGAGGCCATGTCCTCTTTAATGGCTAATTTGGATTCATGTTCCTTCTCTTCTCTCCCAGTTGGTTTACTTCGATGGTTTCAAGGAGGATTTGGGATGTTCGTTTGTTTAGTCACAGTGTTCCATGAGGTGAGATAGGACTTTATCCAAGCTATGATGATCCTCAATTGATGATGATATTTGATGTGGATGGTTTTGGTTTGGAAATCTAAAGGATTTCATATCGGTTATTGTAGTGTCGAATTTGGATATGGTTTGGTTTTTCTAATTTTTTTCATCAGTGAAAGTGTTGTTTGCTTCTTCTGGAAGTCAATCTCGTTGATTCTTGTTTGATGATGGTTCTGATTTTCATTTCTAGTTTAGTTATATTCATGTTTATGAGTTTTGATGTGCTATGAGGGACTTATTCGATCTCCGATGTGTAGTGTTTGGATGACGACAATGACAGTGTTGATAGGACGATGTTGATGAAAGTGGTGAATACAGACATTGATGGATGGATATGAGACTCTAGATGATGTAGTGTATCTTGGATGGTGATATTCTTAGGTTCTGTTCTTCTCAATGTGATTTTTTGAATTTTGAACTTTGGAATCAGGTAGTGTTTGTTTTTGATTCCCATGTGGTTTTATGGTTACCAATCAATCAAAAATTAGTTCTAAAAATCAAATAAAAACTGAATTTTATGTTAGATAATATCTTAACCATTCATTTAGATAAAAATTAAATTTTTATCAAAGGAAATGATCTTTATGTTTGACATCATCCCCACATTTGGAACCACACATTTGGCATCATCCTCACATTTGGAAACTCATGTATGACATCATCCTGACATTCAGAAACCTCGCATTTGGAATAAACCTAAAATTTGAAACCTCATGTTTAGAATGAAACTCAAATTTGGAACCACACATTTGGAATATACCCAACATTTGATATCCTCATTTTGGTGATACACCTCACATTGTTAGTAATTATATGAATTCTACAGACTGAAGATATTATTAGGAATCATTACAGTTATGATTAAAGTTACATGAAGATTATATTTTTCACATTATTTCATTATCACTTGTAGAATATCTCAATAAGGAATTATTAACTATATTTTAGAATTTAAATACATTGAATCCTTGTGTATTTATCTGTATGTATTGATCATTTATATTTTTATTAGATCTTTATATTTTGATCATAACTTGAGATATAGAAATCATAATTGAGTTATTATTTTTTAGATTGATATATAATAAGTTTATCTTCATTTTATTAAACTACAATGATGGATGAAAATGTGATGTGGGTGCATGAAAAATTGACAGAAGTCACTATAATGTTCTGAAATTTTTAGATTATGTTGGCTACATATTTTTTGATGATATATAAAGATAAAAAATTACAATTGATGTGTTTATTAATCCATTTAAAAGATATTGAAATTATATAAATATAAGTATTCTATATGGAATGCTTAATCAAATGTTTTGAGGCTCTAAAATTTAACTGAATCTTGTGATATCAGCCTACTATGAATTTTTTGAAAATTTCAAGTGAGATAATTATGAGATTATTTAGAAGGTGTTTAAAATTAAAATTTAAATATTTTCATGTAGATATTAAAATTTAGTCAATGTATTTTCATGGGGGATTTTCATGGATATTTTTATAGAGACAATTTTGAAGACTATATTCAATATTAAAATTTGAATATTCCAATTTTGAATACCACATTTGTTGGAGAAATTCTAGAAGATTTCAATTTCACAAATCATAGAGATATTTGGGGGGATTTAAAGTTTTAAATTCAAATTCAAAATTTGAATTTGAATTACTTATAAAATTTATTGGATATTTTTTAGGAGATTATTTTCTAACCAGTTTCAATATGTAAAATTTAGTGCATATACATCTGGTGATATTTCTGGAAATTATATTCAAATATCAAATTTGAATATTTTTATGATTTATGGAGGATCGACTATAGAATTTTCATAGAATAATTCAAGGAGGTATTTATGGTAATTAAAATTCAAAAATATTTTAATTTTTCAATGGCCATGTGTAGATTAATCTTAGATATTGTTTTGAAGAACCTACATAATATTTTAATTCCAAAATATTATTATCAATTTGAATTATTATATTCACAATTTATTTTAGGAATGCTTCAACAACAATTCTACAATTATGTAGATATTTGAGGAATCCCTTTGAATCAATTATTTTTAAATTCAAATTTCAAATTATTGAAGATGGATACAGAGTTTACAATGGCTTGAAAAGAAATATTATAAATACAAAATATAGAAGGTGGAGATGTAACTGATTACATGGAACAACGATAACACTCTTTACATAAACATAAATAATTGTATTATTATTTTATTATTTCTTATATAATTCAAAGAAGGAATCCTATACTCATTGAAGTTTTATTAGAAACTGTTGTGATTTATTGGATATAAAACCATTTGTCAGTTGTGGAGAAAACTATGATATAAAGTTTTTCAACAATTATACATCACATCTATTTATAATAAAGTGTTGATTACTTATACTTAGTCATGATGGAGTTCTATATTCTCAGACTAAGATATTGAGGTTCCCAATAAAATAACTTGACTTTCTTTAATGTGTAAACTTATTGTAATTAGTTTTCTAGATCTCTAGATAAAAGGATCTGACTAGTGAAAATCACCAATCTCACGAAGAGTGTGTTTGTGGAGTAGACTAGAGAATATATATGCCCCATAAATCTATACATCAAAGTTTCATATTATTTATTTTATTTATTTTCCACTACATTACTCAACACTAAGAATATCAATTTATTTCATGAGGGATGATTTAAAATATTTAAGATTTTTAAAAGGACACTATTCACCCCCTCTTAGGTTTTTTCCATCATCATTCCAGAATAATAACAGGTATCAAAGGAAATGATCTCTTTCTAGATTTATTTGATTATATTTAGTTGTTTCTACATGATACCAACAAGTGGTATCAAAGAAAGGGATATTTTAAAGAATATTGAAGATTTCTTTTGGACTTTAAAATCTTGAGTTAAAGATCTAACATAAGAAGACAATTTTTGATT
Organism: Viscum album; assembly: GCA_963277665.1. Lineage (NCBI taxonomy): Eukaryota > Viridiplantae > Streptophyta > Magnoliopsida > Santalales > Viscaceae > Viscum > Viscum album. Next base: position 954,663,918 of record OY728145.1, read on the forward strand.
AAAAATTTAAGAGAAGATATGCCCATGATCTATGCTCCTTATTTTATTGGAGATAATTATAGTTTTTAGAAATCTCATATGATTATATATTTGAAAAATATTGGATTAAACATGTATTTTAAATCTATCAAACCATATAAGATTTTTGAAGGTTGACCTAAAAAGTGGAGTGCTACACAAGTAGATGATTATGACATTAATTCAAGGGCTAAAAATTCTATTATTTATAGATTAGGAACTTATGAATTTAATCAAGTTTATCAGTTCACTAAAAATTATAAAATATAGGACACAATTACTATTTCTTATTAAAGAATAAATAATGTTCAAAAAATATAAAACAATAACACTAAACTTAAATTCTATACATTTATAATGTAGGAAGATCAAAACATCACTAAGATGAATGAGTGATTAACAAAGACTGTCAATAATGTTACTGCCTTGAGAAATCCAATTCAAAAAACAAGATCAGGCATTAAGGAACTTAGAGTTTTACCTTATAAGTGGATTGAAATCATTAATTATATCACATAATCCACACCCATTAAAGATTTATAGATTAATGAATTAATCAGAACCTTAATGATATATAAATATGAGATATAGGATCAAGATAAATGTTACATTTCTATTAAAAATTAAAATGATAAACTAAATGTTTCAAATGATGAATATTATGATTCTGAATTTAGTGATTTGGATTTAAGTTATGAGTTATCAGATATTTCTAGATAATTTAGATAGTTGTACAAAAAGAGAAAGGATAGATTAAAGAATAATAAATTGAAAGAAGTCAGATGCTATGAATGTAAGAAGAAAGGCAATTTGAGACCTGAATTTATTTTGATTAAAGATCAAAGGGAATTTTATTATAAAATAAAAGGCAAGAAATACATGATGGTTAATTGGATTGAATATGAATATTCAATTGATGAATCTAATTATAACTCTGGATGTAATCATTTGAATAAAAATTAAAATACATGTCATATACCTCACATTGATGAGGTACAATCATCTTGATCTCATAGTTCTAATTTTAAATAATTATTTTAGTAAAATTAATGAATATTGTTAAATTATTCAAGATAAATATGAATTATTAAAGAAAGAATATAGAAAACTTAGAAAATATTATGATGACATTTTAATTGAAAAGAGAGTTTGACTAAATAGATTTCAGATTTAAGATCTATTTTTTTCAAAAAATAACGTACTTTGCATGATAATAAAATTAAGGAATTATTAGTCAAAGTTGATTCTTTAAAAAAACTACTAGTATGCTTTCCAAGAGTTAGAATGTTAGGCCTAAAAGGGGGCTAGGTACCCTAGGGGGGGGGGTGAATCAGGGTATGAATATTCATTTTAAACTTCTTCTTTACCCACTAGATCTTGACCTCTCTATTATAAGAGTCACTTATGATGCTCTTTAATGTTAATGTTGATTATATCCTTTCCAATTTTATTTGATGATAATGAAATGAAAGTAAAGCAATAAATCATACACAAAGACATATAGATTTTTACTTTGATCACTCTCACTGGGCTACATCCAATGAGTATACAATGACAATGTGCCGATTGTACCAAATTCACTAAGGATCAATACTAATAATGATGTTTGAGCTATATCATTTTTATGCCCAGACTCACTGCCTTTGTAGGTTTTAGGGTCTTCTCACTAAATTTACAAGGGTCACTCCCTATGTCTCTTTCTCTAGATCAATTTCAGTAGAAAGGATCACTGTCTTACTCTTCCTTTGCTCACTACCCTTGGAAGATATCCACTCGTAGTTTATGGACTTGTATGTCCTTTCATTTTCATGAATGCACACATCCTCAACTATAGATATATGCTATGTTGACGTCCCATTTTTACCTGTAGATGAAATACACTTTTCTTCAAACTGTTAGTTTGCAGAAATTTCATTCACAAATTTTTTTAGTGCCTTTTATGAATTTCCTTATGTCCTATGTGGACTGACATTCTTCCTCTATGAACTACGCTACACCACATGGAGTGAGTGCTTTATGGACCAACTTTTTCATCAGTAGGCTATCCCTTATTTTCAAACAAATTATTATTCTGTGTACTGCCTCTCCTCTAAGAATGGATAATATGCTGCAGATTGAATCACCTATATGGAAGATTCTTCTTTTACATGCTACAGTGCCTCGCAAAACCCCTTCCATGAACTATCTTCTTGGACAACTTATCTTTTCACAGAATCCCCCTTGCGAATCTCTCTCCTTTAAAAAATTATTCCTCGCAAACACTTTCGGACTTCACCGAATTCTTCCCAGAACAAATATGTTTTCTTATGAAAATATCTCCCATATTAATTATGGGATTTTTTGGTCCTTATATAGGAAAATAGATCCAAAAATCTCACTATTCCGTTTTACTCAAATCTTCAATGTGGGATAGCCTTCACCGCATATTGCGCTCCTCTTGTGAATTATTTTCCCTTCATGGTCTACGTAGCGCCTTTTCCTCATGGTGTCTGATCTCTTCCACAAACGAATCACCACCTCTCATCTGCAAATAATGAGCTATCCGTGAATTTTTTCCTCCTGTAAACCATAAGCCTTCCTGCAAATCATTTTTGTCCTATGAACCGTTTCCCTACGCGGTCCGCATACTATGCTTCACAGTCCGTAAAGTGATGATATATTGAAATCCTTACGTTGTTGATTTCCTTTATTGTTATGTGCACCTCCTAAGTGTTCTGTGAACCATGCTTCATGGTCCACATAATATTCAATCCTTTTTGGAAATTCTTCCTTTTCAAAAAAAAAATCTCTATTTTGAGGTCTAACAAATTGAAAAACACTGGGAAACCATGCCACCTTAAAAACTTTCATCAACAACATCAACCAAACTCATTCGCGGTCATATGGATTTTTCAAAAAACACTACTAGAATTAGGGATATTTTCAATGGGATATTTGTGACGGGATCCCGTCATAAATAGTCTTTAGCGACGGGGACCCGTCGCAAATAGCCCATTACAGAAAACGGTGTCGCAAATACATTTTTTTACAACAGGACCGTCACAAATATTATTTTTTGCGATGAGAAACTTTTTCGTCATAAATAAGAAGCCGATTATATACATTATATATTGATAAACCTTTTGCGATGGGCCCGTCACAAATGACAGCCTAATTATATACATTATATATATAAAGACTTTTTGTGATGGGTCCGTCGTAAATACTATATACGACGGACCGCCGTCCTATCGCAAATACTAATAATAAAATTTTATATTTAGATTATTTGCAACAGGATCCCATCGCAAAAGGTCCCGTCGCAAATACTAAAGATAATAAAAGAATAATGAAATTATGATTAATGAAAAAATTATATAAAAAAATTAATATAATTATGATTAATGAAAAAATTATATTATTATTTTTAAAATAATAAAAAATTATCAAAATTCTCTATATTTACAAAAAAATATAAAAAAATAAAAAAATATTATTATTATTAGTAAAATAAACAAATATTAAAAAATATAATAGTAATAATAAATAATAAATTATTAAAAAAAATTATGCAATATTTGCACCAATATAAAAGTCAGAAACTGTAAATAGTTCATATTACTACAAATTTTAAATTCAAATGTTTTCAACATAAAAAACAAATCATTGGGGGGGGGTCGTCTTCTGGAGGAGGTGGAGGAGGTGGAGGGGAGGAGATGGTGGAGGAAACTCCATCTCTAAACTACGAGTCAGACGACGCATGTACTCCATCTGCTCGTGATGCTGCTACTGCTGCTACTGCTCCCATCGACACATATCCTCCTTGTGCTGCTGCTACTGCCTCCGACACATCTCTTCATGCTGCTTCTACAAACTCTCTATATGCTCATCCTGAGTTCGCAACTTCTCTTGATACTATGGGGTAGAAGATGATGCCTCTCCATGAGCTCCTCTCGAGCTGGATGACAACATCACAACAGTACCATAGTAAGTACCAAGATTCAAATGAGAGACGATACCAACTACTCAGCCCTTCTCAAAGCTATACTGCATCGACTGCATCCATGTCGCCACATCGAAATGGTGGGCACTGGTCTGCTCATTCGTCTCGTCCTGACTCTTAGCCTCTGTCTGAGAGGTCGCAGCCTCATATGACTCCTTCAATTCCAATTTTAAATTAAAATGGTGAAAATATTATATATAGTTAATTTTCAAACTGAAAAAATAATACCAACCATTATCTGACGCTAGAAATCACCTCTAATCTCTCCAGTGGCTGGATTACTGTACATCCTCCGATAAACGTCGAACTCCGTAATATCAGGATGCTCGAATTCCTACATAAATATGAAATAAACTGTTTATATTTAAAGTTAAATATAATATTTAAAAAATATACTTACCATATGCTCTCTATGCATACTAAATGTATGACTACTAGCTCGATGTGTCACCTCCTGTCTCCCCCGGTTCTGTCGTCCCACTGAAGATCTCCTTTGAAATCCACCACCTAACTAGTGTAAAAATAATCCATCCCAAACGTGATATGAAATGTACTCTAGTCGGTGGGCTCTACACGACTCATCAAATTCTGTCACTCCTACTTTCTTAATGGCTGTTCTTCTCAAATTGTGTAAAAACTGACGGAAACGGTCACGTATAGTCACTTGTCATGCCGTGTGGATAACGTCACGCATGATATCATCAATAGGATACCATAAAACCTACAAATAATTTATAATATCAAGTTATTAATAAAATAAATTTCAAAATAAATATTCTTTATTTATGTACCAGCCAATGATCGAACATGTTGCGCTGCACATCAACGGGATTCTGTTCCCATGTGATCCATAGATGAGAAAAATAACCATGCAAGATAGCTCTCCCCTTTCTAATAGCTACGTGTACAAAACTGTGAAAAAGAAATAAATAACCAAACAATTAGTATATATATAAATAAATTAATGAAATATAACTAAAATATACAGGTTATCGTACCTACGTGTGCGTGGATCAAAACCAAGACGTGGACATCACTCGAGGATAGGGTCAGGAATCATCAATCATGCAACACCGCACCCCCTCCGCATACCCCCTAAACCGTTAGTAGGCTGAGGGTTAGATGGTCCACAATCCCCCTCATCCAAAGGTAGATCAACCTCCTACAATTCGCGAAATAGATCAGGATCCATCTGAAACACAAAATGATTGTTATTAGAAGATATTTGAAAATAACTATTATATATAGATATATATTAGTTATGATTATAACCAGAATTTAACTGTGTCAATTTCTATCTTCATTCTCATCTCCATAGCTGTCCATGTCAATGTATTCATCTTCCTCCCCAGCATCATTAATATCCATATGAGTTTCAATTTCATCATCTATTGTCATTTCAAATTCATTTGTAACATCATTAACATCTTCACCATCATAGATCCTTAATTATGGTTTGTCATCATTGATATTCACGTCTCTTTGTGAAAAATATAGATTTTGAATAGTCTCTTGAAAAATCTCAATTCCTTCTACTTCAGCAGAATCACATTCAGTTTGAGTAAACTAATTTTTCCGAGATTTTATTTTTATTATGCTCCACCAATCATTCAAGTCTCTTGAAGTAGCACAATACTTTATGTAAAAAATTTAATGTGCCTGTTGAGCCAGTAAAAATGGTTTATTTACTGCAAGAAGAATTTTATATTTAATATCGACGATTCCATGAGTCGGATGAACACACAAGACTCTCTCAGTATCCAACCACTGACATTTAAACATCGTTATGTAATTATATCCTAGATAAAACAGCTCAATAATTTCATCCAAAATGCCATAAAAGTCGACTTCAGTTTCTCTGTGATGCTATCCTCTCAAGAAAACTCCACTATTCATTTTTTTTTGATTCCCTATATGCACGTGTATGAAATCGAAAACCATTCACCACATATGAATTATAAGATTTAACCATTTTGGATGGTGGGTTACTCAATATACACAGTCGCTTATCAATTTTATCAGCATGTTGAGACACCTTAAAATTTGTAAAACAATTATCAATATGATAAATAATAAACCGAATTGATATGAAACCATCATTAATTTATGTTACCAATTTTTGAAACCATTGAGAATTTTTTTTTGTCTGCGTTTTTCAAGAGAAGCTACTGTAATTTGTGGAAGTTGCTTCTTGATATTATTATCATATAACCTACAAATAAAATAATTTTACATACTACAACATAAATTATAGAATAATTGATAGAAACACTCACAACACAATTGATGTCATTTCTTCACAGTTGAGCAGAACATATGTATGAGCTCTATGATGTTCATCATATGAAATCCATCATTCATGAACTCCACCAAAACCAATATTTGGATGATTAAAAATTTATAATTGATTGTCCATTTCGTCATTAAAATTCCCCTAGTTTCATCTCATGCGATTATGTTTTGAGGGATATTGAGATTAAAAATAATGAGAGCAGAAAAAAGCAATTTCCTCTTGAAAATAAGCTTCAGCAATTAAGCCTTAAACTAATGCTTTGTGTAATATAATCTCTTTGTCTCATGATATATCATTGATTATAATACACATTTTTTTTCATCAACATTTCCTTATTTATTATTCATTGACCTAACTAGATGAACTTACCTTCTTATACCATGGATATGAATTTAGTGAAGGTGCTACCATCTTGACAAACAAGACTCGAGATATCACTTCCAAGTGAAAAATTCTATCTTGACTATTCAATCAATACCATACCACTAATGATGTTACCAACACAAGATACATAAATATGAATTTAATGCCAATTTTTTTTACTTACATCAAAGTACATGGTCAAAAAGTAAACATTAATAATAATATCAAGCTAGGAGACCATTACATGTGTTTGCAAATAGAAGATAACAATGAAACTTGAAACATGTGGTGTTCCTACTAGAGGGTTAGTCCTTATAATCTCATCTACTCAATATCACTAAGTGATAACTTCATGAGAATAAGTCTCAATACTTATGAGACTCCAACACCTGATAGTTGGACATCATTTGTGTCTAGTGATTATGATGTATCCAGACTATATGACATATGATTAAGATCAATGTTATGGTATCTTGAGGTTCTCATTATATCCTGGTAACTGCTATAAAATTTTGACATGATACATAATCTATGTAAATTACTGATAAATAGTGGATATAGAAATATCAACAATATTACGGTAATATTACATCATGCATAACTCATTGTATATATGATATGATAGTCAAAAAGTACTATTAAAGTTGGGTCTAGGGTACCAACTTTTACAACCTATCAACTTACACTAAATAAAACTTGCTAACTATCCTTTTTATCTCTCACATGATAAGATCATGATTCTACTAAGTTATGAATTTAGTCGTTGGGTCTACCATGTCTCCACTGCGTGGCTACTCTCTTATTTAAGACTTCACCTCCTTGAGTTAGACTCCTCAAGAGATGATATCCCTGAGTGTATTCCTTTTCTCCACTATCAAAACTTGACATCATAGATATTAATATTAATAGAATTATCATAATGATAAAAATTTACCTACAAGGTGTGATTACTAGTATTGGAATAAATCATTTCATTTTACACTGCTTCATTAGCTACATCAGAAACCGTGACACACTCAGTATTTGTAGATATGGATACCACTAGCTTGAATGTTACTTTCCTGGTCATTACCTTATCCTGACTGCAATATTAAATCATATTCATCTAAATTAATACAAGTTTGTGTACCCTTAAAATTAGTTTCCCTTCCTCTCCAAGTACCAAGTATATCTCTTATACTTTATCAAGTACATTTGGATAAATCTAACTACTTTAGATGTAGTTCTCTTGTATATAATTGATATCTACCTACCATTATATATTTTTTGGAAAAATTATATATAGTACATAACATGTAATATGTGATAGACCCATTACTGGAACATATGGAATTATATTCCCCTATTTATTCGCCCCATATTCCCATTTCATTTCTTCTTGAAGAGATTTATGTCATGTGATATTGGTAATAATTATCTTTCAAATTGTTCCAACTTGTATTTTTCAATACCTTATCAGTAAATGTACTTTTTAATTATCCAAAGTAACCATTAGATCTACCTCAATATATCACATTCCATAGAACATAGGTTGATACTTTAATTCAATATCTAGTGAGTTACTTTAATTATACTCTTAACTAATTGTAATATTGATAGTTTTTTTCCATATGTTATTAGAGCTATTTTACTTGGAAAACAGTGGCGTTCGCACTAACCTGTTGTTGAAACATGTAAAAAATTTATTCCAAATAAATATTCTATGACCTTGTTACTTAATTCAATCCAAAATTGGATTTCAGTAACTTTTACCCCTTATTAGCATCCTTTGGTGTCACCAAACCTTTCTGGTTGTGTCGTATAGACACCTCCCATGATTGGTGGTCTGACATTGAATTCCCAATTTAATGATCATAGATAATATCTATAACAAGTATAAGATTATAATGGATTTAGTAATGAATACTTGGTATAAACAATTGAGCCGTATTGGTACCATTCTTGTACCACCCAAGTATAATATCACTTGAATACCCACCATAGTATTCAATATAATAATCCACTATACTTTGATACATGGATTCCATTAATAAATTTTAATTGAACTAATCAAAATTATCCTTTTTACATTTACTTCTTACTTGTAGGATTAATTATTCTAAATGAATAATGTATCAACAACCATAGTTAGTATAAAACCATTAACATGGTTTTATCCTTCCTACACAGTATGTATCTCTAGAACATTACCTTTCCACAAGCTCTTGTGAAACTTATTCCTATGCCAACCACTTGTGAATCTCAAACATTGAATAAATCCAAGTCAATATTGACCCCACTATATCGAATAGGGATGTTCAAACCTTTTTATAAATTTATCTTATCACATGACTACAACCTTTCTATCATAGATATTTATGTAATATCCTTTGAAATCTTTATAATAATTCCTTTAGATGCATATTGGGTTTTTCTTGATGTAAGTTTTTCTTATATCCATAACAAATTTTTTGCATCCAAACACATTTTTTATGACATAATGGATTTATATCATAATATAAATCGTATTATATCTATTTTTCATTATAGTTGGAATATGGTTATGGGATAATGCTACTATTTGTGAAGAATTTCTCGAAAAATAATGGAAGTTTCTTCAATGCAGACAAGTCTTACATCATGAATTTGATGTGTATAAGAAAATATGAATTTAGGAATTACTCAAAACTAAATTTTATTGACCAATGTTTACATGTAATTATCATCACTAATCGTACTTATTAACATCATAGCTTTTATGTGTATAAAGAAATTCACATTTATGAATTACTTCATACTACATTATAATGATTGATGAATGCTTGGTCAAGATATTATTCAGCACATGGGCCCAATGTAACTTATATCTTCAAACCATGAATATTTTTTACTTCACTTATACATTCATTAAAACTCTTAGAGGATTATTATAAATTATATTTACCACTAGCTAAACCGTGGAATGGTTCACACCCTCTAGATGAACAAATTCTAAAAGCTTTACAGGTTACCTTTATTTATAAAGGTTTCTTTGTCCAAAACTATATATGTAAATGTGTTGATAATAATTAAGGTCTTTAAATCCAAAGTGTATAAATACCATATTGGGTATATATTTGAAAATTAATTTTAGTTTTACTAGAAAAATAATTATATTTCCAAAATTGGGTATAAGTGAGTATTACATTTTATATTCATCAGTTATTTCCAATGATTCAAGCATCACTGAACCATTAGTTGAGTGTGAGACACCAAAAAACAACATTTGTTCTTAAACTAGAATAATTTATCCTTGTGTACAATGGGAATGTGAGATAAATGTTTTGGTTATACTTAATAAAAGTTCAACTAGAATCATTAATCTTGGAAATTAGAAGTTGTGTACCTCTCACCTCACCGCTGACTTAGGAATCACCCTTTCTCAACTACTTAGATAATTCATCTTACTTATTGTAACATTTATATAATGAATTAGTTACTATATTTAAATGAAAATATGTGAAAAACATATTTTATTTAATACCCAATAATTATAATAGAAACATTACATACAATTAATGAATATACCTGAAGAAGAAGCGACTACTTGTTTCTTCAATTCAATTCATTTCATTTTATCTTCCTTAGACTTATCTCACAACACGCGATGCAAAATAACTCCTATTTAATGTCATTACTATTTTATTTCAAGGATGATGTAAAGTTTCCTTTTACGTTACACTTTCCATTGGACTCTTTATCTCGTCTTACAACTTTTTAACTAAAAGAATCAAATATTAATCTTTCTTTAAGTTCTAATTTTCTCGGCGAACATTAACTAAAAGTTTATGAATAATTTTCTCCATACTGTTAATTCTGTGATCATACAAGAAAATGGATAAAGTTGTTGATAAAGATATATGACTGGATTGTATTGAAATAAAGTGTTTTATCTTTCAATTTACACATATTTAGTGTAATTGTCTCCTCATTCATATCTTTCTTATCATTCTCCTTACAGAATTCTCGGAGATGAGACAAAATGTGGTACCATCCATCTCCTAATGGTGTATCTAAAACTCATTATAATTTGGTGATAATATTTTGACACAAACATCAAATGTGTCATACATGAGTCTCCTGTAAGCATCTTTTACACACTTACTTCTTGAGGTATCTCAAAAAGTATTGGGGCCTATAGAACCTTCAGTTTCCCATATCATACTACTTTGCGCAAGTGCCTATACTACTATTGGAAACTTATTTCAGTTTGGAAATGTTCTTTGTCCAAATTGATCATATCCCAAATGTCCTGAAGGCCTTATTTTTTATTTTTATTATAGACAATCCCCCTTTTAAGGGATGAAGGGGAAAATGTACATGACCCGTAGGCCCAAGGCACAAGGCCCGACATGACTCGCAATACATGACCCGAAGGCCCAGAGGAATACTATGCCCAATAAATGACCCATAGTCCCAACCCAAAGGAACTGCCCCTCCCTTATCTTCTGCATCATTGATCACTTAGCTCCCCACATTGCATTGCTAATCGGCTAGCATTTCCCCGTACAAAGCTGCATGGTGCCTGGTCCCGATGGTGATTGCCGTACCCTCTCATTATTCCAATCTTGTAGCTCTACTTCTGGTGACTGCTAGTCGTGTTGATATGATCCTCTTCTAGGTACTACATTCCATTATTCTTTAAAATTAACCACTAGAAGATTAATACTTTTATCTTGATGGATGGTTTAGACATTAGTGATTAAATCATCAAATGTCTCCCGCTATTTTATCAAACCCTTTTATCCCTCACTACTAGATTCAAAATACTCATTAACTAGAGTATATAAGTGGAAAGGTTCTCTGAAAGCTATCCTCATAGTCTAATATATGGATACTCATCTACTTGGAGAGTTTCAAGGTAGGCGTTTGATTGGACAACCACATTAACTCATGGCTCCTTGATTTGTTGAGTGATATTTGAGCTTCAAGAAATCATAAACATGATTTACTCAATGATTTTTCTTTAAATATGAAACAAGATTGGTATAAATACTTTTTTTATACCATATTTAGTTAACTAAACCCATTTCTCACATAAGAACTCCCCAGTAGTATGAGGAACCCTCAACTAGGACTGGCGAGAACCATGTACACTTGGTTTTGTTCAAAATAAAATGACAGATGGCTTTGAAACTTAATATTTCTTTTAGGTTTTTTATTATTTCTCGATGAATGAAATAATTTTCTATCTGATATGCACGTACTATGTGATCACACTCATAATTGGCCATGTTTTAAATATAAATACATTCATTTAATCTAAATTTTATTTAATCTATGTATTTTGTTTATTATTTTATGTGATCATGTAAACTTGAAAACTCACTAAACAATAACATACAATGAAAAAATTAAATATATGATGGGACTAATATTGATAAATTTATATTGGTTGATCCATTTATTCTCAATGGATCAACCATGGACCTTGGTGTAAAGTACCTCAGTTGTCTCTAACTTGTATCATAGCTCACAACTTGGTCCAATGTAACACCATATCATTTGGAATACCATATTGTCTTGGCATGGTCCACATCTTAGAACACATTCATTCATCTTTGTTATAATATAAACATACTCACACGTAGACGAGGGGATCTCATGAGAGAATTATATAGATAATTAATTTTTATCTGGGTGCACAAACCCTTATACATATAATAATGATTGAAGACGATACACAAACCATCTATTTAATTAAATAATTAAAAACATCACATGCATCACATAGACAATTGCATGGATAATTAAATAAATTAACTTCCCGGCTTATATTGGAAGTCAATGCTCAAGATAATATGATACAAAATGTTAAAAAAAAAATAAAAATTAAATTACAATAAATTTATGTCGATGGTGTTAAATGAATTAAAATAATTAATTTATTTTTTTCAAAATAAATAAAAATATCTTACAATCCCGAAATAAAATTATTTTTACTACAAAAATAATTTTTATTTATTTTGGAATTTTAAAATAATTTCATTCCATTTGTTTAACCCTCGTTTGGTAGCGGAGAAATGGGTCGAAAAGAAAAGAAATGAGATGATTGCAACTCATATCTTCTGTTTGGAACTAATTAGTCGGAGTGAGAGAAATCATTTGAGAAGAAACAGAGAGAAACATTTCTCCCCCACTGGCAGGTTTCAAATCACCCCAAAATTGGGGTGATTTGGAAGGGAACAGAGCCAGAAAATACCGTTTTTTTATATTTCCTATATTATCCTTTTATATCGATTTTAGTTTATTCAATATTTTTATCTATAATTATATAAAGATATTTATTAATATATATTTATATATACATATACTTATAAAGATATTTATAAATACATATAGTTATAATTATATAAATATTTTTTGAAAAAAATATATTTATTTATAATAATATAAATATTTATTTAAAAATTAAAGATACAATTTAAGATTATAATATTTTTTTATTTGGAATAATTAAATATTAGAAAAATTTAATTTTTAATAAGGGTTATTTTTGTCATATTATCAAAAAATTTCTTTTCTTTTAAAAATTATCACCAAACAAGACGGAGATAAATTATAATCATTTCTTTTCTTTTACTAAATTTCTCAACCAAAAAAATTGAAGAGAAATAAAAATCTTTTCTTTTATTTTCTTTTCTTTTATGAATTAGAAAATAATTTCTTTTATTTTACTAAAACATGACCAAACATAGTGTAATCCCTCGTTTGTTAGGGGAGAATAGGGAGAAAAGAGACAATTTAGAGTGATGGAAAATGATTTTGATCATTTGGTAAGATAAAAGCAGCTGGAAGGAAATATGAGGGGGTAGAAATAGAGAGAAACGTTTCTCTCCAACCCTTTATTTCAAATCATCTCAAAATTGGGATGATTCAGATAGAAATAGTTTTTAGGGTTATGGTGTATTATAAATTTCCAATATTATCCTTATATTTCTATATAAACAGTGTTCACATTTTAAATTCCTTCAAACCATCGCATCGTTCCACCTTAATATTTATATAAATAAAAATAATTTTAATTATTAATAATAACAACAAAACAGTATTTCTATGGGAAAAAAAAAATATTTTAATGAAGCAAACAATATTATTAATTTTTGTGCATGGGAAAACAAAATATTTAGATACCCATGAAAATATTGTTTGGGGGCGTTGGTCACAGGGTCGAGTCCCCAGACTGTTTGTGGATTTTTCTTGTAGCATGTGTGAGACACCATTTGATGGTTGTACCCAATCTTTTTTAATAATAACAATCAAATATAAATAATTTTGATAATGTTTATATAAATAATCTTGATTATAACTAATTATGTGTATATGAATAATCATAAATAATTTATAAATAGTTTTGATTATAGATAATTTTGATTATAAATAATTATGAATATAGATAATTTTGATTATAAATAATTTTGATTTTCTTAAATTAATTTTTTATATAAATAATTTATAAATAAATTTGAATTAATAAAAATTTTGAATTAATAATTTTGAATTAATAAATTGTTGTTAATTAGTAATTATTTTTAATTAATAATTATTTTGAATTAATAATTTTGAATATATAATTTTTATTACCTTTAATTAATAATTTTGAATTAATAAATTATATAAATAATTTTTATTATCTTTAATTAATTTTTTAAAATTTTAAAATTTGTATTAATATATGTTTGTAGTTTAATGTTTACCTTATTTTGGTGATATGAAAGATAGAAATGATTAGAATCAAAATTAATGTGTTTTGATTTGTCATTAAAGAGGTAATAAAAATACATTTTTAAAAGGTTATTTGTGTCATTTAACATAAATTGTTGATGTTGGACAAACATGGTGGTAGGTGTGGTTTCTATTGGGATCTAATCTATAGTTGTTTTTTATCTTCTGAAAGAATTCCCTTTAATTATGTGTGTATGTGTTTTTTTAACAAAGGTTATTTTTGTCATTTGCATCAAAAAAATTTCTTTTCTTTTCTTTTAAAAATTGTCATCAAACATAATGTATAGAAATACTAATCATTTCTTTTCTTTTATAAATTTATTAATCCAAACACAAGGAGAGAAATAAAAATCATTTCTTTACATTTATTTTCTTTTATAAACTATCAAATCATTTCTTTTCTTTTACTAAAATTTCACCAAACATAGTGTAAAATTTTCCCCCCAGGCCCTGACTAGACCATAAAACCTTTAAAAGGGTTTACAATCCTAAACTTGACCTATAATGGGTCTGGTAGGTCAGACAGAACCCAACCCTCACTGAACCGTGTCGGGCCACCCAACTTTACCCACCTGAGGGCCCCCATTCAATGTGGGAGCATAATTAGTTAATTATAGGTGGCCTATCAGGAGTACATACGCATGGGACGATGTGAAATGGCTGCTAGGGATTAGCCTGGTGATGGTGACACAATGAAGATGGGGTTGCCCACCAGATCTGGCCAATGAGAGGAAGAGACCATCGTGACGGGAGGCGTTGCAGGAGAAGGGAAGCTGGGTGGTGATGCTTGGGTGCACAATGAGAGGTGTAACTGAGGAAGGGGTATGTGGGATCTTTTCATCGGGAGGCTAGTCAGTCATGTGGGGAGTTTTCAGTGGATAGGTGGGCGTGGACGATGACGCAGTGGTCTGCCTGTGGGGAAAGGGTGCTGCAGGTGGCCTCACTATGATGGGTGGATTGGGTATTCTCAGTAGGTCAGGTGCTAGAGACAAGATCCGTAGGGATTGAAACACTGGAAAGTATTGGTTGATAGTGCTAATTTAGGTTTAGGGGCCAACTCTATTGATAAAACAAGTTTTTTTTTGTTATCAACATTGTTTTGAATGCCACCCTTAATATCCTTTTAATTTATTATTTTTTTTGTCTACACACCCATTAGCTACCACCACCCTTATGAATTAAATTTCCCTTTTGTTTATTCCATATAAATTCATTAGCTATATGACCATTATATCTGTACTTGTAAAAAACTAACAATCCTTTCAATAATTTTACAAGATGTTTCTTTCCATAATTTTCACATGATGGGAAATTCTTTATTCCATTATTATTCTTTGAAGTGTTCCTTTTTTTTCTTCTAAAATTACATATTCCTCTCTTTATTTCCCTTAGAGATACATGATGTAGAAAATCCATTCACTTTTTTCTTGTAAAGGTATCCCATTTCTTTGTAGAACCCTCTTTTTACTTTTTTTAAGTTAAGGGACCTGATCTTCATTTTAGTTCGTTTCCCACAAGGGAAATATTTATCAAAGAATGTTACTTTAAAATCTCTCCATTCTATATTTTCTATTTATTCTTCATCTCTAGTATTTTGTATTAATGGACACCATTGATCAACATAAACTTTAAGACAATAAACTTCCTTCATAAAACTTTACCTTTCATTACATCCCAAGGACAAAAATATCTTTTTAAGGGACTTAATAAATTTCTCAAATACCACTATATTAGTAGTTCTACTAAAATATAGAGGCTTCTATCACATGAAATTATCCAATATAGGTGTATCATGCCATGAAACATCATGTTTCTTCATATATGCAAGGTTATTACTCTTAACTTGGGTTAGCTTCTCTATTATGGATATGATATACTTAGCTATAATACTAGTTGTATTGGATTCCCAACAGGAAAATATCTACATTGACCATGAGTATTGATACTATTCTTTCTTTTAGATTCCATTTATAAACAATGGTATAAAATTAATTAGCTTATAACATTACAAATTTTAAATAATAGTATATAATTTTAAATCTGCTGTAACACATAACATAAATTGAAGCATTATGCATATCTAATATGAGAATCATAAACTTGTTTTCTTTAAATAATAAAAATATTTTCAAATATTTCATAATGGTTCATAAAGAAAATATAAATCAACCCAAATATATTCTCTAGGAGTTTCAAACTAGTTGTACTGTAAGGGATCATTCACTGTGCATTAGAATAATGGTTGAGATATACTTAACCAACTCTTTTTGGGGTTATTATGACTAGATTAAATTATGCCAAAACAATTTATACTTATAGTATCCATACGAGGATGTACTGCTATAAGAGACACATAATCTCTTAATTACCAAAACGTTTATGATATTATCCTATAATTATACATATTATCATAGTTTGTCATAGGGTTATTCTATCTAATCAATGTTTTCCTAAAACTAGTTCCCAAGGTTTCTACTAAATTTGATTTGATACTAACTATAATAACCCGAATCCAGTAACCCAGAGCCAATGATTACTTTATTAAACTGACATAAAATAAAATTGATCACATTACCAAGGATCGATCAGTTTAGTAGTCTTGAAGAACTAGATACATACATGATTCCCATTTTACATTGGAAATATAATATAAAATAGATTAAAAGTAAATAATCTTGATCCTTAAAACTTATTAAAATATTCCTCCTTCATACCCCAGGGATAAGAAATAAACAAGGGTGATCTCAATTGCTCAGTAAGGATTTTGTATATTTGAATCTATCAAGATCAAATAATACATAATTAATATGGAAAGATAAATAAATGAAAATACATGCCATTTAATCAATATCTTGAGTATGAAATGCATAAATGGATAATATTAAAGTAATAATCTCAAGGATAATAATAACTAAATTCTAAATAAAGGAAATTATTAATACCATCCACCATGATCAAGTACTTATTCCAAAATATTTTCAAATATGGGAAGGTATACACAAAAAACCCATTTAATAAGGCTAGCCAACTGGTTTGTCTCATGAGACTGGTCGATGTATCGATGAGCTATGTAATTATAGCCCCAAATATCATTGTGAGTCCAATATATTCCTTATATATTGAATGATCAATTTAATTGATAAACAGTATGTCTAATTAACAAATATCCGTATTGAGTAAAGAATATAGAATATCAATATTTCCTCTATCAATAAAATAACATTCATCGTAAAACTCCCTATGTAGAAATGATATATAGTTTTGGAAGTAAGCATATACATAATAAAAATAATATGGATATATCTTATGAAATATGATCATAATAAAGTTAATGTTTTACGATAAATTTAATGACCACAAAATTAATCAAGAGATGATAGATACCCATCAATTAATAAAAAAGTATATTTTTTTAGTAAAATCAAGTATTTTAGAGAATATAAGAAAATGGAATCAGAACATTTAAAATAAAATTTCATTAAATAATTTTCTTTGTAAAACCATTAAAATGTTGTCAATTAATATAAATAGTGTAAAATTATTATGGCAGTGGGAAAATATGTTAACACCGTATGCGTTAAAAAGAAATATTCCTTTTCACTTTTTTTTTAAAGAAATTCAAAAATGAACCTTTAGTAAAAAATTATAAATATTCCTTTAAAACATTATAAAAATTCAAGGATAATATACAATGTCCTTAATAAAAAATTTTAGTAAATAAAAATAACTTTTTTAAATCAATTTTAAAAAATATGGACATGAAAGAAAAATATACCTGACTAAAAAGAGAAATAAGATCATATTTTATTTTAAACATTTATTTGATTTATCAAAATTAAAAATAGAGTAAAGTTTTTAATAAATCATGGAAAATCATTAAATATCTAGAGGATAATAAAATTGATGGAGTTTGTGAAGGATATATTATAAGATCCATTCAATGAAAAATATAAGCAATCCCAAAATATGAGATTCCAAAATAAATTCTTACACAACTTTTAAATTATAACCCATTGAAAGTGTAAAATTGAATTGAAACTTTAATCACTATTAATAAATATATATTCATGTTAAATATATCAAATATTCAGTATATACACCACATAAAAGAAAAGAGGTGCATAATACCATATATGTATCAATAAAGTGGAAATTGAGACACAATCCCTTACCTCATGCTTCTACTTAGTTGAACATGATTTAACCTATAATATAATAAATTTAGGTTATTATAATTATACACCAGAATTTAATACATATCAATAATATCATATATGATCTACTTATAACATATTTTCATCCGTTTGTTAACACTCTTTCATTATCATCATTGTTTTGGATGTTAATTGCTTAATTTTTCATGTATGTTTTGATTTAGAAGTTATGGTCCTTGTGTATTGATCATGGTTATATAATATAAATAATTTTAATCATGATATAAACAAAAAAATATTCATTATATACATATTTATAATCGTCTATGAAAATCAGACATGAAAAATTAATTACATTTCTTTATGGAGGTGGTAGTCCACACATACGCATGAATGAATCTATCATTTTTTAATGGGTGTAAGGGTAAGGAGATAGGTGATGTAATAAATTTATAAAATCATATTTATGTCATAAATATAATATATATTCATTAATTTTATCATTATTACCATCCATGAAATGTGGTGATGGAAAATAAATTACATCGGTTCACGAGGCAGTAGTCAGCCATACACACATGCGATGGTTTTGTTTCCCATTTGATGGAGAAAAAGATGAATAAATATTATGACATAAACATAATAACATATTAGTATATAATATATAATGGTGTTAATATATTGTAATTTTTAGTACATAATTGAAGGTGGTAAAAGAAGAATAAAAATAAGTGTTCGGTTAAGATGATTTCCTCTTCTTTGAAAGAGCTCCTTTAGATCACCTCTTAAAGACCATAAGTGTGGTATTTTGGGAAGAAAAATACCTCTAGAAAATGGATGAGGATTTTTTTGAGAGATTTTGGTAGGTTTTGATCGATCTAAATGGCTCAAGATGTGTGAATAATTGAGGGAAGGGTGCGGCCTTTTATATGTGAAGTGGATGCCACACTTGTAATTTTACGAAGTTTTAAAATATTATTAAGTCATGTTCATGGAAAATTGGATACAAATTGAGTCTATTTTTAAGGTGAGATAATATAGGTCAAAATATATTCATATAATAAGATTTATTAAATATTTTATACCATTTAAACCATTATCTTTTTTGATTTATTACTGGTAAACACATTTTAACCTTAACCGTGGAAACCAATTTTTACCATTTTTACTATTCATAATGACTAAAAATGAAAGTGAACTTATTATAAATTTTTTAAATGTTTATTAATAATATAGAACCAATTTTATCTAATTCCATTCCTAAAATTGTTAGAAATTAATTTAAATATAAACATGTAAAACAGGACGAAAAACAATTTTTCATGAAAATGAATTTTTCAAGCATAAAACAATCTTACATTAACTCTATGACTAGTAAAAATAGTCATATTAATTTAAATTAATATATTTAAATATATAATCTATAAATTTAATTTAATTATTTGACCATGAAATTTTTTTTTAATTAATTAAAATGGAAAAGTATAATGCACTTAAACACAGTTTTCTGAAAAATATCCCTTTTTATCCTTAAATGATATTATATTTATTTATATAAAATTTATAGTAAATAAATGGTTAATTATAAATATTATAAGACATTATTATAAATAAAAGTTTGATTATTTAAATACTAAATTTCCAATTATTCATAAAATCATATTTCTAAAGGATTATTTCAAAAATTCATTCTAGGATTATTTTGACATAATAAGTTCAAAATAGATATTCTTACTATAAAATTATAATTTTTTTTCCATGAAATATTAAATTGTGCATTGTAATATAGTTTTATGAAAATAAAATGTTCACCTACTATAATTAAACCTTGAGTGTTACATAAAAATTCATCTACTTGTATCTTATCTATCTCTCCTTTATCTTAAACCATATATTTCTTATCTTTTTTCAGTTGAATCATACACCTATTTATCTTAGATATGTGTATCATTATACATTTATAAAATCCAATCAAATATATCTAAAAATATTTCCAATTATTCATGATAGAGGATACTCTCACTTTATATCTTCATCTTTTTACCTCAACCATATCTTGGTTAAAATCTAAAAAGCTTCACCAAATTAAATAGACCTATCCTATACTAAGATATACCATTAATTCCACATGAAATTATCACTTAAAATCACCCAAGTGTACTCAAGATCATGTTTAAGAGAGAGGTGTAGTTGGGCGACCCTCATATCTATAGATATCTTTAGATTTTACCACGAACATTGATTTCACCGCATGTTTTTCATAATCCTATTCATTGTATACATGGGTATGAACTCGCATTATTCACACCATGTTTATACATTTGAGTTGTGTACACATTCCATATCTATTCCATCATTCATGCGACATATGACCAGTTCTATGCTGAATCATTGGCCGTTTCACATTCGATCTTCACATGTTGTCCATGACTTCACATACCATGATGTAGGGTCGAGTATTTCCTCATACATGGTCATCATACATGAAAAACCAACAATTTTAGCTTTATAGATTGACTATATCCATCAACACATCGTAGTAATGGGCATTGCTAGTTTTTTTTCCTATTGACCACAACATGTCTCAACATGACATATCAATTTTTTTGAACCCATTTTATCATTTCCATGACATTAAACATAGCCAGTTGTTGAGTGGAACCTTTCCACTTCTCAATTTTATATTGATAAATTATCAATGTTAAAATAATTTCTTAATCAATGGCTTTATCTCCCATCAGTCTTCTACTAGGGTTACATCAGTGGATTTCAGAGTGGGGAGGCGTACATGCCGTCTACAACATCGTATCCCCTATTCCCCTCTTCTTTCTTCTTCCCTACCATTTCTACATTCCCTTTACCTCTCCCCCCATTTTATTTTTTGTTTCTATTTCCCCTTCTCCATTTTCTCTTCTGGTCCCTTTGGTGGCCTTGGATCCCTATGGAGCCCTTGTTGGAACATCCTCTACTCTTCCCTTCTAGTTGGTCGTGTTTCCAACCCCACTTTGGCTTGGTGCATAGGTTATTTTCGAGAAGGTTTGGGATGTGGGGGTTGAATTTCATGGATTTACTAGGTCTATGGCTTGCATCCAACCTTGTTTTCTCTCGGTGCTCTTGTTCTTAGAGGTTTTTGTTTCTTCGATGTAGTTACAGGTGTGATTTTTAGTCGATAATGGACTTGACAGTTTGGGTTGGTGGTCCTGTCAAGGATGCTTCTCTATTGAGGCCATTTCCTCTTTAATGGCTACTTTGGATTCATTTTCCTTCTATTATCTCTCATTTGGTTTACTATGATGGTTTCAAGGAGGATTTGGGATGTTAATTTTTTTAGTCACAGTTTTCTATGAGGTGAGATAGGACTTGATCCAAGCTATGATGATCCTAATTTGATGATGATATTTGATGCGGATGGTTTTGGTTTGGAAATCTAAAGGATTTCCTATCGGTGATTACAGTGTCAAATTTGGATATGGTTTGGTTTTTATAATTTTTTTCATTGGTGAAAGTGTTGTTTTCTTCTTCTATAAGTCGATCTCATTGATTCTTGTTTGATGATGGTTCTGATTTTTATTTCTAGTTTAGTTATATTCATGTTTATGAGTTTTGATGTGCTATGATGAACTTCTTTGATCTACGACGTGTAGTGTTTGGATGATGACAACGACAGTGTTGATAGGACTATGTTGATGAAAGTGGTGAATACAGACATTGATGGATGGATATGAGACACTAGATGATGTAGTGTATCTTAGATGGTGATATTCTCAGGTTCTGTTCTTCTTAATGTGATTTTTTGAAATTTGAACTTTGAAATCGGGTAGTGTTTGTTTTTGATTCCTGTGTGGTTTTATAGATACCAATCAATCAAAAATTAGTTCTCAAAATCAAATAAAAACTAATTTTTCTATCAGATAATATCTTAACCATTCATTTAGATAAAAATTATATTTTTATCAAAGGAAATGATCTTTATGTTTGACATCATCCCCACATTTGAAACCACACATTTGGAATCATCCTCACATTTGGAAACTCATGTTTGACATCATCCTCTCATTAAGAAACCTCACATTTGGAATAAACCTCAAATTTGAAACCTCATGTTTAGAATGAAAATCAAATTTGGAACCACACATTTAGAATATACCCAACATTTGATATCCTCATTTTGGTGATACACCTCACATTGTTAGTAATTATATGAATTCTACAGACTGAAGATATTATCAGGAATCATTTCAGTCATGATTAAAGTTACATGAAGATTATATTTTTTCACATTATTTCATTATCACTTGTAGAATATCTCAATAAGGAATTATTAAGTATATTTCATAATTTAAATACATTGAATCCTTGTGTATTTATCTCTATGTATTGATCATTTATATTTTTATTAGATCTTTATATTTTGATAATAACTTGAGCTATAGAAATCATAATTGAGTGATTATTATTGCAATGGATATATAATAAATTCATCTTCAATTTATTAAACTACAATGATGGATGAAAATGTGATTTGGGTGCTTGAAAAATTGACTGAAGTCACTATAATGTTCTGAAATTTTTAGATTATGTTGGATACATATTTTCTGATGATATATAAAGATAAAAAATTACAATTGATATGTTTCTTAATCCATTTAAAATATATTGAAATTATATAAATATAAGTATTCTAGATGGAATGCTTAATCAAATTTTTTGAGGCTCTAAAAATTAACTGAATCTTGTGATATTATCCTAATATGAATTTTTTAAAAATTTAAAGTGAGATAATTATGAGATTATTTAGAAGGTGTTTAAAATTAAAATTTAAATATTTTCATGTAGATATTAAAATTTAGTCAAAGTATTTTCATGGGATATTTTCATAGATATTTTAATAGAGACAATTTTGAATACTATATTCAATATTCAAATTTGAATATTTTAATTATAAATACCACATTTGTTGGAGAAATTCTGGAAGATTTCAATTTCTTAAATCATCGAGATATTTGGGGGGAGTTAAAGTTTTAAATTCAAATTTGAAATTTGAATTTGAATTAATTATCAAATTTATAGGATATTTTTTAGGATATTATTTTCTAACCAGTTTCAATGTGTAAAATTTAGTGCCGATACATCTGGTGATATTTCTGGAAACTATATACAACATCAAATTTGAATATTTGTATGATTTATAGAGGGTCGACTATGGAATTGTCATAGAATAATTCAAGGAGGTATTTATATAAATTAAAATTAAAAAATACTTGAATTTTTCAATGTCCATGTGTAGATTAATCTGAGATATTGTTTTGAATCACCTACAGAATATTTTAATTCCCAAATAATATTATCAATTTGAATTATTATATTCACAATTTATTTTAGGAATGCTTCAACAACAATTCTACAATTATGTAAATATTTGTGGAATCACTTTGAATCAATTATTTTTAAATTAAAATTTAAAATTACTGAAGATGGAGACAAATTTTACAATGGCTTAAAAATAAATATTATAAATACAAAATAAATAAGGTAGAGATGTAAATGATTACATGGAAAAACGATAACACTCTTTACGCAAATATAAATAATAATAATATTATTTTATTATTTATAATATAATTCAAAGAAATAATCCTATACTCATTGAAGTTCTATTGGACACTATTGTGCTTTATTGGATATAAAAACATTTGTCAGTTGCAGAGAAAACTATGATATAATGTTTTTCAACAATTATACATCACATCTCTTTATAGTAAAGTTTTGATTACTTATACTCAGTCATGGTGGAGTGTTATATTCTTAGACTAAGATATTGAGGTTCCCTATAAAATAACTTGACTTTTTTTTAATATGTAAACTTATTGTAATTAGTTTTCTAGATCTGTAGATAAAAGGATATGACTAGTGAAAATCACCAATCTCATGAAGAGTGTGTTTGTGGAGTAGACTAGAGAATATATATGCCCCATAAATATATACATAAAAGTTTCATATTATTTATTTTATTTATTTTCCACTACATTACTCAACACTAATAAGATCAATTTATTTCATGAGGGATGATTTAAATTTTTCAAGATTTTTAAAAGGACACTATTCACCCCCTCTTATGTTTTTTCCATCATCATTCCAGAATAATAACTGGTATCAAAGGAAATGATCTCTTTCTAGATTTCTTTGAATATGTTTAGTTTTTTCTACATGATACCAACAAGTGGTATCAAAGGAAGGAATATTTTAGATAATATTGAAGATTTATTTTGGACTTTAAAATCTTGAGTTAAAGATCTAACATAAAAAGACAATTTTTGATTAAAAATTTAAGAGAAGATATGTCCATGATCTATTCTCCTTATTTTAGTGGAGATAATTACGGTTTTTAGAAATATCATATGATTATATATGTGAAAAATATTGGATTAAACGTGTATTTGAAATCTATCAAACCATATAATATTTTTGAAGGTTAACCTAAAAATTGGAGTACTATACAAGTAGATGATTATGACATTAATTCATGGGATACAAATGCTATTATTTATGGATTAGGAACTAATGAATTTTATCAAGTTTACCAGTTCACTAAAAATTATGAAATATAGGATACAATTATTGTTTCCTATAAAGGAATAAATAATATTCAAAATCTATAAAACAATAACACTAAACTTAAATTCTATACATTCATAATTTAGGAAGATGAAAACATCACGAAGATGAATGAGTGATTAACACAGATTGTCAATAATGATGCTTCCTTGAGAAATCCAATTCAAAAACGAGATCAGGCGTTAAGGAACTTAGAGTTTTACCTTCTAAGTGGATTGAAATCATTAATTCTATAACATAATCCACACCCATTAAATATTTAAATATGAATGAATTAATCAGAACCTTAATGATATATAAATATGAGATGTAGGATCAAGGTGAAGGTCACATTTCTATTAAAAATTAAAATGATAAATAAATGTTTCAAATGATGAATATTATGATTTTGAATCTAGTGATTTGGATTTAAGTGATGAGTTATCAGATATTTATAGATAATTTAGCTATTTGTACAAAAGGACAAAGGAGAAATTAAAAAATAATAAATTGAAAGAAGTCAGATGCTATGAATGTAAGAAGAAAGGCCATTTGAGACCTGAATTTAATTTGATTAAAGATCAAAGGAAATTTTATTATAAAATAAAAGGCAAGAAATACATGAAGGTTAATTGGATTGAATATGAATATTCAATTGATGAATCTAATTCTAACTCTAGAGTTAATCATTTGAATCAAAATAAAAATACATGTCATATGACTCACATTGATGAGGTACAATCATATTGATCTCATAGTTCTAATTTTAAATCATTATTTTAATAAAATTAATGAATATTATTAAATTATTCAATATAAATTTGAATTCTTAAAGAAAGAATATAGAAAACTTATAAAATATTATGATAAAATTTTAATTGAAAAGAGAGTTTGACTAAATAGATTTCAGATTTCAGATCTAATTTTTTCAAAAAATCACGTGCTTTTCATGATAATAAAATTAAGGAATTATTAGTCAAAGTTGATTCTTTAAAAAACTACTAGTACATTTACCAAGAGTTAGAATGTTAGTCCCAAAAGGGGGATAGGTACCTTGAGGGGGGGGGGGTGAATTAGGGTATGAATATTCATTTAAAACTTCTTCTTTCCCCACTGGATCTTTACCTCTCTATTATAAGAGTCACTTCTTATGCTCTTTAATGTTAATGTTAATTGTATCATTTTCAATTTTATTTGATGTAATGAAATGAAAGTAAATCAATAAAGCATGCACAAGGACATAATGATTTTTACTTTGATCACTCTCACTGGGCTACATCCAAGGATCATACAATGACAATGCGCCGATTGTACCAAATTCACTAAGGATCACTGCTAATAATGATGTTTGAGCTATATCATTTCTATGCCCAGGATCACTACCTTTGTAGGTTTTAGGGACTTCTCACTGAATTCCCAAGGGTCACTCCCTATGTCTCTTTCTCTAGCTCACTGTCAGTGGAAAGGATCACTGTCTTACTCTTCCTTTTCTCACTACTCTTAGAAGAGATCCACTAACAGTTTATGGAATTATAGGTGCTTTCATTTTCATGAATGCACACATCCTCAACTGTAGATATATTCTATGTTGACATCCCATTTTCACCTGTAGATGAAATAAACTTTTCTACGAACTGTTAGTTTGCATAATTTTTTTCACAAATTGTTTTAATGCATTTTATGAATTTACTTATGTACTATGTGGACTAAAATGATTCCTCTGTGAACTACACTACACCACATGGCATGAGTGCTTTGTGGACCACCTTTTTCATCTACAAGATATCCCTGCTTTATAGACAACTTCTTATTCTGTGTACTGCCTCTCCTCCAAGAATGGATAACGTCCTACCGATTGAATCTCCTCTATGGAAGCTTCTTCCTTTAGATGCTATAGTGCCTCGCAAAACCCCTTCCATGAACTATCTTCTTGGACCACTTATCTTTTCATGGAATCCTCCTCACGAATCTCTTCTACTTCACAAAATTCCTCCCCGTAAACACTTTTGTACTTCACCAAATTCTTCCCAGAACAAATATGTTTTCTTATGAAAATATCTCCCATATTAATTATGGTATTTTTGGTCCTTATATAGGAAAATAGATAAAAAAATCTCACTAATATGTTTTACTCAAATCTTCAATGTGGTACAACCTTCACCGCATATTGCGCTCCTCTCGTGAATTGTTTTCCCTTCATGGTCCACGTAGCACCTTTTCCTCCTAGTGGCTGATCTCTTCCACAAATGAATCACCACCTCTCATCTGTAAAAAATGAGCCATTTGTGAATTGTTTTCCTCCTGTAAACCATAATCCTTTCTACAAAACATTTTTTTTCCTATGAACTGTTTTACCTACGCGGTCCGCATACCATACTTCACGGTCTGTATAGTGATGCTATATAAAAATCCTTACTTTGTTGATTTCATTCATTGTTCTGTGTACCTACTATGTGTTCTGTGAACTGAGATTCATGGTCCACATAATATTCAATCCATTTTGGAAATCCTTCCTTTTCCAAAAAAACTCTCTATTTTGTGGCCCAAAAAATTGACAAACATTGGGAAACCACGCCACCTTAAAAACCTGCATCGAAAACATCAACCAAACTCATTCGCAGTCATATGGATTTTTCAACAAAAAATACTGGAATTAGGGATATTTTCAATGGGCTATTTGTGATGGGATCCCGTCGCAAATAGTCTTTAGCGACGAGGACCCGTCGCAAATAGCCTGTTGCAGAAAACGGTGTCGAAAATATATTTTTTACGACGGGACCATCGAAAATATTATTTTTTGCGATGGGAAACTTTCACATTGCAAATAAGTAGATGATTATATATATTATATATCGATCAACCTTTTTCGATGGGTTCATCGCAAATAGTATTTGCGACGAGTAAGTTTCCCGTTGCAAATAACAGCCCGATTATATACATTATATATATAAAGACTTTTTGTGACGGGTCCATTGCAAATACTATTTGCGATGGACCGCCGTCCTGTCACAAATACTAATAATAAAAAATTATATTTAGATTATTTGTGATGGTATCCCATCGCAAAAGGTCCCATCGCAAATACTAAACATAATAAAATAAAAAAATAAAAAAATTATGATTAATGAAAAAATTATATTAAAAAAAAATTAATAAAATTATGATAAATGAAAAAATTATATTATTATTATTAAAATAATAAAAAATTATTAAAATTCTCAATATTTACAAAAAAATATAAAAAATACTAAAATATTATTATTATTATTAAAATAAACAAATATTAAATAATATAATAATAATAATAAATAATAATTTATTAAAAAAAATTATGAAATATTTGCACCAATATAAAAGACAGAAACTGTACACAATTTATATTACTACAAATCTTGAATTCAAATGTTTTTAACATAAAAAACAAATCATTAGCGGGGGTCATCTTCTCGAGGAGGTGGAGGCGGTGGAGGAGATAGTGGAAGAAACTCTATCCCTAAACTACGTGTCAGACGGTGCATATACTCTATCTTCTCGTGATGGTGCTACTGCCACTACTGCTCCCATCGACGCATCTCCTCCTTGTGCTGCTACTGATGCCGCTGACACATCTCTTCATGCTACTTCTACAAACTCTCTATAAGCTAAGCCTGAGTTCGCAACTTCTCCTGATACTGTGAGGCAGAAGATGATGCCTCTCCACGAGCTCCTCTCGAGCTAGACGCCGACATCACAACAGGACCATAGTAAGTACTAGGAGTCTAATGAGAGCTGATACCAACTACTCGGCCCTTCTCAAAGCCATACTACGTTGTCTGCATCCATGCCGCCTCATCGAAATGGTGGGCACCGGTCTGCTCAGTCATCTTGTCCTGAATCTCAGCCTGTGTCTGAGGGGTTACAACCTCATATATCTCCTTCAATTCCAATTTGAAATTAAAATGGTGAAAATATTATATACAGTTAATTGTAAAACTGAAAAAAATAATACTAACCACAATCTGACGCTGGCGATCACCTCTAATCTCTCCAGTGGCTGGATCAATTTACATCCTTCGATAAATGTCGAACTCCGTAATATCGGGATGCTCGACTAACTACAAAAATATAAAATAAACTATTTATATTTAATGTTATATATAATATTTAAAAAATATACTTACCAAATTCTCTCTATGCACACTGAATGTACGACTACCAACTTGATGCGTCACCTCTTGTCTCCCCCAATTCTGTCGTCCCACTGAAGATATCCTTTGAAATCCACCACCCAACCAGTGTAAACATAATACATCTCAAATGTGAGATTAAATGTACTCTGGTCGGTGGGATCTACACGACTCATCAAATTCGGTCACTCCTGCTTTCTTAATGGCTGTTCTTCTCAAATTGTGCAAAAACTGACCGAAACGGTCACGTATAGACACCTGCCATGCCGTGTGGATAACATCACACATGCTATCATCAATGAGATACCATAAACCCTAAAAACAATTTATAATATCAAGTTATTAATAAAATAAATTTCAAAATAAATATTCTTTATTTATGTACCAGCCAATGGTCGAACATGTCGCGCCACACATAAATGGGAATATGTTCCCATGTGATCTATGGCCGAGAAAAATAACTGCGCAAGATAGCGCTCCCCTTTCCAATAGATACATGCGCAAAACTGTGAAAAAGAAATAAATAATCAAACAATTAGTATATATATATAAATAAATTAATGAAAGATAACTAAAATATAAAGGTTATCATACCTCTGTTTGTGTGGATCGAAACCAAGACATGGAAGTCACTCGGGGATAGGGTCATGAATCATCAATCGCGCAAGACCGCGCCCCTCTGTGTACCCCCTGAACCGTCAGTAGGCTGAGGGTCAGATGGTCCACAATCCCCCTCATCCAAAAGTAGATCAGCCTCCTGAAACTCACGAAATAGATCAGGATCTATCTGAAACTCAAAATGATTGTTGTTAAAATATAGTTGAAAATAACTATTATATATAGATATATATTAGTTATGATTATAACCAGCATTTAACTGTGTCAATGTCCATCTTCATCCTAATCTCCATAGCTGTCCATGTCAATGTCTTCATCTTCCTCCCCATGATCATCAATATCCATATGAGTTTCAGTTTCATCATCTCTTGTCATTTCAAATTCATTTATAACATCATTAACATCTTCATCATCATCGATCCTTAATTGTGGAATGTCATCATTGATATTCACGTCTCTTAGTAAAAAAGATGGATTTTTAACAGTCTCTTAAAAAATTTCAATTACTTCCACTTCATTGGAATCACAATCAGTTTGAGTAAACTGATTTTCCCGAGATTTCATTTTTATTATGCTCCAACAATCACTCAAGCATCTTAAAGTAGCACAGTACTTTGTGTAATAAATTTAATGTGCCTATTGAGCCAGTAAAAATGGTTCATTTAAAACAAGAATACTTTTATATTTAATATTGACGATTCCATGAGTCAGATGAACACGCAAGCCTCTCTCAGTATCCAACCACCAACATTTAAACATCGTTATGTAATTCTGTCCTAGATAACATAGCTCAATAATTTCATCCAGACTACCATAAAAGTTGACTTTAGTTTCTCTCTGATGCGATCCACTCAAGAGAACTCCACTGTTCAATGTTTTTTTGATTCCCCATATGCATATGTATGAAATTGAAAACCATTCAACACATATGCATTATAATATTTAACCATTTTGGATGGTGGGTTACACAATATACACAGTCGCTTATCAATTTTATTAGCATGTTGAGACACCTGAAAATTTGTAAAACAATTATCAATATGATAAATAATAAACATAATTGATATTAAACCATCAATAATTTATGTTACCAATTTTTGAAACCATTGAGAATTTTTATTGTCTATGTTCTTCAAGAGCAGCTGCTGTAATTTTTGGAAGTTGTTTCTTGATATGATTATCATATAACCTACAAATAAAATAAGTTTACATACTGCAACATAAATTATATAATAAGTGATAGAAACAATCACAACCTAATTGATGTCATTTCTTCATATTTGAGAAGAACATATGTATGAGCTCTGTGATGTTCATCATCTGAAATCCATCATTCATGAACTCCACCAAAACCAAGATTTGGATGATTAAAAACTGATAATTGATTGTCCATTTATTCATTAACATTCCCTTAGTTTCATATCATGCGATTATGTTTTGAGGGATATTGAGATTCAAAATAATGAGAGTAGAAAAAAGAAATTTCCTCTTACAAATAAGCTTCCGCAATCGAGCCTTCAACTGATGCTTTGTTACGTAATTTTTTCTTCAATTTCCACATGCATATCTCGAATGGGTACATCCATAAAAACTGTACGGGACCTCCACATTTAGCTTCATGTGGTAAATTTAATATTAGATGTTTCATTGAGTCAAAGAAATTCGGCAGAAATATATTTTCCAGTTTACATATCATTACAACAACATCTTCTTCCAGTTTTCTTAGGGTATCATAGTCTGTTGTCACTAAAAAAATGTCTCGAAAAAATATGATATGTCTTTTATCGAATCCCAAATCATAGAATTCAACAAACGTCTAAAAACAATCAACATAAGTCTTTCCATTATAACATGACAATCATGAATTTTTAATCCGGTAATATAACCATTCTTAACACATCTACCCAAATTAGAAACACAACCATCTAGAAGTCTCAAATCTACAATCCACTAACAAAATAATAAGAGAATCTCTTTGGACATGGTATAAGATTCTTTTGGCTTCATTAACCTATGTGATTTGACATTTTCAAATAGTTTAAGTTCTGGTCGCCTACAAATTTGGGCAAGATCTAATCGTGCCTTTACAGAATCGTTGGTCTTACCTGGTGTATCCAAAATTGTATGAAATAAATTATCAAAACAGTTCTTATCAATATGCATGACATCTAACATGTGGCAGACCCACAAATCAGACCAATATGGAAGATCCCAAAAAATGATTCATTTTATCCAATTATGTTCTTTCCTAAAGCCATCTATTTTCTGTTGGTTTATTGTTGGCCCAAATGTGATGAGAGGTAATGAAAATACAATTTATTTTAACTCTATACCTGAGATCATATTTGGAGGTTCATCCCTTTCAATTGTACCTTTTATGAAATGAGATTTGTTCCTCCAAAAAGGATGATCGGTTGGAAGAAATCTGTGGTGACAGTCATAATAGAAAGGTTTTTTTTCCATTGAGGAGAATGAATGATTTGTTGTCTTTTATACACTAAGGACATGATTTCAGACCATGTGTACTCCAGCTAGATAATATTCCATATGCTGGAAAGTCACTAATCATCCACATCAATGCAGCTTTTAATATGAAATTTTGTTTCGCAGCAACATCATATGTACTAACACCATCACTCCGCAATGAATTTAACTCATCAATCAATGGATTCAAATAAACATCAATATTCTTTTTCAGATGTCTTGGGATTAATAGAGTCAAAAAGATATAGGGCTCCTTCATCAACATCCATGGAGGTAAATTGTACGGAGTTATAAAGATAGTCCAACATGAATACTGACTACCATAAGAACCAAAAAAATAGAAACTGTTAGTAGAAAGATCCAATGACACGTTTCAGGCTTCTAAAGAAGAAGACAGTTGCAGATGGTCAAAATTTTTCCATGAATCACCATCAGATGGATGATTCAAGCTTTTATCAGTTGAAATATTGGTTTTGTGCCATGACATCATTGACGCTATATTTTGAGACATAAATAAATTCTGCAACCTGGGTGTAAGGGGGAAATATCTCAACTATTTTACTAGAATCAATCCAGACTTCCATGATTGAGCTTCTTTATACCTCGATTGTCCACATGTGGGGAAACTATCCAATGACTCATTTTCACCAAAATATAAGATGTAATCATTTGGACATGCATGAATCTTCCGATAATTAAGGCCCAGATTACGAACCGGCCTCTTTCTCTCATAGTAATTTGCAGGCAACACATTTCCTTCAGGTAACAATGTTATAACCAAAGAAAATATCTGATCAAAACAGTTGTTTGACATTGCATTATCTGATTTAATAGCTATAAATTTTGCAACTACTTCTAATTTTCTTATCTTACAACCAGGATATAATGCATCCTCAGCAGACCTCAACAACTCATAAAATTCAGATGGTGCCAACTCAAGAGTTAAATCACTATCATCTTGAGTTTCATTTTGTTGAACAGATGGACCTACACCATAATGTACTAAATTTTGAAACCGTGATGGATCCGGAATCAAGTTATTAGTATCTTCTATGGAACTACATTCACCGTGTTGATACTAAAAAACATAATCTGGTTGAAAACCAAAACACAAGAGATGTCCCCCAACCTTGTCATATGTGTCAAATGTTCTCAGAGAACATTTTTTACAAGGACACTTAATTATGACTTCTAAAACATATTCTAGTTTTGATTATACAAATGATAAGAAAGATTCAACACCCTCAATATATGTAGGATTTAAACCAGAACCATTTGGATTTCTCTGCTGATTTATCCAGGTGCGATCATCTAATAATGACTGATGTTGATTTCCTTGTTCCATATTTTTCTACAAAATATAAATCATCATTGTTTTTGAATAATTTGAAATTATAAAAACACTATCTGAAAAAAGATAAATAATTACAACTAATTATTAATAATTATCATTAAATTTAGGCGACACAATTTCTAGTGGATTGACGACCACTCTTTTGTCTGAAAGATCATTTACTTGCATCTTTCTCACACTAAAATCATAATAAAGAATTTTCTTGGAGGTACGCTTATTCATTCTCATACATACAAGAATGTATAAGTGTACCTATGAGCAGTTTCTTCATTTTGATTTCAGTGTGACAAAGATACAAGTAAATGAGCCATCAGACAAAAGAGCCCCCTTTTCATCGATAAGTCATCTTCTTGCAACTATCACCACCTGAAAACATTATAAAAAATGTGGTCCTACGAATGCATATTCAAACTCGTGCATACGTGATTGGATATGCATATGTAGATGCATACTTTTCATAATGTTCTGAGTTGGTGAAAGTTGAAAGTAGAAGAGTCATCGAGCAAAAGGAGTGCCGTCAATCCACTGGAAATTGTGCCAAGTTATTACAAGTTTTTAGAATTTATTCCTCTTTACTCATCTTTATTCCTATTTATTGCTATTTAGTTCGATTTATTAGTATTTATTCCTATTTATTGCTATTTATTCCTATTTATTTCTATTTATTCCTATTTATTTCTAATTATTATTATTTATTAAAAATTATTCCTATTTATTCCTATTTATTACTAATTATTTCTAATTACTACTATTTATTACTATTTATTCATATTTATTACTAATTAGTCCTATTTGTTCTTATTTACTACTAATTATTCCTATTTACTCTTAATTATTCCTATTTACTGCTAACTATTCTTAATTAATGCTAATTATTCCTAATTAATGCTAATTATTCCTAATTAAATCTAATTATTCCTAATTAATGCTATTTGTTCATACTTATTAGTAATTATTTCTATTTATTAGTAATTATTCCTATTTATTAGTATTTATTCCTATTTATTAGTATTTATTCCTATTTATTATAATTTATTCCTATTTATTAGTATTTATTCCTATTTATTACTATTTATTTCTTTTTATTCTAATTTATTTATAATTATTCTAATTTATTTCTCATTATTTCTATTTATTACTAATTATTCTAATTTATTACTAATTATTCCTATTTATTACTAATTATTCCTATTTATTACTAATTATTCCTATTTATTACTAATTATTCCTATTTATTAATAATTATTCCTATTTATTACTAATTATTCCTAATTATTAAAAATTATTCCAATTTATTACTAATTATTCCTAATTATTACTAATTATTCCTATTTATTACTAATTATTTCTATTTGTTACTAATTATTACTATTTATTACAAATTATTCTTATTTATTACTAATTATTCCTATTTATTACTAATTATTCCAAATTATTACTAATTATTTCTATTTATTACTAATTATTCCTATTTATTACTAATTAATTTTATTTATTACCAGTTATTCCTATTTATTACTAATTATTCCTATTTATTACAAATTATTCTAATTTATTACTAATTATTCCTATTTAATATTATTCATTCCTATTTGTTATTAATTATTCCTATTTATTGTTAATTATTCATATTTATTACTATTTATTCCTATTTATTACTAATTATTCCTATTTATTAGTATTTATTCCTATTTATTTCTAATTATTAGTATTTATTAGTATTCATTGCTATTTAGTCTTATTTATTCCTATTTATTTCTAATTATTTCTATTTATTTCTAATTATTTCTATTTATTACTAATTATTCCTAATTATCACTAATTATTCCTAATTATTACTGATTATTCCTAATTATTACTGATTATTCTTATTTATTACTAATTATTTTTATTTATTACTAATTATTCATATTTATTTCTATTTATTACTAATTATTCCTATTTATTCCTATTTATTACTAATTATTCCTATTTATTACTAATTGTTCCTATTTATTACTAATTATTCCTATTTATTCCTATTTATTATTAATTATTCATATTAATTATTAATTATTCTTATTTATTATTAATTATTCATATTTATTACTATTTGTTCCAATTTATTACTAATTATTCCTATTTATTAGTATTTATTTCTAATTATTAGTATTTATTACTATTTAGTCATATTTACTACTATTTAGTCATAATTACTACTAATTACTACAAATTACTACTAATTAGTACTAATTACTACTAATTAGTACTAATCATTAATAATCATTAATAATTATTCTTAATTATTCCTAATTATTCCTAATTATTTCTATTTATTATTAATTATTCCCAATTATTACTATTTATTACTATTTATTACTAATTATTCCTATTTATTTCTAATTATTCCTATTTATTACTATTTATTCTTATTTGTTACTATTTATTCCTATTTATTACAAATTATTCCAATTTATTACTAATTATTCCTATTTATTCTTATTTATTACTATTTATTCCTATTTATTACTATTTATTACTAATTATTCATATTTATTACTAATTATTCCTATTTATTACTAATTATTCCTATTTATTTCTAATTATTCCTATTTATTATTATTTATTCCTATTTATTATTAATGATTCCTATTTATTATTAATTATTCGTATTTATTACTAATTATTCCTATTTGTTACTAATTATTCCTATTTATTAGTATTTATTCCTATTTATTAGTATTTATTAGTATTTATTCCTATTTATTATTAATTATTCTTATTTGTTCATATTTATTAATAATTATTTCTATTTATTACTAATTATTCCTATTTATTACTAATTATTCCTATTTTTTACTAATTATTCTTATTTATTACTATTTATTCCTATTTATTACTATTTATTCCTATTTATTAATTTTTTTTTTCAAATTATTCCCAATTATTACTAATTATTACAAATTATTCCTATTTATTGCTAATTATACCTATTTATTTCTAATTATTCCTATTTATTTCTAATTATTCCTTTTTTTTGCTAATTATTCCTATTTATTGCTAATTATACATATTTGTTCCTAATTATTACTAATTCTTCATATTTATTACGAATTATTCCTATTTATTACTAAATATTCCTATTTATTATTAATTATTCATATTTATTACTAATTATTCGTATTTATTAAAAATCAGTACTAATAATTTCAATTTATTATTACAAATAAATATTGTTAACAAAACAATTTAAATCTAATTTAATTAAAACTAATAAAAAATAATTAAAATTAACATAAAAAATGAAATAAATATTAAATAAAATAAAATAAAAATTCCTTTAAACTTGATCTTCTATTGATGTAGACGGCTTCAAAACTTTTTCGTCAAAAAGAACTAACTCAATCAAATTTTCACTCAGAAAATAGGGTTGAAAGAGAGAGAGAAAATGAGAATGGAGGGAATGATTTGAAAAAATGGATGGGGGGTATATATAGGTTAGATTAGTTGCGACATGCCCTTTTGCGACTGTATTCCCATTGCAAAAGGTACTTTTTGCGACGAGACCCGTCACAAATACCTTTTCCCGCATTAATTGCTGTCGGCGGTTAAAAGGGTATTTGCGACGGGTCCCGTCGCAAAAGGTACCTACCGACACACGATTTGCGACGAGACAACCTCCCATCGCAAAAACCCATTTACTGCCACCGGGTATTTGCGACGGGACCCGTCACAAATACCTCCGAGGGATGAACTATTTGCGAAAGGAGTAATCCTCCCTTCGCAAATAACCTTCGCGCGGTTTTCCGCGCAAACCGCGCCAAACCGCGAATTACTATTTACGACGGGCCACTAAAACCCGTCGCAAATAACAAGTTATTTGCGACAGGGGGTCTTCTCGTCACAAATAATCTCTGGACTGGACTATTTGTGATGGGAAATAATCCCGTTGCAAATAGCCCGTCCCAAAAAGTTGTTTTTCTCGTAGTGAAATATAATCACCCCAAAAACATCGAGACGATTCCTTGAGGGATTTTTCCTAATAATACCCTCCTTATTATTTGTTGATAATTCTTCACATTTTGATATATCATTGAAGATCTTTCCATCTTCTATCAGCATTCAATTCTTGCGATTAAAATAATGATCAAGGATTTACTCAACACATACTCTAAGCCCACATGAGCAATGATTGATGCGAGAAACAAGTGTATAATTCGGAGTTCATCAATGAATCACTCCATTCACAAACCACTCAACTAATTTCATCATGAACCTCATTTTTTGTGATATATAATCTTTGATCGATCCCTTCTAGCATCATCATATTTGATACCCCCAATAATTAATGAGAAATGAATAAAATAATTTTTATTAAAATGATAATAACCATTAAAAGACACAAAAAATTGACCAAATTTATTTTTCAAGTATATATTGACCATAATCATCCAAGGGTCTAGTTATTGACCATTTGGAGCCATGTGGAAAAGATTATGACACTTATAATATTTTATTTAAAGTGATGTTAAATTTGTCACATTCACATTTTAATAAATAAAAAATTGTTAATATAGGATTTCCCAGAAGATATATTCTACTATAAATATTCCTCTAAAATATATAATAATTATGTTCATCATGGTTTTTAATTTTTAATTTTGCACTAACAAATAAGAATATTAAATAATTACACAATACTGATGTTGTAATTATTTTATTAATGGAGATAACAAATAAATGTTTTTAAAAATATTAAAATAAATATAATTTTGGATAATTAATATATCCAATTAATTTTATATACTACCTTAACCTCTTAAAAATATAATAAAATATTCGGTTCTAAGTTAACTTGTCATATTCATATTTTTAAAAGTCAATGAATTCAATAGTGTCAAAATTGACACTATTGATTATTTATCAAAATAATTTATTATTAAATTATTTAAAAATAATAAAACATTTTTTAAGAATATATAATAATTATGATATGGTATAAAATATTCTAAATAATTCTTTTATGCTCTAATTGACATAAATAAGTAAATATTGAACCCTTTTAATATTGATATATTTGATACCTTAGTTAAAATTAAATAGAATAACTGAGTGTTAAATTAAAATGATAAGGTTTAAATGGATATAAAAACTTGTCTAATTTTTTTTGATGATATTATAACATTATATCATCTAATATTATAAATTAGGGAATTTTTGAGGTTTTTATGTGGTTTTATTTTATTATAATTTAATATTTTTTGAGATTCCATAATTTCCCCTCACCTCAATTATAAAATGGAACATAATAACTCACTTACTAAATAAATTTTAAACCTTCACGCTCCTCCATACAGAACCATTTACCTTATAAACTTCCCTAGTTACATTATATAGGTCCTGGTCCTCTCTAAAGACCAACTCTAGTGCTTTAAGAAGAGATCTAGAGGGAATATTCTCAACCGATTCTTTCAAATTTATTTCTTCTTTTACTTCCTCTTCATGAGTTTTTTCCATTATAAAGTAATAAATCCTATATAAATTATATACTGAGATGTTATTATGATTATGAAACAACCATATTATAGCTTTTATCCATCCTATGAAAAACAAAATCACCACGTGTGCGGACGTGCGACTTACTACCTCCACACCGTGGTGCAATTTTTTTTTCACCACTCCCTTAATCGGATGGGTATAATGATGGAAATAATAACTATATGTTATTATTATAACATGATATATATTATGGAACAAAATATAAACCATCTACTTCCATACCATTTCACAATTATGAGAATTATATCATCGCTTGTGCGTACATACGACCTACCGTCTCCACGATGCGATACAATTTATTCTACATGATATCCATTAAAGAATGATTATATAAATTTATAGAATAAATAAATATGGTATATATTATGATAATATAATTTTTAACGATACAACTATAAACTAATAAGGATAACCAAAACTTATTTGAAAAAACATGCATAAGTAAATGAAGCAGTTAATACTCGAACAACAAGTAATAATGAAATTTTATTAACAAAATGATAATAATATGATCATATATTATATCATAAAAATGAATATGATTATGGAATAAGTCAATTAAATTATTTAAATCATTATACAAGAGATTTAGATACATACAAAGTATATCAGACCTAAAGTAAATGATTATTTTGTCTCACTTTTATTTCTGTGGGACATATGTCTTATACACCAACTATTTCGTTTGTGTGGTGTTTATACTGCTCATAAATGTTTTTATAATTATTATTATGAAGGTTATAATATTTACATATGCATTTAGTTTTCTTTATTTTATGATTCATATGATTCAACAAATTATAAATTGGTAAGGGACAATTTTTTAATCTCATTATTATCCGAGATTATTTATACGAAAGTATTTACTAGGGTATATTTATCATCCATATCCATGTTTCCTAAATATGTATTCCAAAATATTTTTTATATCATTATACACTTTTTTAAATCCAATTTTACCAATTTTTGAATCATTATTAAATGGTATGAAAGGAATATTTTGTCATTTTTAATATGAGGTACTTTTTAACTTTCTGAAAAAAGTATGAGAAGAATGTTTTCATTGAACTTATACGGCTTGAATGGATTTTTAAATTTTCATAATGACTTATTTCAATAAATATTCCTTTTGTAACACCACAACCCTAGTTTCCCAAAGTTGGTTCATTATTACACAACATTGGCATGATCACAAGAGATCAAGTCTTGAAAGACCAATTAGTTTAGTAGCCTTGGAAGTACTAGATACATACATAAGTTTTACATTACATTACAAAATGGAAAAACAAAAACATTGTACCCTTTGAAAACACTCATATCACTTAGCCTATTCCTACAGGTTAATCGTAATATACTTCTTCGCATCCTGGGAAAACTAAAACATAAGATAGCGGTGAGCTCAGATGCTCAGTAAGGATAACAATATAGCAAAAAAATTTATAAATAAGAATAAACATTTAAGGAAATGAATAATACTAAAACATAAGCCTTTTAAACTTAAAATTAAGAATAATATGGAAAATATAAATAAAATAATTTCATTTAATTATTCACATGGATATTCTACTAGTCTAATAATCATATGAAATATCAATAGCCAATTTCATATTGATGGAATGCATAATGCTGGATATCATAACCACATAGTCAAGGCATCTTTCCAAGACTAAAATAAGATTTTTTAAAGGCCTTTTTCCAAGACACTAGTTTATCTCATGAGACCTACCGATGCATCAAGGAGCTATAGCAGCCTCCACCCATCACTTACTAAGTCCAATGAATTCCTCATATGAAAAGGTTGAAACATAACATATACATTCGTATTAAAACTAGAATACAAAATGTTAATACTTTAACCATAAACCATGAATGGTATAAAAATAACACATCCATAGTCAAACATATCACAAAACCTTCAATACAATACAGACGATTTTATCTTAATAAATCAACTTCAAACGAGTGTTAAATCCATCAAAGGATATTAAAATAGATTAAATCAAAACTATTTAAGATAAATATATCTTTATATTTTGAAATCATTTAAAAGTCACATAATTATAAAAGAAAACATTTATTTTGAAAATTTTCTTATAAGATTATAAGGTAAGCTTCAAAGGTGATATAACGACGGAAAATAGCCGCACTCACCATATAAGTTAAAAAAACATTTTTTCCTTAATTTTTTCAAAAAGGTTGTAAAGGAACTTATTTGGAAAACAACATAAAGATTCCTTTATAAACATTTTATAAAAATTAAAATAAGGGTATAAATAACTTTAACCCATATTCTAGGAAATATTAATTTTTTTTGAAATATATTTTTAATAAACACAGATGTGGATGATAAATATGTCCCAGTAGATACTCATGTATAAACAACCTCAAATAATGAAGAGATTGTAGAATTAACCCTTAACTTGTAATTTTTCTTAGTTGAGGGTAGGTTAACCTCATGTATAATAATGAAATAATTGTTATTAAATTATACAAGAACCACATACATAAATATGATATCATATATGATCTTCTAATATTTATTTGTTAATGATATTTTAGTAGTATCACCATTTCAGGTGTTAACTGATTTGTTTTCCTTTATATATTTTGTTAAGTAAGACATATTTGTTATGGATAATATGTATTTTATTCATATATAGAATTATATTAATTTCTTAAACATTATTTTTAAATAATAAAATGAAATTTATTCTTGAATGGTTACAATGGGAATGAATCTCATCACGTTCGTGGAGACGATAATCCGTACGTACGCACGGGCTACAATATCATTCTATTGATGGTAAAATCGTATGTAGTTGGATGGTATATTATATATACAGAATAATTAACATTTTATATTCATTATTTACATTAGTTTTACTCATTATTAAACCCAAACAAATAACGAAGCAGTGAATAACAAACTATACCACGACGTGGAGACGATAAGCCGTACATACGCGCGTGTGGTGACTTTGTCATTCATAGGATGGATAGAATAATGAACATGGTTTTACCATATTTATAATAACATCAAAGTATGTATAAAGTACTGGATTTATTATTTTTTTATGGAAACAACAAAGAAAGTGGAAGTGGAAGAAGAAAAAACTTTGAAAGAGGTGATGAAATTATTACCTCTTCTTCAGGTTCTTCCTTTTGATTTGATCAAAAGGGATCATTATGTTGGATTATTATCAAAGTAAGGACTCTAAGTTGAATATAGGGTAGTTGGGAGGATATTTGAGTATTGTTTGGTAGATAAAAATTTCTTTGGAGGTATGATTTTGAGAAAAGGGGAAGTACCCTTTTATAATAGAGGTGATGGTCACTTTAGGAAAATCTTGAAATATTAATTTATTATACAATCATATTCAGTTTATAATAGATAAAAAAGTATTTATTTTGAGTCTAAGGTGGATATGGGTCTAAATCCTTTCAACCAATAGGTTTTAGATAGGTTTATTTCACCATATTAACCTTATTGTTTATATTTAGCACTTAGTTAAATAGTTTAACTTTTACCATGTATTCTTGTATTATTATAATAAATTGTTAATAAACATACTATAAAAAGACAAGAGAACCCAAAGTGGTTCATTATTGATATATATAACCTTATATAAGTACTTTTGATGACTCTTATAGTTTAAGGAATATTATATCATTTAATAAAATAATATTTATTTTAAAAATTCATTATGTCTATTGTGACCTTATTTGGTATTTTGATTTTGTAAAATTCATAAAAACTTTATCACTTAAATTTTTTTATTCAACCATAAAATTTCATATTAACCTAGAAAATTATTTTAATGCATCAAAAGTCTCAATTTACAATTATTTTAATATTTATAATATCAATTATTTTAATCTTTAAATAATAAAGTAATTACCACATCATCATTGTGTCATAAATAAATTTAATTATATAATGTCTAAAAATTATAAATAAAATACTATTATGTAGGAAATATTTTTATATTTATAATGAATATTTATAGTCTAATTTATCTTATTTATAAACCTATATTAAAAATGGTTTAGTTATTAAACTTTGAATTTAACACTTTTAACTCTTCTTTAAATACAATAATAATAAATGTCTTAATCTAATCCAAGTGGTCCAAAAAGATCATATTTT
This sequence comes from Viscum album, assembly GCA_963277665.1. NCBI lineage: Eukaryota > Viridiplantae > Streptophyta > Magnoliopsida > Santalales > Viscaceae > Viscum > Viscum album. The sequence goes on from OY728145.1 coordinate 954,707,372, forward strand.
ATTAATAAGGTTTATTTTGGTCTTAATGAACTTATCCAATAGAATTAGGACATGTGTTAGGGTAATTATAATTTCATGTTTACCTTTAATTACCCTATTTACTTTTAACCATGATAAATAAAATTCAAAAGTTACGATTCACCAAAAATTATTTTCATCTTATTGAACCAAATTTTACTTACTGATATAAACCATGTCTCTAATTTTTTTTTAAATTAAATTCAAAAAAGTTGTAAAATTATGTTTTATTCAAATTTGCTAACGTGCCTAGATGGTGAGTAACAAACGTTAAAAAATTCAATAAAATTTTATACATCTAATTTTATTATAAAATGACTCCAATGAATTACATTGAACTAATATAGGTATTATGTATCTATTTTTACTTAAAATAAATTTAAATAAAATGAATATTTATTTAAATAAAAAGTCGGTTTTAAACAATAATGTAGTGTTTTTCACTATTCATCAAAAATTGAAAGTATTCAGAGAAATACAAAAAATTCACCCTAAGCTAATTTTGATATTCTGAATTAAAAAATTAATTCAATTTTTAAAAATAAAATTTATAAAATTTCAAAAAGTGGGTATTACTATTCATAAAATATAGTTTGATTGTTCGTGGTGTGCTAGAACTCGAAGTTGCGTGCAACATAAGCTATTACATTATTCAAAGAGAAACGTACCATGGAATCTTAGAGTGTTACATTCTTCCCTCCAAATAATTTCATCCTCAAAATTTATAGAATACTACTACGTAAAAAGATTCAGGTGGTTCTTTATCACAAGTTCCTCAAGTTCCCATATTTCCTATTCCATCTTATGGTTTCTCTATATAACTTTTTCCAAACGAGTCATCCAGTTTCTCAACACTTGTTCTCTAGTATCATGAATCTTGATAGGATCTTCAAAATAAGATAGATTAGGTTCCAGTTCTATTTCTTCATAGGTGAGTACATGCGTTGGGCCAAGCATGTATTTTCTAAAAAGTGATATATGGAACACATCATTAGCTTTGGAGATACATGGAGGAATTTCCAAATGTTAAGCTACAAATCCAATTCGTTCTAGAATTTCAAAAGGTCTGATGTACCTAAGACTTAATTTACCCTTCTTACTGAATCGTATAACACCCTTCCATGAAGATACCTTCAAGAAAACATGATCACCTACTTGAAATTCTAAATCCTTCCTTCGATTATCAGAATTTCTCTTTTTCCTACTTTGAGATGATTTTATGTGGGTTTGGATTATCTTTACCTTTTTACATTGTTTACTCAACAAGTTATGGGCCTACAAGTTTTCTTTCACCAACATCATCCCAACAAATTGGTGTGAGACATATCTTTCCATATAACGCTTCATATGATTCCATCAGAATACTTTAATTGAAGCTATTTTTATAAGAAGATTATACCAGAGGTAAATATTGATCCCACATACCTTGAAAGTCAAGTGAGAAAGATCTCAAAATGTCTTCTAAGGTTTGAATATCCTATTCTGATTGTCCATCAGTTTGAGAATGGTAGGTAATTCTCAAACGAAGTTCAGTATCCAGGGCCTTCTGAAGAATTTTCCAGAATCTTGATGTAGAATGGGGATCACAATCAGAAAAATTGATAGGGGTACTCCATGGAGTCTTAAAACATCATTAATATATAGTCTTGCTAAATATTCAAGTGTTAAATATTATCTTATAGGAAGAAAATGTTCTGAATTGGTAAGACGATCAACAATGACCCATATTATATCATTCCTTCTTGGTGTCTTTGGTAGACCCGTGACAAAGTACATTGTAATATCATACCATTTCCACTTAGGTATGGGAATAGTTTTCATGACTCCTCTTGCATGTTGTCTTCCAGCCTTCACCCATTGACAAACCATACATCTTGACACATAATAATCAATCTCTCTCTTAATGTTGTCCTACAAAAAATGTTCCTTCAAATATCTATACATCTTAGTGCTACCAGGGTGTATATAGAAATTGGAGCTATGATCATCATCCAAACATTCCCTTTTTAGATCAGGTATGTCTGGAACAAAAAGTCTCTTTCCAAATTTCAAAATCCCATCTTCATATACGAGGTCGATCAATCTACCATTATTCACAGCTTTAATTTTCTTTTGAAACTCCTCATCATCAGTCTGAGAACTTTTTATCCTTTCTAGTAAATATGGTTTGGCAACCATTTGAAAAAGTATTGATGTTTCATCTTCCATGATTATTACCATATCTATACTTACTAGATACATGAACATAGGATCCCTTTAAAATCTCATCTTGTTCAAAAATCCATGACTCTTTTTTTCTCAAAGCATCTTCTATTTTATTTTCCTTCCCCGAGTGGTAGTGTATAGTGCAACCATAATCCTTGAGTAGTTCTAGCCATCTTATTTGCCTCATGTTGATTTCTTTCTATGAGAAAATATACTTCAAAATCTTGTGATTAGTATATATCTCACATTTTTTACCATAGAGACAATGTCTCCATATCTTCAAAGCAAAGATTATAACTGCTAACTCAAGATCATGAGTGGGATAGTTTTTTTAGGAATTTTTAGCTGTCGTGATGCATAGGAAATAACTCTATCATTTTTCATAAGAACACATCCAAGTCCTTTCTTTGAAGCATCACTATAAATAAAAAAAATCCATCCTTCCCTGATGGTAGTTTCAAGATAGAAGCATTGACTAATATTCTCTCCAGTTCTTGAAAACATTCTTCACACTATTTTTTCCAAACAAATTTAACCCATTTACGTGTGATCTTGGTTAATGGGTTATACAATTGAGAAAAATTCTGGAAAAAACACCGATAATAACCTTCTACACCAATAAAACAACATAGCTCCGTTATACTCATCAGTGCTGGCCATTCTTGTATTGATCTTGTCTTAGAAGGATCAATAGAGATTCTATCCTTAGAGATAATATGTTCAAGAAAATAAATCTCCTGAATCCATAATTCACACATCCTAAACTTCCTATATAATTAATTTCTTCTATGTGTCTTTAGAATAATGCACAAATAGTTTTCATGATCTTCATAGATTTTTGAGTAAACCAAGATATCATTATTAAATAACACTACAAACTCATCAAGATATTCATTGAAAACTCTATTAATTAGATCCATTAAGATAGAGGGTGAATTAGTCAGTCCAAAAGGCATTATTATGAACTCGTAATGCCCATACCTAGTACAAAATGCTATCTTTGGAATGTGTTCCTTCTTGAAACACAACTGGTGATATCTAGATTGAAGATCAATCTTTGAAAATATTTAGCACCATGAAGTTGATCAAATAAATCATCAATGAGAGGTAGGGGATACTGGTTATTTATTTTTATAGCATTTATCTCCCTGTAGTCAATGCCTAACCTCATAGATCCATCTTTCTTTAAAAAAAAGAATAGGGGCTCCCCATGGAGAAAAATTAGGGCGAATAAATATTTTATTACTCAAATCCTCTAGTTGATTATTTCGTTCCACTAATTCTATAGTTTCCATTCTATAATGGGTCTTCGATATGGGCCTTGAACCAAGAATTAAGTCAATGGAAAACTCAGTTTCTCATTCTGGAGAATGTCCAGGTAAATCCTCTGGAAACACATCAACTTATTCTTGAACAATAGTCACGTCCTATATTTGAAAATTCCTTTCCTCAACCATAGTTATTTCACTCTCTTCCTCCCTAATAATTGAATTTAGTAGATCTACTGGTGGTGTATCTAGATAAGAATCAGATGGTGACGTTTCTGCTCTATAGATATGGTATTCCTTATCATCATCATGAAAAATTATAACCCCTTATTCTTACAATAAATTTTCACATCATGGTTTGAAATCCAATACATACTGAGGATTATATCAAATTTAATCACGGGTATGAGAATGATATCAATAGATAAATAACGTTTATATTCCCTAATGGGAAGTGATTCACAAAACTTTGTTTTAATGATACTCCCCTTATGACTTTTTTCTAAAAACTCCCTTATTAAATAAAATTGTAAATATCTAATTTTCATAGAAAACTGGGAAGATATGAAACAATGTGATGATCCAGAATCAAATAATGCATTGGCTAAATTTGAGGAAACCATTAAATTACCTGCCACCACATCATTCAGAGCTTCAACCTCAGCAGTAGTGATCGCATAAGCTTATCCTTTATCCCTTGGCATTTTCTGAGGTAAGTTTCCATGGCGCTTAGTACATTCATTTTCATAATGCCCCATTTCTCTAAAATTGTAGAATTTAACATTGACAGCCTCTTTCTTTCCCTTACAATCACGAGAATGGTGGCCTTTTTCAACACACTTGTAACAAACTCCCATTCCCTTCAGGAAAGTATCAGGGTGTTTCTTCCCACATTTACTGTAGGATGGAAACTCAACTTTTCCCTTATTCCCCTTATTTCCATTTCTAGAGTGTTCAGCAGATCTCTTATTCTCTTTCTTTTCTTCAAAGTCATAAGACTTAGATAATTTCTTTTCTGTCTTAATAGCACATGAGACAATATATTCGCATGATGAGAAGGATTTTGAGACTAATGCCTAACGGAGAAATTGTTTTAAACAATCAAATAATCAACCAATCTTACTCCTTGGGTTATATATATAATTTGTTTCATGCGTTGATAACCCTATAAAGTTAAACTCATACTTTGTGACATTCTCATCCTCCTTTTGCCTCAGTCTCAGAAATTGCCTTTCCATATCCGCTCGATGGTCATGAGGAAATTATTTTTCTAAGAAAGGATCTTTAAACTCCCTCTATTCCATATTTGATACTTATTAATCCTTATTTGTGTTTTTAATTATTGATAACCATTGATCTGCATCTCCCTTGAGGCAATAAACTACCATGAAAACTTTTTCCCTTTCAATACTCCCTAAAACATGAAATATTTTCTCTAAGGAACTTATCCATTGCTCTGCTACAAATGGATTTTTAGTCCCATTGAATGTTGGTGGTTGTTTCCTCATGAAGCGGTCTAACATTGATCCTATGTATTTTGGATCAGGGTGATCTATATGGGTAAAGTTATTGTTTATAACCAGAGTGAGTTTCCCCAGTATGGTTATAAGTTGTTCAGCACCAGTTGCATCAACAAATCCACTATAATTATCTTTAGTAGGAGGGAAATCCCTACATGCATTATGTGCATTGATACAGTTTCCATTCCTTTCACTAGGCGCCATTTATAAACAATATAATACACCAGGTTTGTGTATGAATCACAATACATAATTCCAAACTTTTAAAACACTTAACATAAATTAAACAGTTTATGAATATAATCCAAAATCATAAAAATGTTTTCTTTAGGGAAGTATTTACTCATAAATCCGTCATAATATCTTATAAATAAAATATAAATTATCTTAATCATATCATCGAGAGTTTCATAAACAATAGTGCACCAAGAACCGTTTTTTTGTACTAGGATACCCTAGGACATACCCAAAACTCCATGTTAGATTTTTCACAATTAGGTACATCTGTGATAGAGTTGCCTCTACCTACTTGTATCCAGAAAGATATGTATTTTTTTTGCAAAACTCACAAAATCTCTACATTACCAAAATATTAGGAAGTTATTCTATACTAATCCTCAAAGTCTATCTTAGGGTAATGTTCTCTAATCAGAGTTTTTTTATAAATCTAGTTTCCAAGGTTTGTACTAAACTTCCTCTGATACCAACTATAACACCCTTACCCTATTTGTCCAAAGTCGGTGAATTATTATATAACATTGGCATGATCACAAGAGATCAAGTCTCGAAGGACCGATTATTTTAGTAGCTTTGGAAGTACTAGATACATACATAAGTTTTACATTACATTATGAAATAGAAAAACAACAACATTTCCCCCTTTTAACATAGTCATATCCCTTAGCCTATTCCTGTAGGTTAATCATAATATACTTCTTCGCATCCTGGGAAAACTAAAACATAAAAAGGTTTGAGATCAAATGCTCAGTAAGGATAACAATATAGAAGAAAATTTTATAAATAAGGATAAACATTTAAGGAAAAGTATATGACTAAAACATAATCCTTTTAAAATTAAACTTCAACATAATATGGAAAATATAAATCAAATAATTCCATTTAATTATTCACATGTATATTCTACTAGCAGAATAATCACATGCAATATCAATAGCCAATTTCATATTTATGGAATGCATAATGTTAGAAATCATAACCACATAGTCAAGGCCTCATGCCAAGACTACAATAAGATTTTATCAAGGCCTTATGAGAAGACACTAGTTTGTCTCATGAGACCCACCGATTCATCGAGGAGCTATAACGAGCTCCACCCATCACTTACTAAGTCCAATGCATTCCTCATATGAAAAGGTTGAAACATAACATAAACATTTGCATTAAAACTAGCATATGAAATATTAATACATTAACCATAAACCATGGATGATATAAAAATAACACATCCATAGTGAAACATATAACACAACCTTCCATATAATATTAATGATTGTATCATAATAAATCAACTTCAAACAAGTATAAAATCTATCAAAGTATGTTGACATAGATGAAATAAAAAATATTTGAGATAAATATCTCTTTATATTATAAAATCATTTAAAAGTCACATAATTATAAAAGAAAAAATTTATTTTGAAAATATTATTATAATAATTCAAGGGAAGCTTAGAAGGTTCTATAATAGTGTAAAATACCTGCACTCACTGTATAAGTTAAAAAAAGCATTCTTTCCTTAATTCTGTCAAAAAGGTCATAAAGGACCTTGTTTGGAAAACAATAGAAAGATTACTTTATAAATTTTTTATAAAAATTAAAACAAGGGTATAAATGACTTTAAACCATAGTCTAGGAAATAGTAAAAAAGTTTTGAAATACATTTTTAAGAAACACAAATATGTATGATAAAGAGGTCATGGTAGATACTCACGTATAGAAAAACTTAGATAATGAAGAGATTATAGAATTAACCCTTACCTTTTACTTTTAATTAGTCGAGGGTAGTTTAACATCCTGTATAATGGTGAAATAATTTTAATTAAATTATACAAGATCCACATACATAAATATGACATCATATATGATCTTGTAATATTTCTTTGTTAATGATATTTCAGTAGTATCATCATTTCGGGTGTTAACATATTAATTTTCCTTTATAGGTTTTGTTACGTAAGTCAGGTTTATTATGGATATGATGTATTTTATTCATATACAAAATGATATTAAGTTCTTAAACATTATTTTTTAATCATAAAATGAATTTTATTCTTGGATGGTTACGATGGGAATGAATCTCATCGCGTTCGTGGAGACGGTAATCCGTATGTACGCACGAGCGAGAATATAATTATATTGATGGTGAAATAATATTTAGTAGGATGTTATATTATATATAAATAATCATTAACATGTTATATTAATTATTTAAATCAATTATACTCATTATTATACCCAACCACATAATGAAGTGTTGAATAACAAACTACACCACGACATGGAGACTGTAAGCCGTACGTGCACACATGTTGTGAATTTTTCATTCATAGGATAGATAGAATAATGAACATAGTTGTACCATATTTATAATAAAATAAAATTATGTATAATGTCATGGATTTATTATTTTGGTTTGTAAAAAAATAAATAAAGAGGAAGTGGAAAAGAAAAGAACTTTGAAAGAGGTGATGAAATTGTTACCTCTTCTTCGGGTGCTTCCTTTTGATTTGATCAAAAGGGTTTCTTAGGTTGGATTATGATCCAAGTGATGCATCTAGGTTGAATTGAGGGTAGTTGGTAGGATATTAGATTGGGGTTTGGGAAAGCCAAATGTCTTTGGAGGTGTGATTTTGAGAGAAGGGGAAGTACCCTTTTATAATAGAGGTGAGGGTCACTTTAGGAAAAGCTTGAAATATTAATTTATAATACAATAATATTCGGTTTATAATGGATAAAAAAGGATTTATTTCTAGGATAAGGTATTGATTGGTATAAATCCTCTCAACTAATAGGTTTTAGATAGGTTTATGTCAACATATTAACCTTATTTTTTCGATTTAATTCTTAGTTAAATAGTTTAACGTTTACCATGTATTCTTGTATTATTATAATAAATGGTTAATAAACTTACTATAAAAATCCAAGATAACCCCAAGTGGTTCATTATTGATATATATAATCTTATCTAAGTTATTTATCTGAAACTTAGATTTTTAAGAATATTATATCATTTAATAATATATTATTTATTTTAAAAACTCATTTATGTCAATTTTGACAGTATTTGGTATTGTGTTTTTGTGAAAGTCATAACAACTTTATCACTTAGAAAAAATTTATTTAATAAACTATAAAATGTCATATTAACCTATAAAATTAGTGTAATGCATCAAAAGCCTCAATTTAAATTATTTTAATATTTATAATATCAATTATTTTAATCTTTCAATAAAGTAAATATTACATCATCATTGTGTCATAAATAAATTTAATTATATAATGTCTAAAAATTATAAAAAAAATAAAATTATGTAGAAAATATTTTTATCTTTATAATAAATATTTATAGTCTAATTTATCTTTTGTATAACCATATATTAAAAATGGTTTAGTTATTAAACTTTAAATTTAAAACTTTTAACTCTTCTATAAATAAAATAATAATAAATGTCCCAATATAATCCAAGTGGAACAAAAGTATCATATTTTATTCTTAAGGTTTATTTTGGTCAAAATACACTTATCCAATAGAATTAGGACATGTGTTAGGGTAATTATAATTTCATCTTTACCTTTAATTACCCTATTTAATTTTAACCATGGTAAATAAAATTCAAAAGTTTTGATTCACCAAAAATTATTTTCATCTTATTGAACCACATTTTACTTACTGATTTAAACCGTGTATCTCAAATTTTTGAAATTCAATTCACAGAAGCGGTAAAATTAAGTTTTATGCAAATTTTCTAACGTGCCTAGAAGGTGGGTAAAAGATGTTAAAAAATTCAATAAAACATTATACATATAATTTTAGTATAAAATGACTCCAATGAATTAAATTGAACTAATTTAGGTATTATGTATCTATTTTTACGTAAAAAAAATATAAATAAAATAAACAATTATTTCAATAAAAAGTCAGTTTTAAACAATAATGCAGTGTTTTTCACTATTCATCAAAAAATTGAAAGTATTCAGAAAAATACCAAAAATTAACCCTAAGCTAATTTTGATATTCCAAATCCCAAAATGAAGTTCATTTAAAAAAAAATAAAATCTATTAAATTTTAAAAAGTAGGCATTACTATTCATAATGGCTAGTTTGATTGGTCGTGGTTTGCTAGAACTCAAAGTTGCATACAACGTAAGATATTGCATTATTCAAAGAGAAATGTACTATGGAAGCTTGGGGTGTTACATTCTTACCTCCTTAAAATAATTTCATCCTTGAAATTTCTAGAATACTACTGCGTAAAAATATTCGGGTGATTTTTCATCCTAAGTTCCTCAGGTTCCCACGTTGCATCTTCCATCTTATTGTTTCTCCAATGAACTTTCACCAGGTGAGTCATCTAGTTTCTCAACACTTGATCTCTAGTATCAAGAATCTTGATAGGATTTTTCATAATAAGACAGATCGAGTTCTAGTTCTATTTCTTCATAGGTGAGTACATGCATTGGTTCAGACATGTATTTTCTCAACAGTGATATGTAGAACACATCATGAACTTTGGAGAGACTTGGAGGAATTTCTAAATGGTAATCTACAAATCCAATTCGTTCTAGAATTTCGAAAGGTCTGATATACCTAGGACTTAATTTAACCTTCTTAGCGAATTGTATAAAACCATTCCATAGAGATACCTTCAAGAAAACATGATCACCTACTTGAAGTTCCAAATCCTTCCTTCGGTTATCATCATAGATCTTTTTCCTACTTTAAGCTACATTGATGTTGGTTTAGATAATCTTCACTTTATCTATTTTTTCCTCAAAAGTTCTGGGCCTACGAGTTTTCTTTCACCAACATCATCCCAAAAAGTTGGTGTGTGACATCTCTTTCTATATAAAGCTTCATATGGTGCCATCTGAATAGTTTAATGGAAGCTATTGTTATAGGAAAATTCTAATAGAGGTAAATATTTATCCCACATACCTTGAAAGTCAAGTGAGAAAGATCTCAACATGTCTTATAAGGTTTGAATAGTCCATTTTGATTGTCCATCAGTTTGAGGGTGGTAGGCAGTGCTCAAACAAAGTTCAGTATCTAGGGCCTTCTGAAGACTTTTCTAGAATCTTGATGAAAAACGGGGATCACGATCAGAAAAAATTGATAGGGGTACTCCATAAAGTCTTACAACTTCATTAATATATAGTCTTGATAAAATTTCAAGTGGTAAATCTTCTCTTATAGTAAGAAAATGTGCTGACTTGGTAAGACGATAAAAAATGAACCTTATTGTAACACCCCGAGCTTCCACGGTACGCTTCTCTTTGAATAATACAGTAGCATGTGTTGTACGCAACTTCGAGTTCTAACACACACCACGACCAATCAAAGTAGCCGTTATGAATAGTAATACATACTTTTTAAAATTTTAGAAATTTTGTCTCTCAAAATGGAATTCATTTTTGGATTCGGAGTATCAAATTTAGCCTAAGGTGAAATTTTGGTACTTTTCGGATAACTTTAATATTTTGATGAATAATGAAAATTACTAAATTTTAATTAAAAACAAAATTTTTAATCAAAATAATTAATAGTGATAAATTATGAATTTGAGTGGTTTTAAAGTATAATTAGAATATATTTTTACCATTTTATCCAATAGTGTTCATTAGAATTAATTTCACTTTGAAATTGGGCATAAACAATTGTCAATATTTTGATATATATTGTTTCTTAAAAACACGCTATTTGTTGAGACAATGGGAATTAATTATAAAATTAATTAATGCAACTTATATGTTTGGAATTTTTTAAAATAGACATCATTTTTGAATTCGGAATATCAATTATAGCTTAGGGTGAAATTTTGGCATTGTTCTGAAAAACTTCAATTATTGATGAATAGTGAAACTACTAAGTGGTAGTTAAAAAAACTTAATTTTTCATAAAACATAATTTTACCACTTCTGTGATTGGAATTTCGAAAATCCGAGAGACACGGTTAATATCATGGAGTAAAATGTGGTTCAATGAGATGAAAATATTTTTTGGTGAATAGTAACTTTTTACTTTTATTTACCACGGTTAAAAGTAAATAGGGTAATTAAGGGTAAAAATGATATTAATATTACCCTAACACATGTAATAATTCTATTGGACAAGTTTATCTCTACCAAAAACAACCTTAGGAATAAAATATTATCATTTAGGTCCACTTGGATTAGATTAGGACATTTATTATTATTTAATTCAAAGAAGAGTTAAAAGAGTTAAAATCAAAGTTTATTTACTAAAACATTTTTAATATAGAGTTATACATAAGATAAATTCAATTTTAAATATTTATTAGAAATATAAAATGATTTCCTACATAATGATATTTTATTTACAATTTTTAGACATTAAATAAGTTAATTTATTTATGACACAATGATGATGCAGTAATTACCATAATAGTGAAAAAATTAAAATAATTGATATTATAAATACCCAAATAAATATAATTTGAGATTTTTTATGAATTAAAATAATTTTATAGGTTAATATGACATGTTAGGATTGAATTAATTAACTTTTTTTGAAGTAATAATTCTTTTATGATTTTTACAAAAATCAATTATTGAATCGTGTCAAAATTGACATAAAAGAGTTTTTAAAACAAATATTATATTATTAATTGATATTAAATACATAAAAATATAGGGTTCGGCCAAGAGACTTATATCATGATAAGTGTATCATTAATGGACCACTTGGGGGGTCTCTTGGATGTATATAGTAAGTTTATTAACCATATAATATAAATATACAAAGAGACATTGTGAAAGTGAAACTAATTAACTAAGAGTTAATACTTAAAGATAAGGTTAATATAATGACCCAAACCTATCTAAATTCTATTTTTTGAGTGGGTTTAGACCCATACCCACCTTAACCTTTAAATAATCCACTTTAGATCCATTATAAATTGAATATGAATTTATTATAAAATAATATTTCTAGCTTTTCCAAAGGTGCCCCTCACCCCTCTTATAAAAGGGAACTCTCTCTTCTCATTAACTCACACCTTCAAAGCCTTTTGGTTCGGCCAAACTCTGCCCAAATACTCTCTCAACTTACCTCACTACAATCTAGAGTCCTTAGTTTGATCATAAATCCAACTTAAGTAGCCCTTTTGATCAAATCAAAAGGAAGAACCCGAAGAAGAGGTAATGATTTCAGCACCCTTTTTCAAGTTCCTTTCTTCTTACACTTCTTCTTTATTTGTTATTACCATTCTAAAATAATGAATCAAGTATCTCCTATATACTATAATATTATTATAAATATGGTACAACCATATTCAGTATTCTATCCATCCTTTGAATGACATGTCACCATATGTGCGTATGTACAACTTACCGTCTCCACGTCGTGGTGTAATTGTCATTCAATATATTATTATTTGGATGGGTATAATAATGATCTGTAATTCATGTAAATAATAATTATAACATGATAAAGATTATTTATATATGATATAACATCCAATTATATATTATTTTAATATCAAAAGAATGATATTTTCACTCGTGCGTACGTACGGATTACCGTCTCCACGACGCGATGAGATTCATTTCCAAGTTCACCATTCATCAACGATTATAAAAATATATATTACTAATAAGTATGTAATATATGACATAATAATGATACTGGAGATATATATATATATATATAAGGATTTATGTACTTACATATATCTTATTCATTTACTTCCGTTCAATACTATATGAAAACAGAAACAACGTTTATGCGTACGTACGAACTACCGTCTCCAAAAACGGTGTTTTCCATTTCATATATATGTCTATTATACATATTTATATTCTAAATATATATGATATATTTATCATGTTTTATATTCTGGAATTATTTAAATCATGATCTAAGTGATACAACCAAGGGTGACAAGTTAAAACACGTACGATAAAGAAAGTGATTATTACCCAAAATGTTAACTTAACATGGAAATTATTATTAAATGGGTAATATAAAGTCATAAATGAATCAGGTATGATATCATAAATATTAATATGGTTCTGGTATAATTTAATAACATACTACGATCTTCGTACAAGAGGTTAAACGTACCCTTGACTACAGGAAAGTGCAAGGTAAGGGGTTTTCATCTCACTCCTTATTCCTGTGAGATTCATGCCATATTGCCACTATTACCTTTTGTGTGGTGTATGTACTGCCCATAATTGTATTATTTGTGTAATAAACTTTAATTTATGTGTATTTACATATTCATTGTATGATAACTCTTTCATGGGTTGTATGTTTCGTAAGTTACCAAATTGGTAAGGGTTAATTCCTCAATCTCATCATTATCCGAGATTGTTTATGTGTAAGTATTTACTGGGACATTTTTATCATCAATGTCCATTTTTCATAAAAATGATTTCAAAATGAATATTTTAAGTATTTTTAAAGGTAACCTTTATCAAGATCAAAATTTCAAATGTTTTAAAGATTTATCTTTCTAAATCTTTTCAATTAATGTCCATGTTTTCAGAATGATTTTAAGGATTTATTTATATAGACATGAATTTTTTGAAATGATATTTCTTTTCAAAAGTTTCAAAGTGGTATGGGAAACTTTGATTCAAAAATATATTTTAAATTACTTCCTTTATAAATGTGTGACTTTTCAATGATTCCGAGAAAAGAGATATTTCTCTCAAATAGTTTTGATTTCATCTATGTCAACATCCTTTGATGGATTTTAAGCTTATTTGAAGTTGATTTATTATGATACAAAACTTTTGTATTGTATTGAAGGTTTTGTGATATGTTTAACTGTTGATGTGTTATTTTTATACCATTCATGGTTTATGGGGAAAGTATTGACATTTTGTATTCTAGTTTTAATACGAATGTTTATGTTATGTTTAAAACTTTTCATATGGGAATGCATTGGAATTAGTAAGTAACATGTGGAGCCCGCTATAGATCCTCGATGCATCGATAGATCTCATGAGACAAACTAGTGTCTTGGCACAAGGCCTTGACAAAATCTTATTTGTAGTCTTGGCACGAGGCCTTGGCTATGTGGTTATGATAGTGTGGCATTATACATTCCATCATTATGAAAGTGGTTAGTGATATTGCATGTGATTATTCGATTAGTAGAATATCCATGTGAATAAGTAAATGGCATTATTTCATTTTATTTCTGCCATATTATGCTAAAGTTCAATTTTAAAAGGCTTTTGTTTTAGTTTTATACATTGCCTTAAATGTTTATTCTTATTTTTGAAAGTTTCCACTATATTGATTACCCTTACTGAGCATTTGAGCTCACCCCTTTCAATGTTTTATTTTTCCCAGGATTCCAAGAAGTGTAATGTGATTGATATTCAGGGTTAAGCCAAGTGAATAATGGAGTTCATAAAGATTATTTATGTTGTTTTTTACGTCTTAAAGTGCAAATGTAACATTCATGTATGTGATCTATTTTTCCAAGACTGTTAAACTAATCCGTCCTTTGGGACTTGATTCCTTGTAATCATGCCAATGTATTAAAATAATGCACCGATTATGGGTAACTAGGGTCGGGGCGTTACAGTTGGTATCAGAGGAATTTTAGCAATAACCTTGGAAACTAGATTTAGATAAACTCTGATTAGAGAACATAGCCCTAAGATAGACTTTGAGGATTCGTATAGAAGAACTTCCTAGAATTTTGGTATTGTAAAGATTTTGTGAGTTTTTTGAGCAATACATCACTGTCTGGATATGAGCAGGTAGAGGCAGCTCTGGCACAGATGTACCTAGGGGTAAAACCTAAAAACATCGCTTTGAGCTAGACTCGAACGGGAACTGGTGCACGACAACGAGCCTTGCTGCACTCTTGGTTACGACACTCCCGAGGGATATGCTTAGGATAATTCTCATTTTCTTTATAAACCATTATGAAGGGCTCATGTGTATATACTTACTCAAAGAAATTTTTTTATTATTATGGATTATATCCATAAACTGTTCAATTTGTGTTAGGTATTTTAGAAATTTGTAATTATTCATTGCAATTCATAAACTGACCTATTTTATGCTATTGTATAGAAATGGAACCCAATAGAAGGAATGTGAACTCCAATAATACGTATGATCCAAAGAGTAAGAAGGATCGTATCTTTCATGGTATTAAGCCATAATTTATAAGGGAAATAGTCTCCCACATATTATCATCATATGAAGAAATAGTATCATGTGTGGATAAGATAACTAAAGAGTTTACTGAGTCCTATGGATTTGAAGGGAAGCAAAAGAAGAAAAGGATGGAAGAGAGAAAGATGGATAAAGGGAAGAGGGAAAAGAAGAATTTCCCCATATGTGATAACTGTGGGAAGAAACACCCTGGAACTTCCCTGAAAGGAATGTGAGTTTTTTATAAGTGTGTAGGAAAAGAGCACAAAGTACATGACTTGCAAGGAGTTTGGACACTATGCGAACCAATGTCCCAGTCATCAGACTATGCCGTAAATGATGCTATTGGATAATAATCAAGTTATGATACTACCACAAATGAAGAGGAATGACGAGTGTTCCTATGTTGTTATTCTAGAATTATTTCATTTAAGTGTTGTATCAATGATGTTCTGGAAATAAACAAGGATTGTACTGTAGTACTATTTAATTAAGGATTTTATATTTTATGGTACTAAGAAAAGTGACTCTATAGTGAGTTATTTTTTTTGGAAATTACATGGTTGAAGGAAAGATAAACCTTAATATGGTCCTAATATTGAGGTAGTAATTTTGGAATAAGAGATGGTTGATTTTGGTAATTCAGGATGTTGCGGTGTTGTAAAAGAATATATGAGGAAGGCATTCACATGTTATTACCTGGAAAAAAGGATCCTCATTATGTTTAACTTCCTTGTAAATTTCGGACTGTGAGTTTGGATAATAGTATTTTGGATAAGTCTAATGGTTGGAATGGATTAAGTTTGAAAGGTTATTTTTTTTGTATTTTTATAAAAGGACAACACGCAGACCGTGTGACGGCTCGTCGTGTCGGACAAAGCTGCGAGAATCGAACCCACAACCATAGTGCAATTGGTATTTATTGCCTTCCATTGTGCTACATGATGTTCATGGTTGGTATAATGTAGTTTCTTTACATAAAGGTTATGATATGTGAATTATAAACTCATTATATTTGGAACCCTATACGATTAGGATAAATAGAGTATTTTTGAGTTATATTATGTTTTGGGGTGAAAGATGAGTTTGTGGTAGAAATTTATTAATGGATAAAACTCTAATTATAATGTAAGTATATCTCTTTATGATCTTATCCAATCTCATAAATAAATTCCTCTACATTAAGAAAAGGAACTTAGAACAAAAATGTTGTCCTAGATGGTACCTTAGATCATCACTAATTTATGGCTTTGGGATTGTTGGCATTTTCATAGCCATGTTCTCTACCACTCTCCATCAGATAATTGATGGTTAGATTTCTCTTCCATATCCATATTTTCCTACATGGAACCCCAGTATGTGTTTTTTTCGGTAATCTTCATAATTTCCACTCTTTATTTTAAATAGAGGCCTCATTAATTCATTTTTCGATGTGGGATTTCAACTAATATATTTTTAAATGTCAAAAATGTGTTATCTTAATACCTTATGTTTTGTTGAACCGATGGTATTTTAAATCATCATAGATTGATGAATTTAAGGACCTCAATTTTAAACTTGTTTGTGATTGATGACCTCAATCACTACCTATAAATATTTACGTTTTCCTCCAATTATATTTCTATAATTTCCACCAATGTCCTTCTAATCGAGATCATAATTTTGTGGTGACCCTTTCATTTCTCTTTTCATCTTGTTAAGACTAAATTTTATTAACCAAATTTCCGATGTGGGTTTTTCCACAAATATATTTTATATTTTCAACCTTTATTTTCAAAGAACAATATCAAATTGCAAGGACGCAATTTATTGAAGGAGGGGAGAATGTAACACCCCAAGCTTCCACGGTACGCTTCTCTTTGAATAATACAGTAGCGTGTGTTATACGCAACTTCGAGTTCTAACACACACCACGACCAATCAAAGTAGCCATTATGAATAGTAATACCTACTTTTTAAAATTTTAGAAATTTTATCTCTCAAAATGGACTTCATTTTTGGATTAGGAGTATCAAATTTAGCCTAAGGTGAAATTTTGGTACTTTTTGGATAACTTTAATATTTTGATGAATAGTGAAAATTACTAAATTTTAATTAAAGACAACTTTTTTAATCAAAATAATTAACAGTGATAAATTATGAATTTTAGTGATTTAAAGTATAATTAGAATATATTTTTACCATTTTATCCAATGGTGTTCATTAGAATTAATTTCACTTTGAAATTGGACATAAACAATTGCCAATCTTTTGATATATATTGTTTCTTAAAAACACGCTATTTGTTGTGACAGCGGGAATTAATTATAAAATTAATTAATGAAACTTATATGTTTGGAATTTTTTAAAATAGACATCATTTTTGAATTCAGAATATCAATTATATATTAGGGTGAAATTTTGGCATTGTTATGAAAAACATCAATTTTTGATGAATAGTGAAACTACTAAGTGGTAGTTAAAAAAACTGAATTTTTCATAAAACTTAATTTTACCGCTTCTGTGATTGGAATTTCGAAAATCCGAGAGACACGGTTAATATCAAGGAGTAAAATGTGGTTCAATGAGATGAAAATATTTTTTGGTGAATAGTAACTTTTTACTTTTATTTACCACGGTTAAAAGTAAATAGGGTAATTAAGGGTAAAAATGATATTAATATTACCCTAACACATGTCCTAATTCTATTGGACAAGTGTATCTCGACCAAAAACAACCTTAGGAATAAAATATTATCATTTAGGTCCACTTGGATTAGATTAGGACATTTATTATTATTTAATTCAAAGAAGAGTTAAAAGAGTTAAAATCAAAGTTTATTTACTAAAACATTTTTAATATAAGGTTATACATAAGATAAATTCGATTGTAAATATTAATTAGAAATATAAAATGACTTCCTACATAATGATATTTTATTTATAATTTTTAGACATTAAATAATTTAATTTATTTATGAAACAATGATGATGAAGTAATTACCATAATAGTGAAAAAATTAAAATAATTGATATTATAAATACCCAAATAAATATAATTTGACACTTTTTATGAATTAAAATAATTTTATAGGTTAATATGACATGTTAGGATTGACTTAATTAACGTTTTTTGAAGTAATCATTCTGTTATGATTTTTACAAAAATCAATTATCGAATAGTGTCAAAATTGACATAAAAGAGTTTTTAAAACACATATTATATTATTAATTGATATTAATTTTTTAAAAATATAAGGTTCAGCCAAGAGACTTATATCATGATTGGTGTATCATTAATGGACCACTTGAGGGTCTCTTGGATGTATATAGTAAGTTTATTAACCATATAATATAAAAATACAAAGAGACATTGTAGAAGTGAAACTAATTAACTAAGAGTTAATACTTAAAGATAAGGTTAATATAATGACCCAAACCTGTCTAAATTCTATTTGTTGAGTGGTGTTCGACCCATAACCACCTTAAACGTTAAATAAGACACTTTGGAGCCATTAGAAACCGAATATGAATTTATTATAAAATAATATTTCTAGCTTTTCCAAAGGTGCCCCTCACCCCTCTTATAAAAGGGCACTCTCCCTTCTCATTAACTCACACCTTCAAAGACTTTTGGTTCGGCCAAACTCTGCCCAAATACTCTCTCAACTTCCCTCAATACAATAGAGATTCCTTACACTACTATATATAAGGCCATTAGCGACCGCCATTGGCGGTCGCTAAAGGGCTTTAGCGGCCGCGCAGCGACCGCCAATGGCGGTCGCTGTTGCCTCGTCGCTAGAGGCCTTTAGCGACCGCCAATGGCGGTCGCTATAGGTGCCTCTGCCCGGTCCCATATAGCGACCGCCAATGGCGGTCGCTATAGGTGCCCGGCAGCTCGGCCTTCAGCGACCGCAAAAAAAATTTTTTTTAAAATTTTTTTTATTGAATTGAATATATATATATATATATATATACTATATTTTAAATGTTTTAATATATATTTAATATATATATAATATCAAATCATTGTGCTATAATATATATATACTATTAAATACAATATTTTAAATACAAATCATTGTGCTATAATATATATATACTATTAAATACAATATTTTAAATACAAATCATTGTGCTATAAATATATATATATATATACTATTAAATACAATATTTTAAATATATATATATATATATATAATATATTTTAAATGTTTTAATATATATTTAATATATATATAATATCAAATCATTGTGCTATAATAATTTAAAAACTTCGATTCAAGAAATAATCTCATTTCAGGTCGTTCGGAGCACGTTTGCTCCGAATCGGACCGCCGCACGCCGTTTTGGTGTTTAACGGCGCCGGAAACGCGTTTCCGGCCGCCGCGGTCGCACGGCACCTCCGAATGAGGTGCCGTCTGGCCGAACATTTCACAATTGACGCCCCGGATGTTGTCGTACGGTTTCGTGGCATTCGGAGGTCGTTCGGGTGGTTTTGACCCCCCAACGCGCCATTTCAGCGCGCGCCGCGCTACTGAAAACGACACAATCGGGCGTGCCGCGCGCACCGCACGTCCGATGGACGTGCGGCCTCCTCCTGCATCTCAGGAATAATATTCCTGTCGTCCCCGTGCGGTTTCAGGTCGTTCGGAGCACGTTTGCTCCGAATCGGACCGCCGCACGCCGTTTTGGAGTTTAACGGCGCCGGAAACGCGTTTCCAGCCGCCGCGGTCGCACGGCACCTCCGAATGAGGTTCCGTCTAGCCGACCATTTCACAATTGACGCCCCGGATGTTGTCGTACGGTTTCATGGCATTCGGAGATCGTTCGGGTGGTTTTGACCCCCCAACGCGCCATTTCAGCGCGCGCCGCGCTGCTGAAAACGACACAATCGGGCGTGCCGCGCGCACCGCACGTCCGATGGACGTGCGGCCTCCTCCTGCATCTCAGGAATAATATTCCTCTCGTCCCCGTGCGGTTTCAGGTCGTTCGGAGCACGTTTGCTCCGAATCGGACCGCCGCACGCCGTTTTGGAGTTTAACGGCGCCGGAAACGCGTTTCCGGCCGCCGCGGTCGCACGGCACCTCCGAATGAGGTTCCGTCTGGCCGACCATTTCACAATTGACGCCCCGGATGTTGTCGTACGGTTTCGTGGCATTCGGAGGTCGTTCGGGTGGTTTTGACCCCCCAACGCGCCATTTCAGCGCGCGCCGCGCTGCTGAAAACGACACAATCGGGCGTTCCGCGCGCACCGCACGTCCGATGGACGTGCGGCCTCCTCCTGCATCTCAGGAATAATATTCCTCTCGTCCCCGTGCGGTTTCAGGTCGTTCGGAGCACGTTTGCTCCGAATCGGACCGCCGCACGCCGTTTTGGAGTTTAACGGCGCCGGAAACGCGTTTCCGGCCGCCGCGGTCGCACGGCACCTCCGAATGAGGTGCCGTCTGGCCGACCATTTCACAATTGACGCCCCGAATGTTGTCGTACGGTTTCGTGGCATTCGGAGATCGTTCGGGTGGTTTTGACCCCCCAACGCGCCATTTCAGCGCGCGCCGCGCTGCTGAAAACGACACAATCAGGCGTATCGCGCGCACCGCACGTCCGATGGACGTGCGGCCTCCTCCTGCATCTCAGGAATAATATTCCTCTCGTCCCCGTGCGGTTTCAGGTCGTTCGGAGCACGTTTGCTCCGAATCGGACCGCCGCACGCCGTTTTGGAGTTTAACGGCGCCGGAAACGCGTTTCCGGCCGCCGCGGTCGCACGGCACCTCCGAATGAGGTGCCGTCTGGCCGACCATTTCACAATTGACGCCCCGGATGTTGTCGTACGGTTTCGTGGCATTCGGAGGTCGTTCGGGTGGTTTTGACCCCCCAACGCGCCATTTCAGCGCGCGCCGCGCTGCTGAAAACGACACAATTGGGCGTGCCTCGCGCACCGCACGTCCGATGGACGTGCGGCCTCCTCATGCATCTCAGGAATAATATTCCTCTCGTCCCCGTGCGGTTTCAGGTCGTTCGGAGCACGTTTGCTCCGAATCGGACCGCCGCACGCCGTTTTGGAGTTTAACGGCGCCAGAAACGCGTTTCCGGCCGCCGCGGTCGCACGGCACCTCCGAATGAGGTGCCGTCTGGCCGACCATTTCACAATTGATGCCCCGGATGTTGTCGTACTGTTTCGTGGCATTCGGAGATCGTTCGGGTGGTTTTGACCCCCCAACGCGCCATTTCAGCGCGCGCCGCGCTGCTGAAAACGACACAATCGGGCGTGCCGCGCGCACCGCACGTCCGATGGACGTGCGGACTCCTCCTGCATCTCAGGAATAATATTCCTCTCGTCCCCGTGCGGTTTCAGGTCGTTCGGAGCACGTTTGCTCCGAATCGGACCGCCACACGCCGTTTTGGAGTTTAACGGCGCCAGAAACGCGTACGGGGGTGCGGGGGGGCTGTACGGGGGTGGCGGGGGTGCGGGGGGGCTGTACGGGGGTGCGGGGGGCTGTACGGGGGTGCGGGGGGGGGGGGGGGGGGCTGTACGGGGGTGCGGGGGGCTGTACGGGGGTGCGGGGGGGGGGGGGGGGGGGCTGTACGGGGGTGGCGGGGGGCAGTACGGGGGTTCGGGGGGTTGTACGGGGGTGCGGGGGGCTGTACGGGGGTGCGGGGGGCTGTACGGGGGTGCGGGGGGGCTGTACGGGGGTGCGGGGGGCTGTACGGGGGTGCGCGGGTGGCTGTACGGGGGTGCGGGGGGCTGTACGGCGGTGCGGGGGGCTGTACGGGGGTGCGGGGGGGGGGGGGGGGGCTGTACGGGGGTGCGGGGGGGCTGTACGGGGGTGCGGGGGGCTGTACGGGGGTGCGCGGGTGGCTGTACGGGGGTGCGGGGGGCTGTACGGCGGTGCGGGGGGCTCTCCGGGGGTGCAAAGGTCATCCCATTGATTACAAAAGTGAAAAATAAAAGTGATAACATCTAATTAATACATATTTCATTTATCGATATAATACAAAAATTTATAAAAAATATATTGGATAATACATAATCTATAATATCAGATTTATTGATCTGTTGGAATTAGTTCGACTTTTTCAAATGTAGAATCATTCAAGATTATCTGATCAAAAACTCAATATGTGTATAAAATATTTAAAAGACCACCATGGATGGTAATAATGCATTACTTAAATGAATAAATACAGTACATCAATGTCAACCCTACCAGTAAAAACAAAAAACATATCTCGTGAATATATGGTGCGTCACGCGTTGCCATCACTGTTACCTCCTTCTGGTGGACCAGGTGCCTACAACAAATAAACATTATAAATATTTTAATAACAAAAATAATTTAAATTAAATAAATAAATACAGTATATACCTGCGTCGTATGATCCCCTGTACCATCAGCTCGACGCACATATTCCCGCAGTGCTCTTACCTCAGCTGTCAATTGCGCATTTGTCTCCTCGGAAGCGCGCAGCCGTGCCTCAAAATCTGACATCTGCTGTGTCATATGAGCAACAGCAGGACCGACAACCGCAGCGCGTGACACTACAGAACGAGGAATCCCTGCTCCATAGGTCAAACTATAGCCATGCCCGTCCCGACCAATAATGCGATGAAAGATCTCATCCCGTCGCATGGGAAGCTGTCGCTGGTCCTCTGGCAGATGTTCTAACTCAGCTTCAAATTGATCCTGTGAAATATTTAAATATATATAAATATATATATGTTAATATAAAGATTTATGTAATTATTGGTAAGTACAGACACTTACTATCAATGCTGCAACCTCTGGATCATTGCGATCACGAGTCCTTATCCACACCGACATTTTATCAGTTGCTGCACCTTGCCCTCGCAACTGTATATTAAAAGAATATAAACACAAAACCATATTAATTAATTAATTAAAAAGTGAATAATATATACCTCATGTCGGATTTGAGACACGTGACGAGTCCCGAGCCTGTGAGCTGGTCCCTGCAACGCTCGATTCTCCGAATGGCGTGTTGACACCTCCTACATTCAATTCATTCAAATTTCAAACAAATCACATATTCTTGAAAATATATATACAGCAAAATAATTAATATACAAACCGCAACACCCTCAGTAGACCAATATGCAACCAAGTCACGCCACTGAGCCGGGAGGACACCTCTCGGGACTTTTTCCAAAATGTCAGGGGCACCCACATTTGGTACCCAGTGGTCCCTCTTCACTTTGCCTTTATAATCTTTCCACAGCTTACGACATTTGCTCATACACACGGGCCGAAACTCTTCAGGGCATACTTTCAAATTTTGCTATAATGAAAATAATCAAACATATTAGTATTATTTATAAATAGAAAATAAAGTAAAATTATTTTCTTACCTGAACCTCCCTCCATAGACGATCTAATGTGTCCTGAGGGATAGAAGCCCAATCACGCGTGGTCAATGGAAATCGATGTGGGTCACGTATGATATGACCCAGCTGACGAATAAATGCCGGGGCATTCGGTCCCACGGGATGAAATACCTCATCAAATGAAACATCTATCGTCGTGTCAGAATTCCATGCTAATATGCCACGACCAGGGCCTCTCCTGCGAGAGGAAGAAGCAGCCGAGTCTGATCCTGTTGAAAACAATTTTATATATAAATTGACAAATGTTATATATATATATATATATGTTAATTACATAAATAATATAGATAATGACTGTCAAACATACCTCGACCCTGAGACGTAGATGCCTCAGATGGATGATGTGGATTTTCTGCCTCTTCCCCTGACATGTCTGCAATCATACAAAATATCAGTAATGAGTCCAAAGTGTTTAAAAGATAAATTGGATTGTTCTTAATAAATCAAACTTGTACAACTGTTAATCAAACAAAAAATGGATTGAATAATTAGTTGTGAATGAATTTTAAAAAATCAGAAAGTTAATCAACCTAAATATTTATGACTGAATTAACTTACAAAAGTGAGGATTAAAACTTATAAGGATTTATAAAATGATTAGATAATTTATGATATCCTAGGACATTCTACTGAATAGCGGGAAAACAATTATACCTTTCATTAAGCATGCAAATCGACCGTTTCTCCTTCAACAGCCGCTCTGACCCAATAAATATCTTCTTCACGTTGAACTACGGTATGTTGATCAAGTTGTTGGTAAACAAACGGAACAGTCTCGGGTTCATCTTCTTCAAATAAAAACACTCCTCGCCGAGACATTTTGACAACAACTTGCCAACTTGGATCCGAAGGCAAAGTAACGAAGAATACTTGTTCCGCTTGTGATGTCAAGATGAAAGGTTCATTCTCAACTCGTTCATTATTTCTGTATAACATGTAGTTAAAATTCACCAATGAAAACTGATATTGATCGACTTTACATCCACGCACTGGATCAACCCAATTACACTTTAACAATATGTACTTCAAACCGTGTGTGTATACAACTTCAATGATGTCTATCAATTGACCATAGTAATAACCAGAATCGACAAAGGGACAACCGATTCCACTATTTTGTGTTGCTCGTTTGTCATCAACATCTTTAATGCGAAATCGAAAACCATTAGCATCAATAGCTTTATAACGACGAGCGGTTATAGATGGACCCTCAGCCAGTTGGATAAATACTTCAGGTAACGTGGGGTCCCCTAACTCCCTCAGCTTACGAACCTACATAATTTATAAAAATCAATACTGATATACGCAGAAAGAATTAGTTTAATACTTCATTCATAATGAAAATCAATTTATACATACATAATCCTTGAACCAATCATGAAATGCCGCATAATGAGATTGTTGAATTTGCAACTCAGTCGCACGATGCATCTCTTCTTTTATCTCATTAATGTGTTTCCTACAAATGATTACGCGATGTTTAAAAGATCAACTTATGCAAAGAAAACATGTAAAAGTTATACAAGCACATTGATAAGATACTTACTGCATTAATGGTGCAACTGATGGAGTATTGAACAAGATATATCGATGTGCTTGTATCCACTCGATGTTGTCCATATCAAATGTGGTTCCTTCTCCAACTGGACCATCATGAATCCGAGAGGGCTTATCTAATTTTGTTTCAACATCCGTAAGATATTCTGCACAAAAGGTAGTACACTCGTCCATCAAATAACCATTGGCTATTGATGCCTCTGGACGAGCTCTGTTGCGTACAAATCTTTTCAATGTACTCAAATACCGTTCAATAGGATACATCCACCTGAATTGCACTGGACCAGCAACCATTACTTCATCAGTTAGGTGCACTGTTAAGTGGACCATAACATCGAAAAATGAGGGGGGGAAAAGTTTCTCAAAGTGACAAAGCGTAAGTACAATTCGGTCCTGCAAACTTTTTAAATCACTCATTCGTTGATTTCTTCAACAAAGCTGTCTAAAAAAATTACTCATCTCAATCAAGGGCTGAACAACATTGGGGGATAAACAATCACAAATTGCGATTGGAATCAACTGCTGAAGTAATATGTGATTGTCATGACTTTTCAACCCTTGCAATGTCTTGCTCGTCAGATTCACACACTTTGAAATATTAGAAGAGTAACCATCAGGCACCTTGACCATCTTCAAAATGGAAAGAAATGTCTCTTTCTCCTCTGTAGTCATCGAATACTGTGCAGCAGGCATATATGCCTTGTTTCCCTCAGCTAACTGTAAATGCAATTATTTCCTTAAACCCATTTCTTCCAAATCACGGCGTGCATTAACATGATCCTTTGACTTTCCACTGACACCTAAAATGGTCCACAATATGTTATCACAAACATTTTTTTCAATGTGCATGACATCCAAATTATGCCTCAACATGTTAGTTTTCCAATACGGAAGACTATAAAAAATACTTTTCTTTTTCCAATTGTGACTGCGCTGCCTACCCGCAGCACGAATATTACGTACTGGAGGAGCCACCAAATCCTGAATTTCATATACCGTGCGGATGTTTTCTTCCTCAATCTGCGATAACATTTCGACTCCTGTCATGATCTTTGGTGCTGGGCTGAACTCTCTAGAACCATCAAATGCCACTCTGTCCTTTCTGAACCTGTGCTGGGGAGGGAGAAAACGCCTGTGACCCATGTATGCCCATTTTTTGGAATGTTTAAGCCATACATATTTTTTACTTTTATTGCAACAAGGGCAAGCAAATTCCCCTTTCGTACTCCAGCCTGATAAATTTGCATAAGCTGGGAAGTCATTGATTGTCCACAATAAAGCTGCATGTAGTTTGAACATTTCATTCGTTTCGCAGTCATAAGTCATCACACCATCGCCCCAAAATTCATTCAACTCATCAATCAATGGCTGAAGGTAAACATCAATCTTATCCCCCGGACTTTTAGGTCCATCAATAAGAGTGGAAAGTAATATAAATTGTTGCTTCATACAAAGCCACGGAGGAAGATTATATGGAACCAACACCACGGGCCATGTGCTATGAGTTGCACCAACCATAGACTTGAATGGATTGAAACCATCTGCTGCCAATCCCAATCGGACATTACGAACATCTTTAGCAAAGTCGGGATGTCTCTTATCAAAATCCTTCCATGCATGAGAGTCTTCCGGGTGGGTTAACATGTCACTTTCATGAACTCTTTCTGCATGCCATCTCATTAAATTAGAAACTTTAGATGACATAAAAAATCTTTTCAACCTCGGTTTAAGGGGAAAGTAACGCATTTGCTTTACGGCAATCGGTTTCCCCTGTATCACAATCTGACTTTGATGAGTCTTATTTCCCCTGTTCTCTTTCCACCTGGAAGCGCCACAAACCGTACAGATATCCAAATGAGCAGTTTCATTTCTAAACAACATACAGTTGTTTGCACATGCATCTATAGTCTCATATGTAAAACCTAAGTTCTCTGTCAACTTACGAGCATAGTAATACGACTCAGGAATCTTAGCGTCGACAGGAAGAACTTTTTTCAATAAAACCAAAAGCATGTCGAATGATGTGTCTGACCAATTGTTCAAAGTCTTCAAATGCAACAACTCCACGATGAACGACAGTTTATTGTAAGAAGTACATCCAGGATATAATTCTGTTTTCGCATCATCAAGTACTTCATAAAACCTCCTCGAATCACGATCTGCACCAGAGCGAAGATTTATCTCACCGGTCTCAAGATTCTGGATGTCAATGCCTTCAGGATCAAACCCACGTACCATTTCAGTAAGCATTTCATGCATTGGATCAGTCATCCTTGCATCAACATCCATCTGAGCTGCATCTGTATTTTGACAACGAACATATTCTTCTCCATGACGAGTCCAACTCTTATAATTTTTCAGAAATCCATTAAAGAAAAGGTGATCCCTCACAGTATCTCGTGTGAATTGATATCTGTTAGCACATTTTCTACATGGACAACTAATATAGTCACTTTCAAATCCTCTCGTGAAGTCAATAAACTGCATAATTCCATTGAAATATTCTCTAGACGTTCGATTTGGAAGATCAATCCAACTCTTATCCATAATAATATCTGTATAACAAACATTTACACAATACTTATTACATTTACATTTTTCAAATCAACTATATTCAAAATAAATATTAATCATTTGTTTATGAACCATTGATAAAATAATAATGTAACTGAAAGCTCATGTTACTTGATTGAGCTACAAACCTGAAAGGGAGGGGAGCCGAAGGCGGTGCTGCGAGGGAGAGGAGCAGCGAAGGGGAGCCGGAGCCAAAGGCGGTGCGACAAGGGAGGGGACGGGCGGCGGCGGCGGCGGGGAGCTGGAGGAGAGGAGGCGGTGAGGGGACGGGGGACGGGCAGCGAGGGGGGGTGTCCGGGGTCGGGGGGGGGGGGGGGGGGGCTGTCCGAGGTGCGGGGAGGGGTGTCCGGGGTGTCGGGGGCCTGTCAGGGGTGCGGGCAGGGGTGTTCGGGGTGCGGGGGTGTCCGAGGTGCGGGGGAGGGGGGGCTGTCTGGGGTGCAGGGGGGCTGTCGGGGGTGCGGGGTGGGGTGTCCGGGGTGCGGGGGGCCTGTCCGGGGTGCGGGGGGGGGGGGGGGGGGGGCTGTCCGGGTTCAGAGGGGGGGTGTCCGAGTGCGGGGGGGGGGGGGGGGGGCTGTCCGGGGTGCGGGGGGGCTGTCCGGGTTCGGAGGGGGGTGTCCGAGTGCAGGGGGGGGGGGGCTGTCCGGGGTGCG
The DNA here is from genome assembly GCA_963277665.1 of Viscum album. Classification (NCBI taxonomy): domain Eukaryota; kingdom Viridiplantae; phylum Streptophyta; class Magnoliopsida; order Santalales; family Viscaceae; genus Viscum; species Viscum album. The sequence continues at coordinate 954,735,933 of OY728145.1, forward strand.
GGGAGGCGTCCGGGGTGCGGGGGGCGGTCCGGAGTGCGCGGGGGGGTGCTGTCCGGGGTCCGGGGAGGCGTCCGGGGTGCGGGGGGCTGTCCGAAGTGCGCGGGGGGGTGCTGTCCGGGGTGCGGGGAGGCGTCCGGGGTGCGGGGGGCGGTCCGGAGTGCGCGGGGGGGTGCTGTCCGGGGTGCGGGGAGGCGTCCGGGGTGCGCGGGGCGGTCCGGAGTGCGCGTCGGGGGCTGTCCGGGGTGCGGGTGCCGTCCGGGGTGGGGGGGGGGGAGGGCCGAGAGGCCGGAGGGCGGCGGCCGGAGGCCCGAAGGCGGAGGGCGGCGGCCGGAAGGCAGGCGGCGGGGGAGGACGGGCGGCGGGGGAGGGCGGGCGGCGGGGGAGGGCGGGCGGCGGGGGAGGGCGGGCGGCGGGGGAGGGCGGGCGGAGGGGGAGGCCGGGAGGCGGGGGAGGCCGGGCGGCGGGGGAGGCCGGGCGGCGGGGGAGGCCGGGCGGCGGGGGAGGCCGGGCGGCGGAGGAGGGGAGGGCGGCGCGAGGGAGGGCGGCGAGGGGTTAGGGCAGAGATCGAGAGGGCGCGGGGGGGGGGGGGGGGGGGGGGCGCAGAAACCCCCCGAATATTTTTAGGGAGGTTAGCGACCGCCATTGGCGGTCGCTAAAGGTGGGCTATAGCGACCGCCAATGGCGGTCGCCCGAGTCAGGGGGCCTCCACTGCCCCCTTTTCTAGTAGTGTTAGTTTGATCAGAAATCCAACTTAAGGAGCCCTTTTGATCAAATCAAAAGGAAGTACCCGAAGAAGAGGTAATGATTTCACCACCCTTTTTCAAGTTTCTTTCCTCTTCCACTTCTTCTTTCTTTGTTATTACCATTCTAAAATAATTAATCCAGTATCTCCTATATACTGTAATATTATTATAAATATGGTACAACCATATTCAGTATTCTAGCCATCCTTTTAATGACATGTCACCATACATGCGTACGTATGGCTTACCGTCTCCACGTCGTGGTGTAATTGTCATTCAATATATTATTATTTGGATGGGTATAATAATGATTTGTAATTCATATAAATAATTAATATAACATGATAATGATTCTTTATATATGATATACCATCCAATTATATATTATTTTAATATCAAAAGAATGATATTTTCGCTCGTGCGTACGTACGGATTACCGTCTCCACGACGCGATGAGATTCATTCCAAGTTCACCATTCATCGACGATTATAAAAATATATATTACTAATAAGTATGTAATATATGACAAAATAATTCTACTGGAGATATATATATATATATATATATGTATATAAGGATTTATGTACTTACATATATCTTATTCATTTACTTCCGTTCAATACTATATGAAAACAGAAACAACGTTTATGCGTACGTACAGACTACCGTCTCCATAAACAGTGTTTTCCATTTCATATATATGTATATTATACATATTTATATTCTAAATATATATGATATATTTATCATGTTTTATATTCTGGAAGTATTTAAATCATGATCTAAGTGATACAACCAAGAGTGACAAGTTAAAACACGTACGATAAAGAAAGTGATTATTACCCAAAACGTTAACTTAACATGGAAATTATTATTAAATGGGTAATATAAAGTCATAAATGAATCATGTATGATATCATAAATATTAATATGGTTCTGGTATAATTTAATAACATACTACGATCTTCGTACAGAAGGTTAAACGTACCCTCAACTAAAGGAAAGTGCAAGGTAAGGGGTTTTCATCTTACTCCTTATTCCCGTGAGATTCATGCCATATTGCCACTATTACCTTTTGTGTGGTGTATGTACTTACCATAATTGTATTCTTTGTGTAATACACTTTAATTTATGTGTATTTACATATTCATTGTATGATACCTCTTTCATGGGTTGTATGTTTCGTAAGTTACCAAATTGGTAAGGGTTAATTCCTCAATCTGATCATTATCCGAGATTGTTTATGTGTAAGTATTTACTGGGACATTTTTATCATCCATGTCCATTTTTCATAAAAATGATTTCAAAATGAATATTTTAAGGATTTTGAAAGGTACCCTTTATCAAGATCAAAATTTCAAATGTTTTAAAGATTTATCTTTCTAAATATTTTCAATTAATGTCCATGTTTTCAAAATGATTTTAAAGATTTATTTATATGGACATGAATGTTTTGAAATGATATTTCTTTTCAAAAGTTTAAAAGTGGTATGGGACACTTTGATTCAAAAATATATTTTGAATTACTTCCTTTATAAATGTGTGACTTTTCAATGATTTCGAGTAAAGAGATATTTCTCTCAAATAGTTTTGATTTCATCTATGTCAACATCCTTTGTTGGATTTTAAGCTTATTTGAAGTTGATTTATTATGATACAAAACTTTTGTATTGTATTGAAGGTTTTGTGATATGTTTAACTGTGGATGTGTTATTTTTATACCATTCATGGTTTATGGATAAAGTATTGACATTTTGTATTCTAGTTTTAATACGAATGTTTATGTTATGTTTAAACCTTTTCATATGGGAATGCATTGGACTTAGTAAGTGACGGGTGGAGCCCGCTATAGCTCCTCGATGCATCGGTAGGTCTCATGAGACAAACTAGTGTCTTGGCACAAGGCCTTGAAAAAATCTTATTTTTAGTCTTGGCACGAGACCTTGGCTACGTGGTTATGATATTCTGGCATTATGCATTCCATCATTATGAAAGTGGTTAGTGATATTGCATGTGATTATTCGATTAGTAGAATATCCACGTGAATAAGTAAATGGAATTATTTCATTTTATTTCTGCCATATTATGCTGAATTTCAAGTTTAAAAGGCTTTGTTTTAGTTTTATACATTGACTTAAATGTTTATTCTTATTTTTGAAAGTTTCCGCTGTATTGCTTACCCTTATTGAGCATTTAAGCTCACCCCTTTCAATGTTTTATTTTTCCCAGGATTCCAAGAAGTGTAATGTGATTGATATGCAGGGTTAAGCCAAGAGAATAATGTAATTCATAAAGATTATTTATGTTTTTTTGTACGTCTTAAAGCGCAAATGTAACATTCATGTATGTGATCTATTTTTCCAAGACTGCTAAACTGACCGGTCCTTCGGGACTTGATTCCTTGTAATCATGCCAATGTATTAAAATAATGCACTGAATCTGGGTAACTGGGGTCGGGGTGTTACACATATTGCATCATTCCTTCTAGGATTCTTTGGTATCCCCATGACAAAGTCCATCATAATATAGTTTCATTTCCACTCAGGTATGGAAAGAGGTTGAATGACTTTTCTAGGATGTTGTCTTCTAGCCTTCATCTGTTGACAAACCATACATCATGACACATAATCAGCAATCTCCCTCTTCATGTCATCCCACCAAAAATGTTCCTTCAAATATCTATACATCTTAGTGCTACCAGGGTGTATAGAGAAATTGGAGCTATAATCATCATCCAATAATTCCCTTTTTAGATCAGGTATATCAGGAACACAAAGTCTCTTCCCAAATTTCAAAATCCCATATTCATATACGAATTCGATCAATCTCCCATCGCTCATAGCTTTAATTTTCTTTTAAAACTCCTCATCATTAGTATGAGAACTTTTTATACTTTCTATTAAATATGGTGTGGAAACCATTTGAAAAATTATTGATGTTTCACCTTACATGATTATTCCCATATCCATATTTACTAGATCCATGAACATAAGATCTATTTCAACTATAATATTTTTCAAAACTCCATGATCATTTCTTCTCAAAGAATCTACCACCTTATTTGCCTTCCCCAGGTGGTAGTTTATAGTGCAATAATAATCATTGAGTAGTTTAATCCATCATCTTTACCTCATGTTGAGTTCTTTATGTGAGAAAATATACTTTAAACTCTTGTTATCAGTATATATCTCACATTTTCCACCATAGAGATAGTGTCTCCATATCTTCAAAGAAAATATTACAGATTCTAACTCAAGATCATGAGAGGGATTGTTTTGTTCATAAATTTTTAGCTGTCGTGATGCCTAGGAAATAACTCTATCATTCTAAATAAGGACACAACCAAGTCATTTCTTTGAATCATCACTATAAATAACAAACCCATCATTCCCTGATGGTATAGTCAAGATAGGAGGATTGAATAATATTCTCTTCAGTTCTTCAAAAAATTCTTCACACTCTTTTTTCCAAAAAATTTAACCCCTTTGCATGTGAGATTGGTTAATGGGTTTTACAATTGGGAAAAATTCTTGATGAAACACCAATAATAACCTTCTAAACTAATAAAACTACGTACCTCGTTTATACTCGTCGGTTCTGGACATTCTTGTATTGCTCTTGTCTTAGAAGGATCAGTAGAGATTCCATCCTCAGAGTTAATATGACAAAGAAAATAAATCTCCTGAAGCCAGAATTCACACTTGCTAAACTTCCCATAAAATTCATTTCTTCTAAGAGTCTTTTGAATTGTGCGCAAGTGGTTTTCATGATCTTCATATCTTTTTGAGTAAACAAATATATCATCAATAAATACCACTACAAAGTCATCAATATATTCCTTGAAAACTCTATTCATTAGATCCATGAAGACAGAGAGTGCATTAGTCATTCCAAAAGGCATTACTATAAACTCGTAATTCCCATACCTAGTACTAAATGATTTCTTTGGAATATATTCCTTATTCACATACAAATGATGATATTCATATCAAAGGTCAATCTTTGAAAAATATTGAGCTCCATGAAGTTGATCGAATAAAACATCAATGCAAGGTAGAGGATACTTGTTCTTTATTGTTATATCATTGATCTACCTGTAGTCAATGCAAAACCTTGTAGATCCATCTTTCTTCTTAACAAAAAGAAAAGGGGATCCCCATGGAGAAACACTAGGGCAAATAAATCCTTTATTACTCAATTCCTATAGTTGTTTCTTTAGTTCCACTAATTCCACGGTGGCCATTCTTTAAGGGGTCTTTGATATGGGCCTTGAACTAGGAATTAAGTCAATGGAAAACTCAATTTCTCATTCTAGAGGTTGTTAAGGTTAATCCTCTAGAAACACATCAACATATTCTTGCACAATAGGTATGTCCTCTGTTTGAACATTGCTTTCCCCACCCATAGTTATTTCACTCTCTTCCTTCCCAATAATTGAATTTAGTAGAGATACTGGGGGTGGATCTAGATAAGAATCAAATGGTGATGTTTCTACTCTACAGATAAGGTATTACTTATCATCATCATCACAAATTGTAACCTCTTACTTCTTACATTAATTTTTTTCATCATGGTCAGAAATCCAATCCACACTAAATATTATATCAAATTCAATCATGGGTATGATGATGAGATTAGAAAATAAATAATGTTTATATTCTCTAATGGGAACTGATTCACACAACTTTGTTGCAATGATACTTACCTTAGGATTTTTGACTGAAAAGTCCCTTGTTAAATCAAATTAGAAATATATAATTTTCTTAGAAAACTGGGAAGAAATGAAACAATGTGATAATCTAGAATAAAATAAAGAATTGGCTAAATGTGAGGAAACCATTAAATTACCTGCCACCACATCATTGGAAGCTTCAAACTCAACAGCAGTGATCATATAAGCTTGTCCTTTCTCCCTTGGCCTTTTATGAGGTAAGTTTCCTTGGAGCTTAGGACATTCATTTTCATAATGCCCCATTTATCTACAATTGTATCATTTAACATTTACATCCTCTTTCTTTCCCTTACAATAACAAGCTTGGTAGCCTTTTTGCACCACACTTGTAATAGAATCCCATTAACTTTAGGAAAGTACCAAGGTGTTTATTCCCACATTTACTACAGGGTGGAAATTCAACTTTTACCTTCTTCCCCTTATTTCCATTTCCAGAGTTTTTAGAATATCTCTTCTTCTCTTGATTTTCTTTAAAGTCACTGGACTTAGAGAATTCCTTTTATATCTTGATATCACATGAGACAATACCTTCGTACGATGAGAATAATTTTGAGACTAATGCTCGACAGAGAAATGGTTTTAACCCATCAAATAATTCATCAATCATAATCCTTGGGTATCGTATATAATCTTGTTCATGACTTGCTAACCTTCTAAAGTTAGCCTCATACTTTGTGACATTATCATCCTCTTTTTTCCTCAGACTCAGAATTTGTCTTTCCATATCTGCTCGATGGTCATGAGGAAAGTATTTTTCTAATAAAAGATCTTTAAACTCCCTCTATTCCATATTTGATACTTATTCATCCTTATTTGTGTTTTGAATTAATGACCACGACTGATCTGTATCTCCCGTGAGGTGATAAAATTCCATGACAACTTTTTCCCTTTTGCTACTCCCCAAACTATAAAATATTTTCTCTAAGAAACTTATCCATTTCTCAGATACAAATGGATTTGTAGTCCCATTGAATTCTGGTGGTTGTTTCCTCATGAAGCGGTCTAAGCTTTATCCTCTACGTTGTGGATTAGGGTGCTTCATACGGGTAAGGTTATTGTTCATAACCTGAGTGAGTTTCCCCAGTATGGTTATAAGTTTTTTTAGCACTGGTTGCTTCACCAAATCCACTATAATTATCTTGATTAGGAGGAAAATCCCTACATGGATTACGTGCATTGATAAGGTTTCCATTCCTTCCACTAGGTACCATTTCTAAACAATGTCATACACTTGGTTAGTTTATGAATCACAATACATAATTCCAAACTTGTAAAACACTTAACATAAATTAAATAGTTTATGGATATAATCCATAATAATAAAAATATTTTCTTTGAGGAACTATTTACTCATAAATCCTTCATAATGGATTATAAAGAAAATGTGAATTAGCCTAAGCATATCCCCTGGGAGTGTCGTAACCAAGAGTGTAACAAGGCCTATTATCGTGTACCAGGATACCAAGGGTCAATCCCAAAACTCCTTGTTGGAGTTTTCACTCCTAGGTACATATGTACTAGAGCCTCCTCTACTTGCTCATATCCAAACATGGATGTATTTCTTAGAAAACTCACAAAATATCTACATTACCAAAATTCTAGGAAAATTTTCTATACTAATCCTCAATGTTTATATTAGGGTAATGTTCTCTAATCAGAGTTTTTCTAAATCTTGTTTCCAAGGTTTGTACTTAGATTCCTATGATACCAACTGTAATGTCCCAACCCTAGTTTCCCAAAGTCAGTTCATTATTACATGACATTAGCATGATCAAAAGAGATCAAGTCTCAAAAGACCTATTAGTTTAGAAGCCTTGGAAGTACTAGATACATACATAAGTTTTACATTACATTATAGAATGAAAAAACAACAACATTGTCCCATTTGAACACACTCATATACCTTAACATATTACTACAGGTTAATCATAATATACTTCTTCGCATCCTTGAAAAAATAAAACATAAGAAAGGGGTGAGCTCAAATGCTCAGTAAGGATAACAATATAGTGGAAAATTTTATAAATAATCATAAAAATTTAAGGCAATGTATATGACTAAAACATAAGCCTTTTAAAATTAAACTTAATAATAATATGGAAAATATAAATCAAATAATTCCATTTAATTATTCAAATAGATATTCTAATTATCGAATAATCACATGAAATATCAATAGCCAATTTAATATTGATGGAATGCATAATGCCAGACATCATAACCATAAAGTCAAGGCCTCGTGCCAAGAATACAATAGGATTTTGTAAAGGTCTTGTACCATTATACTAGTTTGTCTCATGAGACCTAATGATGCATCAAGGAGAAATAGCGGGCTCCACCCGTCACTACTAAGTCCAATGCATTCCTCATATGAAAATGTTGAAACATAACATAAACATTCATATTTAAACCTGCATACGAAATGTTAATACTTTAACCATAAACCATGAATGGTATAAAAATAACACATCAATAGTAAAACATACCACAAAAACTTCAATACAATATGGAAGATTGTGTCATAATAAATCAACTTCAAACAAGTGTAAAATCCATCAAAGGATGTTGACATAGATGAAATCAAAACTATTAGAGATAAATATCTCTTTCTATTTTGAAATCATTTAAAAGTAACATAAATATAAAAGAAAAAATTTATTTTTAAAATATTATTATAATATTTTAAGGGAAGCTTCGAAGGTTCTATAATAGAGTAAAATAGCCTCACTTTCCATATAAGTTAAAAAACATTCTTTCCTTAATTTTGTCGAAAAGGTCGTAAAAGACCTTGTTCGGAAAACAACGGAAAGGTTCATTTATAATTTTTTTTAAAAAGTCAAAAAAGGGTATAAATGACTTTAAACCATAGTCTAGGAAATATTAAAAATGTTTTGAAATAAATTTTTAAGAAATACAGATGTGGATGATAAAGAGGTCCCAGTAGATACTCACGTATAAACAATATCAGATAATGAAGATATTGTAGAATTAACCATTACCTTATAATTTTCCTTAGTCAAGGGTAGTCTAACCTCCTATATAATGGTTAAATAATTGTTATTAAATTATACAAGATCCAAATAAATAAATATGATATCATATATGATCTTTTAATATTGCTTTTTTAATGATATTTCAGTAGTATCATCGTTTTGGGTGTCAAATAATTCGTTTTAATTTATATGTTTTGTTATGAAAGTAATGTTTTCTATGGATATAATGCATTAGATTAATATCCATAATGATATTAAGTTATGAAAAATTATTTTAAATCATAAAATGAAATTTATTCTTGAATGGTTACGATGAGAATAAATCTCATCACGTTCATGGAGATGGTAATTTATATGTACGCACGAGCGAGAATAACATTCTATTGATGGTGAAATATTATGTATTTGGATGGTATATTATATATATAGAATTATAAACATGTTATATTCCTTATTTATATCAATTATACACATTATTATACCCAACCAAATAACAAAGCGTTGAATAACAAACTACACCACGATGTGGATAGAGTAAGCCGTACGTACACACGTGTGGTGACTTTGTCATTAATAGGATGGATAGAATAATGAACATGGTTGTACCATATTTATAATAAATCATAGTATTTATAAGGTACTGGAGTTATTATTTTGGAATGGAAACAAAAAAAGGAAGTGGAAGAAGAAAATAACTTTGAAATAGGTGATGAAATTATTACCTCTTCCTCGGGTGCTTCCTTTTGATTTGATCAAAAGGGATCCTTAGGTTGGATTATGATCAAAGTAAGGCCTCTAAATTAAATTGAGGGTAGTTTTGAGGATATTTTAGCAGGGTTTCTCCAAGCCAAATGGCTTTGGAGGTGTGATTTTGAGAGAAGGGGAGGTACCCTTTTATAATAGAGGTGAGGGTCACTTTAGGAAAAGCTTGAAATATTAATTTATTATACAATCATATTCGATTTATAATGGCTCCAAAAGGATTTATTTCGATGATAATGTGGGGATGGATTGAAATATTCCCATACAATAGTTTTTAGATAGGTTTAAGTCACCATATTAACCTTATCTTTAAGATTTAACTCTTAGTTAAATAAATAAACTTTTACCATGTATTCTTGTATTATTATAATAAATGGTTAATAAAATTACTCTAAAAAGCCAATAGAACCCCAAATGGTTCATTATTGATATATATAATATTATATAAGTCATTTTTTTGTATCTTATATTTTTAGGAATATTATATCATTTAATAATATAGTATTTATTTTAAAAACTCATTTATGTTAATTTTGACACTATTTGGTATTTTGTTTTTCTGAAAGTCATAATAACTTTTTCCCTTTGAAAAAAATTTATTTAATCTACCCTAAAATGTCATATTAACCTATAAAATTAGTTTAATTTATAAAAATACTGAACTTACAATTATTTTAATATTTATAATATCAATTATTTTAATCTTTCAATAATAAAGTAATTACTGCATCATCATTGTGTCACAAAAAAATATAATTAAATAATGTCTAAAAATTATAAATAAAACACAATTATGTAGGAAATATTTTTAAATTTCTAATTAATATTTATATTCGAATTTATCTTATGTATAACCTTATATTAAAAATGGTTTAGTTATTAAAATTTTAATTTAACACTTTTAACTCTTCTTTTAAGAAAATAATAATAAATGTCCTATTCTTATCCATGTAAAAAAAAGGATCATATTTTAATATTAAGGTTGATTTTGGTTGAAATACACTTATACAATATAATTAATACATTTTTTTGGGTAATTATAATTTCATTTTAACCTTTAATTACCTTATTTACTTTTAACGATGGTAAATAAAATTCAAAAGTTACTATTCACCAAAAATTATTTTTATCTTATTGAACCAAATTTTAATTACTGATATAAACTGTGTGTCTCATTTTTTTGAAATTAAATTCATAGAAGTGGTAAAATTATGTTTTATGCAAATTTTCTAACATGCCTAGACGGTGGGTAAAAGACGTTAAAAAATTCAATAAAATTTTATACATCTAATTTTATTATAAAATTACTCCAATGAACTACATTGAACTAATATATGTATTATGTATCTATTTTGACTTGAAATAAATTAAAATAAAATAAATAATTATTTAAATAAAAAGTCGGTTTTAAACAATAACATATTTTTTCCACTTTTCATCAAAAATTAAAAGTATTCATAAAAATAAAAAAAATTTACCCTAAGATAATTTTAATATTAAGAATCCAAAAATGAATTCCATTTTGAAAAATAAAATTTATAAAATTTTAAAAAGTAGTTATTACTATTGATAATTGCTAGTTTGATTGGTCATGGTGTGCTAGAACTCGAAGTTGCATACAACGTAAGCTATTGCATTATTCAAAGAGAAATGCACCGTGGAAGCTTGGGGTGTTACACATTTATAATATTTAAAGTTTATTTTAAAATAAATTCTTATATTTTAAAATTGTTCGACATTTTTAGAAAAGAAAATGAATCTGAAGTATAAATGATATTTTCATCAAGAATTAATTTCATGTGTTTTATCAAAAATTATTTTCCACCTAAGATGGAATTATTTTGTAGGGTTATATTTCAAGTATACTATTCCTATTGTTACTATATTTTTATTGTGTTTATGATAGAATTTTATTTATTAAATCCATTTTTTTTACATGGATTATGTTATGGTGGAATGATGTTTTAAGAAACCCATTATATTCCTTGTGTTATGATGAATGATTTATGTTTTTGTGGAACATGTAAGATTGATTTCATTATGAGATTGTTGGGACCTATATCTCCCTCTAATGAAATGGGTAAAAAATTACATCTCATGAGATAGATAGGGATGTAATGAGAAATGATCTCAGTTCAGTAATACAGGGCTGGAACGAGGAGTGAGCTTAGTTCAGTAATGGATTTTGTCTACTATGATAGTCTTGACAATGAGCCTTGACTAATATGAAATTATTTTATATACTGATCTGTATGCCAAAAAATTTCATGTATTATGTTATTAATTTTGAAAATATGTTCATTGATTCTTATGAAATTTTATGATTTATCCCATAAAATGATATCATGATCTTTCATATACAGGATAATATTTTAAAATGTTATGTTATTATGTCTTATGATTATTATATGATTGATATCTTCCTTGTTTACCCTTATTGATAATCTGAGATCAACATTTTTTATGTTTCTTTTCCATAGGTTATGAAGACAGGTATTAAGTAAGATATGTATAAAAGGGGTCTAGTTGTGAATAAATAAGCCAGAGAAAATTTAGATGTCTTATGAACCAGCTGTTTATGTTTCCCAGTTTCTAAAGACACTAAACATATAAAGTTATGGCATGGTTTTGTTATGTTTTTTAATGAATATTGTTCAATTTTGAAGTATTATCTATGTATGTAAAGTATGGGATATTATAGTTGGTATCAGAGCAAAGGTTACAATTAGAATTTGGAAACTAGGATGAGAAAACCTTAGTATAAACCCTAAGGATATGTCGAAGTATAGGTTACAATACTAGTGTTTTAGAAATGATCATGAATAACCTACGATAAAATATAAAGTTTCCTAAATTAAAATTTTATTCTTGATTATATGGTTTTCCCCATATGATTAGTGTTTCTTGTACTATGCTTTTGGGTTTTAGTCAATGGATGGAACTTTAAAGAACAACATTAATACCGAATGAGAGAGGAAATGCAATGATTGTCCTCCTAAGAAACCAAATATTATGGGATTTGTAATGAGAAATCATGTAGCTATGCACACAAAAATTTATCAAGATATGAATCATGTAGGACATCCAAATGAGAAAAGGAAGGAACAACATTATGCTGAGTCCTTCATAAGGCAACGCCCACCATCTTTCAGTGGGTCTTCTGATCCACTATTGGCTGAACAAATGATCAGTACAAAAAAATAGATATTTTTAGTTATCTAATGTTTATAACATGATAATTTCATGTTAGTAGTCTATCATTTGTAATGTGAAGCTCATCAATGGTGGAACCTTGTCAAGAACACGAGTCAATGAGATGAAATTGAATCCATGGAATGAGATGAGTTTAAGAACTTATTTTTTAATAAGTAATTTCCTCATATTATTCAAAAAAATATGGATAAAGAGTTCCTTGAGATTAATAAAAAGGATGATGAATCCATTGGTACCTATGAAGAAAATTTTACAAGACTTTCATGGCACACTTATAGAATTATTATTCTACCAGAGAGTAAAATTGATCGATTCTTTAGTGGCTTAAAACCATGTATCCTAAGGTAATTAGCCATAAGGGACTTCAATAGATATGAGGAAATCGTTTTATGTGATCTTAAGGTTGATATTGATATTGAAGTAACCCATCAATCCTATGGGTTTTATAAGAAGAGAAAAACAGAATTCAAGGGAAAATATAAAGACTACACTGAAAAGAATATGATTTTTCTCTTATGATAAATGTGTGGAAAGAAAAAAGGAGGACATTGTCTTAAAAGGACTAGAAAGTGTTTTAAGTATGGGATAAAATGTCATCGGGTAGTTGAATACTGAAGTGATGGAAAAAGATGTCTAATGATGTGAATAGAGAAAAGGCTACACATAATGCACCTCCTACACTTCAATGCTACATGTGAAAGGAAATGCGAAATTATTACAACCAATGACCTAATCCAAAGGTTATTTCTGATGACTGATATTGAAAAAATCTTAAGGCCAAATCTAAAGTCAAGTCACATGAAATCACTATCGAAGATGTGGAGTATGATAATAAAGTGGTGAAAGGTACACTTACCATCCACTCTAAAGTAATAATTGTTTTATTTGATTTTGGATGCAGCCACTCTTTTATTACTAAATAATATTTCAAGGGTATAAGGTTATAACCTCAAAAATTAGATATTGAGTTAGCTGTGAAAAATATTAATGGAACAACGATCGCATCAAAAGTTCACAATTCTTCTCTAGTTGATGTTTGTGGGAAAGTGATTCCTGCAAATATTTTGATCCTTACTTTAGTGGAATTTTACGTGATTCTTCGCATGTATTGGATTTCTCTATATTGATCTTATATCAATTTCTAAGGAAGGGAAGTCACATTTCATATTTTGGATCAATCTATGATCATCTATAGATACAGGGAAGAGTGTGTCCTTCCAGTGGAAATTTATTCCACATTATGGGTCTTTATTCCTATAAGTAAAGGTTATCTATCTCAAATGACTGTGGAGAAACTCACCATTAAGAATAAACCTATTTTATGAGAATTTTTTGATATCTTTCTAGTATAATTTCTAGGTTTTACACCGAATCATGAAGTTGAGTTTTCAATAGAAATCATACTGAGTTCTATGCCTATTTCAATAAAACCTTATAGAATGGCCCCAATTGAGTTGAAATAATTAAAGAAGAAACTCCAAGAGAATCATGACAAGGGATTAACATGGCTTAGTGTGTCACCTTGGGGTGAACTTATTATGTTTTTAAGAAGAAAGATGGATAATGAGACCCTGTATTGATTATTGAGAACTTAACAAGATCACTACCAAAGACAAATATCCTCTTCCCTACATTAATGAATTATTTGACCAACTATTCAGAGCTCAATACTTTTCCAATATTGATCTTTATTTAGGATATCATTAATTAAGGGTAAAAAAGGAGGATATACCAAAGATGACATTCCATACAAGTTATGGACACTATGAATTTATAGTGATGCTTGTTTATATTAATAATTCCCCTACTATCTTCATGGTTCTAATGAATTGATTCTTTAGATACTATCTTGATCAATTTTTGGTAGTATTTATAGAAGATATTCTAGTTTATTCAAAGAGAAAAGAATAGAATTAAGATCAATTGAGAATTGTATTGAAGACCCTAAGAAAGGAGAAGCATTATGAAAAATTTACAAAGTGTAACTTTTGGCTTCAAAAAGTTTCATTTTTTGGTCACATAATCTTAAGAGAGGGGATATCTATGGATCCAGCAAAAAAATAAGTTATTAAAAGTTGGCCAAGACCAACAATAGTAACTGAGATTTGAAGTTTTCTTGTTTTGGTGAGATATTATTGACATTTTGTGAAATACTTTTCATGATTATCTAATTGACTCACCAAGTTGACTTAGAAAGGAGTTAATTTTGTGTGGACAGAAAAATGTGAGGATAATTTCAAAGATCTAAAAATAAGGTTAGCAATTGCACCTATTATTACACTTCCTTATAGTGTAGAAAGGTTTTTCATCTATAGTGATGCATCCAAGATGGGGCTGGGATGTTTTCTCAAGAAAAATGATATGGTGATTTCTTATACCACATGATAATTGAAAATCAATGAGAAAAATTACCCCACTCACGATTTAGCGTTAAATATGATAATTTTTTCATTAAATATATGGAGAAATTATCTTTATGGTGAAAAGTGTTATATTTATACTAATTATAAAAGTTTGAAGTATATTTTCACACAAAAGGGCTGAATATGTTCCAAAGAAGATGGTTGAA
The DNA here is from genome assembly GCA_963277665.1 of Viscum album. Taxonomy (NCBI): domain Eukaryota; kingdom Viridiplantae; phylum Streptophyta; class Magnoliopsida; order Santalales; family Viscaceae; genus Viscum; species Viscum album. Next base: position 954,750,946 of record OY728145.1, read on the forward strand.
GTTGATAAAATACCATGACTAATAAATACATTACCACCTTGGGATAGAAAACAATGTGGCATATGCTTTGAGTCTAAAAGACCATTCTATCCTATTTATGATGAGGATAAAAAGGATCCAATATTTATGAATTTACGAAGGATGGATCTTGAAATTTTAAAGGAAGGGGATAAATCTTATATTTCTCAAATGAATGTTCAACCATCTAGACAAGTGAAGAGTAAGGAGGTGCAGAAAGAATATGTAGAGCTACAAAATAAGGTGAGTAATTTTTCTGAATTCAACCTTGATTGTGATGGAATAATAAGGTTCAAGAACTAGGTTTGTATTCCTCCCATGCCAAAATTAAATAAGGATATGTTGGATGAGTCTCATAGTTCTCCATTCTTTATTCATCCTGGAAGCACAAAGATATACAAGGACCTAAAAGAGTATTTATTTTGGGACTACATAAAAAGAGAGTTTTTTGATTATGTTTATTGGTTCTTGGTTTTCCAGTAAGTTAAGGCAGAGAGGAAAAATTCTAAGGGGATGTTACAACAATTACCCATACCAAAATGGAAATAGGAAAACATCACTATAGACTTTGTCATCAAACTTCCAAAAAAATCTAAATTCCATAATGCTATATGGGTTATAATTGATCACCTTATGAAAACGAAACTAATTTTTGTTGTTATAGAGGATTTTTCTCTCGATTATTTTTCTAGAATATATGTAAAGGAAGTGTTAATATTACATGGAGTACCACTTTCCACTATATATAATCAGGATATGGTGTTTACCTTGATGTTCTGGAAAAGTCTTCAGCAGGATCTAGATACCGAGTTAATTTTCATCACTTCTTATCATCCTTAGACATATGATCATTCTGAGAGGACAATTCAAACTCTAGAAGACATGTTGAGATCTTGATTTATGGATTTCAAAGGTGGTTGGGATCAACACCTACCTTTGGTGGAATTTTCTTACAACAATAACTTTCACTCTAGTATTCAGATGGATCCTTATGAATCCCTCTACAGAAAGAATTATAGAACTACAACATGTTGAGATGAAGTTAGGGAAAGAAAGCTATTAGGACCTGATATTTTTAATGAAATGACAGATAAGGTCATATCTATTCAACAATACATATGAACGGTTGGAGACAACAAAAAAGTTATGGTGATAACTGAAGAAAGGACATAGAGTTTGAAGTGGGTAATAAGGTGTTTCTATTAATATCTCCTTATAAGAGAGTAATGAGATTTGGAAATAAGGGAAATCTAATACTTAGGTATATCTGTCCTTTTGAAATTATGTATTATTTTGGGAAGGTAGCTTATCGATTGGCGCTACCACTGAATCTCTCTCAAGTTCATGATGTGTTCCATAAATCTCTCCTGATAAAGTACATACCTAATCCTTCACATGTACTAATATTAGAAGTCATACCATTAGAGAAAGATCTTTCTAATGAAGAACAACTAATAGATATTCTGGATCATAGTGAAAAAGTTCTGTGAAACAAGACCAATCACTTGGTTAAAGTTTTATGGTGGAATCGCCAATTTGAGGAAGCTACATGGGAACGTGATGCTGTTATTAGGCAAAGGTATCCTTATCATTTTGTGTCCATGTGATGAATTTCTAGGGTGAAATTTAGTTTAAGGGGTGTCAAATATAACACCCAGATGTTCTTATGAAATATTTTCTTTAAATAATTTTATTTCTTTAGTAGGTTGCATTCCATGAAATCTTGAGTTTAAAAGAACCATGAGACAAACTTGGTATAAAATGACTATTATAACCTATCCGTTATGTTAACAATATAATGAACTTATGAAAATTTATGGGTAATTCATTGGCTACCAATTATTTATGAAAAATATAAATTAATTATATATTTTTATTTATATAAATTAAGTGAATAAAAATTAGTAAATGAAATTAATGAAATATATAAGTTATATATCTATTAAAATATTTTTCATATTCATCCAACATATATTTTAGTCATAGGGTATGAATAAACCCTATTTGATGTATAAAAACCTATATTTTTATAAAAGTGTAATTTTTCCACCTTTTAATGGGGAATCCATTTTAAATTAATTTTTTTACACATTAATAATTTTTATATTAAAAAATAAACTTATTATTTGGAATCTAGATATCAAAATTTACTTTTAAGGAATTTTTGATATTCTTCTAATAACTTTCAAGTTTTGATGAATAGTAAAAATATACTAAATTCTATTTGATTTTTTTTTCATTGAAATAATTTATATGGTTAAATTATATTATTGAATGATTTTAAAGTATAAATAGATTATATTTTTATTGGTTAATGTAATGGTTTCCATTTTTATTAATTATATATTGAATTTAGATGTAAAAATAGTTCAATCTTTTGCAACATTTTAACTTTTAAAACTCATTTTCTCATTCCGACAATGAGATTAAGTTTAAATTAATTACAACAAATTTTCTATTTTAAATTTTGAAAACTGGATTTCATATTTGGAATCAGTAGATCCAAATTATTTAAATATATTTCTTTTATTTTTGGGTATTATGAATAGTAACTTCGATAATTTTTTATTAATACGGTAATCGGGTAAATCAAGTAATTAAGGGTAAAAATAAAATTATAAAATTACCATAAAACCTGTAATAATATTATTTGATGAGTATGTGTAAACATAACTCATACTTGGGTAAAAAATGTATCCTTTTTAAGCAAATTGAATGAGATTATGACATTTAAATTATTTTATTTTAAGAAAAGTTAAATTTGTCTTACTAAAATTTTAATAACTATATCATTTTTATACTAGGTTATATAGAAGATAAATTTTACTATAAATAATATTTTGAAATTTAATTTTTTTTCTTTATCATGGAAATTTATTTGTAATTTTTAAGAAATAAATAATAACCTTAAAGGCTTATTCCTTAATGATGAAGAAATTATTTAATTGATGAGAAATCAATAAAATAATTTTAAATAAAATGATAATAACTATTAAAAGACTTCCAAAATTAAAAAAATATTATTGGTCGAGTATATATCAACCATTATAATCCAAGGGATGAGTTATTAACCATTTCAAGCCATATGGAAAAGATTATGACACTTATAATATTTTATTTAAAGTGATGTTAAAGTTGTCACATTCACATTTTAATAAATATAAAAATTTTAATATAGTATTTTCGAGAAGATATATTCTACTATAAGTATTCCTCTAAAATATAGAAAAACTATTTCTATTATTGTATTTTATTTTTAAATTTTAGCTAACAAATAAGTATACAAAATAATTTCACAAAACTCAGGTTGTAATGATTTTATTAATGGAGATAACAAATAAATGTAATTAAAAATATTAAAATAAATATAATTTTGTATAATTAATATATAAAAATAATTAAATATATTACCTTGAACGTTTAGTAATGTAATATTTTTTTTTCTATGTTAACATGTTATCTTCATATTTTTAAAAATCAATGAATTGAATAGTGTCAAAATTGACACTATTGATGAAGAATCATTTTTTTTTATTTTCAAAGGCCGGTTTGAGGGATTCCGGAACCCAAACATACAAGCACAAAATCAAACAAGAGAAACTTAAATGTAGAAAACCAACACAAGATTACACATAAAAAGAAACCATACTCATCTCCGCATCCCAAGCTAGATTTATTTTCTCCGATAGCCGTGGATGATTCCCATTCTGGTGACCTCCAGTAGCTTTCACATTGAACCCGACTCCTGAACTGATCCAGGATTGGATTGTTTGGTGATGTCCTCTTGACCACACTACCCTTATTAAAAGCCACAATCACCTCACTATCCCTCTTAGAGGTAGATCTGGTCTTCATCGGCCTCAGAAGGTATGAGTAATCTCTTCTTGTCCATCTCCTTGGTGTGGTAGAAAAAGGTCCTTCAATAGTTGCAAGTTTTTGATTCCCATTTTGAAAAACATCGCTAAAATAACGACCAAATGGGACGCTCAAATTTTCTTTCCCTTCCATAGAAAATCCCCTCCCTTTACTGGCTTGCTCCCCCAAACCCAGGACATGACTCCAAGCTTCTGGAGTTTTATTCTCCATCAGAGGCAGTTGTTAACCTTCTTCAGACACAATTTCCACATTAGCAGCATGTGCCTCCTCCGCACCTCCACAAACCTGAAAATCTAACCTCTTATCAGATTCCACCAAATAGTTGTTTCTGACCATTGGGTGGTCATTCTCCATTGAAAAACCAATGAGTTCCTACCCCTTGTTGCCAACCCGTTGAACCACCAAAGCCTCCTCCCCAACCATAACAGATTCAATTTCCAAACCAGCAACCGGCTGACTCTCTGGAGCCTCCTCACCATCATCCCCTCATGGAATACCCTCCTCCTCTAGACCCTCAGCCATCAAACCATCAGACAGACCACCGAACCTGTTACTCAAGGAAAGAAAAGGAGGAGCTGAAGGATACAACCCTCTCGACTCCTTCAGATCAGCCGAAAAAAACACATCCCCTGCAATCAAAACCCTCCCATCTGCAACCTTCCCTCCACCCTCACTAACCAAAGAGCCAGAGGACTCTCCAACCTTCTGCCTTAACCTGGGTAAATTCTCAGCAACCTTTAGGATAGACTTATTCTTTCCACTCGAAGCTATGGAAACAAGAATGCTCTCAAAGGAGACCTTACGAGACCCACCTACCTTACCATCCAAACCCAGACCAGACACACCAGGGCACCTCCCTTTGGCATCAGACCCTGGTGACCTCAGAACAGGACCTAAGTCTCGGCCTGTCTCCAAACGATTGTCACCAGTCATGCTCACAGGAGCGGCTAGCCCTTTGAGATGGTTCTCCCTCAACCGTGGAGGATGACCATTTCGACACACCTCAGAAGAATGTCCCAGCCTCTTGCATGAATTACAAAACTCAGTCCAATCTTCATAAACAACTCGTTGTCTATAATGGTACTCTTCGCTAATCATAATCCAAACAAAATCAAACGGTCTGTGAGAAACATCAATTTCAACACACACCCGTGGATTCACTGGGTGGCATACCACCTTGGTACGACAAATAGAACAAAGAAATCATCCAACCATATTACCCAGTAATCTAATAATATAATGGTTTTGAAACGGAAAACGAAGTTTAGGGAATCATACCCAGACTGCGATGGAAGGAGGGTCTCAGTTCATATACAGGTCGAAGGACCAACAGAGGAGCAGAAATCGAAATCCCTTGTAGTAGCAAGGAGACTTCGACCACGCTTGAATGAGATCTGCCTCTATCTCAAAATGAATCATGATTTGTTTACTGTCAGGAAATCCGACCACCGATCATTCCTGGAGATCCCAAGAACCGAAAACGAATCGATCAAAGTCATCCACAGAAGGCCTCTTGTTCTTTAACCAAGCCACAAGCGTGATATTCAACAAGATAGAAGAATATGTAAACTCTAAAGTATAAAGATGAAGATTTGGCACCCCGTCGACCAGCTCAGGGACCTTAGGGTTTATAGAGACATTCGGGAAAGGAGGGAGAAACTCTGGATTGGAGAACGGATGAAAGATCCTTGCTCTCCTATGGGACGGTGATTCCCCCTCCCCCACCGCGGGGGGAGGGTCCAGTGAGGAGGCCACCGTCGTCACCTACAGGGAAGAGGCATCGAAGGATCGAGAGCGCCGTCCATGAAAAATTGACACTATTTATTATTTATCAGTATAATGTAATATTAAATTATTTAAAAATAATAAAACATTTTAAAAAATATATATAATAATTATTATATGGTAAATAAGGTTCGAAATTATTCATTTATGGTCTAATTGACATCAAATAAGTAAATATTTCACCCTTTTAAAATTAAAATATTTGTTACCTTTGTTAAAATTAAATAGAATAACTAAGTGTTAAATTAAAATGATATGTTTTAAATGTAAAAAAACTTGTCTAAAAATTATTGGTTTATAATATTACAACCAAATGTCATCTCATATTTTGGAGATTATATAAGTTCCCCTCACTTCAATTATAAAAGGGTACCTCCTCCCTCACTTATTCACTTCATTTTGAACCTTAATTCTCAGACATACCCCTATAAATTTTCATTATAAACTTTACTAGTCACATTATAGATGTTATGGGATTCTCCAAAGACCAACTCTAGTGCTTTAAAAAGATATCTATAGGGAGCTCTTTGAAGAAGAAGTAATATTCTATACCGATTATTTCAAACTTATTTATTCATCAACTTCATATTAATGATTTGTTTCCATTATAAAGTAATAAATCCAATATAAATTATATACTAAGTTGTTATTATATTTATTTAACAACCATATTCCACCTTCTATCCATCCTATGAAAAATGAAATCACCATGTGTGCGTACGTATGGATTACCATCTCCACATCATAGTGTAATATTTTTTTGACCACCACCTTACATGGATGGGTATAACGATGGAAATAATAAATATATGTAATTATTATAACATGATATGTATTAAGAAAAAAAAATATTCCATCCACTTATATACCATTTCACACTTATGAGAATGATATAGTCGCTCGTGCGTACGTACAACCTATCATCTCCATGATGCGATACGATTAATTCTATATGATATCCATTAAATCATGATTATATAAATTTATTTAATGAATAAATATGATATATATTATGTTAATATCATTTTTAATGATATAACTATGATCTAATAAGGAGAATTAGAACTTATTCGACAAAACATGCATAAGAAAATAAAGCTATTAATACCTGAATAGTGAGTAATAATGAAATGTTATTAACAAACAAATGATAATATGATCATATATGATACCATAAAAATGACTATGATTATGGAATAAGTTAATTAAATTATTTAAATAATTATATATAAGGTTAAAATATATATAAATAATATCAGACTTAAGGTAAGAGATTATTTTGTCTCACTTTTATTTCTGTGGGACATATGTCGTATACACCACATATTTCTTTTTTGTGATGTGTATGATGTGCATGAATGTTTTTATGATTCTTATTGTGAAGGTTATAATATTTACATGTGCATATAATTTTATTCATTTAATGAGTCATATGATTCAACTCATTATAAATTGGTAACAGATAATTTTGTAATCTCATTATTATCTAAGATTATATATATATAAGTATTTAATGGGGTATATTTATCATCCATGTCCATGTTTCATAAATATGTATTCCAAAATATTATTTATATCCTTATAAAATTTTTGAAAGTAAATTTTACCCATTGGATAATCTTTATTAAATGGTATAAAAGGAATATTTTTTCATTTTTGATACGAGGTACTTTTTGACTTTCTGACAAAAGTACGAGAAAAATGTTTTCTTTTAACTTATAAAATAAGAACTAATTTTTATGTTTTCATGAAAAATTATTTCCATGAAAGTTAATTTACAATATTTAAAGATTAATTACAAATAAATTCTTTTCTTTTAAAATTATTTGTAATTTTGAGAAAGGAAAATGTTTTTGAAGAAGAAAGGATATTTTTCTCAAGAATTAATTTCAAGTGTTATATCAAAATTATTTTCTATATAAGATGGAATTATTTAACAGGTTTATGTTTTAAGAATACTATACCTATTTTTCATATGGTTTTATTGTGTTTATGATGAAATTCTATTTATGAAATCTATTTTTTACGTGGATTATGTTATGGTGGAATGATGTTTAAAGGAACCCATTTTATTCCTTGGGTTATGTTGAATGATTTGTGTTTTTGTGGAACATGTAATAATGATTTAATTATTAGATGGATGGGACCTATACATACCTCTAATTAATTGGGTAAATATTTATATTTCATGCAATATATAGAGATAGAACATGAAATGATCTCAGTTCAGTAATACAAGGCTAGAATGAGGAGTGAGCTCAGTTCAGTAATAGACTTTGTCCGCTATGATGGTCTTGAAATTGATACTTTAATAATATGAAATTATTTTATATGCTTATGTGTATGCCACAAAATTTCATGTCTTATGTTATGAATTTTGGGATTATATTAATTGATTTTGATGAACTTTTATGATTTATCCCATGAAATGATATCATCCTCTTTCATATGCAGGATAAGATTTTCAAATGTTATGTTCTTATGTACTATTATTATGATATTATTGATATATCCCTTATTTATCCTTACTGAGCATCTTAGATCACCCTTTCTTATGTTTCTTTTCCACAGGTCAGGAAGAAGGGTATCAAGTAAGATATGTCTAAAAGGGGTTTAGTTAGATAGAAATAAGCTAGAGATAGTATAGATTTATTATGAACTAGTTGTTTATATTTCCCAGTTTCTAAATACACTAAACCTATATAGTCATAGTGTGGTTTTGTTATGTTTTATAATGAATATTATTCAATTTTGAAGTATTATCTATACATGTATAGTATGGTCCATTATATTCCTCATATGTGATTTAAATTCGAAAAAATTTACTCTATATTTGTAATCATCATACTTTATACTATATAATAAGTTCAATTTAATATTTGATGATAATTATTATTAAAAAAGAAAAAATTATTTACTTTTGATAAAGTAAAAATAAGTTTACTGGGGGTTAAACTAAAAAGATAAGGGTTAAAAATGGACCAAAACTTGTGTAATTACTATTTTATGGTAATATTTTTACATTATATCTTATAAGGTTTTAAAATAGTCTATTTTTTATCATTGTTTCATAATAAAATCATGGGTGTAATTATTTATTTTCAAATATTCCAAGCGTATCCTCTCCCCCACTTATAAAAGGCCACCCATCTTTTATCCTTTACACACTTCTAAAACTCATTGTTTCAACCAATACTTTCCAAAATAACTACCCTAATTCCCTCACCTCATACTTTAATCCTTTATTTTGTCATAAATCTAGCATATGAAGGTTTTGGTGCAAACTAAAAGAAGTTGTTATAAGAAGTGGTAACGTTCTTAAACAAGCATCTTATTTTATTTCTTCTTCCACCTACTTATAAAAAATATTATATAATAAAATAAGTTTATTTCATATACTGATATGTTTTTATTATAAGGGAATGAACTAAAACCATCTCCTCCTCCCTCAAATGGGAAACAAAATCATTGATCGTGTGTATAGAGGACTACCTCCTCACAAACCGATTCTAATGGATGGATATAATGATATATATAATGTTTATATATGATATATATGATATAATTATACCTATGTAATTATAATATCATATAAAACTTCTTACTCTATATTCCTTAGAGAATATAATAACTTCTTACTCTACATTCTTGAATGATATATATAATGTTTATATATATGATATATATGATATATATTAAATTACATTGATTCTGTAAAACTATTACACAATCCACTTCATTACCCTTTCACCCATTAAGGAAATGATAACACTGCTCATGCATATGGACGACATACCATCTCTACAAAGTGATGTGATTCATGATCTATATTAAAAATTAAATAATGATTATAAATATGTATATACTGAAAAAATTATAATTATAATATTAATATAATTCTGGATATTATCTAACTATATCCTATATTTTGGATCTATAACTTTTATGATAAAACACGCATGAGAAAATAAGGTAATTAACACCCAAAAGAATAGTGATTATGAACAAATGAGTAATAATATGTTATAAAAGGACAATATATGATATTATAAATATTAATATGGTTTTATATAAGTTAATAAAAAATTTCAAACCACTATAAAAGTTGTTAAATAGCGTTCAACTAAATGGAAGTGTGAGGTAAGGGGTTTCCTAACTCAATTTCCATTCATTGGGTTATACAACTACTTCATTGATTATATTATGAAAAAAATATATGTTAAATGACTTTTGATTGGTTTATGTTTCTTTTAAACTTTTATTTTTTTATATACATTTGTTACACATAATCCCCAAATTGATTAACTCTCACCTCAATGATATGAACTTTGTAAGGGCTTCATCTTAAACTTTCTTATTTGAAACACATGTTATTTTATACACCTAATTTATTTTTAATGGTGTATATAATGAACCCTTACATACTATATCATGAATCCTTCATACATAATTATCTTTTAAGTCAGAATTCATCTACTTCATTCATGGTAAGTTATGATTCAAAATATTACAAAGTGGTAAGGGTTTATATTTAAATCTCATTTTAATAAGGATTAATTATGCTTGAATTTAAATTGAAGGAAATTATTTGATCATTGTATAATAAACCCAATTAATTTACTTCCCCTATAGATATTCATTAAATTTTTAAGTAATAGTACTAGTTTACTCTATTTTTTACGTAAAAATTCTGATTAAATATTTTTAAGAAAATCCAAATTCATTTCTATTTTCGGTCGAATACCCCTTCATCATCCAAATACATGTTTTCTAAAAATGTTTTAAAAAATATTTTACTATGAATTTTTAAATACATTTTACCATTAATTTTATTTTTAATTTTTAAGACTAATATTCCTATCATTTTCCAAATAAGTATTTTTTTACTTTTCTCATAAAAATGTGGGAGGAATATTTGTTATTTAACATATTCAACACGAATGGAAATATTCCACCATCATGACCACTAAGTGTTTTAAAGATTCCTTTTTAAGTTTCAAAATTTATTTTAAAAAAATGTTTTCATTAATGATTCATAAGGTTTTAGATTTGAAATAATTATTTTCAAAATATAAAGGATGTTTTTCTCAAGATATGTTCAAAATTATTTTTCAAAATTATTTTCCATCTAAGATGACATGCTTTGATATTACTCAAGATGAAAATATTATTTTTATGAAGAATGATTATAATTTTTTTAAATTATTTTCATTAATGAAAATAGCCTTTAATGTTATGGATTAATTTTAAATTATATATATATGTCATATATGTACCTAGTTTATTCTCCCTTCCTTTTATGGGGTAATACAAGCCTTGTGATCATTTATAAAATTCCTTAATTATGAAATTTCCTTCGAATATTATATAAAGAAAAGATTATGAAACCCATTTTTTCCAAATGGGTATTTTTTATGTTATACATTAGGAATGATTTACTTTATGTGGAACACATATATCGTGAACAAGTTATGATGGGTGCACCAAGATAGAGCTCCATTGTATTGGGTAAAGCTTTAGTCTCATGAGATGCCACATAAAGGGTCAGGGAGTCAAACTAATCCATTATGTTAGTTTTTACACTATGTGATTTTGTTTAGGTAGTTATCCCTGACTTATGTTTAGGTTATGTTTTGTGTTTATACTATGTTTCCTATGATACCATGATCTATTGAAACCATTTTATTTATGTTATGATTCTATGTGATTAATCACAAGACTTATCTTTATGATATCATGTTATACTTTTGAATCACACGTTATGTTTCATTATCTTGTTTATTACATTACTAGGATTGTTAGATCACACCTTTTTTATATGTATTCCCCAGGTTATCCCATGCAGTTTAGGATATAGAAAGTATTTAAGATCTCATTATAGAGAATAAAATTAAATGTTTTATTCCTTTTTAGTCTCACTTTGATGTTTTATGAACCAAGTCATCCAAAGACACTAGGAATTTATGATCCTTCTATCATATTAATAGATTATCATGTTTAAGAATCATGTAATAATATGAGTAATATTATTGGGACCTCATAAGTTTCACATTTATGAGGCGAAACATGAAATGTCTATTTTTTAGAACAATGACCCATTTTATAAACAAGTGAAACCTTAAGGTAAAATCACAAGGCCACCTACCTCATTCTTAGGAAAAATAAATCATCAATTATTATGATTTAATTAGATCCATATTGAGAGATAATGGATGAATAAAAAAATGTATTGAAAATAGGGTGTATTAGCTTACGTTGAAATAACATTCAATAAAGAATGATAAACCAAGAAATTAAGGAAGATGAATCATAGACTTACTATTGGTTATATAAGATGAAAAATGGTGACCAATTCGAAGCTTGCATGTAGGTGATCCCACCATGCCTAGAGGAGAGGAGATTCTCTCCGTTCATGAGAGGGAGATACTTCTCAAATAGTAAGGATAAATGAGGATTTAAGGTTTAAAAAAAATAAGATTATAGAGGAAATTTCACCCCTTTAATTAGAAACATGGTTTGGATTTATGGTTTTCCAAATCGTGTGCCAACCATGTGATAACACTTCTTCAAGGTGGAACCCACCTTGCACGGGTTTCAAATGGTTTAGAAAACCGTGCCTACACTATATAGATTGGATCTAAAATTTTCTCCAGATTCTTCACATGGTTGTGTGGCCTCAAGTGAATGGTTTTACAAATCCTGTGACACCATCCAGATCCCTCATGATTGAGGGTCATTGTCATCTCTAATCATGCGCTAACAATGAACCTCCTTTTTTCTTTCCAAAAACAAGGATTTCAAAGCCCGATTCTCCTGAAACTCAACCGAACACCCAAGAAACCTATAAATCCTTAAATCTCATATAAAAAAACAATTTCAAGTGCTTCAATTCTCATAATTTCATTCCAAATTAAAAATTATGTTTTTTCTCATCTAAAAAATTAAAATTTCAAACTCCATTGAAAATTGCATACTGTTCAAAACATGGGATCTTATAGTCTCCACCCTTTATAAATGTTACTTTCATCCAATAGAGTAAATAATCAACATCTAATACTTGAAAACTAACTTATGTTAAATAATTACCATCTTTGAATGTTTCAATGATAATATCATGAATATATTGTTGTAAATGGATCGACACATTACTTTATAATCATAGGAAACTATGTGGAAGATATGGTTATGGACATGAAGTCAATATCTCATATTTTCTATCTATCATACACTATGATGGATACTAGTTATATTCTATGTGGGGTGGGGTAGTGATAAATCAATGGTTATTAAAACACAAAATCTCAAACCATATTATTCATATTGAATTAGTGGTTACCATTGATGGGTTTTAGGGGATTATCACATGATCTTTGGCAGTGGAAACAACCCATTTAATGGATTGATTTATCTTCAAAGATGAAACATGTAAAGAAAAAATCGAAGAACTAAAATGTACTTGTAACATGATAAAACAACATCCAACTTAGCCAATCTATATTTTTGTTTTTTCAAATGAAACTTTCAAGGGGTAAGTGTGAACCCTTAAAAACCACCAGATTCAAGATTCAAATCAAACAACACTCCTCATCCAAGTTTACCGCCATTCAAAACCACATAATTAAAATTCCAAAAACCATTACACATATTGTCACGTTCCAGCCTCGAAACCAACATTTCCATCATCACTGACACCACTGTCCGCGTCGTCTTCCCACTCAATGTCATCGTTACACTGGAATCGTCACTGCCGACGATCAGAGCACCAACCCAAAATGCCGGTGGAAACCATAAAAAAATGAAAGTCTCTCGCGTGCCCTAACAGACGTTCATTGTATCCACAACGCTGGTGAGAACAGAAAAACAATGGATCCAAAATACAGAAATCAAAAGGCAAAAAAACATCCAAAGACAGACATGAAACCCATAGGGCACGAGCCATGTCACACACATCAAGGGAAGGAGACGGTTTCAGACCAATACACCCACATTAAGAACCCAATCACCATGAGACCATCACCGGATGTCGGAATTGAAGCAAGGACCCCACCTCCATCCCATCCCCAACCAGCCATAGACACTGGAGGGTTGAGGAGCCACATCGGAGTCCGAATCGCACACAGGAAGCGGAAAGGAGGAGCGAGGATCCTCCCACGAGTGATGACACACAAATTCAAAAGACCATCGAACATCAAACCAAAAAGAAAATTCCCCTAACTACAAACACCTCCGGATCTGAACCTTCAAGGAGGAATAAGAAATCCCGTCGTCACCTTTGGAACCACACCCAACAACCAGCTCTGCCCAGCACACCCTTAGCCGAGTCAGACGCGAAGCAGCCACCTTCACCGCAGCATGGATCCGAACCTTGAACCCTCACCGCACCTCCATGCGAAGGCCTGAAAACGACAAGGTATGCCAAGATCGAGCCCAAAAAGTCGCATCAAGAGAGACTGCACGCTAAAATCACGCTGAACTGAAGAAGAGAGGAGATGAGCCCGGCCGATCCGCCATAGAGAAGGAAAGGTGGCGGTGGGGGAGAAACCCTATCGTAGAGCCCTTTATGATTATCACTGAAGTAAAAAAACAAGTTTTCCTTCCTCTATAGAAAATACACTAGCCCTTTAATCCTAATTCGTAAATTAAGGATCCCTATATACATGAAGGGGTGTTAGTTCTTTTACTTTATCATGATAAACATTGTACAAGAAAAAGTGAGTATTTTCTAAGGATTTATATGCATCGGGTAACCCAAAAAGATGTGATATCATCCCATTATATATCCATCCAGAAACTCTTCATTGAATGAAGAGCATTGACCATATTGTGAGTATCGAGTTCCATCTCATGGCACCCGCACATTACATGTCATTGGGGTTCTATTCATTTAATACTTTAATGAATGTTGCACTATAATTTTAATGGTAAATTTCATGGATTTATAACCAAAAAACTGTGTAGGATATAGAACCCATGTGAACAAATTTTCATACAATTAATATCATAATTCCCATCATAATATATGAAATAGGTAAAGGAATAATCTTATTCTTTATGGTACTGACATATTATATGGTATGATATGTTTCTCATGCATATAATCCCATATTATTCTAATGATCCATAAAACATGAATCAATTTTTTTAGTTCACAACCATAAATATCCCACTCATACTAAAAATACCATAAGTACTTAATTCTAAAATCTTAAAAACTATTATGAATCCATCCAAAAAAATTTATGATATGATTTATAAAACTCTGTTAATTTTGGAATAAAAACTTTATTTAGAAGTTATTCCTTATCCAAAAAGAAAAATACATGACCCTATCAGACTTAGTAGTGATTAAAAAAATATGAAATATCTATTTCATATAAGTAAGATGAGAATGGCCTATAGGAAAAAATTATTTCTACTCAATCTACTAAGGGGTGTCATGTGATCTCTTTAAAATATACTCTTACATAATCAAACATGTACACCACAAGATGTATCATATAAATCATATATATACCTATATAATCTTTTTTAACATGACATTGAGTGACCACTAGACATGGATCAATATAAATCTAGAATCAACTATCTCATCTTTTAACGATTCTATAAAAAATATTGACTTGGTTAATGAATACATCACATGTCTTTTATCTAGAGGATGAGTTAATCACATTACCTTTATACAAGTATATGGGAACATTACATGGGCCTCAAAAAATCATTACCATGAATTTCTATAGTCCAATTCAATCCAGAACTATATGAATTTTCTCATTATGTGAGTAGAAAAATCATATATTGGTTATGATCCAACTGATGACCTGATCAACAACATACCCAAAAACCCCCAATTAGCTAAGTCATAATAAATTTTCTAAGAAATGTATCAAATTATGAAGGTTATCATGCTAGGTATTTTTCCAACCACAGGTAAAAAAGATTTATTATAACCATACACTCCCAATTATATCAATGACTGTATGAAATTCCAAGAGATATAGTTAGAAGTTCAGTCCAAATAATAAGCCTCCACTCATTATCTTATGAGTTTACTACTCAGGTTAATCTTAACATATCATCAAAACACATACTAATCCATGACGATCAATGATTAGGGATAACTCAAAGACATACTTTGAGGGGATATCATCATTCCAATGTTCATGTAAATTAAATTGCAACACACATGAATGAATTATAAATGAATATTAAATTTTATTATAATAACATTATACATTATGAAACTATTACACAAATATCTTAAGTATCATATACTAATATACATTACATGACCCTTAAGCTTCATTTTTTAGATGGTTTAAGTAAAGGATCCACTATATTTTCATCCATTTCTGCACAATAGATCCTAAAATCTACCATCTCAATAATCTATTGTATGAGATGGTATTTTAAAAGGATATGTTTGGTACATTGGTAATATTGGAGTTTATTTTATCAAGTGATATCTCTATTGTTATTATAGTAATGGTCAATTAGTCTCTTAATGGTATGAACCAAATTATATTAATGTATAATCTAGGTGACTCCCACCTCATGTGGATGCTCTCCATCCGACGATTCCCTAGTAGTGATGGATGCAGATCTGATCCCCCCTCCCCATAAGATGGGGGGGGGGGATCTTCCTCTACCTTCTTTGGAATCTCAGACAAGGCCATTCCTCCCTTTATCTTACCCAGATTTCCTTATGGAATACCTAACTATCTCTATTTTCTTGAAGGTTCTAGATATACATGAAAGCTCGCCTCAACTTGATATTTTGACTTCAGAGTTATCAAAAGCATTAGGGCTACTGAATCTGACCTTGGTGGCTCAGTTCAGATAGATTCATCCTCCAATTAAAACTTTTTATAGGTTCATTTTTTTCTTGGGGATTTCATGATTGGGAGACCGTGGGGTTTCTAGATAAACAGAACATCATGATTCATTTTTATTTAGAGAAAAAATTGATTATATCTTGGTCTAGATCCCCCCAAACATGAAATGGGTTCTAGTTCTTCTAATTTCGATGGATCTATGATTTTCACATGAAATGGGATACCCCTACTTTGGTGATGTGGGTAAGTTCCCTAGAACTCATACTACCCTTCAAAAACCCCGTTATTCTCCATATGCTTGGTAATATTTTAGGATGTACCGGTGTTCTGATAGTAGAACTAAGTCCATATGTTATCCAATATCTCTGTGTATTTTTTGTTGAGGTGGATGTTTCTAAACCGATGGTGGAGTGGGTGTGGATTTCATTTGTGGTGGAATTATACTGTAAACAAGTTGTGATTTTTGAGTCATGGATAGACTACTGCTCATCTTGCAAACATCTGGGTCACCTAGGTTCTTCTTTCTGTAGTGCTTACAAGGATCGATATGGGGTTACTGTCTTGATAAATCACAAGGAGTTAGGGAATTATATTTTCAATGCTCCTACAATTATTCAACTAGGTAATAAGGATACAAAAAATATTGAATCTATTCATAAATAGGAAATACCACTATATCTAGATCTGAAGGTGGTGAACATTTCTAATCAGTTGAAATATAGTTTGTCTAGTAATTCGTCAATTTTGCAGGCCATGTCTAAGCTAGAGGGGACTGAGGGGGTGTGTGAAATATAATTTCTAGAACCTAATACCATATTACCTAATACTTATTCATATTAATAGGTTGATCATATTGGAGACCTATTAACATAAGAATTGGTGATGTAGCAGACTAGAGAAAGAGTCCTTGAGAATTCTTCACAAATAACTCTAGATATACAAGGGGGTGAGTGAACACAAGGAGCAAGCCACATCCTAAAAGGAACATGCTGACTATTAATATTAGTAACTACTTTGAAGGTCTCGAAGCCAAAGGCTTGGATTAGGATCTAAGGGACTCTGAACATTAAGTATACCCCACTGAAGATCAAGGATTAGACGAGGCTTAGATAAAAGAGGATACTTCTATCAACTGTTTAGTTGTCAGTATAGTTGAAATGTATGGTATGGAACTTCATATTCCAAGTAGAAAGAAAGGTAATAAGAGATACATAGAAGTGGGGAGTTTTATCATGCACAAGGGGAAATCTAAGGGGTGAAAAAATTACTCTCACATTATTAAATTAATAGAGACATGGTATGCAAAAAAGGATTGGTCCAATAAATTAGATTGTGAAAACTCTAAAAAAGTATAGGGATAGAGGAAGAGTTTGAGTCATCAGGGTGAAAACTATATGGATGAATTTAGAGACTTAAAGGATCCTGATTAGGCCAGTGGTATGGTTGATACTATGTTGCAGCTATAGGAAGATCCTATGGCTGTAGATGCAATTTTAAATGATGCCAACATTGTTATGTCCAAACCCACTAAGGAGGTTTTGGATGTCCAGTAGTTGGAGGCAAGTAAGGAGGATGGGATAATGAAAACTCATTGGTACTTATTATCCACTATGAGGAAGAAATGGATGATGAGTTTATCTACATTAAATCCTCTCATGTGGAGGCTGATAGGATGATTGAGAGATTGATTCTTGTGGATACAAACAAAGATAAGTGTGTGTGTATAAATAGGAAATATCATATTATGAAAATAGGCTTCAAAAAAAAAAGATAAAAGTGGAGGAGTACATTCATACATGGTAAAATATGGCTTATCATTTTGAAGAACTCCTCAAGGATGATCCGGATCTGAAGGTACACACCCTTCACTGGAAATTATTTAGAGATAATTATTCTAATAATCTAAAACTCAAATTCAATTATTTTGTTATTTTTTTGGTGTTTAATTGTCTATACATGAACCTACGAGCTTTCCCACTTTTTCCTTAAAAGTTATTCTTAATAAAAAATTTAATTTTAAGTAAATAATGGTAGGAACTAACTTTAGTTCAAAGATGAACTTCTTTATCCAAACTTCTTCCTTTGCAACATCTGATGCAATGATTTACTCCACATATGTTGTCATGTAGGATATAGTGGATTGTTTGAAACTATCCCAACTGGTCTCTCCACTATTTATAATGAAAACCATATTGAGGTTTCATATCATATCTATCAGATTGAGAACTTAAATTTTTTAACCCTCTACAAGAAGTTCATCATATCCTCTAATGATCAAGAACATATCCTTAGTCCTCAAGTACATAAGAAAGTTTTTTACAACAATCTAGAGACTCTCACTAGAATTGAACAGACATCTATAAGTAATTATTAGAGAATAGATGATATCAGGTAAAGTACACAATATGACATACATGATAGAACCTATAGTGGACACATATGGAATTATATCCTTCCTTTCTAAATATTTAAAACAATCCAAAATCTTCTTAAGATTTGTTCTATGTAACACTGGTAATGAACCCTTATTGGAGTTATCTATTCCAAATCTCTTTATCACTTTACCAATTTATGTATCTTGAATGAGTCCAAACAGCCTCTTAGATCTATCTCTATCGATCTTCATTCCTAGTATGTAGGATTCTTAACCTATTTATTTCATTTATAAGCACTTAAAAATCAACATTGTAGCATCCCACCCTGAGTACCACTGAACTGGGCCCTGCGATGGTGGGCTACAAGACCTCAAGCACATCTCCCCAAATTCCAGAGGCTTCTCACTAGCAACGAGGACCTTGGGTAAGTCTATGGGGGAGACTATTCCCTCATAGGATAAGGTATAACACAATGGAAAACAATATATGTTACAAGTAACAGAATCATAGAGAAAAATCAGACAACAGAAGAAGTGTATAAATTAACCAATAGAATAAACAATAACTATGAAAGATGAATAATCATAATAGATACCATGATGATGTCAATGTATGATGCCAAATGTAAATAAAATTTTAAGGGTATGGGGTAAAACATAGAATGAATACTAAAAAAACTATCAAAATTCCAAATAGAAACTGCGACATGGCATCTTAATCAAGACTCAATCCTCTTCCCCCAAGCTCCAACCGAAAGAGAAAAGAAATCAAACATCTGAAGCAACACACTTACCTGAATCCATAACTGTGAACATAAAGTCTAATTCTGTACCAAATGACTCCCGAGTTTAGAGTGAGATATAATCTTAGTATGTCATCACCCATAGTGTCTAAAAATTTCCATTTTGT
Source organism: Viscum album (assembly GCA_963277665.1). Lineage (NCBI taxonomy): Eukaryota > Viridiplantae > Streptophyta > Magnoliopsida > Santalales > Viscaceae > Viscum > Viscum album. Next base: position 954,770,744 of record OY728145.1, read on the forward strand.
GCTGTAGACAAATATTAGTGCACCATATATATAATAAATATAGGGAAATTAAATAAATGAAAAGAATAACTATAACTTGGTCTAATTTCCTAAGAGGAAACCCATCCCATAACACCTGCTTTGGCCTAATCCAAAATTATGAATGAGATAACTAGTAAAGAATAGTATATATATATAGCATGGCCTAAGTAATATGACCAACCAAAGAAAAGGGAATACCCCCAAGCTTGTGCTTTGTCTTGGGAGTATAATCCATATGTCAAAACTAGGAACACTAAAGGTGCAAGGGAAGTATAAAAAATCATATGTAAACTCTTTGTAGTATCAATAAAAAAGAATCTCATGCATTTATATCAAAACTAACAATTTTAGTGGTGGAGTCTGAGCCCATCCAAAAGGTATCACTACAATACATCCAATCAATGATATCCAATTCCACAAGCCCATGCAAGGAGATAATTTTTAAATTAGAAGTATCAATAATGGATGGTAACTATAGGTTTATCCCAGGTATCACACGTAAGGGACCGAGTATCAGACGAGCCTTGGCATAAGCATTTTTCTAACAGATCCGTCTTCGGTTTCCCCTTAGGTAACCGATGTCACCATGACCTGATTTTATTTAAAAAAACAAGAGAGGAATATATATATATATATCAAAGAGACACATTATTGTTTCTAGCCATAAAATTAACCATTTAATTCCACACTTACCAATTGTTCAATCCCATTAGTCACGACTAATAATATTAACACAATAATAAACAGAATTGGCATTTATCAGTGAAAGTAGAGGCAATGTCATTTAATAATGGAAAAACCCGACAAGACTTATAAAAACAATTATTTAGGAAAAAAAATAAAGGAAAAACAAATTCATGGTTTATGACTCATCCTAATTAACTTATTTAATTTAAAACTTGAACCCAAATTATTGAACATATGCACACAATTAATAATTTATAGACTCAAGGCCATAGGTAAAATATGCCAATTATGTTTACGCACCCAATGGGGTGTCCAATGATATTAAAAAAACCTAATAAGAGGGGTTTCCTTAAAAAAAGTTCAGAAAGATCAAGGAAAACAATTTAATTAAATTAATATGCATTATCAGGTATTTGGCGGTAGGAACCGATGAGCGACACGATGATGCGAATTGAACGAATCAACAAAATGATTCAAAAGAATAAATATGATCAACCTCATATTTTTAGTATATCCCATTCCCCATAGAAACCATTGATTTGACCTAAAAGGGAATAGATTAGAGGTTTTAAGAAAAACCCCAATTTCAGGTAAAATTCTTCTGCGGCAGATTGTGTGATGAAGAGTGGATAGATTTCAATGATTCTTCATAAGGAAGGTTAAAATTACTAAGAGATTCACCACACTTACCATAGTTTTGAAAACATAGAAGAGATGGAGGTACAACAGGCTTCTGAAATGTAGGAGGGGGGAGACGCACCACCTGGAAAGGGGGTGCAATGCACATAGGGAGAGAGAGAGAGAAGAGAGGAAAGAAAAAAAAGAAAAGGAAAAAAATATTGGATAGAGAGAAAAAGATAAGAAAGAAAAGTAAAAAAATAAAATAAAATAAAATAATAAAAATAAAAAGGGGAAGATAAAAGAAAAATAATATTAATAATTAGTTAGGCCCATTTTTAATTATTTTCTTTTTTCTCCTGACTTCTCTTTATTTTATTATTTATTTTTCTTTTATTTTCATTTCATTAAATTTATTTTTATTCATTTTTATAATTTTAATTATTTTTAACCCGAAACATTGCACAAGGTCATGATGAATTATTTCTCATAATCCCATGCAACCATTAAAAAATATTAATTACTACTCAGGACCTACAACAGACGGTGTAGACTTCCATCTTGGGTCACTTTTAGGAATTGTGCATAATTTTTTTCTAAAAATTAAGTGGTCCATACCTTGTTTAAATTCAAGATGATAAAACCTCACTTACTTAATAAAACTCATCCCCAAGTCGCCCTTTTGAGGGTAGGGGAATGTCCCCTAAGAAAAGTTCCAACCACTAGGCACACATATTAGTCTCCTGCTCCCAAGTATCATCTTGAAAGCATATGTGTTGCCATAGAACCCAGACCAGTGGAACATAACTTTCTTAGAGAACCTTTATAGTATGATTGATGATAAAAATCAGATTCTCCTCAAAGGATGCATCTGCTTCAAGATCAATGTCATCGGGACTAAATGAATGAGATGATTCTAGATTATACTTTCGAAGTTGAGAGATGTGGAACACATCATGCATGGAATGATACCTCTAAGTTAACAAAAACTGATAGCCCACCTACCCCACTCTCTCCACTATCTTGAATGAACTGACATATCTTGATGATAACTTTCTTTTTCTCCTAATTCACTTATGTCCCAACCTCGATGAAACACGCCAGAATACCTGATGCCCCACATCAATCTCTAGGGAACTATGGAAACTATCAGTATATAAATTTTGTTTGGACTGAGCTATATCCATACAATTCCGAATCAACTGAACATGCTCAGAAGACTCTTGAATGAGATGAGGACCCAGAAGAGCTACCTCTCCAGCTTCGAGCCAACATAGAGGTTAATGGAATGGTCTATCATATAGGGACTCATATCGATCCATTTTAATTGTTTCCTTAAATATATTATTATAAGAAAAACCAACAAAAGGAATATGTTTCTCACAAGAACCACCAAAATCAAAGATACATGCCCACAGCGTATCCTCAAAAACCTGAATGGTTCACTTAGACTTCCCATCTATCTGCGGGTGATATGTGCTACTCAAAAGAACCTATGAACCCAGTGCCTTAGGAAAAACTTTCCAGAATCGTGATGTGAAATGAGCACGTTGGTCCGACATTATAGAATAGGGCATGACATGAAGTCGAAATATCTCCCAAATATAAAGCCTCCCTAACTCATTAATAGATAAGGTATCCCAGATAGGTAGGAAATTCATGGCTTTGGTCAACCTATCAATGATAACCCATAATGCCTCGTTGCCTTAAGGAGATCTTAAGAAAGCAATGAAATCCATGGTGAAGTCATTCCATTTTCCACTCAGGAATGAAAAGAGCCTATAAAAGCCTAGCTGGTCATTGGTTCCCTTTTTCCACCTACTAATAGGTAGAACACCGAGTAATGAAACCCGCTATTTACTTCCTCATATATAGACACCATTACTAGAGATTCATATATTTATACATCTTGGTATGTTTAGGATGAACTTCCCAAATAGAGGCATGATATTCCCTCCTCATCTCTTCCCAAATATTAGAAGGGACCTATAGACATCCATAATAGAGCATAGTTTCACTACTATCAATAACCTAAACAGGGGATACGTTCTTTCCTATGATGATTTCCCTCAAAATTAGACTCTCTAGATCAGATAACTCTTGCACGTGGACTCACTCCAGCAGAGATGACATCATTTCAAGAGTTGCTAGAACTAGTTGTTCATTCTGTTCTTGAACCACCATATGTATCTTAGAAAACAAATCCATCATCTACCACTCACTACTACATTCGAGGATGGTTTGTGTCTATGTCTTGTGACTCATGGTATCAACAATTTCATTACCCTTATGGAGGGGGGGGGGGGGGGTATAAGCACGCTCAAAGTTCAATGATGTAGGTATTCGACCCACCTGCACTGCCTCAAATTTAAGTCTTACTATTTGGAGATATGTTTCAAGCTTTTATAGTCCGTGTAAATGATGAAACATTCCCCCCAAAAGTAGCGTCTCCAATAGTATAGAGTATGAACCATAAATTGTAATTCAAGATCATGCATAGGATAGTTCCTCTCATGAGGCATCAGCTGGTGGAATCCATAATCCATGACCTGATCACTCTACACCAAGACTGCACCCAACCTTCCTCCTAAAGCATAACAATAAATATTATAACTTCTTCTTGATTCAGGAAGAATAAGGATTAGAGCTGTTGTGAGTCTTCCATTTAACTACTGAAAATATTTCTCACAAAATTCTGACCACATGATCTACACACCCTTCTTAGTTAGATCCATAAGTGGCACTAATAAGTAGGATAAATCATAGATGAAATATCTGTAATATCCAACAATCCCTAAGAAGGAGTGTATGTCAAACACATTCTTGGGATGATCCTAGGAAACTACTGCACTCACTTTTTCTAGGTCAACTGATACACCTGCCTCAAATATGATATAACCTAATAAGTGAACATTATTGGTCCAAAAGTGTCATTTATTGAGGTTTTCATATAGTTGGTGGTCTCCTAATATACTCAGTATGATCTCAAGATGGGTTTCATGGCCGTGTCTAGAGCGCAAATACTCCCATTTGTCATCTATGAAGGCTAAAACAACGGAATAATGGTATGTGTGGAAAACCTGATTCATTAAAGCTATGAAAATTGATGGCATGTTTGTCAGAACAAACAACATAATTAGAAAATCATACAGGACATACATGGTTTGGAAAGATGTACATAGTAAATCCAATGTTCGCACATGCACCAGATAATATCCCTACCTCATGTCGATCTTAGATAAAATAGTTTCTCCTCATAGATAGTTGAAGAGGTGTTCTTTACGAGGCAATGGATATTGATTATTTACCATAATTTGGTTGAGTTAACGGTAATACACACAAAATCTAAGGGTAAAATCCACCTTCTAAGTGAAAGGGAATGGTGAACCCCATGTCTATGTGCTAGGTTTGATGAAACCCTTTGCCTCAAAATCTTCATGATACTTCTTGAGTTCATGTAGCTTTATTGGTTCCATCCTATAAAGAGTAATGGACACAAGTACCCCACCTAGAACTAGATCAATAGTGAACTCAACTTCCCTAATAAGAGGTATGTTGGAAAAACTGTTAGGGAATACTTCCCTAGAATTATCCACAATGGGAGGGAATTCCACTGATTGCAGTCCCTGATCACTCATAAAGAGACTTACTAGTTGAGCTATCACTTTGCCCAGCCCAAAACACTTAGTTCTAGCTTGATTTTCCTATATATCCCATTCTCCCTTATGTATATAAGTAATACCATCAAGTGTTTTAAAATACACTTGAAGGTGATAGAAATCCACTTGGGCAAGATAAAGAATGAGCCATTCCATACCAAGAATGAAATCAAAGCCGATCATCTTGAGGATGAAGAAATTATAGAAGAAACAATACCCAAATATCTATAGGGGAACTCCTGGAACCAGCGTATTCCCTCTGTTCTGACCCCCAAAGGAGTGTTGAGATACATAATTTTGTAGAAGTAATCAATTTCAAGACCCAAACTCTCAATAGTTGCAACAAATATGAAATAGTGTAAAGCACCAATATAAAAAAGGACAGAAACTAAAATAGATGCTACAGTAATAAAACATCTAACCATTGAGGTACTTAAAACTCTACTATACAAATTCTAGCTTCACTATATACATATGGACAGATCCTTGGCCCTGAGGTGCCTCCTAATAAGTCTGAACAGGTCCACTCTGCTGACATTGGGGTTCTGGAACGTGACTGCCACAACCAAAACCTCCACTACCTTGGCCTGATTGGCCAGTGGGAAACATACTTCTGAACTAACATGGAGTCATTGATCCCATAACTGATGGAGTCACTGGTATAGATCATCTACCACTAGATGTTTAAGGAAAATAATGGCAGAAATGATGAAGGTGACATAACTATCCGTAAGATCGACACTCTATTGGGATCTTCATACACTGGGGTTTCTTATGGACGAACCTACTGAATTGATGAAATATAATGGTGCTATATGTATGTGTCATTTGGATGAAATTACCCCCACATAAACCCTAAAAAACTATGTTTCTTACTTCCCAAAGAACCATTACCTTGCTACGGAACTGAACCACCCCGACTCACATGGTCATCTTCCTTGAGATTTTGTTTCGTAATTAGGGTCTGGCTCATTATATCTATAGTGGTTGAAAAAACATATTCACCTATGAGTGTATAGGATATCCCAGTCTATCCATAAAGAATCTCACAATTATATATGCATCACCCATCATAGATGGAGAAAAATGATGGAGCTCAGTGAAATGAATAGAATGCTCTAACACTGTCATAAAGCCTTTCTGAAGATGTAATAACTCTCTGGAATGATATTATTTCAGATTCTATGGGAAGAAATGATAATAGAAAGCTCTCTAGAAGTCTTCCCAGACTATGTCTCGGGGTTTCTTTTCCTAAGAAATGACATCCCACCAACACTTGGTAGAGTCACGAAGCATAAAGATGACAAGTTTGACCCTTCAATTGGAAAGCATCTCAATATGATAAAAGATGTATTTCACAGATTCTATCCATGAATTTGCATCATTGGGACCACTATACCCTAATAAAGTGGGAGGATATTTCCATAGAAAGTCTCATGTAAGATCTTCCATAGTCTGGGAAGGCAAGTGAACACTTTGAAGTGACTATATAAAATAGAGAAGATTATACCTAAATTGTGTGTCAACATCCAAAGGAAGATCAACAGGAGGTTCCACAAGTAGCACTATACGAGACACTACATGTTATTCTACAGGAATCACTACAGGTGGTTCTAAACCCACCAACTCTAGAATGTTCTCATCACTACTCTACGGGAGTATGACACAAAGGCGTTGTGACGACATTGCTCTACAATTTATAAACACACACCTTAGAATAGATTCTATTATAGAAGAGGTAAACAATTAAAGGAGAAGTAAGGAAAAATGAAGGTACAAGGAATCACTAAACATGGAATGGAAAGTAAGGAAATAAAATAAAAGAGGGTAGGAATATGGACTGCCTCTCAGTTTTACACAACAGACAAACCGCTCTGAGAGCTGAGTCTATATGGAAACAGAAGAGGTCTTATAAGGACTATTAAGACACATACACATTTTATATTTATAACCAACAAATAATTCAAGACATTAAAACTAAACAAAATATCACTCACATGAAAATAGGCATATGCACGCTGAAAGTATATATGGATTGGCAATTTTCATGACTTTTTAATCCATATAGTGCTTAATATGATTCATGTAAATGAAATTCCCTCATGTCATCAGGATACAATAGTCAAAATAATCATCTAAATAATAACAATAATAGTAATATAATAAATCAAGTGCATCACCCAAATTTAAAATCATGTCAATAATAAATGGAATAATCAATAGCTGAAATCCCATCCCAGGAAATTTGGGTTTCCCCTGTACATGGGTTAACTACATCCAATCACAAGGTAAATTCCAAATTCCTATGTTCTAGTCTCATGTATAACCCAAATAGTAAGAAAAAAGGAAAATAACCATTCTAATACCATGTTGTAGTGTCCTTCCTAGAATAACACTAAACTGGGCCATGAGATGGTGGGCCACAAGACCTCAAGCGCATCTCCCCAAATGCCAGAGGCTGCTGACTAGCAGCGAGGGCCTTGGGTATGTTCGTGGGGGAGAATATTCCCTTATTGGAAAAGATATAACACATAGAAAATAATATATGTTACAAGTAGAGGAATCATAGAGAAAAAATAGACAACAATAGAAGTGAATATAAGGCCCAACATAATAAACCATAACTGTGGAAACTGAATAGTCATAATAGATAGCATGATGCTATCAATGTATGATGCTGAAAGTAAATAAAAGTGTAGGGGAACAAGGTACAAGCATTGAATGCATGCTAAAAAAACTAATAAATGACCAAATAAAAACTCTGACGTGACATCTTTATAAAGGCTCGATCCTCTACCCCCAAGCTCCCTCCAAAATAGAAGAGCAATCAAGCATCAAAATCAGAATGCTTCCCTAAATCCATACCTACAAACATAAAGTCTACTCGGGTACCAAATGGAACCTAAGGAGGGAGTGAGATATAATCTCAATAGTCCAGTATCCATGGTGTATATACCTTTCCATTTTTTTCGATAGACAAATAGAAATGTGCCATATATATAATAAATACAAGAAATATAATTAAATGAAAAGAATAATTGTAACTTCGTTCGGGTTCCCAAGAAGACACCCATGCCATACCACCTTCTTCAGCCTAAGCCAGACATCTGAATAAGATACTTGGTAAAGTAGAATATATACATAGAAAGGCATGAGTTATATAACAGACCAAAGAAAAGGTCATACCACAAATATTGTGCTTTGGTTTGGGGTATAATACATATATCAAAACTAGGTGCACTAAAGGTGCAAGGGAAGTATCACAAATAATAAGTAAACTCTATAAAGTATCAATAAAAAATATCTCACACATTTATATTAAAACTGAAAATTTTAGAGGTGGTGTCCGAGCCCATCCTGAAGGTATCACTATGGTACATTCAATCAATTATATCCAATGCCATGAGCCCATACAAGTTGATCCTTTGAAAAGTCCAAGTTTCGATCATAGATGGTAACTATGAGTCCATCCTGAGTATTTTACATAAGGGACTGAGTATAAACCGAGGCTTGGCATATAAATTTTTCCAATGTGTCCGTCCTCGATTACCCCTTCGGGAACTCGTGTCACCCATTTGTATAGTAAAAATCTCTGGGAAATCTCTTACCTTTCTAGCCTAAAACATTTCTTTCCTGGTGCATTATGCTGTAACCTATCGAGCATGAAGATTCCAATTGTGGGTTATTAATACGTGACCCACATTCTCTCCTCATACTGAGTTTATTTAAAACAAAAAGAGAGGAATATATATATATATATATATATATATATATATATATATATAATCACATAACCACATTCATATTTGCAGCCATCTAATTAACAATTTAATGCCATACTTACAAATTATTCAAGCCCAATAGTCATGACTAATAATATTTACACAATAATAAATAGAACTAGAACTTATCAGTGAAAACAGAGGAAATGAAATTTAATAATGGTAAAACATGAAAAGACTTATAACAATAATTATTTAAGAAACAACATAAAGTAAAACTAAATTCATGGCGTATGATTCATCCAAATTAACTTATTCAGTTTTAAACATGAACCCAAATTATTGCACATGCACACACAATTAAAAATTTAAAGACTCTAGACCATAGGTAAAATAGAACAATTATGTTGGTGAACCCAAAGGGGTTTCCAATGACATGAAAAGAACCTAAGAAGTGGGTTCTCTTTAAAAAAGGTCACAAGGATCAAGGAAAATAATTTAATTAAATCAATATGCATTATTAGGGATTCACTAGTAGGCACCGAAAAGCAGCACAATGATGCGAATTGAACGAATCAATGAAATGACCAGAAATAATAAAGACACCCTACATATAGTTTTAATATATCCCATTCCCCATGAAAACCTTTGATTTGACCTAAAATAAAATAAATCAAGGGATTTAAGAAAAACCCCAATTTTAGGTAAAAACCTTCCATGGTAGATTACATGATGAAGAGTGGATGAAACTTAAATATTCTTGGTGTGTAAGATTATAATTACTGATATTTTCAATATTATTCTGATAGTGTTAAAAATGGATAAGATATAGAGGTGTAGTGGGATTCCGTTACCAAGGAAGGGGGACGTTCACCACTTAGCCAAGGGGGCGTGGTGCACAGATGGGGAGAGGGAGAGAAGAAAGGAAAGAAAAAAAATTAAAAGGAAAGAAAGAAGGGAGATGGGAAAAAGAAAAGGAATAAAAAGGAAAAAATAAAATAAAATAAAACAATAAAAATAAAAGTGTAAAGAGAAAAGAAAAATAATAATAAAAAAGGGTTAAGACCATTTTTAATTATTTTCATTTTTCTCCAGTACAATTTTTATTTTATTATTTGTTTTCATTAATTTTTTATTTACTTTCACTACTGGAATTCTGGTTTTTACCAACAGGTGGTTACCAACGGTTTTATTAAACCATTGGGGTTGAAGGATTAAGGAAGCCTTTCCCAACGGTTCACTAAAACTGTTGGGAAAAGTCACCCTTTGCCAACGGTTTCTTCAAACCATTGTTAAAAGGGGTGTTTTAGGTTCCATTTTTCCAACGGTTCTATAGAACCGTTGGGAAAGGGTACCCTGAACATCTCTTTCCCAACGGTTTTTAAAAACCGTTGCGAAATATTTCCCCCAAATACAGCCGCGGTGCTGCTCTCCCCCATTCGCGACAGAACCCTAAATTCATCCTGCTCCAGCGCTCTCCTCCTCTCGCGAACTCCCCCATCCGAATAGGTGAAAACCCATCTGAAATAAGGTATTTTTTCCTTTATACAAATATACTACCTTATTTTTATTGTTATTGATCTAATATTTTAGTTTTAAGTTATCAATCCAGCTCTAGCTCTCTGCTACTCTCGAACTCCCCCATCCGAATAGGTAAAAACCCATCTGAATCATCTCAAATCAGGTATTTTATTCTTTATACACATATGGTACCTTGTTTTTATTGTTATTTATCTAATATTTTAGTTTTAAGTTTGTATTTTGATGTGATTTCACCGTGAAAAATAGGGAAATGAATGAATATTTTGTTAATTAATTAGTTTCCCCTAGAATATCAGTTGTGTTATAATGTCCATACTAAATAAAGGGGTAATGTAATAAAAGACCTTGAATAAATAAATTGTGGAAGTTGGGGTATGTTGCCTCTATGAGAGGTTTTTTTTTGTGTTTCATTTTATGTTGTAGGGTGTTTTATGGGGATTGAGGTGACCGGTTGGGCTTTGTGATATGTGGGGTTGTAATTTGATTGTTAGTGGGCATGGATGTGACATGTGAAGTTGTATGATAGTGATGATCTGTGGTGGTGTTGTGTCATGTGGAGGTGTTGTGTGATGAAGTTGTGGTGTATGATGTGGTGAGGTGGTTTTGGTTGTGCGGTGTTTTGTGATGTGCAATATTTTTTTTGTGATATGTGGTTGTTTTGGTGAGATGGTTGGTCGATGTAACATGGCATCGATGGTTATTGTGAGATGGTGAGTTATTGTGTGGTGGTTTTATTAGTTTCCTAGTTATATATGGAGTAAATTATTCTATTAAAACAAAAAAACAAGATATTAAATAAATGATATGGAATAGAAATGGATGTGTGGTAAATGGATTTAATTAATTTAACATTAAATGAATGGACAATGTAAGTGTGAATGAAGTGGCTTATAAATGAAAGTGATAAATGCTATGCATCTTGTGTGGTGGAGGTGTGGTTTATGTGTTTTATGGTAGTAGTGAAGTGTGTGATTATGTAGTTAATGTGAACCCATAGGTTGAGTATTTTGTGCTATCTATATATCATGTATTTTTATGTTATTTCTACACATTCCCAACCAGAGTTGGATAAACTTACCAACGATCAGAGGTTTTGAGATATGGGTATTTTTTCTAATATCTAGGATGATGGTTATATGGTTGGATAGCTACTATGTATTCCCTACTCTTCCTTCAAAAGTGATTGACCATGTGTTTTTAGGCAATATGCGATGTGATTGTCCATGTGTCTTCAGGTGAGATGTACTATGATTTCCCTAGTGTTTTCCAGTGAGGTGTGATGTGATAAGGCTATAATAAGATGTGGCATGTGGTTGGGGTCATGTAGGGTAGGATGATGGCACAAGGTTGATGTTATTCATGTTCATGATACCCTACTAATATGGTTATGGGATGAGGCATGCTATGATGTCATATAACACATTAAGTTCTTGTTGGTTTTACATTTTTTCAATAACACATTTGTATGTTTTTTTCACATGTGTAGTTGATACCTTGATTATTTTCTTCCTTTATCATTTACTTAAATGTATTTTCTATTAAAGTTCAATCCTATTGAATTGTTTATGACAAAATGACTTATATAAATTATTTTTACAGAATGGACAGAAGTTGGATGTATGAAACCGATCGGATCTCAAGCGATTTTCAAAACAATTTGGAGAGCTTTATAGATTTTTCATTTCACAATGCTTCAGATAGTGGTCGCATACACTGCCCATGTTCCAATTGTGTTGGTAGACCTTGGTTGAGCCGTGAAGAAGTCAGCTAACACATAACCAAAAATGGTTTTCAAGCAAACTACTTTGTGTGGTATCACAATGGGGAGAAAATGAAATCTCAAATTGGTGATGATCGAAATGAAAGTACTGGAATGGAGAATTTGTTAGATGACCGGTTTCCGTTTATTCGTTATCATAAAAAAGAAAGGATTTCGAATCAAGAAGACTTCGATATGAGGACAACTGATGCATCTAGTGAAAATGATGATATTGATAGGGTGAAAAAATTGAATGATGCTCCCACGACTCCAGTATATCGACAATGCGATAAAATGAAAAAGCTGGAATTTTTAATCCGATTGTTTCAGGGGAAAAATATGTATGGAATCTCTAATATAGCAATCGATTACATTATTACCCTCTTGAAGGATTTACTTCCAGATGATGTAGATATTCCCTCAAACCACTCTATGGCATGGAAGTTAGTTGAGGAACTTGGATTTTCAAGAAACAAAATTCATGCTTGCCCGAAAGATTGCAGTTTATTCTAGGAGGAAACCACTGAACGAAATGATTGTATAAAATGTGGCACATCCCGCTCGAAGTCAAAATCTGATGGAACACCATCCCGCGTTCCACAAAAAGTAATGTGGAACTTTCCATTGATCCCCAGACTTCAGAATCTTTTTATTTCTGATGACATATCAATAAAAATGAGATGGCATGATACCGAGAGAAAGAAGACTAATGATGAGTTGGTTCATCCTGCAGATGGATTTGCATGGCAGAGATTTGATGCTCGACATCCTGATTTTGCAGCTGACATGCATAATGTGAGGCTGGGTCTTTCATGCGACAGTTTTAATCCATTTAGGCAGATGCTTACTTCGCACAACACATGGCCAGTTTTTATACACATTTAAAATCTTTCCCCATGGTTGTGTATGAAAAAACCTTTCACTTTCATGAGTATACTAATATCTGGTCCTTCTGATCCCAAAATTGATATTGATTTATACATGCAACCTTTAATAAAAGAGTTGAAACTTCTTTGGGATGTGGGTGTGCACACATACGATGCATGTTCGAAAGACATATTTCAGATGCGTGATGTGCTTATGTGGACGATCAATGATTTTCCGGCTTATGTAATGATGTCTGGATGGAGCACGAAGGGAAAACTGTCATGTCCAGTTTGTATAAAGAATACAAAATCCAGAAGATTGAAACATCATTGTAGTTTCAGTTTTATGGGACATCGACGATTCTTTCCAAAGGATCATCCATATAGAATGAATCATCAAAGATTTGATAATACCATAGAGACCGATGATCCACCTCAGCGTATGTCTAGAACTGACGTGATTAATGAATAGAAAGATTTTAGTTTTTCGTTCGGGAAGGGTCAAATGGAATCTGGAAAGAGAAAGAATCTTTCCACTGAAACCTGTTACAATTGGAGGAAGAAGAGTATCTTTTTTGATTTTCCTTATTGGTCAACCAATTTTTTACGTCATTTCTTAGACGTAATGCATATTGAAAAGAATATATGTGAAATGTTGCTTTCGGTTCTTCTAAATGTGAAGGGGAAGACAAAATATGATTTACGATCTCGACGTGACTTGGTGGATTGGGGCCTCAGACCAGAATTACATCCTGTGCGTATCAGTGAAAATAAATAGCAACTTCCATGTGCTTCTTATGTGATGACACCTACGGAAAAAAACAATTTCTGGAATTATTAGAGACTATTAGAGTTCCTGATGGCTATTCAAGAAACATATATAAACGGATCAATAGAAGAGAGTTGAAGCTAAAATCTTTGAAGACTCATGATTATCACGTTCTACTGCATGAGTTTCTTCAAATAACAATCCGTCATCTTTTGTCCAATAATGTAAGGGTGGTTGTTATTCGGTTGTTCCATTTTTTTAGAGATCTTTGTGGTAAGAAGTTTTCCAAGTTTTTCTTGAAAAAAATGTTGACAGGTGCTCCATTAATTTTGTGTGAGTTGGAGAAAATATTTCCTCCATCATTTTTCACATGCATGCTCCATCTGACTGTCCATATTACCACTGAAATACTTCTCGGAGGACCTGTTTCTTTTCGTTGGATGTATCCAACTGAAAGAAATATGATCACATTAAAGTCTTATGTCCGAAACAGAAATCATCCCGAAGGTTCTATCGTGAATGGTTACTTGGATCAAGAATGTATGGATTTCTGCTCGATGTATTTGTCTGATCTTACTACAAGATTGAACAGACCAATGAGAAATGAAGAAGAACAATATGAGAAAATTGAACCCAGTTTTCCATAATTTCCTCAAACAGGAGGAATTCCTGGATCATATACATTGAAGACATTAAGCCATGAAGAGCGGGAGATGGCACATCGCATAGTTTTGTTCAACTATGATTTGTTCGATAACTATATCAGGTAACTAAATTGATTATGTATATCTTACATATATATCTGTTAAAATATTAATATTTTTTATCTACAGGGAACATAAAACAATGATAAATAGGATGCATCATTCTTTATCTTTGATAAGGATAAAGACTTTTCATAGCAAAGAGTTTTCTTCTTGGTTAAAATTGAAGGTATAAAAAATTTAATGTTTAAAATAATTATATCAATATTTAATTAACTTTAATAGTAATTTATATTGCAGGTATTGAGTTTGTCTACTGACTCTGTCTCTGAGGAAATAAGAGCTTTGACTTTTGGTCATAATACCGTGGTTTGTGACTGTAAATCAATTTTTATTAATGGGTACAAATTTATTGTCACTGAATGAGCAAATAACATGAGAACACAACATGATGGTGTTATGATTACTACCACAACAGATTGTTATGCCAGTGCATCAGATAATAGACCGCGATTTGAAAATGTGGGTTATTATGGAGTTGTTGAGAAAAAAATAATATTGGATTATTACTCTCATGGACGAGTCACAATGATGAAATTCCATTGGTTTGATTCAATGATGATACATGGAACATTTATTGATGATTGTGGATTTTGAGTAATTAATATGACTCACACTCTTGCTACCGAATAACCATATGTGTTGACATCAATGGCTAAACAAGTTTTTTATGTCAAAGACCAACTTCGACCTGAATTTGGTGTCATAGTTAAAGTAATTCCAAGACATATTTTTGATGATAGTGATAATGGAATTGACACTGTCCCTAGGGCCATTGGAACCAATCCATTTATTTCTTTTGATGACTCAAATAGCTCAATTGTTAGAGTTGATTGTGAACCTGAAGTTGTGGTTGAAAATATATTGAATCATTCATCCATGTTCTCAATTCTTTTGGTTTACCTCGAGTTGGGTTGTCAAGGTTGGTAATATTCAAATTGATTTAGTATTGATCACAAATATGTTTTAGCTGACTTGACCGTTATGTGAATTTTCAATGTTTATTGGTTGCAGTTTTATTTGAATTTCATTTTCTAATTTGGAATTGAACTGTATTCAAACATAGTCAAACAATATTTCTAACTTGGTGAACATTACAACTTGTATGATTTATTAAATCCATTCAATCTCTTCTAAAACAATTGATAGCTGACTTGACCGTTATGTAAATTTTCAATGTTTATTGGTTGCAGTTTTATTTGAATTGCATTTTATAATTTGGAATTGAACTGTATTCAAACATAGTCAAACAATATTTCTAACTTGGTGAACATTACAACTTGTATGATTTATTAAATCCATTCAAGCTCTTCTAAAACAATTGATAGATTAATTGACCATTATATGAATTTTAAATGTTTATTGGTTGCAGTTTTATTTGAATTTCATTTTCTAATTTGGAATTGAACTGTATTCAAACATAGTCAAACAATATTCCGAACTTGGTGAACATTACAACTTGTATGATTTATTAAATCCATTCAAGATCTTCTAAAACAATTGATAGCTAAATTACCTATGAATCCTCTATTCCCTCATATATTTAGTTTTTCGGGTTACACATTGGTTTTCTTTTTCTAATTAATTTCATATTTGTTTTCAAAAGCAGGAAATGAAGCCAATTGAAGAGAGACGAAGGAAAAAAATGATGGAAAACAATCATCGAATGATAGAGATGGGCATTCCACCATTAGTGCCTACAGTGAGTACTTTATTTCAAATTGATATATTTATAGAATATATAATGTCATGTGATTAATTTTTTTGTAAACATTTTTGTAGGATCCACCTATACGTCGACAGTTATTCGACGAGGAGCCTAGTACTGGTCCTAGTACTCAGGCCGGTGGTACGAGGAGGGTTCATACCAGAGGTGGACGAGCAGCTGCGCGTACACGACTAGACCCTGCCCCTCCCACTGACATGTCATCCTTCTCACATTCTGATCCTGGTGTGTCATTAGAGACACATGGGATATTTAGGCCTCCCATGTTTTTGCTACCTTCTGCATCTTCTGGCCCATCATTTTCACATCCCATGATGATTCCCACTCCTCAGTCAGCATCCGGTCAGACATACGTCCCATCTTTTTTTCCTTCTACTTCTGTCTCTCGGAGCTTCTATATTCCATCGTCTTTGACTCCTGTTCCACCACAGGGTGTTCCATCAGTTTCTGTGGATCCAGCGGCACTCAGAGATTAGACCGAAACATGTATATTTATAGAACCCTAACAAATATTTATAGAAATATTTATATTCATTATAACATGTTTTGATAAAATATTTGTTTTTATTTCATGACAGATACATCTACTGACAGGAGGCGTGGGAGGGGGTTTACACACATGCGTTCGGTGTGGAACTGCCGCACACAGGTTATGATGGATTATAATGAAGACAACCAGATGGTTGAGAAAACAGGGCAGCAATGTCGGAGTTTTTTGGCGACGCTTGCCAAATACTCCGACATCATTCCCGTCAGCCCGCTATCGTGGAGACATTTGCCACATGAGGTCAAGGATAGATCTTGGGTAGAGATATGGGTAAAAAAATCTGTTCTATTTAATGCCATGAATTATTTTTTTATTTATATTTATTAATATTTTGATTTCAGCTTCGATTTAATTTTCCCGATGGTGAGGGTGCACGATCGGAACGTCTAAAGGATTTAGGTGAGCTTTGGAGAGCCTACAAGCATGAGTTGTATATTGGCTGGGTTGCTAGAGTTGGCACTGAGTTAGAGGCGGTACTAGTGGTGGATGATTGTCCTATAGATCAATATCGTCAGATGATTACTCATTGGACGAGTACCTAGTTTAAGGTATTAATAACATTTGAGGTATTTAAATAATAACTTTCATGTTTTTCATTAATACTATCTGTTGCATTTTCAAATTTTATTTAGGAATCATCTGGAAAAAATAAAAAGAACATTGATGCAAAAAAATATCTCCACACACTGGGACGCACTACGATGCCTGATCATGAGAGGAAGCAGGTATAACAATTGTTTATAAGTTTTCTTTACGACTTACACATTATTTTGTTTCTTCAATTATTTAATAGTTTGCTAAAGTTTTCATATAACTTTAGTTTTCAATTTCATTGTAGAGGGAAATACAAAATATTTAAGGACGCGTTCCTCGAGCAAAACTGTTTTGCTCGAGTAGACGGAAAAAGGATGGAAGTGTCGTCAACGAAGCGACTCAGCATCATATTGTAAATTTTAATCTGTTGAATTTATTTTTTAATATCTATTTTGTAACTTAATGATATATTTATATTTGTAACAGGCTGCTTTAGAGGCCATTGATGCCCAATAACAAGACAATTTTGAGCCAACAGATCACTTACATCAGGTGTTGGGAGAGGAGCTTTCTGGCAGAGTAAGCTGCCGACCTAGGATAGCCCCGACGAGGTATTGACCCTCCTCAGGTATGAGATGTAGTTCCACTGAGCTGCAGCAAGTTAGGGAATAGGCAGAATAGGCTGATGAAAGGTCCACAGAGACGGTAGAACAGTCTGCTAGGGAAAATAGTGCGTTTATGAAATTTATTGAAGTTCTACATCCTACACTTCCAGTAGAGGCCAGCCCAGCTTTTGATGAGTATATGTCATCAATACGTTCTATATACGGTGCACCAGGTGGAAGTTCTAGTGGTGGTCAGGACGATGTACAACTTGACGATGATGATGGCGATGAGTCTGATGCGGAAGAGGAGGGAGAGGAGGAGGGCGAGGCGGGTGGCGAGGGCAAGGAGGAGGGCAAGGACGAGGAGGAGGGCGAGGGCGAGGACGGTGATGGGGATGAGGATGAAAGTGATGATGATGATGGTGATGATGGTGATGGTGATATGGGACATGTTGATCCATTACATTTTTGACTGATATTACTGAGATTTGATATTTAATCTATTCTAGTTGTTGGTTTTATCTAGACTCGTAGTATAGTATTGGAGTTGAGTTATTTTTATATATTATCTGTTTTTATGGATGTTGTTTTCTTTTAGTGGTTGTGTGATTGGGAACCCACCTCCTTCATGGACCCCGAACAACCCCCCACCCTCCTCCCTGGACCCCAGACAACCCCACCGGACAACCCCCCAGACAGCCCCCTGGACAGCCCCCCACCCTCCTCCCTGGACCCTGGAAAACCCCCGGACATCCCCCCAGACAGCCCCCCGGGCAGCCCCCACCCTCTTCCTTGGACCCCGGACAACCCCTCGAACATCCCCAGACAGCCCCCGGACAGCCCCCCAAATAGCCCCCCGGACAGCCCCCCCACCCTCCTCCCTGGACCCCAGACAGCCCCCCGAACAGCCCCCCGGACAGCCCCCGGACAGCCCCCCCAGACAGCCCCCCCACACTCCTCCTTGGACCTCGGACAACCCCCCGAACACCCCCCGGAAAGCCCCCCGCACAGCCCCCCACCCTCCTCCCTGGACCCCAGACATCCCCCCGGACAGCCCCCCAGATAGCCCCCCAGACAGCCCCCCCACCCTCTTCCTTGGACCCCGAACAACCCCCCACACAGAGGATTCTCATAAAATGGACAACATTTTAAGTACATACGGAAAACTGTCCAAACACATTCGGATTGTGTCGATACATTAGTACAACGATCCATGGGTCATATGTGACGTGTACGAGTCAACCCCGCCTCAATCCGAGGCGAGGTGTGGCCGCCACCACTGAAAGTGTCTGTCTTTTGCTTAAAATGGACAACAATTTAAGTACATACGGAAAACCGGCCAAACGCATTCGGTTTCCATTGAAACTTTAAGAGAACGATACATGGGTCATACGTGACGTGTACGAGTCAATGCCGCCTCAATCCGAGGCGCGGTGTGGCCGACACCACTCAAAGTGTCTGCCTTTTGTTTCAAAAGTACGTCATTTTAATTGAAAAACATCAACTGGCATACGGAAAACTGACCAAACGCATTTGGATTGTGTCGATACATTTGCACAACGATCCATAGGTCATATGTGACGTGTACGAGTCAACCCTGCCTCAATCCGAGGCGCGGTGTGGCCGCCACCACTCAAAGTGTCTGTCTTCTGTTTCAAAAGGACATAATTTGAAGTGAAATACATCAAATGGCATACGGAAAACCGACCAAACGCATTCAGATTGTGTCGATACTTTAGTAAAACGATCCATTGGTCATATGTGATGTGTACGAGTCAACCCCGCCTCAATCCGAGGTGCGGTGTGGCCACCACCACTCAAAGTGTCTGTCTTTTGCTTAAAATGGACAACAATTTAAGTACATACGGAAAACCAACCAAACGCATTCAGTTTCCATTGAAAATTTAGGAGAACGATCCATGGGTCATATGTGACGTGTACGAGTCAATGCCACCTCAATCCGAGGGGTGGTGTTCCCGGCACCACTCAAAGTGTCTGCCTTTTGTTTCAAAAGTACGTCATTTTAATTGAAAAACATCAACTCGCATACGGAAAACCGACCAAACGCATTCGGATTGTGTCGATACATTAGCACAATGATCCATGGGTCATATGTGACGTGTACGAGTCAACCCTGCCTCAATTCGAGGCATGGTGTGGCCGCCACCACTCAAAGTGTCTGTCTTCTGTTTCAAAAGGACATAATTTGAAGTGAAACACATCAACTGGCATACAGAAAACCGACCAAACGCATTCGGATTGTGTCGATACTTTAGCACAACGATCCATGGGTCATATGTGACGTGTACGAGTCAACCCCGCCTCAATCCGAGGCGCGGTGTGGCCGCCACCACTCAAAGTGTCTGTCTTTTACTTAAAATGGACAACAATTTAAGTACATACGGAAATCCGAACAAATGCATTCGGTTTCCATATAAACTTTAGGAGAGAGATCCATGGGTCATATGTGACGTGTATGAGTCAACGCCGCCTCAATATGAGGTGAGGTGTGGCCGGCACCACTCAAAGTGTCTGCCTTTTGTTTCAAAAGTACGTCATTTTAATTGAAAAACATCAACTGACATATGGAAAACCTACCAAATGCATTCGGATTGTGTCGATACATTAGCACAACGATCCATGGGTCATATGTGATGTATACGAGTCAACCCTGCCTCAATCCGAGGCGCGGTGTGGCCGCCACCACTCAAAGTTTCTGTCTTCTCTTTCAAAAGGACATAATTTGAAGTGAAATACATCAACTGCCATACGGAAAACCAACCAAACGCATTCGGATTGTGTCGATACTTTAGAAAAACGATCCATGGGTCATATGTGACATGTATGAGTCAACCCCTCCTCAATCTGAGGCGCAGTGTGGCCTCCACCACTCAAAGTGTGCGTCTTTTTCTTAAAATGGACAACAATTTAAGTACATATGGAAAACCGACCAAACACATTCGGTTTCCATTGAAACTTTAGGAGAACGATCCATGGGTCATATGTGATGTGTACGAGTCAACGCCGCCTAAATACGAGGTGCGGTGTGGACGGGACCACTCAAAGTGTCTGTCTTTTGTTTCAAAAGTACGTCATTTTAATTGAAAAACATCAACCGGCATACGGAAAACCGACCAAATGCATTCAGATTGTGTTGATACATTAGAACAACGATCCATGGGTCATATGTGACATGTACGAGACAACCCCGCCTCAATACGAGGCGCGGTGTGGCCGCCACCACTCAAAGTGTCTATCTTCTGTTTCAAAAGGACATAATTTGAAGTGAAATACATCAACTGACATATGTAAAACTGACCAAACGCATTCGGATTGTGTCGATACTT
Source organism: Viscum album (assembly GCA_963277665.1). Classification (NCBI taxonomy): domain Eukaryota; kingdom Viridiplantae; phylum Streptophyta; class Magnoliopsida; order Santalales; family Viscaceae; genus Viscum; species Viscum album. The sequence goes on from OY728145.1 coordinate 954,791,910, forward strand.
TAGAAAAATGATCCATGGGTCATATGTAACGTGTACGAGTCAACCTCGCCTCAATCGAGGCACGGTGTGGCCGCCACCACTCAAAGTGTCTGTCTTTTTCTTAAAATGGACAACAATTTAAGTACATACGGAAAACTGACCAAACGCATTTGGTTTCTATTGAAACTTTAGGATAATGATACATGGGTCATATGTGATGTGTACAAGTCAACGCCGCCTCAATTCGAGGCGCGGTGTGGCCGACACCACTCAAAGTGTCTGCCTTTTGTTTCAAAAGTACGCCATTTTAATTGAAAAACGTCAACTGGCATACAGAAAACCGACCAAACGCATTAGGATTGTGTCGATACATTAGAACAACGATCCATGGGTCATATGTGACATGTAAAAGTCAACCCCACCTCAATCCGAGGCGCGGTGTGGCTGCCACCACTCAAAGTGTCTGTCTTCTGTTTCAAAAGGACATAATTTGAAGTGAAATACATCAACTGGTATACGGAAAACCGACCAAACACATTCCGATTGTGTCGACACTTTAGAACAACGATCCATGGGTCATATGTGACGTGTACGAGTCAACCTCGCCTCAATCCGAGGCACGGTGTGGCCGCCACCACTCAAAGTGTTTGTATTTTGCTTAAAATGGACAACAATTTAAGTACATATGGAAAACCAACCAAACGCATTCGGTTTCCATTGAAACTTTAGGATAATGATCCATGGGTCATATGTGACATGTACGAGTCAACGCCGCCTCAATCCGAGGCACGGTGTGGCCGGCACCACTGAAAGCGTCTGCCTTTTGTTTCAAAAGTATGTCATTTTAATTGAAAAACATCAACTGGCATACGGAAAACAGACCAAACACATTCGGATTGTGTCGATACATTATCACAACGATACATGGGTCATATGTGACGTGTACGAGTCAACCCCGCCTCAATATGAGGTGTGTTGTGGCCGCCACCACTCAAAGTGTCTGTCTTCTGTTTCAAAAGGACATAATTTGAAGTGAAATACATCAACTGGCATACGGAAAACCGACCAAACGCATTCGGATTGTGTCAATAATTTAGCACAATGATCCATGGGTCATATGTGACATGTATGAGTCAACCCCGCCTTAATCCAAGGCGCGGTGTGGCCGCCACCACTCAAAGTATCTATCTTTTTCTTAAAATGGACAACAATTTAAGTACATACGGAAAACCGACCAAACGCATTCGGTTTCCATTGAAACTTTAGGAGAATGATCCATGGGTCATATGTGACGTGTACGAGTCAACGCTACCTCAATCCGAGGCGCAGTGTGGCCGGCTCCACTCAAAGTGTCTGCCTTTTATTTCAAAAGTATGTCATTTTAATTGAAAAACATCAACTGGCATACGGAAAACTGACCAAACACATTCATATTATGTTGATACATTAGCATAACGATCCATGGGTCATATGTGACATGTACGAGTCAACCCCACCTCAATCCATGGCACGGTGTGGCCGGTAGCTCTCTAGGTGTATGTATTATGTTTAAAATGGACATTATTTCAAGTAAAAATATATGGTATACAAAAAACCGATCAAATTATGAATTGACTTCCGGATTCCACATATAATTGTCATCTAAATTTTAAATTAAATTCTAAATGAATTATGTATGTTTATAATTATGTTATGAATTCTAATTTAATTATGGATGTGTATAGTTCCACCATTATATGTTAAATGTGTATGAATTTGTTCTCTATATGTAAGTGTTAGTTGGTTATTGCAGGTACAATAATTGGATTGAAAATGAGAGGGAACCCACAAAATCAGACCTGGTGGGAAAATTGGAGAGCAGGTGGTCAAATTGGAGAGTTGTTGGGTAAATTGAAGAGCTGCTGTGCAATTTTCCCAGCAGAGGCTATGCCAACGGTTCAAAACTGTTGGCATAGAATGTGTAGGTCTTGTTTTACCAACCGTTCATAGAACCGTCGGTAAAACACTTTTCCCAACGGTTCTAAACCATTGGGAAAGAGGATATGTTGGGTTTTTCCCAACAGTTTGCCAAACCGTTGGAAAAAACATGATAATTTTGTGCTTGTATACCAACGGTTGTAAACCGTTGGGAAAAAGATTTCCCAATGGTTTTCCAGAACCATTGGGATAGGGTAATTTTTCAGCACCCTATCCCAACGGTTCACTGTAAACCATTGGGAAAAACTTTTCCCAACGGATTACTTCCCTACGGTTTGCATAACCATTGGTATAACATATACCAACGGTTCTGCAGCCTTACCCAACGGTTTAGAACCGTTGGGAAATCCTCTGTTTCCAGTAGTGTTTGATTTATTTAAATTTATTTTTATTTCTTTTAATCATTTTAATTATTTTTAACCCAAAACATTTCCCCAGGGCACGATGAATTATTTTTCATAATCCCGCACAACCATTAAAAAATATTAATTAATGTGTGAGACTTGCAACAGACTGCTCAGGCGTACGCCCAGAGTCACTTTAAGTAATTGGAGTTAAAATTAAAAAATTTTAAATGCTATATACCTTGGTTAAAGCCAGGATGTTCCAAACATATTTACAATGTGAAGTGTCGGGATATAATTTCTGATAAGTATTATGTCATCCACCAAATATATCAAAAATATTACCATAATATCAATAATATATTTTTATAAAAATAAGAATTATCCATGTTTTTAAGGAAACCAAACTCTTTGATCACATAATTAAACCAGATATTCTAATTCCAAGAAGACTACTTCAATTAATAAATGGAAAATTGTAGCTTGTATAACTTAGTAGTCTCATTCGTCACTTTAGAATCTTCAGAATGTATCATATACACATCCATGGCTAAGTTTCTATTAAGGAATGTGGGCTTGACATTCCTATGATATATATTATAATCAAAATACGTTTCTATTAGAATTAACATTTGAAAGAACTTTATCAACGCAACATGTGAAAAGGTTTTTTCACAGTTAATTCCATGAATTTTCTTGCAATTTGTTTCCATTTGGTATGCTTTATAGGTAGAAACTATACCATCCATGTCTATTTTCTTGTAGAAATCCCACTTTCACCCTATAGGTCTTATCCCTTCCTATGTATCCATATAAGAATAGAGATTCATCTAAGGTAATGTAACCATTATTTATTCAAGTATCCAATAAAACACATAAAATATTTTTATAGAAATATAATTATAAATTATTAAAAAATTATATTAATCAGTGAATATTAATTATAGAAATATGTTTTAGAATAAAAATTAGATTTCCCAGATGATGAATTTTCGAATTTTAGGTGCAAAATGTATAGTTTTGAAACATACTGGTGTTTTTATTTAATATTTAAATTTCAAATAGTGATTTTTTTCATAAAATTCATTTTAATTTAAAATCATCACATAAAAAATATCTAATGGTGAATTGTTTGGATTTTTCTGAAGATGTTTTTTTGTGAATAGTAAAAATTTCAATTTTTACAAATACTGAACCTTTTTTGACATCATTATGATGTAAGAATGAAATAAAAATTTATGAAACCTTTTTTAGATGAAAAATATATTCAAGGATTATAATAATGAATTTAGAAATATTAAGTTGAGTTTAGAAACTTATATTTAATGTTTTGAAACGTAAATTAAATTTTGTCCTAATAAAAACTATTTTGATTATTTTAATTGAGTGGGGTGGTTGGAAAGTTAAATTTGGTTTTATCTTGATTTAAATTCTAAATAACCATCCTTTTTTAATAAAATACCAACTAATTTCATGGGAATTAATTCTAATCAAAAGTAATTAACTTAAATAACAAAATAATCAATATTTTGACCCCAAAATACCCCACTCAAGTATAAATACATACCCATTATATGATTCCTCTAAAACCCAAATACATTAAGCACGAATACCTTATTAATTAGATATTAAGATTCTCTCCAAGGGTTAATAAGGTTATAAGGTATTTCTATCAATCTTTAAGATGTTTCTTTCTATGGTAAGAGTTTCTAACTACTTCACTAAATTTGTTTTTTCAATTCATCCAATTAATTTTCTTTTCAATGAGTAATGTTATTATGATTCATTTTTATAAATTTATTATTATATTATCAATGAGAAACCCCAATTACTTATCATTATACTACCTTCATAAGCTGTTATAATTTTCAAACACTCCAGTATCTAGAAAACATCCTACACTTTTTGTAAAGAGTTTGGTTTCCTAGTAATGAAATATCTGTTTGGATATAAACAAATGAATGTAGGATCTGGATTAGATGAAACTAGTGGTAGTAACAAAAAGATGTTTTCGTTTAGTATCAACTCAAACTTTACTCGGCACACAAATAATGGGCATAACTACACACTTAGTTTAACACTCTTTTGGGGATATGCTTTGGATGGTTCATGAGCTCTTTACAAACCACAATGAATGATTATTTCATTTCAATTTCTATACCATGAAATTAATAATCACCACAAATTTTTATAATTAATTTTATTTGAGTAATTTTCATTACATTATGAATATCCAATTATTTCTAAATTAATTGTGAGATATTTAAATATATAACTATATCATTCCCTTAAATGTGGAAATATTGATATTTTATATATCAATTATTCCTATATGGAAAAAAATCGATTACATACCCATGATTATGTATGAGTATCCTTTAGGAAAATTATGATATTTATTATTTAACCATTCTATTAATATTATAGATGCATTGGACTTGTTATGTGATGGATGAGACCCATAATTATATAGCCTCTTTATGCATCAGTAGGTCTCATGGGACAAACTATCTTAGATATTTATCTTAAACCTTACCCATTTGTGTATAATGTATTGGAATTATTTATTGGAGATATCTTTATGATATCTAAAATTATGTATTCCATCAATATGAAATTAGTATTTTTATCCATTTGATTATTTACATTGTTATGCTACCCATGGATATAATACATGCTCATGTTATCAGTTATATGACATTATTTGATTAATATTTATTCATATCATATTATTCATTCCTTATTTATTCCATGATTATTTTATTTGTTTGCTACCCCTTACCAATAATTTTATTTTACCTTTCTTATATTTCCTTTTCACTAGTTTGTGAAGAAGAGTACTAAGTATGATATGTCTAGTGAGTATCACCTGTGGATAATTTTTTGAGAGATGTTAAAGACTTATTATAAAATAAATAATCCTTGGTTTAGTGAAAAAATTCCAATTTTATGAGAAATATATGAGTTTTTTTAGTTAATGGTTTTTACTAACTCTTTAAAATTCTAAACTTTAAAGGTCATAAAGGTGACTCAATATTTATTGTTGGTAATGTAATTATAGATGATTATGCTTGAATTATATCAGTTGGTATCTAAAATAGTATGGAAAAAAATATATTAATTACACTAGATCTAGGAGTGTGGGTTTATGGAACTACTATTTATATGAAAGAAGAGTTTAGACAACTTTATAGGTTATTATGTTATCATATGAGGAAAATTTTAGAGTTTCTGATATCATTATGGTTTAATATGTTTAAGGTTGATCATAAGTTTAATGGCACAAATACAATTTTTGAGGTCTTATGAAATTGTATTTTAATGTGATTAATGTTATTTTGGAAATTTTTTATTTTGTTTTAGGAATAATTACTCTTATTTGTTTATGTATTGATGTATATATCAATTTTTTCAGATAAAATTATTTAGAGGGAGAATGTAAAACCCAAGATTGAACTAAGGTAATGTAAGCATTATTTATTTAAGTGTCCAATAAAATGAATAAAATATTTTGGTATAAATATAATTATCAATTATAAAAAATGTATATTAATCAATGAATATTAATTATATACATACGTCTTGGAATAAAAATAATATTTACTAGAAGAAAATTTGTCAAATTTTAGGCACAAAATGAATAGTTTTAAAATACACATGTGTTTTAATTTAATAATTAAATTTCATATAGAGAATTATTTTCATAAAAGTAATTTTGAATTTTGAATCATCACGTTAACAATATACAATAGTAAATTATTGGGATTTTTCCAAAGAAGTTGATTTCTTAGTGAATAGTAAAAATTATAATTTTTACAAATAACCAAACTTTTATGAGATAATTATGATGAATTCCTAACTTAATAATTTATGAAACCATTTTTTGATCAAAAATATATTTAAAATATAAAATAATTAATTTATTAACATTAATTTTATTTTATAAATTTATATTCGATATTTTATAACCAAAATTAGATTTTATCCTAATAAAAACTATTTTTGGTTCCTTGAATTTAATGGGGTGACTAAAAGGTTTCATTCAATTTTGGATTGATTTTAATGTCAATTAACACTCCTTTGTTTTATAATAAGTCAGATAATTTCTTGGGAATAAATTCCACCCCAAATTAGTTGGAATAAATACAAAATAATCAATATTTTAACCCAAAATGCACCATCATCAAGTATAAATATATACCCATTCTCCCATTAATCTGCACCCCAAATCCCTTGAATTCCCTCTATTTTCCCTCTAAAGAGTCTATGAAAAGAGTTTCTAAGGTTCCAAGGTGTTCCTTTCAAAATTCCAGAAGCTACTTTACATGGTAAGGGTTCCTAACCCCTTCTCTACCTTTATTTTGTAAATTCTTCAAATTACTTTTATTTTTAATGAGTAATGTTATTATAGTTCTTATTTAAAATTCCTTATTATATTATCCATGAGATACCTCCATTCTATCTCATTATACAACCTTTATATGCTATTATAATGATCAATCACTCATGTATCCATAAAATATACTAAAATTTCTGTAAAGAGTGTGGTTTCCTAGTAATGAAATCCCTATCTAGATATAAAGAAATGTATTTAGGTCTATTATAGATGCACCAAGGGGTAATAAACCTGAAAAATATATTCTTATCATTAACTAGACCATCACTTGTTGCACAACTAATGGGCCAAATGAACACATGGTTTGAAACACCTAGAGGATATTCTTTATATGATTCATGAGCTCTTTACAGGCCATAATAAAGAATTATTTCCTTTTGATTTCCCTACACCTTGAAATTACTCTTCATAATTACCATGTTACCATTACTTTGATAAGAGAACTTTCCATTATATTGTGAATATCCTATTATTTCTAAGTTAATTGTGATATATTCAACTACATAACAATATTATTTCATTAAATTAAGAAATATTGATATTTCATATATCATATATTTCAATATAGAAAAATATTGATTACATAGACATGATTATGTATGAGGTTCCTTAGGGAACATTGTGATATGTATTAGTAATATATTCTCTTTGTAACATCATTGACTTTCAAGGTACATTTATTTTTAAATTACATCATATCCAATATTTTCTCTCCATAGAGGTGTGTCATATTAGTAAAAGTTTCTTGGAGTTAGTGTTTTAGAGGATGAAGTCTTAGTGGGTTACACTGTTGCTAAAACAAGTCAACTGGCTAGCCAGTGGTGGCCAGAAAATGGTACTGGAAGTGTGACTTATGTATCTGTAGATCCAACTATATTTTCAGTGGATAATAACAAAGTCTTACATTATACCTAGTCACACCAGATATCTAGAGTCCAGAAACCGGCTAGTTGGAGCCTAGACACTGGTCAGCTAGTAGAAAGACACTGACCAACCCATGGTTCCCAAATTTAAGAATCATTCAGATAATTTTGGTATTTTCTATCTAATAAAATTATTAAAATAATACTCAACTTAATCCAAACCATTTACACCTAAAACCTCCCATAGAGCTCTCCCATGGTGCTCTAGGATTTATCTTCCTCTCCTCTTGGGTTATTAAAGTCTAGACAAATCTAGCAGTGTCCTTAAAGTTAATATATATATGTTATTAGAATAATTATTGTTATTACTCTATAATTGATCGTGGATGTAAGACACATTGGATATATTTATAAATATCAACTTGGATCCAATAGATAATTAACGCTTGATTGATCGATCAATGTTGGATCATGAGAATTGGTGACCCCTCTTTGACTGATCCTAGATCTTTTATTAGAGTTGAGTCTCCTTTTGTAAGTTAGTGTGGATTCCATATATTGGTATAATGTATTCCTTGAATCCTAATTCTAGATACTCTATGATGATGTATTGGGTCTTATTCTAGTAAATTTTGGTGTTTGTGTGTGATCTAAGTGCCATCCCTAAAAGGATAATGGATATTGGCATCAATGTGCTAAATGTAGGAAGTCTTTAAGATCTTGGGAATTTGTATGGAATTGTTTAGAACATTTTTCCTATGTGTATGTGACTAGTATAGATACCATAGCATGATAGATACACTAACATGTGTAGGGTATCCAATGAGGCCTTTTATTGGTTATGGATTGTCTGTTCCTTGGTATGTCAAACCTTATATGTGTTTATTTCATATCCAATGGAATTTTTGATAGGGAATTTTGTTCCTTTTTATATTGTGTATTACTTGTGTAATATTCTATACCCTATGGAATACTTATTGTAATATATTTCCATATTGTTCCTTGCTACGTTGTTTGTTACTTGTGTGGCGTTTCATATCCATGGAATAATTATTTTTATATATTTTTACTTTATATGTTATACCATATATGTGGATTTGTAAATATCTAGTGGAATATCTATTTAGTATTTAGGTTGATAGGTGTCCCTGTAAGACTTAGCTAGATCCTTAAACGGTGATCATAGTTGACATGACTCTTTGGTTATGGATTTTCATAGGATGGTTAACACATGATCTTAGAATGTGTTTAGCCCAAGGTCTAATGACGATATGAAATTGGAAGATAATACATATGAAATTATTATACAATGATAGGGAATGTCCTTGAATATTCACAGAGTTCCATTGGTTTGATTATTCCAACCTTGCATACCATAAGAGGCAAGTAGATAGCCAATAATTATGCACATGACATTCCTTAAAGGTGGACATGGAGTTATTCCGGAAAGTAAAAATTTTCATTTTATTTAAAGGAAAAGGGATTTACATAGAATGGTCTAATCCATGTTGAAACTACTTATAATATTCCTCCACTCTGGCATCAAAGTAAGTACAACAAAAATTTATGGCATCTTGGATAACGCATGATCACTTGGTACATTATTGGTTATATGATTGATCATGAATTTACCTTTATATCATGATATACAACTATTTATACATGTCCAATTATGTTAAGGATACATTGGTGGTGTCCTAATAATTTTATAATCAAAATCATCACAGGAATCTTGGTGTGTGTAAAGATTTAATTATTAGGGATCTGGAAAAGGGAAAGGGCCGTATCACAGGTTGTTGAGGAGCTCGAAGTTAAGATATGGATACAGTATTGGGATGGAATTTGAACAACTATCATAGAAACTTTTATTTTTTTATTTCCCATTATACTATTATACTTATTAACCTACCACATTGGGAGTTTTTTTGATTATTATTGTCTGGAATGACCTGAAATTTATTATGGAATCATGTTTATGTTCTCTTCCTCTATGAAATTGAGTTGGGTTATGTATATATTGCTACATTATGGTTTATTACTAATATTACTGAGGGTATATTCTCCCCACATCACCTTTATACCCTCACTACTAGTCGGTAGTGTGACACCTATCAGTTCATTGGTATTCATTATTTATATTTTTATTTATCATTTGTTTTTTCCTTGGAGTTCCTAGGTGATGGGGGTTGGAAATGGGAGTTTTGGGGAAGACACACCAAGGTGCATAGTTAGAACATTATTTGTCTAACTAACCATACGAGGGTGCTTTAGGTTTGGGAATTGGGGTTTTTAAATGTTTGAGAATATTTTTTCAAACCGTGAAATACTTAAGAGAAACCTTGTGACTTGGGTTTTGGGGAGACAATAGCTTCCACAGGATTGGCACATGTTTTTCTTAGTCGTCCATCCAAACCAGGCAGCCTGTTTTGCTCACTTAAAAAGTTGTGTATTACTATTTTTTCCTTATCAATTTTATAATCCATTTATCCATAATTTTCTTTTACCATCATGTAAAACTCCTAATCCTTTCCCTTGAATAATTCTTTCTCCTTTGGTGGTTGTTTTTCTTGTATTCTTAGTGATTTGGCTTGAGGTAAGCCAAAGTTTTGATGGTTTCTTCTTCTTTACCCCTTATTCAGGATTATTCTTCCATTTTCATGGATATATAGAACCCTAGAGAGTGGGTTTGGTCAAACCTATAGGTTTAATGGAATATTTGGTTTTTTTATCATGTGGTTTAGGTGTGTAAAGTATTGTCCTACTTATTTAAGGTAATCTTAATTGAATGTGAAAATGTTAGAACTATTTGTAAGGATGGTGTCTCTATTTAAAGGAATTTAACATGGATTATGTTTTAATTATGAACCACCTTTTTTATGTTTGTTTAATTTTCAAATAAAAGATTTATAGTTGATTTATATCCCATATTTTATGTTATTTATGTCCTAGTTTGGAAATTGGGTGTTTAAAGAGTGTTTTTCAAATGGGGGTGGCATGTGTACTCCTTTTGGATTAGTACATGGGTTAACTAGGGTTTTAGTGAAGGGTTTTCCAAAGGATTGTGAGAGCCTTTGGGTAGGAATGCTGTGAGAGATTCCATTTTGGTTTCCAAGATACTTTGAGCATCTTTAGGTAGGAAGATGATTCCCTAGAGTCGTTGTTAATTCCTTCGGGCATGGATCAAATTAAAAATTTATATTATCCCAAACTATACTAACTATAAAGGGATAGAATAACAGAAGTGATGGGTCAAACCCAAAGAGAGTAATAAATAAAGTGATGAAAAATCTCAAATTAAGGTTAGGTCTATTTAATTTCTAATTGATTTTATTAAACTAATGATGCAATTAAAAATAAATTAATTCAAAATAGAGAAATAGAAGAGAGGGGAATTAGTTTACAAGGGATGTTTTACTAAATAAATTAATTCAACTTTACTCACAAAATAATTATATCAAATAGCTACACAACCAAATAGTATCATTTATAGAAGAAATGGTCATTCCCTATCAAACAACACTAGAATTACAATTCATCATGGCCAAATTAATCAAAATAGCTAAAGTGAATAAAGTTCAAATTTCCAAAATTAGAAGAGTAATTATATTTAATGTTCATGAATTAATCATCTCAATCATGTTGGGGTTCATTCATTATTGAAAACATATGGTCAATGATTCAATGAAGAATAAAATAAATGCATAGGAAAAACATGATACTATCAAATAAAATCATATTTAAAAGAAAATTAAAATAATTATTTGTTGGTATGAACCCCCTTTAACATATTTTCTCCCCCCTATGGGTTTTATCCAACCATCATTGGGTGATCAACAATGATGATTAAACAAATATCCATAAGAGATATTTTAGAAAATAATTAATGTGAATGGAATGAAGAAAATAAATATTTTTAAGTTAAAACTAAAAATAATTCAATTATTATGTGAAATAAATAAAAGAAAAGAATAAATAATAACCTATCTATGAATAAATATGGATCAAAACCCTACAGTAGCCTCACGGTAGTTGATCCTCTCCATTCTTCGATGGAATGATTTTCTCTTATCCATAATCCCACTTTTATTAGCCTTATGGTTTTCCATAGGGTTCCATCAGGTTAATTATGGTATTAAATGGACATATAGGTCAAACTACTTTAAGAAAACCCATAAAAGATATGTTGGAAATAAGCATTTTCTTCTCTATTGAGAAATTACACGACATGTAATATGTTTATAGGGTATGTAATATTAGATCTTCTTTCTTATTATCATGACATGTATATAGTTCATAGATTTCAAATTCATTTCATGAAATTATTTTACACGACGTTTGAAATGTGATTTCATCACTAAAATCTATGTTTCATCTTACTTCTTCAGTTTTTTGCCTTTGAGGTTCATCATGATCATCCTCAATATTCGGTGTCGCGCTGCGAGAGAAGATCGCTGCACGAAGTGACATTTTACCCTCAATTAAAATGTTTTCCTTCGCATTTATCCATATATAAAACTTGAATAAGAATACACAAAACATTGATATCAGAAACATATATTATATTAATTCAATTAATATTCAATGAAAACACATATAAAAATACATTTAAACATGTATACAAAATAGAGTTATTATAAGACTATGATACATTCCATTTGGTTACTGAGAGATTATGAGAGATCTTGGGGTTGGTCCCAAGGAAGACTATGAGATATTCCACATTGATTAACTAGCTATCATATGTTGTTTAGAATAACTCACATTAGACCCTTATGGTTAGAGCTCTAGGTTCAATTATTCATGCTGGGTTGGTTTATATGATTTTTTCATTTATTTAGTTCTATGTTTGATGTGAAAATATATGTTATATATATATTTATTGATTATATGATGACATTTATTATCACCTTTATTATTCCTTACTGGATATATTGATCACGTGGTTCTATTTGGTATTGTTTGTTTATTTGATCCATATGAAAACCCGTGCCTTTATTACACATTAATTTATGATTTATTACATAATATTATACATAATACAATCAAGAATGTCAATAAGTCTAGTTTATTTGGAAATTAGGTACATATCATAACATCTTGGGAATGAGATAGAAAAACATTATTGAAAACTTCATTAACATTCTCTTAGAAATCATCGGTCTTCTAAAACTGCATGGGTAAACTTGGGGGTGTATATAAGAAAGGGGTGATTTATAAATGTTAGTAAGAGAATAAACATGGAATAACATGAAAAAGTATTACATGTTAAAGAATAGTAATATCAAAAGAACATAAAGTTATTGAGAAAAATGAACATGAATAATGAGGTTTGATAAAGTGTGATAATATAAAATTAACATGGGAATGTGGAAACAACATTAAATTGGACATCATAACATAGGTTAAGCTAACTACCAAGACATCATAAAATGAGGGAAAAAGTACCATGATGGATTAGGTTCACTCCCTAATCCATTGAAAGAAGTCAAAAAATACTAAAATATTACCCAATTCATTAGAGAACTATATAATTCCGGGCTCACCCTTTGCTTTCATATCATGTACAAGCATAAGTGTGCCACATAGAACATTCAAAAATATGACCATATTTCATATTATTTAATTCAATAATCAAGTATTATGAAATAAATATATATAAGTAACTAATAAATAGAGTATATATTTTTATAGGTGAATACCCTTGAGTGGGAATAGTGATGGTATTCACAATAAAAAGGTTTATCATGGAAACATCACAGTGAAATTTTAACAGCATAATGATAGTACTTAAAGATTCATAAAATGGTCTAATAAGACAGAAAGTGGTATATAATCATTTGGAAATCAAATTTAAAGCAATACAGAAATGTAAAAAATATCCTAACAATAGTAATTTTAAATAAAAGAAATAAAATCAAGAATAATCTTGAATAAATAGGAGAAGGAAAGAATCACTTACTAAATTTTGGTATAGTAACGACTTATTTAAACACTAAAATGGGAATGGATAAGTGATCTCTTATTATTAATAAATAAATTTTATAGTATAGGGATATTTATAAAGTAATAAAAAAATTACCAACTGAGATTAAGAAGGATATACACAAATAAGGTGTTTGAAATGAAAATAAGGGAGAGTGGTCCCTTACTTTTGGTACGAAAAATCACATGATCATCTCGGAAGAACAATGGGTGTATATAAAGGTTCATGGGAGAGATTAATGGGATTGAAAGGGGAATATAATAACATGTAAAAAATAGAGAAGTAATAGGGATGTATAAAAACATACCCAAATTATAAAAAATTGAAATTAAGAGGCACGTCATAAAAGGGGCACAACATAAAAGATGCACTAGAATAAAAATAATAGAGGGAGATCCTTTAACTTGAGAGGGTGATTCCAAAACATTGGGAGGAGATTATTGAGATCTTGGAAGATCCTTGAGAAGAATATAGAGAGGTTATTGAATATTAAGGACTTGATCCATGGTTTTAGATTGAAGATTAATGGGAGATTGGGTGGTGTTATATATGAAAGAGAGGGGGGTTCTTTATTATTTCCCAAACTTAGGTTTTGGACTCTATAAAATAAAATAATCATAAAAAACATTCCCATGGTTTTTCCCATGGTTTATTACAAAGAGAGGTGGTTTTAATTATTTAATAATTCTAAAGTCCATACTTATCAAAATATTACCCTTGCTGATGTGTAATTGAGTCATGTTTAGAAAAAAAGTATTTTAAAACCTTAAAATATAATATAGGTTTTAGAGGATTCATAATGAATTTATAAATTTAATAAAAAAGCCTTAAAATCACCATATTTTAAAGTTTAAACATATATTTGGTCTTTTATACAATTTATAGTATTTATTACATCACTTTTGGGTCATTATGATGTCATAATACACATTGTATACTTATACCGTATTTAAATTTTAGTAAAAAATTTTAATGTATCAATAAATTATGAAAAAATACCTATTAGATAATTTTTATGTTCAAATTCAAAAAAATTATATTTATTTTATCAAATTAATTCTCTAAATATTTTAATTTTTACTTTTAAAATAAAAATTAACATTTATTAAAAAATGCTATTTTTTTGAAAAATAACAGTTTTCAAATGCATATAACAATTGCATTTGACTTTTTTAAAAAATATATTATTATTTATAATATAGAAAAAAATTAATATTATTATTTTCTTTAAATATAATTTATATTTATAATTCATGAATTCATTGAAAGGAATTTTTTAATTGAAGTTTTATATTACACAAAAATACAATTTGAGTTTTGTTGTATTAAAATCCAAATTTTATCAAACTCATTACCTAATCATTTATAAATTAAAAGAATAAGGAATAAATATTATAATTATTTAATTGAAAATAAAATATTAATATTCATACTATTATGGTTATTTTTTTCTAGTCTTTATTATATTATTTTTACCCTTAATTTACATATTTTTCTTTTACTATGGTAATAAATGTTTACTACAGTTACTATTTATATTATCCACAAACTAAATTTAACTTGTTAACTAATATTAATTATGATGATTGAAATCATTTAATAAATTAAAAATATTCAAATATGTGAAAGAATTTAATTTAAAATAAAACCCGCAAGCATGATGGAAAGCAGTTTTGTCACTATTCACTGAAAAATCTCTATTTTCTGAAAAATAAAAAAAATACACCCCAAGTTAATTTTTATTTGATGTTATAAAAAACGGATCTAATTTTATCAAATAAAATTTTATAAATGTTCTAGAAAATAATTATAATATTTTTTCATAAAAATAAATAAAAAACATTTTTGATGAAAACGTATTTTTAAGAACAAAAGGACATTACCAAAAAAATGAGTGATATTCACTAAGAATTTATCAGTAAATTTATGATGAATATGATATATATATATATATATATATTTAATAAATTATTTAATCCTACACATATCTAAAAATTTAATATAATGGTTAAGATAATCATATTTAAATAATCATTATTTGTTTTGGTTTAGTGTTGCATATCTCATACGGTATCAAACATAATTTTCCCTTTTAAAAACTCAAGGCATAAAATTATTCTCCCTTTTAATAAATTTTATCCTAAAAATTTATATTTTAACTCAATAATCAATGTTTTGACACTTTTAAATATCTTTATTGAAAATTCACATCATAAAAAGGGTTAATAAAACATCTACTTGGAAATAGAGGAAGAGAAATATGAAGGTCATCACATAACTAGGTTTCCACATAGAAGAAAATTAGTGGGAAGTGAAAACATAGAAATATAAGATAAAACTAACACCAAATAACTAATATAGTGTGATAGAGAACATGATCATGAGAAAGCCAATGACCACAAAACCATAAATCTATGATGGGTAAAATAAACATCAATTCATCAGAAATGATCGTAATATAAAAACATTTGTTTTTAAAATTAATTTCTTAGAATTAAATAATTCATTAACCATATATACTAGCTACATAAATAAATTTTCTTTCTTGAAAAGTATAATTTAATCCTTTAATCAATTTCCACTACAATCTCATCTTTTCTCCAAATGATGAGTTCCCAAGATGAATTTTTTTATGCATAAATCACCATAATAAATTTATAATAGATTATATAATACAACAAAGAATAACATTCTATTACTTCTATATTTATTAAATAAATTTTTTTAGCATACAGTAAGATAATATTGAAAATTAATAAACCTTAATTCATTAATTTCCAAAATTCCACCAATAATTCAAAAGGTTTAACATAGATCATTCTTAAATAGATTCCCATATATAACACTAATAATATCAAAATTAAATAATGTTTTAATCTTAAAGGTTATATAATACAATTCATCTTACACCTCCCAAAGAATAATAGTATTCTTCTCAAATAATCCTAATGGGTATATATTCTTTAACTAAATAAAACATCTCCCAAAATATCATTAATCTCTTCAAAATAAAAAAACATTTGATCCTATAATATGTTTCTCAATATTTGATACCAAAATTCCATCACCTAAATCTTAAAATGTTATATAAATGCTTTTAAACATAATATTAACCTTATAAATATCATCCCAAGACTCTTTAGGTTTATCCCAACATCAAAAAAATATTAAGGGTTATCAATCCCTCAATCATATATTTTCTAAAATATCATTTTATCACCTAATCACTTTTATCAGTTATTAGTACCATTCAACATATAATTCATATCCTTAAAGAAAAAGTAATATGTAACAATCCTTAAATGTTTCATGATTATTATATCCCAAATTCCATTGATATACTACTTCTAAAACATAACCCCAAACACCAATACATAAAAACTTTAATCCTTACACTTCAATTATTTCCATAGCATAGGTCCTTCTGTATTCTAGGATTTAAACCTTAAATTAGGACATTTACTCAGATTAAGACAATATTCTCCACACATAAGATATCTAATAGTAAAGGGGTGCTATAATATGTAATCTATTATCTTCTATAATATTGTTAATTTTTTTTATGGAAAATAGCTACTTTATGTCCTATTTTTAAACACCTAAAGGACATTTGAGATCCTTATGGAATTTATATTGGGGCCTCTTTCCACATTTTTGAAAAACAAGAAATTAAATATTCTTTCCTTTATCTTATTTATTAGTTTAACTTCCCTGAGACTTTGTCCTCCTCTTCTTTGATGTATTTTAACATTGAAATATGTTCCAATGGTTAATTTTGAATTTTTGATAGTTGTTTTGGAATAATCATAAGATATATTACTTGATTTCCCATCATGTTATACATCTTATTTGGGAATTCATCACATTTACCATAACATTTCTTATAGAATATTTTTTTTCTATTTTCAAAAATTAACTATAATAAAGGGAAAACTATTGATGAGTAATTTTAATATATTAAACACATAAATGGGAATCAAATAATATTAAAGTGATAAATTATATATGACATTTATTTCCTTAACTTATGAATTTCAGGGATTAAATCTATTTTATCCATTATATATTTCCTCACATAGACTCTTATGAGTATTCTAATTCCCTGCATATTGGTTCACAAGGATCTTGTGAATTTACCAAATCATATCCCCTAGGAGTGTCAAACTAGGTGTGATGAAATCATTGTTTTCATGCACCACTTACCAATCAAGTATATCTCAATATAGTATTTTTTGGTTTTATGCCTAGGTACATCTGTGATAGACCCACATCCACTTGTAGTATCCAGATAGTTATGTATTTTCTTAGAAAGCACTTACTCAATACTTTACTAAAATATAGGGAAATTTTTAAATATATAGTATTAGACCTTAGGTTTTCATTAGAGTTTTCTAATCCTAATACCAGAAATAACTTAACTTTCCTTTGATAAAAACTATGATAACTTGTTTCTTTATTACACATTAATTCATGATTTATTACATAAGATTACACACAATACAACCCAAAAGATCAAGAAGTATTGTGTATTTGAAAAATAGGTACATAATATAACATATTGAACATGAAATAAAACAATATTATTGGAAAATTATTTAGCATGCTCTAAGAAATCATCGATCCTCTAAAACTGCATGGGATAACCTGGGGATGTACATAAGAAATGGGTGAGAAATAAAGACCAGTAAGGGAATAAACCTGGAATAATATAAAGATAAGTATTACATGTTAGATAATATAAATTTAAATTTAACATAAAATGGATGAGAAACATGAGCACTAACAATGAGGAATGATAAATCATGATAACATAAAGGCAATATGGAAATATGGAAACAACTTTAATCATGACATCATAACATAGGTCAAGGATAGCATATAAGACATTATAACATGGTGTAAAAAGTCCCATGATAGATTATGTTCACTAATTAATCCATTTAATGATTTTATAATGATACTAAAATAATACCCAATTAATTTTAGCACTATATAATTCATGGCGCACTCATTACTTTCATATTATTTACATGCATAAGCGTTCCATATAGACCAATCAACATAGGATTATATTTAATATTATTTAATTCAAAAATCAAGGAATTTCGAATAAATATATGTAATTATTAAATAAAAATAGTATAGGAATTTTTTGGTGAATACCATTGAGTGTAAATAGCGATGATATTCATAATAAAAAGGTTTGGCATGGAAAAACCGTAGTGAAATCTTGGCACCATAAGGATAGTACACAAAGATTCAAAAACTAGTTTAATGAGAGTGAATGGGGTATATAATAATTTACAAATAAAATTTTAAGTAATAGGTACATGTAAAAAACATATTATAACATTATGAATTAGAAATAAAATACATAAAATGAAGAATATGCTTTAATAAAGAGGAGAAGGAAAGGACCCTTTACTAAATTTTGGCATAGTAATGACTTAGGTAAATGCTATAATGAGAGGGGATAAATGATATATCATATTAGTTCATAAATTGGAAAGTATATAGATATTTATATATTCATGAAAAAAAACAAATTTATATTAAAAATGCTATACATAAATTGGGTTTTCAAATTGAAAAAAGGGAGAGTGGTCCCTTTTGGTATGAAAAAGCACAGGACAATTTCGGTAGCACAAAGACTATACGTAAAGGTTAATGGGAAGGAATAATTATAGTGAAAGGGGTATCTAACCAAATTTAAATTAATAGTGAAGTAATATTTATGTATAAAATAATACTCAAATAGTAAAAAATGGAAATTAAGAGGCACAAAACATAATAGGTACTTGAATAATATAAAGAGAGGGAGAAACCTTACCTTGATAGGGTGATTCAAAATTATTGGGAGGAGCTTCATGAGAGATTGGTGGAACCTTAGAAGGACTATAGATAGGGTATTTAATATTAAGGATGTGATAAATGATTTTTAGTGAAAAGTAATAAGATATTGGTTGGGTTTGTATAGGAAAATAAAGGGGATTTCTTTATTATTTCCCAAACCTTGGTTTTGGACTGTATAAAATAAAATTATTAAAAAACCTTAAAATGGATTTTCCCCATGTTTTATGAAAAATAAAGTTGGTTTTCATTATTTTATAATTCCAATCACTTAAATTATTAAAATATTACCCTTTCTGATGTGGAAGTGAGTCGTGTTTATAAAGAAATGATTTTAAAACCTTAAAATATAATAATGGTTTTGGAGGATTCCTAAAGGCTTTATAAAATTAATAAAATAACCTCAAAATAAAATTATTTTAAATCTCAAACATATATTTGGTCGTTTATACCATTTATAGTATTTATTAGACCATTTTTAGGTCATTATGATGTCATAATATACACCGTATACTTATACCATATTTAATTTATACCCGAAACTTTGACTCTCTCAGAAAATTATGAAAAAAAACCATTGGTTAATTTAAACATGATAATTTAAAAAAATATTTAATTTATCAGTATTATTCTCTAAATATTTTATTTTTTACTTTTAAAATATAAATCGACATTTAATTAGAAATACTGCTTTTTTGATAAATAATATTTTTCGAACCCTTATAACAATTACATTTGACATCATAAAAATTATATTATTATTTATAATTTATAAAAATTACTTAATAGTATTTTTTTATAAAAATATCATATATTTTTACAATTCATTAATTTATCCAAATGGATTTCTTAATTTAAATTTCATATTACACAAAAATACAATTTGAGTATTGTCGTATTAAAATCTAATTTTTATCAAACTCATTAATTAATCATTTATAAAGAAAAAAAGTAATAAAAAATAATAATTATTTAATTGAAAATAAAATATAAATATTTATACTATTATGTTTAATTTGTTTCTAGTATTTGTTAAATTATTTTTACCCTTAATTAAGCCATTTTCCTTTTGCTACGGTAATAAATGTTTACTACAATAACTATTTATATTGTCCAAAAAATAAGTTTAACTTATTACCTAATATTAATAATTATTATTAAAAATATGGAACACATGAAAATAAACTCAAGTTTTTGTAAGAATATAATCTGAAATTAAACCCACAAGCACGATGGAAAGTAGTTTTTTTAGAAAAATGCATTTTTAAGGGAAATATGATTTTACTTTAACTCTATCACTAGTAATTTTCACTATATGAATTTCAATTAATAATGATGGATATATGATCCATAATTTTAATCTAAATCATTTCCAATTAGGTTTTATTTTAATTAATTAAAATTATTAATCATTATGTATTTTAAAACAATATCCCAAAAAATGTATTTTCAAGCATCAAAATAAATGCAAACTAAAATCCAATATATAGATGATTTAAATGTAATTAACTGAATTAAATATAACTATATAATAATTATTTAACTTTTAAATAAATTTAAAATATTAGTATTACTTTTATATCACTTAATTTATCAAAATAAATGACAATTTTACATAAAACTGTAATTTTCACTATTCACTGAAAAATCTATATTTTCAGAAAAATCAAAAAATTGTACCTTGAGTTAATATTGATATGATGATATAAAAAATGGAGCTAATTTTATCAAATAAAATTTCTAAATGTTCTTGAAAATAATTAAAATATTTTTTTTCACAAAAATAAATAAAAATTATTTTTGAAGAAAACGTATTTTGAAGAACAAAAGGACATTACCAAAAAAATGAGTGAAATTTACTACGAATATATCAATAAATTTATGATTAGTAAGATATATAAAAATATTTCATAAATTAGTTAATCCCATGCATATCTAAAAATTTAATGGAATGGTTAAAACAATCATATTTATCTAATCATTGTTTGTTTGGGTTCAGTGTTGTGTATCACATAAGCTATCAAATATAGTTCTATATTTTAAAAACTAAGGGTGTTTTAATACATGTTGAGAAATATTATGTAAATCTTGTTTTTTATGAAATGGAAAACCAAATGGAATTAATTGTTTTTGTAATTTAAATGTTTTCAATGTGGTTTAGTTTTAAAAAGTGATTTCAAACTAGTTTATCTGCTTTCATGGGTAAAACCCTTAAATAGATTCATAGTAGTATCGTAATGAAATTTGTGACTCACACCCTATATATAGATTTGGTAATATGTATAATTTATTTTTAAAGGAAAAGGTAAAGGTAAATGAACTATGTACTTGGGTGGATCTTCTTGATTATCATCATCTGTAGTTTTGTGGAGGAGATATAGTCTCATAGAGTTGGCTTATGTGGATTAATTTTGGGTCTTTATACACATTGGGTTGTATGTATTGGTACTATTGGGACTTGTTTGGCATTGTTCCCATGATGTTGAGTATTGGGTTATGACTTGAGATACCATGTATATATATATATTGTTATTCCATGTTTTGTTATGATATATATTTATTTTTATGTTATCTGTTTATCTTATTTGAATACACTGGATGTTTAATTATGTATTTTTGATTCTGATGATATTGGTGTGGATGTAATATTTTGGGGATGATTCATTCTGATTTACTATGTGAGAAACCATTCCTAAGATATTTTTATTTATTCCTAGTGCTTGTCATTAGCTTTTGTCGATCGAGAACATGATTTGGGTTGCGTGGATGGCCGGATTGGGTGATAGGATGGGTCAAAATGGGTTAGTTCATAAAACAATGTTATCATAGATTTTTTACTTGGTAATCAATGGTATAATAGAGCTAAGACCACTGTGGAACGAGAGTTAGGAATAGTGGATTGGCTATCCAACACTTCTTCTCATTGAACCTCAAGTTTCCAGGAGTGGTTTGGGATTTTTTTTATGTTTTGATCCTAATTATGGGTTGTTTTGATGGTGTTTTCATGAATTTACAAGTTAGTGTTGAATCTCAGTGTGAGACTAGTGGTTAATTTTATTTTTTTAGGGTGAAACAAGGAATTTAAGAGGAGGCACACGATTAGTACATGTGGTTAGTAGTAACCATGAATAGCCTATGTGGCCTTGTCTTCCAACTCCAGTGACACCCATAGAGTTGGAACATGATTATTCTAATCATGCATCCAAACCCTGAAAAATTGTAAATACTTGATATTTTCAATTTTTTTCTAATTTTTTCATTTAGAGATACCTTTGTTGTTGATGTTTCATATTTTTACCAATAACATGGGTTACTTTTGGTTCTTTTGATTTGATTTGAGGTTGAATCATGCTTGATGAAGATTGTGTTTTATATATTATTGGAAATTCCTCCTAGAAGAACCTCATCCAGGTGTAGAGAGTGTTCTATGGAGAATACTCCAAAATAAAACCCTCCTCTTGGACCAAATTTGGCAGAGTTAGTGATTCATATTATCCAATCCTCAGGTCTATTTGGTGGTCAAGAGTAGACATAAATAGTAGACCATGCTTCATAGTTCATGAGGAAAAATCCGCTGGTGTTTTATGAAGACAGATGACCCAATTATCTTAAGGAGTGGTCGAATAATATTGAGTGGATATTTTAATTTTTAAGGACCCATGAGAACTATAAAGTACAATTTTCCATGTATGTTCTTGAAGGATTGGGTGGGAAGTTGAGGGAGTTAATAGTGATTTCATGAAGGCATGATAATCTCACACTAAACACTTTCCAGGAGGTGTTTAATCAACAGTTCTTCCTAGAGACTTTGAGGGTGAGAAATATACAATAGTTATTAAAGTTTGAGAAAGGGGATAGTTCAGTGATTGAGTATGATACCTGATTTACCGAATTGGTGGATGTATCTCAGGATATCTTCATGAACAATCACCTTAAGGCTTGGAATTTCAAGATGGGATTGAGGCCATATATAAAGTTTATGTTTATTATTATTTATCTTATAACTTATTTAGGGGTGGTTAATAAATTGACTATGGAAGATGAAGATTTTAATGGAAAGACAAGTGACAGTGGTTCTATTGAAATGGGTGGCTACTAAATTTCTTCTTTAGGGAAGAAATGGAAGTTGGATGAGTCTCATCATATCGGTGGAAATATTGTCTAGCAGTTGTTAGGTTCAAATCCTATATATTTTTTAGCGTATAAGACCATTATATGTTATTAGTGTGGGAAGGGTGGAAACACTCTACATAATTTCTCATAGGCTTTGAGAGTTTGACACTAGTGCAGACATCTGAGTTATCTCTAACACTCTTTTCAGTTGGCATTGTAGGGGATCAAAGTGAGACCAATTTTTTCAAAATGATCTTAGGTGAAGTCAGAGGCTTCGAAGGGTGGAGTATCTCACCCTTTAGAAAAGGGATATTACCATGATGGAAAGATGGATCAAAGAGGGTTTGAGGTAGGTCGTCTTCATTCAGTTGAGGTTATATCAGAGGACTCAAATTCTTCAATGGAAATTATGATAAGTATAATGCTTATTTATTTTTATACGGAATATATTTTATTTGACATTTCCCCATACTATTATTTTATTTTCCTAAAACTGATTGATTCTTTGGGCATGCGAGCTGACTTGATACTATATGTTATAGATTTTATAACCCCTTTTTATAGGAAGGAGTAGGGTTTCAAGTTCCCTGAGTTCCATTTTTTGGTAGATGGAATAGAATTCATCTAGGACTTCCCTATTTTGGACCAAGATGTTTTTATCCTTATCATCAAAATGTGTTGGTTGATTGTCTTCAAGGGTCTAGTCTAATTTTACCACCGCAGGGTCCAGTTCCTTTCCCCTAGTGGGAGAAATCACATCTTCTAGGGTGGGTGGGATTCGTGATCAGGGAGAGAATGACTAGTTATTTTAGAATTTAGGTTGATATAATTCTAGTTGTCCATATTATTCCCTGATATTATCGATCATGAGTTTCATTTTATCCAAATAAAGTTCAAGTAATCATTTACTGAGAGTATACCAAGAATGTATTCGAGATATATAGATTTATAGGCTTGGATGGGTGTTATAGACATTTTATTTGGACTTATTTAGGTTAGATTCTCCCTTGATGGATTTTACTAGAAAAGGGATGAAGCTTAAGTGGGATGAGAATTTGCAAAATCCTTTTTAGAAATTGTAGACCCATTTTACATCCACATTAGTTTTGATTCTTCTTGATCCTAGGAGAGTTTATATGGTGTGTTGATGCTTCCTTGGTGGTATTGGGTAGTTTGTTGATGTGGGATGGCCTTGTGGTGGCCAATGATTTATGAGATCTATGCCTAAATTGGAGGAACTATCCCAACCAAGACCTAGAATTAGACTCTGTAATTCATGCGTTAAAGATATGGTGGCACTACCTATTTGGGGAGTGTTTTAAAATAAATTTAGATCATAATATCCTAAAGTATATTTTCACCCAGAGAGACATAAACCTCAGATCGAGATGCGAGATGGAATACCTTCACACTTTCAATTTATATATTTCTTATACACCTGATATGGGAAATGTGGTCACCGACCCATTGAGGAGTAAACTTCCAATGCAATCCATTTAAGATTAATTAGATGAGTGGGGTATGAGGGGTTTGTTTATTGATATGAGTCTGGATGTGTAGGAGGATATAAAGAATTAATTCTTGGACTATGTGTAGGTTACTCCCTCTCTTATCGATCAGGTTAGGAGTGAGAAGGTATCTGACCCCAATTATTAAAAGATTAACAATGTTTTAAATGTCGAGGAGACCATGAGTGAGTGATCTTAGTAACTTGATGGTTATATCCTCTTTTAATGGTGGCTGGTAGTTCCTTTAAACTTATGAAAATAGGTGATGTATGAGATGAATCATTCTATATGGTATGTAATCCTCAATGAAACCAAGATTTTTTATACCTTTATAGTTCAGTATTACTTTCCCGGGATGAGATGCACGTTGAAATTTGTTGTTTCTAGATTCTTGAACTACTAGAGGATCAAATCTAAGAATCAGAGGATAGCTAGGTTGTTGTAGCCACTTCCTATTATAGTGCGTAAGTGGGACAATATCTCTATGGATTTAGTGATCAAACTACCTCACAATCCAAGTGCTAAAGATTCCATTTGGTTTGTTATCAATCATTTTACAAAGCCAACCAACTTTCTTCCCATAATAGAGTTGATGAAGGTAGAGGAACATAGATTCATGTATATTCAAGAGTTTATTTGACTTCATGGAGTACCCTTAATGATAATGTTAGTTTGGGATGACCATTTCACTTCTTAATTTTGGAAGGTACTATAGGAGGATTTGGAAACCGATATGAGATTGTGCATCACATATCACTTGTAGATGGATGGTCAGTCTGAGAGGATCTTCCAGACCCCCAAGGATATGTTATGAGTCTGTGTGATTGATTTCCATGGTTTTTGGTAAAGCTACCTTCCATTGAATTAGTTTTATTATAATAATAGTTACTAGGACTTGATCATAATGGCCCCATTTGAGGCATTATATGGATGACCATGATAATCACTACTATATTATGTTGAGGTGTGTGAGAATTCCTTGGTTAGACCAAGTCTAATACATGATATGAATTATATAGTTAATCTAATTCAAAAATGGTTAGTTATATCTTATATTCACCATAAGTCATATTAAAACCATCATTATAAGGAACCAACCTTAAACATTACAAAATCATGAGTTTTAGTCAAGAATTTACTTTCTTTAACTTTGAGGATCTTTTTAGGTTTAGTGTTTTAGAGTATTTGGTCATACCTCATACATTACAAAACTACATAATTCAAAGTGGGAACTTTTGATTAGTATCCATTTTTTCACAATATAATACTTTTAAAATAAATAATTATTTCTTTTATGGAAAATCTTCTCAACTTTCAACTTGACTCATTCTTTTCTCTTACCATCCTTAAATCCTATTAAAAATATTTAAAAATGTGGGATGATTACAAAAAGATTATCAAGGGATGAAAAAATAATGAAAACCATTATTTCTATGAAAACATTAAAACCCATGAAAAAAATATCATAATTTAATACTTTTCACCCTTAATAAGTAGTAAATACTTTCCTTTGAAAATAAAATCTTACTTACCCTTTTTTTAATCCCGATATTACCATAAAACCCATAACAAGTATAGAAAAAACATAAAGAAATATTGGGAAATAATTATACTTTTAATCATTATAAATTAAATAACCATGTGAAAAAATTCCATACATTTAACTCTTACAAATGGAATAACCATAAGGTTGACTTCCATACCCAATGCATTGGAGGGTAATTACGAACCCACCTGTCATTGGTTTATCACGAAACCACCCATTATTGTTTTATCATGGAACCAACCATTATTGGTTTATTATGTAACCGGCCATCAAATGTCCAAGAACCATTAAATAATCATAACACATAAAAGATTCCAATTTTTGACATGTCACTCATAAAATTTCATTTGCACTCATAAGAAAACATTTCCAGATATTGAAATAATAAATCCATTTTCAAAACCCATTCCAAAAATAAAATACCCAAAAAAAGGGAATAATGGGTTTGTTTTTATTTTTAAGACATTAAATATTGTATAGGAATCCAAATATTAAATAATTTTCATGGAAATAGAGAAGTATTTATCACTGTATATGTTAAAAAAACGTTCCTTTTTTCATTTATAAATAAATTCAAGAGTTTTGTATATAAAATGAAAAAAGGCTCCTTTTTGAAAACCATTTAATGAAATTAAAAATAGAATTAAAATTTCCTTTAAAATCCTTTTATATCCATATAAATAATCAAATAAAATAATTTCAATAATATTTACATGGAGGAAAGGATTCTGAAATTAAATCTTTAAACATTTAAAAAGATAATTTTAAATCAAAGAGTACCATACCACTTTTAAAAATTTGAATCATAAGACACATGAAGGAATAACATTTAAAAAAACATAAAATAACATGAGAATAAATAAATTCATGATATTATTTGTTAAAGGGGATTTATATACACATCATAAAATATAGTGGGTGTATAACATCAAAATAAGTATCAATGAAATTAGATTGAGATGAAGTCCCTTACCTTGAGTCTTAATTTTCATGTGTGGATTTATATTATCAGATAATAAAATTATGTTAATTATTTACTATTTTTGTAAACTTTTTAAAGTTTATTATTAAATTTATTTTACCTATTAACAAGTTATATACAATTAATTAGTTAATTAATTTTAACTAGTATGTTTTGACCATATTCGGTTTATGTTCCAAAAATGACTTTGGTAGGTTAACTATGGTAAAATAGGTCATTATTTGAACATATAATGAATAATAACCATGAAATAATAATCCTTTTTATACATAAATGTTAATTTTAAAACCAATCATGGAATATGTTTATAAAAAATGAACTAAAGTTACGATCATGAAGACAGTAGGCCATACATAAGCACATGTAACATTTCCATTTTTCAATGATCATTATGGAAAGAAAGTAAGTAACATTTATATTTATATAATGATCATTATATCTTAAATAACATAGTATTTAATCATATATATATTTATATATTGAATTATTTTTATGTAAAATGAATCACATCACATCGAGAAGGTGGTATCCAACACGTCCACGAACGACGTTATCACGTTTTCAGCGCGTGAAAGGGTAATAAAGAAAGTAATTTATTATATTAATATAAAGATAATTATGTCATGAATATCATAATTATTTATTTTATATCATATATATTCATTATATTTACCCTTATTACCCATCATGTAACACGTTAGTGAAAATGCTTCACATTGCTTCGTGAGGCGGTAGTTCACTATACCCACGAGCAATATTACCGTATCCCCTATGTTATAAAATTTGAAAATGGTGTAAAAAATATAATGAATAAAAAGGTATAATTATTTTATAAAAATAATAAATATTATATATAAATAGTACTTCTATCATTATTCCCATCTTTGATAGGTGGTATTGGATGAACAAACAACATCGGTTCGTGGGGCTGTAGTCTACCGTACATACGAATGATGATTGCATATCCCATTTAATGTAAGTGTGTGTTGTTGTAATTAATAAAAATTAAATAAAACAATCCAAATATATTTAGGATAATATAGTTATTATATAATAATTTAATAATAATAATTTAAGGGTTGAAGAAAGAAATAAATTAAAAATTATCTTTGAAGAATGTTACATCTTCTTTGGGTAACTCCTTTTGGTTTGAACCAAAGGACTTCCTTGGTTTAATTTATGCCCAAATTTAGGCTTCTAGGATTATATGAGGGATTTTTTTAGTTTATTTGGTTAGGTTTTGGATGGTACAAAAATATTGAGAGGTGTAAAGATAGTGAGAGAGGTGGTGGGCTTTTATAAGTTAGGGAGAGTACACACTTGGTATTTTTGAAAATAAAGTCTGTTGTACCCACATTTTTACCTAAAAATAGGATTCCATTACACAAAATATTATATCCTATATGTTTAACTCTATAAATAATTCCAAAAAATGGGCGTTGGAAAAGTTTCTACGTTATTATGCACCTTAAGTTTAAAGTTCAACCACTATGTAAACTCATTTTTACCTTAATCACTGTAATTATTTTTATTTACCTTCACTAATATTTTTTAGCCATAAAATAAGTTGATGTTATTAAAAAATATAAATTATTTTTATTAAAAATATATAATCCATTTTTAAAAAATAAAATCACATAAGTGGCATAATTTAATTTAAAATTAATCCTATAGACGGGATGAAACATGAGTTTTAAAGTAAAAAAGTTCAAAATTTGAAATGTTTTTATATTTAGATTCAATGTAAAGTTGATTAAAATGAAATAAATTGGATTTATTGGTGTATAATTTAACTAATTATACTTTAATACCAATTTTTAATATAATTTAACTATATAAATAAATTAGAAAAAAATGCAGTTTTTAATTAAATTCAGTGTTTTTCACTATTCATCAAAAAATGAAACTTCATAAAAAAACCAAAAAATTAATTGGAGGTAAATTTTTATACTGAAATTTAAAAAAATTAAGCTTCTTTTCTGAAATAAAATTTATATAAGTGTAAAAATTTAGTTTTAAAATAGGCGCTTCATTAAAAGGCGGAAAAACTGCCTTTTAGAAAAATAATGTTTTTATGCTTAAAATTAGATTCATTACTATCTTATGAGTAGAAAATCTATTGGATGACTGTAAAAACATTTTAATGAATATATAATGTATAAATTTTATTAATATATCTCTTTAATAGTGATGAATTTAATTTATTAAGATAAAACACTTTTGTGGGCATAAAAATAGTTTTCTTATAAAAACATTTCATTTTTATTCAATTGGTTTATATTTTCATTTATAATTAATCAGTAACTAATTAATTCATAATATATACATTTTAAAACATATTTTCTCAATTCATAGAATCTTATTCATTCTCTCCATTTTAATGGATAGGTGATAACTATCATGTTAAATAATAATATTATTTCGTGGTTTGCTGAAACTGGGTGTCAGATGTCATGCATGCTATTGAAGAGACCCGATATTGCATGGAGTAAAAGATAAAAACAGTGTTGTGTATAACAGAAGATAAATTTTTTTTTTCATTTAAAAAAATATATAAATGAATTTAAATTAATTTGAAAGAATATATTTTATAAAATCTCGAGAACTTACATCCTACCCCACTTAAAATTAATTTGGACCTCAAAATTCATCTTGGTTATCAAAGGTTTAACATTTTAAGAATTCCTTTATTAAAACCTATATCGTAAAAATAAAATAAATAAAACATACCTTAAAAATTGAAAGTGGGAAACATAAAGCTCACATAAAGTTATGATTAACTATGTTTCCATATAGGGAGAACATTGGTGGGAAATTAAAAGATGGATTTAGAAGGGAAAAATAATTCTAAAAAACTACTATAGAGTGATAGAGAATGTGGTCAAGAGGAATTAAATGAAAATAAAAACACAAGTAAAATAGTTAAGGAAAAGGTCATTAATATCATCCTAAAATATGGTAATGGGATAATATATTATTTCAAGTTCCTTTTAAAAAACTTGAAGGATTACTTTACCATCTATACTAAGAGCATAAGTAAATATACTTACTTGCTGAGTAGAGATTTATCCTTTAATAAATTTCCTCCATCATCCCACATTTTTCTCTAAAACATTAGTATTTAAGATGAATTATTTATGCATTAAGCACAAGATTCT
This sequence comes from Viscum album, assembly GCA_963277665.1. Lineage (NCBI taxonomy): Eukaryota > Viridiplantae > Streptophyta > Magnoliopsida > Santalales > Viscaceae > Viscum > Viscum album. The sequence continues at coordinate 954,822,609 of OY728145.1, forward strand.
TCTTCTAACGAATCATATAATCCTAAAAATTATAATAAGATATTGATCTTATATTTAGAGATTAATCAAAACCAAAATGTCTAACAAATATTAAGATAATTTGAAAAATTATAAAAAATTAATTTGAAGATATAATATAATAATCTATAAATTTCAATAGTAATACCCAATGTTACAACTAAATTAGTCCATATATATATAACCCTAATGTCCAGTAATAGTATTAAACTTATATCCTCAAAATTAACAGTATTATTCATCAAATAACTTTTAAACATATACCTCCGACATCTATAAAAACTCAATGAATGTATCAAAATGTGTTTCCATTATTTAAAATATTAAAATAAGGGTACCTAAGACATTGGTATTATGATCAAATTTCACAAAATACTAAGCTCCCTAGAGCTACCACCACTTCACTAGATGTACCAACATCAACTGTAGAAGTTTCAAATAAACATACCACAACTTTTTTATTTTGGTCATTATGATTTCCACCATGAATAAGTAATGTTTCACACATTTAACATAATTTACCAAATCATTATAGCTAAATAATCTTACTATTGGATGATTTTCTATTATCTCATTCTTGGATTTTTATTAACTCTTTTATTTTTATTCATAAACCTTGTGACCAAACTTAACACATAGGTAACACTTCATATATATTGAAATACATTCCCCCAAATGTATTTTACCACAATCAGAATAATTTTTGGGCTTAACTTCATAGTTATTAGTTGGTTTCTTCTCCATTTCATGTGAACCTGACTATTTCTTACTTTTTTCATCATGTGGCACATAATTATTTGAAAACTCAATCTCAAATATCTCTACATAATGAAAAAATTTCTTATAACATTAAAATTATTGTGTAGAAAATTATATTCACACGCTTAGTTTTAATATTGAGTAAACTCTATTAATTTTAATATCTATGTCTTGAACAAAATTGATACATACCTATATATCCTTGTAAAATTTGATTCATATGAAGCCATAAAATTTTCACCCTTTTGCCTCAATTCCACGAATTTTTTCTCTATACTAAACTTAGAAAACTTAGGGAAATATTTCTCAAGGAAAATATCTTTAAATTTTTCCCATTACATAGAATCAATACCATATTTGTCTCTAGTATTCTTAAACAATGACCTCCATTAATCTGCTTCACCTTCAAAACGATAGAAGTAAAGAGTTACCTTTTGATGTTCCAAACATCCCATGACTTCAAATATCTTCTCCAAGGCATCGATCCATCCTTCAGCTATCACAGGGTCAGATGATGCATTGAATGATGGGGGATGTTTCCCCATGAAATTATTCACTAAATACATGTTCCTTCATGGTAGATTAGGTTCATTTCAAACATGGAAACCACCACAATTTATAACTTGTGTAAACTAATCCATCTCTGCAATAAAATATTCTGTTTTAATTCCAACTATCTCTAGATTCTGATTTTAAAGGATATTTTCCTATCTGTGCCTTACCCCTATAGCTTCCTTTTTCCCTATGTGGAAAAACATTTTGAGAAAACACACTTTAGATGAAGCAGCATGGTAATCCTCAAATAATATATCATTTCAACTTAACCATAAAGTAAAATCTTCTAAGGGAATGAAATTAATACTATCCTAATCTACATAATTGTCTAAACTTTCCTTTGATACCAACTATAAGTACCTATACTTAAACATTACACAATCTTGAGTTTTAGTCAATAATTTACTTTATTCAACTCTGAGTACCTTTTTAGGTTTAGAGTTTTATAGAATTATGTCATAAATCATACATTACAAAACTACATAGTACAAAGTGGATACTTCAAAGTAGGATCCACTTTTCCATAATATAGTACTTTTAAAATAAATCATGATTTAATTAAAGGAAAATATTCTCAACTTTCAACTTGACTCCTTACATTCCCTTACCCAACCTTAAATCCAGTGGAAAAATTTTAAAAACTTGGGATGAGCACAAAAAGAAAAGTAAGGGATACACAAACAAGAATAACTATTAGTCCTATGAAAACATGAAAACCCATGGAAACTTTATCATAAATTAACACTTTTAACCCTAAATAAGTATTAAAAATTTTCCTTTTAAAATAATATCATTGCTTACCCTTTTTTTGTAATGATAAGATTACCATAAAACCCATAACATGCATAAAAATCACATAAAGGTATCTTAGGAAAAATTTTAATTTTCATTATTATAAATGGAATAACAATGCAGATGAATTCTATACATTTCAATCTTACAAATAGAATAACCATACGATCTAATTCCATACCCAATCCATTGGAGGACTATCATGGACCCACCAATCTTTGGGTTATCACGGGACCACCCATCATTGGGTTATCATGGAACCACCCATTATTGGTTTATTATGTAACCACCCATAAAATTTCCAAGTACCATTACATAATCATAACACATAAGATACTTCAATTTTCAACACGTCACTCATAAAAGTTCATTTTCACTCATAATAAATCATTTCTAGATATTTAAATAATAAATTCATTTTTAAAACCAATTTTGAATAACAAGATACCCAGAAAAAGAGAAAGATTGGTTTCTTTTTCTATTAAAAACATGAAGTATTGTAGAGAAATCCAAATATAAAATAATGTTCATAGTGGAAGTGAAGTTTTTATCTCTGTATACATTAAAAAGAATGTTCTTTTGTCATTTTTAAATAAATTCAAACGTTCCCTACATAAAATGTAAAAATTTAATTTTTTAAAACATTTAAATGAAATTAAAAATATAAATAAAATGTCATTTATAATATTTTTATATCCATATAAATAAAAATATAAAATAATATCAAGAATATTTACAATGATTAAAGTATTTTTAAATTAAATCTTTAAACATTTTAAAAGATATTTTTAAATCAATGTATCCCATACCACTTTGAAAAATTTGACTCATAAGACACTGAAAGGAATAAAATTTTACAGAACATTACATAATATGAGAATAAAATAATTGATGATATTACATGTAAAAGTGTTTATATATACACATCATAAAATAATGTGGCTGTATAACATCAAAATATTCCTCAATAAAAGAAGATTGAGACGAAGTCCCTTTCCTTGAGTCCGACTTGTCACGCGTGTCTTTATCTTCCTCAATAATAAACTTATATAAATTATTTAATAGTTTTATAACCTTTTACATGTTTATTATTAATTTTATTTCACCTATTAACAAGTTATATAAAATTACTTAATCAATTAAGTTTAAGTCAGATGTTTTGAACATATTTGGTTTATGTGTCAAAAATGAATTTGGTTGGTTGACTATGGTCAAATTATCAATATTTAAAACTATAAAAAATAATAATAAAGAAATAATTATCATATTTATACATCAATTATACTAAGAATACCAATCATGTAATATGGTTATGAAAAATTAACTAACATTATGATTAGGGAGATGGTGGGCCGTACATATGCATGAGTAACGTTTCCATTTTTCAATGATCATTATGGAAACAATTTAAGTTTAATTTATATTTATATAATATAATTATAACTTAAATACCATATTATTTAATCACATATACTTATATATATAATTCTTTTGATGAAAAATGAATTACATCGATTCGAGAGGTGATAATCCACACGTCTATGAACAACATTATCACTTTTTCAGTGTGTTAAAGGGTAATAAAGAAAATGATATATTATATCAATATAAATTTAATTATTTCATTTATATCATATATATTATTTATAATTACCCTTATTACCTTCCATGAATCATGTTATTGAAAATGTTACACATTTCTTCGCGAGGCGGTAGTCCACCGTACAGTTGAGCGACATTATCGTATCCCCTATGGTATGAAAATTAAAAATGGTGTATATTTTATAATGAATAACGAGGTATAATTATGTTATAAATATAATAAATATCATATATAACCATTATTTAAATCATTATTACCAACCTTGAGAGGTGGTAATGGAAGAACGAACAACATCGGTTCGTGAGGCGGTAGTCCGCTGTACACACGAATGGTGATTGCGTATCTCATTTAATGGATGTGTGTGTGGGTGTAGGTAGTACCCATAATATAAAAAATTACAAGTATATTTAGGATAATATGTTTATTATGTAATCATGTAATAATAATAATTTAAGGTTTGGAGAAAGAAATAAAACAAATGTGCTCGTTGAAGAATGTTAACTCTTCTTCGGGTAACTCCTTTTGGTTTACACTAAAGGACTTCCTTGGATTAATTTATTCCAAAATTGAAGTTTATATTATGAAATATGGTATTTTTGGAGTTTATTTATATAGGGTTTTTATGATCAAAAGTCACTAGAGTTGTGAAGAGAGGGGGAGAGGTGGTGGCCTTTTGTAAGCGTGGGAGAGGACATACTTTGTTTTTTTTGAAAGGAAAGTTGGGTGTATCCACATTTTTACCTTACAAGTGGCTTAAATAACACTAAATATTAGATAATATAGGTTTAAAGGTCTAAATATGGACGTAAATTTTTTTTTTAAAAAGTTTATTGGTCATTTTTTCGCTTAATTTTAAAGTTTAACAACTAAGTAAACTCGTTTTTACCTTAATCACTATAATTAATTTTAATTACTTTCACTAATGTTTATTGGTCAAAAACTAAGTTAAAATTAATATAAATTATAAATTATTATTATTAAAAATATTTCATCCATTTTTCAAAATTCAAATCCCAGAATTGGATGAATTTAATTTAAAATTAATCCTGTAGATGGGACGAAACAATGGGTTTTTAAAGTAAAAAAGTTCAAAATTTTGAAATGTTTTATATCCATTTTGACAGTGAAATTGATTATAATGAAATAAATTGGATTTATTTATCTATAATTTAAATAATTATAATTTAACATAAATTTAAAATATAATTTAACTATATAAATAAATTAGATGAAAATGCAATTTTTAATTAAAATTTAGTGTTTTTCACTATTCAAAAAAATGAAACTTATCAGAAAAATATAAAAAATTCACCCAAGATAAATTATGATACTATGATTTAAAAAAAAAGTTTATTTTTAAAATATATTTTTTAAAAGTATAAAAAATTAGTTTTAAAATAGGTGTGCCATTGAAAGGCAGCAAAACAACCTTTTTGAAAAATACATCGTTTTTATGATTAAAGTTAGATTTGTTCTTATATTATGACTAAAAAATCTACTAGATGAATATAAAAATATTTTATTGAATATATAATATATAAATTCTATTAATATATCTCATTTATAGTGAGTAATTTAATTTATTATGATAAAATGCCTTTGTGGGTATAAAGATATTTTTTTTGTAAAAATATTTTCTTTTTACTCAATTGGTTTTTATTTTAATTTATAATTAATTTTTTACTAATTAATTCATTATATATACATTTTTAAACCATATTTTCACAATTAATATAATACTACTTATTCCCACCATTCCAATGACTAGGTGATAACTATCATATTAAATAAAAATATTATTTCATGGTTTGCTAAATCTCTGTGTTTTGCTTCATGCATGCTATCGAAGAGACTCGATATTGCATAGAATTCAAGAAAAAAAAAATGGTGTTGTGTTTAACAAATGATAAAATTGGTGATTCATGTAATTAAATCTATTAAATAATTTAAATTAATTTGAAAGAATATGTTTGATAAATTCTTAGGATGTTACAATCATCATCACTTGTTGGAATTTTAGGTTAGTGATTAGGTGTTTCTTTGGTATCATTTTGATTGGGAAATCATCTCTTGGGAATATTGGTGAAGCTAGTTCCATGTTTTTCTAGACTTTTTCATTTCATAGAGTTTATTTTTAATGTATCCTATCTATTGGAGTTCCCACCAGGGATAAGCCCAATCAATTAAATCTTCCACATTTTCTAGATGAAGGGATACCATCCACACCCATCTCATGTGTTAGAGTGGGAAGATTTTGATATTGATCTTGATTCCATGACTTTGGAGAATCCATTTCATATATTAGATTATCGAAACATGGTACTTCATGGTATGTTTATCCCATTGGTCTTTTGTCTCTCACAACATGGTGGGGATAGCCACAAGACATGGGAGTGGGAAGTAGAGTTGAGGGAGAAATGAACTCCTCGATTTTATTCTAGGTAAACTCGAGGGTTTTCTTGGGGTATATAGTGGCATAGTGGAGAGTTTCTTACACCATATAGGTCTCTAGTATCTCTAATTTTTTTTATTTATCTTTTGGTTTTTATTTATATTTATTGTGTTTAAAGGGTTTGAAATGGGAATTTTAGGGAAGACAGACCAAGACACATGATTGGAACATGGTTTGTCTAACCATGCGGATAACAGTAAGAGGGTTATATAGGTTGGGTAAATATGGTTTTTTAAGGTTTGAGAATTGTTTTAAAAACTGCATGGCCCCCATTATAAATCATGTGAATTATTTTTTTGGGAGATAGTAGGACCTACATGGTTGGCTAATGATTTTCCCGACCATGCATCCGAACCATACGGCATGTCGAGCTCACTTAAAAATTTTACTTTTTACCAATTTTTGCCTATCAATTTATACCCTATTTGGTCCTCATCTTCTCCTCCCATTGTTCCCTGTTCCTCATAGTTGGTCTTTAATCTTTACAACTCCTTCAGTGGTGGTTTCCTCTTGGATTATTAGTGATTTTTCTTAAGGAAAACCGAAATCTTCATGGGTTATTCTTATTTCCTCATCATTTATGTTTTTATTTTATTTTAAAGGATATGTTGAACCCTAGGGAGGGAACCAATGTTTTTATGCGTAATTTGGTTTTTTCATGTGTTTAAGGGTTCAAAGGGATTCTTTTACCTATTCTAAGTGGTATTCATTGATGGTGATGAGGTTGGAACCGTTTTAGAGGCAGGTTTCTCTATTTCAGGATGTTTTCCATGGATTAACTTTTAATTATGAATTTTATTTGATCTATATTTTTTTAATTTACAATAAAATTCTTTATGGTTGATGTATATTCCAATTTTATGTATCATATTAATTGGTTAATAAATTGGGGTTTTAAAGAGGGTTTTCTAAATGTGGGTGGCATGAGTTAACCCCAAGTGTTTGATTAAATAGATTGACGGATTTGTTTTGGGTTTTAATGGGCTTCTATAGTGGGTTTACATTTTGGAAAGCTATTTTATAAAATGGGATTTTTTATTTTTGAAATTTTCTTATGAAATATATTTTTATTATATGGAATTTGTGTGTGATTAGGTTGGAATAGAGTATCACATGGGTTAACCGAGGTGTGAGTGAGATATTTTACAAGGTAAAGGGAGAGACATTGGGTAAGTGGACCATGAGAGCTTACATTTTCATTTCCAAAGGACTATGAGTGCCTTTGATTAGGAAGATCATGAGTGTTTCTATTTGTTTGTTGAGAGACTATGAGAACTATTAGATTTGGGCTTGGGGAATACTGTAAGAGATTCCATTTTTCTTAGCCGACTAGAAAAATTTATTTAGAATCACTCAAATTATACCCTTATGGATAGATCCCAAAATTTAATTACTCATTTTGAGTTGTTTTATATGATTTTTAAATTTTATTAGTGTCATGTTTGATGCGATGAGGGATATTATTCCAATTTTCATTTATTGATTATATGATGATATTTATACTCACCATTATTATTACTTATTGGATATGTTGAGCATGTGGTACTATTTTTTCTTTTATATTTATTTGATCTATATTGATAAATGTTTTGGAAAACATTTTTTTTTGTTTTAAATGGAAAACCAAATGGAATTAAAAAGTTTTTTATGGAATTAAAATGTTTTCAAATTGGTTTAATTTTGAGAAGTGATTTAAAACTAGTTTACTAGTTTTCATGGGTAAGGACATTAAATAGATTCATGGTGGTATCCTACTAGTCTTTATTCCTTGCATGCAATATATTACTTTGGGTATATGTATACTTTATTTCTCAAGAAACATGCAAAAGAAAGGGAACCATGTACCTGGGTGGATCTTCTTTATTACCACCACATGGTGTTTTATGGAGGGGACATGGTCTCATAGAGTTGGATAATGTTATTTTTTTGGGACATTAGACTTTCTAGGTTGTATTTATTTGTACAATTGGACCTTGTTTGGAATTTTTCAAATTCTTCTTATTATTGGGTTTTGACTTAAGATACCATGTATATATATGTCATGTTATGAAATGTATTATTATGATGTGTATTTATTATTATTTAATATTCTTGTATTATATGTGTAATCTAGATATTGAATCATGTATTTTTTACTCTGATGATATTGGTGTGTCTATCCGATTTCATGGATGGGTCATGCAATTTTACAATGGGCGAAATCGTTCCTAAGAGATTGTTAGTTGTGCCCAGTACTCATCACCTACCCATGGTGATTAAGAACATGCTTTGGGTTATGTGGAATTCCTTCTTCAGTGAAGGTTTTAGTCAACCTAGGTTGGTTCATTATAGGTATCCTCTTGTATATTTGGAGGCATACATGAGTTCATTTGACACTTCATCTCAGACCCAACAATTCAGGTCAAGGTGTTAAACACTTTATATAATGGATGCATTAGACTTGTTATGTGATAGACAAATCCCAAAATTATATAGAAAATTGATGCATCAATAGGTATCATGAGACAAATTATCATCTATATTTGGTAAAAATCTTACCCATTTATGTATGATATTTTGGAATGAGGATTTGATGATATGTTTATGATTTTTGATATTATAAATCCAATCACTATGAAATTAGTTATTATTATGATTGTGATTATTTACATTGTTATGTTACTAAAGGATATATTATATGATAATGTTATCAATTATATTACATTATTTTATTATTATTATTTTTTTCCATATTATTTATACATTGTTTATTCTATTATAGATTCTATTTTATGTTACCACTAAAAGAGAGTTTGAGATCACTTTTTTTATATTTCCTTTCCCCCAATTTATGAAAAATATTATTAAGTATAACATGTCTAGATGAGTATCATGTGTGGATAATTTTGTGGAATTTTTTTAATATTTATTATTAAATAATAAATCACTGGTTTAGTGGAAAAAATTTCTATTAGATAACAAAGATATGAGTTTTTAGTGACTGTTTTTTCTTTAATCTATAAAAATCTAAATATTAAAGGTCTGTAGTGTGCAAGTGACTCAATATTTATTGTTAATATTGTAATTATGGTTGTTTAAGTTTGTATTTCCTTAGAAAATATCTATAAAACTATGGAAAAAATATGTTATTAGATTTAGATTTAAGAGTATGGTTATTTGTAATCATAATCCGCTAAGTTCCAAACTTGGTTTGTGTATATGGAGTTCATTTTAAATTACATGGATTTTAAAAATTTATATGAATCTAAAATTTTAATGGATTTATGATTAATGGTAGGTTTATCATTTATGAACATTACTTCATCACAATTATCTATGATAAATAAATATCTTATGATCTATTGATGAATCCTATAAGTCCTTTGAGGTTCTTGTAAAGCTTGAGTCAGTTCTTTTTTCACAACAATTTGTGGGACCAACTCAATCTCCACCCAAGGAATAATTTCTATTTATTTCTCTTGAACATCTCTAGGTTCAACTTTCCTCCCACCAAATCCATGATCAATGTTGGTTTTTTTTAAAATAAAAACAATAAAACGAGACACAAACAATTTGTTCTCAATAGGATTATAGAAATTATATCCCATAGTTTCATTAGGATAATCAATAGAAAATAATTTTCTAACTTTGGACAAATATTTTCATAATCCAATAATCATAAGAGTTTTTTTTAAACCTAAAATTCTCATAAAATACATTAAGATATTTCCCAATCTTTCTCATATAACGTCTTCATAAATTATTTAGATGGACCATAGTTTAGTAGAAATAGAGTAGTCTTTAGATAATAACCCCAAAATAAAATATTAAGATCACAATGACTTATTATCAATTGAACCATGTATAACAAGGTATAATTATTTCTACCAAATAGACTATTACATTGTGGTTTTCTAGAGATAGTGAGTTGTGAAACAATTTCCCAATATCTCAAATGATTAATAAATTCTTGATTTAAGTATTTAATACTCTATTCTGATGAGAGGATCTTAATACTCTTAGCCAATTAATTCCATAATTTATTCTGAAATTCTTTAAAATTTTAAAAAATTTCATACTTGTATTTCATCAGAAATATATAAACATACTAACTAAAGTCATTTGTGAAAGTAAAAAAGTACCTAAAACCACTGCTTTCTTGTGTACTCATTGGTCTAAATAGATCACTATGTATGATATCCAACAATCCAATATCCTTTTAACATTTTACCCTAAAACATGATTTATCCATCTTGAATATAAAATTATATTCTCAATTCTCAAACAATTCATAATTGAATGGTTCCAAGAGTTTATCTTTATGGATACTTTGGATTTGTTTCTCATTTACCTACCCAAGATGATAATGCTAAAGATAGGTGGGATTAGAATCAACTCTAACCATCTTATTCAGAATTTTATAAACATTATTATCTATATATATAATAAATAAACCATTTAACATATTCCCAATTCCATAAAACATCTCATATATATAATAACTATTTTTATTAATAGTGAATGAGAATCCCCTTTATCTAAACAGGATAAAAAAAATAAAATTTTGGTTTATGGTGGGAGCTTAAGAAATGTTCTATAATTATAGAATTAATTAATTTAGATAAATTTAGATCATAAGAGATGAATTATAATACATAAACTCTGGCTTTATTATCGACATAAATACCTAATTCACCCTTTTTCAATTCTATCCCATCATTAATTTTCAGCACAAATGTGTGATGCACACCTGATATCCTATACACACGAGTCATAGTTAGTGAAATAGATATCTATAACATATATATTCAAATGCTTATAGTTCTTCATTTCTTTGAGAACACTTCTCAACCCTAGATATGAATCTATAACTACTCTATAGATCATACTAATAATAGATCTCAGTATGATTATTATGAAGTAAACCATAACCTATAATCGAGATATATCTATGAGTGAGTATCACATATTATGTATTTTAATCAAGGGATTTTAATTAAATTACTCCACCTTAAAATGATGACCCCATAAATCATATCTATTTAGTGATCCAAAATCCATATTTCACTAAACTTTGATTCCGCTATAGTGTTTATCTCATCACTTAGTTATTTAAGTAGAGTACCATCCCAACCATAATAGTTATTATTCTTATATTGTTGAGCAATAAGATCTTTATCCAAATCCATTATATGGATTCACTCAATTCTCTTCCTATGGTATATTAACTTTTAGTGTTTCCTAGATAAGTTTCACGAAAAGATCAAAATAATATTTGGTTACATAAAATTTATTAATAAATATTATAACCATGACTTACACAACATAATCCATGGAAACCCTATTTATAATAAAATACTTGGTTTAATGATCATGGTTTTTGACATGCATTTTTTGAAAGAAAACTCAAAATTAATATTTTAAGGGGTTTTATTTTAAGTCTCACTAGTTTAATATATATATCATGAACATTAAACCTATTTCATCTTATAAAATTTTGATTATGTCATGTTTTATTACTTTGTGTATGCATGATTATAATGATTACGTTTTTTGAATCTTTATTTAATCGACCAAATTAATGTGTTCACACCACATTAATTTTTAACTATTTTCACAACCCACAAGTTGGCGTTACTCACCTAAAAATAGAATCAAAACATATTCAAACATATTCAAATGCATCTTATATATAAGGTATATGAACCTTTTCTTGTAAATGAATAAATTTATATGTTATTGATGATATCCACATGAGTAATCCTAGAGAAATAACTAGCCAACCCCTCACCTTTCTAGAACAAGACATATACCACCATACTGATGGGTAGTCCAACCCTAAGTACCTATACCTGAAGAGAATATAATTAATATATAATTTAATTCATGATAACCTAAAACCTAAATACACTAACTATATTTAAGAACTATTATTAATCATATAAATTTTAAAAAAACTGATGTCAAGGTAGAATAAAAATCAAATCTTATAGAGTCACACCCAACTTGTAATGAAATACTATATCTCATAGAAGATATTATACCATAAATAAAATCACACACATCATTCATGTTATATAAAAAATTTAAAATATGAATAAAATAATTAAATAAATAAATAAATTTTTTATTATTTTTCAAAATATGAGAAATTAAATATGAACTTTTCATATTTTATTTAGGAATGAAAAATTCCATTTTAGAATTACTAATAATCATAATTTATAAACAATTTATAAATTATAACAATAAAACATCAAAGTTAGTTTTTTAATATTTGTATGATTGTATTATTTTATGACTAACAATCAGTCATAAAATATGATTGATATAGGTGAGAGTTTATTCTATGAGTTAATCTTATTCTATGACAGAAGCTCAATAATATTCTATGATTGGATCGCTAGATATGACAAGATAAATTGTATAACCCTATCATTTTTTATGATTGATCATGATAATAAAATTACACTATGCTACCCAATTCTCTCACAAACCATGGTCTATACCATATTTAATGATACCACACATCATATGATATAAAAAAGTTCAAAACCATGGGATTCAATCATATTGTACCCTATAACATGATCCAATTGTATGATACATTTGAAAAGAAAAAGATTTAAACACACCATATTTGATGATATGAATTAATATAAATTATGATACATATTTCTTTGAAAAATATATAGATTTAATATGTAGAATCCATGAAGATCAAGTCCTTTATACCACTAATGGGTTTTAAGGGATTTTCATATAATCATTGGTTGCAGAAAGAACCCTTGTAATGGAATGATCTATCTTTAAATATTTAACCTGTAAGGGAAATATTAAATAAATTAAATTTACTTATAACTTGATAAAAAATACGTCCATCATGTTTAGATCACGCTTTATGATGATAACTAAAGAAAAAAATAAGGTTTCATTCCTCCATATGTAATCCACCATCCCATGAATCCTAATTCGTAAGTTAAGGATCCCTATAAACATGAAGGGGAGATAACATTTTCATAGTAGTGAGATAAATGTTGTACAAAAAGAATAGAGTATTAGATAAGGAATTTAATGAATCAGGTAACCAAATAGATGGGATCTGATCCCATTATATAAACATCCAAATTATCATAATTGAATAAAGAACGTCAACCATATTTTGAATATTGGGTTCCATCTCATGGTACCCATATGTTCTATTCCATTAGGGTTTTCTTAATTGAACAATTCAATATATGATTCACAATACTTTTAATGATCCATGTCATGGATTTTTAATCGATAATCTATTTATTATATAGTGGATAGTTGCATGAATTTATATTGTAATTCCTGTTATACTATACGTCATATGTAATTGAATAATCTTATGCTTCCTTTACAATACCTACATATTGTATGGTACAATATGCATCTTATTCTTATCATCCCATATGATTATAGTGAGTAGTAAAATATGATACACACATTTAGTTCATATCCATGAACTAAAATAGAAAATTTTAATATTATTTACTCTTTTCATTAGTTATTGTGATTGGTTCTCAATGATAATGATGCAATGATGAAAGACAGAGTGAGAAATAAGACACATGAAATAAGAGAGAATATAAGGATCAATGACTCTTGATATTAAGTGCCTAATAACCAATAAACAATAGTTGTGATCCCATTATACACGTTCCTATTTTATTATCGATAAGAAAAAATAAAAACGAATATAGATGAACTTCAACTCTAATTATAAAAATAATGATGAGCACCAACAAGTGAATTTATCTTCGCTTCGCACAACCTCAAGTGCTTATATATAATTTGGATCATGTGTTCACCATTATTCTATGAATTATTCCCAATTAAAAGTCTATTATAATGGATGACATATTATATCAAATATTATTATCTTTTTGGTCACACACACATTGAAAGATGAGACTCATCATTTATTTATATATCGGGTATCACTATTCTATGAAGACCTCCACCACACCTATTTTGGAACTAGTTTCAACTAGATCTAAAATAAAATCATATCTCATATCCTAATATCCCCCTTATTTTAGGTCTTTATAGATATAAATTCAACTCAAATCATCCAACACCACATCCATTTCACTCCCTATGGTCCATCTCAGCAACTACTTCTAAACACTAGGCTCACTATGTCATGTTTAAGCTTTTTATTTTTATTGTAATCATGTATCTATAATTAAATGGATAATCACTACAACCATTTTTCTTCAATTCATTTCATAAAAGGATTTGTTCATTACATAATGGGATTCACCACATCTTTTTTGATGTATTATCCCTAGGATGGAAACCACGACACCATGCCCATACTCACTATATGCATTTAAATGGTTAACCATGACATTAAAAATGCCTATTTTGGGTGTCCTCATAACTTATTTATAGATATTAATATAAAAACACCTTATCCTTTAGGTGTTTTATCTTTTTATAAGTCTTGGTTACAATCTTGAAGTATTGAAATGATCACTAAAATGGATGTTAAACGTGGATGTTTCAAAACCCTTTTTAATAAAATCAAAATGATCATTTTTACATTCAAAATGGTGTAGAAAAATCATCCTCAATATTTATTCATTAATTTTCATTCAACTTAGCTCCAAAATATCCCCTCAATCATCCATTAATATGTTTTCAATAAATACAATATGAAATCACCTTTAGAACTCATGAATTAATTTCCATAAGAAACAAGTCATAATATTATTTTAATTTAGAGGTTATCTAAATATGAAACCATATGATATAATTATATTTGTGAAAATACCATTATTATATTAACCACATCTCAATTGTTATAAAATCATTACCCCTATCATCAGTTCACTTTATGTGGTACTTATTTAATTTCTAACCCTCATCAACTAACCCAATATTCAGGGACTTTTCAATCACACCATTTGATGGTTCTCCAGTCCTCACATTTAGATTTATTCAAAACATTATAATAAACACATGATATTTCTTTAAAATTAGTCTATACAGTTTCTAATAGGTTTTGGTGGATCATCATAAGATCAATGTAGTGGAACAAACCCATTAAAAACATTAATCTATCATTAATAAAACCAATATGTAATATGACTAAAATAAATACAAATAGGTGTGGCTCATATGTAGTGTACCCCATCTCTACCATTCTTGATAGATTTTTCCTGATCATAATCACATAGTGAAAACCATCAAACTCCCCTATCCACATTTAGTACACTAGACACTAGAATCATCATATTATACAAGAGGATCCTTGAACACTAAATCTATGCTAGCACCTTATCTATGAAGATAAATGGACAAATGAGATGAAGAGATATTTATCTATGAATTATAGGAATCACCCATCCCTAATTGACGGATATCCATCATTTATATAGGATCTCTTAATTTAATGAAGGGAGTAGAGTTTCTGTTTCCAACACATGAAATCCAACATATGTCAGAATAATATATGCCCATTGTTTTTAAATAATCATTAAACACTTAAATGATAATATAATAAATGTATATCCACAAATGAATCAATATTACAATTCATAATTGTAGGAAATCATATTGAATAAGTGGTAGTTGACATGAAATAGATATCACATATTACCTATAAATCGTACACTATGATAGATTCCAGTCATATGCTATGATAGAAGTATATTCATACCCATGTCATTTGCTATGATTCTGGGTATATCATACAATATGATATGCCCATTTTAGTGCATTTCCAACAATCTATTACTTGAAATAAAATCTTATAAGTACTTTATGAAAACATCCCAACTCTTTATGAATCGATTTAAACTCATTTGGATACGGTTTATCAAAATATATTAATTTTGTAAATAATAATTTTTATAAAATTTAATCCTAATTCTAAGGAATAATTGTGTGAATTTACAACAATTTAGAGCATTGATAAAAAATATTAAATCTTGATTTTGTAGATATAACCAAAGAGAGACCTCTATCAAAGAATTTTTACTACTAAAACTATAAAGGGGTATGGTGTGATCATGATCAACCATACTAATATATCCATATGAGAATATCAACCATAATATGTATCATATATATCATATTTATATATATATGAACCATTTTCCCATGGAATCGAGTGATCAATAGACACAAAACATGTTAATATAGTACAATGCATATAATTCATTCACGATTTTTTTGAAATAGATTTACCAAATCGATGAATGAATCACATGTAATTCATATAACATATGATCACATCACATGCCTCTCATCTAAGTATGTAAGCATGCCACATGACACTCAACTAGGAATGGCCATGAATTTCCCTAATCCAATTTAATAAAGGGCCCGAATGTCTTTTCCTATTATATGAGAAAACAAATCCCATATTGGTTGAGCTCTAACCGATGATATGATCATCAATATACTGAACCATACATTGGTTAGCTAAGCCTCAAGTCCTTTATATGAAAGTTTTCGAAATATTAATTTTCTCATTATAGGTATACCTCTAACCATAAAAAATGGGGATTCATAATAAGAATACACCCCTATGTATATCAATGACCGTTTGACACTCCATGTTATATAATTTGGTAGTTCAGTCCATATAATAAGTCTCAACTTATTAAATCATGAGTCTATTATTTTTAAATCATATAAAACTATTTTTTATTAATTAAAATATTATAATCTTGATAATATAAACATATCACCACAACCCATACTACACCATGATGATCATTGGTTAGGGAAAACTCATTGTTGTACTTTGAGGGGATAATTATCATTTCAAATATACAACCAATGTGAAATAATGATAAAGTGGATATTGTATTTTTTAAAACATGATAAATTTTATATTCTTAAACTTGTTTATGAATACTTAACAAAACCACAGATAAGATCTTGTCTAAAAAATCGTATATGATAGACTTTCAAATGAGCCTTATGTTTTCTATATTTTTAGGTACTTCATAAACTCATTATATATCAATGTAATTCTTGACACATATATATGTGACTGTATGATAAAACCCTAACACTAAACTCTTTAGTGAGTAACATCTTTGACACAATATCATTTGACTAATGGTGATATTTATGAATTATATTCATAATGATGAGCTTCTTGAAAAAATTAAAACCCCTTAACTCCAAAAAATCAAATGTTATAATGTTAAAAACTTTTTCAGTCTACTTAGAATTATTTATATGTTTAACACCATCATCCTAGAAACCATTTCCACTGATCTCTTTCTTTGAAACAATTTGGCAAATAATGTAACTATTAACATTATCTTATCCCAACATACCCGAAACTCTTTAAGGATAAAGTGATATTCACTTTGTTATGGTAACTAAATGTAACACCCTAGTAATTTGTTTAACAATTTTAAATAATTTAGAAATAAGTGTTTTAATTAATAATAATAATACTTATAAATAATTATAATAAATTAATGTTATAAAAAAAATACTATTTTATATTATTATTTTTATGTAAAATAATATTATAATATGAATATATATTTTTTATTTTTAGAAAATTCATTTTTTTCAATGGACTATTTAATTAAATATAATATATATATTTACCATTATAATTATTTTGATAAATACTAAATTATGTTATGAATATATTCACTATTAATATGACACCCTAAGATTTTATGGTGTATTTATTCATAAAAAATTTCAATTCATTAGATAGATTATATGCACACAAAACCGAGTCTTTGTGGTACAACACTTTTTTATAGTTATAACCTAGCCATGAAACATAATATTTCCAGTTATGTGATTTTAATTTCAAAAAATGGACATACACCATTTCAATTAGTAAGTTTTTTTTAGTATAATAGGGTCAACTTAATTTTTTGTTGAATAGTAACTTGACCCTTAGGAATAGTAATGTACCCTTATGCATAGTAATGTTATCCTTATGAATAGTAAATTGTCCCTTATGAATAGTATCCTTACCCATGAAAGTTTAAATAAAATTTAGGGACCTTATATATGAGAATGAATGCTTTAAAATTAAATAATTAAGTGTCAGTATTTTTGTGAGTAATAAATATTTATTTAAAATTTTAAATTAATAAATTTATTTAAAATAAAATTCATTTTCATAAAATTTATTATTAAATAAATATATTTCTTTCCTATGATTTTAGGATAATTTTATGATACCTCAGTTAATTTTTTAATGTATTATAATATTAGTTTTAAAATTAAAAATTTGTATTTTTCAAGTAAATAATGATTTTATTTAAAAATTAAATTTCACATATATAGAAAATTATTTTGGTAAAATAGAGTCTATTTTTTAATTCTGTATTTTTAGAAATGGTTAGGGTGACTTTTTTAGATTTTTCCGAAATACTTGAGTTTTTAACGAATAGTAAAATACAATAATTTACAGAATAAATACATTATAAGATAAATAGACCATTACCTGCATCATGGATGATGTAAGAACACTTGTTTAGAACTCACATGCACTTATTACTATTTTTTTTCATGAGAAACTACACTATTGGTTGCCTTGAGAAAAATAATAAAATAATGAATAAGATATTCAAAAATCACTCCTCTCTTCCAGTATAAAATCCACCCATCACTCCCTCTTCTATTCACTCATATAGTATTTGAATATTCTCAATGTTCTACCCAAGTACTCTTCTATAGACTCTTCCCATGTCCATTACCTCTTTATATTTCCAAAATACCAAAACCCCTTCCCTTAAGGAGGTTCTCAAGAAGGATATTTCAAGAGGTAAAATCCTCTTCCTTTTTCCATTTAATATCTTTTTAAGTTCCTTATTTTTTTATTCTATCCTATCCTAACCTATCCAATTGATATTTACAACTCTAGTATCATCTATATACTATAATTATATCATATTAATTTCATATACATTATCAATCTCTTTACACTCTCTCTCTTTTATTTTGTAAACGAAATCATCGTATGAGAGGTGCCAATTCATAACCTTCATGAACGACAAAGTTTCGTTCTTAAATTTCTTCTTCAAATATGGTCATGAAACCATTTTTATGTTTGAAATAGATTCTAAAATTTGTATTATAACTTATTTAATGATTTTGGAACAATCATTTTTAAATGATATTAAATAATAGAACAAAACTAGTTTGTTATGATCAATAACCACGGTAATAATCTAAACAATCATCACTAAATGTTTTATCTAATGATTAATCCTCATAATATATCACAAAATGACATAATTAACCATTTAATATTCTGTATGTTCATTAATAACATGTAATTACAATTCTTTTGGATTTGTCCATTCCATATGAATTCCATTACTTATAATTGAGCAAACTGATCATGAAATAAAGGAACGAACACTCGGTAACGATGGAATTCAATCATATAACTTATCAATAAGTCCATAAATGAACTTAGTAAAACTAAAATGAATAATATATATATATATATAAATGGTTGTGAATTAATTAATTAATGGATTTAATTTGGTTATCCAGGAATTTAAGGTCAAGTGTAGAACACGTTCAGACATAAGGTAAGGGTTTTCTCACCTCACTTCCATATTTGTGAGACATTCCTTATTCACCACTATTTTTATGGTATTTGGATACTTAAAATTGATTTATCATACCATTAATATATTTATTCTTATGGAATTCAATGTATCATTTTATGACTATTAATTTTGGGGGCATATGATTCGATTGGTTACAAATTGGTAAGTGATTCTACCCAAACCTCCGTTTTTCTTTCGATTTACTCTTAATCTACCTTTACTCAAATGTAATGCTTCAATATTTTTGTAAAATTTTCCTAAATTCTATTTATATGTTCCAAAATCATATATAAAAATCAGATCATCAATACTTTATGGGGATATACATGTTTTAAAATGGTTTCCTTCTTAATTCTTTCCATTAAACTATCCTAGTACAAGAGAACTTTTCGAATTATTACTCATTTTAAAGTGTAATATATAATATGTTTTAATACATAATTATTTTTGTAAAATCACACATTTTATAATTAAAATATATCTTGGTCCATTTCAGGTTTAATGAAATCAAACATGCCTTTTCACTTTAAAATCTCTTTAATATTTTCCTTAAACTGCACTAAAATGTTTTACTTCTAATGATTTTAAAAAAACACTTTTTATATGATTTCAATTTAGTATGAAAAAATTTATGCCTCAAATATAATTTTAATTTACTTAACTTTTATTTTTTGGGATATACATTTTTATAATCTAATTTTATGACTAATATAAATTATTTTCCAAAATAACTATTCTCTCTAAAGAAAAAAGGGGTTTTTCCCATATCATTTTTACTTCTATGAGATATATTACTTGTTCACCACTTATTCCTTACATTTGGTGTATGTAATTACCTTTGATATATCATATCAAAAGTATACTTGTTCTCCTGATAGTCTAAATAATTATTATTTGAATGTTTCAAAGTGGTATGGGACACTTTGGAATGTTTAATGATTATTTCATCATGAACTTTCAATTGTCTCATTTAAAAGTATCATCATATATGTCAAAATCATTTGTTGAATCTTGTACTTAATTGAGGTTTATCTCTTATTATATCAAATACCATATGTCTTTAAGGGTTAATTATTAGTTTGACTATGGATGTATTAATTTGACACCATTCATGGGTTATAGTTAAAGTAGTCACATTTGATATGCTAGTTTTTTCAATAAAAATGTTTTTGTTGTCTATGTATCACCTTTTTCATATGAGGAGTGTATTGGAATTAGTAAGTGACAGGACAGACCCACTATAGGCCCTGTATGCATCGGTAGGTATCATGAGACAAGCTAGTGTATTGGAACAGGGCCTTGATGGAATGGTTTTTATAGTCTTGGTATAAGGTGTTAACAGTGTGATTATGATGTACGACATTATGCATTCCCTAATTATGAAAATAAAATTTGATTTTCCATGTGTTTATTTGACTAGTAGAATACCCATGGTTATGTTTTATTATGGAATCTTTTATTAAGCTCTTATTTCTTCTATATTATGCTCAAGTTTATTTTTAATGGAATCTTTACTTTTAGTTATTCACCTCGCCTTATTATTTATTCTTCCACTGTATTATTTACCCTTACTGAGCATCTAAGATCACCATTTTATTATGGTTTATTTCTCCCCAAGAATTAAATAAGTATATTATGCATGAATTTCAGGGATAATCTAAGATTTGTAGATGTTCCAAATGAAATTTATATGCTGTATTTAATTTCAAGTCATAATGTTGAACTTATTTATGTATCTAGTCTTCCAAAAATAGTAAAATATTCAGTCATTCAGGGTTAAAATTTCTTATAATCATTCCAATGTAATAAAATAATGCTCCTTCTCTAGGATTCTTGGGTCAAGGCATTATAGTTGGATTCAGAGGAGTTTTAGTAGAAACCTTGGATACTAGATTTAGAAAATGTATATTAGGGAACAAAACTCTAAGATAAACTTTGAAGATAAGAATACGATAACATCCTCGAATTTTGGTAAGGAAGAGATGATGTGGATATTCCTAGAAAATATATCCCTATTAGAATACTAAAAGTGGGAATGGTTCTATAATAGATGTACCTAGAAGTAACAAATCCGACATGGTGTTCCGGGCTTGACTTGGGGTAACCTGGTACATGAAAATGGTCCCTGCTGTAGACCTAGTTTGACACTCCCAAGAGATATTCATAGAAAATTTCACATTAAATTTACCCACAATTATGAATGATTTATGCCTCCAATTTAACCAAAGTATACAGTTTTAGGATTTATGATGCAGAAATTTATGTTATGTTTAGAGTTATAGAAGGTTCATAATTTTATGAGATAATATAGTATATGTATTTTTTTAGAAATGGTGCCTTGAATAAGGAATGAGAACTTCACTAATACACGTGATGAAAAGAGTAAAAAGGATAATATATCTCAGGGTATTAATCCATCATTTTGAAGGGAGATAGTCTCCCAATCATCCTTATCATATGAGGAAATAACATCAGGTGTTAAAAATATGTGTAAAGATTTATATGTGTCCTTTGGATTTGAAGGTAATCAAGAGAAGAAGAGGATAATAGAAAAAAAGATAGATAAATGGAAGAATGGAATGAAGGGTTTTCCCACATGTAATAACTATGGAAAAAATCACCCTTGTAAATACTTGAAAGGAATAAGAGTTTGTTATAAGTATAGATAAAAAGGACACCAAGTTCACAATTGCAAGGGTAAGAAAAAGGTTTCCAATTAACAATAATTCAACTACAAGGATATGAGACACTATGAGAATCAATGTCCCAAGCATAAAAGGAATATAACCCAAATGATGTTACTAGATAATTATCAAGTTATGATACAACCACAAATGAAGTGGAATGATTAATATTCTTAGTCAAGAATCTTGTCATTTGAGTATTTTATCAGCAGTGTACTAGTTATAAGAATTATGGAATATATGAGGATTATACTACAATAATTTTTAATTTAGGATTTGAGAACATAAGTTGAATGGTAATAAGAAAAGATATTCAGTGGGAAGTTATTTTTTTTGGAAAAAACGTGACTAAGGAAAATAAAACCTTAAATATATTCCTTATATTGATATAATGATGAATAAATGATTGAGTTTGATAAGTACTGACTACCTTGGAACTGATTATTGACTTGTCGCATGTGGTATATGCTACCATCGATGGAGTTTAAAACACTTTTGGATTTAAGGAATATATCCAATAACATGTATCTTACTTAAGTAATACAGAAGAATGCATGTTTCCAATAAGTTTTTATGGTAATTTGAGTTTTTACCATATTTCAAGAGGATACATGATGAAGTTATTCACATGTTTGGAATGTGAAAATTTAGATATGCTTCGTAGATAAGTTTATCTTAGAAATTCAGTGTTCATCTTTATAAAGTGATGAATCATTTTATTTTTCAATGTTTTAATATTTATGAATTATTTAAGTTGATCATTATATGAGGTTTTAGAGGTTAATTTATTACTTCACCACATGATACAACCTGTGCTAATAGATGAAGTATAGATAGTTCAAGTTGAAATCAAAGGATACGATTGTGTTTATGAAATAAAAATGTATATTTATACTCTTATAGATTTGAATAATTCCTCAATTCAATGAAAAGAGCCTTAAAAAATGTTATCCTATTATCAAAATCTTTGATAATATCAATGAATGTTTTTATAGTAGTTTATAGTTTTGTTGTAATAAACTTTCTTATAAACTTGTTCTCTATCACTTTCCATCCGAAAACCATAGTTTAATTTTTCTTTCATGTCTAGGTTTTTAAGACTAAATAATGTCACCCCTTTCGAAAGTATAATTTCTGTGGTGACCACCTCATTTCCCTTAACCACTTTTTAAGAGGATATTTTATTGACCCTATTTCTGATGTGAGTTTCCCATAAGAAAATTTTCAAGCATCAACCTTTAAATTTCGAAGTGTAGTTTTGAATTCTGAGGACGAAATTCTATTGAGGGGAGAATAATGTAACACACCATTAATTTGTTTAATAATGTTAACTAATTTAAAATTAATTTTTTTTAATTAATAATAATAATAATTATTATAACTAATTATAATTAATTAATTTTATAAAAAAATAAATACTATTTTATAGTATTATTTCCATGTAAAAAAATATTTTAATAGGAATATATATATAAGATTATTCTTAAAAAATTAATTATTATTAATAGATTACTTAATTCAATAATATATATATATATTGACTGTTATAATTATTTTGATAAATAGTAAATTATGTTATGAATATATTCACTATTAACATGATACCCCAAGATTTTATGGTATATTTATTCATAAATAATTTCAATTCATTGGATAACTTATATTCACATAACACTAAGTCTCTGAGGAACAAATTTTTTTTATAGTTATAACTAAGCCATGATACATAATTTTTCTAGTTTTGTGATTTGAATTTCAAAAAATGGATATACACCATTACAATCAGTATGTTTTTTAAAGTCTAATAGGATCGACATAATTTTTTGTTGAATAGTATCTTGACCCTTATAAATAGTAATGTTCCTTTATTAATAGTATTGTTACCCTTATTAATATTAAATTTAGCCTTATAAATTATAACGTCAACCATGAAATTATAAATAAAATTTAGGAACCTTATAAATGTTAGTGAATGCTTTAAAAATAAATAAATAAGTTTCCGTAGTTTTGTGAGTAATAAATATTTATTTAAAATTTTAAATAAATAAATTTACTTAAAATAAAATTCATTTTCATAAAATTTATTACTAAATAAATATTTTTTTGTCCAATGGTTTTAGGATAATTTTATGAGGCCTCAGTTATTTTTTAAAAGTATTATAAAATTAGTTTTAAAATTAAAATTATTATTTTTCATTTAAATAATGATTTTATTTTAAAAATTAATTTCACATATTTTGATTTTTTTTTAAAATGGAGTATTTTTTGGAATTCTAAATTTTGAAAAAAAAATTAGGGTGAATTTTTTGGGATTTTTCTGAAATATTTGAATTTTTGGTGAATAGTAAAATACAATGATTTATGATATAAATACATTATAAGATAAATAGACTATTCTGTGCATCATGGATGATATAAGAACACTTGTTTCAAACTCACATGCACTCATTACTATTTTTGGTCCCTAGAATCAACACTATTGGATGCATTGAACAAAATAATAAAATAATGAATTAGATATTCAAAAATCACTCTTGATCTCCACTATAAAATCCACCCATAAATCCCTCTTCTATTCACTCATATATTAATTTAAGATTTTCAAAGTTCTTCCCAAATACTCTTACCTATCCTCTCACCATGTAAAGTAGTTCCTGTTCTTTTAAAAAGACCAAACCCCCTTCCCTTAAGGAGGTTCTCAAGGAGGATATTTCAAGTGGTAAAATCCTTTTCCTTTTTACATTTAATTTTTTAAGTCCATTATTTTATTATTATATTCTAACATCCTTTTTCCAATTTATTAATATAAATCTAATGTCATATATATACTATAATTATATCATTTTAATTTCATATCCATTATCAATATCCTTACTCTCCCTCTTTTATTTTATAAACGAAATCATCGTCTAGAAGGTGCCAATTTACAACCTTCATGGATGATGAAGTTTAGTTCTTCAATTTATTCTTCAAAGATGGAAATGAAACCATTTTTATGGTTGAACCAGATTCTAAAATTTGTATTATAATTTATTTAATTATTCTTTAACCATCATTTTTACATGATATTAAATAATAGAACAACACTAGTTCGTTATGGTCAATAACCACCGTAATAATCTAAAGGATCATTACTAAATGTATTATCTAATGATTCATCCTCATAATATAAAACCAAATGATATAATTAAATATTTAAACTTTTTTATGTTCATTAATAAAATTTAATTCCAATTTTGGAGAATTATATCCATTTCACATGAATTTCATTACTTATCATCGAGCGAACCAATCAAGAAATCAAGGAACAAACACTCTAGAATGACAAAATTAAATCATATAACTTATCAATAAGTCCATAAATGAACTTAATAAAACTATAATGAATAAAATACATGTATATAAGTTTATTAATTAATTAATTAATGGATTTAATTTGGTTATCCATGAAGTTAAGGTCAAGTGGAGAACACGTTCATACATAAGGTAAGGGTTTTCTCATCTCACTTCCATGTTTGTGAGACATTTCTTATTCACCACTATTTATTGTTTATGGTGTATAGATACTGCACATTTATGTATCATATAATTAATATATTTATTATCATAACATTAAATGTATCATTTGATGACTATTAATTTTGGGGCATATGATTCAATTGATTACAAACTGGTAAGAGATTCTACCTGAACCCCCATTTTTCTTTTAGGTTACTCTTACTCTACCTTTACTAAAAAGTAATTATTATATATTTTTTATATTTATTCTAAATTATATTAATATGATACAAAATCATATATCCATATCATACCATCCATATTTTTTTGGGTATATACATGTTTTAAAATGGTTTCCTTCTTAATTATTCCCGTTAAACAAGCCTGATTTAAGGAAACTTCTCAAATTATTACCCCTTTTTAAGTGTACTACTTAATATATTTTAATCCATAATTATTTTTTTATAATAATAAATTTTATCATGAAAAAATATCTTGGTTAATTTATGGTTTTATGAATTCAAACATGTGTTTCTTCTTCAAAATCTCTGTAATATTTTCCTTAAACAGCACTAAAATGTTTTACTTCTAAAGTTTCTTTAAAAAAACTTTTTATATGATTTCACTTTAGTGGGAAAAAATTTATTCCTCAAATATAATTTCAATGTACTTAAATTTTCTTTTATGGGATATACATTTTTAAGATCTTATTTTATGAAAAATACTAATTATTTTCCAAAAGAACTCTTCTTTAGAAAGTAAAAATAGTTTTTCTCGTCTCACTTTTACCTCTATGAGATATATGTCCTGTTCACAAATTATTACTTACATGTAGTGTATGTAATTACCTTTGATATATAATATCAAGGGTCTCTTTATTCTCCTGATATTCTAATGGTTTATTATTTTAATGTTTCAATGTGGAATGAGACACTTTGGAATGTTTAAAGATTACTTCTTTATGAAATTTCAATGGTCTCATTTAAAAGTATCATCATCTATCTCAACATTATTTTATTAATATTTCACTTAATTGAGGTTTATATTTTATGATACCATCTAACATATGTTTCTAAAGGGTTGATGTCCAGTTTGACTACAGATGTGTTAATTTGATACCATTCATGGGTTATAGTTAAAGTATTCACATTTTATATGCTAGTTTTTCAATACGAATGTTTATGTTGTCTATATATCATCTTTTTCATATGATTAATGTATTGAAATTAGTATGTAATGGGTGGGGCCTACTATATACCCTCGATGCATCGGTAGGACTCATAAGATTAACTAGTGTCTTAGTATGAGGCATTGACGGAATGGTTGTTATGGTCTTGGAATGAGGACTTGATGGTGAGATTATGATATCTGGAATTATGCATTCCCTCATTATGAAAATAATTATTGATATTCCATATTGTTATTATACTATTAGAATACCCATGGTTATGTTTTATTATGGAATCTTTTATTCATCTCTTATTCCAGCCACATTATGTTGATGTTTATTTTTAACGGTATGTGTACTTTTAGTTATTCGCCTTGCCTTATTATTTATGCTTCTTTTGTATTGTTTACCCTTAATGATCATCTAAGCTCACCCATTATGTTTTATTTCTCCCCATTATTTAAAGAACTATATTATGAATGACTTGCAGGGATAATAAAAGAGTTGTCTATTTTTACAATGGAATTTATATGTTATATTTCATTTTAAGTTGTAATGTTGAACTTTTACATGTATCTAGTATTTCAAAAATACTAAAATATTTAATCCTTTGGAATAATAATTTATTTCAATCAATACCGGCTATGGGATTCTAGGGTAAAGGCATTATAATTTACATTTTTATTTACTTCTATACCATATAATATTTTATGACATTAGATAAAATTTACATTGAATTTTGACCCACATAAACGTTTATTTGATAACATTGAATTTATTGACATTCAAAAATAATCCTACTAATCTCTAAAACACTATATTATTTTTAGAATTTATTTATAATATATAAAAACTTATTTGTTTTTAGAAAATAGCTCTTATTTCCATTTAGTATGAATATTGAACAAACAAACTATAGTTTCTATATCGTATATGGTATTCTATCCGTTCAAAGATTTTTTCTCTAAAAAAAATTTTAATCATTAAAGTATACCACTAATGTATGACATGAACAAATTCCTTCATATTTTGAAAAATATCCAGATAAAATTTTTATCCTAGAGAAAACATTATTACCCTTTTATCCTTTTCAAACATGCAATAGAATCTAATGAACCATAAACAATTTGTATCATATATTCATTTACATTTGAATCACTGATGTATTAACTCTCTACTTGATCATTTGAATGTATAATACAAGATTTATCAATTATTCTCATGATTTCAAACTCATATATATATATATATAACATTTTTAAGGTTTACACATAGTATCATATACCCTTGAAAATTAGAGTATTGATTTATTTAAAATAGACACCTGACATGGAAATTTCATGGAGTTCCAAAAAAACCATCATGTATATAGACAATTACATCATATAAAATCCTTTTTCTCTTTCTTAATAACACATTTAGGTTTAATAACCTTGAATAACTTATAGAATAAACATTATTGGACTCTCTGACTGAATTTTCTCCTTATGGTTTGAAATTTTACCCGCCCATACAACCGAAAAAAACTATAACTTGGACACCTCATATCTTGTTTATCTATTATCATCAATTTGATAATATTGAGTAAAATTTTCTTGAACGTATTCATGTTTTCAGAATATTTCCATACGTAAAAAAATGAATTCCATAAGCATATCTATCCTTGAGGAAACCTCTGGTCTTACCTTTCCATTTACATACTCAATAATATTGAGTATATAAGTGGAGACTAAATTTACTTTGATAAATTTTCATATAATTCATTCAGAACCATAATAAAATCATTTTATTTTTCTCATAAATATCTATATTATAAGTTATAGAAAACTTCAATAGTCATAAAAGTGTTTCTCAACATATAGAAATTCTTTTACTTAAGAAATTTTCTTAAGTTATGAGTCTTATGAGTTAACTACATTAATATTATCTTTGTAAAGGATTAATCCCAAAGTTTAATTTTGATGATGATGATGATATTATTTATAACATGATATTTTATTATATGAATATCACATTTTACATTATTTTAATAAGAACTTATATAAAATTCACTACCATTCAAATGATGACCAATTTTAAAATTCTTCATATCCATTTGTGCGAAAAGATCCATATTTAACCAAGAAATAAGTGTGCCTTGATATTTATATCACCAATTAGTTATCTCAGTAATGATTCATCCTAATCATAAAATATATGAGTCTTGAATAATTTATTTATTAACTCTTTACCCAAGATATTTGGATGGGTAAACTGAACTCTCTTCCTCCAATAACCTAATCCTATTAGGGTATCATAGATAGTGTAACCCGAATAAAATTCAAATAATATGAACCTAATACTGTTAGTGTAACCCATTTATTGTTTTCATTACATAAGAAAGTCCATGGAAACCCAAATTTGGCATGATCTACTAGGTTGGATGATTGAGGTCTTGAAAAATGCTAATTTGGAAGTAATATTACACTCACTATTTTAAAGGGTATGTAATATCACTATCTTATCTCATGTTATTCCTTATATGTTTTCTTGTTTTTAATTATTTAATGTTTTAATCTCTATTACATCCATAATATTAATATGTTCAAAACATATTAATGTTTAACTCTTTACACAATATAGGGTTTGTATTACTCATCCAAAAGTAGAATCCAAACATATTCACACATACCCAAATGAATCCTAGGAATAAGGCACATGAACCCTTCATGTAATGTTTTAGAATGATATTAGATTTATAATCTGCACATGAGTAGGACTAGATCCAAAATATTACACCCCCAAATTTTTATAACAAGACATGTGCCACCAAGCTAGTGGGAAGTCTGACCCAAAGCCCCTCTACACAGAGATAATTTACTTAAGTAAGATTTAAATTCAGTATAATTCTAATTCATAATATGTATAAACCATATTTAGTAAATAAATTCAATCTAATAAGTTTAATTAAAAATTAATGTTAAGGTAGATGAAAAATAAATCCATTATCATACCTATAATCTAACTCCTTAGACGCATGTATGATAATAATAGAAGTAGTTGAACTACTTTAACTTGAAATCATACACATATATCTATAATATAACAATTATATATATGAATATAGAAAAAAATAAATTTTAAATAAATATACAATTCACATACTTAAACATGAGATAATTATATATGAAAAATTAATAAATAAATATAAAAATAAACACTTTATAATTCAAATAACATTTTGGACATTCCATAATTTCATAAATATAAGATTATTACATTTATTTCCTAATGTAAACTCTTTCATAGTATTAATTTTATGAAATTTTCATTAAATATATGATATTACATGAAATATGAACACATTATATTTAAAAAACTATTATGTAATATATTTAGATGATCCAAATATAATATATTAAATATTATTTAAACCATGATCAAATCAACCTCTGAAAATCCTTTCAATGTAGTTTAAATAATATCCTAAAATAAGTCCATTAATTTATATAATCCAAATTAAAAATTATGAACAATTAATAATTTATAAATATAAAATACTTCTATATTAGACTTTATTTTTTAATTTATAATCAATTTATAAATGGAACTTATAATTTCATTATATTTTTTATCTAAAATATATATCATTACGTATAAGTTTCATAAATTTAACATATATTACATACATATTAGATGCATAACTATTTAATCCTACACAATCTTTATTATATCAGGCTTTACTACTCTATAAATGATTAAAAAATTACAATTAATAACTTATCAATTTTATTAATCCATACATAATATTCAAAATATATTAATATTTTGTATGTATTATTATTTAAAAGAATAAACAAAAGAATAAACATTTAATTTATTTTTATAAACATTAGACATTAATATGAACATTTAATATTAAATTTAGGCATGAAAATATTATATTTAGAATGCATTAAAATTATCTTTTATAAACCATTTATAAACTATAATAAAGTAATAAAAATATTAGTTTTTAAAATTTTAGGATTATATGGTATCTTATGATTGATAAGGGAATTATCAATCATAAATTGTTACTTGAATAGGCAGGTACCCTTATGTTTCAATTCTATTAAGAATGTAAGAATATTATATAAGGGGTAACCCATACATAATATATATTTACATCTATGGAAAATGAAATTTATTATGTATGAGAACTTTCTTATGAATAGTCTAATAATAATTGATTATATATTCTATATATCCATTATGATTCAATAATATATTTTTGTGTAACCTAGGTTTTTATCATAGCTTATGATATAACCTATATAATAGTTAATTCTATCGATCAAAACCATGGATTCAAAATGTATCGTACCATATGATATGCATAAATCATGCCATATGACTATGAAAAAAAAAACAAAATTATGATATCCTATATTTTAATACTAAGAAATTCGGGGGATAAAATTAATACTCAATGTATCATATATGAAAAACCATATATTTTATAAACATTAATTCATGATTTATTAAGGCATACTTAATAAAATCCAAAAAGATTTAAGGGCCTAGTGTGTTTGAGTAATTAGATACATAACACTATAACTTGAAATAGGGATACAACAACATTAATTAAAAGTCCCATAACAAGCCCTTAAATTCCATTAATCTTCTAAAACTGAACTAGACAACTTTGGGATGTAGATAGGAAGTGGGTAAGTAATAAAGATCAGTAAGAGAATAATCAAAACCTAATGTGATAAAAGTAATACATGTGAGTAAAGAGTCATATCAAGGATACATAAAAGGAGTGAGAATCATAAACATGAACATCACAACATTATATAAGATGATAACATCAAGGTAACATAGAAATGTAGAACTAATATAAAACATGATATCATAAGTGTAAGTCAAGGATAATAATTGAGACATCATAACATAGTGGGATGAGGATAACCTCCTATGAACCATACATGGTATCTCATGAGATAAAAATAGAACCCAATTCATTATAGGGCTATATAATTATGGTCCCACCCACCACATTCATATCATGTGCATGCATCCATGTTGTACATAGATCATACAACATAAGATTGACATTCATCACTTTTAATCCTATTATTAAGGAGTTTGATATATGCATTGAAGTAACCATTAAATTAATGAATGTTACATCTTGGTAAATACCCTTTAGTGTAAATTTTTATGGGTATTCACAACATAAATGTTTGGCATGAAAAAAATCAAGGGATAATTTCAACATCAAAATAAGTGTACATAAAGATTTATAGATTGGTTTAATGAGTGTGAAAGGTGATTTATAATTACTTAGGAATCATAAGGAAAATAATGGGATTTGTAAAAACACATTAAAACTTGAATAATTGGTAATTTAAAAATATTAGTATAAGTAATGTACTTGAAATAAAAAGGAATTGGAGAGAATACCTTACCTTGAGAGGGAACTTATAAAAAATTAAGAGGATATTATTAAGGAATCTAGAACACCTTAGGAGATATTTAGGGAGGGTGAAGGAGATGAAATTAATATTTAATGGGTTTTTAGTGAATAGGAGTGATAGGGTGGGTGGGTATTTATAGAAAAAGAGTGGGGTATTCTGTATTAATTTCTAAACATAGGGTATGGACTCTATACGATAAAATATTCAAAAACAAAAAACATCCCATGGTTTCTACCCATGAGGAGTTTTTTCAAACATTTTATAAGACTAATAATTGAACATATTAAAATAATACCATTTTATGATGTGGAATTGAGCCATGTTCATAATTAATTTATTTTAAAACAATAATATATAATATAGGTTTTGGAAGATTCATCAAAGGATTATAAAATTAAAAAAATAACTTGAAAAACATTATTTTAAATGGTAAATCTATATTTGGCCATGTACGTATTTTATATAATTATTACATTACATTTTTCTATTATTATTCCATAATACAAAACTATATATTTTTACCGTATCTAATTTTTACCCAAAAATTTGACTCTCTCAGAAAATTATGAAAAATTCACCATAAGATAATTTCAACATGATGATTTGAAAACATTATCACCCTTATAAAAATTACATTGGACTGCATTCAGTTATATTATAATTTATATTTAAATAATATTTTTTAATAATATTTTTTTAAAATTATATTTATTAAAAAAAAACTATTAATTATCAAAAGAGTGTTTTAATTGAAACTATATATTTCTCAAAAATTAATTTTATTTTCTTCATATGAAAATATATTTTTTAATCAAAATATTAATATAAATATTTATAATGTAATATTAAAAAGGATAAATATAATAATTATTTTACTTAAAAGAAAATATAAAAATTTATACTTCTAGGGTTGAGATACATAACCCAATATTACACCAGCATATGCCCTAAGGGTAAGGTGTGGAATGATGGATCATTCATGGGGTGGTTCAACTAACATGGTTTGGGTTCAGATCTCAATAATTTTGAACTTATCCAATAATTGGTTTAATTAATGTTTTAGTTATTGAATCTTAGCTTAGGATTTATCAAGGGAAAGTCTCCGTGATACCGTCACCATCAAAAGTTCTGATAAATGGACTTCATAAGGTATAATACTACTAGTTGAGGCCATCAATTCTTCCATATGTGTCAATTATAATTTATCATAGCCCTTAATATATACTATTCATAACTTCCACTATACCATGGATAAATTATCAATGGTTATTATGCTTAATAGTCTTTTAAATATGACATGATATATTTTATAAAGGTCCAAAATAACCAAAGTAGTACATATGTTTTCTAAAACTATATTTCTTAATAATTAATTTATTCTTTAATAATGGAATTTCATTTCTAAAATTTTGGGACCTTAAATTATCCCCTATTAATAAATTACACTATTAAAATTTCATTTCATACACTAAAATAGATAAGGGTACTTCTGTTTGATCTCCCATTCCAGTTCCAAAGTTTCTTCCTCAAACACGTGTTTCCACCATAATACTTTGATCAAGTGAGTTGTCTTGTTTCATAGTTACTAATTTATATGATCGAATATCTTCATCATATTCTCCTAATATTAAAGAACATTATCCAATGGTACCACCTCTGGATTCATTTCCAGTGATGGGTTTGGTATATACTTCCTCAAGAGGGATACATGGAACACATCATGTACTTTGGATAGGTTAGGTGGCAGTGCTAGCAGATAGACCAAAACATTGATGTGATAAAGGATAAAAAATGGTCCAATGTATCTTGGAATAAGATATACCTTCTTCTAAAACCTCATGACATTTTTCCATGATGATATAAAAATGAACACCTTATCTCCAACCTTAGGATCAAGGTCACATCAACGATTGTATGTATAGATTCTATATTTATTTTTTACAGATTTCATATAATGTTATAAGGTTTGAACCATATCTTTCATATCTTAGATAAGATCATGTCCCATCATATTCCTCTCTCTAACTTCACCCTAACATATTGGTGTCCAACACCTCTTTCCATATAGAGCCTCATATGGTTCCATTTGAATTCTAGAATGTAAAGTGTTGTTATATGATAACCTCAATAGTGGAAAGGGTAGATTAAAATATCCTTGGAACTATATTTAACATGATCTCAACATATCCTACATGTCTTGAATGGTTGTTTCAGAATGAACATTCATCTAAGGGTGATAAGTAGTACTGAAACTCAGGTCTATATCCAATAATTGCTGAAGGATTTTCTAGAACCTCAAAGTAAACCCCAGATCTTGATCCAATACAAAGGAGAGTGGAACTCCATGATTTATTACCAATTATCCTATGTATATCTTGTTTATTTGTTCAAGATATAAATATTACTCAATAATACTTAAATATGATTATTTTTTAAGGTGATTAACTATCAACCAGATGCTCTTATTGACTATAGATATCCTGAGGAGTCCTATAAAAGGATCCATGGTTATGTTTTCCCATTACCATACTATTATGGGTTGTGCTTACATCATAGCATCACAATTATATCATTTAGCTTCAACTTTTTATCATATCAAGCATTGAGATGCAAATTCTGCAATCACCCACTTTATGTTATCCCACCAATTTTTTTCTTCATATCCCTATATATATTAGTGATTCCTAGATAAATAGTAAATGATGTGATATTCACATCATCTATGAGCTCTCTTTTTTATTTATGGTTTTTATGGGAAACATATCCTAGTTCCAAACCATAGAACTCAATCTTTAGAAAAGTTGAAATTTTAAATATTCAGAACTTTTTCTCTACATCTCCTTATCAAATTTTTGTTCCAGCTTAATCCTTTCAAGAAAGTATGGTTGAGAAGTTATTTTACTAGAGTAGGATAAATACACATTTATTATTACCATGTATATAATTTTCATGTCCAATAATATTGGATCTATTTTAATCTCTACCATGGATAGGGTTGCAAGATCCTTTCTACTTAGAGAAGCTTCCATTTTTTTTCACCTTTCCAGGATAGTAATGGACTAAAAAATCATAATCCTTTATCATCTATAACAAACTACATTGTTTTATATCTAGATCGTTTTATGTGAATATATAATTTAAAATTTTATAATTTTTATATATGCCACACTTATCCCCATAGAGATAATGTCTCCCAATATTAAATATGAAGATCACTATAGCCGATTATTGATCTTGTGTTGTGTATTTCTACACATGTATCTTTAATTTATAGGAGGAATATGATATGACTTTGTTACCTTGCATGAGTAAAAAACCTAATCCCCTTTTAGAATCATCACTTTAGATCACAAAGCCATACCCACTGGTGGGTAATGTTAGTATTAGTGCAGTTATTATCCTTTTACTTTACTCTTTAATTTTCTCCTCACATTGATCATTATTGAATAAATTCACTCCCCTATGAGTTATCTTGGGTAGTGGGATTACAAATCATTAAAATTTTCTCAAACATTTATGATAATACCTATATAACCCAAGGAAACTATGGATCTCTATCATAGATAATGGTTAGGGACATCCTTTAATTACCTCTATTTTAAAATTATCTATAAATATCTATTTTCTAGTTATAATACGACCCATTAATGTTACTTTATCCATCCAAAACTCACTTTTACTACACTTTACATATGAATTTTCGTTTTTCAAGGTCTTCAGTACAACATTAAAATACAACTCATGTTTCTTATTTCCTTTGGAGTAGATAAGAATATAGTCTATTAATACTAATATAAATTTATTGATGTAATACCTAAAGAATTTATTCACTAATCCCTTTAAGATAAATAGAGAATTAGTGAGTATAAATTGAATCACTATGAACTCATAGTGCCCATACCATGTATGAAAATAATTCTTGTGGATATCGTCCTTATTCACTTTTCTAGATAGTATCCTGAATGGAGATCCACCTTAGAGAATTACTGGGCTCCACAAAGATGATTGAACAAGTCATCAATCCATGGAATAAGATACATGTTATTTATCATGATATTTTTGAGATCATGATAATCAATGCCAAGGCACATTGACCAATATTTCTTCTTGAAAAAGAGGATTGACACACCACATGGTGAAGCACTTGGGAAAATGAACCATTTTTCTGGATTCTCCAAAAGTTTCTTATTACTCTCTTTAAATTCAATAGTGGCCATTATATTTCAAGACTAGGATATTTTAAAATCTATGGGTATAAGTTTGATTGATAACACAAACTCACTTCTTGGAGGAAGACTGGAAAATTATTTAGGAAACAAATTAGTATTTTCCATCATTATAAGCATCTCATATAGGATGATATTTTTCTTAGTATTAATCATTTAAGCTAGATAAAATTTCTCATAAGTCAATAATATCCATTATTGAGTTTATTAATCCAAAGAGGAGTCATCCTCCTCCTAGAAATTTTATATAATTAGAGGGAAAGTTTTGATATAGAGAGTGATTTATTTCTCTTAGAAATTTATATTGGATTAATATAATTAAATCCTATACATACACATTGTTAAATAAAATTACACTAAAGGTAGTATCAAAAGGTTCGTTGAGATGTTCATCCTGAAAACATAGATAAGGGAGAGGTTATACACTTGGGATGAAATAATTGTCCCATTTTTTGTTTTAACATATATCTACACTTCAATGTTTTGAGGTGGTGTTTGAATATTTCATCTAAATTTTTATTATATGAAAGAATGTATAGAACTAGAATCAAATATTTTATTAATTATTATTGAATTAGAAACTAGGATATGCATCTTCACATCAGTTTTAGGATCCAACTCAATAGCTATGATGGCATAATCTCGCCCTTGATCTCTAGACCTTGGAAGTTTTTTTCATCAGTTATCGTAAAAACCTTTAGCTTAGTGAATTTATTTACATAGTTTCCTTATTACTTGAATATGAAACTTTAGACAA
Organism: Viscum album; assembly: GCA_963277665.1. NCBI lineage: Eukaryota > Viridiplantae > Streptophyta > Magnoliopsida > Santalales > Viscaceae > Viscum > Viscum album. Next base: position 954,860,127 of record OY728145.1, read on the forward strand.
TAGTATGAGGTTTAAATGGAGCATTCCTCTCCTCCATCATATTAGTGTGTTTCTCCCATCAAAATTCACTTTCTATGTGCCCTTAATTCCCAAACTAAAATCATTTCCTTGTACCCTTTAGACAATTTATAGGATTCTTATTCCTATGCATTTGAAAAGTCATATGTTGGGATTTTTCTACTATGATATTTCTACAAGAATACCCTGGAATTAAACTCCATTTTTTTATTTTGATCTCTAAAACTATGCTACCCTTGATATTTTCTGATATCTATTTTGACTTTGAGGGAAAACAAACAATTTCTTCATAAAGGTTAAAGTTTCAAATCATTAAATATATTTTTTATTTGACTTTACCCCACTCATTCAGGGTAAATGAAAAAGTTGTAGGTGTATCATGCAAGTCTTATGAAGTTTTATTTATATTCCATGATGGATTAATCATGGTTTTTTATTAACACCAAGGAAATATCTCTTTATTTTAGATCAAATACTGTGAGGAATGTATTTATCAAAAATATTTTTCTTGAGTTATTTCCAGTCCATCACTTAGATCACCTATTTGGGATTTTTATTTTTTATCAATGCCTACCATTGATCATATTCCCCTCTATATGATAAATGACCAGCATGACACTATCTTTCTTTGAGCATTAAAGTACATAGAAGATCTTTTCAATACAGTTGATCAATTTTTCTATAATTAAATAATCAAAAGATCCACTGATTGTTAGTAGATTTTGTCACATAAAGGTATCAATTGAAACATGATCTTTATTAGTGGTATGTGGGTTTTTCTAGTGATTCAATTTTCTATTCAAAAATTAAGTTAATTGAAAAACTATTGTCATTACGTTCCCTACTCCTACCCTCATCAGGTTGAGCATATCATTTGGGTGGTTATTATATATCCTATCACATTGGTTGATGACTCGATTCCTCTTATTTATAGCCATTAACTAAAATAAAGGGAAAATTAGGGCTGTTAATTTTCAAAGTATTAATAATATAAAATATAAACTAATAATATTTAATAGATAACTTATACATTCCTTAACTTATGAATTTATAGGTTTCAATCTATTTTTTCCATTGTCTATTTCCTAAAATAAAATTTTATATGATTTTTTCCTCTAATGATGGTTTATAAGGATCTTGTAAATTTTCAAAAAAACATACCTTATGAGTTTCAAACAAGTTTTGAATAAATTCCTCATTTTCAGGCATTAGGTTATAATCGAGTTAATACCCAATATTCCTTTTTCGGGGTTATTACCCTATGTATAATAATGCTAGAGCCACATCAACTTATTGTACCTAGATAAGGATTTCATTGTTTGGAAACAACTTACTCTATTATTTTCCATAATTTAGGAATGTTTTTCTATGTTTAGTAGTATCCCTAAATATTTCACTAGTTTTTTATAATCATATTACCCAAAAATAATTTGACCTTACTCTGATATTGACTATGGAAACCTATATCTTTTATAAACACAATTCATGATTTATTACATAGAGAAACAGATAGTACAATTACCTAAGATCAAAAGTGATATTGTATTTGGTTAATTAGATACATAACAACATAAATTAAAATAGGTATGCATCAAAATTATTTAAAAATACCATAACATGCCCTTAGTTTCCTTTGATCTTACAAAACAACATTGGATAACCTGGTGACATTGATAAGAAATAGGTTAGAAATAATTTCTAATAACAAAATAAAAAAACATAACATGATGAAAGTAATATATGTGATTCAAGAATCATATCAATAATACATAAATGTGTGACAATTGTAAACATGAATATAAAATCATGATATAATAGGTTAACATCAAGGAATCTTAGGAATGTGGAAACATTATAAAACATAACATCATAAGCATAAGTCAAGGATAACCACAACGGAATCCTAAAATAGTGCACTTAGTTTAAAATCACATGCACCATATATGGAATATCATGAGATAAAAATACTACCCAATTCATTGGAGGGATATATAATTCCAGGTCCACCCGTCACATTCATATCATGTACACACATTTTTGTTCTACATAGATTATGCAACATAAGAACATATTTCATCACTTTTAGTCCCAGTATTAAGGATAGTGAGATACATAAATTGATGGCCGTAATAAATCAAGTATATTTACATATAGGTTAACACCATTTAGTGGAAATTAGTATCGGTATTCATTACACAAATGTTTAGCATGGAATAATAAAGGGATAATTTTATCAACATAACATGTGTACATAAAGATTTATAATGGGAGTGAAAGGTGTTATATCACTACTTGGTCATCATAATTATAGTAAAGTAATGTTTAAAAATATAATAAAACATGAAAATTTAGAAATAAAAAAATCTTAGTACAAAAAAAGTTCTTGAAAAAAAGAAAGAGGAGAGAAAAATTTACCTTGAGAGGGGGCTTCAAAAAGCTTGAGAGGAGATTATTAAGATATTGGAAACACATTGGGAGGGATTTATAGAGGTATAGGGGGAGGAAATTAATTCTTTTTTTGATTAAATAAGAGTGGGTGTTTGGGTGGGTTTTTATTGAAAAAGAGAGAAGGATTCTTTATTAATTTAGAAACTTTGGATTTAGACTCTATATGATAAAATAATAAAAACCATAAACCTTCCCATGGTATTTTCAAAACATAATTAGTATTTAAATATTTTATAATATAAATAACAAAACATATTAAAATAATACCATTGGTGATTTTTATGTGAGTCACATTTATAAATAATTGATTTTAATACCTTAAAATATAATATAGGTATTGGGGAATTCATTAAAGGTCTATAAAATTAATAAAATAACCTCAAAACAACTTATTTTAAAGTTTAAATATATATTTTATTTTTTATACATTTTATATAATTTATTACATCACTTATGTGCTATTATTTTTTCATAATACCTATCATATATTTATACCTCATTTAATTTTTACCCAAAAAGTTGACTATCTCAAAAAATTAGAAAAAATTCCCTATTGGTTAATTTGGACATGCTAATTTAAAAAATAATATTTATTTTACAAAAATAATTTTCTAAATATGATATTTTTTAATTTAAATAAAAATACTTATTTATAAGAAAATACTAGTTTTTAAAAAACTAACGACTTTCTAACCGTTATATAAATTCCATTAGACTTCATTATATAATATTATCATTTTTATTTAAATAAATTTTATTTAATAGGAAAATTTTATTAAAATGAAATTTATTTAAAAAAATATTGAATTTATAAAAATATTATTTTAATTGATATAATACATTTCCAAAAAATACAATTTTATTTTCTTCATATCCAAATCTAATGATTATGTAACTTTTTATATAATCATTTATAAAGTAATATTAAAAATGGATAAATATAATCAATATATTATTCAAAAGAAAATATAAAGTCACATTTTCTAGGGTTTATATACAAATCCTCTTATTGCACTATTATACCCCATAAGGGTAAGGTGTGTGATGGTGATTCGTTCTTTGGGTGGTTTAGCAAACATCGTTTAGGCCTTGATCTTGATAAGATTGAACTTCTCTCATAAATAGCTTCGCTCATGTTTCATTTTTGAATCTCGTCTTGGTATTGGTCAAAGTAAAAGGCTAGTGAAACCATCTCCCTTATAATATCTGATAAATGGGATTCATAATGTATGATCCCATTGGTTGAAGCCATTGTTTCTTCCATTTATGTTAAATAGACTTTATCATAATCCTTAATATATACGAATCATAACAGTCACTATACCACAACTAAATTATCAACAATTATCATTCTTTATGGTATTTTTAATCCATCGGGATATATTTTAGAATTTTCCCAAATAACCAAAGTAGTTTATATTTTTCTATAACTATAATTATTAACAAGACATTTCTTAATTTAAAATGGAATTTCATTCCTAAAAGTTTAGGTCATTACGTTGTACACTATAAATAGACTCAAGAAGATTATAATACAAATTTCATTCATAAAATATGTAAAATAATATGTTGATGAATGTGGATTTGATACCACTGATGGGTTTTAAAGGATTTTTATATTTTAAACACAGTAGAAGAAATTCATAAAAGTTATCAATGTATCATTAATAGAATCGACATGTAATATAGATCACATAAATATAAAAATACATACCAAATATGTTGTGTTCTATATCTCTTTCATTCTTGATGTATTTTTCTTGATTAAAATCACTTAGAAACAATCAATATACTCTCACATCCATAGGTAGTACACTGACCACTTGAATCCTCATATGCTATGGGAGGATCCCCAAACACTAAAGGTGTGATAGAACCTTCTTCGTGAAGATAAAGGGTGAATCAGTCTAAGAGATATTTAATTATGAATAATAATAATCATAGACACCCAATAGGTGGGCCTCATACCTTTATATAGGATCCCATTATTTAGTAAAAGGAGTTGAGTGTCAACTTCTAATACTTGACAACAGACATGCGTTATAATAACATATGTCTATTGGGTTTAAATAATCATCGAACATTTCAATGATAATAACATGAATATATAACCATGAATGAACTAACAAATTGATTCAAAACTATAGTAAATCATTTAGAATACATGAAAATGGATATGCACTCAATACCACATATCTACTGCCTATCATATACTATAACAGATACTAGTAATATTCTTTCTTAAAAGAATTTGAATACCCATATCACATGATTCAATATATATCCTACAATATGTTATAAATATTTTAGTTATTTTCTAATAGTCTCCCCATTAACTGTAATAGAAACCAGCATCTCTCACTCTTTTCAAAAATTTATCCTTTTATATTCTCTACCTTTGTTAACAAATGAAAAGGAATAGAAGAGAAAAAATAAATAGGAAAAATTACAGGGATCTTAGGAGAGACTCCACTCCCAACAACACTCTCATGTGTTGGAATATATCATTAATTATGGGATTCTTCATGATATCCAAAAATTTATCTTTGATTAAGACATAATATAATGAAATCTCACCATTCTTCACATTCTCCTTGATGAAATCGTACTTTATATCAATATGCCTTATCTTATAGAGCTATAAAATGAGGCTGGGGCATTAAGATGGGTGGTCTGATTCATGTGATCCTTACCTAATCCTAATGATAAAGCCTAATTGTACCCTATGATTGGATTATGATATACTAATATGATATCATCATAACATATTAAATGATATATCCAAACAATATATAATATTCCATTTATAATATGCTTGTTATACACTACGAAACTCATATCATACTATATAACATAACATAAACATATCATATATATTTATGGTTTTAAGGAATATCACAAAAAATCTCCCACTTTTACTAAAGCCTCATACAATTAGTTTCAGTTCACCTTATATTATATCATATACAATAACTTATGAAAAAATATCTTAAACCTCTTTTGTATTCTTCTATTGTTTTTGGAAATCTTGCATCAGATTAACCTTTTATCACATCATATGTAATAACTTGCAAATAATTATCCAAAACACCTTTTAGATTAACTCTAAAATAGTTTTAGAGCATTTCTCTAAATCAAAATCAACCCAAATTAAATCAAAAACTATGTAAAACTTCACAATCATTTGTATAATTGAAAATAAATAATAATTACCATATCCATAAATGTAAAAAAAGGGTTTCATCTAGTAGAACTTCAATATTACTCAAGTTATAATGGAATATAACATGACCTCTATCAAACACATGTGTCTCTAATCCTATGAAAACCAGATGCATCGTATGAAAGAATTATTTTTCATATGATATATTTTTCCTAGACATTGAGTAATAATAATAAATAAAGTATGTCAATATCATATAGCTACTCACATGTTCTCGATTCCTTGAGTATAAACTGAACATGTCAATGGAAGATGATAGGTTTTAGGGGTTCATAAAATGAACTTGGTAGTGAAAGAAAACCCCTATTTGTGTGATATATCCTTAATATGATCAACATATATAATTTTAATAAATAATATAACTTGTATACCTAAATTTTTGAATCCATGTTTTATTATTTGATGCATGCTTGATGAATATCATGAAAGAAGAAAATGGAAGCCTCCTACCTCCAAGGGATTACACCAACCAAAGGATTCCACCAACCAAGGGATTCCATAACATTTCTCGAGGATCCCAAAAACACATAAGGGGAACTAGTTCCTTTACTTAGTGATAAATTATCTTTTAGGAGGAAGAGAGTATCAAGAGGCTTTTATATAATTAGTTTTATCTAAAATAAGGGATCTCATCGATTTATGTAACGCCCCGACCCGAGTTACCCAGAGTCGGTGCATTATTGCGTAACATTGGCATGATCACAAAAGATCAAGTCTCAAAAGACCGATTAGTTTAGTAGCCTTGGAAACACTGGATACATTCATAAGTCTTACATTACATCATAAAGTAAAACAAAACTACAACAACATATTGTCTTCATATCCCCTCATACTATCCCTGCAGGTCATTCATAATATACTTCTTCACATCCTAGAAAAATTAAAACATTGGAAGGGGTGAGCTTAGATGCTCAGTAAGGATAACAATATAGCAGAAGCTTTTATAAATAAACATAAACATTTAAGGCAATGTATAAATAAAAAAAGACTTTTAAACATGAACTTCAAAATAATATGGAAAAAGTAAAATGAGATAATTCCATTTACTTATTCACATAGATATTCTACTGGTTGAATAATCATATGCAATATTAATAAACACTTTCATAATGATGGAATGCATAATGCCATACTATCATTACCACGTAGCCAAGGCCTCATGCCAAGACCACAAATAATACTTTGTCAAGTCCTCCTGCCAAGACACTAGTTTTTCTCATGATACCTACCGATGCATCGAGGAGCTATAGCGGGCTCCACCTGTCACTTATTAAGTCCAATGCATTCCTCATATGAACAGGTTTAAACATATCATAAACCATAACATAATTGTATCACATAAAACATGCATAAAGGAAACATAAGATTTCCACACTTCAATCACAAGATATCAATACAACACATTGATATAATAAAAACTTTATCAAAACCATTTTCAATACCAAAATAAAAGAAAAGTAAAACATGGTATTTACTTTTCTTTTAAAAAAAGTTATGGCTTATAGAGGAAGCCGAAACCCAAATAGTGCTCACAGAGGCAGAGAAGTCATTTTCTCCGTATACGTACGACAAGAAAAACATTCCTTTTTTCGTTTAGTAAAATTTTTTGTATAAAAAAAATTCCTTTTGAATAAACGTAAAAGTCAAAGGGGTTTATACACCGTATAAAAGAAAGTTGTGTATAAAACAAAATATGACTCAATGAAAGGAGATTGAGACGAAGTCCCTTACAAAGATCATTTTTTAAATAAAATAGATCTATTATGTGTATTCACTATAAGTACACATAAATAAAGTAAAAATAAAAGATAGGACATAATAATATCATGACATAATTTGAAAGTAGGAGATTAACCCAAAGAATGGAAATTGGGTTAAGAAATTCCCTTACCTCATGTCCGACTTGACTAGACCGCTCTTTAACCTCCTGAATAATAAACTAGATTTAATATCTACGTACTTAAGAACCACTTTCATGTTCATTATTACTTTTATATCACTTATTACCATGTTATGAACATTATGTAATTATTTAAGTTAATAACGGTTGTTTTGTCGATCTTTGGTACTTGAGTCAAAAATAAACTTCTTATAATTACAAGTTGTTCGTGTGGTGAAATATCCATTATATCCAGAATTATATTCATGATGTAGATATGATATATATCATATATATACAGTATATACATGCATTTATAATATTACATAACATTTAGAGGTAAGAAATGAAATGCCCTGTTCCTGGAGACGGTAAGCCGTACGTACGCATGAACGCTACTTTCATTCCTATTTTGTATTTATTGGAATGAAGATATAATTATATGAAGGTATAATATAATTCCAGTATAATAAAATGTATAATACCATTTAATACATCCTTTATACATCCCACATATGGCATTAACGATTCAAATCACTTTGAGGGGGCGGTAGTCCGCACTTCCTAAAATGAAATTATCGCGTTTACCCATAATGGAAATCATAAAGGTATAACATAAATGAAAAATAAATAATCATAAGTAAAACAAAAACATAATATATGTCATATATAAAAATAATGTCATCATAATGGCCACCATGAGAGGTGTTAAAAGAAAATTGAACAATCATCGTTTCGTGAGGCAGTAATTCGCCACCCACAGAAATAGTATGTTCTTTAACCGTTATATGTAGGTGTGTGTAAGTGTAGATTGAATAATTCTTATAACAACATTATAGTATATTTAGGATACTGTTGTTGTTACAAAAGAAATTAATAAAAAGATTTTAGGGGGTTGGAGAAGCAAAATAAAACAAAATAACATAAGAGAAGACATTACCTTAAAATCGGGTAACTCTATTTGATTTGAGCCAAAGGCTTCCTTTGGAAGACTGCTTACCAAAGTGAGGCTTCTAGTAGTAAGAGAGAGAAGTTGGGAGAGTATTTGGGTAGATTTTGGCCGAGCCAAATGGCTTGGAATGTGTTAATAAGGTGGTAGTGGTGGGGGCCTTTTATAAGAGGAGAGGAGGGGCACTCTTGGAAAGTCATGAAATGTTACTTTATTATATAATGAGTTTCGGATTTTAAAGGTCCCACACTTATATATTTCTAGTATAATGTGATAATGGTTCGAAATATACTCATACAATAGTTTTTTGACATGTTTAAGACTTAGATTTTACATTATCTTTTTATTTTATTTAAATCGTTAATTAATGAGGTAATTGCTGCATCATCATGGTGTCATAAATAATTTATTTTATTTAATGTATAAAAATTATAAAAAAAATTATCATGATGTAGGAAATCTTTTTTTATTTCTAATTAATATTTATAGTAAAAAATATGACTTGTATAACCCCAGTTAAAAATTGTTTTAGTAAAACAACTCATGTTTGTGAAATTTTTATTTTAACATTAAATAAAAAGTTTTTAATGTCATTTTCCTACCAAAGTGGCTCCATGGGGTCCCCAAGTTGACCTAGGGATTGTCTTGGTCGTACATGACTCATCCAATAGGGGTAGGAAAAGTGTAAAGGTATTTTCATATTTTTATAATGTCATTTTTACCTTAAATTTCACTAATTACCTTTAATCGCGATTAATTAAACTTAAAAGTTACTATTCATCAAAAAATTATTTTAATCCTATTGAACCAAATTTTACTTCCTAATGACAACCATGTATGTTGGATTTTTTAAAATCAAATCACATAAGTGGTAATGTTTCATTTAAACAAAAAATCAGTTTTTTAACTACCACTTAGTGGTTTCACTATTCATCGACAATTGAAGTTTTTCAGAACAATGCCAAAATTTCACCCTAAGCTATAATTGATATTCCAAATTCAAAAATGATGTCTATTTTACAAAATTCCAAACATATAATTTTCATTAATTAATTTTATAATTAATTCTCGCTGTCACAACAAATAGCGTGTTTTTAAGAAACAATATATATCAAAAGATTGACAATTGTTTTTGTCCAATTTCAATGTTAAATTAATTCTAATGACCACCAGTGGATAAAATGGTAATAATATATTATAATTATACTTTAAAACCACTTAATAGTATAATTTATCACTATAAATTATTTTGATTAAAAAATTTGTTTTAAGTATTTTTCACATTCATAAAAAATTGGAAGTTCTCAGAAAATTACAAAAAATTCAACTTAGGGTAATTTCGATATTAAGAATAAAAAAATGAAGTCCATTTTGAAATATAAAATTTATTTAATTTCACAAAGTGGGTATTACTATTCATAACTGCTACTTTTATTGGTCGCGGTGTGTTAGAACCTCGAACTTGCGTACAATGCAAGATATTGCATTATTGAAAGAGAAGCGTATCATGGAAGCTCGGGGTGTTACATTCTCCCCTCCTTCAATAAATTACATCCTCACAATTTGTTTTTTTTTTGAAAATAAAAGGATGAAAATAGAAAATACCATTGTGCAAAACCTATATCAGAAATAGGGTTAATAAAAATATAACATTAAAAGAAATAAAGAGAGGTACAAAGGTCACCCGAGATAGCCCATACTAGGATTATATGAAAATATGGATATGGAGGGAAAAAACCATTAAGGTCTGATGGAGAGTTGTAGAAAACTGGATTAGGAGAAAGTTAACCATAAGAAAATCACCAAATTTTGATTGGTTAAACGGTCATTTAATCCCCAGTTGGAAAAGTTAACCGACAACGTTTTTGTTTTAAGTTTCCTTTCATAATGTTGAGGAATTTATTTAAGTGATTTACTAAGAACGTAAGGAAATATACTTACTTGTCATGTATAATTTCATAAATTTTTACCACAAACCCATCTTTCACTCCAAATGGTAACAGAACTCAAAAATATTCTATTAATCCTAATTGTATAAGGTTCCAAATATTACCACATACCATTTAGATTAGGAAAACTATTTTTTAATAACCAGGGACTTCTTGTAGGCTAGTGGTAGGTAATAAAGGCATGTCGCACTATGGTTGTGGGTTCGATTCTTGCAGCTTTGTCCAAAGTGACGGGTTATACCCCACCCTGCAGGTTGTCCTTTTCCTAAAACTATAGTATTATAATATTCCAAAAATAATCTTCAGAAATGTTTTAACCTTAAACAAAACTATCCAAGGTTCAAATTAATCCATTCCAACCTTTATAGTTATCCAAAATACCTCTGTCCAGACTTTCTATAAAAGGTCTCTAAATTACAAAATCAATTGTAACATCAGATTCCCCAAGCAAAGTAAACTTTCTCTTCTTGTCACATACTAAAAATATGATTACCTTCATCATATTAAAACCTTAATGAAAAAAAACAAGTACTGCAATACAATCCTTAAATATATCACATTATTCTTATAACCAGAATATAATCCTTGAGTCCAAAAGCACTAATACATTAATTATTCCACTTCAACTGTAGTAACAACATAAGATTTTACTTGATCCCTTGGCCTTTTCTGAGGTAAGGTTCCCTGACTCTTAGGACATTCATTTTCATAATGCCCCAATTCCCTACAATTGTAGCATTCAACATTGATAACCTCTTTCATTCCCTTGCAATCACGAGCCTGGTGACCTTTTTCTCCACATTTATAACAAACTACCATTCCTTTTAGGCAAGCACTGGGGTGATTCTTCCCATAATTATCACATAATGGAAAATCCTTCTTTCCCTTTTTCCCTTTATCCATCTCTTGTTCCACCGTTCTCTTCTTCTCTTGCTTTACTTTGTTGTCATAAGACTTAAAGAATTCCTTTTCTGTCTTGATAGCACATGAGACAATATCTTCGTATGATGAGAAGGATTGTGATACTAAAGGTAGACGGAGAAATGGTTTTAACCCATCAAAGAAACAATCAATCTTACTTCTTGGGTTACATATATAATCTGCAGCATACCTTGCTAACCTTGTAAAGTTGGCCTCATACTTTGCGACATTCTCATCCTCCTTTTGTCTCAGACTCAGAAATTTCTTTTCCATATCTGCTCGATGGTCACGAGGAAAGTATTTTTCTATGAAAAGATCTTTGAACTCTCTCCATTCCATACTTTATACTTATTCATCTTCCTTTGTATTTTGAATCAATGACCACCATTGACCGACATCTCCAGTGAGGCGGTAAACTACCATGATAACCTTCTCCCTTTCTCTACTCCCCAAGGCATGGAATATTTTCTCTAAAGAGTTTACCCATTGCTCAGTTAATAATGGGTTTGTACCCCCATTAAATGTTGGTGGTTGCTTCCTCATGAAGCGGTCTAACATTGATCCTCCACTTTGCGGATCAGGGTGCTCCATATGAGTAAGGTTATTATTCATAACTTGAGTGAGTTGTCCCAGTATGGTAATAAGTTGATCAGAACCAGTTGTATCTCCAGATCCACAATACTTATCTTGAGCAGGAGGGAAATCCCTACACGGAGTGCGTGCATTGATACAGTTTCCATTCCTTCCACTAGGCGCCATTTCTAAACAATGGCATAAACTAGATTAGTTTATGAATCAAAATACATAATTCCATACTTGTAAAATACTTAACATAAATTGAACTATTTATGGATATAATCCATAATCATAAAAATGTTTTCTTTGAGGAAGTATATACTCATAACCCTTCATAGTGGTTTATAAAGAAAATGAAAATTATCCTAAGCATATCCCCAGAGAGTGTCGTAACCAAGAGTGCAGCAAGGCCCGTTGTCGTGCACCAGTTCCTGTTCGAGTCTAGCTCAAAGTGGTGTTTTCGGGTTTTACCCCTAGGTACATCTGTGCCAGAGCCGCCTCTACCTGCTCGTATCCAGACATGGATGTATTGCTCGGGAAACACACAAAATATCTATAATACCAAAATTCTAGGAAGTTCTTCTATACTAATCCTCAAAGTCTATCTTTGGGCTATGTTCTCTAATCAGAGTTTATCTAAATTTAGCTTCAAAGGTTAGTACTAAACTTACTTTGATACCAACTTTAATGCCCCGACCCCAGTTACCCAGAGTCGGTGCATTATTGCGTAACATTGGCATGATCACAAAAGATCAAGTCTCGAAAGACCGATTAGTTTAGTAGCCTTGGAAACACTAGATACATTCATAAGTCTTACATTACATCATAAAGTAAAACAAAACTACAACAACATCTTGTCTTCATATCCCCTCATACTATCCCTGAAGGTCATTCATAATATACTTCTTCACATCCTCGAAAAATTAAAACATTGGAAGGGGTGAGCTCAGATGCTCAGTAAGGGTAACAATATAGCAGAAGCTTTTATAAATAAACATAAACATTTAAGGCAATGTATAACTAAAAAATAAGCCTTTTAAACATGAACTTCAACATAATATGGCAAAAGTAAAATGAGATAATTCCATTTACTTATTCACATGGATTCTCTTCTGGTCGAATAATCACATGAAATATCAATAACCACTTTCATAATGATGGAATGCATAATGCCAGACTATCATAACCACGTAGCCAATGCCTCGTGCCAAGACCACAAATAATATTTTTTCAAGGCCTTATGCCAAGAAACTAGTTTGTCTCATGAGACCTACCGATGCATCAAGGAGCCATAGCGGGCTCCACCCGTCACTTATTAATTCCAATACATTCCTCATATGAACAGGTTTAAACATATCATAAACCATAACATAATTGTATCACATAAAAAATGAATAAAGGAAACATAAGATTTCCACACTTCAATCACAAGATATCAATACAACACATTTATATAATAAAAATTTTTATCAAAACCATTTTCAATACGAAAATAAAATAAAAGTAAAACATGGTATTTATTTTTCTTTTAAAAAATGTTATGGCTTGTAGAGGAAGCCAAAACCCAAATAGTGCTAACGGAGGCGGAGAAGTTGTTGTCGCCGTATATGTACGACAAGAAAAACATTCCTTTTTGTCATTTAGTAAAATTCTTCATATAAAAAAGATTCCTTTTGAATAAACGTAAAAGTCAAAGGGGTTTATACACCTTATAAAAGAAAGTTGTGTATAAAACAAAATATGACTCAATGAAAGGATATTGAGACGAAATCCCTTACAAAGATCATTTTTTAAATAAAATAGATCTATTATGTGTATTCACTATAATTACATGTAAAGAAAGTACAAATACAAGATAGGACATAATAATATCATGACATAATTTGAAAGTAGGATATTAACCCAAAGAATGGAAATTGGGTTAAGAAATTCCCTTACCTCGTGTCTGACTTGACTCGACCGCTATTTAACCTCAAGAATAATAAACTAGAGTTAATATCTACCTACTTAAGAACCTATTTCAACTTCATTATTCCTTTTATATCACTTATTACCATGTTATGAACAATATGTAATTATTTAGGTTAATAACGGTCGTTTTGTCGATCTTTGGTACTTGAGTCAAAAATAAACTTCTTATAATTACAAGTTGTTCGTGTGGTGAAATATCCATTATATCCAGAATTATATTCATGATGTAGATATCATATATATAATATATATACAGTATATACATGCATTTATAATATTACATAACATTTATAGGTAAGAAATGAAATGTACCGTTCATGGAGACGGTAAGCCGTACGTACACATGAACACTACTTTCATTCCTATTTTGTATTTAATGGAATGAAGCTATAATTATATAAAGGTATAATATAATTCCAGTATAATATAATGTATAATACCATTTACTCCATCCTTTATACATCCCACATATGGCATTAACGATTCAAATCACTTTGAGGGAGCGGTAGTCCGCACTTCCTAAAATGAAATTATCGCGTTTACCCATAATGGAAATCATAAAGGTATAAAATAAATGAAAAATACAGAATCATAAAGGAAAAAAAACATAATATATATCATATATAAAAATAGTATCATCATAATGGCCACCATGAGAGGTGTTAAAAGAAAATTGAACAATCATCGTTTCGTGAGGCAGTAATTCACCACCCATATAAACAGTATGTTCTTTAACCATTAGATGTAGGTGTGTGTATGTGTAGCTCGAATACTTATTATAACAACATCCTAGTATATTGAGGATACTGGTGTTACAAAATAAATTAATAACAAGAGTTTAGGGGGTTGGAGAAGCAAAATAAAACAAAATAACATAAGAGAAGACATTACTTTAAAATCGGGTAACTCTATTTGATTTGAGACAAAGGATTCCTTGGGATTACTTCTGCCCAAAGTGAGGCTTCTAGGAGTAAGAGAGGGAAGTTGGGAGAGTATTTTGGCAGAGGTTGGCTGAGACAAATGGCTTGGAATGTGTGAATAAGGTGGTAGTGGTGTGAGCCTTTTATAAGAGGAGAGGAGGAGCACTCTTGGAAAGTCATGAAATGTTACTTTATTATATAACGATTTTCGGATTTTAAAGGTCTCAAACTTATATATTTTGAGGATAAGGTGATAAGGGTTCGAAATATAATCATCCAATAGTTTTTTGACAAGTGTAAGTCTTAGATTTTACATTATATTTTTATTTTATTTAAATCGTTAATTAATGAGGTAATCGCTGCATCATCATGGTGTCATAAATAATTTATTTTATTTAATGTCTAAAAATTATAAAAAAAATTATCATGATGTATGAAATATTTTTATATTTATAATGAATATTTATAATCAAACATATGACTTGTATAACCCCATTTAAAAATTGTTTTAGTAAAATAACTCATGTTTGTGACATTTTTATTTTAACATTAAATAAAACGTTTTTAATGTCATTTTCCTACCAAAGTGGCTCCATGGGGTCCCCAAGTTGACCCATGGATTGTATTTGTTGGCCATGACTCATCCAATAGGGGTAGGACAAGTGTAAAGGTATTTTCATATTTTTATAACATCATTTTTACCTTAAATTTCACTAATTACCTTTAATCACGATTAATTAAACTTAAAAGTTACTATTCACCAAAATATTATTTTAATCCCATTGAACCATATTTTACTTCCTAATGAAAACCATTTATGTCGGATTTTTGAAAATAAAATCACATAAGTGGTAATGTTTCATTTAAATGAAAAATCAGTTTTTTAACTACCACTTAGTGGTTTCACTATTTATCAAAAATTGATGTTTTTCAGAACAATGCCAAAATTTCACCCTAAGCTATAATTGATATTCTGAATTTAGAAAGGATGTCTATTTTACAAAATTCCAAACATATAAGTTGCATTAATTAATTTTATAATTAATTCTCGCTGTCACAACAAATAGTGTGTTTTTAAGAAATAATATATATCAAAATATTGACAATTGTTTATATCCAATTTCATTGCTAAATTAATTCTAATGACCACCATTGGATAAAATGGTAAAAATATATTATAATTATACATTAAAACCAATCAATAGTATAATTTATCACTATAAATTATTTTGATTAAAAAAGTTATTTTAAGTATTTTTCAGTATTCATAAAAAATGGGAAGTTCTCAGAAAATTACAAAAAATTCAACTTAGGGTAATTTCGATATTACGAATACAAAAATGAAGTCCATTTTTAAATATAAAATTTATATAATTTCAAAAAGTGGGTATTACTATTCATAACTGTTACTTTTATTGGTCGCGGTGTGTTAGAACCTCGAACTTGCGTACAATGCATGCTATTGCATTATTGAAAGAGAAGCGTATCGTGGAAGCTCGGGGTGTTACAATTTATATATCCATCCTTGATGCATTTAATTTAATGAAATACATCATACATATTAAATGTATCAAAAAAAATTTATCCCCATTGGAATTGTATATTAAATTCCATTAATGAATGCAAGATATTTTACCCATTCACAATGGATTCCATTTAATCCATTCATAATAGATTCCATTTAATCCATTAATAATGGATTATAATAGATAAAACTACATGTGTGGGAACATGAACCTTAATTTAATTTATTCACATATATATATTTGTGTATATCTTACAATATCCCACTTTCACTATAATCCCATAAGAATATTTTGAAAAACTCAACAACTCTCATTTTGGATACAGTTTTATCCTGATCTCTTCATTTTGGAATAAAAACCTCGTAAAAAAACAATTTTTATACATAGTCCTATCTATGAAACCATGTGGGTATTAGTTTCATTGAAAAAAATATATGAAATCTATATTTTATAGATATACGAAAAAATCATCCTCTAGTAAAGCATTAGTGCCACTAAATATACTATGGGTTTTGGTGTGATCTTTATCAAACACACTCAATATCTCTATCCACCATAATATTTATGATATAAATAATATATATACATTTATAATCTCTTTATCCATGGCACAAAGTGAGAATCCGATATGGAACATGTCAATATAGTATAATATAACTCTTATTTTTTTTGATTATGTGAAATAAATTGACTAGGTTGACGAATAAATCACATGCTATTCATCTAATAGATTAGTAAATCACATGAATCTCATATAAGTAGCTAATTAAATTACATGTAACCTATATAAGAAATACCATGGATTTTATAAATCTAATTTTATCATGGGTCATATGTCTTTACTCATGATACAAGTTGATAAATCCTACATTGGCTGTGCTACAACCAATGACAAGATCAACAACATACCCAACCAACCCTAATTAGATAAGTCAATTTTTACTCAATTAAGAAGGGTATAAAAGTATGAGGGATCTCATTCTAAGAATCTAACAAACCTTAGGTAAGAAATATTGATAATAAACATACACCCCTAAGTATATCAATAATTGTATGACATTCCATGGGATATTTCTTGGAAAGTCAATCCAAGTAATAATTATCTACTTATTATGTCATGTATCAATTATTTATATCTTGTATTCAACCCTTTGCAACATTTAAATGAATCCATTTATTCTAATCTTAACATATCATCACAACCCATTCTATTTCATGATGACTGTTGATTAGGGACAATTAAAAATTAATTTTGAAGATATTTTATCATTATACTATTCATGTTAAGTAAATCGTAGAAAAAATGAATGAATGATAAATTGGGATTGAAACTATTACAAAATAATGATACTTCATAAATTAATTGCATCAATATATAATGTATCAAATACCAAGATAGCTAACATGAACCTCATTTTGTTGTTATGGTAATGGATCCATCAATGGATCTGCTACATTTCCCTCTATAGCCACCCATTTGATCTTTAAGTCTCCCCTATCAAAAATATCCTATATACGATAGTGTTTTTGAAGGATTTTTTTATCATTTGGTGAGATTAAGATTTATTAACCTAAGTTAAAAATCAATTTTTTTCACAATAATTCTTGACCACTCATTGAATTTTAGGAACCACATTATGTTCAGTGATGGACTTCTTGATCTATAAAACTTCCTTTACTTTATAAGATTATATGATGTAATCTACCTCTATTGTCGATTCCACTATGTTATCTTATTTATAAATATTCCAAGTGAAAAATCAACCATTTAGATAAAACAAAAATCTAGATTGAGTTTTCAAATCATATTTGTTGAATTGAAAACTCACATCTATGTAACCATTTACACAGAGTTCATTATATCCTCCAAAGATAAAGAATACACCATTAGCTATTCTAAAGTACTTGAGGATATCCTTCACAAAAATCTAGTGACTCTCACTAGGTTTTTATTGGTATCTAATAGTTATTATGAGATCATAGGTAAAATTAGGTCAAGTATAAAATATGGAATATAGTATAGATCCCATGGAGGATTCATATGGAATTCTATCCATTATTTTAAAATATATGGAACAATATTAGATATTCCTAAGATTTAGTCCATGTAATACTTCTAAATACCCCGTTATAGAGTTCCCCATGCTAAAACTCTTCCGAAATTTACCAATTCATGTTTTCTAATATAATCTAACTAACTTTTTAGATATATCTTTATAGATCTTCATACCTAGTATTTAGGATACTTCTCCCATGTATTTCATCAAGAATAATTTACCCAGCCACATATTCACAGTGTAAAGAGTCAGGATATCATTTTTGATAAGAATTATTCCATCCACATATGAATTTATAAACACTAAAATTTTTCATCTAATCCTATTATATACAAAATAATCATATAAATTTTTGATGAAACCAAACTCTTTGATTTAATTATTGAACCAAATATTCTAACTATGAGAAGATTTCTTCAATTCACTAACGGATCATTACAAATTTCATACTTTGGTAATATTATTTAGATCTTAAAAACTTTTGGGATATTTTATATACATGTCCTCAATTAAAGGAAACCAGTGTTGACATCTGTCAGATATATCTAATAATCATAATGATCTACAATATAATGAAAAATATGAATGGAATTTATCATCACAACTTATGAAAAGTTTTCTTCATATTTAATACCTTAAATTCATTTTAAACTTTTTCAATTAGGTGTCTCTACCAGATAATTTTCTTATGGAAAACCCAATTGCATCCTACGGGTCTCACCCATTTATGTGCATCTACCAAGTTCCAAACTTGGTTTTTAAATGTAGATTCCATTTCATATTCTATAGTTTTAATTATTTCATCGAATCAATCCTCTCAATTTCCTAATTATAAGAAGTAGTTTCATCTCACATGAATGTTACTTCATCATTATTATCCATACGGAATTCATATCTCTTAGGTTCTTAATGGATCCTACTAAGTCTTAAAGGTTTTTGTGTAACTTTATTTTGTTCCTATTGAATAAATATTTTTGGTATGAGCTCAACCTTTATCTCAAGAATATTTCTTAATCATCAGTCTTGAATATATCCAAGTTGGAAATTCCTCCAATTTATTCATTGATTGATAAATTCCTTCTAAAGGAATATTCAAAATCGGGCCACAAACACTTTGTTTTCCGTAGGGTTATAGAAATAAAATTACTTTGTTTCCTTGGGAAAACCGATAAATAAGAATTTAAAAAACTTACATTCATTTTTATTAGAATCCAAATATTTTATGTATGATTTTAAACCCAAAATCCATAAAAAATACATAACAAGATATTTCTCAATAAAAATATCATATGGTGTATTTATGATTCTTTTATATAAATCATATTTTAGTAGAAATAAGTAGTCTACAAAGAATACATTTATAATGTAATAGGTGATGGTTCTGATTATAAAAGAAGAACTTATTGGACCTGATCCCAACATAGTAATTATAAGAATCTACAGATCATTCACATATTTTACAATATGTAAACGTTATGATTGATAAATGTTTTTCAAATAACATTGGTAATAAAGGTTACGAAAACCGAGATAAGAAACTTTCAATTTAAATTTATAATTAATTTAAATAGTTTATAGAAAAAAATACCTTAGTTTTGAGAACTTTATTTGATGAAGATATTGATTATCTGAAATCTTTTCAGTATAGTTGCATTGTTTGTTTAGAATCCAAGTGTACAATCCCTCTATTGGGGATTTGAATGTGCTCTTTTGATCTCTGAACAATAGTAGTGGATTTATGGGTTCTAGCAAGGTGGATCGATCGTCTTGTAGTATTTTTCTTTATCACTATGATGATTCCTTTGATATTGAATAATTTTCCTTAAATTCTCATTTTTGAGAGGGTGGAAGAGGGAAACTAATCTTTAGAGTGTTCTTTCATATTGAGGGAGGGATCTTTCATTCATTTTTCACAGTGATACTCAATCTTGATCTATCTCAATAAACCTCTACACAATAGACATATTCAACTATTTATAGAGATAGGGTTAGGGTTAGAATATTATTTACTTAAAAAATAACCCTTAAATAATATATTTAACCTCATCTAACACCATTCCATGTAATAATAAAATTATTATTACTTTTCATCATGTTTACAAATTGTTATAATGATAAATATTATTTTATGGAATTACCAATTAATATATATCACTAGACACAATCTTGATCTTCTCATCCTCCATGACATTTATCAAACACCCAAATAAATATTCTATTCAAAATACAGTGAAAAAATATTTATTAAATATTTATTCAATTAAATAAACTTTTTTTAATGAATAAATGGTTATTTATTAGCTTGAGAATAATAAGAAATAAATAGATAACATATATTTATGAAATTAAACAATTACATTATGAACAAATATTCATTTAATATTTGTGATCAATAAATACTGAACAAAATTATTCCTCGTTCTAGAGAATAATATTTAATTTAATAATTAAATTCAAATAGAATTTAAACAAAATCAATAAAAACACCTAATGTGAGACTCTCTAGGATTATTTTTTGTTTATATTTGGTGAGGTTGCCCAAATTCTAAGATTAAAATCTAGAAATAAGTTAAGGATCCCAAGAAAAATAATTTAATGCCACAACATTGATAACCACACACAAATACTTACTATGTAATATAATCTATTTTTTATAATATCACATTAAGAAGGTTAAAAACTCGTGTCATCAACCTATATGGTTTATAGTTTTTTCTTTGAAAATATGAAATAAAATTGTCGTTACAACATGAAAATTCAATTTAATGTGATGGTTTAATTTCAATCAATGAGATCAGATATCGGATTCTATAAATATGGAATAGAAAAACCCTCCCTTGACTTATTCATTAATGACATGTCATTCATGATGAACCAAATGTACCCAACTTCAACATGAACTTTCTCATTTATGGTTTATGGAAATATATCTATGTACATAAGTCCTTAAATGCATTATTAATAATATTAATGTCTAAAGACCATTACACAAGCTAGTAGATAATAATATCTGATGAAAAAAAATGTGCAGAACTCCTACGAGTGAGTTTGTTATCAAAATATTTCATATTGAATATTACCAAGTGAAAAATTCACAAGAATAAGTCTCATTTTCCAATGAGTAATCACACATAAAAATAGACATACTATATTCCACATCATAGAATGTTATATGAAAGTAGAACTAGGTTTAAGAATGTCATCATGGAATTTCATGGTACTGATCACAACAGAGAACTCTTATGAACATTTGATACAATAGATACACCAGGACATTATCACATTAATGTTATGTAGAATAATAATTAATATATGATAATATATTGCTTGATATTAAAATTAATGAATATATAATAAATATAAAATAAAAAGTAGTTATATTTAGGGAACTAACTCCAAAATACTCCCACATACACTAGATCCAACTACTAATGACTGGTGATTTATCATATGTTAAACAAGTTTATACTAATTATGGATAACGTTTTTAGGCTTACCAAATTTCCATCGCTAGGGTTGGTAAAGTACAATGTCTATTCAAAGAATCTTATTACTAATACATTACTACCTTGTGAAAATCCCTCAATTAGTGATATAAATGAGTATCCACCTATTGTTCCCATGTCAAAATCCTAGCATCATGACTAAGTCCATAGTCAATGATTATTATAATAATGATAAAACTCTTTCCTTAGGTATAATTAAAAACCCACATTGGTCGTTTCTAGACTACTCTTTAAGCTATATTAGATGCCACAACATAATTTGATATTTCATATATAGAAACCAATGGCTGTAATTAGTTTTTATTTATTATTACCTTATAATTTTATGATATATTATATGAAATTAAATTAAGTGAAGACAAGTGTTCAATTCCATTAATAACCAATTTTCTCAATTCTCTAGACACCAAGAACTCATCCATTTTACTTTTCTAAGTAATATCACATAGTTCTAACTAAAAGATAGTATAATTATCTTTAATATATTTTATATTCACTTATAATTAATTATAAATATTTAACATCAAATGTTAGTACATAAAATGGAATATGAGATAACTTTATAACATGGAAGCTTGTCAAATTATTTTAATATCAATAATATCGTCATTTTACCATGCATGTTCTACTAGAAGGATTGTATGATAATAATAATTTAGAAGTTAATTATTTCAACTTTCATTTTTAAATAATTTCTTAATATATGTATTATGACTAGATTTAGAAAACCCATGGAACTATTTTATAGATCTTGTTCCCTAGAAAAAAGTTGTTACATTAAGTCATACTTGGTTGAATTTCATTCCATAGTCTTCAAAAACAGGTAAGAAACAATATTATTTTTCCATATGTTATCAATATGTCTATCTTAAAATATTAAAATCTCCCTCTCATCAGTTCAAGACACATGCCACTCCTTTGTTTCAAAATGAATATTATATCTTCATTGTGAATGATTTTATCATAAATGAATATATATAATTTTTATATCTCATTGGAATTTATTGATTTCATATAACCTTTATAGTTATTCCTTATAGACATATATCATAGGGTACCCTTTTGGTTTCATCATATAGATATCTTCCATAAGGATTCCTCTAAATTAGGTGGCATTAAATATCAATTTCCTAATATAATGATCATAGAAGTATTCTTTGACAAATAGAATTAAAAATGATCTATGTAATAATAATTAGTGTAGAGTTTTTTCATAAACTAAAACTTTTAATATTAAATAATGATTTATTGGAAGCATATTTTACCATCCATATCTAATTTCTATTTAATATTAACAAGCCGTGTTAAGTCTTTGAAACATTCAAGATATGGAGTCCTCGAATCTCAATACATGGTGTCCATTACTTAAATTTATACATAATTTTCAACCATATAATGTTTCCATTTACTATTTCTTTATAAGAATATTTATTTTGAAAGAATAATATATTAATCAACCACCATAATGAATATAAACTACCTCTTTGGTTGTGAGTTCCTACGCAATATCTGTCTCTAGAAGTAATCCTCTCACTATTCATAATGGTGTCCAACATTCATAGGCCAACCCATGTACAACCAGAGCCTTAAACCATTGATGTTATGTCTACTCGCACTATATTTAAAGATATAGTATCCCTTTATGAAAATATAGTTAGTCTTGACAAGATGTTAATATCCTTGGTGGCTATAATATTATTAACTCATATTCCCCATAGTAGTTGATGTTGGTTTATATCTTCAGCTATATTTTAAGAAATATTTTTCAATAAACACTTTTGGTATAATCCTAATATATTCTTATCATATCATAATTTATATAATATCCATTATAATTTTTTTTCATATGGATAGTTATTTCACTTATATTTTCAAAACATGTCTTGTAATAATTAAGGAGTATTTGAATTATATATAAGAATCCTAATTGATATTACTTTTACTATCTTTATAATATTGATGTATATAAGGATATTTTAGTTTGGTAATAACATTAATCCACATTTAAGATCAATGATAAATTTTATAATATGTTCTCCAATTAGTCATCTTAATTATTCCTTAATCAATACCAAGTGAACTTATTTTCTATACTGATTATTTTTAAAATTTATTAAAGTAATATCATAAAGTATATGAGGTTACCTTTAGAATTATAATTTTACATGTGACCACATTGAACTAACTCTTAAAATATTCATGGAATACCTTTATTTACAATGGTTTCTTTATCTAAAATATTATAAGTAATTTATTTGAATATCCCAACATCTTAGCTCAAATGAGGCTGAAAAACTTTTATGGGTATAAACAAGTCAACCAATTTTAGTTTTATTTTAAAAAAACTAGCTTGATACAATCAAGTAAGAGTTTTATATTTTGTATTCATTATTCATTGCAATGGATATATATGATTTAAGAGTTACCAAACCATTAGTTTTGTATTGAAGCTTCATAACAACATTTTTTCCAAATTCAAAACAATATATCATTTTTTATAACTTGAAAACGAGATAAATGTTTTGTTAAAACTTATTACAAACTTGAATCAATATATTAAGTAAATGAGAAGTAGTGATAGCCCCTTGGATAATGTTGGGATCTCTCTTTCTCATCTCTCTTTGAGTTAACTCTATAACCATTATATTCTTATTCATTTACTCTATTTAATTACATGTTTTTTGTAAGAATATTCTATTTCAATACAATTTTTTTGAATATAAACTTGATAAATATACTTGAAGTGGATGCATCTCCTAACTTCTTTAATTTATTACAATTTATTTTCTAGTGACCATTATTTCCACATAAGAAGAAAATAGATTCCTTTTCATTCTTTTACCTCTAAACATTTTATATTTTTAAAGGAATCTGTAATGGATCTTTTGGATTTATATTACCCATGGGATATTCATCCTTGTATTTGAAACTTTTCACTATAAGTGGTGGAGATATGTGTTTCAATCAACCCGTATCCTCTTGGTGAAGTATAATCAAAAGATTCCAGAGAGACTTATCCATTTTTTATCTATTATTGGATGAATAAGGATAAACTTGGTGATAAAGATAATAGAATAAGATTAATGGATAACTTATTATCAAAGTGTAAGCCCAATTTTTATAACTGATTAATTTACATTATCATTTTAAAAGAATGATCAGTAACAAGATTTATTTTTTATATTTTTCAATGATATAGTGCATTGAAAATATTATTTATTTTAATCCTTTCCTTATCTTTCTCAAGAAAATGGATATGAGATATTATGGTGTAACTATCCATGTCCTTATGTTGTATCATTAATTATACGGTCATAATTGATAATATGATACAAAATACCTAGGAAAAATTATCTAGATATCCTTGGTAGGAATCCTATTATCCTTTTCTCACACAATGGGATGGAATAATAGGAATAGGGGATTCTAATACACATTAAAAAATTTCTAATAATAATACACCACATAAAAACTTTCACCATATCAGGAAATTTTTATTTTTAATGACACAACCTAAGTTAAGAAATAAAAGTAGTGTTTTCATGGTTTTGCTTTCCATTTATCAATAATAATTAAAAAAGATGATTAATACTTTACATGATTAAGATTTATGTGAGACATAATAGTTATAATTTTATTAAGTCTCTCATTATTTTATCAAGTCTCAACGACCCTCACCATTGAACATAGAATTTTTAGTTGCATGGATATTCTAGTTGAAAAGATCCATATTTGTAACATCTCTATATTTTATGAAATATATTTTCCAAAAAAATTTAATATTTTTGATATTATTCATTACACGCTACACTCAGTTAATCATTAATTACATGAAATACTAATTTCATCTTTTATTTTACAAAACAACATGTTTTTATATCATTACATGAAACATTAAATTTAAACGAAACATTACATACTATTAAAATATTATTATTTAATA
Source organism: Viscum album (assembly GCA_963277665.1). Taxonomy (NCBI): domain Eukaryota; kingdom Viridiplantae; phylum Streptophyta; class Magnoliopsida; order Santalales; family Viscaceae; genus Viscum; species Viscum album. The sequence goes on from OY728145.1 coordinate 954,886,013, forward strand.
TTAATGTTATCCCATAGCCATTATAATTAAGGGTATGAACATGATTAAATAAATTTTGAAAATATATTATTTAAATCTATATATATAATTAATTATTTGGAGACCAATTAATTAGAAATTAAAATAAATACCATTTTAAAACAAAGAAATTCTTTTTTATCTAAAACTATTTTTTTGTGCATAAATGAATTTTACCGTAATAAATTGAAAAAATAACTCTTAGATAATTATTTTAATAAAATTTATATATTATATTCAATTAAATTTTGAACATTTATCTTATTCATTTTCTAAACAATAGACAAGAATAAATCCAATTTTATGCTTAAAAACTATATTTTTCTAAAAATGAGTTTTGTCTCCTTTTCCAAAATTATTTTAAAATTAAATTCTACAACTTTGAAAAATTATTTTAAAAAATAAACTTAACTATTTTAAATTATCTTTTAAAAATTATCATGGAGTTCATTTTTGATAATTTTTTGAAAAGTTAAAAGTTTCAATGAATAATGAAAATTAATGGCTTTTATTAAGAATTGCCATTTCTTTTAAAGAATATAAAAACACTAAGATTATTTTAAGATGGTTTTAAAAGAAAATTTATTATATTTAAATATCTATTAATCTAATTTATTTCATTTTAATCAATTTAATATTTAGTTTTTATTTAAAAACATTTTAAATATTTTAAATGTTTCTCTTTGGAAAACAGCTTTTTCATCGCGTCCGCGAGATTAATTTTAAATTAAAATTTTCCACTTATATAAATAGAATTTGGAAATTTTTTTCCATATTTTTAATCATAATAATTTATATTATCTAATTAGGTAAAACTAATTTTTCACAATAATGAATAGTAAATACATTAAAAATTAATTACTGCAATTAAGGTGAAAATGGGTTTATCGAGGGGTTAAACTAAAAATATAATTTGTAAAATAATCTAGAGACTTGTAAAAACCCCATAATATTGAAATATTTGTACATTATAAACTCTATGATTTTTAAATTTTCATTTCTCTATCCTTTTATAATGTGAAAAATGTGGGTACACCTTTTTTTTTCAAAAAACACAAGTTTCCACTCACCCCACTTATAAAAGGTCACCTACTCTTTTATCCTCTTTACAATTACAAAAACCATTATTTTATAAAATCACAGAATAAATAACTTCCTTAATTACCTAATATCACCCTAGAAACCTTAGTTTGTTCATAAATCCAATATAGGAAGGATTTTGGTGCAACCCGATTTCAGAATAAGAGGTAACAAGCCTAATCGAGCATTTTATTTTATTTCTTCATCCACCTCATTAAATTATTATTTGAACTTTTTGATATCATAGGATAAGTGTATTTAATATATTTTAAGGTATTTATGTTTTTTTAATTGCCTACAACCATCTCCTCTTCCCTTAAATGGGAAAATAAACTGTTGATCGTGTGTACGGTGAACTACTGCCTCACGAACCGATATAATTCGTTTTTCATCACTGCCTTTCACGGATAGATATAATGAAGTATATAATATTTATATATTATATTTATAATATAATTATACTTATTTAATTATATTTCAATATATAACTTTTTACTTTCCATTTCATATAGAATATGACAATGTTGTTCGTCTGTACGATGGACTACCGCCTCGCAAAGCAATGCGATTCATTTTTTTCCTAACGATTTACATAAAATATAACTAAGATGAATATAATTAAAATATGTGATGTATATGAAATAAAAATTTAATTTCTAATGGTAATATTTTATTTACATTTATTTATTTCAATCCATTAAGAAAATGGAAAGACCGTTCATGCATACATATAGTCTACAGTTTCCGTGAACAATGCATTTCAATGTCTTTATTTAATTTTTATGGATTAATCTAAATAAAAAGATAAAAAATATATATTATATTTATATCATGTTTAAATGTATGTATATTGTGGAACTATGATCAATGTAAGAGGACCAAAAATAACAAATCAAAACACACATGAAAACAAGCAGTTATTTCCTGAAACATGACTTTAAGATGGAATTGTTAATAAATGGGTAATAAAAAATCATAAGTAAATAATATATTGTATGATATATATAATTATGGGTTTTTAATATATTTATAATTAAATTTTATATATTATAAATGATGTTTAACATGTTTTATGGAATTTTATACTTAAGGTAAGGGATATTTGTCTCAAATTGACTTCTTTGGGACATATGTTATGTTATGCACCTGTATTATTCTTTGGGGTGTATATAATACCCCTTAGACATGTCATATAATGAATATAATTATTTTCATAATATTATAAGTTTCATTTTATGTTATTCTTTAATGGTTCAACAATTCAAAAGATACTAAACCAAATTGGTAAGTGTTTTATGATACAATCTCATCATTTATGGGGATTTTTTGTGTTTATAATTATGAGGATGAAATATTTTCATCTATCTCTTATAGAACTCATTTATTTTATTATACTATATTTATGTAATTATAATTCATGTTTTACCTTCATTTTACTCTCTTTATACAAACAATATTTTAAAGGAATGTATTTAAATAAAATAGATTTTTTCTCTCTTATATCGAAAACCCTTTATCTTCCATGTTCATGTCATCTAAAAATGTTTTAAAAAATATTTTAATATTACTATATAATTTTTTAAAGTCATTTTTACAATTATTTAAATTTTTTATTTTTTTTAAAATTATTCTTTATATATTTTTCCAAACAAGACACATTTGGATTTTACTTAAAATGTGAAAAAAGTATATATTTTAACATGTACAACATGAATAGAATTTTGACCATTCATGAAAATTATTTAATATAAATATTAATTTATATATTTAATGTTTATTTTAAAAAAAATATTATTTCCAAAATATATTACAATTTTTCAGTTTTAAATAGTTTTTTTTCAAGAAATGTAATTTTCCACAAGAAATGTTCCAAGTGATCATTCAAAATATTTTTCCATCTAAGATGAAAAACTTTGATGATACTTATGATTTACTGGGGATATTATTCCAGGTTACCATTCTTATTATTTAGTTGTATTTTTTATTTTTATGATGACAAGATGTTTATGAAACCTATTTCTCTTCCACGTGTTATACCATGGTAAAATGGTTATGAAACCTGTTTATTTTTTCCATGGGGTATGCTTTGATGAAATGATGAATTGATTATGAAACCTTTTTATCTTCCACTACTTATGTTATGATGAAATTTTTATGAAAATAATTTCTTTTTATGGGTTTTGATATTATTTATGTTTTATGATATTATAGAAAACATATTTATGATTTTCATTATGTGATGGGTAGGACCTATATCTCCATCCAACGAATTAGGTAAATATTGATATCTCATGAGATAAATAGGACTAGAATAGGGAGTGAAAATAGTTCATTAAGGGACTCTGTACACTATGATAGTCTTGGGAGCGAACCTTGACTACTATGAAGTTTTGGGGAGTGAACCCATTTCACTGTGATAGTCTTGGAAATGAGCCTTAAACTACCAAGGAAATGATTTTATATTCTTATTTGTATATTAAAAATATATTTATCACATAAATTTTATGTTATCATGGATCATGTTCTTTGATTCCATTATGATTTATGTCTTATAAACTACCAATATTTATACAATGACTCATGTTTTTGATCAATGATATATAGCGTATGATTTTCAAATGTTATTTGAGATCATCCTTTATAATGATTCCTTTACCCAAGCTATGATGAAATACATTATGTATGATATGTCTATAAGAAGGGTTCTAGTTATAAAGAACACAGTGGGAGATGGCATAACTAACTTATGAACAAATTGTTTCCATATCCATGTTTACAAAGGCAATAGACATAAACAATTATAGCATGGATCGTTATGATATGCATTGAATGTTTATCTATTAGGATATATTTATGTATGAAAAGTTTGGGTATTTATAATATTTCCCTACTTATGATACACACTATGTCTATGAAAACAATAATAAGGTGTTTAGTTTGGCAGTCTTGCCAACTATGGGCTTGCAGTCTCTTGTTCTAATGAGTAAACTCCCCAGTCCTAAAATCTGGACTCATATTTCATCAAATCATGCCTCCAAATTTGTATTGGATAGACGAAGTCCATTGAAAAAAATATATATTAGGTTAATTAAACCCACTAACTTAGTTAAGACCTCACAATAATTTAAATTGTCTCTAATGGATTCCAAAATGACACTTTAATTATGAGTTTATATTAATTTAGATGATGTGTAACATAATAAATTAATATTAATTGGAGGTATTTTATTTATTATAAATAAATATTTGTCATTTTTTAATTTACATGTCTTGTTATTATAAAGTGAATTTTACTTTAGGAATTGACCATGTTCTCATAAAATATGTTTTCACAACCCATATTTTAATTCCATATTCGCATATTAGTCAATTTATTTACGGGATCATGGTATTTCATCCATAAAATTAATCACGCATAAGATAGAAATAAAATAAATAAAATATGAAGTGATCATGATCTTATCTAATGGTTGATTTAATGATAAGAAAATAAATCAACATATGACCTTAGGGGAAGAATACTTATATCAGTCTTGGAACAAATTTCTATATTCCACCTATCCACTTATGTATCATTTGGGTTTGTTTCATCTTATCTTCACCTTGAACCACCTCTATTCACTTTGTGATACTCCTTTTATTACATATGTTTTATAACTCACATTCAGGTGAGGGGAAGCAAAGGATTTGTTAAGGGGAATTAAATAAAACAAACTCTGGAATTACTCATCCTACGTAATAAAGGATGTAGAGAAGATACACGTGAAATTATATTTAATTTAATAATAAATAATTTTAAACCCATGAAATAAAATAAAATTACATAAATAAAACACATACACAAGTTGAGTCAAAGCTCATGATTTGGTATACACATACAAAAAATAAACAAAGGTACATAGGCTATAATTAACTTCAATTCACTCTTTATTATTATGATACAAATAATTATATTGATTCAAATAGTCAATTAATTAATCAATTAATTCCATTTATATTAATGACCACACAAAGTTTATTGGAGATATCCATCGTAAATGTATTAATGACAAATAAATGGCATGAATAATAATTATAGATAATTACATGGAATTAATTGAGCATTTATTCATACATAAAAACATCATTACATTGTTAAAAAATCTTGTGATAAAAAATTATTAGATTTTTAATAATATGATTAATTATTTTTTAATGTATTTTAATTAATTTATTTACTGAAAAAATAAATAGTGTGTACTAATGAGCTACATGTGACGTTCCGTGATTCCCATGTATCTGAGATAAAATCATAGGGACTCAGAGTGTATCTTGGAAGTATTACATGATGTGTACTTACGAGATTCATTCCATGTGTTCTTTATGTTTTTCCATATAATGCACTAATTTACTTAGTGTGTTCTTTGTATTGGGGAATTAATGGTAACATTATGCGCATTCCAGCTTCACACCATGTGTCTCATTAATTATAGAGTATGTCTGTGTCTTATGGTAAAAATTGCGTATTTGACCACATGGTGAACAAGATTTTCACCACTATACTTTGTAGACTACATAAAATTCACACCATTACACACCATTTAGTGCAAAAATCATGTTCTAGAATAGCCCGATCAACACATGGCATAAAACACATGCACCACATGTTATTACTTATTGAAATGTTGTTCATTCTGTAGAATGGTACAGTGCAATCCACTTAGGAATACAAAATGTACTTTGATCACAATCCATGTAAACTTATCTACCCGATATATTCCTCAACACTTCTCAATGGTATTTATGATTTTTCTTCATCTCGTTCTTGAGAACTTTCAGAATATATGAAACTAGAATCAAGAAAATTAATATGTCAAAATCACAATAACTAAAATTTTGATTAAAGAATAAATAAAACATAAGTGTAAAACTAACCAAAATTTCAAATAATCTATCAATAATTAAATAATTATAAATTTAAATATTATCTCTTTGATTCCACTTGATGGTTCTGATCGCAGTGAAAGTTCTTATTTAGGATAATACTGATTTAGCATTTTCTAGATTCAATGGATAATTCACATATCATACAAGATGAAAACATCCTGACCAATGAAACATTTCTAAATAATTTTCACAGGGAGGATACCAGAATCAAGATAAGATCTTTTCTCATTAAATTTATAATTAATTTAAATAGATCATAAGAAATAATACCTCAACCTTGAGATTTTCCTTTGATGGAGATATTTATCCTATGAAACACTTTTCGATCTATAATTTTTGTGTTTATAGGATCCAAGTTTAGAATATATCTAACAGTGATCCACAAGTTCTCTTTTATTATCTAAACAACACCGATAATTATCGGGTGGTAGAAAAAAGGATGTATCATATTGTGGTGTTTGTCTTTATCACTGTGATGATTCCTTCAGGATTGAAGTATCATCTTTTCACACTCATTCTTGAGAGGGTGGAGGAGAGATGAGAATCTCTAAACCGTTGTTTAGTGTTGAAATAGGGCTCTAAAATTCATTGTGTATAATTACTCTCAATATTCATCTATCTTGGGTGACTTCTATATAATAGAAATCATCATCTATTTATAAAGACAGGGTTAGAGTTAAAATATTTTTAATTTCAAAATGGACCTTAAATAATATATTAAACATCATCTGACCCCATTCCATGGAATAATAATATTATTATTTTTTATGGTGTGTGAAAATTGGTACAATGATAAATTATATTTTACTAGCACGAAGATTAATATTTATCACCCGAAACAATCTTGTTCTGCTTTTCCTCCTTGGAATTTACCAAATACCCAAATAAATATGTAATTAAATATTTCTTCATAAATAAAATAAATTTTTTATTCATAGTCTGATGAATAAATATTTATCAAATATTTAATAAATAAAAAAATATTATATTCATAGTTAGGAGAATAAATATTAATTAAATACTCAAATAATTAAATAAATTATTTTTTAATGAATAAATAATTATTTATTACTTTTTGAATAAAAATAAATAAATAAATATTATATATTCACATAATTAAACAATTACCTTGTGAATATAAATTTTTTTAATAATTGTGATCAATAAATCCAAAATAAAATTATTTCTCAGTCTTGAGAATAGTATTTATTCCAATAATTGAATTCAAATATAATATAATTGACGCAAACCAAAAAACATAGTGTGTGATGTTCTAGGATTATTTCTCGAAAAATAATTCCTTGACTTATTGATAATGTCATGCCCTTCATGATTCACCCAATATACCCAACATCACTATTAACTATTTGTTAGTACTGAGGTATGTAGTAGAAGCCAGTGGGTTGGGGATATAAACATTTTCATCACCAAAGTGTTAAAATTTCATCTTCTTCAGTGATTCGAGTCATAGTAAAGTAGTAAAGATATAGTGTGAATTTATTAATCACAAAAATAAACAAAGGATTACCTTATTTAAATTGGTGGGGTGTTTAACTATATTTCATAACTAATGATTATTTCTCAAAGTATCCAAGGATGAACACCTCTAGATCATCAACACATGCTTCAATATTCCATGGGAATGATGATCATTGAATTCTCGGTGTTAGAATGGAGCTCTAATGAATCCTTGGGCACTAAAATTGTCACAATGACACAATTAATTTGATCAGTAAAAATGACTGAAGACTGAAATCATCGAATAGGTATTTCTCTCTCTAGGGTGCTAGGAGTAGAGAGGAGATCTAAAATTCGTGGGTATGAATAGTACCCAAAAAATGAACACCCAATTTCTTATATAGTGGATGTTAATTACCCAGAAATATTTCCCTGACCCCCATATAAGTAACATCCACTAAATTTGAAATAAATAACACATTATAATGAACTAACTATGTCATAAATTTCATTTATATATTATCACATACTTGTAATATACATGATAAAATTGAATCATTATATCAAGTAGTAATACCCAAAAATATTAAACAAACCTTGAATATTAAAATAATATCCATTCATATAATATTTTTGTTTGTATTCAATCACAAACCAGCCTGGGTCGACCCGAACTATCACCCGATCTGGCCCAAAATAAGGCTTCAAGCATGCCTACCCATACTCTAGAGTCTACTGAATAGTGGAGATGGCCTAAAATTATAATGTGTAGACTATTCCCTTAGGTATAAGTGTAATAATAGAGTAAATAAACTAAAAATATAAAAAACCATGAAAATAAGAGTGTGAAAAAATAAATTAATAAATAACTAAAATAAATGTAATAAATGGAATGCTGCATAAAAAATCTATAAACTAAAACATACAGAAATTGTTCAACCACAGTACCAACTACATAGAAAATAAAAATAATAGAGAATAAATACACAAGCCTCCATTGCTACTCCGATCACAAACACATACACAACCTAGATGACTATTAAACAAATCCAACACAAACCATGGACTCCACACAAGTATCTATTCTCAAAAATGATACTATGGGCCTCTTACAGAACCACCTTATCTTGTTCTCAACCTGAAAATAGACATAAGGTATACATATACAATGAGGTGCACATGCAGGGGGTGAGAAAAAATCTTAGTAGGCCACCCCCAATGGTAGTCTTGACATTTTCTGTCATAATATGTATATGAAATACATGTTATGTCTATATTTATTGAATGTGACTCCCAACATATAAGATAAAAAATACTAAAAAGTAACAAATCAACTAAACAAAAAGGAAAATGAAAAACCTCAGGTTTTAGCCTAAAACCTACAGGTAATTTACCCTCACTTTGGCCTTATCTATAAGAATTATGAAGTTTTGATCATGCAACCATAACATCAAACATGATCGCTTGATCAAGAAGAATCTCCAAAGTGAAATTAAAGGGTAGGAACACATGCCAGTCCTCAGGATATCATCCTAGGCATCAAACCACCAAACACATCAACTGATCACTTGGAATCCAATGATATGATCGGAAATGGTAGAAGGGACTATTTGTTGTTGTTGGGATTATACTACCATACCCAAAAGTCTTATATATTATAATGAATATAACTAACCTATCAACGCATCACCATGATAATTGACCATTCCCAAACTCATATAAACTGGGTATTTGGAGTGCAATAGCCTCTATAGTCCACTAACCATATCCCTAGGATAATATCCAAACTAAGGCCATTGCAATCATACTGATCATATGTTATATCCCTAGACCAACCTCATAGAAACTAGACAACTAAAGGAGGAGAGAAATAGAATCAATCTCTGGGAAAATTCCTAGTCCAATAATATACTAAGGGTATCTGTAACACTCAGATGTTTTTATAAATTATTTTCTTTAAATAAAATTTATTTTTTAGTACCATGATTTTCACACAATAATGATCTTACATTAACCATAAGATTAATTTATTATAAAATTATCATTATAGCCTAACAGTTAGGTTTGTTGGAATAATTATTACTATCTTATGAAAATGTATTTTGAATTCATTGGCTATCAATTGTTTATTAAAAATATAAATCAATTAGATATTTTTATTTTTGAGGGAATTAATTTTTATAATGAAATTAATGATATATATATGTGTCATATGATTAATAAAATATTTTTTATATTCATCCAATGGATATTTCAGCCATAGGGTATGAATAAAACCATATTATATATATAAAACATATTTGTTTTAAAAGGTTAATTCTACACCATTGAATGAAGAACCCCTTTTAATTTAAGATTGACACATTAATAATTTTAATATGAATAAGTAAATATGTTCTTTGGAAGTGGGATATAAAAATTTAATTGGGATAAATTTTGATATTCTCCTAATAACCTTCATGTTTTGATGAATAGTAAAAATATGCTAAATTCTAATTGAAAAAAAAGTTTTTTTCATTAAAATAATTTATATGGTTAAATTATATTATTTAATTGTTTCAAAGTATAAATATAATATATTTTTAAAATTTAATATAATTTAGTTCATCGGAATTAATTTTACATTGAATTCAGATGTAAAAACATTTCAATCTTTTGCAATATTTTAACTTTTAAAACAAATTTTCTCATTTCAACAATGAGATTAATTTTAAATTAATTACTGTAACTTTAGTGTTCTGAATTTTGAAAAATTTATTTAATATTTGAAATAAGTAGGTCCAAATTATGTAAATAGTTTTATTTTTATTTTTAAGCAATATGGATAGAAACTTTAGTAAATTTTATTAACACGGTAAAAGGGTAAATCTGGTAATTAAGGGTAAAAATAAAATTATAAAATTACCTTAAACTTGTCTTAATATAATTGGATGATTATAATTTTCCCAAAAACATACTTGAGTTGAAATGATATCTATTGGAACTCTCTTTAATGAGATTAGGACATTTAATTTATTTTACTTAAAGAAAAGTGAAATATGTCTCACTCAAACATTAATAATTAGATTATTTTCAATATAAGGTTATACAGAAGATAAATTCGATTATAAATACTCATTTGAAATATATTTTTTTATTTATCATGTCAATCTATTTTTAATTTTTAGGAAATAAATAATTACCTTAAAGACTTATACTTGGATGATGTAGAAATTAATTAATTGATTAGAAATCAATAAAACATTTTTTATTAAAATATTAATAACCATAAAAATGCCCAAACACTTGACCAGACCTTACTGTTAGAGTATATCTCAACCATAATCATCCAAGGGTCAACTTATTGACCATTTTGGGGATTATATAAGAGATTAGGACACTTATATTATTTTATTTAAAGTGAAGATAAATTTTTCACATTCATGTTTCAAAAGAGTATAACATTTTTAATGTTTGGGTTTTTTAGAAGATATAGTCAACTAAAAGTATTATTATAAGATATAATGGATTTATCTTCATCATATTATTTTATTTTGAATTTTTATTTGACAAAAAAATAATATTAAATAATTAAACAAAATTTAGGTTGTAATTATTTTATTAATGAAGAGATCAAATAAATGTTATTAAAAATATTTTAATAAATATAATTTGGGATAATTATTAGGTAAAATTATTTTTTTAGATTACCTTGACCCCTTATTGATATAATAAAATATTTTTATCTAGGTTTACTTCTTATTTTTATATTTTTTAAAATCCATGAAATAAATAGTGTAAAAATTGATACTATTGATATTTTGTCAAAATAAGGTTTTCTTAAATTATTAAAAAACAATAAAACATTTTTAAAAAAAATTAATAACTATTATATAGATTAATATGTTTTAAATTATTAATTTATGGTATAGTTGACTTAAAATAAAAAAACATTTCAGCCTTTTAATATTGAAATATTTGTTACCTTAGTTAAAAATTAAATAGAATAACTAAGTGCTAATTTGAAATGATAAATATTAAATTGGCATAAAAATTTGTCTAAAATTTATTGGTTGATGATATAACAACCATATATCATCTCATATTTTAAATTGGGACATTTTGGAGGTTTTTAAATGGGTTTTTATTTTATTATAAATTAATATTTTTTGAGGTTTCTAAAATTTCTCCTCACCTTTATTATAAAAGGGAACTTCCTCCCTCAAATATTCCCTATATTTTGATCCTTCAAGCTCGAACATCCTCAAAACATTTCCCTTTTCAACTTTTCAAAAACAATTATAGAGGTCATGGTTGATAAAACACAATTCTATTGAATATTTTATTGATAATAAAGGATATAATCTGTTCACATTGTGTTAACTAGTATAATTTATCGAATATTTTAGATTAGATCATTCATTTGAAAATTTGATGAAAATTTCTGTTTTACCCTTTCACTGTAGTATTTCGAGCATAAATAATTTTATTTGAATTATTTAAACTTAATGTTTATTAAATGTGTTCTTGACCTAATTTTTACAACTTTCATTCTGAACATTGGCGCTAAATCATACATTTGGTTGGTGAAAATGGGACATGAAGTCAAAGTTGGGCTGGACTTACTAGATTGGACATAAGTTCTAATTTGGACCATAACTTCTTCATCCTTGCTTGTATTGGGCCAAAATTTTGAGAGGAGCTGGAGGAATCATTTTCTCAAGAAAAATTCTTCTGGAAGGAAAAATTATTCACGTTATTGGTCGTCAAATGTGAGGTTCAAGTTGGCATAAAATATTTGGACGAGATTCCCCATTCATACTTGAAACCACTTTGAACCTTTCCTCCCCAAAGCTCTATAGATTGGTGTTTTCTAGTTTGGTGGGGTTGGGAAGTGCATTAGTAACTCTAGGGAAGGTGATAAGAGGTTCCACTCCAATTGTCCAAGAAATTCAATAAGTGTATCTCTTGAAGCAAGGATCCCTTCGTCGGAGCCCTCTTCTTCTTCCTCATGTTGTAATGTTTGTGTTTTCTAATAGAATTATTTGTTATTATTTTATTTCTTTTATTTTATTCTATTTTGTTAAAATTTATTATTCTCTTAATCTTCCTAATTGGTCTGGAATCAAGAGTAGAAACGTGATTGGGTTCGACCTTTTCTAAACCTTTTCACATGAAAAATGTTTCTACGACGACTACACCACCCATGGAAGAGTAGTTATTTTTAGTAATAAATCTACCTCTAAACTTCTTCATTAATTTAGTTTGAATCAATGAGATACTTTAATTCACTTAATATGATCTATTAGTTTATTTTTTAATTTAAATGAAACCAATCAACCAATTGAACAGTTGACACAAAAACGCTTGAGGTCAGAATTTGTGTAAATTGTGAGAGTGAGATCTTAATAATTAATAAAAGACCACATGGGATATATTTTTAGAGTTCAAATATAATACCTATACTCAATTAATCCTCATTTTTAGAGTGGATATGTGCTATAATTAACCACTGACCATAAGCTAACCTAAGAACATCAATCAAAGCAGGGTGTTGCGATTGCATGTTCCAATGCTAGCCTAGGGTTTATGTAATTTCATATTTTTGGTTAAGTTAACTCCTGTAGGGTTTGAGGGTTAACAAATTGGATGATAATAATTAAGAGTATGTTAATTTAAATGACAATGACAAATAATTTAGTTAAGAGGTAGAGTTATATCTATTACGCCTTTTAAATATTTTCTAAAAAAACATCTTCTTGTTGTGTAATTTTAATCGGACTTCATTTCAAAAATAAAAACAAAACAAAAATACAATATTCTTCCAGAAAACTTATTCTAGATTTATAAACTATAAAAAAACCCATCCTTTTAATTAATTTACTTATTTATATTTATTTCACTTTAATAATACCTTTAATATGTTGTTAAATTTAGTTCCTCCTTTGAGAGATGACATTGGTAAACCACTCTATTGCAACTAAGTAACCAATAATCACATATCATTTGATATATCCCAGAACAATGCCTTTAATTGGTCTTATTCAAAGACAAACTCTAGTTATATAAGAGGATATTTAGAGGATGCATATCGAAGAAGAGGTAATATCATTTACCGATTCTTTCAAACTTCTTTCCTCTTCTACTTCCACCTCATGAGTTGTTTCATTATAAAGTAATAACTATAGTTTTAATTATATAATTATAGGTTATTATTATTATGAAATAACATATTACACCTTATACACATCCTATTAAATATAAAATCACCACGCGTGCGTATGTACGGATTACCGTCTCCACATTGTGGTGTAATCCATTTTGCACCACCACCTTACATGGATGGGTATAATGATAGACATAATAAATATATATATATGATTAATATAACATTATATTTATTATTAGATACTATACACCATCCAATTCAATACCTTTCAACAATTATGGGAACAATATCGCCGACCGTGCATACGTAGGGCTTACTATCTCCACAGTGTGATGCGATTCGTTCTACATAATCTTCATTAACACTTGATAATATAAATGAATTTACTGAATACATATGATATATATTATAATAATACCTTTATGTAAATGATATAACTATATCCTAAAAATAGGAATAAGAACTTATCTGACAAAACATGCATAAGAACATAAAGCAGTTAATACCCAAATAACGAGTAATAATGAAATGTTACTAAAAAAAGGTAAAAATATGATCATAAATGATATAATGAAAATAATTATGATTTTGAAAAAAATAATTAACATTGTTTAAATCATTGTACAAGAGTTTTAGAAACATAAAAAGCATATTAAACCTATGGTAAGGGATAACTTTTCAGATCTCATTTTTATCTGATATTTTTTATTCGTAAGTATTTATTATAGTATATTTATCATCCACATCCATGATTCCTAAATATGTATTTAATAATTTTATTTAGATAATTATATAATTATTTAAGTTCAATTTTAAACTTTGGTGAATTTTTACTAAATTGTATGAATGGAATCGTTTTTTGTTTTTGGTACGACATACTTTTTTGACTTTTCTGGAAAAAGAATGAGAAGAATTGTTTTAACTTGTACAACATGAATGGATTTTTTAAAATTTAATAATTCCTTATTTACTTTAATCATCCCCCAAGATCATACAAATTTATTTTCACATAAAATTATTTCTTCTAAAATTGTGTGGCATTTTTAGGAAGGAAAACATTTTTGAAGAAGAAATGATATTTTCCTCAAGAATTAATTTCAAGTGTTTTCTCAAAAAAATTTCCATATAAGATGAAACTATTTAAATAGGATTAAATTATTATACCTATTATTAGTATTATTTTATTGTTTTTATTATGGAATGTTATTTAGTAAATCCATTTGTTTTATATCAATTATGATGGAATGATGTTTAAGAAACCCATTTTATATCATGGGTTATGTTATGGTGAATGCTTTTATTTTTATTATAGAACACGTAAGAATGGTTTCATTATGATATGGGTGGTACCTATATATCCTCAAAATTAATTGGGTAAATAGTTATATCTCATGATATAGACATAAATGGAATGAAAAGTAAATCTGGTTTAGTAATACAGGGCTGGAATAAGGAGCGAACTCGATTCAGTAACGAAATTTGTCTACTATAATGGTCTTGGAAATGAGCCTTGACTAGTATGAAGTGATTTTATATTCTTATGTGTATATTACATGAAATTTAATGTCTTATGTTATGAATTTTGGGATTATATTTCACTTTTATGATTTATCCCATGACATGATATTACGATCTTTTATATAAACGATAATATTTTCAAATTTCATGTTCTTATGATTATGATATGATTTATATTTACCTTGTTTAACCTTAATGAGAATTTTAGATCACCATTTCATATGTTTCTTTTCCCTTGGTCATGAAGAATATTATTAAGTAATATATGTCAAAAAGTATCCTAGTTAGGAAGAAATAAGTAGGAGATAATGTAGTTGTTTTATGAACCAGTTGTCTATATTTTCCAGTTCCTATAAAAAATAAAACTATATGGACCTGGTGTGATATTTGTTATGTTATGTAATAAATATTCTTCAATGTTGAAGTAAAATCTATATGTAAAGTATGGGTGGTTATAGTTGGTATCAGAGAAAAGGTATATTTAACCATTTGAAACTAGGATGGGATAACCTTAGTAAGAACCCTAAGGATATGTCTATATATAAGTAACAATACTATCAAAGTGTTTTAGATATGTTCATCAATAAACCAAGATAAAACTCTAAGGATCCTAAATTGAAATTTTATTCTTGAATGATGTGGTTTTACCATTATGATTAGTGTTCTTCAAGATACTCTTCTTGGTTTTTTTCAAAGGCTAGAACCTGAAGGAACCTAGTTAATGCTAAATTTGATTGGAAATGAAATTATTTCCCCCCTAAGAAACCAAATGTTATTGGATATGGAATGAAATATCTTATATCTATGCTCACACAACTTTATCAAGCTGTAAATCATGTTGGACTTTTAAACGAGCAAAGGAGGGAGCAACATTCTGTTGAATCCTTCATGAGGTAGTGTACACCTTCATTCAATGGGTCATCTGATCCATTAGTGAATGAACAATGGATCAGTACCACTAAATTTTTTTTTAGTTCTACAATGTTCTAAACATGGAAAATTCATCTTAGCAGTATATCATTTGGAAGGTGAAGCTGATCAATGGTGGAATTTTATCAATAATACAAGTAAGAGAGATGAAATTGTGTCCATGGAATGGGATCAGTTCAAGAATTTATTTTCAAATAAGTAATTTATTCATATTCTTCAAACAAGAATGGATAAGGAGTTCCTTGAGGTTAATAAAATGGATGATGAATCCGTTGGTACCTACTAAGGGAATTTTACATGACTTCCATGGTACGCTTCTTGAATTATTATCCAACTTAAGAGTAAAATGGTCAATTATTTAGTAGCTTAAAACCATGTCTCTGAATAGAATTATCCATATGTGAATTCAATATCTATGAATAAATATTTCGATATTCTCTCAAGGTTGAGATGGATATTGGAATAACCCATCAGTCATATGGGTTTTATAAGAAGAGAAAAATGGAACTCAAAAGATAATATAAAGACCACACAAAAAAGTAGATGATTTTTCCTTTATGCTCAATGTGTAGAAAAAAAAATGAAGGGAATTGTCTTAAAGGGACTATTAAATATTTTAAGTGTGTAAAAGAAGGTCATTGGGCAGTTGAATGCCGATGTGATGGGAAAAAGATGTCTAAGGATGAAAAAAAGAAAAGGTTACACAAAATGAACCTCCTATACTTTAATGGTACAAGTGAATGGAAATGGATAATTATGCCAATAAATTCCTTAATCCAAAGGTTATTGATGATGATTGATGTCAACAAACTCTTAAGGCCAAAAAAATGGAAAGTCACATGCAATCACTATTGGTGACGTAGAGTATGATAATGAAGTTTTAAAAGGTACACTTACCATCCACTCTAAAGTAGAAAATGTTTTATTTTATTTTGGATCCACACACTCTTTTATTTTTGACAAATTTTATAATGGTATTGTCATATTACGTCAATAATTAGATGTTGAGTTAGCTGTGAAAACTCTTAATGGCACAACGGTCACATCAAAAGTTTATAATTCTTCTCCAGTTGAAGTTTGTGGGAAAGTTCTTCCTACAAATCTTGTGATCCTTCCTATAGTGAAATTTGATGTAATTATTAGCATGGATTGGCTTTCTCTATATAGAGATTAGGTAAATTTGAAATGAAGGGAAGTCACATATCATATTCTAGATCAATCTATGACAATCTATCCTTGCAAGGATGAATATAAAATTCTATTAGAAATTTCTTCCATTTTATTGGTCTTGAGTCCAATAAATAAAGGTTATTTATCTCAAATGGTTGTGGACAAACTCA
Organism: Viscum album; assembly: GCA_963277665.1. Taxonomy (NCBI): domain Eukaryota; kingdom Viridiplantae; phylum Streptophyta; class Magnoliopsida; order Santalales; family Viscaceae; genus Viscum; species Viscum album. The sequence goes on from OY728145.1 coordinate 954,903,431, forward strand.
CAATTAAGAATACACCCATTGTAGAGGAGTTTGATTATGGGTTTCAAGTAGAATTCCCAGGTCTTCCACAAAATCGTGAAGTTGAGTTTTCAATAGAACTCATTCGAGTGCTATGCCTATTTCAAAGAAACCTTATAGAATGATTCCAATTGAGTTGCAGGAATTAAAGACGAAACTCCAATAGAATCTTGATATGGGATTCATACACCCTAGTGTGTCACCTTAAGGAGCACCTGTTCTATTTATTAAGAAGAAAGATAGATCAATGAGACTCTATATTGATTATCGAGAACATAAAAAGATCACTATCAAGAACATATATCATCTTCCCTGAATTGATGAATTATTCGACCTATTATGTAGAGCTCAGTACTTTTCGAAGATTGATCTTCATTCAGGATATCATCAATTAATGGTTATGAAGGAGAAAATACAAAAGAAATCATTCCATACAATGTATGGAAGCTATGAATTTATAGTGATGCATTTTGGTTTTACTAATTCCCTTTCTATCTTCATGGATCTAATGAATAGAGTATTTAAGGACTATCTTGATTAGTTTTTGGTAGCCATTATAGATTATATTCTTGTCTATTCAAAGTGTAAGGATGAAAATGAAGATAACTTGATAATTATACTGAAGACCTCGAGAAAGGAGAAACATTATTCCAAATTTACTAAGTGTGAATTTTGGCTATAGAAATTTTCATTTTTGGGTTACATAATCTCAAGAGAGGGACTATATGAGGATCCATAAAAAATAGTGGTTATTGAAAGATGGTTAAGACCAATAATGATAACTGAGATCCCATGTTTTATTTGTTTGACCTGATATTATTGACGTTTTGTGACTAATTTTTCATGATTATCTAATCTAATAACCAATATGACTCGGAAATGAGTTATGTTCGTGTGGATGGAGAAATGGGAAGAGAATTTCAAAGAGATAAGAAGAAGGTTATCCAGTGAACCTGTGCTCACACTGCCTTGTAGTGGAGAAAGGTTTGTGATCTATATTGATTAATCTAATAAAGGTTTGGGATGTGTTCTCATGAAAAATGACATGTTGATATATTATTCCTTATGAAAATTGAAAATACACAAGAAAAATTAGCCAACTCATGATTTAGAGTAATCTATAGTAATCTTTGCATTAAAGATAGGGATGAATTATATCTATGGTGAAAGGTGTGATATTTATATGGATCATAAAAGTTTGAAGTATATTTTCACAAAAAAAGGAGATGAATATGCGCCAAAGAATATTGTTGGAGTTGATTAATGATTATTTCTACTAAATACATTACCACCCTAGGAAATAAAACAAGGTGGAAGATGCTTTGAGTCGAAAAGACCTTGCCAGCCTATCCATGATGAGGATCATGAAAGATCCAATATTTATGAATTTTAAAAGAGAGGATATTGAAATTTTAATGGAAGGGGATATATATTATCTTTCTCAAATGAATGTTCAACCATCTATACAAGTGAAGATTAAGGAGGTGCATAAGGAAGATGTAGAGCTACAAAATATGGTGAGAAATGTTCCTGAATACAACCTAGATTGGGATGGAATAATAAGGTTCATGAACCGAGTTTTTATTTTATCACATATTAGAATTAAGGAAGGTTTTTTTTGATGAGGCTCAAAGTTATTAATTCTCTATTCATCCTAGAAGAACAAAGATGTACAAGGATTTGAAAGAGTATTTTTGGTGGGATGACATGAAAAGAGATTTTGCCAAATATGTCTTTAGGTGTTTGGTTTGTCAGCAAGTTAAGGCTGAGAGACAAAAGTATAAGAGGATGTTACAACCATTACCCATACCAGAATAGAAAAGGGAAAACATCACTAAATACTTTGTTGTCGTACTTCCCAAAACATCTAAAGGTCATAATTATATATGGGTTATAGTTGATCTCTTTACGAAGTCGTCATACTTCATTACTATTAGAGAGGATTTATCTTTTGATCAAATTACTAGGGTATATGTAAAGGAAGTGGTGAGATTGCATGGAGTACAACATTCCATTATATCTGATTGGGTTCAAGGTTTACCTTAAGGTTCTAGAAAAGTCTTTAATAGACTCTGGATATAGAGTTAAGTTTCACCACTGCCGATCATTCTTAGATAGACAGTCATTCTGAAAGGACATTTTAAACTCTAGAAGACATGTTGAGAGCTTTCTCTATGTATTTAAAAGGTGGATGGGATAAACACCTACCTATGGTGGAATTTTCATACAAAACAAGATTTCACTCCAGTATCAAGATGACTCTTTATGAAGACCTCTATGGAAAGAAGTGAAGAACTTAAACTTGTTGGAATGAAGTTGGGGAAAGAAAGCTATTTGGAATGATGTTATTGATAAAATGGAAGAAAAGATCATATTTATTGAACAATACATAAGAGTAGCTCAAATTCAATAAAAATGTTATGCTGATGGCTGAAGAAAAGTCCTACAGTTTGAAGTGGGTGATAAGATGTTTCAACAAATATCTCCCTAGAAGAGATTAATGATATTTGGAAAGAAGGTCATGTTGGGCCCTAGGTATATTGGTCCTTTTAAATTCTAGATTGTGTTGGGAAGGTATCTTACCAATTGTAACTTCCACTGAATCTCTCTAATTTTTATGACATGTTCCATGTATATCTCATGAGATATTATATACCTAATCCTTCACATGTACTAAGCTCAAAAGTTATACCGCTAGAGCAAGATCTTTCTTATGAAGAACAACAGATTGAGATTCTAGATCATAGTGAAAAAGTTATATGAAACAAGAACACTCCCTTGGTTAAAATTTTATGAAGGAACCACCAATTTGAATAAGCTACATGGGAACTTGAGGATATGATAAGGAAGATAAATCCTCATCTGGTTGTTTCCAAGTGATGAATTTTAAGGGAAAAATTCAGTTTAAGGGGGTAGAATGTAAAACCCAGATGTTTTTATGAAATATTATCTTTAATTTTTTTTATTCTTTAGTATCTTACATTGCAAGAAATCATGAGTTTAAATGAACTGTGAAATACCCTTATTATAAAATTACTGGTATATCTTAGTCGTTAAGTAATCAAGAATAATTATAACTAACTTATGAAAATGCATTGTGAATTCATTTCCTATCAGTTATTTATGAAAAATATAAATCAAATAGATATTTTTATGTTTGATTGAATTACTTTTGGTAATGAAATTAATGAGATATATATGAGTTATATACTTAAAAAATATTTTTTATATTCATCTAATGGATATTTTAGTCATAGGGTATGAATTAAACCTTATTTTATATATAAAGACCTATTTTTTGAAAGGTTAATTGTACACCATTGAATGAAGAACACCTTTTAATTTAAGATTTTGACACATTAATAATTTTATTATGAAATAGTAAAAATTTTCATTGGAAGTGGGATATGAAACTTTTCTGTTGGTAAATTTTTATATTTTTCTGATAACCTTCATGTTTTGATGAATAAAAAAAATCCGCTAATTTTTAATTGAAAATAACTTTTTTTCATTGAAATAATTTATATGGTTAAATTATAGTAATGTATAGTTTCAAATTATAAATAGAATATATTTTTACCGATTAATATAATTTAGGTCATTACAAATAATTTTACATTGAATTCAAATGTAAAAACAATTTAATATTTTGCAATATTTTAACTTTTAAAACCTGTTTTCTCATTTCAATAGTGGGATTAATTTTAAATTAAATACTAAAACTTCTATGTTTTGAATTTTAAAAAATAGATTCCATATTTTAAATCTTTAGGTACAAATTATGTAAATATCATTATTTTATTTTTGGTCAATATGCACAGTAACTTCGGTAAAATTTGTTAACATGGTAAAAGGGTAAATCAGGCAATTAATGGTAAAAATAATATTATAAAATTTTCCTAAAACTTATTTTAATATAATTTGATGATTATAATTTTCTCTAAAACATACTTGAGTTGAAATGGTATCAATTGGTACCCACTTGTACGAGATTAAGACATTTAATTTATTTTATTTAAAGAAAAGTGAAATATGTCTCGCTCAAAATTTAATAATTAAATTGTTTTTAATATAAGTTTATATAGAATAAAAATTAGATTATAAATATTAATTTGAAATCTAAAATGTTTTTATTTATCATGGAAATTTCTTTATAATTTTTAGGAAATAAATAATTACCTTAAAGACTTATACTTGGATGATGTAAAAATTAATTAATTGATGAGAAATCAATAATTTTTTTTATTAAAATATTAATAACAATAAAAATGACCAAAAATATAACAAAACCTTATTGGTATAGTATATCTGGACCATAATCATCCAATAGTTGACTTATTGACCATTTTTAGGTTTGTAGAGGAGATTATGACACTTATATTATTTTATTTAAAGTGGAGATAAATTTGTTTTATTCATGATTTAAAAGAGTATAAATTTTTTAATGTTGGATGTTTTAGAAGATAAAGTAGAAATAAAGTATTCTACTGAAATATAAAGGATTTATATTCATCATATTATTTTACTTTTAATTTTTATTAAAAATAGGTATATTAAATAATTACACAATATTAAGGTAGTAATTATTTTATTAATGAAGAGATCAAATAAATGTTATGAAAAACATTTTAATAAATATAATTTGGTATAATTATTGTTTAAAATTATTTTTATAGAATAACTTGACCAATTAGGGATATAATGAAATATTTTTATTGAGGTTAACTTCTCATTTTTATTTTTTTAAAATCTGTTAAATAAATAGTGTAAAAATTGACACTATTGAAATTTTGTCAAAATAATGTTTTCTTAAATTATTTAAAAATCATAACACAGTTTTAAAAACCTATAATAATTATGATATAGGCTAATATGTTCTAAAGTATTCATTTATGGTCTAATTGACCTAAAATAATTTAATATTTCACTCGTTTAATATTGAAATACTTTCTACTATAATTAAAAAATTAATAGAATAACTAACTGATGATTAAAATGATAATGCTTAAATTGAAATAAAAACTTGTATGAATTTTTTTTTTATTGGATTAAAACATATCCCATACAATATTATAAATTGGGACATTTTTGAGATTTTTATGTGGGGTTTTAGTTTATTATAAATTAATATTTTTTAGGTTTCCAAAGTTTCCCCTCACCTCAATTATAAAAGGGTACTTCCTCCCTCAACTCTTCAATCCATTTTGAGATTTAAATATCCACCACAACCTACCTATTTACCTTATAAAAATTCTTATAAAAATTATATATTTCATGGTCTTATTCAAATAAAAACTCTAGTGCTCTAAGAGGATATTTTAAGGAGGAACGTAGAAGAAGAGCTAATATCATTTACCGATTCTTTAAAACATATTTCTTCTAATACTTCCACCTCATGTGTTGTTTAATTATAAAATAATAACTCCAGTAGTAATTATATACATAGATATTAATATTATTATGAAAAGACCATAATCCAACTTCTAACAATCCCATGAAAAATGAAATCACTGTGCGTACAAAGATACGACTTACCGTCTCCACGCCGTGGTGTAATCCGTTTTTCACCACCACCTTACATGGATGAGTATAATGATGAAATTAATATATATATATATATATATATATATGATTAATATAAAATTATATTTATTCAAATATACTATAAAATATCCAATTCAATTCCATTCAAAATTTATGGGAACGATATCGTCACTTGTGTGTACGTAAGGCTTATCGTGCCCACAGTGCGATGTGATTCGTTCTACATAATCTTCATTAACGCATGATTATATAAATTAATTTAATGAATAAATATGATATATATTATAATAATACCATTATTTATATTATACAACTATAACCTAAACATATGAATAAGAACTTATCTGAAAAAACATGCATAAGAACATAAAGCAATTAATACCTGAATAACGAGTAATAATGTAATGTTATTGACAAACGGATAAAATTATGATCATAAATGTTATCATACAAAGGATTATTATTCTATAATAAATCAATAAAATTATTTAAATCATTACACAGGATGTTTGGATACATACGAAGCATATCAGACCTAAGGAAAGGGAAAACTTTGCAAGTATCATTTTTATTTGAGATTGTTTATTCGTATGTATTTACTGAAGTATATTTAACATCCATGTAAATTTTTTCTAAATATATATTTCTAAAAATTATTTATATACTTTTATAATTTTTCAAATTAAATTTTCCCCATTGGTGAATTTTTACTAAACGGTATGAATGGAATCTTTTGTCGTTTTCGGTACGAGGTACTTTTTGACTTTTCTGGAAAAAGTACGAGAAAATGTTTTTTTAACTTGTACGACATGAATGTATTTTTATGATTTAACAATTAATTATTTATAATAAGCTTACCATAAAATCTTACAAGTTTATTTTCACATAAAATGGTTTCTACTAAAATTGTGTGGTATTTTGAGAAAGGAAAACATTTTTGAAGAATAAAGGATATTTTCCTCAAGAATTATTTTCAAGTGTTTTCTAAAAATTATTTTCCATCTAAGATGACACTCTTTAAATATGGTTATATTTATATCTCTGTTATTACTATTATTTTATTATTTTTATTATGGAATGTTATTTAGGAAGTCCATTTGTTTTATCTCAATTATGATGGAATGATTTTTAAGAAACCCATTTTATTTCATGGGTTATGCTACAGTAAATGTTTTAATTTTTTTTGGAACACATAAGAATGGTTTAATTATTAGATGGGTTATATATATATCTTCATCAAATTAATTGTATAAATATTTATATCTAAGTAGATATACATGACTAAAACAACAAGTAAATCCGTTTCAGTAATATAGGGCTAGAATGAGGAGTAAACTCAATTAACTAATAGACTTTATCCACTATGATGGTCTTGGAAATGATACTTGACTAATATGAAATTATTTTCTATGGTTATTTGTGTATGAAATGAAATTTCATGTCTTATGTTATGACTATTGGGATTACATTTCAATTTTATGATTTATCACATGACATGATATTATGATATTTTAAATACAGGATAAGATTTTCAAATGTTATGTTCTTATGATTATTATATTATTGATATTTCACTTTTTTGCCCTTACTAAGAATTTTATCTCACCATTTCGTATGTTTCTTTTCCCCAAGTCATGAATAATGGTATTAAGTAAGATATGTCAAAAAGGAGTCGAGTTATGAAGAAATAAGATGAAGACAATGAAGATGTTTTATGAACTAGTTGTTAATGTTTTCCATTTTCTAAAGACAATAAACCTATATGGTCTTGGTGTGGTCTTTTTTATCTTATGTAATAAATATTATTTAATTTTAAAGTAAAATCAATAAATAATTGAGAATAATTCTATAGAATACCTCACGTGAGCTCTTGCCCTCGGGCAACCATCGTGGAAATCATAATGACGCTCATCTCAGCAACCAGGATGCAAGATATTTCGTGGATATTGTCATGGGTTGTGCTCCTTAAAATGATTCAAAGAACTATAAATGCATTTCCCCAAGAATTTCCAACATAGAGGTCTATCGGTGATTTCCTTCTCCAAATATGCGGTGAAAACACTTTCTTCGCATCTACGTTTTTCATTGGTTGGTAAGTTTTGTAAAGGTGGAACCTCACTTGTCTTCCTGCGCAAAACACTGGAAAGTATAAGATTTTTCAATTTGGGCATTGGATTAATAAACTCATTTCATATTCTATTTCTATTTTCCTAGAAGGATTATTACTATATATTTTGGACTCGGGGATTCTGGTCTTTTGGGGGTTGCGGAATGAAGGTGTTGAAATGGTCCTCATACTTTTATTTGGATTCCGAGCCCCCGTTGTTCATCTATGGGCTGGTTTCCCAAACCTTCCTTTACACTTATTCAAACAGAATTCTCTATTTTCCATTGAAAAACTATTTGGTCAACCCATTATGTTAGATTCTACCACTTTAAATCTTACATGCCCCTCTATCGCTCGAATTTTCACCAAAGTAGATCTCTCCAAAGCCCTACCTACGAGATTATAGATTAAAAATGGGGATAATGGATTCATACAGGACGTGGTTTTTGAAAATATCCCATATTTATGAAAAAAATGATCATTCATTGGTCACTTTATTAATGAATTTGGAAAAAAAATGTGTTGAACCTTGACCTCTTCCACTCTACAAATCTGTTTGGGTAGAAAAAGAAGCCTCCAAATTCCCCCTATCAGTTCTATTAATTTTTATGGACCCTCTATTATTCACCCCACACAAATCTATGATGTAGAGATCTTGCATGATCTTGATCCTTCTAAATTAGATAAATAGGATCCTTCCAATGTGGAACCATTCATTCTTAAGGTAGAACAAACTTTTCAAAATGAGAAAGAACATGTGAAATCTGATCATGAAGACTCATTATAATGTGACCTTGATATGCCTTTCCAATTGTAAGAAGATTACTTAAGATAGAGTTATTGAAAAGGTAAAAAAAGAAATTATTGACTCTGATGGTTTTATCACGTCGAGTGCTAGAAACACCTGGAAAGGTAGGGATAATACTGATGTTGAAAAAAATTTGTTACGTGATCCCTAGCTGCTAGTATAAAGGAACAAAACACACTCCCACCACAACCACCCCTTTTGATAAAGTGATTTCCTCCTCAGATTCCACAATAATCTATTCCGAGTCTAACTCAGAAGAGTCATCCAGTGAGAATGATGACCCTGCATATAAGGATGCCTATTAACTTCTAGAAGAACTAGCCCTCCCAAATGAGCTGGACACATGGATTGAAGAGAAAGATAACATTCAATTTAAAAAGTATAAAAAATAAAGATATGACAACTGACACTTATCTTGATCTCTGAAAGAGGATGTTCATCAAAGAGGTGGAGTATTTTAATAAGAATACAAGATTTAATTTTAATAATATTACTTAGCAATGAAATTTCTTTTTAGGGGATTCTGGTTGATTTTTTGGCTGATGGAGATCCACTATTGAATTGTAGAAGATCTAATTTGTGGTGTGGAAACTTTTAACTTTTGGTGTTGTGGAATATTTCTATATCATCCTGTTCATTCTTTGGAAGTACTTTAGGGAAACCTGCCCTCCCTAAAACTAGAAAGATGTATTGCAGTGTACCTAGTTTTTTTTCTATCCATTGTTGTGCTATTCTCCTTCAAAACATTGAAATAAAAATGTCTTCTATTTTTCTTGGGTTTGAGACTACAACTTACACTGGAGATACTCTGAGATGTCTCGCCCATTCAGGATTTTTCAAAGGATTGCAGATACATACCTGCACTTTGGAGGCATCACTGTTGACCTCTAGACAACTCATTTTACAACATTGGAAGTGGTAGTCTTAAGCAGTCCTTTTGTGTGAAGGTGTTACAGGTTAGAGGATTATCTTTTCTATATGGGTCTTTTCTTCATCTTTTTATTTCTATTTTTTTGGTGTAAGTGCATTACACCTCGTGCTTTCTATTATAAAACTTTTGGTTTTAATATATTTCATTGGGCACGAATTGGGTGACCAATTCCTATCATTAATTTTAAAAATATATATAAGTAAAGTATGATATGTTATAGTTGGTATGAGAGAAAAGGTATAGTTAACCTTTGGAAACAAGGATGAGATAACCTTAGTAAGAACCCAAAGGATATGTATATGTATAGGTTAAAATCCTATCCTAGTGTTTTAGAGATGTTCATGAATAACCTAGGATAAAACCTAAAGTATACTAAATTGAAATTTTATTTTTGAATTTTGTGGTGTTCCCATTATTATTAATGATTCTAAAACTATACTTCTTTGTTTTAGACATTGGATGGAATGATTTCACTATGATTCACTGTTTCATTTTCACCCTTACACCACTATGCTGAACTTGTTTTGTATTGAAAATTAATGAAATAATAAAACATTTCACTTCATGTTTGATAAATTTATTTTGTTTTTATCGCTTTTGAAAAGGTCAATGTTACTTGTCTTGATGAATTCATTGTAGGAGGAGGTGATTTGGAGGCCCCGAAGATGATCCAAAAATAAAATGGGCAAAACTGGATGGCATTATATGGAAATCCGTACACTGTTTTGAACATTATGAGAATTACGTGCCTCCAAATGGGATGAAACTTTGTGTTAATCTCCAAAAAATTAGGGGATACAATGCATATCAAGGAACTGAATCCAAGTTCATCCATCTAATGAAATATCCAAACCATTATGTTCAAGGGACAAAATCTGCACGAAGTCGACGAATGTGTTCATTATTTTATAAATATATCAGGATTAATTTGTCAAAATGGTTCCAAGAATTCGGTGGAGATTGTAAAGAAGTGGGGAAAAATATTTATAGTTTTTTTCAAAGAATGATTCTACTGTATAGTGGTCTAAAACCATAGGATAAGTGGTTTATAGAAATCTGGGGGCTCAAAACCACCTTCTAATTTTCATATAAATTGGCACCTTGGGATCCTCTTTTAAGAGTTCTAACCAGAAGAAAATATCTTCCATTTTGGATTCCTATAGGAGTATCCTCTTCAACCTAGAAGTTTTTGATTCCCTTATACTCATATGGGGATCAATAATGAAGAATGAGTTCCACCCGAGCTTCCTCCTCCTCCCGATGTCAAGTGAAATGGTGGGAGTTTGTTGAGAGGGATCTACACACATGAGAAGGGAGTTCTGATGCATGTATTAGAAACTATTTTGGAATTATTTGGGTTTTAAAACATTTATTTCCATGTACCGCACAATATTTCTTATTTTAATTCTTGTTTTGATGTATGTGACTGATTTTCTCTTAATTTCTAACCAATCGGTGTGAGGTTTTGAGTGTGTGACTTGTGTTGTCCTGATTTGATAGCACATGAATCATTTTCATACCCAATTTATTGAGATTTCAATAATATTTTGAATCTTTTATTCCATGCATTATTTCTATACCTTGACAATATTATTGTTATGTCATGGTTTGGTTCTTCAAGAAATGAAATAAAGGCTTAGGAATTAATCAAGATTCAATTAATTTCAACCAAAGAATTACTCAGAACCTAAATGAATCTCTATGAACAATGAAATTGAAATGTGTGTAGTGAAATCACAATGACCCATTTGTCTCATAATTTTCTAAATCCACTTGGTTTTTTCAACTATTAAACTCTTTGAGTTATGCTATTTTATTTAAACTTTTTTCCAAATCACACCATTTTTAGTACTTTTTATTAAAAACACATACTCTAAACCTATCAATGCTCCTTGAGATATGAACTAGGTTCTTCCTTATACTGTAAATCAACCTTTAAATCATAATAAATTTTATGTGTTATAACAACGCGTTCAAATTTTGGAACCATTTCTGTGGAGCACTTTGGTTTTTAGTGCGTGTTTTTTATAATATTTCTGTAAATTTTTTTAATATTTATTTGTTTTATCTTATACCTTTACCTATAATTTTGTGTTCTAATATATTTTTTAATTGGTTTGGTTAATGATGCATTCTAATCTAGGAGACTTACCACCCTTCGAACACGAACCAGAGAGGATCTTACATCAGCAACCCTGAGATACACAAGACAACCCTTTGAATGAGGAAATACCACAACATGAGACTTTTCAAAATCCCTTTTCTTCTGGAACCAAATTAGAACAAAAAAATAACGAGTATAACATGGATGAAAACAAGTAGACATTAAAATAATTAATCTCACTTGATGTTGATATCCAACCCACCTATATTCAAATACAAGGTGAGGCACCTAATTTTGAACTAAAAGCTGGTTTAATTCACTTATTACCAAGATTTCATGGAATTACTAGAGAAGATCCACATAAGCACTTAAAAGAATTTAATACTATGTGTTCTACATTAAAACCTTAAAATATGGAAGAATAACATGTAAATATTAAGACACTCCCTTTTTCATTAGAATACACTAAAAAGGATTACTTTACTTTATTAATTCACCGATTAGAAGATGGAGGACATGAAATATCTTTTTCTTGAAAAATATTTCCCAACCACTTGAACTGCAACTATAAAAAATGAAATTTTTGGAATAATACAATCTCAAGGGGAAACACTTCATCAATATTGGGAATTATTTAAAAGGTTATGTTCAAGCTATCCACACCACAAAATAAGTGATCAAATTTTAATTTAGTATTTTTATGAATATTTAATTCCTATTGATCGAAATATGATTTATGCTGCTGTAGGTGGTGCACTAGTTGATAAAATAATGTTTTTTGTAAGAACTAAGATTGATAACATGGTGGAAAACATTCAAAAATTCAGTTCATGGTCTAGTGTACCTATTCGAGGTGTCTATGAGGTGAAAAGTATTTAATTTGAGAAGAATGTGGACACGAAGTTTGAAGAAGTAAGTACCCTTCTTCGAAAAATTTCTCTTTCCCACGGGAAATGCCAATCTCCTCCTATAATCCATTATGGATTATGTTCTTCTAAGACCCATTATTCTGAACAATTCCCCCAACTAAGAGAAACATTTGAGAGTTGTGTGGTAATCTTTCGAGGATGGCTATATAACCAAACCATTTTGAAAGAACCTTATTATCCATCCAACCCTGGGTGGAAAGAAAAACAATATTATAGGCAAGGGGGTTTTCAAACCAGCCTCAACAACAATGGAACTAACTAGGGAAGAGTATTCACCCACCACCACCAACCAGAAATACCCAACCACCACAAATTCCTTTAAAACAACCCCCTCTAAAATTTGAGCCTAGCCTTGAAGACAAGATGAAACAAATGGCTGCCAATAATCTCCAATTCCAAAAAACCACCCAAGCAGCCATACAAGACCTAAAAACCCAATTAGGATAACTAGATAACTTTTGGGGGGAAATCCAAAGTCATGGGTCAGGTAAACTACCCTCTCAACCAGTAGTTAATCCTAGGGATAAAGGAAATGTTAGTTCCATCACCCTTAGAAGTGGAAACAAACTAAAAATCCAAATAAATCCTCCGTTAGAGTCATCCCCTCTTGGGGAAAACACCATCCCAACTACTAAAAATGGTTTAAGAGAAGAAAATACTTGTCTTGAGAGAAGCACTTCCAAAGGAAAAAGTGTGTCTAATGATGATTCACTTATCCCAACCATTCCTCTTTGATTTCCCCAAAGGGGAACCCAACCAAGAAAATAAAAGTAAACTGAACTTGATAAGGAAATATTGGAAAATTTTTAAAAAGTATAGGTTAATATTCCTTTAATTTATGTTGTTAAGAAAATTCCACGATACGCCATGTTTTTGAAGGAGATGTGTACACACCAAAGATGACTATGAGTTAATGAGAAGGTGAGCTTGGGGGGAAACGTCTCAGCATTTGTAGAGCCATCACTTCCCACCAAGTAAAATGATCCTAGGAAATTTAAGATTCCGTACACCGTATGGGAGTATTATTTTTCCAGTGTTATGCTTGATTTAGGTGCATCTATAAATGTGATTCCTCGATCCATTTACTCTTCATTGAATGTTGGGGAATTTAAGACCATAGGAGTTGTCATTCAACTTGAAAACCAGAGTACTGCACAACCTTTTATTGTGTTATAGGATGTTCTTTTGAGGGTGAAAAATTAAATTTTCTTGCTGATTTTTATGTTCTTAAAATGGAATATTATAAGATGAATGAACATTCCCTGATTATATTGGTGAAGAACTTATTGAAAAATTCTAAAACCAAAATTAATGTCCATAAAGGTATATTATCTATATAATTTGGTGGTGACATTTTCCACTTCAACATCCTTGATGACATGAAGCACCCCTCAGAAGAACATTACTCTCTCTCTGTTAACTCTATACATGTACTCCCATTCCTTAAAAAAACTTCTTTTCATTCCACTAATCCCCTGTCTATGTTTTCATCCTTGATTGAAATTATAGGTTATGAATCATGCATTGATTGTTGTAGTGGTCTAAAAAAATGCCATTCATGTTTTCTAATTAATTATTTATTGAACACTAATGATCACATGACCATTGATGATACTACAAAGCTTATAAAATCTCACTCCTAATCTGAGGATGATTCTATTGAGTAGTTAGATGAGATTAGTGACCTCTCACCTTTACACACACTCCTATCAATCCAAAATCTCCATGAATTAGAACTAAAAAAACTTTCTCAAGATTTAAAAATATTTATATCTTGAGAATGGAAACAAGTTTCCTGAAATCATTTCTAGTTAACTCCCTCTTGATCATGAATTTCAACTAATTGAAATTTTTAGGGAGTATAAAAAATATTTGGGATGGAAACTTTCTAACATTCTAGGAATTATCCCATCAATTTTCACACATCATATGTTGTTAAATGATGAGGCTAAACCAATAGAGAAAACACAACACCGACTGAATTCAAACCTCCTAGACGTTTTTAAAAAGGAAGAAACAAAATTATTGGTTGCTAGAATCATTTACCCAATCTGTTAGAGCCAATGATTTAGTCAAGTTCAATTAGTTTCTAAAAAATAGTTCTAACGATAATTAGAAATGAATATAATGAATTGGTTCTTACTTGTGTGTAGAATAGTTGAAGTGTCTGTGTAGACTATCTATGACTAAATCAATACACTAGGAAAGACCATTTCCCATTTACATTCATTGAACAAATGATAGACAGGCTATCAGGGATGTCCCTTTACTATTTCCTTTATGGGTATTCTAGTTACTTTCAGATCCATATTTCCCCCAAGGATCAGGAAAAGACAACATTCATTTTCTCTTTTGGCACATTTTTATGTAGAAGGATGCTATTTTTTATGTGCAATGATCCGGGTACTTTCCAGTGATGTATGGTTAGTATTTTTTTGGATTACCTAGAGGATTTCATGGAAGTTTTCAAGGATGATTTCACTATTTATGGCTCTTACTTTGATGAATGTTTATGTAGTCTTACTTTAGTCCTATGTGGCTGTATTGAAAAGAATATCATATTAAATTATAAGAAATTCCATTTCATGGTGCGATGAGGTTTAGTTTTGATAAATTTAAATTCTGGGCTAGGTGATCAATGGCGCAGAATCTGGGGAGGGGCAGTTCTAGTGGGTTGGGCCTACGGGTCATGTGTGGGCATGGTATGCCTCTTGGACTTCAGGTCATGTATTATGGGTCAGTCAGGCCTTGTGCCTTGGGCCTAGAGGTCATGTACTGGTTCCCCTTAAACCCTTAAAAGGGGGATTATCCATAATAAAATAAAAAAAGAAGGCCTTAGGGACATTCGGGCTAATTTCTGGGGATGGTATCCAAGTAGATAAATCGAAAGTTGATTTCATTTCTTCCCTACCATTCGCCAAAATTTTTTGGGATGTGCAGTATTTCCTAGGTCATGATAGATTTTACCATCATTTCATTCTTGACATTAGTAAAATTGAACTCCCCCTCTCTGGATTGCACCAAAAGGAAAATGAATTGGTTTTTGATAAAGAATTTGAGGAATATTTTAATAAATTAAAATGGAGTCTCATGTCACCCCCATTAATCCAACCACCTTGGTGGGATTTACCATTTGAGATCATGTGTGATGCCTCTAAATATGCAGTTGGGTCAGTCATATCACAAAGGGTCGACTGATCTCCATATTTCATTGCATGTGGCTCACCTACTTTGGACCCTACCCAAGAAAACTGCACCACAACTAAAAAATAATTTCTTTCCATTGTGTTTTCCTTGGATAAATTTAGGACATATATTTTAGGGTCTAAAGTTTTTGTGTTCTCAAACCATGAAGCCCTCTGATATCTTCTAAAGAAACTGTAAGCCAAACCACATATCATTCACTGGATGATCCTCCTTGAAGAATTGAATTTAGAAATAAGAGATAAAAAAAGTAGAGAATGTGGTGGCTGACCATATCAGTAGGACCCCCCATCCACGAAAATTGACTGATCCCCCTATATTCTGATAAATCACATGTTTCCTAATGAAAAATTGTACCAAGTGCAATATTTTATTTGTTGGCATGCCAAAATTGTTAATTATTTGGTAGAATATTGCATCCCTACCGATTTCAACAAAAACTAAGCTAGTCATCTAAAACATGATTCCCGTTGGTACAATTGGGATGACCCCTACCTTTGGTGAACATGTAGTGATCAGGTCCTTAGGCATTGTGTCCTCAATTCCAAGTTTCAGTCCGTCCTTAGGTTCTATCACACTATTGCTTATGGGAGCCAGTTTTGTCCCCAATGGAATGATCGCAAGGTCCTCGATTCGGGTCTCTTTTGGCCCACATTGTTTCAGGATGCCCATGTCTTCCATAAATCTTGTCCTCACTCTTAAATAATGGGGAAAGTATCTAAAAGAAATTAAATGCCAAAAAAACCCCTTCTCTTCCATGAAATTGTCGATGTTCGAGGTATTAACTTTATGGGACCATTCCCCGATTCATTTGGGGCCCTTAACATTATTCTAGTAGTGGATTATTTTTCAAATTGGGTAGAGGCACAAGATACAAGGAATAATGATTCTAAGGTAGTTGTGGAATTTTTGAGAACCCAAATATTCTGTATGTTGGGATTTCCCAGGTTCATCATCAGTGACCAGGGTTCACATTTCTACAATCGAACAATGTAATCTCCTTTTCATCGGTGTGGGGTCGGGAATATAGTGTCTACTGCTTATCACCCACAAACAAATAGTCTATAAGAGGTTTCAAATAAAGAGGTTAAATGAATTATTGAAAAAATGGTTCAACCCAACAAAAAAGATTGTATTCTTAAACTTGATGATTAATTATGGGATTATTGGACTGGATTTAAAACTCCCATTAGAATGTCACCCTATTAGCTTGTGTTTGGAAAGAGTTGTCACATCCCTATAAATATTAAGCACTGGGATTACTGGGACATTAAATAATGAAATTATAGTCTTTATGGTGAAGGTTCTCAAATTAAGTTACAGATTCAAGAGATGTAGGAAATACGCAAAGATGCATATGAGAACTCCAAGATTTATAAGGGGTGAACCCAGGTTTCCCATGACTTCCTTATCCATCATCGTCAGTTCAAAATTGGGCAGAAGGTCATCCTATATAATTTAAGGCTGAAGTTGTATCTAGGTAAGCTTCATTTCTGTTGGTTTGGACCATACACTGTTACTAATGTATCATCATTTAGTGTTGTTCAGGTTAAAAATGAAGAAACCAAGAAAACATTCACTTTCAATGTGTAACGACTGAAGCACTTCCAAAAATCCCTTCCAGAGTTCCCGATAGAGGAACTACATGTTTAAGTAGAATCATACCAATGAATCCCACTAGGTTTTATCCTTCCTTCCCAAATTCTATTTTATTAAAGTGCATACAATCCATGTTCTAGGTGTGTGGTAATGGGTACATTACGGGTTTTTTTTTTGAATTTTTATCATTTTTTTTCTCGCGTGTTGAATAGTATTGTCATTTACCCCAATTTTATCCCTCACTTTTGTGCCAGAATGTAAATTTTATCATGAAAAAATATTCCATATTTAAAATAATTCCAAATAATTTTTCATTCTTGAGTTTACTGTGGGGAAAATTCCCTTGTTTTTGGGAAAATGTTTTTAAATAAATGTTTATATGGAATCCTTTTCTAGAATTTATATTTACAAATAATTCTTAGGTGTTTAATAGATTTTTGAAACCCATGCCTCATTAGCACTGAACTTTATTTTAATCTCTTATCATAGAGACATTCTAAGCCCTTTATTATATATTCTTACTTTTAGTCAATTTCTTGAGAGTCTCGGGTCATGTAGAGAAACTAGAATTTTCCTTGTTTCTGTTTGAAGCCATAAAATTCAAGTGTGATACATTCATGATAGAGACTTCCATTCCTTGATAATCCCTTTGTACAAATAACCTCTATTTTTGGCCACTTTGAAATTTTACCCTTCTTAAGCCTTAGAGACCATGAAATTCCTATTAAGTAGCCATGTTACAAGCATATTTATTACTACCCACCCTTCTATTGTGTAATTTATTGTTTTATGTTTAACTAGTGTAAGGGAGAGGGATTTTGCATGGGAATTATCAGGAATGAACCATTATTATGGATTGATTGAAAGGGGGCCAAAATTTTACTTAGGCAGTGCGTTCACAACCATATTGTATCATTTTTTTACAAATTCTACCTCTTTATCTAATGAAAATTGTAAAAAAAAAAAAAATAGTTCAGTACATTTAAAAAAACACAAAACAAAAAGAAAAAAATTATTAGAGAAAAGAGAAAGTTTACTCATTATTATTCACTGATCGGTTGTGACCCACACAAATGGACAATGAGGATAGTGAGTTGAAAGTGATACACTTTTTTAGGGGATGAGTGTGTACATTCAATGTGAAAAATTTATTAATTTTGACATATTTATCACTTAATATATTAAACACTCCTATTCTACCTCATATTGTTTATACGTTAAATCCTACCCACCCTTGAACCTTAAAACAACCTGTTAGAAGACCTCTTGAGTAAAACACTTGTTTCTGCTAATATAGAACATATAATCTAGGAAAGCATATAATAATATCACATGAAATCTAGGAAAAGGGAATAATTCCACTTTTATATGTTCTTTTAGTGAATATGGAAAATTTATATGTGAGGTAGGCTGAGACATTTCCCCTAGGTGAACAAATAATGTTGAAAAAATTCAAATGTGAGAGAAGAAAAATGATAGGAAAATTGATTTCATAAACTAGACATGATGAATTTAATTTTATAATAATCCTATAACTTTTCTCACCTTTTATTTAGGAATGAGACTTGGTTAGGATTAAATAAATTGCTCAGGAGTGAAAAAATTTAGGTGTGGGGGTGTGATCGCACCGCGATTCACTATTTCACTTTCACCCTCACACCACTATGCTAAAGTTGTTTTGTATTGAAAATTATAGAAATAAAAAAAATTCACTTCATGTTTGATTAATTTATTTTGGGTTTATCATTGTTAAAAAGTTAAATGTTACTTGTTTTTATGAATTAATTATATTAGTAGGTGATTTGGAGGCCTTGGAGATGATCTAGAAGGAAATGGGAAAAACTGCATGGCATCCCTTGGATATCTATCCACGGTTTTGATCAGTAAGAGAATTGCGTGAATATAAATGGTCTGAAAAATTTTGTTTATCTCTAAAACATCATTGGATACAACACATATCAAGGAACTAAAGCCCATTTCATCCCTCCGGTGGCCCTTCTGAACCATTCTGTCTAGGGGACAAAATCTGCACAAAGTTAACAAATGTGTTCTATATTTTGTACATATATTGTGTTATATTTTTATAAATGGTTCCAAACTCTTGGTAGAGATAGTCAAAGGGTGGGTAAATGTATTTTTAGTTTTTTCCCAAGAAATATTCGACTTTATTTTGGTTGAAAACCATTGGCCAAGTGGTTTATCAAAATCTGGGGGCTCAAAACCACCTTCCAATTTCCCTATAAATTGGAACCTTGGGATACTCATTTGAGAGGTCAAAAAAAAGAATATATCTTCCATTTTTAAGTCTTATAGAAGTATCCTATTAATCATAGAAGTTATGGAGGCCCTTATCCTCATAGAGGTATCAAGAATGAAGAAGGAGTTCCACCCGAGCTTCCTCCTCCTCCCGATGTAGAGCTAAATGGTGGGAATTCATTGTGAGGGAGCCACACACATTTCAAGGAAATTATGAAACCAATATTATCTACTAGTTTTGAGTGGTTTTGGTGTTAAAACATTTTTTTCCATGTACCTTACATTATTTCTTATTTTAATTCTTTTTTGATACATGTGATTTATTTTCTCTTAATTTCAAACCAATTGGTATGCGGTTTTGAGTGTGTGACTTGTGTTGTTCTGATTAGAAAGCACATAAATAATTTTCATACCCACTTTATTGAGATTAAAATTTCATTTTGAAGATCTTATTCCTTGCATTAGTTCTGGACCTTGACTATACGATAGTTATGTCCAGGTTTGGTTCTTCAAGCAATGAAATAAAGTCTTAGGAATTAATTGGGATTCATTTAATTTCAAACAATGCATTACTCCAAAATTAATTGAATATCTAAGAAAAATGAACATTAAATGTGTCTATTGAAATTAAAAAGACTCCTTTGTCTCATATTTTTTTTAAATCCACTTGGTTTTTCCACTGTTAAACTCTTTAAGTTAAGTTATTTTCTTTAAACTGTTTTCAAAATCACCCCCCTTTTTATTAATTTTTATTAAAAATGTATACTCTAAACCTGTCAACACTTCTATAGAGACTACCTAGTGTCTTCCCTATACTATAAATCAACCTTAAAATAAAAATAAATTTTATGTGTCATGAAAACCTGTTCATATAACCTGAAGGAACCATGTTAATGCTGAATGCAACAAGAAATGCAATGATTGTCTCCCTAAGCAACCAAATATTATGAGAGATAGAATGAAAAAGAATTTCACCATGATCACAAAACTTACTCAAGCTATAAATCATGCCATACTTCCAAAATATCAAAGGAGGGAGCAACATTCTGTTGAATCCTTCATGAGGCGGCATCCACCTTCATTCAGTGGGTCTTCTGATACATTAATGGCTGAACAATGGATCAGTATCACTGAAAAGATATTTTCAGTTCTACAATGTTATGAACATGTCAAAGTCATCTTATCAATATATCATTTGGAAAGTGAAGCTGATCAATGGTGGAATATTATCAATAATATGAGGCAAAGAGATGAAATTGAGTCCATGGAATGGGAAGAGTTCATGAACCTATTTTTCAATATGTACCTTCCTTATATTCTTCGAACAAAGATAGAGAAGTAGTCACTTGAGCTTAAGAAAAAGTATGAAGAATCTGTTGGTACCTATGCAGAAAACATTACAAGACTTTCAAGGTAATCTTCAGGAATTATTATACAACATGAGAGTAAAATTGATCGATTCTTTAGTGGCTAAAAACCAAGTCTCCAAAGGTCATTATCCATAAGGGAATTCAATAGCTATGAGGAAATCATTTGATGTGCTATCAAGGTTGATATGGATATTGGAGTAACCCATTAGTCACATGGGTTTGATAAGAAGAGAAAAGTTGAATTCAAATGAAAATATAAAGACCATACTGAAAAGAAGATGAGTTTTCCCTTATGCTAAAAGTGTGGAAAGAAACATGGAAGGAATTGTCTTAAAGGGAATATTAAATGTTTTATGTGTGGAAAAGAATCTCATCAGGAAATTGAATAACAAAGTGATGAAAAAAAGATGTCTAATTATATGAACAAAGAAAAGGCTACATAGAATTTTCCTTCTACACTTCAATTCTACAAGTGAAAGGAAATGGGGCATTATTTTAATCAATTCCCTAATCCACGGGTTATTGATAATGATCGACATCAATAAACTCTTAAGTACAAAGACCAAAGTAAGTCACATGAAATCACTTTCGGTGATGTGGAGTATGGTAATGAAGTGGTGAAAGGTACACTTACCATCCACTCTAAAGTAACAAATGTTTTATTTGATTCTGGATCTACCCACTATTTTATTTATAAAGAATTTTCTAAGGGTATCTCTATATTACCTGAACAATTAGATACAGAGATAAATGTGACAACTTTTAATGGCACAATAATCGCATAAAAAGTTTACAATTCTCCTCCAGTTGATGTTTGTGGGAAAGTTATTCCTACAAATATTGTGATCCTTCCTATAGTGGAATTTGATGTTATCCATGGAATGGATTGGATTTCTTTATATGGAGATCATATCAATTTCCAAATAAGGGAAGTCACATTTCATATTCCAAGTCAATCTATGATCATCCATCAATGCAAGGATAAATATAACCTTTCAGTAGAGATTTATTCGATATTATAGATCTTGATTCCAATAAATAATGGTTATTTATTAAAATTTTTGGGGAGAAACTCACAATTAATAATAAAACCATTGTATGAGATTTTTATGATGTATTTGTGGATGAATTTCTAGGTCTTTCACCAAATTGTGAAGTTTAGTTTTCAATAGAACTCATACCGGGTCCTATACCTATTTCAAAGACACCTTATATAATGGCCCTAATTGAGTTATAGAAATTAAAGAAGCAACTCTAAGAGAATATTGATAAGGGATTCATACACCCTAGTGAGTCACCATAGGGAGAACCTATTCTATTTTTTTAAAGGTTGGGTCCGAAGCCTCATTTATTATTAAAGAAAAGCAAAGACCTCTTTTAACTGGGTAGAGGGAGACCCATTACATAGCCCGAATACCCAGTGAGAATTTAGCCCATTACATTTCCGGTAGGCCCAAATTTTTGGCCTAAGGACGATTCTATGAATAGTACTACTACAGTACCTGCTGTCTACAGTACTTCACAGTAGCCGCTGCTGCTACAATATCCTACCGTCGCTACAATGACCTTCTGCCGCTACAGAGCTCATCTTTGCTATAGTATCGACACTGGTACAATACTCTACATTTATTATCAATTACTTAACAAGATTTCTATCAAGAACAATTATCCTTTTCCCCAAATTGATGACTTATTCGACCAACTATGTGGATCTCAATACCATTCCAAGATTGATCTGTGTTCCAGATATCATCAATTGAGTTTTAAGATGGAGGATATACCAAAAAAACATTCCGTACCAGGTATGGACACTATGACTTTACAGTGATGCCTTTTGGTCTTACTAATTCCCCCACTATCTTCATGGATCTAATGAATAGAGTCTTTAGAGACTATCTTGATCAGTTTGTGGTAGTCTTTATAGATGATATTCTTGTCTATTAAAAGATCAAGAAAGAACATCAAGATCACTTGAGAATTGCACTAAAGATCCTGATAAAGGATACACTTTATGCCAAATTTACCAAGTGTAAATTTTGGCTTCATAAAGTTTCATTTTTGGGCCACATAATCTCAAGAGAGGGGATATATGTGTATCCATAAAAAACAGAACTTATTGAAAGATGGTTGAGACCAACAACGGTAACTGAGAGCCAAAGTTTTCATGGTTTGGTTGGATATTTTCGATGTTTTGTGAAAGATTTTTTATGATTATCTAATACACTAACCATGTTGAATCAGAAATGAGTTATGTTCATATGGACAGAGGAGTGTGAACAGAATTTCAAAGAGCTAAAGAGAATGTTAGTTAGTGCACCTGTGCTCACAATGCCTTGTAGTGGAAAAATATTTGTGATATATGGTGATGCATAAAAGAAGGTTTTGGGATTTTTTATCAAGAAAAATGATATAGTGATATCTTATGCCACAAAAAATTGAAAATTCACAAGAAAAATTACCCAACTCATGATTTGGAGTTAGCTGCAATAATCTTTTCATTAAAGATATGGAGGCATTATCTATATGGTGAAAGGCATGATATTTATACAGATCATAAAAGTTTAAATTATATTTTCACATAATAGGAGTTTAATATGAACAAGAGAAGATGATTGGAGTTGATTAAAAATTATAGCGGCTCCACAAATTACCTCCATGTGAAAGAAAACAAGGTGGTATACACTTTAAGTCGAAAGGACCATGCTAGCCTATCCATGATGAGGATCATAAAAGATCCAATATTTATGGATTTTCAAAGTATGGATATTTAAATTTTAATGGAAGGGGAGAAATCTTATCTTTATCAAATTAATGTTCAACCATATATACAAGTGAAGATTAAAGAGATGAGGAAGAAAGATATAGAGCTACAAAAGAATGTGAGAAATATTCCTAAATTCAACCTAGATTGTGATGGAATTATAAGGTTTAGGAATCATTTTTGTTTTCCTCCCATATCATAATTAAAGAAGGACCTGTTGGATGAGGCTCATAGTTCTTCATTATCTATTCATCTTGGAAGCACAAAGATGTACAGGGACCTGAAAGAGTATTTCTGGTGGGATGGTATGAAAAGATGTGTTTCTAAATATGTCTCTCGGTGCTTGGTTTCTTAGCAAGTTAAAGATGAGAGAAAAGAGTCTAAGGTGATTTTACAACCATTACCCATACCAAAATGAAACTGAAAATACATCATTCTGGACTTTGTTTTCAGAATTCCAAAAACATCTAAAGGCCATAATTCTATATGGTTTATAATTGATTTCCTTATGAAGTCGACACACTTTGTTTCTATTAGAGATGATTTCCCTCTTGGTCAAATTTATAGGATATACATAAAGTAAGTGGTAATATTACATGAAGTAACACTTTCCATTATATATGATCAGGATCCAAGGATTACCTTGAAGTTATAGAAAATTATTTAGTAGGCTATGGATACAAAGTGATGTTTCAACACTGCTTATCAACCTCAGACAGACAGTCAGTCTAAAAGGACAATTCAAATTCTAGAAACAATGTTGAGAGCTTTCTATATGTATTTAAATGGTGGATGGGATCAACACCTACCTTTGGTGGAATTTTCATAGAACAATAGAATTCACTCTAGTATCCAAATGTCTCCTTATGAATCCCTCTATATAAATAAGTGCATAACTCTAACTTTCTATAATGAAGTTGGGGAAATAAATATATTTGGACTTGATCTTGCTAATGAAATGGATGAAAATATCAGATAAATTAAACAACACATAAGAGTAGCTCAAAGTTGGCAAAAATGTTATGCTGAAAATATAATAAAAGACCTAGAGTTTGATGTGGGTGATAAGGTGTTTCTATGAATATCTCCATATAAGATAGTAATGAGATTAGAAACAAGGGAAAGCTGAGCCCTAGGTATGTCAATCCTTTTAAAATTATAGAACGTGTGGGGAAGGTAGCTTACAAATTAAAACATCCACTGAATCCATATAAACTTAATGACGTGTTCCATATATCTCTACTGATAAAGTAAATTCCCAATCCTTTTCATGTACTGAGATCATAAGTCATACCGTAGGAGCATGATATTTCTTACAAAGAACAACCTATAGAGATTCTATATCATAATAACAGTGCTCTACAAAACAAGAACACTTTCTCGGTTAAAGTTTTATGAAGGAACCACCAATTTGAAGAAGCTACATGGGAACATGAGGATAAGCTGAAGTATAAGTATCCTCATATGTTTGTTTCCAATATATGAATTTCTAGGGTGAAATTCAGTTTAAGGGGATTAGAATGTAACACTCATATGTTTTTATGAAATATTTTCTTCAAATAATCTTTATTATTTAGTAGCTTTATCTGCACGCAATCATGAGTTTAAATGAACTACAAGATTCCCTTGTTATATAATTACCATTATATCTTAGCTATTTTATTAGCGAGAATAATTATAACTAACTTATGAAAATGCATTGTGAATTCATTGGCTATCAATTATTTATGAAAATATAAATCAATTAAATATTTGTATTTTTTATTGAACTACTTTTGGTAATGAAATTAATGAGATATATATGTGTTATATACTTAATAAAATGTTATTTATATTCATCCAAGAGATATTTTAGTCATATGGTATGAATAAAATCCTATTAGATATATAAAAACTTATTTTTTAAAAGGTTAATTTTCCCCCTTTGAATGGAGAACCCCTTTTAATTTAAGATTTTGAAACATTAATAATTTTAATATGACAATATAAACTTGTTCTTTGTATGAATGATATAAAAATTTACTTGGGATTAATTTTTATATTTTTCTGATAACCTGCATGTTTTGATGAATAGTAAAAATATGCTAAATTTTAATTGAAAATAACTTCTTTTCATTGAAATAATTTATATGGTTAAATTATATTATTTAATTGTTTCTAAGTATAAATATAATATATTTTTACTATTTAATATAATTTAGTTCATTGTAATTAATTTTACTTTGAATTCAGATGTAAAAACATTTCAATCTTTTTCAATATTTTAACTTTTCAAACCGTTTTCTCATTTCAACAACAGGATTAATTTTAAATTAATCACTGAAAATTATGTGTTTTGAATTTTGAAAAATGGATTCCATATTAAGAATAATTATGTCCAAATTATTTAAATAACTTTTTTTTATTTTTGGGCAATATGAAGAGTAACTTCGGTAAATTTTATTAACACGATAAAAAGGTAAATCAGGTAATTATGGGTAAAAATAATATTATAAAATTACCATATATCTTATAATAATATAATTGTATGATTATAATTATCCCTAAAAAATACTTGGTTCCAAATGGTATCTATTGGAACCCAGTTGGATGATATTAGGATATTTAATTTACTTTATTTAATGAAAAGTAAAACATGTATCACTCAAACTTTAATAATTAAATTATTTTTAATATAAGGTTATATATAAGATAAATTCAATTATAAATACTAATTTTAAATCTAAAATGATTTTATTTATCATGGAAATTTATTTTTAACTTTAGGAAAAAAATAATTACAGTAAAGACTTATACATTGATGATGTAAAAATTAATTAATTGATGAGAAATCAATAAAATAAATTTTATTAAAATATTAATAACCATCAAAAGGCCCAAACACTTGACCAAACCTTATTTTTAGCATATATATAGATCCTAATCATACAAGGGTCTACTTATTGACCATATTGAGGCTTATAGAAGAGATTATGACACTTATATTATTTTATTTATAGTGAAGATAAATTTTTCATGTTCTTGTTTTAAAAGAGTATAACATTTGTAATGTTGAGTTTTTTGTGAAGATAATGTCGAATAAAGGTATTATTATGAAAAATATTGTATTTAAATTTATAATATTATTTTATTTATAATTTTTATTCGACAAGTAAGTATATTAAATAAATACACAAAATTGAAGTAGTAATTATTCAATTAACGAAGAGATCAAATAATTTTTATTAAAAATATTTTAATAAATATAATTTCGGATTATTATTGTGTAAAATGAATTTTATATATTACCTTGACCAATTAAAGATATAATAAAATATTTTGATCGAGGTTTAATTCTTATTTTGATATTTTTTAAAATCCTTGAAACAAATAGTGTAGAAATTGACACTATTGATATTTTTTCAAAATAAGGTTTTCTTAAATTATTTAAAAATCATAATTTTTTTAAAAAATAATAATTATTATATGGTCTA
Source organism: Viscum album (assembly GCA_963277665.1). NCBI lineage: Eukaryota > Viridiplantae > Streptophyta > Magnoliopsida > Santalales > Viscaceae > Viscum > Viscum album. Next base: position 954,930,535 of record OY728145.1, read on the forward strand.
ATAGATTATAAATTACTCAATTATGGTCTAATTTAATTCAAATATGTAAATATTCTACCCTTTTAATATTGAAATATTTGTTACCCTAGTTAAAAATTAAATAGAATAACTAAGTGTTAATTAAAATGATAATGCATAAATTGACATAAAAACATGGCTAAAATTTCTTGGTTGATGATATTACAACACTATATCATATAAAATTTAAAATTGGGACATTTTAGAGGTTTTTATGTGGGGATATATTTTATAAAAAATTAATATTTAGAGGTTTCCAAAAGTGCCCCTCACCTCAATAATAAAAGGGCACTTCCTCCCTCAACTCTTTGATTCATTTTGAGCCTTCAAGATCGACCATACCATACCAATTTACCTTATAAATTTTTATAGAAACATTCTATAGGTCTATTTCTTCTTCAATGATCAACTCTAGTGCTCTAAGTAGAGATTTAGAGGAGGCACGTCGAAGAAGAGGTAATATCATTTACCGGTTATTTCAAAATTATTTCTTCTTCTACTTCCACCTCATGAGTTGCTTCATTAAAAAGAGATATCTAAAGTATTACTTATTTACTAATTGGTTATTATGATTCTTAGAAAACCATATTATACCTTCTACCCATTCTATGAAAAATGAAATCACCACACGTGCGTACGTACGACTTACCATCTCCACACCTAGGTGTAATCCATTTTTCACAACCACCTTACATGAATGTCTATAATGATGGAATTAATATATATATATATTATTAATATAAAATGATATTTATTCTAATATTCTATACACCATCAACTTCAATACCATTGAACAATTATTTGAATGATATCGTCGCTCGTGCGTACGCACGACTTACCATCCCTACGCTGTGATTTGATTTGTTCAACATAATATTCATGAACACATGATTATATAAATGAATTTAATGAATAAATATGATATATATTATACTAATAAGATGATGTAGATGATATAACTATAACCTAAAAATACGAATAATAACTTATCCAACAAAACATGCCTAAGAACATAAAGCAGTTAATACCCGAATAACAAGTAACAATGAAATGTTACTAAGAAATGGATGAAAATATGATCATAAATGTTATCATAAATATTATTATGATTATGGAATAAATCAGTAACATTATTTAAATCATTATAAAAGAGTTACAGATACATTCAAATCATATCATTCGAACATGTAGTGATCAGGTCCTTAGGCATTGTGTCCTCGTTTCCAAGTTTCAGTCCGTCCTTAGGTTCTATCACACTATTGCTTATGGGAGCCAGTTTGGTCCCCAATGGAATGATCGCAAGGTCCTCGATTCGGGTCTCTTTTGGCCCACATTGTTTCAGGATTCCCATGTCTTCCCTAAATCTTGTCCTCACTCTTAAATAATGGGGAAAGTATCTAAAAGAAATTAAATGCCAAAAAAATCCCTTCTCTTCCATGAAATTGTCGATGTTCGAGGTATTAACATTATGAGACCATTCCCCGATTCATTTGGGACCCTTAACATTATTCTAGTAGTGGATTATTTTTCAAATTGGGTAGAGGCACAAGATACAAGGAATAATGATTCTAAGTTAGTTGTGGAATTTTTGAGAACCCAAATATTCTGTATGTTGGGATTGCCCAGGTTCATCATCAGTGACCAGGGTTCTCATTTCTACAATCGAACAATGTAATCTCCTTTTCATCGGTGTGGGGTCGGGAATATAGTGTCTACTGCTTATCACCCACAAACCAATAGTCTAGAAGAGGTTTCAAATAAAGAGGTTAAATGAATTATTGAAAAATTGGTTCAACCAAACAAAAAAGATTGGATTCTTAAACTTGATGATTAATTATGGGATTATTGGACTGGATTTAAAACTCCCATTAGAATGTCACCCTATTATCTTGTGTTTGGAAAGAGTTATCACATCCCTATAAAGATTAAGCACTGGGATTACTGGGACATTAAATAATGAAATTATAGTCTTTATGGTGAAGGTTCTCAAATTAAGTTACAGATTCAAGAGATGTAGGAAATACGCAAAGATGCATATGAGAACTCCAAGATTTATAAGGGGTGAACCCAGGTTTCCCATGACTTCCTTATCCATCATCGTTAGTTCAAAATTGGGCAGAAGGTCCTCTTATATAATTCAAGGCTGAAGTTGTATCTACGTAGGCTTCATTTCTGTTGGTTTGGACCATACACTGTTACTAATGTATCTCCATTTAGTGTTGTTCAGGTTAAAAATGAAGAAACCAAGAAAACATTCACTTTCAATGTGTAACGACTGAAGCACTTCCACAAAGCCCTTCCAGAGTTCCCGATAGAGGAACTCCATGTTTAAGTAGAATCATACCAATGAATCCCACCAGGTTTTATCCTTTTTTCCCACATTCTATTTTATTACAGTGCATAAAATCCATGTTCTAGGTGTGTGGTAATGGGTACATTACGGGGTTTTTTTTTGAATTTTTATCATTTTTTTCTCTCTTGTTGAATAGTATTGTCATTTACCCCAATTTTATCCCTCACTTTTGTGCCAGAATGTAAATTTTATCATGAAAAAATATTCCATATTTAAAATAATTCCAAATAATTTTTCATTCTTGAGTTTACTGTGGGGAAAATTCCCTTGTTTTTGGGAAAATGTTTTTTAAATAAATGTTTATATGGAATCCTTTTCTAGAATTTATATTTACAAATAATTCTTATGTGTTTAATAGATTTTTGAAACCCATGCCTCATTAGCACTGAACTTTATTTTAATCTCTTATTATAGAGACATTCTAAGCCCTTTATTACATATTCTTACTTTTAGTCAATTTCTTGAGAGTCTCGGGTCATGTAGAGAAACTAGAATTTTCCTTGTTTCTGTTTGAAGCCATAAAATTCAAGTGTGATACATTCATGATAGAGGCTTCCATTCCTTGATAATCCCTTTGTACAATTAACCTCTATTTTTGGCCACTTTGAAATTTTACCCTTCTTAAGCCTTAGAGACCATGAAATTCCTATTAAGTAGCCATGTTACAAGCATATTTATTACTACCCACCCTTCTATTGTGTAATTTATTGTTTTATGTTTAACTAGTGTAAGGGAGAGGTATTTTCCATGGGAATTATCAGGAATGAACCATTATTATAGATTGATTGAAAGGGTGCCAAAATTTTACTTAGGCAGTGCGTTCACAACCATATTGTATCATTTTGTTTTACAAATTTTACCTCTTTATCTAATAAAAATTGTAAAAAAAAAAGAAAATAGTTCAGTACATTTAAAAAAACACAAAACAAAAAGAAAAAAACTAATAGAGAAAAGAGGAAGTTTACTCATTATTATTCACTGATCGGTTGTGACCCACACAAATGGACAATGAGGATAGTGAGTTGAAAGTGATACACTTTTTTAGGGGATGAGTGTGTACATTCAATGTGAAAAATTTATTAATTTTGACATATTTATCACTTAAGATATTAAACACTCCTATTCTACCTCATATTTTTTATACGTTAAATCCTACCCACCCTTGAACCTCAAAACAACCTGTTAGAAGACCTCTTGAGTAAAACACTTGTTTCTGTTAGTATAGAACATATAATCTTGGAAAGCATATAATAATATCACATGAAATCTGAGAAAAGGTAATAATTCCAATTTTATATGTTCTTTGAGTGAATATGGAAAATTTATATGTGAGGTAGGCTGAGACATTTTCCCTAGGTGAATAAATAATGTTGAAAAAATTCAAATGTGATAGAAGAAAAATGATAGGAAAATTGATTTCATAAACTAGACATGATGAATTTAATTTTATAATAATCCTATAACTTTTCTCACCTTTTATTTAGGAATGAGACTTGGTTAGGATATAAGACATTGCTCAGGAGTGAAAAAATTTAGGTGTGTGGGTGTGATCGCACCGCGATTCACTATTTCACTTTCACCCTCACACAACTATGCTAAACTTGTTTTGTATTGAAAATTATAGAAATAAAAAAAAAATTCACTTCATGTTTGATTAATTTATTTTTGGGTTTATCATTGTTAAAAAGTTAAATGTTACTTGTTTTTATGAATTAATTATATTAGTAGGTGATTTGGAGGCCCTGGAGATGATCTAGAAGGAAATGGGAAAAACTGCATGGCATCCCTTGGATATCTATCTACGGTTTTGATCAGTAAGAGAATTGCGTGCATATAAATGGTCTTAAAATTTTTTTATCTCTAAAACATCATTGGATACAACACATATCAAGGAACTAAAGCCCATTTCATCCCTCTGGTGGCCCTTCTGAACCATTCTGTCTAGGGGAAAAAATCTGAAAAAGTTAACAAATGTGTTCTATATTTTGTACATATATCATGTTATATTTGTATAAATGGTTCCAAACTCTTGGTAGAGATATTAAAAGGGTGGGTAAATATATTTTTAGTTTTTTTCCCAAGAAATATTCGACTTTATTTTGGTTGAAAACCATTAGCCAAGTGGTTTATCAAAATCTGGGGGCTCAAAACCACCTTCCAATTTCCTTATAAATTGGAACCTTGGGATCCTCATTTGAGAGGTAAAAAAAAAGAATATATATTCCATTTTTAAGTATTATAGAAGTATCCTATTAATCATAGAAGTTATGGAGGCCCTTATCCTCATAGAGGTATCAAGAATGATGAAGGAGTTCCACCCGAGCTTCCTCCTCCTCCCGATGTAGATCTAAATGGTGGTCATTCATTGTGAGGGAGATACACACATTTCAAGGGAATTATGAAACCAATATTATCTACTAGTTTTGAGTGATTTGGGTGTTAAAACATTTTTTTCCATGTACCTTACATTATTTCTTATTTTAATTCTTTTTTGATACATGTGATTTATTTTCTCTTAATTTCTAACCAATTGGTATGCGGTTTTGAGTGTGTGACTTGTGTTGTTCTGATTAGAAAGCACATAAATAATTTTCATACCCACTTTATTGAGATTAAAATTTCATTTTGAATATCTTATTCCTTGCATTAGTTCTGGACCTTGACAATACGATAGTTATGTCCAGGTTTGGTTCTTCAAGCAATGAAATAAAGTCTTAGGAATTAATTGGGATTCATTTAATTTCAACCAATGCATTACTCAAAAATTAATTGAATCTCTATGAAAAATGAACATTAAATGTATCTATTGAAATTAAAAAGACTCCTTTGTCTCATATTTTTTTTAAATCCACTTGGTTTTTCCACTTTTAAACTCTTTAAGTTAAGTTATTTTCTTTAAACTGTTTTCAAAATCACCCCCCTTTTTATTAATTTTTATTAAAAATGTATACTCTAAACCTGTCAACACTTCTATAGAGACTACATAGTGTCTTCCCTATACTATAAATTGACCATAAAATAAAAATAAATTTTATGTGTCATGAAAACCTATTCATATAACCTGAAGGAACCATGTTAATGCTGAATGCAACAAGCAATGCAATGATTGTCTCCCTAAGCAACCAAATATTATGAGAGATAGAATGAAAAAGATTTTTCACCATGATCACAAAACTTACTCAAGCTATAAATCATTCCATACATCCAAAATATCAAAGGAGGGAGAAACATTCTGTTGAATCCTTCATGAGGCGGCATCCACCTTCATTCAGCGGGTCTTCTGATACATTAATGGATGAACAATGGATCAGTATCACTGAAAAGATATTTTCAGTTCTACAATGTTATGAACATGTCAAAGTCATCTTATCAATATATCATTTGGAAAGTGAAGCTGATAAATGGTGGAATCTTATCAATAATATGAGGCAAAGAGATGAAATTGAGTCCATGTAATGGGAAGAGTTCATGAACCTATTTTTCAATATGTACTTTCCTTATATTCTTCAAAAAAAGATAGAGAAGTAGTCACTTGAGCTTAAGAAAAAGGATGAAGAATTTGTTGGTACCTATGTAGAAAACATTACAAGACTTTCAAGGTAATCTTCAGGAATTATTATACAACATGAGAGTAAAATTGATCGATTCTTTAGTGGCTAAAAACCAAGTATCCAAAGGGCATTAGCCATAAGGGAATTCAATAGCTATGAGGAAATCATTTGATGTGCTATCAAGGTTGATATGGAAATTGGAGTAACCCATTAGTCACATGGGTTTGATAAGAAGAGAAAAGTTGAATTCAAATGAAAATATAAAGACCATACTGAAAAGAAGATGAGTTTTCCCTTATGCTCAAAGTGTGGAAAGAAACATGGAAGGAATTGTCTTAAAGGGAATATTAAATGTTTTATGTGTGGAAAAGAATATCATCGGGAAATTGAATAACAAAGTGATGAAAAAAAGATGTCTAATTATATGAAAAAAGAAAAGGCTACATAGAATTTTCCTTCTACACTTCAATTCTACAAGTGAAAGGAAATGGGGCATTATTTTAATCAATTCCCTAATCCACGGGTTATTGATGATGATCGACATCAATAAACTCTTAAGTACAAAGACCAAAGTAAGTCACATGAAATCACTTTCGGTGATGTGGAGTACGGTAATGAAGTGGTGAAAGGTACACTTACCATCCACTCTAAAGTAACAAATGTTTTATTTGATTCTGGATCAACCCACTCTTTTATTTATAAAGAATTTTCTAAGGATATCTCTATATTACCTGAACAATTAGATGCGGAGATAAATGTGACAACTTTTAATGGCACAATAATCGCATAAAAAGTTTACAATTCTCCTCCAGTTGATGTTTGTGGGAAAGTTATTCCTACAAATCTTGTGATCCTTCCTATAGTGGAATTTTATGTTATCCATGGCGTGGATTGGATTTCTTTATATGGAGATCATATCAATTTCCAAATATGGGAAGTCACATTTCATATTCCAAGTCAATCTATGATCATCCATCAATGCAAGGATAAATATAACCTTTCAGTAGAGATTTATTCAATCTTATAGATCCTGATTCCAACAAATAATGGTTATTTATTCAAATTGTTGGGGAGAAACTCACAATTAATAATAAAACCATTTTATGAGAGTTTTATGATGTATTTCTGGATGAATTTCTATGTCTTTCACCAAATTGTGAAGTTTAGTTTTCAATAGAACTCATACCGGGTCCTATGCCTATTTCAAAGACACCTTATATAATGGCCCTAATTGAGTTATAGAAATTAAAGAAGCAACTCTAAGAGAATATTGATAAGGGATTCATACACCCTAGTGAGTCACCTTAGGGAGAACCTATTCTATTTTTTTAAAGGTTGGGTCCGAAGCCTCATTTATTATTATAGCAAAGCAAAGACATCTTTTAACTGGGTAGAGGGAGACCCATTACATAGCCCGAATACCCAGTCAGAATTTAGCCCATTACATTTCTGGTAGGCCCAAATATTTGGCCTAAGGACGATTCTATGAATAGTACTGCTACAGTACCCGCTAGCTACAGTACTTCACATTACCCGCTACTGCTACAATATCCTACCGTCGCTACAGTGACCTTCTGCCGCTACAGTGCTCATATTTGCTATAGTATCGACACTGGTACAATACTCTACATTTATTATCGATTACTTAACAAGATTTCTATCAAGAACAATTATCCTTTTCCTCAAATTGATGACTTATTCGACCAACTATGTGGATCTCAATACCTTTCCAAGATTGATCTTTGTTCCAGATATCATCAATTGAGGTTTAAGAAGTAGGATATACCAAAAAAACATTCCGTACCAGGTATGGACACTATGAATTTACAGTGATGCCTTTTGGTCTTACTAATTCCCCCACTCTCTTCATGGATCTAATGAATAGAGTCTTTAGAGACTATCTTGATCAGTTTGTGGTAGTATTTATAGATGTTATTCTTGTCTATTAAAAGATCAATAAAGAACATGAAGATCACTTGAGAATTGCACTAAAGATCCTGATAAAGGAGACACTTTATGCCAAATTTACCAAGTGTAAATTTTGGCTTCATAAAGTTTCATTTTTGGGCCACATAATCTCAAGAGAGGGGATATATGTGTATCCATAAAAAACAGAACATATTGAAAGATGGTTGAGACCAACAACGGTAACTGAGAGCCAAATTTTTCTTGGTTTGGTTGGATATTGTCAATGTTTTGTGAAAGATTTTTTATGATTATCTAATAAACTAACCATGTTGAATCAGAAATGAGTTAAGTTCATATGGACAGAGGAGTGTGAACATAATTTCAAAGAGCTAAAGAGAATGTTAGCTAGTTCACCTGTGCTCACAATGCCTTGTAGTGGAAAAATATTTGTGATATATGGTGATGCATAAAAGAAGGTTTTGGGATTTTTTATCAAGAAAAATGATATAGTGATATCTTATGCCACAAAAAATTGAAAATTCACAAGAAAAATTACCCAAGTCATGATTTGGAGTTAGCTGCAATAATCATTTCATTAAAGATATGGAGGCATTATCTATATGGTGAAACACATGATATTTATACAGATCATAAAAGTTTAAATTATATTTTCACATAATAAGAGTTTAATATGCACAAGAGAAGATGATTGGAGTTGATTAAAAATTATAGCGGCTCCACAAATTACCTCCATGTGAAAGAAAACAAGGTGGTATACACTTTAAGTCGAAAGGACCATGCTAGCCTATCTATGATGAGGATCATGAAAGATCCAATATTTATAGATTTTCAAAGTATGGATATTTAAATTTTAATGGAAGGGGAGAAATCTTATCTTTATCAAATTAATGTTCAACCATATATACAAGTGAAGATTAAATAGTTGAGGAAGAAAGATATAGAGCTACAAAAGAATTTGAGAAATATTCCTAAATTCAACCTAGATTGTGATGGAATTATAAGGTTTAGGAATCATTTTTGTTTTCCTCCCATATCAGAATTAAATAAGGACCTGTTGGATGAGGCTCATAGTTCTTCATTATCTATTCATCTTGGAAGCACAAAGATGTACAGGGACCTGAAAGGGTATTTCTGGTGGGATGGTATGAAAAGATGTGTTTCTAAATATGTCTCTCGGTGCTTGGTTTCTTAGCAAGTTAAGGATGAGAGACATGAGTCTAAGGTGATTTTACAACCATTACCCATACCAAAATGAAACTGAAAATACATCATTCTGGACTTTGTTTTCAGAATTCCCAAAACATCTAAAGGACATAATTCTATATGGGTTATAATTGATTTCCTTATGAAGTCGACACACTTTGTTTCTATTAGATATGATTTCCCTCTTGGTCAAATTTATAGGATATACATAAAGTAAGTGGTAATATTACATGAAGTAACACTTTCCATTATATATGATCAGGATCCAAGGTTTACCTTGAAGTTCTAGAAAATTATTTAGTAGGCTATGGATACAAAGTGATGTTTTAACACTGCTTATCAACCTCAGACAGACAGTCAGTCTAAAAGGACAATTCAAATTCTAGAAAAAATGTTGAGAGCTTTCTATATGGATTTAAATGGTGGATGGGATCAACACCTACCTTTGGTGGAATTTTCATAGAACAACAGATTTCACTCTAGTATCCAAATGTCTCCTTATGAATCCCTCTATATAAATAAGTGCATAAGTCTAACTTTCTATAATGAAGTTGGGGAAATAAAGATATTTGGACTTGATCTTGCTAATGAAATGGATGAAAATATCAGATCAATTAAACAACACATAAGAGTAGCTCAAAGTTGACAAGAATGTTATGCTGAAAATATAAGAAAAGACCTAGAGTTTGATGTGGGTGATAAGGTGTTTCTATGAATATCTCTATATAAGATAGTAATGAGATTAGAAACAAGGGAAAGATGAGGCCTAGGTATGTCAATCCTTTTAAAATTATGGAACGTGTGGGGAAGGTAGCTTACAAATTAAAACATCCACTGAATCCATATAAAGTTAATGACATGTTCCATATATCTCTACTGATAAAGTAAATTCCCAATCCTTTTCATGTACTGAGATCATAAGTCATACCGTAGGAGCATGATATTTCTTACAAAGAACAACCGATAGAGATTCTAGATCATAATAACAGTGCTCTACAAAACAAGAAAACTTTCTCGGTTAAAGTTTTATGAAGGAACCACCAATTTGAAGAAGCTACATGGGAACATGAGGATAAGATGAAGTATAAGTATCCTCATATATTTGTTTCCAATATATGAATTTCTAGGGTGAAATTCAGTTTAAGGGGATTAGAATGTAACACTCATATGTTTTTATGAAATATTTTCTTCAAATAATCTTTATTCTTTAGTAGCTTTATCTGCACGCAATCATGAGTTTAAATGAACTACAAGATTCCCTTGTTATATAATTACCATTATATCCTAGCTGTTTTATTAGCGATAATAATTATAACTAACTTATGAAAATGCATTGTGAATTCTTTGGCTATCAATTATTTATGAAAATATAAATCAATTAAATATTTTTATTTTTTATTGAACTACTTTTGGTAATAAAATTAATGAGATATATATGTTTTATATACTTAATAAAATGTTATTTATATTCATCCAATAGATATTTTAGTCATATGGTATGAATAAAATCCTATTAGATATATAAAAACTTATTTTTTAAAAGGTTAATTTTACCCCTTTGAATGGAGAACCCCTTTTAATATAAGATTTTGAAACATTAATAATTTTAATATGACAATGTAAACTTGTTCTTTGTATGAATGATATAGAAATTTACTTGGGATTAATTTTTATATTTTTCTGATAACCTGAATGTTTTGATGAATAGTAAAAATATGCTAAATTTTAATTGAAAATAACTTCTTTTCATTGAAATAATTTATATGGTTAAATTATATTATTTAATTATTTCAAAGTATAAATATAATATATTTTTACTATTTAATATAATTTAGTTCATTGTAATTAATTTTACTTTGAATTCAGATGTAAAAACATATCAATCTTTTTCAATATTTTAACTTTTCAAACCGTTTTCTCATTTCAAAAACATGATTAATTTTAAATTAATCACTGAAAATTATGTGTTTTGAATTTTGAAAAATGGATTCCATATTTGGAATAATTATGTCCAAATTATTTAAATAATTTTTTTTTATTTTTGGGCAATATGAAGAGTAACTTCGGTAAATTTTATTAACACGATAAAAGGGTAAATCAGGTAATTATGGGTAAAAATAATATTATAAAATTACCATATATCTTATAATAAAATAATTGTATGATTATAATTATCCCTAAAACATACTTGGTTCCAAATGGTATCTATTGGAACCCAGTTGGATGATATTAGGATATTTAATTTACTTTATTTAATGAAAAGTAAAACATGTATCACTCAAACTTTAATAATTAAATTATTTTTAATATAAGGTTATATATAAGATAAACTCAATTATAAATACTAATTTTAAATATAAAATGATTTTATTTATCATGGAAATTTATTTTTAACTTTTAGGAAAAAAATAATTACAGTAAAGACTTATACGTTGATGATGTAAAAATTAATTAATTGATGAGAAATCAATAAAATAAATTTTATTAAAATATTAATAACCATCAAAAGGCCCAAACACTTGAACAAACCTTATTGGTAGCATATATATAGATCCTAATCATACTAGGGTCTACTTATTGACCATATTGAGGCTTATAGAAGAGATTATGACACTTATATTATTTTATTTATAGTGAAGATAAATTTTTCATGTTCTTGTTTTAAAAGAGTATAACATTTGTAATGTTGATTTTTTTGTGAAGATAATGTCAACTAAAGGTATTATTATGAAAAATAATGTATTTAAATTTATAATATTATTTTATTTATAATTTTTATTCGACAAGTAAGTATATTAAATAAATACACAAAATTGAAGTAGTAATTATTCAATTAACGAAGAGATCAAATAATTTTTATTAAAAATATTTTAATAAATATAATTTGGGATTATTATTGTGTAAAATGAATTTTATATATTACCTTGACCAATTAAAGATATAATAAAATATTTTTATCTAGGTTTAATTCTTATTTTGATATTTTTTAAAATCCATGAAACAAATAGTGTAGAAATTGACACTATTGATATTTTTTCAAAATAAGGTTTTCTTAAATTATTTATAAATCATAATTTTTTTAAAAAATATTAATTATTATATGGTTTAATAGATTATAAATTACTCAATTATGGTCTAATTTAATTCAAATATGTAAATATTCTACCCTTTTAATATTGAAATATTTGTTACCCTAGTTAAAAATTAAATAGAATAACTAAGTGTTAATTAAAATGATAATGCATAAATTGACATAAAAACATGGATAAAATTTCTTGGTTGATGATATTACAACACTATATCATATAAAATTTAAAATTGGGACATTTTAGAGGTTTTTATGTGGGGATATATTTTATAAAAAATTAATATTTAGAGGTTTCCAAAAGTGCCCCTCACCTCAATAATAAAAGGGCACTTCCTCCCTCAACTCTTTGCTTCATTTTGAGCCTTCAAGATCGACCATACCATACCAATTTACCTTATAAATTTTTATAGAAACATTATATAGGTCTATTTCTTCTTCAAAGATCAACTCTAGTGCTCTAAGTAGAGATTTAGAGGAGGCACGTCGAAGAAGAGGTAATATCATTTACCGGTTATTTCAAAATTATTTCTTCTTATACTTACGCCTCATGAGTTGCTTCATTAAAAAGAGATAAATAAAGTATTAATTATTTACTAATTGGTTATTATGATTATTAGAAAACCATATTATACCTTCTACCCATTCTATGAAAAATGAAATCACCACACGTGCGTATGTACGGCTTACCATCTCCACACCTAGGTGTAATCCATTTTTCACAACCACCTTACATGAATGTGTATAATGATGGAATTAATATATATATATATATATATTATTAATATAAAATGATATTTATTCTAATATTCTATACACCATCAACTTCAATACCATTGAACAATTATTTGAATGATATCGTCGCTCGTGCGTACGCACGACTTACCATCTCTACGCTGTGATTTGATTTGTTCAACATAATATTCATGAACACATGATTATATAAATGAATTTAATGAATAAATATGATATATATTATACTAATAAGATGATGTAGATGATATAACTATAACCTAAAAATAGGAATAATAACTTATCCAACAAAACATGCCTAAGAACATAAAGCAGTTCATACCCGAATAACAAGTAACAATGAAATGTTACTAAGAAATGGATGAAAATATGATCATAAATGTTATAATAAATATTATTATGATTATGGAATAAATCAGTAACATTTTTTAAATCATTATACAGGAGTTCCAGATACATTCAAATCATATCAGTCCTAAGGTAAGGGATAACTTTTCAAATCTCAATTTTATACGAGATTGTTTATTCATAAGTATTTTCTAGGGTATATTTATCATCCACATCAATATTTAATAAATATATATTTCAAAATATTAATCCTTCTATAAACTTTTAATTTCAATTTTACCTATTGGATAATTTTTACTAAATGATATGAATGTAATCTTTTATCTTTTCGGTATGAGGTACTTTCTGAATTTTCTTGAAAAAGTACAAGAAAAATGTTTTTTTAACTTGTACGGCTTGAATGGAATTTTTTACGATTTCATAATGACTCATTTTTTTGAATATTACCCTAAAATCTTTAAATTTTATTTTCACAATAAATTATTTCTTCGAAAATTTTGTGGCATTTTGATAAAGGAAAACATTTTTGATGAAGAAAGGGTATTTTCCTCAAGAATTAATTTCAACTGTTCTCTAAAAATTATTTTCCATATAATATGACACTCTTTAAATAAGTTTATATTTCTATCAATATTATTACTATGATTTTGTTTATTATGGTATGTTATTTAGGAAATCCATTTGTTTTATATCAATTATAATGTAATGATGTTTAAGAAACCCATTTTGTTTCATGGGTTATGCTATGATGAATGTTTTTAAATTTTTGTGGTATATATAAGAATGGTTTCATGATAAGAGTTTTGGGACCTATATCTTACTAAAATTAATTGGGTAAAGATTTATATGTAATGAGATAGGAATGACTGGAATGGAAAGTAAATCAAGTTTAGTAATACAGGGCTAGAATGAGGACTGAACTCGATTTCGTAATAGACTTTTTCTACTATAATGGTCTTGGAAATGAGCCTTGACAAATATGAAATTATTTTATATGATTATGTGTGTATGAAACGAAATTTCGTGTCTTATTTTATGACCGTTGGGATTACATTTCACTTTTAGGATTTATCCCATGACATAATATTTTGATCTTTTATATGCAGGATAAGGTTTTCAAATGTCATGTTCTTATGATTATGATATGATTGATATTTACATTGTTTAACCTTACTGATAATTTTATCTCTCCCTTTCATATTTTTCTTTTCCCCTTGTCGTGAAGAAAGGTATTATGTAAGATATGTCAAAAAGGAGTCTAGTTATGAAGAAATAAGCCGGAGACAATGTCGATGTTTTATGAACCAGTTGTTTATGTTTCCTAGTTTATAAAAAAAATAAACCTATAAGGTCCTAGTGTGGTCTTTGTTATGTTATGTAATAAATATTCATTAATTTTGAAGTAAAATATATATCTAATGTATGGGATGTTATAGTATCCTCACTCAGATACATCATTTTTTTGAGATGGCAACGCAGGGGGAGGTGGGGGAAAACACAAAACTTGGGGATCCCGGAGATACTGTGGTGAATGCTTTGGGGATAATTCCAAATGAGGATAATTGATTAGGATATTTTTCTAAATTTATTGGTCATAGGTAAATGTTCTCTTTTTCTAAAAAATCCTTTGGTGTTTTATGATCTTCCCCTTCTAGAGATATTGACCTAGGGAAGAACTTTGCAGACATAGTGAAGGTGGATTTTGGTCCAGCCTTCTCCTTTGATGTACCTCCACCTGGTTGGGTGATAAAGATGGGGAAGGTTTCTCATTTTTCATAAAATCAATGGGTGGTTGAATAATAGGTTAGCCTATGTTGTTACTCCATCATTACCCGTGTTTTGAATCACAAAGGTGAGAATCTCTGAAAATTCAATGATCTGACTAAAAGGATTATAGAGGTGTGGGGTTTTGATGATTGGAGTATGAATGTGATGGGAAAAGGGTTTTACCATGTTTTCTTCCCATCGTATGAGTGTAATATAAGGGCATAGAGCAAGGGAACCATCTCCCTGAAACCTGAGTTTTTGAACATTCATGATTGGGATCGTAATTTTGATCCCATGACTATCCGGAACATGCACGCTCAGATATGGATTCAGATTTGTGGGATGAACTGGTTCTATTGGAACCCAAGGATCTTATGGGATATTGCTTCAGTAGTTGGAAACCCCATTTGACTTTATCGGCAGACAATCATCCCAAGGTTTGGGCATTATGCTCGAGTATTGGTGGAAGTGGAAATGTCTATCACTATTTTGGAAGAGGTTGTTCTCAAAACACAGGATAATAGTATGAAAATGTCTATTGTCTATAAATGGAAGATGAAATTATGTTTTAGTTGTAGGTTTTTTGGTCACCAAATGGTTGAATGAAAAAGGAATAATGAATGTAGTGTGGGAAAAATTAAAGGCAATTATGATGCCACATGTAAGAGGAAGAGGGGCAAGGACCAACCTTCACATGATTCCTAGAATGAGAAAGATAGTAATCAGAGGGTGCTAGAGGGAATGACCATATCTGAACACTTATATCATTTATCTAAGGAGGGTTTTGTTTCTAGACAGACGCCTAAGCCTATGGACAGGATGACACCAGTGGAAGAGTACCGGTCTTCTCCCACTCAGGACCCAGATGTGGTGATTTCTAATGGTGTGGAATGGCCTTCATTGGAAGCTGTGGATTTGGAGAATTTAGTTAAGCCTAGTGATACTATCCCTATGGAGACTGAAGCACAGGTTGATCCAATCAAGATGGTGGTTTCCCCTTTACGTCGGGATGTTTCTATAGAGCAAGGAACACCTCAGTTAGTAGGGGTGGGATCACTATTGTCACTTTTGCATGATGGTGGAGGTGTGGATGGACATGTCACGATCTCTGATGCTACTATTCCAGGAGGAACTTTGTGTAGAAACTACCCTCTAAAGCTGCTCAAAAGAAGTCACAAGTGTGAAGTGACCCTTCTCCCCTTAAATACCAAAATAAATTTATACCATTGAGTGGTATTTTCTGGTCAGATGATGCTGAAGACTCTCAGCCTCTTGATCCTACTGATATTACTCTTGGAATTGCAGCAGTTTCTCTGGCAGCTGGGTCACATGAACAAGTGAATCTTCCTCATACAGGGTCTTTCACTTCTAACCAGGTCCTCCATTGTTATATTGGTGACACTGGTAGAGCTGGTATCACTACAAATAAGGTTGCTGAAAGTGATTCCAAGACTACAAGAAAGGGTCATAGAGGTGACAATAATCTGCAAGGGCTAGGAAAGAAGGGATGGGGGAAGAAGGGGAATGTCCATATGGCTATGGAATCAAAGGGTGGCCCCTAGACAAGGGGAAAGACCCATATTAAATTAATGTATTTTTCTAGAACTATCAAGGGATGAGAAACTCTCGGACAACGAAATCCCTTAGAAATTTTATTATGGCCCATAAGCCTCTT
The DNA here is from genome assembly GCA_963277665.1 of Viscum album. Taxonomy (NCBI): domain Eukaryota; kingdom Viridiplantae; phylum Streptophyta; class Magnoliopsida; order Santalales; family Viscaceae; genus Viscum; species Viscum album. The sequence goes on from OY728145.1 coordinate 954,947,217, forward strand.
CTTGTTGGTATTGCTGAAGCAAAATTGATTTTTGAAAATTGGAAAGGATTCAAATGGAATTCCATGGGGTATAAGTTTGTGTCACATGATTTGCATGAAGTTGAGATGGAAAATTTTTGGGTGTTTCTGCATGAATCCATTTGTATCAACTCCTTCTTGGACAAGTCTCAGAGCATTATTTTCTCTTGAATCATAGAGAATTATGATTTTTTAGTTTCTTTTTTATATGAATACAATTATTATATTTGGTGATCGGAATTATTGGAGGATCTAAAAGATAATTTTGGTTGGATGGATCAATAATGATTATCCATATTATATTTTAACATGGTTTTGAGGCCTAAGGAATAAACTGGTGGTAATTTTAATAGGATTTATACTTATGATTTCTCTATACGAATTGATCAGTGAAATCTTGTTCAAGTTCCAATTGTCATATCTGATTTTTCATGGTGTAGATAGACCTATAATGGGAGGAAGAAAGAAAACTAGATAGATGTTTTGTTCGTACGGTTGATCAAGATATTGCTCATGGGATCTCTGGATTCACACTCCCTAAACACCGCTCTGATCACAACCCTATTATTGTGGACATCAATTCACATTTTGGAAGGTTAGGACCTTTACCCTTTAGATTTAATAATGGGTGGATTGTGGATCCTGGATGTAGGGAAATGGTGCTCCAAGCTTGGAGTATTGAACCGATTGGGAGACCTCTTCAGAGGTTTGCTTAGAAATTGAAATATCTCAAGGAACATCTCAAGGAATGGAGAACGAAATAATTTTTTAAAAATGATTATGACATTAAGGCTGCTGAGGAGAAGATTTCTTCTATTTAGATCTGATGTCATCACCAGGATATCCCATCTTGGGAGGAGGTAATGGTCTACCATAAGTTGGTTGAATTATTAATGATTTAGGGAGGTTGGTTTTAAATCAACTTAATGTTAGATGGTTAAAATATGGAGATAGTAATTCTATGTTTCTCAATAGATTGCATAAAGAGAGAAGAGCACAATAAAGGGATAAAGTGATCAACATTAATAGTCAACTCTGTACTTCTAAAAATGAGATTTTATTGGTTTTTGTAGAGATTTTTAAGGGATTGTATTAGGATGATGGGCATTCCAACACATATAGAATGGTTGGGAACATTACTCCATGCATTTAAAAGCATGATAATGAACCTCTGGTTACCCATCCTCTCCAAGTGGAAATTAGAACAGCTCTTCTATCCCTCAATCTGGAGAGTGATCCTGGTCCAGATGGATTTATTAATAATTTTTTGTGTCTTATTGGGATATTTTTTTGGGTTATCTTACCCAATCCATAAAGGATTTGTTTACTCACTCTTACTTACTGTATGATATGAACTCATGTTTCATTTCCCTATTACCCAAGAAAGGCAATGCCCTTGGTATAAAATATTTCAGGCCAGTGGCACTGGGTAATACTATTCATAAGATGATTAGTAAGATACTCATGAATAGAATGGGATGGATTGTTGGTGATATGATTACTACAACCCAAATTGGATTATTTCCTAGAAAGAATATTCAGGATTGTCTCTTTACCGCCTCAGAAAGTGTCAACCTCTTGAGAAGGGGGTGAAGGAAGGAAACTTTGAACTACAAATTGACATCTCAAAGGCATTTGATACACTCAAATGGATATTTATTTTGGATGTCATTAAAATATATGGATTTTCCAATGTGTTCATCAAGCTGATCAGTACCATTAATTTTTCATCAATTCTATCCATTATCATTGATGGTACACCCAGAGGATTTTCCCCTACACAAGAGGTGTGCGACAAGGTGACCTAATCTCTGGACTTTTAATTTCTACTGCTAAAGATTATATTAGTCGATGTATCAATGAACTTGCACACATTGGTATTTATAAGAAAATTACGGTGAGTAAGAATGTTTCTTCTCTATCTCATTTGTTATATGCTGAAAATATTGTATTGTTTGGTAAATCTTCAGGGAGATCTATTTATTCTATTAAGTCCCTATTTAAACATTTTGAAGAGGTGGAAGGTCAAGATATATGTTAGGATAATTATTTCTGTCACATACATGGAATATTTTAAAGGTATTTTTTTTATTTATTTACATTATTGTTCTTTTTGGGGGTTTTCAATGCATTTCTGAAGGAAATGGTGGGTTTCCATAATTTGGGTCAACTCGAGAGCCCATTTCCAGTTTTGACAATAAATTTTGTTTGTTTAATAACTCCCTCGTTTTTCAACATTTTTAACTCATTCAACTTCCAAAATGACCTTAATTTAACTATTAAAACCACCAATTAATTTTGGCCCCCTTAAAAATTCATTTTCATCTTGGATTTGGGTGATCAAGTTAGGTATTGGGCCAACCCGAAAGCCCATTTCCAGTTTTAAAATTGTTTTGTAATTATTTCATAAAATATTCAATTTTTATTCTTTTTCGGTGATTACACCTCTCACCTTCTCCCACTGTACCTGGCCGCACCCCCAGCTTCGTTTCCCCCTCTTTGGAGATCGCATCTGTCGCGAATTAGGGCCTAACTTTTCTGGTTTCTAAAAACGTCCAGTTTTCTCAAGTAAGTGACTATCCTTCTAGTTCTCTCCTTTTCCTTGAGATTTATCTTTTTTTTCTTGAATCCCCAAATTTCCAGAAGCTAGGGCTTCGTGCCTAGGGTTTCATTTTGGGTTTCATGGTTCAATCCTCTGGTTTTAGGTTTGATATCACTTCCTTGTGGCGCGGTGGTCGTGCGGTTGAAGTTCCGCACTAGGATTTGCGGTTCTTGAATCTTTTGGTAGGTGATTCCATTGTGTGTGCAATTTTTGGGAATTTTCTTGCTGTGTTGAGGGTGAATTAATGCTTATTGAATTTTAATGTTTCTGTAAAAATTGGTTTTAGTTGCATTTACAATGCAAATGAATTTTATGTTACAATTTTTGGTGAAATTGAGGGTTTTTCATGAAAGTCATTTATTGGTTCATTTTGGGATGAACTCTAATTACATAGTTGATTTTGTTGAACTGTATTAGGAATTAAAATAATGTTTTAAATATTTATTCTTTTTGTTTGTGGCTGAAAAAGTTTGTTTAAATTGTGTTTGAGAAGCAAATGGGCATTAAGTGCCATGTTGGTGTGAAAATGGTGGTTTTTAAGATATATAATTTCTTGGTTAACATTGGGCTGCCCCATAACTGAATTTTTGGTTTTATTAAATTGTGTTGAACTGAAATTTTGTTTTGATGACTTACAAGTGTTCACATACTGTGAAAAGTGGATATTTCAAAGAGTTTTGGGTGCAAAACAATGTGATGTTTTGAGAGGTTGTTTTATTGAAGATCAAAATATTTTATTGACTGTTTCAAATGATATAAAATGTGTGTAGCTACTGTACTATTTGTTTGTGACCAGTAGTGATACTTTACATGAAAAAGTATGTGTGTTGTTTGCTGAAATTGTTTGAGCACAAAAAGGGGAATCCCGGGTACTTAGGTGGGCGGATATGTACTAGTACGGCTAGTGGACCGGATGGGTTGTGTCCCTGTTTCACTGAGCAAATGGATAACGACAACACTAACTGAACTATGTGGATGTTATTTGGGGACCACTAGGTTATGGGTTTGTTCCCTACTAGTGGCTCGTGCACGGGAAAGGATTGTGACTTGGATACTTTACACCGAGGTACGAGGTACATAGGGCCCGAGACTATCTAGTTGCCTAGGGGTGTTCCCAATTTTTGTGCTCATTAGAATTGTAGTATTTACCCTTGTTGTGGGATCTTTTGGCAGTACTTTACAGTAGATCACATGTTTATTTAATGTTTTATCATTCTGAAATTCTTGGATTGAAAACTGTTTTCATTTGAAAGTTGCTTTTCTTGAAATTTTTAACATTGTTTCACCTTGTGTGTTAAAATTGCTAGTTTTGTTCCCATTGTATTGCATCCTCTTTGGAATCTTCTGGTGGTATCCTATTGGGCTTAGGCTCACACCCTACTTACACCACTTGGGTGTAAGTAGACCTGCTCATGCATGACTCAGGTAAAGGGAAGGCTAAGGGTGATGGCGGTTCGGGATGTTAGTCCCCATCGTTGGGGCGGAGTTGCGGGGACGGCTTGCGGGTGATGATCCCCTTGTCGTGTGGAGTCCATGGGGATGTCTTCATGTTGTCATTATTTGTATTTGGACCACTTGTAGTGTCTTTAAACATATGTATTCAGATCTGGTTTTGTTGAGAATGGTTTAGCATGGAAATTTCAGATTCTTATTATTGATTGTTTTATTTGTTTTATGCTTTCATACTCGGGTAAATCGTTCCCAAATCATATTGTTTTATACCCGGGCACTTGTGCCAGCCCGTGGGGATAGGGAATGCCCTTCGGGCCTTGTCATGGGCCGGGTTTGGTGCCATTAATGGTGGCGACCAGATCTGGTACGTGACAAAATGGTATCAGAGGAGGTTAATGTTTTTGGGTTTTATTGTTATTTTGACATGAGTCGGGATAGACAGGAGCTAGGACTGTCGGGGCTCGGGGTATTGGTTGTGAGTAGGGTGCCTGGCCCGCACCTCTCATGGCAGACCTTGAGTCACCAGAGGATGTTGGAATTTACTGATTTACTTCACTTCCAGGTGAGACGTGTGGGCTGCAGACCACATGTGGACATCAGGCAGATGTGGAGTAGTTGTTTCTTTTATTACAAGAATGTGTTTAGTTTGTTTATATTTGATGTATTTGATTACAATTTTCAGAATTGTGGGATTGAATATTTGTTTTGTGACTATTTCATTTTGTAGCAACATGCCTCCCCGGAAAGCTCACACGCACCCACAGGAGGAAGCTGGAGAGAGTTCTCCCACGCCGATTGATCAGAGGCTAGTCGAGGCCGTGGTCCGGGCTGTCCAGGCTCTAGGATATGGACCAGCTCCAGCTCCAGCTCCTGTTAGAGAGGATTATACTGGTCCTAGAAAGGACAAGGCCCAGGAGTTCCTGAAAAATAAGCCTCCAACCTTCCGAGGAAGCTCAGAACCCCAGGAAGCAGAAGAATGGCTCGAGAAGATCGAGCGTATGTTTGAGTTCCTGGAAACACCCGAGGAGCTCAGGGTGAAGTGTGCCTCCTTTCTGTTGGAGGGTCCCAGCCGTAAATGGTGGGAGTCAGTTCTTCAATCTGGGAAGAATGAGCAGATGCACTGGAGAGATTTCAAGGCTGTCTTCAATGAACAGTATTGCCCTGAGGTGTTGGCTTATGCCAGGTCTAGAGAGTTCATGGAACTTGTTCAGGGGAATCTATCTGTGATGGAGTATGCCAACCGTTTCGCTGAATTGGTTCGGTATGCTCCAGAAATTGTCTCTAATGAACAAGCGAAGGCCCAGAGGTTTGAGAAAGGCTTGCGACCAGAGATATACTCACAGGTGTTCTTGTTTAAGATGAGGACCTATGCTGAAGTTCTTGATCGGGCGTGCATGGTGGAGATTGATAGGAAAGGAAGGGCTTGTTTCTATGGTTCAGTATCAGCAGTGGGTAGTGGCAGCTCCTCAGAGAAGAAAAGGAAGCGGGAGGATCATGTGAAGAGAGGAGGGGGCAGTTCAGGCCACTCTTCCAGGCAGTTTTCTTCTGCGGCTTCTTATGCGAGATCGGTCGTGTGCCACCAATGTGGGAGGCCTGGGCATATCCGACCAGCATGTCCTCTTCCTCCAAAGCCTTGTTACCAGTGTGGAGGTATAGGGAATTTGCAGCGCTTCTGCGGTGTGGCACGTCCACTCCCAAGTGGGGCAGGGTCAGTGGCTTCAAAAGGAGTGCCAGCACAGTCCGAGCCGTCGAGGACTGGGGGATCTCGATTTGGTGGTCGTGGTGGTAGGGCTGGATCATCTTCTGGGCAGAACCAGTTCAGGGCACAACCACATACTAGCGGTCGTCCTCAGGCAGATACTGGACATCTCCATGCAGTGGATCAGTCACCAGCAGGATCAGAGGCGGGACCGTCGACAGTTCGAGGTACCGTTCTGATCGAATCTTCTATAGCTACTGCTCTTTTTGATACTGGTGCCTCTGTTTCATTAATTTCTGGACATTTTGTGGACATGCTGAATTTGCCAACTGAGTTGATGTCTTTTGCGATGGAGTTGGTGACACCATTGGGAAAGAAGAAGGAGCAGGGCCTGAGGTGCCCCTCGTGTGCACTTTCTGTGTCAGGGGTCGAGATGGAGTGGGACCTCTTGGTCTTAGATATGGACCTTTTTGATGTCATACTTGGGATGGATTGGCTAGTAAACTTCCAGGCACACATCGATTGCTACAGACGGCGTGTGAGTTTCACATCACCTGATGGGAGTCGTCAGGTTTTTCATGGAGAATGGGATCCACGATCAAGTCGCGCAGGGCCTCCACTCCCAGAGTTGGGAAGTGTTATCTTCCAGTTATCTTCTATTGTGCTAGAGGATGGTCTTTCCTCTGAAGGTGCACTACCTCATGTAGTGAATGAGTTTCCCGAGGTATTCCCTGATGATTTTTCTGGTTTTCCCCCAGAGCGGGATGTGGAGTTTTCGATTGATCTGGCGCCGGGAACACAGCCGATATCTCTTCCCTCCTATCGCATGGCCCCCACCGAGTTGAGGGAATTAAAGATACAGCTAGACGACTTAGAATCCAAAGGATTCATTCGCCCGAGCGTCTCTCCTTGGGCCGCTCCTGTGTTGTTTGCAAAAAAGGCTGATGGATCCCTCCGGTTGTGCATTGACTACCGGAAGCTGAATAAGGTAACAATTAAAAACAAATACCCTTTGCCCAGAATAGATGATTTGTTTGACCAGTTGAAGGGAGCAAAGTGGTTCTCAAAGATAGACCTGCGTTCAGGGTATCATCAACTCAGGGTGAAGGAGTCAGATATCCCAAAGACAGCCTTTCGGTGCAGGTACGGCCACTTTGAATATTTGGTCATGCCCTTCGGATTGACCAATGCTCCAGCAGTCTTTATGGCACTCATGGATAGGGTGTTTCATCAGTATCTCGATTCCTTTATTGTGGTGTTCGTGGATGATATTCTGATATACTCTAGCTCTGAGGAGGAACACGAACATCACTTGAGGATCGTTTTAGGTACATTACGGGATCACCGCCTCTATGCAAAGTTGTCAAAGTGCACCTTCTGGATCAGAGAGGTGAGATTTCTGGGGCATGTGATCTCAGAGCACGGAGTTTCAGTGGACCCTGAGAAAATTAGTGCGGTTATGTCATGGGAGCAGCCGAGGAATGTGTTCGAGATCAGGAGTTTCCTTGGTCTGGCTGGTTACTACAGGCGATTCGTTCGGGATTTCTCTCGGCTTGCATCACCAATGACTGCGCTCACCCGGAAAGGGGTGAAGTTTGTATGGGGTCCAGAATGTCAAGCATCATTCGAGGAGCTGAAGAGACGGTTGACTACCACCCCTGTGCTGATTTTGCCTGAGGCCGGGAAGGGTTATGTGGTTTATTGTGATGCTTCAGGTATGGGTCTTGGGTGCGTGCTTATGCAGGATGATCACGTGGTGGCTTATGGCTCTCGCCAACTCCGACCACATGAAAAGAACTACCCTACCCATGACTTGGAGTTGGCAGCGGTGATGCATGCTTTGAAGACATGGCGTCACTACCTCTTTGGAGAGAAGTTTGTGGTCTACTCTGATCACAAAAGCTTGGCTTATATCTTCTCGCAGAAGGACCTCAACTTGAGGCAACGTCGCTGGATCGAGTACTTGCAGGGGTTCGACTTTAACATTGTCTATACCCCAGGCAAGGGTAATGTGGTGGCCGACGCTTTGAGCAGAAGAGTTCCAGTTCAGGCTTTGAGGAAGTCTAGTGATGAGTGGACATTAATGGGGCTCTTTTCTCAAATGCATGTGGAGGCTAGGGAACACAGTGGATGGGCATTCTTGGCAAGTGTCCAGTTGACTCCTTCTCTATTAGAGTTGATTCAGCAGGAACAGCCCAGTGATGATCTTTGTCAGCGGTCTAAGAAGTTCCTTCATGGTGGGGAGACATCCTCTGATTGGTCGTCATCTCCCGAGGGCATCTTGTGCTTCAAGGGCCGTTCAGTAGTGCCATTATCTCTACGGAATGTGGTGATGCAAGATAGCCACTAGTCTCAGTGGGCTGTCCATCCGGGTGCCACCAAGATGTATTATGATGTTCGTCGGCAGTTTTGGTGGCCTGGTATGAGACGGGACATAGCAGACTTTGTTTCGAAATGCTACACATGTCAGCAGGTGAAAGCAGAGCACCAAAGGCCATCCGGTTTGCTCCAACCACTACCCATTCCTACCTGGAAGTGGGAAGAGGTTTCCATGGACTTCATTGTTGGCTTACCTCGTACACCTTGGGGTAAGAATGCTATTTGGGTGGTGATTGATCGTCTGACCAAATCAGCCCACTTCATTCCGATTAAAGATACAACTAAAGTAGATGAGTTGGGCCATTTGTATCTTCAGGAGGTGGTGAGACTCCATGGTGTACCATCAGCTATTGTCTCGGATAGAGACCCCCGCTTCACTTCTCGATTTTGGGGAGGCCTTCAGAAGGCCTTGGGCTCTCAGATTAAGATGAGCACGTCGTACCACCCTCAGACGGATGGTCAGACAGAGCGGGCGAATCAGATTTTGGAGGACATGCTTCGTGCATGTGTCTTGGACTTTGGAGGTTCTTGGGATAGCCATTTGGGATTGGTTGAGTTTGCTTATAATAATAGTTACCAATCCTCAATTCGAATGGCCCCTTTTGAGGCGCTCTATGGTCAGCCATGTCGGTCCCCCCTATGTTGGGCTGAGGTAGGAGAGACTTCACTATTGGGGCCGAGCCTTGTGCAGGAGACTTCTGAGAAGGTCAAATTGATCAGGAAGCGCTTATTGACAGCTCAGAGTCGTCATAAATCTTATGCTGATCGGAGGCGTCGAGACCTAGAGTTTACTGTGGGTGATAGGGTATTCTTAAAAGTGGCCCCTCGTTTGGGCCATCGTCGATTGGGGAAGCAAGTTAAGTTAATGCCACGGTATGTCGGGCCCTTTGAGATCACCGAGCGTATTGGAAAGGTGGCATACAGGTTGGCCATACCTTCTCAGCTGACGTCCATCCATGATGTCTTCCACGTCTCTCAATTGAAGAAATACAACCCGGATCCGTCCCATGTGTTGAATTGGGAAGAATTGGAGATAGAGCCTGACTTGTCTGTTGTTGAGAGGCCAGTAAAAATTGTGGACTCCCAAGAGAAGATACTTCGAGGGAAGTCTATTCCATTAGTTCGGGTTCTATGGCGGCATGGGAATGATACACATGATACTTGGGAGCGAAAGTCATGGGTCGAGGAAGAGTACCCATTCTTGTTTACCAACCAAGAATCCTGTTGACTTTCCGGGGCGGAAAGTCCTTCATGGTGGGGAGAATTGTCACATACATGGCATATTTTAAAGGTATTTTTTTTATTTATTTACATTATTGTTCTTTTTGGGGGTTTTCAATGCATTTCTGAAGGAAATGGTGGGTTTCCATAATTTGGGTCAACTCGAGAGCCCATTTCCAGTTTTGACAATAAATTTTGTTTGTTTAATAACTCCCTCGTTTTTCAACATTTTTAACTCATTCAACTTCCAAAATGACCTTAATTTAACTATTAAAACCACAAATGAATTTTGGCCCCCTTAAAAATTCATTTTCATCTTGGATTTGGGTGATCGAGTTAGGTATTGGGCCAACCCGAAAGCCCATTTCCAGTTTTAAAATTGTTTTGTAATTATTTCATAAAATATTCAATTTTTATTCTTTTTCGGTGATTCCACCTCTCACCTTCTCCCACTGTACCTGGCCACACCCCCAGCTTCGTTTCCCCCTCTTTGGAGATCGCATCTGTCGCGAATTAGGGCCTAACTTCTCTGGTTTCTAAAAACGTCCAGTTTTCTCAAGTGACTATCCTTCTAGTTCTCTCCTTTTCCTTGAGATTTATCTTTTTTTTCTTGAATCACCAAATTTCCAGAAGCTAGGGCTTCGTGCCTAGGGTTTCATTTTGGGTTTCATGGTTCAATCCTCTGGTTTTAGGTTTGATATCACTTCCTTGTGGCGCGGTGGTCGTGCGGTTGAAGTTCCGCACTAGGATTTGCGGTTCTTGAATCTTTTGGTAGGTGATTCCATTGTGTGTGCAATTTTTGGGAATTTGCTTGATGTGTTGAGGGTGAATTAATGCTTATTGAATTTTAATGTTTCTGTAAAAATTGGTTTTAGTTGCATTTACAATGCAAATGAATTTTATGTTACAATTTTTGGTGAAATTGAGGGTTTTTCATGAAAGTCTTTTATTGGTTCATTTTGGGATGAACTCTAATTACATAGTTGATTTTGTTGAACTGTATTAGGAATTAAAATAATGTTTTAAATATTTATTCTTTTTGTTTGTGGCTGAAAAAGTTTGTTTAAATTGTGTTTGAGAAGCAAATGGGCATTAAGTGCCATGTTGGTGTGAAAATGGTGGTTTTTAAGATATATAATTTCTTGGTTAACATTGGGCTGCCCCATAACTGAATTTTTGGTTTTATTAAATTGTGTTGAACTGAAATTTTGTTTTGATGACTTACAAGTGTTCACATACTGTGAAAAGTGGATATTTCAAAGAGTTTTGGGTGCAAAACAATGTGATGTTTTGAGAGGTTGTTTTATTGAAGATCAAAATATTTTATTGACTGTTTCAAATGATATAAAATGTGTGTAGCTACTGTACTATTTGTTTGTGACCAGTAGTGATACTTTACATGAAAAAGTATGTGTGTTGTTTGCTGAAATTGTTTGAGCACAAAAAGGGGAATCCCGGGTACTTAGGTGGGCGGATATGTACTAGTACGGCTAGTGGACCAGATGGGTTGTGTCCCTGTTTCACTGAGCAAATGGATAACGACAACACTAACTGAACTGTGTGGATGTTATTTGGGGACCACTAGGTTATGGGTTTGTTCCCTACTAGTGGCTCGTGCACGGGAAAGGATTGTGACTTGGATACTTTACACCGAGGTACGAGGTACATAGGGCCCGAGACTATCTAGTTGCCTAGGGGTGTTCCCAATTTTTGTGCTCATTAGAATTGTAGTATTTACCCTTGTTGTGGGATCTTTTGGAAGTACTTTACAGTAGATCACATGTTTATTTAATGTTTTATAATTCTGAAATTCTTGGATTGAAAACTGTTTTCATTTGAAAGTTGCTTTTCTTGAAATTTTTAACATTGTTTCACCTTGTGTGTTAAAATTGCTAGTTTTGTTCCCATTGTATTGCATCCTCTTTGGAATCTTCTGGTGGTATCCTATTGGGATTAGGCTCACACCCTACTTACACCACTTGGGTGTAAGTAGACCTTCTCATGCATGACTCAGGTAAAGGGAAGGCTAAGGGTGATGGCGGTTCGGGATGTTAGTCCCCATCGTTGGGGCGGAGTTGCGGGGACGGCTTGCGGGTGATGATCCCCTTGTTGTGTGGAGTCCATGGGGATGTCTTCATGTTGTCATTATTTGTATTTGGACCACTTGTAGTGTCTTTAAACATATGTATTCAGATCTGGTTTTGTTGAGAATGGTTTAGCATGGAAATTTCAGATTCTTATTATTGATTGTTTTATTTGTTTTATGCTTTCATACTCGGGTAAATCGTTCCCAAATCATATTGTTTTATACCCGGGCACTTGTGCCAGCCCGTGGGGATAGGGAATGCCCTTCGGGCCTTGTCATGGGCCGGGTTTGGTGCCATTAATGGTGGCGACCAGATCTGGTACGTGACAATTTCATTGTTTTTGGCAATGGAGTTCGGACTGGGAAATAGAATAGGATAATTAGATTCCATGGGGTGAAAAAGGGATCTTTTCCCTTTCCATATCTTGGTGTTCCCTTATTTTGGGAAAAGGTGAAGAGGTAATATTTGGAGGGAATATATTCTGGTATTGTGAATCAACTTTCTAATTAGAAAGGGAAAAAAATGTCCCTGGCTGGGAGGTTGTGCCTTGTTAATTCTGTGATAACATCTATGATTTTTTCCTTTTATATTTATCAATGGCCTAGGGGTCTCCTCAAGGAGATTCAAATCATGGTATAGAACATTATTTTGACATGGTCAATCCATGAATGCAAGATTATCACTGTTTCCTAAAAATAATCTATCAAGCCAGTTGAAATTGGGGTCTTGGTGTCATGGAACTTAGGGATTTTAATGATGGTCTTATTGGGAATTTTATATGGGGTTTTATTTCTAAGGATAGTTATGGAAGGTTTTTAATTAATTGATTTAAAGGAAGGTTACTTAATGGATACAAATTCTATCTTGCATCATCTATCTAGGCATCTTTCATGTATTATTTCATGTGAATCACAAATGATAAAAAGTATGAAATGTCTAGGATTCTCCATATATTATTTTAAAAAATTATATGGAATTATTTCAAGACCAAAACCTTTGGACGACATGTGATTTTGAGGCCCGAAGTGCCCGAAATAAATGTTTGAAATAAATTAAAATTTTAAACAACGCGCATGAGTGATTTTACTGTAAAAGATTAATGTCTTTTAAAGGGGTGCCTAGATCAAAAATATGAGTGAACCATTGCATTCAGAGCAGCGAATTTACCTTAGGTGAGGCCTAACATCGATCGGCGTGGGTCAGCTGCGAGAGTTAGTTTTTGGACGTTTAATGAAAATAAAATAAAATAAAAATTTATATTATTTAAAAGTTTCCTTTTTGCATAGTGACCTAATTCCTACCTTTTTAAATACCTGCTTATGGCAGGTTCATAGGGTTAGACTCATAACTCTGTAAATTGAGAGAGAGGATCTTGGAGTATTGGAGGAGAACCCGTTTGCAGATGACGAAGACACATCTCGGATCCGATAAACCTCGCCAACAAATGCAACGTGGTGATCATTATTCAACCGGATCGAGGTAGGGGTTGTTATTTCGATTCTTCTTTACCCATTTTTTGATTTAACTATGAACTCAGATCAACCACGAACATGTTGATCCACTGATCGTGCGTTCTTGCGGGAGGGTGTTATTTTCCGTTTCTTTCGGGGTTTGATTCGAGAATTTTAATTGTGATAATTGTTGTATTATAATTTTGATTTTCCTTGTCTAATCCTTATAACAGGACCAGATCAATGTCATGACGAACGACGGTGGAAGTTCGTTCCTACTTTTGGTTTGTTGAATTTTTTTCTTCCTCTTTTCTTAGCGTTCTTCATGTTCTTTGTGGGGTTACAAACAACGGATTGTTGCACATCCATTTTGTGAGGCAACGATCCCAAATTGGAGATCCGTCATCGTGGAGACCTACCATAGGTTTGATGGTGATGACGGAAGATGAATCGTCACGGTTCAAGAATTGTCATTCTTCGACTGTTCTCCAAGAAAATGATCAAAACACATTTTTGGGGATGATCAGAGGCCCGAAACTAACAGAATCGACTTCATGATGTCAGGGTGACTTCAGATCTAGAGTTTTGTTGTGATCAGAAGACCAGATATAAGACTGGAAGAGAGACTGGGGTGCGGCAGTGATGGGTGTTGTTGCTGAAATTTTCAGAAGAACACAGAGTGTATCCCCAAAGAACACATCGTGTGGTACCATCTCAGAAGTGTCTAAGTCTTTTCAAGGCACGAAGCGATGAAACCGAGTATCCCAAAAGAACATGGCATGTGGGTCCTTACATGGGACTCAGTGTGTATCTCAAGCGATACACAAACACAGGATAGAGTACATGACCATGTAATCCACCACACAGCCAGACAAGGTTGGCTACATGGGTTACCCCATGTACCAGTTACATGGGATGGTGTACATGGGATAAAGCCATGTACGGTCACATTACCATGTACATAGAGCTGACCCCAGCTACTCAGACACTGTGTGTGATCTGTACTACACGCCATGTACTGACTTTCCTACACAACCTGCCTTGCGACAATAGCTGTAGTACACGGGCAGTACCCAGGGTCAGAAGACACGGTGTGTGACACTTATACATGCCATGTACGTTTCAGTACATTTCTTTATCTTCTTGTCCACCGTATCTTGGAAATGTTTCATTTGGGTTAGTGCCCCTTTTTCTTGTTCCCCTGAAGGTCATGTATCATTTCCTACTATAAGAGTATGATCCCTTCAGTAGTACTTTCCGAGATAGAGTCAGGTATCCCTCTGAGAGGCCCAAAGTGAGATCCTCTATCCATTATTGAACCTAGGTGGAGTTAGGTATCGATGTGACTACTTCCATTGGGAGCCGATCCTCAACCTTTCAAGTGAATTCTGGATGAGTCGCAATATCTTCCAAGGCCCTGGCAGTGATCCTCATCTGTGTATCATGATCCTTTCCCCACTCATGAGTGTGTTCTCCCAGAATGAGTGCATCTATCTATCGTGACCTTTCCTGATAGATAATACTTCTTGGACAGACGTCATCAGAGCTATTTGACTTTTGGAGTGAGTTCTCCCAAGCGAGTGCTTATTGGAACCTTCGAACTAAATCACTAGTGGAGGTATACTATTGCTTGACTTGTCCCTAGACTATGGGTTTGGGATTTGAGTATATCTGGATTGTGTTCTCCTATTATATGCTCAGTATACATACACTATGTAGAGTTGAATGTGTATTTCCTTTGTGTATTGCTTTGTGATTTTTAGGGTCCTCTACTAAGTATTGTTATACCCACCCCACATGGGCTTTTCCTGCACGTGTCGTGTCTTGTGCAGATGAGCGGCCTTTTGACAGAGTACAGGGTGGACCGGGACATGACCGAGATTTATGAGTTCCCTACATGCCGAGGTGTTCCTACAGCTATGAGAAGCAGTCCCAATACCTCTTTGTCTTTACAGGTGGACTTTATAGTTTTCAGACTCTTGTTTTTGGTGGGGTTGTATTCTGGCCCAGTTTACTTTCAGCACTTGACTTTTCTTCATACTTTGTTTGTTGGGTTTAGTTGTATGCATGTTTTTTTGTTTCGTAGTGTTTTTTTACATTTCAGAATTGTGGGCTTGGAGATGTGTCTGTGTGTGTACATGTACTTAGGCAATGCCTTCCATGTTAGTAATATGCCTAGTCGGTGCTAGTCACCATCCCCTGGCCTATTGGAGGTGATCTTGGGGAGTCACGACGTGGGCCTCACTAGGACAGGTTGTGACAAAGTGGTATCAGAGGTGGTCAGTTCTACCTTAAAACCAAGAGTCTATGTGGTTGGTATGGGGCAACCATGTTAAGTGTTTTGAGCTCATATTTCAAGCCAGAGACTCCAATGTTGGTGTGGGAGGCCGACTTATCCATACACCAGGACTCTGATAACCAGATTTTCGACTCGATACATGAAAAAACTAGTTGCGGGGACATAAATAATGGTAGATGTATAATATAGGAATGGGTTGTGCTTTCCACGTCCTTTGTGTCAGCTATCCAGATATACTCGTTAACCATGGTACATGTTGTTTTCTTACAGGATGCCTCCACAACACATACCCACTTGGATTTAGCAGTGCCATCAAGAGGATGAACCAGTAAGTGATGAAGCTTCGATATAGGGACATGTTCCCCAGGCGTTGCCACCAGGTGGTGCACCTTCTATACCACCACTAGTGGAGCAGCACGTGGTACCTGAAGTACCGACTGACGAGGATCACCAGATGAGCGTGATCCATGAGTTCTAGAGATAGAGACCCCTTAGGTTCAGAGGTGAGACTGACCCTCAAGTGGCTGAGGATTGGCATGAGGCGGTGACCAGAGTTTTCCATCCAGTGAGGACACCAGTGAACCAGATGGTGTTCCTAGGAGCGATCCTTCCTCAAGGTTAGGTGGGGCGATGGTGGAGTTTGACCACACATACTAATGATGAGAATTCTCTTTCATGGATGGATTTTGAGAAAATCTTTAGGGAGGAGTTATCTCTGGTTATGCTGAGAGAAGTACGCATCTAGGAGATTCTTCAGCTCGAGCATGGTAGTTTGATGGTAGCTGAATATTCATCGAGGTTCAACAACTTCTCCAGGTACTCGATGGATATGGTCAGGGATCAGTAATTTAGAACACGGACCTTCGAGAAAGGTCTACTAAGGGACATCCGAACTAGGGTTGCGCCTCTATGCATTTTGACTTATCTGGAGTGCTCGAGAAAGCCTTACTGATTGAGAGATTCTTAGCGGAGCAGAGAAAGTCAATGATAGTCAACAGCAGGCAGACAAGCGTAGAGAATTCGACAGTAGGGAGACGACATCAGGCCCAGGGATCAGGACATAGGAGACATCATAGGAGGACCCAGGACAATAGATCAACAATCCAGGGCTCTCAGGCTGGATCCAGTCAGCCTAGGGAGAGGCGGTGCTACTCGTACGACAGTAGGGGACATGTCGCTAGAGATTGTCTGACCCATCGAGTAGCTGATAGGGAGGTGGTGGATGGACCATTGAGGTATAGGCAGAGAGTGGATCAGACAGACCCGTCAGGAGGTGAACGTGGAAGAGGAGTAGGGAGACCTATAGCTGGGGGAAGACACTTTGATCTACATCAACCACCACCCCTAGGAGGTCCGGACCAGGCTCCGAGAGCTGGGGGACAGGGGCGGGGACAACTGCATGCAGTTGAGGCATATGACATAAGGACTCCAGGGATGATCTGAGGTACAATATTTGTGTTCTCTGGCACAAATTTTGTACTTATAGCCACAGGTTCTAGTCATCCCTTCATCTCTACATGTCTTGTGTGAAATCTTGAGATTCTGGTAGAGCCATTAACTCGATCTTTATGATTGGAGACACCTACAGGAGGAGACTCGATGAGCACACACCTTTACAGATAGTTTGATCTTACACTTGATGGTGATAGTTTCGGATGGAACCTCTTGGTGGTAGCGTTGAGGCCTTACGAGGTAATTCTTGGTATGGATTGGTAATCTTCAGTCCATTACCATATTTACTGCTTTAGGCGAAGGGTGTGGTGTGTCCGTAGTGATGGGACATGGTTTTCTTTTGTTGAAGAAAATGAGACCCATGCATCACAGAATGAGCTCATGTATAGGAGGGTGCAACCGATCACTCATGAATTGGCTAGTATTTCCCTCAGATAAGTAGATGTTACAAGCTCCTAGTTCCCAGCAGTAATGGTGGAGTATGAGGACATCATTCCTAAAGAAGTTCCAAGACTACCTCCCCACCGGGAAATCGAATTATTTATCAACTTACACCCTGGGACGACACTAATTTCTTCATCAGCATGTCAAATGGATCCCACAGAGCTTTATGAGATGAGGGTGAAGTTGGAGGATTTGCAGAGTAAGGGTTTCGTAAGAACCTGTGTTTCACCCTGGGCGGACCCAGTCTTGTTTTCCAAGAAGAAAAAAGGGATTTTGAGGTTGTGTGTGGATTACTGGCACCTAAATCAGGTAACAGTGAAGAACAAGTATACACTACTGAGAATTGACGACCTCTTGGATCAGCTAAGAGGGGAAAACTGGTTCTCTAAGGTTGACCTTAGATCAGGTTACAACTAGTTACGAGTATGAGATAAGGATATATGAAAGACAACATTCATATGCTGCTACAACCACTATGAGTACTTGGTGATGCCTTTTGGCATAAAAAACACCTCTATAGTGTTCATGGGAATGATTAACCATATCTTCTAACAGTACTTAGACCGGTTCGTAGTGGTCTTCATTGACGACATACTTATGTACTTGGCCTCAGAGGAGGAGCACACGGGACCCCCACAAATGGTTCTAGACATACTATGGGATCACTATCTTTATGGGAAGCTCTCGAAGTGACACTTCTTGTTTCAGGAGTTCCACTTTCTAGTAAATATCATCTCGGTAGATGGTGTAGCTATGGACCTAGCCAAGGTGGAGGCAATGTTAGCATGGGAGCCACCTCCGAGCGTGACGGAGGTGCAGAGCTTCCTTGGGTTTGCAAGATATTACCTAAGATTCATTCCTGATTTCTCATGAATATAAACACTGATGATAGCCTTGACTAGGAAGGTACAACCCTTCATATGGACGAACAAGTGCTAGCATGCTTTTGAGCAGTTAAGACAGAGTTTGACGAGCACCCCAATCTTGAGATCACTGGAGGAGGGTGTCGAGTACATCGTTTTCTACGATGCATCAGGGACCAGGCATGGTTGTGTCCTGATGTAGATACGGTAAGTGATTTCTTATGGTTCGCGCCAGCTTAGTCAACATGAGTAGAACTATGCGACCCAATATCTCGAGTTGGCAGCGGTAGTCTTCGCGTTGAAGATGTGGAGACACTACCTTATGGTCGAGCGATTCATCGTGTACTCCGACCAGAAGATCCTCAAGTACATTTTCTCATAGAATGATCTAAATATAAGGTAGATTAATTGGCTTTATTTTCTCTAGGATTATGATTTCGAGATTATCTATACTCAGGGGAAGGGGAACAAGGTGGAAGATGCTCTTAGTAGAAGGTCTAGCTCGCAGCTGTTGAGTGAGATGATATAGTAGTTAGCTACGTTGCAGTTATCCTTCATGGACAGTGAGGATGAAACTTACCTTAAGTCGATGGTTGTCACCCCTCAAATCTTACAACAATTTATAGAGGAACATCTTGGGGATGTCGACTGTGAGGTTTTATGTGCTCATTTATCCACAGGACATGCTCCTGATGGATATTCGCAAGGTGGGAAGTACGTACTTCTTTTGAGGGGATGCACTATTGTACCGGCGGTGTTGTGGGAAGAGGTCCCGAGGGAGTTTCATACATCCCCTTTGGTGGTAAATCCTGGAGTGGTGACGATGTACCAGGATCTCCAACGACAGTTCTGGTGGTCAGGCATGAAGAAGGCAGTAAGAGAGTTCATTTCTCGATGCCTTACATGCCATCAGGTGAAGGCTGAGCACCAGGTTTAAGTGGGATTGGCTCACCCCTGGATGTTCCGAAGTGGAAGTGGGATGAAATATCAATGGACTTTGTGATGTGATTACCACATATGTACAAGGGTCATGATTACATCTAGGTGATTGTTGACTGGCTCACCAAGTCGGCTCACATCCAACCTATCAAGGAGCAGAGTTCCGTCGAGATTTTGGGACGCCTGTACATGTAGGAGATAGTTCAGCTTCATGGAGTCCCTACGAAAATAGTCTTAGATAGAGACTACTTCTCCACATCCCAGTTGTGTAAGGGATTGCTGAAGGCTTTTGGGACTCAGCTACACTTGAGCACAAAATTCCATCCCCAGACCGATGGTCAGATGGAGTGGAACATCCAGGTTCTGGAGGATATATTGCAGGCCTGTATCTTAGAATTTGGTCACAGTTGAGTGGACCACCTACCACTAGTGGAGTTTGCGTAAAATATAAGCTACCACTCTACCATTAGTATGGCACCTTTCGAGGCTTTATATGGGAGACCCTTCCTGTCACCGCTTTGCTGGACCGACCCCGGAGAGTCAGCACTCATGGGTCCAGAGTTGGTACGATCTACCACCAAGAAGATGTAGATCATCCGGGAGCAGATGAAGACTGCACAGAGCTAGCATAAGTCTTATGTTGATAGGCGACAGAGACCTCTGGAGTTCGAGGAGGGAGACCACATCTTTGTTTGGGTCTCACCTCGATGGGGGTTATAGTGATTTTTCCAAGGAAACAATGTATCTTGGAGGTTCATTGAACCTTTCCAGATACTGTGTAGAGTTGGTGGGGTGGCATACCGCCTAGCTATACTGCCATAGTTTCATCGGGTACATTATTTCTTCCATGTGTCACAGTTGAGGAGGTACGTGCATTACCCATTGCACATCATCGACTGGGGTGATATGGACATCAAGGATAGAGTGACCTTTGTTGAGTACCCGGTGGAGATCGGAGATTGGCAGAAGAGTATCCTTCATGGGTGATCAATTACCTTGGTACACCTTCGGTGGAAACAAAGGAATCTTTAGGAGAGCACGTGGGAGCGGGGGACTCAGATCCGTGCCCAGTACCCACATCTTTTTGAGTAGGCTTTGTTTTGGATTATTTGGGACGCAAAGCCCCATGGTGGGGAGAATTTAATGTCTCAGATTTTCTGTGTATTAATTTTAAATATTATATGTAATTATTTCCAGATCATACCTTTCGACGACGTGTGATTCCAAGGCACAGAGTGCCTAGAAGAAATGTTTGAAATAAATTAAAATTTTAAAGAGTGTGCATGAGCGATTTTCCTGTAAAATTGGAATATATTTTAAACCAGTGCCCAACTTAGAATTCGGAGGGCACCTTTGCATTCTGATTAGTGAATTTACCTTAAGAGAGGAATAAAATCGATCGGCACGAGTCATCTGCGAGTGTTAGTTTTTGGACATTTAATGAAAATAAAATAAAATAATAATTTATTTCATTTAAAAGTTTCCTTTTTGCACAGTGACCTAATTAATCCCTTTTTAAATACCTACTTATGGCTTGTTTTCAGGGTTAAACTCATAACCCTATGAATTGAGAGATAGGATCTTGGAACTTTGGAGGAGAACCTGTTGGTGGACAACGACAACACATCTCTGATCCGATGAACCACTCCAACGAACGTGATGCATCGATTTTTATTCAACCAGACCGTGGGAAGGGTTGTTATTTCGATTCTTCTTTCCCCATTTTTCGATTTAACTATGAATTTAGATCAAACATGAACATGTTGATCCACATATTGTTCATTCTTGCGGGAGGGTGTTATTTTCTGTTTTTTTCGGGGTTTGATTCGGGAATTTTAATTGTGATAATTGTTGGATTATCATTTTGATTCGCCTTGTTTAATACTTCTAATGGGATCAGGTCAAAATCATGATGAACTATGGTGGAGGTTCATCCCAACTTTTGGTATATTAAAATTTTTTCTTCTTCTTTTCTCGAAATTCTTTGCATTCTTTGGGGGGCGACAAACAACGGTTTGCTGCGTATCCGTTTTGCAACACAATGATCCCAAATTGGAGATCTGACATCTTGGAGACCTTGAGGAGGTGCGACAGTGATGAAAGTGGACAAATAAACATGGTTCAGGAATTATAGTTCTTCGACCGTTCTTCGCGCGAATGATGAAAACACATTTTTGGGGCCAATCGGAGGTCTGAAACTAATGAAATCGACTTTGTGATGTTGGGGGGACCTCAGATATGGAGTTTCATTATGATTGGATGATCGGATCTAATACTGGAAGAGAGAATAGGTTGTGGCAGTGACAAGCATCTTTTATGGAATTTTTTGAAGAACACGCTGTGTATCCCTGAAGAACACGTCTTATGGTTCCGGCTCAGCGGCGACTAGGGTTTCGCAAGGCACGAAGTGATGACACAATGTTTCCCTGAAGAACATGGTGTATGCGTCCTTATGCAGGAATCAGTGTGTATATTGGGTGATACACAGACATGGGATGGAATACACAACCGTGTACTTCACCACATGACTAGACCAGGCTGGCTACATGGGTTACCCTGTGAACCGATTACACAGGATGGTGCACATAGGATAAAGTCATGGATGAGCACACGACTGTGTACATGGAGCCAGCCCCATCTACTCAGACACGATGTGTGATCTGTACTACATGCTGTGTACTGACTTTCCTACATGACCAGCCTTGAGACATAGGCCGAAGTACACAGGAAGTACCTAGGGTCATAAGAAACGGCGTGTGACACTTCTACACGCCGTGTACTTTTCAGTACATGGATTGATCTTCTGGTCCACCATATCTTGGACATGTTTCGTTTGGGTTAGGTCCCCTTTTTCTCGTTCCCATAAAGGTCATGTATCATTTCCTACTATAGGAGTTTGATCCATTCTATAGTACTTTATGAGATAGAGTCAGGTATCCCTCCAAGAGGCCTATAGAGAGATCCTCTATCCATTCTTGACCCTAGGTAGAGTCAGGTATCAATGTTACTACTTCCACAGGGAACTGATCCCTTACCTAGAAGGTGAATTATGGATGAGTCACAGTATCTTCCAAGTCCCTAACAGTGATCCTCATCTGTGTATCATGATCTTTTCCCAACTCAAGAGTGTGTTATACCAAAATGAGTGCATCTATCTATCATGACCTTTCCCGATGGACAATACTTCTTGGACGGACGTTATCATAACTATAGACTCATGGAGTGTGTTCTCCTAGGTGAGTGCTTCGTGGAACCTTGAAACTAAATCCCTAGTGGGGGTATGCTATTGCGTGACTTTTCCCTAGACTACTGGTTTGAGATTTGAGTATATTTGGATTGTGTTATCCTATTATATAATTAGTAGACATATACTGTGTAGAGTTGGCTATTTCATTCCTTTTTTTATTGTTTTTTGGTTTTTGGGGTCCTCTAATGAGTATTTTTATACTCACCCCTGCACGGGTTTTTCCCGCACATGTCATGTCTTGTGTAGATGAGAAGCCTTTTGATAGAGTCCAGGGCGGACCAGGACAAGACCAAGCTTTATGTGTTCCCTAAATAACAAGGTGTTCCTATGGATATGAGCAGTATCCCCAGTACCTCTTTGTGTTCATAGGTTGGACTTTGTAGTTTTCAGACTCTTATTTTTGGTGGGCTTGTATTCTGGCCGAGTTTACTTTTAGTACTTTACTTTCCATCATACTCTGTAGGTTGGGTTTAGTTTTATGCATGCATTTTTTTCCCTAGTGTTTTTTACATTTCAGCATTGTGGACTTGGAGATGTGTGTGTGTGTTTAGGTACATAGGAAATTCCTCCCATGTTAGTAATATACCTACTCGGTGCTAGTGACCATCCCCTGACCTATTGAAGGTAGGCTTGGAGACTCATGGTGCGGGCCCTAGTGGGACAGGTCATGACAAAGTGGCTAGTTTGTAGGAACTATCTTCTTAAATGTTGGAGCACAACATGGCTTGAGCGGCCTCTTCAGGATAGCATGTATGTTCCCTTTGGTGCAATACATTTTTCCAATGCTGATTTTTTATCTCACATACATCTGTTTGACAGCATGGCCCCTCTCAAGTGGAGCTAGAAATTCAATCCTATAATTTCATGGACTGTGAAACACTGATATGGATGAATAATAGGAATGGTTAGTTTAATATTATTTATTACTATTAGCTAGTTTTTGGGGGTTCCTATCATTCACCTGTTAATCTTTTTCACTATATGGCTTTCTTCATTCGGCCCTCTCGATTTTCACTAATCTGGTAAATCTCAAAAAATCGTGTACCAACTCATGATCATCTCAAGAGATCTGTTTTTCATTTTGCATCAGCATGTTACTTATGCTTGTGTGCAGAGGACAATTTCCAACACCT
This sequence comes from Viscum album, assembly GCA_963277665.1. Taxonomy (NCBI): domain Eukaryota; kingdom Viridiplantae; phylum Streptophyta; class Magnoliopsida; order Santalales; family Viscaceae; genus Viscum; species Viscum album. The sequence continues at coordinate 954,970,503 of OY728145.1, forward strand.
GTTTGTGGATTGTGCTTATGATTAATCGTTGTGGGTTATGTGGGGTCTTGTTTGAGCTAGACTTGAATCAAAATATGCTACTTCTTGACCTACTGACAGGGCTTTCCTGTGTTAGTTATAGAGACTAGGTCTACATCCTTCTACTTTTGTCTACTATGGCTGTGATTGCAACCATATGGACTGCTCGAAATTCTGCCCTCTTTGACAATAGGAAGGTCCCTATCTAGTGTGGAATTATAGTGATTCAACAAGAGGTTTATGTTGCTTAGAAGGTTAAATCTGGCACGATGCACAACAACGTCTCTGACATGAAGACTCTTTGGATACTTGGTGTTTCTAGGCATCCACGAAAGCCTCAAATTCTTATGTACATTCTATGGATAGCCTCGATCAGTTCATGGATCAAAGTCAACATGGATGGAACTACTTCTAGTGCACTAGAACCATCAAGGTGTGGGGGTGTTTTCCGCACTTTTCATGGTTTTGTGAAAGGATGTTTTTATCATTTTATTGGGATTAGAGTTGATTTAGAAGGCGAGTTACATGAAATAATTCATGCAATCCGGTATGATGTCAATCATAACTGGAATATTCTATGGATTGAATCAGATTATCAACTTTCGGTCTAAGATTTGGAAACAAGAATGAGCAATGTTCCTTGGAGATTGCTCCATGAATGGGTTGATTGTCTCAATCAGGTAACTCATTTAAACTTTATTGTCTCACATGATTATAGGGAGGCCAATCAGGTGGCAGATGTTTTGTCGAAGAAAGGAGTAATGGTAATGGATACGATGTGGTCTACTACGGCCCCTGACTACTTCTCATCACTAGTTGAGGAAAACATGTGTGGTGTCATTTACTCTCAGTTTTGTAGTTACCCCATGTTTTTCTGACTCATCATTCTTTTTTCTTAATAAATTTTCTTAGGACCAGTTTTGACCGGCTCCTAGAATTTTGGTGTAGTATTATCACTCACATCCAGTCCAGAAAGTACAACCTCAAACCTCTAAGATAAATCTTAAACACTAGGTTTCGCTAAAACCCACATTATCCAACCAAAACCCATGAACTAGTACCAGCTACCTCATAGGACAACCAAAAAATGGAAGCCACCATAGTTATCAGAACCTCAACATAATAGGAAACCCTATAAGGGTCTCCTCTAACAAACCTTAGCTTAGGAAAGACACTCTATAAGGGGAGGGGGATCCTATAGAGAACCCAAACCTCGTTCCAATGCTACTCAAAGAAACCATGGTTAGACTCCTAGCTCAAAACCCATAGAACACTCACCCAGAAGTGAAACCTCAAGAAACACCTTCTCTAGAAGGGAATTACCCAAAATAGGAAACTCAGGCCTATACCAGACTCTATTAAACAACACCCAACCTGTCCCGACATCATGTGACTAGACCTAAACCTGAAGAAACCAAACTAATGATCCCTTCCATGAGTACACTCGATCATGTATCTTAGAAAATATCAAAATAATATCAAGAAAACCCACCTGGTAATCACAATAGAAGGTTTTCAACAAGATCACACCATGATGTGAGCCTCAAAAATCACAATACAATCCCCGTAAAGATTATAGAACCACAAACTAAAAGTAATCATCTCGAAGAACTCTATTAGCTCAAAAAAACATCCCATATGGACTCTAAACCTCAAAAATATTCTACCACTATGATCTATGATGAAAAAAATAATAATTCACTAGTCTCAATTCCAATTATGACATTGAGGACCAAAGAAACCCAAAACCAATTTTCTAGAAAATTACACATCGTGCACTTCTTTTTACATGGTGTGTACTCTCAAGGTTGCACCTAGCCATTAACTTCTACATGGATAGAGCATACATGGGGTATGTCTATGTACCAGTACATATCTAGGGAATACATGGTACCCAAACATGTATAACTACATGAGGTGTCTTTCTAAGTACATGGCCAAATGGCCATGTCCCACTACATGGGGTGTACCTAGAGTACACGATGTGTACTTCCCAAAATCAACCAAAATATATCCCCATGGACACATGGAAAGGTACATGGCGAAGTAATAATACATGGAATGCAAGTAATTTACATGGAGAATACTTATAAAAGCATTATCTTCCCCAAATTGAAATAACACATGGCATGTTCTCATTAATCTACACCCCATGTGATCTAGATTTCCCAAACAAAAATCCATCTGGACCTTCCTAACCCCCTAGTTCATCCAAAACCCACTATATCAACCCAATAGGAGTCCCAAAAACCTAATAATTGGATTAAAATTGAAAAAAACTAAACTTTTAGGATTTATGAAGAGAAATTTAAAATTATCCAACCTCTGAGTGGAAATCACCAAAGCATCGATCTGATTCACATTCCATAACACCCACATAACGATCTGGCGTGACCTGAGCTCTATGGTGTGCCTCCTAATACCTCTCTCCCTATTCTATCCCTCTAACATCCATCTCTTATATCTCATATTAAAGATGCCGCAAGTGGGGGGGAGTATGTGACACAATAATGGAGGAAAAGAGAGAAAATAAGAAAAAGGTAAAGGAAATAAAAAATAAAAAAAAAATGAAAAAGAAGAGAGATAAGAAAAGGGGGACCAACATAGACCTGATGCCCGACACGAGACTATACCCTGACAAGAAAAAAAAACTATTATTCCAGACTCAATAGGGAAGTAGGAATTCATATCCAAAACTCAGAATATAAGATATTATTGAATGAACATGCACAAATACATAATATTTAACTAATTAAATATTATATATTTGGCCAAAATTCAAATGACTTGGGATTCCAAAAAACTTTTTTCCTAGGGTAAATTCCCTATTATGGGACTAGTGTATTTTTCAATGAAATTATTTTATATCTCCTTAAAAGTTAAATTAGCATTCCCCACCTTGAAATCCACCTAATAGAAAAAGTAGAATTTCCCTTGGTTTACTTAAACCATCACTATTAAATTCATGATAATCTACCCACTATAAATTATTATATCCCCTGAGAAGAAAAGGTGGTCATAAAATAACCAACAATCACCTAAAATAATAGTATTCCCAACACTACTATGAACATCCACCGACCAGTCTCATAGAACTGACGATACTCCCAACATGAAGGAAAATAAACTGATATCGATTCGATGCTCCCCACTATAGGAATATCCTTGTCTTTTCCCATCAACCATAAACCAAACTCCATATACCATGCTCCTTCAAATACCAAAAAAATGGTATGATGTGGCCAAACCACTCACACTGTATCCCCAACATAGAAAACCAACCATCTCCCATTCTCAGCATGTCAGGAATGAAAATACCACACTCAATAAACCTATTAAAAAAACCACAATCCACGGTGACCAATGGTATAATCCCCACAATAATGATTCCTCCATACTGAAAAAAATCTCAGTGAACACACATGGACCAACTTCCATTACACCTAAACAACACACACATTCCTTCTCAACAAGGGTTTCTCCAAAAAAGCCACACAAGACACCACTATACTCCTCCTCATCAAGCCTGAGTGATCTATAAAGTCTTCTAAAAAAATCTCATTATCAAATGAGCCATGAAATAACAAACCTAGGCCAGAACACCTAAATCCACTAACCATACTTCACAAATAGGTCAGTACCAACCAACCAGAGCACCCTCAACACTCCTTTTCTAAAACAATATATCTAACTCATGCCAAGATCCACCACACATCCACCCTCCACTCGAGTGTCGAACCAATACCACAAGAACTAATCCAAACTCTCACCACACTACCTAAATCACAACCAAAACCAATAGGGAAATAAATCCTACCAAACATAACCTCTCAACCATCCAAAAAACCACAAATCCATCCAAAAAACCGAGAAATCGAGAGCACTACCAATGCGCCAACAAACAATATAAAGTAAAACTTAGGCTCACCAAAGAAGTTATTAGGGCCACCAAAACCTCAAGTCAACTGAATCCTGATTGAAGCATATCTCATGAAACCTTTATTTAACTAATCCAACAACCTCAAATAGCATGGAACACCAAATCCCACACCAACATGAAAGGGATTCCACACATCCTCAATAAATAAAATTCATCTTAACCAATAGAGAACACCTCTCTATGAGATCCAAAGGGCCTATCATTAGAAGAAAAGAACCGATGGTTCTGTTGTGAAAAATGACACCATGTACACATGTGATAAAATATTGTCCAAGCAATTAATAACACTTTAAACAACAAAACCTCTATCATAAAAAAACACACATATATAGGCATATGAATCCTATTTTCCTAGAATTATTCATGAAAAAATTCCTCATTACATTAGGAAAAGAGCCTAAATAACATAAATCATAAATTCTATAAACACAAGTGCATCACTTGAGGAGAAAATCATAAAACTATTATAGAAAAAATGAAGAAAAGAATTACCATAATCTTAGTAAACTGGACTTCCCATCAGAACTTCTATTTATAATGCACTGGCCCAATTTACATTAAAGGCTCTAAAAATTTTCTATATCTCATTTCTACCACTCCCTAGATTGTAAGACAAAGAAAAAAATTTCCCTAATACCATTTTTTTATGAACCAGATTAGGTAGACTCTACCCATCACCTGATTCATCCCATAAAAAGGCCTCAAGAACTCCTACCCATATGAAAAAGGCTTTGACTAGAGATGAGGGACTAAAAGGATAGTGAGGAGACTATAACATTATGTTAAAGTGTAATTATAGAGTAAATAAATAGAACATGTAAAAAACATGAATAACAATGTGAGAATAAATAAATAAATAATTGAAATAACTGTAATAAATGGAATGTTGCATACAAACTCAACAAACTAAAACATAAAGACATTAGTATCCCTAATAAGAGTGATTTATATATAAACTTTGGATACATTTAATTAAATACTATTCATGCCTGAATTAGACAATTCACTGGGTCTTGGTTTTATTTTTTATGAATTATTAATTCTATAATCAATGTAAAAAATGATGAAAAATGAAAAAATAGGGTTTCCATGGTGTGTATTACATACACAACATCTGGTCCTTATTCACAGCATGCCTAAATTCTATAGACCAACCCATGAAGATAGAACATGGCATGAAGTTATTGAATGACATGTATAAACATTACACATTATGAGAATATCAAGTCAGAATAATGCTTAAACTTAATAAATTACATGATGTTTAGAGTTAAAACAACGTGAAAAGTATGAGGTTCCTCCCGGTCAAAGACACTCACTTATATTTCAAATGAAATAGAGGATCTCAAATACCTGACGTGTGTAGTGATTCCACAACATGTATATGTTGGGATAGAAGCCACTTAATCTAGTACATAATGTGAATTCTTTACAATTCATGTACTTCTCGAGCCTATTAATATTCTAGCACCAGGCACGTGTAAAAGAAAGAAGAATACCTTCAATTTTATCTCATAGTTTTCTCCCATTTTCATCTGATTTCATTCCAAATTCATTTTAATTAATTACTTTACCCATTTTATCAAATCCTTTTATAGTTTTGTTCAAAATACATCTATTATTAATCTTTCATGAATTTTTTTCCGTTTTCAATGTCCCTTTCAACATTGATCAATAGTTTTCATTAATGTCTACATGGTTCTTCATTATTTCATCATGTGTATCATTTTTTTATTGGATTTACATTTCATTTAATTTTTTTATCTTGAATATTAATTTTTTTCATCCTAGATTGCTTACTTACAAACTATTTCATGATTATGCATAACATGTTTAGTATTTTCTGGATCTTGATCAATATTTCCAAGCATGACTAATCCAAGTATGGTTAGGGGTAGAGAGTAGGGGTGTTTATAAACTTAATAAATCCTTATATTGAACCTTTTAAAACCTATGTATAGTAATTATGTTAATAATAATTTTTCATGACATTATTTTACAAAACATTAACCATGGGAAGTGAAATTGAATGAGATAAATATAATTAGAGTTTAGAAGGACTATGAATATTAGCCTTTGATGTTTTCTGCATAGAATCCAAACATAACAAAAAAAAAGGTTTTCATATATACCCAACCATGGGATCATTTTATCATAGGTATATCTAATTAGTTTTACTAAAATTAATTGGTAACCTTGCGCCACTTTACAGCTAAAGCAGTATGATTATACACAGATAAATATAAGATTATCTTCTATTAAGATCCCTAATATTGACCTTGGTCCCTTACATATAATTTGAATTAACTCCAAACTACTTAGATGTAGTAAAAACTAAACTTGAAAAGTGAATTTGATTATTCTTTTTGAAGTGTTTTGTTTGAATGGTTTATTTATTACCAATAATCTTAATGGGTTGAACCCTCACTACCATTTTACTATACCCTAGCAGCGAGTATTTTTTGGGATTATAAATTGATAATCTAATAAATGCCCATATGAATTCAATGAAGTGTGAGGGAGCATAAAATATGAAACAAATTCTTCTATATCAAACTATGGATTTCCTCACCCCTCCCGCTTTATTATTTTTACTTTCCAATTTTCCTGTTATTTTTTATCCTTCGGGAACACATGTGTCATCTCTCTCTATATATCTATATCTCTCCCTCTATCCTTCTTAGGTAGTACATGTTCCAGGAACCCTTTACTCCTTCAAGAATCCTAGAAAAAAAATAAATACTTATTTTTTATCCTGCGATTGATAGAACAATTTCTGCACACCACTGCTTCATAATAGTTGGGAGAAACAATCTTAAACCAACACACCTTCAAGACCCCAAATATGCACCACCTTATGATCATGGTGAGTGACCAGTGATGTAGGAGTGCACAATTATGGAATATGGTTTTTCACCCTTAAGTGGTGCCACACCCAATATTTTTCTCCCACAAATTCATACACACACTTTTGAAATTATGAATTGACTAATTAATATGATCCAAAATATAGGACAGTTTAGTGGACTTCAAAGTGAATAACCCAATTAACCCATTTATAACTTCCTATAGGTTTGTATTACCTTTTCCAACTATATAGTATCATAATACACAATAGAAATTCATTTATTCCCATTATACTTGCACAACCGAGCCCAGGATTGGTTAAAAATTCAAGCTCCTCAGTCAATAAAGACTTGGTTTGAACTTTCCAAAAATGTTCCTGGACAAATTATTCCCTTTGACACAGATTTGGAAGCTCTAGAATGACATTAAAAACATCTCCCATGTAGAAAAAGATTCATCCTAGGAGGCATGAGACTGCTTCAAGGAGATTAAACTCAAATACCCACATCACAAATTGGATGTGTGGATTCAATTGAAAACATTATACTATGGACTTCAACTGTATGCATGAATTGTGGTAGATGTCATTTTTGATAGAAGAATTGTATTTAAAACACCTGAAGTGGGATCAGCCATTATAGATAATGTATCGTACAATTACAGTCATTGGAAAAGTTATATAATACCACCTCATCATGGAATCCATCAAGTGGACGAGACTACCTATTTGGAATCCCAAGTAGAATCCCTAATGAAGAAGTTGGATTCATTCCTATTACAGAATGCAACACCACCCCCTTCTGACCTAGTGATGGAAATACAATCCTATGAGATGCGAGGAGACCCAAAACCATACCATTACTTTAATGACGATTTAGAGGATCCCTAATCCCAATATTACAATTACATTAATTATAATCAATAAAATCGAAAATTCCAACATCCCTACAAATATCAACAAAAATATCATAGAAGGATGATTCATCAGCTTTCACAGCAAGACCAAGGTTATTTTTAGTAGATGAGTGGATAGGTACCACCAAGAAATCATGGATTACCTGGGTAGCCCCCATAAGGTCCAGCTCCTCAAACAAATCAAAAATTCAAACAACCTTCTCCTAGATCTCAGTAGTTTCAACTAGCTGAGATGAATAAGTTACAAAAATATCTACATAGACCACCATAACAAGGCCCAAATCTGTAGTCTAATCTAGAAAACATACTCTATGCATATTTTCAAAAATATATTCAGATAATGACCAACATTGAGACAATGATGTAAAACCAAAGAGCATCCCTACACAACCTTGAGCCCAAAATGAGTCAAATCTCAAAAAATTTATCATACTAAATACTAGGTACATTTCTCAGTAACACTAAGATGCATTCAATAGAATAAGAAATAGTAGTGGTTCTTAGGAGTGGTAATGTGCTGGACTTCCTATAAAGATGAAAATAAGAGGAAAATAAGATAGAGGAATATGAGAAACATGTGACAATTATTAGTGATGATGGAAATGATAAAACAAAGGAATATTGTTGAGAAACAAATCTACAATTATACAAACCCCCTACCATTCACAGAATTAATGAGGGAAGGAATGATTTAAGGGTAAAATAAAAAGTTTCTAATAATTCTGAAACAATTACACATCAAAATTCCCCTCACTGAATCCATAACTTTGATTCCTATCTATACCAAATTATTGAAAGAATTAATTTCCCAAAAAAGGAATATAGAATACTTAGGTGTCATATATTTAGATAAATAATGCTCTAAAATCGTTTAGTATAAGCTTCCCCCTAATATAAGAGACCCTGGATGCTTCTCTATTCCATGAACTATAGGAGAATTCAAATTTATAAGGGAATCATTTTATCTTGTAATGAGTAAAAATATCATGCATATGAGTGTATTCAAGAAGTTAGGGCTTGATGAATTAAAACCAACAAGTGTGTCACTACAACTGGATAACTGATTAGTCAAGTATCCTTGAGGACTTCTTGATGATATCTTATTAAAAGTTGTAATGATTATATTTCTGGAAGATTTCTTGATTTTAGACATGAAAGAACAAGGTGACTCTCCAATTATTCTAGGATGGATATTTTTATCCCATAGGAAGGCATTAATATATGAAAATCAAGGGAGACTAATAATCAGAGTGGGGGACAAATGAGTTTTGTTCAATTTAGAAAAGGATGTAAAGAAAGGAGATGATTCATTTGACATTCGAGCCATCTTTTTGATTGATGGTGGAGATGTGTTTATGACCATTGAGGATAAAAAATAATCCTATCACTTGATTAATATGATGGTTGGGATCATGATAATGAAAAATACTTTGAGTTGTTGATAAGGGACACTATCCCAAATTCACACCCTTGGTCATCAAGCCACCAACATTGGAACTAAAAACACTTCCAAGAACACTTATGTATTTATTCCTAAATACATTGGAAACACTTTTAGTCATTATTGAATCATAAATTACCCAAAATAAAGACGAAAGGTTGAGTTAAGTTCTAAAAGGAACAAAAACTCAATTTTAAGGGGGTGGTTGACCTTAAGTGGCTCATCCCCACAATCTGCACCCAAAAAATTTTATTGGGAGAAGGTGGTAAACCAAAATTACAACCCTATAGGTGACTCACCTCACCAATGAAAGAGTTGGTTACGAAATAAATGCTATAACTTCTAGATCTAGGAATAATAATTTAAATATCTAACAGTGAATGTGTGATTCTGCTTTAAGTCGTTCCAAAAAAAGGTGACCTAACTGTTCTGAAAAAAATGAAGATGAGACGATCTCTACTCAAACCATCACTGGATAGCGAGTATGCATTAATTATAGGAACCACAATAATAAAACCCTAAAATATCATTTTCCACTTCCCTTTATAGATCAAATTCTAAAAATACTAGTAGGGCATGATTTTTATTATTCCCTAGATGGATATTCTAGATACAATCAAATTGTTATAGATCCAGATGACCACTTCAAAACTAGGTTCACTTGTCCCTTAAAAACATTTTCTTATCAGCATATGTCATTTGGTATGTGTAATGCACAAAAAACTTATCAATGGTGCATGACACATATATTCAATTATATGGTGGGGGGATTCTTAGAGATCTTCAAGGATGAATTTTTGGTATATAAAAGATCCTTTGAGGCATTACCATATAATTTGGATATAGTCTTACAACACTTTAATGAAATATTGATGGTATTATACAATAAAAAATGTCACTTCATGGTCCATGACAAATATTACCTTGAAATAAAATCTTAAAAAGGGCATGGAAGTGGATCCAGTAAAAAAAAAGTGATAAAAGACTTATCTAAGTTTGAAATAGAAAAGGGATAAGGATATTTTTGGACCACACAAGATTATACCACCACTTTGTTAAAAACCATGCCTAATTAGACCACCCCTTGATGGTATTATTGTCAAAATAAACTATTTTTGAGTCCACAAATGAGTATTTATAGGAATTCCATACCCTAAAAATTACTCTAGTGGACAATCCTTTTATAATTTCACCAAATTGAGATAAGGACTTTGAGTTGATGTGTGACGCGAGAAACTTTGATGTTGGTGATGTTTTAGGAAATCGATTCAGAAATATATTTTATCCCATTTACTATGAAAGTCACACACTAAATGAAACCAAGGTAAATTATGTGACTACTTAAAAGGAGCTTCTGGTAGTCATATTTTCATTTGAAAAGTTTCACTCATACCTTGTACTATCTAAATTAGTGGTCTACACTGATCAAACAATAGTTAAATATATACTGGTAAAAAATATTTACAACCACATCTAATGCGATGGATCATAATACTTAAATATTTTGACATCATAATAAAGGGAAAAAAGGAATTGAGAACCATATCACAGACCATTTATCCAGACCTCCACTACCCAACATTAAGGATGATGATACTCTTGATATCAAGGATAAAATCCCCAATGAAACCCTTTTAATGATAATTACCCAAGCCCAACTATGGTTTTAGATACTATAAATTATCTCTCCCTGAGATCAATTTACCTTTACCTTACCATTCTATAGAGGTGGATAGTTTTATCTGAATCCACACATTACTACTGGGGCAAGCCTCTACTTTTTAATCATTGTGATGATGGATTAATGCATTTTCACTTCCTAGAATATGAAGAAAAACATTCTAAACATGTTTTATAAATTTTCAATAGCTGGTTACCATGGAACGGAATGTACCAAGTCTAAAATCCTTCAAAGGAGGATATTCTATCCCATGCTTCATCAAGATGCACAAAACTTTTTTCAAACCTGTGATCGGTTCTAGTGGATTGGAAATATAGGGAAAAGAAATTAAATGCCCCAAAATCCCATCCTAAAAGTTGATTTTTTTTTACGTATGTGGGATTTATTTCATGGGAGGATTACCAAATTATTATGTTATATTTTACATCATATTCAGAATTGACTACGTCTCAAAATGGGTTGATGTTGGAGCCACCACTCATGACACTACAAAATTGGTAATGTAATTTTTAAAGAAATACATGTTTTACATATTCATATTTCCTAAATTACTCATTATTAATCATATAACTCACTTCTCAGAAAATGATATGAAAGGATTAATTGAACAATACGACATTCAATATAACAATTGTACTCCTTATCACCCTCAAACAAGAGGACAAGTCAAAATGTCCAACATATAAATAAAAAACTCTAGATAAGATGGTGATCACCAGTAGAAAGTGTTGTAGTATCAAACTGGATGACATATTGTAACATCCTATACTAGATGTTGCTAAAATTGATGATCCGATCTGATTCTCCACAAGGAATCAAGATCACCTCCTCACATGCTAGAGGTTACTAACTAGAAGTGGGGTTTTAATGGTGGAACTGTGAGAAGACTATACCCCCATATCAGAGTGTATAACAAGAAGTAAATAACCAAAAACCATATACAATAAAGAATGTGTAAGAATAAATAAAATGAAACTAAAAATTACTTAATAAAATGAAAATGTAGTAAAGGACTGAAAATCAATGTCATACATACAACCATGATCAACCACTGGGCCGATCAAACATAAAAAATAAATAACTAAAAAAGTAAATACAACAGGACATACATCCAACCATAAGCTGTAACACATATCCAGTCTCCAGTAACATTTTAAGATGACCCATCTTGACCAGTCGACTCCACATGAGCATCTGGATCAACCTTGCAACCCGAGTCCTCCACTTAATTCATCATGCATCCATGCTCATCTTGAAAGAAGATAAAAGGTTTGTACGCATACCAAGGTGAAAATACAAGGGGGGGGGGGAAATAAATCTTTGTTGGCCACTCCTAATGGTGAACCTATAAAATTTTTCCATAAGTGCATGCTCATGAAATATGTTCAACCTAGAGGATACACAACTGATGAATAAATAGAAATAAAAAATATTGATCAGTCGGTCTGTGACCTCAATTGACCATACTTCCTTCAAACAATACTGAAATTTCTCTAATCATGTCTTAAAAACCATGCATCCAAAACAACTTGTGGGATCCATACCCATGGAAGTCACAACCCAACCCTCATAAAACTGGAGACCCATCCAATGAAAGTCCTATCATTTGGGTAATAATCTAATTCATCCCGTACCATGTCCTCTTAACCCAAACAATATATCTTACTTTCAAACTCGACGCATCTGTCCCAAAATACCACAAAAAGGTACTACAAAAACTAGACCATCTATATGATATCTACCTCATATATCAATAAAATAATTCCTAGAGCCTTAGTAGAAAAACTTTACCATATATCAAATTAATCATGCTTAGAGCATCAATACAACATATAAAACATTGAGGCAGAGAATCAATCCACCATCCATCTCATCTAGTATACCTTCAAATCCTAGAACATCAGTCTGGAAAATAAACAAAAAAATATACTATCTGCATTTAGAGCCTCAAACTAGCATCTAATTCGTAGTATACTATCTATTCCTAGAACCTCAATATAAAAACCATATATATATATAACATTAGTAGGGTCCCAGAGTATCAGTCTATCCCAAACCCAATGCCATGCCATCATTTCACAGATCCTCTATTTGGAGCACTATCCATGAAGTATATGATCATTGTCTAAAGACTCAGTCTGACACCATATCAGTAGTATACTTCCTATACCTAGAACCTCAGTCCACCACCATACCACATTCATGTGACATCACATTCACTATAATCAATAGTATAACATATCATACCTAGAACCTCATTCCAATACTCAAACCATAAAATATTTATCAGTACCAATACAAAGCATCAAGTCCTACAGTATTAACCACGGACATCTAGAACCATATATATGTATCATATATCCAACTCTCTCAACTGTTACAGTCCTCACTAAACAACCAGTTCCTAATATGTGGAAACCCAACCATATAAAAACCATTGCACAGACATAATACAGTTCTCAACTTAAAAAACATATTACAAGGGTTAGCTAAACATATATCTCAACTATCAACGTCTCATCCCCATTGGATCATATGTAAAACTGGGTCCCAATGGAAATCCCATAACTAAACTATTAAATCACATGCACCCACTCATGGTAATCCTATCAATAGGGCATGCACTTGGCCCTCTAGTTCAATATATAAATAAAGACCTCCCTCCATAGATCCTCTAAAATTGTAGTCATATAGAGAAATCCCATACCAAACTCCGGTAACATCCAATCTACCAGGACAAACCCCACCACAAGAAATAACCTTAAGCATCCCTCAATGGACTCCAATAGATCCTCAATCAACAACATTCCAACAAGTCTATCCAAAAGAAACTTGTTCCATGCAGGCATTATCAACAGCCAACCAAGACATTCAACGATCACTTGATCAGAAACCATCCCAATAAGGAATCCTCAAGAGTCCTTAAGACTCAACTAAAAACCACAACAACACTCATCCATAACCATAATCCTACTATGTCAACCAAACCCAATGGATATAACCACCATATTACTCAAACATAATGTATAAACGTCAACCTCTCTAACCTTGAGCAACAAGACAAGATATAAAGGGAAAGACCAAAATATCACAAGATATACTACTCAATCCCAACTTATAGGACCCATCCATGGATACTAAAAAAAACTCACCACGGCACACTCAGGGCATACCAAACACTGAATTCACGACCCTCACCCATGCCTCATTGCTCACAACCCAACCCACTGGAGGATTTTGAACCAAACTCTCAATGAAATCCTCATACTAAAATATCATGGTAAAAAACACCATCCAAATGAACTATATATGCTAAAAGGATTCCTCCATTGAGATCTATTTAAACAAATACACCAAATTAACTACTCACATGCCCAAATTTAACTTCTAGGGATGTAAAAAACCCAAAAACTCCAAGATGGAAAAAATAAATTGTATATAATTTTGAGAACATGGTGGGTTCTATAAACTCTCCTAATAACCATGTCATTTAACATGGCCAGATAAACATGGGTTCTACCTATGTACAACTACATGACATTCACCCAATGTACACAGTGTGTACTTTCCAAACATTATCCGCCCATGTACTTTTTCACATGACTAGGTACATGGCCATGTAATAATAAATGATGTGTACTTAAAGTACATGTGTGTAATTATGAAAATTATATCTTCACAGAATGAGAAGAACACATGAAATGTGTTCTTATAACCACACACCATTTATTCAATTTTTCTGTATGGGAAACCCCAACAAACCTCCTAAAACACCCATTTTCCCCCAAATAAGCATAGATCGACCCCCATGGGGTCCTTATCAAAAATAATAGTTCTATAAATCTTAAAAAACTAATCTATAAGGATGATGTAATAAAACAAAAAAAATGGCCTACCTTATTGCATAAACACTGAAGCTTCGTGTCAAAATCCACTCCCAGAAGCTGCTGCACCTCGATTCGGTCCCGATCTATGCCAACGACGAAGTCTGATGGAATGTCCTCACCCTTCTCTACTTAGTATAGATGTTTCATGTAGGGAGAATCCACTCCATCCTTATTCCATGTGTGGTAACCCTAAATGGGGTGGGGACTCTTTTAATTAATTAATTATTTAATTAATTGCCTATTTTATTATCTGTCCCAAGTCTCAGAACCCAAGGCAAGTTTATACCTCACATACGAAAACCCCCCATTAGAGACTCAATTATGGAGTTATAATTTCAATTGGAATCTCAATTCAAAATATTTCACCAACTGAACCCACCAAAATAATTTATTATTTAGTTATTTAAGTGTAAAATATTCTTCCAAAACTCCAACAGCACAAAATTCAACAAAATTATTTTCCTAGGATAAAAGACCTATTTTGGGACCAAAAAAGTGGTCATAAAAATTATAAAATATTATCTAATTGTATAAAATGAAAATTTTACATCTAATTAGTAACTGAGAACAAAAATTTAAATTTATTCTCAAATTTAAAAATCTCAAAAACTGGGGTCTCTTCAACCTCCCCACCTTAAACCATCTCATCCTTGAGAATACATAATGTTTTTCTAACCACACACCTAGGCCCACCTTGTTTGTCAACTCAAAATAAAATCATTATGTTCTACCCAAATATGCTAACTGAGTATCTCTAAATAACATTAAAGAGAGGGTATAAAAACCAAAAAAGGTCAAACCACCACTTTCCACCATGAAAAGAACCACCAGGACAGTGCCTAAACACACTTTTCAATTCTGATACATCATTAAATCAATTAGAACTTATCATCAAACTCATGGTGATCCCCACCATAAGAATATTTTTACTATTTTATCATAACCAAACATCTTTTCAACAAACCATGCCCAATAACCTCAAAAACCTTGATTCGGGCATGAGCATCTTACTCACACTAGAGTGAAAAAAGAAAACCAATATTGTTTCATTTTCCCAGCATCCGAGAGCGTAACCCATGGTATTCATCAGCATCTGATCCAACATAGGGACCTCACCCATAGATAGTTTATGGTGCACTCACCACCACACAACCTCAGATACATCAATCTATGTGCACAACCTACCGAGAGGCCCCTTATCAATCCAAGGAAACATATATATAGCATGGTATGAAGCCAATTATCTTATATCATACTTAGGATGATTTCAAGATATTGGGTATGATCATCTCTAAATTGAGAGTATACTAAGTCTTCCTTAATGAATACCACCAGAACATCATCCCTTCCCTAACAACAAAGTTCTATCCAAGGGACTTGGGTCACCATTCCCACAATCCTCTCACTACAACCAAAATGATTATTATACTAATAATGGATGGATCCCCAACTCCAAAACCTCATATTTACACCCCTGTAATGTTCATTCCACAAACCAAATGATACAACACTTCACCAGTACTCGTGTCTCCAAGATTACACTACCACACACCCATTACACGCCATGGTGTAACCCAAGATAAAAACAATATTTTGACTCCATCAAGTCACATATCAGGAAAAATAAACCTAAAATACTAATCCATGAAATCTTGAGCAATTTTTCTTCCCACAATCCAACCCAAATTCACTAGGTTCAACTCGTCTGCACAACTATTTCATGGGATAGGAACCTAAACAAACTTTGTGAGAACCCAGTTTTTCACTCAGGTATGGATCATTTAAATTTAAGCCTAAATATTTAATTTGACCCTAATATGGATACCTAATGTGTTATATAATATTTCCTTTATGTCAAAGTCATTTTCAGATCCCTAAACCCATCATTTTGGGAAAACTGGATAGGTCGTACGTTTATTGCCTGCTTAGCGCACTGTTTGGCTAACTGTGGAAATTGAAATTTCTGGATAGAACCACTACATATGGTTTGTGCATGACCATTCAGCTTAACCATTCAATTTACCCCTTATACCTAAAAATCCTCACATGGTTATCACATGGTTTGTCACACCATGCGAACAAACCGCGAATATGCCATTTTTCTGGGTAATTTTACAAAATTTCCCTTAATGATCTATTAATCTCCCTCCTTCTTCCCTAATATGAGATTATGCAGGGTTTACCTCTATAGATATCATTTTGGATCTTTTTGAATTCCAAATATTGGGATTCAAGGATCTCCTTCTTCTAGGATCAGATTGATCTTTTGTTTGTCATGTTGGATGCACAATGGTAAGTACAAGAGTCCTCTTGAGCCGTTCTCCTTCTCTTTTTCTCTCGATCGAGTTATCAGGGTATGTACATTTTTCTGTTTTTATTATATCTAACCAAATATAGGCCAAATCTAGGGTAAATAATAGAGGAGGAGGATCGTATAACCCTAAGGATGGTGGTCTATAACTCATCCCTAATGCTCATTGATTTTGGATTTGTCGTGTAGGGACCACCGATTTCATCAGGTGTCGTTTATAGAATTTATATGCAATGTTTATAATCATCATAACCATATGGATATGTTCTTTCCATATATGTGATTAATTGTTGGTGGTTATGACCAAAACTCCATCCCTTCTATGTCGATGGTTATTCCATAATTGTTGTTCAGTGTTTTAGCACGTTTGCACCACCGTTCAAGTGTGACTTGGATTCAAATTTGTAAGGTTGAGATTTCCTATATGAAATGGCTTGATTTATATTTTGAATTTCATAATGTAAAGTTCCATGTTTGCGTATTACTTGACCCGCCTAATGTAAGTTATTCATTTGATAATTAAATGTGAAATGGAAATTGGAAAGTATATTGAGAACATGACTTGACCGAATTAAATATGAATAATTAATAGGTTGCATGTCCATAGTAACCCTTACCACATGAATGGAAGGTATCATAATGAACCTTAATTATTGAATATTCCTTAAATGGAATTAATAAAGGTTACATGCTACTTGGCCTTATCACACAAATGAAAGGCAAGGTTTGAACCAAATAACCCTGTTCATTAATTATGACTTGATTAAAAGGGTGCATACTACCTGAACTTATCAAACTAATGAAAATAACGGTTTGAACCAATGGTTTCATGATACTTGACCCTATCAAACTAATGAAAGGAAATCCTTTAACCAAATGAAATATTACATGACTTCATAATCAAATAGGAATGTCATGACTTGAGCTCTCCTTGAATTCTGATCGGGGAATGCATTGAGAACTCGAGAACCCCATTTCAGTTCAAGGATATGGATTTATTAGGTTGATAACCACATAGATCCCAATTCTGTTCTATTATTGGATGTATGTTATGACACTGTTGAATCCCTCTATATAGCTATAGGATTCCTCAGATACAATCCTTGGATCTAGCATTGACAAGTAGGTTCCATGGTTACAACCCATATGGACCTATCTCTTCTTAAACCCATCTTACCTTGGATAATGGATCCATTAGGCACATTATTGTGGAATTCCTTGGTATATTATCCTTGGATCACACACTTATCCTTAGCCAAGCTACAGTTACTACTGAGTTGGAAACCTTTAAGTATACGTTTCCATGGTTGATACCTTGGAGATTTCACTATCTATACATCATGAGACTATGTCTGTGCTAGCCATTCCTCACATAATTTATTAACATAAATTGGTAATTTATTAAATAAATTGTATGGTTATGTTCAAACACCAGCCGAGGGACGAAGCAAGTACTTGGGTATTTAGTTACATTGTAATGCTTTACTTTACATATGCATTCCTCCACACTATTACATTTCCATTACACATGCTGGATGTTATAGACACCATTGGTGGTGGACCACTAAGCTTTATCTCACACCCTATCCGGGCTCTGTTTGGTACCCAAGGTAGATTACATGGTTGCAGGTGTTGACAAAGGGAAGAATATGACTTCAAACACTATATTTCTAGATGTTTAGTATGGAGCTTGATAGCAGATGACTGATCTAGAGATCAGGATTCTTGGGATAGTATTTTGATTCCCTTGTAATTTGATGAACATATTATGCATGATGTCTTGTATCCATGTTTTCCAGTTTTCTAGTGACATGACATATCATCATCAATTGTTGTATGCTCGTATGTTATTCCATTAATTTTAGTTATTGTTACTCTTGTCCCAAGATGTGCATTTTATTTACATATATTGATTCCACTATTTACCTTATGTTTACATACACCCACTGTGATACACCTTGGTAATGAGGGAATAGTCTCCCCATAGACACACCCTAGGACCTCACTGCATGTCAGCAGACTTTGGAATTGGGGGTGATTCACTTGTGTCAATGTGGACCACAAGTCTTAGAGCACCATTTAAGTGGAATTTGGGTCCGAGACGTCACAATGTGGTATCAAAGATGGTTTATTTTCTTTATCTAGTATTTATAGACAATAGATTAGAGATTATGAATGATTGGGACTTGTTCATAATCCATGCTTGGGCATCAAAAACCCATTTTTAGGGTAAAAACCAAGTTGCCTAAATTATAACTGTTATTCTACTTTTTCCTATTACAGTTGATATTATTTCACCACTGGGTGACACACATGTTGTGTGGAGTTATTAATTATTACTATGATTTATGATTTTCTTTCATCCTTATCCCAATGATAAGAGGGAAATTATCATTGTTACATTAATCCTTATATGAACTTAGAATTCACATGTCATTCATATTGCCATGAAATATAAGTGTATTTCATTACTTTTCATTGTTTGATTTTCCTGTGATTGGTGATTGATGTTGTGATAGTTATGTTATGCTTATATTACTCTTTGTTGTTATTAAGTGATTTCCTATCTCAATTCATGAGGTGTATGGGCCCTCATGGTCTATGATGTGTAATTTACCAAGTCGATCCACTATACTATAAAGAAACGGGTGTCATTTCTGGTGATAGGTGTATGGGCATTAATTCATCAGAAATGGATATCCATTATAAAGTGAATCCTAAAATCTAAAATGAATTGGTTGCATATCCTTATTCATCCTTGTCATGTTTATGAATGGTAAATTAGTGAACATGGTAATTAAATGTAAATGAAATAGAACTTATACATGAGCACTTACTGATACCTGGCCATCTAAGCAGGTAGTTTGGTTAGTATGCCTTGGGTAGTGAGTTTTCTTACATTCAACTTCCACTAGTGATGTTATATTTCAACTTAATCTTGTTTTGAGGTGTGTTATTCAATATTTTAGACAAATACCTATATGATATCCTCATATCATACGCCAGGAGGGTGGTGATGACCATGCTCCAAATGTGGTGGGCCCTAAGCTTCCAATATTTCCTCCAAGAGTTCCACTTGAGGAACCGACTACTGTACCTGATTTGGGAACTAACACCAAGGTTCTGTATAATTTACTACATCTGATACAATCCATGCATGGTGCTCCATGGATTTCACCTATGATGGATGATCCAACTCATGTGTTCCAGCAACAACAACCTCCTACCTTTTTAGGGGATGATAGTCTATAGGATGCTAAGTCATGGCTAGAAGCCACCCTATATTTCTTTGATAATATAACGATTACTTCAGAGTGGAGGGTCTATATTGCTACATTTATGCTTCATGATTTGTCCAAGAGTTGGTGGGATTTGATTACCCATGACGGTCATCATCAGGGCATGTTATAGGATGATTTAGAAACTACCTTCTATGATTAGTTCTTCCCTCATACACTGAGAGATAATATAGCCAGAGAGTTCATGAAACTATAGCAGGGTTCTATTTCAGTTATATAGAATTCATCACATTTCATAGAGTTATAATGATTTTCTCCACTTCTAGCAAGTGATGAGCTTTTGCATGCAAGAAATTTTGAGGATGGGTTCCAGTATGCCATCCATACACAGGTGAATTTCTTTCACTATCCAACCTTTTATTAAATAGTTAATCATGATATTATCACTAAGTGAAACCTAAGGGATAGAAATAGTACTGGGAAAAGAGGAACAACACTGCATCAGGGAAGTAGTTCTTCTGGTGGTAGGAAGCTTTCCCTCGAGGTTTCTTATCAGGGCAGTGACAACTAGAGTGTCTGTTTTGATATCTCTAAAGTTTGTCATCAGTGTGGATGATGGGGGTTTTCAGAGTCTCAGTGTGATAGAGGCCCATTGGAGGGTTGTGATTTTAGCCGTATGGCATATCTTCAACATTTATATAGGACCTTTCCACTAGATTTGAGTGGAAAAGGATCCACACCAACACCACCTTCAGGAGCAGGATCTTTTACGCCGCATCAGGCAGGGAGTTGGAATAGCACTAGAAGGTCTGGCTAGGGAGGAGGTTGTGTCCATTGTATCTAGACCCCTAATCACCAGCAGCACCAGTAGATCAATTTTGATCATCGTAGTCAATATTTTTGCGTAGGTCTATGAACCATGTCATTTTTATGGACTACAACCAATACTCGAGGATCCGGCTACAAGACCATCTACAGTTCGAGGTACAATTCTAACATCCTCTAATATAGTGTCTGCTGTATTTGATATAGGTTCTTCAAAATATTTTATCTTCGTATCTATCATAGAGAGTCTTAGACTAGATATATAGTATTAATATAGTGTAATGACCCTAGATACACTGTTAGGGGTATGAAAAGAGGGAATATGTCATTGAAAGGACTATACCTGTGAGGTAGGAAATTATCCTTTATTATGGAACCTCAATGTTCTCAAGAGAAAAGGCTTTGAAATCCTACTCGAGATGTATTGGTTGGTTCACTATCATGCTTTGGAAGACTTCTATTGTCGATGGGTTTATTTTATATCACCAAAGAGAAACAGTTATCTACATAAGTGTGAGTGGGATGTACATGTAGGTAGAGCTGGACCCAAGCATCATGGGCTAGGTGGAGAGACCTACCAAATTTAAAATCTATTCATGGAGGATTAGGGTTTATGGAAAGATTATTTCCCTCTAGTAGTGGATCATTTTAGGTATTTCTTTCTAGATGATTTTTCTGTCTTACCACCTGAAAGAGAGGTAGAGTTTACTATTGATCTTGTTCTAGGAGCATCTCCAATGTCTATTCCTCCATATAGGATGGAAACAACAGAGCTTCAAGAGATCAAGAGGTAATTAGAGGATCTAGAGGCCAAAATATTTATATAGCCCAATATATCTTCTTGGGGTTCTTTCATGATTTTCACCAAGAAGGTAGATGAAACCTTACGTCTTTGTGTGGATTACAGATGGTTGAACCAGCTTACAGTCAAGAATCTGTATCCAATACCATGAATAAATGATCTCTTTGAATAGCTCTAAGGAGAAAAGGTCTTCTCTAAGATCAATCTAATATTGGTTTATCATCAGGCATGAGTCAGACCATCAGACATACCTCGTACAACTTTCCATAGCAGGTATGGTATATATGAGTACCTAGTTATACTGTTCGGTTTTATGAACATGCCTACCATTTTCAAGGCGCTGATGAATAGAGTTTTCCACCCCTTTTAGGATTGTTTTGCTGTAATCTTTATGGTCAACACCTTGGTGTATTCTTGAACTTGTAGAGACCATGCCAAACATCTTGAGATCATTCTGAGTACACTAAGAGAGCATCATCCTTACACCAAGATTTCTTAGTGACACTTTTGGATTGATAAAGTTCACATATTGGGTCATATTATCTCATAATATGTTGTATCTTTTGACCTAGAAAAGGTTAGTGCTGTAGTTTCCTTGGATCAACCAAAGAACGTGTTTTTTATAAGGAGTTTCTTGTGGATGGTTGGATATTACATGAATTTCATAAAAGACTTTTATCACAGTTCTTTACCTCTTACTAGTCTTAAAAAGAAGGGTGTCAAGTTAATATGGTTAGAATCATGTATGAAAGCCTTTCAGGAGCTCAAAGGGTGGATTGTATCAACATCTATTCTGACTCTTTTGGGGCCATGCATAGGTTATACCATCTTCTGTGATGCATCAGGTATCAACCTAGGAGCAGTGCTGATGCATGAGGAAAAATTTGTTGTGTATAGATCTTGGAAGTTGAGGCCTCATGGGAGAAACTACCCAACACACGACCTTGAGTTAACAGTAGTTGTCCATGCCTTACGTTGTTAGATACATTATCTATTGTGTGAGCACTTTGTGCTGTACACGAACAAAAAGAGCCTCAAATATATATTTTCTTAGCATGAATTTAACCTCAAACAATAGATATGTTTCAAATATCTACAATCCTTTGATTTTGAGCTTGTATAAACTCTTGGGAAGGGAAATGTTGTTGTAGATGCATTGAGTTGGAAAACTCAAGCACAAGTCGTATGAGAAGCCAGTGATGAATGGATGTTAATGGACCTCTTTTCTGAGAAACATCTATAGTTTCATGATGGTTACGAGAAGTCTTACCTCTCATACTTGACAGTTACCTCTTCCCTCCTTAAGAAGGTAAATAGTAGACTTTTTTCTGATCCTAAAGGCTCGGTTCTCCATGAGAGTATGTAATGACCCGAACATTCATGAATAAAATTTCATTTCTTTTAATGTCTTATGGATATAAAAGACATGTTATTTTTTATTAGGTTTAAATAACTGGTAAGTATCATTACCATTTATAATATAGCTAATGAACAATGATCACATGTCTATTATAAATATAGGATTTTAACTAAGCCTTTTGGCATAGACAAAGAAAGTGATGGCCTCAACTGTTATGATAGTTCCCTTTGAATCCCATTTATCAGATATTTTGAGGGAGATATCATTTTTGGGATTTTTCCTAGACCAAGCCCAAGACAAGATCGAACAACTTAAGCATAAGTGAAACCGTTTATGGGAGAAGTTCAATCTCATTGAGATCATGACCCAACCCATGTTTACTGAACAACCCCAAGAAAGCCCCACCATCGCACACCATACTCTTAGGGAATATGCTGGTGTAATAAAGGGATATATAAAAGACCCTATAATTATGATTATGTGCATTATTTTTTTATAGAATAAAGAATATACATTCATTTTATTATAGTTACTTGGTAAATGGGTTTTAAAGCACCAATAGTATTTTTAGTTAATATTTAAATTCAATTAAGAAATATATTTTAATGAATTAATGTATTTTTGAATTAAATAAATTTTTAATAATTTTTTAAAAAAAATTATTTTTATTAAATATAAATGATCTTATAATTTTTATGAATACAATTATAATTTTTATTAATGTTTGAACACTATTTTTTTTTAAAACCCATGAATTTTCAGTAAATGACGGTTTTTATTTTAAAAGTAAAAATTCAAATATTTAGAAAATTATTTAAATAAAATTAATATTATTTTTGGAATTAGGAAATCCAAATTATCCAATGGTAAAACTTTCATAATTTTCAGAGACAATCAAATTTTTGGGTAAAAATTAAATACCTTA
The DNA here is from genome assembly GCA_963277665.1 of Viscum album. Lineage (NCBI taxonomy): Eukaryota > Viridiplantae > Streptophyta > Magnoliopsida > Santalales > Viscaceae > Viscum > Viscum album. Next base: position 954,994,694 of record OY728145.1, read on the forward strand.
TAAATATATAATGTGTTTTATGACATCATAATGACCCAATAGTTATGTAATAAAATATTATATAATAGATATTCAGCCAATATATATTTTAACTTTAAAATAATGTGATTTTATATTTTTTTGATTAATTTTAAAATTCCTCAGTGGCCCCTCCAAGGCTCATAAAATATTTTAACATTTTAAAATTATTTCCTTGAGAGTGTGACTCACCTCCACATAAGCAAGCCTAATATTTTAATATATTCTTTAAAGATCCGGATTTTCCATTTAATTGTTTTTAAATTATATGGAATTTTTACGAGTCTTCCAAAATTGACGGCGCGTGATTCTGAGGCCCGGTGTGCCCGAAATGAATTTCTGAACTTTTTTTAAGGTACGTTCAGTAAACGCGCATGCGACATTTTAAATATTTTAAAACAGTACTCAGATTAAAAATCCGAGGGCACCATTGAATCTAAAGCACCATGATTCTCTTAAGGGAGTATTCACTTCGAATGTAGTAGGTCAGGTGAAAAAGTTAATTTTGCAGACTTTTGAATGATTAATAAAATAACATGTTATGTTATGTTATTTATTTTCTTTTTCTCCAGTGAATGAGCGGCGGTGGCGGGACTGACGAAATTTCAAGCCATTAATTGTCTTGAATCCTCCTTGTTTTTAACCATACCATTGGAATTTTTGAGGTTTATTAATGAAATGAACCTCGTAAATTCCCCGGAACATTAACCACCACTCCCCCTCTTATTTATATGGAGCATAGGGAGGGGTGTTGGCACGACTTCACCAAGTGATGAAGCTCTGGAAAAGTACCATGATGCCAACCACTTGGAGAATGAGACCAAATTTTGCAAGCGGTGACAAGAACCTCTGAATCACGAACCGATGACAACGATGAAGGGGGTTACGTCGATTGTTGTCAGCATGTGTCTAATCCAAGTAGGGATTTATCTTGTTTAATTTCAAGAGATTGTTGAATCATATATCCTCTTCCTTGATAAGATGATAGAGTTGAGGGCATGAGCCAAATGAACAAGGCCCGGTCCCTCCGCCACATTTCTTACCTTTGCGTTCTATGCGGGATAATTTTCTAGATTGAACGAAACCCAAATCTGAGGGTCATGTAATGAAGGAGACGACTCGAAAAGTTTGTAAGTGCGATTAGATGAAAAAAACAGACCACCGGAGCTCACCCAGTAGCCTGACGATGACCGGCAGCGCGGCACTGGCGCTCCGGCACCAACGAACCATGCCGGCAGGTGATGGAAGAATTTGGCACCGGTTTTCCGTGTTGGGAGTGGAACGTTGTCGTACACCGCAGGAGGAGGCCGCAACACTAAGATGCAACGATCATCATAGAGGCCGAAACTGGCCAGCCGTAGAGGTGGTGCGGCGCACTGTCACGCACCACAGGAGGAGGAGGCTGTGGCTTTTTATCCGCGACGATTGATTAGGGTGTCCGACAATAGTCGACCACATAGGCGGAGCAATGCACCGCTGGAGATGGCCATGGTTCGAAGCCACAACAGAGGAGGAGGGACCCGCCCGTGCGGGTCCCACAGTGACCAGGCGACACCACGTGGCATCGCCGCTCCGTTACCTGAATGGCTAATCCATTAAGGATAAGGGGGAGCATTAACCCCTCGTGCCAGGTAGGGTGGTCCTCACGCCTCTATCAGGCTGAGTCGTGCCCCCCTGCGGCTGGGCCGCGCCCCCCTGCGGCTGGGCCGCGCTCCCCTGTGAGTCGGGTCACACCCCCTACGGGTCGGGCTGCGCCCCCACACGAGCTGGGTTGCGCACCCATACGGGCCGGGCCATGCCCCATGCAGACTGAGCCATGCCCCCCTGCAGGCCGGGCCGGCCCAGGCCGGTTCGGACCCGTGCCGGTTCGAGTCGGTCCGACTGGGTTGAACTAGAGCAGGTCCCAACCAGGCCCAGTTTCTCTTAAAGAGCCATTACTTGAAATCCAGATGTCTGTTTGATGAATCATCTTGGACAATGGGATCCTTGGAGTGATACGGTCCCTTTGGTATACTCCACTCGAATTTTGGAGAGAGTTAGTGTACAACCGGGTTGGATCGAACTCGAATCCAACCGGGCCCTCTGAACTAAAACTCTTATAACTCATAGACCAGGCGTCTGATTGATGCACCGTCAATAATGTTGGAACCCTTATGATAATGAGGACCTTCTGGTTATATCTTTGTGGAGCATAGAGTAGATTGAGGTATGAATGATATCTCGAGGAGTAGATTCTATGGAACTGGAATGCACTGGTGCGAGGAATCATGTGGCTAGCTATCTTAGAATTAGAGACTCTATGTGGATCAACATCATAGCGACCATATGTGGATCAGCATCGTAGCTACCCGATGAGGACCAGTTTTCGGGCGGCCGATCGAGGATCATAAAATAATGACCCTGTGTGGATAAACTTCGAGCGACCCTATGTGGATCAGCATTCCAGCGACGCTGTGTGGATCAGCATTTCAGCAACCCAGTGTGGATCTGCATTCTAGTGACCCTATGTGGATCAGTAGTGTGTGACACAATGAGGACTCGGCTTAGAGCAGCCTATCGGGGATCAAAAACATTCGACCCTATGTGGATCGAAAATGGAACAACTCATTCAAGATTCAGTTTTGGAAACTTCTTAACAGAATAAAATGATATAGCTTAAGAATAATCATCTTTATTCCTGAACTCTGATTTGTATACCTGGTGGGAGATGACTATTTCTTCGTACTCTATGATTGAGGTCTTGATTTTTGGTTTTTCCTTTGTGGAACTTTGGGATACCTTCGGGGGTCTCATGGTCCCTAATAAGTATTATTATACTCAACTCTTCACGGGGTTCACCCAAACCTTGTTTTGTATGGTGTAGATAACAGAAAACTTTGACCGAGGTTTGGAAGCCATGACTACACAGTGCTCAGAGGCGAACCTTTTGATGTCGCGTGACGTAGTGAAGACCAAACGTGAGCTATACCTACCCTTCAGGTAGGAACCTTGGTGCATGATTCCAAGAGAAATTTTTCTATTACTGTTGTACTTTTCAGTTGGTCTTGTATACTGACCACGTTTACTTACGATACTGACCCTTTTTACTTTCAGTACACATCTTTTTTACTATTGCAGTTTTACTACGTGAGTTTTGCTCATTGTATTCTTTGACTGTGTGTTTTCATGTTTAAAGAAAATGACTTTCCATTTTTTAGGGATATTCCTTTAGGTTCTAGTAACCAACCCCAAGACTATAGAAGGTGGGATTAGGGTAGTAATTGCATGGGCCTCAGGGGACGGGTTGTGACAAAGTGGTATCAAAGGAGTCAGTTATACCGAAGAACTAGGACTCTGATCTTTTAATAGAGAAACAGTACTAAGTGCTTTGAGTGTGGTTTTCAATTCAGGGAGTCCAGTGTTGGTGCGAAGGACAACATATCCATACACCAGGACCCTGAATTTTGATTTCTAACTCAGTTCATGAAAACACTTATTGCATGTGTTTTTGAAATGATTTTACTTGACCTCTTTTGAGTCAACTCACCAGGTAAAACTTAAAGACCGTAGCCCACCTATTTCTATTCAGAATGACACCAATTAGATAGCCAACCAGGATTCCTTAAAGATTACATGATGAAATACCACCGAGAAATGAGGCTTTGGTGCAGGGCCCTCTTACGGTGATAGTACCATCGAGTGGTGTACTAGCAGCACCACTACCCATTGGGAAGACTTTTCCCCCATCCCAACTTGTGAAAAATGCACAAAGACTGAGCGTGTTGAACGAGTTATAATGATAGATTCATCCGTGGTTTTGAGGTGAGACAGATCCCCAGGTAGCTGAGGACTAGCTGGAGGCTATGGCTAGAGTTTTTTCGCTTAGTTGGGACACCAACTGATAAGATGGTGATCCTAGATGCCAGTATTTTCTAATGAGAAGTGGGGAGATAGAGGAACATGATGATTCAGACACATGATGAGGCGAACCTCAACTTGATAGACTGTAGCGACCCGATGCTTGACATTCATGGACATTACATTACTTTTGCGGAATATCTAATACATAACAAAAACAGACACACAAGGACCGTAATATTTTAGTGTCTTTGGAAACATGGAATATAAAATTCTAATCATGTTGAAAGATCTTCAACATCTACCATAACGATCCTCCCCCTTTTTTCCTTACCTAAAAACTTTATTTTAATCCTGGGGGAAAAGAAAACATAAAAAGGGTGAGCTCAAATTCTCATTAAGGGTAAGCATGGAGAAAATAAAACAAACCATATACATTTGAACATAAAAAACATGAACATAATATTTAAACATCAAAATATTGAGCAATGACATAAAACATGGTATTACGTAAGGCATAGATCATAATGGATCATCAATCATGATAAAATAGCATAGGAATAAATCATGTAATTTTGGCATCCATTAAGCACATGTAATGATTTCCATATTAGCCAAGGCATTGCTGCCAAGACCATTTTAGTGGACAAAGTCCCTTTCTGAATCGAGTACACTCCTCGTTCCAGTCCTGTATTACTGAACCGGTTAAACTTTCCGTTCCAGACATGTCTATCTCATGAGATATAAATCTTTACCCAATGCATTGGAGGGAGATATAGGTCCCACCCATCTCATAATGAAATCATTCTTACTTGTGCCATAAAATAAACATACATCATTCATAAAAACCCAATAAATAAAATGTGTTTCCTAAATATCATCCCATCATCACATAATACATATAAAAGAAATGGATATCATTTCATAATAAGAGAATTGAAACCATGTAAATCATAGAGACATTATACTTGAAACATACACATATGAAATAATGTCATCTTATATGAAAAATGGTTTTGATAAAACACTTGAAATGAATTCTTGAGGAAAATATCCTTTTCTCTTCAAAATCATTTTTATTTCACAAAATGTCATGAAATTTTAAAAGAAAAGGATTTTGTTGAAAATAGTCATGAAATATTTGGAGGAATCTTCATGAAAACAAGGATTTATAAAACCTAAAAAATCCTTTCATACCGTATACGTTAAAAAAAACATTCTTCTCGTACTTTTGTCGAAAAATTCAAAAAGTACCTTGTAGGGTAAATAAAAGAAAGATTCCTTCCATACCATTGAGTAAAAGTAAAAATGGGTAAAAAGGATTTTAAACATACATAAAAACACTTTTAGAAAACATGGACATGGATGATAACAATAACCCCAATAAATACTTACGAATAAGCAATCTCGGATAAAAATGAGATTTGCGAAATTATCCCTTACCTGAGGTCCGATATGATTCGTATGGATCCGAACCTCCTGTATAATGATTTAAATAATTTCATTGAATTATTACAGAATCATATTAATTGTGATTATATCATATATGGTTCACTTATGACTTTATATTACCCATTCTTTTGTAAATTAACGTTAAAGTAGCGTTTTGGGTAAAATCGTTTCATTTGTCATTTGTGTTTTAACTTGTAATTATTCATATGATTACATAGATCATGGTTACTTACATATATAATTTAAAACATGATTTATATATAATATATATTCAGAATATACATATATATAATAGATCGATAAATGGAAAGAAAAACACTGTTCATGGAGACGGTAGGCTGTACGTACGCATGAACGCTGTTTTCGTTTCCTTATTGAATTGAATGGAATTAAGTAGATGACATAAATATATATATACATAAATCCAGTATCATTATTATCTCATATATTTCATGATTACTTATTATATATACTTTATAATCATTCATGAATGGTTAATCATTGAGAATGAATCTCATCGCGTCATGGAGACGGTAGTCTGTACGTACGCACGAGTGATGATATCATTCCCATGATCGTGGAATTTTATTTAAGTGTATGTATAATATTTAAGAATCAATATCACTTTACAATAATAATATATAGTCACTATTTACACCATTATACCCATCCAAGTAAGGTGGTGGTGGAAAATAGATTACACCACGGCGTGGAGACGGTATTCCGTATGTATGCACGCGCGGTGATTTTGTTTTCCGTAGGATGGATAAATGGTGAAATAGGGTTTTTTAATACATATATTAACATATAATTATATGAGTGATAGTTATTTTATTACTTAATTATAAAAAAACTAAAGAAGAAGAAGTGGAAGAAGAAATAAAGTTGAAAGAATCGGTAACGAACATTACCTCTTCTTTGAAGCGCCTCTTTGAGACCTCCTCTTAGGGCACTACAATTGGTATTTGAAAAGTCAAGGAACTCTAGGATGTTTATATGGAAGTGGAGAAGAGAATTGGGTAGGGGTGACCGAGCTTGAAGGCTCAAATTGGTGTGAGGAAGAGAGGGAGGAGGTGCCCTTTTATAAGGGAGGGGAGGGGCACCTTTGGAAATCTTAAAAGTATTAATTTATAATAAATATAACACCACTTAAAAACCTCCAAAAATGACTCATATTCGAATATTATATGATATAGGGTTGTAATATCATCAAAATATATAATTTATACATGTTAGGAAATTAGTTTAAACATTATCAACTTGATTTATCCTTACTTAATCAATTTAATTTTATTTGTGGTAATAACATTCTAAATTTTAAATTATAACAAATAATTACATATTTGTTGTGAATTTTACATAATTGGATACTTTATAATATTTTAGACCATATAAATTTAAATTTATAATTTTTATATATTTTTGTGATTTTTAAACAATTTTATAATATTTTATTTTTATAAAATAACAATAGTGTCAATTTTGAAACTATTCAATTATTTGATTTTAAATAAAATATATACATAATATATGTTCTAACTAAAAGCTTTAATAGATTAATAATAGGTCATATGTATCTATGAAATTAGTGGATAACATTAAATAGTTCATATAATATTTATTTTTTTATTTTTAAAACCATTTATTTGGTTTATCTCTTAATAAAATAATTACTACAACATTTTTGTATAATTATTTAATATACTTATTTTTTGCATAAAAATTAAAAATAAAATACTATGATGAAGATAAATCTATTAAATTTCACAATAATACTTTTACTATAATTTATCATCTTAAAATCACAATTTTTAAATTGTTATATTTATTAAATTATGAAGGTGACAATGTTGGGATCATTTAAAATAATATAATATAAGTGTCATAATCACTTTTATAAGACTCTAAACGGTTATTAATTAGCTACTTTAATGCTTAAGGTGTAGTTATACACTACCAATAAGTTTTGGTCAGGTTTTTGGGCCTTTTAATGGGTATTATTATTTCAATAAAAACTATATTACTGATTTTTCACTTAATAAATAATTTTTGCATCATTAATGTATCACCATTAATGACAATTAGTTAATCTCTAAAAATTCTAAATAAATTATCATGATGTTTATAATTTTATTATATTTCCTTAGACTATTAATTTTAGAAGTATCATGATGTGTATTGCTAAATTAAAATTAATATACTTATAAGATTAAAGAGAGTGACATGTTGTCACCTTCTTTGGTTTTAATAATAATTAAGTTATTTTCATGGAGAAAAGTCCATTAAATGATTCTAATCATACCATTAGGTGATATGTTTCGAATTCTAGTCATCCAATAGGATTTTTGTAGGTGTTAGGGTAATTTTATAATCTTATATTTACCCTTAATTACCCGATTTACCTTTAACTATGGTAAATAAAATTTACCGTAGTTACTATTCATAATGCCCAAAAATAAAAAGTAGTCTATTAATATAATTTGGTCCCACTGATTCCAAATATAGAATCCATTTTTCCAAATTCAATACACAGAAGTTTCAGAAATTAAATTAAAATTAATCCCGTTGTCGAATGAAAACGGGTTTTTGTTTAAAACATTGCAAAAGATTGAATTGATTTAACCTACAAATTCAATGTAAAATCAATTATAATGACATACATTATATTAAATGGTAAAAATATACTCTATTTATAATTTAAAACCATTAAATATTTTAATTTAACTATATAAATTATTACGATGAAAAAAGTTGTTTTTAATTAAAATATAGCGTGTTTTTACTATTCATTAAAATATGAAAGTTATCAGAAAAATATCAAAACTTTATCCAATGTAAATTTTTATATCATAATTCAAAAGAAGAATTTTATTTTGTCAAATTTAACTTATAAACATGTCAACAACTAGATTTAAAGTGGGTGCGCCATCAAAAGGCGGCAAAACTGCATTTTAAAAAAAATAATTATTTTACCCGAAAATTTTATTTTGTTCTTATACCATGTTATAGAAAATGTGCAAGATGAATAATAATGTTATAAAATTCAAAATTTAGTTAATACTATTCATAACGGCTAGTTCATAATAATATTATAATAATATACTGTTGTTTAGTAAAACCCGGTATTGCGTACAACACACGCTATCGAGGAAGGTCGCGATTGCGTGTAATGAAAGCCAAGTTAGGGTTGCGTGTTATGCAAGACTCCTTTGTTGTTTTTCATAACATAATGAAACCATATTTCATTTATACATTGAATATATATATATATATACACTCAATGTTGCGAACTTTAAATTGTGTGTAACCAGATCCAAGAATAGTGTTGTGTATACTGCAAGATAATACGGTGTTGCGTATAGCGCAAGATAATCTTGGTGTAGCATACAACAAAAGGATATGAAAGAAATTAAAACTAATATATCTTATAAAATCTCGGGTTGTTACATTCTACCCCACTTAAAATGAATTTTTCCCTCAAAATTCGTCGAGGTTATAAATCATTTACTATTCATAGAAACCCACATCATAAAAAGGAATACCAGAACTTGTCTTTAAAAACTAAAGTATGAAATGTAACGGTTACCCAAATTAACTAATCACTGGGTTTCCATATAGGAGAACATAGGTGAAAATATGGATATGGAAGAGAAATCTAACCGTCATGTTCTGATGGAGAGTGGTAGAGAACATGGCTATGAAAAAGCCAACAATCACAAAGCCATAAATTTGTCATGATCTAGGGTACCATCTGATTCATCGGATATAAGGGCACTAGGACAACATTTTTGGTTTTCAAGATCATTTCCCTAAAGTTGAAGAATTTTTATTAGAATAAATTCTTACTTTATTTTGGTACAATCTCACTGTTGTTCGTGCTTTGAACAATTTCCACTTCATCTCTTAAAGAAATGAAGTTGAATTTGTTATTCGTGAAGTGTTAACAGATAATGTGATAGAATGATGAGTCATTCCATCTGTTTCAAACAAAAGGTTAGAAAAAGTTATCAAATATACATAAGTCCATCTATGGTTAGATTAATTGTATATGGTTCCAAAAATGAAATTATACTTCATATATCATACCGCTTAATAAAATAAAACTAGTTTCTACTAACCAGGGACTTCCTGTAGGCCATTGGTATGCAATAAAGTCCAGTTGCACATCAGTTGTGGGTTCGATTCCCACAGCCTTGTCCGAAGCGATGGGCAGTCGCCCGTCCTGTAGGTTGTCCTTTTTCTAAAACTACATTACTATAACATCCCATAAATAATATCGAAAAAACTTCTATCCTTAAACAATACAAACTTATGTCCAACATAATCCATTCCAATCTTTAGGATTATCCAAAATACTGCTATCCAATCTCATATTATAGTGAAAACGATTACCAAAGAGTTCATACAACTAGCATGTTAATACCATCATTGATCCCCATATATCATGAGATATGTATTTTTGGTCACATTCCAAACATTCGAAGGCCTTAATCATGTATTATCTTGAAAAAATGAATACCCATTGAATCTTATTGAAAACATGAATGCTGTCAAAAGGTAACTCTTTTCACATACCAAAACCTCGAACCATGATATAACTATTTCCTTATATCATTCATGAGCTCATGAATACTGTCAAACATTTCATTTTCTCATTTTCCCTTCATTATGCGCATATCATCTTTTTTCCAAAAATATCTCAATCACTTTCCATGGTTACCGGTACTATAAAATTGTTGAAAACCACAATAGACCAATACATAAATATTCCAATATTCCACGATACTATATAAAACATTATTTTGGAATCCTATTACATAAACACTTAATCATTACACAACTTCATTTTCATACTCAACATCACAAATAGTGATCGCATGAGACTTCCATTTATCCTTTACCTTAATAGGTTTCTCACATTGATCATCATTAACCCGTGGATTAGGGAATTTATTAGCATAATTCCCCATTTCCTTGCACTTGAAGCATTGAAGTGTTGGTGGAGCGTTCTCTGCAGTCTTTTCTTTATTCACATCATTAGAAACCCTTTTTCCATTACTTCAACAATCAACTACCCGATGACCTTCTTTTCCACACTTAAAACATTTTCTAGTCCCTTTAAGACAACCCCACCATGCTTCTTTCCACACTTTGAGCATAAGGAAACATTCATCTTCTTTTCACCATTATTCTGAGATTTCTCCTTGAACTCCATCTTTCATTTCTTGTCAAAACTATGAGATGGATAAGTAACACCAACTTCCATTTCTACCTTGATAGCACAACACACAATTTCTTCATAGCTACTGATGTCTCTTATAGATAATTCCCTTTGAAGATTTGGTTTTAAGCCACTGAATAATCGATCAACTTTACTTTCAGGTTGGATGATAAAGCAAGATGCATACCTTTAAAGACTTGTAAAATTCGCTTCGTATACACCAACAGATTCATAATCCTTTTGCTTTAGTTCAAGAAACTCTTTCTCCATATTTGTTCGAAGAATACGAGGGAAGTATTTATTGAAAAATAAGTTCTTGAACTCGTCCCATTCCATGGACTAAATTTCAACTCTTGGACTCGTATTCTTAATAAGATTCCACCATTGATCATCTTTACCTTCCAAATGATATACTACTAAGATGACTTTATCATGTTCAGAACATTGAAGAACTGAAAATATCTTTTCAGTGGTACTGATCCATTGTTCATCAACAAGTGGATCAGAAGACCCACTGAAATAAGGTGGACGTTGCCTCATGAAGGACTCAATAGAATATTGTTCCCTTCTCTGCTCATTTGGAAGTACAGAATGATTCATAGCTTGTGTAAGTATATCAATAAGATTTTTCACTCCATCTCCCATGACATTTGTTTGTTCAGGAGGACAATCATTTCATTGTCCATCGCATTGATCAACATAGTTCCTTCGGGTTCCAGCCATCGTCTAAAACCCAAAAAGAATAGTGTGAGAGGCAAAAATCATGCTAGGGAAAATAACATAGTAAAGGGGGAGAACCCTCAATATCTAACATCTTAGGTTAAATTATAATATCGTTACCGTAGTTCTAGGACTATATCCTATACGTATACTTATCCTTAGGGACATCCCTAGACATACCTTAGAAATATCTATAGGGATCTCACTTATGGTTTCGCATCCTAGTTTCCAAAGGTTGACTAAACCTTTCGTCTGATACCAACTGTAGAGACCCGAAGCTTGACGTTCATGGACATTACATTACTTTTTCGGAATATCTAATACATAACAAAAACAGACACACAAGGACCGTAATAGTTTAGTGTCTTTGGAAACATGGAATATAAACTTCTAATCATGTTGAATGATCTTTAACATCTCCCATAACGATCCTACCCTTTTTTCCTTACCTAAAACCTTTCTTTTAATCCTGGGGGAAAAGAAAACATAAAAAGGGTGAGCTCAAATGCTTAGTAAGGGTAAGAATGGAGAAAATAAAACAAACCATATACATTTGAACTTAAAAAACATGAACATAATATTTAAACATCAAAATCTTGAGTAATGACATAAAACATGGCATTACGTAAGGCATAGATCATAATGGATCATCAATCATGATAAAATAGCATAGGAATAAAGCATGTAATTGTGGCATCCATTAAGCACATGTAATGATTTCCATATTAGCTAAGGCATTGCTGCCAATACCATCTTAGTGGAGAAAGACCCTTTCTGAATCGAGTTCACTCCTCGTTCCAGTCCTGTATTACTGAACTGGTTTAACTTTCTGTTCCAGCCATGTCTATCTCATGAGATATAAATCCTTACCCAATGCATTGGAGGGAGATATAGGTCGCACCCATCTCATAATGAAATCATTCTTACTTGTGCCACAAAATAAACATACATCATTCATAAAAACCCAATAAAGAAAATGGGTTTCATAAACATCATCCCATCATCACATAATCCATATACAAGAAATGGATATCATTTCATAATAAGAGAAGTGAAACCATGTAAATAATAGAGACATTATACTTGAAACATACACATATGAAATAATGTCATCTTATATGAAAAATGGTTTTGATAAAACACTTGAAATGAATTCTTGAGGAAAATAACTTTTTTTCTTCAAAATCATTTTCTTTTCACAAAATGTCATGAAATTTTAAAAGAAAAGGATTTTTTTGAAAATAGTCATGAAATATTTGGAGTAATATTCATGAAAACAAGGCTTTATAAAAATGTAAAAATCTTTTCATGCCGTATACGTTAAAAAAAAATTCTTCTCGTACTTTTGTCGAAAAATTAAAAAAGTACCTTGTAGGGTAAATAAAAGAAATATTCCTTCCATACCATTGGGTAAAAGTAAAAATGGGTAAAAATGACTTTAAACATACATAAAAAAACTTTTAGAAAACATGGACATGGATGATAACAATAACCCCAGTAAATACTTACGAATAAGAAATCTCGGATAAAAATGAGATTTGCGAAATTATCCCTTACCTTAGGTCCGATATGCTTCGTATGGATCCAAACCTCATGTATAATGATTTAAATAATGTCATTGACTTATTATAGAATCATATCCATTTTTATGATATAATATATGGTTCAATTATGACTTTATATTACCCATTCTTTTGTAAATTAATGTTAAAGTATCGTTTTGGGTAAAACCGTTTCATTTGTCGTTCGTGTTTTAACTTGTAATTATTCATATGATTACTTAGATCATGGTTACTTACATCCATAATGTAAAAAATGATTTCTATATAATATATATTCAGAATATACATATATATAATAGATCGATAAATGGAAAGAAATACACCGTTCATGGAGACGGTAGGCCGTACGTACGCATGAACGCTGTTTTCGTTTCCTTATTGAATTGAATGGAATTAAGTAGATGACATACATATATATATACATAAATCAAGTATCATTATTATTTCATATATTTCACGATTACTTATTATATATACTTTATAATCATTCATGAATGGTTAATCATTGAGAATGAATCTCATCACGTCATGGAGATGGTAGTCCGTACGTACGCATGAGCGATGATATCATTCCCATGATCGTGGAATTGTATTGAAGTTTATGTATAATATTTAAGAATCAATATCACTTTAAAATAATCATATATAGTCATTATTTACACCATTATATCCATCCAAGTATGGTGGTGGTGGAAAATAGATTACACCACGGTGTGGAGACGGTATTCCATACGTACACATGCGCGGTGATTTCGTTTTCCGTAGGATGGATAAATGGTGAAATAGGGTTGTTTAATAATTATATTAACATATAATTATATGAGTGATACTGATTTCATTACTTCATAATGAAACAACTAAATAATAAGAAGTGGAAGAAGAAATAAAGTTGAAAGAATCGGTAACGAACATTACCTCTTCTTTGAAGCGCCTCTTTGAGACCTCCTCTTAGGGCACTATAATTGGTCTTTGAAGATGACCAGGACCTCTAGGATGTTTCTAGGGAAGTGGAGAAGCGAATTTTTCAGGTTTTGGCCGAGCTTGAAGGCTCAAATTGGTGTGAGGAAGAGAGGGAGGAGGTTCCCTTTTATAAGGGAGGGGAGCGGCACCTTTGGAAATCTTACATATATTAATTTATAATAAATATAACACCACTTAAAAACCACCAAAAATGACTCATATTCGAATATTAGATGATATAGGGTTGTAATAGCATCCACCAATATAATTTATACATGTTAGGAAATTATTTTAAACATTATCAACTTGATTTATCCTTACTTAATCAATTTAATTTTATCTGTGGTAATAACATTCTAAATTTTAAATTATAACAAATAATTACTTATTTGTTGTGTATTTTCCATAATTGGATACTTTATAACATTTTAGACCATATAAATATAAATTTATAATTTATATATTTTTTTGTGATTTTTAAACAATTTTATAATATGTTATTTTTATAAAATAACAATAGTGTCAATTTTGACACTATTCATTTATTTGATTTTAAATAAAATATATACAGAATATATGTTCAAAATAAAAGCTTTAATAGATTAATAAAAGGTCATATTTATTTATAAAATTAGTGTAGAACATTAAATAGTTCATATAATATTTATTTTATTATTTTTAAAACCATTTATTTGGTTTATCTCTTAATAAAATAATTACTACAACATTTTTTTATAATTATTTAATATACATATTTGTTGCATAAAAATTAAAAATAAAATCCTATGATGAAGATAAATCTATTAACTTTCACAATAGTACTTTTACTAGAATTTATCATCTTAAAATAACAATATTTAAGTTGTTATATTTATTAAATTATGAAGGTGACAACTTTGGCATCATTTAAAATAAAATAATATAAGTGTCATAATAACTTTTATAAGACTCCAAACGGTTATGAATTGGGTAATTGAATGATTAAGGTGTATATATACACTAAAAATAAGTTTTTTTCAGGTTTGTGGGCCTTTTAATGGGTATTATTATTTCAATAAAAACTATATTACTGATTTTTCACTTAATAAATAATTTCTTCATCATTAATGTATCACCATTAATGACAATTATTTAATCCCTAAAAATTCTAAATAAATTATCATGATGTATATAATTTTATTATATTTCTGTAGACTATTCATTTTCTAAGTATCATTAAGTGTATCACTAAATTAAAATTAATATACTTATAAGATTTAAGAGAGTAACATGTTGTCACTTTCTTTAGTTTTAATAATAATAAAGTTATTTTCATGGACAAAAGTCCATTAAATGATTCTAATCCTACCCTTAGGAGATATGGGTTGACCTTTAGTCATCCAATAGGATTTTGGTAGGTGTTAGGGTAATTTTTTAATCTTATATTTACCCTTAATTACCCAATTTACCTTTAACTATGGTAAATAAAATTTACCGTAGTTACTATTCATAATGCACAAAAATAAAAAGTAGTATATTAATATAATTTGGTCCCACTGATTCCAAATATAGAATCCATTTTTCCAAATTCAATACACAGAAGTTGCATAAATTAAATTAAAATTAATCCCGTTGTCGAATGAAAATGGGTTTTTGTTTAAAACATTGCAAAAGATTGAATTGATTTAACCTACAAATTCCATGTAAAATCAATGATAATGACATAAATTATATTAAATGGTAAAAATATATTCTATTTATACTTTAAAACCATTCAATATTTTAATTTAACTATATAAATTATTACGATGAAAAAATTTGTTTTTAATTAAAATATAGCGTGTTTTTACTATTCATTAAAATATGAAAGTTATCAGAAAAATATAAAAACTTTATCCAATGTAAATTTCTATATACTAATTCAAAATAAGAGTTTTTTTTGTCAAATTTAACTTATAAACATGTCAAAAACTAGATTAAAAGTGGGTGCGCCATCAAAAGGCGGCAAAACTGCATTTTTTTTAAAAATACTTATTTTACCCGAAAAATTTATTTTGTTCTTATAAAATGTTCTAGAAAATGTTTAAGATGAATAATAATGTTATAAAATTAAAAATTTAGTTAATAATATTCATAACGGCTAGTTCTTAATAATATTATAATAATGTACCGTTGTTTAGTAAAACCCGGTATTGCGTACAACACACTCTATCGAGGAAAGTCGCGATTGCGTGTAATGAAAGCCAAGTTAGGGTTGCGTGTTATGCAAGACTCCTTTAATGTTTTTCATAACATAATACAACCATATTTCATTTATACATTGAATATATATATATATATACATATATATATACACTCAATGTTGCGAACTTGAAATTGTGTGTAACCAGATCCAAGAATAGTGTTGTGTATACTGCAAGCTAATACAGTGTTGCGTATAGCACAAGATAATCTTAGTGTAGCGTATAACAAAAAGATATGAAAGAAATTAAAACGAATATATCTTATAAAATCTCGGGTTATTACATAGACTTTGAGATCCTATTCAGGGTAGAGTTCATTCCAGTGACTCTACACTCTGTACATATACAAGAGATGCTACACTTATAATAGGGTTGCCTAACCATGGCCCAGTACTCGACAAGATTCACCGACCTCTCACGCTACTCTACTGACATGGTGCAGGACCCTTTTTTCTGGTCCCAGACCTTCGAGCAGGGACTCTGATGGGAGATCAGAGCTTTGATGGTATCTCTCATCATCTCGACGCATGCTGGAGTGTAGGAGAGAGCACACTTGGAGGAGGGTTTCCTTGCTGAGATGACACCAATAGTGAGACCCATCACCGGGAGACACGTAGCATAGTCATTTATGGATGGTAGTAGGTAGATAACACAGAGGTAAAATCAGACCAGACCATCTATTGGATGACCACAGGATGTAGGGTTGTAGGTGCGAGGCTCACGAGGTTGAGAAATCCAACAGAGGAGCAGAATATGCTTCATGTAAGGTAGGCAGAGTCACATGGCTGGCGACTGCCTGACCTGCTGCACTAATGACCAATAAACAGTCGAGGGACCGCCTAGGTAGAGACAAAGATTTGAGCGAGGAGTTTTGAAGGGAGACAGACGTGGGATAGGAGTAGGTCATTCAGTATGTGGTGGGTGGAGATTTGAGGTTCTACTTCAATCACTTCTAGGTAGTCCACCCCGACCATAGGGAGTATGTGGACAGGGAAGAGCTCTGCCTTAGGAACCTGAGGCCTACGACCATGACACTCTAGAGTTTATTCGAGGTATGATCTATGTATACTACACCTTAGATGCAGTACTTATAAACACAAGTTCTAGTCACTCTTTCATTAACACTACTGTCATTTGGAGCTCAGATATTTCAGTGGATCTGTTGGCTCGATCCTTGCAAATTGAGACTCTTATGGGAGAGGATTCGACGATTACACACTGGTGCTAGTAGTGCGAGCTTAATCTAGGAGGAAAGAGATTCAAATGGGATCTTGTAGTAGTAACATCGAGGTCTTTTGACACCATATTGGGTATGGACTAGTTATCCACAATCGATGATCAGATTGACTGCATTAGACACAATGTGTGGTGTGTCCGCAAGGATGGGACCGGGTTTTTCTTGACTGGCAAGAATGAAACCTTGGCAGCACAGGATGGACTTACCCAGAGGAGGGTGCATCCAATCACGCATTAGTTGGATAGAATTACCCTTAGAGTAGTTGATATTGAGAGTCTGAGTTATCCTGTGGTGGTGGACCAGTATGCCAATGTCTTCCCTGATGATGTTATAGGACTACCACCTTGCAGATAGGTGGAATTATACATCGACCTATACCCTGGGATAACACTGATACTGAAACTAGCAGATTGGATGGATCTAATGGAGATTTGTGAGTTTCTTTTATAGTTGGTGGACTTACAGAGGAAGGGGTTCATATGGCTCAGTGTTTCTCCCTAGTCAGCCCTGATTTTGTTCACCTAGAAGATAGATGAAAGTTTGAGTCTTTGTGTATATTATAGGCACTTGAACTAGGAGACCTTGAAGAACAAGTATCCACTTCCAAGGATTGATGATCTCTTTGATCATATGAAGAGATATCGTTGGTTTTCGAATATAGACCTATGATCATGCTATCATCAGCTCAGCGTATGATATGAGGATGTGAAAAAGACGACCTTCAGATGTCGGTATGACTACTATGAGTTCTTGGTTATGCCATTCAGCATTACCAACACCCCTGTAGTGTTCATGGGACTCGTGAATAGGATATTTTAGCCAAACCTCAATCACTTTATGGTGGTCTTCATTGATGACATCTTGATATACTCGGTGTCGGAGGAGGAGCATGCCTATCATCTGTAGATTGTTCTGGATACACTCTGAGAGCACTAGATTTATGGTAATCTCTCAAAGTTCCAGTTATGGATATGGGAGGTCCACTTTCTGGGAAACATTATCTCAATGGATGGAGTTGTAGTGGATGTGGAAAATATAGAGGTTGTGCTTTCTTAGGATCCACCTAGGAGTGTGGCAGAGGTGTGGAGTTTCCTGGGGTTGGATGGGTACTAACAGAGATTCATACCTGCCTTTTCCAGAGTTGTGACACCCTTTTAAACTTTGATGAAGAAGGTAAAAACCTTCGTGTGGATGGAGAGATTCCATCAATGTTTTCAGGAGGTGAGGAAAAGACTGACGAGTACCCCCATCACGAGGTTACCGAAAGAGGGCGTTGGGTATGTAGTCTACTGTGACACATTAGGGACCGGGCATGGATATGTTCTGATGAAAGAGTGAGTAATGATCACTTATGGTTCATGAAAACTGAGAAAATATGAGAAGAACTACGCTACCCATGAACTAGAGATAGTAGAAGTGGCTTTCTCCTTGAATATGTGGAGACACTACTTGATGGGTGAACGGTTTACTGTTTACTATGATCACAAAAGTACCAGGTATATCTTCTCATAGAAGGACCTAAACCTAAGACAATGACGATGGCTAGAGTTTTTCCAGGACTATGAATTGAGATAGTCTACACTTCTGTGAAGGGTAATGTAGTAGCAAACACACTCACTAGGATTTCTAGTATATTGTTGTTAAGTGAGGGGATATAGAAGCTAGACGCATTGTAGATATCATTTGTGGATAGAGATGGAACATCTTATCTCTAGTCTATGACTGTCACTCCCCCAATTCTTCAGCGAGTTCAGGAGGCACAATGTAGGGAGATTGACTGTGAGGCTCAACATGCCCAGATATCCTCAGGGCAGTCACCTGATGGATTTTATGAAGGTGGGGAGAAAATCATCCTCTTTAGGGGATGAATCATAGCATTAGTGGTGGTACATGAGGAGGTATTGAGGGAGTTCCATACGTCCCCTCTGGAAGTACATCCTAGTGCGGAAAAGATGTACCAGGACTTCAGGCGTCAACAATGGTGGCCAGGGATGAAGAAAGCAGTGGCATAGTTTGTTTCATGATGACTCACTTGTCAGTAAGTGAATACCGAGCATCAGGTTCCAATAGGCTTAGCGAAACAATTAGAGGTACCAAAGTGGAAGTGTGATGATATTACCATGGATTTCCTGACAGGGCTACCATGTATGTCCAAGGGCCACGACTCCATCTAGGTGATTTTTGACTGACTCACGAAGTCGGCCCACTTCCTACCCATCCGAGAGTAGGGATCCGTAAAGGGATTGGGACGCCTCTATGTACAGGATATTGTAAAGCTCCACGAAGTTCCATCAATGATTGTTTCTGATCGTGACACACATTTTACATCCTGGTTGTGGAAGGGATTTTTGGAGGCATTTGAGACTCAGATATGTTGGAGCACCACCTTTCATCCAAATATGGATAGTCAGATAGATCGGACCATTCATACACTCAAAGACATGCTTCGTTCTTGTGTCCTTGATTTTGGCCGCAGTTGGGAGGATCACTTTCCCGTGCTGGAGTTCGCATACAATAACACCTATCACTCCACCATCAGTATGGAACCATTTGAGGCATTGTATGATTGACCAAGCATATCAACTCTATGATGGACAGACATTGGGGAGTTAGCACTTATGGGTCTAGAGTTGGTATGGGATACCACTTAGATGGTGCAAATCATCCAGGAGTGGATGAAGATTTCATAGAGTATAAAAAAGTCTTATTTTTAGAGGATATGGAGACCTTTGGAGTTTGAGGAGGGAGACAATGTCTTCATACGGGTCTCACCTTGACGAGGTTTTCAGATATTTGGCTAGGGGTAAGTTATCTTTCAAGTTCATCGGACCCTTTCAGGTTCTCAGCAGAGTTGGCGAGGTGGTGTATCACCTAGCTCTTCCCCCACAGATGCATTGGGTACATGACATTTTCTATGTGTCGCAGCTGAGTAAGTACGTGCATGATCCATCTCATGTTATTGAATGGGGAGAGCATGACATTGATGATGGGGAGACATTTATGGAGGCTCCATAGGAGATTGAGGATCGATGAGAGTGGGTCTTTCATGCATGATCAATCCCTCTGGTACGCTTTCTATAGCAGCATGGGAATCTCCAAGAGAGAACAAGGGGATTGGAGGCTCAGATTCTTGTTCAGTACCCCATTTGTTTCCTTAGTCTATATTGTGGCTTTCGGGGAAGAAAATCCCTAAGGTGGGGAGAATGTAAATACCTAGATTTTCCATGTAATTTTTTAAATTATATGGAATTTATATGAGTATTGAAAAATTGAAGGTGTGTGATTCTGAGGCCTGGTGTGCACAGAATGAATTTCTGAACATTTTTATGGTACATTCAGTAAATGTGCGGGCAGTATTTTCTATCTTTTGAACTGGTGCTCGGATTAAAAATATGAGGGCACCATTCAATCCGTAATACTGGGATTCACTTATGGGAGGATTCACTTCGACTGTAGTAGGTTGGGTAAAAAAGTTAACTTTTTGGACTTTTTAAATATTAATAAAATAATAAGTTATGTCATTTTATTTCTTTTCTTATTATCCAGCAGATGAGGTGCAGTGGCGGGACCGATGAAATGTCAAGCCATTAATTGGCTTGAATTCTCTTTGTTTGTAAATGTACCATTGGAATTTGGGAGGTTCATTAATTAAAGGAACCTCATAAATTTTTCAGAACGTTAACTAACACTCTCCCCTCCAATTTATATAGATCTCGGGGTGGGTTGTTGCCATGGATTCACCAAGTGACGAAGCTCTGGAAAAGTACCACGATGCCAACCACTCAGAGGAAGAGACCAATTCCAGAGAGCGGTGGAGAGCACCTCTGAATCATGAACTGACGACCACAACAAATGTGGTTATGTCGATCATCGTCAGTGGAAGTCTAATACAAGTAGGGATTTATCTCGTTTAATTTGAAGAGATTGTTGAATTATATATCCATTTCCTTGATAAGATGATAACATGGAGGTCACAGGACAAACGAACAAGGCCTGATCCCTCTTCCACTTCTTTTACCATTGCGTTCTATGTGGGATAATTTTCTAGATTAGATAGAACCCAAATCCGAGGGTCATGTAATGAAGGAGATGACTCGGGAAGCCTATAGGTGTGATCAGATGAAACAATGGACCACCAGAGCTCACCCGGTGGCCCACACTGGCCGACCGTGATGGGGGAAGCACGTCGTTGCATGCCATAGGAGGAGGCTGCGACACTACGCCATGACGGTCATCAGAGCGGTGAACACCAACCGACTTTAGAGGAGAAGTGGCGTGCCGTCATGCACCATAGCTCGAAGCCACAATAGAAGAGGAAGGACCCACCCCTTCGGGTCCCACGATGACCAGGTGCCGCCGCCTCTCTATTACCCGAATGACTTAGGATTTCGGGAGGGGTGGCGTTAACCCCTAGTTCCAACTAGGGAAGGCCCCATGCCTCTAGTGGGATGAGCTAGTCCCCCCTACGACTATTCCACGACCCTCTACAGGAGGGGCCGGGCCGCGCCCCCTTCAGGCCAGGCCTCACCTCCTGTGGGCTAGGACGGACCGTGACCCAACAGGCTAGGCCTGCCACATCCCAGCCCAACCAGGCCAGCCCGGGTCAGTTCGGGCTAAGCCAGGTTGGACCCATTCCCGGCCGGGTCGACCCAAACTAGTCCGGGTTGGGTCGAACCATACCTGGACTAAACTAGGGCCAGTTTCTCTTAAAGAGCCATCACTTGAAATCCATTCGTCTGTTTAATGAACCATCTGCGACGCTATTATCCTTGGAGAAAGAAGGTCCTCTTGGTATACTCCACTCAAATTTTAGAGATATTTGAAGTATGGCCAGGTTGGATCAAACCTGAATCCAAATAGGCCCTCAAAACATAAATACTTATAACTCACCGACCGGGTGTCCGATTGACACGCTTCCTGTTGCGTTGGAACCCTTACGACAAGGAGGTCCTTTGGGCTACTCTTTTATAGACCTTAGTGGAAATTGAGGTATGAAAAATATCTCGAGGAGAATATTCTACGGAAATCAAGTGCACTGGGTGCGAGGAATCATGTGGCTGGTTGTCTTTGAAATAGCGACCCCATGTGGATCTGCATCATAGAGACCCTGTGTGGATCAAAATCATAGCTACCCGACAAGGACCCATTTTAGAGCGGCCTGTCGAGTATCAAAAAATAGAAAACCTGTATGGATTAGCATCGACCGAACCTATATATGATTATATATTTCTTAAAATATCATCTATCTCCCCTATGATCCTTTAAGCACACACGTTACTATGGATAAATTCCATAAGGGATCTTCCACTCTCCTCTTTTATCAAGCATTATTTTCATGTTATTTATTTTAATTTCTTTTATTCCTATGTTAGGATATGTTATTAAATATACTCCTTACTGACCATTTTATGTTTAAATATTTATAGCCCCTTTCACTCTTATTTATCCCTCTTATGAACCCTTATGTATAGTTGTTACCATGCCAAATTTTCATAAGGGATTCCTTCCTTTCTCATTTTTATCTAAGTTTATTTATATTGTAATACCATTCTAAATTAAATTAAAAATTTTGTTGTATGATTTCAAACCCCCCCACTATCTTACTTATGTTTAAATAATGAGATACCTCTTTATCTCTCATTAATTATTCCCATGTACACCTGTTACCATGCCGAAATTTCTTAAGAGTTATTACATTTCTCATTTTCCTTCAAGATTATTTATTATGTTACGACTTATATTTTCAAATTAAAAGTGTTGGGACATGTATCTATATAAACCCCTTAATATCCATTTAATCTACATATAATGAGAAACCCTTTTATCTCTCATAAACCATTTTTATGAATTTTTATGTCACGCCATTAGGCTGCAGAAATTATACCGCAATTTTCCAAGCCCAAATCATCATGTAGTGAATTCTATACCCACTTCTCTATAAAGGGTATTCACCTTTAAAAGAATATACATATTTAATGGAACTTACATGTATGAATTCCAAATTCTCTAATCACGGAATTTCTTATGATGTATAATGATTCCATGTTATAGGATCCATTTGGCACACTTATGCATGAAATGAAATGTGTATGAAGGGTGCACCCAGATAGCGCTCCAATGCATTGGGTAATATTTAGTATCATAATACGACATGTGAAATGAGGGTTTAATCATGCTAATTTATCACCAATGAGGGTTTACAAATGCTAATTCATGTGAAATGAGGGTTTACTCGTTCTAATCCATGTGAAATGAGACTTGGCTTGTGCTAATTTCATGTTGTATGTTGTTGCCACATTTCCATATTATGATAATCTTGTTATATCATGCCATTATGTTCATATTTATCTTGTTCTCCATTGACATTCCTATTTCCTAACATGTACTTTATTCTTCATGTTATTCCTTGTTTACTCCCTTACTCGACTTTATAGCTCACCCTTTTCTTATTTTTGTCCTCAGGTTATCCCATCCAATGATATGTACAAAGGAATGTTGTGGTCATGTAGAAGAAGTTTTCAATAAAGATGTTATATTTTATGTTCTAAGTTGTCATGTGATGTTCCTAATTTCCCAAGACACTATACTTATAAATCCTTGGACTTGTCTTAAGTGAACGTACATGTAATAAATCATGTTTAAATATTTAATATAGTGAAGGGTTGTTATAGTTGGTATCAGATGACATGTTTAGTTATTTATGGGATTATTATTAGAAAACCCTAGTTAAATACATAAGGATAAGACTAAGTAAGATAAAAAACTTCCCTAAATTTTGGTGAGTATAGAGTAAGTGGTTTATCAAAAAAATACATCCATGTTTGGATATGAACAATTAGATGTGACTCTGGGGAAAATGTATCTAGGGGTAAAAAACAAAAACACAACTTTGAGGTAGACTCGAATGGGAACTGATGCATGAAAATAAGCCTTGATTCACTTTTGGTTTGACACTCCAGAGGGAGATGATTTCATAAATTCATAAGAATAGTATTAACTATCATTAAGGGAATAAAAAAATGCCGCTAAGAATATATGTTGGAATGTAGATCATGGATAACATATATTGAAGCCTATAAGTTTCTATGTTAAGGAAATAAATGTAATTTATAAGTTATACCTTTTTTCATTATATTCCCCTTAATGTTATACACCTAAATTTCCTTTTATTCTAGCCAATGGCTGGTAATAAGAGGACTCAGGCTAACAATCGATGCAAATATCAATGTGATGACTATTCTAACAAGATGCCCAATCTGATGGGAGTGGGAATCAAAAACTTTTTCATGATACTCTCTTAGTTAACTAATGTTTTAAATAGAAACATGGGTCAAGAGTAAAGTTAAACACCCTATGAAACAAAAAGATACAATCTAGAGATTCATGAGACACATGCATCCTAATTTTAATGGATCATCTGATCACTCAATCACTGAACAATGGATCAAATCCATTGAAAAGATATTCTTCATCCATAAATGTTCTAAACAAGATAAAGTTCTACTTGATTATTATCTTATAGAGGGTGAATATGATCAATGGTGTACATTGATAAAAAATATAAACCATGAGGAGGAGATCGAGGCGTTGGAATGGAAGGATTTTCAGAAACTTTTTTTAGATAAATATTTTATTTTCACCCTCAGAATTAAGATGGAAAGGGACTTCCTTTCTCTCAAGAAAAAAGATGAAAAATCCATCAGATAATGCGAGGAAAACATCACAGGGCTTTCACGATATGCCTTTGGCTTTGTCGTTACCCCAGAATGCAAGGTTGACTCCTTCTTCGGTGGGATAAAACCTAGCCTTTGGAATGACCTATTGATCTGTGACTTTGATAGCTATGAGGAAATTTTTCAATGTGCCATCAAAGTCAAAATGGAGATTGGAAAATCTCAGGGGTATCATAGGGGTGAGAAGCGGAAAGTGGATGTTAATTCTGCTAGTCTGACAGAAAAATCCAACAGTGCTAAGAAATTACAGCACCCGAATTACCAAAGGTGCGGAAAGAATCACCCTAGAAATTTCTTGAAGGAGGTGAAGAAATTATTTAAGTGTCAAAGACAAGGGAACGTTTCCATTAATTACTGACATGAAAAACCCACTACTGTGATAGAGGAGAAGAATGATCTATTCAACCATCAAAGCATTGTTCATTACTTCAACTGCAAAGAATTAGGGCACTTTGAAAACCAGTGCCATAATCCAAGGGTTTTCGGAGGCAACCAAAAACCTCAATGGAAGCAAGGGAGTGATTTTTCCATCACTACCGGTAAAGAAAATCATAAAAAATGAAGTGGTGATAGGTACAATAGTTATTCATTAAAGAATATTGAATTTACGTTTTGATTCCGGTTCTACACATTCTTTTATATCCCAAAAAGTTTAGTAGAAAAATCCAACCACCACCACAAATCGAGGAAGTAGAGATGTCAGGAAAAATGGAAAATGGGGAAATTATTGCATCCCATGAATATAACTCCTCCCCTGTCACAATTTGTGGATTGAAATTCCCAGAGAACCTCTTCATACTCCCTCTCGTGGAATTTGATGAATTCTTGGAATGGATTTTCTTTCCTTATGTAGAGCCAACATAAATTTCCATGAGAGGAAAATCACTCTCCATATGGAAAATCGATCCCTGGTTCTGTAAAATTGAACAGAAGAGGAAGAATCTTTTTTAGCACTATCATCTCAGGCGTAGATATTACTACCCTATGAGCATGCATTTCTTTATTAGATTATTAATTCTAAGGATGGAACCATCCTTGAAGACATGCTTATTTTAAGGGAATTCACTGATGTGTTTCCCAAGGAATTTCCTGGTCTTCCACCTAGAAGATATTTTTAATTCTTGATTGATATTATACTTGGGGATTTTCTAATATCCAAGAATCCTTATAGAATGGATGTTGTGTAGATTTAGGAGTTAAAGAAACAACTATAGGAGAATTTGGATAAAGGTTTTATATGCCCAAGTTCTTCACCATGGGGTGCACTAGTCTTATTCATCAAGAATAAGAATGGGTCAATGCACCTTTGCATTGATTATAGTGAGCTCAAAAAAATCATGATAAATAACAAGTATCCTTTTCAATTAATTTATTAACTTTTCTATTGGATTTGTGGAGAAAAATAATTCTCCAAGGTGAATCTACAGTTGGGATATTACCATGTAAGGGTGAAGAATGAGAATATCCCAAAGATTGCTTTTAGTACTAGGTACAGACACTATGAATTCAGAGTAATTCCTTTCAAACTCACTAATTATCCAAAAATATTCATGGAATTAGTGAATAGAGTCTTTAGATATTACCTCAAAAAATTTGTGGTATTTTTTATATATGATATTAAAATATACTCCAAAACCCATGAGGAGCATGAAGAGAATCTAAGTACTATACTAGAGACCTTGAGAAAGTAGAATCTCTATCCAAAGTATAACAAGTGTGAGTTATGGTTGATGTAAGTCTCGTTCTTAGGTCATATCATCATATGAAATGGTATATAATTAGATCCATCCAAGAAAAATGCAATTGAGGGATGGAAGAGGCCAATATTTGTGATGAATATCTGTAGCTTCCTTGGGTTAGCAGTATATTATTGTTTATTTGTGAGAAATTTATTAGGATTTTCAAACTCACTTACCAAGATATCTCAGAAGGGAGTCAAGTTTTCTTGGAGTGATGAATGAGAAGATATATTCAAGGAATTGAAAATGAGTATTATCACTGATAGCGTGCTCACACTACCCAAAAGTGGAGAACTTTTTGTGGTATTCAGTGATGCTTCGAAGAAGGGAATGTGATGTGTGTTGATAAAAAATGACAAAGTCACTGAAAATTCTTTAAGTCAATTGAATTTTCATGATAAAAACTATCCAACACAAGACTTAGAGTTGGATGTAGTAATTTTCTCTTTAAAAATTTGGTGACATTACCTATTTGGAGAGAAGTGTAAAATATATATAGATCAAAAAATCCTTAAGTATATATTCACACAGAAAGAGTTGAATATATGCCAACGAAGATCGTTAGAGCTAATCAAAGACTACGACTACTCAATTCACTACAATCTAGGGAAAGTGAATAAAGTGTCATATGCTCCAAGTAAAAAGGAAAACATGATTCTATCGTTGATGAGAATTGAAAATGATCAAATCTTCTTAAATTTGATGATTATAGACAAGGGAATTATAAATAAAGGAACATCATAAATCCTTTCACAAATTATTGGTCAATAGTCTATTTTGGAGAGGTTAATGGATGCTCAAAAGATTGATATGGGGATTTAGAAGATATTAGAAACTATTAGAAAAGGTAAATCCTTAAATTTCATTATTAATGAAGAAGGAATTGTGATATTTGGGTCAAGACTATGTGTTCCATCAAATCTGAAGTTAAATAATGATCTTTTAGATGATTTACATAGTTCAAATTTCTCCATTCACCTTGTAAACACAAAGATATATTGAGATATCTGAGAGAATTATTGGTGGGATAACATGAAGAAGGATATCATTGAGTATACATCAAAGTTATTGGTATGCCAGCAAGTGAAGGCTGATAGGAAGAAGTCTAAGCGAATGATTCAACCATCACCCATACCAACATGGAAATGGGAGAACATCACCATGGAATTTGTCACAGGACATCCAAATACATAAAAAGGAAAAAATTCTATCTAGGTTGTTGTGGATCGTTTTACAAAGACTGTACACATCATTGCAATTCGGGTGGATTTATCATTGGATCAACTAGCATAGATATACATCATAGAAGTGGTAAGGCTGCATGGAGTACCACTATTGATTGTATCTCATTAAGATCCAAGATTCACCTCTATGTTCTAGAAGTGTCTCCAACATGCTCTGAATACTGAGCTGAACTTTAGTATGGCTTATCATCCACAAACTAATGGTCAATCTGTGCGGACTATCCAAACACTTGAGGACATGTTGAGAGCATTTTCAATGGATCTCAAATTAAAATGAGATCAATATCTTCATATGGTTGAGTTCTCTTACAATAATAGTTTCCCTTCAACCATACAAATGGATCCTTATGAAGCCCTTTGTGGGAAGAGGTGCAGAACACTGACGTGCTGGGATGAATTTGGGGAGAGAAAACTTATAGGTCTGGAAATGTTAAAATAAATGGTTGAGAAATTTAAGACTATACAACAACACATTAAAGCTTCTTAGAGTTGAAAAAAGAGATATTATAACAACTGTCTACAAGACCTAGTGTTTGATGTTGGAGACATTGTATTCCTCCACATATCACCATGGAAGAGAGTTATGAGATTTGGGAATAAGGGAAAGCTTATTAAAAGGTACATTGGCCCTTTTTATATCTTTGATCGCATTGGAATAATGGCCTATAGACTAGAACTCACACCAAAATTGTCTCATTTACATGACATATTCCTTGTATCACTCTTGAGAAATTACATACTTGGCCCATCAAATTTACCCAATCCAGAAGTGGTACCATTAGATAATTCCACTCCAATGAAGATAATATGGTGAAGATCTTAGATCATAGGAAAAAAGTTTTAAGAAATAAGACAATGTCCCTTGTCAAAGTATTGTGGAGAAATAACAAGTTTTGTGAAGCAATGTGGGAACCAGAGTAAGTGATGAGGCGAGTTACCCACATCTATTTTAGTATGGGAAAATGAATTATCGAGGGAAAAATTTATTAAGGGGGAATGTTGTAATGACCCAAACATTCATTAATAAAATACCTTTTCTTTTAATGTCTTTTGGATATATAAAACATATTCTTTTTATTGGGTTTAAATAACCATTAAGTATCATTAAAATTGATAATATAACCATTGAACAATGATCACATGTCTAGTATAGATATAGGGTTTTGACTAAACCTTTTGGAACAGACAAAGCGAGTTATGGACTGGACTAGTAGGATCATTCCCTTTGAATCCCATTTATCATATCATTCCAAGGATATATAATTTCTAGGATCTTCCCTAGACCAAGCCTATGAATAGATCCAACAAATTAAGCATGAGAGAAACTATTTCTGGGAGAAGGTCAAGATCAACGAGATCACGAACCAAACCATGTTCACCGAATGATCCCATGAAAGCCCCACCATCACACACCATAATCTTAAGGAATATGCTGGTTTAATAAAGGGAAATGTAACAAGACCCTTTCATTATGATTATGTTCATTAT
The DNA here is from genome assembly GCA_963277665.1 of Viscum album. Classification (NCBI taxonomy): domain Eukaryota; kingdom Viridiplantae; phylum Streptophyta; class Magnoliopsida; order Santalales; family Viscaceae; genus Viscum; species Viscum album. Next base: position 955,024,127 of record OY728145.1, read on the forward strand.
TTTTTATTTAATAAATAATAAAAATTCATTTAATTTTTTTTAATTTGTAAATGGGTTTTAAAGCAAAAATAATATTTTTAGTTAATATTTAAATTAAAATATGAAATCTATTTTAATGAATAAATGGTTTTTTTAATGAAAAAATATTTCAATAAAATATTATTACTAAATTAATTCTTATTAAATATAAATTATCATATAATTTATAATAATACAATTTTAATTTTTATTAAGATTTGAAAAATATTTTAGTCAAAACTCATGAATTTTTAATAAATATCATTTTTTATTTTAAAAATAAAAATTGAAATATTTAGAAAATTATTTAGATAAAATGAATATTATTTTATGAATCAGGATGTTAAAATTATCCAACGGTGAATTTTTCATAATTTTCTGTGACAATCGAATTTTTGGGTAAAAATTAAATACCTTAAAAATATATAATGTGTTTAATGAAATTATAATTACTCAATATCAATGTAAAAAAATAATATAAAAGTTATATTAGGCCAATATATGTTTTACCTTTAAAATAATGTGATTTTATATTTTTTTGATTAATTTTTCAATTCCTTAGTGGACCCTCCAAGACTTATAAAATATTTTAACATTTTAAAATGATTTCCTTGTGAGTGTGACTCACCTCCACATAAGCAAGAAAAATATTTTAATATGTCAGACATTTTCCTAATAAAATAATTTTTTCCACTCCACATTGGTGAAAACCATGGGCAAAAACATTGGTATGGTTTGTGATTTTGAATATTTAATTATATAGATTCCAAAACCTAAGCTTGTGAAATATTAAAGTATTCCCCTCTTATTTCCTATATAAACCCACCCAATATACCACTTATCATCACTAAAATCCTTGTATCACATCCCTAATATAGTATCCTCTTTATATAATCCTCCCAAGGTGCCCTAATATCTCAATAATCCCCACTTAAAGCTCTTGAAGTCACACACTCAAGTAAGGGATCCTCACTTTCCTCTCATCCTTTCAAATTCAAGCATCTTATTTGAAAGTAGTTCTTATAATTTCGAATGGTTATAATGTGATTATTTTATAATAATTATATTAATCTCCATTTTAGTTTATTTTGATAAGGTATTATTTATCCTCCCTCAGTTTTACCCTTACCTAAGCCGTTACTATTCCGTAAGGGATTTCACTCTTCTCATTTCCATTCAAGATACTCTTTTACGTTATGCTTCTGAAGTTCAATAGTTATATATTGGGTTATGATGTTATATGACCCACATAATTTTCATTTGAATTATATATCATTATAGCTTCCTTTTACTCTCATCAATTCCCCCTATGATCATTTAAGCACACCTATTATTATGCTGAAATTCCGTAAGTGATCTTTCACCCTCCTCTTTTATCAAGCATCATTTTCATGTTATATCTTTTAATTTCTTTCCTTATTATTTTGGGATATGTTATTAAATATCATACTTAATTAAAATTTTATTTCTAAATGATTATATCCCCTTTCACCCTCATTTGGCTCTCTTATGAACCCTTATGTGTAGTCATTACCCGACCGAATTTTCGTAAGGCATTCCTTCGTTTCACATTTTTATAAAAGTTTCTTTATGTTGTAATACCCGTTTACATTCAATTAAAAATGTAGGGGGTATGATTTTGAACCTCCTCTATAATTCCCTCATAATGTTTTAATGATTATATACCTCTTTATCTCTCATTAATTCCTCCCATATATGCCTATTACCATGCCGAAAGTTCGTAAGAGTTATTCTATTTCTCCTCTTCCTTCTAGTTTCTTTATTATGTTATGACCTATATTTACAAATTACATGTATTAGTACATGTATCTATATAACCGCCATACATTAAAATTCATGTACATATTATTAGTGACCCATTTATCTCTCATTAACCATTTTTATGAATTTTTATTTGATGTCGTTAGGCTGTGGAAATTGTACCACAATTATCCATGCCAGAATCATCTTGTAGTGAATACCATACCGATTTCTATATCAAGGGTATTCAACATTATAAAAATATACATATTTAATGTTACTTATATATATTTATTCCACATTCCTTAATCATGGAATAACTTATTATGTTTAATGATTCCGTGTTATATGATCAATATGGCACACTTATGTAGGAAATGAAATATTTATGAAGGACACACCCTGATAGAAATCCAATTCCATGGGTAATGTTTAGTTTCATGATACAAAATGTGAAATGAGTATTTTCCCATGATAATTCATGTTAAATGAGGGTTTACTCATGCTAATTCATGTTAAAATAGGGTTTAATCATACTAATCCATGTGCACTGATCCTTGGCTCATGCTAATATCATATTGTATGTTGTTTCCACATTTCCAACTTATGATAATCATGCTATATCATTCCATTATGTTCATGTTTCTATTTTTCTCCATTGATACACCTATTTCCTAACATATACTATATTTTTCATGTTATTATTTATTTACTACCTTAATGAGATTTATATCTCACCCTTTTCTTATGTATGTCCTCATGTTATCCCATGTAATTATAGGTACGAAGGAATGTTGTGGTCATGTAAAAGAAGTTTTCAATAAAGATATTGTATTTTATTTCTTAAGATGTCATGTAATGTTACGAATTTCCCAAGACATTAGACCTCTCACTCCTTGGATTTTTATTAAGTGCATGTTTATGTAATAAATTATGTTTAAATATGTAAAAAAGTGCAGGGTTGTTATAGTTGGTATTAGAGGATAGGTTTAGTTATTTTTTGGATTAGGATTAGAGAACCCTAGTGAAAGCCTTATGGATAAAAGGAAGTATAATAGACAACAGTCCTAAATTTTGGTGAGTATAGAGTAAGTGGTTTATCAATAAAATACATCCCTATCTAGATTCAAACAAGTAGAGGTGGCTCTGGAAAAGATGTATCTAGGGGTAAAACCCCAAAACACCTCTTTGAGCTAGACTTGAATGGGAACCAATGCACGAAAACTGGCCTTTCTGCAATCTTTGTTCAACACTCCCAGGGGATATTCTTTCATAAGTTGAAAGGCTTAGTATGAACTATTATTAATGTAATAAAAAAATTCCCCTAATAATATATGTTGGGAGGTGGATCATGGATAACAGGGACTGAATCCTATAGATTCATAAGTTAAGGAAATAAATGTAATTTATAAGTTATCATTTTTTTGTCATTGGATTTCCCTTTATGTGTAACCCCTAAATTTCCTATTATTCTATACAATGGATGGTAATAAGAGGACTCAGTCTAACAATCGATGTGAAGATCAATGTGATGACTGTTCTAATGAGATGCCCAATATGATGGGAGAATGAATCAAAAACATTGTCATGATAGTCTCTTAGTTAACTCATGTTTTGAATAGAAACATGGGTCAAGAGAAACATTCAACCCCTCCTATGAAAGAATAAGCCACAATCCAGAGATTCATTAGGAAGAGGACTCCTACTTTTAATGGATCATATGATCCATCAATCGTCGAACAATGGATCAAATCCATTGAGAAGATATTCTCCATACTTCAATGTTTTAAACAGGAGAAGGTCCTTCTGGATGCTTATCGTATGGAGGGTGAAGCTGAAAAATGGTGGACATTGATAAAAAATATGAAGCCTGAGGAAGAGATCAAGGAATTGGAATTGAAGGATTTCCAGAAAAAAACATTTCGATAAATATTTTCCTCACATCATCCGAATTAAGATGGAAAGGTAATTCCTTTACCTCAAGAAAAAAGATGACAAATCCATCAGAGCATATGGGGAAAACATCAAAAATATTGCACGATTTGCCTCTATCTTTATCGTTACCCCTGAATGCATGGATGTATTCTTTTTTGGTGGGATAAAACCTAGTCTAAAGAAATCCCTAGAGATCCATGACTTCGTTAGCTATGAAAAAATTTCCCGATGTGCCCTTAATATTGAAATACATATTGGAGAATCTCAGGGGTATCATGGGTATAAAAAGCAGAATATAGACTTTAATTCTGGTGGTCCAATGGATAAATCCAATGGTGCTAATAAATTCCAGCACCCCACTTTCCAACGTTTTATAAATAAGCACACCAAAAATTTCTTGAATGGGACAAGGAAATGATTTAGGTTTGGAAGAGAAGGGAACCTGACCATTAATTACAGACAAGAAAAACCCACTAATGTGATAGAGTATAAGAACACTCCATTCGACCCTCAATACATTGTTCATTCCTTCAACTATAAATAACCAAGGCACTTTGAAAACTAGAACCATAAGCCAAGGTTTTTCAGAGGTAACCATCAAAAATCCAAAGTAGTAGGGGTGAGATTTTTTCCATCACTACCACTGAAGAAAATCCCGACAAATAAGTGGTGATTGGTAAGTTAGTTATTAATTCATGAATAGTAAACATACTATTTGATTATGGTTCTACATATTCTTTTATACCCCAAAAGTTTATTAGAAAAATTCAAACACCATATCAAATCATGGAAGCAGAGATGTCAGTGAGAATGAAAAATAGGGAAATTATTGCATCCCATGAATATAACTTCTCCCTTATCACAATTTGTGGATTAAACTTCCCGGTGAACCTTATTATTCTCCCAATAATGGAATTTGATGAAATTATTGGCATGTATTAGATTTACCTATATAGATCCAATATAAATTTCCGTGAGAGTAAAATAACTCTCTGTATGGAGAATTAGCCCACGATTCTTTACAAGTGAAAGGAGGAGGATGAATCTTCATTGGCACCATCATCTCAAGCATGGATATTACTTCCCTATGAGAATGTGTATCTTGCTCAGGTGATTGAGTCTAAGGAAGGAACCATCCTCAAAGACATGCCTATTGTGAGGGAATTCACAGAAGTGTTCCTCGAGGAATTACCTGATCTTCCTCCAAGAAGAGATGCTTAATTATAGATTGATCTTATAACTAGGGATTTTCTAATATCCAAGACTATATATATAATGGAAATTTTGGAGCTCGAGGAGCTAAAGAAACAACTATAGAAGAATCTGGATAAAGGGTTTATACTCCCAAGTGCTTCACCATAGGGTGCACCAATCTTCTTCATTAATAAGAAGAATGGGTCAATGTGCATTTTCATTGATTATCATGATCTCAGAAAATTACAATAAAGAACAAGTAACATCTACATAGAATTGATGACTTGTTCAATCAGTTATCTGGAGAACAATACTTCTCCAAGGTGGATCTGCGACTGAGATATTACCAAGTATGGTTTAAGATGAATGATATCCCAAAGGCTGATTTTTGTACAAGGTACGAGAACTATGAATTAATAGTAATTCCTTTCATACTCACAAATTCTCCAACAATATACATGGAAATTATGAATAGAGTCTGTAGAGATTACCTCAACAAATTTGTTGTAGTATTTATAGATTATATTCTAATATAATCCAAAACCATGTATGAGTATGAGAAGTATCTAAGAACTATACTAGAGACCTCAAAAATGGAGAAGCTCAATGCAAAGTATTGCAAGTGTGAGTTCCAGTTGAAGGAAGTATCATTCTTGGGTCATATCATCATAAGAAATGGGATATGTGTGGATCCCTCTAAGACAAATGCAATTGAGGGATGGATAAGGCCAACATATATGATAGTTATATGTACCTTCCTTGGGTTAGATGGATATTATCACCAATTTTTGATAAATTTATCATGAGTTTCAAACTCTCTTACAATTCTAACTCATAAGAGAGTCATGTTTTCTTAGAGTGATTAATGAGAAGATATATTCAAGGAATTAAAAATGAGGATTATCACTGAGATCATACTCACACTACCCATAAGTGGAGAACTTATTTTGGTATTCAGTGATGCTTCGAAGAAGGTCTTGGGCTGTGTGTTGATGAAAAATGAAAAAGTCATTTCCTATGATTTAGGGAAATTGAATGTTTATAAGAAAAACTATCCAACACATGATCTAGAGTTGGTTGCAGTAATCTCCACTTTTCAAATTTGGTGACATTACCTCTTTGGAGGGAAGTGTGAAATATATAAGAATAATAAAATTCTCGAGTATATATTCACATAAAAAGTGTTGAACATGCACCAATGAAGACGGTTAGAGATGATCAAAGAAAATGAATGATCAGTTCACTACCATCCGAGGAAAGCGAATAAAGTGGCAGATGCTCTAAGTAGAAAGGACCCAAAAATTATATCATTTATGAGAATTGATACAGATCCAATCTTCTCAGTTTTGATGAAGATGGAAATGGGAATAATAAAGAAGCGAACTTCATCAATCCTTTCAAAAATGATTGGTCAACCGACTATTTCAGAAAGGTTAATGTATACTCAAAAGGATGATGTGGGAATTTAGAAGAAAGTTAAAACTATCAGAAAAGGGAAATCCTAAAAGTTAAATGTTAATAAAGAAGGAATTGTGAGATTTAGGTCAAGATTATTTGTTTTATCAAATACAGAGTAAAAGAATGAACTTTTGGATGATGCACATAGTTTGAATTTATCCATTCACCCAGGAAACATAAAGATGTATTGAGATATCTGAGAGAATTATTGGTTGGATAACATGAAGAAGGAGATCGATGAGTATACATCAAATTGCTTGGTATGTCAGTAAGTGAAGGCTAAGAGGCAGAAGTATAAGGGGATGATGCAACCATTATCCATACCAACATGGAAATGGGAGAACATCACCATGAACTTTGTCACCGGACTTCTGAAGAAATCCAAAGGAAATAATGATATCTGGATTATTTAGAATCATTTTACAAATACTACACACTTCCTTGCAATTTGAGAGGATTTATCATTGGTTAAACTGGAACAGATATACATCAGAGAAGTTTTAAGGCTGTATGGAGTACCACTATCGATTGTATCCGATTTAGATCCAAGATTCACCTCTATGTTCTGGAAGAGTCTCCAACATGCTCAAAATATTGAGCTGAACTTTAGTACAACTTATCATCCTCAATCTAATGGTCAATCTGATCAGAATATAAAAAATCTTGAGGACATTATGAGATCATGCTCAATGGACTTCAAAAGAGGATGGGATCAACGTCTTCCTCAAGTTGAGTTTTCTTACACTTATAGTTTCCAATCAAGTATCCAAATGGATCTTTATGAAGCCCTTCATGGGAAGTGTTGAAGAACACTAACACGTTGGGATGAAGTTGGGGAGCGAAAACTTCTAGATCTATAAATGGTTGAATAAATGGTGGAGAAATTTAAGACCATCTAACAACACATTAAAACTTCTCAGAGTCGACAAAAGAGCTATGCTGAAAACCGTCGACGAGACCTAGAGTTTGATATTGGAGACATTGTATTCCTCTATATATCACTATAGAATAGAGTTATAAGATTTGAAAATAAGGAAAGGATTAGTTAAAGGTACATGATCCATTTTGAGTTACTTGATCACATTGGAGTAGTGTCCTATTGACTAGCACTCCCACTGAGCCTATCTCAAGTACATGACATATTCAGACCCATCACTTGTACTCAATCCAGAGGTTGTACCATTGGATAATGACCTCTCCTATGAAGAGAAGTTATTGAAAATATTAGATCATAAGGAAAAACTTCTAAGAAATAAGACAATGCCCATCGTTAAGGTGTTGTGGTGAAACCACAAGTTTGAAGAAGCAACATGGGGACTAGAGGAAGTGATGAGGCAGAGTTACCCACATCTGTTTTAGTGTGGGAAAAATAAATTTCAATGGTTCAATTTATAAAGGGGGGAATGTTGTATTAACCCAAACATTCATTTATAAAATTCTATTTCTTTCAATGTATTATGGATATAGAAAACATATGCTTTTTTATTGGGTTTAAATAACTGTTAAGTATCATTACCATTTATAATATAACGGTTTAACAGTGATCACATGTCTAGTATATATATATGGTTCTAGCTAAACATTTTTTTTCACAGAAAAAGGAAGTGATGGCCCCGACTAGTAGGATCGTTCCCTTTGAATCCCATTTAGAAGATATTTCAAGGGAGCTAGAATTTATGGGCTTTTCCCTCTACCAATACCAAGTAGAGATCCAACAACTTAAGTATGAGAAAAACCGTTTACGGGAGAATTTCAAGCTCATCGAGATCATGACCCAAACCATGTTCACCGAACGGCCCCAAGAAAGCCCCACTATCACACACCATACTCTTAAGGAATATGTGGGTGTAATAAATGGATATGTAACAAGAGCCTAACATTATGATTATTTTCATTATTTTTTTATAGAATAAATAATATACATTCATTTTATTATTTTTACTTTGTAAATGGGTTTTAAAGCACAAATTTTATTTTTAGTTAATATTTAAATTCAATTAAGAAATATATGTTGATGAATTAATGGTTTTTAATTAAATAATATTTTAATAAAATAGTATTACTAAATTAAATTTTATTAAATATAAATGATCATATAATTTTTATGAATATAATTATAATTTTTATTAATGTTTGAAAACTGTTTTTGTCAAAACTAGTGAATTTTCAATAAATATGGATTTTTATTTTAAAAGTTAAAATTTACATATTTAGAAAAAATATTTCAATAAAATTAATATTATTTTTGGAATCAGGATGTTGAAAATATCCAATGGTAAACATTTCATAATTTTTAGAGACAATTGAATTTTTGGGTAAAAATTAAATACCTTATAAATAAATAATGTGTTTTATGATATCATAATGACCCAATAGTGATGTAATAAAAACCTATAAAAGGTATATTCGGCCAACTTATGTTTTAGTTTTAATATAATGTGAAATTAAATTTGTTTAATTAATTTTACAATTCCTGAGTGGACCCTCCAATACTTATAAAATATTATAACACTTTAAAGTGATTTCCTTGAGACTGTGACTCAGGTCCACATAATCAAGCCTAATATTTTAATATGTTCAGAAATTAGACTTATAAAATAATTTTTTCTACTCAAATTTTGAAAAAACCATGGTACAAAACCATGGGATGGTTTGTGGTTTTGAATATTTAATTATAAGGATTCCAAAACATTTGTTGGTGAAATATTAAAGAATTCCCCTCTCATTTCTTATATAAACCCACCAAAGAACCCACTTATGTTTATTAAAAATACATGGAACACTTCCCTACTCTGAAATAGTATTTCTATAATCCTACCAAGGAATCCAAATCTCTCAATAACCCCCTTTTTGATGATCTTGTAGTCACACACTCCAGTAAGGGATCCTCACTTTCCTCTACTCCTTTCAAATTCAAGCATCTTATTTGAAATTAGTTATTTTAATTTTGAATGGTTATAATGTAATTATTTTATAATAATTCTATTAATTTCCATTTTAGGTTATTTTAATATGTGATTATTTTCCCACCCACATTTTTACCCTTACTTATGTCATTACTATTTCTTAATGGATTTCACTCTTCTCATTTCCATTCAAGCTACTCTTTTACATTATGCTTCTTAAGTTACATATTTATATGTTTGGTTATGATTTTTCATGACCCCCATACTTTAAATTTAATTTATATATTATGAGATATTATTTTCACTCTCATCAACCCCCTTATGATCCTTTAAGTACACCTCTTACTATCCCGAAATTCCATAAGGGATATTACACCCTATTATTTTATTAAGCATTCTTTTAATGTTATGTATTTTAATTTATTTTATTCAAATGTTGGGATATGTTATTAAATATCCTCATTACTTTCCTATTTATTTTTAAATTATTATATACCCTTTCACTCTCATTTATCCCTCTTATGAACCATTATGTATAGTCGTTACCATGCTGAATTTTCGTAAGGGATTCCTTCCTTTATCATTTTTATCCATGTTTCTTTATATTGTAATACCCTTTTAATTTCAATTAAAAATGTTTTTTTAAGATTTCAAAACTCCTACATACTTCCCTCCTTATTTTTAAATTATGATAGACCTCTTTCCCTTTCATTAATGTCTCCCATGTACGCCTGTTACCATGGTGAAATTTCATAAAAGTTATTCGACTTCTCCTCTTAATTCAAGTCTCTTTATGTTAAGACTCATATTTCAAAATTACATGGGTTAGGAAATGTATCTATATGAAACAATTACTGTACATTTGATTTATATATGATTATATACCCCTTTCTATCTTATAAACAATTTTAATGAATTTTTATGTCACACCATTAGGCTGCCAAAATTGCACCATAAATTTCCAAGCCAAAAAAATCATGTAGTAAATACCATACCCATTTTTCTCTCAAGGGAATTACCCTTTATGAACATATAAATATTTAATGGTACCTACATGTTTGTATTCCACATTCCCTAATCATGTAATAACATATAATGTTTAATTATTCCATGTTATATGATCCATGTGGCACACTTATGCATGAAATGAAATGTTTATGAAGGGTGAACCCTCACAACGCTCCAATTAATTGGGTAATGTTTAGTATCACCATACGACAAATGAAATGATGGTTTACTCATGAAAATTCATGTGCAATGAGGGTTTACTCATGCTAATTCATGTGCAATGAGGGTTTTCTCATTCTAATCCATGTGCAATGATCCCTGGCTCATGATAATATCATGTGGTATTCTGTTTCCACATGTACATGTTATGATAATCATGCTATATTATGATTTTATGTTCGTGTTTCTCTTGTGCTCAATTGATATGCCTCTTTCCTAACATGTACTGTATTCTTCATGTTATGCATTCTTTACTCCCTTATTGGGATTTATAGCACCCCGTTATCTTATGTATGTCCTCAGGTTATCCCATGGAATGATAAGTACAAAGGAATTTTGTGGTCATGTAAAATAAGTTTTCAATAAATATATTGTATTTTCTGTATTAATTTGTCATATAATGTTTCTAATTTCCAAATACACTAGACCTATCAATCCTCATATTTGTCTTAATTGAAATTTTATGTAATAAATCATGTTTAAATTTGTAATAAAGAGGTGGGTTATTATAGAGTATATCAAGAGATAACCCACCTCTGGATTGGTCTGTGGATAGAGAAAATATCCTCTGTCTATGTGGACATATTTGGGTTTCTATAGATATAATAGAGGAGTTGATGAAAGTGTCATATGCTTCTTAGAGGGCAATTCATCCAGGCATCTCAAAGATGTAGCGATATATGCGACACCATTATTGGTGGCCTAGGATGAAATGTCATATAACAGCATTTATCACTAGGTGTTACACCTATCAGTAGGTGAAGGCTTAACACCAGATACCTATAGGATTGTCACAACCACTTCTAGTCCCTAAATTGAAATGGGAAGATGTTTCTATGGATTTCATTGTCGTCTTACCAAGATAGATAAGGGGTAGTGATGCTATATGGGTAGTCATTAACGGACTAAAAAAATCATCTCACTTCATAACTATTTTTTTTTCAGAACAGGGTGTGTATCAGAAGCCCCCAAAAGGTGGGGTTTTAAAATTTTTCCACCTACGATCAACGTAAACTTGTAGACATCGGTGAGGAGTCGCCCATTCTTAGATGAGGACCACACATGAAAGATTTTATGCACAAAATAAATCATAGTGTACTTGGTTTAATTCTGAATCCACGCATGATGTCTACTCATCTTTGGTGATCACTATTCTAAGAATCCTACATTGAACTCCTCTAGATCGTCCGCACGTTCTTTAGGAAATCCGCATGAGTTCCGTTCATTGTAATCTAGGTGCTAGTGCAGAATTGCGATGATGCCTTCGATGCTCCAATGATCACCACATCGCTTCACAAGCGATAAGAGAGTGATTGATCCATGAACATTGGATCTAGAGCCTCTCTCTCTAGATCATGGGTGAGAAGAGAAGAGAGAGAAGCTCCATTAATCGTATTTGGTAATATACTCTCTTCTTATATTTATAGTGTCTTTTAATTACCTGGAAATTCCAACCCATCCCCGAATAATCAACGCACTATTAACAACATATTATGACTACTAAACTGAGTCATAAATATTATTATAATTTACTTGTAGTATATTAAATATATTACATTACAATAACTGAGTCCAAAACATAACTCATCATCCCATAAATATTAATTGAACCTTGAATATATTTAATATTCATCAATTAATATTTTTCATGTATTTGATTAAAACTTGTAAACAAATTTAATAAACAAAATAAATACTAATTATTCTAAACTCAAATGATATGAATTTATTTATTACATTGGTAATCGTTTAAGCTTGGAAAAATCTCAGAACCCAATGGTGGGGCCCACCGAGTCCAAAACTCCTATTCAACTGAATTGGGAAGATTCTTGAATATGCTTTTGTGTGTGATACTCTAGGCCCTTATCTCGACATTAGTGAATAGTATTCATAGACCAAGAGTAGGATCTGGCAACCCATTGTTTCCCTTGAAGAGATAAGTATTGTCATAGTAATGACAACCAACCTACGAAAACCCACTGTGTAATATAATATATTTTTCTGCAATATCTCATAAAGAAGGACACACTCATGTGTCATCGCCTTTTAATTGATTTATTATTTGTTGATTTAATTAGTTAGATTTACCTTTGACTGCCATGACCATTGTTTTATAAAGGTACTTCCATCCTTTTCAACATGGCCTAGGATATATTACTTCCATAACCTAGAAGCGATAAATCATTTCTTGACAATTAAACCAATGCCATGCCACCAACGACCCACCCAACACAAACCACCTCACAATGACTTCATTTACATGGTTTTCTTCTTTCATCAATGTATGAAATCAAATGACATATATTGGTAATGATATAAAGTCAAAAGACCATTACACATGATTGTAGATAAGAACATCCAATGACACCCAAAACATGTGGTGTTCCTATTGGAAGTCCAGTCCTCGTGATCTCACTACTAGAGATCACTAAGTGCGAACTTCAAGAGAAAAAGTCTCAATGCTTATGATCCCCTAACACCCAATAGTCAAACATCTAATGTGACCAATTAGTAAGATGTATCCAGACCGTAGCACATATATTTAAGATTATAATCATAGTATCTAGAGGTTCTCATTATAGCCTAGGAACTGTTATACCATTTCGAAACAAAAATTAATCTTTGGACATTACCATTTAAATAGTGGACACAGAAAAGTCTACACTATAATGGTAAAATTACATCATGTATAGATAATGGTATACATGATATGGTAATCAAAATCACTGAATAGTTGGGTCTAAGTCACCCACTATTTCAACACTCCCAATTTCACTAGATATAACTTGCTAACCAACCATGTTAGATACTCACATAATGGAACATTATACTTCTACTGAGTAATATCTTTAGCTACTGGGTTCTCCACGGTTCCTCCTCATGGCTATTATGCTATTTAGACCTCATATCTTTGAGTAAAACTTCACAAGAGATGGTATCCTAAGTATATCTTCTTTTTTTCTACTATCATAACTTGACATATTGGCTAGTAAGAATATCATAATTTATATTATGAGAATAATTTTCTTACCAAGTTAAATGATAAGAACAATAAAAAATTATTTCATTTAACTTTTTCTTAGTTGCCTTAGAAGATACAATGTACTCGGTCTTTTTAGGTATGGAAACTACTGGATGATCAGAGCATAGCTCACTCATCATCTTTAGCCTAACTGCCATAGTAGATGACATTTATCTATGGAAGACTAGTTTATATCCCAAAAAACTAGTATCCTTTCTTCTCTACTCACCAGGTACATATCTTTTGTACTTTCTGAAGTACAAACAGATAGTTATGACTACATTACTAGAAATGCTCTTGGATATAACTGATATATGCCTATGTTAAAATATACCTTGGAAATATCAGGACATGTTCATATCATATCATACGTGATTTATCCATCACTTAGACATATGGATCTCAAATCAACACATTTATCTCTTCCCATGTCCCGAACATGTCAACATGAAGAGATTATGCTCTGTGATATAAGCAACAAATCATCTCTTGAATTGTTACAACTTGTATTTTTTTTCAATACAATGTCACTATATGTACAATTGACTAGGACTAAGCAACCTATATATCTACCTCAGAAGATCCTATTCCCAAGAACATAGGTTGATACTTTATGTCAATCACTGGAGAATAAATCTCATATTTTTCTTAACTAACTATAAGAACAATGTCTGTTTTCCATATGTTGTTGAAAATATTTTACTTGAAAAAATTTGGCGCTCCCACTAACCTCTGGTAGACACATGGAAATAATTTTTTTCAGATGTATATACAATGATCATGTTTCTTAATTTAATCCTAAATGGGATTTTGGAAACTTACAATATTTATTAGCATTCTATGACATGACTATCCATTTCTAGTTGCGTCGTAGAGACACCATCCCTGATTGGGGGTCATAAAATCCAATACAAAACAATTTGATCATAGATATTAGCCATGATAAGTAAAATTATAATGGATTTGGGCATAAGGAATTGTTGAAACCAATCGACCCTCATTGGAACTACACTTGTACCATCCATGTATCAAATCACTTGAATACCCACCACAATATTCAAAATAATAATAACATTTTCACTTTGATACATGGAATCCATTAATTGAATTTTAGTTGGTCTTATCAATTTTATCTAATTTACATTAACTACTTACTTTTAGGAAATATTATTCACATTTAATAACAGATCACCGATCACGGTGAATATAAAAACCATCTCCATGGTTTTGTCCTTCCTATGCAGTATGTGTCTCTAGAACATACTCTGTTCCAGGTGAACTAGTGGAACTAGTTCCTATGCAAACTATTTGTGCATTATGAGCATTGACTAAACACAAGTCAATATAGCTCCCACTATCTCTAATAGAGATGTGTACCCTCTTATAGAAATATAGTCTATAACTTGACTATATTTTCTCTATGATAGGGATTTATGTAACATACTAAGCAGTCATTAGGATAAGTACCTTAGATGCACAATGTGTTTATCTTGATGCAAGTTTGTCTGTATCCAAACAAACTATTTACATCCAAACACATATCCTTATGATTTAATGGATTTATATAATACTATGACTCATATAAAATTCATTTTTCATTTATAGTTGGCATATGGTTTTGGAATATCACCGTTATTTGCGAAGCACGTCATGAAATATAATGGAAGTTTCTGCAAGTTTCAACATTAATATTACTTACACCAATACATTGTTGTATAAAATGTGCATTTACGAATTACTCCAAAATACATTTTTTTGATCAATTTTGATATGTAAGTATTCATCAACAATCATCATCATTAACATCAATGTCGTGATGTTTATAAGGTAACGTGCGTTTTAGAATTACTCCATCCTAAATTATCATGATTGATGAATTCTTGGTCAAGATATTATTCAGTATCCCAACCCGAAGCAACTCATATCTCTTGACCATGCATATACATCACTTTATTGTTCCTTAATAACTTAAAGGAATATTATAAAGTATGTATACCTTTAGATTATACTTGTATTAGTTCATGTTTACTTGTTGAACTATTTCCAAAAGCTATGTGAGATACCATTATTTCTAAATGATCCTTTTTCCAAACTAAAGACGTTGATAATACCCAAGGTATTTAACTATACCGAGCCTAAATTTCATATATGGTATATTCATGACATCCAATTTTAGTATTTCATGACAAAAAATTATCTTATCCCAACTGGTTATATGTCTTACAATTAAATTCACCACAAATTTTTCATGAGTCATGTATTACTGAAGTAGTGTTTGAGTTTACCAAAAACAACATTCATTATAGAACCATAAATAATGTCTCCTTGCATCCAAGAACACATGAGATTAATGTTTTTGGTTATACTCAATAATAGTTTAACACAAATCTTTCACATGGCAATTGAGAAGTCACGTACTTCTCACCACTGGCCTAGGTAGCACCCTTTCAAAGCCACTTAGACAATACACCAGACTTCTAGTAAGGTTTCTATACTTACTTGGTAACTATATTTAAATACTTATATGTAAAAAAGGTATATAGTATTAAATACCTATGTAGTAAAATGAAACATTAAATTGATGAATATGCCTGCCATAGAAGCGACATATAGCTCTTTTAAATTAGTTTATTTCTTTTAAACTGCCACAATATTATTTTATAATATTCAATGAAAATAACCTTTGTTAATACAACATTAATTGAACGATGTCACAGATGTGTCATTGGCATTAAATTCCTTTGATTGTTTCACATTGTCTTTCAATTTATTCTCCATAATATTTAAAACATAATTATAATTTATTCTTATCCACTTGGAGAACATTACCTAGATAGGTAATGGAGCATTTACTCAATACTTGTTCATTTTAAAACATAAAAAGAAACTTGAGTAAAGGGGTGAAATTAATATGAGAAAGGGATCCATTTAAATATCATGATCAATATTTCAATTTACACATACCGGTGTAACATCATTGTATTCATATTATTTCTTTTCTTTCTCCTTGTAAACATCATGAAGATTATACTTCATGTTTATATGATCCATGTCCTGGTGTAGTGACTGAAATTGACACCAGATGTTGATGAAATCATAATGATATAACTGTCATATGCTTTGTATATTAGTCTCTTATAAGAATTTTCACCCTTGCTTCTTGAGGTAGTTTAACAGTGTTGGGGAAATTGGATCCTTGAGTTTCTTATATCATAGTACTATGTGCACACTCCAGTACTATTCATGAATACTCATGTTAGTGAGGAAACTTACTTTGTTCAATATAATATCTTTATTTTTAAACATGTTGTATTACATGCCATTATCTACAAAAATGAATTTTAGTAGATTAGTGCCTTTTATCTGGATTACTAGTTAATATTTTTTATTAAATAATTAACTAAATCATTTAATGTCTCCCATTATTTTATCAAATTCTAGAAGCCCTATATGCTAGAATCAAAATACTTTGTCGTTTGAGTATTCTAGTGTCAAGGATCCTGGAACCACCCCTCATTGTCAACAAGCTATGGCTATGCCACTACTCAGAGGGTTCAAGGTGGGATTTTGGCTGGCTAACCACTTGAACTTGCAGTTCCTTGATATATTGAGTGAAGTCCCAGCTTCTAAAATCAGAACATGATTTACTCAAAACTTGCCTCTAAAATTACGACAAGATAGATATGGATATTTATTTGCTACAATTTTAGTTAAGTGAACCCATCATTCTTATAAGTACTCCTCGATAGTAAGAGACACCAACAACTATGGCATGATCGACACCCCAAATAACTGGTTTTGTCCAAACATGAATGACAGAATGTGGTTATGACTTAATATATAATTTAGGGTTTTATTATTTTTAATGTGATGAAAAAAAATCATTTTTCTATATTTATAAGCACGTACTATCTGATCTCACACACATCTGACCACAAAAGAAATATAAATTTCATCGCATCACATGTTCATTTTACCTTTCATGCTTGTTTATTATTATTCTATCTGACCACACTATAAATACACATTCACAAAATAATAAACCAAGAAAAAATAAAATGAAAAACCAGATCATGATCCGGTACTATTGGCTGATCCATTGAGTGAATAACGGACCAATCAAAACCCTAAGGGTTAGTACCTTTAGTCGTGTGGCATGAAACATTAATTGAAATGTCTACTCATCCAATATATCCAAATCATGTCTGCTGAGTCTCTGTCACTTAGTGTGAAGTGCGTCATACCTCATCTCGTCATTATACATTTGTACTCGCACACATGTGAGGGGGTCTTGGGGTATAAAATACAACTCCTAGAATGGGAATGCCGACCCTTATACATATAATAACCTTTCAGACGACACATAGATCATATTTTATTTAATTAAAATAATTATTACAAACCATAATTAAATAATTAAATAAATAAATTATATAAATAATTAAATGAAATGCACCACACAATCATTGGTCGGTCTCCATCTCATGATCAGTATACACATTAAAATCTCATATATTAAAATAAATGTAGAATAAAAATTAAACTTACATTAAATAAATTTGAGGGAATTTAATTGAATTAAAATATCACTCTTGTTTTTAATTCAATTTAACGTCGTTTGGTCTAGTTTAATTAATTTAATTTTGAAACTAAATATTAAATTAACTAATTAATTTAATTAATCTCCCAATTAAATTAATTAAAACACATTTAAATTTTGATAACTAAAAAATTAATATTAAATTTATTTTATTATCAAATATAATTAAATTAACTGTTTTAATTAATTTTTGATTAAATGAAAACACCCGGGCCCATATTATTTCAGTCAGGTCCTGTGCGGGTTGGGGCGAACCTGCACATTCCCAATTTGGGGAATACTAACCCCGTTCAAGGGTGAACTAGGATGGGAAGGTCCACCTAAGCCCGTTCTGGGCTGGGGAGACCGTCTCAGGCCTATTTTGGGGCATATGAAGTTACCTTCCAGCTAAGAGGACCAGGTGATGACCTGAATGAGTATTGTTCATTGCGATGTGAGCTAGCTGGGGTTGGCCAGGGTGGCCACGACGAAGAGAACCCAATGCACCTGTCTTCACATGCATGATAGTTCGATCATTATGGTTCCAGAGTGTTCCTATTACTGTTCTTGGCCTAAGGAGATTAGAATTGTGTCCCTGGAAGGTAGCGCTGACGGAGTGAGGAGGCAGGCCCGACAGGTGGAGGCTGTCTGGCACAACAGAGGCCGATCGGTGCCAGGGCGCCGCTGCAAGGGGTAGCGGGGTGCGGGACGTGCCAACTTGGAATGACGGGAAGAGGGCATCCGAGGCGATTCCTCATGCGCTGCATGGTCTGTAGAAAAATGACGCAAGAATGCACCCGTGGGGAAGAATCGGGGTGCGCCTGGCCTCATGTGCCGTGGAACTGCAGGCAGAGGGAGACTGCCTGCTCTGCACTGGGGGCCACACAACTGGCTGGGGCTCGACGACACCCTGCTGTGCTTGTAGTAGAAGGAGGAGAGGTATCCCTATGGCTGGGAGTGGGGGCAGTGCGGTAGGCCAGGATGGGAAGGGTGTCGCCGGGGTGGTTGGGTGATGGCTGGGCCTAGTGTAGCACATGGATGGGTTTTTAAAATTTCTCACCGATGGTCGACGTAAACTTGTCGACGCCAGTGCACAATATCCCAGTCTTAGCCGAAGACCGTGTGTTAAGGATTTTAAGGAAAAAATAAACCATAAAGTGTATGGTTTAATTTCTTAGCCTCGCACGACGTCTGCTCATCGTTGGTGATCATTGATCAAAGAATTTGACTTCAAACTCATCTATATCATCCAAAAACGCTTTAATAAATCTACGGGATGTCCGTTCATCGTAATCTAGGTGCTAGAAATGAATTAAGATGATGACTTCGATGCTCCAGCGATTACCATATCACTTCGCAAGCGATGCCTAAGATAATTATTGTTCCACGATCCTTGTATCTAGAGCCTCTATTTGTAGATCATGGGAGAGAAAAGAAGATAGAGAAGATCCATGAATAATATTTGATAATCTCCTCTCTTCTTATAATTATATTGTCTTGTAATTACTTGAAAATTCCAACCCGTACCCCGAATAATCAATGCACTATTAATGACCTTTTATGACTATTAAACTGAGTCATAAATATTATTATCATTTACTTATACTATATTAAATATATTAAATGACAATAATTGAGTCCAAAACTTGAATCTTCATCCCATAAATTTTAATTGAACCATGAATATATTTAATATTCATCAATTAATATTTTTCATGTATTTACTTAAAACTCGTAAATAAATTTAATAAATAAATTCAATACAAATTATTCTAAACTAAAATAATATGAATTTATTTATTACATTGGTGATTGTTTAATCTTATAAAAATATCAGACCCCAATGGTGGCGCCCACCATGTCCAAAACTACTATTCAACTGAAAAGGGATGATTCTTCAATAAACTTTTGTGTGTGACCTTGTAGGTCCTTATCTCAAAAGCAATGAATTGTATTCACAGACCAAGAGTTAGATCTAGAAACCCATCGTGGCCTCTAAAGAGATAAGGATTGTCATAGTAGTGATAACAGACCTACAAACATGCACTGTGTAATATAATCTCGTGTTCGGTAATATCTCATAAAGTAGGACACACTCATGTGTCATAAACCTTTTCTTGCTTTATTTTTTGTTGATTTAATAGGACATATTTACCTTTTACTACCATTTCTATGGTCTTATAAAGGTACTTCCATCCTTATAAACATGGCTTGAGATATATTACTTCGATAACCTAGAATAAATAAATCCTTTCTTGACCATTCAATCAATGACATGCCACTAATGATGCACCCACCAAAAACTACATCACCATGACTTCATTGACATGGTTTTCATCTTGTATCAAAGTATGCAATCACATGACATACATTGGTAAAAATATCGAATTAGGAGACCATTACACATGATCGTAGATTGGAACATCCAATGAAACCTGAAACATGTGGTGTTCTTATTGGAAGTTCAGTTCTCATGATCTCACTACTGGAGTTCACCAAGTGTGAACTTTATGGAATCCCACCTTTTTATTTAATAACTTTTCATTACATTTTACATCCAGAGGATATTTAAAGTCTAGTGTCTTGGAAATCAGGAACATAAAACATTATTCTAATCCACTTGTACAAATTCACCAGAAGTTCATCTTAAGTAAAATTATTTCATCTCATAACCTAGAGACATACATCAAAGGAAAGGGTGAGCAGAGGGCCCAGTAAAGAAAACACGAGAATCAGTTTACTTGTGTTATCAAGGAGAACTTGATAAAAAACATAATGACATGAGAAATGAAATTAGAGGAATTAAATAATGAAAATAACTTGAATCATAACTTGAATATGTGGATAAAACATTTAATTTAGACATTCATGAACATATCACTAAGGTTCATCCCCAAGGTGTCATAAATATTACCAAGGTTATTCACCAAGTTATCGTGAAACTTGTCATCTTTAGATATTAAATTATTTACTGAATGCTTTGGAGTGGTATCGGGGAGAACCTTTAATATTACTTTATATTCATGTGACCCACATAGATAATAATCATACATTTCAAAAATAACCCATAGAGAGTAAATTTAATGGGTTTCACTTCAAAACCATGACATTTTAAAAGTTCTTAAAATCATGATTGTTATGTCATTTATAACCCATAGAAAGGGAGTGAGGGTTATATGTATGTCAATTATAGAATAAAATATATCAATTTTATGTATTTATAAATAACCTTGGAAATAGAAATATATTTGGGTATTCACATAAATAATACAAGTGGATTTCCTGAGAAAAAGAGAGAGATTTTTAGACAAATATTCTACAGCATAACGACTATATAACATGGTTTTAAAAAATGTTGAAAAGAGAGGGGACAAGAGTAACCCAATCATAAAAAAAATCATAATACAGTATGGTTATAGAATAAAATAAAATAAGATCATTTTTTGGATATTTGATGGAAATACCATATGAAAATGAAACTCAAAAGAAAAGAGAAGATGTGATTTCTTTTACGAAAATTCGGTAGCCTAACGACGTCACATAAAAATTCAGAAAAAAAATTGATGATAGAAGAAAGGGTTTATCATCCTTTGGAAATAAAATGTGAATTAATAATAATATATAAGAACATACCCCCGATATATGAAGATGGAAACTGGAAGACATAACTTAAATGAAATCATGACTAAAAAAGGAGGGTGGAAGGTTCCCTTACCTTGAAGAGTAACTTTGAAAGCATTAAGGTTGGGACATTGGGGGATTGAGGGAACCTTGTTAAGACTCCTTGGGAGGTAAAAAGACTAGGGAATTGTTGATGGGGATTTTTTAATGAAAATAACAAAGGAATGATTTGATATTTATAGAAAAAGTGAGGAAATATTTAATTAATTTCCAATGGACACCTCATCAGTGGTATTTGAAAAAACATGGGATTTCCCATGGTATTTTACCATTGTATTGTCTAAATGGGACACCTCATAACATATATTACTATTCATAAGTCTACCATATTTATTACATCTTGATTACATCATCAATGATGTCATTAAACACCCACAATTCAAAATTGTATTTTTACTATTCACTGAAAATTCAACTATTTCAGAAAAAACCCAAATATTTACCCAAACCTAATATTTTTTCTCTAAATTCAAAAATGAACTCCATTTTATGAAAATAATATTCTAAATATTTTTAATTTGAATTTTAAAGAAAACCATTATTTATTAAAAAAAACCCTAAAACTATAACTTGTTTTGTAACACCTTGAAATAGTAATCAAGGTCCCATAAAATTATCGTATAACTATAAGAAAATAATGTAAAATTTTATGATTATATTTTATAAAAATAAATTTTCATTTTAAATTATTAAATTAATTATAAAATTTTAAATAAAATATTTATGACATAAAAAAATATCAAAACTTATACTATGATCTTTTTTTCACTATTAAGATGTCTAAATTGTATTTATACATTCATGGGTGAAGTTTATATTTTTTGGGCCGATTTAATATTCATTAATATTCAGAAGGGTATGTTACTATTCATTCATTACTATTCACTAAAAATCAAGTTGATCTTATTAGACTCCAAATTTCTTACAGATCATAACTGTAGAAGACCATTTTTTGAAAATCATTTCACATTATTAATTGTTTAAAGTATAAAAACTATTCTAAAATAACCCCTTTTCCAAAATTCTTCAATAATATGGAACATCATCCTACATTTATTTCTATATTTGAAAATAACAAAATTTACCATAATAAGAAATTATAATTTTATTTCTACCGAGAGATTATAAAAAGTATCTAAGGCCTCGTTAAATAGCCCCTTATAACACCTACATAGGACCTAAGTGTATGGTGTGCTATGAATATATAATCTTGGGGCAACTCAGACAACATTGCAAGAGTTGTAATTTCTATCAGCTTGAAATTCTACCTTAGGCAATTCCGTTCAAGCTTCACATGTTGGAGTTCGAATTTGGCTTGGTCCAGAACAAAGCCCATTGTAGCCACCTTTTTTTCAAGCTTTGAAAGATGGGATTTGTATGGCCTGAGTATACTTGATGAGGCCATCAACTCTTCTTTCTGTATTAATCATGATCACTTGTATTTATAAACAATAATTATAATGTAAAGAGTTTAGTTTCTAATATTCATATTGACTAACATTCATATAACAGTCGAAACCCAATGATATCATTTTAATTATACTTACTTCATTAATTAAAGGATATAATTTTTTGGAGTATACAATGAGATAACAGACAAGTTTAGAAAAAAAATATTATTCAAAAGTTCGAGTCATTACATTATTCCGCCCTTAAGAAATTTCATCCCCAAAATTTTAACTCATACCCTATGAAGAGAAAAGGTGTGGGTACTTCTGCCTCATAGAATCCTCTGGTTTCCAAGTGGCTTCTTCGCATTTGTGGTTCCTCCACAACACCTTAACAGGGTGGGTATTCTTGTTGCGTAGAACCTTGCCTCTACGATCCAATATCTCCACCGGATATTACTCATAAGAGAGGTCATGTTCCAGTTGTACCACCTCTGGATTTAGTACATGTGAATGGTTAGGTATGTACTTTTTCAAGAGGGATATGTGGAATACATCATGAACTTGTGCTTGATTTGAAGGAAGTGCAAGCCGATATGCCACTTCTCCTACGCAATCAAGGATTTCATAGTGGCCAATGTACCTAGGGGTGAGATTCACTTTATTCACAAACCTCATGACTCTCTTCCATGGTGAAATACGAAGAACAACTTTGACACCAACATCAAACTCCAAGTCCCTTCTACGATTGTCAGTATAGATATTTTTCTGACTTTGAGAATCCTTAATGTGTTGCTGGATAGCGTGGACATTTTCTGTCATATCTTGCACATGATCATCCCCAAGAAGCTTTCTCTCCCCAAATTTTTTCTGAAAAGTGGGAGTTCTATATCGCTTACCATATAGAGCTTCATAGGGTGCCATTTGAATGCTCGAGTGGAAGATGTTGTTGTAAGAGAACTCAACTAAAGGGATATGTTGATCTCATCCACCTTTAAATTCCATAGATCATGTTCTTAGCATGTCCTCGAGTGTTTGAATTGTCCTTTCAGATTGTCCATCATTTTTGGGGTGATAGGCCGTACCGAAATTCAATTCAGTGCTCAGAGCATGTTGAAGACTTCTCCAGAATTTTGATGTGAACCTTGGATCACGATAAAATAGAATAGTAATTGAAATTTTATACTATCTTACCACTTCCTTCACGTAAATCCTGGTACTTTGATCAAGATATCAATCTTATTGAATAGAGATAAATTGGGTAGTCTTGGTGAGATGTTCCATAATAACCCATATCACATTGTTTCCTTTGGATATTATCGGGAGGCCAGTGATGAAGTCCATAGTGATATTGTCCCACTTCCATGATGGTATGGGTAGTGGTTGCAATACCCCTTTAGGAAGTTTTCGCTCTTCCTTCACTTGCTGACATACCAGGCACCTTGAAGTGTAGTTAGAAATCTCCCTTTTCAAATTATCCCACCAATAATGATCATGAAGGTCCCTATACATTTTTGTGCTTCCAGGATGTTTAGAGAAAGTAGAGTTGTAAGATTCATCCATCATCTCCATATTTATTTCTGGAATAGACGGAACACATAGTCTTGTACAAAATTTCAATACACCTTATTGATCGATATTGAACTCAAGAAACTTCCCATCCTTCACATCCTCAATATTCTTCTGTAACAAAGGATCTTATTTTTTAGATTTCTTGATCTTCTCTAGTAATGACGGTTGAGAAATCATTTGGGTTAGGGTTGATTATGTACCTTCCCTTATAATTCCTATTTCCAGCTTTACTAGGTCATTGATCAAAGGATATCTTTGAATCCTCATCATGGAAATAACAACTAATTCTTTCCTTCTTAATACATGAGTGGCATTGTTTGCTCTATCAGGTGATAATGAATTGAACAATCATAGTCTTTGAGAAGTTCCAACCATCTCCTCTATCTCATGTTCAATTATTTTTGTGTGAAATTATACTTCAAACATTGTTGGTCTGTGTATATATCACATTTATCCCTCATAAAGTTAGTGCCTCCATATATTTAGAGTACAAATGACCGCAGCCAGCTCCAGATCATGAATAGGATAGTTCTATCATGATTCTTCAACTGTCAAGATGCATAAGCAATGAATTTTTCATTTTTCACAAGGACTCACTCAAGCCGTTTCATAGATGCATCAATAAAAACAATGAATCCTTCTCCAATTTAAAGCAGAGTTACTACAGGTGCAGTACCCAATCTCTTCTTCAGCTCTTGTAAACTTTCCTCACACTCTTTTTTCAAGATAAACTTGACCCCTTTTGGAGTTAACTTGGTTAATGTATTAGAAATTCGTGAAAAGTTTTTCACAAACCTGTTATAATATATGGACAATCCAAAGAAAATACGAATCTCATTTATTTTTGTACGCTGAGGACACTCCTCTACAAATTTTGTCTTTCTAGGGTCAACTATGATTCCTTCAATGGTTATAATGTGCCCCAGGAAATCAAATTTTTTCAACCAGGATTCAAATTTTCTAAACTTTCAAAAAATCCTCTCCTTCAGTAGAGTTTGAAAAATAACCCTTATATGATCCTCCTTATCTTCATGACTTTCGGAATATATCAGAATATCATAAATAAAAAATACCACAATGTTATCAAGGTAGTCATTAAAGACTCTATTCATCAAATCCATAAAAATATTAGGGGCATTAGTCAGTTCTATGGGCATAACAACAAACTCATAATGACCATATCTTGATCAAAAGGAAATTTTCAGAATATCTTCTTTCATCACACTCAATTGATGATAACCAGATCAAAGATAAATCTTAGAGAAGAATTGAGCCCCATGAAGTTGGTCAAATATGTACTCAATTATCGGAAGAGGCTATTTGTTCTTCACTGTGACCCTATTCAGTTCTCTATAATCAATACATAATCGCATTAATCCATCCTTCTTTTTCACAAAGAGAACCGATGATCCCTAAGGAGACACACTTGGTTAAATAAAACCCTTCTCCACAAGATCTTGGAGTTTCTTCTTTAATTCCTCCAAATACACATTTTCCATCCTATATGTGGTCTTTGATATCATATGAGATCCAGTTACAAGTTCAATAGATAACTCTACCTCTATTTCTAGGGGAGGTCTAGGAAACTCCTTGGGAAACAGATCAACATATTCCTGGACGATGGGGAAATTTTATATCCTTATACTCTCATATCATTCTTCTTCATCACTGATCAACTCAATAAAGAAGGATATAGAAGGTTCTTCTAGACATAGATCAGGTTGAGATATCTCTCCTTGGAAGATAACTATAGGTTTTTCATTTAAGACTACTGAGATTTCCTTTCTTTTTCATTTTATCTTAGCATTATACTTTGAGAGCCAATCCATACCTAGTATAATGTCAAATTCTAGCATGGGAATGAATACTATATTTGCGATAAGATTGTTCTCCCTAATGGAAATAATGATGATGTTTGGATAATACCACTTGGAGTCTTAACTGATAACTCTACTTTAAAAAATTGAGGGTTGATTCTAAATTCATTGAAAACATGGTGGAAATAAATGAATGCATAGAACTAGAATCAAACAAAGTACTCACTAGCTCTGAGAGAACAACAAGAGTACATGTCACCACATCATTTGGTGGTTCAAATTCATCTGTAGTAATAGAAAAAGCATGACCTTAATCACTTGGCTGATGCTGAGGCTGATGGCAATTCCCCTCCACTACCCTTGAATTTGGACAATGATTGGAAAAGAGCCCAAGTTGTCCACACTTATAGCATTGGACATTAGGTAATACCTACACCATATTACCTTTGTAAATAGTGTTTGGGATTTGAGGCTTCACCTCACTACAACAATTCCGTGCAATATGGACATCTCTACCACACTAGTAGCACTTCCCACTTCTGAGTAGGCAGTTTCCCAAATTAACTTTCCACATTTATTACACGCGGGACATTGCACTTCGTGGCCTTTTATCCCTTGATCAAAGCACCTCACTTGTCTTGTCTCTATTGATATCTTCTTTTCATTGGATTTATGAGACCACTACGTCTCTCCAAACTCTAGTTCGACTTTCATCGTACTTCACACGATCCCCCCATAGCTATCACAGTCTCAGTTGGCTAGATTTTTTCATTGATGAGGTCTTAGTCCACTGAAGAATCTATCAACCTTACCATTTTTATCCATGACTAATCTAGAGGTGTAACATGAAATCCTTATGAAGTTTATCTCGTATCTTCCCACAGAATCATTCTCCTTCTGCTTTAGCTTGATAAACTCCTTATCCATTCTTGTTCTCATCAATCCAGGGAAATAATTTTTGAAGAATATCCCTATGAACTCTTCCCACTCCATAGCTTCAACTTCCACTCTTGGCCTTGTGTTTTTAATCAGTTCCCACCACTAATCAACCTCTATTTCCAAGCGATAAATGACCAAGGTAACCTTCTCTTATTCAGAATAGTGGAGTATAGAAAAGATCTTCTCAATAGAGCTGATCCAATGTTCTACAATCAATGGGTCAATAGATCCACAAAAGGTTGGTGGTCGTTGACACATAAAGGTCTCAACCGAATGTTGTTCCCTTTGCAGTGAGATCAGTATCTTAGCTTAATTCAAGTTATTTCCCATAACTTGAGTCTGTTGGTTCATCATTCGCATGAAAGTTTATATTCCTACTTCCATCAGAGGGCCGTTAGCGCATGGTCCATTGCATTCATCATTTTCACGATTCCTATTATTTCCCGACATTTTATAAAATAATAAAACCTTAGTGAGAAACTTATTTTATTTAAGAATCAATTACCTATAAAATATTTCATGTATTAAACCTTATTCTTTAAACAATTACATTTCTCTATAAATTCTTCATAAGGATTCATAAATATCTTATGATTAACCAAACATATCCCCCATGAGTGTCATAAAAAAGAGTGTAGAAAGTCGCATTGTCATGTACCAAGATACCTCAGGTCATGCTCGAAACTCCTTGTCAGAGTTTTCACTCTTAGGTACATCTGTGCTAGAGCCGCCTCTACTTGATTATATCCATTTAGGGATGTATTATCTTGACAAACCACTTTCTCAATACTCACAAAAATACCAGGAAGTTTTCTTGTATTTAAAATTTTCTATAGGGTTCTTCATAATGTTTTCATAGCCTAATTTCCATAAATAACTAAACTTTCCTCTGATACCAACTATCGCATCCCTCTTTTTTATTTCATAACATTTCATTACATTTTACATTAAGAGGATATTTAATGTCTAGTGTCTTGAAAATCAGGAAGATAAAATACAAAAACACAAAATATTATTCTAATACAATTGTAAAACTTCATCATAAGTTCATATTAATTACAATTATTGCATCTCATAACGTGGAGACATACATCAAAGGAAAGGGGGATAAGAAGGCCAAGTATGGAAAACAAGGGAATCAGTTTACTTGTGAAATCAATATAAACTTGATAAAAAACAGAAAGACATGAGGAATATAAGTAAAAAAACTTCATATTGAAAATAACTTGAATCATAACATGAATATGAAGCTAAAAAATTTAGTTTAGTCATTCATGTACATATCACCAAGTTTCATCCCCAAGGTGTCTTAAAAATTACCAAGGTTATTCACCAAGGTATCCTGAAACTTATCATCTCTAGAGATTAAAATCTTTACCCAATGCATTGGAGAGCTATTCAGATGAACCCTTAATATGTATTTATATTCATGTGTCCCAAATATATAATTACCGTACATTTCATAAATAATCTATAGAGATTAAATGCAACGGTCTTTAATTCAAAATCACGACGTTTTAAATGTTCTTAAAATCTTGATCATATGTAATTTATAACCCATAGAAATGGAGTGAGGGTAATATATATGTCAATTACAGAATAAAAAAATAAATTTTATTTATTTATTATTAAACTTGGAAATAAAAATATATTTGGGAATTCACATAAATAATACAAGAGAATTTCTTGAGAACAAGAGAGACATTTTTAGACGAAAATTCTGCAGCATAACAGCTATATAACATGGTTTTAGAAAATGATGAAAAGAGAGGAGACAAGAGTCACCCACTCATAAAAAATCATAATATAGTATGGTTACATAATAAAAATAAATAATTTCATGTTATGTATATTTTAAGGAAATATCATATGAAAATGAAACTCAAAAGAAAAGAGAAGATGCGATTTCTTTTACGAAAATTCGGTAGCCTGACAACGTTACTTAAAAATTAAGAAAATAAATTGATGAGAGAAGAAGGGGTATCTCATCATTTAGACTTGAAATTTAAATTAATAAAAATATATAAGAACATACCCCCACATAAGAATATGGAAACTAGAAGACATAACATAAAAGAAATCATGACTAAAAAAGGAGGGTGGAAAGTTCCTTTACCTTGAAGAGTAACTTAGAAAGCATGAATATTGGGACCTTGGGGGCCTGAGAAAACCATGGGAGGAGTAATTGAGAGGTAAAAAAACCAGATCTTCATTGAGGGGATTTTGGAATTAAAATAATTAGGGAATGTCTTGGTATTTATTGGAAAAGTGAGGGAATATTTAATTGGTTTCAAAGGGACACCACATCGGTGGTATTTGTAAAACCATGGGCTTGTGAATGGAATTTTCCCATGGTATTATCCACATGGGACACCTAATAACATATATTACTATTCATAAGTCTACAAGATTTATTACATCATGATTACATGATCAATGATGTCATTAAACACCCACAACTCAAAACTATATTTTTACTATTCACTGTAAATTCAACAGTTTCAGAAAAAACCCAAAAATTTACTCTAACCTAATATCGATGCTCTTAATTCAAAAATGAACTCCATTTTATGAAATTAATTATCTAAAAAAATTATAATTTAATTTTTAAATAAAATCATTATTTATTAAAATAAACAACTCTAAAACTATAACTTGTTTTGTAACACTTTGAAAAAGTAATCATGGTCCCATAAAATTATTGTATAACAATAAGACAATAAAGTAACAATTTATGATTACATTTTATGAAAATAAATTTACATTTTAAATTATTAAATTAAATAATAAAATTTTAAATAAAATATTTATAACATAAAAAAATATCAAAAACTTATTCTATGATTGTTTTTTCACTTTTAAGATGTCAAAATTGTATTTATATATTCATGGGTGAAGTTTCTATTTTTGGCTGATTTAATATTCATTACTATTCTGAAGGGTATGTTACTATTCATACTTCACTATTCACATAAGATCAAGTTGTTCTTATTAGACTCTAAATTTCTTACAGATCACAACTGTAGAAGACCATTTTTTGAAAATCAATTCACATTATTAATTATTTAATGTATACAAAATTATTTTAAAATACCCCCTTTTCCAAAATTCTTCAATAATAGGGAAATTCGTCCTACATTTATCCGGATATTTGAAAATCGAAAAAATTACCATAATAAGAAATAATTTTTTTTATACCAAGGGATTACAAAAAGTATCTAAGGCCTAGTTACATAGCCCCTTATAACACCTGCAAAGGACCTAAGTGTAAGGTGTGCTATGGTGATTGAATCTTGGGGCGGCTCGGACAACATTTCCCTAGTGGTGATTTCTATCAGCTTGAACATCTCCCTTAGTTGATTCTATTCAAGATTTACATGTTAAAGCTTGGCTTGGGCTTGGTCCAAAGCAAATCCCAGGGAAGCCACCTCCTTTCTAAGCTCTGACAGATGGGCTTCGTATGGATCGAGTCTACTGGATGAGGCCATCAACTCTTATTTCTATATTAACCAAGATAGCATGTATTTATAAACAATAATTGAAACATAAAGTGTTTAGTTTCCAACAGTCATATTGACCAATGGTCATATAACAGTCAAAACACAATGATACCATTTTAATTATACCCACTTAATTAATTAAAGGATATAGTTTTGTGGAGTATAAAATGAAATAACACACAGATTTAGGAAACAATTATTATTCAATCTTTCGGGTCGTTACAAACTTCATGAGAAGAAGTATCAATGATTATGAGTCTCCTAAAACTAATAGTCAAACATCTATTTTGTCCAATGATTATGATGTATCTAGACCATAGAACATATATTTAATATTAATGTCATAGTATCTAGAGGTTCTTATTATAGCTTGGGAACTGCTATAACCTTTCGATACGAAAATTAATATTTGGACATTACCATTTCATTAGTGGACACATAAAAGTATAGACTATAATGGTAAGATGACATCATGGATAGATAACTGTATACAAGATATGGTAATCAAAAGCAATGAATAGTTTTGTATAGGGCACCCATTATTTATAGATTCGAGAGACTTTCTCAGTTGATGAATTAGGATGACTGTATGTCCATGAGATCATATGACTACATGGGGTTCTATGTACTATCATTTCAGATAGTGACACTGATTTCATGTCATGGTTCTGGCTGGGATTCAGGAAGGATATGGGAACACATTTTCTTCTAAGCACAACTTTCCACACTCAGACCGATGGACAATCAGAATGAACAATATAGGTTCTAGAGGATATGCTGCGAGCATGTGTCCTTGAATTTGGTGGTTCTTGGGAGAAGCATACCCCCCTCATCAAGTTTTCCTATAATAAAATATTTCAAGACCCAATTCAGATGGATCCTTTTGAGGCTTTGTATGTTATATCATGTCGTTCACCTCTGTACTGGCGAGTGCCGGGTGAGGCAGCCATACTAGGTCTTTGTCTCATTTAGGAGACTTCATAAAAGGTTAAGTTAATCAGAAAGTTAATGATTACTTCTCAGTATATATATAAATCTAATGGAAATCACCATCAAAGACCTCTAGAGTTTGAGGTTAGGGATTGTGTTTTCTTTTGGGTATCACACAGGCTTAGTCATAGATGGTTACGAAAGCAGGGAAAGTTGTCGCCCCATTATGTAGGGCCGTTTGAGATTCTAGAGAGTCAGACTAGTATCCTATCAGTTGATTCTAACTTAGAGGTACCATGCCATGCATGAATTATTTATTATTTCATAGGTTTTCCAATATCATGCTGAATCGTCTCATATCATTGATCCCGAGGAATTTGAGTTAGATGCTGATGCTACCTTTGAGGAGTATGCAATATGCATCATTGAATGGAGTATGAAGGCTCTCTGAGCCCAATCTGTCCCTATGGTATGGGTTCTATGGAAGCACATATGAGTACATGACGAGACTTGGGAGAGTTAAGTTGAAATATATACCCAATGGAACTAGTTATTCTCTACAATGTTTCTCCACCTTTGGAAGGTGAACTCATGGATGAGTACTTCTAAGGGAGGAACAATGTAAGAACCCAGTTTTTCACCCATGTATGGATCCTTTAAATTTCATTTTAAATCTTTATCTTGAGCCTAATATGGATACCTAATGAGTTAGAAAAGGTATAAGGGGGTGTCCAACGAATGTTCAGATCCCATAGACCATATTTTTTGGAAAATTGGATAGGTCACACGGTTAGCGCATGGTTGGCACACAGTTTGGATAACCGTGAGGATTGAAATTTCTGGACAGAACCACTTCACACAGTTTGCACATGTCTGTGCAACCTAACTATGAAATTTTCACCTTATACCCAAAAAACCTCATATAGGCTTTGCACAATTTGTCAAACTATGCGAACAAATCGTGCCCATGCCATTTTTGGGTAATTTTATCAAATTAACCTTAATGATCTATTAATCTCACTCTTTCTTCCCTAATATGAGATTATATGGGATTTATCTCCATGGAACTTATTTGTGATCCTTTAAAATGCTAAAGATAGGGATTCAAAGATCTATTTCATCTAGGATTAAATATTGATTCTGTTCATCACGTTGGATGCGCAACGGTAAGTACTCGAGTCATTCTCCACTTTTTCTGTCAACCAAGTTATTGGGGTATGAGAATTGTTCTATTTTTCATATATCTACTCCAATATGATCCAAATCAAGGGTCAATATTGGAGGCGGAGTATCGTACAACCCTAAGGTTGGTGGTCTATAACTCATCCCTTATGTTTGTTGATTTTGGATTTGTCGTGTGGCCACCAGCGATTTTATCGGGTGCCGTTTATAGAATTTATATTCCATGTTTATAATCATTAGAACCATTAGGATATTATATTACCATATATGTGATTTATTTTTGGTGGTTATGAACAAAAAACCATCCATTACATGTTGAAGTTTATTCCATAATTTTGGTTTAGTGTTTTTACTTGTTTCCACTGATGTTCAGGAGTCATTTGGATTGACCTTTCTAAGGGAAATATTTTCTATATTAAATGGATTGATTTATATCTCAAATTTCATAATGGAAAGTAACATGCATGAACACCACTTGACCTACCCCAGGTAAGTGGTTCATTTGATAATTAAATTTGAAATGGAAATTGGAAAGTATATCGAGTATATGACTTGACTAGATTAAATATGAATGATTAATCGGTTGCATGTCCATAACATCCCTTACCACATTAATGGAAGGTATCAAAATGAAACATTGTTATTTAATATTACTTAAATGAAATTAATAAATGTTTAATTCTTCTTGGACTTTTCACACTAATGAAAGGAAAGTCTTGAACCAAATGGACTTGTTGATTAATTATGAAATGATTAAAAGGTTGAATGCTACTTGTCCTTATCACACTAATGAAAGTCATGGCTTAAACCAATAGTTGAATGGTACATGAACTTATCACACTAATTAAAGAAAAGTCTTGAACCAAATGAAATATTACATGACTTCATAATCAAATAGGAATAGCCTGACTCGAGATTGCTTGGATTTTGATTGGGGAATTCCATGAGCACTCGGGAACCCCATTCCAATTCAAGGATACAACATTATTTGGTTGAGAACCACCTAGATAAAAATACTTATCTGTTCTTGGATGCCCAGTATGACACCATAGGATCCTTTCATATTATTACAGGATTCCTTAAATACACTCCTTGGATCCAACATTAACATGTAGATTCCATGGTTACAGCCCAGATGGCCATGTCTCTACTTTTCCCTGTCTTTCTTTGGATGATCCCCTTGGATTCGGTAGGCACATTATTGTGGAATTACTTGAAATCTTATCCTTAGATTACACTCTTATCCTTATTCAGGTTGTATTTACAATAGGGATAGATACCCTTGAGGTCTACATTTCTTTGGTTGATTCAATGATACTTTCACTATCAACACATAATGAGAATATGTTATTGATGGCCATGCCTCACGTGACCTATTAACTTAAATTGGTAATTGATTAAATAAATGGAATGGTTACATTCAGACACCATCCAAGGGGTGAGTCCTATTCTTGGTTATTTAGTTACATTATATTGTTTTACTTTATATATTCATGCCTGCACACTATTATATTTACATTACATGGGAAAAATCTTATAGACATCGTTGGTGGTGGCCCATTACGATTTATCTCACACCCTCACCGGGTTCTATTTGGTACCTGGGGAAAATTATATTGTTACAAGTGTTTACAAAGGTAAGTATATGACTTTGAACACTATATTTATTTTTGTTTAGTATGGATCTTGATAATAGATGATTGAGACGGAGCTCAAGATGCTTGGGATAGTCTTTTTATTCCATTATTCTTTATTGAACATATAATGCATGTTGTATTGTATCCCTGTTTTCTAGCTTTCTAGTGACATGCCATATCAACATTAGTTGTTGTATACTTGGATGTTATTCCATTTATTTTAGTTATTGTTACCATTGTCCCTATTTTACATTGTTCATTCTATTTACATATATTTCTTACACTATTTACCTTATGTTTACATCCATCTGCTGCACTACACATTGGTAAAGAGGGAATAGTCTCCCCACGAACACACCCTAGGTCCTCACTGCTAGTCAGTAGCCTCTGGAATTTGGGGAGAGGTTCTTGATGCCATGTGTCCCACCGGTCTCGGGGAATCCTTTAAGTGGAATCTAGGTCAAGGATGTCACAAAATTTCCCCTCTCAAAACCAACCACAATGAGGAAACATAAAAACACATGTTACCCATAAAAAAAGGTATCATATGACCCCAAACGTCAATTCCTACTACCCCCTTAATGTACCCTTATCACAAGTCCAAAAACACCCATCTGTTCCTCAAACACCCAAATTCTCACATAACATGGCCGAACCCTATCACAGGTCACCCTCAAAAGTTAAACAGCGTGAACTACATAATCTAGAGTCATGTAAGAAAGGACACTAGGCACTCCCACATAGCCCTATAGATCAAGTCTCACGTCAAGAAACTAATTTGTACCACCTATAAGGCCACAAATTTCATGCCATCATAAATACCCATCCCATCATCACATGACATCACCAAAACAAAACACCCATATCTAGGTTCTCTCACCATAAAGGAATCATAAACCTATCTACTACCCACAACTATAGAAACTTTCCTCTATGAGAATCTACAAAATATACCACTTCATAGAGGACCTGGATATAAAACCAAACTAAAAAATAACCCCCTAGAATGGGGTCGAGCGATCCTATAATTTCACCATATGACCTAATAGGGTCATCGCACCAACCATGCATAAGAGCCACACCTTAATCTTCATTGATGATCACCTCACCGTGGATCCATCCAACCTGACATCAGAAAGAAAATGATATAATCACACACTATCAAGCCTATAATAGTAGGACCTTATGTGCCTATTATAATGCATGGGACATATCTTACCTCTATAGGAAAATAGTCAAAACCAACTCACATTCCTTTTCCAATAGTCCATGAGCATGAAATATATCATAAAATATAAAATACAAAAAACAAGTGCATTGATAAAAGAAAAAATCATATAAAACTATAACATTATAAATCCCAAAAATTAACCCTAATCCCTAGTAACGTGGAATTCCTACCATAATAGGTGTTTGCAGTGAACCTACTCGGTATCCAATACAAGTTCCAACACATTCCTATATATCCTTCCTACAAAAAACCAAATAGTGAAATAATAGGAAAGTAACTCCTATGATACCACTTTGTAATGCCCCATCCAATATTTCACTAAAATTGGTCCTTCGAGCTGATTCTCCATAAGGCCTAAAGCACACCTCCTCATATGCTAGATGATTTAGACTTGCACCCGAGTTCTAATGGTGGTACTGTGAGGAGACTATATCCTCA
This sequence comes from Viscum album, assembly GCA_963277665.1. Classification (NCBI taxonomy): domain Eukaryota; kingdom Viridiplantae; phylum Streptophyta; class Magnoliopsida; order Santalales; family Viscaceae; genus Viscum; species Viscum album. The sequence goes on from OY728145.1 coordinate 955,060,542, forward strand.
AATTAGAGTGCACAACTAAAAGTAAATAACTAAACACCACAAAAAATAAGTAATGAGGAAGAATAAATAAACTGAAACTAAACATACTATAATAAAATTAAAATATAGTAAAGACCCAAACAACAATGTCATAAATAAAAAATGACCACCCACTGGGCCGATCACACATAAAAAATAAATAAATTAAATTTAAATACAACAGACCCTACAACCAACCCTAAGATGAAATGAATAAGTGGTATTTGGTACCCTGTCAAGCTTCTCCAACTCAACCAGTTGACTGCACATGAGCATACGACTCAACCATGCAACCAGAGTCCTTGTATTGATCAATTAGGTATCTGTGCTCAACCTAAAAGCATACAGAAGGTCAATATGCACACTAAGGTGCATATATAAGGGGTGAGAATTAAATCTCAGTAGGCCACCCCTAACAGTGAACCTATAAAATACTTCCATAAGTAAATTCTCATGCAATATTCTTAGCCTAGCCAATACACAACTGAAGAAAAAATAAAAAAACAAATGTTGATTCATTGGTCTGATACTTCTATCGACCATACCTGCTTTATCCAATGCCAAAATTTATCTAAACACGTCTCTAGGAATGTGCTTCTAAAAAAACCTTCAGGCTGCATACACATGGAAGCCACAACCAAACCCTAACGAAACTAGGGACCCATCCTATAAATGTTCTGTTATCTAGGTACTAATTAAGTCATCCCATACCATGTCCTCATGACCCCAACAATATATCATACTTGGAACCTCAAAAAATTTGTCCCAAAATACCAAAAAAAGGTAATTCAAACCCTAGACCATCTATCTGAAATATCCATCATGTATCAATACAATAATCCATGATCCTCAATCGAGAACCTCTACCATATATCCAATTAATCATTCTCGGAGATTCAATCTGGAATCTAAACCATGAATATGGAGAATTAGTCCACCATCCATCCAAGATGGTATATCATCAAATCCCAAAACACCCGTCTAGTACTTAAACAACAAAGTATACTATATACGTCTAGAGCCTCAGTTTGAGACCTAGTATGTAGTATACTTTCAATTCCTAGAACCTCATCCCAACAAACATCTATATATATAACATCAGTGGGTATGAGAGCATTGATATGGCCCAAGCCCAAGTATAAGTATCCTCAATCCAACATATTTCTTTCACATGACTTACCATCATTTCCTAGAGCCTCAGTCGGGAAAACTATCCATGAAGTATCCTATCAGTGTTTGGAGCCTTAGTTTGACACCATCTTAGTAGGATACTTCTTGTGTACGAAACCTCATTCCAACACCATACCACATACACGTGAAACCGCATTAAATATACTCAACATTATAACGCAGATTACCTGGAACCTTAGTCCAGTACTCAAACCATTAAAAAACTATCAGTGCCGATATAGATAATAAAGTCCAACATTCTCAACCATGAATATCTAGAATCATACTTATTGATAATTTGTTCACCTATCTCTACCATCACACCCTTACCAAATAACTAGCTCTGAATACATGGAAACTCAACCATAAAAAATCACCCCACATGTAGAATCCAAGTCTCAACCTCAAAAAATAAATATAAAAAGGGATGGGTAGACATTTATATCGACCATCGACATCTTAGACCCATCATCCCATATGTTATCCCAGGTCCTAAGGGAACACCCATAACCAAACTAGTAAAACACATGCACTGAATTAGGGTATTCTTATCAATAAGGAAAGAACTTTTCCCTTTGGTTCCACATATAAAAAATGGAATCCCTACCTGTATCCTCTGAACTAGCACTCAAGCGGAGGCATCCCTTCCCAAAAATCTGATAAAAAATCTCAAGAAAAACCCATCATAAGGAACATCCTCAACTGGTCCTCATGGCCTCCATCTGATCCTCTATCAATAACATTCCAAAAAGGAAATACAGAAGCTACCTATGCCACATGAGAATTCTCAATATCCAACCATGAAATCCAATGATCACTTGATCAGAAACCATCCTACTAGGTAATACTCAGGATTCCCTAAAACTCAAATCAACACCAAAATGCACTAATCCTTAACTTTTATACTATCTTGTCAACCAAGACCAAAGACTCTAACCACGCTGACCCTCAAATATATGGTCTAAACCTAAAATAATCGAAAATTGAGCAATATGACCCAATAAGTAGGAAAAATCCAAGATCTAACAAGACATACTACTAGATTACACCTTACAATATCCATCCAAGGATCCTCAAACAACTCACCATAAATCACTCAGGCCCATCCAAACACCGAGATTATGACCCTCACTCAGGTCTCCTAGCTCACAACCCAACCCACTAGAGGATTATGAACCCAAATCTCCAGAAAATCCTCCCACTAAACTATCATAGTGAAAAACACCACCAAAACAACCTATAATTCCTAAACAATCCCTCCGTTAGGATCTATGTGAAAAAAATCACAAAATGGACTACTTGTAATCCCAATATGACTTCTAGGGCACAAATCACCAAAAAATCAATGTTAGAAAAATAACATAGTGTGTACCTTCATGTACATGGTATGTACTGTCAACTATACACCTAGACATGTTATTTAACATAGCCAAAGAAACATGGGTTCTACCTAAGTACAACTACATGACTTGTACATAGAGTACACAACATGTAATTTGCGAACATCATATTACCATGTACTTTTTCACATTTCCAGGCACACTTCCATGTATTAATACATGATGTGAAAAACTAAATGACATGTACTTATGAAAATTAAATCTTCCCTAGATAGAAAGAACACATGGCACGTGATCGTATAATAACACCTTTTGTAGTTGGGGTTTCCAAATGTGAAACCCCTACAAACCTCTCGAAACCACCATTTCCCCCCAAAATAAGCACATATCAACCCCCATGGGGAATTTATCAACCATTACAAGGATATAAAAATAAAAAAAAACTAATATATGGATATCAGGGAATAAATTTCACAAACCATCCTACCTCAGCGAATGAACGTTGAAGCTTCGGGTCTAAATCCCCTCCTAGAAGAGGTTTTACCTCGATCCAGTTTTGATCTATGCCAAAGAAAAATCCCAAAAAAATATTCTACACCATTATCTACTTGGTCGATCTATCACACATTGGAAGAATCCCCCCTTATTCTATATATTGGAAACCACAATGGGGTGACACACTTTTAATTAATTTAATTAATAATTAATTTCCCCTTTTATTATCCAACCTAAGTCCCAGAACCTGAGGAGAGATTATACACCTCCTAGGAAAAAATACCTGTTATATACTCAACCATGGAGTCAGAATCTCAATTTGATGCTTCATTCAAAAGAAATCACCTCTTGAACCCATGTAAATAATTTAGTACTTGATTAATTAAGTATTTAATATTACTTAAAAATTCTACCAGCTCATAATTTTACCAAACTCATGTGCTAGGGTAAATGAGCTATTCTAGGACCAGCTGAGTGGTCAGAAAAATTATCCTAGATCATATGCTAGAGAAAAATGACCATTTTACCCCTCATGAGCAACCAAGAACAAAAATTAAAATTTCTACTGAAATATAAAAATACCAAAAACCAAGGTCTCTAAAGGAATTTTTGGATTATCATACATCTTAATAAGCACCATTTAAACTACTCTATTCTCACTAATGTATGGAAATCCATTTTATCTACCATTAAAATTCGAGAACTGATTATATTGGGCCGAATAAAATTGATCATGGATGCTCAAAAAGCCAAAGAATTATAAATGCTCCAAACAGATGAGATAGAAGAAATCAGGAAGGATGCATATGCGAATACCATAATTTTTAAAGTAAAGAAAAATAAGTTCCATGACCGTAGAATCACACATCAAATTTTCACATCGAGGGATAAAGTTTTGTTATTAAATTATCGATAAAAACCATTCCCTAGAAAGAAGAAATCCTAATGGATGGGTCCATACAAAGTCTTAAAAAGTTTTCCTCATAGAGCCATTGTGATTCAGAAAGGTGGAGAACCACCATTCAAGGTTAATGTGAAAAGGTTAAAAGTTTTCCTCAAGACATTCCAATAAGGGTTCTTTGTCACTATCAAATTCATCTGAATATAAAAGAGCCTAGAATGAAATTTCATTATTACCGCTTTATAGGAGGAAACCCATTTTTTTTTATTTTTTTATGATTGTTCTAAAAAAATTTGTTTTTTAATATAATTCTTATTTTTTGGTCACCCTTAACTTCATTGTACTTACCTCTCTGCATTTGTATAAGAATAATTTTCAAACGATTCATATGTGCACGAGCCCATTTCCCTGATTCCATCTTGTTTAAACCCTATGTAATAATGTTTTATCATGTATAGGTTTTTTTCTTTATAAAACCTTTTAGAAGTCTCAAAAACTCCACTCAAAATCCAACAAGTTATCCCATGGAATAAGACTCATCACAGGGAGCTCTCAATTCAATAATTTCAATTAAAAATGTTCATTTCAATTGTTTTATATGATGTTATTGTTATCACTCCCATGATGATTTCTAGATTTGTGTATACATTGTTTCATTTAAGTGTTGGGGAGTATTTTTTGTGATTTATTTTTAGTACACTTGGATTATTGTTTGTTTTTAATTATAAAGGATACATTTTTCATTAAAACTATTATTTGAACATGAAAAATCATTACACATTTTTAAATAAAATAAAAAGTTTGGTTAGTGATTTTTGAAATATATTTTTCTCATGTTTTGAATTTTTATCATGAATATTGAGTTGAGTAATTTAATTACAAAATATAAATTATTTAAATTTATTTTGATTGAATTATTTCTTGATTTATTACCCTAAGTGATTGATAGATAATTTTTTTTACTCTCATTCCATAGATAATTCTAGACTTACACTATCTTATTTTTTTATAACAGTATTTCTTGACAAATACATGGGACATGTAAACCTATCCGAATGGGCATTCAAATATTATTTAGGCTATGATTGAAAAAAAACACTATTAATATGTTTGAGGAAATATTTATTGGGCCATGTTTTCTTAAGACCCATCAATACATATATCCTTATTTTTTCCATTTTATCAATGAATAAACTTATTAGGATGGATCCATTTCAAGCTTATTATCCATTCCAACCCTACTCTTGGTACAATACATGATTATCCTTTGAAAACATTCGGGAAATTTTTATTAATGATGGACACGTGACGTTGTTATTGAGGAGATGCACTGTGGAACTTTCAATAATTTTCCATGATGTAACCATGATTATTTTTTGCATTTTCTTCACTGAACCTATTCCCTTAAAAAGGGAAAAAATATTTTTAGGAAGAAAAATAAATAGATTTTGTGTTTTGTATTAGGAAGGTAAAAAATAACCATTACCAGACTGATGAATCCTATGATGTATCAAATGTGGTTAGGGGATGGATGTGAGACCTGGCCTATACATGATTTTTAAAATATAAATAAATGGAAAAGTAAAAGATAGTGGATCCTTCTTGATAACTACTTTACATACTCATGGACCCACGTTGATCTATGGATCACAAACAAATTTAGTTTAGGAAGAGATACTTTATTGAAACATTCACAATTTTCATGAATTATACTTTAGATCCTACCCTCAGTTTGAGTTTGAATTTTATAAATTTTTAACCTATCCTCAATGTTAGAGTCATTTGAACCATATTTATAAATACATCCTTATTAATTCTGTATTTATATTTACAAAGTGGAGATTTTAGAAACAAGACAAGCCCATGGTTAAGAACATGTATTCAGGGTATGAGTTTTATTCCAATTACATTTTACCTTGAGTGATGAGAGAAAATTTATTTTATGGTAAATTGAAAAATGAGTATAACATTAAACGAAAAGTTATGATGTTGTAATTAAAAGAATAAAGAATATTGATAAATAACTGATCTATGAGGCATGATTAATTTTCTCTGTAGGATTGATTCTCAAAGACTGAATTTTTTTCTTACACTTAGTTTTATTTTGGTGGGTGCAATACATGCTTCTTGTTTTAAATTTTTTTGGAATATCTGTTGAGATACTTATTGCTTGAGGAAAAGAAATCGTTCAAGTGTAGGGAAATTTGATAAGATGAATTTATATATAAATATTAGATAAATTTAATTAAATATTATTCATGTTTTAATTTAGAATGAAACTAGGTTTTGGTCTGTTTTCACAAGATATAGGAACTCTGGACTCAAAGTATAAAATGTTGAAAAATGGGAAAAATAGAATTTACGTGTCGTGCATTACATACAAGACATGTGGTCCTCATTTAAAGCATGAATTTAGGCCACAAACTAACCCATTAGGATAGTACATTAAATGAATTTGATGAATAATGTGTATAGAAATTACACAATGCTATAATTTCAAGTTAAAAATCTTTCTTAAAGTGAATGAAGTACACAATATGAAGAGGTTACACGATGTGAAAAGTTTGAGGTTCCACCTGATCAAAGATACACAACAATTTTATGGTGTGAAAAAAGGATCTCAAATACATGATGTGTAGACTGATTTCATAATGTGATGATATTGGGAAATAAGAAACATAACCCAGTAAAAGGGTGAATTTTTTTACACATCATGTACTTCTCGATCCAATTAATATTCTAGCACTAGATGCATGCAAAAGAGAGTTGAATGCTTTCATTTTTCTCATAATTTTCAACTATTTTCATCTATTTTCATTCCAAACCTATTTTAATTCATTCCTTTAACCATTTATTCAAATCCTTATAGATTGTGGGTAAATCTATGTTCATTCTTCATCCATTGTAAATCTCTTTCTATTTTCTATATCCGTTTTAACTTTTATCATCGTTCATCATCAATGTTGGAATGGTTCTTCATTGTCTCTTCATGTTCTATGATTTCTCGATTAGATCTACATTGAATTCAACTGTTTGTTCTTGATTCTTAATTTTTATTAATCCTTTAATTATTATTTCACAATTGTTTCATGATTATGCATAGCATGTTTATTATTTTAATACTTTTGATCAACACTGTCATGTATGTCCAATCCTCCTATGGTTAAGGGTTGAGAGTAGGGGTGTTTCTATGCCTAATGAATATTTATATTCAACCTTAGTAACCCTTCTTATAATAATTAGGTTAATAATAATAGTTCATCACATTATTTTTCACAACCATGGCCATGGGAAGTGTAATTGAACATATATTACATAATTAGAGTTGAGTGGGAATATGGCCATTTGGCTGTGATGCTTTCTGTATAGAATCAAATTATAATATTCCTAGGTTGTCAGATATTCCCTAACCATGGGTTAGTTATAGAGTATTTAGATCCAATTTGTTTGAACAAAACCAATTGTTAACCATTACACTGCTTCACAGCCCAAGCTGTAGGATTATCCCAAGGTAAATATAAGATTATCTTCTATCAAGATCCCTAAAATTGACCCAGATACCTTCTTTATAATTTTAATTAATTCAAAAAACCTAGATTTAGTAAAAACAAAAATTGAAGTGTGAACATGAGGAATCCTTTTGAAGTGTTTTTTTAATGGTTTCCTGTATACCAGTGATTTCTGTGGGTTCGACCCCACACTACCACTTTACTACGCCCTAGTAGTTACTATAGTTTGGGATTATAAATTTCTAATCTGATCAATGACCACATGAATTCAATGAAATGTGTGGGTTCATCACACCCATAGGGCCGACTACATATAGAATAAAAAATAATGGAAAAATAAATACATTAATCTCTACTACTACTTTGAGACAAAACACATACCCGGTCTCTACAACTAATAAAAAGATCCATAAAAAACCAAAGAATCTACATAAGAAGCTCCGCGCAAACATGAAACTTTAAGCCTTCATCCGATACAAAAAATCCTATTATCAACCTTAAAGTATACTTATGGTCTATAATTACTCTAGGGTTAACATCTAGGGGGTGAGAAACAAATCTCAATAAGCCACCCATAATGGTGGTCCTATCATCTGTTGTCATAACATGTGCATTTAACATACATCATGTCTAACCTAGATGAATGTGACTACCACCATAGATGATAAATAATGGAAATAAATAAATAAAATAAGTAAGAAAAAAGTAAAAAACAAACCTTAGGTTCTATACAAATACCCATAAGTAATCTAACCTTACACTAGATCTCACTAGAGGAATTATGCACAGTGGCTCACACAACCATAACATCAAGCGTGTCCACTTGATCAAGAAAGAGATCCAAAGTCAAATGTAAGGACATGAACACATTCCATACCTTAGGATCTCATCACAATCATAAAAATACTGAATGTGTCTACTAGGGACTAAGAATCTAATGGTACTATCTAAACTGGTGGTAGGGACTTCGTGTCAACCTCTGGAGTATACTACTTTTACCAAATTCCATGAAAAATAACGAACCTATAAATGCATCATAGGGATAACTAACTAGGTCCGAACTCATATAAACTAGGTGCCAATAGTGAAATGTCCTCCATGACCCACAAACCCTAGCCTTGTGATAATATTCGAGATAAGGAGGTTATACTCATTTAGATTGTTCGTTAGCTCCATAGACCCACCTCACAATAACTATCCAACCAATGAGGGATATAAATAGAATCAATATCAGAAAAAATGATCAGTATAATAATATCCCAAGGATACCATCCATCACATAGAGTCTTGAAAGACTAGCCTTAAGCCCAAGCCATAGATTAAACACTTGGGTCGACTAACTCCTGCACCCTCCAACCAAAAAACCTGGAACCATCAATAGCCACCTCATAGGCCAACCAACACAGGGAATCCACCACGGTTCTTAGAACCTCAACATAATGGGAAAACCTACAAGGATATCCTCTATAAAACCCTAGATTAGGATGTATACCCTATAATGGGTGGGATCCTCCTGAAAAAAACCTCAGGCCAAGGCCACTCAAAGGAATCATGGTTAGGCTCCCAATTCAAAACCCATAGAACACTCACCCACAAGGGAAACCTCAAGCAACACATTCCTAGAAGGTAATTCCCTAAAGCAAGTCCCTAGACCTATCTTAAAATATTTTCAATGGTTCTAAGTCATACTTGACATAAACGATTTTGAATTAATTTGAAAACTCCTACTAGTCCTAACCTTAAGTGACTAGACCTAAACCTTGTTCAATCAAAATAACAATGTCATACAAGAAGAAAACTGATATAATATTTCATAATTTATCCAATGAACCTAAAGAAAACCCACACAGAATTATTGATAAAAGGTATTAAATGATCTTATAGCCTCCCACAATCTACAAAACTCAAAACCTAACCCCCTAAATAATTCTATAACTACAACCTCAAACGAATTCTTATAAAAAACTATATTAGTCCAAAACACCACCAAAGTGACCTCTAAATGCCAAATGGATTAAACCACTGTGATTTAATTGAAAAAAAACATATAATGTAATACTATCAAGTCCAATTAAAAATTTTAGGAATAAGGACACCCAAAATCCCTTTGCTGGAAAAGTATATGGTGTCTAATATCGAGTATGTTATGTGTAATCTGAATGATACACCTGGCCATGTTATTCTACATTGTCAAAATTAACATGCGGGATGGCCATGTAACAACATATCATCATGGCATACATGGTGTATTGACATGTACCACAACAAGGGGTGTCTTCTTGAGTACATGGACTTATGGCCTTGTCCCACTACATGGGGTGTACTAAGAGTACACGACATGTACTTTTCAAATTCCACCGTCCCATGTACATAAACACATGGACATGAACATTGATAAGTACTACTACATGATGTGTAATTAAATTACGTGGTGTGTAATCATAAAAACATCATATTAACCTAATATAAATAACACATGACATGTTTTTATTAAACCATACACTATGTGACTAAGATTTCATGAATAGAAATCCCTCCAAACCCCCTGAAACCCCCTTGATTCACCTAAAAACCACCAAATCAAACCTCTAGGGGTCCCTAAAAACCCAAGAACATGATTAAAACTAAATAAATATATGAAATTTTATAGAGAAAGTTTTTTAAAAGTGCCTACCTATTGGCATAAACCACTAAATATTCGACCTGATTCACATTTCGTAGCACCCACAAGACGATCTAGTGCAACTCAAGGTCCGCAGTGGAACATCCTTCTCCCTATCTCCCTATTAGCTATCTATAATATCCCTATACTCTCTACCATATGAAGGGATAACTAATGGGTGGGTGTGGGTGGGAGTGGGGGTGTACATGATACAACAAGATAGAAAAAGAGGAAAAACAAGAAAAAGAGAAAATAATGAAAAAAAAGAAAAAAAAGAAGAGAGAGAGGAAATGGGGGCTTATCCCAGACCCAGTGCCCAACACAAGGTTATTCTCCACCTAGGAAAAATCCCCCATTCCAGACTCAAATGTGAAGTTAGAATTCAGATCAGATACCTTAAATAGGAGATTCACTAAATCAACATGCGTGAATAAGTAATATTTAGTTAATAAAATATTTAATATTCAGCTACAATTTAAATGGTTCAGAATTACACCAAACTTATGTATTAGGATAAAAACCTTATTATAAGACCAAAATAAGGGTCATAAAAAACATATGAGATCTCCTAATAGAATAGATTTCCATTTTCCTTTTAGAATCTACCTGAGAGTAAAAATTCAGATTTCCCCTTTTTTACTTAAATCGTAATGACACGATTCATGACATATTCACTTAATAACTTTTTAATAGTTTTAATAAATAAATTTAACTACAATTATTTTTACTATAATTATAATAATTTTTTATTTATCTATGATATTTTATTTTCAGAAAAATCTCAGACCCTGTGGTGGGGCCCACCATGCCTTATATTCGAATTCAGCAGAATAGTGAAGACTTTTGAATATACTATTGCATGTGACCCTTTTCCCCATTTTCTAGATTATAATGAATACTATCAAAAAACATGGAGTAGATAATAACAACCTATCAATGCCTAAAAAGAGATAAGGAATAGTCCTAATAATAGAAACCTTCCTACGAATACACTTCATGTAATATACTCTCTTTGCCTCATGATATCTCATAAAGATGGATGCATACATTGTGTCATCATCCATTATTTATTTTCTATTAATTAAACTAACTATATATACTTACCTTACTGTACCATGGGAAAGTATTTAGTAAATGTATAACTATCCTAATCAACTTGGCCTGAGATACCACTTTCTCAAATTAGAAGCAACACAATCATTTATTTATCATTAAACCATTTCCATACGACTAAAGACACACCCAACAAAGGCTGCCTCTCTATGAATTCAATTCCATTTTTTTCAAATTGCATCAAAGTACATGATAAAATGGTACACATTGATGAAAATATAAATTCAAGAGACTAATAAACATTTTTGTATATAGAAATATCCAATGATACTTGAAATAAATGGTGTTCATATTATTGTATCATTCCTAACAATATCATTTATCTGAGATCACCATGTGAGAAATTCATAAGAAGAATTTTCAATGCTTATGAGACCCCATAACCTAACGGTCATACATCATCTGAGTCCTGTCAACATGATTTATCTAAACTATATAATATAACTTTAATATTACTATCATGTCATATCTAGGTTCTCATTATAGCCTAGAAATAAGTGTAACATTTTTATATGACATGTAATATTAGGATATTACCATAATTATATTGACTTTAAAAGTATCAAAACTATTATAATACTATAAATGCATGTATATTTCAGATTTATACATGTAATAGTAATCAATGTAAATACCTGATTTGGGTCTAGGGAACCCACTTTCAACACTTACACTTGCACTAGATACAACTGCTAACTAGTCTCGCCCCATATGATATCACATGAGAATCATTTTTTTGATGATATATGTATTTATTCAGGGATTCTACCACATTATCCTTTTTGGATACTCTACTAACTGCCAATTTACCTATATGAGTTAAATAAATCAAGTGAAGAAACATTCTAAGTATATGCTTTGTCATCTAGTGTGACATGGGATCCTTGGAAAGCACGACTACTATAGTATTATCATAATAAACTTGAATAAGGAAATAAATTCTAGGAATAAAACCAATGTATAAGAAACAACATCATATCCAAACCACCTCCTCATCCACATAAAAATCTGATATATACTCAGATTCCATTATCAATTTCATTACCATAGGTTCCTTCGTGCTTCACAAAATTTCTACACAAACATTCAAGAAAAAAACATTTCCGGAATGTGATTTCAAATTATTATGATCCATTTAAAAAAAGAATCAGTGTATCACCTCACTAATAGTTATTCATCACAATTGTACACTGAGAACATATAATTTTTACATCTCAAGTACTTCATGATAGTTTTCATAGATGCCCAATATAGATCTACAAAATTATCTTGATATCTTCCCACCCTGATTAATGAAAAGGTAACATTAAACCTAGTACATAACATGATAGACACGATAGATCCTAGTGCCAAGGAATAAGGGATTATACTCATTATTTCTATATTCTCTTGTGTTTTTTGATGCATTTTATTTGAGATACTTATACCACATGACATTGGAAAATGAGGGAATCCCCACTAACCTTATTATAAACACATGGATCTTTTTCACTTTTGATGAAACTAAATTCTCTTATGGCCCCATAAAAATGAACATTCCATGATCATGATACCTAATTTTAGACATAAACGTATCTCTACAACTTTTATACATTATTGACACTCTTTGACTTAATATACCCTCTTTATTGGGTCATATAGAAATATTCGACCAAAATTACATTTTGAAAAGCCTTTTTCACATACATTTATTAAATTTCATAATCATAAAATTATGATATTAAAAATTATATTATGAGGGATTTTAGTATCACTACTATTAAAAAGGTTTCATCATAGTATATGAGTTGATGTTTCTTAAAACCCTTCAATACTAGTAATGTCTTATACGCATTGACATTACCATCCACTCCCATCTTTTTCATGAATACCAATTTTCACCCAATTGGTTTTACATCAGCTAGATGGTCTACCAAAATACAAACATGGTTTTGTATATAAAATCTATTTCATAATTCATGTATTCTTTCCATTTAACAATATCTTTTCCACATAATACCTCCTTATAAATTAAAAGTTCATCATTCTCTAAGAGTAATGTGTCACTTGATCTTGTGAAAAGAAAACCACAATGCTCTGGTTCTCTAAGAACTTGAGAGGACCTATACAGTACTTATGTTATTGAAATATCTTCATCTACCATTTTCTCTTATAGATATTGTTCCCTTACTAACCCTTATTTATTTTGAGCATCAAATTAATATAATTAAATCTTTATACCACTATTTTGATTGGAAATTTGTTTCCTTTCATGAAATATGGAATTTCATTCCATAATAACTTTTTTATCCAAAGGGATATATATAATTATCATTTATATCTTTAGGATAACCTATAAAGATACAATTTTTTCATTAGGATGCATTTTCACTCGGTATAGTCTTGATAAAAATCTCACATCACTAAAAATGTATGCATGAAAGAATGGTTTTCTATATATACCAAAATTCATATATAATCCCATTTTTTTTAGTTTATACTTGATTAAGGGTATATTCCACTGTCTATAATGAATATCCCCCAAAAAAAATGAAAGAGTTTCTTGAAATTTCATTGATATGATCATTTCAAGCATGGTACAATTCCTTATTTCACTAACACCATTCCACTACAATGTATAAGGAGTGAGTTGGGATAATATCTTACACTCAATCAAGTGGTCAATGAAATCTTAGTTAAGATATTCTCTACTTCGATTAGATCTAATTGCCTTAATCTTCTTACTCGAATAGTTTTTTACATCATGTTGGTATTACATAAACATATCTAATGAATTTGATTTATAACTAATTGAGTAGATATAATCATACATACTATATTAATCAATAAAATTATTTAATCAGGAAAAATCCCTTCCCTCTACTGTAAATGGACCACATACATCAGTATCAACCAATTCTAGTAATTCAGTGGATCTTAATCATTTCTCAGAGAAGAGTGATTTGGTTATTTTCCCTTATAAATACGCCTGATATACATCTAGGGGTTTTTAATTAGTTTATTCTAAATATGTTTATTGATGTAATTTCTATAAATTATTCTCATTTACATGACCAATATTGAATTACCATAGATTTCTATTATATGAGTCATTTTTTATAGTTTTTTAATTTATTTATATTATAGGGTTTTCAAGTTCAAGCATATACAGTCCATTGTTAATATGAGTCATATCATAACATATGTTATCCTTATAAAAGAAAAAACATTTATTTCCAAACATGAAATAAAATCTTTAGGTGTAAAAAATTGACATTGATATTATGTTTTTGGTAACTAAAGGAACATGATTACAATTATTTAATAAAAGAACCAAACCAATAAGAAAGGTTATGTGGTAATATCCCACTACCAAGGCTGCTAGTATCACATCATTTGCAGCCCAGAGATCCACCTCACCCTTTGAAATATTCTTTAATCTACTTTGTCCCATTATGTTAATACAAATGTATGAGCCAGTGTTGTATCCAATAACTAACTTGTATATTTAGAAAGATTGTATTAAATGAAAAAATAACTAATTTAGAAGAATAAATTTTCTTCCTTCCCCTAGATTTGAATTCTTATTCTAGTGGAATTTCGTTCCATAATAAAAGAATACAACCTCATGATCATTTCCCACCATTTATATTTTTATATTTTTCAAAGGATAGCGCATTGGTGCCTTTGGCTTAGACTTAGCCTTCATCCATTTTGTTTCTTCATTCCTCCTATTGATCACCATAACGATTAAAGAATTGATATTATTAATATCCTATTATCTTGTATAACTAAATCCAAAATACCCAAGAGTGTCATTTTCATGTTATTAATACTTTAATTAATAATAAAATTTAAAAACCATGGTGGTAAAGAGGAAAGAGAGAGGTCAATTTCTAGTTATTGGTTCATCTTAAACCCAATGGTTAAATGTCTTTCAATTTACTCAATAATATTGACATTATGATGTCCTTATTGATTCCCTTCTTCTATCATGAACCTATACAATTATCTGGATATCACAAACCTTTCTTTCATTTTCTAATCCTGGAATAACTTATAGATTTGAGATAACACCTTGTAGAAGTCTTCGTCCTCAATGATTTTCTATAATTGACCGGATATTGAAGACAACATAATATAATATACATCATGTGAATCATCCATATGATTCTTATATTTTTATTATCCACCTTACTTGACCATTAAGGGGAATAAGTAAGATGTGAGGACTCCAGTACACAAATCTTCCTCTCTTGGTATAGTACAATGTGCAAGTGTCTTTACTACTCTTAGAAGTTATCACTAGTCAATATATTTTCCTTAGTCATAATTGATATCATTGATAATGAACAAATAGTATTAGTGATTAGAATATTGTCTAGAAAAATAAATTTTGTAGTTTAGTAATTTATCATGATTTACTTTTAGTAATTACTGATTATTTCATTAAATTAATAAATTCATCCCTATATTTTATTGAACCATATTATCCCTCAATACTAGATTTATAATCCTCTATCACATGACTATTCTAGTGGAAACGATACTTTAATCCTCTCTTCATAGTCCAATATAGGGCTATGACACTACTCAGAGAGTTCCAAGGTAGGAACTAGATTGGCCAACTGTATTAACTTGCGAGTCCTTGAACTGTTGAGTGAAGTCCCATATTCTCAAAATAATAACCTTGATTCCTTCAAATATTTTCCTATAAAGTGATAAAAATATAGATATGAATAATTTTTTTCTTTTACGTTTAGTTATGTCAAACCATCAGTCTCAAAAGAACTCCTAAGTAATAGAAGGTAACCTCAACTAGGTCTAACAAACACTCCATTGATAGAGTTTTGTTCCAATTTAAGTGATGGGTGTCATCAAAGATTAATATTACCTTGAGGTTTTTATTATTTTTTGAAGAGTGTGGTATTTTTATATTAAATATGTTCATACCATGTTTTTTTTCTCAAAATTATACACAAATTGATTGAAAACATTAATCATGGATTTATGCGTTATTTGATTATTATTTTATGTGTTCCCACAAGTATGAACATTTATAAAATAGTAAAAAATTCAAAAATAAATAAATTACATTATTGATTGAGAATATAATATTGGTTGGTCCATTTGATGTCATGGGATCAAGCATGACCTAGGGATACAATGTTGGAATTGTATCTTAACACATATCAAAGATCACCCTCGGTCCAGTGTTTTCACATCTTGTTTAGGAAACAACCTCATCTTGGTGTGGTCCATGTCTTACATCATCAACATCAATAGTATAAACAAACTCACATGTAGGTGAGGGGGGACTGGGAAGTGCAATATACAAAAAAAATTTAATGGGCACACAAACTATTATACATATTAAATGAAAAAGAAAATTTTAAGGCCATTAAAAAATTAATTAAATCTTAAAATCCTAATAAATGGTTATAATAATTAACTAAATAAAATCAACTCATACAAATAGTGGTTATTCAACGCTCTATACTAGTCTATAGGTAAAATTAATATGTGATAAAAATTAAATAAGAAAAATTTAAGTTTGATGAAAATTAAATAAATTAAATAAATTATTTAAATTCAAATAATTGTATTCTGTTTGGTCCTATAATAAATTCAATTTTATTCAAATTTTTTTAGATAGAAAATTTATTATTATTTTGATATAAAAAGAATAAAAATAAGAATTTGAACATATTAAAAGGTTTCCAAGGCCCCCAAAACTCACCCCGGACACATTGCAGGTCACGATGAACCTCCTTAGGGATATTTCGGTTTGGTTAGACCATATCAGACATATTCTAGGTTAGATAGACCAAAATGGAGGTCGAAAGGGAGATTGATTGGGGTAGGGGTTTCCACATCAGATGTAAGGTGGGGTTTTTTTGGAAGGCCAAATGCATTTGAGGCCACTAAAGGGGTGTAAGCGTAAGGTATGGGGTCTCACATGTGGTTTGAAAGATCTAGAAATAAAAAAACTAATAGGTTGATTGAGAGAGATACATGAAACCTGAAGTGGTGGTGGGGTGACATAAAGCCTGGGGAATTAGCTGCTATAAAGCCTATGGTGAACAACAGAATGGTGTAGGAGGGTACCAAGGGGTTGGCTATACAGTGAGGCAATATTGGTGTGGGGGGAAATTGGCCATGGAGGTGATGAAATCATGCTACTGGAGAAGGTAGAGAAGTGTAATGGATGTAAGGGGGGATCTGAACCTATAGCTTCCTTAAGAATCTTAGTTTAGGTTTTGATTTTTCGCTGGTCATGATTTCCCCCAAAAAATATTTTTGTCTTTTTTGGTTTTTTAGAAATGCAATGTTATAGGAATTTCCTTTTTTCTAGAATTTAATCATCTGTTTGGAATAACTTATCACTTTCTAGAATGGTATTAACTACTTGATTCTAGCTTGTACCTAGCTAGAAAACATGTGGTCCTCAAAATTCCCCAAAAAATCAGGAACACAAATGTAGATATATTTATTGTTCCCCATTTTTATAATTCCCGAAAAAATAAAAATGTTCTATATTAATTTTTTTGGATGGATATAACTCGACCATCAGAGATTGGATCGAGGCATGGTCAAATTTTTTTGGATCGAAATGAATCAATCTACTTAATTTAATGAAAAATATAATTTTATCAGATTAGAAAATTTACATGATCCCTTTGATACTAATTGTTTATAACGGAGCATATAGAGGAAGCTATACATCCAATGATTCCAAATGTTTCATATTTTGAGTGATGAGACTTCATTTTTTCAAGAAACCCAAGCCTTGATAATGGTTCAAGGATATTAGGTTAATTTATTAATATAAAATTTAAATGAAAAATTACCTCATTTGAATTGGTGTAGTGATCAATTTCATCTCATCCCTAGCGATCGTTGCTTGAAGGATAATAGGTTGAAGCCCTCTTGATCATCCACACATGCATTCATAGATCATGTGAATTCTGATTTTCCAATTTTGGGTGTTATAATAGATCTCTGATAAATCATTGGGCATGTTGACGGTCACCATGATCTCATTCCTTCGATCTTATATGGATATTGAAGATCGAACTCCTAAATTGGGAATTTCCCTATCAAGGATGAGGGAAGGAAGAGATAGGATGTATAAAATTAATGGGTATGAATAATACCCATAAAATGAGCTCCCTAATTCTTATATAGATGAGGTTAATAACACAGAAAGTGTTTTTTCAGCCTCCATACAAGGATTGACCACTAAATAATAAATAAATGACATGTTATGATTAACTATCTATGTCATAAATTCCATTTATATTTTGTCACATAATTTTAATGTATAATAAAAATATTAGGTGATAAAATTGAGTCTCTAACAAGAATCACAATTCTTACAAATATTAGATGAACCTTGAATATTAAAATAATATCCATTTTTTATAATATTTTTCCTTGTATTCAAATAATTCCATGAGTAATTTTAATAAAAAATTCAAATCCAATTATTATATACTCAAATAATAATGGATTTATTTATTATTCAATGATCATTTACTCTCAGACAAATCTTGAACACCAGGGTGGTGTCCACCATGTCTTATATTCCTCTTTAGAAAAATAGAGTAGACTTTTGAATACGTTATTGTGTGTGACCCTCTAGGCCCTTATTTAATAGAAATTAATATTATTCATATACCATGAGAAGTGTATAGAAATATATAAAATCCCATAAATAGATAACGAATAGTCATATCAATGAAAACCTTGCTACAAACACATGCCGTACAATATAATCTCTTTGTCTCACAATATCTCATAAACCATGATAGATGCATTGAATCATCATCCATTCCTTCTTTATTATTTGTTAACATAACTAGAAGAATGTACATTATTCTACCATGGACATAAATTTAATGAAGGTACTACCATTCTGATAAACTATGCATAATATATCACTTCCTCAACTACTAAGTGAAAAATTCTATCTTGATTATTCAACCAATTTTATACCGTCAAAGACATACCCAACACAGGCTACCTCTCCATGAATTCAAGGAATTGTTTTTACCTTGAATTAATGTTTATGATCAAATGTTACACATTGATAATGATGTCAAGTTAGGAGACCAATACACATGTTCATATATAAGAACAACCAATGAAACCTGAAACATGTTGATTTCCTATTGGCGGGTAAATCCTCACAATCTCATCTACTCGAGATCACTAAGTGCGAACTTCATGAGAAGAAGTATCAATGCTTATGATCCCCCAAAACCAGATGGTTAAAAATGATATTTTTTATTTTAGGATGATGTATCTAGACCATAGGATATAATTTTAAGATTACTATCATGATATATATGGGTTATCATTACATCCTGGGAAATTATATAATCGTT
This sequence comes from Viscum album, assembly GCA_963277665.1. Lineage (NCBI taxonomy): Eukaryota > Viridiplantae > Streptophyta > Magnoliopsida > Santalales > Viscaceae > Viscum > Viscum album. The sequence continues at coordinate 955,080,119 of OY728145.1, forward strand.
TGATATGATATGTAATTTAAGGAAATTATTATATATATAGTTGAAATAAAGTATAAAAACAATTATGTTAATATAAAAACATGCATATATCAAAATGTATACATGTAATGATATTAAAAGTACATATATGTGTTGGATCCATGGAACCCACTATCAACACTATTTTTATCATGGTTTTTGATAACACATCTAAGTGTGCGAGTCTTGAAATGCATTAAAAAAAAATTATAAAGTCTAATGAAAATTATATATGCTCACTAATATGAATACATGATGATATATAAAAATTCATAATTCCTATAAGAAGGTCTATTGTCACAGTCTCCCATCTTGGATATTACCAAGTAGAAACATCTTGAGAAGAAAGCTCATTTTCCTACGAGTACTCAAATACGATAGTTAAAACACTATATTCCCCTTCATATAATTTAATGTGACTATATAACATGGATTAAGAATATATTCATGTTATTTCAAGGTTCTCATCATAGTGAATAAATTCTATGAACTTTTGATGTGATCAATACCCAAGGACATTATCACTTAAATGTTATGCAGAAGAAAAATCAATACGTGATAAGCTGTGAAATAATAATAAAACTGTTGAATATATTTAAAATATAAATGAAAATTTAACTAGTTCCAGGGAACAAAATATAATAATAGGATGGTCATGTTGATTCATCATTGATCAAACCACATCTAACAAGGTATGATTCCTTCTTTTAGACACACCATTTAATTGTGGTGTTCTAGGATGGGTGAGTTGTGAAACAATTCCATAATTCCTCAGATGATTAATGAGTTACCAACTCAACTATTCAAAACCATTGTATTTATTGGATCTAAATATTATTTCATAGTTGATTCTGTACTATCTTCTAAAAGTCTTTAAAAATTTTAGATGTTTAATACCCGTGTTTCATTAGAAACACATAACCATAACAACTTAATTCATAGGTAAAGGTAAATAATTACCTACAACAATCCATTAATTATGTGCTAATTAGTCCACATACATAACTACACATGTGATCCAACAATACACTGTACTTTTCACATTATCTCAAAAAATTAATCATTATTATTTTTCCCATTAAACATAATTCAAAATTATCAAACAATTCATAATCCAATGACTCAAATAATCCATCTTTATAGTGTCTTTGAATGTGTTTCTCATTTTTATGTCCAAAGTGATAATTCCAATGAATGTCTAGAGGAAAATCAATAATTTACTTCTTATTATCAATGTTATAAATAGTATTATCCATATCTAGAATATATAAACAATTTACCTGATTTTAAATTCTATAAAATATTCCATTCCTATATATAGAACAACTCATTTTATTAGTAGTGAATAAAAATACTATCTTGTATAAAAAAATATATAAATAAAAATATATTTATTGTGGGAATATAATAATAGTCTTAAAATTCTAGTAACAATTCACTTAGAAGATTCAGGTAATAGGTGTTGACTTATAATATAGTAACTAATGGCCTATTACTGACTTGAATATCTACTTCACCCTTTATCAATTAACTCCCATCTACTAGTTAGTGTTTTCCCCATAAATGTGTGATGTACACCTTATATATAATACTCACAAGTTAGAGTTAGTGAAATTGATCAATGTAACATTCACTTTCTTGTTCTATAAATTATTTTCTTTATGAACACTTATTAACCATAGATAGTATTTTTTTTACTAATTTATAAGTCAGACATATTAATAATCTCAATATAATTTCTGAAAATAATTCTATATTCTATAATAAGTAAATAAAAATGGGTGAGTATTAGGTTTTATGTATTTTATTCAAGGAAATTAAATGATAGTTCCCTAATAAAATTGATGAACCCATGCATCATACTTATTTAGTGAGAAAAGATCCATATTTGAATAAGTAATGATTCTTATTTAGAATTCCTCTCTTCAATTATTTATTTAGGTAAAAAATTATACCAATCATAATTTTTATTATTTTTGGATAGTTGAGTGGATAAATATTTACCTATATCCATAATTTGGATATACATAACTTTATTCCTCCAGTATCCTTCCTTAGAGTTTCCCATCCAAGGGTCACCCAATGGAACACCAAGAAAAAGCTACCAAAGGACAATCCATGGGCACCACACTTTGGAGGAAACTACCAAAGGTTGATCTAGTTTCACTCATTAATTAACTTCTATACAGAAGATAATCCAAATGTAACTTTACTTTGGTTGTACCTACCAGGTAAGATGACCATGGTCTTGTCATGTGCTATGTTGGAAGGGATCTTACACTTAATACTTGAAGTGTTTTATTAATAAAAAAATTAATATAGATCATATGAATATTAAATTTATAACTATTTCATATTTTTTAATCATTATAATCTTTTTTTATTCCATTTCATATTAATTTTCTAATGTTTTAGTTTTAGAATCCCTATTTTACCCAACAAATTAATGAATTAACACAGTATTAATGTGTAACCACTTACACAACCAAAAGTTTTTGCTACTCCTCTAAAATATAAGACAAACATATTTATAAACACATGAATGTATCATTTTCATAAGGTATATAAACTCATTATATAATGGATTAAACCTATATGATATTTATAATCACCACATGAGTAAGCCTAGAGAAATAGATAGTCGACACCGTACCCTTTTAGAATAAGGCATAATCCTCCAGGCTAGTGGATAGTTCGACCCCAAGTCCCTCGCCCCAGGATGACTTTACATAAGAGAAAATCCAAATTATAATAACTCTAAAAACCTAATATACAAAAACATTATTTAATAAATACTCTAAATCTCATAACTCTAAAAATAAAATGAAGTAACAATAGATGTAAAAATAAATTTTCTAAAGTCATACCTAGCATGTAATGCAATACTATATCTTATAGATGTAATTTATCACATAAATAAAACATATTCTTTTCACATTCTATAAAAAATTTATATACATGATTAAATAAAAGAATAATTTCTAAATAAATAAACATTTAAAATGTTTAAACATGAGATAACTATTAATGAAAAATTTATAAATGAAAGCTAATTATAAACACTTTTTAATTTAGCTAATATTATAGAAATTAAAAAAAAATGAATATAAAAAATTTATAACCACTTTTTATATGATCTATTTAATATTATACATGTTTTCTTGTTTTAGAACCTCCTTATTTTAATGGTCCAAAATCATATTTATCATGATATTAATGATTTTCATGTTTTATATTATAAAAAAATTACTGGAAAAAATTTAAAAAGTAGCTAAGTCAAGATCTTACCATTCCACCTTACCATGTGAAGGTCAAGTTACCATATCACCTTACCATGCATTAAACTTCACCTTACAACATAAAAAATTTATTACCATATGTCAGATGATTTTTTTTATCTAAGTCATGAATTGACCACAAATCGATGACTCAACTTACCATATGTGGAGAATCACCTTAATGCATGTATATTCAACCTACCATGAGATGATTTTGTGCCTCTCATGTACCTGAAAACATGAACTAAACTACATACCACATAAATGGATCATGTTACCGTGATAAGGTGTGTATAATTTATCATAAATTAATAAATTTATCATGTATTTTAATGCAGTTACCTCACAAAAAAAATGATTACCACTTGAATTCTTGAACTAACCACATGTGAAAATTAGATGACCACATGAAGAGATTAACCGACTATGTCGCCTTTCCTCTTCAACTGACCCTGTCAAATTTCCATGATCTTAGCTAACCATACATTAAGTGAATATAACTTACTGTGTCTAACTTATTATTGGAGCATTTTAGATCTCCAACAACTAGTTTTAAAGAACTAAATAGAGAATTAGTTCATTTAATAAAGAATGATTATTATCTAATGGACAATTCAAATGAAGATGTCTTTAAGAAAATTATTCAATTGTATAGAGAGATGATGGACTAATAAAAAAATTTATTCACACATAAAGGATATTTACACGAGGGAATGCGATACAAAGAAGACTTTACGATTCTCTTTTTCCATAATTTTCTAAGAAATTCATCAATGGAAATAATCTAGAAAAATAAAAGGACTATGGAAAATGAAGCTACTCAGATCTATCTTCCTTAAATTTCCTACATTGTTATAAATTTTATTTCCATATTTACAATTATTTTGAGTTTTATTTTAAATTGATTTGTTTTCATATAAAAAACATAGTCTCATATGATAAACTGGATAATACTCAATATTCAACAAAATCCTTTATTTTTATTCCCATGAATTACTGTGGAAGGGGTCCTATATGGCTTGAAATTTTTTTAATCCCATGTACAACTGTGGAAGATTCTCTATTATTAGGAAGTCCAGTGTGATGTTTTATATAAATCCAGATCCAACTTTTGGATTAGTTTATTCATTAATAAATTTCCTGGAACCAGGTAATTGTCATGTTGAGGGGATTAAGTATAATCTTAAGATAAAACCCCTTATTTAATTTCCCCATGTGTTTTTCTAGTTCTATTATTTTAAAATGGAAATCTATTTCCATTTTCTAAACAATAAAAAAACATTACTTTGATAGTTAGTCTTAATTTACGTTTATATAAAGTGATTGATTAAGTAACATAATTTCAAAAGATAAAGTATTTAAAAGATATTTTTATTGTTCCTTAATATAGCTTCTAATAAAATATTGGAAAGATCAAATTTATATATTTATAATTATTTAATTAATTGTGAATTTTTATTAAATTGGAGATTTAGTGTTTAAATTATTTTCAAATAGAAATTTTATTAGGAACTAAATTCACCCCCTCGTGTGTTTCTCACTCCAACCAATATTTGGTATCATTATAATTTTTAAACATCCTTTTAACCATGGTATAGATGCATCTAAAGGTATAAAATTTCTATCATTTTTAAATTTAATTATTTATGGATATCAATAGAAAAAAAGGAACTTCCTCTAATTGACATGTTAACTTTAATGTAAATAATTAAACTCAATGGATGTTTAAAATGAACATTCACTTAGAGAGTATGGGGTTTGATATTTAGACTATAATTGAAGATATATATTAAAAATATTAGGATACTAAAGCTACTTGTATTGATGATACTAAATCTATATAAGATTATAATTATAATTCTATGAATGATTTATACTATGATTTAAGAGAATATGAATTTAATAAAATATCCTCTTGTGCTACTTCTTTTAAAACTGGGATACCCTGGTTATTTCTCATGAAAGAGGTACCAATGTTAAATAAATTTATTTAAACACTTTGACTATTAAATATGATACTTTTAAGTTAAATATTTATGAACTTATACTTGACATGTATCTTTGGTTTAATGAGATATTAAATATTATACACGCACTGAGAAAGAAAATTATATACAAGGATGAAGTTATGTGGCTTATGAGGTGCTTACCAGAATGATGGAGGGGAACATATGTATCTATAAAATAATCATGGGATATTAGTAATATTATAGTAAAGGAAATTATTTTAATAATAAGGATTTATAAAGAATAAATAAAAGTAAATTAAGAGGAAGTGAATGAACCAAAAATAAATTTTGTAGCTATTAAAACTACTAACTTAAAACAAAAAGAGAAGATCAAAGTTGAAATCTCAAGTGGTGAAGAATCATCTACTAATAGTGATGAGAAAATGGACCACTAAGCTAGACATTTGAAAAATTTATACAAAACAAGAATTTCTTCAAGAAACCAAATTACAAAGGTATGTATGACAAATTAAATTGAACAAAATACTGGAAGAGGGATTATTCGGTCAATGAAATAGTATGATATGATTGTAAAATAAAAGAACACATAAAATAAAATTTTTCGAAGATAAAGTATAAGAAAATGTATGAGTATAAGGATAAAATATATAAAATGGCAAAAAATTGAGTTGAAGTGCCTTAGATGGGTTTTCAAGTGAATCAGACTCGAGAAGAGGAGAAATAAGTGATAAAACTATTATGTGTTTTTTTTGAAAACACATTAGAGGTATTAAATGTTTTAACTAAATATCCTGGTCACATTAAAAATAATTTTGAGATTGAAATTGATTCATAAAATATTTCCAATGATGAATTATTTTAATATTGTATCATTATGGAAGTCACATTTATTAAATTAAAATACAAATACAAAATTTTAAATAATAAAAATGCTCGGACCACTCACTTTAAACATGATATTACAGTAGAGACAGATAAAAATAAACAAATTCTTAAAAAAATAATGATCTAAAATTATCTAATGAAAAATTAAATAAATATCTAGAGATATTTAGATATAGAAGAAAAAAATCTTACTTAGATGATTTGTAAACAAAAACCTCCTAAATATACCACCAGAATAGGATATCAATCTAGATAGAGAAGGATGATTAAAAATAATTTTCTTCCTTTCTCAATTTATATTAATTCTATTAGCAGTTTTTATTATATTATACCAAATAAGGTATCTATTTATAATTTTTTTTTGGTATTCTTATAGGAAACCAATAAATAAATTATATATTCCAAATACTCTTATTACCAACATATCTACCATTGTTGGTTTAAATATTTTTTTTAACGGAAACCCATTTAAAAAGTTATATTAAATAACTATAGAATCTAGATAGTGGATTCTCTAGAAACATGAATTTATAATTCTCAAGCTTCAAAAACATGGTTAAGGTGGATGTTCGACATGTCACTTTCAGTGACCATGCTAAAGGGAAGATAAATGTTCATGGAAAAATTGAAAATTCTCATAAAATTTTTATATCTAAAGTATTATTTGTGGATTGTTTGAAAAACAATATACTTATCATTTTATAATTTTGTGAAAATGGTTTTCATATTAAATTTAAAAATATTTCTTATAATTTTTTTGGTTCCAAATATGCTTGAGTTTTTACTGTATTTAGAATTAAAAATTCTTATTCTATAAATTTATATTATTTGTTTTCTCCAAATGTTTCTTGCTTAAGTGACTTTTAAAAAGAATCTAAGATTTTCCATAGGATACTAGGATGTTGAAATATTCAATCTATTGTAAATCTAACTATGAAATGTTTAGTTAATCATGTACCTAAGATAAAATTCCAAATAGAAAACTTCTATAATCAATATCAAAGTGGAACGAAGCATAAAGTATAAGAAGTGATCACGAATGTTAGTTTGAAATCAACTAATTTGAGTCATTATAATTACAACATGGCTATAATCATAACTTCTCTGCTCCTAGGATCCCAAAATAGAATGGTGTAGTAGAAATAATAAATATAACCCTATAAGAAATTACACAGACCAAGCTTAATGAGTATTATTTACGAAATTTTTGGGAATAATTTGTAAATATATCGTGTTATATAATAAATAGAGTTTAAATTACACCTCTATTAAAAAGGAACCATTATGAATTATGGAATAGTGTAAAACTAAATGTTAATTTCTTTAGAGATGTTGGTTGTAAAGTATTAATACTCAACAAAAGAGAGAATTTAGAAAAATATGATTCCAAAAACGATGAAGGAATTTTCCTTGGATATTATATATAATTTATATAGTATAGGGTGTTTAAAAGGAGGACTAATATTGTTGAGGAATATGTACGTATCAAATTTCATGAAACAGATCAATATATAATTAAAACCACTTTAGAAAATCATGGGGATGACCTTTCTAGTCTAGAATTAAATGCTAAACCTAGTGAAACTTCTGTCATATCTCCCATAAAGAACTCACCCAGTTGTGATGAATTGCTTGAATGGGAACCTATAAATAGTAATGATGTATCAAAAAATTATATCGCTATATCTTTTATAGATAAGATCCCATAGATACTGTAGTATGTGACATATATAAAGTAACTCAAACTAGAGATTATATATGAAATATGGTTGAACATAAAATGTTATTTTCACAATTATAACCTAAGAACATTGATGATAATAACAAATTATGGGTAATGGATATGAAAAATAAAATAATCAATTTGATAGAAACAAATTTTTGGAACTAGTTGAAAGATCCAAATACTACCTAACTATTGGAACTAAATGGCGGTTTAAAAACAAAGATGATGAGTTAGGAACATTAATTAGAAATAAAGTTATATTTGAAACACACACATATATTCAAAAATAATGTATTTATTTTGAGGAAAACTTTTAGTGGTAGATAGACTTGAAACCATCAGGATGTTGATTGACTATATTGCGCATTTGGTTTCTAAATTTTATCAAATGGATGTCAAGAGTGCATTATTAAATGGATATATTATTGTGGATGTTTTTGTGGAATAAACCCCTATATTTAAAAACCCTCACTTTCCAAATCATTTTTTTAAATTAAAAAAAGTCATATATAGTTTAAAACAAGATCTTAAAGATCAACATGATAAGATAAATTATTTTCCAACTTTTAATGGTATTATAAAAGTTATAAATGGACCCAATTTATTTATTAAACGAATTAAAAATATGTTTTAGTTGTAAAAAATTATGTTGATGATATATTTTTTGATCTTTAAGTATTAAATTTATAAAAATGATGCAAAGTGAATTTAAAAAGTGTTTCATAGTTGAAATTAAAATTTTAATTATTTTTAAAATTTTTAAAAATAAAGAAGGAATTATTTTAAATCAAAGTAAGTTCCAAACATATATTATAAAACGTTTTGAAATTAATAAAGGTGATAATTCCATGAGTTCTGGATATTAGTTGGATCCTTATAAAATTAGGAAATAAGTTGACTAAACCACTTACATAGATATGATATATATATATATTAGCGTGCCTGATATAATGATTAGTGTGTGTATGTATACTAATTTTCAATAAAACCTAATGGAATAACATCTACTTTTTGTGAATATAATTTTCAACTACTTCAAGAACAAAACCAACCTAAGATTGTTTTACTCTAAAGGAAAATCATTTAATTTAGTTATTTATTCAGATACAAATTTTAGGTGTTGTATGTTAGATAGGAAAACAAATTCTAGAACATGTCAATTTTTGGGAAATTCTCTAGTGTCATGGTTTAATAAGTAATGGAACCCTATGGAATTATCCAAAGATGAAGATGAGTATATATTTGTAGGCAGATTCTGTGCACACATTTTGTGGATGAAAGATACATTACAAGACTATTGATATCAATTCTTATATGTCCCTATAAATTGTGAAAATAAAAGTGAGATAAATATTTCTATGAATCCCATATCACATTATAGAATAAATAATATTTATATAAGGCATAACATTGAGATATCATTACCAGAAAGGTGATATAACTCTTGATTTCATTGGTACTGAACATCATCTTGCTGATATATATATAAAGCCTCTGAATATTGAGAGAATAAATTAGATCACACTTGAAGTGGGAATGATAAATTATGTCTAATTAATTAAATATAGTTTTATTTATTAATCCACATGTTAAAATATTATTATGTTCTCTAATATTTTTTGTAAGTTACCATGATGTATGCTTCACATGGTTAGTAGGTCAACCATGATTTTTTTAATGTGGCCATCATGACTACTATGAATACTTGTGTTGACCATAATCACCGTTATTATTTACCCACACGATCACTATGCTTACCCGGAAAATCTATTCATATGGTTAGTATGTACATATTGTGAACATCTTAGCAGTAAGGTCAGTACACCTACCAAAAATTTACAAATAGAATGACTAACATATTTATATCCCTTAAAAATCCATAGTCAGAAGACATTCCATGTTTATTTAATTTGATTTTTTCATGATTTTTTTTATGATTTTTTTTAATTTTATTATTATTTTAATACCTAAATTATTTAATTTAAAATTCAAATCAGAATCAGAATCTTTAACTATATTTTCCTTTTTATATCCTCTAACTTTTAAGATAATTTTAACTGACAATTTTATATCTTATTGAAACTTTCACTCTCTCTATCTAAAAATTATCTACTTTACATCCCATTTACAAACCTTCAGAGATCTTGAATTGAATCTAAATTCTGATGATGATGCAAATATTGGGAACCATATTTCATATTCAATCACCTCCTTTTAAGAATTTAAAATCCATCTCGAGTGCATCAATAAATTTGATGAATCGAAATATCATTGATCATATAGTCTTATTGGAAAATTAATTCAATGCAAAAAGGTTCAATTTGAGACATTCACTGGTTTAGAACGTGATTCAAGAACAAGGATGGTCTAATTAGTTTAAATAAAAGTTTTAGAAGTTTCTATCCGTATCTACTTAAAGAGTTTTATGCAAACATTGACTTCTCCAATTGGGTAAAGAGGGATACAGTAAAATCAAGTGCAAATGGTGAAGCTTTTGAATAATATTCAAAAAAATGGGAAAAGTGTTTTGGCATACCACATAGTAGATAATATGAAGATTAAAAATGTTCATATCCTACTAATCATCCATAGTTTGAATTTCAAAATTACTTGTATGATATCCCTGGGAATGGGAGTTCCAGAAGACCCACTAATGTTGAGTCAAGTGGTGAATATAGGATCCCAGTTATGTTTATTTAGCATGTAATATTTTCAATAAAATAAGACTTTATTACCTAGAGGAATCATGATTCGTTTTTCTATTTTTTTGATAAAGAGTAGTGTTCAAATCAATTTTTGTATATATGTTTTGAGACACATGGTTGAGATATGAAATCCAGCTTCATGGTTTAGTTATTTTTTTAAGACTAAGATATTTTCATACTTGATAGAATACAAGGTATTAGTACCTCAGAGAGAGGATAACATAATTGATTATGATAGATTTTTTATTACATAATATATTTTCAATCATATGAAAGTTAAATAGAATCCACAGAAATAGGAATAGGTGTATGACTAAGAGAAACTATATAAAAACCTTAACCCAGCAAAGTATCCTGTTAGAACTAGGGATATGGTAAATATAGGTCTTGAACCAGATGAGGTTATAGAGTATTCAGATGATAATGTTTATACTTATAAAGAAGAAGAAGAAAAAGTATCTATAGAAGCAGAAAATGTTAAAACTAAGGATGTAAATCATAATGAAGAATCTAGGCTAGCTTGTGAGGATGATCCATAATGAGATCAATTAGTTTGATCTGATAAAGATGGGAGTAACATATAAGGATATATTATTATTGGGAGTATCCCTAGATAACATGTACTAGATGTACCTTACAAGTGGGAGAATTACCCTAGATATCTCATATTGGGTCTATAATATCCTGATTATAATAATAAAAATCATGGAGGCAGTCCACCTAGACATGGTGGACCAAACATTCTTTATATTCAATGAACATTGAAAGGATATTTTTTTTGCTGAGGTCTAAATTCAAGAGGTAATTGAAGATTTATAGTTTTTTATTCCTAAAGACATTGTTAAATATTCTGATAATGATAAAGTTTTTGTTTTTTCTAGATTTGAGGATCAGACTATGAGGGATAGTCTAATAAAGGATTTACTAGAGGTTGATGGTAGGAATAAAGCTAGTGATCAATCTTACTATGCACCATCTCCCTCAATTATATCATTTTTATATGTCTCTAAAGATGAATTATCTCAGTTTAAATTATAGATTTTGTATATACAAAAACACAATTTTGATAAATTTCATAAATATTTTCAGAAAGTGAGACAAGAGGATATTTTTGAATCTGTTACTCTGGTAATTAATCATCTTCAGTCTAGTTTTAATTTTAGAATAGATATTTAGAATGATATTTCATATTTGAGAGATCATATTGGTGAACATAAAGCTGATCTACCTAACATTATGGTTCAGTTAAACCATAAGATCATGAATGATGTGTTTTATCCTTTTCTGGTGTTCTCAGCACCTATTATTCAATCATTTTTTGATGAATACATTATAAAAAATTTCATTTTTGATGAGTTGAATGTTTTTTTTGATAAATTAAACAAGACTCATGAAGCTGTGTATGATGGATTTTAAACCCGTCCTGCTAAAACCATAGCTTTAGTTTGTGAGGATTTCAAACAAGCTAGTCAAGAATGACAAACAATTAATATGGATATTGATTATTATCTATGAAGGATCATAAAAAATTCTGGTATGACAAGGATTTTTATAACTCTTTCTTTGTATTTTAAGATTACCCCACCAACTCAAGATTTTAAGTCACAAGTTGAGAAGCTTAGAGCATTGAATCCTATTTTTGAAGCTTTCATAGAGAATCATTATGTCAACTCAGGTAATTATTACACATTAATTCTTGATTTAATAAATAATATTACACATAGTACAACCCTAAAGATAAATAAGTATAGTGTATTTGGGAATTGAGTACATTACATAACAACTTCAAAAAGGGGGTACATCACCATTATTGAAATCTCTTTTAACATTCTCATAATATTCCATCGCACTTAAAACTGTATGAGAAAACCTGGGGATATACATAAGCAGGTCCAGCAATGGGGAAATCCCCAAGATCCCCTGGTCTAGGGTAATTCTCGAACAAGAAAAAAATATACAATGAAAGGGCATCTATTTTATATTTTTACTATAGATATCAATGTATTTGGGTCAAAATTTCTGATATCGGTATGGGGAAACTGAATTTTTCGGGCTGTTCTGTTACATAAGAACAGGGTGAAATATAAAGAATAGTAAGGGAATAAACATGGAATAAAATGAAGAAATTATTAAATATTATATAATAGTTAATTTAATGGGACATTAAATGGATGAGAAACATGACCATGAACAAAATGGAATGATGTAACATGAAAACATAAAGTCGACATGGGAATGTGGGAGAAAAATTAAACATGGAATCATAAACATGGGTGAAGGATAAAAGCCAAGAAATAAATATAGGAAATGTACTATGATGAATTGGGTCCACTCCCTAATCTCTTACATGATGTCTCATGAGACTAAAACATTATCCAATGCATTGGAGTGCTATATAATTCTTGGTGCACCCATCTTATCATTTAAAGGCATAAATGTGCCAAATAGATCATACATCATGGAATCATATTTAATCATTACATGATCAAGGAGATAAGAATAAATACATGTAATTTCCCAATAAAATTAGTATATGTTCATAAAGGTGAACACCCATGATTGGAAATGGGTGTGGGTATTCACTACACACTTGTTTGGCCTGGAAAATCACACGACAATTTCGACAGCATAAGAGTGGCATAAAAAATTTCATGGGAGGGATTAATGATATTTAAATGTGGTATATTATCATATATAAATAATAAGGTAATTAAAAGGTATATGAAATAATATATCATGACATTATGAATTGGATAAAAAAAGAAAAATATAATAAAGATGTTTGAAAATGTGGAGATGGAAAGGATTTCAACATAGTAACAGCTTAGGTAAATGCTATAATGAGAGGGGATACATGATCTATCATTGTTATTACATAAAATGGATAGTATAAGTATATTTATAAATTCATGAATACATGAATAATTATGTATCAAATGACTAAATATAATGAAGTTTCTTGAATTGAAAGAAGACGGAGAGGTCCCTCACTTTTGGTATAGAAAATCGTAGGATAATTTCGGCAGCATAACAGGTTTACATAAAGTTTTTTAGGAGGTATTAATAAGAGTTAAGGTGGTCTCTGATAATTTTAAAATAAAATTATATGTAATTTGGATGTATAAAAACATACCAAAACAAAAACAAATGAAAATTTATAGGCATAACATAAAAGTGGTTCCTGAATAAAAAAAGAGAGGGAGATCCCTTACCTTGAGGGGGTGACTAAAAAAGTTTGAGAAGAGATTATGAAGATAATGGGGGAAATTTGGGAGGAATATAGAGAGAGGTGGGGTTTGATTATGTAAATTACACAAGGTTTTCGAGTGAAGGGTAATGACATCTTTGGTGAGTTTATATATGAAAAGAGAGGTGAGTTATTTAATATTTCCCAAACTTAGGTTTTGGATTGTATACAATAAAATAATCAAAATTAGAAACATTACGATGGTTTTACCATTGTTTTTTTGAAATAGAGATGGTTATAATTATTTTATATTTAATAGGGCCTATTTTATTAAAATATTTCCCATGTTGATGTGGAAGTGAGTCATGTTTATAAAGAAATGATTTTAAAACCTTAAACCAAAATATAGGTTTTGGAGGATTCATAAAGGATTTATAAAATTAATCAAATAATGAATAAATCACATTTTATTAAAGGGTAATAATGTCTTTGGTCTTGTATACCCTTTATTGTATTTATTACATCACTTTTGTTTCATTATATTGTCATAATACACACTGTATAACTATACCATACTTAATGTTTTACATGAAAATTCAACGGTCTCATAGAATTATGAAAAAACAACCATTGGATAATTTTGACATACTACTTTAAAAAATTATATTTATTTTATCAAAATATTTCTATAATTATAAAAAATTAAACTTTTAAATTAAAATCACAGTTTATTGAAATATACTAGTATTTTGACATTAAAAGATTTATGACCCAGATAAAAACTACACTTTCACTTCGTAAAAATATATTATAATTTTAATATATAATATTTATAATAATATTTTATTAAAATACCATTTAATAAAAAAAATATTGAATTAATCAAAAAAAGTTTTTTCTTCATCAAAACCATATTTTACCCCAAATACAATTTATGTGTTATCATATCATAAATCTAATTTTTATTAAAGGAATTATTTAATAATTTATAAAGTAAAAAAACAGAGTCATTATTATAATTAAATGAAAATAATATATATTCATACTACCAGGGTATGTTTTTTTCTAGTACTTGTAAAATTATTTCTACCCTTAATTAACCTATTTTTCTTTTACATGGTAATAAATATTTACTACGATAACTATTCATATAGTTCAAAAAATAAATTGAAAATATTACCAAATATTATTTATAATTATTCCTAAGATGTATTAAATTTTATCAAAATAAAATCATAGAGGGGGAAGTATTTAAATTTAAATAAAACCCACACTCATGATGGAAAATAGTTTTATGAAAAATGTATTTTTCAATGAAATTTTTTTACATTAATTCTATAATTTGTAATATTCATTATACTAATTTAAATTAATAAATTAAGTTATCTGATATATAAATTTCCTAATGGTAATTTATCATTAAAGGTTATTTTAATTAATTATAATTGACAAATACTATGCATTTTAAAATTGTATTTAGAAAAACGCGTTTTTAATCCTAAAAACAAACTTATATTAAAATCCAAAATATAGATGATTGACATGTAATTAATTTATATTAAATATAAATAAATGATACATATTTCAACTTTAAATAAATTTAGAATAATATTTGGACTTTTATAATACTTAACTTATCATACAAAATGACCATTTCACAAAAAATGATAGTTTTCACTATTCACAGAAAAGTCAACATTTTCTGAAAAATCCCAAAATTTCACCCTACATTAATTTTGATATTTTATATAAAAAATGTATTTCATCTTAACAAATAAATTTCTAATTTTATATAAATAAATTATAATGTATTTTTTCTATAAGAAAATAACAACCATTTTAAAAAACTTATTTATTAAGAATAAAATGATATTACTAAAATCTATGAAATTTTTTACTAGGAGTTTATAAATATATTTATATTGAATAAGAAATCTATATGTATATTTTATAAATTAGTTAATCCTATTCCTACCAAAAAATTTAACAGCTAGGTTATAACTCTTATATTTATATAATCAACACTTGTTTGGGTTTGGTGTTGCATATCAAATAAGCTATCGAACATAGTTTTATCTTCTAAAAACCCAAGCAGTAAATTATCCCCCACATTAATTAATATAATCCTATAAATTTAATATTTATCAATTTAATAAATGTATTCACAATTTAAAATATCTTTATTGGATACTCACATCTTAAAAAGGGTTAATAAAATATCCACTTGAAAAGGGAGAAAGGTAAGTATGATGGTCGTCAAGTAACTAGGTTACCAAATAGGTTAAAATTAGTGGGATGTGAAAATATAGACATGGAAGATAAAATAACACCAAAATAATAATATACTATGATAGTAAAAATGGTCAACTGAAATTCAAAGTTCACAAATCTATAAATCATTGATGTGTAAAAAGACCATCAATTTTTCCGAAATGATAATAATATGAAAATATTTTGGTTTAAAGATTATTTTATTACAATTAAGGAATTACATTAATATCTAGAATAAGGTTATAAAAAATATAATTTCTTGACAAGTATAATTTCATCGTTTAATCAATTTATACTAAAATAACATCTTTTATCTGAATGATGAATATTATAGATGAATTGTTTATACCTTTAGCAGTAAAATAAGCTTCTAATGGATCAAAAAATCCTCCAAAGAATAAGATGATATTCATAATATCTATACTAAATCCAAAATTGTTAGTATAAAGTAATATAATACTAAAAATTAATAAAACATAATGCATTAATCTCTAGAATTACACAACTAATACCAATTATTAAACACTGATAATTCCTTAAATAAACACCATAGATCAAAAATAACATTAATAACATCAATATTAAATAATTTTTTAACCACAAAGTTAGTCTCATACCCTTCAGCTTACATATCCAAAAAAAAATTATAACATTCATCTAAAATAATCCTTTATATTAAAAAAATGAGTATATATACCTCAAAACAATAAAACATCTCCAAAGATATCATTAATCACCTCAAAATCAAAACATTTTGACCATGTAATGTGTTTCCAAAAATATCCTTAATCTTAATAAACTTTAATCTCATAAATCATCAAAATATGTATCAATGATTATAAATATATGATTACCCTTAAACATACCATCCAAAGATTGTTTAGGTTTATCTACATTTCAAATACATATTAAGGGTTATTAATAAACTAATCACTAATTCAGTTTTATAGGTTACCAATATTGTTCAATGTATGTTTATAATCCATAAAGGAGAACTATTTTGGATCAGTCCATAAATATTTCATGATTCTTATATCCATAATTTCATTAATATACTAATTCATCAACACAACTCTCAAATAATAATAAATAAACACTTTAATCCTTACATGTCAATGATTTCCACAACACAGGTCCTTAGTCTTGGATTTATCCCTTGGATTAGTTCATTGACTCGGATAAATTCCATGTTCTCTATTAATAAGAAATTTAACAAAAAAGGGGTCCTATAGGATTTCATATATTCCTTTATATCAGTCTATTAATTATTTTTTGGAAACTAGATACATTATGCCCTATTTTTTCACACTTAAAACACCTTTAAGTTCATTTTTGTCATTTCTCTTGGTGCATGTTTCCAAATTTTTGACATGAAATAAATTTAATCTTATTTGATTTATATTATTTATTAGTTGAAATTCCATGAGACTTACACTTAACATTATTGTATGTATCTATACATTAAACAATGTCACAATTATAAATTGTGATTTTTGATAGCTGGTTTGGTATAGTCACAAGATGTATTTTTTGAGTTCCCACCATGTTATAAATCTAATTTGTATTTTCATCACTTTAGCCATAACATTAGTTTTTAACTCAATACTTCCTATTTCCATCCATTAAATAGAATAAATGGATAATTAGGGATGAGTAATTTTAAACTATGAAACAGATAAATTAGAATCTAATAACATTAAAGGGATAACTTAAAAATCACATGTATTTCCTTAAATTATGAATTTATAGGATTGAATATAAGTAATCCATTATATATTTCCTAACATAAACTCTTATGTGAAATATTTTTACCTTAATAAAGATTCTTAATGAGGTTGGAAATTTAACAAATCATATCCCTGGGAGTGTTAAAATGGGTGTGCATCAAGGCCCATTATCATACACTTGTTCCCAATTGAGTCTAGCTCAATACAATGTTTTCAAGTGTAATCCCTAGGTACATCTATACCAGAACCACATCCACTTATAGTATCCAGATATGGATGTATTTTCATTGAAACCACTTACACTATACATTACCAAAATATAGGGATATATTTATATACATATTATTACCCCAAAGCCTTTCTCTAGTGTTTTTAACCCTAATCTGAAAAAATAACTATCATTTTACTTTGATACAAACTATGAAAACCCATATATTTATTACACATTAACTCATGAATTATTACATAATATTACACATAATAAAACCCATAATATTGATAATTCTAGTGTATTTGGGAATTAATTGCATTACATAACAACTTAAAAAATGAGGTACATTACAATTATTGAAAACTTCCTTAACATTCTCATAATATTCCATCATAAATAGAAATTCATGGGATAACCTAGGGAGATATAGAAGAAAGTGGTGAGATATAAAGCTCAGTAAGGGAATAAACATGGAATAACATGAAGAAATTATTACATGTTAGATAATACGAATTAAAATCTGGCATATAATGGGTGAGAAACATGAACATGAACAAAGAGGCCTGATATAACATGATAACATAAAGGCAACATGGGAATGGGAAAGCAACTTTAAACATGTAATGAAAAACATATGTTAAGGATAAACACCAATATATAATTGGGGAAAAATCATTTCATATATTAGGTTCAATACCAAATCCCTTATATGAAATCTCATGAGACTAAAATATTACACAATGACTTGGATCACTATATAATTCTAGGTGCACCTGTCACTTTTATATAACTCACACGCATAAATGCGCCACCTAGATCAAAAAACATGGAATCATTTTTCATAATATTTTATTACATGATCAAGGATTGAGGAATAAATAAATGGAATTACCCAATAAATAAGTATAAGTTCATAAATGTGAAAACCCTAGATAGGAAATGTGTATGGGTATTCACTACAAAATAGTTTGGCATGGAAAATCTTAGCAAAATTTTGGCAGCATAACAGGGGAAAATTAATTTTCATGGGAGTTATTAATAAGATCTTAATGCAGTAACTCATAATTTATAAATTTTTAGGGTAGTATGAAGGATTTTTAATAATATATCCCACCATTATGGTTGGATAAAAAATAAATAACATAATTAATTTTTTTTGAATAAATAGGTGAAAGAAAGTATTTCATCATAGTAACAACATAGGTAAATGCTGTAATGATAGGGGATAAATGATATATAATTGTTAGTACATCAATTATATGGTAGATGGATCATTATAAGTTCATGTAAGCATAAATAATTTAGATTCAAAAGGATAAATATAATGATTTTTCTTGAATTGAAAAGAAGAGGGAGAGGCCTACCACTTTTGGTATGGAAAATCGCAGGACAATTTCAACAACATAACGGCTGTACATAAAGGTTCATTAGAGGGATTAATGAGTGTGAAAGGGGTCTATCATGACATGGAAATTAAAAATTTAGTAAGGTTTATGTATAAAAACATACCCAAACAATAAAAAATAAAAATTAAGATGTATAATATAAAATCGGTTGTTGAATAAAGAGAAGAGGGGGTGATCCCTTACCTTGAGTGGGTGATTCCAAAAGCTCGGGAAGAGATTATGAAAAGTTTGGTGGAACATTTTGAGGACTCTATATATGGAAGGATATATTAAAGACTTTATCCAAGGTTTCTATGTGAATAGTAATAAGATATTGGTCAGGTTTATATAGGAAAAGAGATAAAAGTAATTTAATATTTTCTAAACATAGTTTTTGGACACTATACAATAAAATAATAAAAACCACAAACCTTTCCATTTTTTTTTCAGAAAAAGAGATATATTTTTAATTGTTTTCAAATTCAAAGGGAAGAACATATTTAAATAGTTTATTTATGATTTGGAAGTGAGTCAGGTTTATAAATAAATAATTTTTAAACCTTGAAAATAATATATGATTTGGAGGATTCATAAAAGATATATAAAATTAATAAAATAATCTCAAAATAAAATTATTTTAAATGGTAAGAATATTTTTGGTTTTGAATAACTATTACAATATTTATTACATAACTCTTGGGTAATTATGTTTTCATAAAACACACTGTATTATTATACCTTATTTAATGTTTACCCGAAAATTCAACTATCTTAGAAAATTATAGAAAAAATAATTATTGGATAATTTTGACTTGATGATTAAAACACTGACAAATATTTTATCCAAAAATTATAAAAATATGATAAATTAATCATTTAAATTAAAATCTCCCTTTTTTAAAAAATACTAATTTTTTGACAATAAACGTTTTATAACCCCAATAAAAATTACATTTTCAATTCGTAAAAATATATTATCATAGATATATATACAATTTTATTATAATATTTTATTAAAATATATTTTATTTAATTTTTTTTAATTTATTTAAAATAAGTTTTTATTTATTAAAACTATATTTTACATGAAATATAATTTTTTTAACATATAATAAATCAATTTTTTATCAAAATTATTATTTAATCACTTAAAAAGACACAAAATAAACATAATCATTATTAAGTTTAAATTAAAAAATATATATTCATACTATTATAGTTACTTTGTATCTAGACCTAGTTAAATTATTTCTACCATTAATTGACCAATTTTCCATTTACTGTGTTAATAAATATTTACTATGGTTACTATTCATATTATTAAAAAATTAAGTTGATCCTATTAGTTAATATTAATTATTATGAATCTAAATATGGAATCCATTTTATCTAAATAAATTAATAGATGTGGAAGTATTTTATTTAAAATAAAACCCACATGCACGATGGAAAGCTGTTTTTAAAAAATTACATACTTTAAGGAAAAAAGGATTTTACTTTAACACTATAACTAGTAACATTCATTATATGTATTTTAATTAATAAATTTGAATATGTAATCTAAAAAATTAATTTAAATAATTTTTATCAGAGGGTATTTTAATTAATTGTAATGAAGAAACATTATTCATTTTAAAAAGGTTTTGAGAAAAAAATGCATTTTTTATCCTAAAAATAATCTTGTATTAAAATCTGATATAAAGATGATTTAAATGTAATTAATTTAATTAAATAAAACTAAATAATACTTATGTTAAATTTCAATAAAATTAAAATAATATTGGTACTTTTATAATTCTTAATTTATCAAAACAAATGAAAATTTTACTTAAAAACTTAATTTTTAACTATTCACTGAAAACCTATATTTTTTAAAAAATACAAAAATTCCAACCTAAGTTTATTTTGATATTAAAATATCAAAAAAAAAGAGTTAATTTTATAACATAATTTTTCCAAATACACTATAATTTATTAATAATATTTTATTTTCATAAAAAGAAATAAAAAACATTTTTGATGAAAACATATTTTTAAGGAATAAAATGACATTACTAAAAATTAAGTAATAATTACTAGGAATTTATAAATATATTTATTTTTAATAATAAATTTTCATGTATGTTTCATAATTTAGTTATTTCTATTCATACATGTAAATTTAATGTCTAGGTTATAATGGTCGTAATTATATAACCATCGTTTGTTTGGGTTTTGTGTTGCATGTCACATATGCTATTGATAATAGTTTTATATTTTAAAAAAATGGGGCATTAAAATCAATATTATTTCATAAAAGATATAGATTATGATTCTTGGGTTATTAGTGAGTTCACCTATTTGATGGAACCCTATCTTTATAGCTCTGAAACACCTATGCTAGACCCTTTATCCATTACTTACTCTCAGTCTAATACTTCCTCTAAAACTAATACTTTTGGCATAATTCATGATTAATAATTTAAGAATATTAGACTATTTTATAGGTGTTTAATTTTTATATCCCCTAACTTTGCGTCTTCTCCTGAAACTACTTCTTCTCCTACCTCAACATCCAAAGGAAATGATCCTATCCTTTTTATAAAAATGAAAGTTAATCCTTATTTGAAAAAATATTATGTTTTTTGATATGGATTTATTGTAATACGATTATAAACTTTTTATACTATCTCTTGATAAATTATTTACATATATTTTATATCTTATTATTATTTTTTTCTTTTTTATAATATAAAAAATGGGAGTAATGTGATAAATTTAAATAATTAAATTCATTAGAAATTTTTTAATGATTTCAAGAACTTGTTATACAGTTATTTATATCATTGCAAATATAATTTTGACATATTCAATTCATTTCAATTTAAAATTCATGATTTTTGATCATCAAAAGGGGGGAGATTTGTGGATTAGACCAGCACCTCCTTATTTCAATGATCCCAAATCATGTTTATCATGTTATTAATTATTTTCATGTTTTATGTTTGAAAAATTGTTTATTAAAAATAATTAAAAAAGTTGATAAGTCTAGAGCGTACTATGCCACCTTACGATGTGAAGGAAAACTGTCTAAATCACCTGAGCACGAATTATAATTAACCTTACCACATTAACAAATTAATTACCATGAGTCATATGAATGATTTTTTCTAAGAGATGAACTGAACAGACATTGAAAACTCAGCTTACCATACATAGAGTATCACCTTACCACAAGTATATTCAACCTTCCTCGACATAAATCTATACCTACCATATACCTAATTGCATGAAGTAAACTACCTACCACATGAATAAATCAAGATATCATGATAAGGTATATATAATGTTTCATAATCTAATACACCGACCATGTATTGTAATTTAGTGATGGCATGAAGAAAAATCTTACCACCCGAAGTCATGAAATTACCACATGTGCACATTATCCAACCGCATAAAGATATGAACTGACCATGTATCCTTGCCACATAATCGTACCATGTTAAGTTCCCATGAGTTGAACAAACCATGCTTTCAGGGAAGAAATATTTCCTTGTATAACATAGCACTGGGGAATTTCAAACCACCAATGGCTAGTTTTGAAGCATTAAATGGAACATTAGTGCATTTAATGTAGAATAAGTATTCTACAATGGTTAATTCTGATGAAAATCTATTTAAAATAATTATTCAATTATGTGGAGAGATGATCGACTACTAATAATATTTTTTCACACATAGAGGATATTTACGTGAGGGGGTATGTAATTGGGAATACTTTAAGTCACACAATTTTTCATAATTTTTTGACAAACACATACAAGATCCTTACAAAGAAAAATCCAATGACTCTGGACAACCAAAGACACTCGAATTAAGATACATTAAATTTCCAATCATAGATATTCTTTTGAGTTGTGTGTTATATTTCTCATTTTATTTGAGAAAAGAATATTCTCCAATGCTAAACTAGATAATACTTGATATTCTCTCAAATAATCTATTTTTTTCCAAAAATTACCGTGGAAGAGGTCCTATGTGGCTTTATATATTTTTCATCCCATATACAACTGTTGAAGCGGCTGTATGCCAAAAATATTATATTTTTTATTGTTTCTAAAAAATGTTCTTAGTTATGGATTAGTTTATTCCTTAATAAATTGCTTGACAGTAGATGATTTTCAAGTGGGGTTGATTAAGTCTTTGGTGGAGATTGAATACCTTGTTTAATTTACATTATGCATTTTTCTCTTTTTATTTTATTAAATTTGAAATTGAGTTCCATTTTCCAAACTGTAATCAAACTTTACATTGATTGTTATTCTTTATTTTTTATATAAACAGTTGGATTAAGTAACTTAAATTTAGAAGTTAAAGTATTTAAAAGATATTGTAATTGAAACTCAATCCTATTTCTGATAAATTATTTGAAATATCAAATTTATATATTTCTACTATTTTTATTAACTAAGAATTATTATTAAATTGGGGATTTAGTTTTTGAATTATTTTAAATAGAAATTTTATTGGGGACTCAATTCAGCACACCTTCTGAGTTACTCACTCTAACCAACAAAAAATTATATGTAAGTTTATTAATATTTTATGAATTATAACATTTTTATAATTCAGTTTCTATTATATAATTTTTTTATAATAACTATTTCATATACATTACTTTATTTTAATGTTTGATGAAATCAATTATGAAAACATTTTTTGATGTGGTTATAATAATATCTTAAATAAAGATTTTTTTTTGAAAAATTTTAATTAATAAATTTTTTAACTTATTAACTATAATTCTAAAATCATTTATATTATATCCTTATTTATGGAATTTATACTCTTCGTGAAACAATCCTATTATTTCTAAATATTTATTTTATTTCAACATCACAAGGCATGCCATATTATTTAGTAAAATGTATTTTAATTATTAACATTTAATATTTTGAATATTATATTAGTAAATGATTTATAAACATGTATATAATTAATTATAATTTAATTAATTTATAATCTCTATAAATTAAATTATTCCCAAAATAACATTGTTGGCACATAAAATCATATTGTAGAGGGCATGTACAAATTCACAGAGAGTTGAGAGATAATTCGAACTCAAACTGCCTCAAAATTCATCAAAGGGTAATATTTCATGAAGCTCTATCATAGAGATCCCTCACCACCTGAACCATGAACATCTATGATGGTGCCTCTACAAGTCTGATGAGCATTACGACCACCTGCATCGTTAACAGTACCTCTGTGAGTCCGACAGAGCCCTGCCACTTCACGACGATCCCCGCGAGCATCTTGAAACCTATATGCCTATAAATAAATGGATCACACACCTTCATAACCATTTTACCCTAACCATTATCCATCCCATATCCCATTTTGTGAAGCTCCTATACATCATGAACCTGAGATAAAAATTGATCACCCAAGGTACTTGAGGATCATGAGCTGTGATTTCCTTTTTTCTTCATGTACCCTACTTATGGTAGGGATTCACTTTGTGAAGGCCTCCTCCCTTTGAGAAGGTGGGAGCACCTTGGGTTCCTCGAGGCTCTGTGAAGAATTAAGCTTATTAGAGAACTCTCCTAAAAACGAGCCCTATGCTAAGGTGAGGTCATGCTTCATGAGTGTCATTACTTCCCAAGGAACCTCTCCTTCCTCAGGAACATTTCCTTTTCAAGGAATATTTCCTTCATGAGGCACATTTCCTTCACAAGTAAATTCTCCTTCACGAGACACCTTTCCATGATGAGGCACCTTTCCTTCACATGACACAATTCTTTCATGAATCCCATTTACATCAAAAACCACCCATGCTTTATAAATATCTTCTTAGTGATCCTCTGGCTTCGTAAACTTCTTCCTCACGTGGCCCTCTAGGCTTTTGTGAAGGGATTTTATGGTGCGAAGTGCATCGTTTAATGTCATGTTTCACTACCTAATGCTTCTTCACATAGGTAAACTAATAAATATTACTTATTTTCATATATACACTAACATGGACCCCAAAATTGACCACTCCTACACCATGCTGTATATTGGCATTGCAGCTGCCTTCTCTTCTCCAAGTGTGGGTCAGTACCAGTCATGTAAGTCCTAGGGGTGAGTAGAATGTCCTCACCGTCCGAGATTTTAGAACTTTAACTACATAGCACCAAAATCCTCAACACATGATTTTAAAATATGGTTGCTGCAAGAATGGAATTTCTTAGAAAACGATAAAGTGGATGGGCACTAGAGCCATCTCCCACTCTCTCTCCCTTTAGGATTTGTCTCCATGTGGTCTTGATTCTCGCTCAAATTTACCCAAGAGAAGAAGGTAAGACGGTCCATGTAGTTTAGCTTGGGTTATCGAATCCACAGAGACCTAAGAAGAAACCTATAGACACGTACATTATATGGACTATTTTCGGCTATGAAGTGGCCAACTTGGATTGATTTTGGATGGGTTTTAAAGATATCTAATATATTAAAGTGAATTCAATTTAAAAAAATGAGTTTATCCTAGGTTATCGCTCGGGGTGGATTGGACGTATTTTCTTTTTAATGATTTCAATTTCTTAAATTTGAGATGGGTTCATTTAAGGAGATAAAACAACATAATCACTTACTGATTTAATTCCTACACCCTTGAATACTAATCACCTATACACTTGAAGGATCAAAGTTTTCAGCACTTCAAGGTAAATGTTCGTATTAGTACTTGAAGTGTGTGGCCTTAAATTCAACAAGGACGATGGAGTTTAAAAATCATCAAATAAAAATCCCAATTAAAGAAGTGATTATACATTAATTTGGGGATAAATAACATCCAATCTAGCCCCTTTCTACTCCCATGGATAAACCCATAAGTGGGTTAGCCCTACATTGATCCCATGGTTTCAATGGAAGCGGAAAGTAGACTCATGAGGGAGGAAATGGAGAAGTAAAGAAAACAACAAAAATAAAATGATCCCTCCACCGTTGTGTGAATAATTTCACAAGGGTTGGTGTGAATAAATTCACACCTTGATCCAACGGTATCAAAGTGATATGAAGAACAATAGAATAAGAGTAGAAGATGAACTTTTATTAAGAAACTAAAGTGAATTAAACAACTTACATGTGAAAGACAAATTTGAGGCAACAAAAATGCAGCATAACATTACAATTGAACAAAGCATCCAAGATTTTCAACTCCTTCACCAACACTACCTTAAATAGGAATTTTGGGAGCCTTGGGTCGAGCCGCCAACAGTACAAAGCATCTCAATTAATTTTGGTAGGCCATAGGTGGTGGAAAGCTTGTGGAATTTGAACTTTTCCACATTTGACCCGAGGTGGTAGCCAGCTTTCCATCACCGAACGGAAGCGTCTGGAATACCTTCTAGACTGCCGAAGCAGAGTGGGTCATAGAATATGAAAATGGATCACCAAATGTCTTCTAATCGCCTGTAAAATTTGGGCCCAGTGGAAGTTCTGGATTAAGAGATATGATCAAATTAGTGGGATGTTTTTCTGGGCCGCAGAATCTGGACCAGAATTGTATCTCTAACTTGGGCCGCCTCAATGACCACCATAGAGGCCGAATTAGCATTGTATCATGAAGAGGGATTTGTTCCTATAAATGTTCTCTATCATCCCACGAATGTTGGGATTAATTGGGCCTGTATATTGGGCCCCACAGTCTCATCAGTGGGCTAGTGTCCAATCTGCCTTCTCTAGAATTGCTTCCTTTCATCACAAAATATCCCCATCTTCTTCCTTGAATTCTCCATTGATCCCTGAATGAAAAATGTTCAAATTTAAGTGTAGATAAATTTACCAAAATATAAATTTAAAAAAATTGATAATTACATTCCTTATAATCAGATGACTGATTGGGCCTAAATTGGTGTATATTAGGCATGAAGTGCACAAATGATGAGAATGGATGTTCATAATGAAAATGCACTAACTCAGGCCCATAAGATAAAAAATGAACATTTAATACCATTAAAATGTAATTAAAATATATGTTTTTATTGGATAATCAGGTCTTCAGACAGTCTTCAAATAATCCCTGAGACACACAATGATAGTGTGCTATATGTATGACTAACATAGAATGTGATAGTCCTCTCATGGAATTAGATTATCCTCACACATCAAGATATCCTCTTCAGGAATCCCTATAAGATTAAGCTACAATCCTAATCTCCATCTTCTCGGGTCGTCATAAAGTGTAATTCCCACATCACCTCTCATGGAAGCATATTTTGAGACACAATCTTCAGGTATGATGTTGACTCTTGTTTCACACACTGAGTATGAATCATGTGTAAATAGAGATTAACAGTTTCCATGAAGCCTTGGGCCACCTCAGTGCATAATCCCCATTCCCTTATTCTCTGAACTATGTGGGGGTTTGATCACTATACTCTAAAATGGTAAATAGGCATCCTCTATAAGGATCAATCCCAAATAGAGGTAAACATTAGAGCCCCCTTCCCAGAGATGCATCTCTCTAATCTTCCATTAGTGGTGCTGAAATCAATCCTCATGGGACACCTTAGTTCATAAGTCCCAACACCCTCACATAACTATGTGGAATATGATTCACCTTCAACTAGGATATGTAGGAAACCTCCCCAAGGTTCAAGCCCAACACCATCATCCTCACATCAGTTCCACCTCAAACACCCCATTCACGTCATTGAAACCTCCATAACCCACCCTAATTCTTACCCAAGATGCCACATCAAAATTGTATAATTCCATTCGTTTGGGATGCTAACCATGTATAAGCCCCATTACTCCCATTACTGCTACTTGAATCACCCGAAAAGCTAACCATAAAAATTAACCATCACTCCCATTGCTGCTCCTTATAGCACCCAAGCATCTATCCATGCATAAGACCCACACAATTCACATTCATACAACCAAGCATGACCCTCTTGCTACAGACCACAAGCCATGTGTAATCCCTAAATCATCCCCTTGAACTATGTGGGTTCTGATCACTATCTTATACAGAAGGTACGTAAGAAGAATCCTAGATGTTCAATCCCATCTAATGGTAAATCGTGGTGCCCCCCTCATTGGGGCCCACCCTCCTCGATCCATCCTCAGAGATTTCTAGATCAACCTTCATGGTGTGAAAATCACCCTTTATGGGACACACCATCCTTGATCCATCCTCATTGGACATTATGATCTACCCATCTAGTAAACATTCCTGGTGCTATCTCCTAATGATGTACAAATCAGATCCACTCTCATAAGTGTTCTAATCAGTCCAATCTATCTCCCTAGATGTTAAACTCACAGAGTTCCTGTGGTAACCATGTGAAGCCAAGAAAAACCTCAGAGACATGCCTATAGAATAAGAAACCCCACAATCGATGTGGGAAGCCTAGTGTTTCTTCACCCTTGAGAACCCCTCTAACGAGGAAGAATACAATTGTTCTAGTCTTCCAGTGTCCAGACATGCTAGTTATGCATAATGTGACTAATCTCCGGACCGAAGGTTGCTACCCTAACTTGACCATTTTGAATTTCCTTGAAGAAGCATCATAATTAAACGACATCTCCAAAGAGTTCATTCTTGAAATGAGTTTAATGAAAAACATCTTAATCTATAAGGGAGACCCATACTAGGAGACGAATTATAAGGAGGAATCCACAAAAGGAGAGACCAACATCCCATCATCCCATTTCAATCAAATATAAAACTTCTCTAAATAAGTGGCGGATTTCACCCACCATTGGAAAGTGAGAATGTTGGTTAAAATGTTCCGCTAGCAAGAATTGACACAATGAACCTGAATGCATGACATAGAGGAAAGCATTGGAAACATAAATGGTGAACTTGATGTGATCTAATTATCCTTGAAACATAGGGATTATTAGCTTTTGAGACAATGAAAGATGAGAGTGTCACAAGATATAGTTATCTGAGACTAGGTAAATCTTTGAAAATCAAGGGCTTGATTTGAAGCTCACCATAATTCATGGAAGTTAATCATTGTAAATTCCAATCTTCTACATCATCAATGTGTATCTCTCTATCCATACATGGAAGACTGAACGTCGTTGTGGAATTGGGTATTTTTTCTTACTATATGTACTGATAGCTGAATTTTCCTACTTTGTAGGACCAAATCTACATGAAACCAGTCACCCCCACCCATAGACACAGTGGTAGGAGAAACATTAATGAGGCAATCTCACATGCTTCCACCCCTTCCATGACATAATCAACAACCATGTCTACCGGGTGTGCAAGCCCCGTATCACCATCTGAAATTTTTCAGAGGAGGTTGATCCACATTCTTGTTCAACGATACGAGAAGGAGGGGGTCATACCTATGGGATCCATGTCTTATTAGGACCTAAAGGCTTTTGTGCCTCACCATCACCACTACCTCCAAGGGCTTCAAGTGGATCCACAACTCCCCAAACAAATGTTCAACTATTTTGGGAGCCTCTCCCCAGAAGTTCCCATGACTCACTTACCTATGCCAATGAGGCAAGGGACATCAAAGTCATCCCAACTATGACTAAAACCTGGGAGCAAAAAAGGAGGGATCCCACCAATCAATGAAAAAACCACCTATAGGTCCCTCAGGATAAAGAATAGTTGGTTTACACTAATATACCACCATCCCCCTCAGGTGAACCAAATCCAACATCAGGTGATAACATAGAAAGATTCATGTAAGTGGGTGTCATATTCTACATATTTAGTGGAATATTCCACCACTGATGCAAACTACTAGTTATCTGCTATTGAAGAGAAAGGATTTACCATCACCCAATATTAATTGAGACCTCAACCACCCCAAGGGTGGGACTGGTTGAATCTTTTAATCCCTGCCTCATCCAGCAACCATCACGGGATGACCCACGATGACAGGATTCATTACGGAGGTCCTCCCCATACTGTCCCCATCCATAGTGGAGGTCATCCCTACTCTCATACCCAACATGGTAGTCCTCCCCTTGTTACCTGTATTAATCCAAGCAGAGGCCTTCCCTATCTTATTAACATCTAGCACAGATGTCCTCCCCATACCTATGATTCCAGATATGAAAGTCCTCATATCTTAGGCCATAAACATGAAGGTTATCCTCTCTTCATTAAAATATTTAGATGAGGAAATCCCTATTAAAGAATTTACTAGAGGGGAGGACCCCTTCCTCCTTCACCTGTAAGCATGGAGTTCCTCCCAATGTTTTCATTAGCTATAGTGGGGGACCTACTCGCTTCAGAAACCATACAAGAAGAGGTCCTCCCCAATTTATCGATGTTCGGTATGTAGATCCTCCCTTTGTCCATTTTGATTAGTATGAGGTCCCTCCTCATTTGACCACTACTAACTGGTGTGGAGGTCCTCCCCATGTCACCGGTATTTGACACGGAGGTTCTCCCCATGTCCACACTAGCTCTAGAAGAGGTCCTCCCTACTCTAGAACTTCCAACCATGGAGGTCCTCCCTGCACATCTAGTGGCCACCACAGAGGTCCTCACTATTCCTCGTTAAACATTTTCCAAAGTGGTCTTTCTACCCCAGCTCACCCCAGGTAAGGTCCCCCCCACTTTGGCGACATCAGATATAGAGGTCCTCCCTGTATCCTATCTAGACCATGTAGAGGTCCTCCCCACTCTAGCACCAAACCACACAAAGGACCTCATCATGTCAGAGATCTACCCGGAAGATCCATCCTAGGGTGTAAGGGAAAAATATAATTTTGATGAAAGAAATATAAGAAACTCTAGATTATTTTCAACCTACTTCTTTTTTTCGATTTTGTAGTAAAATGTGACATAATGATGTAACCTTCACCGCCATCCTCTATATAATAGTATTGGGTTGGAACAAGACAAGTGGAATTTTTCCTTCCAACAAGTGAAATGTACTAGATCCATAAAATCCTCCTCAGGTAAATGCAAGAGGAGGAAGATTTGGATCCTTTCCAGGGTCTTGACATGCAGTCTTCTCTATCATGACCAGTCTCATCCTCTACCTCGACATGAGATCATGAAGAGTTGTGATAAGGATTAATTGATAAAGAGAAGAAGAAATATCCACTAAAAATATTTTATTCCCTCACTCATGAAGGGGTGGTTAACACACCTTCTTATAGGTACTTGGGGATGTTGTTGGTAACGCCCCTAAGAGACAACCCAACATGCAACAACTTGTCATCTCACACACCATTCTCTCCACCGACTTGTCCACTGTCTCAATTATAATGATATTTATAGTTCCTCAACCACCCCTAGTTAATGAATTGGGAAATAAAGAACTTGATCCTACCTCATAATGAAGAATTTTGTGGGACACCCTTGTGAAAGAACAATTATTTGAGATGTTCCTGCTGATTTCTACTCTCGATTTTAGTATATGAGAGTCTCTCAACCAGAATGAGGTCATATGATTCAGCCAAACCATCTGGGAAATTCATTTCCACCTCTCGAGTCATCATTTGGTTTATTTGAAGAGTTAGGAGAATTATGATAACATCAGCTAGTGGTGTGGAATGGTCAAGTTAGTGGTTCTTCCCATAGCTGAGCACACTACATCGCTCGGTTGTCACCAAGCCCTCGGACAATGATGCGTTTAGAGCTTCATTATGCTCCACAGATTTATTCAGGAGGTGTCCCCACACATAAAAATCTACGGTTGGGGGGAGTATGATGCTCTTCACTTTAACATCATCCTACCCCAACCCGAATTTCTAGGTGATATTGAGGACATGCTTCCAGGCATAGTCATAGTGAATAGGGCTGACCTTAACCCGCTTAAGGGAAAATATTCCAAAGTAGGGATTGATGAAAAACATTTCCTCCTAGGGTAGAACAATAACACATGGAAACACACATGAGCATAATCTCTTGCCAGTAATGACAATTTCTTGGCCTAATAGAGCCATTAGAGTAATTTCCTTCCAATCAAGACCCTAATAAGGGAAACTGAAAAACTATGACCATTAAGACATCTAACCAATTTGGTTCAATGTAGAAGACATTGGATAAACCCGATAGGGTTGCATTTCATAAAAAACTCAAGGATTAGAAAAATCTCATTGATGAGATCTTTTCTATGTGCATTTTCAAACAACGCCCAGACTATAGTGATCCTTGCTATGATATCATCCATCCACCGCTGGGGCAATAGGGGAAGGTACAAATTCTCCTTGGCGATCTTCCTTCCATTGATCTTGACAACCCCAAATATCCTCAAAGGGTAAAGGTCATATATTATGGAAAATGAGCATGGTATGCATCACCAAATCCACCTGAGCAGCGTAAGAATCTTCTTCGAGACCCAGCTGTACTAGTCATTCCTCTAAAAAATCCTCATGTAATTTCACTAGAAGCTCCATGAGATGCTTGGAATTCTTGTCATATTGATGAGCCTACTAAAACACCAGTGGTTAGGAATCCCATCCAATAGAGGAAGCCCTTCCAGGGTGATATGATACCCACTCTTGTTTCCCACCTTGAAGCCCTTGACATAGGACATGTGGGGATCCAAACTGATGGAATGTCATACCCAATGTGGGTTGATGATATTCTAACAACCCTAGATTTTGGGAATAATACCTTCTCCCCCGTAAATGGGATGGGTGTCCTACTGCATCATCTGGCCCATTTCATTTCAATGTGTGGACCCATGTTAGGAACTCCAGCATAGCAGGAAGCCACTCTAAGAACCTAGACCTTTGTTTTTCAAGTATGGGTTGTTATTTTTCGGTGTTTATGATAAAAATATGAGAATCTAGAAATTTAAGGAGTACATGATGTGTACCTGGTTGACGTGGGTGATTGTGTTCAAGCCATGTAATAGTCGAGTACATGGCCATGTGGGGTGACCTGGAGACCGCCTAAAGTCGGGCCCGATAAAGGCATATACATGTCGTGTAATTTTAAAAGACACACTGTGTACTTTTATTTTTATTTGTTAAATCATACTGGGGACACGTCTAATTTTATGAAATGCCTTCTTCTCGACTGGTCTCATCTAGGAGCGACCATAGGGTGCCATTCTTCTTCTATCCCCTAATCGACCGTCCGTTCTCTGAACCAACTACTATCGATTACATTGGAATTTCCATAGTGAGTTCTTACTTCTTATAGAGCCTTGTTCCTTGATTTATCCTATTTCATTATATATCCTTGGTTGATAATTTTAGACATCTTTTGTAGATCTATCATCTATTAAGTCAATTCAAGGACCAATACCAGAGTATATAAATTGTACAACACCGAGGTAGGTGGTTTGTGCCTTTCCATAGTTAGTCATTGAATATTACATGAACAATTTACCAATACCCTATATTGGGGTATTGCATGTTTAGGGATTTTAACACTGTCGATGACTTCTATGCTTGTTTGATGGATTTAGGGCTCTTATTGTTAAATAGAATTTTTTCCATGCTATGGAGGTGTTTTCCCAGGTTTGATTTGATATTGACTATTTGGTCTAGTTTTTTCTATTATGCTACTTGATTTCCAAGCCTGGTGTTGTTAGGATGGAGTGATTTATCTGATGCTGTGATATGCTTTGTAGCTGTTTAGCCAAGTATTTCTTGAGGTTCACTTTGGCTGATAAACATCTTTTGTGCACAATTTAATTACAAAGGGAAGTAGGAACCTGGTGTAGTGAGACCATAGGAGGAATTGACATCGAGGGATTCCCTAAAGTGTCTATTATTTCTTTATCATGCCGGGAGACCGGAGGGGGGATTGATGTTGAGTGATCCCTCAGAGTGTCTATAGTTACCATTACGAGACCACATGGGAAATTAACATTGAGTTCTTCCTCAGAGTGTCTATAGTTTATCATTAAAATACTACAGGGGGAATTGATGGTGAGTGCTTCCTCAGAGAGTCTTTGTTTGAATGATACCAAAGGGGTTAGACCGTGTGAGCTACCCGGGATGTCATTATAGCCCTATATAAGTTAAACCGGAGGGGTTTGGATATGATAAATTACCCAGAGGGTTACTTGAGATAGATTGGTTGAACAATAGGGGATAAAATATGTTAACATCCCATAGGGTTTCTTGTTTTTATTTTTTTTGAATAATAAATGAATGTAAATGAATGTAATTGAAATTGTATGATTGTTTACTTTGGAGTACTTCCTTGTTCATTTCATCATTTAGCTAATTGCCCACCATATATATTCACTGACTATTAGACATAGATCTTTGGGTGGTTTCCTACTGAGATTCGTCTCACACCATGTTTAGGTCATACATTTGGTCCCAAATAGATTATATTACTGTAGCTATAGATAACATCAAGTGACCTTTTACTTCAGGTAATTGACTGTTGTGAAGCGGAAGAGCATGGGGAAAGATAAAGTTTGTGATGCTGAGGGGTTGTTTACTTGTTTTCCTTTGTACTTTAGTTTAGTATGATATTCCTACATTGAGTCATGTTTGGTTGCTTTCATAGATACTTGTGACAGGAATCATTTTTGATATTTATATATGATGTTGTTGTCTATTTTCCTTCAGTCTTCCGCTGTTTACCATTGTATGGTATTATTACTACTTCCACTATTGTTATCTGTTTATTTCCACTGCATTAATCTGCCAATGAGGGAATAGTTTCCCCACTATGACACCCAAGGCCCTTGTAGCAAGTAAAAAACCTTTGGTGTTTGGGAAAATGTGTTTGAGGCCATGTGACCAACTAGGTATGGGGAACCTCTGAGTGACACCTAGAACCGAGACATTACAAAGTGATATTAGAGGAATTATCTTCTTCTTGAATTACTTTTTGGAGCCTGTAGAAAAGGATACAAAGGAATATGTAGTTAGTAATAAGATGTTCCCAAGAGTAGCTAACCCGTGTACATGGGAAAACTAATTTACCTTGATCATTGAAATTTTATGGTTTTGAAATGATTACAGTTTAATTTATTTCACTTTTGGTTGATTCACATGTTTGGTGTTGTTATCCTTTATTTGAGTTTCTATTTCAGTTTCAACCTGATGAGATAAGGGTATTCCATCTCATGCATCATATAGGCACTTGATAGAAATAACCTATCATGCATTATTTTCATTCCATTTAGGGTGCATTACCAATTTCATGTTGTTGTGATATATTTTGTGCTAGATTTAAATGCTGTTGTGATAGATTAATTGATAGAATACCTCCTATTTGATAGGGTAGTTCTAATATGTATTGTTTCTATGGACTAATGACAAAATTTGGTTATTGTGGTGTTATGGGACCTCATGGATCAGAATGTAGTGGATCATTGCACTTTTATACTTGTATATGACATGTGTAAGATGGAAAGGTTTGATTTGTGGGGAGTATGGTCCCTCACAGATCAAAATTTGGAACTTTAATGCTAATTTTAGTGTTTTTCTAGGTTTCAGAGTAGTTTCTGAGGCTTACAGTCTGGAAAAAACCCAAAATACATGGTGTGTATGGCTAAATGAATTCCATGTACCCTTCTATTCTAAAAGGAACTGTTTTTCTTAAGTACACACTGTGTACTGTATGTACATGAAGTTTAGTCTCTAACCATGTCACTGGATGTGTGGGAAGAGATATGGGGTTTGGAAATCCTTGGAAGAACATGACGTGTATCAGACGAAAATGACGTGTTATGGGGACCATGTGTACACCTATGTGACTAATGACACAGATGGATGATACATAGTTTATACATGTCATGGAAAGTGAAATCCTTCTAGTAAACGCCATGTTTGGAATGAGCATGCCGTGTAGTCTCATTCAAGGAGAACCTTGTGGGTTAGTCGTGAAGAAGAACATGGGTAGGGGAAAATGATTCAAGTACACACCGTGTCTTGAGAGAACATGCCATGTGTATGGGGTGTTACACGACCAGGGTTGGCAGGAGTACATGCCCATGTGAATGCATAAAAGAACACACCATGTAAGAGTCATACACACCATGTAGACCTCTTTTGAAAAATTTGAATGCTTTTCTTCTCATATTCTTTTATTGCACTTCTAGGTTTTAGTCCTTGATAATATTGAACTAAGGTGTGTGCTTGACCTTGCAGAGTTATGCCACCACAATTTCCTCTGTTTGTACGCCAGATTCAGGGAAGTGACTAGACACTGAACATGGTAGATTGGGGATTACTAGCAGAAACTCCCATCGTGCCTGTCTTAGAACCTACCGTCATTTTCGATATAGGTTCTGATGCTTAGTTCCTAGAAGGCTTCATGAGGTTTATGATGAACTTATTGGGAGCACCGCATCCTACCCCTCCTTGGGCAGAGTTGATGCAGGTATTTCAGCTGCAGCATCCTCCCACTTTCTTAGGGGATAGAGGACCTCAGGATGTTGAGTCATGGTTAGAATCCATGCTATCTGTCTTCAAACATATGAAGATGCCTCCAGAGAGGAGGGTGAATCTTACTACTTATATGCTTCCAGATTCTTCCAGGAGATGGTGGGATATGATCCTACAGGCCGAACGTGAGCAAGTTATGGTATGGGGTGAGTTCCAGCGTACCTTCTATGACTACTTATACCTGGATACTATGATGGCCAATCAAGATTGAGAGTTCATGAGTTTGAAGGAGGGTAATATCTCGGTCATGGAGTATTCTTATCACTTCATAGAGTTTCAGAATTTCGCACCCATTCTAGGGGGTGATGAGCTCTTCATAAGAATTAAGTTTGAGGATGGTCTCATACATGACATCTTATATCAGGCGAAGATATTTAGGTTGACTTCCATTTCTTCTATCGTCAACCAAGCGCTGATAACAGAGCAAAAACTGAGGGATTCTAGAGTCGTGGTCGAGGGCGGTTCAGCAACCAGAGTTGGTGCTTATCTTGCAAATAGTAGGAATATAAATAAGGATTCTACATGTGGAGATCTGAGTAGGTGAGATACACCTTCAGGCAGCCAGTTGGTATGATATCAGTGTGGGAAGAGTAGGCATACGAGGCCACATTTCCCATGAGACCCAGTTTAGTGCTGATATTGTGGAAAGATGGGTCATCTTCAGTGTTTATGTCAGTTTTTGTCACAAGAAACTTGTGACAAGGGTTCTTCTATGACTCCACATTTAAGAGAACCACCACCAGTATCTCATCAGTCTGGTAATTTGAGTTCTTCTTACCATTCAGGATGAGGTAGAGGTCGTAACCGTGGTATCTAGTCGGCAGGCTTTCCGTGACAACAAGTTGGATCAGCTTAGGGTGGTCAGGCGGAGTCAGAGTGTCGCGATATATGCTAGACTTTTACAATGGAGCTGACCCAGTGGGAGAAGGACCCTGGACCATCTACAGTTCGAGGTACAATCATATTTTCCTCAGTTTTAGATTTTTAACTTTTCGATATAGGGGATTCCTATAGTTTCATATCTGTTACTATTGTGGATAGCCTTGGGCTCTATATTTTTTTCGGTTGATGTCTTGATACTGGACACTATATTGGGGACAAGAATGAATAGTGTACATCAATCCAAGGAGTGTCCTTTTTAGGTTGGTGGGTGTCACTTCTTATGGGACCTCTATGTCCTAGAGATGATGGGATATTATGTCATTCTTATAATTAATTGGTTAGTTCCCCCCTAGGATGTTATCAATTTCTATCATTGTAGGGTGAGTTTCACATCACTAGAGGGTAGTTTGTTCTTACAAAAGGGAGAATGGGATGTCCAGGCAAGAAGAGTAGGACCCGAGCATCATGGGTTGGGAGGAGTTACAACCCAGATTGCTAGTCTATATCGGGATGACCAAGGGACTTCACAGATAGACTTTCCTACGGTGGATGATAGTTTTAGGGATGTCTTTACATTGGATTTTTTAAGTTTTCCACCTGTGGAAGAGGTGGAATTGAATATTAATATTGGTCTAGGATTGGCACCGGTGTCCATTCCTTCTTATAGGATGGCTACGCTAGAGTTACATGAGCTCCAAAAGAATTTGGAGGAGTTCAAGGCCAAGGGATTCATCCGACCTAGTACTTCTGCTTGGGGTTTACCTGTCCTTTTTGTGAAAAAGGAAGATGGTAGCCTCAAACATTGTGTGGATTATAGGATGTTGAACTAGTTGACGGTCAAGAACCGATATCCCTTACCGAGGATCGATGATCCCTTTGATCATATTAGAGGAGCCCGGGTGTTCTCGAAGATTCAATTGAGATCCGGTTATCATCAGTTGCACGTTAGACCATCAAATATACCTTTTACAATCTTTCAAAGCATGTATGGTCTATACAAGTATGCAGTTATTCTGTTAGGTCTCCCGAATGCACCTAGAGTTTTCATGGAACTGATGATCTGAGTGTTCCTTCCATACATGGATTCTTTCATGGTAGACTTCGTGGATGATATCTTGGTGTACTCTCACACTCGACATGACCATGACACACATATTAATATAATTCTGAGTACATTGAGAGAGCATCGGTTATATGATAATCTCTCAAAATGCTACTTTTGGATGGACCAGATTCACTTCTTGGGTCTTGTTATCTCAATGAGAAGAGTATCAGTAGACCTAGAGAAAGTAAGAGCATTAGTTTCCTGGGATAAGATAAAGAACGTATTTGAGGTATGATGTTTTCTAGTGATTTATGGATACTATATAAGTTTCATACAAGACTTTTGAGGCTTAGCAGCTCCACTGACATGCCTGACTATGAATGGTGCGAAGTACTTGTAGTCAGATTCTTGTGAGCCATCCTTTAAGGACATGAAAGGGTGGTTAAATTTAGTGCCGATTCTAGATTTTATAGAGCTGGTAAAGAGATATACTATTTAATGTGATGCATTAGGTATCAGGATAAGATAGGTGCTTATGCAAAGAGAAAGAGTTATTGGGTATGGGTCTCGGCAGTTGTGGCCACATGAGAGGAATTACCCCAAACACGATCTTGAGTTAGATATAGATTTTCATGCCTTATGATATTGGATTCATTATCTATTGGGGGAGAATTTTGTGATTTTCACCAACCAAAAATGTCTCAAGTATATCTTCACTTAGCATGATCTGAATTTGAGACAGCGAAGGTGGGTTGAATACCTTTAGTCTTTTGATTTTGAGATTTCCTATACTCTTGGGAAAGGCAACGTAGTGGCTGATGCGTTGAGAAGGAGGACGCAAATATAGGCAATTTAGGAGGACAAAAATGAGTGTAATCTTACGGATCTATTCTCTGAGATGAATTTTTAGGTGCATAATAGTCAGGGGAAGAAATTTCTTTCTTCTGTAGTTGTTACCTCTAATCTACTAGATCAGGTTCAAATAAGGCAACTATCAGATTTTGAAGGCCTAGTCCTATGGGAGAGTGTGTCAGGATATGACCATATTCTTGGATGGATAGTAGTAGAGGATGTTTTCTTGTGCTTTAATGGATGCGTAAGGGTGTCAGTAGATGTATGAGAGGAGATGATGCATGACTTTCATTCCTCAGTTTGGGAAGTTCATCCTGGTGTTACCAAGATGTATATATATCTACCCCATTAGTATTAGTGGCCAAGTATGAAGAGAGATGATGTTGGTTTTGTGATGATCTGTTCCACCTAACAGTAGGTGATGAAAGAGCATTAGAAACTAGCCGAGCTTCTGTAGTAGTTACCCATTCTTGAGTGGAGGTGGAACGATGTGACGATGGAATTTGTGACAGGTTTTCCAAGGTCGCTTTAAGGGAATTATTCAGCTCGGGTTGTCATTAATAGAGTCATGAAGGTTGTACTCTTTTTACTGATCAAGGAGAATTTCTAGGTTGATGAGCTAGGAAAGTTGTACATTCGAGAGATTTTGTGCTTACATGGCGTTCCACACTCCATTGTTTCAGATAGGGATGCCCGTTTTACTTCCTGGGTTTGGAAGTCACTACAGAGGGCATTGGGTACATAGGTACTTCTAAGTACAACTTATCATCCCTAGATATATTGTAGAGGCCCGAATCTTGACGTACATGAACATTACATTAATTTTGCAGAATACTTAATAAAAACTGACACACAAGGAATGTAATAGTTTAGTGTCTTTGGAAACTCAGAACGTAATCTTCTAATCGTGGTGAAAGATCTTCAACATCTCCCATAAAGATCTTCCCTTTTTTTTTCTTACCTAAAACCATTCATTATATCCTGGGGAAAAGAAAACATAAAAGGGGTGAGCTTAAATTCCCAGTAAGGGTAAACATAGAGAACATAAAACAATCCATAAACATTTGAATGTAAAAACATGAACATAAAATATAAACATCAAAATCTTGAGCAAGGAAATGAATCTTGGAAGTACGTAAGGCATATATCATAAGGGAACATAAATCATGATAAAATAGCATGGGAATAAAACATGTAATTGTGGCAACCATTAAGAACATGATATGATTTCCATAT
Organism: Viscum album; assembly: GCA_963277665.1. Classification (NCBI taxonomy): domain Eukaryota; kingdom Viridiplantae; phylum Streptophyta; class Magnoliopsida; order Santalales; family Viscaceae; genus Viscum; species Viscum album. The sequence continues at coordinate 955,120,825 of OY728145.1, forward strand.
TAGCCAAGGCATTTCTGCCAAGACCATCTTAGTGGACAAAGTCCCTTTCTAAATCAAGTTCACTCCTCATTCCAGTCCTGTATTACTGAACCGGTTTAACTTGCCATTCCAGCCATGTCTATATCATGAGATATAAATCTTTACCCAATGCATTGGAGGGAGATTTAGGTCCCACCCATCTCATAATGAAATCATTCTTACTTGTGCCACAAAATAAACTTAAAACATTCATCAAAACCCAAAGAATAAAATGGGTTTCATAAACATCATCCAATAATTTCATAATCCATATAAAACAAAGGGACATTTCATCATAAAAAAAGTGAACCATGTAAATTATGGATACATTAAACTTAAAAAATACACATATGAAATAATTTCATCTTAGATGGTAAATGGTTTTGATAAAACATTTGAAATGAATTCTTGAGGAAAATATCCTTTCTTCTTCAAAATCAATTTCTTTTCCCAAAATATCATGCTATTTTAAAAGGAAGAGATTTTGTTGAAAATAGTCATGAAATCTTTTTAAGGAAGCTTCATGCAAATAAGGCTTTATAAAACCATAAAAATCCTTTCATTCTGTATACGTTAAAAAAACATTCTTCATGTACTTTTGTCGGAAAAGTCAAAAAGTACCTTGTAACGTAAACAAAAGGAAGATTCCCTACAAACCATGTAGTAAAAGTCAAAATGGGTAAAAAGGACATTAAACATACATAAGAACACTTTTAGAAAACATGGACATGAATGATAAAAATAACCCCAATAAATACTTACATATAAGCAATCTCGGATAAAAAATGTGATTTGAAAAATTATCCCTTACCTTAGGTCCGATATGCTTCGTACGTATCCAAACCTCCGGTATAATGATTTAAATAATGTCATTGACTTATTACAGAATCATATTCATTGTTATTATATCATATATGGTTCACTTATGACTTTATATTACCCGTTCTTTTGTAAATTCATGTTAAAATAGCGTTTTGGGTAAAATCGTTTCATTTGTTGTTCGTGTTTTAACTTGTAATTATTCATATGATTACTTAGATCATGATTACATAATTCTATAATATAAAACAAGATTTATATATAATATATATTCATAATATACATATATATAATAGATCTATAAATTGAAAGAAATACACCGTTCATGGAGACGGTAGGCCGTACGTACGCATGAACACTGTTTTTGTTTCCTTATTGAATTGAATGGAATTAAGTAGATGACATAAATATATATATACATAAATCCAGTAGAATTATTATGTCATATATTTTATGATTACTTATTATATATACTTTATAATCATTCTTGAATGGTTATCATGGAGAGTGAATCTCATTGCGTCGTGGAGACGGTATTCCGTACGTATGCACGAGTGATGATATCATTCCCATGATCATAGAATTGTATTAAAGTTTATGTATAATATTACTTAATAAATATCAATTTAAAATAATCATATATATTCATTACTTTCATCATTATACCCATCCAAGTAAGGTGGTGGTGGAAAATAGATTACACCACGGCGTGGAGACGGTATTCCGTACGTACGCACGCGTGGTGATTTCATTTTCCATAGGATGGATATATGGTGAAATATGGTTGTTTCATACTAATAATAACATATCAGTATATGAGTGATACTGATGTTATTACTTCATAATGTAACAACTAAAGAAGAAGAGGTTGAAGAAGAAAGAAAATTGAAAGAATCGGTAACGGATATTACCTCTTCTTTGACACGCCTCTTTGAATCCTCCTCTTAGGGTACTAAAATTGGTCTTTGAAGAAGACCAAGATGTATAGGATGTTTCTAGGGAAGTTTATAAGGGAAATGGGCAGGGTTTTGCCGTTCTTAAAGGCTCAAATTGGTGTGAGGAGGAGAGGGAGGAGGTGCCCTTTTATAATGGAGGAGAGGGGTACCTTTGGAATTCTTAAAAATATTAATTTATAATAAATCTAACACCACTTAAAAACCTCCAAAAATTAATCATATTCGAATATAAGATGATATAGGGTTTTAATCTCATCAACCAATAAAATTTAGATTTGTTAGGAAATTATTTTAAACATTATCAACTTGATTTATCCTTACTTAATCAATTTAATTTTATTTGTGGTAATAACATTTTAAATTTAAAATTATAAAAAAAATTACTTATTTGTTGTGAAATGTCCATAATTGGATACTTTATAACATTTTAGACCATATAAATTTAAATTTATAATTTTTAAATATTTTTGTGATTTTTAACCAATTTTATAATATGTTATTTTTATAAAATAACAATAGTGTCAATTTTGACAGTATTCATTTATATGAATTTAAATAAAATATATACAGAATATATGTTCAAACTAAAAACCTTAATAGATTCATAAAAGGCCATATGTATCTAGAAAATTAGTGGAGCATATTAAATAGTTCATATAATATTTATTTTATTATTTTTAAAACCATTTATTTGGTTTATCTCTTAATAAAATAACTACTACAACATTTTTGTATAATTATTTAATATACTTATTTGTTGCATAAAAATTAAAAATAAAATCCTATGATGAAGATAAATCTATTAGCTTTCACAATAATACTTTTACTCGAATTTATCATCTTATAATCAAAATATTTAAATTGTTATATTTATTAAATTATGAAGGCGACAACTTTGGCATCATTTAAAATAAAATAATATAAGTGTCATAATCACTTTTATAAGACTCCAAACGGTTATATATTAGGTCATTATATGCTTATGGTATAAATATACACTAAAAATAAGGTTTGTTATGGTGTTTGGGACTTTTAATGGGTATTATTATTTTAAATAAAAACTGTATTACTGATTTTTCACTTAATAAATAATTTCTACATCATTAATGTATCACCATTAATGATAATTATTTAATCACTAAAAAATCTAAATAAATTATCATGATGTATATAATTTTATTATTGTTATGGAGACTATTAATTTTATAAGTTTTAAGATGTTTACCACTAAATTAAAATTATTATACTTATAAGATTTAAGAGAGTGACATGTTGTCACTTTCTTTGGTTTTAATAATAATTAAATTATTTTCATGGTAAAAATCCTATAAAATGATTCTAATTTGACCCTTAGGTGATATGTGTATACGTTTATCCATCCAATAGATTTTTGTCATGTGTTAGTGTAATTTTATAATATTATATTTACCCTTAATTACCCGATTTACCTTTAACTATGGTAAATAAAATTTACCATAGTTACTATTCATAATTTCCAAAAATAAAAAGTAGCCTATTAACATAATTTAGACCCACTGATTCCAAATATGGAATCCATTTTTTCAAATTCAATACACAGAAGTTGCAGAAATTAAATTAAAATTAATCCCATTGTTGAATGAAAACGGGTTTTTGTTTAAAACATTGCAAAAGATTGAATTGATTTAACCTACGAATTCAATGTAAAATCAATGCTAATGACATACATTATATTAAATGGTAAAAATATATTATATTTATACTTTAAAACCATTAAATATTATAATTTAACCATATAAATTATTACGATGAAAAAAGTTGTTTTTAATTAAAATATAGCGTGCTTTTACAATACATTAAAATATGAAAGTTATCAGAAAAACATCAAAACTTTATCCAATGTAAATTTTTATATCCTGATTCAAAAGAAGAATTTTATTTTGTCAAATTGAACTTATAAACATGTCAACAGCTAGATTTAAAGTGGGTGCGCCATCAAAAGGCGGCAAAACTGCATTTTTGAAAAATACATATTTTACCTGAAAAACTTATTTTGTTCTTATACCATGTTCTAGAAAATGTGTAAGATGAATAATAATGTTATAAAATTCAAAATTTAGTTAATACTATTCATAACGGCTAGTTCATAATAATATTATAATAATATATCGTTGTTTAGTAAAACCCGGTATTGCATACAACACATGCTATCGAGGAAGGTCACGATTGTGTGTAATGCATGCCAAGTTAGGGTTGCGTGTTGTGAAAGACTCCATTGTTGTTTCATATAACATAATCCAACCATTTTTCATTTATACATTGAATATATATATATATATATATATATAGACACATACTCAATGTTGCGTAGAATGACTACTATCAAACAAACATGAAATTGTGTGTAACACAATCTAAGAATAGTGTTGCGTATACTGCAAGCTAATACGGTGTTGCGTATAGCACAAGATAATCTTGTTGTAGATTACAACACAATACATCAATTAAATTAAAATAATATTATTCATAAAATCTCGGGGTGTTACATTCTACCCCCCTTAAAATGAATTTCTCCCTCGAAATTCATCGAGGTTATAAATCGTTTACTATTTATAGAAACCCACATCGTAAAATTGAATACTAGAACTTAATTTTAAAAACTAATGTATGAAATGTAATGATTACCCAATGTAACTCATCACTGGGTTTCCATATAGGAGAACATAGGTGAAAATATGAATATGAAAGAAAAATCTAACCATCAAGTTATGATGGAGAGTGGTAGAGAACATGGCTATGAAAAAACCAACAAACAAAAAGCCATAAATTTGTGATGATCTAAGGTACCATCTGATTCATCGGATATAATAGCACTAGGAAATTTTTTTTGGTTTTCAATATCATTTCCCTAAAGATGAAAATTTTGAATTAGAAGAAATACTTGCTTGATTTTGGTACAATCTCACTGTTGTTCGTTCTTGGAACAATTTTCCACTTCATCTCTTAAAGAAATGAAGTTGAATTTTTTATTCGTGAAGTGTCAACAGATCATGTGATAGAATGATGGGTCATTCCATCTGTTTCAAACAAAAGGTTATCAAAAGTTATCAAATATACATAAGTCCATCTATGGTGAGGTTAATCATATATGATTCCAAAAATGAACTTATACTTCATATATCATACCGCTTAATAATATAAAACTAGTTTCTACTAACCAGGGACTTCCTGTAGGCCAGTGGTATGCGATAAAGGCCAGTCGCACTTCAGTTGTGGGTTCGATTCCCACAGCCTTGTCTGACGCGATGGGCTGTCGCCAGTCCTATAGGTTTTCCTTTTTCTAAAACTACATTACTATAAAATCCCATCAATAATATTGAAAAAAGTTCTATCCTTAAACAACACTAAATTTTGTCCAACATAATCCATTCCAATCTTTGGGCTTATCTAAAATACTTCGGTCCAAGCTCATAGTATAATGAAAATGATTACTTGAAATGTCACATAACAATCACGTGAATGTCATCATTTATCCCCCATATATCATAAGATATATCCTGTTGGTCAAATTACAAACATGTGAATACCTTAATCATGCATTCTCTTGAAGAATTAATACCCATTTAACCTTAGTGAAAACATGAATACTGTCAAAAGTTAACTCTTTCCACATACCAAAATACCAAAATTTATATATAATCAAACCATAATATCACTTGGTCCTTATATCAGTCATGAGCTCATGAATACAATAAAACATCTCATTATCTTGTTATCCCTTCATTATGTGCATATCATCTACTTTCCAAAAATATCTGAATAACCTTCCATGGTTACCGGTTCCATTCAACATATAATTTCATATACTTTAGGAAAAAAAATAGTGTAACAATCCTTAGATGATTCTTTATTCCATAGTACCATACATTATTCTTTATAAACATACAATCATTCCAATAACTTCCTAAACCACTAGCTGAGCTTCATCATTTATTTCATCTCATATTTCAGTTTTAGTCTCTTCATCATCATCCACATAAATACTACCCGTATGACCATGCAGATTCCCTTCATGAGATTTTCCCTTAGGGAATTGGTTTGCATAATGCCCATACATTCCACATTTAAAACATCTAATCATTGTTGATATCGTAGCAATACCATTATCCTTGTACATGGTGTTAACTGAAATTTTTCCTTTGCACTTACTGTCTTTGTGTCCTTCTTTTCCACACCCAAACCATCTTCCAGTTCCTTTGAAACAATATCCCTGATGCCTCTTCCCACAAGATTTACATGAGGAAAATTGAACTTACTTTCCTCTATGATCATCATGAAACTCCATCTTTCTCTTATTATCTGAGTCGGGAAACTTACCAAAGTTGAGATTATTGATCATATGATGGGAATTCTGATTAGGCATAATAATTATTTTTGGACATCCAAATCCCGTTTCATTTGGTTTCTCATGAAGAATATCATTCCATTGTCCGTCATATCCTCCATTATCGTGAATCTTCCTATTTACAGCCATTTTTTAAAACCGAAAAAGAATAGTGTGAGAGGCAAAAATCATGCTAGGGAAAACAACATAGTTAAGGGGAAGTACCCTCAATATCTAACATCTTAGGTTAAATTCTATGATCGTTACTATAGTTCTAGGACTATATCCTATATGTATACTTATCCTTAGGGATATCCTTAGACATACCTTAGAAATATCTCTAGGGATATCACTAATGTTTTTGAATCCTAGTTTCCAAAGGTTGACTAAACCTTTACTCTGATACCTAATGTAGAGGCATGAAGCTTGACGTACATGAACATTACATTACTTTTGCGGAATACTTAATAAAAACAGACACACAAGGACCGTAATAGTTTAGTGTCTTTGGAAACTTGGAACGTAATCTTCTAATCATGGTGAAAGATCTTCAACATCTCCCATAAAGATCTTTCCTTTTGTTTTATTTCCTAAAACCTTTATTTATATCCTGGGGAAAAGAAAACATAAAAGGGGTGAGCTCAAATGCCCAGTAAGGGTAAACATAGAGAACATAAAACAATCCATAAACATTTGAATGTAAAAACATGAACATGAAATCTAAACATCAAAATCTTGAGCAAAGACATGAATCTTTGAAGTACGTAAGGCATATATCATAAGGGAACATCAATCATGATAAAATAGAATGGGAATAAAACATGTAATTATGGAAACCATTAAGCACATGATATGATTTCCATATTGGCCAAGGCATCCTTTCTGAATCAAGTTCACTCCTCATTCCAGTCCGGAATTACTGAACCAGTTTAACTTTCCATTCTAGCCATGTTTATCTCATGAGATATAAATCTTTACCCAATGAATTGGAGGGAGATATAGGTCCCACCCACCTCATAATGAAACCATTCTTACTTGTGCCACAAAATAAACATAAAACATTCATCATAACCCAAATAATAAAATGGGTTTCATAAACATCATCCCATTATTTCATAATCCATATAAAACAAACGGACATTTCATCATAAGAAATGTGAACTATGTAAATTATAGAGACATTAAACTTAAAACATACACATATGAAATAATTTCATCTTAGATGGAAAATGGTTTTGATAAAACATTTGAAATGAATTCTTGAGGGAAATATCCTTTCTTCTTCAAAATCAATTTCTTTTCACAAAATGTCATGCTATTTTAAAAGGAAGATATTTTGTTGAAAATAATCATGAAATATTTTGAAGGAAGATTCATGCAAATAAGGATTTATAAAACTGTAAAAATCCTTTCATGTCGTATACGTTAAAAAAACATTCTTCACGTACTTTTGTCGGAAAAGTCAAAAAGTACCTCGTAACGTAAAAAAAGAAAGATTCCATACAAACCATGTAGTAAAAGTCAAAATGGGTAAAAATAACATTAACCATACATAAAAAAACTTTTAGAAAACATGGACATGTATGATAACAATAACCCCAGTAAATACTTACGTATAAGCAATCTCGGATAAAAAATGTGATTTGCAAAATTATCCCTTACCTTAGGTCCAATATGCTTCGTACGTATCCAAACCTCCTGTATAATGATTTAAATAATGTAATTGACTTATTACAGAATCATATTCATTGTTATTATATCATATATGGTTCACTTATGACTTTATATTACCCGTTCTTTTGTAAATTCATGTTAAAGTAGCGTTTTGGGTAAAATCGTTTCATTTGTCGTTCATGTTTTAACTTGTAATTATTCATATGATTACTTAGATCATGATTACTTAATTACAGAATATAAAACATGATTTATATATAATATATATTCATAATATACATATATATAATAGATCGATAAATGGAAAGAAATACACCGTTCATGTAGACGGTAGGTCGTATGTATGAATGAACGTTGTTTTCATTTCCTTATTGAATTGAATGGAATTAAGTAAATGACATAAATATATATATATATACATAAATCTAGTATAATTATTATTTCATATATTTTATGATTACTTATTATATATACTTTATAATCATTCTTGAATGGTTATCATGGAGAATGAATCTCATCGCATCGTGGAGACGGTATTCCGTACGTACGCACGAGCGATGATATCATTCCCATGATCGTAGAATTGTATTAAAGTGTATGTATAATATTAAAAAATCAATATCACTTTACAATAATCATATATATTCATTACTTTCATCATTATACCCATCCAAATAAGGTGGTGGTGGAAAATAGATTACACCACGGCATGGAGACGGTATTCCGTACGTACGTACGCGTGGTGATTTCATTTTCCATAGGATGGATAGATGGTGAAATATAATTGTTTAATACTTATAATAACATACCCGTATATGAGTGATACTGATGTTATTACTTAATAATGAAACAACTAAAGAAGAAGAAGTTGAAGAAGAATGAAAATTGAAAGAATCAGTAACAGATATTACCTCTTCTTTGACACACCTCTTTGAATCCTCCTCTTAGGGTACTAAAATTGGTCATTGAAGAATACCAGGACATCTAGGATGTTTCTAGGGAAGTTGATAAGGGAAATGGGCAGGTTTTTGCCGAGGTTAAAGGATCAAATTGGTGTGAGTAGGAGAGGGAGGAGGTGCCCTTTTATAAGGGAGAAGAGGGTCACCTTTGGAAATCTTAAAAATATTAATTTATAATAAATCTAACCCCACTTAAAAACCTCCAAAAATTACTCATATTAGAATATAAGATGATATATGATTTTAACCTCATCAACCAACAAAATTTAGACATGTTAGGAAATGATTTTAAACATTATCAACTTGAATTATCCTTACTTAATCAATTTAATTTTATTTGTGGTAATAACATTCTAAATTTTAAATTATAACAAAAAATTACTTATTTGTTGTGAATTGTCCATAATTGGATACTTTATAACATTTTAGACCATATAAATTTAAATTTAAAATTTTAAATATTTTTTTTGATTTTTAAACAATTTTATAATATGTTATTTTTATAAAATAACAACAGTTTCAATTTTGTCACTATTCATTTATATGAATTTAAATAAACTATATATAGAAGATATGTTCGAACTAAAAGTTTTAATATATTCATTAAATTCCATATTTATCTATAAAATTAGTGGATCACATTAAATAGTTCATATAATATTTATTTTATTATTTTCAAAACCATTTATTTGGTCTATCTCTTAATAAAATAATTACTAAAACATTTTTGTATAATTATTTAATATACTTATTTGTTGCATAAAAATTTAAAATAAAATCCTATGATGAAGATAAATATATTACCATTCACAATAATACTTTTAATCCAATTTATCAACTTAAAATAATAATCTTTAAATTGTTATATTTATTAAATTATGAAGGCGACAACTTTGGCATCATTTCAAATAAAATAATATAAGTGTCATAATCACTTTTATAAGACTCCAAACGGTTATATATTAGGTCATTAGATGCTTTTGGTATAGATATATACTAAAAATAAGTTTTTTTCAGGTTTTTTTGCCTTTTAATGGGTATTATTATTTCAATAAAAACTATATCACTAATTTTTCACTTAATAAATAATTTCTGCATCATTAATGTATCACCAATAATGATAATTATTTAATCCCTAAAAAATATAAATAAATTATCATGATGTATATAATGTTATTAGATTTCTGGAGAATATTCATGTTCGAATTGTTATGATTTTTACCACTAAATTAAAATTATTATACTTATAAGATTTAAGAGAGTGAGATGTTGTCACTTTCTTTGGTTTTAATAATAATTAAATTATTTTCATGGTCAAAAGTCCATAAAATGAATCTAATCTGACCATTAAGTGATATGAGTATACTTTTATACATCCAATAGAATTTTGGCATGTGTTAGGGTAATTTTATAATAATATATTTACCCTTAATTACCCGATTTACCTTTAACTATGGTAAATAAAATTTACCGTAGTTACTATTCATAATTCCCAAAAATAAAAAGTAGCCTATTAACATAATTTGGACCCACTGATTCCAAATATGGAATTCATTTTTTCAAATTCAATACATAGAAGTTTCAGAAAATAAATTAAAATTAATCCCATTGTCGAATGAAAACGGGCTTTTGTTTAAAACATTGCAAAAGATTGAATTGATTTAACCTACAAATTCAATGTAAAATCAATGATAATTACATACATTATATTAAATGGTAAAAATATATTCTATTTATACTTTAAAACCATTAAATATTATAATTTAACCATATAAATTATTACGATGAAAAAAGTTGTTTTTAATTAAAATATAGCGTGTTTTTACTATTCATTAAAATATGAAAGTTATCAGAAAAATATCAAAAATTTATCAAATGTAAATTTTTATATCCTGATTCAAAATAAGAATTTTATTTTGTCAAATTTAACTTATAAACATTTCAATAGCTAGATTTATAGTGGGTGCGCCATCGAAAGGTGGCAAAACTGTATTTTTGAAAAATACATATTTTACGTGAAAAATTTATTTTGTTCTTATACCATGTTCTAGAAAATGTGTAAGATGAATAATAATGTTATAAAATTCAAAATTTAGTTAATACTATTCATAACGGCTAGTTCATAATAATATTATAATAATATATCGTTGTTTAGTAAAACCCGGTATTGCGTACAACACACACTATCGAGGAAAGTCACGATTGCGTGTAATGCAAGCCAAGTTAGGGTTGAGTGTTGTGCAAGACCCCTTTGTTGTTTCATATAACAGAATCCAACCATTTTTCATTTATACGTTGAATATATATATATATATACACTCAATGTTGCGTAGAATGACTACTATCAAACGAACATGAAATTGTGTGTAACACAATATAAGAATAGTGTTGCGTATACTGAAAGCTAATACGGTGTTGCATATAGCACAAGATAATCTTGTTGTAGCTTACAACACAATACATCAATTAAATTAAAAGAATATTTTTCATAAAATCTCAGGGTGTTACATAGATGGCCAATTTGAGAATACGGTTCAGGTGCCAGAGGACTTGCTTCGAGCATGCATCCTAGATTTTGGAGGTTCTTCGGAGAAGCACATACCTCTTGTGGAGTTTTCCTACAATAATATTTTTCATGAAACTATTCAGATGGAACATTATGAGGATTTGTATGGTAGGACATTCCAATTACCCCTATGTTGGATGGATGTAGGAGAGGCAGCTATGCTAGGACCTCGTATTGTTCAGGAGACCACAAAGAAGGTGGAGTTGATTTGAAAGAGGATGGCTACTACACAATCACGATATAAGTCTTATGCTGATCGAAGGAGATGAGCTCTCGAGTTCGAGGTTAGAGATCATGTTTTTCTATGTGTCACACCGAGGTTGGAACATAGGATGATTATGAGACAAGGAAGTCTTTTGTTGATATATGTTCAACCATTTGAGGTTTTGGAGATAGTCAGGACGGTTTCCTATCAGTTGCATTTACCTCAAATGTATTGGGTTATGCATGATGTCTTACAAATTTCTCATCTATGACGTTACTTCTTCGACCCGTCTCATGTTTTTCGACCTAAGGAGGTTGAGATGGAGGTGGGTGTATCATTTCAGGAGCATCCTATGGGGATTGTCGATTGCAGTGCAACTGTTCTCCATGGACAGTATGTTCCTCTGGTATGAGGTCTATGGAAACACGAGCAAGTACATGACAAGACTTGGGGGACGGAGGAAAATGTACGATCGTAGTGGTCTAGTCTGTTCGAGGATTCTTCTACTAAGACGCCTTTCTAAGAAAATTTGGGGAGGAATTTCTTTATGGGAATATGTTTGTAAGAACCCGAACATTTTTTAGGCCTGTGAATTTATTTTCTGGTGTTTTTGAGAAAAAATGAGAATATTAAAATTTAAGGAGTACACATCGTGTACTTAAGAGTACACATTGTGTACCTAGTTGATGTGGGTGTCCATGTACTGGCTATGTAATGACCGATTTCATATACATGTGGGGTGACCTAGAAACCTACAAATGTGGGGCCCATTAAAGGAATATACACACCATGTACTTTAAATATACATGCCACGTACTTTTCTTTTTTATTTTTCAAATCGGACTGTGGTCGCATCTAATTGTTAGAAATGCCTTCTTCTCGAATAATCTCATCCAGGAGTGGCCGTAGGGTGGAATTCTTCTCCAAGCCCTCGATCGACCATCTGTTCTCTGAATCAACTATTGTCGATTGCATTGGAATCACCACAGTGAGTTCTTCCTTCTTCTAGATCATTGTTCCTTGATTTCTCCTCTTCCATGAGATATCGTTGGTTGAGCGTTTTTGATGTTTTTGTAGATGTACCACATTATAGGCCAATTCAATGTCCAAAACTAGATTATATCAATCTTAAAATGCCGAGGTAGGTGGTTTTTTCCTTTCCATATTTAGTATTTTAATATTATGTGAAAAAGTTCCCAATACCCTAGATTGTTGTATTGAGAGTTTAGGGATTTTAACCTTATTGATTCCTTATATTATTTTTTTCTTGATTTAGGGATCTTTTTTGTAAATAGGGTTATTTTTCCATTCTATGGAGGTGTTTTCCCATGTTATATTTGATATTGGCCATTTGGTCTAGTTTTTCAGGTTATGCTTCTTTCATTCCATGCCTAGTGTTTTTAGGATAGAGTGATTTATCTATTTCTAGGATATGATTTGTAGCTATTTATCCAAGTAGTTATTGAGGTTTACTTTGGCTGTTGAACATCGTTTGTGCACGTTTTCTTCACACAGGGCTGTGGGGACCTGGTGTAGTGACACCATAGGAGGAATTGATATTTAGGGCTCCCCAGAGTGTCTATTATTTCTTTATCATGTCGTGAGACCATAGGGGGATTGATGTTGAGTGCCCTCTTAGAGTGTCATAGTTATAGTTATGAGACCACATGGAGAATTGACGTTGAGTTCTTCCTCATAGTGTCTGTAGTTTATCGTTAAATTATTATAGATGGAATTTATGGTGGGTGCTTCTATATAGAGACTTTATTTTCATGATACCAAAGGGGTTAGACCATGTGAGCTAACTAGGAGGTCGTTATATCCCTGTATATGTTGAACCAGGGGGGTTTAGCTATAAGAACTTAAACAGTGGGTTACTTGAGATTGATTGGTTGAACGAGAGGGGATAAGTTGTGAGAACTTAATAGAGGGTTTTTTGTTTTTGTTTGGTTGAATAATTAATGAATGTAAATGAATATAATTGAAACTGTTGGACTATTTACTTTTGAGTACATCCTGGTTATTTTCTTCTTTATTATTATTTCCTACAATTTATATTCAGTGACTGTTAGGCACAGATCTTTGTGTGACTTCCTTCTGGGATTCGTCTCACACCTTGTTTGGGTGATGATTTTGGGCCCAAACAGATTATATTGCTGTAGGTATAGAAAAGGTCTAGCACCCTTCTACTTTAGGTACTTGACTATTGTGGAGCTTGAGAGCATGGGACCAAGATGAGGCTTGTGATGCAGAGGAGTTGTTTACTTGTTTTCTTTTTTTTACTTTGGTTTAGTACAGTATTACAACATTGTGACTTGTTTTTCTACTTTCTTAGATACTTGTGGCATGCATCATTATTGATATTTATATATGCTAAAGTTGTCTATTTACCTTCAGTCTTCTACCGTTTACTGTTGTATGGTATTATTACGGCTTCCAATATTATTATCTGTTTATTTTTGCTGCATAAATCTACTAAGGAGGGCATAGTTTCCCCACTATCACACCCAAGGACCTCGCTACTAGACATCATCCTATGGTATTTGATGAAATGTTCTTGATTCCATGTGTCAAACCGGGTATGGGGAACCTCTGGGAGGCCCCTGGAAGAAGGACATTACAACCACCATCTTTGGTGTTTCGTATAGGCATTGAAAGGGGCTGCATTTTTCTTGTACTACCTATTACCCATCAGGCCCATCAGCTAGTTTGGAGGATCTGCACATGCAGTTTCATTATCAATTCAACTCCACCACTTGAAAGAATAGTAATTCTGACCTCTTCAAGTGAAACAAATGGCATAATGAGAATGTTGCAGAATTTTTTTCTTAGTGGAAGGGCCTCGTGTATTCACTCGATATGTCGTCGATTCAAGAATAGCTACTGAAAATGTGTGTGGGGAATGAAAGGACTGAATTGGTTCCCCCCCTTAACACTTATAAATTACTAGGTGGATTATGGGATTTTTCTGACAAGGATCAATTCATGTTTGAGGACTTACAGAAAGATAAACATTCACACTCTTTGCCTCCCACAAATCCTGTAAGAAGAGCCTCCAAGGTTGAGATTGCTGTTATCACACAAGTAGAGGCCCCCAAGACACTAGAATAATTACCAGAAAATCCTCATTCATATCCTCTATGAGTAAAATAGCCTCAGGCTTGTCCTTATACTCAGAATCACCCACCACAGAGTTGGAAAGCACTACCTCATCATGTACTATCTCTTAGGTGAAAAAATCAGGCTCTAGCCCCCTATCAGGCTCAAGCCCCTCGTCCAGACCAGACTCCCAGAGTTCCTTTCCCAGACGAAAAGAACTAGAACTACTAATTTGATAAATCTCAGGTCCCTGATTATTTTCAAAGTACCATGGATCAGGAAATCCTAATGTTTTCAAAATGATGGAGGCCCTTGAAGGCTGATCCCCTTTATCGCCCTGATTATTTCCCCTACCACCAATTTCTTGGGCATGCCATAAAGAAGTGTTATATATTTAAGGAATGGAACTAGGACCAGATTGATAACAATATGGTTATATTTGGTCCTATTCCGGCGTATGTGTTGTGTATCTCTATAAATCCTAACAATGATGATGAATGTGAATGAAATAATGTATCCAACCATGGGTCTCGAATGTATGACGATTAGATTGCTTGCAGAGTAATTTCTTGAACCCATGGTGTCACCATGCCTATTTGAATTGGCCTGAGCCTCCCAAAGTCTCCATTACTCTTACTACCATCATTTCCAGATCAACGTATTAGCCTTCTACTTCTTAAAAGAGAAGGAAACAATAGTGCATGGGAATGTAAAGACCCCCTCTGGTGCCAATCCAAACTCGCACTCTTGACTATTTCATGCCTCTAGAGATGAGAGTCACCTCCAGAATCATCCCAAAAATAGAGGAAATGTCAAGTGATGATCATATGTTTGGATCAATGAATAACATCGAACTAGTGGACCCTTATATAGTTCCCAGTGGTGAGGAGCGTCAGGAAGGTCCTCATAATGTTCCTGGTCGATGCCATCATCAGTGTGGCTGTGGCTATACAATTCTTCCAAATAAATAAGTTTTAGTTTCTTGTCGAGCCATTTATTCCACCAATATTAGAAAACATGTTTAGCATAGAGATAAAAATGTTCTGTCCTATCATCACAACTCATTTGATTTTATGTAACCACCTTTAATGCTACTCGACTAGGCGGAGCCTCCGTGACTATGTCAGGACCAACCACACCCAACTATGACTAGACCTCAATCATCCGATGGTCAAACAGTAGTCATTTTCTATGTTTTATATAAAAATCAACAAGATATACCTAGAACCAACTGGAACCCACTGGTTAAACCAGTAGAACCTGTCATACCTCCTGCCATAGAGAAACTTCCCACCGGTAGAAATGTGTTCCTAGTGTGAATGTATGATGTGCTTAAGACCCTTTCCAACATTCCTGTAAATCTATTCATACACGAGGCTCTATACCTATTATAAGATACACGTGAATACCTAATAGAGGCTTTGAAAAGAACATTCCATTTGAAATTGAGGTAGTGGCTACAGAATCCTTCCATACTGAAGAATCTAAGCGAGAAAAATTTCAGGACATCATACTGTTCTCAAGAGTTGATGATGGATCTCCCTTACCGAGACACATCCTCCCACTGTACATAACTGGCTAGTTCAATGGAATGGAACTTCACCATTATCTTGTCAACACAGGATCTAGGATTAATATCATCCCAACCTAGATGCTCTATAATATAGGAATAACTAAATCAGATATGAGTACCTCTATCTTGAAGATTCAAGGTTATGAAAAGATAGAACAAAGGATGTGTGGAAAAATCTACCTAATTGCTTAGTTAGGTAGACTTATTAGAAGAAATGAGTTAATGGTCGTCTCGTAAGATACCTCTTATAGCACATTGATGGGTAGCCCTTTGATCCACCTACACACAATAGTTCCATCCTCATATCACCAATGTCTCAAGTACTCCCTCAACGGTCAAGTGGGCAATATTCAAGTAGAGGTGTCTCCCTTTTCCTCCTATAAATCCCACTACCTAGATGCCAAATATTATAGGATCAATGAAAAATATGTTTAGAAGAATTATTTTGTGCATAAAAACACTATGGATAACCCATAGAAAAACTTAGATGAAACTTAAATCTTCTTAATTCATTGGTTGGAGTCCATGACCCTAGACAAGGGACACGATTTTTTTGTCTCTAGTAGGAGTCAAAAATGTGTTCTTAGGTACATGGAACAATGGAAGACCACTTTTTACTCATATAGGAATCATGATTGAGTGATACCAGATCCCTTTACCCCTGTGAGGTATCGAGATGTTTCCTCCATGCCTATAGTAGTATGCCATTACTTATTGTTTTTCTAGTCTGAGCTAGTTCAACATAGATCGACCTGCCACCACTATTGTGATATCTTCAACCATGGGCCTGTTAGTTGAAGGCATGATGTAATAGGTTCAACAACCTTTGTTGACATGTTTTTAACAATGAAGGATCCTCCTAGTGAAGATTCCACCACTGCTTAAGCTGACTCCAACAATTCTCCATAGTCAGTTAACATAGAATATTTGTCTCTATACCCCCTATCTCAGATGATGAGGATGAACTAGGAGATGCTCCTTCAACATTTAAAGTTGGTGTCCCCACCACCATTGATGAGTCGATACAGGCGAATCTTGGTACTCTGAAAAACCCAAGACTGACATGGATCAGTGCATCCATGACTGCAGAGGAACAACATCGCTATGTGGATTTCTTGAAGCAACATCAGTATGTATTTTCCTAGAGTTATGATGAGACTCTTGGTCTAGGTCCACAAGTTTTCATCCACTGTCTTAGTCTCCCCGTAAGTCACCATGAGTTCAAAAAACCTCCCAAGAAGATGCACCCATCTGATAGTTCCATGGTTGAGGATAAATTTTATAAGCTCATCAAATCTATATTTATCAAGAAAGTCCAGTACACTATATGGTTTGAAAAAGTCATTCCCTCCAGGAAGGATAATAAATAGATCAAATTCTACATCAATTTTTGGGATCTCAATCCCAACTGTATAAAGGAATATTTTCCCTATCATGTGATAGAGCTGGTGATCGATTCCACCAATGGATTTCAGGTTCTCTCCTTCATGGAAGAATACTGTAGATATAATTAGATCCGTATGTACCCTGAAGATGAAGAGTACACAACCTTTATGGAACTGTAAGGGAACTTTTTTAATTATATAATTCCCTTAGGTTTGAAGGATTTAGGGGAATCCTATTAGTGAACGATGTATAAAATTTTAAAAATGATCCTTGGGATACCAATGTAATTCTACGTTGACAATTTGGAGGTGAAATACCTTAAATGTCAAGATCATTTCAGTGATCTTGAGACAGTGTTCTGCTTCCTCTGTATCCACCATCTGAAGGTGAACCCCCTGAAATTCACTTTTAGGGTTACCTCTAGGAAGTTTATCAGCTTCTTCGCCTGATACAGAGGCATCCAGATCGACCCAGAGAATATTATGGCCATCATCTAGATTCCACCTTTGATAAACCTTCTAGAGATCCATGGTTTTTAAGTCCACTTAGCCTGTATACTCCAATTAATTATGAATCTGGATGAAAATTTTAATCCATTTTCTAGACTCATTAATAAAGGTTTCATCTACCAATGGGATGAAGAGTTCCGGGTCACTTTTTATTAGATCAAATAGTATTTGTGGCAACATTCAGTTCTGATGCCACCCTTCTTTGGAAAGACACCTGTCCTCTATGTGAGTGCCCTGAAATGATCCATCGACACCCTTATTTATTATAAGGATACTTAAATAACAAATAATAGTCTATACTATCTCACCCACTTGATCATTAACACAGAGAACAAATATTCCTATATTGGGATGAGCTGCCTCATGCTGGTTTTTGAATTGATGAAGTTGTGGAATTATCTTTAGTATCGAAAGATACAGATGGTGTCCAACATGGATCTGAAAAGTTATATTATGAACCATCCCATGTTGATAGACTATCTTTCATAGTGGGTAGTGATCCTTTAGTAGTTCGATATCAGGTTCGTCCGGCAGATGGCTATCAAAGGCATGGCACTGGCTAATTTTCTGGCTGACCATTCACCCCCACAGAGTAGTCCCTCGATTTTGAATTTATAAAAGTTTCCATTCTCTTAGTGGATTAAGCTATTCCATGTTGGCTGATGCACTTATATGGCTCCACACGAATCCCAACTTAAATAATACTCCACAATACCACACTTAATAGAGTATGCCTAGATATCATCTTCATTATTCCCACACAAGCTATTTTTCTTTTTTTAATTCTTATTGTTAGAATGCTGAACCAACAATGAGGTATAGTATCAGGTTGTCATCACCAGTCTCATGTAATCCCTTGAGATTATTGTTCCCCACCTACTTGTGAAAGGAGACTTTGAGCTAGTTGTCAAGAAGATCCCAGGTGACTATGTCATTAGGAACCCAGAGATCGTGCCCAAATTATTGTTCACTCACCAGCTAATGGCCCAATTCTTTTCTTAGACATAGATCACTCATATCCACCTGTAGTGGAATGGTTGAGCTGATGTCTTGGATGGTTTAGCTTATTATCTCACAAAGCATGACCATAAATATTTACTTATCTATGTGGCACATCAATGGGTCATTGTTTGTGTCACTCCAGATGATGATGAAAACTAGAAGGTAAGCCACTTTTCTTCTTGTGCTTCTACATCAAGACCACCCTTTCCCCCCATCACAGAAGAAGAGCCATCCAATTAGACAACCCCTTTTGTTGAGTGCCTCCATCATAAGAATATCCCAACTGAAAAAGATAAATATGAATGAATTCGTCAACATATAGCATAGTTCACCCTCCAAAATGGTATCATACTTATGCTTGTCCTCTAAAAACATGGATTTTATGGGATACTCCTCTATTGTATTTAATGAGATGAGATCCCTCAGGTTATATTGGAAGTTCATGCAAATTACTGTGGACTTTACTAGGCAGGGTTAAAGCTCTCCAACTAGATTAGAAGGTTGGGCTACTCCCGACCTACTTTAGTCTATCACTGCATCATGTTTTCCAAGAGGATCTATGAATGTTAGATTCATGCCAATATTGTGCATCGATCAATGGATCCCCTCCATAATACCATGTACTCTTAGCCCTTTTTTGTTTGTGGAAATGACGTCATGTGACCGTATCCACCAGTGAAAGCTCATTTATGAATGTTAATCTTGAATACCAAAAATTTCTTTTACAAGTGGGCCGAGGTGGTTCCTCTTAAGTAAGTCAAGGCCAGTTTTATTTTTGTCTTTGTGATCTTCAAAATATTTGATTGATTTAGAGCCCCTCACACTTTTCTTACAGAAAACATCACCAATTTTTTAAGAAACCGAGATAAAGAAATTGTATGCCAAGTACACCATCCAATCCAACCATTCTTCTCACAACCTTGTGAAGAATAATGGACAAATCTAGTCATTCAATAATACCATATCTAGCATTTTTCAAAAGATGGTTGGTTAGAATAATAAATGTTGTATGGAAAATCTCCCCAATTCTCTCTTGTATTATCAGATGACGATTTGTAAATTCCTCCCAGGTGACCCGATATTTCCTTTTATACGGAACAAAGGCAGTCCTACCCATCAAGATTTAGTTACCATCACTCTGTACAGATATATTTGATTAGTAGATGCCAGATAAGATGGAATAAGTACATCTTGCTGAACTATAAGTCCTCAATGATAATAGGCTTCAGTCCTAGCATAATCTAGAAAGGCACCAGAACAAGATAGATGGATATTTCAATAAGAAAGGTCACATATAATCATTTATTAAAGGTTATATAGTATTGGAAATGAGGATGTTGATGATACCCAAAATGAATCCACCAAAGTTGGATACCAAATGGGAAGGACCTTACATCATTCATAAGGTTTACCCTAATGGTGCATAATCTTTGGTCACCATGGATGGTGAATGAGTCACTCCTCCCTCTAATTTAATTTTCCTCAAATAGTACATTGCATGAATGATTCTTCTTCATCATTAATGATGTTAAATTTTTTTATATCCAACATGATGTTAAACTAAATGAATTTCCATCATCCTTCATGGTGTTAAACTACCTCATCCCACCTGACATTAAATTGCTACATCCTATTTGAAAAACATTAAACTACATAGTAACCCGATGTCCTCATCTCAGAGGGAATCACCTTTGGAACTGGTCACTAACCATTACATACCAAAGAACTACGTATGGATTGTTTCCCATCCTCATTGGATATGTAGGAACTACTAGACATTTTTTCTATGGTTCAGCTACTAGTTCAACTTTTCAAACCCATGGACTGGGTTTTTTCTATGAAGTTTTTGGTATGATGATGAGACCTTATTGGTTCTCATTCATATCGGGTTACTTTATGAAACCACACTACACATTCTTATGTTGGTAGCTAATACTTATGGTCGAAGTTCTATGACCTTAAAATAATATCTATTTCATCCAATAAACATGACATTAAACTGTGCTTCCACATCCCAAATGATATTAAACAGTTGCGTCCTATCTACAAGATGTTAAACTACATTGTACCCCAATTTCCTCATCTGAGAGGGAGTAACCTTTAGCATCGGTCACTCACCATACTATCCCCAAGAACTATGTATAGATTTATTCCCATCCTCACAAGATATGTAGGAATTCCTCGACATTTTTTCTATGGTCTATCAGTGATATAAATTCAAATTCATAGCATAGGTTCCTCTTGGGAGTGTGTGCTGTGGTGTTGAGACCTACTTGTGTCTCATTCACATCATGCTATAACAACTTCTGCATGTAACTCCGTTAGGAATTCCCATCCTAACTTCATCCTTACCACATTATTCTAAATTGTTCAGTATTCAAGAACTATATATGGCTTTATTCCCATCCTTATTGGATACGTAGTAATGCCCAAAAATTTTGTCTTCATGTACATCTAAGGTTCATACTCTATTTTATTAGGGATATGTGGTATGATGATGGGACTCCTTGGTCTCAATTCATGTTAGGTTCATCAC
Source organism: Viscum album (assembly GCA_963277665.1). Taxonomy (NCBI): domain Eukaryota; kingdom Viridiplantae; phylum Streptophyta; class Magnoliopsida; order Santalales; family Viscaceae; genus Viscum; species Viscum album. The sequence continues at coordinate 955,142,490 of OY728145.1, forward strand.
CTCTCTATGGTATGTATGTCCATAGAAAGGCACATCCCATGTTCTGAGATCTATGACCTTAAACTAAGATCCTGATTCATCTGAAATGAATGATGTAAAACTTCCCAGTACCATCATCAATACCTCATGATGTTAAACTACATGACATTCATGAACTATGTGTGTCTTGATTCCCATATTCATGGGATTGGTAGGAATTCCAAGACGTTTTTTCTTCAGGTCCATCTCGAGGTTCCACAGATCATCTCATCCTTTCAACCCTATGACCTGAATGTACTCAGAGCACATGGTGTGATATGAGACTTCTTTTTTCCTCATACATGTAAGATTTTCAATAGCTGCACCATGTACCCCCACACGGACCTCCAACTTTATCCCCATATCATTGGCACATGGTGTTAAACTGCATGGAATTCAAGAACAATGTATGGGTTGATTCCCATCCTTATGGGATATATATGAACTCCCAAATATATCATGTTCTGGTTTAGCCATAGGTTTCTCCACCATTTCAGCTCCCTTGGACTCGGTTCTCTCTTGGGATTGTTAATAGTTTGGCGTGTACTTCATTGGTCCTCATTAACATTGGGTCATTTTTCCATTCCATACACATACACTTCGAGACACCTCTCCTCCCAATACCCTAGTAGAAAGATGATAAACTACATCACCAACACATTACTTATCAAATGAGTTTAAACTAAAAGACATTCAAGAACTAAATGAATCTTGATTCCTATCCTTATGGGATATACAGGAATAACCATAAAATTTTTGTTTGGGTCCAGCTTTAGGTTCATCAAACTATTTTGTTTCTTTCCTCCACTCATTATCCCAATTTATCTACCCTTAATTGAGTCCCTCAACCTATGATATTCCTTTTTAATTTGATCATATGTGCCGTGACATAGAATCTAGAGCGTTGGATTCTTCATGGACATTCTCTAATTCCATCTACATGTTTCACATGTCCCATTATTTAGGTATTCACCATCTTTCATGTCTATAGGGACCACATAACATTATAGTGGTTGGACTCTATGTCTCACATACCATCCTTGGACAATTCGTCAATATAATTTAGTTGAAATTTTGAGGTAGGTCCTGCATTTTGAATATGGTCAGCGGCTGACCCTCAGTTTTCTATCCCCACCGTAGGTTACACGATATGTATGATATGTTTTGGATAGGGTTGGAAGTTATCCTACATCATTATTCCACCCTCATTTCTACCAAATATCAGATGATTTGGTTCATGTTTTTCACCTTCTTATTTCCATATAGAACTCTAACACCCTTAGTGTTACCGCAATATGTACTTTTATATGTTGAGAAGTCCGATCAGATTTGCTTGGGAATTCTTGATCCAACTTCTCTTTTCCCCTGCTGTGCACTTTCATGTGTCATGGAAATTTTCTCACCCATTGTTTCCAACATCAAGAATATATCACATAGGCTTACGAGTCTAGGTAGGGTTTTCACCCACATGAAAAGGCTTCACAACACTACGGTACAAAATCTATGTCTTTAAACTAGGAGCTTACATACCAAGCACATGAACTTAAACTAGGCACTAAATTCCAATCCATTTGACTTTAAAATATGCACAAGTTTTTCCCTTGAGAATGTTTTGTGTGGAATAGTTCTCCTTGATCATCATTCATGTCAGGTTGTTCCTGTTACACCAAACACCTCCCCTTTCTTGGGTTCTCCCCTTTCTTTTATAGTTAAAGAATTATTAATTTAAACTATGTGTATATTCCTATTAAAAATACATGATATGGTATGAGACCTCTTTGTCCCTCATTAACAACAGGTTCCCTAAGGACACCACATTACATATTTATGCTTGGGAAATCTCATCCAAAAGTTCTAACTTTATGACCCAAAACTAAAGTCCCTATGTCCTTACGACATGATGTTAAACTACATGGAATTATATAACTAGGTATGTCTTTATTCCCATCCTTATATGATATGTAAGACAACACATACAATTTTTCCTTAGGTTTAGCTATAGATTCATTAACCTTTTCTCTTTGTCTAAGTTCTACGACCTTAAACAAAGATATCCATCATCCTACAAAATGTTAAAATACCACATGGTCCTTTCTGCATGACCTTAATAGGAAAGTTCTCATTGTCCTACATGAATCTAACCAGATTTTTACTTTATGAAATTCAACTGTACCCCATGTCCTTACTATATAAAGTTAAACAACACGACATTCTAGAACTATGTGTGACTTGATTCTCTTCCTTTCTGAATACATAGTGACACCCAAACATTTTTTATTTAGGCCCAACCACAAACTCTCTAGTAAAAACTCTATGAAATTAAACTAGGAACCTTATAGGGATATGTGGGGTGGTTTTAGGTCTCTTTGGCCATCATTAATGTCAGGGTTTTCCCCCACCACATCACATATTACTTATTTCCATCTATTATTTGGTATTTCTATGGAGTGTAAGCCTCACTGGGCTCATCCAAAATGGGTTCATCTCCTCCATTCAATGAAAACATTCAATGAATAGAAATTTTATTTTTTGAAACATGAATTTATGTTGTTATCTAAGGTCCAAGCATTATGTCCTTAAACATTGTGCAATGTCCTGGTCATATAATGTTTAACTATAGCATGCATCATCCTCATCATACAATTTTAAACATTGTGTGCATCATCTGCACTTTCATACTGGTCATCTACCACATTTCTCACATCTTCAGCTATTGCTCAACATTCATGATGACATCCCCCATAGAAGGTAGGTTTGATCTCTGTTCAGACTAATGCGCCTACACCAATGTGCTCCAAGACATAGTGACGTAATTTCAAGAGTGTTGGAATCCATTTTAACATTCCACCACTCCACATTCACACTTTACATACCTATTATTTGGAACCTCATCCTCATTCATGTCTAAAGGGACCCCTAACAGTTTGGCTATACCACTTTGGCTCACTTACTACTCTGGGATAACGCCCTGGAAGAATTTGGAAATCATTTCAATTTTGGTCCCATGTATTGAATATGATCAACGGTTTTCCATAATGTATTTGTACCTATTTTAGGAAATTGATACAAATACTATATATCAAATATTTCTAATAATTATCTTGAATCGCCATTCCATCATCATTGGGTTCTGAATTTTGGGCATTGTGATTCACACTTATCATATTCCCTTTTGTTCGGATTGATTCCAAAATGCCTAGTCTTATCCTAATAACATATTAGAGAACATTGGGAAAGGAAATTTAGCTCTCCAAAGAGACCGAATCTCAAGCTACATTCCCTCTCAGCCTGAATACTTAGAGTGGCTAGTCAAAAAATTCAGATCCCGAGAATTCGATGATTGGATGGAACTCTAAAATGAAATGTGGGTTGTTATATAAAGATCCATTGTTTCTCACACCAGGCATGACACACATGAGATTAAAGATTAATCATTTGTTTCATTATTTATATAATAAATATTCATTAATTGAAATGATCAATATATATCCATGCATTCAGTTTAAATGAGCAGGTAGGCAGTTAAAGTATGTTTCATAGGGTTGAAAAAAACATTAACCTTAGGGAACTGATCCTTCAATGGAATGATTCAACTCTAACCCCTTTTGGTGTGTTGATTCCATTGTTTACATCCATTTACTATGCTCCATATCCTCATCATCACCCATAGATTGAAGATCTTTAGCCCTGATCTGCTTCCAATCTTGTTCTGCTTGGTGCTTAGCCACTTGACAGCTCTCCAGTTCTAGTTTCTCCAGGGCTTCCTCCAGCCGTACCTTCAATATTTCAATGTGCTCTGATTGATTAATAATATATGTGGAACACTCATTCCCTTGTTCTTCTAGGAACTGGATTTACTATTTGGAATCCTGGATCTCCTAGAGGTTTTTGGACTTCTTCTAGCACTAAGAAGTGTCCAACTGATGGCTACTTTCCCTTACTTTCTAAGCAAGGTATTCCCAAATTAGAATGTGTATATTTAATGCATCCACCCCTCTAGAACATAGATTGCACAACCAATGTTGATTTGAAACCATTCGGCTTATCCCCTATGATTCTAGAGACTTTTTGATGATGTTTTTTATTAAAATCTAGGCATAGTGTTGGTTTTTATGATATCCCTCGACTACATCAAAATAAGATTCATCCATATTTAATGGATCAAGAGGCTCATATTTTAGGAAATCATCAAGGAGTTCAGCAGCAGGATCCTTTTATGGCATCATATCCAATGGTTGGGCTCTATGTTGTTAGGTTGGTTCTCATTTCTTAGTTTTATCTCGATGATGCTGTCCTGACCAGCTCCAGGTTCCACCCCATTAGTGGAATCACCTGCAATCATAACTGATTTCTTGTCAAAAACCATGTACTATTCATATTGGATACTTGGTTCCATATGGATCATCATCCCTCTCAAGAAAGGGTCCCTAGGTCCTCCAGCCATCCACACTAGTAGAATTACCATCACTTAGAGAACTATTCAGACACGGGACATGTCAGTCAATTTGATTGAGCAAAAAACAAGTATAGATCCATGAGGCAGAAAACATAAAATTGTAAATAGATAGATTCACATGATCTCACCTATGTATTTTCATAGCTGGGATACCCGGGCATGGATCCCCATATATGTTGGCAGGCTCCAAAGGTTCCAAAGGGACCACCCTTGCCTCCCCATCACTGTTGGACTCTACATCTACTATTTCTCAAAATGCAGGACCTAATTCTTAGTCCTCAACACCCATCACCATGCCTCTATCCCTGTTAGTAGGGGAACATTGCACAGGGTCCCCATACACAAGTAGATGTCTATTGAGGAACCAATATGAAGTGAGAGAGTATACAACACATAGGGATGATTTATATCTTAATTTAAGAGTTGCAGAAAATCCACATAGGGAAGTTTCCTATGAGGTCACTATCTCACCTTTTTTTAGAGAGGCTTCCCTAAAATATATTTCCTCATCATCTTTCTAATGGTTTTCCTCAGTAACCTCTTCCCCCTTGACCCATCCAAGCTGTCGGTCAAGGGTAAGTGTTATGCTAGCTGATTTGCCAACAACATCGGGGGGGGGGGGGGGGGGGGCTTTTGTCCAGTAGCACTTGCACTCAATTTTTCATGGGATTTGCAGTGACATGGGAGTGCACTAGTTCCTACAATTTCATCAGGATTTGTCTCCCTTCATCATGGGATTAATTAAAGTTTCCATTGGAAGAACCGATCCCTTCCAACTCCCTCCCGTACCTGTTAAAGAGATACCATAGGTTGTTCATATTGAGTATCTATATGTAGGTGTCCCAATATTTCAAAGACATTAGATAGAAAAAATCATAAGGAAGAGACACCCGACATAATCACTTTCCAGGATCCTAAGGAGCCATCCTGTGGAACTCCCTCAATGATTCACCTTACTCCTAGGTCATCTGAGTTAGGGCCACCAGGTTTGGTATTGTTGCCTCCCTTTCTTCACCTTTGATATATACTAGTCCATGGTCCTCTACCCTTTCTCCTGTAGAATCTTCACCATGAGGCACATCGGTACCACCCTTAAGACATCCCCATTTTACCGATCGAACCTGGATGTGAGGCATAGGGACCGCTCCTTTATCGGTCTTGATCGTCAGCTGCTTTATCATCTCACTTGGGTATGTAGCTTCCCAGCTCTATGCATATTCAGGGATTAGCATGAATACAACAATGGATAGAGGTATCTCATTCCACATATTTTTGTATTCCTACATGAACGTGATCCACAACTACCTCATCAAAAACAAGTGGTCCTCATAACACATTCCCAAGTACACCATAGTGGTCATCCTCTGTAGACATTTAAGATACAATGGAAATCAGTGTGAGGGTGTATGGTTCACATATTGGTTCACAGTCCACCAAGGTCACCAACACTCCATCAAAAAAGGACAACATATATGATAGACTTTTTATGGTATATGTACTATCATCGGTCTGTTATCCCATTGGTTGAGAGGATGGGTGAAAAATGAACCGGTTTTCTTGCCCAATCTAACTATGCATAGGCACCAGACCAAGCTTGAGAGAAAAACTCCATGTGATGTTCAACATTTCTGGTCGAGAGCATATCCCCAGTGGAGAGATGGGATTTAGGTATTCATAACATCCCATGTGCAATGTGAACTAGCTGTATAAATAGTTTAATGGCCTACACACATGCAATGTCCTTTTACCCTTAATGATGTTCAGATGTATTTTTTACAAATCCACCCGTAGAGGGATACATAGATTTATGCACTTACTAGTGACCAGCATCATCTCCATGATGAATGTGCTTGACCTCACTCTGATGTGCACATCTCTCACTAGAAGTATCCATCCATAGATGAGCACCAAAATGAATATGGCTAGCCTGACTATTGGTTGCTTCTCATCCTTGATACTGTATCCCAATAGTTTTCAGTTTCTATTCTAAAATATCCACCAATAAGATCCATCCCTTTCTCGATGGCCTCCCCTTGGATAGGTGAAGGGCCTCATTAGTAATTTCATGGGATATTCCTCTCCCTTGACATGCTTATTTGTTGGAAATTTTAGCAAATAACCAAACCATTGCATGAAGTGGAAATCCCTAGTGGTATTTTTTTCACTGTTTGATCCAAACACCAGGTTTAGAAATTTCCTCTCAGAGGAAGAATTTGTTCTACATCCTCCCAAGCATTATTACTAGGGAGGAACTCGTCATTCATGCTTCCTACAACCAAGATTCCTGATATCTAGTGAAAGGTCCCATAGATTGATGCAAACTTCCTCCTTATGTAGATTAAATGTGTTTTTATCTGGTGAATATTGGTATAATATCTCAGTTATGATTTACTTTGGTTGAGATATATGGAATTGTGAAGCCCATACTACTTCATTCAGGACTACTCACCTCAACACTATCTTGAACTACACCCAAGATTCACACACCCAGTTAGCCTTGGCCCACTACTTTATGATGTTTCCACCCTTGCGCAGATCCCAACTCTCTATCCACCCCTTCTATGGGTTCCCAAGACATAAATTGATATTTTTTTGTATTGCAGAAAAAAATGATTTTTTCTCCAATGACATTCTATCGATGCTATTGAGATGATTGTGAAGATAGTTTGCTGTGATAGGGTTATAGTCCATCCTGATATAGTTATCAGAAGCCCTGTACCACTGATGTTGTCATAGTGTAATTGTGAACTAGTAGGATAGATAATATCTACTTTTTTCTAGGATGAAGACATAATATCACAAGTTTAATCCATACATCAACACCCTTTTCCACAATGGGTAGTCTTTCTAAGAATTCGACAGTTGCTTCACCAATTAATCATGGTCAGAATGACTCTAAACAAACCCCCTTATTAAGATGTTGTTCACAATTTCTTCCCTTTGGGCGGCATAAATAAGAAGTTCTTGACCAGCATAAAGAGAATCCATTGTCTTGGGATGTAATTTTTTTTTATCTTCTTCAGAGAGGTTGGTTGCAAAGCATAATAACAAAAAAATAGTTCATGAAGTAGCCCTATAATTTTCATTCATCACAAAGAATCAATAATTCGCAATGCCCGGTTCTCTAGAAAGCATTCACTGGGAAAAGGTCTGCTAGACCCGATTCGCAAAGATGCATTTGTGGGGAAGATATCTTGAAATAATGAGATATTTAGAGTCATATTTTGTGGAGATCTAGTATATAAAATGGTATGGTTGTAAAATATTTACAGGCGATGGCTGCCCGAGCTTCGTGACGCTCTTCCCCCACTGGAGCATTGCGGTGACCTTCCCCTGACCGAGCTTCACAGTGTATCAACGTCGTACATGGCTCACAATATATCTTTGTGACCATGTAGTTTTCAGAAACTTACCCTATGAATCTGACATTCCTTTTCCCATTATCTCTCATTCTTAGGGGGGGCATCTGTTGGTGCTGAAAATCATGTTGGAGAGGTCATGGACAATGTTGGGATGGTTAGAAGCTAATTAAAACTAAAATGACATAAAAATTTATCAAAGGTGACTGTTTCATGAAGATAAATGATGGACATCCCTCACCACCACTACTGCGAACATCTATGAAGGTGACTCCACATGTCTGACAAGCATCATGACTATGATCATCATTCCGTGAGTCCGAAAAATCCCTACCACTTCGTAACATCATTTGTACATCATGGTGAGACCCTAGAGCACCTTGAAATACCATTTTCAATAAATATCCATCTCACACACCCTCATAACCATTTTACCCCATCCTTTGGCCTTATGAGATCTAGTTTTGAAAATCTCTTGAGCATCACAAACCCGAGATTAAAATGGATCACCCAAGGTACTTGAGCATCACGATATGTGATTTCTTTTGTTCATTATGGCCCCTACATATAGTATAGATTCCCTTCATGATGTCCTCCACCATTCATGAAGGTGGGATCACCTTCATATTTTTCAAGGCTCCACAAATCATTAAGTATTTATAAAGAAATCTCTTAATAATGAGCCCTATGCTAAGGCATGGCCATGCTTCGTGAGAGTCTTTCCTTCGTGAGTCACCTTTCCTTCATGAGATAACTTTCCGTCGTGAGTCACCTTTCCTCCATGAGGCAAATTTACTTCATGAGGAAACATTCCTTTGTGAGGTACCTTTTTCTTTGTGAGGCACCTTTCCTTCATGAGGCACCTTTCCTTCATGATGCACCTTTCCTTCACAAGGCACATTTCCTTTGAGAGTCGCATTTCCTTCACTAGAAACCATTCCTTTGCGAGTCAACTTTCCTTTACGAGACACATTTAATTTATGAATAACCCTTTCTTCATGAAGCTCCTCTTAGAGAGCCCCCTAGATTCACAAACTTATTCACATTGCAACCCTTTAGGCTTGTGCGAAGTGATTTTATGGTCCAATATATGGTGATTCATGTCGTGTTTCCCTACATAATGATTCTTCACATAGGTATACTAATATTTTTACTTATTGACATAGATACGTCAACATGGACCCCACAATTGACCACTCCCCCTCCTCATTGTATCCTAGAATTGCTGGTGCCTTCCCTTCCCTATGTGTGGGTTGGTACCCATCATGTATGTCTTAGGGGTGAGTAGAAAGTCATCATCGTCTGAGCTATAAGACATTAAATTTCCTTGCATCAATTTCCTCAATACATGATGGTAAACTGTGGTTTCTACATGCATTGAAATTTTGAGAAGAAAATAAAGAGGATGAGTACTAGAGACCTCTCACACTATATATCCCTTTAGGTTATGCCCCCATGTGCGCTTTAGGAAGTCTCCACATATGCCCCAATGCACACCATGAGAGGGTCCCATATGTACGACTAACATGGAATGATATCTTCCTCTCATAGAATGTGATCCTCAACAAACAATAGGACATCCTCCTCGGTCATCCATCTTGGAGTAAGCCTCATTCCTAATCTATATCTTCTCATGGTGTCTTAGAGTATAAGCACCACATCCCCTCTTGTGGACATATCTTTCATGACACGATCATAAAGTCAGCTACAAACTGATGTTTCTCACACCTAGCGTGATTCATGTGGGATTAATGATTAATAGTGGCCACGATTCCCTGGGCTTCCTTAATATGTAATCCCCATGCCCCTCTTTTCTAAACTACATGGATTTGGATCTGTTTCTTATTAATTGGACATGTAGGCAGCCTCTACATGGTTAAATCCCAATCAAAGGTAAACATTGGTTCCAATTTCTAGGAGTGAATCTCTATTATACTCCCTTAATGGTCCTCACATCATCCCTCATGGGATGCCTCAGTGTGTAATTCCCAATTCCCCCACATAACTACATGGAATTTGGTTCCTATTCAACTAGGATACATGAAAACCTCCATGAAGTTCAAGCCCAACACTTTCATCTTCATTTCGGTTCAACCTCATACACCCTATTCACATCATTCAACCCCCCTTCACCCACCCTAATTCTTACCTCATCCACCACTTCTTGGTGGGATCATGCCATTCATTTTGAAATATAACCATGTATAAGCCCCATTACTCACATTGACGCTCCATACAACTCTCGGGAGGCCGACCCTACATAAGCCACATTACAACCATTAATACTCCTTGCAGCACCAAGAAATGTGATCATGAATAAGTCTAAAAAAATCCATATTAATCCAACCAAGAGTGCCCTCTTGTGATGGGATTCTAGCAATGTGTAAACACCTAATCTTCCCCTCAAACTATGTGGGTTTTGATCCATGTCTTCTAAAAAGGGTATAAAAGAAGCATCCCAGAGGTTCAATCCCAACCAATGGTAAACCTTGGTGTGCCTCTCATTGGGGCCCACCCTCCATGATTCATCCTCAATGATTTCTAAATCATCCTTTCACACTATGAAACCCTCCCTTTATGGGACACACCATCCCAGGTCCATCCTCATTGGGTGTTTTGATCCACCCATTCTGTAAAACTTTTAAGTGTTCCCACATAGGGATGTACCTATATGATCCACTTTAATAAGTGTTTCAATCAATAAAATCTATCTCCACTAGATGTTAAACTTGCTCCATTCCCTGTGTTAAACATGGTAAGCCGATGAAAACCTCAGAGGCATGAATCTAGCATACGATTCCCCACGATCGACATGGGAAACCTCAAGTTTCTATTCCCTTAAGAATCCCTATGATGAGGAATAATATAGGTGTTCTATCACCCAGACATGACCACAATGACCCACATGACTACTATACGGACTGATGGTTGCTGCCTTGACTTGACCATTTGGAATGTACGGGGAGATGCAACGTAATTAATCAGCACCCACAAAGATATGATGCTGAGAACGAGTTTCATGAACAACGTCTTAATCTATAAGGGAGACCTGGAAAAGGTGAAAAATTCCAAGGAGGAATCCATGGATGGAGAGATCAACATCACATCATCCCATTTTAATCGAGAAGAAAAAATTTATAAAGAAGTGATGGATGTCACATGCCATTGGAAAACATGAATGCGGGGTACAATGCACTATTAGAGAGTGACGACATGATGAACTCGAAGGCGCGCCTTGTTAGAAAGAGTCTAAAAATAATTTTTACTATGATTTATGATTTTTTATATACCATATAAATTTTGAAAAGTTATTCTTAATATTAACACTCTAATACAAATGTAATATTTATAATTAAATTTCCAAATATTTTTAATCAACCAACCATAAACATTTTATATTTAATTTATAAAATACCGTTGTATATTTTATAAATGTTCCAAAATATATTCTCAACCATTTTTACACAATTAATTTAACTAAATTCATAATTTAAGCTTCTTAATAAATAAAAAATTTATTTATTTATCAAGAAAATGAGAAAAAGGTATGAATCCTTTCATATTTAATTTAGAAATGAAAGACCCAAATATACAAAGTCTAGTAATTATAATTTATAAAAACATTAAAAATTATAATATAAATTAATTAAATAATAAATTAAATTAATTGTAATTTTTTATAACAAATTTACATTGAATTATCACAAAAAATAGATTTAGAAACCCCAAACCCAGTTTCCTAGATCCATTTTACTTTATTAAATTGGTACAAGATAAATGGAATCTCACCACATAGGATCGACCACTTTAGGAGTCTTAATATATATATATATATATAGATATGATTCACATATTACATTGGAGAAATAAAAAAAACATAGAATAAAAAACATTATAATACCCTTAAAATCATTCATACTATTTTCTTAAAATCACAGGAAAAGGAAAACATAATGGGTGATATCATATTTTTAGTAAGGGTTACATATATCAGAAGCTATAATGAATAAATAAGGAATAAACAACATGATAGGGTGGAAAATCAAAATATATTCCATTTAATCAGTACATGAGTTCAATTAACATTGATGGTTAATATAAACATAGAAAACACATGTATATTGAAAAATAAATTCTTAAAAAAGTAAATTCATAATTCTAGATATTTATGATTAGGGATCCTCAACCAAGATGTCAGGAATCTTATAGTCATGGTCTCTAAACCAAGAAATAATTATTAATAAATGGATATGTATAAACCAAATACCTCTATAGTATAATATTACACTTTTTTTGTCTCAAGAGTCATTTCAATGCATCAAGGGGTTATCTATAACTGGGCCTAACCTACTACTTGAACATCCTATTCAATCCATATATTTTAAATGATCAATACAATTCCTTTTTAATATGCCTTACAAATCAACAACTATTCATATTGAATCAAGAATATGAACCATAAAAACATCGTTATCATAAACCATTCAGAGAAAGAATATAGATGGTATCGTTAGAACATATCCCCTGTAATATCATTGGGTTTTTTCATATTTTTAAAACACCATTAAAATATCACTAGCTCATTTATTGAGGAAAATGCACTTTTCACATTGAAACAACTTATTTAAAAAATAAAAATTTCATAAATATTAATAAAAAATTTTCTCTAAAAATAAAATTGTATACAATTAAATTAATCTTAAAAAATATGAGTGGTCATGATGGAGGGAAATTCTATTTACTCTAGTTAAAAAAAGTTTCCTTTCTTATTTTTAGTAAAAAGTAAATAGTACATCTTCTAAAACAATAAGAAGAATATTACTTTTAATTTTTTTAAAAATATAATCATTGAAAAAAATAAATTTAAACAATCATAGGGTAATATTATAAATATTTTTGAAAATATTTTTAAAATACATGGATATGAAAAAAAATATATTAGACCAATGAGAGTAATGAATTTGATTTATTTTAAAAATATTATTTCAGTCCCATGAGCACTTAAAGAGAGAAAAAAGGCCGAAAAAAGTGATATTTAGAAATAACTAAGGGATGAGAAAATAAATTATTTTATTGAGAGATATATCACAAAATTTCATCATAAAAAACTTAATCCTAAAAAATCTGGGTAAAGAGTGAGATGGTAACATAAACCCCTTACCTCAAGTTTGACTTACCTTTTTTTTGATTTTAACCTCATGTATATTAAATTTAGATTTATTATAATTATTAATAAGAACCATATAAATAATTATAATATAATATATGATCTCTTTATAAAATTTCAATACTCATTTATTAATAATTCTTTAAAATCATCATTATGGTGTGTTAACTATTTTGTTTTTCAGGAGAGTTTTAGTTCGGAAATTCCATTCCTTGTACTTTGATCATAGTTCCATAATATAAAAAGTTTTAATCATGATATAAATATAATATATATTCATTATATATATTTATATATTTATATTCATTCATAAAATGTATATATAGAAATATTAGATACACCATTCATGAAGATGGAAGGCTGTACATATGCATGAACGTTGTTTTCACTTTTTAACAGATGAAATGAAAAAAGTTAAATAATAAATAAAATTTTATATGTAATTGATATATCATACATATATAATACATACATATATACATATATATATATATATATATCTTATATACTCATAAAATTTATCATTATTGTCATCTATGCAAAGAGGAAGTGAAAAATGAGTCAAATCTCTTCGTGGAGGTGGTTGTCCACACATACGCATGAGAGACATTATCATTTTCAAACAGATTGAAAGGTAATAAGGTAGATATTATATTATAATTATAAAAAAATTATTATTGCATAAATATCATATATAAAAATTAATTACATAATAATAACCTTCTATGAAAAATCGTTGTGGAAAATGAATTGTATTGCAAAATGGAGGTGGTAGTCCACACGTACACATGATTGATACTTTCAATTTCCAGTTGATAGAAAAGTGGGAAAATAATGGTGTTTAAATAATCATAATAAAATTAATTTCTACTGAGTATATGAAAGTTATTATTTTATTCCCAATACCATAAATTTAAAGGATATAAAAGAAGAAATAAATTAAAATAGTCGGTAGAGATGATGACCCCTTCTTAGGTAGAATTCATATAGGTTCCTTCTTTTGGATCCTTGTAATAGTAATTTATTTAGACAAGAACCTATAATTAATGTATATAAAATTCTATAAGTTAATTTTCTGGTTTTTAGGATATTTTTGTTAAAGTGGTGTAAAAAAGCGTGAATGAGTGTCTTTTTATAAGTGAGTGGAAGAGATCTTTTAGAAATTCATGAAATATTATAATATAATATATGTGAAATTCATGTAAAATGGTTAAAAAATGGAATTTATTAGAATATAAGATGATATTTTTTAATATGATTATAAAATAAAATATATATAGGTTTATATAACATTTTAAACTTTATTATTTTGACTAACCGCTTGGTTAACCAATTTTAACCTTAAATGTGGTAATGAGTTTTTCAATATTAAAGGGCTATGATCTTACATATAAGATGAAAATTAGATCATAAATGGACAAGGTATAAAATTTTAGACCATATATTATCCCTATTGTCTTAATTCAATACTTTTATGATTTTTAAATAATTTAATAAAATATTGTTTTTCCTAAAATATTATTATCTTAATTTTCAATACTATTCACTTAATTTGAATATATATTCATGAATGTAGGGATGAAATTTGAAAATAATACTTTAAAACATCATTAATTTTATATATTTATCTATAAAACACATTTAATACAATAACAAATCCAAATTGTACTATTTTTAAAATTTTTAAATTTGTTTATTAAATTTTTATATTACTTGACCAAAAATATTATCGTCATTGTGTAAGCATTTAATATAATTATACCATTACAAAAAACTAAAAATAAATTACCATAATAAAAATAAATAAATTATTTTCAAAATAAAATTTTACATTCATTCACAACATATTATTATTCTTATGTAAACATTTAAAAGAAATTAAAAGTAAGTGAGTGATTTTTTGGAATTTTTGAAACATAATATAGTATAAATGTCATTGTCACGGTACAATGAAACCAATATGATATATATTATAATTTTTTATGGAAATGATTGAATTAATATCATAAAATTAAATTAATATATATTTTGAGTTGATTTTGAGATATTATCTCATGGTTTTAACCCCGCTTTACCCAATTTACCCTTACTGAGGTGACAAATATTTACCACGAGTACTATTCATAAAACCCAAAATAAAAGGGAGATATTTACCAAATATTAAACCCTAATTAAAAATACGTTATCTAATCTCAAGATTCAATCTCTATAAGATTAAAAAAAAATTGTCATACAAATACATAAAATGCAGTTTAAAATGTTTTTTTTAATAAAAACACATTTAAGCATCGAAATCATTGATATTATTGATTAAAATGGAATTAATTACATTATTATAAATAAAACTATTCATATGTCACTTTAATACAAAATTAAAAATATAATGGCACTTTATATTAAGTAATTTAATGAAAATAGGTAACATTATTTGAAAATTCTATATTTTTTACTATTCATTGAAATATCAATAATTTAAATAAAATCCAAAAAATTCACCATAAATTAATTTTAATTTTATAATTTAAAAAATGATATCACATTTATAATATTTTATTTCTCTAATTTTAAGAAATTAATTATAATATATGTTCACATAATTCAATAAAAACCACTTTTGAAGAAAATATATTATTGTATAACAAAATAGTTTTTTTAATACTGCATACATATTTTCTAAGACATAATAAATAAATTTGTATTGAATATAATATTTATGCATATTTCTCATAATTTGGATAAACCTATTCATACCGACAATTATAATGACTATATGAAAAAAATCACATAATAATATGTCAGTAGTATGTTGCAGTTTGTTTAAACATAATATTTCATATAAGGAAATATATAAAAGAAATTAAATTTATTTAAAGAGACATATTTCATAAAATATAAGGGTATGAAATAATACCTCCATATAATAATTTAACCCTTAAAATTACATCACTCTGATTAAAAAAACTAATGATACTTCTACCTCATCACTCCCTTAGTTTCCCACATATCTTCCATAGATTTATGATTTTTACAGAAAAGATTAAACTATTGAGTGGTATTTCTTCATATAATATTCTCAATATGATCCAAAATCTGCACTAATTATTCCTCATAAGATATATATTCTACAATGGTTTGACATATAAATTATGTATATGTTAAGGGTTTGAGATGTACTTCTTCTAGAGAGATACATTGAACACATCATAAACTTGAGACACATTTTGTGGAAGCATCGAGAAATAAGATAATGTACTAATATGATAAATAATTTCAAAGGAAGCAATATATATAAGTCTTAAAATTCACTTATTTATAGATCTTATATCCTTATTACAAGTATATATTCATTGGAATACCTTGTCACTGACTTCAAACTCTAAATCTCATCGATGACTGCCAGCATAATTTTTTTTCCACTCCGAGATTCCATTATGAGATATTGAATGGATATAACCTAATCCACCATTTACTAACCTAGATTAGGTCCCAATATATTTCTTTCTATAACTTCATCCCATAACATTTTGTTATTCACTTCCTACCATCGAGGTCATTATAAGGATCCATCTGAATGATCAATTGAAATCTATCACACTAAAAGAAGGTGTTGATCTTAACAACAATTGAAATACAAATAGAATCCTTTAAATATGTCTTATAGAGTTTTAATGGTCTTATTAAGCTAAAAATATTTTCAAGGCAGATAGGTAGTACTGAAAGTGAACTCTATATCCAGATCCCATAGATGACTTATCCAGAACTTCAAGTTAAACCTTAGATCCCTAACAGATATGATCTTGAGTGGTACTCTATTAAATATTAAAAATTCTTTAATATACAACCAAGAATTATTTTCCAAATAGAAATATTTTCTAATAGAAATAAAATTCTACAATTTTTTAAGTAAATTTAATACAACCCAAATAGAATTATGTCCTTTAGACATTTTGGGGAGTCAAATTATGAAATAATTGGTAACATTTTACCATTTCCATTCTAGTATGGGTAATGGTTATAAAATCCCTTTCGTTTGTTGTTTCTCAACCCTAAAATCCTAGAATAATTGGCATTAGGATACATAGTCTGCAATATCTCTTTTTATGTTTTCCCACCAGAAATAATCTTTTATATATCTATAAATTATTATACTTCCATGAAAAATAGAGAATAATGAACTACGAGATTCATCTAATAACTTATTTTCCTTCATTAGTACTGAAAAAACACATAATCAGTTTCTAAACCTTATCATTCCAACATGATCTTCGTTGAATGTGTGAACATTCCTCATATTCTTTTGTAATTCCAAATATTCTTTCTACACATTATTAATGTTCACATGGATGAATGGATGAACATTTATATAATAAAGATATTATTCTTTACCTTTACTCAATATTTCAATATACAACTTTTGAAAATCTATAAACATTGGACCTCTTCAATCCCAATCATGGATAAACTATTATGATATTCCCAACAAGGATTATCATCCAGCATTTTCTCATTCCTAGGTTGGTGATGTATTGACAAATCATAATATTTCAAGAAATCCAAAAATATTATCTCTATCAAATTTGACTCTATATGAAAATATATACTTTAATATCCTTTCCCCATATAGATAATGCATCCATATCTATAATTTACAAATTACCACTGCCAACTCCAAATCACAAATCAGAAAATTTAACTTATGAATTTTTAATTGGGGAGTGGAATAAGCTATCACCATATCATTTTACACAAAGATAAATCCTATTCCTTTCTTTGATGCATACTATATATCACAAACCCTTCTCTACTTCATGGATGTATAAGAATATGCTCATTGAAAAACCATCTATTTAGTTTTTTTGAAATTATTCTCACATTCATCCGTCGATAAGAACTTAAACCCCTTTCAATCCATCTTAGTGGTGGGATTAGATAGTTGTGATAAACTCTTAATAAGTGTTGATTGTATCCCTAAAACTGAAGACAAATATGAATATCAGTTACTATCGTTGGTCTTGGACATTACTTATGAACTATTATTTTTTAAGGTTCCAATGATATACCATCACTTAAAATTTTAAACCCCAACGATGAGGCTTTTTACATCCAAAATTCACACATAGTAAATTTAGAATATAACTTCTCCATCCTCAAGGTTTTTAGTACAATCCTCAAGTGTTATTCATGATCTTCCTTTCTCTTATAATATATAATAATATCACATATAAATTCTATCATAATCTTTTCAATGTAATTTCTAGAGAAACTATTCATTAAATCCATGAAGACAGTAAGAGAATTTGTAAGTAAAAATGGAATTATGATAAATTCATAATGACCATACCTCTTTCAGAAGGATATATTGTGTATATCCTCCTTATTGACCCTTATATGATGATATCTAGATCAAAGATTAATTTAGGAAAAATATTTGGATCCTTATAATTGATCAAATATATCATTGATGTTGGGTAGACGATAATTACTCTTGATAGTGATATTGTTAAGTTCACATTAATCAAAGAAAAAACACATTAACCCATATCTATTCTGAAAAAAAGAACACAGAAACCCCATGGTGAGGTACTATAATGACTAAATTCCTTGTCAATATTCTCGTGGAGTCTCTTCTTAAAATCATGCAACTCAATTGGTACCATTCTTCATGGAGTCTTTAAAATAGGTGTATCACTAGGAATGAGGCCTATTAAAAACTAAAATTCATGATTAAGGGGAGGAATAGAAAAATATTTTATAAATAAATCAATGAAAACCCATAAAATAGAAATATTCTTTATGTTGAGTATCTTCCCAACCATATGTGACAAATATTTCTCATGAATATATAGAAAAACCCATATGATGGAAGTAATTTCCATTAGGAGTTTAGGTTCATCAACAAACTGATAGAAGATTATTTGTTAATTTAGAATATCAAATTTTACATACATCCCTAATAGTTGATATGGAATCTATACTAAGAGATCAAATCCATGCGTAAAATGACATGAAATTAAAATAGAGGAAGAGTAAATTTTTTTTCAAGCATAACATTCCCAAAAACATCTATCAGTGATGAGCTATAAACTTGTCATGTAGTCATTTTATCATTTGATGTTTTTAGTGAAAAATCAACATCTAATAATTGTGGTGGTGATATGATACCATTATAAAATTATTAAGATATAAAAGAGTGGGTAAAACCTGAATCAAACTAAAAATCTTCACTTATAGAGTGGATAATAAATTTACTTTCACCACATCATCATAGATTCCCACTTTTTCTGAATCAATTTCATAAACGTGGGATTATCCACTTGGATTATTGTGTGGTAAGTTCCCCTGATAACAGGGATAATGGTTTGAATAATTTACCATCTCATTATAGATAAATTGATATATAATAGTGGTATCATTCTTTAACTATCATTCAAGATCCTTGTGAACCCTTTCTACACACCTAAAACAAACTCCAGTTCCCATTAAGTACGTAATTGGGTGTTTCTTTCCATAATTATCACATGTTTGAAATCAAATCCTCTATTTTTTTTTTCTTTTACACTATTTTTTTGGTTCTCAATCGACCAATTTTTTTCATTGCATTACTTGTAGATATAACACCTAGGAAATTATTTCTCTATCTTTATGGAACATGAAATGCTATCATCATAAAATTAGAAGGTTTAAGAAACCTGTTACCTTAAGGGACTCAATTTAATCCCATCAATGAAATATTCAATGTTGATTTTAGTATTACATATGTATTATATAGAATTCCTAGATAATCTTTTAAAGTTATCATGATACCCAACCACACATTATTCTTCTATTTTAAAGTGTTGAAATTTCATTCTATTTATACTAACATTTATCAAGGGAAGTATTTATCTAACAATATAAATTTAAAATTTATACACTTCATGATTTTTATTACATTAACCTATTTTGTGTTCTCAATAAATTACCACCATTTATTGAAATATCATTTCAAAACAAACACTTTCAGATTATCCTTTTCACATTAATTACATTATAAATGCATGAATATCCATTTGAGTTACTTAATATATTTTTCAGCTACAAATTTATAAATATTCACATTAAACTATCGATGATTATATAACCCGAAGGGATATAATATTAGTGAATCACGTTGTGGAACAATAGGTTTCTCTATACATGCAATATTATTCATTATAAAATGATTCAACTACCCTAATATAGCCATGATATGCGCTGTTTCAATACTAGCTATATTGGAATTCTCAGAATGATAATATATACATTTTATATGGGTGTTGATTATAATTATTAAATTAGCTTCAATCACAAAATAATGGAGCACACTAATTTAACTCATAACAATTATGAATATTCAACCATAAAATAAAAATACTTAGAATGGTAAAAGTTCTTAACTCCTATAAGGGACTATCATAATTCTCATGTTAGATATGTTCATTTAAAATATAGTTCCCAAGGTTTTTACTAAATTTTATTTGATACCAACTATATAAAACCCAACTCCAGTTACCTGATGATGGTGTTTACTTTATTACATTGGAACACTATATAAGGAATCTAAACATGCAAGACCAATCAGTTTAATAGTCTAGGGAAACTAGATTTATATATAATTACCATATAACATTAAAAATGTAAAAAAATATAATAGGAACAATTATTTTATTCTTGATATAAATAATAATATACTTATTTGAATCCTAGGGAAATGAAAAAAATGAAGGGTGTGCTCAGATGCTCAGTAAAGGTTATGTACATCAGAAGCTGTCACGAGTAAATAAGTCATAATCAACATTAAGTGGTGTAAATTAAAAAAATCTTACAACCAATAAACAAGTTTATTGAATGAGAATCCATGTAAAATATCTACATAATAAACACATGCATAATTAAAACTAAATTCTTAACAAAGGAAATGCATAATTAGGGACATTTATGAGCAAGGCATCTCTACAAGGTATCATGAGTCTTACAATTATGGAATGTCAACTAAGATATAATTCATAATAAAAGTGTATGTGTAAAACAATATCCATATGATATGGAATGAATGCTATTTTTTCTCATGAGACATGTGGATGCATCAAGGGGATATCTATAACTAATCCCCACTTTTCACTTGAATGCACTATGCATTCCTTATATTTTGAATGATCAATACAATTCATTCTCAAAACACCTCATAAATAAATTTTTTTACATATTTAATCAATAATACAAAACATCAATAATTATTCATCATAAACCACATGGAGAAAAAATAATGATCGTATCATTGGATTATCCTCAGTAATATTAATGGGTGTTGTAATAGTTGAAAAATTACTTTAAAAGGAGATTGGAACATTTATTGAGAGAAATAATCTTTTAACATTGAAATAAAATATATAAAATTTTAACATTTCCAAAAAATAAGAAAACATTTCTTTGAATATACCCTTGCAATCATTTAATGTAATATTCAAAACATTGATCAGTCATAACAATAAGAAGCTCTATTCATGTTGTGTATATTAAAATAAATATTCCTTTTAATTTTTAGAAACAAATTATAAGTACATTATTTAGAAAATGAAAATAATACTATTTTAAAAAAAATTTAAAAATTAATTCATGGGTAAAAATAAATATAAAAAAACATTGGAGAATATTAAAAGCATGAATTTTTTTTTAGAAAATATGGATATGTAAGAAAAATTATTTTCAACAGAAGAGAGAAATAAAGTCATTTTTCCTGAAAAATATTCTTTCTATATCATGATTAAATAAATAGACTAAAATAAAATTAAATAATGTAATATATAGAAATAACCAGTGGAGATTAAAATTTATTTGTTTTTTTAGTGATATATAATAAAATTTCATCATCAAAAACTTAATCATAAACAATCCATATAAATAATGAGGCTGTAACATAAATCCCTTACCTCAAGTTTGACATGCCAAGTACATTATTTTAAAATCATGTATAATAAATGTATATTTATTATTATTATTAACCATAAGCATATAAATACTTATAATATCATATATTATCCTATTATAACATACCAATAATTATTTATTAATAATTATTTAAAATCATCGTTTCTGGGTGTTAATTGTTTCATTTTTCATGAGAGTTTTAAAATATAATTTTTTATTCTGATACTTTTATCATATTTACATCATATATAGGATGCTAATAATGATTTAAATATTTTATATATACATTATATATATATATTTATAATCATCCATAAAATTTAGAGATACACAAATAAATTACACTATTTATGGAGACTGTATGGCGTACGTACACATGAAAACTATTTTAACTTTTTGACAGATAGATTTAAAAAAGGTAAATAATAATTCATCATTATAAGATAATTTATGATATATATATCTTATATATCCATTAAATCTGTCTCTTTTACCATTCATGTAATGAAGAAATGTAAATATGAATGTCATCGCTTCGTGGAGGTGGTAGTTCACATGTACCCACAAGAGATACTATTTTTTTCCAATAGATTTTAAGGTAAGAAGTTAGATATGATATTATAATTATAAAAGAATTATTATGTAATAAATATCATATATAATAAATAATCCCAACATAAAAACCATCCAAGACATATGGTGATGAATGAGCAGTTGTATTGCTACGTGGAGGTGATAGTCCATAGGTATGCATAAGCGATACTTTCCCTTTACATTTGATGAAAAATGGAGAATAATTGTGGTTACATAATCATAATTATATTTTAGTTTATTAAATAAATTTAATTTTTTAATTTATGATGT
Organism: Viscum album; assembly: GCA_963277665.1. NCBI lineage: Eukaryota > Viridiplantae > Streptophyta > Magnoliopsida > Santalales > Viscaceae > Viscum > Viscum album. Next base: position 955,165,300 of record OY728145.1, read on the forward strand.
ATACCATAGTATTAAATAAGATAGAAGAAAAAATAATTTCAAAGGGTTTGTAGAGATGATCAACTATTCTTCACTAGACTTCTTTAGATCCCTTATTTAGGACTATATGAATGGAATTTTATGAATATTGGAACATATAATTAATATATAATGTTTTTAATAAGATACTTTGGCTGGGGTTGGTTAAATTTTTTTTCTCAAAGTGGTGGAAAGAAGAGAGTGAAGTGGTTCGTTTTTATAAGTGAGGGGAGGGTCACTTTAAAAAATTTATGAAATATTATACTATAAAATGTGTCTAACACATGTAAAATGGTTGAAAAATAAAATTTATTTTAGGATAAAAAGTTTATGGTGTTAATATAATCATATAATCAAATTTATATAGGTTTAAATATCATTTTAAACCTTATTATTTGGATTAACCCCTTGGTTAACCAATTTATCCCTAACCATGGTCATGAATTTTTAAATATTAAAGGGTTATAATTGTAATTATAAGATAAAAATTATTTCATAAATGAAAAAGTGGATAAAGTTTTGTCTGTATATTATCCCCTTATAATAATTCAATAGTTTTTTGAATTTTTTAATAATTTAACAAAATATAAATTTTCATATAATACCATTATTCTCATTCTTAACAAGATTATTTTAATTTGACATTAAAGTCATAGAGATAGTGATGGTATTTGATTATAAGAATTTCAAACATCCCTAATGTGTTATTTTTATTTATAAAATTAATTTTATATAATAATTAATCCAAATTGTATTACTTTTAATAATTTTAAAATCATATATTTTATTTTCCTATTACATTAACAAATAATACGTCGATGTTGCGTATGAATTAAATGTAATTATAACATAAAAAAAATTAAAATAAAATACCATTATAACATAAATTAATTATGTTAAAATCAAAAATTTAGATTCATTTATATAATATTATTATCCCTATGTTATGAAGTAAAAGAAATTAAAAGGAAGAGAGTGATGTTTTGGAATCTTCATTACTTAATATAATATAAATGAAATTATCAAGGAAAAATGGAACTGAGATTGAATATAATATAATTTGTGATGGATTTGGTATAATTAATAAAATATAATGAAAAAAATACATGTTTTGGGTTGATTTTGAGACCTTATCTCATGCTTTTAAACAAATTTGACCCATTTCCCTTACCGAGGTGATAAATATTTACCATGATTACTATTTTCAATGAACAAAATTAACGGGACATATTTCTAATATACGAATCTAATTATTTAAAATATGGTAAATTTTTTTAAATATTTAATCTCTATAAGTGATTAAAACCAAATTTATTAAAAACTTATAAAATGCAATAAAAACTTATTTTTAGTAAAATGAATTTTTAGGCATCAAAATCATGGATATATATGATTAAAATAGAATTAATTATATTATTATAAATAAAAATAATCATATATCACTTTAATATTAAAATAAAAGTACAACAGGACATTTAAATTACTTAATTTAATGAATATAAATGACAGTATTTGAAAATTGGTGTTTTTTTACTTTTCATTGAAACATTAATCATTTAAAAAAACACAAAATATTCACCTTAATTTAATATTTATTTTTTAATTTCAAAAAATATATCCCTTTTTATAATATTAAAAATAAAAAATTTTAAGAAATTAATTATATTATTTTCCCACCAAATGTAATAGAAACCACTTTGGATGAAAACATATTATTGAAGCATAAAATTGCTTTTCTGAAAATAGAGTACTTATTTCCAAATAAGTAATCATTACCTTTATAATAAAATAAATATTTAAATGTATATTTTATAATGTGGTTAATCCCATTCATACTCACCAATATAAAGGCTATTCGATAACTATCACCAAATTATATTTCAATAGTATGTTGGGGTTAATTTAAACTTAGTATTGTATATAAAGAAAGCTATCCAAGAAATTAAATTTATTTAAAGAGACATATATAATAAAATATTTGGGTGTTAAAATAGTTTCATGGAAGTGTATGAAACTTCATATTATATTGAAATATATCATAATGTGTAGTTGTGAAAACCAGTTATGATTTCATTAAACATGTTCTTTATTTATCACCTTAAGAAACACATTGATTTGATGAGGAAATTGACTTTAATACCATCGATGGGTTTTAGGGGTGCATCGTATGAACTAGGTAGTTTGAGTGTATCCTTATTTTTATTATCTATCATTTACAAAATCAACATGTTTAATTTAAATAAAAAACCTAATATTCAAACCTAAAGTGATGAATCCAAATTTTATTATTCGTCACACATTCGATGAAGATCATGAATGCATAAAATGAAAGATTCATACCATAGAGGGATTACATCAACCAAATAATCCTAGAACATTACTTGAGGATACCAGAATAATAAAGGGGTGCTAGTATTATCACTTTATGATAAAATACATTTTTGGAGGAATATAGAGTCAAGAAACTTGCATAAAATAAATGGTTCCCGAAAGGAGGGGTCTTATCCATTTATATATCCATCATTGATGCATTTTATTTAATGGAATGATTCATCCACATTCAATTTATCAAAATACACTTATTAGTATTGGAATTATACATTTAATTCATTAAATGAATGTAATAAATTTATTCCATTCATAATAGATGCCATTTAATAAATTCATAATGGGTTATAATCAATGAAAATGTATTGAAAGATACATACCCCTAAATTTAAGTCATTCATATTCATATTTTAGTCCACATTTAACAGTTTTATTACAAGTTATTCACCTTTATAGATGAGAATATCACATTCCCCTCACCAGATAAATAAGAACATTATATATGTTTTATTTTGTCAGGACCATGCACATGTTTATTTTATATCAATCAAAGGCCAAAATTTTATACTCTTCACATGAGAAAATAAATGTCAGCCTGGTTAAGATTTAATCGATGGAATGATTAGAAACATACCTAATCACCCCAAATTGTTTAAGGATTAAGGATTTCATAATATATCGAATTATAAAAGATTTCATGCTAGGTATCTCATTGAACTTAGGTATTAGGGAAATAAGAATATAAACCATGCATCCCTAGTATACCAAAGACATAGTGTATGATACTATACACTGTATAGTTTTCTGGTTATCCAACATAAAAAACCAATTTGTTCATCATGAGAATATTTTGTATCCTTATATAATAATATTACTTATTCCATTCCTAACATTTCATGACAACTAATAATACTTTATGATGAACATCATTTATAGACAACACAATTTCATACATTGAGAGGAAAATTATCATTTCACTTTATGACTATATGAAACCAACATGAAAGAATGGAAGATAAGATATAGGTCTTTTTATAACATGATACATTTCTATTATTATAAAAATTCATTAAGAATACTTAACAAAATCGTAAATAAATGATAGTCTAATAATGTCACATATAATAGACAGCTAGATCAGCCTTACGTTTGATGATCTATTTGTGTTTTTTTAAACGCCTGCTATGTAATTCCCACCACATCTCTATGTGACAATATGATAAAACCCTATATCTAATATATTTAGTGAGTAATGTTTATGACGTAAGATAATTTGAATAATAGTGATTCATAAGAATCATATTCCTAATGTAAAACTCTTTGAGGGAAGTATGCAAACTCTATAACTATACAATATTAAATGTTACATTGTTAAAAAACTCCATTATCTATATATAATTATTTCTAAGTCCATAATTATCATAATTCTTGGAAACTAGTCCATAAAAAGTTTTCCTTAAAATATTTTTGGTAAAAAATGCAATTATGTACATTAAATTTTTATGGACATACCCTAAAACCTTTCAGGATGTTTAGTGAAATTCACTTTTCTTCTTAACATGTTCAATATTTTATTTGGTTACTTTGAACTTCTCAAACTCTAAACATACCCTCACTAGTCTCTTAGACACTATATTATTTTCTGAATATAATGTTGAAATATATAAGCTCCTTTAGGTTAATAACTAACTTTTATTTACATTAGTGAGAGTATTTTAAAATCCAGTATGTCCATCTATTATATAATATTATATGTGTTTATAGTAGTGTATTTAAAAATAGATTTTATTCTTTAAAACATAAAATTATTGGGTGGTTGGACCACATCCCACATATTTTAAAAAATTTGTGGATAAACACTATTTTCATTGACACAATATTTCTATATACTTTATATTTTTCTCAATTATGTTATATAATCCAATGAATCCTAAATTATATGTATTACAACCATAATCTATATTATTTATAATAACTTTTTTTTCAGTTTTTTATCATATAGGATAAATAAGATGAAGATAAAAATCTTATTCAAATTCATCCGAACATGATAGTTTTTTCCTATGCATCCATTCCATGATTGAGAAACCCTTTTCTTTATAAATAGAATGAAAAATAAAAACTATTTATATTTGTTCTTTGATTTTTAGTTCCATTATATTTACAACACTTTTAAAATATACATTTGGTATCATAAACCCTTTCAAAATCAATGAATTTATTTCTATAATACTGATATCTCACATGGACTCTTCATAATGCTTTCCAAACTCATTTAAATACCCCAAATGATTCCATCACTTTAAATCAATGTCCATACCTCTTGACACAATATTTAGGTTTCAATGACCTTGATTAGATATTATAAAGAAACATTGTTGGGCTCTCTAACTAAATTTTCTTCGTCCAGTTTAAAATTTTTTCCACTTGAACCTATAAAGAACCAACTCGGGTTACCCTCAAAAATGACACCCGAACCAATCCGTCACATAACTGAATGGAATTCACGATTTCCATAAGATGGTGATAAAAACATGGGAATACAAGAAAAAAATAGGGAATGATTTCTACCATGATGAAAAAAACATGACGCTTATATATACCAGAAGCAAAAAGAAACACCAGAATATTGATGAATATTTTCTCTAACCATATAAATACATTGGAAAAAAATGTTAAAGTAGAAAAACTCAAAGAGTCAAGTGCAACTACAATGGACTAGAACCAAATAGCGACTCCAAATGATAGCGTGGACAAACTCACACCATATCACCACTACCTACCCAAAACTACCTAATAGGAACATCACCGCCTCACTACGGTGCCTTGAAATTCCCTGCATTGGAAGACATATAATGGTCTAAGCATCACCAATGATGTATGAAAGTTGTGAGATAACAAGATAAGTATGATCCCACCTAGGTGTTCTGTGTGAATTCTCTATATAACAATTATTGTATGCTTATTTTAAATAAAACATGGCCTCATAAGTGGTAATGCAAGTTTATAGAAAACATGTTAAACATTTACCATTTTCATAATTTAAAAAAAAAGATAGTATAACATGCATATCAAGGATAACTTAGAAATCCATGTAGTACAAAATAGAAGTAGCAGCACATTCATCAGTACCAAGGATCACTATATGTCTGACTAGCAGACTACTTGTACCACAATAAATCAAGTTCCCAATACTATTACGAGAACACATGCCTATGAAGAAGAGGAATACCCCATGAGTAACCCCCACCGAAATGTCAATATTCATCCCCTATAACAATGTTGGGACCACATTGTGTATAAGGTGGTATTTGTTGTAGCAAGTTCTCAATGAAGATAAACATCAAGAAAGAGATGAAGGGATTCATGTTATAATGTGATCATGAAATATCTAACTATTCAAAGAGGCCATGAAAGAAAATACTTGAATAGACATGCATTATTTCATGATGGATCATGTGGAGATTAAAGATTTAAGAATGATCATACAAAGCTAAGATGATGATGCCAGTCATATTCAGTGTTGACTGGAAAGACTGATGTTGCTGGAAGATAGAGAAGTTGCAGTACTTTCCCTGGATAATATGATGATGCTTAATGTGATCGATCAAATACTATATATCACGACAGATAAGGTTTATAATGAAAGCAGATGATTGTTGAAGGAGAATGACGGGTGTGAATTAGGGTGGGTGTTATTACTAAAGCAAATATTTAAGGTGGGGATGTTTCCCAGTGTTTTCCAAATTGTTGGATCTCAAAATTGGGATTTTGTTTTTGGAAATAGAAATATTTATGCACAGGAGTGAAAAAAATGTGGAACAACCAATGAAATTGGAAAAATAAGAAAACTTCGTACCTCGGAGCATGAACCACATACCATGTTTTGGTAATGGTTCGCGGCTGCGTACCTGGCAGTGGAACAACCAATGAAATTGAAAAAATAAGAAAACTTCGTACCTCGGAGCATGAACCGCATACCATGTTTTGGTAATGGTTCGCAGCTGCGTACCTGGAAGTGGAAATGGTATGCGGAGCTGTGCGCAGAACCGAAAATATTTTGTAGTGTTAATACGTAGTGAAGGAGTGTGGTACATAGAATGATAATGGTTTTCCACAAAAAAGAGTTGCAGTACACGAAATGGATCATCGTTAGCGGAAGAGATGCAATACACAAACGGCAAACACACGATATCTGAGTGATGGTTCGCAGGATAGTGGCAGTTTTTGAAACAAGAGCGTTACACAGTGGAGGCTTGTATTTTGAGAATGAAGTTCAATATGGCGTGTAGTTTGTCACCCATTAGAAATTTGGGTATAATAAATTAGAGAAATTAGTTGAGTTATTTTCTTATATACGGAGTGATAATTCCATTATTATGAAAGAGTGAATTTGATAAGAAAATATCATTGATGTGGAAGATATCTTCTTGGTCCAATTTTGGTACGCACATAGAATCTATGTATTATGAATTGGTATGTGAAAGACAAAACAGTTCAAGAATTTGGAAGGAGTAGTCCACAAAATAGATTTTACATAAGAAAAAATTGTATGTGGGAGATGAAATAATTTCCATAATTTAATGATGAAGTCTGTAGAAGAAATAAACGACATGCCAATGTGGTACACAAGGGTGGTACATGATGGCAGTATGTGAAGTAGTAATGAATAGGTGGTAGGTAGAGGCCATATGCAGAGGAAGTATGAAGATCTAGTTCACGGATCAAGCGTGGTATGCTGAATAGGCACGGTACGCGGAGCAGAGGTGGTCTGTGGATCAGGTGTGGTACATGGAGTAGAGTCAGTAGGCGGAGCAGAGGCGGTATGCAGAGCAGGTGTGGTACACCAAGAAGGGGCTATATGTGGAGAAGGTTCATTACACTGAGCAGGGGAATTACGCAAAATAAGAACAATACGTAGACCAGGTGCACTACGTAGAGTAGGCGTGATGTGCATATCAAAGGCAGTTTTCAGAATCAGGGATAGTTCGCATATATGAATATATCATAAAGGGAGTTTGTGATTCTAGTGAATAAAAATAGAAGAAGTTCTAGTGCATTTAGTAATTGCACTAAAGGATAAAATTGATTATAAAAGAGAATAAATTCGGGACATCGATGTAAGAAATGTCCCATGCTGATTAGGGACAAAGAATTTTCATGCCAATATGTTGAAGCAACCATCGAGTCGATAAATAGAGTGAGACATCTCCCAAGGATGTGATCTAGGGTGAGTCAACGGAAGTGATCTAAGGGAAGCAGTGGGCTATCCTTGAAACTTTGAAAAGGCAGTGTTCCTGGGATAGAGTGACTATGCCTGTACCTTTGTAATCCACAACTAGTGGAGAATATTAGAATTTGGTATGACCAGAAACCTGCTGGCGTATTTTTCTTGGACATTAGTGAACCAAGTAAAAAGTGTTGTGTTGTCCTTCTACAAGATAGAGTTACTACACATATGCATCATACAGGTTTAAACAAGTTCCTACCAATTTGGGAATAAGATCCAGTAAAGAGGATAAAAATTTGACGCCCTGATTAACCCCCTCTCAATGTGGTATAGTGTCCTTCAATTGGTATCAGAGAACAAAGGTTTACTTATATTAGATACTCTTCAGTAATTATATTGTAAAATAGGATTTGAAATTTATTTCCTGAGTTAACAATGAAGATATATCTTGATGAAATTTCAGTTATATGTGAGAATAAGACTTTACCCGGCAAGAACATGACGAATAGGAAAAAAAAATATAAGAGATAATTGAATAAGTATCTATTATATAGTGAATATGTAGTATCTGGTTATCCATTCCATTTAGAATATTAGGATGTTTCAGGCATAGAAATAAATGATCAAGGAGATCAGGAGGTATGTGTTTCCATCCTTGATCAATATTCATCCTCAGGTGAAATTGATAAACTATGAAAATAGCTTCATGATATCTCCAAAGATAGATGTGTCAATATTTTTAGAATATTTCATTGTAAGAAAGAGGATGTCACCCAGCTAAGAAAAGAAGCATATTCTAGGGAGGAAGGATTGGTATAGAAAATATTATAATGTTATAATCTCTTAAGATAGAGTAAATCCTTTGAAGAAAAAAGGGGGAAACATGAAATAAAAACATCAAAGTGGTTTCAAAAAGTTGAATAAGAATAGATAGTTAGAAAGGATCTTGAATAAAATATCCATGTTCTTGAAGGGAAATTGAACAATTGAATTGATATCAAGGGTCTATAATTGGAAGGTATATCCAAGAAGATCATGGAACATGACTCTTTGATTCAGAAAAAAATATTGATACATGAGGAAGAATTTGTTATAATGATAAAGGATTTTGAGGAGAAAATGAATATGATTAAAGATCAGAAGGACATTCTCAAAAGGCAGTGTCTAGAATTGGATTCTCAGTTGACCAATCATGATAAGAAACATATTGAGACTTCACAAAAGAATTAATCAGTTACTGATGGTACTCAATGATCACTAGAGAATTCTATAATAAAAATACCTCTAACATGTGATAAGAAGATCATGACTTCACTCACTAATCTATCACAAGTAGTTGAGAAAGTAAAGGTAGAGTCCATACCAACTTGTACAATTGTTTTGAAATATGATTCTTCAATAAGTGTAGGTTGGAATAAAAAATATAATCAAGTATGGGTGAGGAAAGGTGAGGAGAAGAAACCTACCACCACAGCTATGGTCGATAGGAATAAAAATCTAGAAGATGGTTCCCTAGATAGAGCACAAAACATTAAGAAGAAGGACCGATGAATTTATAGATTAGATATAAAGAAGACAAGATTTGTGGATCAATGTTGGTGCAACAACAAATTTGGGAATTCTAAACTGGATTGTTGGTACAATCCCTTAAATGAAAAAGTACAGAGAAATCATATATCAAAGGGAAGAAAGAAAGATAAGTAGAACCAACATCCACAGGTCCAGAAGCATTTTTTTACTACAAACAGATTTGGAATGCTTGATAACATATATGATGTATGCAATGGTAGTGATCACAAGGTTGGTACATGCCCATCTCAACATGAGTTCACTATGGATATAAAAAGAAGACCTCAGATTATGGCTAAGTAGAGATAAGCTACCTTGGGAAGAAATCAGAAGAATATTGTGAACACAAATTTCCCCAAGAAGATATTGAGTAGGGATGCTGAGAAGAACCTAGTATTTAGATCCATGAAATTGAAGGGAAATTCATCCAAAAGAGAAATTAAGAGGTATACCACTTAGATGAACCCGTGTCAAAGATCCAAATTTACTACAATAGTACCAAATGACATGTTGGTCATCTGGTCAGAAGATTTGGAAAGAATGAGGAAACTTAAAAATGAAAAGGCCAAGGATGGTGGTAAAGTAAAAGAATTACATTCACATAATGATGATAAAGTTTAGGAGATATTTAAAAACAATAGAAACACACATGTTAAAGAAGTTCTATGTGAGAGATATATGAAATCTGGTCACATTGAAAAAGGTTGTCTATCCTTAATACAATAGCATTAATAAGTCCCTAAGAGGATTAATAATGTATCATTCATGATGTACATTAAGAAGAAAAATTCTCCACAAAAAGCAGAATAAAGAAACCACTTTATTCCATTAATCATTTGTGTATTGTATTTGTGCTGATAATATAGGGAATTGAAGGTGAATCATGATATTTGGGGGAGAACCTAAGAAGTAGTGAATGCCGTAAACTCTTGATAGCTAAGTTGAATAAGTTTTCATCCTGGGAAGATTATTTAATTGATATTCAATGATAAAATGATGAAGGATCACCCTCGATTAAGATGATGAGGAGTGTTTCCCTTAAGGGGGAGACAAATGTAGAAGCTTCCAGAAATATTATATCAATCAGTATAAACTTCAGTTGGTATTAAATTTAAATATTCTTGAAATTTCTTGAACAATATGTCATTGGAAAAGTTATTTCATTTCTTAATCTCCCATCCTTGGTTACTCAGAATAAAGATAATTTTACAAAGGCGGAGTAACTGAATTAATCAGTGACATAAGAAGAATGGATGATCTCCAAGGGAACTTATCATTCCAATTACATTTGAATGTTTTTGATCTATTTTTGGAAGTGAGTGTAGGAGTTTCAGGTTGATGATTCCTATCACATTCAATTTATAAAGCCTGAAATGAAAGTGGAAAAGTCTTAAATACAAATCACATGAGTTCTCATATCATGAGGTATAATGATTAGTGAATAATGGACAACCGTGTTTTATAAATCTAATCCTCTTGTTTTCTACACCAAGAATTTCTCAAGCAGACTTAGAGTGAAATGATTGATGACACATTACTTAATAATGGACTAATACCCTTTTTATATGAACTTTTTATTTCTTCTTAATAAGGGGGAGAAACAGTAAAATGAATTGTTTTAAAATTGAAAGATAAATAAAAAGAAAAAGGAGAGAGAGAAGATTCAAATTTTGATATTGAAACATTCATTTGAGGAGGAATTTATGGTATTGAAAACAAAATACAAAGGGGGAGATTTTTTGGACCAATTTGTGTATAAGGTTGTATTTTTTGTCATCAATTTTCAATGAATATCAAAATGAAGAAGGAGGTGAATGGATTCATGTTATAAAGTGATCATGAAACATATCACTATTCAAAGAGATCATGCAAGATCCTAATTAAAGAGACATTAATTATTGCATGAGAGATCATGTGGATATTAAGAGATTTAAGAATGATCATACAAAGCTAAGAAGATGACACCAATCCTATTCAGTGTTGACTGGACAGACTGATGTTGCTGGAAGACAGATAAGTTACAATAATTTCCCTAGATAATCTGATGATGATTAAGGTGATTTATCAATGATAATATATCACAAAATATAAGGTTCATGATGAAAGATGAATATTGTTAAAGAAGAAAAATGATAGTGACTTAGCATGGGTGTTCTTACCAAAGTAGATATTTAAGGTGGTTCCATTTCCCAGTGTTTTACAAATTGTTAGACCACAAAATCGGGATTGTGTTTTTGGCAATGGAATTATTTATGCATAAGAGTGAAGGAGATATGGAATGGTTAAGTAAATCAATAAAAGAAAAAAACCATGTACCTTAGAGCATAGACCAGATACCATGTTCTGGGAGTGGTTCGCGACTACATACATGGAAGTAGAAATGGTATGTGGAGCATTGTGCTGAACTGAAAATGGTTTGTGGTGACGGTACCCAGTGAAGGCGTGTAGTACACAGAATGATAATAGTTCACTGTTTAAGGAGTTTTGGTATGTGTAATGGCTCATCGTCAGCGAAAGAGATGCAATAGGTGGACCGGTAGATACACAGTACGTGACTAAAGGTTCACAGGATAACTGCGGTTTGCAAAACAGGAGCGGTATGTTGTGGAGGCTTGTAGTACATGGATGGAGTTAAATATGTGGTACAATTTTTCCCATAATGAAAATTTGGTTAAAATGGATTAGAAAAATTAGGGGAGTTATTTTCCTATTTATGGAGTGCTAATCCCATTATTAAGAAAGAGCTAATTTGATAAAAAAAATTCATCGATATAGAAGATCTCAGCTATGTCTGAAAGTGGTATGTATGAGAGATTTTGTGTAAGAAGAAGTGGTATTTAAAAGACATAATAGTTGAAAAAATTTTAAGGATTAGTCCGTGAAAGATATTTTTTCTAAGAAAAAATGGTTTGTGGGAGATGAAATATTTTTTTGAATTTGAAGAAGAAGTCCCAAGAAGGAAGAAACGGTATGCCGGGGTTGTAAAAAGAGGTGGTATATAAAGGAGGTATGTGTAAGAGGTACGTAGAGTTGGTATGAAGAGGATGAACGCAGAGGCAGTACACAGAGGAAGTGCGTAGATCAGGCGTGGTACGTGGAGCAGGCGCGGTACGCGGAGAAGAGGCGGTACGAGGAGCAGGGCCAGTACACGGAGCATGGGTGGTATGCGGAGTAGATGTAGTATGAGGAGAAGGCGTGGTACTCCAAGCAGGGGATATATGCAGAGTAGGTGTGTTACACCTAGTAGGGGTGATACATGGAATAGGCGAAGTATGCAGACCAGGTGTGGTATGCAGAGCAGGCGTTGTACGCATGTCAGAGATAGTCCGTACAATCAGTGATAATTTACCTAAACGAATACATCATAAAGGGAGTTTATGATTCTAGTGAATAAAAAGGGAAGAAGATCTAGTTCATTTAGTAATTGTATTAAATTAAAAAATTGAATATAAAAGAGCATCAATTTTGGACTTCGATGAAAAAAGTGTCTCATGCTGAATAGAGAAATTTTTTTTTGGAAATCTGTTGAAGCGACCTTCAATTCAATAAACTGAGTGAGATGTCTGCAAAGGTAGTGATCCAGTGAGATTTTCCAGAAGTTATCTTAGGGATGTAATGGGTTATCCGTGAACCTTTGTAATGGAAGTGTTCTTGGGACAGAGTGATTATGCCTGAACCTTTGTAATCCACAACTAGTGAAGATTAGTGGAATTATGTATAACCAAAAACCTGTTGAAATATGCTCCTTGGTCATAGACCTTGGTGGTGAACCAAGTAAAATGTGTTGTTTTTTTACTTATGTGTGATTTAATTACTACACATATCCATCATACAGATTTAAAAAAGTTTCTACCAACTTGGGAACAAGATCTAGTAAAGAGGAGAAAAATTTAACACCCAGTTTCACCCCCATCTCAAGGTGGTCTAAGGTCCTTCAAATAATGGGCCAAAGAAAAAGAGTAAATCCACACGAGAAAACCTCCTGATAATCAGAAAAATATGGATGATGTCCTTAATCGAAACCTTCAACCAATGTACTGAATGTAACCCTTGTGCTTATTTTCTCAAATCAATTTCAATGTTTCTAAATTACCAATTTCCTTTTCATTTATCAAAAACCAGGGAAAATCCATTTCTCTTCAAAATCCATTTTCCCAAACACACAAACATTCATTACAATTTGATAAATCAATTTATAAAGAAATAGTAATTATGATTATTATCATAGATAAGAGACCGAACCACTCTCCATAAAAGCTCAGGTTGCACACACCAACAATAGGATCCATCAATAATGATAACCCAAAGATGACAACAAAGGCCCTAAAATTCAATACATACATCTCAGGATTAATTTAATTAAGAAATAAAAGTGTCGGTGGGAAGAGGAAACCACATAACATAAGAATAAAAGTCCGATTTACCACGATCAAGAATGGAATGACCTTTGTAACGAGATATCACAACAGATCTTGGAAGAAAACAAGAGAGAACACCAATATAGATCAAAATAACAAATAACGTGGCCCAAGGGCACTATCATGATCAAAATCATTGAAGAAGCCGAAGGATTAATCACCTAGAGAGATGCACCATGATTGCAATGAAGATTAAATATAAAACCCCATGATTTTAAAAATAAATTTAATATAGAATGTAATGCATGAAACAATCAGTCTCTACAAAAAAATAATTTTTTATTATAACCTAACCATTGAACATAATTGTTTCACCTCCGTGTTTTGAATTTTGAAAAAAATTACATACGCAGTTTCAATCAGTATGATATTTAGAGTCTGATAGGATCAACTTACATTTTTGGTGAATAGTAACTTGAACCTTATGAATAGTAATGTAACATTACAAATAGTAATGACTCTTTTGAATAGTTACTTCACCCATGTAAGTGTAAATAAAATGTAGGCACCTTATAAATGAGAGTAAATATTATAAAAAATAATAACTAAGTGCTATTATTTTTGTGAGTAATAAATATTTAACTATAATTTTAAATTAATAAGTTGATTTAAAATAAAACTCATTTTTACAAAATATATTCCTAAATAAATATTTTCTTGTTCTATAATTTTGGGATAATTTTATGAGACCATAGTTAATTTATGTAGGTGTTATAATATCAGTTTTAAAATAATAATATGTATTTTTCACGTAAATAATGATTTTTTTAAAAAAACTAAACATTACATATTCAGATAATTATTTTGATAAAATTGAGTCCATTCTTTAATTCTACCCCACAAAAAATGGTTATAATTAATTGTTGGGATTTTTCTATAATACTTTAATTTTCTTTGAATAGTAAAATACGATAAGTTACCATCTAAATACATTTGAAGCTAAATACACTAATACTTGAGTCATCACTGATGTAAGCACACTTGGTTCAAATTATTAGGAAATTATTACTGTTTTTGGTAATAAGAATCAATACAACTCCTTATATTCATAAAAATAATAGAATAATGAATAAGATATTCAAAAATCACCCTTTTCCCCCATTATAAAACCTACCCCACTCTCCCTCTTCTCCTCAACCCTCTATGCCTTTAAGGTTCTAAATTCTCTTCTCAAATTCTATTACCTAGTCTTTTCCCATGTCTAAGAGCTCTTGGAATTTCCAAAATTCCAAAAACCATTCCCTTAAAGAGGTTCTCAAGGTGGATATTTCAATAGGCAAACCCTCTTCCTTTTTCTTTTGATTTTATTTCAATTTATTTTCTTTTATTATCATCTACTCACCTCTTCTGGCCAAATGATAATGATAACTCCATTATCATCTATATACTATAATTATATCATGTTAATGGATTATCCTTCCCCAAACTACTTTTTATCTCTATTTATTTTAAAAACAAAATCATCATTCGAGAGGTGCAGATTTAAAACCTTCATGGACGACATACCTTCATTCTTATATTTTCTGTTAAAAACTAATAATGAAACCATTATTATGATTTAAATAGATTATAAAATATATATTATGTATTATTTAATGTTCTGAAACCTGTATATATACATAATACTAATTCATACAATAAAACTATTTTGTAATAATCGAAATATCATCACAATAATCTAAATGATTATCACCAATGTTCTATCTAATCACTCATCCTCATACCATATAAAAAATTAATTATTTCACCATTTTATCTTATATATTTTGATTATTATCATATAAATTCTATTATAGATAATTATACTAATTACACATGAACTTCCATACATACATACAAGTATACCGATGATGAAATCCATGGAATCAAATGCTCATGAGTGATAAAATTGTATCTTATAAATCACCCATAATGAAATAAATAAAGTTAATGTAATTATAATAAATAAAATAATAGTATATAAGGCTCTAAATTAATTAATTAATGGATTTAAGATAATTTGATAGGACATTAGTTCATGTTCATAACTCATTCGATCATATGGTAAGAGATTTCTACCCAAACCTCCTTTTTCATTCAGGTTACTATTTATATCTCTTAATCCAAATTTAACTATTAATTATTTTTTTACTCCTAATAAATTCTTTGTGAATTTTATATATACATTTACCAATCATAGTACTTCTTTATTTTTTGGGGATTTAAATGTTTTATAAGTATCTTTCTCAATTATTCCCGATAAAAAAGCCTGATTCAAGGGAACTCCTCAAATTCATACATATTTTCAAGTACACCATATAATCTATTTTAAGACAAAATTATTTTTATTAAACCACTCATTTAATCATGAAAAAATAACCTTATTTAATTTTTTAAGAATTTTTTTTCCTAAAGGAATCTGATTTTTAAAGTAAAAGTGTATTTCTCTCAAAAATTCCTCATTGATTTTATTTGAGTATTTTTTCTATTTAAACACATATATTGAATGTTACCAGGAATGTTTAGGATCCGAGCATGCTCGGTCCAAAAAGTTTATTAAATTAAAAAAAAATGCAGACAAGACACACAATAAAAGTGTCACAAAAGCCACCAAACAAAAACAATGCAGATAAAAATCACCCAAAAGAAAAACAAAATCTCATGGATCAAAGAAAACAATTAAAATAATCAATCAATTTCAAACCTAAAAAATACTCAAAGAGGCTACCATCCAACATAGTCACATGCCAAACACCCCACGTTCCACACCGTCATTCTTCACACCATCATTAAGGACCCACAGATTCAATGGGATAAAATAGATCAAATCCTCTCATACAGTTCAACCCCAGGCTTTGACCGTCTGAAACCCTAGTATTCTGCACCTCACAAGTGTCTCCATCTCACCAACCAAACGAAGACCCCCCACACATCCAGTGGGAACACCATATTCTGAATTCAATGCCCGCATCCCAAGAGCAACCTGTAACCGCATCTGAGCAATGAGAACACATTCATACCATCCATATCACCGACCCTACCTTCCTGCCAATCGCCGTAGGTATCATAACACACATCGTCAGCCTGTTCGGCTATACGTGAGACCCAACCCCCTAAAACACACTGAAACTATTGATCTAGCTTCATATCACGCAGATGAACAATTCTCCCTACCCATGCCGGAGCAGCTACTGACCATCACCTCACGTAAATCTAGAGAACTTCCTTCACAATCTTTGAAGTCACTGCCACCAATAAGCCGTGCCGATTGCATCATCGTAGGCTAGATCCGGCGACACATCACGCAAAATTCAGGTCCAACCTCACCACCACTAGGATCCCACAACATTATTCCTAAATAAACCTCCCCTCCGGCCACCATCATCGTGTCAACCAGTAACTGATCCCCCATCGCCAGTCGAAATCCATCGCATGGGGAGCGCTGTGTCATCTCAGTAACCAAAGAAATGCCAAGATATCACCGGACGCGTGGAACCTCATATGTGCATCCTGGGTCTCCTCCCTCCAAACCTCTATATTCTTCTCCAGCTAGCTTTCCATCGAATCTCACTGCATATACGCATTCACTTAAACCCAAGAGGCACACCGCAGCCTGGTTCGCCGATCCCCCCCGACCATTTCCTATCGAAACCCGCATCAGACGACATAAGTTATCTTCCTCCGAAGTAGATATCTTCCTACCGAGATCTCTTATTGAGAATAATATATTATTTTTATCTTAAAAAATATTGTATTAAATAGTTTATTATTAGTTTTACCATAGATTTTATATCATGATACCATTCACCATACTACTCCGACTGGTTAGTGTTTATGGTTATAGATTGGGGAAAGTTATTTCATATGTTCATGTTATTTATGTTTATCAAATTTCATATTTGGAATTTATTGGACTTATAATGTGATGGTTGGGGCCCTATATAGCTCCTCGATGCATCGGTAGGTCTTTTGAGACAAAATAAAAATGGGCTTGGGATGAGGCCTTACCCTAGTATTTTCCGACTTCTTGGATGTGGCCTTGGATATATGATTCTGATGTCTAGAATTATGAATTAACTCATTATGATTATAGTAATTGATAAACCATGTGATTAATCGAATAATAGAATATCCATGGTTATGTTTTAATGTTTTATGAGAATTTATATTGCTTTATTGAATCATATTTCATTCCTGACTTATGATTCTCAATATTATTTTTAAAGGAATGTGTTTATAGTTATTTACCGTGCATAATATTTACGTTTATGATAAATTATTCTATATTAATTCCCATTACTAAGTATTAGAGAACACCCCTTTCTTATATTTTTCTCCCAGGGTATGCCGATGAATGTTATTATGAATGACATGTTGGAATAATCTAAGGGTTTTTGAGTGTTTTTAATAGAGTTGCAATGTTGTTTTTTCTTTTAAGTAGTAATGAAATTCCTATGTTTGTATATGGTATTCCAAAAGTACTACACTATTCATTCCATTAGGAAAAAAATTTCTTATAAGAATGAAAATGTTAAAAAATCATGCAATGAATCTAAATAATTGGGGTCAGAGAATTACAGAAAATTCTAAACAGATTGATCTGAAAGGAATGGTATCCCCACAAATTCCCATAGATGATCCTTAGTTCAAGAGAAAATAAAAACATGTGGTTGAATGGGAACCAAAAAATTGAGGGGCACCCTAAAAGATCCCTTCTCATGGAATTTAAAAATGTGTAATTCCTTTACATGACGTGAAATATATGCTGTTTAAGTATGCCGAAAAAATCAACACCTCAAATTTAAAATCCATCATTTAAAATATATACGATGTAAAACTGACAATAATGACATCTAACCTTTCATGAATTGCACCCAAAAACCATTACACATATTGTAACCCAATTACACAGCATGGAATCCTCTTTCATCATGCAGAAAAAGTTGGTTAAGTCTGAAAGTCCATCAAATCGATGACTTCACCATTATAGGTATCCTAATAATTCCTTATTGGTTCTCTACAGACAATAGGGAAAAAAAGAACCACGATGAGGTCAAGGATGTACATGATAGATCAGTAATTGGATGTTACAAACTCCCCACCATAAATAATTTCATCCCCCAGGAAGTCATGTGGATTATGTAATCCCTATAAAGATGTGGGGCCACTTATTCCTCATCATTGATTTACATTCCCAAGTATCATGATAATCCAGTCTTTTTTTTCATAGAAAATTGACTAAAATAATTTAATTCCCACGTAATAATTTCACTTGAGATTCAACGATCTCAATTAGTTTCTCCAAATTAGAAACACATAGCTCTAACTCAATTTCTTCCCAACTCAGAATGTGATCGGGATCCGGATGGTATTTCTTAAGCTGATACATGTGGAAAACATCATGAATTTTCATCAACTAAACTAGAAATGCTAACTAATAAGAAACCTATATTTGCTTCTCAGTGACATAAAATGGTCTAATATATCTCTAAGCTAGATTTACCTATTTTCTAAGTTGACGGGGACCCAACTAGGGAGAAAATTTCATGAAAACCCAGTCACCTAAGGAAAACTCCAAATGTTGACACTGTCGATCCATATACGATTTCTGTTGACTCTTTGAAATTATCATACACTGATGTACATCCTGAATCTTTACAGGCATTTCATGAGCAAAAAATAGTCCAATTTAGGATAATTGACCCACCTCATCCGAATAAAGAGGTTTTATACAAGGGAAATCATAAAACACCACAAAGAGAGCCATTATGAATGATGACTGATAACTATTATTATAAAAAAACTCAACGAGTCCCAGATGGATATCCCAAAATACTTTGCAATCCAAGACACATGCATGGAGAAAATCCTCCAGGATCCAAATCACATGATCAACCTGACTATCTATCTATGGATAGAAATCTATGCTCAACTTGAGCTCAGTTCCCATTTCATATTGAAGAATTCTAATGAACCTAAATGTAAACCTAGGATCCGAATCCGAAACAATGTTATACAGAATCCCATGTAACCTCAAAATATATTGCAAATACAACTTTCCCAGATCTTCAACTTTGGTGGTCTATTTGATCATATTGAAATGGGTAGAATTTTTCAACCAATCAACAAAAATCTAGATAACATTCCCCCCTAATGGAATCCATGGTAATCCAAAAAATGTCCATGGATACATCATCCCATTTCCAAATCAGCACTAGAAGAGGCTGAAGTAAACCCTAAGGTTTCAACTGCTCTTCCTTTATCCGTATGATAATGTAACAACAAGACACAAACTCCACGATGTCATGCTTCATAATCAGCCACTAGAATCATCACCTCATGTCATAATACATCTTCATAGTGCCTAGAATAAAATCCGATGAATAGATATGAAAATAAAATAAGACTAAACTTTTTACTGATACCGGGACAATAACCCGCTTCTTGAGGTAGAGAATACCATCTGAAGAAAGTGACCATCCAAAAATAGTCTCCCCACCATAAAGTCTTTATAGAGTATTCTGAATCTCATCATCCTGCTGTTGAATATAATAAATAGAATCCATGAGAGGTGATGATATAATAACCCTAGTCATAACCATTATTAGAACATCCTCTTGAGAATCCAAGTGAAACCGAGTGAAAGGAACCATAAGGTTCCACTCCTACTTTGATTCCAGAACAGCATGAGACGATACTTTCCTGCTAAGAGTGTCCACTATAACATTTCCCATTCCTGGTGTGTAGGATATATCGAAGTAAAAAGTTTCAAGGTATTCTACCCATTGTCTCTATCTTGGATTCAAGTATTTTTGAGAAAATATATAACTAAAACTATTATGATCAAAGAAGAATATGAACCTTTCCCCAAAAATATAGTGCCACCAATATTCAAGAGAATTCATAACTATAGAAGGATCTATATAGTGAGTGGGGTAATTATTATCTTGTGGTCAAAGATGAAGATATCCATAAGCTATCACTTGGTCATAATGTATAAGAACGCAGCCCAAACTAGTACCTGAAGCACCATTGAACACAACATGTCCCTTACCTATCTCGTGTAAGATCAGAATAGGGACCTTTGTTAGAAATAATTTCAGTTCATTGAAAGAAGATGGAAACTTTTAATCACATGTTAATTTCGTCATTTTCCTTGTGACATAAGTTAAAGGTGAATCCTTCTTAGAAAAATCATTAATAAACCATCGATATCATCCAATAAGACCAAGGAAGCTCCATATCTCAAAGAAATTATGTGGTTACTTTCAAAACCTTACAACCTTTACCTTCTCAGGATAAAAAATAAGACGTGTTTTGAAATCTTATTACCTAAGAACTTAATATATTGAATATAGAAACTAAATTTTGAAAGAATTTCATACAAATTGATACTTCTCAGAATCTCCAGAACCAAACTGATATGGTTCTCGTGCTCATGCTCAGATTTCGAATAAACCAGAAAATCATCCACAAAAACTTATTATAAAGTGTCAAGATATTGATGAAATATCCGATTCATTACATCCATAAAACAATAGGAGGATTATTCCTACCAAAAGGCATCACAAGATATTCATAGTGGCCATACCTACACTTGAAATTTGTATTTGGTATATCAAACTCTCAAACTCCGAGTTGTTGATAACCCAACCGATGATCAATCTTCAAGAACCACATTGCTTATTTGACTAATCAATCAAATAATCCATAGGAGGAAAATGAAATTTGTTCTTAATATTCACCGAGTTCAATATTTGATAGTCCATAAATAACCGAAGTGAACCATATGATTTCTTAGAAAAAATTATAGTGGTAGCCAAGGTGAAACACTAGGGATAAAAAAACCTTCTTCCAATAGGCCATATAACCGAATCTTAATATCTTTCAGCTCAGCTGGTTCCAAATGATATAAATGTATTGATATCACCTATGCACCTGAAACTAGGCCAATCATAAATTATACCTCTCTCTCTCTCTCTTTCAAGGATGAACTATGAATTATTCATGGAAAATGCCAAGAATGTCTGGAAAAACATCAGGAAGATCAACAACAAGAGATATGTCAACATGTATGAACAAATAAGAAGGCAAAAAACACCTTATTTTGGGGCAGGAAGGTCCTACACAACCGGACCTTGGGTCCCCCTCCCCCTTAATGACATGGCAGATTCCATCAGCATCAAGAAATGATACACACCAACGATAAAAATAAACCTCTTCTTGATGAGTGAAAAGCCAATCCAAACCAATAATGAAGCCAAACTGATCTAGATGAAGAATGATGAAATCCCAGACCAACCCCATATCAATGATTGTTAATGAACAAGAATACCAAAACCCCAACTCCTTCCTCTTACTGAGAGGTTTCTCTAACTCCATTGTAGAGGAAATAAGTTCTGTTTAAAGTTTAGGAACATAAAAAAAGTGAAGATATAAAAGAGTGAGAGGCACCAGTATCATATAAAGTGATTTACACTAAAGATTCAATAAGGATAATACTTCTCACTATTGCCGAATCGGTATCATTTTCCACTGGAAACTGATCTACTGCATGAAAATTCTTCACTCATGAGGCGTGTAGCTAGAGTTATGCTGTTTTTGAAGCTTTTGAGTGCACAATACTAGACTTTGGAGCTGACGAACCTAGACATAATGAAGCATAGTCATAGACTGATTGAATCATTATAAGTGACCAACTCATCCACATCTAGTACACATCTTCTCATACATAGGACAAGAACATATTGTGTGTATTACCTTTCCATAATGATAGTAAGTTAGAGGAACATTTCCAACTAAAACAAATGGAGAAAAGGAAGCTCACTCATAAGACCCACCTCCACCACTTATGCAATGATCCTCCCACTTACTTTTCATCCATTGCATTCCACTTAAAATTCCACTAGATGGAAGATAAGGGTTTTAAAATCCAACCTTACCAACCATATCTATCCACTAATAAAAAATACCTATTCCAATGGTTTTGAACCATTGGTATAGGTCCCCAAACCATTGGTATAAACTATACCAACGATTTGGAAAGCCATTGTGTGATTTAGTGTGGGGAAAGACCTATCCAAATGGTTTTAAGAAAACCATTGGGATAGGTCTTTCCCGATGGTATGGGGAATCCATTGGGATAGGTATATATATAAACAAAAGTTCCAGCAGAGGTTTGAACCCAAAACGTCCACGTTATATATCTATGACTTTACCACTATCCCAGAGTTGTTTTTGTGAATATATTTTGATATAATATATATATATATATTTATTTATTTATATGTAATTTATATATTAATTTATTTGATGATATTCGATAAATGTACTGTACCTATCCCAGCAATTATCAAAACCATTAAGATAGGACTTTCCCAACAGTTTTGAGGATAGTTAGGATAGGTACCCACTCTTTCCCAACAGCTTGGACAAATCGTTGGGAAAAGTGCTTCAAAGTGGGCTTTTCCCAACGGTTTGTCCAAACTGTTGGGAAATCCATACCCTATCCCAATTTTTTGGCCAAACCGTTGGGAAAAGTGGCTTCAAAGTAGACTTTTACCTTAGTTGGGAATGCCATACCCTTTCCCAACGGTTTGGCCAAAACTTTGGGAAAAGTGGCCTCAAAGTGGGGTTTTTTCAACAGTTTGGCCAAACCGTTGGGAAAGGAACACCCATTCCCAACGGGTTTGGCAAGACATTGGGAAAGACAAACCCTTTCCCGATGGTTTTAGAAAAACGTTTGGAAAAGTGGCCTCAAAGTGGCCTTTTCCCAACAGTTTGGCCAAACTATTTGGAAAGTGGCCTCAATGTGGGATTTTCCCAACAGTTTGGCCAAACTGTTGAGAAATCCATACCCTTTCCCAATGGTTTTGGAAAACTGTTGGGAAAAGTGGCCTTAAAGGGGGATTTTCCCAGTAGTTTGGCTAAATTGCTGAGAAAGGGGACCTATACCAATGGTTTTTAAAATTCGTTGGTATGAATGCGTTAGTATAGGTCAGAGTTTTAGTAGTGATCACTACCATCATACCTCTATCAACTATCTATGCATCTATTAAAAGTATCAACATGAACACCTGTGATTTGAAATCTAGTCACAAACCCTATAGGTACTTCTGATCCTTTAGCCTGTTAATCCTCAACACTTTTGAAGAAAAACAGAAAATCATAATAAATTAGTTGATGTATGTCGACACCGAATGATCTATATATTGTAAAAAATGGAACTCCATAGAGTTTTCTAGAATCAAGGAATCTAGAAAAAACTACAAAAAGAATTGTTTTTTGAAACAGTTCTAATCCAAGTCCACGTGTTTGTCTATATAGGACATTGAATCCCACCATCGCTTACCAGAATCCTCAAGCTTAAATGCTGCACAATTTATACAGATATTCTAATTTTTTTCTAGAAATAAGATGATTTGATCGATCATTTCCAGAAAATCATCTACCTCTTTAGGTTTAGTCGTTAATTTAAAGTAAGGTGACTTCTCACACAATAACTCCAATGATCTCTCTCTCTCTCCCATAGCTCATAGTCGTACCACAAAAACTACGTTTTGAACTCGTGGAACATCCGGATCGATATCAAAGACATACCATATGATATTCATGATGAAATAAAGATGAATTGGTAGATTTATTTATGGATCATTAGCTACACCATCCTATTGAACTCATGGAAGATGTCTCAGAGGTGCACTACTATACACTAAAACATAAGAACGATCAGACAATAGAGAAAATATTTATTCAAACTAGAAAAATCATAAGCAGAAATGGGGATTTAAAAGAAAATCAACACTATAGACACACATTCCATCATCCCATGGAAACTTGAGTCTCATTATGATAATATTTGTCTAGACACTTATCACAACATACCTATCAAGTCTTGAAAATACTTTCTAGAGTCTAACACACATCCCATGACAAGAAATCTTGAGGACAAAGCTACTCTGACAATAAATTGTAATTAATTTAATTGGTTTACCCTCAAACCTGGAACCTGAACCATTTCGTCATATACACAAAGGGTGTTCTCAATCCACATGGGTGGCCAAAAATCACCTAAGCATCGAATAATAAACAAGAGAGAATGATTTCAGCAAATCTGAACAAAAAATAAGGCATATTTATAAAGGAATCAACATGAAACAACAAAAGACTAATTAATATATATAATAAATATAAAAATATATAGAAAAAACTATAAAAGTAGCTATTTCTACAAAAGATAAGTCTAACTGCATAAGACAAGAACCAAATTGACACTCCAAATGATGGAATGGACGAACTCCCACCATCTCACCATCAACAACCCAAAACCAGCTGACACGAACCTCACTGTCTCATCGCGACACCTTTAATTTCCCTTCATTGGAATATATAAAAAGGCCTACACACCACTAAATAAGTGCACAAGGTATGAGATAACTAGCTCACTAGGATCCCACCCAGGCATTCTCTATCAAGTCCTAGTGCATGATAAGCGATAAAGAAGTTTTATAAAAAAACAGGGTAAACATTTCTTTTTTTTCATAGATCAAAACCAAAGTAGGTATAACATGCATATCAAGGATAAATCAAAAAGACAAAAAGTGAAAAATAAAAGCAACAACATATGTATCACTTCCACGGATCACTATAAGTCCGACTAACATACTACTCTTACCACAATAAATTTAGTGCACAATCTAGTTTCTAGAACACATGCCTAGGAAGTAAGGAATAACACTTGTGTAAACCCCCTAATAATGTCAATATCTGTCCCATAGAACAACATGCCATGAAATAGAGAAAATGCCCATGAGAAAACCTCCTCATAATCACAAAAATATGGTTGATGGACTAAAGCTAATCCTTCGACCTAAGTAACCAAGGTAACCCATGTTCAAATTTCTAAAATCAATTTCAATGTTTCAAAAGTACAAATTTCATTAACATTTATAAAAAACCATAGAAAAACAATTTATCTTCAAAAAATATTTTTCAACACACACAAAAAGTCATTCCATTTTGATAAATAAATTTATAAAGAAAGAGAAACCAGTATTATTATCAGAGGCTAGATATTTAACCACCTACCTGAAATCTCAGTTCTCACATGTCTGCAATGAGATCCACCAATAATGAAAACCTAATGATGATAAAAAATACCATAAAATCCAATCAATACACCATAGTATTAATTAAATAAGAAAAAAAGGTCGATGGGAAAATGAAACCATATACATCAATAATTAAATCCCACTTCACCATGATTAACAAAGGAACAATATCTAGAATGAGATCACAAAATGTAACTTAGAATAAAAAAGTGAGAGCACCAACATAGATCAGAAGATACAATAACATGACCCAAGGGTGATACCACAATCAAAATCAATGAAGAAGTGGAAAGATTACTCACCTGGAGAGATGCAACAATATATTAAAAAATATAAAATACCAAAAATATCGATCCGAAAAGAAAGTTTTCTAAAAAAATCAGGGGAGTGGAGCCTCAATTTGAGATAGAATGAAAAAAGATGGTCGAATGGGAACCAAAAACCTGTGTGGCACCCTAAAACACCCCTGCTTGTGGAATTACATGAGGTATAATTCCTTTACATTCTTCGAAATACATGATGTTTAAGTACACCTAAAAACCATTCACCTAGGATTTAAAATCCATTATTTAAATCATGAATGATGCAAAATCAACATTCATGGCATGTAACCTTTTATAATGTGACCCCTTTTACAACTTGCATGCAACGACCATTGCACATCGAGTAACCCAGTCACATGGAATGAAATCCTCTTTCAGCCTACATGAAAAGATAGTTAATGTTTAATGTCCATCAAATATCTGACTTCACCATTATAATTATCCTCTAAATTCCTTCTCATCCCCTATAGACAAAAGGAAAAAGAGAACTATGATGAGGGAAAGGACGTACCCGATAGATTGTTAACATTATGTTACAGAACCAATGATACAACACCAAAACCTAAGCATAAAATTAACTTGTTCATTTATCCAAAATAATCTAAGAAAATAAAGAAAAAATTTATTTAATTCATTTATCTTACTATAAAATTTATAATAGTATGAATTCCAAAACAAAACAAAATCCTTAGAGAAAAACTCTACTATCATTAAGTCATTAACATATTTAAACATATTGAATATATATAATCATAAACAAAATTTTATTAGGTCATTCTATTTATAATTATTTTGAAACCATAGGGGAATCATTCTACCCTTCTCATAAACATTCAGTTTCCAGTTCCAAAAAACATCAACAATTGGTTAATGAGGAAGGAGTTACCCTAACCATTGAATTTTTCCTCTAGTTTGATAAATATTCTTATGGTTTTGTACCAATCTAAAGAATTTTTTACCTCACAATTATCCTTTTAAATAATTTATAAAAAATTAATCTAAAATATGATGATGAAATATATATAAAACAAAAGATTTTAACAGATGATTATCATGATTTACTTTAATTTAATAAGGGATTTTATTATATGTACTCCCACTAAAATGATAATACATTTTACATTCATCATATCCATTAGTGGTACAAGATCTATATTTCAATAAGTAAAGAGTCTAATTTATTATTCATCTCACCACCTAGTTTTTTTTGGATGGATATCATGATGATCATATCATATATGACCCCTTGATGGTTGAGTGGAAAAATATTTTCCCAATCCATCATATAGATAAACTAAACACTATTACACTAATATTCTATTCATGGTTTTCCTAGATAAGTGTATCCTATATAAAATGAAAACATTGAGGCACATAAATCTTAAGGTTATCTCATTAATTTTTTACTCATATAGGAAAATCTTGGGAACACAAAATTAACATGAAACTACCCAGTTGAATGATTGAGGTCATGAAAAGTATTTTATCTAGAAGAATTTTTCCATTTAATATTATTTTAAATGGTATTTAATCTCACTATATTATATCACGTTATTACCTTTACATGTATTCATTGTTCTAATTATTTAGTTTGGAATCCAATCCCCTTAAAGAAATCATTATATTTATACAATATTGATGTGTAGATCTTCACACAACATAAGGAATTTGTTTATAACCCAAATTTAAATACAACAATATTCATACATATTCAAATGCATATCATGCATAAATTATATGAAACCATTTCATTCAATGGATTAGAATCCCATGAAATTAAAAATCCCCACAATAGTAAGCCTTGAATTTCAGATAATGAATCCACACGTTTCTAAACCAGGAATAAGATTCTAGGCTAGTGGGAAGTCTAACCAAATTTCCTTCCACCCAAGGATACTTTATTCAATATAAAATTTAATTCAATAATAATTTTAAAACCAAATATGTATAAATTATTATTAAATACTTAATCTAAGTTCATAACCTAGTAAAATCAAATTTCAAGGTATATGAAAACTAAATCATTCATCATACATATAATGTATCTCCTTATATGTATGTATGAAAGTTTATAGAAGAATGTTAACACTTTAATCTAACACTATATTGATAGTCAATATGAACCCTTTCATATTACTCATTATATGAAATTTTACTTATAAATATGATATGTGAAATATTAACATTATATAGATGATATATTAAAATATTATGTAAATATTCATAATATCATATATTAAATATTATGTAAACCTTGACCAGATTAAGAATAAAAAATCATTTTGATTTTGTTTAAAAAATTTACACAAACAATTCATTTAACTTAAAAAATTAAAATTAATCAGTATAAACATTTCATAATATTAAATATAAACCCCTTTATTTATTTTTTATTATTTTATAATTTATAAATACTTTATAAATTTCAATTATAATTTCATTATAAATAATTTCATATCCAAATTATAAGTTAGGCCATATAATTTAAAAGTTATTTAATATAAACTATTAATATAATTGAATAATTATTTAATAGATGTCTCATAAAAAAATTAATTAACTATAAAATTTTATAATTATTTAATTTATAAAATTTTCTAAATTAAATAAACATGTTAAAATATATTTTTCAATGATTTATAGACATTTTAAAAACCATATAAAATAATTCGTAAATGAAAAATAAAAAAATTATATTTTTCCGGTAGAATATATTCTTTGAGATCCTTATATCATAATTTATATATTGGCTTCATTATTTATGATATTTTATTATAGTTAATTAATAGTTGTGATATCAAACCTAATTAATTATAGATATATTTTACAATCGACATCGATATCACTAAGGAAAAACAATGTTCTATTTTTTCTCTGTGGCATGAAACTTTCATATGATATGTTATAAAGCGATCAAAGAAAAATTACTAAATTACATGATATGATACCACTAATATTCTGTGATGGTCCAATTGTGTCTTACTATATCACATATCATATAAGTAATTGTTGAAAAAAATCATATCATATCTAATGATATCAAATATGAAATTGAAAAAGTATTTCATTTTCTTCATTTTTTAGCATAATTTCATGAATCAAAGAGCATGGAGAAGCTTTGATACCACTTATTACCTAATGTCTTGAAGCTATGATTTCATCCAAATTATTTTTTCCTGGTTCCCAAAGCTACAATGTATTCAACTTCTATCATGCTCCATGTGGAAATATTTTTCTTCTTTGCGTGCTAAGAAATGCATATTCCTCCAACAATGAAATGAGCTCTAGAAGTATACTCATATCAGCATATCTTCAACATAATTTTAATTATAATGGAAATAAATATAAAATTATTAGTTCTTATCCATGAAACCCTCTATATCATTGTAAAGTATATTTTATATGGTTTTATGAGATGGAGGATATTTATAAAATTTCTAAGACATCTCAACATGAAACATCAAAATTTAGAGTATTTGGGTTATGCATAGTTTTCAAGTATAGTTTAGCGGTAAAAGTATAGTTACCCATATTCATCATGATTTTCTATTCATTTTGTTTTGGGAATGGATTATATTCAAGGGTGGATCATGGTTCAATCCAAACCATGAAGATCCTAGAAAAATCACGGAGGACCTCTGGTGATTCTATGTTATAACACACAACTTGTGCATGGTGTGGTAAAACCATGTGAAAAGCATGAAAATAACCTGTAAATTTTGATAGTTCTATTTATCATTTTTTATACATGGATTTTTAAACTATGCGGGGTCCTTGGTAAACTATGTGAGTGAGTTTTTTCTAGTAAATATCCTACTTATAATTGACACACAGTTTGGAAAATATTTAGCGAAATCATGTGGACCACCTGGGTTCATTAAGAAAGTAAATCCAACTTATTACCCATCTGGATTAAATCATTCTACTTTCATTTTCAACTCCATCACATTTTAATGGATCAAACCCCTTCAATAGAGTTTCCTCTATTCCTTATTCCTCTATTTTGATGGCCTCCTACCATTATTTCAAGTCGGTTTCTTCTAGGTATGTCCTTAGAAAAATCATACTCTTATCTATTTCATCTATTTCCCTTAATATATATCCTTCCGAATAACAATACTATTTATGTTGGATAAATTTAGGGTTTTTTTCCTCTAAAACATGGGGATTTTCATGTGTAGGGGTTTTATAAGGCATATCTTGGCCTCATGGAGCATTTTCCATCATAGGTTATGACTTAAAGCTTTTATTTCTATTAAATCAAGG
The DNA here is from genome assembly GCA_963277665.1 of Viscum album. NCBI lineage: Eukaryota > Viridiplantae > Streptophyta > Magnoliopsida > Santalales > Viscaceae > Viscum > Viscum album. The sequence continues at coordinate 955,195,541 of OY728145.1, forward strand.
AATGCGTATCTTTATTATTTCATTTTATTACATGAAATTAATTTTTTTATGGTTTGAGAATGGATTTTCATTAAAATTATACCTATATGTATAACCCAAGGGGTTTCAAGTTGATTTAATGTGAATTTAACTCTTGGCCTCGAATGTGATTATATTCCAAGTGTTTATGAAAGTGACCGAATGGATTTTAAAAAATTATTTTGGATTTAAAAGTGATTTTTAGAACTGGTTTGGGGTTTTTAAATAAATTATTTTGTTAATTGATTTTCAAACCCAGTATTTGGAGTGAATTAACGGTTTTAAAATATTTAAAATGCGTTGATTGGTTTCAAATGGGTGTGTTAAACCATGTGAGTTATGTTTTGAAACTCTTTGGTGGATTTGAATGTTTTAAAGGTAATTTAACGATATTTTTATGTTTACATTTGAGTCTCAAGGGTGTTTTGATAAAACTAGTATCAAGATTATATTGAGGTGGATTTTGAAAATGGTGTGTTATTGTGGCATTATAATATTGATATAAAAATGTGCATTTTAGAATTTATGAGAAAATGATTTTTCATAAATGGTGTGGACCCTCATTTATCCCAGTGTGACTGTATTATGAATTTGGTGGATTATAATTTGAATATGGGATGTTTAATATTTATGTATTTTCATATGATGCTTAAGTTTTGACCTGAATAAGTCGAATTCCCTATATGTGTGTGGAAGGTGAGGTGTGAGTTAATTCAAATTATTTAGTAATATTCTATTTGATATTTTTATTATGGTCACCCACATTAACTTATCATAGTAGACCTTGGAAATGGGGTATCTGACTTAGGTGTTTGATTCCTTGAACTAGGTTGATATCTTTTAAGAGATGTTCCTCTAGGACTGAGTGATCCCATAGAGGGGAATTCCCCCATAGACTGAGTGTTCTCATGAGAGATATGGACTGAGAGATCCTTGGTGAGGATATGGAGGGCCAATAGAGTAAAAAGAGATATGTCAAACTTTGTACGCAAGTTTATTTTTGGATAATGTTATGTTATTATATGTTACACTCATTCCCATTTTAGAGCCAATTTTTAGAGACTATTGGTTAGATCCATGGAATTAGGATCCAATATAAGATAATTTTAAATATTTTCCCATATACATTAATTAAATCCAATGCTTCTTTTATTATTGTTTGATACCTATTTTATTTTTTTTATTTATCCATGTAAGATAAATAAACATTATTTTTCATACTTGTGTGAATTAATTCTCTTTTATGTTATATTTAACCTTTAAAATGTTTTAAAAAGGGTTTTGAGGTAAATTTTTAAAAAAAGGAAAGTGTAATTGTTATTTTAATGTGATTTAAAAAAATATTTTAACAGTGATTTTGAAAGGTATTTTTTAATGTGAAAAGTCAAATTTCAAGACATTTGGAGTGTTTTATTATAATGTGGTTTTTTTGAATCTCTAGAGTGTGTGGGTTCTGAAATTTGGTTTGGATGAAATTCATTGTTTTTGTAATGTGTTGGTTTATGAAGGATGTTTTTGGAAAATAATTTTAAAATTGAAAACCTATTTTAAGATTGGTGATTTTTATTTCAGGATGATGTTTTTATGAGATGGTTTTTATAATAATCCCAAAACCACACACCAAAATCCAATATGAAAAACACAATCTTTATATTTATTTATTTGATACTGATAAACATGGACTAAATTTAGATATCTATAAAATACAATATCAAATATAAATATTCGATCACTTACACATCTAAGGACCTTTTAGTTTTATAGTTTTAGAGGATTAAGAAAAACTCTTACATGAAAAGTTGTAAATTTTTACATAATATCCATATTTCCCACAAAAATATCCCTCATAAATAGACCCTTACTTTTTTAATGATAATTTCAATATCTGGAAAAATGATTTTATTAATGTTGGACTCATTTTTAAGACCAATGAGAATATTATTTGAATGTGTGGGATTATAAAAATAAATCTGTATAAGGAAAATATAAGAAAATAAAACAGAAAACCCTTTGTATATCTCAAAACCATGAGATCATATAAGAAAGTTTTTGTTTAACATAATAGTTATCCAGATCACACAATCGTTTCCATGCACATGAAATTATATTTACTATCCAATGTTTTTCATAAATCACATTATAAGAAAACATAATGGAAAAATCACAATCATGAAGGTTTCTTAGGAAACATGAGAATCCATGAATTTATTATTATTAAAAACATACATTCTACCCTTAAAGGGAATAATCATTTCTTTTAAGAAAATATCATTAGTGGATCTTATGAATAAAAATATTTTAATAAAACTCATGTATATGTATAGAAAAGTCATGTAGTTTCCTTAGGACATAATATTTATAGAACCCTTATAACAACCCCTATAAATGGAATAACCTACACGATTAATTATAATATAATTAATCACAGAACATAATCATTACCCAAAGAATTATAGAGCTATATCAGGCTCACACATCATCATAAACAACATCTAAGGGCCATAAAATATAGGAAACAAATTATATAACATCATTACATCACCAATATTATAAAAATATACATTTCAAACCATAATATTTTTTTCAATATATTGATATATCCCTATCCTTAAAATCCTTATTTTTAAAAATAAAAAAAAAATTAAATAGAAAATGTTTCTTCATTTAAATAAAATGGAATTATAATATAATCAAATTATCATATAATGGTTTCAGTACCGGTAAAATCCATTGATTTATTGTTTCTAGAAAAACAATTTTTGAAATTTGTAAATAAAGCCAAACATTTCACACGAATATGAAAAAATATTCCATTTGAAAACATTTGTAAAATGTCAAAGGATAGATAAAATGACCCTTTAAATTCATTTATTTAACTGTTTATAAATCCCTTTAAAAATATATACATGGAGTAACAATAGTAGAAAGAAATATTTAAAACATTTTAAAAGTTGTTCTTATGATACAATATCCCTTACCTCATCTCCAAAACCTCAATGTACATTAGTTAAATCTATTGTAATGAACTTATATTAAATAATTATTTTATTAAGAACCTTTATTTTTTCATTCCATTGTAAATATCTTTTATTTTATTTACTACCATGTCTTATATAGTTACCAAACTGATTAAGTTCATGTCATATGTTTTGAGGACGTTCAGTTTAAAATATGCAAAACAACTTTGGTAGGTTGACTATAATCAAACGATAATTATTCAATCATATCCAAAATAATAATCATGAAATAATAATAATTTTTATGAATCAAATATAATTTTATACATATCCAGTTGAATCTTCTATTAAAAATAAAATACATCGTCTCACAGGACAATTGTCCAACTGTGCACCAAGTGATGTTATACTTATCGATAGATGAAATATACTGAAATAAAATAAACTAATATCTTCCTAGAATAATTATAATATTATAAAAAATAAAATAAATTCCTAAAATTCATCCCCATGAACATAAATGAGAGGTAATTTTTTTTTGGAAAAATGATATACATCACAACATGGATACGGTAGTCCATATTTCTTCATGTTTGATAATTCCAATTTTAATGATTGGATTGATATGAAGAAAGATAATATATTAAATTTACAGAATCATAATTATTTCATGAAAATAATCTATTAACATTAAATCCTCCATAATAACCAGACACAAAAAGATAGTGATGACAAATGAAATACATCGGTTTATAAGGTGAAGTTTGTACATATGTACAAATGATGGTTTTGTTTCCAATTTAATAGAAAATGAGATTAATAAGGTTATTAAATTAACATAATATTATATTATTATATTTTACATACTTATTTTATTATATTTTATTGGTTATGACATAATTGAGTGAGGTAGAAGATGAATTAAAATGAAAACTCTTAGTTAATACAATTACCTTTTCTTTGAAGAACCTCCTCTGAATCTTTCATTAAGGACACTAGTGATTGTATTTTATTAATAAAAAATCTATATAATGTATATATGGAATTTAATAATATGTTTTGGTATGGATTTTTCAATACATGTTGCTCATGAAGTGTAAGGAATATATGAGGCGTAGTGTCCTTATATTAGAGAGGATAAGGGAATCATTAGAATGAATTAATTTATTAAATTAACATAAAATAATTTTCATCCAAATGTTGCAAAACAATGATATATTTAGAATATTTGGTAAATATAATTATAAAAAATATCATCTAATGAAATTTATAAAAGTTTATGTGATGTGTTAGCTCTTATCCATTAGTTTTAATCCCATTAACCCTTTAAATGATTATAAATATGACAATGTTTTTTACCCTTTAGGGTTTTAGAAAGTTTCTATAAAAGGAAAAGTAACCACAAATTGGGAAATGGTTAATATGATCAATAATATCCTATTAACATGGACAAATATAATAATTTTATATATTTTAAATCATTTCCTAAAATATTATTTAACATAAAATAACAATAGTAATTTTTAGGAATATTCATATAAATGACTTTAAAAAACATCAAGATAGTAATGTAAAACCAAATTTTACTTTTAATACATAAAAAATAAATCATATGTATATATAAATTCTTTTGACAACACAACCAACCAAAAAAATCCATTCTTAGTTTTAAAAAACATTTACTTTATTTCTTTATTGCTTACACAACCACTATATTGACCTTGCATAAACAATTAAGAAAATTTTTTTGTTAGTAAAATTAAGAAAATAAACTAAGATCATAAAAAAATTAATTCATATTAAAAATAACCACTTATAACCATTCATTATTTATTTATACATGTGAAAACATAGCAGAGATATTGAAATCAAGAAAGTGACATTTTTTAAATATTCCCTACTTAAAATAATATAATGATATTTATCTTGAAATAATGTATCCAAAATTACATATTTCCAATATTATATCGATATGGTTGAATTATTCTTATCTAATTTATTAAAGGAGAGTTTTATGTTGATTTTAATTCTATTAAATATTAGTTTTAACCAGAGCTAACCCAATTTATCCTATATTATAGTGATAAATATTTACAATGGTTACTATTCATTATGAAAAAAATAATATAGACCTATTTAGAAAATTTGGAAATTATTATTAAAAATATGTAAAAGATTTTGTCAAATCCAATTATTATAATTGGAATAAATTACATTTAAAATAAACCCATAAAATTTGATGAAATATTATTTTCTAAAAAAATGAATTTTTATGTATAAAAATGTTTTTATACCTAAATTAAGTTTAACGTAGATTAAAATGAGGGTAAATTTATTTTTTACACCATAAATAACAAATTAAACATTAAAAATAATTTAATACAAAATGGTACATTTTTAATACAGGAAAATAAACCACAGTTTTCTATAAAATTGCAATTTTTCACGATTCACTGAAAAATCAATCTTTTCAGAAAAAACCAAAAAATTCACCCTAAGATTTTTTTATTAAGTATTTTAAAAAATTGAATCATTTTTATGAATTTTATTAATATGAAATAATTTAATAATAATATTCACTCATAAGAAACTCATTTTTGAATAAAATGTATTTTTGTGGCATAAAATGACTTTAATAAATATTGAGTGCTTATTTTATAAGCACTAATAAATACATTGTATTAAGTAGTACCATTAGATATATAAATATAATAGTTTAGATTATCTTATTCACCCCCACAAATTCAATATCTAGTTTATAATTTTCATATTTAAAATAATATTATTCTATGGTTCATTTAAGATTGGTTTTGGGATTTTTAAACACTATAAAACATAGTATTCTTTTAAAAAACTCATATAATTAATGTTTTATTGTGGTTTTTCAAGAAAAATTTATGGAAAAGATGTGTTGGCAGGGGGAAACTTTTTTCTAAGTGTTTTTTTTCATTTAATGAAAATAAAGGAAAAGGGTTTTAAACACAATTATGGTGTGTTACCTATTTCTTTTTAAAAAATCTTATAGAAAATGTTTATTTTTCTACTATAATTTAAATATAGAGTTTATTGGATTTAATTTTAAATCAACAACTTTGATTTTGTGGGTGGTGAACTACTAGGGTATTTAGGTCACACATATAATTTTACAGGTCTATGTTCATTCTAGTTTGGTTCAACATGACCTGATCCTATAAGGGAGATATATGGTTTTATAGTGAACATGATCCACTTCAAGGATATATAGAGTTGGTTTGGGGTTTAAATTTTATATTTTAGTTTGTTTTTTACCACGATTTTTTTTAAATTTTAGGCTTCATCTTTATATATATATACTTGTTTTCTGTTTTTTTATTTATATATCAGTGGTATTGTTTTAATTAAATGTTCTGTTTTTATCGTATCATACTACCATGTTTAAATTTTTATTTGAGGTCTTAGTTTATTTTATTGTATATTGTATAAATTTTTACCAAGGTATATTATGTGATACCCAAACACTAGTTTCTAGCCCATGGGGATCAGGAACACCCTTTAGGCCTTACGGTTGACTGGATTGGGAGATGGGTTAGATGAAAATATGAATTTTTTTTATAAATTGTAATTATATGGGGTTAGGTTCTCAGTGGTAACTATGTTATAATATTCCATATTTTTTGGGGTTTTGGTAGTTTGGAGAATTTATTTTTGGGACTCATGAGGTAGGTGCGAGGTGAGTTTCATGAAATATTTCTCCATTCGAGCCTTGAGTATTCATGTGAAGTTGATATTTTCCCTTAATTATAGTTTTCTATTTGGTGGAATTCTTGGATTCTGATGTGATTCATATGGAAGTGGGGTTTTAACCCTCATCAGTATGGATTGAGTTTCATTGGGGGACATATTTAGTATTTTGGGATAGAGATGGAGAAGGAAGTCAAGATGTAAGTTTGGTTTATAAGGCTTTAAAAACATTGAAACCGTAAAACACGTGATTCTAAAAACACTATTGAAAACATCACACCATATGTTTTTTTCCATCAACCCTATATCTATGTTGATCATGATTACATATCCCAGTTGACTATTCTATTTATACCTCTTGAAACATGGATTTCATAGTGTGTTAAGGAGAAAGGAATAGGGTAATGATTGGTATTGTGATATGTTGACATCATTGGATTGAATTTTTATTGAGGTTTTTATTATGAATTTATTAATTAAATTTTTCCTTTGATGTGATATCCATATTGTGTGTGTGAAAATGGATTTCATGAGAAAATAAATTTCATGAGAAAATTTGAAAGTGTTATAAGCATGATTAATTTTCTAATAAAGTGAACAAAGTGTTTTGATATAAGGGTTTTCTATTTTAAGGGGGGAATAGTGATTTAAAAAGCCATATTATTTGGGTTTTTAGGGGTTTACACTTATACCATGTTATAAATTGGGTATATGTTTTGAAATAGTTTCAAATGGAATGTGTTTGTTTTTACCCAGAATTCTGGATAATATTTTTATTTTAAAAAAAGTTGGTGTTTGTTTTGAAATTATTTTTGGAAACTTTTTAAATTAACCAAGTTTATAGGGAGATTTTTTTTTGATATTTTAAATTTATTTCAATTTGTTTTTTTGTAAAATAAAGACCAATTTTAATGCTACCGTTGTTTTAAAAATGGGTTTTGGGACCCATTTCTAATGGTTTATGGTTTTAGAGAGGTTTTTAAGAATCTTTATCTTCTTTAGTAAATAATTTGTGAATCCATTTTTACCCTATATTGAATTGGGACTGATTATTATGATTTATGATATGATATTAGGTTGGTTTCATACTCATCATTGTTTAATGGAAGTCTCCAAATGGGGTCTAGAGAAGAAGTAGGGTGTTTATCTTGGGGGACCCTCTTATTTTGGGTGTTAACACTTCTTAGAATATGAATGGAGTGACAGATGTCATATTCATCTAATGATATGTGTCTTAGAGCTATTCATGGCCATGTTGGTTTAACAAGTTTCTTGAGAGCCGTGTGGTTTAAGTGGTTTAGACATACGAACCATGGTTTGATGGTGGGATCAATGATGATTGTTTTTCATAGAGTCACTTATATGATCCCTCATTTTAGGATGTATTAATGATTGATCATTGATATATTTGAGGAATGATGGACGACTGGAAATTATTCTGTGTATCCTTAAATGTTTGGATGATTCTTTTTGGATAAATTTCTATTTTTGGATTTATGATCTGTGAGTTTGGATTATTTTTTTCTTGAGGGATTCTTGGCCTAGTGTTTTCGTGGGTACTTATTTGGGCGCATTTTATGATAAGTGGTACTTTAGGAGAAATTTTTATTCCTCTTTGATTTTAATTGTTTTTATCACATTATATAGATCATGGTATGGGTTTTTCATAGTAGTTTGTACATGGGAAGCCATATGGTTATTATATGGGTGGTTGTTGGTGTATTTTTTAGATATATTGTGGGTTCCACAGACAAGTGATTTCTATTATAATTACTATGGGGATTTATTTAATGGATTTAGATATAAAAACCATCATTTTTAGTCACTAACCTTTATTTGAAGCAATTTTATTTCTTAACAAGGCATGTATTATGTTGTTGTTCTCCATATTTTTGATTCTATGAATTAGTGATATGGTTTTGTAATCCTTTGGAATTTTTCCTGAAGTAATGCTCTATTTTTCATTTTAAAATTGGGTTTAATGGTTTTTTATGGCTAGTTGTTGGTTATTATTACATTTTAGAGATCCTAGTAATCAGGTTGTTCGATAATTAAATATTTATTGAATAAAATATAGGGTTTTGATTGTTCCATAATTTTACATTAACTCCAAATGGTTGGGAGACCTATTCCTAGTGTCTAACTATTTAGGTATTATTCTTGACTAGTTAATGTTAAAATTATACTTTAGGAGGTTTGGTGTTATTTGAGGATCCATCAAGTTTTCCAATGACTTTTTTGTTATCTTGAGAGTCTATTTTATAATTCATTCTATTTTGACCATTTCTCTGACATGTGACTTTTTGCGGGATTAAAGTGGTATATTAAGGTTAATTTTGACCCCCTCCCCAACAAATTATATTTTATTTAATATATTTTTATGATCTTGAGGGTTGTTTTAAAATTTACAATATGTTTCAGCCTAAAAAATTTAAATTTGGAGTTTTCCTACAATGCTTGGTTTCATTATTTTTTAGAGGTAACCATGTAGTTACTCTTATGTGGATGAATTTTTTGTTCATTTTTTAATGTGAATTGTTTTTTTTGTATGGGTGGTACACTCTTCAGTTCAAACCATAAAGATCATAGGATAAAATATATAGGGGCTACGGTGTTTCTGGGTTATAACACATGAGTTGTTTGTAGACCATGTAAAAATCACAAAAATAACCTAAACATTTTGATTGTACCATTTTTAGTGGTTGGAACATAGTTTTTAAACTTTATAGGGTCAAAAGTAAATTATGAAATTCCGTTATTTCTATGAAGTGTCTTATATAATATTGGTGCATGGTTAGAAAATGTATAGAAAAAGACACATCCAAATAGTGCGACCTTACCAGATTTATAAAATTGTAAATTCTAATTCTCTTTTGATTAAATTAAATCCTTCAAAACTAATATTATTCACTCCATGGTTTCGAAAGACTTTTCACCTTCAAGCGAGATTCCTCCTTTCTTTCCCCTTCTATTTTTGTGGCCTCCTACCATGATTTAATTTGGGTTGATCATTGGTAAGTTCCTCTAAAAAACTTCATCTACATTATTTATTCTATTTTACTTTATTTCTATCTTTCCCAAGAACCCTAATATCGATGTTATCTGAATTTAGGGTTTGGGTTAGTCTAAGTCATAAGGCATTGTTCATGTAGGGGTTATAGAGGGAACATCTTGATTTGAGGGATTGTTCACTATCATAGGCGATGAATTCCATATTTTTTTCCCTAGAAACACTATAAGGTTTTCTTTGTTGTCACTTTCTATTACATGACTTCGACTAATTGATTTTTTGAAAATGGATTTTCATTAAAATTGTTCATATATATATAACATATTAGGGGATAAGATGATTTAATGTTTCTTTAACCCTTGGAATAGAATATGATTCCATGTATAGTGTTTTTTAAAGTGACTAAATATATTTTAAATAACAAGTTTATATTTAAAAGTGACATGGGGAATTAGTGTGAGGTTTTTAAATGTTTACATGTATGAATAAATTTTTAAACCAAGTGTTTGTCATGTTTTGAAGTGATTAAAATATTTCAAATGGTTTGGTTAGGTTTTAATGACTGTGTTATCTTTATGAATTATATTTATAAAATAATTGGTGGATTTAAATGTTTCAAATGATTTAAAGGGAAGTGTGAGTTACCATTTTAATTTCACTGTTGTTTGGATAAAATTGTCCTCAAGAGAAGAATGATACATCTTCAAAAAATACTGTGTTAGCTTGGCATTACAAGATCAATATGGAAATTCCTATTTGGAACATTATGTGGAAATGAGTTTTTATAAATGGTGTGAACCCTATTTTACCCCTTTTTATTCTAGTATTCCTATGGCAGTTTGTAATCCCATGGGTGGATGTTTATTATTTATACATTCCTATATGATTATTATAGTTTGACACGAATGGAGAGGATTTCTTGTGAAGGAGTGTAATATGAGCCATGAGTTAATTTAAATGCATTTTATTGGTTCTATGTGATTCTTTTATTATGATCACCCCTATTTAATTATCATGGTAGACCTTGGTAATGGGTTAGAAAACATAGTTAGTTGATACCCTTGAATTAGTTTGATATGTGTTAAGGGAAATTACTCCGAGACCTAGTGATACCAAAGAGGGGACATTCCCCTTAAGACAGTTTGTGATCATAGGAAGTGGGGAGTAAGATATCCTAGGTGGGGATAAAGAGGGATCAGGGAGGAATGAGATAGATTCAAAATTTTTTATTCATGATTAATTCTTGGAAAACCTAGGGTTTTTGTAATTCATCATAGTTCCCATTTGTAAGAGACCATTGGTTAGAGAAATGAATCTATGATACTTTTTAGGATCATTAAGGGGATTAATCCATATGCTTTGATGTTATCCCCATCTTATTATATTATTTTTTTACACCATTCTTAATGTTTAATTATACTTTTCTATTTGAAATTGAGGTGTCTACTTATGTGACTTCTTTATCTTTCATGTTATGTTTTAACTATCAAATGTTTTTAAAAAAGTGGTTGTAGTAAAATTTAAAAGGGAAGTGTAAGTGTCATTTAATGGTCCTTTAAGAATAATTTAATAATGAGTTTTAAAAGAGATATTTAAATTTGAAAAGTTAATTTTAGAAGAGTTTTGGAGTGTTTTAATATGAAAGTGAAAATGTTATGCTTTTGAAACTCTAGTGTGTGTGGATTTTGAAATGTAGTTGTAGACCAAAATGCCTAGTTTTATGGGAAATTTTATTTTAAAATATGTTTTTGGAAAACCATTTCATAACAAAAAATATATTTTGAGTTTTAAAATTTTAATTTTAGGATGATGTGTTCATGATATTGTTTTAAATTAGGAAATTTAAATGGTGGTTTGGTCAAGAGGTTCTAGTTAGGGAAAATCATTTTCTATGAGATTTTTTTATTTAATAAAAATAAATGAAAATGTTTTTAAAAAATTTTTTTGTGTGTTTCCTATTTATTTATAGAAAATAACATGTTTTTTTTTATTTTTCTACTATATTTTATACTGGAATTTTTTGGATGCAATATAGAAGAGACTACTTAGATTTTGATTGAGGCACCATACTATCATTTTTAGGTCACGATTATATTTTTATAGGTCTATGTTCATACCTATTTTATTTAACTCAATTTTATTCTCTATGGGAGAGATATGGTTGGATGGTTACTATAAGTCACTTAGAGGCTCATTGTACCTGGTTTGGGGTTTTATTATTAACTTTGACATTGGTTCTGTCATGAACCAGATCTAGTCGCCATCAAACTGACACCAAACCCAGCCTGTGCCAATACCCGAAGGGCGTTCTCGATCCCCATGGGCTGGCACAAGTGCCCGGGTATCATATAATGATAATTGGGAACGATTTACATGATTTTATAAATATTAAACAACAAACAAACTCAATAAAACAAATAAGTATTTTTCAACTAAAACCGTCTTGTACAAAATTGTAGAACTGAATAACATAAGTTAAAACTATGTTAAAAGACCATTAAAAATTTAAAAAACCAAAAAAAGACATCCCATGAACCCTCATGGCAAGGGGCACCGCCCTTAAGCCATCTCCACAAGACTTCACCACCATGGACCTTCTAGAAACCTGAACCACTGGAACTAAAAACTGTACCCAACCAGTGAAAAAAAAATATCCAACTCTACTTACACCCAAGGGTTTAAGTAGGGTGTGAGACAAAGCTCAATAGTATACCACCACTAATTGATTCCATGTGATAAACAATTAATGACGAAAAGCATGAAAGTTTTTAAAAACATGAGATACTAGTTAAAATTTCTAAAAGATGCAACATTAAATAAAAAAAGTTTTCAGGTGGGCTAATTTAAAGAATAAAAACATTTAAAATGAATACCATAGATACTGAATTTTCCAGCCTCTCATACCGTATGCCGACGGTTAGCTCAAAATATCTAGTGAACACAAGCAATGGGAAATAACCAATAGGCATTAGCTAGCTATGGGTCCCATGTACCTCGTATCTCGGTTAGAGTAACCATCACAAATATCTGTTCTCGTGCACGATAAACTATTAGGGAATATACCCATAACCTAGTGGTCCCCAATCATCATCATCATAGTTTAGTTAGAGTTGTAAGCGTCAATCTTGCTAAGTGAAACTGAGGACAAACCCCACGGATTCACTAGCATACTAGTACACGTCAACCCACCTAGATACTCGAGTTTTCCCTTTGTGCTCAAACAAGTTCTACAAGTCAAGAAATATACTCTTCACAAGAAAATATCATTTCCATATCAAAAATTCACCAAACATCCCACATGTATACCACAAAAATTTACAAAAGTACACTTTTCATTCAAATTGATTTTGAATTCCGACTCACACAAAAATAGCCCACAACACTCTTCACATTTCATTGACACTTCCACAAATCCTTTAAAAAATTTTTATACACCATTAAAAGACATTATAACTCACATAAAAGCCCACTCAAATAACATATAATACCTCTTTCATCAACAAAATTCATTTTTCACCACAAACTCACACAAAACAGCCTACAACCATGTTTTTCATCTATCTTTCCATTTTCTAAAACATTTCAGCACTTAATAAAACATTATAAAAAATATTTGAAATCTTAAATAACCACCATACCTCTCGAAAACCCATATTATGTGAACACACACCCCAAACAGTACATATACACCCTTTTATCCACTTTTCTAACCAAAAAAAAACATTCACAATATTCATAAAACAACTCAAGGGGTGTAACTATATCTTTCACAAAAAACCCATTTCAAAACACCCATTTAAGACCAAAACCATACAAATTTCTACCAAAAATAGAATTTAATCCCTAGATACATTTATAAAAACATATTCAAGTGTTATAAAATAACCATGAATAATACCACAAATATATAAATGAAAACACACATTTTAATAAAATGACCTCAAGAAGTATAACAATGTTTTACACATAAAACCTATTAAAAAACCTTATATTTAGGACAACATGACACTAATAAATTACGAAACAAGAATTGGAAGTCCAAAAAAGATTTAATAAACCAATTTTAAAAGTTATAAACTACACCCAAATAAAACCCCATGAGTTACACATGCAAACACCCAATTTCAAGTTAAAAAGTGACTATAAAATTTAACCCATAACCAAATCAATCATAAATAGTTTTTTCACTACACCAAACATATGAGTAATATAAAAAATTGTTAAATACATCAAACTAACTCATAAATAATTGTTTACTCATTGAACCACCTACCTTTTGAGTCAAAACCCTTGAATCTTGGTGCGAAACCTCAACCGCACCTCCGCCGCACCACAAGGATGTGAAAATGAACCATAAACCATAATATTTCACCAAACATACCCCAAATAAAACTCTAGGTATGAACCCTAACTTCCAGACACTCTATAAATTTATGAAAGTGGGAGGAAACCCTAAAGAGAAGGAAAATAACTGAAGAGAGAAACACATACCCAAAATAATCGCGAAGAAAACGACCCAAAATCCACCAGCATCTGAATTTGAAAACAGCCAACCATTCATGGAAGGTTCGAATAAATATTAGGAGATATTTTAGGAACTAGAATGGGGGAACAATAGTAAAAATAGAAGGAGTTATGAAAGGATCAATTTACCTCTCCAAATATGGGCGATTTCTGAAATCTAGATATATTTCGACCATTTTTGAGACTCTATCGAGCTCCCTATTGTGGGAGGAGGGAATGGGGGCACGCCTTAGGTATGTGGGCTCGTGTGAGAGTTGAAATCACCGAAAAAACTCAGATAGTGAAGGAGATATTAATAATTAAAATTTATTTTTAATGTAGAAAATGGGCTTTCGGGCAGGCCCAATTCCTTAAATAAAAACCCATATCCACCATGATTATGGATTTATAAATGGTGAAAATTAATATTGTGGTGTTAATATGTCAGGAGATGAAAATTAGGAATTATAATGGATGAAAAATGTTGAAAAATTAATTAGTTATAAAGGAATCAAAATTTATTTTTAAATATGGAATTGAGCTCACAATTTGGCCCAATTCATAAAAACTCACCCATTCGTTCATAAATGCTTGGGAAACCCTCAAAACAAAGAATGAATAGAAATTAAATGGAATTTAACTTTAAAATAATTAATATATGTGACAATTATCCCCACCATGAAAACTTTTCACCCCGGAAAGTCAAATCAAGGCCAAAGCAACAACCAAACCCAACTGAGAAACCAAGGGGTACTCCTTGGCCAGGTTTCACCCCCAAAGGACAAAACACCTCCAATGACCAATTAAGGAATACTCTCACAACCAAAACATATACTACATTTCTGAAATTATCAATCACATTCATACCTTATCCTAAAAGGAAACTCCTCAAACACTATCCGAACAAGACTCAAGTAATTCACCCAAATGAACAATAACATTGAACAAGGTTACACTTGCCTTACTTTAATCAATCTATTTGGCACTCTCTAGTCCCAAAGTTGACCCTAGGAAGATGTCGGTATCTAGATAGCTCTGAAAAAGACTATCTACACCAAGACAATACCATGGATAAATGTATGTTACTGGTATGGGGGGACACAAATACGCTCCCCACCATAAGAGAAAACCAATAATTTTTTTTCGAGACAAAATCAAGACACTAATAGGGGGAGGCCTGAATGGACTCCCTGGTATATAGGGTATACTTTCATTCAAAATTTATGAAGGAACATACATGAGAATCATAGTGCTTCTCCCCACCATAAGAACCAACCATCTTAACCGACTAGCATGGGCCGACACAAAAAAAACCCAAAAATTTCAAGATTTGGGAAGGTCGGACGGTTAGTCAGCACAATTTGTGAAACCGTGAACTAACTGTGCTGATCAATATTCCTGCATGGCTTCCAGGCACACGGTCTCTCTTAATCAATCACAAACCATGTTCTTATCCTATCTAGCCAAATTTCCATCCATTCTCCAAACACTCAATGGAAACTAAAGGGGGAGGGAATGACATTAGGCAATGTCATGGGTACAAGGCCCTCCACCTATTTCCACCAAACGTGAAAAACAGAAGAAAGATAATGATACAAAAGGTTTAAAATCTTCCTATCTTTAATATTTAGGATAGGGCTTTGTACAAGGGTTTAAATGACCCTGTGATTTCCCCTAACTATGAGCCAACTTCTCTCCGAGACCTATGGCTGGAGCTCAAATGATTGAAGCATCTTCGGCCTCGCAGTTAGTCTTTGGAAACCCACTGAATGAGAATTATTCTTTCGGTTCCACCAACAACTACACCGCAATCCTAGATAAGTTTTCCAGATATAACAAATTTCAAATTCACTTTACCCTATCCCCATATTTCACTAAAACAAGGGCTATAAAGATGCACACACATGACACCTTGTTTCTTCAGGTGAGAAACAATAGAAGTAAAGAAAACCTACACTCACCTTCCTCTAAAATGGAAGATTTTGAAGGTTTTCCAAGGGAGACATTCGCCCAACATAACGGGGACTCTCGGAGGATTTCGCGACTTTCACCTATATGGTCAATCGAGCACATGACATCATAAGGCATCACCAAACATGACCATTGCGACTGATATAAACAATGCATGGAGAGGGACCTTATACAACATCCCCAAACAACACACAATTCTAGAAAGTGGATACAATATCCAATCGTGACCATATTTCCCACACCGTTGGTTTAACTTGAACTCATGCTTCATAGAAACTTTGAAGAACCCAAAGGTCCTCTTAGACACCATCGAGACACTCATCCATGCTAACAACCCTAGAACACATCCACCTTCGACGAATCAGGAAACTTAATAAACTATGGTCTCTTTAAACCTTCCACGAGCACTCTCCCGTTATAAGAGGATCTAAAAATCAAAGAAAATAATGGATGTAGACTCAATCTACAGATCTCGAGAAAAAAATATTCCTTATATTGATCAACTGGAGGATTTTTGAATGGAAAAACAATCTGGGTTGCACTTTAGTTATGCATTAACCCTTAATGGGGGTATACCTTATCCAACAAGAGAACCTAAAGACCCAACCAAGCTGGTCCATTGGTTAAAAAGTACCACAAACAAGATCCAAACACATGAAGGGATCCACCATAAAGGTGTCCCAAAACATATCTCAGAGGATACTACTAACAGGTCCCTCTACCCAGCTTACCGACCAAACACAAACTCAAAACACAGTTCGAACAGGAGGGGTTCTTGGACTCAAAACATCCCCCAACATCTATATTTTCCAAAAACACATAATATAAACCATCCCAAACAATTAATCAAGACATAATGTTTCTATTTAAAAACATTTCTTTGAAAACAAATGGATCAACGGTTAGCGCATCCACCAATGGTACCCCATGGACCTTACACATGCATGTTTCTGGGCCACACCGAGAACCCTCCTCATATCCATTTGACACTCATCTAGTCATGTCATCAACTATCCATCTTCCCATATAACCCCATGCATGTGGTTTCTCATGAATATACTAAAGGCTAAAACAAAAATTCTTTCCACTTTTCAAAATTAAAACGGTCAACCAACACATCCTTTTTCTCAAACCGCTAATCATGAGATCAAAATCCCAACTCACATCTTACAAAATTTTTCAGAAAGACGCAACCATTTAGAAAAAAACTCACTTTCAAGATATTCACATCAATTTCAAAACATCTCATCCCATTAAAACACACTTTGATTGTTTAGAAAAGTCTATTGGAAACACTTTTCAAAACCAACTTCAATATAGTTCCTGCTTTCAAAAGAGGTGTAAGCACACCATTTTCCATTTCAAAACAATTCTAAAAATTCAGTTCTTCTATTTCATAAACCAAACCATTCCTTCTTTATTTGAAAATCATTTCACAAAAAAAACATTACGCTTTTTAAAACCAAATCACATTAAAACCAAAGTGCCATGATTCAAAACCGAAGCACAAAACAATGCAAGAGGAAACTAGTTTCAGTGGGTGACTTGGAAATATGGTTGGCAGCCATATTCCAATCACTTCACCCTCACCGATAGTATTCTTGGGAATATCCCTAGCCCCACAAGGCTTTCTAGGCCCTGCGAGCTCACTGAGACCATTAACCCAACATTCTTTTCATTTCCCCTAATCATCATCAAACCAAGAAAACCAAAGGACTTAGATAAATACCGACTTCCCCTAGTGACTCGAATCCCGTCATGAGGTGTGGTGATCAGGAACACTACCCATAACCGAACTACCAATTCCCAACAATACTAACTCTAGACTATCCTGGCTATTCCCTAAATAACGTGTCCCAAAGAGTTAACCATAACCTCCTTTGATACCATTTTATCACGAACCAAATCTGGTCGCCATCAAACAGACACCAAACCCGGCCCGTCCCAATAACCGAAGGGAGTTCCCGATCCCCACGGGCTGGAACAAGTTCGTGGGTATCATATAATGATAAATGGGAATGATTTACCTGATTTTATAAACATTTAACAACAAACAAACTCAATAAAACAAATCTGTATTTTTCAACTAAAACCGTCTTTTACAAATTTTTAGAACTGAATTACATAAGTTAAAACTATGTTAAAAGACCATTAAAAATGTAAAAAACCAAATAAAGACAGCCCATGAACCCTCATGGAAAGGGGCACCACCCTTAAGCCATCTCCACAAGACTTCACCACTAAGGACCTGCCAGAAACCCAAACCTCTAGAACTAAAAACTGTACCCAACCTGCGACAACAAAAATAACCAAGTCTAATTACACCCAAGGGTGTAAGTAGGGTGTGAGACAAATCCCAATAGGATACCAACACTAACAGATTACATGTGATAAACATTTAATGATGAAAATCATGAATGTTTTCAAAAACATGAGATGCTAGTTAAAATCTCTAAAAGATGCTACATTAAATAAAAACTGTTTTCAGGTGGGATAATTTAAAGAATAAAAACATTTAAAATAAATACCATAGCTACTGAATTTTTATACTCTCATACCTTATTCCCACGGTAAGCACAAAATATCTAGTGAGCACAAGCAATGGGAAATAACCCATAGGCACTAGCTAGCTGTGGGTCCAAGGTACCTCGTATCTCGGTGAGAGTAACCATCACAAATATCCATTCTCATGCACGAGCCACTAGTAGGGAACATACCCATAACCTAGTGGTCCCCAATCATCATCATCATAGTTTAGTTAGAGTTGTAAGCCTCAATCTTGCTAAGTGAAACTGAGGCCAAACCCCACAGATTGACTAGCATACTAGTACAAGTCCACCCACCTAGATACCCGGGTTTTCCCTCTGTGCTCAAACAAGTTCTACAAGTCAAGAAATATACTTTTCACATGAAAATATCATTTCCATATAAAAAATTCACCAAAAATCCCACATGTATACCACACAAGTCACAAAAGTACACTTTTCATTCAAATTGATTTTGAAATCCGACTCACAGAAAAATAGCCCACAACACTCTTCACATTTCATTGACACTTCAAAAAATACTTTAAAAAATTTTATAAACCATTCCAAGATATTATAAATCACATAACAGCCCACTCAAATAACATATAATACATCTTTAATCAACAAAATTCAATTTTCACCATAGACTCACACAAAATAGCCTACAACCATGTTTTGCAGCTCTCTTTCCATTTTCTAAAACATTTCAGCACTTTATAAAACATTCTAAAAAAATATTTGAAATCTTAAATAACCACCATACCTTTCCAAAACCCATATTAGGTGAACACACACCCTAAACAGTACATATACACCCTTTTATCCATTTTTTTTAACCAAAAATACATTCACAATATTCATAAAAAAACTCAAGGGGTGTAACTATGTCTTGCACACAAAACCCATTTCAAAACACCCATTTAAGACCAAAACCATACCAATTTCTATCAAAAATATAATTTTCATCCCTCGATACATTTAGAAAAACATATTCACGTGTTATAAAATAACCTTGAATAATACCACAAAATATACAAATGAAAACACACATTTTCATAAAATGACCTAAATAAGTATAACAATGTTTTACACATAAAACCTATTCAAAAACCATCTTTTTAAGACAACATGACACTAATAAATTACCAAAACAGAATTTTCAGGCCAAACAAGATTTAATAA
The DNA here is from genome assembly GCA_963277665.1 of Viscum album. Classification (NCBI taxonomy): domain Eukaryota; kingdom Viridiplantae; phylum Streptophyta; class Magnoliopsida; order Santalales; family Viscaceae; genus Viscum; species Viscum album. The sequence continues at coordinate 955,215,430 of OY728145.1, forward strand.
ACCAATTTTAAAAGTTATAAACTACACCGAAATAAAACCCCATGAGTTACACATGAAAACACCCAATTTCAAGTTAAAAAGCGACAATAAAATTTAACGCATAACCAAATAAATCATAAACAGTTTTTTCACCACACCAAACATATGCGTAATATGAAAAATGGTTATATACATCAACCTAACTCATCAATAATTGTTTACACATGGAACCGCCTACCTTTTGAGTCAAAACCCTTGAATCCTGGTGCGAAACCTCAACCGCACCTCCGCCGCACCACAAGGATGTGAAAATGAACCCTAAACCATAATATTTCACCAACAATACCCCAAATAAAACTTTAGGTATGAAACCTAACTTCTGTACACTCTATAAATTTATGAAAGTGGGAGGAAACCCTAAAGAGAAGGAAGGAATTGAAGAGAGAAACACATACCCAAAATAATCTTGAAGAAAACGACCCAAAATCCACCAGAATCTGAATTTGAAAAAATCCAAACATTACTGGGAGTTTCGAACAAATATTAGCAGATCTTGTAGGAACTGGAATGGGGGAAAAATAGAAAAAATAGAAGGAGTTATGAAAGGATCAATTAACCTCTCCAAATATGGACGATTTCTAAAATTCATAGAAGTTTCTACTATTTTCTTGATTCTATCGAGCTCCAAATTGTGTGATGATGGAATGGGGGCGCGCCTTAGGTAAATGGGATCTGGTGAGAGTTGGAATCACCGAAAAAACGCAAATTTTGATGGCGATATTAAAGAATTAAAATTTATTTTTAATGAAGAAAATGGGCTTTTGGGCATCCCAATTCCTTAAATAAAAACCCATATCCACCATGATTATGGATTTATAAATGGTGAAAATTAATATGGTGGTGTTAATATGTCAGGGGATGATAGTTAAGAATTGGAATGGATGAAAAATGTTGAAAAATGAAAATGTTATAAAGGAATCCAAATTTATTTTTAAATCTGAAATTGAGCTCACGGTTTGGCCCAATTCATAAAAACTCACCCATTCCATCATAAATGCTTAGGAAACCCTCAAAACAATGAATTAATGGAAATTAAATGGAATTTAACTTTAAAATAAGTCATGTATGTGAATGGTTCTGGACACAAGCCTCTTGTATTTTATTCTTGTGGTTTATGCATATCATTTTTTTCTATTTTTTATTTGTGTGTCCACTGAATTCTTTTAATTGGATGTTTAATTTTGATTTTCTTCGACATATTTTGTTATATTTTTCTTTATAATTTTTTTATATCATTGTATGAGGGGTAAATCATTCTCAAGGTATATTCCATGATGCCCAGAAACTAGTTTCCAACCCGTGGGGATCAGGAACTCCCTTTGGGCCATATCTAGGACCCATTCAAGAGCTAAGTTAGATGGAATCCTTTCAATTTTCTATATTTTCATACCTCAAACAAAAATATATAATAACTTTAATATATCATGATATCCATTTCACCACTACAAGACGTGATTCTATATAATTTCTTTGTATTCATGCATAAAGGGCAAGGAAAAATAATATGTATGATCTAGATTCCATTATATAATGTAGGTTTCTATAGGAGTATAATATTCTCACCTTTGATCCACTCTCATTTTTTCTTTATCAATTATAAACATAGTTCAACATGCTATAGGAGTGGATAATTTTCTATATTCATTTATCCCAAACATATTTAATAACTCATGAACATTTTTTTAATGAAAAAATTATAGAGATTGTTATATATTTTTTACTTTCAAACCCATCTCAAAATGTTTCCACATTTAGGTATCCAATTTCCCAAAATATTCATCTTTCTTTTTGAAAAATATTATATCATCAATATACACAATCAATATGAGAAAATTTGTGTCATATCTGTTGAAATAAAGATTACATCAATCTAGAGTTTATATAATTTCCCACTACTTAGGCTTCTTTACATATTTGAATACAATTCTTGGGGAACTTGTTTCAACTCATGAAATGTATTCTTCATCACGAAAACTTGAGAACCATCACCATCCAAGACAAAACCTTCCATTCGTTCAATGAGGACCTCTTCCTCATGTTCACTATTAAAAAATACTAAATTCATGTCATCTTTAAAAAAAATATTCACTTTGAGTAAATATTCCAAAAAATATTTATATACTTTCAAGACTTATGAATCGAGCATAAGTCATATAAAAATCATACACTCAATTTTAGAGTATCCCTTGCAAACATGATGATATTTATTACATGATACTCCTCCATTATCATTGTATTTATTTTGAAAATATAATTCATCCCAATTAAATTATTTTATTTGTGATGTGAAAAAAATTCTACAGTGTCATGCTTCTCAATTAGATTTATATCTTCTTACATCATTTTAATCTAGAACTCATGATGAAAAGAATCCTCAACACTTATTTCATTGACTTATGGAAGAAAGATGTTATGATTGGAATTAATCAAACTACTTCAAGTATGAACACCATTTCTAATATCTATAATATTGTTCTTATTATCCAAATACATTTTAATCCTTGATAAATTAGTTATCCTTTCATAGATAGTTTCTCATTATTGGATATTTTAGAATCAACATGAGAGTTTTGAAAATATTCTGGTTCATTTAGAATACTCTCATTCTACAAGATGTATTCTTTAAGATATTCCTTAATTCCATAATTAATTGGAAATTATTTTTGTGATGAATTTTTATTTTCTAACATAATTACATAAAATTTATCAGTGATATTTCTTATATTATTACTAGAAGATTGGTAACTCCTTCTATTGACTGTATACCCAAAAAATACCTTCATCAACATTCCAATAGAACATTTCTAGAAATATTACTTGGATATTAAAATAATAAGGGTTACTAAATAAATTCAATATAATCAATAATTTCATCTTTTGAAACCATAACTCATGAAATACTAGAATAATTCTGTTGGAGAAGTCATCTATTGGGAACCTAGGAAGTCGTGGTTGTCACTTGTTTCCAAAATAATTTTAATGTGCTGTGATATGATGACAAAGAATCCCCCATATCATCCATGATCAAGGTATTTCACTTAGTTACTATATTTTACTATGGTATGTATGGAACACTACATTCATGACTTATTCATTGATTTTCATGATATTTTTCAAACTATCCATTATTGTCTTCGGATTTATTATTGGAATGAATTTCTTTGAAAACACATTCTATTTTATTTTTGTAGTGAATAAAAAGTGTTTGAATCTATCAAGATCATGTAATTTACTCTACATAAAATTGACATAATAATTTTGACAAAAATAATCAACAAAATTCCTAAAACACCTATCTTTATTGGTTGAATTAACCTTATCGGACCTCACAAATATGAGTATATCAACTCAATAGGTTTATTTGTCTTGATATACAAAGGATTGTAGATCCCACTCATCATTTTACCTTTATTAAACATGTCTCAAGTTTTATTCCTTTATAAACATAGCTTTAATATATTCCACATAGTTTCATACTCGATTAACATATCCATGTTATTTTTTTCCCAAATGACTAGGAATTCCATTCCATAAATTATTTTAATTTTTCATGAACATGAAATAAAAATCTTAATAACTAGATATCATAAATATATTTCCTCTTTGTTGATATACCTTCATCAAAATTGTTCCATCCTTTAACCTCCTTATGAAATATCTATCCTTTCTAAAAATCACCCCCATTATCATTATCACAACGGGGAAAAGCACTCAAGAGACTAGGATCCAGCCCATTGATAATGATAATGTAATTAGATTAAGGTGTATTATCTTGAATAATGGTGTATCTAAAACCATTTAAATTTATTGATCCATTATTTCATAAAGTAACACATCATCCATCATACCATTGAATTTATTATAACAGTTTTTTTTGTTTCTAGTCATATGTGATGACCATACATTATCTACTATCCAAGGTTTATATCCTTTTTCTAGATTTTTAAGAAAAATAAAATACTATTTATTTCCCTTTATTATTCCTCATCTTGATAGATTTTTAATTTTCCCTTTGATTTTGTTTCTTTGGTATGATAGTGAGACACATTTTGGTGGTGCGTCTAGGTTGATCACATCTCCCATAAGTTTATTAAAGAAAATTTAATCTATTATTCAATTATAACATCTATTTTATATATTTTATTAGATATAATATAAGAATTTAATCTTGATTCACCATCAATTAATAGACTATCGTTGACTAATGATGTGTAAAATTATAACATCAACACAAAATATTTGATCTCATATACTCCAAAGCAGCAACATCTTCCTTTAAGGTGAAATATCCTTATGTGATAAATAGATTCTTCAAAATAATCTCATTTATGCGCATTATGATTTAAAATTCACTATTTTAGACATCCAATTATTATTATATTTATCTTTTACCTTTTAATTTCGATTAGCCTTATCCTCAGTATTATTATTTTATAATGTATCCGTGATTTTTAAAGTTTGAAAACAACCACTAAATTTAACAATTGGATTTTCTCATTTCTACATGAAGTAAAAACTTATTTTTCTTTTTACAACTTACACCATTTATATTGGAGACCATGGCATCCAAAATAAATATTTTTGGAAACATTAGTTATCTAAAAGGGATTCTTGGTGGAATTTAAAACTTATTCCACTATCTTTAATATTTATCCTAAATCACTAAAACTATTTTAAAAAAGTGTGTTTTCATAAAGGATTTTGCATCCTAAACAATATTTTCATCATATTCCTTTATTTTATCCTTCTTAAAATGATATTTGTTGTGGAAATATCAAGAACAATATCCCTTGGTTCCATGATTTAATTGAGATCTAACATAACTTGTGTGAACTAAAAAATCATCTCAATAATATCTTTAGATTTTTGATTCATTAAGAGATTTTATTAATGAATCATTCTATGATTTATAAAAATTTATTTCATTGTCATTTTTCTTGTTCTTCTTTGAGAACATAGAAATATCCATTCTTAATAGGAAGTCCTTTAGTATTTACTCATCACTATTGTATTCTTATTCACTAATCCCATCCTCCTCCTCCTCTTCTTCTTCTCTTAAGATATATTTGGTCCGATTTGATTTAGCTTTGTAATCATTTTACCTTTACTTTATGAGCCCTCTTAATATAATTTAGTTTCTTTTTTCACAAGATATTTATTAATGGTTTAAGATAATTTTAACTTCCATTGATGGATTTAAATTTATATTATCATTGAATAAATTTCCTCAACTCCAATGTCTATCCATCATGTTTCTATTGAAAGATATTTTGGATTGAACATCTTCCTTATATTTTCGTGATCTATTAGAGAAATTAGAATACAATTTATAATATATATATATAATTGAAACACATGAATTGATTATTTTCCTTGTGTATAAATTTTCCATAGTGAATTTATTCTGAGAATAATGAGACAAACTTACTAAAATACATGGATACATTCTTGATGTTGGTTTCCTCCCCATGATACACATTTGAATCAAGCTGTTTTGATCATTTTGAAGCATTTATTATGTTAAACTGATCTGATTTTAAATGTCTCCTTAAATTTTCACTCTTCATATATTATAAATAATTAAAAAAATTTGAGTTTATTTATGACCTATTACAGAACCTTAGATGTCACTTTCAGATATGAAATTTTTGTATTTTTAATTTTTTTTATCTTTTATTTCATATTTTTTTTCTCAGTTATTAGGAAACTAGATACTTGAGATGTAGGTTAATTTACACAGTGACTAAAGAGGTCACACCATGAACTAACCCATCAATAAATACATGTTGTTCAAGAGAAAATAGAGAGGTTCACATCGTGAATTGATCTAGGAAGTCAAGTTATGATTTTGGAAAGGACATTTATTCTATGACCGAGGAGGTTTATGGAACAAACATATTTATAATGTCCTAAACTAGAAATGAAATATCCTTTTAAATGATTAAATTCATTATTACGAATTATAGTTATAGAAAATAAATTCACTGCATCTAATTTGGTTATTTTTTACCATTAAGAAAATATTGAATGATGAACTTAAAATATTGTTAAACATTATAACAATTTCTAATATAGAAATTCTACCATGACTATTAAGACTAGAATATATTATATTTTATTATAGGATCTAATTTAAATATAAAGAAGTAGTGATGGACTTGACTAGCAGGACTGTACCCTACGAAGCCCATTTATTAAAGCTTCCAAGGGATATAACATCACATGACATTTACCTTGACCAATACAAATCTGAGATACAACAACCAGAACATGATTAAAATGATATACATGAGAAGTTCAAGATTATAGTGATCACCACCAACACCATGTTCACCAAACCACCCCAAGAAAGCACCACCACCCCACACCATTCCCTTATGGTGTACGCTGGTGTAATAAGGGGTTGTGGATCTAGAACATAGTTGTATAAATTTTTATATTTTTATTTTTCTGAAAATAATTTTTATATTTATCCCTTTTACGGAATTTCATTATAAAGATACATTATTTAATAATGATTTTGATAAAAAATTGTTTATAATATGAAGAATATGTAATTGTATTTTTGTGAAATATAAGGTTTCAATTAAAACACACCTTTTTTATAAATTCACGAATCTTTGGAATAAATGTAATTTGCATGAAATTTTATTATTAAATAAAATTTATTTTAATATAAATTATAATATATCTTAATGATGTCAAATTTAATTTTTGTAAGGGTAAGAATGTGCTTATTGTTGTAAAAAATAATATTTTATAGTAAATAAGGATTTTATTAAACTTGTAAAATTTCATATTTAAAGAATTATCTTTGTAAAATAAATATCATTTTTTAAATCAGAATGTTGAAATTCGAAAATAGAATTTTTTTAAAAGTTTTTTGAGATAGTTGAATTTTTGGGGAAAACTTAATTATGGTATAAATATACGGTATGTGTATTTAGGATCCCATAGGATAAACAATGTTTCATGACTAAGTCCTAGAAACCCCAAACCCATAGTTCAATTATTTAATTTATTTAACAAATATTGATGATATAGATACCTGATAATATTTTATATTTCACCTATGATTGGATACGATGGTGATACTGATTACTCATTTACCATTACTATAAAATGAGATTATGATTTTTGTATTGTTAAACATCTAAGATCTATATTTATGAAACCAAAGTATTTATGAAACATTTTTAAAGAATTTTTTTTAAATATTGTTTTCAATATAGAACTTATGGAATTCATTTTGAAATGTGATATATAGATTCATGGGGGTACTGTACCTGGATTTTCTTCTCACCCTACATATGTATTTGGGCAAATAAAAACATGGTTTTATTTGATACAATTAAAGGTAAAGGTGTCATTTATTATATTGGATCTTCTAGATGATTATGTCACCATCCGTGTTATGGATATTTTTGAGGCAAGGGGCTATATGAAGATAGCTTGATAAGGAATTTTGGGATCCAATAATTTTGTGTTTGGTTTTAGCTATGTATTGATCTAGACAATATTTCATATATTTTGAGACTCATGTTTAATTACACGATGCTGTACCCTTTATCATTTGGTTACATCTTATTATTGATTATAGATTATTGTTATTGTACTACATATACTCTATTTGATGTAATTATTATTATTATTTTTGGTAGTTGAAGGAATGTACATCTAATATATGGACATGAAATTATTGATTCAAATATGGAATTATTGAAATATATTATTGGATTATAAGTGTTAGAGAATTACAAAAACACAGACTTTGTTACACTTGATCTTTTTTCCCGACCATAGTGACCTACAACATGCTTTAGGGATTATAATGGGCTGATCTAGCTGATATGGCTTGTCGAACCAGGATGGTTTGTTACAAAATGGTATCAGATCCACCTTTTGTCATTTGGGGAGAATCATAGTATAAATTAGAATATAATCAATAGAAATCAATAATTTGATCAGGAGTATGTTCTTGATCAATACCCCTCATGATGATACATTAGTGACTATGAGAATTTGGGAATTGAATTTTGGTTTTGTGTTCTGTTTATGAATATTTATCATATATCTTAGTATGATATAGTGATATGTTTACTCTAATTGGAGTTTTATGGGGGGTTTGAGATTATTTATGTTTTAGGTTGTTAGTGGTGAAGAAATTAGGGTTGCAAAGTTATCTCAAAAAATTTGGAAAACCATGCAGAGGTCATGTAGATGTCTCAGAAATATTTATAGAGATTGTTTAAGAGTTGGATCATGTTCATCCTAACAGAATTAATAAACTATGTAAAAATCTAAAACACGCTCATATTAATTATTTTACATACGTTCATGATTAGTGAAACTCTAATAGTGTTTACCAATGAAGTTATGTTGGATAAGGGTGTTTCATTATGGACTTAATGATATTGGGATTATTTTGAATGATTTTTTGTGATGTATTAATGACATGGAATTGATTATGTTAAATTTTTGACATTGAATTTTTTTTAATTATAAATTTGGAGTGTTTTTTTCATTATTATAGTAGTTTAATGAAATTATTTGACTTAAAAGATAATTCTATAAAAAATTTTAAACTTTAAAACATGAAATTTCATGTTGAATATGGAATTATTTTGGGATAGTAGTTATGTTTTAAAGTGATGGTCTGCTTATGAATTATTTTTCTATTTTACATTCAATTTAAATGGGTGATAAATGTATATAATGGAACTCTTGAAATGATTTGGGAAAAGTTTGTCTTTATGTTGGATAAATTTTAAACAAAGTATTATACCATATATTCAAATCATTATTTATTACCATGAGTTGTTTTCATCCAAAATAAATTCTTGAAGGAGATTTTATGGTTTAATTTTAATAGGGTAAAATTTTTAATAATTGATTTTAATAGGTCAGCCTCCAAAAATAATGGTGGAAAGTGTTTTAAAAACCATGAATTATTTGATGAAATATGGGTGCATATTTAGTTTTAAAGGGAGGTATAATTTTCAACATGAAATCAAATCATAAGGTATATATTTTTCAATTTAAAAAAATGATATATATTTTTTCAATAATAAAATTTTTTAATGGTTAGATTATGTGAAAATGGGACTCTCAATAAGTGTAAATTTTTAAAATGAAAATTTATGCTATGAGTTTTAATAATGCTTTGTGCTCTATGTCATATTTAGATTCGAAAGGACGATTTCATAAGTGATTTGAATCAGGATTTTTCTTTAAATGAATTTAGTGTAAATTAAATTAATATTTTTAATTGTTATATCAATTATAAATTATTTTTGTTATAAAATTTGTAAAGTGATTTCAAATCTTAGGTGTTTATTGTGTAAATTATGGGTAATAGAGTTATAATGTTATTAATTGTGGAATGGGTTTTTAATATAATTTATTATTAAGTAATGTTTTTAAAATGAGTTTAACTTGGTAATCCATTCTTTTGAGTTGTTATTTGGGTCATAATATGACATTCTAATTTGGGTGATGAGACTTACAATAGAGAGATTCATGTTTTATGTTATTTGAATTCTGCTCCATAAAAATTCCTTAATGAAGTGTCTACTTTATTTTTATATAAATGATCCTATAGGTAACTCCTTTTCCATGTAGGAGTAGTCCACTTATTGTCGACTCTTCATAGGGTCAAAATTGAGTAGGGGAATTATAGTCCCCATTCTCACTGAGACTAGATAAGATTTTCTAAATCATAATATACCACTCTTTTGTAATTGTCGGAGTTGTCTTGAAGTGGTGATGTGGTTAGAGGGGATAAGGGAATTTTTTATCCTAATTAATACTCTAATTATTGAGAATAGAAGATCTTTATGGGATTTATTGATCAGTTGAAGAAAACATAGTAGAAATTCATTATCTTGACTTACTTATATGATAGAATTCCTTAAGAATCAATAAAAATATATGCCTTTTTCAGGTTGTGAATTCCTAATATAATTTTAATTTTTTATTTGGTGAAGTGTTTTTTTGATAATTTAGAGTCTAATTGAAATTATAATGGTTTTTAAAACTCGAAAACGTGTTTTTGGATATAGTTTAAGGTTAACTGTATGCCCTATGTATTTTGGTGGGTTTTGGTGTTGTACGAAGGTTTTTGAGTTATTGGAATTTTTTAGGTAAATTTTATTCATATAATAAAGGTTAATTCATGACATGAATGAAATTTAAATTGGCCTTTAATGTCATGAAAGGGATGGCTTGGGGAGGATCCCGTACATAATCTATGTAAAACACAAACCAATGGTTTATGCCATGAAAGTGTCAAGGTAGAGGTATAAATTCTTTTCTCAAATAAATTAATTCTATAAACCATTTGGTTGACACAGTTAATGGTTCCCTGGTGTGTTCTTTTAGTTAGGTGAAACACAGTATTTTCTAGATTTAGGTATAACATGATTTTTGGGAGTGGGGAGCTTATGAGAGTCTATTTATTGGATAAATCTCCCCTCCAACATACATTATTCAATATACTTTGGTTTGAGATGGTTCTATGGACGAATTGATGATAATATATTATATGATCATCCAATTTTTTATCCGTTTTCATTCCTCATTACTATCCCTTTCTTTTGGATTTATTTAGTCTAGGGATTGGTGATGATCTCACTAGAGTATGGTGAAATCAATAATGAATTTTCGGGCCTATTTGTGTCATAAAAGAGGATATTCGAAGATGATGTCTGTATAGTGGCCCTATACTTTTGCACATAATATTACATGATTTGAAACATAAATATCCATAAAATACCAACAAAGGATAAAAAATTCAAGTGTCTTTGGATGATTAGGAATATATAACTTTAAACACAGAACCAAAATAAAACCATCTTTTATTTAATCTTCATAATTAGATCCTAACATCATTTTAGACATTACATATGTAAAGTATAACCTAGAAAATACATGAACAATGGTATGAGCTAAAAAATCACAGTAAGGGTATAGACATAGAAATAAAGAATACCACATGGGTTAAAAGGCATAACATGATGACATAAAAAGGTATGGAAGATGAATATACATAAGGAAGAATAACATATAAATCAAGGGACCATATAAGAATATCATCATAGGAATTTTAAAAAACACACAACATGACATAAAAATGAATCAAGTTTGACCTCCAATACCACTGAACATAGAAGAGAATAAGTCAATGCTAACCATAAAGACCATTACATATGGAGGATCATGAGTCATTTCTTATCGTTAAGACTATTTCACATGATGTCTAATGTGACTAAACATTAAATAATGAATTGGATCACTATCTGGTCACACCAATCACAACATATTCATGATTATGTATTCCACATGAAGAATCATATAAATGGAATTAAAAATAAACATAAGGTTTACCCATTGAAAGAATTGGGTATCATAATCATATAGAAAGTTATATCAAAATGGGATATCATAATGGTGCCCATGAAATAATGGATTTAAATTATACATGGACATTAATAATGTAACATAGGAATAGATGAGGATACGTGATTCCAAAATGAAGTGAAAACATTTAAAAATATTGTTTATGAAGCTTTAGAAATGCACCACTTTAGTGAGGTTTAAGGGATGATTTTAAATATTATTTAAAATAGAAAATGGATAATTATTAGTAAAAAAACTAAAATTAACCAAAGTATTTTTTTTTCAAAATAAAATTAGTGATTTTTTAAAAAAAAATAATGGCTTAAAACGGGTTATGGAGTGAACTTTAAATTGGGTATGAAATCGAGAAGTTCCCTTTAATTCGGGTTGCTTATCTGGAAGAATTGAGAAATAATCCTTTTTAAAACATGTGTTCACCCATAAAAAAGGATGATATGATCTAGATACAAAATTTTGTATCATATAAATATAATATATATTAATTAAATAGAAATAAATAATAATTTCATTTGGGTAAATAGAGAGAAAGCGTAACCCAAAGGAAGAAATGAAGGTTTGTAGAGAATCCCTTACCTTATATATGTCCGAAACTATTCTTCCTTTGATCTTAATGTCCTAGATAATGAAATAAAATCCATTAATTAATTAATTTAGAAAATTTAGATGTTTATTTTACTTATTATAATTTTAATAAGTTCCTTTATGGCCTATTTTTTGAGTTATAAGAGACAATTTCATTATTCAGGAGTCTTCATTTCCTTGGTTTTCAAGATCAGTTCACTTGTATACGTGTATGAAAGATCATGTAAAATTAGAATATTTACCTTTAATGAAATTATATGTTATTAATAAATATATAGAATATTGAAAGTTATTATATATCAATAATTTCTATATGTGTGTATAATTAAATATATGAAATGTTAATGAATACCATTTATATTATTTTGGCCTTTTTTGATCATTTTGAACTATTTTTTGTTTTATTTATTACTATTATGTACATATAATTGTTTCATAACATTAAATAAGCTATAGAACATATATTATAATTTGGGTTAACCATAAATATGGTTGTATGAATAGTCTTCAAGGTTGTAATGGAAATTGGAAACTCATCATCATTGAATGTTATAAATTACAACATTACAATTGATTTTTTCATTTTTTTTAAAAAAAGATAGGGGAATAGAATTGAGGATTGTTTATCCATTAACAATGAAAAATTATATTATATAAAATATACTTTATTTATCATGTATCTTGGATAAGGTGACTTGAAGAGATGAAAATAAAATAAAAGAAATAGAAAAGAAATTAAAAGGAAAAGAAAGAGGTTTTTACCTCTTGAATTCTTCTCCTTGAGAACCAACATAGAAGAATTGGGTTTTGTCTTTTGATGAGAAAACAAGTTATTGGAAATGGGGGAGATACTTGGGAAGAGGTTTAGGAAGAATTTGGACAAGTTTCAAGGCTATAGAGGTCTGAGGAAAAGAGGTGGTGAGGGGTGGTATGTATATTGGAAAAGAGGGGAGTTTTTTTTGAAAATTTTATTCAATTGTTTTTTATTTTGGCTAAAAAATAAGAATATTTTTTTATTATTGTGAATAAATAAATTAAATAGTGCATGTGATTTTGAACCAATGGTTCTTAAATAATCCATTAATCATCCATGATTCAATAATTCATGTATTTAGATTAAAATACAAATTATCATGTCTCACTATTCACAAAAAAATAACCCCTTTTAGAAAAATCCAAAAAAATTACACCAACCATTTTTAGACATATAGAATTCATAAGTGGACTCAATTTTATGAAAATAATTTTATAAATATGAGAAATTAGATTTTTAAATAAAGTCATCATTTTTTTGAAAAATAAAAAATAAAAAATTATAACTTATTTTCTAACACATTGAAAAATTAATAGGGTCTCATAAAAATATTTTATAATCATAAGAAAAAAATATTAATTTGTGATTCAATTTTTTGAAATAAATTATCCTTTAAATAATTTTTTTATAACATTTTTAATAAACATTTTGTTTTCACAAAAATATCAATACTTAATTTATCATTTCCAACACATTTGATTATTTATACCATGATATAAATATATCATATTTTAATTTATATGATATTTAATTTTTTTATACGTTAAGTGGTGAGGTTACTATTATATTTTTCAGATTACTATTCCTAAGGGTCACAAATTTATTTTAAATTCCATGTTAATATTCCATAGGTTTTAGTTCCATAGTTTCAATAAATACCTATGATTTCATTCATTATTTATTCATAAAGTTTTTATTGTGTTATATATGATATTTTTATATGATTTAGACTATATAAAATAATTATAAGAAGGGGTATTTCATTGATAAAATTCTGGGTCATTACATTCTTCCCCCATTATGAAAACATGTCCACTGAAATTTCATTTTTCATACTAAGGTGAAAAATGTTAGGGAAATTATCTTATTTGTAGCCATTAATTAGGAAAGAATAATAAAATTATTGGTCTTGAATGATTAGATAATAATAATATTAAAATTAAAATTTGAACATATAAAAAAAATATTTCAAATGAAAAGTATATTCTAATATGCGATTTCTTATGTTTTGGTCTTCGTTATCCACAATGATAGAATTATCCCTAGTGTTCTAACTAATGTTTTCCAGTCCCAATATCAAAAAATAACTATAACATCCTATTATTTCAAACTATAGTGACCCTAAACTTTTTCACATAATATTACATGATTTTAACCATAACTGTCCATCAAATACAAGACAAGTATCTAAATGTATAGTGTCTTTGAATGATTAAGTATATAAAACTATAAAATTGGAACCATACTAAAAACATATATTATTTAATAATAATAATGAGATACTAACTTCATTTGAAACCTTACACCATAAAAGGATATTCTGGTGAATAAATGATAAAATGGAAGAACTAAAAAATCCCAGAAAGGGTATAATCATAGAAATAGAGTATAAAACATGTGTTAAAAGGCATAACATAATGACATAAAAAAGTTTGGAACATGAATAAACATAAAAGAAAATAACATATTTATCATGGAATCATGTAAAAATAACATCATTGGAATGTGGAAATAAAATAAAACATCACATAAGCATTAGTCAAAGCTAACCGCCAAGACCATTTCACATGGAGGAGAATGAGTCAAGGCTAACCACCAATACCATTGTACATAGATGAGTTTGAGTTAAGGATAACCACCAAGACCATTGCACATGACTTATCAAGATAATAAACATTACCGAATGAATTTAATTGATATATAGGATAAAACATCATAAAATTCTAATAAATATGCAATCCACATGAAGAATCATACATAAGGAATTAAAAATAGACATCAGGGTTACCCATGAAAATAATTGGGTATCATAATCATGTCAAAAGGAATAAGAAAGGTAATATCATAATGGTATCCTTAAAAGAATTGATTTAAATCATAAATGAAATTCATAAGGTAAAATAGGAATATATTTTGATAATTTATGTCCCACTTATGTGAAAAAACATAAAAATATTATTTATGAATTTTTAGAAATGATCAACTTTAGTGCGGTTTAAGGGATAATTTTAAATATTATTTAAAATTGAAAAGGAATAATTGCTTGTATAAAACCATAAATGAACCAATATAGTACTTCATGATAAAATGAGTGTTTTTTAAAAATAATGGTGGATTAAAATAGGTTATGGAGTTTAATATATGTTAGGTATTAAATTGAAAAGTTCCCTTTAATTGGGCTTTCTAATCGAGAATAATTGAGAAGAGAACCTTTTTAAAACATGTATTTATCCATAAAAGAAGAATGATATGATATGAATACTTCATTTTGGAACATTTAATAGAATTTAGAATAAATAAATAAAAATATATAATAATTACACTATTTTTGGGAGAGAGAAAGCATAACCCGAAGGAAAAATAAAGGTTCAGAATTAATCATTTTCCTTATGTCCAAAACTATTCTACACTTAATCTAAAATTCATAGATAATAAAATTAAAAAAATAAATAAATAAATTAAATAAATTTTATAAATTTTATAGATTTATTATAATTTTATTATGTTCATTCATGGAATTTGTTATGATTTATAAGAAACAATTTCATCATTCAGGGGTGTTCATTTCCATGGTTTTCGTGATCAGTTCAGTTGTATATGTGTATAAAAGATTATGAAAAATGATAATAGTTGTCCATAATTGAAATTATATGTTATTATTGAAATTATATAATATTAAATGGTCTTATATATCATTTTTAAATATTTTATTATGATTTATTGGATAAAATTTTTATGATAACCGATTAGATTATTTTGGAATATTTCGATCCTCACAAATTAGTTTAGTTTTATTAATTAATATTGTCTATATATATTAGTGATAGAAAATTAAAAAAGATATAATAAATATATGATAATTTTTTACAGACCATAAAGATGGTTTTGTGACCATCCTTTAATATAGTAATTGAAATTGAAAACTTTTCTTCCTTGAATGCAATAAATTAACACACCACAGACAATGTAATTATTTTTTAAGAAAAAAACGGGAGGGGAAGATAATTGATGATGGGTTATTCCATTAATGTAATAAAATTAAAATATATAAAATATATTATAGTTATAATTTCTCTTTAATAATGATAGGTGAGGAGAATAAAATAAAAGAAAATAAATTGAATGTGAATTAAAAGAAAAATAAAGAGGTTTTTAACTATTGAATTATTCTCCTTGAGAACCTCCTTAGGTGAATTGGGTCAATATTTTGTTGAGAAAAAAGGATCTCAGATGTGGGGGATAGAATTGGGAAGAGGTTTATTTATTATTTTTACATCCTTCATGTCTTTAGATGTGTGAGGAAAATAGCGGGCTAGAGGTGGTATTTATAGTAGAGGAGATGAGTATATTTTGATAAATTTATTCATCTGTTTATTAATTTGTATTAAGACTATGAATTATGTTGATTATTGTGAATAAATATAGTAATTATTTCATGTGAATTCGAACTAATGGTTCTTATATTAGACATATATCAATCATGACTCATTAATTCATGTATTTAACTTATACCATAATTTACCGCATTTCACTATTCACAATAAATCATCTTTTTTTGAAAAATCCAAAACAATCACCCTAACAATTTTTAATTTTGAAAAATTAAAATATTATTCCAGTTTATGAAAATAATTTTATAATTATGAGATATTTAAATTTTAATTAAAATCTTCATTTATTAATAAAATACCAAATTTAAAATTATAACTTATTTTATAACACTTTGAAAATGTAATTAGGGTTTCATAAAATTAAATTATAAAAAAAGACAACAAAATATTAATTTAGGAATCCATTTTATGAAAAAAAATATTTTTAAACATTTTATTTATTATAAAATTGAAAATATAAATTTATGTTTAAAAAAAAATATATACTTAATTTTTCATTTTTAAAAAATTGGTTTACTTATACCATGATATAAATCTATCATATTTTAATTTATAAGATATGTAAATTTTATTTTTAATTCCATAGATGTGGTTACTATTCTATTGGTAGGATTACTATTCCTTAGGTCCACAATAATTTTCCAAAAGTCATGTTTCTATTCCTTTGGTCTAGGATCCTTAGCTTCTATAAATAAATATTATTGTATAAATTTTTAATTTTTTAATTTTTTATTATGTTCTATATATGATGTTTATGTGATTTATAATATATAACATAATTATAAGAAGGTAAATTACATTTATTGAATTCTAGGTCATTACAGTCTATAAGTTGTTTCGTACATGTATAATTTAGGTATTTCCCCATGTGAATTAATTTATGTTTTTTGGAGTAATTGGATAATTTTTTTAATTAAATTGATTATAGTTATTAGGGATTTTGAGAAGGAATGTTTTGAGATAATTCCATAGTATTTTGGAAGGATTTTTATTTAAATTTTCATGTGATGATTTAAATAAGAGAGTTTTAAGAAACTATGCCTAATTATTATTATTTCAAATAACTTATTAATTTTTAAAATGGAATTGAATAATTATTTATATATTATTTATAATTAATTATTGGATGTTTTTACTTGATTTAGGGCCTAGGGCGTATGGAGGACGGCTGTTTGACTTGGATGAGGCATGGAAAAGCCTATAAAGCGTTGTTGAGTTATGATCAAAGAGATGGTAACTTTGTATTGAGGTTTGTGGTCCTAGGAATATACCAATATGTTTTTTATTTCAATTTTTTATATATAATGTGATATATCATATTGATGCTATGATGACCACCTTATTAAAATTAATTAAAATGTTTAAATATAATTGAATGCTTATGAACATATTGAACAACGTGAAAAGGTCAGTGATGGAAATTTTGGTAGTGTGTTGAGGTCTCATCCATTGATGGATAAGGCTATGATTACGATGGTGTTCCTTATGAAACTCAAAACCTGATTTGTGAGTTTTAAATGAACCTAGTGATTTATGTGAACCAAGTTAGGTTTTTAGAATGCCTTGTGTTAGTAAGTGTAAAAAATTAAGAATGGTTTATCATAGTGGTACATGTGAGGACCTTAAGATAACCTAAATCCCATGGTCTTGTTGAGATGCTCATTGTTTTAGTGATCCTTCCCCATGAGATGTGAGAATATAGGTAGCTATGATGTAGGTAATGTTTGGATGAGTTGGGTGTGTGTGACAAACCTAGTGATTACTTATGATGTGAGACATTATTTAAACCATCTCCCTAGAGTGGTACTAATATGGATTACTTATGATCCCAATGAATCCTTAATAAAATTTTATAATTCTAAGGGACACTATGCCCTCTGAATGATGGTCTTGGAACCAAGTGATAGAAATAGGATAGATAAACCAATAAGTGGTTTCCATGCTATTATGAGACCTAGGGGACCCTGATGGGTGCCCTAAAGACATATTTACCCTAAAGAAGCATGTGTATGTGATGGGTATTTATGGTGTCAAGTGACATCTTAGATCATAAATCAGTGATGTGGGCCTATTATGGGCGTGATGAGATAGGTTGTGCACTCAAGAGGTCAACCTTATACTGTGAGATGGGTTCATTAAGATGGATGACCTTATTGAGATATTTTGTATGAGATATTATGGGAGGAAGACTCTAAATCTAATATAAATATATATAGGCACATGTGGTATTCCTTGGACACTCTCCTTAGATCATTACTTTGTTCCTACTGCAAGAAAATTCCCAGGATTACTTCATGGGGTTTGGTGTTAATGCCTAATGACTATTGTACATATAGGATCACATCCTAGGGGTCAAATTATTACATGATAAAATTGAAGTACCTAGTATTACCTCATAAGAATCATATTTTTGTTTGATGACTATGGAATTCCTAGGATACTAGTATTATACTTTTAGTTCTAAAATATTTCCTTATACATTCTTCTTATAATCATCAATGATGCTTGATACATTGATTGCCTAGGATAACCCCCTAGGAATTGGTAATGATGCTTGATTCTTCTATTTGATTTCATAAGACTAGATTCCATGAATCATCTGTTGAGAATGACATAATTGGATTTCCTAGAACTATCTCCTAGTATTCCTCCCTGGACATGATATTAGTGGGAACAATTTTATTCCATGGTTGAAGACACTAAAGCTCTAGCCGATGAAGGTATAGTCAATCATGAGTGTCATGTCAGAACCTGAGGATTGATGATGATTATTTATTCACACATTTTATCTATTTTATTTATTCCAATGAGCATGTCACATACTCCTACACATACAATATAATACTAATTATGAAATAGATTACATTGGAGGTACCCTACTATGTTTTAGTCACTCCCTTCTCAGGAATCCATGGCACCTGGGTACCAAAGTAGACTTCACAAATCACAATTTCAGGTTCTCCATAGGCCCACAATACCTTAATCGATTCGGATAACATAAACATGAATAGATATTGGGATAGTTGAATCTTGGGTATAACAATATATCTTTATTTTATTTTATTAATTTATTTATTTTGTATATGTGACCTACATGGTGGGTAATTAGTGTTGTATACTAGCATGACCGTGAGTCTGTATGACTATTTTCTTCCACATGAAATTTATGATGACATAATTTACTCTTTATTGAATTATGTATGATATGATTTATTATTGTGGATAATATTTTGTTATTTTAAAATTAGTGCGCACTATGATATGGGGGGTATAATCTTCCCACAGTAATATCCTAAACCCTCACTAACAGTTTGAAGCTTATGGAATATAAGAAGGCTCACATGAGGTCAAATAATGATTATATCCCTTAATATTTAGAGCTACTAGGGAAGAGAATGTTAAAATTTGATATTAGAGATTTTGTAAAATATATCACACAAGATTGCTAAGTTTATATTTTATATTATTATTTGGGGAGATGGTAGATAGTTATTATAGTAATGTGTTAGGAATTATGATAAATATGAGACTAGTTAATTGGAAACAAATTTCTGGTAAATATTCATAGGTATTGAGGATATGATGTTGATATTAATGTATTTTTCTTTTATACCTATATGATTTCACCTTATATGATTCACTTGAGTTTGTGGATTTATGATTTATGGGTTTTTGGTTCTTGGACCATTATAAAAGGAATATTCACATGAATCATTTATTGGAATGTAGGATTCACATAAAAAATATGTTATTACCTTAAGATTGATATCATTAACAACCGAGGGTTAAATTTTTTAAAGTGTCAATAAAAACTTATATGGAACTTTCGCATACAACCTTTTAGAAGCATTCTATTATTGTGGGCAAAAATATATTTTATTATAATGTAAGGTCATGTGGGTCTATAAGGAGTTGAACCTTTAGTCTTATGGATTTGTATTCCCTATGATTAATTTATTCATAGTGATCCTAGTAGGTTAGTATAATCATTAAACACCTTATTGATAAACCCTATGAGTCTAATCTTGATATTCAATTTGAAAATAATTTTTTTGGTTATTTAATGTGTTATAAACAAGCTATATTGTATTTTCCCATATATATTGGTGGGGATATTCTACTTAATCAAACTATACGACTATAAATTTTTCAAAATTAATCATCTAAGGTGATATTTTTATATATATTTATGTATACATACGTGATCATGATTATAAAATGGTTAGTCTTATATATTTTTTCTTGATGAGAGTCGATTTCTTAGTGGGTTGATGAGTTGACATGAGATTACTGTTATATGAGACCCACAGTTGGTGCTTCTTCACATGAATTTCCAAGTGGGGTTTGGGATGGTAACATGGAGACCTCTCAAAATTTATGACTTATGTGAGAAATGATTTATAGGTTAGGTGGGATATCCTAGTGCTTTGATATATGGCTCAATATATTGGTAATTCAGTTATTATGGATGCGATGAGATGTGATATCAAAGGGTAACATGAGGGATAGGGGTCATCTAATGATTTTGAGTGATATAAAGATTATAATCATGGGTAGATTCATTGGGATATGGGATAATTTCTTAGAATGTTCAACAATATATTTAATTGGCATGATTATTCCATGTATTTTCATGTGGAGAACCCATTCAGTTCTAGGGACTTGTTATAAAGGTTTAGCTTTATTGTATATGAATGGTTGATTTTATGAATCTATTTACTCTGAATTCTTTTTTTGGATCATAGTGAGAGTGTGGGTAGGGAATTTTAGTTTAGAGATAATTTCTAGTTGGGTGGGTGATTTTGTATTAAGACATGGAATAAGTGTAATGCCTCAATTTAGTAAAGGATCACCAAGGGTGCTTCTAGATGGATGATATTGACATAACATGCAGAGTTGTTGGTTATTTAGGTATATTAACTTGGTTTTGATTGCACACAAAACATGTTATAATGATTTTGGGTGTATGTAAGGGGTGGAGCACTTTGGTTATGTGTAGTTTTGTTAGAGTTTTGAATCAGTGAGTGGTGGTGGATATGATAAGGTCCGATGGTTTTAAAGAAATGATTTTGGGAATAGTTTCAGAGATACATGATGATAATAAACTGTGTATCCTCTAAGATGTGATGTATCCTTTATATATGGATTATGTTAGTATTGACAAGATGGGTAAGTGTGGATATAGAGGGGAGACACACATGATTGATGAAACCTGATGAGGCTATGCTTGGGTAGAGGTGTAATGGAGTCTATATGGTGGGGAGTATTCCGTTGACTAATTGAGTGTGAGAACCTCATTGTGAATGGATATCCAACAAAGGATAATGATTATTTACCACGAAAGATAATAAAATGTAACAATTTATGTTTTTCATTCACTATCAAGTATGATTTAGATGACCACATCTAGTAATTTTGTGCAGTGATGGACATAACATGAGAAAACAATGTACGACCCCATGATTGTAGGTTCATGGGTTTGATGGTACTGGTTTTCGGATAGTCGAGTTGGTATTAAAATTTTAGTGAGAAGTTTAATATTATTTTATATAGTTTCATGGTAAATACCATATATGGGATTTATATGTTACATTGGGAGGAGTTTATGCACTATCATCAGGCTCAAGGTGGTTTTTGTATAATCCATGTGTCAGATAGATCGAGGTTATGTCGAAGAGAATGAGTGAATTATGATGACATATTTGGTTTGATGAGGAACCAATAATGGAATTAAATAAAACTTTATGTTTAGAATTTAGTGTCAGCATTTTTAAAATCATGGGATGACTATGGGAATAATAGAATTGTGATTAGTTGATGTGATGACATGTCGATATGTGAGACTAAGGATTTTCTAGTATAGTTATCTAGGGAAACTTTGTTCTGTGATTATTTTTGGAATTGGCTGGGATGATATGAAACCACAATGATTGGGTCATTGGACCACCAATAATAAATTTTTGGTAATCAATTCTGATGGAAGTGACCATTGTGAAATGAAACTATCCCTTGTAAGTAGAGGCTTATAGTGGGGAGAAATATAAGCCTAAGGATGTGATGGTTAATGAAATTGTGGTGTCTCAATATAGATGGGTGTGTTTGATCATGGTCTCAATGAATTGGTGCTGGTTGTGAGTGGTGTATCATGTTTTAAAGAATAGTGAACCATAATTATGAAGTTGTGTGGTAGAAGATCATTATGTGTTTTGGAATAAAATACAATGAGTGGGATATGAGTTGATGATCATTAAAGGCCAATTTTGTTGATAGAAATACTGATTAGGATTGTTAGGAAAAATATTTACTATGGTGGGGTAGTTTTAAAACCCGATGATTTTTAGGTCAGTAATTTTTTGAGTAATTTTAATTTATGATTTGGCTATGGATTCATTTTAAGAATTTGGACTCAAATCAAGAGTCTATGTTTTTATAAATCTTAAAACGTGTTTTTGGACATGATTTGATTCTAGGTGGTTGCCTCATGTGTTTGGGTGGGTGTAAAAATATTGCCTGAGTGGCTGATCTATTAAATATTTGTAGTAGGATTCCATTCAGGATGTGAAGGGTCATTTAATCTGTGAATAACCTTCATGATAGGCTTTTATTCCATGAATTAAATGGATAAGGATGGATCCCCTATATCGAGAAATTCTTTCCATGATCCATGGTTTCATGTTGTGAAAGTTCTGAGTTTTTGCAATATTTTTTTTTCAAGAGGCCTTCACACCATGGACCGCATTATTCATACTATAAATAGTGTCTTGGTGCATTATTTTAGTCGAGGGGAATTCAATATTTTTTTGGGTCAGTGTGTCTCACAATATTTGAGAGAAGGGAGCTTAGGGGAGGCCATTTATTGTCTCAATCTTCATTTCCACAACCCTTTTTCATTCCCCATTGTCTAGGGATGGTTCTGGGGTCTTTTTGATGGTGATCTAATGTAATATCTTAATTTTTTCCTTTTTATTGTTTTTAATTTCTAGCCATTAATTTTTCATTAATTTTGGGATAGGGCTTGGTGAAGACTTCACCATAACATGGTGAAATCATCTAATTTTTATTGGTATGCTGTGTTTAATATATAGAGGGAATCTGAAGATGATGTATACACACCATTTCCTGAGACTATGTTGAATGTACTTCACTATTAAATTTTTTTAGTTCTTTGAATAAATTAGACAGAATTGGAAATCGAATAAATTTCAGTATTAGTGTCCCCAAACCATCGCTCCAGGATCCGGTTTAAAAAATACAAAACTTACAACATTTTCATTGACACTATTCTACCATTACAAAATCTTTCACACATTTATAATACGATAAATTTTTTAGTTTAGTGTTTTAGTAAATTAAAAAACTACTAAATCTCAAGTATTATCATCAAATAAATACTTTATTTTCACTATATAAGTAGATGATAAATCCATAATGATTATTCAATGTCACCCATACATTATTCAGACAAGATTATCTTCTAGGAAGTTGATACATAATACTTTATTTTATAACCCAAAGAAATAGAAACATAAGAATGGGTTGAGCTCAAATACATAGTAAGGGTAATCATAATAATAAAACAATATATGAGAGAGATGGGCTATATTATAATATCATAATGACCAAAGAATAAAGACTTGGGGAATTATAACTTAGGATAATGGAACACATATAATTATATTAGAATAAAATTAAATAATAGAAATATGGAAACAATATAAACATGAAATCATAAAATAAATTTAGAGTCTCCTTACCTCACTATTATCACATAGATGCATAGGTTAACTACCCACATACCACAATTGTCTATGATAAATACCCACTCACCGTGATAACTCTTGAGATTGAAAAATAACCAAATGTATTGGAGGAATATATTATCCTGATCTCACCAATAACAAAACATGTATATACATTTGAGGGCCACATTAAAATCAATCATCATATTATAATGAACCTAACGAGTGAAAATGGGTTACATATCATTCAAATGGAATAATATAAAGTAATAATTAATAATATTATCAATAGATATATCATGATTACCCATGGAAAATAAATGGGAATCCATTGAATTTAGTTATTATAATAGGTAAATACCACTCAGTAAATATGATTAAGCATATGGGATTTAAACAGGGTATAAATATTATATACTATTTGGAAAACAATTTTACCAATCAATTGATGTATTTGACATCTAGTCAACATCCTTTAATCAATGTAATGGAACATAAGAAATTCACAGAGGAAATAAATTGAAAGTAAATAATGCCTATACAAGTTAATGATTAGGATAAAGAAAAGAAATAATGGATCATAACATAGATGTAAAATATAATTCCATAAACCCTCTAGATAAATAATATGTATTGTATAATTTTCATAACACACATGATCAATCATAAAACATAGATGTAGAAAACTCTTAGAATCTCTATGAAAAATGATTTTAAAATAAAAATTTCTCTTATCCTTTAGAAAAACATTAAAAATAAAATTTTATTAAACCATGATAATGAGAAATTCTATTTTTTATTGTAGAACATGAATGTTAATGGAGGAATTATTTTATAAAACAACAAGGATTATGGAAAGATACATTCACATAAAAACCAGAAAAATATATTTCATTTTAAAAATGAACCACAAGGATACATTTCAAATATTTTCTTTTAAAAATATTTTTAATATATTGATGTTAGTTTAAAATTCCATTTCAAAAATAATTTTCAAAGACGACATTTTAGAATATTTTAAAACAAGACATTATATGGAAACATTTTTGAAAACAAATCATGTGTAAAATTTCTAAAGTATATTAAAAACATTTACCAAAACCCACATCATAAAAAAATGATAAAATATTTCATTGATAATATTTGAATATAATTATAAAGGCCCCTTTCAACATTATTGAAAATAAATTTCATATGTAAAACATGAATATGGAAGAAAAATATCCATTTAAAATGTAAGAGTTGTTCTTATTAACCTCATGATTTTATTTAAGGAAGAGTTTTATGAAATGACATGATATTAATAAATATAAGTAATATACCTAGAGAAAAAATACACCATTTCAAAGGATAATTTTTAGAAAAACATACTTTTATGATCAAAATCATGGATAAATTTCATAACACATGGGAAAAAGTAATCGATCTGAGAAAACAATAATGGATTGACTAAGATTTTAATCAAAATACTTGAATGTTTTAGATATTTAAAATGAAACTAAGATACCATGAATAATTTATAATATGTGATAACATATCAATTGGGAGGTACATACAAAATTGAAAATTAAATTGGTGCATAAAGTAAAATGTGCCTCAAAGAAGGGAGTTTGGGAAGAAAATCCCTTATCTTGTTTCCCCTATTAGTTAATAACACTATAAACCTCTGTAAAACAACCATAAATATCGTAAAATTATATTTAAAAACCTTATTATCCTATATATACCTTTTATATATATCTTTTCTAATTATTTACTATTAATATATCGTTTCATTATAGATTATTTTTAACATCAAGTGCTAACACTTTTAATTATCCTACACATGATATGTAATGTTAATGTGGATCCGTGATCTTTGATTCCAAATTCATATTTCTAAAACAAACTATAGTTGTCTAATATTTATTCCATGAGAATTTATAATATTATACTTTCATCCAATGGTAGTGTTAATTACAACACATTAAGATGATTCTAGAGAAAATCTTGTTTGGATACTTTTTAATGAATGAAAATTATGTATTATTAACATGATTAAATACTAATATTATCATTAATTAACTTTTAAAAAATAATTAATACATTATTATAAAATTTCATTAACAATATATAAAATTATTTAACTATTAACTATATAAATATTACAACATTTCTTAAGTAGGTGGTAAACCGACCCAAACAAAAGCGTCCCCTAATAATCTAATGATTAAAAAAATTATACTAAATAATGTCAATAGAAAATTACAAAAGACTATTAATAAAATATATATCATATACCCTTAAAAAAATCCATTCATATAACTATTAATTATGGTTGGTGTTTAAAAATCAAATTCATCGTTCGTAGAGGTAGTAGTCTACACACAAGCATGATTAATGAATTCATTTCATAAAAAATTAATAGAGTGAAAATATATGAAAATATATTTCATAAGAAATAAAATAACATTATAACATAATATTAGTTTATTAATTAATCTTTTATAACCATACATATTATTTTTTTCATAAAAATAAGTCACATCATTCATGGAGGCGGTAGTCCACCCACACGTGTGATTAATAATCTCATTACTTATCGAATGGATGGAATTATGGTAAATATAAAAGGTGAAAATTTTATAATTATATAAATTAAATAATCAAATAATTATTTATAAAACCCATGCTTTGTTCAACCCATAAGTGGATATGATAAAAAATGTACCCCATATCGACTTGAAGGTGGTAATTCACACATACTAATTATTAACAATTTTTTTCTTAGAAGATGCTATGGAATTAATGAATAATTATATTGAAATTAATATAATTTATTTTAATTATATTTATGATACTAAATTAATTATATCAACTATTTTTGGGAATATTATTGAGAGGAATATTTAAAAAAAATAAAAAGAGGAGAGTAATACTCATGGATAAAGCTTTGATTTTCCTTGGAATTATCCTTATAAATGATGGTCTTATGATAATTAAAAAATAAAATAGTCTTAGGTTCATGGGATAGTGTTATAGGAGGATTAAAAGGGAAAAATATGAGATAGTAAACAAAAATAAAGTTTTTACCCTGAAGGGATTGGAGTGCTTATTTTTATATGTGAAGTAAAGGGATATTTCCATGGAAAATAATTCTAATTAACAGGAAATAATGGAATGGAATGAATGTCAAGAGAGGTGGGTGAGTGAAGCTTGGTAATACATGTATGTAAATGTAATATCCCAGGTAAACAAAGAATATAAATTTTTTATATTTATTAAAATTTGTGAATTAAATTTTAATTTTTTCTTAAAGGGGATGCTATGTACAATGGCATACCTAATACGCAACAACAAGTTTCATTGAAAACTTATGTTGCACACAACGTTGAGTTATACTGAAAAATATTAATATAATATTATTATTTTAAATGGTAGTTAACGCATAGCTGTTGTATTGGTAGGAATGAACAAAACTAATCATATTATTATTAAATATGTTTCTTAAATGTTTTTACTTTTATCCAATACAATTAAGAGGCTTAAAATAAGAAATAATTTGATTTTAAGCATAAATACTTTAATATTCATTAAAAGATCGGTTTACCACTTTTTGAAGGATAACCCTCTTTAAATAATGTTTTGGACACTTTTATATGTTATATTTGACAACATAAAATTCTTTTTTATAACCGGGACATCAAAATTAACTTTAGTTAAATTTTTCGTATTTTTCTGATAAAATTCATTTTTAATGAATAGTGAAAAATACTATATTTTAAATGCTAACTTCCTTTTAATATAATTTATTTATAAGGATATATTAACTATTTATTTGGTTTTAAAGTGTAATTATATTAATTTTTTACTATTTAATCCAATTATTGTCATTAGAAGTAATTTCACTTTGAAATTGGACATAAATAAGTGTTAATCTTTTGATTGCTATTTTTAATTTTTTTTGTTTTGAGAGCGGGAATTAATTTTAAATTAATTTATGACACTTATGTATTTTGAATTTGCAGAAATGGATTCCATATTTGGAATCATGTGGTTCAAATTGTGTAAATAGTTAACTATTATTTTTAGACATTATGAATATTTACTTCAGTAAAAATTGTATTTACCATGGTTAAAGGGTAAATCTGGTAAATAAGGGTAACGAAATATTATAATAATAAAACTAAATTACCCTAACATGTATCACAATCTTATTGGTTGATACATTTCCGACCATGGTCATTCTTGGGTCGATTTTGGGACCCCATGGAGCCACTTGGGAGTGATAATGACACTTAATATTAATTAATTTAAAGTAGTGACAAAAATGACTTAAGCATATATATTATAGTAAATGAATTATTACATTGGATTATATATGTTATCTGTTCTACTATAAATATTCATCTGAAATCTAAAAATATTTTTCCTACATCATGAATATTTTTTTTAAAAAATTTTAGGCATCAAATAAATAAAAATATTTATGACACAATGTAGTGTTTACCTCATTAATGAATGATTTAAATAAATAATATTATAAAGATTAAAAAATATCCAAACCTGTAAAATTTTTATTGGATAATTTTATTCATAACACGAGTTCTCTTATCTTAGACTTCATTAATTTTTGTCCCTTTAGAAATCTAAAATCATTATATAATAAAAAAATATTTTTAAACATTCTTAAAGAGGCCCTCCTACCCATTATAATAAGCCGTCAATTTTAACCCATTACACACACATTTGAAGCCAATTGGATCATCCAAAAATCTTCCCAATTAATCTTGCTACATCACTATCCTCCTCTTAGAAGCCTTCTCTAAGGTATAAGACAATTCAATTAAACCTTTTTTTTAAACCAAAGAGAGATACCCGATTTAAATGAATCATCTTCTCTTAAGGTCTTTTGTTTTGTTTTACTTCTCTGACCCCATAAAATCTTTTTATTACTTTATTTTATAAAAAACCAGTATCCTAAATATACTAGGTGGTTGTTATGAGAAGTATTATAACTACAATTACACATACCTCTATATAAAGGGTAAATAACATACTGTTTCTGTGGACAATGACTTACTGCCTCACGAAACGATGATTGTTCAATTATCTCCGACAACATCTCATGGTGGAAATTATGATGTCACTATATTTATATGTGATGTTTCATATATTTATATTGTTCTTATTCTTCTGTATTTTCTATTTATATCATACTTTTATAGTGTCTATAATGGTTTAACGTGATAATTTCATTTGAGGAAGTGCGGACTACCACCCCCTCAAAGTGATATGACTTGTTCATACCATACATAGAACGTATAAAGGATGGAGATAATTAAATTACATATGATATTGTACTATAAATATAATATGACTATTTATAATTATGTTTTCATTCTATTAAATATGAAATATAAAAGAAAGTAGCGTTCATGCGTACGTACAACTTACCGTATCCGTGAATGGTGCATTTCATTTATTATCTCCAAATGTTATGTACTATTATAAAAACATATATATACTGTATATATATTATATATATGATATCTAAATCATTAATATTATTCTGGTTATAATGTCATTTTGACGACATGGACAATTTATTATTATAACAAGTTCATTTTTAACTCAAGTTCTGAACAACGATAAAATGTCTAATATGAACTCAAATAATTAACTAATTGTTATAGCAAGGTAATAATTGATATAAAAGGAATAGTAAACTTTAAAATGGTTATCAAGAATGTATAACTTATCTTTAGTTTATTATTCACAATATTAAATAATGATCCAGTCATGTTGGACATGATGTAAGGGGTTTCTTATCTCACTATTAATTCTATGAGATTTCCATTGTTCGCCACTTATTTATTGCTTGTGGTGTATTATGTACTGATTTTTGATATATATTATCTTGATTTATTTATATTCAGGGTATAATATGATTAATTTTGTGGTTATAAACTTTTGGTCATACGACTCGATTGATTACAACATGTTGAGGGGGTTCTTATCTCACTTTTAATTCAGTGAGATTTCCATTGATCGCCACTTATTTGTTGCATGTGTTGTATTGTGAGCTGCCATTTGATATATATTATCATTATTCAAATTATATTCATGGTTTAATATTATTAATTTGGTGTTTATTAACTTTTTTTCATATGAATCGATTGATAACAACGTGGTATGAGGTTTCTTATCTCACTTTTAATTCCGTGAGATTTCCATTATTCTCTAATTATTTATTGCATGTAGTGTATTGTGTACATAAATTTGATATATATTATCATTATTATCCTTAAATTCCTGGTATTATGTGATTTATTTTGTGTTTATTAACTTTTGGTCATACGACTTGATTGATAACAACACAGTAAGGGGTTTTTATCTCATTTTTTTAATTTCTGTGAGATTCATGCTATATTTTCCACTATTTATATTTGTATAGTGAATGTACTACCCCTGATTGTATTATTTGTGTAATATAATTTTAATTTATGGGTATTTACATATTCATTGAATTATCCTTCTTTCATGGGGTGTATATTTCGTATGTTACCAAATCAGTAGGGAAACCTTTCACCCTCCTATTTTTAAAAGACATATTTTTGTTATGTGTTTTTAATTTACATCCTATTAGGTTGGGATATGTTCTTTACTAAAATTATTGCTGTAAATTTTATTTCCATGTTATGAGATACCCTTTTCTCTCTCATCAACTAATTTTATGAAATTTAATGTGACGCCGTTAGGCTGTCGAATTTATGTAAGGGAACTTTTTCACCCAATTTCAAATCTTTGGGTTAAACTTATACTTGTTGAATATGTCATGCTATGAATATGTGTGAATATCCTATGATAGTTTTACACTTAATATTAAATTATATTGGGTGTATTTATAGTTGACACACATAATTATGTCATTGATTTATCCTTAATCTAAGGATACTGCCTTTATAAGGGATTTCATCTCAATTTACATTCCATTGAGACTCCATTGTTGTTATGCCCCAATTCACTATTATATGGTGTATATACTATCCTTTGAGATACTATATCATTAATACCTTTATTTTCATGATATTATAAAGTCCTGATTAAATTTTATTACACAATTATTTGTATTCAAGCATTTCTTGTTTTGTTAGAAACCCTTTAACTAAAATATCGGTTAAAATGCTTTAAAGATTTATTCTTCTAAATATTTCTCATTAATGTACATGTTTTCAAAACAATTTTTTGGATTTATTTATATATACATTAATGTTTTCAAATTAAGATTCATTTAAATGTTTCAATGTGGTATGAGACACTTTAATTCAAAAATCACTTTATTAAATGTTATAAATGATTTTGAAAATTGTTTGATAAAGCATTTTTTATTTCAATATCTTGATATGATATATTGTGATTGGGATATAGAAATTTTATCTTTCATTTAGGCTTTTGTTATGTTTTATGATTATGGTATGGTTATTATACATTTTTTATGTATACAGGTGGTTCTGTGATAAACCAAGGACAACTAAGGCCGAGATATCTCTCAAATGCATTAAGTAATGTGATAGAGGTAAACATTAATGTTTCTCCTAAGAGATTTAGGGAATATACTACGATGGGTATTCCAACGTAACTCCCTACATATCTGTGATAAATACAATGTAATTATGATATAAATTTCATAATTTAACTTTATGAATTATTATTTCTATGTGTTATTCATAAATCTTGTGATTTCAGGAGGAATGTTATGATTGAAAAGTACGGTTTCATTTATTTGTATTTATTGATGTGTTAATGTTTACTTTCCTTATTTTTAACCCTTACTAATATTTTTATTCTCATACCAAGTTTTTTAAATATTTTACATAGGACTTAAAGATGAATAGGGTCAAGGATGGGATAATGGAAAAGTCTTGCTGTCTAAAACATGGAACTAGACATGTTTTTTAAGTGTTTTTATATTATGAAAAAATGAATACTGAGTAGTAGTGTATACATGTAATCTTCAAGTTGATTTTTAATAGTTATAGCATAATTCTCTAAATCTCTAAACCTAAAAAGATCATTCATGTGATTTATTCATTTAATTCAAGATTATATAATATTCTAAGGGAGCGTTCTTATAGTTGGAATCAGAGGTTAGTTTAGAAAACTTTTGGAGTTTAGAGTTTTTATTAAAAACATGGTTAGTACCTATGTCTATTATTTCAGTTAAATCCTTATTTTATAAATTTTTTAGATAACGGAATTTCGGTTACAAATAGAAGGAGGAGGATTTCAAATGAAATTCATATCTCTTCCTGATGACATGCTTGCAATAATTATTGCAAAGTCATGTTCAGATGATTGTGAAACATTTCATATCATAAAACTCACTTGCAAGCAGTTGTTTGAGATATCAAACACCTCTACTATACCTCGATATCATCATGAATCATGGGATGTATTCAATCAAATCATATTTTCACAGTATTCTCATATTTTCAATAAAGGTAAATATTATAAAGTAATTTTGAAATATTTTACCTTATCACAAGATTTTAATGAATATTATGATTTTGATAAAGGTTCTGAAGTAGCATAGCCTTGCAAAACCTATTTATATTTTATTTTACAATATATTCTCTAAGAACATACTTATAGAATTTTAAAAGGACCATTTATTGAATTTTTAAACTCATATTCAGTCCGACTATTTTTTAAAAATCTTGTTTTTTAGATGTTTTGAAATTATATGTCATACATGATTATTTTCTAAAACTATTTTTCTGTGAACACCCATATGACCCAAGTTGTACAATGTGTATTTAGATAAAGGAAGAAAATTATTTTGAAGGATCTCTAGATCAATTTTTCAATGCATGGACCTTATACCTACATGAACAAGATGATGACGAAACCATATGGACACCATGATCATGGTATAATGTTATTTCTATTGTGAATAGTTTTATTTTATTATATGAAGGTGATAAAAATGAAAATATATAACATGTTGAGGTATTAATGTATTGGTGTGAAAATTAAAGGTATATGGAAATGCTTGGGGTTAAAATATGTTAAAGTTATTTTTGTGTTTTATAAAAAGGACAACCCGTATCATTGGTGAAAACCTGTCACATCTGGAATGGTTGCATGAATCAATACCAAAACAAAGGGGCGACAAGGGGGCATCACCTACCACTATCCTATAAGAAGTCCCCTGTTAGTATGACTTATTATTTAATGTTAATTGATTTTATGGATCAGGAATAAGTTTATTTTTGGAACTTATGTTTTATCAAATGGATATCCTTAATATAAGAAAATGATTTTGTGATTAAGTAATAAAGGTTATTTTAGAAGATTTTTTCTCTTTCGAAAACATTATATGCTTAAGGGAAATAGAATACTATGAAATCTAATTTGTTGAGTAATGGTTGAAATTTTATTTTGAAAGAATATATGTTTTTATAATGAAAATATGACAACTTGGTTTATTTATGGAAATGATTAACCAAACATGGAGAATATGTGATTAGGTTAATAACTTTCTAGTATGAGACTTTAAGAGTAACTGATGTTATATGGAGATAAATGTTAAGATTTATCTTGGAAGACCATGTGATTAAATCCTTAAAATATTCGTGTTTCAATCATAGTTTGAAATACTATGAAGAATTTTATGGAAATTTGTTTATTGAATGGTATTTTTTAAACATTTGGTATAGTTTGTAAAATTTTGTAGAATAAGAGTAGTTTTTATTTTTATAAAGTATTATCCATTTTTGGGGATTATCTGGTCTTGTACTAAAAGTTTTGGTTTCGGTTGATGTCTAAATATATGGGAAATATATGGTTCATCTGTTGTGGATTATTTGATAATATATTTGTTGATTCTAGAGTTTCCAATGTGACCAACTTAGTTTGAATACTATATTTTGTAGAAATTTAGTAAAGGATGAAAGTATACATGTCATGTAAGGATGTTTCCTTATGTTTTTAGTTAAAATCATAAAAAAATTCCTAAATATTATGAAAAGTAACTTAAAACAAAAACCAGTATGTGAAATTTTCCTACTAGGGAATCAAATAAAGTTTAACCCATCACATGTTTTTGATTTTCTTGTGGGTAACTTTCTACTAATCATGTTTTCTACCACTCTCCATTAAACCTTGAAGGTTTTTTCTATTCCATATCCATGTTTTATTATATTGAATCCTAGTATAGGCTATCTGAGGTGACCTTTGTATTTCACTTCCTTTCTTTTAAAGTGATATTTTTATTGACACTTTTTTTTGATGTGGATCTTTCAACAAGGTTTCCAATCCAAATTTTAAAATTGCGAGGACACAAATCTCAAAAGGGGGGATGGATGCAACATCACAGGTAAATAAAGAAGATAAATTTATTATATTTATTAATTTTTTTGAATTAAATATCAATATATCCTTAAAAGGGATTCTATGTTTAATGGAATACCAGATACACAATAACAGGTTTCATTGAAAACTTACATTGCACACAACGTTGAGATATACTGAAAAATATTAATATAATATTATTATTTTAAATAGTAGTTAATTCATAGCCATTTTATTGGGGGGAATGAACAAAACTAACCATATTAGTATTAAATAATTTTCTTTAATGTTTTTACTTTTATACATTAATTTTAGAGTCTTAAAATAAGAAATAATCAGATGTTAAGCCTAAATACTCAAATATTCATTAAAAGGTCAATTTACCAACTTTTGATATAAAAAGGTGTTTAAATATAGTATTGGTCAGTTTTATATGTTATATTTTACAAAATAAAATTCTTATCTAGAATTGGGACACAAAAATTTACTCTGGGTAATGTTTTGGTATTTTTCTGATAAAATTCATTTTTTTAACGAATAGTGAAAAATATTGTATTTTAATTCAAAACTGCCATTCAATATAATTTATTGAAAAGTTATATTATATTTTTATTTGTTTTTAAAGTGTTATTATATAAGTTTGTTTCAATTTAATACAATTTTGGTCATCATAAGTAATTTAAATTTGAAATTCGACATAAATATGTGTCAATCTTTTGATAGTTATTATTTCTTAAAAACACGCTTTTTGTTTTCACAGCAAGAATTCATTTTAAAATAATTTATGCCTCTTCTGTGTATTTAATTCTGAAAAAATGGATTCCATATTTGGAATCAAGGGTTCTAAATTGTGTAAATAGGTAAAATTTAATTTTAGACATTATGAATATTTACTTAAGTCAGAATTTTATTTACCACGATTAATGGGTAAATCTGGTAAATAAGGGTAACAAAATATTATTATAATAATATTAAATTATTCTAACATGTGTCCTAATCCTATTTTTTGATACATTTCCGATCATGAGCATCCTTGGGTCGATTTTGGGACCCCTTTGAGGCACTTGGGAGCGATAATGGAACTTTATTTTAATTGATTTAATGTAACGACAAAAATAACTTAAACATATATCTTTTAATAAATAATTTATTACCTTGGGTTATATAAGTTATAACTTCAATATAAATATTCTTTTGAAATATAATAATATTTTCTACATGATATTTGTTTAATGATTTTTAGACATCATATAAATAAAAATATTTATGACACAATAATGATGTAGTGTTTATCTCATTAATGAATGATTTAAATAAATAAGATTACAAAGATTAAAACAATATCCAAAACCTGTCAAATTTTTATTATATTATTTTATTTCAAACATGAGGCATCTTATATTTTACTTTAATATGTTTTGGACCTTTATAAAGTGAAAATATTTGTATAATAAAAAAATATTTTTAAACATTCCTAAAGAGCCCATTTTACCCCTTATAAAAATCCCTCACTTCTAACCCATTACCCACACTTCTTGATCAAATTGGATCATCCAAAAATTTCCCAATTAAGCTTAATACATACCTATACTTCTTCTAGAATCTTCCCTTAGGTAGAAGGAAATTAAATTAACCTTTTTTGTTTCAAACAAAAGGGAAATACTCGATTTAAAGGTAACGTCTTCGCTTAAGTTATTTTATTTTATTTTTATTCTCCTACCACATAAACTATTTTGATTATATTATTTTATAACAAAAAAATTATCCTAAATAAAATATTTTTTTTATGATAATTATTAAAACTACTCTTACACACACCTCCATCTAATGGTTAAAGAACATACTGTTTTTGTGGACGGTGAAATACTGTCTCACGAAACGATGATTGTTCAATTATCTCCTACCACCTCTAATGGTGGAAATTATGATAGAAATGTATTTATATGTGATATATATTATTTTTATATTTTTTCTATTCTTATTTATTTTTAATTTATAGCATAACTTTATGATTTCTATAATGGGTAAACGCGATAATTTCATTTGAGGAAGTGCAGACTACCGCCCCCTCAAAGTGATATGACTCATTCGTACCATACATGGAATATATAAAGGATTGAGATAATTTAGTTATATATTGTATTTTACTGTAATTATAATATAACTATTTATCATTACGTTTTCATTCCATTAAATATGAAATATAAAGGAAAGTAGTGTTCATGCGTACGTACGGCTTACCGTCTCCATGAACGGCGCATTTCATTTCTTATCTCCAAATTTAATGAACTAGTATAAATACATATATAAAATGGATATATATGATATATACAATATCTATATCATGAATATAATTCTGGAGCTAATGGAATTTTGACCACATGGAAAATTTATAATTTTAACAAGTTCATTTTTATCTCTAGTTCCGAACATTGAAAAAATGTCCGATATTAACTCAAATAATTATCTAATTGTTATAGAAAGGTAATAATTCATATAAAAGGAGTAATAAACTTGAAAATGGTTCTTAATCAAGTATAAATTTACTTTAATTTATTATTCATGATATTAAATAATGATCGAGTCAAGTCGGACATGAGGTAAGGGGTTTCTTATCCCACTTTTAATTCCATGAGATTTCTATTGTTTTCCATTTATTTATTTCATGTGGTGTATTATGTACTAAAATTTGATATATATTATCATGATTATATTTATATGCATGGTATTATATGATTAATTTGGTGGTTATAAACTATTGGTCATGCGACTCGATTGATTACAATGTGGTATGTGTTTTCTTATCTCACTTTTAATTCTGTGAGATTTCCATTGTTCGCCACTTATTTATTTCATGTGGTGTATTGTGTAATGAAATTTGATATATATTATCATGATTATTTTTATATTGATTGTATTTTGTGATTCATTTGGTGGTTATTAACTTTTGTTCATACAACTCGATTGATTACAACGTGGTAAGGGGTTTCTTATCTAACTTTTAATTTTGTGAGATTTCCATTGTTCACAACTTATTGTCTACTACTATTTGATATATATATTCATGACTCGATTTATATTCATGGTATTATGTGATTTAGTTTTCTATTATTATCTTTTTTTCATTCTAATAGATTGAATACAATGTGGTAAGGGGTTTTCATCTCACTTTTTATTCTCGTGAGATTTATGCTACATTTTCCGCTATTTACTTTTGTATGGTGTATGTAATGACCATGATTGTATTATTTGTGTAATATAACTTAATTTATGGGTATTTAAATCTTTATTGAACTATCCTTCTTTAATGGGGTGTATGCTTCATATTTTACCAAATCGATAAGGGAACCTTCCACTAACCTCTTTTTAAAAGACTTCTTTTTTGTTATGGATTTTAATTTACATCTTATTATGTTGGGATATGTTCTTTTATATTCTTATTGCTGTAAATTTTATGTCCAAGTGACTAGATACCCTTTTCTTTCTCATCAACTCATTTTATTTATTTTAAAGTGACACTGTTAGGCTGTCGAATACCTGTAAGGGAACTTCTTTACCCAATTTCAATTCTTTGGGTTAAACATATACTTCATTGTTATGTCGTGATATGAATATGTGTGAAAAACCAATGATTGTTTTACAATTAATATCAACTTAAATTGGGTGTATTTATATTTTTCACACATAATTATTTCATTTATTTATCCTTAATCTAAGGATAATGTCTTTAAAAGGGATTTCGTCTCAATTTACATTCCATTGAGACTTCATTGTTGTTATGCACCAATTCACTCTTATGTGGTGTATATACTATCCTCTAGAATATTATATCATGAATCCCTTTATTTTCATGATATTATAAATTCCTGATTAAATTTTATTCCTCCATTATTTGTATTCAAGAATATCTAATTTTGTCAAAAACCCATTAACTAAATTACCAGTTAAATTGGTTTAAAGATTTATTCTTCTAAATATTTCACATTAATGTCCATGTTTTCAAAAGGTTTTTTAGGATTTATTTATATAAAAATTAATGTTTTAAAATGATTATTCATTTAAATGTATCAATGTGGTATGGGGAACTTTGATTCAAAAATCTCTTTATTAAATGTTTTAAATAGTTTTGAAAATGGTATGATAAAGCGTTGTTTATTTCAATATATTTATATTATATATTGTGATAGGGATGTAGAAATGTTATATTTATTTTATGATTATGTTAGTTTTTATGATTATGTTATGGTTATTAAAAATTGTTTACTTATATGGGTTTTTCTGTGATAAACCAAGGGTGGGTGAGCCTGAGAATTCTCTCTAATGCATTGGGTAACATGGTAGAGGTAAACATTAATGTTTTTCCTATGAGATTTAGGGAATATACTGTGATGGGTATTCCAACGTAACTCCCTACATAGCTGTGATAGCTACAATGTAAGTATGATATGGATGCCACAAGTTACTTTTATGATTTATGATTTCTATGTGTTATTCCTAAATCTTTCGATTTCATGAGGTATGTTATGATTGAAAAGTATGGTTTAATTGATTTTTATTTATTGATGTGTTAATGTTTCTTTTCCTTATTTTATAACCCTTATTAAGATTTTTAGGCTCATCCCATGTTTTTGAAATGTTTTCCATAAGACTTAAAGATAAATAGGGTCAAGGATGGGATCATGGAAAATTCATGCTGTCTAAAACTTAGAACTGGTCATGTTTCTTTTTAAACGTTTTTTTATGAAAAAATGGATATTGAGTAGTAGTGTCTGCATGTAATTTTCATGTTTATATGTAATTGTTATGGCCTAGTTCTCTAAAACTATAAACCTGAAAATATTTTTAATGTGAATTACTCATTTAATTCAATATTATGTAATGTTTTCAGGTCAAGTCCTTAAAGTAAAACATTAAAACCTAAAAAATGAATTATATAAGGTCTATTGGTCATGTAAGCTTAGTAAAATTCGTATTACATTAGATTACTCCCTAAAAAACTATATAATATTTATAAAATATTAATCATCATAATTAATTTATTACTAAAAGTATATGTAAACCCTTATTAACAAATTTCAAAATTATGATTCTGAGTTTGGAATCCATTTAACATTATTAATTTCATATTTATGAGAAAATATTATTTTAAATCAAACACACATAACACATAAAAATGTTTTTTAAATGAAGGAGTGTTTTTAGACATGCAACATATGTAAAGTATAATTTTTTCATGGATACCAATTTTAATTATATTAATTGATTAATTACAAATAAAATGAATATTATATTACATTTAATTCAATATATAACAGAATTTAACCAAAATATTAATTAATTAAAACAAAATATATAAAAAAAAATTCTTTATTAATGTAGCCTTTTTTATTTAGTTATAAAAATATTTTTCATGGGTTTTCCGAGTTCAAAAAGAATTTTAAAATGCATAATTTTATTCATTAATTTTATAATCTAACAATTAAATAAATTTATTGCCTTCTAGTTGATTCACATATATCGATAAAATCATAGAAATAATAATTTTTGTAACATCCCATTTTCTAATGAAAATCGATATTTTCCAAAAAAGATTAAAATTCATACTAAGTAAATTTTGATATTATAAATTTATAAATAAAGGTTGTTTTATCTAAATTTATTTTTAAAACTTATATATTAATATTTTAATAAAAAATAAAAACTATAAAAATAAACTAGTTTTATATAATAATGAACTTCTTAAACACTATTTTCTTCTAATATTATATCCAACTAATTTTAATGAATTTTTATATCATATATAGATTTATTATATGTAATTATAATGATAATTTAAAGATTAATAATGTATCATTAACATAATTTTAGTGTGTTTGAATGAGGTTAACAAATTTAATACTAATGAAGGGAATATACATTCTGAAAACTTGGGAAACTACATTCCTCCAGTAAATAAATTACATACTTGAATTTTTTTATAAATAAATTAATTAAATATTTAGAAAATGATAGACATGGATAAAAACAAAATTTTAAATGAAATATGTATATTCGTATCTGAATTAAAAAATAGAATAAAAATATTCATCCTCTATCAAGTTAACTAAATTCTTCATTTCTCAGCATTTGATAGATTCTTTATGTATTCATTTTTACGCATAAAACATTTTATTATTCCCTTGATGAATTCCCATGTATGTTTCTTCCAAAATTTTTCACATGAAGGAAATTGAACCCTTTTTTCATCATTATCTTCATCACCTGCATTTTTAAGAGACTCCATACTTCTCTTATTTAGTGCGATAAAGAATTATTCCATATACATTTTCTTAATAACAAATCATGGTAATTGATTTGGCATAATAAACATATTTCAAAACCTAGTTCTTTCCCTGATAGATTGCAAGCTATAACATTCACTGTATTTTTTATTATATCCATTATCAGCTCAGCTCCTTCTTACTCTACCCATTACTTTAAAATAAATTTTGAATGATGTGAAAACTTAGAGTAGAAAACTCACAATAGAAAAAATATGATCTTTGAATAAATAATTCATAAATGACATGACTAATATAAATTTTTATTTTTTGTTTCAATATAGGTTATCCATGGTTATATTACTATTTTTTATATAATATTATTTACTTTCATAATATATTATATTTAAATCCATCATAATGGTTTGTAATAAGAATGTGAATTATTTAGGACATATCCTCGAGAAGTGTCTAGATAGGTGTGTAGTTAGGGCCCATTCATCATACAATAAAATGATGAGAGGGATATACCAAACCAATTCTATTTAGGTTTATTACACCACGATGTTTGTATGATAAAATATTTTTTACATTCTAGTATCCATAAATAGATGGAATTTCCTGGAAAATCACTTAATAAGCACTTTAATATAATTTTTAGGGGTTATCTCATGAATAAAATTATATCTAGGGATTACACTAATGTTACATTATCATAATCCCCAAACAACGTAATAGTTCAATACTATATAGTGAATTGTTTGTCGATAAAATTGAATCTAAGATCATCCTTAACTAATAAACCCTTGATTTAAAACATATTTCTTAAATAAAAATCAAGAAAAAACTTCCAAAACTCTAAATAAATCTATACCCTACTATAAAACCAACTATAGTGCCCCCGACCCAATCTACTAGATTCAGTGCCAAAAACAAATAACATAAAATACTCTCTTTGATACCCATATATGATTACAATATATTTAAACTATTTAAAATCCAAGGACCTTTTGGTTTAGAGTTTTAGACAGTTAGGGAAAATAATAATATACTAAATATCATGTATTTTCATTAAATGGAATCTTTTTTTACTTTATAAGATGATAATAAATCCATAATTATTCTTTAACATCACCCAAAAATCCTCCACACAATATAATATTCTTGTATTAGTGTACATATTAATTTTAATAATAACCTAGTGAAAGAGAAACATAAGAAATGTGTTAGCACAAAGGCTCAGTAAGGGTAAACTAAAAAATAAAGTATAATTCGAGAGACGTGAAATATACCATGATATCATAATGAGCATGGAATCAAGGATTTGGAAATGATTACACAAGATAATTGAATAATAATTATCGTACTTTAAGAGCATGTAATCATAAAAACATGGAGACAATAGAAACATGACATCATAAGCACCATTAAAGCCTCTATGCCAAATTAACATATCATAGTTGACTATGATAACTGCCAACACACCATAGATGGTTAGGCTAACTTTCCACCAATAATGATATAGCAATATATAGAAACATTACCCAATGCTTTAGAGGTATATATAAATATGGGACCAACCATCACAAAACATGCACATATATATATATCTTCCACATGAAAATCAATCATTGTATCCCAAATAACCTAATGAAATAAAATGGGATTCATATATTTCAAATGGAATCAAATAAAGGAAAAATTCATAATTCCATAAATAATCACAACATGATAACCCATGAAAAATAAATTTGTATCTATTAAATTTAGGAATAATTATATTTAAATATCACTAAGTGAATATGATTAAGCATATGGTATTTAAACCATATATTAACATGATATACTATTTAGACAATTATTTCCACAATCAATCAATTTATTAAGAATCATGGTGATCACCCTTAAATAAATGTAATGGAACATAGGGAATTTATAGAGGAAACACTTTGGATGTAAATAATTAATATGAAAGTGGATGATTTATAAAGAAGAAAGAAGTGATATATTATACCATTGATGTAAAAGATAATTTCATAAGAGATCTAGATAAATAAGGTGGATGGTACCATTTTAAGAAAACCCTTGATCAAGAATATGGAATATATGAATTTAACTGTTATAATAATTATAAATATTTCATATAAAATAAAAATGTCCAATATCCAACTATTTTTTTGAAAAGAAAATATTTATTAAACCCTGAGAATTATAATTTCTATCTTTTTAAACATAAAAGAATAGATAGTAAGTATCATAAAAAATAAAAAAATTTCATAAATACATTTTTACATAACAAACATAAAATATAGATTCATTTTGGTTGAAAATAAATAAAAAAACATTTAAAATATATAAATTTTTTATAAAATTCATGTTAATTAACAATTACCTTTTCAAACAAATTTTGGAAAACAAAATTTTGGAACATTTGAAGACTTTATTTTTTAATAAAACTATTCTGAAAACTAATCACGTAGAAATTGATTAATGTACATAAAATCCATTTTGTGAAACCTAAATCATAGAATGGATGATTAAGAATGTAATTGGTAATACATGATGACATTTATGAATGTAATTTTCAACATTATTTAAAATTCATTTGATAGAAAAAACATGGATACAAAAGAAAAAATATCCATAAAAAGTGTATGAATTTTTATTGTAAACATCATAATTTTATTTGAGAAAGAATTTAATTAAATGGGAGGATATTAATAAATATAATTAATATACTATATAAAAGTGAAATATACTATTTTAAATGATAATGGTCGAAAAAATAGACATCGAATATCAAAATTGAGGGGAAATTTAATGACTAATGAGAAAAAATACTGATGTAGAGAAAAAAATTATGACTTAATAACATTTAAATAAAAACCCATGAAGCTGGTAGACTATGAAAATTATCCTAAAATACCATTATTAAATTATAATACATGAATAATTATCAATTTTACAGTATATACACAATATAAAAGTAAATTAGTGCACAAGTAAAACATGTATCCATAAAGGGAGTTTGAGAAACAAATATCTTACATTATTTACATATTTAGTTGATCACACTCTAATATCATATAAAATGACAATAAATATCTTAATATTATATTTTATAAAATTATTCACCGATATAAACCTTTCATATAATATTTTTATAATTATTTACTATGAATATAATGGTTCT
This sequence comes from Viscum album, assembly GCA_963277665.1. NCBI lineage: Eukaryota > Viridiplantae > Streptophyta > Magnoliopsida > Santalales > Viscaceae > Viscum > Viscum album. The sequence goes on from OY728145.1 coordinate 955,259,421, forward strand.
TAATAACTTATTTTTATCATCGGGTGTTAAAACTTTTAATTTTTTACACCTAATTTGTAATGTTAATGTTAAACCCTAGTATTATGTACTAGGTTAATAATTAATATATTATTTTTGGTTATATAATACACATCCAATTAATATTTATAATTTTACACTCATATCCCAAGATAGTTTTAATTATGACTCTTAAAGTTGATGTCGAAGATAAACTTGTTTGAACAGTTTTTAATGAATGGAGATGATATATTATTAATAAGTTTAGTTAATAATATCATAAATCAAAAACCATTAAAAAATATTTAATACCTTATTATTAAATTTAATAAAAAGTATATAAAACATCATAATCATTCACTATATAATTACTACAACATCAGTTTTATAGGTCGACGACTAACCAAAAAAATGTGTGCCGTAATGATCGAATGAGTAATAAAATTATATTACATAACATTAAAAGTAAATATAAAGAAACTTATAAATGTAATATATATCATAAAAATTCATCCAATATTTTATTATAACCATTAATTAGGGTCGTGTTGAAAAATTAATTTCATCTACTGTAGAAGAGGTAGTTCATACGTATGCACGATCATTGAAGCCATTTCTGAACGAATGAATGAAGTGATGGAATATAAAAATTTATAGCTTAATAATTATAATAATATTATAAAAATAATATTATTATATTAGTAATAGTTTTGTGTTTTCCAGATTATTTGTTTAATATAAATAATTCACATCATTCCTAGAGGCGGTAGTTGATACATACACATGATTATCGACCTTATTCCTTAATGAATAGATGAAATGATGGAAAATATAAAAGGTGAAATTTTAAGAATTTCATAAGTGACATAAATAATATATTTATTCATAAAATACATCATTTATCCTACCTATATTAGTACGTGATGAAAAATTAACCACATTGTGTCATGATGGTGGGCGTCCCTACATATTCTTGATCGATGCATTTTTTTCTTTGTCGATGCTATAGAATGAATGAATAACTATTTTGAAATTAATATAATGACATTTAAGTATATATATGACATTTAATTAATTATATTAACAAATACATGGAAGATTATGAAGAGTAAAATAAAAAAATAAACACCGATAAAAGAGTAATACTCGCTCTAGAACTTTGAAATTACTTAGAATTGTCCTTGGAAATAAAGGGGTAAGGATAATTATAATAGGCAAATGGATTCATTTTGTGGGAGAGTGTTCAAGGAGGATAAAATGGGAATCATGTTTTCTTGAAAACTAAATGAAGGTGCATACGTTAAAGTGGTGGTAGTGATCCCTTTTATAAGTGACGATAAGGGATCTTTCCATGGAAAAGAATGCTAAGTAATGAGAAAGAATGGAATGACAAGAAAGTTAGGTGAGGTAGGTTAGATAAGATGGGAAAGGAATGAATTTAAGACTTTTCAACCTAAAAATTTCTTCTATAAAGTCTATAAGAAATTTAAAATTAAAAAAATTGTTCCACATTAGATTCCTATCTTAAACACTAATTAGTCTTAATTAATAATTAATCATGGTAATTAATTAATTACTAAAAATATAAGTAGACCCTTATTACCATATTTCAACATAATAACTCTAAATTTTTGTTCTGTATACCCTATTTAATTTCATAATTATTATAATACATTATTTTAAATTAATCACACATAATGTAGAGAAATTGGTTTCTTAAATATGAGTGTGTTTAAACATCATACTTATGTAAAGAATAAATTTTAAATAGATACCAATTTTCCTTATATTGATTAATTTATTAAAAAAATATAAGGTTATGTGACACTAATATCAATTCATAACCTAATTTTACCAAAATAGTAATTAATTTACAAAAACAAATATAATAGTTTTATTATCAAAGTAAACTTTTACAATTTTTTAAAATTTTTCCATGAGTTTTATAAGATTTAAAAATATTTTAAAATGAATAATGTTATTATAGAATTACATAATTAATTAATTAAATATTTTTATGACCTTATTTTTCAATCTTATATATTGATAAAGTCATGAAAATTATGATTTTCATAAAACTGCATTTCTGAAAAAAATCGATATTTTCTGAAAATTCTCAAAAATTCATTCTATGTAAAATTTAATATTATAAATTAAATAATGAGGTTTATTTTTAATTTTACTTATAAAAATTAAATATTGAACTTTTAATAGAAAATTTAAAATATTAAGACAATCTATTTTATTTAGTAACGACCTTCTTAAAATTTAAGTGTTTCTAATATTATTTCCTACCAATTTTTATTAATTATAATATCATATATAGATATATTTTATGTCATAATAATTATATTTTATTTAATACTAATGTATGACAACTTTATTTTTTGTTTGTGTGATGAAATTTATCGAATTTTAAATCAATTAAAGGAATATATATGCTAATATAATAGGATGTTTAATTTCTCACCTTAAATAAATTATATCCCTAAATTTTTTTATCAATAAATTAATTAAGAATGTAAAAAATATAGAAGTGCATTAAGATAAAATTTTAGATTAAATGTCTATAAAAATATGTGATGTAAAATTAGAATTAAAATATTCTTCCTCTATTGAGTTAACCAAATGCATTATTTTACCCAGGTATCTAGATGATTTATGCTCTACTTTTATGAATAAAAATCATTTCCATGTTAACTTGAGACATTTTCTAGTGTGTTTCTTCCAAAATTTTTGAAATTGAAAATTTTCTCCTTATTATCTTCATCACCTTAATTATCATGTGACTCCAACATTTTCTTCTTTGGTGTGACATGTAATTTAACTATATTGAATTTTTTAATTAAAGTTCATGATAGTTTAGTTTTCAAAATTAAAATATTTTAAACCATTATTCTTTTCCTAATAGATTTTAGGACTAAAAAGTAATCACATTTCCCTTCAAAAACATTATTATATTGAATATTTTTTGACCCAAATATTACTTTAAAAAATGTGTAGTGATGAGAATGATTAAATTAATAAATTTGAAAAAGGGAAAAATATGATATTAGAATTTATAATTAATAAATAATGTGAATAACTTAACTCATGAGTTTTTATCTTCAATCTAGTTTATCCACGATCATTTTACTATTAGGTTATATAATATATTTAAGTTAAATAAAATAATATGTTCAAATCCTTCCTAATGATTTTTAATGAGAATTTCAATTAACCCAAGCGTATCCCCTGTGAGTGTTTTGAAAATCCAAAGATAGGATCCATTAACTATGCACCAAAATAATGACCAATATAATCCTTTTGATGTATTTTTGGAGTTATTTACCCTAGATTCATCTATTAGAAAACTACACCCACTTCAAAATATTTACAAAGGTATGTAATTTTTAGGAAAACAATAGAATCTCTACTTTACCAAAATTTTTGGAGGCCTATTTTACATAGAATTATACATAGGGATTCCACTAATGTTTCTTATCCTAAAATTGAATTAATAAAAATATTTAATACTAAAAACATTAATGTTTGTCTATAATATTGAAAATAATATCATAATTTACTCATCAAACCTTTATTTCATCCCTAAATCATTAACCACCCTCAACCAAAAACATCATAACCTGTAAAGTTATCTAAACCCCTCCCTCATACCAACTATAGCGCCCCAAACCAACACTCTAAGATTCAGTGCTAAAAACAGATAAACTACAACATTGGATTTGATAAACATCAATTATTACAATATATTTCAGATATTTAAAGTCCAAATACCCTTTTTAGGGTTTTAGAGAATTATGAAAAATCATAAACTGATAAATCAAAAGTATTCTCATCAAATAGACACTTTTTTATCTATATAAGAAGCTAATAAATATATAATGAGTCCTAAACATCACCCATAAATTCTATACATAATATAATATTCTAGGATTTTCATAATTAATTTTTTCTTTCAAGACCTAGTGATAAGAAAACATAGGAAATGGGTTATCTCAAACACTTATTAAGGATAAACATAATAATAAATCATAACCTCAGAGACCTGAGGCATACCATGGATTCATAATGAGCATGAAATAAATACATGGGAAATAATAACATATAAGCATCGATAAGTATGATCATATTTTAAGTGAATGGAATCATTTGAATGTGTAAATAATATAAACATTACTTCCTAAGCACATGTTAAGGCCCCCTTCCACATTAATATAAAAACGTTTTCTACTCCAATTAACAACATGTAATAGTTTTCTATGATCACTATTCATTAACCATGATATCTTATGGGTTAGAAATAGTAACCAACACATTAGAGGGATATATAAGATCTAACCAATTATATAACATGTACTTACACATGTGTGCCACATGAAAATTAAACAATGTATAAAAAAGAACCTTAGGAATGAAAATGGATTACATATCCTTCAACTGAAATCACATTAATAAATAATTCATAAATCCAAAACTAATCATAACATGGTAACCTGGAGAAAAAAAATGGTTATACATTGAATTTAGGAATCATTATAGGTAAATAAAAATAAATAATTATGATTAAGCATATGTTATCTGCACCGTATTAGAATAATAAATATATTTTAGAAAATAATTTATCAAATCAATTAATGAATTAAGAATCTAGGTGGAAACCTTTAAATCAATGTAATAGAACATAGGTAATTTATAGAGTAATGGATTTGAAAGTAAATCATGTATATAGAAGTGGATTATTAAGAAAGATAAAATTAGTAATGGATAATACATTATATGTAAAAGAGGATATTATAATCCATCCAAGTAAATAAGGTAGATAATATCATATGAAGAATACTCTAAATCAAGATTGTGATTTAGAAGAAAAAAAATCTTAGTATAATAAGGAAAACTTATATGAAAATAGTAATTTATCTTTTCCTTTGAAAAATATTTAAATGGAATATTTTATTAAAACCTGAGAATAATAATTTCTATCTTTTTATTTTTTCAAAACATCAAATCGTAGAGAGGAAGTATCTTATAAAACAAAAATGTTATAAGAGAGATACGTTCAAATATAAATGTATAAAAAAAGAAAAATTTTGATAAAAAAATCCTATATATAAATATTTAAACGATTTAATTTTCATTTATTTATGAAATTCAAAGGAGATGAAAATACCCTTTTAAAACAATATTATAAAATAATTTTAGAAAATTTTGAAACATTACTTTATGAGAATCTTTTTTGAAATCTAATCATATGAAAAAGATTTGAATTATATTAAAACCATTTAATTAAACCCAAATCATAAAAAGGATGATAACATATTTCATTGAAAAGATGTGAAGAGAAGTATGATAGTCCCTTTAAATATTATATAAAATACATTTAAAAGGTAAAACATGGTTATGGAAGAAAAATATCCATAGGAATGTATATATGTTATTCTAATCAATATCATTATTTTATTTTAGGAATAATTTAATAATATTAGAGGATATTAATGTATTTAATTAACATCCATATAGAAAAAATAATTATACAATATGAAATGATAATTTTAGGGAAAATAGTCTTATAATATCTAAATCAAGGAGACATTTCACCACTCACATGAAAAAGGACTTGAGTTGCTAAATCGATTACAAATTGAGTGACATTTTAATAAAAACACTTGAAAGAGGAATAAATTGAAAATAAACCTAAAATAACATTAATAAATATTAATAAAACTTAACATATCAACTAGTTATCATATACACCATATACAAGAAAATTTGTGTATAAGGAAAAACATGTTTCAATAAAGAGAGTTTGAGACAAAAATCCCTTACCTTATTTCCAATATTAGTTATTAATAATCAAAATTCCTATACAAAACCATAAATATATTAATCATAATTTTATAACCTTATTAACCTCTATAAACCTTTTATATATTTCATTCTTAATTATTTACTTTGAATATTGTGGTTCACTGTAGCTAATTTTTAACATCGGGCATTAAAAATTTTAATTTTATTGCACAAACTTTATAATGTTAATGTGGACTCTGGATATTTTATACCTATATAATCATTCATAAATTACTTATTTTCATTATATATTTATATATCTTTTGATAAATTATAACTTTCTACTTTCATCCCATAAGAGTTTTAATTAAGACTATTGAAGATAATGCCTGGAACAAACTTCTTTTAGAAATTCTTATTGAATTAAGTTTATATTTTATTAACATGTTTAGATATTAATATTAAAAATAAAAAAATAAAAAAATATATTTAATAACTTATTATTACGTTTAATTAAAATCATATAGCACTCTTTAATCATTCACCATATAAATATTAAAACATCGCTTAAGTAGGGGTAAACTAACCAAAACATTAGTGTATCGTAATAATCTACTGAGTAAAAAACTTATATTAAAATTTGTTAATATACCACATAAATATTCATAAAAATTAATTATATATAAAATATATTAATCACATATATTATTATAATTATTAATTATGAGTGGTGTTGAAAAATAAAATTTAGCATTCATCGTTGTGGTAGTCTAGACTTATGCATGGTTAATGGACCCAATTCTCAAAGAATGAATAAAGTTAATATATAAGAAATTTTAGCTATTAAGAATTATTATAATGTTATAGAAGTCATTTTTTTTATTATTTACACTTTTATTCCATTCCATATTTGATCGTTAATTGAAATAATACATGTTGCTCATGGAGTTGGTAGTCCACACATACAAATGATTAATGATCTCATTATTTAATGAATGGATAAAATGATCATAACTATAAATGGTGAAAAATTTAAAATTTAATAAGAAACATAAAAAAAATTATTCATTAAAACATACATTATTCAACATATAATATGATGTAATAAATAATTAACCACAACTTTTTGTAAAGGCGGTAGTCTACAAATACACATGATCGATATATTTGTTTCCTTTAACTTATGATATGTAATGAATGAATAACTGTTGTGAAATTAATAAAATGAAACGAAACTATATATATGACACTAAATTAATTATATCAACAAGGTTATTTAAGATTATGAAATTTGAAATTAAAAATAAATACTAAGATAAGAGTAAAACTCTTGTTGGGAACATTGGTATTCCAATGAATTAACGTTGTAAATGAAGGAATTAGGATAATTAATGATTCCATTATGATTAGGTTAACATGAGAGTGTTATAGGAGGATTATTTTGTTAGAGTTTTTATAGGTATCTGAAGGTATGTGTTTATGTTTAAGGGGTGGGAGTTCTCCTTTGTATAAGCTAACGAATGGGAACTTTCCATAAAAAAGAATGTATGTAAGGTGAAAGAATGGAATGACTTGAAATTTAGGTGAGGTAGTTGAAATAATATTTTTAAAAAATATATGTAAAAATTTCAAACCTACGAAAATTCTATAAGTTCTATAGGTCGTGTAAACTTATTAATATTCATGCCATTTTAGATTACACTCTCAAACTCTAATTGTCCTTAATTAAACATTAATAATGGTAATTAATTTATTAAGAAAATATAAGTTGAACCTTGTTAAAAAGGTTCAAGAAAACGATTACAAATTTGGGATCCAGTTAACCTGATTAATCTTATTAATTTGAGAAAATATTATTTTAATCCAAACACACATAATACATATTTTTTTTTAAAATAAAATATTGTATTTAAAATCGGAAGTTATGTATAAGATAAAATATAATTAGTTACTTATTTTCACTTTAGTAATTAGTTTATTATAAAATAATATGGTTATGTGACATTAAAATAAATATATAATTATATATTACCAAAAATATTAATTAATGAATACAAATATATAATGCAACTTTTTTTATTAAAGAAAACATTTATTTTAGTTTTAAAAATGTTGGCCATGAAATTTCTAAGTTTAAATGATATTTGAAATGTGTAATTTTAATTTTTGGTTTCATAATTGTTATATTTCATGGTTTTATGGCCTTATAATTAATTCATATTTTTTATAAAGTCATTAAAATCAATATTTTCATTAAATCACATTTGTGTTAAAAATCAATATTTTTTGAAAATGATCAAAAATTTATATTATGTAAATTTGGATATTCTAAATTCAAAAACAAATATAATTTTATCTTATTTTGATTTTAAATTGTATATATTTAACTTTTAATAGAAAATAAAAAATATAAAGATAAACTGCTATTATTGAAGAACGGCCTTCTTAAACATTACGTGTTTCTAATATTATTTCCGGCCAATTTTAAAGTATTTTAATATCATATATGCATATATTATATGTTATAATAATGATATTTTAATGATGAATAATGTATCATGACAAAAATTTTAGTGCATGTAAAGAATGTTATTGAATTTAATATTAATTAATGTAATATACATATTGAAATATTGAAATGTAACATTGATTGTTAGGTCATTTGAGTGAGGATGTTCTTGGTGCATTCCATGTGATATTTTCATGTAGTTGGTCTTCATTTTAGTATGATGAGTTCTTCTAGTGTGTTTTAGGAAATTATTCCTAATTTTATTAATTTTAATTAAATTATGCATTATTATAAATGAATTGAATAAATAATTATAAATAATTTATAATTGATTATTGGGTTCTATGATTTGATTTAGGGCCTGGAATGTTTAGATAATGGCCCGTGGACTTAGATGAGGCCTGAAAAAGCCTTGAAAGAGTTTCTAGGATATGACAAAAGTGATGATACCTTTGTATTATGGTACGTCATTCTTAGAATATGGCCATATGTTTTATAATTTCATTTAATTTTATTGCATGTGATGCGAGGTATTAACACTGAGTAGATGAGCTAGTTTAAATTAATTATAATATTTCAATAAAAGTTAATGCCTATTATCTGATTGAAAAACTTTCCAAAGGCCATGATGGAACCTTAAGTAGTCACATGATGTCTCAGTCACTCATACCCTGATCTTGATTTTGATATTTTTATTTTTGATACTCAGACCCTAAGAGGTATGTTTTAATTGAACATATTTATTTTAGTGAACCAAGATAGGTTCCTTAGAATCCTTGAGCAGGGATGTGTGAAAAACATACAACAGTTGGCCCAAATTGGGCCACATGAGGACCTTGAGATTCTTTACAAAATATATTCCAATTGAGATGAGCATGTGTGAGTGTTCCTTCCCCAATGAGATGTGATCACCTAGGTAGTTGTGTATGGGTATGGTTTGGATGGGTTTGGTGCTTGTGGATGATCCTGATGATAACTTGTTATGTTAGAAACGATTTAATCCATATCCATAAATTTATCCTAGTTTGAATTTATAATATGGATATTGAGTCCTTGATAAGAATTTTATGACGCGGGGGGACACTATGTTATTTGATTGATAGGATTGGAACTGAGCGATGGTAATTGGATAATGGAACCCATGAGGGGTGTCCATGCTATGTTGAAACCTTTTAGACCATTTTGAGTGGGCTATTGATATATTGACCATAGATAGGGTAGTAAAAGGTATGGGTAGTGGTGGACTATGGTGTCACTTTAGAACCCCAATCGATGATGTGGTCTTGTTATAGATATAATAAAGACATGTCATGCACTAAAGAGGTTGACAAAGGATTGTGGGAATAGTTAAGGTAGATATATAACCCTATCAAGATGTTTTATGTGAGATGTCATATATATATATATATATATGATTCAATGGAAATCCTCCTTGGATCTTAACATAAGTTTTGGTGATACGAAATGCCAAGGATTACATCATGGGGTTCGATGATAAAACCAGATGAGTGTTGATCACCCCAGTTCACCTTCTATGGATTAGTTTATTTCATGATAAGTTAGATCACCTTGGATTTCCTCATAGTGATTAGATTTTATCATTAGGACTATAGACTTTAAAGGATGTTGGGATTAATTATTTGGGTCTACATAGTTGAATTGTACATTCTCCTTGGAATTAGAGATTATATATGACACATTGACTTCTTAGGGTAACCCCCCATGAAATAATGACGAGGCCTGATCATACTATTTGATTTCCTAGGAATTCAAGATAGAAATCATCTATTGAGCCTGATACTATTTTATTTCAAAGGATTATCTCATTGAGCTATTCCATTGTCCTGGTATTGGATTTAAATACTATGTAATATGATCAAAGACTCTACAACACTTGTTCATGTAGTTATAATCGATCTTGAGTGTAATGTTTGAACTCAAGGATCAATGGTGGTTATTTATTTATATTTTTCCACTATTTTATTTATTCCATGGATCATGTCACATATATATACACTTCATTAGGAGTTATATATAAAACCAAATTAGTACATCCCTATTGTTTTTTACTCACACCCCGTTTATATGGATATAGAACTTAGATACCTAAGAAGACATAACTAATTATAGGCTTAGGTTGGGAAGAGACATAGAATTTTTGGACCACATGGGACAGTTTAGGTGATATTATATATATAATGTGGTGATTCATAAGGATTATTGTATGGACTTAGTGAATTTTATTATTTTATTTATTTTTTATATGTGACTAGACTAATGTGCGATTAGTGTTATATATTGGAATGACCATGAGTATGTATAACAATTTATTTCAACATGAAATTTATTTTAACATGATTTATTATTTATTAATTTTTTTATATTTTAATTTAATACTATGGATAACATTTATTTATTTTACTATTGTTGCATACTTTTATATGGGTGTTATTGGCTCCCCACAAAATAATCCATACCCTAACTTTAAGTTGGTATCCTTTTGAATATTTGGAGTTGTGTTTGAGTTCTTGTGGCAAACCAATTCAATTGCTATTCATAGTGAACCAGGAGGGGGATATGATAAAATATTTTATGATAGGGTTAATTTAATGGTGGTATCCCAAAATTTAGATTTGGAAGAAACCATTTAAATATTATTTAATCATAAGGGTGGGTATTCATGGTGTATTGGCCCTCAGAGTGGTTGTTATCTATTATCGATTGAATCACTAATCAAGTTTTAAAGGTTCAATCCTATGGTGGGGGCCTACACCAAACATTGGTTTTTTGGTTTTGAACACTAAAAATCATTCATAAGTATTCTTCTTGATGTTATGTGGTGATGGTTTGGGGTTAGAGGTGATTTGATCTATTTTGGGACTTTGATTGACGAGTCATTTTTTGGATATTCCTAGTGATTAGGGACTTAGGATGTTTTTTTTCACACGAAGTGTGAAATTTCATATTTTTGTGTGTATGGATGGTAGTAAGAAGGATTAATACTAATAACATATTCATGGGATATCATTATATGTATAATATTTTTTGTGACTCAAGGCTAAAGTCCATAGAGGATATCACAAAACCATTGTAGAAAATTTTCATTCAATATCCTCCAGATTTTAATTATATTACAAAACTTAGGTTATAATTATTGGGTATTATTTAATGTTTCATTTCTATGTGATTATCATTATTATCTTAGAAGCTATGGTTGGTGCTCGATGAAGAGGTTTATTTTTGGGTAATTTTTGATATGTAGTCTTTTCTGGTGATGATTTTCTTGGAGGTGTTCCTTTTTTTATTTTAGCATTCTAGATGAATCATTAAAGATGGGAGGACATTGGTAAAATTTAATGGGTCTCCAATTTATTCCCTTTTATTGATAAAAGGATTTTATTTCCCTAATTTCTGAGATAATAGTTATAGATAAAAGTTATCTTCATAATTTAACTCTATTTTTTATTTACCGATGGATGTTTTCACTATATTAGTCACACAAATCAATGTATTCATGTTAAGAGAAGGTATGGTTTATTTTGTTGGAATATGGGAAAGTAATATAGTATTGGGTTTAACCACATCTATGAATTATTTTCAACCATATATGTATATAAACCACTTAAAATATTTTATCATGAGGTTTCCATTTCCCCTCCAGACCAATCAAATCATGGGTGAACTGTTTTTTAACACAGTGACACTCCAGAAATGGTCAGTGACACTCAGTCAATTTGGGAGTGTTTTGGATAATCTATAATTTCAAAGTAATCCCCTATTAATTTTCACTATATTTCAATACATATCTTAATTAATGATCAGGTACCATTCTTAAGTATATCTCAAATTGGGACCTCTAGTTGTGATTTTGGCCTATCCAAACCAATTCTTATTGATAGTTGGGTTTTTTGAGTTCAGGTACTATATAATAGGGGGAATATGTATTCATTTTATAGAATCTGTCACTTAGTAAGAGAGAACTATTCTTACCTCCACTTAAATAAGAGGAATTATGGATTTTCTAGGGGTAGGAAGAGGCATGTTGGGGAAAATGGTGACACCCCCTATGGTGTCCCTTCCAGATATAGAATTTTTCTATTTGTTTAACATTATATATATTATATATATATTTATTCTTTGAAATTTTATTGGGTAGTTGGAGCCCTGAGTTATAGGTAGGTTTATTCTGTGGCCAGGGAGGCCATTCCATAGACCAAATAATGGTAAGAATTTCATTCCTAGACTATTGGTTATCCATGAAGTGAAAATGGTGATTCACACACCATAAATAGATCTGGGCAGTCAAGTAGGTGTTTTAGAAAGTGTGTCCATGCGATTACTAATGAGGTCCACTTTATGAAATTCCCTATCTAGCCATTAAAAATTCACTTTTAACATTTTCCTCATCACCCGATTTAACTCAAAAAATTTATTTTCCTACCATTTCAAACCCACACCCCTTGTTGTCATCAAATTCTCTATTACCCTATTTCCTTGGATTTTTTGGCGATATTTAACTTTATATATTCAAGATAACATTTCTTAAGTGTATCCTTCCTTCTCTATTAGCTTATCTTACCTCTTATATTGACTCTATCTTAGTCTTTATGGAAATTCCATTCTAGGGTTTCTATTGATCCAATTGTATGGATGTGTTTTGTGATTTAGGGTGACATCTTATAATTTTTAGATATTATCTCTTCATATTTGGTGTTAATTTGTGAATAAATCTAAATTTCCGCACTCTTAGTTGTTTCAATATATCGATAATTTTCTTTTATAAGAACCTTATTTTTAGGATTTACCTTTAGTTTTATGGATATGTTAGTTTGAATCAAGATTTAGAGGGTTTTTATAAAATGATTACACATTATGAATGGATTGTGTTGATATAACAGTGATTTCTTATCTGTTTCCATTGAAAAGTGTTTTAATATATAAAATGTATTTGATGAAATTTTTCTATGAAAACTATTTCTAGTAAATAATTTTGAAAAGATATTTTCATGGTGGAATTCAGTTGAAACTTGATTTTTGATCATGGGATCCATTGATTGTTGTGAATGTGATTATGGGTTGCACATGGGAGACCATATGTGTGGAGTTTTGGGATGGGTGCTACCCTAGAATTAGGTATGAGATAGCTAGGGTTATTTTCCAGCTAGGCCGTGTGAGGCACCAAGATATATTAGTTTTTTAGGATCACATCGGCTGACCAATATTTTATAAGGGATTTCTATATACGTTAAACCCATATGTCATAGTTTCCTCATGTTTTATGGTTATTAGGAATATTGAGACCTGATTATATTATTATTTTTTCACTTATTCATGGATACAATGGCAGTACTTATTAATTATTTATCACTTCTATACCTTGATATTATAATTTTAATGTTGTTCATGATTCATAGATTTTATTTGTAATTCCAAATAATTTATAGATAAATTTTAAATAAAATAATTTCAAAATATTATTTCCAAAATAGGAATTTTGGTCTATGATATGAAATGTGACATGTTGGTTCATGGTGGAACCCTACTGGGTGTTTCTTCACACATATCATATTCATTTGGTCATATAATGGCATGCTTTTATCGAATATAGTTAAATCTAATGGTGTGACATCTCTTAGTGGAGATTATTGATTCTTTTGAAACCTTTCATGGTATGGATTTGTTGGTAAATAGAGGACATATAAAGATAATTAGATTATACATCTTTGGATCCATTATTTTTATGTTTGATTTTTTTAGGTCTCATCCAAGATGAACTTGGATGTATTTTGGGACTTGGGTTTATTTATGTGATACTATGGCTATTCTCCTTTGGTAACATCATATTAATGAGTATAGATTATAGTTATATTTCCTCTTATATTATGTTTAAAAATATTTTTGTCACTGAACCTATTTATTTACTGGGTAGACATCCTTTATATAGACTAGCCATGATGGATTAAAAAATTCAACAATTTTAAGTTATTATTGGATTTTAAGGGTTAAACCATTTATAAAAGGAAAAATTTGATCTCTTGTCACTTTTTTCCAACCCATGATGACCAGAAACATGCTTTGGTCCTTATGATAGTCTGACTCAGGTGATGTGGTAGGTTGACCAAGGTGGGTTCATTACATAGAACACACATCTAATCATTATCCTTAATGATTTTTTATTGAATTTATCTAGGAGGATTATCATTAATTTCTCCACCATGATATAAACATAAAAAATTCATCTATATATTCAATTTGTGCTAAAAAGTTTCTCACATAAAAAAAAGAACCGGTACACTTTATAACATTCCCCCATTAATATACGCTAAAGGTTATCTTGAAATGTATATAATCATGACTCCATTAATCTTTTTACACCTTTATGGATATTGCGAAGATTGTTTTGAAGATTAAATTCACTAACTTTAATCACATAACCCATGTTAAATCATTCTTTGTATTGGGTGGAAGTAACACATTGTGTTCAATCCCATCAACTTTCATATAAATCTTGTCCAGAAAAATATAGGTATCTCAACATTAGGAATATATACACCATTTTATGTAATTTCAATAATGTTCAAGCCATGGGATTGATGATATAGATCCATCCTCTCCTTCCATAGAAGGATTCCTATCCCATTAAACATAAAAACTCATTTTTATTTATGTTTTTCATTTCATCCATGGGTTTTATTGATCAAAATATATAAATAATAAAAGAAAATCTTGTTTTGTGAAAATTGTTACCTAGAATCACATCAAGAACATTTTGGTGCCAACTACTAAACCCATGTGATAGTATTCCACCACTTAGAGGGTTTGGGAGGGGGGGGGGGTAAATTAATAGTTACTAAAACTCTAAATATCAATATAAATTATTCCCACAATTGATTAGTGTTATTTTATCTTAATGGTAATGATATTTTGATAAGTGTTAGAGTAAAAATGAACACAAAAAATACAAGAGAAAATACAGGATTCACTAACACTTGTTATTATGTGGATAATCCCCGATGAATTGTGGTTTTGATCCCATTATGGGCATTACTATTTTATTTTCAATAAGAAAAAAGAATGAAGTAGACAGATGAACCTAGACATTGGTTAAAATAAATAATGATGAGAACCAAAAAATTACCAATATTTACTTTCTAAGACAATAGTAACCACTTTACTTTTGATCACATGTGAATTCTTGATATTCTACCCAGTCTAAGAAAAAATCATCCTCGAATGGGTGGCCCCTTATCTGAAATATTCAACTCTTTTTACAAACACATATTAAATTATGGTACATATCATTTATTTATAGATATGGTATAACAAAGACATCTATACCTCTACCATTCAAATTTTTTCACTAATATAACCCAGATATAAAATCATATCTTACCTCTTTAATCTATTTAACCATTATCTCATTACATTTTACATATAACATCAACTCAAAAGACCCATCCCCATGATTTTTTGACTCCTTATAGAACACCTCGAAAAATCCTTTTGAATCCCATGTTTACTATATAATGTCCATGTTTTTTCTTCAGTGTGGCAATATTAGATCTCTTTTATAATTTTGAAAAAAAAACTGTTCCTCATTGTGATTTTCTCATTATATAATGGGGTACACAATTCTCAATTTGATGTGTTCTCCCCGTGGTGAATCTCACCACATTTTATTATTCAAGGTAGAACCCCATAAACCAATACTATAATATCTCTGGATATTTATACAGTTTATCAAAACATTTAAACCCCCTATTTTGAGTTTCATATGTCCTACTCTTGGAGAACTATATGATATCACCTTTTTATGTGGGTATTTATTATTTTTAAAAGTTTATGTTGAAATATTATAGAACTAAAATTACAATTACTCCTATAATATTTATAATCCATTATAAGAAAATCCAAATGACCATTTTCAAAGTCACCCTAACATAGATATAAATTACTCGAGGCATATTCATTCCTTTGCATTTAACTTATCTCCTTGTGGCCTTTCAATCATCGATTAGTATGTTGTCAATAAATACAATATGAAATCTGATTTGTAACTCTTGAATGAATTTCATCTAAAAAAGTAATCATAGGACTTCAATAAAAATATTATATAAATAACACACCATATGATAGAATGGTGTTGTGATTATTCTCCAACCTCTTGGGGTAAAGAAAATAACAATATGAACCATGTCTCAATTGATATCAACTTACAAACCCCCTTTTTTATTCACATTATGGGGGAGAAATTTATTTTCCAACACTCATCAACAACCTAAATCATAAAGGGCTCTTCAATATTTTCCTTAAAGAGATCATCAAAAAATATTCATTTGAATTTAATAGAACACAAATGAAAAATATACCTATTTCATTGATAATGATTGGATTAATATTTCTATTCTTCACTATATTTTATGAAGACCACTAATAAGTAAGAAAAGTGATTCATTCACCCGTGATATTCAAAATTAAATTGAATTTATAATGAGTTAAGAGATATGTATATCCTAATCATGGTTTTCCAGAAATATAGTGTTAATGAGAAGATCAAAATGAGAGTTACCATTTAGATTTTTCAGAAACACCATTTCATAGAATTTATATGACTTACATCTATTTATATCAATATATAAATCCGTTTATATATAAAACAAAATGTGATCCTTAGAACTCTAAAAATTTCAGAAAAAATTCAGCCATGATTGAAATTTTTCATAATGTTACAATAATTTATGACATATGAACCATCTATATTCATAATGTTTTAATTTTTAACCAATTAATATGGAAATATAAAACTTGTTAAATATAATCCAATTATGTTTTGGATGATATATGATAAATTAAATGGAAGTAATTATCAATTAATATTTTATCTCGTAACACATGAATTATTATGTAATAAACCATGACATATTAACCTTCACCATGACATGGTTTACTCCAGTACAAAACATAATGTGGTATACTATAGGATAAAAAAACATGGTTTATTATAGCATGAATCATGACATGGTTAAAAAATTTAACATCATTGGTATATTTATTTCATATTTCTATAAATCTCTCACTTTCACTAAAACTTGATTGATTTGATGGATTTTCTCCTTATTCCACATAATATGTAACAAATTTTAAAACCATATCAATAAAATATTTTAGAATCTGTATTTCTTTTATGAAACTATCATATATTTTCAACATATATTACATCATATCTAAAAATTAATGAAAATATATCCAAAACCCCATTTGTATATCCTTGAAAACTCATTGTTTATTAACATTCAATGTCTTGTAAAAATAATCATGAAAAAAAATCATTAATTACACAAACATGAAATATGACCCTATAAACCACTATAACATTGAAAGTTATTAGAAATTATCTAATCCATAATTAAAAGTAATATTATCCTACAACAAAACATTCATTACAATCAATATACAAATGGATCTGACATGATCTATTTTAAAAAATGAATCTATATACCTATATCCACTAGATATATCATATATAATATACATAATCATATAATATCTTCTTATAAGACTTTTAATGGCCATGAAAAATAGAATATGTCAATTTCTTATATCCAAATCATACATTCCTGATTTTGTGAGTATAGAATAATCCAATGGATTAATTCATAGATGTAATTATCCTAGACAAATAAGCATATCACATAGTCCCCATCCAAATAGATTAACCCCTAACATGTCACTGATCTAGGAATAACAATATATATTATCAGTTTATCTCAATAAAAGACCCAAACATCATGCGTTTCATATAAGAAGACAAATCCTATCTGGGTTAAACCTCAATCAATGACATGATCAACAATATACCCAACACTCCTATATATCAACCTTATAAGTAATATTAGAAAACTACTAAATTAAAAATAAACTAATGTTAGGTTAATTTTCAGAATTAGGTATTGATAATTAAATATGGAACATTCCCACATAGTATATAAAATATTGAGTTTATAGTATTCCATGTGATATATTAGGTGGGTAACACACCATAAAAATAATCTTTTTTATATCTCATGAGAGAATTCTATATTTCTAAACATAACCCAACCCATTCTAATATTCACATGTCATCAAAAACTATATTATTCTATGATGAATATAAATTAATGAAAATCCAAAAGGCACACTTTGAAATGTTAATTACCATTTCAGTTAATGTAATATATGAAACTAACATGAAATAATAATAAATTAGAGATGTATTTTTATGTAACATATACCAAATCATACATATTTAAAGCTATATTCTTTAAGGTTTTGTAAGAATTATGAACCATCTTACTTTTCATGAAAACAATATAAGTATTCTCTACATTCCACTTGAAATTAAACATGCCATTTGTGTTTAATATATATGGACTAAATCATCATAACACATAAAATATTTTAATGTCTTCACTACCCAAGAAGATCTTGTGATTTAGAATATCATTTAGTTTTGGAATATTAATTATTTAAATATCATTTATCCTACCATGTTATCTTTTAATGCAACATGTGATGATGAATTAATGATAATGTAACCATTAAAGAGTTAAACAATCACTTATATTAATAGGGGATAGAGTTAAAATTTTAATAATGTATTTATGTTTATCATCAACCAAATGTTTCAAATGTTTTAGGTTTACTCATTTATTGAAGTAACATTATAAAATAATGTGTTACATTCCACATTAGAGTAAAGCTGAGTTTGGATGAATCAAATTGAATTTGTACTGACTATATTTATTTTCTTAACTATAGAATGGTGTTACCACACCATTGGAGATTTATTATATTCTTATCAATTTTTTTGATTCCATTTATTGGTAAATACCTATAGTTCCATAAGTACGTTGAATAATATTATAGGATTCATGTCAACCTCATTGGTTTAGAAATAATGAATATGTACAATGTAGTATGAATTTTTTTTATTTTATTAATTTTAATTACTATAAAATTTTAGATTAAGTGGTTTTTAGTATTTTGGGATTTTTTACACTACGCTATGTGTATATAAATGTCCTATTAAACCCAAAAATGTTATTTGATCCACCTTATGGAAATAATATTGTAATTAAAAATATATTTTCTTAATATATATGAAAAATATACTTCATTAAAAGTGTGATATGATGAAATTTTTGTATGTATTGACTATTTTATACAATGTCAAGGGAAGGAGGTTGTTTGATAAAAAAACACATATATTTTTTTGGGAATGCATTATCCATAACAACAGATTTTCCATGTTTTTTATACCACATGGATAGTTCTATGAGATAATGATTCTTGCATGAAGAATTATAAAATTTTAAAAAAATATTATCAAAATTGAGTACTGAATCATTTTTGTTCTATGTTTTAAAGGTTATGAGATAATACATTAACTAGATAAAATTTTAAAAATATTTTATAACATGAACATCTTAACAACCAAAATGGTTTTAATGAAATATAATAGTATAATTTATTAAGGAAAATGTTAAGGGTATTATTTTATACATGTTATGCTTTTAAAAAAGGAATTATTTAAAAACCATCATTTACATAAACATAAATAGTCCGTATCAATGGTTTTTTTAATAAAAATACAATTCTCAAAATTTTTCATATCTCAAGAAAAATATTTAAATTATTAATATATTTAATAAATATATAATTTAAATTCTTGTAAATAAATTGGTTATGAGTGTTTCTGTTAATTAAATTATAGTTATTAAGTTTCTACTTATAAATTTTATACTACATATCTAAGGAGTCTGATAATGGGTATAAAATATTATTATGTTTTATATAATGAAAATTATGATTCATTTTTATTAATGAATTTAATAATAATGGTTGATCATTATTTAGACAAATTAGGTGATAGACTTATATTGGAATTGATATCCCTCTTGAGTATATATGTATAGATGGCGGGAGTTTGTGTTGTTCTACAATATTCTAGAGACCATTGTTCTATTATAAATGTAATTAGTTTGATACATATTTCACTATACCTTCTCTTGAGTAATATTCTAATTTTGTATCATTCCAATCATTTACATTAAGGGTTGTCATGTACCTTATGTATGATATATATTTAGATATGTGTGGATAATATTATTTTTTTATTTTTTGATAAGAAACATAAATAATTAGTTTTATATGGTTTTATATATTAATAAATTTAGAATTTTATAATTTAATTCCAAGTATATGATATTGAATTAAATTTCTAGAATCATGAAAAAATAGGGACTACATGAGATGCATATTGAAATAATGAGACTAAACCCCCCTCAAAATAATAAGTGTAACATTCTTTTTAACATGCATAATTTTAATGTACTCAAGTATTAAGTATGAGTGTTTATACATGTATGGTTCCTAGTAATTATCTTGTGTAATCCAAACATATTATAGGTGTTATTAATTGATATGAATAAAAAAGGAATTTGGAATATCACTCTCAGCTAGGGTTCCGTTGGCAGCACCTTCACCAAAAATAAATTTTATGTTATAGATTATTGTATGTTTCATGAACATGATTTTAATTTTTTTATAGATTGTAAATATACATTAATACATTGATATATAAATTTTGGTAGTTTTATTAATGAGAATCATTATTAACATTAGTATAGAAATCAATTTATGTAATTATGACTCATCGATAATGGATATTGTAACATCCCTAACCTGACCCATTATCTCGAGAAAAATTGATATTCCACTAATCTTAGGTGATGCCCATTGGACCATGAAGTTTGGAAGAAAATTCAAAGGGATTTACCAAATCATGGGGGATGATTTTTCATTACATACATAATTAAACCTACAATATATGATCAAAACTAGAGAAAACAAACATGATTCATGATATAAATACCAACCAAAATCTCAATGATTATATAAGACAAGAATCAGAAACACAAAAAGTAGACAATAACAAGTCTACAAAATTCCAAGACACAAATTTTTTGAAAGAACCACGATGACTATTGTTCAAAAAAATATCCAATATCCAACTCCTAATGGTCATGAATAAAAAATCATGATTCTCTGATTGAAAGGTATGTAATCTTATATACCTATGTAATGGTATAAAACGTCTTAAAATTCATAAAGATGAATAAGAAGGGGATGAGTATGAAACCCAGTAGGAAATCTACAATGCATCCCATACATGATAATCTAGAAATAACATGTCAATGCATATTAATAAATATACATAACCAAAACCATAATAGAATAAAAATAATATCAAAAAAATAGAATGTATAAGCAGTGAAAATAACTCAAACAATGAAATTATTGTATGAAATAAAAACACACACATATCCATGAAAGTTCCCAATTGATGTGTCTCCATCAAACATGTCCTATGAATAGTCTGTACTATCTATAAGTATCCATGCCTCCAAAAAAAGTAAATATTTTTGAAAAATATAAAAGAACTCTCCTTATGTTAATATACATATTCTGATATCAAATGTAATGTAAATTTTATAAAATAATATTTGTAAATGTTCCAAAAATTAATTATAAAATTTTCTCATAAAATAAATAAAAAAATATTTTGAAGAAAATTTATTTTATTATAGAATAAAATATCTATCTTAATGTGGATTTCTTATTTATTAATAAATTTTAAATAAATTTATATAGAGTATGACATTTTTAATTGTTTTATTAATTATTTAATTCTATTTATACATTCCAATTTAATTCCTAGGTTACATCATTCATGTTTAAATAATAAAATTTTAATATTATATTGGGGTTGTTTAAACTCAGTTTTGCATGTAATGCATGATTTCAAATAAATATTATTTATTTAAAGATGAATATCTTATAGACTATTGGAATGTTATCTTTTAACCCATTAAATAAATTTCATCCATATAATTTGAAATTTTACTAATTAATAAATATTTTGGAATTCAAAAATTCCTATATAGGAAACAAACATATTAAAAAGGGTTAATAAAACATCCCCTTAAAAAAAGGAGATATACAAAGGTAATCTATAATAATACATAAATAGGGTTACATAGTAGAGAAAATGGTTGGGAATTTAAAATATATACATTAATCAAAATAATAAATAAATGGGGATGGAAATAGATATCAATGATTAAAATAAATTGAATAATCAAGAGAAAATTAATAATAAAAAACCATAAATTTTTGGTGAATTAAAAGACTAATTATTCAAATGATATGAAGGAAATGAGATAACTTTTTTATTTCAAGTTCCTTCCATAGAGTTGATGGATTATATTAATATTAACATAAAGAACCCTAAAAACACACTTACCTAATATATTTTTAGTTCATAAACTCAATTTCATTCTTTCATTTTGCTTAGACCAATTTCCACTTTATCCATTTCTTTAAGGAACAAATATTCAATATGATTTATTATTTATAAATCACTAATATTAAATTTTCACAGATCAGAAGATCAATATAATAGTAATATAATATTCCTCTTATATTTATTAAAACCAAAATGGTTAGTACAATGTAGGATATTACCAAAAAAGAAAATGAATATATTAATATTCAAAATTCAATAACAAAACAACTTTTTTACATAGATTATTCTTTAAATAATGAACCCTATATCCCAAATAACTTCAATCACTATAACATGAAATAATGTATTTAATTAAAATGTTTTATCCTACCCATAATGTTATATCTCCTTAAACATAATTAACTTCTTCCCAAAGGATCATTTACATTAAACATAAAGGTTGTTTACATATAAACCCATTAAAAAATTTCATAAAATATCCTCAAAAACATCATTGATCATTAGTTTGTAAAATCTATGTTTTTTATACATTTAATTTTCCACAAAAAATAAAATAATCTTAATTGAATATTATTACATTAAAATGAAAGATATTATAAACACTAAAGGTTACCAATACCTTTAAACTTATGAACATAATATATAAATTCATTATTCCTCAAGTAATGTTTTTTATTAAAACATATTCTTATCCCAAGGGTTATATAATCATTAATAACTCCCAAAACAATATTAATCCTCATAGACATACATAATATTAAATATCCAAAGGGGTAATTATTCCATTCAATTTATGATCATCCTTAGACTTATAAACATAAGAAACTTTAGTTTTATTCTTGGTTATACATGATTATAATCAATTCAAGTCCTTAATTATCATTTCTAAAGATTCTTTGAATTTACGATACAAATCCCCTAAGAGTGTCAAACCAAGTGGCCAGCAAGGCCCACTTTCGTGCACTAGGTGACGATCGATTCATGCTCAATGTTCTATTTTAGAGTTATTAGCTTTGATGAACCAGACCTGAATACCATATCCAAATGGTATATGACCTGAATATCCACATACATGAAGGGAATTAAAAATCCCCATGGGTTGTCATCTAGCACCTGAACAACAATCTACAATCATAGGGAACAATTTCATAATACCCTAAGTAAAAAAAACAATTCATATATACAAATCAGAGTGAAAAAATGGACAATAAATATATATTACATAAAATATATTGAACAATAGAAGTGATACAATTGAAAAGTTATGAAAAAATCGCCAAGAGACAAGACCAATAGAAAAGCAAAATAATGATAAAAATCTATAACAACAGTCTCTTTATGGTAGCATGTGAAACTCCCACCGTCTCACCACCAGCTATGGAAAACCTAGCCGATATAAAACCTCACCACCTCATGTGAGAAATTTACTTTCACCATATTTAATGTAATATCAAGTTCTATGAGTTTTTTAAGGGGTATATTGGTTGTGAACCAATAGGCTTTGTATGGTCTAACCCATGTGTTTCACATTATGTCCTTCAATAGTAATCCAACCATGATCTACTTTAAGTAAAATAAGTTATGAAGTTTTTTGAAAAATTTTTCTATAAAAATCATGGAAAAATCATTTGATTTTCTCATTTTCTAAATTTACAAGTAATTCAGGTTAATCAGATTCAAATAATCTCATAATCATATATCAAAACTGATATATCAAATCAGAAAAACTCATTTATGAGTTATAATATAAAATACATGTTAGTAAAAACCAAAAAGTACATTCTAAATGTAGAATCATAGGTAATAGAATGCCAAAGATCAAACTATGTCAGTATAACTAAGAAACTCATACCTAAACATAGACAATCACGTATGCATGAAACCACCAGAATTATGAATCAAGTCTAGAGATCAATGGAAAACCCCAGAAAGTGAACCCCTAAAAGGTCGAACAATTCCCTAGAACAAAATTCATAAGGAGTAGAGAAAAGTACATTAAGAAACCCCTAACAGTGGAAGAGATATATTACTATACGTTCCACCTAAGTACCCCTAGATAATCATGTTCTCTATTTTTCAATCTAGTTTATCAAACCATTTTCATCAAAACATGTTTTGAAACTATTTCACAATGCTTTTAAAATCCTTTTCCATTTACCAAATCTAGGGGGGAACCACCTTTTATATAAACCCATTTCCACACACACAAATACAATATGTCAATCAATCCATTTCATTTAATAAAACAAATTATCAAAAAATAAGAGCAATGTAATTCACCAACATAGGCTAGAGATGGAACTACCTAGCTCAAAACTCGGGTCGCACATGCCCACAACCAGATCCACCACACCGAAGAAACCAACATAGATAATCAAGTCTATATAAATAATACTCACATATCAAAAATGGATCAATTTAACAAATGTGTCAATGGAGAATAGGAAAAAACATATACCAAAATAATCCAAACCCATCACACTATAACCAATAAGGAATCATCCCTTGGAATAAAATCAAATAACAGATATATATAGAAATAAAGAAATAAATACCGAAAACTCAATTAATCTGATAATGCAATGAAACCATGCTATTCTGATCAAAGAAATGAAGAAAAATAAAATATTAATCTCCCATAGAGATGTAACCCAACTGAAATAGTTATCAAAAACCTAAATAATCAGTCTTGGTCAAATGGAATCTCCAAAAATCATAGAATGAGAGATATAAGTCAAGAGGGGAGAGGGTTGTGTAATAATAAAATATCAATCAACTGATGTGGTACCCTAAAATCAATTTCCACAACATTTACACAATGTTTAATCCCTTTAAAAATTGCGTATTCCTTGAGACTTAGATAAATTGAAGACCCATCTATTTTTTATTAGAATCCATATTTTTATATTTACGCAATAGGTAACCTATAGATGACATTAACTCCATTCATGATATATAGATTGATCATGAATTTATCATGGAAACCATTACACATAATGTAATACCATTACAAGACAAGTAAATTTCTCACAAACAATGAAAACTATAGATTCATACATGAAAAACAAAAACATCTCGGTTTTTCTCCAAACATGAAGGGGACCCCAAAAAAACATTACATGTATATAATTGGAATCCATTAATTCAAACAAACATACATCCCAAAAATTTAGGTCATTTTTTCCATAAACTGTTATCCATCCTCAGGAGTCCCAAAACACACCAAATGAAATAGGAAAACAAGTAAATAAGAGATAATAACTGAAAGTGGTAATGGGATCTTCCAAAAACTACAACATAAGAAATTCCATCCCCATGAAGTCATATATAAGAATGTAGTCTAGTAAAGAGGCGAGTTTACATATCCCACACAAATGAATCATGTTCCCACATATAATGAGAATTTGATCTGTACATCCCTAACACTCAGACAAACAAAATCAGGTTCCCACACAAAACTCTCACTTGATAGTTAAAAATATCTTTAAGATGCTCAAAAATAGAAATATCTTGATCTAACTCAATATATTCCCAACTAATAATGTGATAGGGATCATGATTGTATTTCCTAAGAAATGATATGTGGAAAACATAATAAATTAATATCTACAAAACTGAAAATGTAAACAGATAAGAAACCTACCCATGTTGTTTACTGACCTCAAATGTTTCAATATATCTTAGAAGAAAATTAATATTTTTTTCAAGAATATGGTTACCCAATTGAAAAGAAACCTTTAAAAAATCTGGAAATCTCTATAAAACATCATAGGAATATTTTTTTGAGAAATATAAGATTTCTTTCAGCTCTACACTATATCCAGAAACCAATGTTTATCATGAATCCTCACAAACATATCTGAAACCAAACATGATCCCACTATAGAATCATTCTCTACCATTTCCCAAAAAAATAGGTGATCTACATGGGTGAACAAAAAAAAATCCTCAAATAGATCCATTCTGGTCAATTATTCATAATTGTTATTATAAGAAAACTCATCCAATCCCAAATGGCTATCTAATGATCCACCGAAATACTGGACACATGAATAAAGAATATCCCCCAATATCTAAATATCATGCTCCATATGACCATATTTCTCTGGATGATAAGCTATAATCAATTTGACTTGAGTCCCCATCATCTCAAGGATAATATTTAAAACCTCAAAGTAAAAAATAGGATCCCTATCTAAAACAATGATTGAAGGAACCCCATATAACATCACAATCTCCTGAAAATATAAATTACCCAAATCTTATACTTTTACAGTGTTCCATATTTGAATGAAATGAGATGAATTTTTCAACTGAACAATCACCACCAAGATACCATTCCTCTCTTAGGGAGTCTTTAGTAATCCCACAACAAATTCCAGGGATACCTTGTCCCATTTCCAAACCAAAACCAGAATAGGTAGGATAAAATTAGTTGTTTTCAAATGCCTTTCCATTATCTATTAGTAGGTGTAACAATATGAAACTTAATCAACAGTTTTATGATTTATATATAGCTACCAGAATCACTATATCATGTCATAATACATCTTCATGCTTATTGGATGAACAAACTATGATGAACTATTAATATCAAACAAAACTGATCTCCTCATAGATGTTGGGATGATAAAACAATCCCTAGAAATGAGAATGAAATCTTAAGAGAGAGACAAACTAGAAATGATCTCCCCACTATATGTGGTTTATCAAAATCTAGTATATTTAAAATCTGGCTTCTGAATCTATAGAATAGACTCATGGAGAGATGATGTTAATTGAACACCGGCCAAATCCATATATGAATAAACCTCATGAGAATATAGATGTAATAGAGAAATTTTTATCCATAATGGTCTATTATTCATTTAATTTGAAATTTATTGTGATGAAATTATCCTACTAATCATGTCTTTGACAACACTACCTTTCCCTAGGGTGTAGGTGATAGTGAAGTAAAACCACTTAAGGAGTTTTATCCACTGCCTATGTCTAGGATTCAATACTTTTTGAGAAAAGTTATATATGAAAATCTTATGTTTAGAGAAGAATGGGAACCTTTACCCAAAATGATAATACTACCAACACATAATAACATTCATATTTTTGGAAATCTCTAAATAGTTATTGGAGTAATTATTCTCATATAGTTGAAGATTATGGGAGTAATAAGATACCAAATGATTATCCTTCATGAGGACACAATCCAAACTAGAATGAGAAGTATCATAGACAACCACATACTCGTTATCGGGATCCTGTAAGATAATAATAAGATACGATGATATAATTACTTTAAACCTTTTTAAAGAAGACTAACAATTTACATCTTATATGAATTTCACATCATTCCTGGTATGATTTGTCAAAGGTAATTCCAACTTTTCGAAATACTTCTCTAACCATAAATAGTATCCTACAATTCCAAGGAGGATCCAGATATCAACGAAATTATATGGTTCTTCTTATAAAAAAACATCATTTACCTTATTTGGATAAATAGACAAGCCAGGGAAAAAAATATTTCTCTTTATGAATATGAATTCTTGAATTTAAAAATTAAATTTTGAAAGCATTCCATAAAAACAATGAATCTTAAATATTTTGAAAAATAAACTCAAATAGTTCTTATGCTAATTCTTGGATCTCGAGTAAATGAAAATATAATCAAAGAACACTACAAAAAATGTGTTGATATTTTGATAGAATATTTGATTCATTAAATCCATGAATATTTTAGGAGAGTTAGTCATACAAAAAAGAGTCACATGATATTAATAATGTCCAAAACAACTCCTAAAATCCATATTCATTATATCACACTCATAATCTATGATCTGATGACAACCTGACCAAATATCAATCTTTAAAACTAATTCCCCCCATTAATAGATCAAATGAATAATCGATATAAGGAAAATGATACTAGTTATTAATTATTACTCATTTCAACTTAAAATAGACCATAAAAAATCGAATTGAACCATATAACATATTGAAAAGAAACAAGGGGTTTTCCAAGGAAAAAAAACAAGGGAAAAAACCCATTCACCCTCAGGTCATCCAAATAAATCTTGACCACTTTCATCTATAGTAGTTATATTTGATAAGAAGGTATCCAAAACAAATGCATATATAACACTAGTTTAATCTTAAAATCTTCCTCCCTCTCTATAGGATGCCTTGAGAAATAATCTCCGTAAATTCTATGAAAATAAAAAAAAATAGTGGTATGATAAAAAACAGAATAAATGTTATTATTCTAAACTACAACAGTAAACAAAAAACTGTTGAGTTCTAGGAGGGAAGGTCTTGCATGTGTGAGGACCAGATTGGGATATAACTAACACTGAGAGGGGGGTGAATCAGTATTGGGGACTTTTTAAAAAAATTCCAACTTTTATCCCTATAACTCTAGACCTGTTAGGATCTTGATTCTCTTATTCTCTTTTCCCTGTCGCATGCAATAATAGAAAGAAGTAAAGATATGAACACGATATTTTTATAAGGTTCACCACTCAATAAGAGTAGCTACATCCTTGCCATACATGGGGATGCCCAGTGCATGAATTCTCCATTATAATGTAAAATGTTGTTACAATGGAGTGGCTAGGAAAACAATCTTCTAGCCAGTGTGAGTCCCTACACTTTAGAGGGGGGTGGGAAACAATCCTCTTCCCTGGACTGGTGAAAGCCTTGTCCAACTTGTAGCCTCTAGCTAGTTCTTTATACTGCCTATGAAGACAGTCTCTTGCAGCCTCTAGCTGGTTCTTTATACTGCCTATGAAGACAGTCTTCTCACTGTTAAAAGAGTTTACAACACCAAAAGAATCTTTCACCTGTTGAGACCTATTGGATGTCATATTGCTAATTTATTATTCCTCTATTCAATTATTACATGCCTAGAAGCATGAAGGTAAACAAACACTTCTTTCTCTGCAGCAAACCTAAAAGCTACACAATCTTCTTCCCCTTCTTCTTCAGTGAAAAACCAGCTACACTGAGATCTCTTCTGCTTCAATCTGCTAGAATCACAAACTCCCGTTGTGATTATCAGAACAATGAATACCAGCTCATCTTAGCATCATCAGAATTAAATTGACCTGAATAATTGTCAGCCTTCAGTTGGGTATACTCTGTTCTTCTTCTTCTCTTCGTTCTCTTTGACACAGTATAATTACAGTGTTCTAATCTCTTTCTTCAATTCTCAATACCAACACAAGAGTGTCTTGGTATACTACCTTCTTCCATGGTGAAGAAATGAATTCAGTTGCACATCTTGTTCTTACACAATACACAATGCACAAGGATAGCGTTAAACACCAGTCGTGTGAGTGCGGTTCAACTTCTCTTTGTGAAACCGAATGGTTCACAATTCTTTCTTCTTCGAAAAACTGCTTCGAGAGTGAAATGCACCTATCGAAGGCATACGAGAACCTCAAAATTTTCGTGCAACCTTCTAGGTGGCTTACGCGTAAAATTCTAGCCTTGCGCGTAAAAACACCTTTTGGTGAGAAAAACCCTTTTCGTGCAACCCTTCTATTTCGCGTAGAACATCCCTTTTTAGCGCAACACTTTCTTTTTCACGCAACCCATCTTTTTTTCGCGCAATACTTTATACTTCACTTTTTCCGCGCGTCAAAGCTTGGGATTTTTCTATGTGTCGAGTCTCAACAAATGAGAAGGGTTAGCCTCATATTTATAGGCATTTTTGACCCTGTGAGAAAAACACTAATCCGTGCGTAAAACCTCCTCCATGCGCGTAAAAACTCTGTTATGCAACTTCATATTTCGCGCCATGCTTCAATATTTCGCGCACCTCATGCCTTTGCCATTTTTCATCCTTTTAAGAATGAAGCACCAATTGTGCGCAGAATTCCACACCGCGTTCCATATTGCGCGCAAACCCAATCTTTCCCGTGACATCGTATTTCGCGCACTGCTCCAATCTTTCGTGCATTTCATGCCTTTGCCAATTTTGGAGCTTCTGATCTCGAACCACCTTTTGCGTGAAAACTTCATTCCTCTATATCGCGCACCATGCCAATATTTCGCGCAAACTTCATTTTTTCATGCAGCCCGCTGATATTACGTGCACAACTTTCTTCTTCACGCATCCTGCTGATATTTCGCGCATCCCGCAAATATTTCGTGCAATGATCCATTTTTTCGCGCAACCTGCTGCTATTTCGCGCAACCCGCATATTTTGCACGAAACATGCCTAAATTTCCGCGCACTCCATTCCTTTGTCATTTTTCAATGTTCTG
Source organism: Viscum album (assembly GCA_963277665.1). Lineage (NCBI taxonomy): Eukaryota > Viridiplantae > Streptophyta > Magnoliopsida > Santalales > Viscaceae > Viscum > Viscum album. The sequence goes on from OY728145.1 coordinate 955,290,329, forward strand.
ACCTTGAATAACTCCTTTCACGTGGAAATATAAACCATCTTCAATATTGCGCGCATCATCCATTTCCAAGAACATTTCTTCATCTCCCGATTTTCAGGCCCTAAAATTTGGAAAACACTAGAAAACGGCGCCACCTTAAACTGTGCTTTTCTACCGTCCCCAGATTGTCTATTTCATTGTCATTTTATCTATTTACTGCTTCCCATAACCATTCTTCTTCTCTCATCACTAATTCCACTATCGTGATATTTATCCGTTGATAGATCTGCTTAAGCATCGTCAGAGTTGAAATGGGAACTGAAACTTCCCTATCTCCCAGCAGCATGATTCCTTCCAATAAAAACTTTAGATGACTGACATCATCATTTCTCCCCCTTTCCTTCATAAGGCTTGCATCACATGTTCTCCTAACTCATGATATGTGTGAAATACATACCAGCAATGCATCGTCTGATTTAGATACAATATGAAATGCCTGGCTACCTCAGAATGTCAAGCCCTTCCACATTTTCTCTTCTTCATAACCATCATTATGCAAATCATATGATTCTATTATTCTGGTAAGCTCTTTCATGGTTCACATGCAATCATAAATCATTGCATTGTATTCTTCAAATCCCCATTCTTCTTCAACCATCCTTAGATAGATGATACTTCACCATTCTACTCCAATCATCCTCAAATGGATGATACTTCTCCATTCTTCATTATTGTAAACAATGTGTCACCATTGACACATGTTCTTTGAACTTAGGATTAGCTCAACAATCGTCCGAATTTATCGTCTAAGAGAATTGATCAAGTATGAAATCCAATGCTATGATTCCATAACAATTCTCCAGGCAACCTCACTTCATCTGGTCTCTATTTACTTTGGATTTCTTCTTCATATCCTTCTTCATTTTGACCAGCATTGACAACTGTTGACAACAAATACAATCTTCAAACACAAAGTGGTCCCAAAAGCCTGACCAACTATCGATAGCATAAAATAAATACACTGAAACCCTTACACTATCCTCTTCCCAATAGTTCTCTCTATATCCATAAAAAAAGGCATGATATCCATTGGAAGGTTGATAATATGAAAAAAATATCCAAATATAAATGAGTGGGAAGCATGAGTATCAAATAAAGTAACCATTATTAAAGGCAAAAAAATGATGGTAGAAATCACTATCATTGGACCGACATCTACCTCAGCTAAAAAATCATTTAATGATTGATGTTTCTCCACTCCTAATCCCTATGGATGGATCCCTATATTTCATAAAGGATATTAATATTCCACAGTATACTTTAAATAAAATGACCCCTAATCATATCAAGGTGTGGACATATCCAGATAGAAATGATGCGGATAACCGAAACGATCATAAGTATTTCACATCTTTGTAGGTAATAGACAAGAACACCTGGTTTTCCCAAACTTAAAACACCGATATTAAGTCTGAGGCACACCAATAGTTGCAGTTGGAGGTTCTAAAGAGGATTGATACTAAGAACCACCACCACCACTCCTGCGATGAGCTTTCCACTTCATCATCTTCCCCAGAGCACCACTAAAGTTTCCACTCACTGGAAGAGAAGAGGAATAATATCCAAACTATTTGGTTATATTAATCTCTTCCATTATATCCTGGTATTCTATATCTTCATAGGTAGAAAGGTTCTACATAAATAAATACAATCTTATATCATATCACAAACGCAATAGGTACTTTTGAGATTTCAGTTGGTCATTCTTTACAACCATTGGAGAAAAGAGAACTAGAAATGAAAACTGATTGGTGTATGCCAAGACCAAATGCTATCCCTACAATAAAAAGAGGAACTCTAGAGACTTCTTCATCGTTAATAAATCTAAAAAAAATTCTTGAATAAGAGAGTCTTGAAACCACTCCAATCAAATTCCACATTCCTATCCACATGTACCATACAATCCCACCCATTCTAGTTGGGACCCTCAAGTCTATACATTACACACTTCACATGGATACTCTCAGGTGTATCTAATAACTTAAGGATATGATCAATCTTGTTAAGATAGTCCTATAACAATTATGGTTCACCCATACCTTTAAACGATTGAGGATTTTCATGAAATAACTCCCATGATCAGTCTTTAACTCCTCCAGCACCTAGTTGTACCTCCGCAACCACGTTTTTAACATCTCACAGATTATGGTAAATAGACAAAATTACTCACAAGATAGAATCTATAATGTTTTGATCCATTTGAGTATTCCCTTGAGGAGAATCCACTATAACCTCTTGAAGAACTCATAGAACACATCTTCGAGGTATACTTGTATACAGTGAAATAGAATAAACAATTATAAAATAGAATAATCATAGTTCAAACTAGAAAAAACATAATAAAAAAATGTGATCAACATGATGAACTCAAAAAAGAGAAACTCATCACATCATACAATGGTAACCTATGTTCCATCATGGAAAAAATGACTAAACCCTCACCGAAACATACCTATTATGTCCAAAAAAACATATCTGCAGTCTATATACATATTAAGACAAGGAAACTATAGGAATTACTACCTTTGATAACCAAATAAGATGAACCTAACCTGAATACCCTCTCAAACTAGTATCTGAACCGAATTTATACATATATTAAAAGTATTCTGTATCCCCATGTGCTGGATTCGAGCACATGGAAAATATTAAAAAAATATAATTATTTCACCCAACTTGAAGTGAAAACAATATGGAATATATACAAAAAGACAGAAACAACATAAGATAAAGATATATGACATAAGAGATAAAGAACAACAAAATAGATAAAACTAAAAAGGTAGAAAAAAATCCCTAAGAGGCATGTCTAATAGTAAGGGACTATAATGATAAACAAACACATTAACAGTCTCCATGTAATTATATAGGAAAAATCCAATCATCTCACCACATGCTACCCAAAACCCACATGACAGAAAACCTCATCGCATCACTATTGAACCTTACATTTCCTTACATTGAACGAAATAGCTTAGTCTATGCACAACTGAAGGGTTATACAGGGTGTAAGCTTATAGGCTTAGTAGAGACCACCTAGGTGTTTCCTTTTATGTCTCTAAAAAAAATAATCCAAGCATTCTAGTCTTTAAAGAAAATAATTAATGATAATAGTTTAACAATTTATATATGAAAGACATGTAAAAAAAGTTTAATTTCCCCCATTTCCAAATTTCCAAATAAATCATGTAAATAAATTAATAATAATTTCATATACATATATCGAAACAGATATATCGAATAAAAGAAAATCATATATCACTTCTCATATCAAATTCATGGGATTACAACCAAAATAATACAAGTCAAGAAAATAATCACTGCTAACGTCACACCAAATATCACATTATGTCGGGATAGCTAAGAGAATAAAATGTAAACCTAGAAAATCACTTATCCATCATGCCACTATACCTTTTAATTCAGTCTAGAGTGTGTAGGATCCCGAAAGAAAGTAATAACCCAAACACACCTAACATGTCTCTAGAACAACCGGCCATGGGAGAAGAGGAAAGCCCCATAAGTAAAACCCATGATAGTGTATGAGACCTATTATTATACCATCAACCAAAGTACATAAGTATTCCCATGTTCTATTTGTTCTAAAATAGATCATTACACCATTTTATTCAAACCATGATTTGAGAACCATTTCAAAACACTTTGAAGAACATTTCCAACTTACCAAAACTAAGGGGAAACCATTTTAATAGAAACACATTACCACACTCAAAAATCATATCAATCAATCAATACATTTCATTGGATAATTTATTTATCAAAAAGTTGAAATTTAGTTCACTAACCAAGGCTAGAGATGGAACCACCTACCTTAAAACTCTGGTCACACACACCCATAGTGAGATCCACCAAATGGAAGAAAAAAAAATGAAAAAGGAGGCCATTGAACCAATACCAAAATCTAATAATTGTTTCAATTTGACAAATGGGATAGAGGATAATAGGAAAAAAGACATACTACAAGATTTAACAACCACTGTACCACAACCAATACAGAATCATCCCATATAACAAGATCACACAATGGATCTAGAGAGAAATCAAGAGAAATATTACCAAAGGTAAATGTATCTAACAAAAACACAAAAATGTGCTAACACAATCAAAGAAATGAAGATGATGAAATTATCACCCACCTGTAGAGATTCAACCGAAAACCAACAGTGATCAATGGTTGAATGAATCAACTTGGATAAAAAAGGCTCCCAAATCAATAAAATTGCGATCTAGGTTGAGAGGAGAGAGTTCTAAGGAGGAATAAAATAATAATAAACAAATACAGTTCCCTAAAGGTTCATCATGTGTTTACTGAACAATATCATTAATTTATTTTTGTTTTTCATGGTCATAGATGTCGACATTTGTTTTACTAATGAAATTAATTTTAGTGAATTTCAAAAAATTAATATTCATTGAAATATTTATTCAGGAATTATATTCATAACATTGATTCATGGGGAATATTCATTAAAGTATTAAGAATGTATTTTATCATATTTTAGAAAAACTTTTATCAACCATATGTTTGTAAGTTTAATGTATGGATGAAACACAAATGTTAGAATATCATATATGGTTAGTTTACCCTATGTTGGTATGAAACTTGCATTTGAGAAAGGGGAAAGCATGGTTGATTAACCCTACATTCGGAAGAAACCCTACATTTGATGAAAAAATGTATGGTAAATCTACCCTATTTTGGTAATCAACCCTTTGTTCTATGCTTCTTCTCCACATGAAGGAACCCCACATATGAATATTCAACGAAAAAGTTTTAAATCTGTGATATTATTGAAGATTTCTATAGTGGTATTGATGGAAATAAAGATCTATTCAACGATGTTTTATGAATGATTCGAAGGCTCATTTTAATTGTTTTAATGGATTATTATATATGGAGTAAAAAATTACTATTTTTATAGAAATTCATGATTCTATTGATTTTTTTTTGAATAAAAATATTCTAGATTTATTTTGAGATATTTATGGAGTTGGATTGACCCAGAGTTGTTCGATCTTCTGTATAAATATAGATATATTCCTCATTGGAAAGATATATGTTGATTTAAACATATAAATATAGAAAAAATTCTTTGTGTTGTTTCTTTCAGAGCTACAATTTTGGGACATACATGTTTAGAACTATCTGACTTACTTGTTATTGTTTTCATCGCTGCTACTACATTTATTTGTTACATATTCTTTTAAAAGAATGATGAAGCATTTCGTAAAGATACACATTGAAGAAATTCATTTTTAAACATCTTTTTGGTGTTTTAATTTTTGATGTTTTAATAAATTCTATTAAACAAATAAAGATATATATACTAGCGTGGAATGTGGATGATCTAATTTAATTTGTTAGTTGATATAGAAAGCTGTGAATTTTAAATCATATGATAAAAAAATCAAACCCTTTTGATTCATTTGAGTTTTAGTTGACCATACTAAGTTTTGGTTATGTTTTAGATTCTTGTACTAAGATGTGGATCTTAGGTTCCCTGTAAAATAACTAGAAGGGTTTTTATGTCTTGTATGATGTCAACATCTTGCACACAGTTGTGGATTATTGAATGTCTTAAGATAAGTAGACCTTGTAAAATAACCAAGAATATGGAGTCGAGAATTAGTGGAGTGAACTAAGGGATCTTTATTCCCTGAACAAATATACATCATTGTGTTTATTTCCTTTATTTACATTATCTACCTGGCATGTTTGCGAGAAAAGGAATGGATAAATTCTTTAAAAGGGAGGCATTATGAATCTTTCAAAGTCATGGAAACCAAAATTCATCCTTTATATTGTGTATTTATCATCATTATATCTATCCCCACATAACATTTGGTATCAAAGGTTGGACTCTACTAGATATATTTCTAATTTAAGAAATATTGTTCTACATGACACTATCATTCGGTATCAGAGGATGGATTTAATGGTATATTAATGTTTTACCTATTCTATATCATGATTTGGTAGATGAAGGATCTACATATTATTTTACTAGTTTTAAAAAGACTGAGATAAAGATTCAAACAAATAAATCATTAATTTGATGATTTTAGAGAAGGTATGTCTATGATTCAGGATCCATATTTTAATTTTAATGATTATGTATATTGGAAAGCCTGTATGATTATTTATCAAAAAAATCATGGAATAAGGGTTTATTTAAATATTTTTAAGATGTATGACATTACCAAATAAGATTTTGAATGTTGGATTATTGATCAATAAAAAGAATATGATCTCAATTTAAAATCTATTTGAATAAAGAAAAAAAGAAACTTAAGGCTGAGTTGGATGCATCTAGAAATTCATATGATTATCTATAGAAATAATCAATATCAAAAGTTGTTTTTGATTTGTTACAAAAGGAGTATGAGAATAGTAAAAATATCTAAATATCAAAATAAATTTTTGAGGCTTTCAAAATAGGAATACTTAGTCAAATAGAGCTTCTCAGAAAATAATCTTTTACAAATCTTGATCTTAATAAACTGAATCTATTTTCAGTGAAAAATTATCTTCTTCGTATTTTCAAAGAACATTAGTTACTCGAAATATATAAGAAAAAATGTCACAATTTTTTGCTAATTTAAGGGAAACAATTCATATTTTGGATGGTTTATAGGAATAGTCCAATATTTCATAAAATCTTAATTTTTATTCTCTTCATATAAAATCAATGCTCTATACTATTTTAATTATATTTTTTATGTGAATAATATTGCAATTTGTTGATTCATAATTTCTTTTTATTTTTTTATGCAATCGTAGAACAATTTTTTATCTTTATTTCTAAAAAAATCATCAAACCAATTTAAAATTCTATGATTCTGAGGGATTTAAAAAAAATATAAATTTAATTCTTGAATTCTCCATTCATAAATTCATTTTCATATTTGTCAAATATAGAATAACATTAGGGGGAGTTAATTTATACTATAAAATGTTTAATTTTAGAAAATGGGAGATGTTTTTATGTTTTATTTTTATTACTATTTTCATAATGTTAAATAAATTTGTTCTTTATTATATCATTATCTTAGTAGAGAAGTATTTATCAATAATAGAATTTTATAAAGGGATAATAAAAGTAATGAAGTTTATAGTTTATATTATCTGTTTATCCTCATTGGTAAGAAAATTTTTATTTATTTAGTTCAATTAATATTTGAGAAGTTTTTTATTAGCGAAGAAGTTTTCTTTATAGATGAAATATTATAGAGAGAGAATGGTGAAAATTTAATTTTATAATTTTAAAGGTGTATTTTTTTTTAATTTTATTCTCTTTTTTTATGCGTTTTTTGAAAAATAAAAAAGGGAGAGATTATTAAGCATGTTTGGATTAAATATTTTAATTAATTTCTTTTTGGTTTTTTTCTAATGAACACCCACATTTTCTTTACTAATGAAAGTACATTAAGTGAATTTCATGTAATTAATATTAACTGACATATTTATTCTGGAATTATATTCTAGACATTGATCTAATAAGAATATTCCATAATGTATTGGGAATTTGTTTTCAAATATTTTGAAAACACTATTCACAACCCTATATTGGTAAGCGTAACGTAAGGAAGAAGCACAACTTTCAGAATAATGAAAATGGAAAATCAACCCTATATTGGTATGGAACCCACTATTTGAGAAAGAATAATGCATGGTTCAACAACCCTATATTCAGAAGAAACACTAAATTTGAGAAAAAAACATATGGTACATCATCCGTAATTTTGTAATCAACCCTACGTTTTGTGTTTTTTTCGTCAAATGAAGGAAACCTATGTTCGAGTATTTAATGATCATATTTTAAGTCCATGATATTATCTTAGATTTTTTAACAGACTTGATGGGAATAAAGATCGATAGAAATATGTTTTATGAATAATTCGAAGGCATGTTATGATTTTTATAAGGGCTCATATTCAATGGAGTAAAATTTACTACTTTAATGCGAAATTATGATTCCCTTGAATGTTTTTGAATTCAAATATTCCTGATTGTGTGATATTTATAGAGCTGGTTTGACCTAAAGTTATTCAATCTACTGTATAAATATGGAGATGTTATCAATTGGAAATATATATATAGATTTAAACATATTCATTTATAGAAAAGGATCTCTTTCATTACCTTCAAGGATACTATTTTGAGACATACATGTTTTAATCTATATGATTTACATGTTGTTCTTTCAATCGCTACTACTAAATTTTTTGCTACTTCATATTATGCAAGAATGATAATGTATTTTGTGAATATAAACTTTCAATTCATTCATGTTTAGACATATGTTGGGAGTTTTTATTGTTTTTTAATGAAATCATATGAAAACATTAAAGATATATATGTTGTCATGCTACATTGAAGATATAATTTCATCAGAAAGTTACATCTCCAAGATGTAAAGTTTAACTTCTACCATCAAATAACTCAATCTCTTTTGATTTATTTGAGTTTCAGCTACTTGTACTCAATTGTGATTATGTAATAGCTGCATGTAGTAAGTTGTGGATATTCAGTCCCTTATAAAAGAACAAGAAGGTATTTTTATTTCTTGTAAAGACTCAACTTCCAACACCCAATTGCATATTTTGATGGTCTTAGGTTAATATGACTTAATAAAAATTACCAAGCTCATGGAGTTGAGTGTTGGTGGAGTGTACTAAGGAATATTTGTTCCCAGAACCACTATACATCACTGTGTTCACATTCATAATATATTTTCTCTACTAAATCATCATTGAGAGAAAAGGAAATGAATGTTTCTTTATAAGAGAGGTGTTTTGAATATGTTAAAGTTTTGAAAACCACAATTCACCACCCTTTTGTGTCTTTATCTTCATTATATCTATCCCAACCAAAAATTTGGTATCAAACGTAGGAATCTACTAGATATATTTCTCATTATTGAAATCTATTTGTACCAGATACAAATATTTGGTATTAGAGGAGGGTTGTACATGTATATTATTATTTTACTTATTCGATTTCATAATTTGGTATCGGAAGGTTCTATAGATAATTTTACTAGCTCTAAAAATAATGATTTAAATATTAAAATAAGTACAACATGAAATAGTTAGTTCTAGAGAAGTTATGTTAATGATTTGTGCTTCATATTATAATGGTATTGATTATATATGATGGAAATCAGATATTATTATTTATCTGAAAATTTTAGAATAAGGGTTGATTTAAATATTTTCAAGCATTATGATATTACCAATGACCCTTTTGAATATAAGAATATTAATGAAGAAATATAATATGATATCAATTAAAAATCTATTTGAATAAAGAAAAAGGGAGTCTAAAGGATGAGTTAGATGCATCTAGAAAGTCATATGATGATATACATAAATCATAAATATAAAAAGATGTTTTGTATTTGTTATAAAAGGAGTATCAAAATACTACATATTTTTTGATATCAAAATCATATTTTGCATAATTCAAAATATAAATACTATGTCAAATGGATTTTCTTATAAATTAAGCTATTACAAAGATTTATCTTAATAAATAGAAGATACTTTTAGTCTAACAATGTCTATCTTCACTTTATCAAAGAAAAATAGTTGTTCAAAACATAGTAAAAGAACTAAAAATAATTTTGTCTGATTTAAGTGAACAAATTCATAATATAGAAGTTTTAATGGAATATTATACCCTTTTTAAACTCCTCAATTTTATTCTGTTCCTATAAATATGAATGTAATATACTATTTTTAATTATATTTTTTATGTGAAGAATAGTGTAATTAGTTGATTTATATTTTTTTTATTTGTTTGCTGCAAGCATGGACCTATGTTTTGTCTTTAAAAATGAAAAAATTTCATTACAATAATTCAATAAGATATTATTTAGGTTGAGTTTTAAAAAAAATGAATATTTAATTCTTGAAAATGACTTATTTAAATTTATTTTTATCCTCATTAAACAAACCATAATTTTAGGGGGAGTTAATTACTACTCTTATTTTGTGATGTCACTAAAATTGGGAGATGTTTTTATATAGTAAATTTATTACTATTTTCTCAATGTTTGATGAATATATTATTTATAATTTCATTGTCTTAGTAGAAAATTTTTCAGAAAAATAATAATTCAATTAATATATAATAAAGGGAGATAAGTTTTTAGTTTTTTAATGGGAGAGAAGTTTATATTTAAGATTATGTTTTTATCCTAATTTATGAGAAACATTATTTTTTATTCTTTCTTTTAATATAAGATATTTGTTTATTGGGGGAGAGTTTTTCTTTGTGGAAGAGAATTATAAAAAGTGAAATATGAAAAACTTATTTATGCCTTTTCCATGAATTCCTTTTAAATTTTATTTATTTTTATTGGTTTTATGGTCATATAAAAGGGGTAGATTGTTGAGAATGTGTTGATTCAACAATTTCATTAATTTATTTTTAGTCTTGATTATGACAAATAACCACATTTGTTTTACTAAAGAAATTACTTGAAGTGAATTTTAGGAAATTAATATTCATTGAAATATTTATTATGGAATTTATTCAAGACCATGATCGATGGGGAATATTCATTGAAGTATTTAGAACATGATTTTTCATATTTTAGAAAAACTTCTCTTAATAATACATTGGTATGTGAAACTTAAGGATGAAACCATATGTTTGTAATAATTTGTATAAATAAACAACCCTACATTGGTATAGAACCTAATATTTAAGAAAGTGGAAAGTATGGTTCATCAAACCAATGTTTGAAGGAGACCCTTTATTTGAGGAAACAACATATCATACATCAACCCTACTTTGGTAATCAACCATACATTATGTTCTTGTTCATCATGTGAAGAAACCCTATATTGTACTATTCAACGAAGGAGTTTTAAATACGAGATATTATCCGATATTTCTACAACAGTATTGATGGAAATAAAGATTGATTCAAAGATTCTTTATGAATGATTAAAAGTCTCATTATGATTTTTTAATGTCTCATATTTGATAGAGTAAAACATTCATATTCTTATAAGACTTTATACCTATCTTGATTGTTTTTGAATTCAAATATTCACAATTTATTGTGAGATATTTATGGAGTTGGTTTTACCCAGACTCATTAAATATAATGTATAAATATGGATATGTTCTTCATAGAAAATATATTTGTAGTTTTAAATATTTTTATATATAGATAATCCGGGCTGTCATTACCTTTATAGGTACACATTGGAGACAAACATTTTTAGATCTATTTTATTTACTTGCTACTATTGTCATCACTAATACAATATTTATTTGTTATAAATTTCTATGCATGAATGAAGAAACGTTTTGTGAATATGCACATTAGAGAAATTAATGTTCATAAGTTTTTTTGTGTTTTCATTATTTATATTTGGAGAAATCCTATGAAAACAATGATGTTATATAGGTCGTTATGCTATATTAGAGACATGATTTCATCTTTCTTTTTCTGTTGCATACACTGAATTTTAACAATCACCATTAAACAAATCGAACTCTTTTAATTTATTTTATTTTAAGTTTCTCTTACTTAGTCATGGTTTATTGTTAGCTTCTTCTACTAAGATTTAGATATTCTACTCTTTATAATTGAACCAAAAGTATTTTTAATGTCTTTAAAGGGGTAAAATTCTTACACTCAATTGTGGATTTTAAAAGACTTTGTATAATAGGAGATAATGAAAATCACTAAGCTCATGGAGTTAAGAGTTGGTGGAGTGGTATAAGGGATATTTTATCCATTAATCACTATATAAAACAATATTCTTTTCTATTATTTATTTTCACTACTCACTTATCTTTGAGAGAAAAGAAAAGGGACACTTCTTTACAAGAGATTTGTTCTAAATTTGTCAATGTTTTGAAAACCAAAATTCATCCCCCAATTGTGTCTCTATATTATTTATATCCATCCCAAAATAACAATAAAATTACATCCCATATTATTTACATAGAATATAATCCCTTTAGACATTGTGTAATCCACATGACTCAGATACACAAAAAAACTAGATAATTTTTAATTAAAAACATGAAATTTAGAATTAAAAAATGTGTAACCTATAAATTATATGTTATCCATTGATAATGTAAACCCAACTCATGACTTGATCAAGGAAACTATTACACATCATGTACTTCCATTACATTATGTTTAAATTTCCTAAAGATAGTGAAAATTGTTAATTATAACATGAAATCCCAAAACCCATAATGTGTTCTCCAAAATCAAGGATAACCCCTAAAATACATTACAAATTTATACTAATACTCAATTTATTTAATAAAACATAAATTCCTTATGGAATTAGACCTTTTTATAATATAACTTTACATTACATTATACAAATAGATGATCATTAAATGTTTAGTTTCATGGAAATAAGGTACATAATACATGAAAAAATAAAAAATTATTCGAATACACTTCAGTGGATTCATAAAAGGTTCATACTAATTACAATTACTATATCTCATAACCTGGAGACCTACATTTGAGGAAATTGTAAGAATACGTCCTTGTAAGGGAAAACAAATGAAATAGTTTACATTGGATCATGTGAATGATAAATAAGAATTTTGAGAATATAATAAATTCATGAGAGATAGGAATATAATAATAATAATAACATGAATTTTGAAATGTGGAAACCATTTTTATAAGATACATTCATAATAACATCACAAATGTGTTTCACAAAGGGGTTATTAAATTACAAAGGTTATCCAGTATGGTATCATAAAACATGTCATCTATATAGATTAATTTTTCACCTAATTAATTGTAGTGATATTAGGTAAAATCCTTAATATGTATTATTTTCACTATGATAAACATATATCATCATTAAAAATTTCATAAATAACCAATGGAGAATAAAAGAAATAGGTTTCATATCAAAATCACGACATTTTAGAAAACATCTTGAAAAACATGATCACTATTAGATTTTTATCCCACGAAAAGGGAATGAGGGTTTTATGTATTTAAAAAATAGAATCCAAAAAATAATTTTAACATCATTTTGAATACCCCGATAAAATAAATTGGTTTGTTAATTCACCAAAATTAAATAAAAGATAATTTCTTTTAGAGAGGAGATAAATTTTGAGAATTAAATTTGACAGCATAAGATGTCTAAAATATGTTTTTAGAAAAGAGTAATAAGAGATGGGACATGGGTATCCCATTAATAAAAGGATATTAATATTGTATAGGGATAAAATAAATTGTATATAGGAATTGTTTTTTAAAATTTGAATGATGTAACACATAAAAAGGGACTTTGAAAGGGAAAATGAAGTTGAGATTTCCCTTACCTTGAAAAGTTACTCCTAAAACTGAAATATTTGGACGTTTGGGGATTGAAGCACCTTGGGAGGACTCCCTGGGAGGTAAAAATATTATGTATTCATGGATGATGAAATTATGGTTAAATAAAATGGAGAAATGAGATTATATTTATATAAAAAGTAGGTTATTTTTTGTTAATTCCCAAATAGAGGCATTGGACACCTATGTAGTGGTAATTGAAAAACCATGGAGTTTCTATTGGTATTTAGCCATGTAATTAGAAAATTGGATCATATTTTATGAAATTTTATCGAAAACGTTTCATCCATAATTTTATATTACTTAATTTGGAAAGGAAAATTAAATTTTCCATGAAATATCATTTTTAAGTAAAAGTTTCCATTTTAAAATTTGGAACGTCAATTATATATTTTGAAATTGATTAAAATTTTAAAAAAAATACATGATATTTATAAAATAAAATAATTTTAGTTTTGGATTATGGTTAACTAAATATTACATTAATATGAAATAATTATGATTTCATTAAAGTTATCAAAAAAATCAAACTGTATTTTTACTATTCACTGAAAACAAAATAATTTAGAAATGTCTCATAAAAATTCCCTAACCTAAAATTAATGTGATGATTTAAAAAATGATTTATTTTGTCATAATAATTTTAGAAATATGAGAATTTATATATTTAAATATAAAAAACCATATTTATTAAAAATAATAACAGATGAATAATGAATTGTAAAATTTCTCACACATGAATGTAAATAAATTTATTTTTTATTCATTTTTAACTAAGAGTGTTTTAACTTTACTATTTAATTAAATTAATAATTACTCATAATTCCTTTTTTTATTGTAATAATTATAACTTCTTTAAAAACTAAAATCTCTATCCTGAAAACCAATTTATAAAATTCCATCTAAATTTATTAAGAAAAACTATTATTAAAATAGAATTGATGGAAAAAAATTATTTATACAGTGGAATTATAGTTTTATGTAATTTTTTCTTAAAAAAACCCCTTATTACCCATATGTATTCCCTAATAGTAAAGTGTGCAATAGTGGTAGTTTTGTGGGGTGCCTCAGCTGACATTGACAGAATGGTAATCTCCAATAGCTTGAAGTTATCTCATTGGTGATTTCATTAAAGATGCACTCGTTAAATTCCAAACTAGGTTTGGTCAAGTGAAAAGACAAGTGATTATTCCACCCTCCCATGTTCTGATATATAGGCTTCATATGGAATGACTCTACTAGTTGAGTCCATCGAATCTTATATCATATATCTATTTTCTTTTATCGAATTTTAACTTATAAAATGTAATGATAACATTAAAATTATTATCAATATTATAGTTCTCCATTTTCATATTGATCAATGGTCATAATTGACCTATGTCCATACAATAGTCAAAAACCAAAAGGTCACATTTCAATTTATATAAACTCTATTATTAAATATATATGTTTTTTGTGTATAAAAAAAAACTTTTCAACAAAATTGTTATCATTCCAAAATCATGGTTCATTAAATTATTTCCCCATTAATAAATTCCATCCCTGAAATTTAAACTCATTTCCTCAGTTGAGAATACGTGTGGGTACTTATTCCTTATTGTTTCCTCAGTTTCCCACATATCTTCTTTATAACTTTGATTCTTCCACTACACTTTGACGAGGTGGGTAGTATTATTGTGTAGAATCTTGTCTCCATGGTCTAATATATCCATCAGCTGCTCCTCATATAATATTTCATGTTCTATTTGTACCACCTCATGACTTAGTATATGTGAATGGTTAGGTATGTACTTATTAAAGAGAGATACGTGTAAAAAATCATGAACTTGAGCTAGGTTTTTTTGGATATTCTAGTTTATATGACCCTAATTCTATGAGATCGGGGATTTTTTAGAGGCCATTTTACATGGGGATCATCTTCTCTTTTTTTAGAACTGCATGACTCTCATCCAATGTGAAATTTGAAAGAATACATTTTTTCAATCATCAATCACCAAGTCCTTTTGATGATTTTTAGCGTATCTATTCTAATAAATTTGAGGAGCCTTTATGTGTTGTTGGATGGAATGAACCATTTATATCTTCTCTTGTACATGATCAAGATCAATAAGATTTATCTCACCAGATTCTTCCCAACAAATAGGAAATATAAATTGCTTCCCATATAGTGAGTCAAAGGGTTTTATTTGAGTACTCAAATTGAATCTGTTGTTTTATTAGAACTCAAATAATTTGAGATGTTGACCCCATCCACCTATAAATTACATTTACCATGTTCTCATCTTCTACTCATGTTTTTGAATAGCCTTATAGATTATTCATTAATTTGTGGTGGATTGACCATACTAAAATTCCATTTAGAATTTAGATCACATTGAATACTTCTATAAAATTTAGTGGACAACCGTTAATCATGATAAAAAATGATAGAAAGTGGAACTCCATGAAACCTCATCACTTATATTATGAATATCCCAGCAGGTTGTTCAAGAGATAAAACTTCTTGAATTGCGATGAAATGGGAAGTATTGGTGAGATGATATAGTGTAACCCAAATCACATTGTTTATTTTGGATATTCTCGGGAGACTAGTGACAAAATACATAGTGATATTGTCCCACTTCCATGTTGGTATTGGCAGTGGTTGTAATACCACATTAGAATGTTTTCACTTTTCCTTCAACTATTGACACATCAGGCACCTTGTAGTGCAGTCAACAATCCCTCTTTTTATGTTATCACACCAATAATGATTAAAAAGTTCCCTATAAAATTCAGTGATTCTAGGATGTATAGAGAATATAGATATATGAGATTCATCCAATAGATCAATCTTTATTTAGGGAATAGATGGAATACAGATCCCTATATAAAATTTCATTTTGCCTACTTAATCAATATTGAACTCAGGAAACATTCCATTATTCACAGTATCAATCTTATTTTGAAACAAATGATATTTTATTTTATATTTCTTGATATTTTCTTTTAATAATGGTTGATAAATCATTTAGGATAGATTTTATGATGTTCCAACCATTAGGATTCTCATGTCCAATTTTACTAGGTCTTTGATCATATGATCTACTTGAATCAACATCATTTCTATCACAACAAGTTATTTATTACCTAATTCATTGGTGACTTTTTTTCCCTTATGGGATGATAATGAATTGAAAAATAATTTTCTTCGAGATGTTCTAAACATATCATCTATTGCATGTTCAATTACTTTTGTATTGAAATATAATTAAATTTGTTGTAGTCTATGTATATATTAAATATATTCCCATAAAGATAGTTCCTCTATATATTAAAAGAAAAAATGACTGCAACCAATTTCAGGTCATGCATTGGATAATTATTCTCATGAGCCATTACCTATCAAGATACATAAGAAATAACTTTATAATTTTATATGAGGATGCAACCAAAACCTTTCAAAGACGCATCACTAAAAATAAAAAATCTTTCTCCAACAGAGGGTAGAGTTAATACAGGTGAATTAAGAAATATCCTCTTCCGCTCTTGGAAACATTTCTCACACTCTTTTATCTATATGAAATTAACCCACTTTTCAATTAGATTCATTTGTGTATTTAGAGGTAATGATAATTTTTTCACAAAACACCTATAATATCCTACTAATACCCATAAAATAGGTTTCACAGTTACTATTTTAGTATAATTCTACTCATATAAAACCTTTTTCCTACCAGGATCGACTGAGATTCCTTCATTGTTTATAATGTTCTCTTAGAAAGCAACTTATTGTAACCAAAATTCAAATTTCTTTAACATTCCAAATGGACACTCTTTCCATAATGGTTATAATATAACCCCTATACAATCATCACGCTCCTAAACAATTTGTAATATACCAGAATATCATCAATAAAAACTACCAAAATGTTATCAAGGTAGACCTTAAATACTCTATTCATCAAATCAATTAAAATAATAGGAAAATTAGTCAAGACGAAGGGAATAAAAAATCATAATAACCATATCATGATTGAAAATGGGTATTTTTAATATCTTATTTCTTCACCCTTAATTGATGATAAATAGATCAAATATAAATCTTAGATAAGAATTGAGCCCCATGAATATGGTCAAATAAATCATCTATCCTTGGAAAGGGTACTTATTCATTAGTGTGATCCCACTAAGTTCTCCATAATCTATTCATATCTTCATTGATCCATACTTATTATTCAAAAAGAGAAAAGGTGCTCCCAAAGGAGACACACTTGGTCAGATAAATCATTTCCCCAAAATATCGTGGATTTGTTTCATTAATTACCCCATCTCTATATTTTCTATTCTTTTTGGTTATTTGATATCATCTTGGATCTAGGAATGAGTTTGATGGATAACTATAAATCTATTTCTCTGGGAGGTATAGGTAACTCCTCATAAAATTCATCAATGTATTTATAAACAATGGGGACATTTTATATTCATAAACATTCAATTTAGTCTTCATCTTCCCTGATAATCTCTGTAATGAAGGCTATGGTAATTGATTCTTGACAAATTTCATGTCGAGATATATCTCCATTGAAGATAATTATAAGAAATCCCTTAAAGAATAATATGATTTCCATTCATCTATAGTTTATCATATAATTATAATTTTAGAACTAGTCAATCTCTAATATAATGTCAAATTACATCATGGGAATGACTACTATATTTGCGATGAGATTGTTCTCTCCAATGTGAATAATAGAGTTTCTACACAGCACTGCTGCTTGGATAATCCCTATAAGTGTCTTAAATGATAAATCTATATATAAGAGTTTAGGGATTGATTATATATTATTTGAAAACATAGTGGAAATAAATGAATTCATAGAACTATAATAAAAAATTACATTCTAGACTGCAGAGAACAATTAGAGTTCCTTCACCACATCATTAGGAGCTTCAACATCAGTTGTTGTGATAGGAAATTCCTAACCTTTATCCCCTATCCTATACTGAGGTTATTTATGATTCTCCTCCACTAACTTCATATTTGTACGGTGATTGGAAAATATACCAAGTTACCCACACTTGAAGAATTGGAATTATGGCTGGTCCTACACCATATTTAATTTTTTATTATTATGGAGAAGTTGATTCTTCACCTCACTATGATAGTTCCATGAAATATAAAAATCTCTCCCACACTTTTAACATTTTACACTCCTGAGAAAGTACTTCCCGGAATGTTTCCTCCCACATTTTTCTTGTGGAAATATGTACTTGAATTTCTCCTCTTCCATGATCAAAGTTTCTCCCTAAGTATAAATATATTTTTCTCTTCTATTCATTCAATCTATGGGACTACTGCATCTCTCTAAACTCTAGTTCAACCTTCAATACACTTTTCAGTATCTCCTCATAGCTATAATTGTATCGATTAGATAGATTCTTTCGTATACGGGGTCGTCATCCACTAAATAAAAAATCAACATTTCTATTAGGATCCATGAGAAATATAGAGATATATTGATATAGTATTGTAATTTTCATCTCATAACTTCCCCTAAATTAAATTCCTTCAACTTCAGCACTAGGAATTCATTCTCCGTTTCCATTCACAATGAACGAGGGGAATATTTTTTCAAAATGGTTCACCTGAATTCATCCCACTCCATAGATTTAAAATCCCGTATGTATTTTTGTGTTTAATAAGTGTACCACACTTATCAATTTCTTCCTATAAGTGGTACACATCCATAGTGACTTCATCCTTTTCAGAAAAACATAGTACATAAAAGATCATTTATATAGTGATTATCCATTTTTCGAAAATAAAATGGGTCATAAGATCTATTTAAATAAGGTGGCCATTGTTGCATGAAGGAATAAATTGAAATTTGTTCCCTATGTAGATAATCTAGTATCTTATATTGATAATCGTAGTTCTCATAATTTGAGATAGTTGATTCATCATCCTCCTGAATTTTTTCATTCCGACTTCTATTGGAGGGTCATTATCACCTGGTCCATTTCACTCACTATTTACAAGGTTCCTTATAATTCTCTCTATTTTCTAAAAGAAGAAAACATTAATGAGAAACGTGTTTCATCTAATAATATAATAACTCTAAAGAAAAATTAGTTGTTAAAACATCTTGCTTTAATATGTTTTTCTTTAATAACAATTACATTTTCTACCAATCCTTAATAATGGTTCATAAAAATATTAAGAGTAACTCAAAATCTCCCTCAAGAGTGAAAACTTGGTTATGACAAGTCAATCCAGACAAACTTTTTCAGAGTTGTTACCCATAGGTACATCTATACCAGATCCATGTCTAGTTGTTCATATCTAGACAGATATTTATTTTCTATAAACAACTTATTTAATACTCTAAAAAATACAAAGATATTTTCCGATATTTTAAATTATTCATATGGTTATTAGTAATGTTTTCAAATATTAATTTCGAAAAATAAATAAATCCCCATTTTATACCAACTGTGATATCCTATATTTTTATTACATAACGTTACATCATGTTGTACAAAGATAAGATCTTAAAAGTTTTCTTTCATGGAAATAAGGTACATAATTCATGAAAAAATGAAAAATTATTCTAATTCACTTGAATATATTCTTCATTGGTTTATCCTAATTATAATTACTACATATTACAACTTGGGGATATACATCCAAGGAATGAGTGATCATAAGGCCCAACAAGAGAAAGTATGGGAAACAATTTACATGTGATCATGAGAAATGACAATAACAACTTAGGGAATATCATAAAAGAATGAGAAAGGGGAATATAATAAATATAATAAGATGAATAATAACATGGAAATGTGTCTAAATAATTTAACTGATACATTAATAAGAATATAAATATGTTTTTTCACCAAGGTGTCATACAAATTACCATTGTTACTCACCAAGGTATCGTAAAACATGTCATCTCTAGATATTAAACTCTGTAACCAATGTATTGGAGATGTATAAGGTCACACCATTAATATTTTTTAATTTTAATGTGATATAAATAGATCATAATAAAACATTTCATAAATTACCCGCGTAGAATAAACGAAAAAGGTTTCATATCAAAAGCATTGAATTTTAGAAAGAGGTTGAAGAACATTATCATTATGTCATTTTAACCCACAAAAAGGAAATATGAATTATTTTTATGTTAAAATAGAATAAAATAAATAATTAAAACATCTAGGTAAAAAACTTTTGATAATATTGTGGTTTGGGTAATCTCAAAATTAAAATAAAATAGAATTTCTTGTGAAGAAGAGAGGAATTTTGGGAAGAAAAATCAGCAGCATAACGAGTATAACAAGAGGTTTTAGAAATGGGTAAAAGGGGTGGGGGAAAAGGTATCCAATTAAAAAAAGGGAATTAACCCAATATTGTGATAAAATAAATTGTTAACCAGAATATTGTTTATAAATTTTAAAGACGTACCACATAATAATGGAACATGAAAGGAAAAGAAAAGTTGAGATTTCCCTTACCATGGAGAGTAACTCCGAAAACAAGAAGATTGGGACCGTGGGGGATTGAGAAAACCATGGTAGGTAATATTATCAATTATTTATGGTGGATGCAATTAATGTGAATGAAATTGGAGAAATTGGTGAGTATTTATACAAAAGTGTGGTATTTATTTTTTAATTTCCAAATAAAACCATTGGACACCTAGGTAGTGGTATTCGAAAATCCATGGGATTTAACATGGTATTTTCCCATGGAATTGGACACTTGGATCATATTTTATGTAATTATTTCCAAAAATATCCAGAAATAATTTTATATTACTTATTATTTCAAGGAAATGTTATGATTCCATAAAATATCATTTTTTTATGTTATAGTTTCAATATTAAAATTTGGAAAGTGAATAATAGTATTTGGAAATTTTGTTAAATATATTAAAATAAATTATATTAATAAAATAATATCATTTTTATCTTATATTATGGTTAAATAATTATAAAATAAATATGACATAATTATGATGTCATTAAGCATACTGAAAAACACAAACTGTATTTTTACTATTCACTAAAAGAAATATTTTAAAAAATTACATTAAATTCACCCTAATTTTTTTTGACATTTTGATTTCAAAAAAGATATTTATTTTATCATAATAATTATCTAAATATGATAATTTTATAACTTAAATATAATAATCCTTCTTTATTAAAAATAATAATGGATGAAAAATGCAAAATAAAATTACTCACACATGAAAATAATAATTTTATCATTTTTTTAATAAGACTATTTTAAACATACCATTTAATTAAAATAATAATAATTATTAATAATAAACAATTCAAAATAATTTTATATTTTTTTTAAAAATACAATTTTTATCTGAAAAACCAATTTAAAAAATTTCATCTAAACTTATTATGAAAAACTATACTTAAAATAGAATTAATCGAAAAATAATATTTATATAGAGGATTAAAAATTAAAATAACTACGTCCTCAACACATAACATCTTATTACACATTCATATTCCCTAAGAGTAATGTGTTCAATGGTGGTTTTCCTCTGGGGTGCCTTAGGTAACATTGATCGAGTGATAATCTCTTCAAGCTTGATCTTCACTAGTAAGAGATTTAATTCAAGCTTCACTTGTTGAATATTTTCCTAGTATTGGATAAGATAGAATAAGAATGATGATACCTACCTACAAAGTTACTATATATGTGATTCAAATATAATGGTTTGTATCTGTGTTATTTTGATTCAATTCTTCGATTAACATTGATCTTTGTTGTGGTTTGAAATTTTTAATTTTTGGTGGAATTGATATTTTTAGTAGTACTTTATCTTGAGGAATGAATATTTTTTCACATTTCACCATTTTGGATAAATTATTAAATGGTGTAGAGTCATATGTTCGGTATATGTTGGCTAGATATCACAGTATAGAGGTTTTGGAGCATAGTAGTTCAGAGTGATTTTCTTTTGATAAAATTTGTTCTGAATCATTTTCATATATCTTCTTTTACGTATAGCTTTCTAGTGGTAGAAATTATCATTATGGAGATATTGCAACACCCAATTATCTTATTATTATTTAATTATTTAATTATTAGATAATATAAATTCCAATAAATCTCTTCTTAGTATTTCAAATATTTTGATACATTTTGGGTGTCACATAGGGTACGCATGGTTAAAAGAAGTCAGGAAAAAACCATGTGTTTGGGTCGACTACTTGATAGTTATATTTGGAATAGTTAGTTAAATAATATGACGGTACTAGGGGAAATCTTTCAACATTATTTAGAGGTTATAGTGACCTCCACATGGAGGAAAAATTGGTTGGTAAACCATGCAGCCAATATTTATGGATCACCCACGATTTCTAACATTTTAGAATTTAATGGTTTTCCCTATTATATTTTAAAAGAAATAAATCCATCCATGAAATATGCATCACACAAACCCTTATAATGGATACCTCCTTTATGTTTCTCAAATCCTCTAATCTCCCTTCATTTTTACTGATTTCATGTGAATTCCTTATGATTTGGGACCAAAACTCTGAGGTAGGGACTCCTCATTCCTCCCTAATTCATTTTCTATCAGTTTATTCTTATACTCCATTAATTTTTTATTACGATGACCCTATGGTTTTTTTACCAATAGTTTTGGGTTTTATCTCTTTTAGGATGTACAATCCATCCATTTAGTCTTATTTATCCCCTATAAAATGTTTTGGACTAGTCACCATAAATTTGAGGTTGGTTTACCTCATTTACTAACTTTTCAATTTATAAATATTTATAAATTGAGCTCTAAATTATAATTTTTATTTTCTATTAATGGAATTGCATGCATTTATTAGATTTATATGAAAAGGTTTTTGTGTCATCACTATTTTCATGAAAGAGAATATTTTTACTACTTTAAAGGTTGGTTTTAATTTTTTTAATAAACCATGCATTCCATGTGATTAGTAAATATAAAAAATGTTCTCTATTAGTGGAATATATGATTTTAATGGGTGTTTTTTAAATATGAATTATTTAATATTTTATAATTCATTTTAGGAGACAAATAGAAATACTAAGTCTTGATAATGTGTTTCAAGATGTTTTTGAATAAAATATGAGGTCTATAGGTGGGTTGACATCATTTAGGTTGTGAGATAAATTAAGGGTATTTTTTTGGAATCTTTGAGGGTGAGAAGGAATTTTTATGGTTCATTAAATTAATTTCTCACTGATATTGATCTTTTTTATTTAGAAAAATGTTTTCATATTCTTTTGAAGAGTGTATATTAATGTTTTTTTATAAATAATGGTTTGAAATGTAATTTTAAATATTTAATAGGGATTAATTTACATCCCATGTACCATTTGATAATTCTAATTTTCCACTTTGAATGTTTTCAAAATGGATTGTCTGTTTGTGTGACCCTCTTAAGATCCCTTTTTATGTTGTGAACTAGAGAAGGATGTTTTAATTTATTTGGATTCTTACATGTTGGGAATGCTGCATATTACAGGTGATGCAATTAAAAGGTGAAATGTGTTTGTTTCTTATGGGATTGTGTGATTTTAGATGGGATTTAATATTTTCAATATATTGATTCTTTTGATTTATCAACTCTATTTGATAGTTATCATAAAATTCCCAAGTGACTGAGTAAACATTTGGATAAGTGAAAGACTTAGTAAAAATGGTGATCTGGACAGAGATAATGGATCTCTAGACTAAGTGAACTAGAAAAACCGAGTTTGGCCTATTATACTATGTGATCTAGGGAAAATATAATGAGTTCCATGGTCGATTTGAGAAATCGAGAGGCTTATCTCCACATAGTTCACTAGAACATCCAATGACATGATATGTTTATTAGTGTGGTCCTAAAGATCATGTCTCTAGTTTGGACTTCTATAATTGATTCCAAGTATGTTGGAAATAACTCTTATATACTTTTAAAGATGATTCAAGGGATTCATATTGTTTTCCATTATTTTATACCCTATAAATTTTATCAAAGAACCCTTTATTGATTATTTAATTTAGAATTTTTTTATTGATTAGTACCGTGTATTTTTTATTTTACCTCTAGTTGGTCTTTAGAATATTTTAAATAATTATTATAAATTTATTATAACTGTGTGCTTATTTTTAAGATATTAATAATTTTATATCTATTAATCTTTGTCTTCATTTCCTTTTAAATAGGTTTCAATATGTTTGGAAAACCATTTTGGATTAACGGATTTAAATGCGGGTCTTAAAAGTGGTTTCAATGTGGGAGTTTTTCAATAATACCTTTGGATGAGGAAATTTATATAGAGTGATTATTTTAATTTATGGAAAATAAAAAATGAATTTTATAAAATTGTTATGGATTTGAAATCGGGTTCTCATGAACATATGTTTGAAAGAAATTTATTTCTAAATATATTTAAAAAAAGTTTCAAATACATTTATAATTAAAATTTTGGAAAGTGGAAAATCATTTTTGGGTTTAATAAGAATGTTTATGCTCATTTATATATTATATATTATATTTTTAGGTTTCAATTCATATCTTGATTTCTTATAGGGTGTGCATGACATTGGGGTAAGCATGTTTAACCTGATGAGTCGCTTAGAGGTCAGTATATTATCCAATTTTGTTTGGATTTTTTATTGTATAGGCTAAATCAGATGACCCTATTTTAGTTTTTCATTATGGGAGGTGCATTATATATATAGAGACTATTTGATGAATATCAAGGGTTGTTTCTATTATATTATTTTTTGGTGAGGTAAGTGATTTTTTAATTTTATGTTCTTTAATTTACATTGTTAAAATCTTATTTTGATTATATGTTTATGACTATTTAATTTTAATGTGGAAGTCTGACATACAAATGGGTTATACTGAAATTTTTGTTAAAATCCATGTTATTTATTTATTTATGGAATAAATCATTCCCAATTGTGTTCCTCAAATTCATAGGAACATCCATCCAGACTATTGGAATCAAGAATCCCTTTGGCCCAATAGTGGATTAGGTTGAGTGCTAGTTCAAATTGAACACCATTCTAGTTTAGTAAAAATGGTCACCCCTCCATTGAGGTTAATCATCACTATCATAAATTGAAGGTCTGACTATTGAGCCTCATTAACTAGTTCAACTATGTATAGATTATGACTGACTTTAATGAAAGACAAAGCATCATTTTGGTCCCCACATTCCAATTTCATATCAAGAGTATATATCATTCATTTCATTGGGTAGTAGGCTTATTTAGCCACTTGGTTATATGAGTTATTACATAATTCATCATACACTAAATTTATTATCCTAGGTGTGTACCCTAATTCAATGTTAATCATATGAATATATCCTATATGAAAACTTTTATAGTATTATGTATTGTTGTGTGAAGATGTGTTTCCAACTTTTTTGAACCATGAACATAGTGAAATTTTCACGAAAGTAGTAGTGACACCATGTTTTTAAATCAATGACCACCCAAGCTGATTCCATGTATGGGGTTAGATAATTATTATCATATATCCTATTTTTTCATGTACTATAAAAAATGAAATTATACACCCACCTGAGATAAATATACACACCAAATCCAAACACATCGAAAAATACAACATAGTTATCACCTGGTTATGGAGAGTTAGGATAGGAATTTATGTGAGATTATCATCGATTTATTTTAAATATTTTTGGAAGTCACCACTCTAATAGAATGGAATATGATTCCCTATCAAAACAATCATGGAAGAAGTGATATCTAAGAAATAATGGAAAATTGATGATAATAGCCTAGTAATCCTATAAAATGTGGTTTCTTGAAGTCATTCTTGGTTGGTATTGAAGAATGATAACCACAATTTTATGTAGTTTGATTTTTATGCCTATTCCATGATGATTTTTCTACGGAAGATAACTTATTATACCAAATGTCACACTTTGAGAATTATTCATAATGATGAGGGTCATGTATTGTAATGAATACAACCTATATGTTAATTTAATGTCCATTTTCAATATTATACTAAGATTTCATCAATAAATATGACGATGAAAGAGTTGATATGTCCTTGGAATAAATGATTCATTAACACAATGAAATTTGTCGGTGAATTAGAGATAACCAAGTGATTGAGTATGTATTCATTGTTACTAAAATGACTTATAAAATCTATCTATGAGATCTTATCTTTCCTATAAGGGAGTTTTTTGTACCCAAATTAGAGATCAATGTTTTAAAATTACCTTTCTCTCTTCAAATAATCAAAATGATCATCAATTTTTGGAATAAGATATTTATTATTTATCATTACTTATTTCAGTTTATGATAATAGAAAAAAATTCAGATTGTAACATCTAATTTCTAAAAAAATTAAACAATAGTGGCCGAAATAGACATACTAGATCTTTTAAGACCATTAATTCACATGTATTTCTGTTGGAACTTCAGTTCTCACAATTGTTTTGGTCATATTATATATGCTGTAAGTGAAATAAGGTTCATTATCATAAGTAGATGGAATTAAAATTTCAGTTATATTTTTTTGGTAGTCTAGAAACAATTTAAAGAAAGAAGTCAGGGTATTGGTCAACTGTGAAAAGAATAATTATATGGTTAGTTGCCTTTATATAAACTATGTTCATCACTTCCAACTGATATGAGATGTTCAGGACCACATTCATTGAAGATACTGCTCTGACCACATTCACAGCTCATTCCCGCTTTAATAACTCAACAACTCTTTAAGGGGATGTAAAATTTAATCATTGAGTGTATTAGTCTCTATGATCCTTTAAAGGAATTATCTAATTCATTCCTAAAATTAGTTCAAATATTTCCATTACTAAGAAAGAAAACTATTAGTAAAAGTGGACCTATTTAATAGTGATGGAACATAATGAAAATTTAAAACCATTTACCTCTTATTTTTTAAGAGGTTTCTTGATTCTTATAATGTGAAACACAATCTCCATATACAAGACCAATTGTTTTACAACCAAAAAATTAATAAAATAATGAGAATCATCGATTTAAATAAAATTCACACTAAATTAGAGTCAAATAGATGGTACCTCACAATGTCGAGGGACTAACTTTGGTTTGGAACACATGGATCAGTTCAAAAAAAAATATCCATAATCCCCCACATAATGAATCCTATCCCATTTCTATTGAATTTTTGGCAATGGTGTTAGGGTAATTCTAGAATCACCCATACTCCTTCAATTATATGGGTGATAATTACTATGATGAGGCAATATCTACTATAAATGAGATGGATTAGAACCATTATCACTAGTATTAATTAGTGTATTTGTTAAAGAACACCAGATATGTCCCCCAAAAACACATTTATAACACTATCTGGGTGTTTCTATAAATTCTCTCTTCATGTGTTCTGGTGGAGCACATTGGAATTCGCTCAGTTTATTAATAAAATGAAATGTAAAAGAAATCAAACTAGTTTATCGATAATTTGGTTCTTGGATAGGATAATATAAATCCTCCCTTCTGTTATTATTCTCTGAGTTGGATTTCCTTCTTGTTTTCGGGAGGAAAAGTTGTTTAATAAACTGTGAATCCCAATAATTTATTTTTTCAATGATCATTTTCATATTTACCATGTTAGGGTCATTATCAATGAAAATCATCACAACTCTAGACTGAGTTTTTGATTATAGGCTTGCTTCAAACATATATTCCTTGAGTGATTCACTAGCTACCACTTAAGGAGTAAAATGAGAATGGTACATAAACCAAGATCTATATTCCATAACTGAATGGTTTATTCACTTTAATTTGAAGAAATCGATCATCTCTGATACTCAAAATAAATTATAATATAATTATAACTATTAGGTACTTAGAAGTATAGTTAAATTAAACATACACACACACACACCACACACACACCACACACACATGCCCAAAAGGCAGGCCATACCTCCCCAAGAGATATCCCACCAATCTATCCATATTTATTCACTACATGGTCTGAAGGCTCTATGGGAATGAATCCCATTACATGTACCAAAGGTCTAAAAACGTGTTTTTATGTCCCAGTGTAGTATCATTCCGACATCACCTCATGCTAATAAGAAGTCTCTCCCACCCATATTTGAACTAGGTTCTGATAAAGGATTATGGGGACCCTTTACTACTCAGATAAGCCACCAACTACTAGAATTGTGTATTAATAAATTCCCCAAATCCATCCATAGTAATTCACGGATTAACCAAAACATGGTTAAAATGTTACCACCATTTTTGTAAAAAATCCTCAAATATTTACACTATGAGTTTCATTTTAAGTATTTCTATGGTTCCAATAAATTTAATATTCTCTTCATTATAACCAACCATAATTTTTCTAGCTCGGGTATTGAGCCACCCTAAAATATTCGTGAGTTATGAATTTGTAATTTTAATGGGAAATTTTCATGATATAATATCTCATATATATTTTACTTTTTTATGGTTTATAAAACTTCCACAATTATTTAGATATTCTATTGATTCACCTATGGTTTAGGTGGAACCACGTTCTTAATATCTTTTTCTTGCATATTTCTAAGTCTTTTGACTAGATGAATCTTCTTGGTTGTAATAAATAATAATTATTATTCAATGAAAATAGTAAAATTTAATCCTATATCATTTACCATGTATGTATCATAAAAATAAAGGTCAAAAGATATCATATGAATGATGATGTCCTAGTGGTATTTCTTTATACTAATGCAAGAGGCCAAAATATCATTGGATAAATCCCTGGTGCTATGATGATGACAATCCTAGAAGTTTTTAATAAAACTTTTCATACTTATACAAGCCTATTAACTTTAATTTAAGCATAAATAGTTCATATACACCTTTTTACATTTATATATCAAATCCTGACACATCATATATAAATGTGTACCATTCCTGATCGACATACCACAATAAATTGATTCCATTTGTAACAAAACAACTCTGAAGATTTGTATTGGGTAGGACCAAGATGAAACTAACCTTAAATGAAATCCAATATACACTTAAGTATGTAAATAAATTCCAACGGATTTACCAAATCATGGTTAATGATTTTCCCTTATGTATATATCCTAATCTATAGTATGATATCACAATAGTATAAAATAAACATGATGTACATATCAAAACTAGAGAAAATATCAATTACAGAATAATAATGTCACGACCTGTCCCCTGGGGCACGTATCGCGACTACCCCAAGCCTGCCTTCCATAGGCTAGGGGCTGGTGACTAGCACCGTAAGGTGTATTCCCTAAAACTGGGAAGGAAATTCCATTATAATCTATAAACTCACACAACCAAGGACAAAGAAGGATACAATCACAAGTAAACTATATAGTAAAAGAGTGTTGAATGTAAAAGGGTCTGGAATACAAGCCCAACTATAAAAGTACAAGTACATCTGAAAAGCACAAAACAGCTCCTGGATCATCCACCGAGGATCCTACCTGAATGTTAGGTACATATCATCTCCACAACAGTCCAAGTCAGCTTCTATCATCTATATATAACCTGGTGCTAGCTCCCTCAAGTCTCAACCCACCTACTCATCGTCTGAATGTCCACCTCCGAGCCACCTCCCGTCCCAGTACCCTTTCCCTCAGTCAGCGCTGTCCATCATTTGTACATAGCACAACACAGTGCCGACATAGCCCGTGAATGGGTGAGTTTGACAATACATAGTAGAGACCCTGAGACCCCTGAACGTATCTCAAAATACACAAAGGATAAACCACAAAGCATGGAAACAACAATCAACCCTACTTAGGTATATTCCCATATGTATAACTAAATTATCAAGTATACCCATCTCATTCCTGAGGATACACAAGACCCAACTCATTAGCTCAAAGCTCAACTATTCCATGAAGGAATGAATACCATGATGGTAACACCACAAAGGTAAGTACCGCAAAGGTAATTCCACACAGATGAATACCACAAAGGTATCACCATGAAGGAAAGTACCACACAGGTACGCACACAGAAGAATACCACAAAGGTATCACCACAAAGGTAAGTACCACAAAGGTAATTCCACATAGAAGAATATCACAAAGGTATCACCATGAAGGAAATTACCAAAAAGCTAAGGCCACAAAGAATAATATCACAATGGTATCACCATGAAGGAATGTACTACATAGGTACTCCACACAGAAGAATACCGCAAAGGTATCACCATGATGGTAAGGGCTCATCTCACACTAGGTATATCTTAGGTATGGTAGTAAAGATGATTAGATTTAACTACTGAATAATCTTACTCTGTTAAGTGTCAAACCCACGTAGGATCATAAATCATGAGACCCACGTAGGATCCTAAATCATCAGACCCACGTAGGATCCTAAATCATCAGACCCACATAGGATCCTAGTACAACAATCCCACAGAGGATCCTCGAGTAGTACTATATGGATTTCCTAGAGAGAATCCAGATGTGACCCTAGAACATATACCCACATAAGATCCCAAAGCACTGACCCACATAGGATACCTTTCTCATGTTACAACCAGCCACAAGGTTCCCGCACTATGATTTCCTGATTTTAGGAGGGTCCGATCCTCAAGCCACAGGTCGATAATCCAACTTCCACAAATTCCACAAAGAAGTATCCAAATGGATCACCATGTAAAAGGGGTCTCAATGCAACAGACGGTGTCAATTGAACGCTCGGTCTATAAGTTATTAGTCTTTCAGTCCTGAGGGCCCGATTGGATTCATGTTTGACCCAACCCGGATGTAACCCAAGATTATCAAAAACATAAGTGGGGTATACCAAAAGGACCATATCGGTCCATGGTTTCCAGTGCCATAGACGATTCTTCCAACGGACACCCGTAGCTCAAGATATGGCCGAAAGAGAAAAAATGTTCGAAGTTGGTGCGATTCCAGTCCGACCCGGCCCGACCCAGCTTGGGCTGACCCGATTTCGGCCCTGGGTGCGACCTGACCTGTGGGGTCCGACACGGCCCACTAGGTGAGGCCTAGCCCACATGGCGGTCTGATCGGTTCCCTGGTAGGCCTGATGGCCAGCCTCCTCCACGTAGTGCGGTCGCGCGCCCCGCCATCCCTGGTGGCTGACTAAATGCCGACCGCACTCCTTCGCTGCAGTGACTCTTGCATGCCGGGCGACGCGGACGCGCGTCACCTCACCTTCGCGTGGCTGGCTACCTCCCTTGCTCCTTTCTAGCCAACGGGCAGCAACCCTTCTCCAGCGGCGCGGTCGCACCGTCTTATTCGTCGTGGCCGAATGGAGTGTCGGCCGCAGTTCCCGAGTCCCTCCAGTGCCGGTCACCAGTGACATTCCTCGGGTCACCGGGCGTTCCTCGGTGGCACGTTATTCATTCAGAAGACTTCAGAACTTGTCTTGGGACATCACCATTGTTTCAAGACCATCCAAATTCAAAAAGGTTGCGCAGAGGTCGGGCCGAGTTCATTTGGCACGAACCCTTTGAGTGAGAATAGTAAAAAGTAACTTGTTTATTCTTGAATCATAAAGAACATCATGAATGGGGTAAGGAGTATACAAATAAAAAACCCTACAATATAACCCACAACATCCTCCCACAATGTTGAAACAATCACGGAAAAAACGGTTAGTCGGTTGACCCGCTTTCTTCATATAAATTCAAGAACGGTGAAGAGTATATCAAAAATGCATAAATGAAAAAAATACCTACGTCAAGTTCGTTGGGGGAGAATCCACATTTGAGGAAGTGTTGGATTTCTTCATCCCCATAAAAGCCTACAACGACGCCACTCTATAGTTTTTCGTCGGTTCATGGTTCGGGGTTGCTCAGAACCTCCCGTTGTAACTAGCTTCGTCCTCCAAGGGTTAGGCGTCATGAAACTTTACTAGAGCTTTGTCTCTTGGTGAAGTCGTGCCAATTCCTCCCCCTAAGCTGCATATAAATAGGAGAGGGGGAGGGTAAGTAATGGTTGAGGAATTTATGAAGCTTTATTTAATAGGAACCTTCCTAAATTCCAATGATGTTGTTACTTAATATTTGAAGGGACGAGCCATTTAATGTCTTGACTCACCGTTGGTTCAACACTACCGCTTGTCCGTTGGAGGGAAAAAAAATAAAATAGTGAGATTATTTTATTTTATTTCCTTTTAAAAATCACAAAAAGTAACTTCCTCTCTGGACCTACTGAGATCAAATTAAAGTCTCCCTTAAGCGAAACCCGGCGTTGTGGATTCAAAACTTCCCTCATATTTTTAATCTGAGCACCAGTTCAACTGTTATAAAATCCATCTCACGTGTCTACTGAACATACCCGTTTTTTTAGGAAAATTAATAACATTCACTCTCAACCTGTTCTGGTCAGGTTTAGGCTCTAACTAAGTGAAACACACCCCAAAAACCCCAACGGTAGTCTCATATTTCTAATCCGAGTTACTGTTTAAAAGTTATAAATTTTACAATAAAATAATTGTCACTTAACTATTTTATTTACAGCCAAAAAATAACTTTCACTGGTTCCCCACGCCAGTGAAGGTTACTATCTTCCTAAATAAATCTTACCCTCACGAGATCAATGGTTGTCTCAGATTTTCAATCTGAGATACTGTTTGTGATTTATAAACATTTAAAAAATAAAATAATTTATTTAATTAATTTATTTACGATTATGCCATTTTTGGGTTTTCTCACAGGAGGCCCCCGCCGAAAGAACAAAAGTCACGCCAATAGTAATCCTGCCACCTTTAATGCTATGGAGCCCTCATATTTTTAATCCGGGCATCCATTTAAGAATTATTACACTTTTTTAGGAAAAATGATTACACACGTTATTTAATGTTTAAAAAAACTTCGACATACCATTATGGGAAATCCAGACCTTAGAATCGTGCGCCGTTAGATTTCACGGTCACAAAATAATTCAATATAAAAAAAATTATGCGTAAATTCTAGGACATTACATTCTCCCCAAATTATGGTTTTACATCCTTGAAAGTCAAAATAAAGGTAGAACAGACAAAAAAGGCTACTGAGCCTGAATCTGAGCCTCCCGCTCCCATGTGCTCTCCTGGAGGTTCCCGTGCTGCCAGCGTAACTGCACCAGATGCATCGACCACCCATGAAGGACCTACTCCTATCGATCCTCAATCATTACTGGAACCTCTACAAACGTCACACCATCGTCTAAGTCCAGCTCGTCATTGTCGATGACGTGAGATGGGCCGTGCACGTATCTCCTCAGCGAGGATATGTGGAAGCCGTCTTGCACCTTTTCCAACTGTGGTAGAAGTGACAACCGGTAATCCACCTCGCCTACTCTGTTGAGAATCTAGAAAGGTATGATGAACCTAGAAGATAGTTTGTTGGCCTAAAAAAGCCTCCACAATCCTCCTCTAGGTGAGACCAGTGGGAAGACATGGTCTCCCTCCTCAAACTGCAAGGATTTCATTCTCCTATTGAATAAGTCTTATGAAACTGATTTCTTCATCCTTGGAAACCAGTACTAACGTCAGAAGTCCTGGTACACCTTCACCACTCCAGGATATACCACTAAAAGGGGATTTATGAAACTCCCTCAACACCTCCTCCAAAAGCATCACTAGAACAATAGTGTATCCTCTGAAAAGGATTAAGTGCTTACCAACTTTTGAAAATTCCTTCAAGAGACTATCTTGAGAATATCTAAGCACTTCGGGCCTCGATGTCAACATCTCAAGCTATGCCTCCCTAATTCTCTGAAGAATTTGGGAAGTGACGGTCCTAAAATAGAGGTAAGATGCTCCATCTTTAATCACAAAGGATATATGCAGCATGACTAACTACTATGATGCCTCAATTAGCAGTTGTAGTCTAGGCATCCTGCTGAGTGCATATTCTACCATGTTCCCCTTCTTAGGAATATAGACTACCACAATGTTATAGTGATGGAGGAACTCTAACCATCTTCACTGTCTCAACTTCTGAAAGCTCTACTGATACTTCTCCATCCACAAGAAAGGCTCCTCATTATTCGTCAGTGCTGACAAGGGTGGCGCTACCTAGAGAAGTCTGGTCAATAAATATGGTAGTACCGAACCAAAGAAGAATTCCCCCTCCTTTTGAGGAGGAGATCCTAGAAACATCTTCTAAAAAGATATCACGAAACTCTGCCACTTCTACTAAAAACCGAAACATCTGTTTCCACAAGTGTATGGCTGACCGACTCATGGGTGATTGGTTGCACCCTCTTGTGCATGAGTCCATTCTGTGCTACCTAGGACTCCTTTTTCACCAACCACGAAAAACACCACTCCAACATTGTGGATAAACCCCAACCTTTTTTCATAATAAATTCAACCTGAGTATGAACTGTGGATGTCTACTCCACACCCATAAAATTTTCATATGGCCTCAACGCTGCCACCAAGAGGTTCCAACCGAAAAGTTTGCCTCAAGGGTCAGATCACACTATCAGCGTAAGTGTGATTAATGAGTCTCCTCCCAAAAGGTATCTCCAAACATGAGGGTCAAGTCAACAGTGTAACCGAAAACTATAGTTATTGGACAAGATTCATGGAAGGTATGAATGATTGGTACTTATGTCTATTGATACAACATCGAGTAGTAGACAAAAATCATACCTCAAATCATTCATAGATCCCTAGGGTCACACTCCTTGACCGCATGAAGCTACTACCATGTCTTATCCTCTGGCTCCCTGAGCCTAGTGGGGACCACCTTGGGTCGTGGTTGTAACATGTACAAATGTAAACAGCCTCATGCTACTATCCTAGCTCTACTTCCACATTTGTAGCCTTATAGATTAGTTTATCCTTAACACTTTCTCTTATTTATACATTTTAAACTCCCAAGTCTCGAGACTGGCGTCTATTTCCTACTTTCCCACTGCTAACATTAACTAGGTACATCCGCTCAACCAAAGAACATTTAACAACATACGCTATCTACATCACCCTAACATATGTAGGAATGAATATAAGAATAGTGACGGCTCAGATGTCCCTAAACACACCTATCTTGGCAGTCCAAGCCCTAAAGCACTTGTCATACTATGTTCATCAAGTATCTGATATGGTTGGAATGCCTCGATGAATACTCATATATCAACATGTCATCCTGTCGAAGCTCTAGGGAACTCTCAGCCACCTTCTCAAGCTATTCCTCAGCCGTCTATGGGTCGGGCTCACCTCAGAACTTAAGGGGTATCTGATGATGAAACACGTGTAAGGCACTAAGCATACATGTGTCCTCTACCAGTACCACTGGTTGTAATTCCTAACCAACATATAGTTATATAGATGGAACACTACCCAAAGGTACCATATCGGGCAACGATACACATACCGAAGCCTCATCACTATATAGACCATCCTCACGGACACTCACTGGAAAAGACTAGTAGCTAAGATCACCATATACTCTACTGGTGTCTCAAATAGGTGGGGAACTCTAGTAACCACCTCCAGCCGACCCTCAGTTGCGTAGGAATCTATCTCGCCTCGAATCCTCAATGGTCTCTACCTCTAGAAATTGTCCAAGATGCTCAATCGACGTGCATCCTCTACTAGTGGAGCTGGTGGTAACGACTGCCAATTGAGTAGTGTTACTGCTGGTACACCACTCAAAGGTTCTAACGCCACAAGAGGGACCTACACTAAGGCCTCATCGCTCGATGGGTTGTCATCGAATACTCTATGAAGAAACGTAGATGGATGTCTATGCAGAAATAGCCTGATAAGGAACATGTGTGCCGTGGTCATTAATTTATACCTGCTGAGCTGACTCCAGATAATTTTAAAGGAACACTTTTCAAAAACACATGCAATCATTGTTTTCATGTGATGAGTTGGAAATCAGGATTAAGGGTCCTGGTGTATGGATACATCGGTCGCCGCACCAACACTTGACTCCCCGAACTGAAAACCACACTAATAAAACTTAACACTATTGCTTCACAGAAATGATCAAAGTCCTAGTTCTTTGGTAGAACCGAACTTTTTTGATACCAATTTGTCACAACCAATCCCCTGGGGCCCATGCAATGACTACCCCAAGCCCACCTTGCATAGTCCAGGGGCTGGCGACTAGCTCTTTAAGGCATATTCCCAAAAAACGGGAAGGCATTGCCTTTATAACCTGTAAACTCACACAACCAAGCACAAAGAAGGATTCAAGAACAAGTAAACTGTATAGTAAAAGTGTGATGAATTTTAAAAGGGTCCGGAATATAATCCCAACAGTAAAAGTACAATTACAACTAAAAAGCACAAAACATCTCATGGATCATCCACTGAGGATCATACCTGAAGGGTAGGTACATATCGACTCCAAAACCTTCCATGCCAGTATGTCTTCTATGTGTTCTTCCTAGTTCTGGCTCCCTCAAGTCTCATCCCAGCCACTCATCTTCTGAAGGTCCACCACCGAGCCACCTCCAGTCCTGGTATCGTCGTCCTCATTCTGTGTTGTCCATCATCTGCACATAGAAGAACATGGTGCGGGCATAGCCAATGAAGTGGTGAGCTTGACAATACTCAGTAGGGACCAGAGACCCCCGAAGGTCTCTCAAAATCCACAAAGGAAAAACCAAAAATAATGGAAACAATAGTCTACCCTACTTAGGTATATGCCCATACATCTACCAAGTTATGAAGTATACCCATCTCATTCATGATAAAACACAAGACCAAACTCATTATATCAATGCCAAACTGCTCCAAGAAGGAAAGAATACCATGAAGGTAACACTACAAAGGTAAGTACCACAATGGTAACACCACCCAGAAGAATACCTCAAAGGTATCACCATGAAGGAAATTACCACACAGGTATACCACATAGAAGAATACCAAAAAGGTATCACCACAAAGGTAAGTACCATTAAGGTAACACCACACAGAAGAATAAAACAATGGTATCACCATGAAAGAAAGTACCACAAATTTAACGTCACAGAGAAGAATACCACAAATGTATCACCATGAAGGAAACTGCCACACATGTACTTCATATAGAAGAATACCACAAAGGTATCACCATGAAGGTAAGAATTCAGCTCACACCAGGTATATCTTAAGTACAGTTGTAAAGATGATTAGATGTAAATACTGAATCATCGAACTGTGTTAAAAGATTGGCCCACTTAGGATCTTAAATCATTAGACCCACGTAGGCTCCTAAATCATCAAACCCACATAGGATCCTAAATCATCAGACCCGCTTAGGATCCTAGTACAGCAGATCCACGTGGGATCCTAGAGTAGTCCCACGTGGATTTCCTAGAGTGGATCCATGTGGGACTCTCGAACACCGACCCACATAGGATCCCAAAGCACAAACCCACATAGGATCCCTTTCTGATGTTACAACTAGCCACATGGTTCCCACACTAAGCTCACTTGATTCCAAGAGGGTCTTTTCCTCAAGGAATAGGTTGATACTCCAACTACCACAAAGTCCCACAAAGAAGAACCCCAAAGAAGCACCACATAAAAGGGGTCTGAAGGCAACAAACGGTGAATCAATTAGACACCCGATCTGTAAGTTATTAGCCTTTTAGTCTTGAGGGCCCTGTTGGATTCATGTTCGATCCAACCCTACCATACACCAACTTTTTACAAAACTCATTTGGGGTATACCAAAATGATCATCTAGATCCACAGTTTCTGTATCCATAGATGGTTCATCAAATAGACGCATGTAGCTCAAGATATGGCAGAATGAGCGAAAAGGATAGAAGTTGGTACGGGTCCAGCCTGACCCGGCCCGACCTCGCCTGGGATGATCCGACCCGGCCTGGGTTGACCCGAGTCTAGAACAGGGTCTGACCCGAGTCCGGCCCAGGGTCTGACCCGCGTCTGGCCCAGGGTCCGACCCTGCCCGCTGGGTCTGGCTCAGCCTGCTGGGCGGCCTGCTAGGAGGCCCCCAATTGGCAGCCCTCTTGGGTCCCCGGCTGCCTGGATGGCCAGCTTCCAGCGCGTGGTGTGGTCAAGTGCCATGCCATCCATAGTGGAAAACAGTGAGCCAAACTCCGTCCTTCGCTGCAACGGCCTCGTGTCGCGGGTCTTGCATGCCGGGCAGCGCAGACGTGCACCACCTTCCTTTCGCGCCGCCGGCCGCTGCCCTTTCTCCACTGCACCCGACGGGCCATGGCCCTTCTTTGGTAGCGCGGTCACACCGCCACCTTCCTCACAGCCCGCCAGAGTGATGCCCACCGTTCTTGAGTCCCTTAGGTGCTGGTCGCTAGCACGAGTCACCGACAACATTCCTCGGGGCATCGAGCGCACCCCAGTGGCCCTTTATTCATTCCAAAAACATCCGAACTTGTCTTGGGATGTCACCATAGTTTCAGGACCATCCAAATTAAAAATGGTTGTAGAGAGGTCAGACTATGTTTTTTTAACCCGAACCCTCCACGTTAGGATGGTAGCAAGTGGCTTGTTTATTCTTGAATCATGAATAACATCATGAACGGGGTAAGGATCATAAAAGTAACAAACCCTACAAGATACCCCACAACATCCACCCGCAAAGACAAAAGAATCATGAGTTAACCCATTAGTTGGTTGACCCAAATTTATCATATAAATTCAAGAATTGGGAATAGGAAATAAAAAATGCGCAAACGAAAAAATCACCTACCTCATGTTTGTTGGAGTGCATCCGCGTTTGAGGAAGTGTCAGAGTTCATCATCCCCGCAAGAATCCTCCAACGACGCCGCTCGATCTTCATTCTTCAATTCGTGGTTTGGGTTTTCTTGGAACCACCCACTAGATCTAGCTCCATCCTCTATGTGTTGGGAATTGTGTCACTTTATCAGAGCTTCATCACTTGTTGAAGCTCTGCCAATTCCTCCACCAAAGCTCCATATAAATAGGAGAGGGGTAGGGTAAGTAACTATCATGGAATTTATGAATGTTCATTTAATAGGAACCTTATTAAATTCCAATGATACTGTTACATATTATTTTAAGGTTCAATCCATTTAATGGCATTACTCACCACTGGTCTCACACTACTGTTTTCCCGTTGGTGGGGAAAGAAATAAAATAGTGAGATTATTTTATTTCATTTCCTTTTAAATTTACCAAAAAATCACTTCTTCTCTGAACCTACTCTGGTCAAAGTAAAGTATCGCTTAAGCAAAACCAGATGTTGTAGATTCAATGGTGCCCTTATATTTTTAATCCAAGCACCGGTTCAAAAGTTATAAAATTCAGCTAGTGTGTTTACTAAATGTACCCAAAAAAAAGTTCGGAAAATTAATAAAAGTCACACTCAACTCACAATAGTCGAGGTCAGGCTCTGCCGAAGTGAAAAACACCCCAAGGAACCCAAAAGTACTCTCAGATTTCCAATATGAGTTACCATTTAAATGTTATGTATTTTACAATAAAATAACTGTCACTTAATTATTTAATTTACTGCAAAAAACTAACTTTCACTTGTGGCCCACACCGGCCAATGTTAGTATCCTCTTAAATAAATCGTACTCTCATGAGTTCAACAGTTTAGATTTTGAATCCGAGTTACCTTTTGTGGGTTATAAGCATTTGAAAAATAAAATAATTTATTTAATTATTTTATTTACAATTATTCCATTTTGGGTTTTCTCTCAGGAGGCCCGCACCGACCTAACTTAAGTCATGCCTAGTGTAAACCCTCCATTATTAACGCAAAGGTTCCCTCAGATTTTTAATCCAAGAAACCATTTAAGATTTATCCCACTTTTTTAGGAAAAATGCTTAAACATGTTATTTAATGATTATCAGAACTTCAACCGACCATTCCAGGCACTTTGGACCTCAGAATCACGCGCCTTCAGATTTCGCGGTCACGAAATAATTCCATATACAAAATAAAATTATATGGAAATTCCAGGACATTAAAAAATAATCACATATGTAGAATAAAAATATAAAACAACTATAACACCAAAATATTTTATGATATATTCCTATTAAAATAAATTGAATATCATTGACATTTTGCGATACAAGAAACTCAAATTCTAAATGAACTGTAACATAGTATAATATTAAACCCAAAATATTAAATTTTGTGGTATGAATATGAATAATATTTTTTCTAAATATATGTATAAATATTTTATATAAAGGAAATAAATTAATTTTTTTTAGTAAAGAAATTATATGTTATAAAAATACATTTCTTCTTCAAAATTGTTTTTTATTTTCTTTTTGTGAGAAACATTTATAAGTAATTTATGCCACTTTTAGAAAATTTATTGGAAACAATTTAATTCTTTTTTTAAATCATCATGTAGAAATTAGTATAGAGTAAATTTTTGAGTGTTTTATGAAAGTATTGATTTTTCATTGAATATTGAAAAATAATGAATTTTTATCGAAAATTGTATTTTCTTTTGAATAATTAAAAAAAATTCAGTTTTTTAAAAATGATTTAAAATTAAAATTATTTCATTCATATCATAAATTATCCAATTAAAGTCATCTGAATCAATTTTATGTGCATTTTTGTATAAATGTTCTTACTAAATAAATCCTTTTGTTCTACAAAACTACTTTTCATCACATTTTCTGCATATAATTTTAAATTAATTTATATAAATTATATAAATTTAATTTTATAAAATAGATT
Organism: Viscum album; assembly: GCA_963277665.1. Lineage (NCBI taxonomy): Eukaryota > Viridiplantae > Streptophyta > Magnoliopsida > Santalales > Viscaceae > Viscum > Viscum album. The sequence goes on from OY728145.1 coordinate 955,331,385, forward strand.
TTTTATATGGAAAAATCATAATTAATATTATATAATTAGGCCACATTAATTTTTGGTCATAATTAACTGTAAAAACATTAAAAATTCATTACCACATTTATGGTTAAAAGGCGTTTATTGGCGGGGGGGGGGGGGTTAAGCTATGTGGTAAGTGTATGTTTTCCAATTAAAAATTTATAAATTATATTTTATGGAAATATTTTGATATCATCCTATTACACATTCAATCCTATATCCATTTGGTAGTATTTTTTATTAATTATGACACTATTATATTTTAATCTTATAAGAAATTTAAAGTGTGTCCTCTTCCCGACTTATAAAAGGACAACCCACATTTCTTTTATTGAAACCAAATTGATCCAAATATCTTGAAAAAAACCAATTAAATTATATTCTAAATTTCTATAACAATGAATTAGAATATGTACATTTTAAAAGACCATTCGAAGGGTCCTTAAGAATGGTTCTAAACGAGACCTACCAAAGAAGTTGTAATCATCCTACTCGACATATTTCAAATTATTTATTATTATAACTCCTAAAAAAATGGAATTCATTATAAACTAACCAAATAAATACTCTTAATATATTGAAATTTTATTTTGATTAAAAACCCACCATTATTAACCCTATTTTCCGTCGAGTTTGATGTGAAAGTATCGCTGATGCGTTCGTGTGGACTACCACCACCACATAGAGATAAAATTAATTTTCCATCATCATATGATGGATTTATTATTTATATATTATATTTATGAAATAATTATTCTTATATTATTATAATAAAATATCTACCTTCTTACCTATCGATCCATTGAAAAATAACAATGTCGCTCGTGCAATTGTGTGGACTATCACCTCCATGATTTGATGTGATTCGTTTTGCATTTATTATTTACATGGATGGTAATAAGAAAATATTTAAAGAATGTGTAATATATATATGAGATAATTATTATTTTTAAAAGTGAATTATTATTTAACATTCTTGTGTTTCATTCATTTAAAAATGATAACAACGTTCATGTGTACATATGACATAACGTCTCTAAGAATAGTACAATTATTTTTTATCTCTATAATTTATAGTGAAATATATATATATATGTGTAATATATATATATGGTACTTATATCATCATTAATTTTGATATATGATTTAACCATGTGAAATTTATAAGGACCAAAACTACTAAACTGATATAGAAAAAACAAAACAGTTAACTCTTATAAATGATGATTTTAATAATGCACAATTAATAAATTGGTGTTGAATTTTTATATGTGGGTTATATATGTTATTATGATTATATAAATGAATCTATTATAAAATTATTATAAATTTAAATTATTATATATAAGGTTAGTGTTCTTTCAATTTATGATGAACTTGAGGTAATGGATTCTCATAACACTTATATTTTTGCGAGACACATGCCATATTCACAACGTTTTTCCATTATGTAATGTATATAATTATCAAAAATTTATTTATGATTATTTAAATTAAAAATATAAATATTTATAAATCCATATAAGGTTCTATCTTATTGTGTTTTTTGTTTGTGAGATTATCAAAGCGTTAAGGGTTTCTCGTTTCACTTTTGTTTTTATGAGAGATATGCCATATCCACCACTTGTTTTATTCACGTGGTTTATATAATATCACTTTGATGTGATATATCGTTAATCCATTTATATTATTGGAATTTAAACTATAATTTTATGTTATTTAGTATTTGGGGCTTATGATTCAGGAGTAACCAAAGTTGAAAGGGATTTATGTTTCAATCTCATTTTAATCAGGATTGTTTATTTCTAAATGTCCATTAAAGGAAATTATATGATCCTTTCTACAAATCCAGTTCATTTTCCTCAAATATATATATTTATTGAATTTTTATGTAATATTACCACTTTTTACTCTATGGTACTTAAAATTATTTAATTAGTTTTTAAAATATCATACTTTACTTCCTCTTTGGCCACGAATTCCTTTTCTCCCAGATCCATGTTTTATAAAATATTTTCATGTTATTATTTTCATATACATAGACTATTTAATATCATTGTTACCCATTTTCTAAATTTTACAAAATGGAAAAAAGTAATATTATTTTCATTTTCTTAATGAGGTACTTTTTAATATTTACCAAAATGTGAAAGAAATATTTGTTTTAATGCACACAACATGAATATAATTTACCACTATCATAACTACTAAATTATTTCATGATTAAATTATATCTTTCCATTTTTTTCATTTCAAAGAAGTTTATTTCCACAATATTTTAGAACTTTTTATATTTTAAATATCTAATTACAAAATAGAAATGGTATTTTCCCCAAGAAATATCCCAAGTCATATTTTAATGTAATTTTTATCTAGGATTATATCCATCTATTTTATGGAGGATTTACTCAATAAATTATCTAATGAAACTATCCTTATTATTTATTTGTATTTTTTATGATTATGATGATGAGATGTTTTTGAAACTTGTTTATTTTCCATGGGTTATGAAATGATTAATTGTTGAAATGTTTGTGAAATTCATTTCTATTCCATGGGTTATTATATTTGCTGAATTATTTTTGATCTTATGGAATAAATATTAATTTATTATGATTATACGATGGGTGGTTCCATAATTACATATCCCTAGAATGTATTGGGTAAAGATGTATATATCACGAGATAATAAGGAATTAAAAGGGTAGTGAACCTTGTTCAGTAAGGGACATTGTCCACTATGATAGCATTGAGAGTGAAGCGTTACTAATAATATAATGGAAAGGGGAGTGAACCCAATCCACTATGATTGTATTTGAAAGAATTTTAACTAAGGAAATGATTTTCCATAGTTATGTGTAAGCCAAAAACGTATGTATTATACCAATGTTCTGCATTAATGACTCGTGTTCTTTAATTTCATTATGATTCATGACTTGTGTAATGCCAATATTTATTACATGATTCAAGATTATGATCCATGATATACTGGTTTTATATTTTAAAATGATAATCTCATGTTCTAAAACCCTTATAATCATGTTATTCTTAATAGGTTTCTGATTTATACATTGTGTACCATTACTGATCATCAGAGATCACCACTTTTTATGTTTACTTTCATTAGGTTATGTATAAAGGTTTTAAATAGGGTATGTATAATATGAGTTATACATGGGAATATAATTTTAAGAGATGATACAGAACTCTTATGAACAAGTTTTTTATGTATTCATTTATCAAAAGTCACTAAACTTATATGATTTTGGAATGGATTTTAATGTTATTTATTGAATATTTATTTAATAATTGGTAATGTTTTCTATGAAAATAATGTCTTTTTATAGTTGGAATCAGAGAAATGATTAGATACCTTTGGAAATTCGAGTGTGAAAACATTAGTGAGAACCCTTAGGATAATCCTATGCATCGAAGAATTTCCTAAGTTATTGTAATGAAATGTGTTTTCTTTTCATAAAAAAAGGCTTTATATGATACTACAAATGGATATATTTTTTACATTGATGAATATAGGGGTAATAACCCTAAAAATACTTATTTGAGTATATCTTGACAATAATTCTAATCAATAGTTAGTATGCACTTATTTATGTACCTAGTTTGAAACTCTTAAGAGATATTATTTGGTTAATTAAATTTTTTACAAATCATTATAGAAGATATAAATAGATGATTATAATAAAAATCATAGTTTTAAACCAAGGTGTAATAAATTGAAAATAATGCTTCATGCATTATAAATACTATAAATTACTTTTCATTATCTATCACTTTGATAAAATATTCAAAACAATCACTCTTAACCATTTTGGTTTTTCTATGGGATCAAATATAGAATGATAAATCTGAGGTAGTGACTAGAATGATTAAATATTAAAGTAACATATTTGAGCATAATTATAAGAATTCATATTTTAGGAAAATTATCAAGGAATTTCAATTCACAAAAATAATTATTAGATATTGAATTAATAGTGAAAACATCTAATTATATGATGATTTCATCTCAATTCTATGATTTTACTCTAGTTGATGTTTAAAGGAACATGGTTCCTCTAAATCTCATTGTTCTCTCTATAGTTGAATTTTATGTTACCTTTAAAATGGAATATCTTTCTTTAAAAAAATTCCCCATCAATTATTATGGAAGGGATGTAAAATTTTATATTCTGAATCAACATATGACCGAATATCAATTCATTGATAAATATGAACTTCTAATGAAAATTGAAAGCACTGTATGGGTATTGTTTTTTCATTAAATGGGTTTTTTATCTTATATGGTTGGGAAGAAACTCAAAATTGAATATATTTTTATTCTTTGATATTTTATTATTGTTTTTAGAAATATCTACCTAGTATTACTCTATATAGGGTGACCCCTATTGAGTTATAATAATCGAAGAAGAAACACTATGAGGATCTTGATAAGAGAATAATTTTTCCATGTATGTATTTATGGGGTACACCTTTCCATTTTTGTTAAGAAGAAATGTGGACTAATGTTACTCTGCATTTATTATCGAATATACATTTATTTTTAAGAACACAAGAATTTCACAATAAATAATATGTATCTTATAACTCATATTGATGAATTAATCGATCAATTATGTGGAGCTTAGTATTTTTTTCAAGATTTATATTTGATCTGGATACCAAACATTGAGGAGAAAAAGTAAAGACACACCCAAGAAGACATTCTATATGAGATATCAGCACTATAAATTTATAGTTATTCCAATTGGTCTTATAATTCCCCTTCAATCATCATGGATTTAATGAATAGTGTTTTTAGAGATTATATTGATCAATCTTTTGTATTATTTTTATATGATATTATTATATATTATAAATGTAAGGAATATAATGAATATAACTTGAGGATTATAATAAATACCATAAGCAAGGAGGAACTATACGAAAAAATAATCAAGTGTTTATTTTAGCTACAAAAAGTATAATTTTTGGGTGATATTATCTCATGGGAAGGTATATCTATGGGTCCATCAAAGATGAATGTTTTTGAACACTAGACTATACCAAAAAATATAATTGAGATCTATAGTTTTTTGGCTTGATATTATCAATTCATTTTAGAGAATTTCTCATGGGAACCAAATCCACTCACCAAGATAACTTGGAAGGGATCCAAGTTCCTTTAGATTGATGAATGTGAATAACATTTCACAGATTTGAGAAGATGGTTATTTAGTGAAACTATAGTTACACTACAGTAATGTAGAGAATGTTTTGTGATATTTAATAATTCATCAAAAAAGGGGTGGATTTGCATCAACATGTATAATGATATGGTTATTTGTTTTACCCCATGTCAATTAGATGTTAATGATAAAAATTTCCCAACTCATGATTCAGAATTTGATATGGTAATTTTTACATTAAACATATAGATACATTATCTTTATGAAGATAGATATGGTAATTTTTTAAAACATGATCCTTGAAATCAAAAAATAAGGGGTTTAATATTATGTTTATTAAATGACTATTCAAGTAACACAATTTAAGATTAAAGAGGGAGAGATGGAAGATGTAGAGATACAAAAGAATGTAAGAAATATTCTCAAGTTCAACCATGGTTATGATGCAATGATAAGGTTTAGAAACCACATATCTATTCTTACCACACAATATTTAAAATAAGAGTTATTAGATGAATCTCATAGTTTATAATTCTATGTTCATCCTAGACATACAATGACATATAAAGATATGAACGGGTATTTATGGTGTGAAATCAGAAAAAAGTGATATTATAAAGTATTTATCTTAGTGATTGTTATGTTTGAAATCTATGAATGAGAGATAGAAGTCTGATGGGTTGTTATAACCATTACCCATACCATAATATAAATGGGAGAACATCACCATTGATTTTGTCAACAAACTACCCAAAATAACTAAAGGCCACAACAATATTTGTATTTTAGTATATATATATATGAATTAAAAAATCATTATTACTACCAAAATATTTTTATCCTTTAATTATCTTTATATAATGTATATTAAAGGAGTTATAATGTGTTATGATGTACCAAAATCTATTATATCTTATGGGGCTCTGTGGTTTAAATCGAAATTTTAGATAAGTATTTAGCTTGATCTGGATTTAGAGTTTTGTTTCAATAGTTTTTATCATCCTTAGATAGATGGTTAGTCTGAGAGAACCATTTAAACCATAATGTATATACTGAGGTACCATTCTATTGGTTCCAATGGTGGTTGAGATCAAGACCTTCCCCTTATCGAATTATGTTATAATAATAATGTTCACTAAAGCATTCAAATGGATCATTATGAAGACCTATACAAAAAGAACTATATAAATACAATGTGCAGAGATATTATTAGATAAAAAATATATTAGGACTTAATCTACTTAAGGAAAGTTTATAGAAATTAAAATTCATTCAGTAACACATCATGGAAACTCAGTGCTAAAAAATATTTATGATAAAAATCATCAAAGAAATTTGAAAATAAAAGATTTTAAAAAGGTATTTATATGAATTTATCCACATAAGAATGTTATAAGATTCCAAAAGATGGGAAATATTATTCCTCGGTATTTTTCCCCTTCGAGATGCTAGATCAAGTTGGGATGATAACTTATCAAATGATGCTTCCACAGAACCTCTATCAATTTCATGATGTGTTCCATGTTGCTCTCTAAAGGAAGTACATACCTCACCCTTCAAATATACTAAAATCATATTTTTTACCAATGGAGAATTATTTTTACTATAAATAAAACGTTGTAGAAATCTTGGATCATAGGGATAATATTCAATGTAACAAGAATACAAAATCTGTTAATGTTCTCTAGAGGAATTAGAAATTCGAAGAAGTTAAGTGGGTACAAGAGAATATGAAGAAATATAGATATCATAATTTTTTTGTATAATTTTTATGGGATTTCAATGTAAAATTCAGTTTAGGGGAGTTAGAATTTTACACACTAAGTTTTTATGAAATATTCCACTTCAAATAAATTTAATATCATTGATAGCATTCAACACTCACAATCCCCATACAAAATGAACTATAATATAGAATTACATTATAAACTAGATATTAAATTGGTGTTATAAATATAAATAAACACATTTTGGTAAATATTTATAATGTTTATAAATAAATAAAATATATTAATTAATTTTTAGTAAAGTCATTATATTATTTAAAAATACATTTTTTCATCAAAAATGGTTTTCTATTTTTTTGTGAGAAATTAAGATAATTAATTTCCTACAGTTTTCAAAAATAAATTTGAAAAAATTATCTTCATTATTTAAATAATAATTTCAAATTCCTCTTAGAGTTATTTTTTGATAATTTTATTAAAATATTGATTTTTTTAATGAATAGTGAAAAATACAAATATTTATTAAAAGCTGTATTTTCATTTCATGTATTTTAAAAGATTCATTTTTTTAAATTATTTCAAAGAAAATTTAGTTAATTTATATCATGAATATTCCAATTATGTTCATTATAATCAGTTTTATGTTGTATTTTGGTTTATTGACTTTTTATACACAAGAAAACACTTTTCTTAAGAAAACCGCATTTCCTCGCATTTTATGGGTTTACTTTTAAATTAAATTACACCACATGTGTGTATTGAATTTAATAAAATATAATTTATATTCAAATTAACAATAATTCATATAATATAAGAATTACAACTTAATTTTTAGTCATAATGAATAGTAAAAGTAGTAAAAACTAATTATCGCTCTTACGGTTAAAACAGGTTTACAGGGGGGTTAAACCAAGGGATAAGTGTACATTATACAACTAAACTTGTCTAAAAAAAATTATATGTCCATATTTATACCTCATAATATCTCAAAATTTAACCTTTGGCCATTTGTAAGCATTTGGATTGATTATGAAATTATAACATTTTAATGTTTTATGATATTCATTATGTGTCCACTCCCCAACTTATAAAAGGATACCACTCCTTTATATTCATTACGAAAAATTGATCCATATATATTGAATATACCTAAAACATGTCTATTTCAAATTAATCTATCCAATAATTATAGGTTTTTATTTTTTATAATACTATTCCATGTGTCTTTAAGAATGGATCTGAAGGAGGCCTACTGAAGAATGGACGGTCAACCTACCCAAACTCACTTAAATTACATCATATTATATATTATATAAATTTATGGTATTTATAATAATGTAATAAATTTATTTTACTAAATATAATTAAAAGTTATTATGATTATGGAACCACTACGATTCACCCCCTTTTCTATAAAATGGGATGTGAAAGTATCACTAATGCGTATGTGTGGAATATTACCTCGACGTAGTGATAAAATTCATTTTCCATAAACACATTTCTTGGATTTTTATTTTTATGAATTTATTATTTTTATATTATATTTAAAAATAATTATACTTCTATAATTAAAATATCTTATCTTCTTTCTTATATTTACATCAGTTGGAAAATGATAACGTCGCTCGTGCATGCGGGTAGACTACAACCTCCACAAAGCGATGTGATCCATTTTTCATTTCTTCTTTAAATGGTTGGTAATAAGTTTAGATTTAAACAATATATAATATATATTGATAAATCTACAATTTTTAATTATTATTTAAATTTATTTCATTCCATTTATTAAAAAGAGAATGCAACTTTCATGCGTATTTATGACATACTTATCCATGAGGAGTGTAATTCATTTTTACATATCTATATTTTATGGTTGGAAATATATATATATATATATATAATGTATATATTTGATATGTATATAATTAATATTTTTTATATGGTGTATCCATGATCAAATTAAAGGATTATAACCACCGATGAAAAATTCCCATAAAAAATGAAATAGTTAACAATTCAAAAAGATGATTTTAATAAGGAATTATTAATAAAAGAGTATTGTAATTTTATAAGTATATAATAGGAAAAATTATAATTATATACATGGATCTATTATATAAGTGTAAAAAATTTCAATTTATTATACATGAGGTTTGATCACTTTCAAATCATGTATAACTTGAGGTAATGGATTCTGTGATGAGCATTCCATATTCACCTTTTGTTCCCTTGTGTGGTGCATGCAATAAGCATAATTTTAGTTTATTATGATATTAATAAAAATATTCATATTTAAAGATAAAAATATGATTATATCTTCATGAGGTTTTTATTTAGATATTACCAATGTTGTAAGGGTTTCTTGTCCCACTTTTGTTTCCATGAGATATATGCCATATTTACCACCTATTAAATACATTTGGTGTATACAATTCCCATATGATATTATATATCATGAATAAATTAATATTAATTGTATTTAATTATTAATTTAATTTTATATTTCTTGGGTATTATGATTCAAAATTTACCAAAGTCATAAAGGATTCATGATTTAATCTAAATTTTTCCAGGATTGATTATTCCTAAGTTTCCATTGAACAAAGTTATATGATCCTTATCTAATAAATATGTTTAATTTTATTACCCTCTAGTTATTCATGAAAATTTCAATTAATTTAACAATTTTCAACTCCTTTTCAATTAAATTTATTTATAATTTTCTTTAAAAGAAACAAACTTTTCTTTTAATTTTCCAAAAAATCATTTTACTTCAATATCCATGTTTTATAAAATGTTTTCATGAATTATTTTATTAATATAAAATGATATTTAATGTCATTTTTAAACATGATTGAATTTTTATAAAATGTGTTAGAAGGAATATTCTTATCACTTTCCAAATGACATACTTTTTACTTATTAGCAAAAATGTGAAAGGAATAATATTTTAATGTATACAAAATTGACATAAATTTATTCTTTTAAGACCATTATGTATTTAAATATTACATTACAAGTTTTATGGGTTATTTCGAAAATAAATTTATCCATAATTTCTTGGATATTTTTATATTTTAAGGATGTGGTGTCACGAACCAGAATGGGAGTCCATCCAATAGACACTAGACCCAGCCCACAATTCGTCTCAAAAGGCATTTCAGATCATCCCAAGATGGAAAGTAGCAATGGGAATCAATGATAAACAATTTGGAATGATTTATCCCAAAAAAATGATCAAACAACCATAACAGGGAAGAAATGATAAAAAATAATAACTGAATCTCAATAAACATATAAAAATTTTCTACAAACAATAATAAAAAAAAACTAAAAACTACAAAAAGAAACCAAAGAAAAACCGGAAATTAAATGATATTTTCACGAAATCATGGATTCCACCTATTATAATACCAAAATTCTCCAATGAAAAACTCAAACCATAAACCCAAACCAAAAAATAGGTCAGGATTACTGAAGTTGAGTGGCATAAGTAGGGTGTGAGCATAAAAAACAAAATTGGTAAGTACCATAGATTCCACACATTTCATTTCTCAAAACATTCCATAAAAACTACTTTTAATTACATATAGAAAATATTGTTTTATCATTTAAAATAACCAAACAATAATTTGCTTTTTAAAACATCCCACAACACATTCCCTCTATAAAAACATATATCTTTTTTAAAATCGAGATTAAAACCCCAATTCTAAAAGAAGATACCAAAATAGGTGATGGAAAGGAATACCAAAAAATAAAATAAAATGTACAAGCCAGAAAAAACTAATAGATGGGGTAAATCAAGTGAAGAAAAGTAGAATACTACATACTTATATAAATCATGGAATTTTTCTAAATATCTATAAAAGTAATCCCTAGATTTACATAGATTATACTGACCTTCCAGGGTATGGTGTAGCTCCACAATCGAAAACCAACTATCTAATATAAACTAGACTCACCAATGGAATATCCTACTTGGCCCCTGAAAATATCTAGGGGTACCAACTCATCTAATCTAGGTTGATAAGAAACCATTAATCAACCCTCTAGATGATTCCCATGAATCAAATGATAGTAGTATATGTTGAATAAGGATGTAATCACATGCATGGAATAACCCAATAATTTATAGATGTCACTATTTTTTTCATATCCCAAACATCAAAACCACATATGTGATGACCCTCTCCCCAAAGGGACCACCATTGAGGTTCCCATCACACATCAAAGAATAAACATGTGCCAACTCGGCCAATATATCAAGTCTTTTAAAACTAATTTCCAAAAATCCACAATGTACCAACTAGTGATTAACATATTCACTTCAAAAACCAAAATAATTTACAAAACTGTTTCCAATACTAAGGTGAAAAACAAAAAATTATTGAATGGTGAAAAATATTACATTTTTTCCTTTAGAAACCAAAACACACATTAAGATGTTAAATGTGCCAAGATTATGGAAACACACTTGAAACCACATATTTCATTTTAAACCACGAAACAATTAAAGAAAGACCTTTTGTTTTTATAGTAATCATTTGAATGTGATGAGATATGGGAGAAGTTTACGGAGAAGGGAAGGATGTTTTAAAAATCCAGGTTGAGGGAAAACATCATTTTGGATAGTCTAATATCATGTGTGTTCCCATCTATATGTGAAATCTATGCACATATGGATGTGCCCAAATAAAATGGAACACTATTTTAATTATGTCAAATACCAAAAGTTTCAATTTTTGAATCATAGAGGACATAACATTAAAAGATACCAGATAGGAACAAAAAGTGATAAAAGTCAAAAAATTAAAATCATAAGGCTGAACTCATAAAAAAATAACAAAACATATGCAAGGAAAAACACATTATGTTGTTCTCAATTTCATCTCTAAAGTGAAAGTGGCATTTTATCTAACACTCTATATTTATAAACATATAGGCATAAATAAGGAAGACCATTAAAACCCATTTTTGTCAAATTTTAATTATGAAAAAAATAAAATAATTTTTTTTAACACATCACTATCATGTTTATCAGATTTATAAATCATTTAGAAAATCTCTATAATCAATAGAATTTCCTTGAAAGGAAATTGGTGGAAACACTAACCCCAATGATGTGAAAATACAAGAAAACATCTGTAGAAGGAAGAAAACTTCCCAATAGAAGAACTACACTCCCAGAGATAAAATTATCATAGCCAACAAATCATTCCACACCACCTTGTTTCTCCTAATAGATAACCCACCAATGGAAAAAATAACGAACTAAGGGAGAAGGGGAAGAAGACATGAAAATTTACTAAAAACCAAAGGAAACTCACCTAATAACCTTGAGAGAGCTTCAATGGTGAATTGAGAATAATGGAATAGGGTTTTATTGTTCCCCCAGATGCACCTAGGTCAAGAAATGGGGAGAGGGATTGAATTTATATTGATAAATAAGAGGGGTATAATTTTAAAAATCATATTTTTTAAAATCTGTGCAAGTAACATGGTTTAGACAGACATTTTTTCAAACCCAGCACCAACTATTCAAACCATAATAGAGAAGGAGGGAACTATCACAGGTTTACCACATAGTTTGGGAAACCATGATCCAAAAAGCTTCTAACACAATTACTGCACAGTTTATTCTAATCGTGTGCAAGCTATGTGACTTGTCCCAAACACCATCCAAACACCACATGGTTTCTCCTATACCTCTCATAGTTTTTTACTAAACCATGTAGAATCAATTTAATTTAAGATATGAATGAAATATTTGAAAAAGAAACATCATCATCCTCAACGTTCCACATGGTTTACCCTCAAACAATGCACACAAACCATCCGCAGGTCCAAACAACACCGAAGATCTCCAATACTCAAAAAATATTGTTAGAAACTCAACCTAAACAACAAATAAAAGAAATATCACCATGAAAAAGAATATAAAAATATAAAAAACATGGTTAGGGTGTGATAATTATCCCCACCAAAAACACTTTTATCCCCCATAAAGTCACTTAGTTGAATGGGAACCAAATCTCAACCTAAAATGGAATAAAGAAAAACTAAACCAAGAACATCCGGGTGACCTTTTAAATACACAAGTAAAACCCAACAATCTATAAGAAAAAATAAAACTAAAAGAACCACGAATAATGAAAAATAAAGGTTTCACCCCCCCCCCCCCAAATAAAAAAACTAACACCATGACACCCATAATGGAGACTCACCATAAGGAAACCCAGGAACTCCTCACACAAACCAATCAGAAAAACCATCAAGAACTCTAAACCTAAGACAAGAACCCCTAAAAATAGGGTAAACACATTGAAGGAACATAAAAAAATATGAATATGAACCACAATTCATCATTTCCACAAGACACAAGCACCTTCAAAGTGATCTTCACCAAAAATAAAAACTAATCCATAAAATGAAAAATTATTTAGGGATCCTCCTATATAAAGAAAAAAATCTGAACAATATAAAAATGAGACCACTGAGCTACATGAAAGGTGACCCATAAATATTTTAAAATATAAGAATAAACATAAAAAATCCAAGAAAACTAATATGGGGAAACTGAAATTTAATCCACTCCGTCATCAATGTCAAAAAATTGGGCCAACATCCCTACACCCATCAATTCTTGACTATGTTTATAGATCCAGTCGAGGGACTATGTCTAGAGACATGTTTCCTTGAATGATATTCTTTTCTATAGTCGAGTGCTGATAACCACCTATCGAAGATGATTTTTCTGGTTTTTCTGTTGTAAAACATCTCTAGATGACCCAAACAGACACATTGATGACAAGCCTTTAAAGGGTTATGTCAAAGTGAATTTGATTGTTCGAGTTGAACACTTTGTAAGAACAAAAAATAATGGTCATATGAAAAAGTATTCAGTATCAATATATGATTCCTTAAAAAAATGTTCCTCTGGTATACACCTGTTTCCAAATGGGGAACCTTTAGGGGCACTGACTGTCACATACTGTATCCTAGGAACCAAATCATCTAGAAATTCCCCTTCAAAATTTTTTCCCAACAGAGAATTATGATGTTATAAAACTATCTTGTTGATCACTAGATGAAGACTTAAGAATAAAAGATAATATTTTAGTTTATCCAATGAATCTATCTCCTAATAAAAAGTGATTAGCTCTTTGAAAGGATCAACATAGCCCTTCACAATCTGATGACCTTTCTAAACTCCAAAGATGTCAACTTCCTTCCCCTATTTCCCCTACTCATGTATGAAACACAAGATGAAAGTGGATTTAACACATACCAAGACATCCTATATTTCAATTATTTTGGGATAATTACCTTCCACCAATCCAAACTCATACCTTCCAATAAAGACAAAATGGAATGCACTCTCAAAGATTTTAGAGTTCCCAATGACCGGAAGACACATTTAAATTCTTTAATACACTCTACAGATTCTAAAATAAGTCAATCATTATTGAATATGGAAGAATATTGGGAATAAATTGACTACCCTACTCCACTCAATGTGTGGGAAATTCCAAAAATTGAAAAAGACTCAGTATAAATCTCTTAGTCCTTTCTAGTTGGAATATTTCGAATAACCAAAAAACACACAACCAAAACAACATCAAACTAGAATATCAAAACTTATCCTAAAAGGACATTCTAAACCAAGAAACCTAGCTCAAAAAGCAAAAAATTCAAAACAAATCCAAAATTCACTTTCAAAATCCATCTCATCCAATTCTTATTTAAAACTATTTCATTCTATGAACTCTTTTCAAAACACCAAACTCACTTTTAAAATTCATCTTAAAAACCAAATCCCATTTTTAAAACAGAGAAAGGTTACAAAAAAACATTCCATTTAAAAACCACCCTACAATGGCCAACATCATTCCAAAACAGAACTCACACCAAACTTCCAAGATATGGAACTAGTATGGATGAAAAAATGGCCACAAGGGTTAGTGTACCATGCCCCAAGCAATCAAAAACCACAAAGAATACCTTGATCAATGAAATTAGGCTCCACATTGGCCATTACTCTTTGTAATCCCACCATAAATCACATGTTCACTTCCATTATAATTCCCCATCCCCACACCTAAAACCAAAATAAAAGACACAAATCTCAGACTGCCTCAGACACTTAAGGATCAAAATGTGTAAGAGTTTGTGAATCACTTGTCATACCTACCTATCATATCCAAACATTCCTAATATCTAAACTAAATAACACCAAAAATAACAAAGGGATTATCTAAATCAATTATTTCAAGAACCATCCCACGATTTTATATGACATGACACCCATCCTGACCCACAATTGGTCCCTAAATGAATTCTAAATCCTTCTTGATAGAGAATAGCACTGGACATCAAAGATAAAATAGTGCGAACGATTTGGTCCAAAACATCTAGGATCAAATAACTAAAACATAGCACATAATAGACGAAAATAATAATTGAATCATAATAAACACATAAACATGGTCTAAAAACAAAACAACCAAATGAACTGGGAACTAAAAAAAGAAACCCAAATCTTAATGAAAACAACACGATCTACACATGAAATCTTGGACACCAACAACAATAACACCAACCTACTCCATAGGAAAACTCAAACTAAAAACCTAAACCATCAAGATAGCTCATATCTACCAAGTCCAAGTGGAAGAAGTGGGTTGTGATCATAAAAAACTCAGTAGGTATGAACCATATAGCCTACACATTTCCTTTCCTGAAACATTTTATTAGAATAGTTTGAAATAAATATAAAAAATAGGGTTTTATTATTTTAATGAATCAAACATATACTTCCATTTTTTAAATAGCACCCACTACATTCCTCTTTCAAAAAAAGATGTACATTTTAAAACCAATATTAAAAACACAATACCTAAATAATATACCCAACAATGTTATAAAATGTAATACCAGAAAATAAAGGAAATAATACAAGTAAAAGAAAATTAAAAGATCTAGTAAATCAGTACAATAAAAAAGAATAGAACATACAGATAGTAATCTTGAGAATTTACTAAGCATATATAGATGTAATCCATAGATGTACTCAGATCTGACTCACCAACTAGAATATATTTCCTCTCTATAGTAAATAACTAATTAGCTTCTCTAAACTATCCTCAATAGTATAACATCTCACCTGGCCTCTCAAAAAATCCTAAGGGTACCAACCCGTCTAACCAAAGTCTATAAGAAATCATGACTTGATCCTCTAGATGAAGCCTAAGTATTCCTTGATAGTAGTACATGGTGATTGAGTATGTCCCCACAGACATGGAAAAATCAATAAACCACATATTAAATCATGATTTCATAAACCAAACACCAATACGACCTAGGTGATGAACATCTCATTAGAGGGACCACCATATAGGTTCCCATCACACGTTAATCCATTCAGAAGTTCCAACCGGGCCTATAAATCATGCAATTTAAAACCAATTTAAAAAACTCCACAATGTACCAACCATGACATACCACATAAAATTTAAAAAAAACAAAATAACATACAAAACCACTCCAAACACTAAGGTGAAAACACACAACATGCTCAAATGATTCCAAATGGGGATTTATGTGCTTTAGAAACCAAACTTTAAGATTCCAAACATGCCTCGATTTCAAAAACACTTTTTAAACAACCTTTTATTTATTTTGAATCCATAGAACAATTTATTATGAATTTGGATTTTTAGAAGAACAATTAGAATGAGATAATGTAATGAAGAAGAGAAGGGAGAAGGGAAAGAAATTTTCAATATTTGATTTCAAGGAAAACATTTTTTGGATAATCCATTATCATTTGTGTTCCTATACATATGCTCACTCCATGAACATATGGATGTGACCAAATCCAATGTAATACTAGTTAAAAAACATCAAATACCAAAAGTTACAATTTAAGAGTCATTGAGGGATTGACATTACATGAATCCACACATAAACACCAAGTCATGAAAGTCACCAAAATCAGCTCATAAGGGTAAAATTACAAACAAAAAAATTAAAAAAACGTAACCAAGGAAAAGAATCCAAATTTCTCAATTTCATCTCTAAAGGCCATGTAGAATTTTATAAAACACTTTTAATGCATATACATATAGATGTATTCATGGAATACCATTGAAATAAAAATTTCATCAAATTTATATTATTAAAACACCATAAAAATTTATTATAACAGATAAAAAGAAGGAATAACACATTTATAAATCATTTAAGAAAGATCCCGAATAAAATGGAATGTTTTAGAATGTAAATGGATGGAAACACCTACCTCAAAAATGATTGAATAAAAAGAAAATCTAGGATAAGGATGATCATGCCCAAAGAGACCAGCTAAACACCCTAAGATCAAAGGAAAACAAGATAGAAACCAAAAATACCCTCTACGGTTCATGAAAGAGATAACCAACCAATTAAAAACTAAGGAACCATTGGATATGGGAATGAAGTGGAGAAAATTGACTAAATACCAAAGGAAACATACCAAGGAACATTGAGGGAGATTCAATGCTGGAAGGAGAGTAAGGGAAAAGGGTTTTTAGGATTCCCCATGCTATTAGTTAAAGAATGTGAGATATGGGTCGAATTTATATTAAAACACAGGAGGGTGAGAATTTCAAACTCAACCATTTAATGATCAATCCATGTTACACTATTTGGAAACATTATTTTCCAAACTATGTGCCAATAGTTCACACCATACTAGATATGGAGGACACCCAGATGATATGACCACATGGGTTGGGAAACATGGGCCCACCTATTTGAATTGACTCTATTAAATTACAGAGCCTCCCGACATGCTTTCCACATAGTTTCCTCTAACTATGATCAACCGGTGCACTTTTCCCTACCACCAGTCACGCACTGCATGGTTTATCATGGGTCTCACATTTTTTGAGACAAAATGCGTAAAATCTATTTCATGCACATTATTAATTAAGTATTTTAACTATAAACAACCTCATCCTCAATAGACCAAATGGATTACTCTAAAACCGTGCACAAAAACCATGCATAGGGACATAATGCATGTAAAACCTCCAAATCAAAGAAAATATCATTGAAGAATAATTCTAAACTATAACCAAAAGAACCAATACCAAGAAAAGAATACAATAAAATAGAAAATGTTGTCATGGTGTAGTATGTCATTTGAAAATGAAATGGTATTTTCATTAAGAAAAATTATAAGTGGTATTTTAACGGAACTTCATCTAAGATGAAATCCCATTATAATAATTATGATTTACTTGGGATATGACCAAATGAAACCATCCTTATTATTTCTCTAGATAGATTATAATTAAGTTTAAGGGATGTTTATGAAACTTTTTTATTTTCCTTGGGTCATGCTATAATGAATTATTTAAATGTTTATGAAACCTATATTTTCTGTATCGGGAAGCTCTACCAAAATAGTATGAAATCATCTTATTACCTATATCATGAAAAAATGTATATATATTCACCAAGGTTCTTAGGAAGAGGGTGAGTATACAACCTAGTAGAAAAATCCCAAGGATTCCAACACACGACACAAAGACAAGAATATATCATCTCACAATAATAAATATATATATATAAACAAGGTGACAATATCAACCCTACGAAAATGGTACAGTGCCGAATTATTGAATATAAATCACACAATAAAGGAATCCCATTACATTAACACACAAACACCCATAAAATTATCCAATCAATGAATCTACATCCAACATTTCATATGAACATTCTATACTCGTGAGTAGTACCCATCCTCACAAATCAAAGTCATCAGCTATAGGTACAATCCATTGAACCCTATCAATGACACTGACATCCAACACTAATATAATAAAGCCACAATATGTATACTAAATTCACACACTGTTTCCTATGCTATATCCCCTCCCCAAAACATTATTTTTGGAAAATAAAAACACAATATATTCATTTAATAGAACATATTATAGATGAAACCCTCAAGATTTAATTTTAAATCCATACACAAAGAGGTTTTACGAAGAATATTTATAAAAAATTATTATTCAGAAAACAACCTTATGATTTTCTAATAACAAATCTTTTTAATTTGATAAATAGTAAAGTGGGAGGGAATCCAACTTCCTCCCACAAGTTTATTTAGAATAATAATTGTGAAAATTCCTAGATACGAACACTCCTCAACTTTCTTTTAATTGATCAGTAAAAAAGCCTTCCTAGATCTATCATAGACCATAGATTCACGAATAAAAACCCTATTCTAGGGTCCCTTAAAAGATATAATAGAATGAAAATGAAGGATATAGGTAATTATGACTGTAACCTTTGATTCCTTAGCTATAAAGCTCTATGATTTGATGGAATCAACCTTATAGTATAAGAGAATCACAAAATGCAGTAAGAGAAACCCTTGGCATAGTGAGAAAAATAAATTTGAGTAATAGTTAGTTTTTTGAAGAAAAAATAAGGGTAAAAATTATATTTTTATGACAAATTAAGGACACACATTGTTTGGTCACATGATTTGGAAAAATATGCACCAAACAAGAAGGTGCTACTGTATGAAACAATGTTTTTCATGTTTTGGATTCATGGTTTGGAAAACCATGGAATAATAATAAAAATATCCACCTTATAAATAATTTAATAGGCCACATGGTTTACCTAATCTATGTTCTAACTATTTCCATTCCCTTGGGTCCTGTATTCACTCTACATGACTACCTAAGGAAACATGATGGTTTACCCTAACCGTGCATCAACCACGAACCCTCCTAAATGACTCTAAAAATATGTTAAACATAATAAAAATTACAAGAACTCAACCAAAGACCATTAATTCCTTAAACTTCTATTATCAAATAGTAAATTACCTGAAACCGGGGGTGTCATAGTTATCGGGTTCACATCACATATAATGATTATAAACAAAGAATTTGAAATAGAAGATATTTTATGAAAGGATAAGTACATTACGTGGTTAGAAATTGTTAATGATTTGTTATATTATAGGTAGGTGAAAATTATCTACATCTAACAATTATATTCATTTATTAATTGAATAATTGTTAATATTAGCACTCGGCCTAACTCAACTACTTTTCCCGGAACCAATACTGATTGGCGAAATTTCTTTTCTTTTGATGTATCCCCCAATTGAAAAAGTAACATGAATGTAAATTTAAACATGAAATATGAAAAATAAAACAAAAAAATGTATAAAAACCCAGAATTACTATTAATTAAAGTGAAAATGAACACAAAACATTCCATGTACAAGTTATAATTTCATTAAATCAAGTTTATATAACTCAAAAACCAACAAGAATGGAATACGAATAAAAATGAAAATGTAGGAATAAATCCAAATATTATCACCCTAATATGTTCCCATGGTTACTATATTCTTACAAACCATGAAATATTCTATGATTCATTAAAATTTATAAAATCAACACTAATTATGTTAAAAAATTATGATGAGTTCAAACAATTGAAATCTATAAAAAATTTCAACCATGAACAAAATTTTTTCATTTTAAAATATTTCACTAACACTAATAATTTCTAAAAAAAAGTTTCTACTCATGCCGACCATTCAAAAACCAATGTTTTACCCATTTCTTCTATTTTTTGACAACCAAAGATCTTACCTATTCCATAAATTTTAAAAAATAAATGTTTTCACACAACCAAAAAAATTTCATGACGTGTGAGGGAATTCCAAAGTAACAAACCACTTTTACCATAGGGCAGTTCCACCTAATTTTTTTTAATAATCAGTGGAAACTACTACATTAAAGACCAATTTTTTTCACCTAGTGGTAAAATCCAATAAACTAATCCCAATATTAAATGATTAGTCCCCCACACTTAAAATAAATTCCATTCACATTCTTAGGTAATAAAAGTAAACTGAAACCATTGTGGATGAGCACCAAATCCTTTTTAGGTAATAATGGGCCTATAATTAAATTAAATAATCCAAATCATTCCGTTTTTCCATTACAAAATACATCACTCAGAAACATACCTCAAATAATATTACTTTTGTTGATATATTTCTAGTTAATAAATACTTATAAATCCAAAAAATTATAATTATTTTTTAGAAAAATATAACATCCAAAAAATGACAAAAAATATTATCGAACAAGGAATAATATTTCAGAAATATTTAAAAATACTAAACTAGGAATTTTCAAGACCAATTAACCAACCAAAAAATGTTTTACAGAATGTAGGTATCATAGAGAGCCAAGTATCTTATATTTATTTTATATATACATTTCCATGCATCTAAAGCATAAAAAAACTATAAGAGACCATAATAGAAAAAACCAAAAATTCCATAACTATAATATTTATAAAAATCTCTCATGTTCGATAAGAATGAATAAACACTAACTCGTTGGTCTAATAATGTTGATCAATAATACAAAAATATAAATAAATATTATCTAATCCTCTAGTTATATATTCAATCAATAATCCTATCAATTATTATAGTTTCTATATGAAATAAAAAAACCCTTTAAGCAAATCCTTAAAATCATACACCAAGATAATAGAATAAAAAAAAATATAAACAATTGGAAATAAATGGATTACTTATGATTATCTTGGATTACAGAGGAAGGATGGGGTTTTATCCCTAGAAAGTCAACCAAACTGGAGCTCCCCAATGAAAGGATTGAAATGAGAGTGTTTGGATTAAAATTCCCTTTTAGAACACTTTTTAATAAATACATTATTTAGTACAAAATTTGGAAAACACAGTTTTTGAGTTTCTTTTGATGTCCAAAATGCTTGAAAATTGTATATTTCTGCACATTAATTGGAACGTTTCCCTAATATCCAAAATTCTTTGGTTTTTAAAAGATTATACCAATAAGTTGTTCTACTCAATATATTCTCCAAGAACTCTATTTTATGGTGAAATATGGTTTTCCATTCCCCAAATACACAGTAATAATGAACTGACCCAAACTAATCTAATATAATTTATCCCAAAAATAGATAATTATATTTCTATACCCTTTTTTTTGTTTTTTTTAAAATCAATCCATTGAGTGACTAAAAAAATGGTGACTACTAAAACTATCATCACCAACACACATTATTACTGGAAAAAATAGATCATAGATAAATTAAACTATAATTGTATTAAAATAATAATAATGGCCTTTGTATTCTCTACATCCAAGAGTTATTGTCGACTAAAAAGGATACACAATAGTTTTCAACTAAAGTATTTTTATTAAGAACATATATGTAATGTAGAATTGATAATTATGAAGAATTATGGATTCCCCACCATATTTGTCTCACTTAATATCATCACCATCTTTATCTCATGTACTAATAAATAATGGCATAAAGTTGTACCAAAAAAAATTATATATCTCACACTCAAACATTAATAAAAAAATTCATATGAATCATGAAAAATTTTAAAAAAATAAAATCAAAATAAAAAAATGAAATTTTTAAACAAATAACTCCACCATCTACATTAATGAAATTTTATAATATCAATCAAGTCATTGGAACTCTCACAGCCCACAACAGTTGGGAATCAACCTAAGCTGAAAATTTGTTTGGAATAGGCTAAATATTTGGATTGGTACTAATTGTATATAATTTCACACATATGGAAGAAAATACCCTTTATAAATTAAAACCCCATAAAACCATGCATAATATAAATTAAATACAAACCATAAAAAAGGAATATTATATATCTATCTATGTCAAGTCACAAACAACCATGCCACAAATGGAAAATCAACCACAAAGTATATCATCCCTCAATACCTTTAGTGAGATATAATGAAATCTATCTCTACTCACCAATATCTTTTGTCCATAGATAGGGTTACTCAATATCTCCACCCATTTCATCAAGATAATATAAAACATTATATATATATATAAATGGTGAGAATATAAATAGACATATTAGGTTTTTCCTTAAAACTCTTACATGTTCATGTGGACAAATCATGATAAAGAATATTTGTATAGGATACATAAAATAAAATAACAAAATAATAATCCCCCAAAGTCATATACCAAACAATATTCAATTCATTCCTCATAGTCATCAGACTTTTAAAATCACAACACATCATCCATCACACAACACCACATAACCACCACTATAGAAATTACCACAATTGTTATATATTTAAGGACTGTATAGTTTTCAACCAATATAATCCTCACCATAATAAATTGATGTAGTTGTGTACCCATAGGTATAAGTACATGATATCTTCATATATCTGTCCCAATATATGGACCTTACTATAATACCTTCATGTACAGGTCCACCAATTGAAAACTCTCTCTAGTACCAACATTTAGTTTTCCACCCATAGGGACATCACTAAATATACCATCATGAAGCCATTACACTATTTGTATATGTCTAAATATACATTCATGAAGTTATCCACCCATATAAACCTTGTTAAATATATTTCTTAATTGGAAATTTATCCACCGATAATAACTCTCTCTATTTTTGGTTATTAACTCTCGTGGACATTCATTACAATAACATTCATTAGTTAAGTAGGTGTACACACTCTTGGAATCTCATTGAATTAATATGTTCCTACCATCAGTGTATCTCCACTCCTCAAACTACATCACTACCATCATAAATCACCTATCCATAATAACTGACCACATCATTGATGTTGGGAATGTATTGTCTAACAATACTAAATAAAAATTATTGATTCGGATAGTCACAAATACCATTTTTTTTATAATGACATATCTTTAAGTTAGTTTTAGGAAAATAATACTAATTTATATAATTATTCTATACTTATATTAAAGTTATAGATCAACATGGAATATTCATCAAAGCCTTTGGAAGGTGTTTTAGTGTCTTTTGGAAACACTATTCATACCCTACATTGATAATTATAACATACAGAATGTAACCTATATTGCGAACAAGATGTATGGATTTCATAATCTACATTTATGTAAAGTATGGAGAAACATCCTTATGTTTAATAGTTAAGATATAGATCAGAAATCCTAACTTTGGTAAATGAATGTATGGATTATCAACCATTTGTTTGAATAAATGTATATAGTATCAATCCAATGTTGATGTCTGGAATCACTCTTCATACCCTAAATTTGAAAAATATGTGTATGGTTAATAAAAATTATGATAAAAGGATGAATGAATGTATTCCCATCACAACATTAATTTTCTTCCCAAAATTATGCATAGATAATGTATGGTTCAAGAACCATATGTTGAAAGGAATCCTATGATATGAAAAGGAACCCTACACTATAAAAAGGAACCCTACGATATGAAAATGAACCCTAAACTACATAAAGTAACCCTACCATATGAATATGAACCCTAAATCCATGAAAGCGAACCCTATACTATAGTGTATAACTATAAGTTGTTCCATTTAAAAGCAAAGTTGTTTAATCTGTAATTTGTTTTGATATTTTGGAATCAGTCTTGAGTCAATTAAGGTTTCATTGAATTTTTTTGACTGATTCAAATTATAGACATGATTGATTCAAAGAACCTTATTAATTGGAGAAAATAACTCATATTCTTAATGAATTTTATGACTCTCCTAGTCTATTAATATTTGAATATTTTCATTATGTTAGGTGACTTTCATAGATCTAGAATATCTAAGCAAGCTGTCTACTCTCAATATAGTATATTACACAATATTTTTAAATAATGTATATAGTTGTACACTTGTCAATATATTTTTAATATAGAACTATTGAAAATAATGATCAACTTTGTTTTTTTATTAAAATATGCTACACTTAAGAGATATACCTTTTGAATTCTCATATTGCTGTAAAACTACAGCTTGTCTATTGCTACTTTTACTGAAGATCATTTATAACTAGGATCACTTCAAAGAAATTTCTTCAAGAAGAAATTCATTTATGAAGTGTAAGATCCATATTTTATCATTTTATTCTACAATTGTTAAGTTCAATGAAAACCACAAACAAATCAAACTCTTGATTTATTGGAGTTTCAACTTTTTCTTGTCTGTTGTGGTGAAGTGTCAACTTCTTGTACTAGGAAACGGATATTCAATTCCTTATAAAAGAAGAATAATTCTATTTTTAGCCTCATTTTAAAGGTTTCAACTACCTGCACTTAGTTAAGGACTTGATGGTTGTGTGATCGGATGACCTTTCCAGTGAAATTCACCAAGCTCCCAGTGAGAGCATTGGGGGAGTGGACTAGAGGATCTTTGTGTCCTGAACCACTATTACATTATTCTGTTCAATATTTTATATTTCTATACTACTCATATTACATATAGAATAAAACACTTCTTATCTACATAATTTTCATAGATCATTAAAAGCCAAAATCTATCATGATTTTTGAAAAAACATAATTCACCTCCCTCTTGTGTATCTTTGAATTATTTTGACCTAACAATTGATATTATGGGATAGAGTTTTTAAAAAGTATATATAGAAATCTAAAAATAATAAGGTATATAAAAAGAAGAGTCCAATGTATGATCCAATGGATTGTATGTCTATGATTCGAGCTCCAAATTTTATTGGTGAAAAATATGGATGTTGGAAATCATGAATGATATTTTATTTGAAGAATATGGGATTCAATGTTTATTCAAATATTATCACCCGTAATGTGATTTCTGAGAAACCAAAATCAAGGTATGCTACAACAGAATCTGAACATGTCATCAAATTAATGGAAATGAATTCTATGATCTATGGACTTGGTCCTGATGAATCAACCTTGTTTTAAATTGTTCCATATCCTATGAAATGTGGAAGACAATCATATTTACTTTTGAAGTAATATAAGAAATCAAAAAAATGTGGTATGTGACTAAAAAACTAAAGTCTAAGACCATTAGAATGTTCTATGGTGAAAGAATCAGAAAAATGAATGGATGGTTAATAGGGATTGTAAAAAATATTACTACGTAGGGAGATCCCATCAACCAATTTCATCAAGCACTGTATGTACTTAGAGTACTACCAGTAAAATGGAATGGAATACCTACAACTATTCATCAATAAAAACCGGTCATGAACTAGAAAATTAAGGAATTAAATTTAACATTGATGGTGTATGAAGTAGAAATGCAGTTGATGTTGAAGATAAAAATATTATAGTAAAAAGGGAAAACCCTTCTAATAAGGTGGAATGTCATAAGCATTAAAGAAAATAAAAACAATAAGTGGAAAGAAAAAACTCAGATTCCTCAGACTATGAAATAGAACTGACTCAGCTTTCCTAAAAGTTTCATAAATTATAAAATACTAATGGAGGCTTCATAAAATACTTTAATAAGGATTATAGAGTGGTTAAAGAGGTAAGATTATATGATTGAGAAAAATTTGGGTCACATCAGACCAGATTTTCCCTAATTTATATATGAATGAAGAAAAGCAAAAAAAATAGCAGAAGAATTCACATTAGAAGAATAACAGAAAAATAGTCACGAAAACTATGTAGAGTGTACCTAAGGACTCCAAAATCTCTTTGAAATTTGATTCAAAAAAAGATAAAAAAAATCCAAAATAAAATACTCACTTTATGTATAAGAAATAGGAAGAGGTAAAAGCCAATTATTCTTCTATATCTAACTCTGATATATGTTCAAATTGAAAATTGGAGTCTTAATATTAAATACTAGAAGTAAAATATGATTATTTAATAAATAAACATAAATAATAAAAAATGTACATAATGTTGTTTTAGGTGAAAGAGACCTAATTATAAAGAAACATCAAGATCTAATTGAAATATTTAATTCATCTACATAAAACTGTACTGATCATAAAAAAAGGATTAAATAATTATTGGGTGAATTATAATATTATATAAGTACTACTAGTATCTTGATAAAATGATAAAATAATCATAATAAAGTTCTTCGATAGAATGTTATTAAAATAGAAATTTTTGGAATTGGAAGAAAGGGTGAAAAAAATTATACAAAATTTATTTTGTGCCCAATTTTAAAAAATGAAAGCTGTTATTATTATGGAATAAGAGGTCATTACACTAACAAATTTTTTTAATAAATGATAAAATAAGTGGTATTAAAATGGATTTTATTTCAAAAAAATATGTCTGAATCTACTAATACATATTTTTGAAAAATAAGATAGATATGGATTCCCAAATCATTGATTACAAACATAGCTAGACCCAAGAGAATATAGTTACCAAAACAAATATATATATAACTGATTTTTTAGGAGAAAGGATATAAGAACAAAAATTCTATATTTTATACGGATAATGGCTGCTCCAGACACATGAGTGGAGAAACTATAAACATCTATACATTGACACAATTTGATGGAGGTCTAGACATATTTTGTTACAATGAAAAGTAAATATTGTTAGAGTTGGAACTATTTGAAATCCAAAAAAAAAATTCAATGAACAAAGTAATTTATGTACAAGGGTTGAAGCATACCATGAAATGTATTTATAAAATTTGTGAATATGTATGTTATGTTGACAATTCATGCTTAGTTTTCCATGATAAATTTCTCAAATTTAGAGAAACTAGAATTGATAATGTTTATACTTCTGATCTCAATTCATTGTGTAAATAAAAATTGAATTGTTTAACCTCTAAGACAAATTCATATGGATCTAGCATAGAATAATTGTATAGTTCAATGCTTATTCTTTACATAAATTATATATGAAGCAATAATTTTATGATTTTCCTTGTCATATGTTTAAAAATGAAATATTTTGTGATGAATGTAAAATTAGAAAACAATATAAATCATCTTCCAAGTCAATTAATAAAATTACTACATCAACCCATTCACATGTGTCAGCTGGACCAACAAATCAATTCATTTAAAACCAATTTATAAAAATCCTGAAGTACCAACCGGTTCTTAACATATGCACTTCCAGAAGCAAAATAATTTCCAAATCCATTTCTAATACTAAGTTGAAAAAAACATGCTTGAACAGTGACAAATATTCCTTTTTGTCCTTTAGAAAAAAACCAAAATTTGAGATGATAAATGGGAATAGATTTTGGAAACACCCTTGAAACAACATTTTTTCATTTTTAATCCAAGAAAATATTAAGAAATAAATAGTGTTATTTGAAGAATATTTTGAATGTTATGAGATAAAGAAGAAGTGGATGGAGACGGGAAGGATGTTTTGAAAATCTGGGTTGAGGGTAAACTTTTTATTGGATAGTACAATATAATTTTTGTTCCCATCCATATGATAACTCTATGCACATATGGATGTGCCCACATCTAATGGATCACTATTTGAATGATGTAAAATAACAAAAGATTCAATTTAAGAATGATTGAGAGATTATCATTAAAAGATTCCATATGGGAACAAAAAGTAATAAAAGTCACTAAATTAAAATCATAAGGCTCAACTCAGAAAAAAACATAACCAAGGAAAAATATAATAAGATTTTCTCAATTTCATCTATAAAGGAAAAGTGTCATTTTATCTTAAACTTTTCATTCATATAAATATAGGCGCAACTAAGGAAGACTATTAAAACCATTTTTTTTTAAATTTTGTAATATGAAAACACTAAAATAATTTATTCTAACACATCACTATCATGATTATCACATTTATAAATTATTTAGTAAATCACAATCATCAAAATAATGTGTTATTAAGGAAATGTGTGGAAAGACCAACATCAATGATGTGTGAATGAAATGAAACTTCGGGAGAAGGAAGAAAATCCCCCAGGGGACCAACTACACACCCTGATATAAAATTAACACAACCCACACATTATTCCCCACCACTATGTTTCCACTAAGAGAGAATCCACCAATTAATGAAAAAGGAAACTAAGGGGGAAGGGGAAGAAGACTATAAAATTTACTAAAAACCAAAGGAAACTCACCTAAGAACCTTGAGGGAGCTTCAATGGTAAAATGAAAACCATAGTGGATGGTTTTATAGATCCACATATTCACCTAGGTCATGAAATGGTGAAATTGGTTGAATTCGTGTTGATAAAAAAGAGCAGTACAATTTTAAAAATCTTATTTTTTAAAATCTGGGAATGCCACATGGTTTGGCCAGACATGTTTCCAAACCCTGCACCAACGAATGACACCACACCAGAGAAAGAGTAAACCATCGTACGCTTAACAGATAGTTTGAGAAAATATGATCCAAACATATGAAATTAATCTATTAATATTTATAGGCTTCTTACACAGTAACTGGACCATTTCCTCTTATTGTGCACAAGATGTCCTCGTTGTCCCTGACACCAGCCACACACCCCATGGTTTCTCCTAGACCTCTCACAATTTTGTACCAGCCCATGTAGAATTTTTTTCATCAAAGATATAAAATAATTATTTGGAAAGAAAAAATCCTTATCATCATATTTCCATATGTTTTACCCCAAAACCATGCACACAAACCATGTATAGTGCTAGAACACAACCAAAATCTCCAATACTAGAAAAATATCATTGGAAACTCAACCCAAACAATAACCTAAATAACCATCACCCTGAAAATAATATAAAAATAGAGAAAACAAAGTTAGGGTATGATAATTATCCCCACAAAAAACACTTTTATCCCCTATAATGTCACGAAGTTGAATGAGAACTAAAACATAACCTTAAAAGGAATAAAGAAAAACTAAACCAAGAACCTCATGGTGACCTTTTAAATCCACAAGTAAAACTGTAACACCCTAATATTTTATGAGAAGTATATATTTTTTATGTCTTATGTTATATGCAACATCAAAGGAATCTTTAACGGCACACAACACTAGCTTGGCTTGCATCACACGCAATCACGACCTTCCTTGATAGCGTGTCTAGTACGCAATACCGAGTTTCACTAAACAACGATATATTATTATAATATTATAAAATATCCGTTATGAATAGTATTAAATGAATTTTAAATTTTATAATATTATTATTCATCTTATATATTTTCTAGAAAATTGTATGAGAACAAAATAATGTTTTCGGGTAAAATAAGTATTTTTCAAAAAATGCAGTTTTGCCGCCTTTTGATGGAGCACCAACATTAAATATAGTTTTTGAAATGTTTATAAGTTCAATTTGACAAAATAAAAATCTTATTTGGAATCAGGATATAAAAATTTACTTTGGATAAATTTTTCATATTATTATGATAACTTTCATATTTTAATGAATAGTAAAAACATGCTCTATTTTAATTAAAAACACCCTTTTTCATCGCAATAATTTAGGTTGATAAATTATAACATTGAATGGTTTTAAAGTATAAATAGAATATATTTTCACCGTTTAATATAATTTATGTCATTAGCATTAATTTTACATTGAATTCATAGGTAAAAACATTACAATCTTTGGCAATGTTTTATCTTTTAAAAACCCATTTGCTTAACAATGGGATTAATTTTAAATTAATTACTGCAACTTCTGTGTTTTTAATTTTGAAAAATGGATTCCATATTTGGATTCAGTGGGTCCAAATTATATTAAAATGTTAATTTTATATTTTTGAGATTATGAATAGTAACTACGGTAATTTTTATTTACTGGAGTTAAAGGTAAATCGGGTAATTAAGGGTAAATATAAGATTGTAAAATTACCGTAACCCTTTTCAAAATACTATTGGATAAATAAAAGTCGACTCATATCACCTAAGGATCGGACTAAATTCATTTCATGGAATTTTGAACATCAAATAACATAATTATTATTAAAACCAAAGAAAGTGACAACATGTCACTCTCTTAAATATTATAAGTATAATAATTTTAATTTAGTGATAAAATTAATGAAACTTCGAACATGAATAGTATCCAGAAATATAATAAAATTATCTACATTATATTAATTTATTTATAATTTTTAGGGAATACATAATTATCATTAGTTATGACACAATAGTGTGGTTGAAATTATTTTATTGATTGGAATATCAAATAAAAGATTTTAAAAGTTTTAAAATAAATATTATATGAACTATTTAATGTTCTCCACTAATTTTCTAGATATAAATGACATGTTGTTAATCTATTAAATATTTTTGTTTGAACATATCTTCTGTTATATTTTATGTAAACTCAAATAAATGAATAGTGTCAAAATTGACACTATTGTTAATTTATAGAAATTACATATTATAAAATTGTTTAAAAATCACAAAAATATTTAAAAATTGTAAATTAAAATTTATATGGTCTAAAATTTAATAATGTATACAATTATGGACAATTCACAACATATAAGTAATTATTTATAAGGATTTAAAATTTAGAATATTATTACCATAAACAAAATTAAATAGATTATATAAGGATAAATCATGTTGATAATGTTTTAAATAAATTCCCAACTTGTCTGAATTTTATTGGATGATGATATTAAAAATATATCTCATATAATCTTTGGATTTTAGTCATTTTTGGAGGTTTTTATGTGGGTTTGGAATTTATTATAAATTAATATTTCTTATAATTCCAAAGGTGCCCTTATCCTCCATTATAAAAGGGTAGATCCTCCCTCTCCTCCTCACACCACATTGAGCCTTAAATATCGGCCAAACCCTGAAAATATCTTTTCTCCACTTCCCTAGGAACATCCTAGAGGTCCTGGTCTTCTTCAAAGCCCAATCTTAGTGCCCTAAGAGGGGATTTCAAAGA
This sequence comes from Viscum album, assembly GCA_963277665.1. NCBI lineage: Eukaryota > Viridiplantae > Streptophyta > Magnoliopsida > Santalales > Viscaceae > Viscum > Viscum album. The sequence continues at coordinate 955,363,048 of OY728145.1, forward strand.
GGCGTGTCGAAGAAGAGGTAATATCTGTTACCAATTCTTTCAAATTTATTTCTTCTTCAACTTCTTCTTGTTTAGTTGTTTCATTATGAAGTTATAACATCAGTATAACTCATATACTTATATGTTATTATAAATATGAAACAACCCTATTTCACCTTCTATCAATCCTATTGAAAATGAAATCACCATGCGTGGGTACGTACAGAATACCATCTCCAAACCGTGGTGTAATCTGTTTTCCACCCCAACTTAATTGGATGGGTATAATGGTGTAAATAATAAGTATATATGATTATTGTAAAGTTATATTGATTCTTAAATATTATACATACACTTAAATACAATTCCATGATCTTGGTAACATTATCATCGCTTGTGCGTACGTACGGCCTACCGTCTCCACGATGTGATGCAACTCGTTCTACATTACCTTCATTGAATAATGATTATATGAATGAATTTAATGAGTAAATATGATATATATTACACTAATACTATTCTGTAAATGAGGTATCTATATCCTAAAAAGAAAAATAAGAATTTATTCGACAAAACTCACATAAGAAGATAAAGCAATAAACACCCGAATAACAAGTAGCAATGAAATATTACTAATAAGAAGCTAAGAATATGACAATATATGATATCATAACAATGAGTATGATTCTGTAATAAGTCAATGACATTATTTAAATCATTTTATAGGAGGTTCGGACACGTACAATTCATATTAGACCTAAGGTAATAGAAAATTTCGCAATCTCAATTTTTATCCGAGATTGTTTATCCTTCAGAATTTACTGGTGAATATTTATCAACCACATCCATGTTCCCTCAATATGTAATATTATTTCTATCCTCCTACTATTGTTTAAATCCATTATTACTCATTGGTGAGTTTTAGTAAAAGATATGAAAGGAATATTTTTTCGTTTTTCGTACAAGGTATCTTTTGAGTTTTCCGGCCAAAGTATGAGAAGAATGTTTTTTTACGGCATGAATGGATTTTTATGATTTCATAGAAAATTATTTCCATGAAGATCCTTTTACATGTTTTCAATCTTATTTTTAATCAACTTCTTTTATATTAAAATTCTAAGACATGTTATGAAAGGAAAAATATTTTTGAAGTAGAAAGGAAATTTTCCTCAACAATGGAGTCCAAGAATTTATCAAAATTATTTTCCATCTAAGATAATATAGTGTTCTTTTTATATCCTTATTTTTTATGTTGATGTTATTATGTTATGATGGAATTAATTTTATGATGCCCTTTTATCTTCTATGGATTATGTTATAATGGCATTAGGTTTAAGAATCCCATTTTTATTACATGGGTTTTTCTAAGATGTTTGATATATGATTTTGTGGAACAAATAAGAATGGTTTCATTATGAGATGGGTGGGACCTATATCTCCCTAAAATTCATTGGGTAAAGATTTATATCTCATGGGATAGACATGGATGGAACAGAAAGTTAATCTGGTTTAGTGATACAGGAATGGAACGAGGAGTGAACACGGTTCAGTAATGGACTTTGTCCACTATGATAGTCTTGGAAATGAGTCTTGACTAAAATGAAATGATTTCTTTGATTATGTTTGTATGACACAAAGTTTCATGTTTTACGTTATGATTATTGGGATTAAATTTCCCCACTATGATTTATCTCATGTTATGATATTATGATCTATTTTTCAGGTTAAGATATTCAAAATGTTATGTTTTTATGAATAGGATATGATTGCTATTTCTTTTGTTTACCCTTACTGAGAATTTGAGCTCACCCTTTTGTATGTTTTATTTTCCCCAGGTGAGGAATAAGGGTATTGAGTAGGATATGCCAAAAAGAGAGTCTATATATGATGAAATAAATGGGAGACAACGTAGATGATTTATGAACCAGTTGTTTATGTTTCCCAGTTTCTAAAGACACAATACCTATACGGTACTTTCATGGTTTTGTTATATGTTTTAATTAGTATGCTTCAATTTTTGAAGTAATAACCATGTATTTAAAGTATGGGTCATTATAGTTGGTATCATATGAAAGGTATAGTCAACCATTGAAAACTTGGATGTAAAATCCCTAGTAAGAGCCCTAAGGATATGTCTAACCATAGAACACAATATTAGTGTTTTAGAAATGGCTATGAATAACCTATGATAGGACCTTCAGTGTAAAATTTTAGTCATGATTATTTGGTTTTCCTATTATGATTAGTGTTTCTCACACTATGCTTATTGGTTTTAGTCAACGGCTGGAACCTGAAGGAACCATGTTAATGTTGAATGCGACGGGAAATGCAATGATTGTCCCCTGAGAAACCAAATGTTATTGGATCTGGAATGAAAACTCTTGTAGCCATGCTCACACAACTTTCTCATGCTATGAACCATGAAGGACTTCCAAAAGAACAAAAAAAGGAGCAACATTCTGTTGAATCCTTCACTAGGTAGCGTCCACCATCATTCAGCGGGTCATATGATCCATTAGTGGCTGAACAATGGATTAGTACCACTGAAAAGATATTTCCAGTTCTATAATGTTCTGAACATGAAAAATCCATCTTAGCAATGTATCGTTTGGAAGGTGATGCTGATCAATGGGGAAATATTATCAAGAATACGAGGAAAATAGATGAAATTGAGTCTATGAAATGGGACGAGTTCAAGAAATTATTTTTCAATAAGTACATCCCTTGTATTCTACAAACAAAGATAGAGAAGGAGTTTCTTGAACTGAAGAAAAAGGATTATGAATCTATTGGTACCTACGAATAAAATTGTACAAGATTTGAAAGGTACGCTTCCAGAATTATTATCCAACCTGAGAGTAAAATCAATAGATTCTTTAGTGGCTTAAAACAAAGTATTCAAATGGCGTTAGCCATAAGGGACATAAATATCTACAAGGAAATTGTTTGATGTGCTCTCAAGGTTAAGATGGAGATTGGAGTAACCCCACAGTCATATAGGGTTTGATAACAATAGGAAAATGGAATTCAAAGGAAAATCTAAAGACCACACTGAAAAGAAGATGAGTTTACCTTTACGATCAAATCGTGGAAAGAAACATGGATGGAATTGTCTTAAAGGGATAACCAGAAGCTTTATGTGTGGAAAAGAAGGTCATCGGGCAGTTGAGTATCGAAATAATGGGAAGAAGATGTCTAATGATGTGAACAAAGAAAGAGATACACATAATGCACCTCCTACACTTCAATGTTTCATGTGTAAGGAGATGGGGAATTATGCCAATCAATGCCCAAATCCAAGGGTTGTTGATGATGATCGATGTCAACAAACTCTTAATGCCAAAGACAAAGGAATGTCACATTCAATTACTATCGACGATGTGGATTATGATAACGAAGTGGTGAAAGGTACACTTACCATCTAATATTAAGTAGAAAATGTTTTACTTGATTATAGATCAACCCACTCTATTATTTCTGAAGAATTTTCTAAGGGTATCGTTGTATTACCTCAACAATTATATGTTGAGTTAGCTGTGACAACTCCTATGGCACAGTGGTTGCATCAAAAGTTTATAATTCTTCTCCGATTGAAGTTTGTGGGAAAGTACTTCCTGCAAATCTTGTGATCCTTCCTATAGTGGAATTTGATTTGATTCTTGGCATGGATTATATTTCTTTATACGGAGCTCATATCAACTGCCAATGAAAGGAAATCACATTTAATATTCCCGATCAATCTACTATCATCTATCGATGCAAGTATGAATATAAGTTTACAGTGGAAATTCCTTCCATATTATGGTTCTTGATTCCAATAAATGAAGGTTATTTATCTCAAATGGTTGGAGAGAAACTCACGATTAAGAATACACCCATTGTACAAGAGTTTGATGATGTCTTTTCGGAGGAACTTCCAGGTCTTCCACCAAATCATGAAGATGAGTTTTCAATAGAACTCATACTGGGTGCTATGACCATTTCAAATACACCTTATAGAATGGCCCCAATTGAGTTGTAGGAATTGAAGAAGCAACTCCAAGATAATCTTGATATTGGATTCGTACGCCCTAGTGTGTCACCTTGGGGAGAACCTATTCTATTTGTTAAGAAGAAAGATGGATCAATGAGACTTTGTATTGACTATCGAGAACATAACAAGATCACTATCAAGAAAAAATATCCTCTCCCACGCATTGATTACTTATTTGACCAATACGTGGAGCTCAATACTTTTCCAACATTTATCTTCGTTCAGGGTATCATCAATTAATGGTAAAAAAAAGGGGATATACCAAAGATGGATTTCCGTACAAGGTATGGACACTATGAATTTATAGTGATGCAATTTAGTCTTACTAATTACCCTGATATCTTCATGGATCTAATGAATAGAGTCTTTAGAGACTATCTTGATCAGTTTGTTGTAGTCTTTATAGACGATATTCTTGTCTATTCAAAGAGAAAGGAATAACATGAATATCACTTGAAAATTGTATTGAAGACCCTGAGAAAGGAGAAGATTTCTGCCAAATTTACCAAGTGTGAATTTTGTTTTAAAAAAGTTTCGTTTTTTGGGTCACATAATCTCAAAAGATGGGATATCTGTGGATCCAGCAAAAACAGAGGTTATCGAAAGATGGCCGAGACCTACAACAATAAATGAGATCTGAAGTTTTCTTGGTTTGGTTGGATATTATCTATGTTTTGTGAATTATTCTTCATGATTATCTAATCCACTCACCGGGTTGAATCGAAAAGGAGTTAAGTTCATGTGGATGGAGGAGTGTGAAGAGAATTTCAAGGAGTTGAAAAGAAGGTTATCCAGTGCGCCGGTGCACACACTGCCTTGTAGTGGAGAATGGTTTTTGATCTATAGTGACGCATCCAAGATGGTATTGGAGTGTGTTCTCATGCAAAACGATATGGTGATAGATTATTCCTCACGATAGTTGAAAATCCATGAGCAAAATTACCCAAAACATTATTTGGAGTTAGCTGTGGTAATGTTTGCATTAAAGATTTGGGGGCATTATCTTTATGGTGAAAGGTGTGATATTTATACTGATCATAAAAGATTAAATTATATTTTCACACAAAAGGAGCTCAATATGCGCCAAAAAAGATGGTTGGAGCTGATTAAAGATTACGACTGCTCAATTCATTATCACCCTGGGAAAGCAAACAAGTTGGAAGACACATTAAGTCGACAAGACCATGCTAGCTTATTCATGATGAGGATCACAAAAGATCCAATATTTATGGATTTACAAAGGATGGATCTTGGAATTATAATGGAAGGGGAAAAATATCGTCTTTCTCAAATAAATGTTCAACCATCTATGCATGTGAAGATTAAAGAGGTACAAAAAGAAGATGTAGAGTTACAAAAGAATGTGACAAATGTTCCTTAATTCAAACTTGATTATGATGGGATAATAAGGTTCAGGAATCGAGTTTGTGTTCCTCCCATCCAAAAATTAAAGAAGGAGTTGCTGGATGTGGCTCATAGTTCTTCATTCTCTATTCATCCTGGAAGCACGAAGATGTATAGGGACCTGAAAGAGTACTTCTGGTGGGATGGAATGAAAAGAGATATTGATGAATATGTCTCTCGATGCTTGGTTTTTTAGCAAGTTAATGCTGAGAGACAGAAGTCTAAGGGGATGTTACAACCATTACCCATACCCAAATAGAAATGGGAAAACATCACTATGGACTTTGTCACTGAACTTCCTAAAACATCCAAAGGAAATAATTCTATTTGGGTCATAGATGACCATCTTAAGAAGTCGAAAGACATCATTGCTATTAGAGAATATTTCTATCTGGATCAACTTGCCAGGATATATGTAAAGGAAGTGGTAATATTTCATGGAGTACCACTTTACATTATATATTATCGGGATACGAGGTTTACCTCGAAGTTCTGACAATGTCTTCATCATACTCTAGATATAGAGTTTAGTTTCTACACTGGTTATCATCCTCAGACAGATAGTCAGTCTGAGAGAACAATTCAAACTCTAGAAGGCCTGTTGAGAGCTTGCTCTATGAATTTCAAAGGTGGTTGGGATCAACACTTACATTTGGTGGAATTTTCTTATAATAATAGCTTTCACACCATCATTCAGATGGATCCTTATGAAACTCCCAATGGAAAGAAATGTTGAACTACAACTTTCTGGGATAAAGTTAGGTAAACAAAGCTATTAGGACGTGATCTTATTGATGAGATGGTAGAAAAGGTCATATCTATTCAACAAAACATAAGAGCGGCTCAGAGTTGACAAAAAAATTATACCGAAAACCGAAGAAAATACCTAGAGTTTTAAGTCAGTGATATAGTGTCCTTAGGAATATCTCCTTGGAAGAGAGTAATGAGATTTGGAAAGAAAGGAAAGTTGAGCCCTAAGTATATAGATCTTTTTGAAATACTGGATCGTGTTGGGAAGGTAGCTTACCGATTGGTGATTCCACCAAATCTCTCCCAAGTTCAGGATGTGTTCCGTGTATCTCTCTTGAGAATGTACATACCCGATCCTTCACATGTACTCAGCTCAGAAGTTGTACCGCTAGAGCAAGATCTTTCTTATGAAGAACAACCGATAGAGATTATGGATCATAGCGAAAAAGTTCTACAGAACAATACCACTCGCCTAGTGAATGTTTTATGTAGGAACCACCAATTAGAAGAAGATACATGAGAGCTTAAGGATATGATGAGGGAGAGGAATCCTCATCTGTTTGTTACGAAGTGACGAATTTAAAGGGTGAAATTCATTTTAAGGGGGATAGAATTTAACACCCAGATATTTTCTGAGAAGTATATTTTTTTTATTTCTTATGTTATATGAAACATCAAAGTAATCTTTTACGGCACATAATACTAGCTTAGCTTGCGTCACACGCAATCACGACCTTCCTCGATAGCGTGTGTAGTACACAATACCGAGTTTCACTAAACAACAATATATTATTATAATATTATAAACTAGCTGTTATGAATAGTATTAATTGAATTTTAAATTTTATAACATTATTATTCATCTTACATATTTTCTAGAACATTTTATGAAAACAAAATAATTTTTTCAGGTAAAATAAGTATTTTTCAAAAAATGCAGTTTTCCGCCTTTTGATGACGCACCAACTTTAAATCTAGTTTTTGACATGTTTATAAGTTCAATTTGACAAAATAAAATTTTCCTTTGGAATCAGGATATAAAAATTTACTTTGGATAAAATTTTCATATTATTCTGATAACTTTCATATTTTAATGAATAGTAAAAAACATGCTATATTTTAATTAAAAACAACTTTTTTCATCGCAATAATTTATATGGTTAAATTATAATATTGAATAGTTTTAAAGTATAAATATAATATATTTTTACCATTTAATATAATTTATGTCATTATATTTAATTTTACATTGTATTTATAGGTAAACACATTTCAATCTTTGGTAATGTTTTAACTTTTAAAAACTCGTTTGCTTAACAACAAGATTAATTTTAAATTAATAACTGAAACTTCTGTGTTTTGAATTCTTAAAAATGGATTCCATATTTGGATTCAGTGGGTCTAAATTATGTTAATAGGTTACTTTTAATTTTTTTGAGATTATGAATAGTAACTACGGTAATTTTTATATACTGCAGTTAAAGGTAAATCGGGTAATTAAGGGTAAATATAAGATTATAAAATTACCCTAAAACTTTTCAAAATACTATTGGATGAATAAATGTCGACCCATATCACCTAAGGTTATGAGTAGATTCATTACATGGACTTGTGACCATGAAATAATATAATTTTTATTAAAACCCAAGAAAGTGACAACAAGTCACTCTCTTAAATCTTATAAGTATAATAATTTTAATTTATTGATAAACTTCATGAAAATTTGAACATGAATAGTCTAAATAAATCTAATAAAATTATCTACAGCATATTAATTTATTGATAATTTTTTGGTATTAAATAATTATCATTAGTTATGACACAATAGTGATGTTGAAATTATTTTATTGATTGAAATATCAAATAAATGATTTTAAAAGTATTAAAATAAATATTATATGAACTATTTAATGTGAAAAATAAATTTTATAGATAAAATTGACATGTTATGAATCTATTAAATATTATAGTTCGAACATATCTTTTGTTATATTTTATTTAAACTCAAATAAATGAATAGTGTCAAAATAGACACTATTGTTAATTTAAAGAAATTACATATTATAAAATTGTTTAAAAATCACAAAATCATTTCAAAATTTAAAATAAAAATTTATGTGGTCTAAAATGAAATAATGTATACAATTATGGATAATTCGAAACATATAAGTAATTCTTTATAATGGTTTAAAATTTAGAATATTATTACCACAAATAAAATTAAATAGATTATAAAAGGATAAATCATGTTGATAATGTTTAAAATAAATTCCCAACTTGTCTAAATTTTATTGGATGATGAGATTACAACCCTATATCGTCTAAAATTTTTATTTGAGTCATTTTTGGAGGTTTTTAAGTGGGTTTGGAAATTATTATAAATTAATATTTCTTATAATTCCAAAGACGCGCCTCTCCTCCCTTACAAAAGGGCACCTCCTCCCTCTCCTCCTCACACCACTTTGACCCTTCATGCTCGGCCAAACCCTGACAATTTCTCTTCTCCACTTCTCTATAAAAATCCTAGAGGTCCTTGACTTCTTCAAATACCAATCTTAGTTCCCTAAGAAGAGATTTGAAAGAGGCGTGTCTAAGAAGAGGTAATATCCATTACCAATTCATTCAAATTTATTTCTTCTTATACTTATTCTTATTTAGTTGTTTCATTATGAAGTAATAACATAAGTATCACTAATATACTTATATGTAATTATAAATATGATATAACCCTATTTCACCTTCTATCCATCCTATGGAAAATGAAATCACCACTTGTGCGTACGTACGGAATATCGTCTCCACTCCGTGGTGTAATCTGTTTTCCACCACCACCTTACTTGGATGGGTATAATTGTGTAAATAATAATTATATATGATTATTTTAAAGTGATATTTATTCTGAAATCATATACATACACTTCAATAAAATTCCACGACCATGGGAATGATATCATCGCTCGTGCGTACATACGGCCTACCGTCTCCACGATGTCATGCGACTCGTTCTACTTGATATTCATTCAATAATGATTATATAAATGAATTTAATGAGTAAATATGATATATATTACACTAATACCATTCTGAAATTACGTGTGTATAACCTAAAAATAAGAATAAGAATTTATTCAACAAAACACACACAAGAACATGAAGCAATAAAAACCCAAATAACAAGTAGCAATGAAATATTACTAATAAGAAGATAATAAGATGACCATATATGATATCATAACAATTAGTATGATCCTAGAATAAGTCAATGAAATTATTTAAATCATTATACATGAGGTTCAGACATGTACAAATCATATCAGTCCTAAGGTAAGGGAAAATCGTGCAATCTCAATTTTTATCCGAGATTGTTTATACTTCAGAATTTACTGGGGAATATTTATGATCCACATACATGTTCCTTCAATAGGTAATAGTATTTCTATCCACCTAAAATTGTTTAAATCCAATATTTCTCATTGGTGAATTTATTAAAAGATATGAAAAGAATCCTTTGTCGTTTTTCGTACAAGGTACTTTTTGACTTTTCCAGCCAAAGTACGAGAAGAATGTTTTTTTACAGCATGAATGGATTTTTATGATTTCATAGACTATTATTTCCATGAATCTTATTTTAAAAGTTTTCATGCTTATTTTTAATCAACTTCTTTTAGATTATAATATTAAGATATGTTAAGAAATAAAAAAATTTTTTGAAGTAGAAAGGATATATTCCTCAAGAATGGAGTCCAAGTGTTTTATCACAATTATTTTCCATCTAAGAAAATACCGGGTTCTGTTTATATCCCTAGTTTTACATTGATTTGATTATGTTATGATGGAATTAATTTTATGATGTCCCTTTATCTTATATGGATTATGTTATGATGACATGATGTTTAAGAATCCCATTTTTATGACATGGGTTTTGATATGATGTATGATTTATGATTTTGTGGCACACATAAGAATGGTTTCATTATGAGATGGTTCAGACCAATATCTCCCCCCAATGCATTGGGTAAAGATTTATATCTCATGAGATAGACATGGATGGAACGACGAGTTAATCCGGTTCAGTGATACAGAACCAGAACGAGGAGTGAACTCGGTTCAGTATGGACTTTGTCCGCTATGATAGTCTTGGAAATGAGTATTGACTAAAATGAAATTATTTTCTATGATTACGTGTGTATACCACAAAGTTCCATGTTTTAAGTTATTATTATTGGGATTACATTTCACCACTATGATTTATCCCATGTTATGATATTATGATTTTTTTTCAGGTTAAGATATTCAAAATGTTATGTTCTTATGAATATGATATGATTGATATTTATTTTGTTTACCCTTACTGAGCATTTGAGCTCACCCTTTTGTATATTTTCTTTTCCCCAGGTCAGGAAGAAGGGTATTAAGTAGGATATTCCAAAAAGGGAGTCTAGATATGATGAAATAAATGGGAGACAACGTAGACGATTTATGAACCAGTTGTTTATGTTTCCCAGTTTCTAAAGAAAACTATACCTATACGGTCCATTCATGGTTTTGTTATATGTTGTAATAAGTATGCTTCAATTTTTGAAGTAATAACCATGTATGTAAAGTATGGGTCATTATAGAAACCCTATAATCTATAATAAAAACCAAAAAAATAGAACCATGGATAAATAAAATGAAAGGGTTCTCCCTTCCATAAATAACTAACTAAAACCACGACACCCATTGGGGAGACCCAACACAAGGAAAACACTAGGAACTCCTCATAGAAACTAACCAAAAAAACCATCAAGAACTCTTAAACTAAGCCAAGAACCCATTAAAAGGGGAAATCCATGGGAGGAACTTAAAATAAATTATAAAATGAAACACATTTCATCATTTCCCCAAGTCATGAGCATATCCAAAGTGATCTTCACCAAAAAAATAGAACTAATCAATAAAAAGAAAAATTATTCAGGGATCGACCACTATAAAGAACAACTATCAGAATTACCTAAAAATGAGACCACTGAGATACAAGAAAGGTGACCACATCATGATTTTACAATATAAGAAGAAACATAAAGAATACAAGTATACTACAATGGGGAAACTAAAATCGAATCCACTCTTCCATTAGTGTCAAAAATTTGGCCAACACCCCTACACCCAACATTTCTTGATTATGTTTTTGAGATATACTCGACGGACTATGTCTAGAGCCATGTTTCCTTGAAGAATATTATTTTTTATAGTCTAGAGCTGATAAACACATTTTTGAACTTCTTCTTCTCACTTTTTTTCTTATAAAACATCTATAGATGACCCAAAAAGACACATCAATGACACGCCTTTTGAGGGTTATGGAAAGACAACTTTTATTGTTCAAACTAAACACACTAGAAGAAAATAAAATAATGGTCAAATGAAAAATAATCTAGTCCCAATAAAATACACCTTAAAAAATGTTTCATCTGATATACAATTGTTTTTAAATGGGGAACCTTTACACGAACCAATTAACACAGACTGTACCCTAGGAACTCACTCATATAGAAATTCCCCTTACAAAAATTTCCCAAACATAGCTTCATCATGTTATATAAATCCCTTGTTGATCCACAGATGAAGACTTTAGAAGAAAAGTTAATCTTTGAGTTTTTCATAGGATTCAATATTTTGAGAAAATTTGAGTAGATATTTGAAATGATCAATGTAGGCCTTCATTGTCCGCTGACCCTCCTAAATTCCCAAGATCTCGACCACCTTCCCCTCCTTCCCCTACTCATGTATGAAACACCAGATGAAAGTGTATTTAAAACCTACCAATACATCCAATTTTGAAATTATGTTGGTATAATTGCCTTCCACCGATCAAAACTAATACCTTAAAAAACCTAAAATGGAATTCACTCTCAGAGATTTTGGAGTTCCCAATGACACGAAGACACCATTAAATTCCTCAGTACACTCTACAGATTCTAACAGACCTCAATCACCATTGAAGATGAATGAAAAATTGGAATATATTGACTCCCCTACTCCACTTAATTTTCGGTGAAGTACAACAATCGGAAAAGACTCAGTATAAATATCCTAGGCCTTTCTCGTTGGAATATTTAGAATAATAAAAAAAGATATGACCAAAAAAACATCAAACTAAAATATTAAAACACATATTAAAAGGAAATTCCAAACCAAAAACCCAGCTCAAATACATAATGTTTAAAACAAATATAAAAACCTCTTTCAAAAACCATCACTTACATTTCTATTTTAAAACACTTTCATTCCATGGATACTTTTCAAAACACCAAAATCACTTTTCAAATTCATCTTAAACTCCGAATCCCATTTTTAAAATAAAAACATGTTCCCAAAAAAAATTTCTATTTCAAAATCTACATACACGGCCAAAATCATTCCAAAATATGACTCACATCGAACATCAGAAATATAGAACTAGTAAGGATGAAAAACATGGCCAAAAATGTTATTGGACTATAACCCAAGAAAGAAACAACCACTAAGAATACCATAAACTATAAAATTAGTCTCCACATTTGCCACAACCCCATGTAATTCCACCACACATCATAGTTTCACTTTCATTTTCATTCCCCATCCACCCACCTAAAAACAAAATAAAAGACACAAATCTCAGAATACCCTTGGAAAATCAAGGATCATACTGTGTAAGAGTTCTGGAATTTGTTCCCATATATATCTATCATGTCCAAAAATTCCTAATATATAAACTACATGAAACCACAGATAATAAAGTTATTATCTAAATACATTATTTAAGGAACCATCCCACAATTCTATTCGACCTGACACCCAAAATGGCCCACGATAAGGCCCTAAATGCATTCCCAATCCTCTTATCTAGAAAATATAACTCAAAATCAAAGATAACCCAGTGGGAATGATCTGGTCCAAAACATCTAGGATCAAACCACCAAAACATAGCATTGAACATAAGACAATAATAATTGAATATTAATATACACATAAACATGGTATATAAAAAAAGCAACCAAATGAACTAGAAACTAGAAAAATAAAACCAAATATTATTGAAGACAACAAGATCTACAAATGAAATTTTTGCCACTAACAACCACAAGACCAACCTACTCCAATAGATAACTTGAATCAGAAACCTAATCATTCAAGACATCTATGATCTACCAATATTAAGTGGCACAAGTATAATGTGATCATAAAAAACACAGTAGGTAAGAACCAGAGAGTCTACACATTTACTTTCATAAAAAATTCTATAAGAACTAGTTTGAAGTAAATGTAGAGATTAGGTTTTTATCATTTTAAATAATCTGACATATCTTTCCTTTTTTAAAATATCACCCACCACATTCCTCTTTTCAAAAAAGATGAACATTTTAAAACCCATCATAATAACCCAATACATAAATAATATACCAAACCATGTTATAAAAAGTAATAAAAAAAATTATAGAAATAGTACAAGTAAGAAATAACTAATAGATCTGGTAAATTAGTTCAATAAATAAGAATAGAAAATATAGATAGTAATCATGGGAATTTCCTTAGCATATCTAAAAGTAATCCCAAGATGTAATTAGATCAGAACCACTTACTTGTGTATAGTGCAGCTCTATTGTCAATAACCAACTAGCTTCTCTAAACTAGCCTCACCAGTGCAACATCTCACCTCACCTCTTAGAAAATCCTATGGGTACCAACTCATCTAACCGAAGTCTATAAGAAATAATGACATAAACCACTAGATGATTCCAAGGAATTACATGATAGTGGTACATGGTGATTGAGGAGGTCCTCATAGTCATGGAAAAAACCAATAAACCACATATTAAATTGTGATTTCATAAACCAAACATCGATACCACCTATGTGATGACCATCTCATCTGAGGGACCACCATATAAGTTCCCACCACACATTAAACCATTAACAAGTTCAAACCGGGCCAACAAATCATGTCATTTAAAACCAATTGAAAATAATCCACAATTTACTAACCATGCCATAATATATGAAATTCAAAAAAAAAATCATTTCCAAAACCACTTTTATTACTAAGGTAAAAGCACACAACTTGATCGAATGTTTCCAGATGGGCCTTTATGTTATTTAGAAACCAAACATTAAGATTCAAAATAGTCCTAGATTTAATAAACCTCATTTTAACAACCTTTTTTTCATTATGAAACCTAAGAACAATTTTCCATGCACTAGGATTATTAGAAGATCAATTTGAATGTGTCAGGGTAAGGAAGAAGAAAAGGGATAATGGAAGGATGTTTTCAATAATCATTTTCAAGGTAAACATCATTTGTTGATAATACATTATCATTTGTGTTCCTATGAATATATTCACTCCATTAACATATGTATGTGACCACATCCAATGTAATACTAGTTAAAAAACATAAAAAACCAAAATATTTAGTTTAAGAATCATAGAGGGATTATAATTACATGAATCCATGCATAAACACCATGTCATAAAAGTAACCAAATCAACTCATAATGATCAAATCACAAAAAACCAATTTACAAAATCATAACATAGGACAAAAAAAATCCAAATTTCCCAATTTCCTCTCTAAAGCCCATGTGGAATTTTATCAAACACTATTAATTCATATACATATCAGCGTATTTAGGGAATACCTTTGAAGACCCATTTTTATAAAATTTATATTATAAAAAATTTACAAAAAAATTATTATAACACATAATAATTAGGAATATCACATTTAGAAATTATTTAAAAAAGATCAAGAATCAAATGGAATGTTTTAGAATGTAATTGGTTTGAATCACCTCAATTAAAAATGTGCTAATGAAATGAAAGTCTAAGATAAGGTTGAAGAAGCCCCAAGAGACTAACTAAACACCCTATGATCAAAGGAAAACATGCCAAAAATAATAACTAACCTCTAGGGTTTGTTAAAGGGTTAACTAACCAATGAAAAACTAAGGAACCAATGTATTAGGGGATGAATTGGAGAAAATTAACTAAATACCGATGTAAACTCACATAAGAACCTTGAGGGAGATTCAATGATGGAAGGAGAGTAAGAGAAGAGTATTTTTGAAATACCCCAAGCTATTAGTTTAAGAAAGTGGGAGGGGGGTCGAATTTGTGTTAAAACATTGGAGGGTTTGAATTTTAAACTTATCCTTTTAAAGATCTACCCATGTTGCACTATTTGGAAGCATAATTTTCTAAACTGTGTGACAACTGTTCACACCAAACTAGAGTTAGAGGACACCCACATGGGATGACCACATGATTTTGGAAACTATGGGACATCTGGGTGAAATGGATCTATAAAATTACAGAGCCTCCCCACATGCTTTCCACATTGTTTCCTCTAACCGTAATCAAGCAGTGTGCCTTTCCCTCCCACCAAACACAAACTGAACGGTTTATCATGGGTCTCACATGGTTTGAGCGAAAATGCATAAAATACATTTCATAAACACTATTAATGAAGTATTTTAACTGGAAACAACCTCATCCTCAATTATCCACATGATATACTCAAAAACCGTGGACACAAACCGTGTATAGGGATATAATTCACATAGAACCTCCAAATAATAGAAACACTCATCTAAAAATCATCCTAAAAAAAATCCAGAAGAACCAACACCATGAAAATAATAAAATAAAAGAGAAACTCTGGTCATGGTGTGGCATGTTATACGAAAATGAAGAGGGTATTTTCGTCAAGAAATTTTCCAAGTGATCTTTTAAAGGCACTTTCATCTAAGATGACATCCCATTATGATACTTATGAATTACTTGGGATATGATCAAATTAAAAAAAACTTATTATTTTCCTAGATATATTATGAATATGATTAAGGGATTTTTTTTGAATCTTTTTTATTTTCCTTGGGTTTTTCTATGATGAATTATTAAAATGTTTATAAAAACTATATCTTTTAAATGGGTTTTTAATATATGATGATTTTTTTACTATCTTATTTAATTAATATGAAAGGACTGTGATTATAATAATGGTGTTCGAAAAATTATATATCCCTCCAATGAATTTGGTAAAGATGTATATTTTAAGAGATAATTAGGGTTGAAATGGGTAGTGAACATATTTCAGCAAGGGACTCTTTCAACAATGATATTCATAGAAGTGAACCATGACTAAAGATATGATGGAATGAGGAGAAGAACTAATACAATATGATTTTATTGGAATATATAATTTAATAAGGAAATTATTTTATATTCTTAGGTTTATGAAACAAACATATGTCTTATGCAAATGTTATACTCTCATGGATCACATTTTCTTATTCCTTTACGATTCATGTCATATGAACTTCAAGGATTTGTGACAAGATTCAATATTATGATCCATGATATGTTGGATATTGATATTAAAGTTTTATTATCAAATTATCATACCCTTACGATCATGTTATACTTATGTTATCATGGATATGTCCCTTGTTTACCCTTACTGAGGAAATGATCTCACCCATTATTAGGTTTCCATTCCATAGGCTATGAGGAAAGAATTTAAGTGGGGTATTCCTAAGAAGTTTTAAGTGAGTAATGTTCATTGTGGGAGATAATGTATATCTCTTGTAAAAAATTTTGTTACATATCCATGTTTCAAAATACACAAAACCTATATGATTTTAACAGAGATCATAATGTTATGTATTGAATATTCATATAGTAAGATATGGTTTTTATGTATGAAAAGTATGGTTTATTATGGTAGAAATTTTTCAAAATCCCATTACACAAAAGTCTCTAAGGAACCAATGTGGAACTAAGAATAATCAAATGTGAGAAAATTCCCAATCTATAAATCCAATGGACATGACTGTAGTATCATGATCCTCTTTTATTAAAATATGAAATCATCCTATTAATGATATCATGGAATATAATGTCTATATATGCACCACGGTTCATATATAGAGGGTGAGAATACAACCTAGTAGGAAAATTCCAAGGATTCCCACACACAAAACTATGACAAGAATATATCATCTCATAATAATTACTATATAAAAAAACAAGGTGATGATATCAACACTAGGAAAATGATATGACAGATAATTATTGAAAATAAATCACATTATAATGGAATACCATTAAATTAACACAAGAACACCAAAAAAATTATCCATTCAATGAATCTCCATCCAACATGTCCTATGAGCAGTCTATACTCATGAGCGGTACCCATCCTCCCAAACCAAAGTCATCAGCTATAGGTAGAATCCATCGAACCCTATCACCAACCATGACACCCATGTTTAATCTAATAAGGCCCCAATAGGTATAATAAATTCACACACTCATTCCTATGCTATGTTCCCTCACAAAAACGTTATTTTTGGAAATAAAAACATAATTTATTCATTTAATAAGACATATTATAGGTGAAACCCGCATGATTTATTTTTAAACCCATACAAAAAGAAGTTTTCCAAATAATATTTATCCAAAATTCCTATTCAAAAAACCTTATGATTTTATAATAAAAAATCCTTCTAATTTTAGAAATAGTATAGTGGGAGAGAATCCACCTTCCTCCAACAAGTCAATTTAGAAGAATAATTATTAAAATTCATATATCCATAGACTCCTAAACTTATTTTTAATTGATCAGTAGAAAATACTTCCAAAATCCATCATAGAGCATAGATTCCAGAATGGAAACTCTATTCTAGGGTCCTTTAAAAGAGATAATGTGATGAAAATGAAGAAGAGATATAATTATAACTATAAAAATTGATTCATTAGTTATAAAGCTTCATGATTTTATGGAATCAACCTCTTAAAATAATTAATTAAAAAAATCAATAAGAGAAATCCTTGGTTTAGAGAGACATAAAAATATGAGTAATAGTAACTATTTTGAGAAAAAAATTAGGTGAAAAGTTATATTTTCATTACTCATTAAGGACACACATAGTATGGTCACATGATTTGGAAAACTATCCACCGACCAAGAAGGTGATAATGTACGACCCCATGGTTTGAAAAGTATGTCTACAAGGTTTGGAAAAGCATAAACTAATCTTTAAAATAATCACCTTATAAGAATTTAATAGGCCACATGGTTTTCCCAATCTATGTTCTAATTATTCCCCTTCCCTTGGGTCCAATATTCAGTCTACATGGCTACCTAAAGAAATATGATGGTTTACCATAACCATACATCAACCATGAACCCTCCAAAATGTCTCTAAAAATATGAAAACACACTAAAATTGACTAGAAATCAACCAAAGACCATTCATTCCTCAAAATTTTGTTATGAAATAGTAAATTACCTAAAACTGGGGGTGTCATAGTTATCGGGTGTAAATAAAAAGTAATGATAATATAAAAATAATATGAAATAAAAGATATTTTATGAAAGGATAAGTATTTAAATGGTTGTAAATGGAGAATGATTTATTATATTAAAGGTACATGGATATTATCTATATCTTACTATAATATTGATTTAAGAATTTAAAAAATCATTAATATAACAACCTGACCTAACTCGACTACATTTCCTGGAAAAAGTTACATGAAAGTAAATTCAAACCTAAAATATTAAAAATACAATAAAAATGTATAAAAAACGTGAATTACAATTAATTAATGTGAAAATGCACATAAAGCATTCCATGAACAAGTTATCATTCCATGAAATCATGTTTCTATAACTCAATGACCAATAACAATGGAGTATGAATCAAAATGAAAATGTAGGAATAAATCCAAATAATATTACCTCAATAAGTTCCCATGGTTACCATATTCATATAAACCATGAAAGATTCTATGATTCATTAAAATATTTAGAATCCACGCTAATTGTGTTAACAAATTACAATGAGTTAAGACCCTAGAAATCTATCCATGATTTCAAGAATGAACAAAAAATTTTCATTTGAAAATATTTCACCGATCCACATCATTTCTAAAAAAAGTATCTAATCCGGAAAAACATTCAAAAACAAAGTTTTTTACCAATTCCATTGATTTTTTGAGAACTAAATAACATACCTATTCCATTCATTTTCAAAAATCAATGTGTTAACACATCCTAAAATTTTTTATGAAATGTGAGGGAATTCTAAAGTAACAAACCATTTGTACTATAGGGTAGTTCCTCAAAAAAATCCTTAATAATGATCAGAAACTACTACTTTATAGACCATTTTTTACCTAGTGGTAAAAACCAATAAACTATTCCCTATCTCAAAAGATTTTCCCCCATACTTAAAAGGGATTCCATTCACATTCTTAGGCCATCAATGTAAACCCAAACCGTTGTTGGTGAGCACTAAAACCATTTTAGGTCATAATAGAGCTATAATTAAATTAAATAATCCAAATCATTCCATTTCCCCAATTATAAAATCAATCACGTAGTAACATACCAAAAAAATATCAGTTTTGATGACATATTTCAAGTTAATAAATATGTCTAAATCTAAAAAAAATTAAAAGTATTATTTTTTAAAATATAACTTCAAAAAAATTACATAAAATATTATAGAAAAGACAATAATATTTATATAATATTTAAAAATACTAAACTAAGAATTACCAAAACCATTTAACCAACCAAAACATGTTTTATAGAAAGCAGAAATCATAGAGAGCCAAAAAACTTATATTGATTTTATAAATTCATTTCCATTCATCTAAAGAATCAAATAACCAATAAGACACCATAAATAAAAAAACCAAAAATTCCATAACTATAAAATATATAAAAATATCTCATGTTCAATAGGAATGACTAAACACTCACTAGTTGGTGATATAATGTTGATCAATGATCGAAAAAAATAAATACATATCATATAATCCCCTTGTAATATATTAAATCAAAAATACTATAAATTATTATAGTCTCTTTATGAAACAACCAAACCCTTGTACCATATACTTAAAAGTAGCCACAATGATGAGAGAAGAAAAATAAAAAGACAAACAAGGGTAAATAAATGGTTTACCAATGTTTCTTTATGATTTGAGAGGATAAACGGGGTTTTAATCCCTACAAATTTACCCAACATGAAGATATCCCATGAAAGGTTTGAAATTGAAGTGTTTGGATTAAAATACCCTTTTTGAAAAATTTTCTAAAAATATAGTTTTTGGTAAAAAATTTTAAAAACTGGGTATTTGACTTTGTCTTGAGGTCCAAAATTCTTGAAAATTATATGTTCCTATACATTAACTAACACATTTTCTTATGATCAAAAATTCTACTATTTTTACAAAATTCTAGCAATTTGATTTTTCTACTCTATATATGATCCTAGAAATCTATGTTATGGTGAAATATGGTTTTCCATTCCCCAAATACATTGTAATAATGACCCAAACCAAACTAATCTGATATAATTTATCCCAAAATATAATAATTATAATTCTATACCCTTTTAGTGTTATTTTTGTTTTAAAAAAACAAATAAAACCATGTAGTAACTAAAAAAATGAAGAGTACTAAAACAATCATCACAAACACTCCTTTTTCTCTGAAAAAATAGATCATATATAAATTAAACTATCATTATCCTTAAATAATAACAATGGTCTATGTTTTCAATACCAATAAGAGTTATTGTTCACTAAAAAAGGTTACACAATAGTTTTCTACTAAAGTATTGTTATTAAGAACATATATGTAATGTAGAATTGATAATTATGAAGAATTTTGGTTTTCCCACTCATATTTGTCTCCCTTAATTTCATCACCAACATTATCTGATGTATAAATAAACAATTACATAAAGTTTTACTCAAAATCATTATATAACTGACACTCGAATATTAATAAAAAAAATCATCTAAATAATGAGAATTTAAAGGAAAATAAAATCAAAATAAAAAAATGAATTTTTTTAAAAAATAACTCCACCATCTACTTTCATAAAATTTTACAATATCAATCAGGTCATTAGAACTGTCACAAACTACAACTATTGGGACAAAACCTGAGCTGAAAATGAGTTTGGAATATGCCTAATACTGGGAATCTTACTATTGGTATATAATTAAACATATATAGAATAACAACCCATTTATAAATTAAAACCCCATATCACCATGCATAATAAAAATTCATTTCCAAACCATAAAAATTTAATATTATACATCAATTCAATTCATCTCACAAACAACCAATCCGAAAATCGAAAATCAAACACAATGTCTATCATCCCTCATTACCTTTAGTGAGATATAATGAAATCTATATCCACACACATGTATCTTTTTTCCATATATAGGGTTACTCAATATCTCCACCCATTTCATCTAGATAATATAAAAAAATATATTTATAAATAAAGGGTGAGAATATAAATATACCTAGTATGTTTTTTCCTTAAAAATCTTATGTGTTCATTTGAAAAAATCATTATAAAGAATATGTGTATAGAATAGATAAAATAAAATAATCAATAATAATAACTAAATCTATATACAAAAAAATTTCCATTTCATTCTTCATAGTCATCATAATTTTAGAATAACAACACATCCTCCATCACACAACCCCACATAACCACCACTATAGAAATAACCACAATTGATCTATATTTGAGAACTATATAGTTCTCAACCTATATAATCCTCACCATAATGAATCGATTTGTTTTGTACCCATAGGTATGAGTATATTATATCTTCATATACATGTCTACCTATAGGGACCTCTCTACAAAACCTTCATGTATAGGTCCACCAATTTAATACTCTATCTAGTACCAACATACAGTTGTCAACCCATAGAGACATCACGAAGCTAATACCCTATTGGTATAATTAGGAATAGACCTTCATGAAGTTCTCCACCCATATAAATATTGTTAAATATATATTTTCAATTGGAAATTTATACACCCATAAGAACTCTCTCTATTTTTGGGTACTAACCCTCATGGAGATTCAATACAATAACATGAAGTAGTTATTTAGGTGTACACCCTCAGAGACTCTCATTGAATTACTAGGTGCCCACAATCTGGGCATTTCCTATCCTCAAACAGCTTCACTACCATCGGAAATCACTTATCCATGATAACTGACCACATTATTGATGCTGGGCATGTATTTTCTAACAATACAATATAAATCTTATTGATTTTGATACTGGAAAATATCATTTTTTGTTTTAATAATGATATTACTTTAATTTAGTTTTAGAAAATAATATTCTTTTCAAAAATTATTCCATAATTATATCCACATTATTAATTTGTAGGGAATATTCTTCAAAGAATTTGGAAAGCGTTTTAGTGTTTTCTAGAAATAGTATTTATACCCTACATTGATAATTATAACATAAAGAATGTAACCTATATTCTGAACAGTGTGTATGGATTTGATACCCTACATTGACATAAATAATGGAACATCATACTTATGTTTAATAGTTAACATATGGTTAAGAAAACCTATGTTTGGTAAATGAATGTATGGAATATCAACCCTTCATTTATATAAATGTATATAATATCATTCCATTATTGACATCTAGAATCACTATTAATACCCTAAATTTGAAGAATGTTTGTATGGTTAATGAAAATTATGCGAAAAGGATAAATGTTTGTATTCTCACCCAAACATTAATTTTCATCCCAACATTATTCTTCAATGAAAGTATGATTCAAGAACCATATATTGAAAAGAATCCTATAATACGAAAAGAAACCCTATGCTACAAAAATGAACCTATTCTATGAAAATGAACCCTATGCTATTCAAAGTAACCCTAATATATGAAAATGAACCCTACACCATACAAATGAACCCTACACTGTAGGGTTTAAAATTATTTTGTTCCATTTAATATCAGAGTATTTCAATCTGTGATTTTTTATGATATTTTGGTAACGGTCTTGAGGGAATTAATTTTTTATTGATTTTTTTGACTGATTCAATGGTATGACATGATTGATTCAATGAACCAGATTAATTGGAATAAATAACTCATATTATTAATAAATTTTAATACTCTCCTAGTCAATTAACAATTGAATATTTTCATGATGTCTGGTGATTTTCTTAGATCTAGAATACCGAAGAAAGTTGTCTACTCTATATATATTCGTTTAAAATTTATTTTGAAATAAGGAATATAATCGTATACTTGTGAATATCTTTTTAATATGAAACTATTGAAAATAATGATAAAAATTGTTGTTTTCTAAAAGATGCTACACTTTAGAGATATACATGTTCAATTCTCATACTGTTGTAAAACTACTACTTGTTTGTTACTACTTTTACCGAAGATCATTTAAAACTAGGATCTCTTCAGAGATTTATTCATGAAGGCATTCATTTAGGAAGAGTAATGTCCATATTTTATCAGTTGGTTCTGTAGTTTTTATGTACAACCCAAACCATCAATAAATCAAACTTTTTTTATTTATTTGAGTTTTAACTTATCGTAATCAGTTGTGGTGAAGTGTCAGCATGTAGTACTAAGTTTTGGATATTCAATTCCTTTTACAAGAATAATAAGGCTCTGTTTATCCACATTGTAATGGTATCAACTACCAACACATAGATATGGAATTGAATATCTTGTGATCAGATGAACTTTCTAGTTGAATTCACCAAGATCCAAGGGAGAGTGATACCGGAATGGAATAGGAGATATTTGTGTCCCAAACCACTATAAAATTATTGTGTTCATTCTTTATTTTTTATAAAGCTCATATTACTTATAGAATAAAGAACTAAAGATCGATATAGTTTGAAATGATCATTAAAATCAAGAATCTATCATTATTTTTGAAAATACACAATGAACCTCCAACTTTTGTATAATTGTATTATTTTTTCCTAACAATTGGTATTAGGGGATATATTTTTAAAAAATACATAGAACGTTCAAAAGAATAAGGTATATGCAAAGCAGAGTCCAATGTATGATCCAAAGGATTGTATGTCTATGATTCAAGCTCCATATTTTATTGGTGATAACTACAGATGTTGAAAATCATGAATGATATTTTATCTGAAGAATTTGGGATTCAAATTTTATTCAGAGATCATCAGTCTTTATGTGATTCTTGAGAAACCAAAAAATTGGGATTCCACAACCGAAGCTGAATATGACATCAAATTAAAGGAAATGAATGCTATGATATATGGACTTGTTCTTGACGAATCAACCAAATTTTAAAATGTCACACATTTATGAAATGTGTTATACAATCACTGTTACTTATGAAGGAATATAAAAAGTCAACAAAATGAGGAATGCTACTAGAAAAAGAATGTCTGAGACAATTAGAATGTTCGATGGTGAAAACATCACAAAAAATTGAATGGATGGTTAAATGATATTTTCAACAATATTACTACCTTGGGAGATCCTATAAGCCAATTAAATTAATAACTTCATGTACTTAGAGTACTACATGCAAAATGAAATGGAATATCTGTAGCTATTCATCAATAAACACCAGTCATGAAATTGAATATAAAGAAAGAAACTTTAATATTTATGATTTGTGAAGTAGAAATAAAGTTGATTTTTAAGATAAAAATATGATAGTAAAAAGGGAAAAGACTTCCCATAAGGTGAAATCTCATAGAGATGAAAGAAAATAAAATAGGAAGTCAAAAGAAAAAATTCAGATTCCTTAGACTCTAAAATTGAAATGGATTAGCTAGCCAGAATTGTTAGAAAAATCTACAATAATAAATGAGGCTTCATAAAATACATTAATAAGGATTATAAAGAGGCTAAAGAGTTAAGATGCTATGAATGAGAAATATTTGGGTCACATCAGACCAAATTTCCAAAAATTTATAGATAAAAGAAGAAGAGTAGAAAATAAATACCAAAAGAATTCATATTATGATAATAAAGGAAAAAGAGCCATGAAAACTATGTATAGCGTACCTATGGACCAGAACAACTCTTTGAAATCTTATTTAGAAAAATAGAAAAAAAATCCAAAATAAAATATTTGTTTTATAGATAAGGAAGATGGAGAGGTACAAACAAATTATTATTCCTATATCTAAATATGATAGGTATTCAAATAGTAAATTGGCTTTTTACTATTCAATGTTAGAATAGAAATATGATTATTTAATAAAGAAACATAAATCATTAAATAAAATCAATATCTAATTGGAAAATTTAATTCATCTACATAAAATAGTATTAATCCCGGGAAAATGATTAATGAATTATAGGTTGAAATATAATATTATAAAAGTACTAATAGTATTTTGATAAAAAGAAAAAAATACTCATAATGATATTATTAGATATAATTTTCTTAAAAGAGAAATGTTGGGATTTGGAAGAAAGGGTGAAAATCAAAATTATAATTTTTTTTGTGACTAATTAAACAAATGCTACTTGATATTAATATAGAATAAGAGGTCATTAAACTAAGAAATATTTTTAAATAAATGATCAAATTAGTATTATTAAGAAGGATATTATTTCCAAAAATAAGTCTGAATCTAATAATAATGATTTTGAAAATATAAGATAGATCCGGATTCTCAGATCTTCGATTACTGACATAGCTGGACCCAAGAGAATATAGGCACCAAAACAAATATATTTATAAATGAATTTTATGAGAAATGCCATAGGAATAAAAATTCTATATGGTATATGGATAGTGGCTGCTCGAGACACATATGTGGAGACACTAAAAATTTCCATACCTTGACACAAATTGATGGAGGTCTAGTAACTTTTGGTGACAATGACAAGGAAATATTATTTGAGTTAGAACTATTGGAGATCCAAAGACAATTTCAATGAAAAAAGTACTTTACATACAAGGGTTGAAGTAGAAAATAAAAAGTATTTATAATATTTCTGATGATGTATTTTATGTTGAAAATTCATGCTCAGTTTTCAAAGATAATTTTCTCAAATTTAGAGAAACTAGAACTGAAAATGTTTATATATAGGATCTCAATTCTTTGTATAAATAAAACTTGAATTGTTTAACTGGTAAAAAAATTGTATATAGATCTATCATAGAATAATTGGATATTTTATTTATTATTCTTTTCATCAATTATTTATGAAATAATTATATTTTTATTTTCCTTATCATAAGTATAAAAATATATATTTGGATATGCATGTAAAATTAGAAAACAATAAAAATTGTCTTTCAAAACAATTAACAAAATTTATATATCTAAAACATTAGAATATAACTGTATAGATTTTTTGGACAGTAATGAGTATCTTGTTTTTCTGAAAAACTATATGTATTTGTTTTTTTTGATGAATTTTCTCGATTTACATGGTAATGTTTTCTAAAACATAAAATTGAGGTTTTCACTTTTTTGAAATATTTTTCAAAATTTTTTAAAATGAAAATGATTTTAAAATAATTTCATTGAGAAATTATCATGGGGGAGAATTTTAGAATCAAGAATTTAATTATATTTTCTCAAATTTATTTATTAAACATACCATCTTGGAACCAAGAAAACCTCAATAAAATTTAATTTTTGAAATATGGAATATAAAAATTAATGAAATGGTAAAGACTATTCTGAATGAAGACATTGTTCCTACCCATTTGTGGGAAAAAGTTTTAATAATAAATATATATATTATCTTTATATTTTTAAAATAGAAAATTATTAAAAATACACCCTATAAACATTGGAATAATAGAAAACCTAAAATAAAATTTTTTAATGTATCTGGATGAAAGATGTATATCATGAATACTATGGATAAAATTGGAAAAATTCGATCCAAAATCTAATGAAGGAATATTTATAGGTTTTTCTGCTACTTCTAAATCGTGTATAGTTTTTAATAAAATGTCACATATTTTTGGAGAATCAATTCATATGTAGTTTGATGAAAATGATCCTTTTAATAAAGGGGAAGATCAAACAAATGAGAGTATAGACTCTCTAGAAAATATGAGAGTCGAATCACCTAAAAATGTTTTCAAAAATAAGGTAGATGAAATTCAGTCCCGTTCAAAAGAAAATGAATCTAAATAACCTAAACTTTTTTTACATAGACAGTGCAGAATATTAAATAGACATCCTTTAGAAACTATTATACAGGACCTTGACAAAGGAAATTATAACTAGAAAAAATATTGGAAACCTATTTGAATTATCTGTGTTTATACCCCAGTAAGAAGCTTAGTCTATTGATGAAGCTTTAGAATATGGGGGTTCATTGATGGCCATGCAAGAAGAACTCATCAAATTCAAATGAATTGAAGAATTGGAATTCTTATATAGACCATCCAACTATATATTAATAGGATCTAAATGGATATTTATATATAAAAATCATAATCAAGGGATCATAATAAAAAACAGGCTACATTAGTAACTAAAGTATATAATCAAGGATAAAGAATAGTTTTTGAGGAAACATTTTCACCTATACCTAGATTAGAATCCATTATAATACTATTAGATTATACATCTCTTAAAAATTTTAAATTATATTAGATGGTTGAAAAATATTCCTATTTAAACGGATATTTAATTGAGTTAGTTTATGTGGAACAACCCATAGGTTTTTGAAAATCCACTCAATCCAATTTTTTAACCATATTAAATATATATATGGCCTTAAATAATAATTTAGTACTTTCTATTAAACATTAAGATCTTTTTATAAAAATGGATTTTCTATTAGATTAGTAGATCATACATTTTTTATGAAAACTGTTTGTTCTAATATTTTATTAGTACAAATTTATGTTGATGATGCAATTTTCAGTTCAAATTATAAAAATATTTTTAATGATTTTTAATATATAATGAAAAAAGAATTTGAAATGTGAATAATGGGAGAACTGAATTTCCATTTAGGATTTCAGATCTATCAAAACGATTATGAAAATGTTTTAAATCAATGTAAATATATTATTGATTTATTGAAAATAATTTCAATTGAAAACATTATGAACTATAAAACTCCTATGTTTACTAATATAAAGATTTATTTGGATGAAGCTAAAAATCCAAATGACAACAATCTATATAGACACATGATTAGTAGGTTATTATATCTTACTACTAGTAGACCAAACATAATGTATTCTAAATGTCTTTATACTACTTTCCAGTCAAATCCAAAACAATCCCATCTTACTATTATTAATAGAATATTTAGATATTTAAAAGGAACTATTTTTAAATATCTTATTTACCCCCAAACTTATGATTTTTATTTAATTTCATACAAAAAATAATGATTTTGGAGGATTTAGAACAGATTGAAAAATCAGATCAGGAACTTTCCACTTTTAAGAAAAATATTTAGTATCAAGGTCGAGTAAGAAACAACACTATATTTCTCTATCAATAGCCTAGGAAATATATATATCTACTATCAGTTTTTGTGCAAAAATATTGTGAATGAAACACACTCTACTAAATTTTGAACTAAATGTTTGATAATAAACCTATTCTATGTGATAATACTAGTGAAATAAATATTTAAAAAAATTCTATAATTCTCTCTATGACTAATAATATTGATATAAGGCATTATTTTATGAGAGATAATATTCATAAAAAGTATATATCTTTAGAACGTGTAAATAAAAAACATCAATTAGCTGATATTTTTACTAAAACATTTCCCTCTGCATATTTTTATTTTATTAATGATGAGTTAGGATGATTTAATTTTAAATATTTGTTTATTAATTTACTCTAATTTATTACTTTCTTAATCAATTATTTTATTAAATAATTGTTCATTTACTTGTTTATGTATCTCGATTTTAGTTTTAAAACTATTTATTTTCATAATAAAAATAATGACTACCTTTCCAATCGTCTCCACATCAGACCATTTTATATAAACCATCAAAATCCGACTCTCATTACTCACATTCATGATGCTTGTGATTATACAGAAACTCTCATTTAAATTTTCCAAATCCCTAAACTCTGAAGCATCAATCCACAAACACTCGACATTGGATCCTTCAGGATTTTTGAATAAGATTATCTGAATAAGACTATCCAGCAATTGATGTATCAAAAAGTTCTTGTAATAAATGTAATTTATTTTGATGGGATAAAAGAAACCAATATATTTTTGAACAATTCCAATATATTTCAAGGTCTAGAATTTATTTTTTGAGATGGTAATTCAGTTATGGTATATGATGTTTAAGTAAAAGATTTTTTCTGAAATGCTTCATTTAATTTTAGAGATGATGAAGATATTTTTTTATCAAAGATTTATAATAAAAAAATTTCAATTTATTCCTTGAAAATAGCTAGGTTGTTGGTTTGTCCCCATGAGGGGTAATCTCATTTCAATTAAAGAAATAATGGTGATATGGAGTTAAAGTCAAATGTTATAATTTTTTCTCTATTTGGAAGACACGATGTCATAAAGATGATGACTAAATACTATAATGTTGATCCAAAGGTCCTTATAAGGTTTATTCAATTTGTAAATTTTCCAAGGATGAATGAGTTAGAGAATGATTTGTATCAGCATATGTATGTTTTATTTTTATTAATAAAGAAAAATAAGTTGAATTTCAATCACTATATAAATAATCATTTGAATCAATTATACCATAAATCAGAAAAATGGGTTTCATTTATTATGGAATGATTCTTCTCTTTGGTTTTTCATACCTAAAAAATTCAAGACAACTCATTAGGATTGATATGTCATCATAAAAATGTTTTTAATGCATGAACTATAATGAAATTGGGATACTTTTGGAGTGAGTCTAGTGGTAGTATTTTAAATATTTTTGTAGAAGAACAAAAAAGATTGATCGACACTACTCATAGAGAGTAGGGGATGGTGCTAGGTCTTGGTGTTTTGAGACCCAGTCTTGAAGAATAAGAATCCTAATCTAGTGTTGATGAATCTATTCTTCATAAGAGGTGAATAATTTCAAGAAATATTTATTATTTGGATGAAATAACACAGAATGTTGCTATATTTTTTGGAGATGTTGAGAAAGTTCCTCTAAAAGAAAATAAACTTAGGCATGATGTACGAGTGTTTGGTGGATATTCCATTAAAAATATATCTATTATTATTTATGATTATGTAGAAACAAAGCAATAAAAATTAATATCAAGGAAAAAAGATTCATAATAAGAGTGAATCTTGGATATGGTGGAAGATTTAAAACAATCAAGAGCACTTTCTATGTATTCTTATGGCTCATGATACAGAGATACCAAAGCTGTAAATAAAAATTTCAATCAGCTAAAGGCAGAAAATTTATCTATCTGATAAGATTAGGAAGCTGAAAAAGAATAAATTTGAATATTTATTATGTTATACTAATAATATAGTTCATTCTCATGCTCTTTAAACTCAATATAGAAAAATTAAAGAAACATTTATTTTTTGGGAGATATAGAAGATTTTATCAAGACAGTAGTTGTAGAAATGAGAAATTTAATGACATAGCCTGTGAAAAAATTATATTTTGATGAGTTGAATAAAATAATGGGTAGAGAGTTTCAATATATCAATGAAATTCATCACGAAAAGAAGTATTCACGAAAAATATATCATGATTTGGTCAGATGTTTTAAAATTATAACTTCAATGTTAACTGATTTCAATGATAGACTACACAATATTCAGTGTGACCATACATTTTTGAATGTTCTCTTGAAAAATCATAGACATTTGATAATTAAAATAACCTATAATGATTATCTGTTAGGGTGAGTTATTCATCATGTGAGAGATATGATGAATTCTTTCACTCAGTATGAAGTATCAGTTACGGACTTTGTCAAAAAAATTTGGTTTGGAGCTTATTGATTGGTCAAGGTTCCGGGAAGATGCTCCAGTAGTGGACATGAGTTTTCAGAAATCTCTTTTAGAGATTTTTGGTAATGCTAGATGAGATTCATTCTAATGTTTAGTCAATTATGCGTCCTATTTCATTTTCTCCATGTGGAGAATCGGATCAAAAAATCAATATGACCCATGTATATCCTTATAAAACACTTCATCAGTGGATTGTGGGAATTTATCATAATTTTAGAAAACACTTGATTTGAAAATCAATTTAATGTACTTTAATTTATCTTTATATCTGTGAGTTTTGTATAGTTTTATTTTACTTTATTAATGACCATTTATTCAATTCAAATTATAAATTTATAAATCTTTTAATAGTTATTAATAAATATTAAATTACATTTTGTCTACATTGAAAGTTTTTAAATCCATTTTCATAAGCTTTGTTTTTTATATCACAAATGAAGGAGAAATTCAGGTAAACACAACATTCTCATTTTTTATGTATCTATATTCATTTAATCAAAAAAATAATGTGAAATCGAAATAATATTGTAAAAATTTAATTTTCACAGAAAAAATTATTAACATTAGAAATATTATTTTATTTATGTTTTCAATTCCTACATTTTTTAATTATATACTAGGTTTTGCGATCATCAAAAAGGGGGATATTTTTGGGAATTTATTATCAAAATAATAATATATAAATCTTATTGATTTAGATATTAAAAATAACCTTGTTTTATTGATAATTATATTAATTTAATTGAGTTTTACGAAATTAATATTCTTTGAAATATTTATTATGGAATTATATTGATGTTATTTATCCACAAGGAATCCATAAAATCATTCAGAAAGAATTTAGTGTTTTCTAGAAACATTGTTCATACCATACATTGATACGTGTAATATAAGTAATATAACCAATGTTCAAAATATATTTATAGATTTCATACCCTATCCTGAAGGTAAAATAGAACATAATCCATACACTAAATAGTTAATGTATGGATTGGTAACCCTATGTTCAGAAAATTAATGTTTGGATTAAAAATCCTACATTTGAATAAAAGTTTGGAATATCAATCCAACGTTCAAGCCTAGAATCTTTATTCGTACCCTACATTGGTCGAATGAATATATGTTTAATCAAACAAACACTAAAAGGATGGATGTATGGATTCTCATTCTAATGTTACTTTTGATCACTTTTTTCTTCTTAAATGAATGTATTGTTCCGAAACCACATGTTAAAAAGAGCCCTAGGCCATACAAAGGAAGCCTACGCTACACAATGGAACCCTATGCAACAAAATTTAACCCTATGCGATGAAAAGGAACCTTATTATATGCAATGTAACCTTATTCTATGCAAAGAAACCCTATTCTACGATGTTCAACGCTACGTTGGTATATTAAATATCATTGATTTTTAATAAATGATTTTATTTAAAATTCCTCCAACGGTATTGATGGAATTAATGTTTGACTAGAAACAATATTATAAATGATTTAAAGGCTCTTCATGATCAATTCAATGAATTATATCATCTAAGAAAAACAATCTTATTCTTAAGGAATGTTATGACTCTCTTACTTGATTAAAATTGGAATATTCGTATTCTGTTAGGAGAATTTCTTGGATCTATAATACCAAATAAAGTTGTCTACTCTTTATATATTCTATCACAATTTCTTTGAAATAATAAATAAAACTATATAATTGTTAATATATTTTGAATAAATAACTGATACAAATAATGATCTACTTTATTGTTTTATGAAAGAGGGTACACATTAGAGATATACAGTTTCTATTCTCATTTTTCTATGAAACTGCTTCTTGTTTGTTGCAACTTTTACTGAAGATCATTTTCAACCATGATCTCTTTAGATTTATTTCTTTTTTAAGAAATTAGTTTTTAAATAATAATATGCATATTTTATAAGTTTTTATTCCATCAGAGAATTACAATATGAACCATCCTTAAATCAAACTCTTTTGATTTATTGGAATTTCAACTGGCCGTACTCAGTTGTGGTGAAGTGTCAGCTTCTTATACTATGCTATGGATATCTGGTTCCATGTAAAAGAAACAGAATTTCTTTTTAGACTTATTTTAAAGGATTCAACTATCCTCACCCAATTATGTATTTTAATGCCATGTGATATGAGGTCATTTTTAGTGAAATTCACCAGGCTCATAGAGAAAGAATTTGTGGAATGGACTAAAAGATAATTATGTCCCAAATCAATATAAAATCCATTTGTTTATTTTTTCTATTGATACAAAACTCATATTATATATAGTATAAAATAATGTATATCTGCATACATTTAAAAGAGTTTTAAAATCCTTATTTTTTCATGATTTTTGAAAAGAAACCATTTACCCCCTATTGTGTATCTTTGTAATATTCTGACCTAAAAATTGGAACAACTAATATCATCAAATTGTATTATAAATGTACTTATACCTCCACCATCAATTATATTTTCTACCTAGGCCACCAAACATTCACTGTTCCTAGGGAATACAATCAACCACATAGATATACCGTTCTCCCACCTAGGTCTACCACAATTATGATCCTAGGGAGTAATCCATGGTATCACTAATTTTTCTAATATACTAGACACATAAAAGTTCTAAAACATCATAAATAGTCAAATAAAATTATAAAAAACCATCCAACAATTCATTATCATCTAAAAAACATTTCTGGGTATTAACCTTCATAAATACCAATAGTAGTGTTATATCTAGGTATTCATCAATGATATTTGTGCCAACACTAATATAATCTCATCTCATGAGATCAACTAAACATTATTAGTTGATTGGAAGAATGTATTAGAATTTATGACTCATGATTAATTTTAAACAACCTATTTCCAATCTACAATGGGCTATATAGAATTTACGACACACCAATGAAACACACTTCCAACTTTCAACCTTAACAAAACATGGAATGATCTTATTCATAAGTGAAATATCCCATATGTAATGGTTTCTATATATGATGTTTTAGATTCCTAAAATTTTATTTTGGTTTTTTAGAAAATGAAAAATCCATGTAAATGAGCAACACATGTAAATTCAGTCGTACTATAGATTCAAAATTCTATAAAATATAAGGGGAAACCCAAAATGAGGAGGTAAAATGAAGGTGACACTAGAGGAGATTGAAACATGAACCACCATGATCCATATAATCATTTATTCATAAACTATAGATCACCAATCGATAATCCAAGCCATTTGAAACTCTTATACACAAGATACAACATCAAGGAGCAGCATCCACCATAGAAGAAAACCTCAATAAAATATACCCAAGAGACAAAAAACATGAAGAAAATAATACAATCCATACTGATTCATCATGGTAAAAAAAATAAACAAATATCTAGATGATATATTGACCACCAAAAACCTTTTTTGATATGTAAATTTTGACCATTGTAGAAAAAATGCATCAATAAAAAATGAATATCAGATTGGACGATTGAGATGGTATATATTTTCCAACAGTAATTATCCCCATATAGACCTATATAACTATTTTCATGCTTAAGTGAATTATAGGTCGAATGGTTTGTAGAAAAAACAATTCAATACTAACTTGCGTGGGATTTTTTTGGATGTATATTCCTTAAGACTTGGATGAATAACATTATGTATTGTTTTTTTGAGCCTATAGGGCATGTAAGGTTATCCGTGAACCCAATTAAAAGGGTAACTATACATAATTAATAAAAAATATATATACTTTTGGAGTTCAAGAAAAACCACCATAAACATTATCTTTCCAGAACAATATAGGTTAATGAAATATAGATTTGTTAATAAGAGCAAAAGGGGTGGGAAGGATGGATAATAATATTTGTCCACATGAACTTACCAATCCCAACCATGGGTAAATACCACCACCAACCCAACTTCCAATATACACCTAATAATTAAAATTGAAATTGTGAATACCCAAAGATAACAGTATCACATAATATATTTGGAGAAATGTGTAGAAGTAGAGGAACATGAATAAAACCCATTAACATATGGGAATTGTTTTATGGATAATGATAAAAATGATATAAAGATTAAAAGGGAATATAAAGATAAACTATTTTAGAATAAGGGAATACCTAATAGAGTTATAGGGAGATAGAACATATGGAATTTGAGAGTCTGTATTGATATCCGTCATTGATGTTACCCCGCTGTAACACACTATTAATTTTCTAATCAAATTTATTTAAACCCATCAACATTATTCATTTATATAAAATCCTAATTATCATATAAAATGACTATAATACCATTATATGGTAAAACATATGTCCCAAATCTATTTACATGATCAAAATTTCAATAGGATACTAGTAAAATTTCAATTTTACACTTTATAGATGATAATTATAAACAATTTCACAAACTCCAAAAATTTAAATTTCCAAGGTTCTCCATTACACACCCCTATAAAAAATTCCATCCACTAGAAGCATCAATAATAATAATAATAATAAGATAGTCTTACAAAAAATTTCATCCCTTAAATTATTATCATTATAAAAAATCCATCAAATCAAACATATGAAAATAATACACCTATATAAGTATTCAAAAAATTAAAAATAACAATAATATTTCCACAAATAATTAACCTAAATGCACAAAAATTAAAATTTTAATTTTCGTAGAATATATTTTCCCATAAATTATATAATTATGTTCTATAATTTATAAATTCTCATAAATAATTCAACAAAAAAATTGTATTCAATACAAATGTTCTTTTATATGGTTTTTTTCTATCAATCACATATTTAATAATCTTCACCATTTATAATATTTATTTTAGTGTAATTCCATTATATTCATAATTTTAATTTACATAAAATCAATATTCTGGTTAATTATGAATCAACTATGAATTATGAAAGGAAACATAGAATATTAATTCAGATAAATATAGAGATGGAAATTTTTAGCCATGGACCTTGATTTCACATTTAATACTAATACTTAATCAACTACAGTTATTAATTTATAATAAATTATTCATTACATAATTTCACTAATAATTCAAGCTTTACCAATTTTATGAATTCCATAAAGTGAAAAGATAGATAGGGTTATGTGTTCATGTAAGTAGAAAATATATCAAATGAGAGCCAATCAACTCCCCACATTAATTTTTTTCCACAATGTCCAAAAATTATACAGTTGAATTTCTCAAACTCTTTACCACTAAAATGCACCCTTAACTCACAATATAGGCATTTCATAATCATAATAAAAAATCCATATCAACTCTTCCTATAATATATCCTTATCAGATCCACCAAAAAATACTTAAAACATTAAAATTATTTAATTTATAGAAAAATCCATTAAAATGAAATTCTAAATAAAAAAATAATTATTTTAATTTCACAAAGAACAGACAATTATGAAATATTATATCCATAAAAAAATTTACAAAAATACCACACTCTGGAAACTTTCTCATTCTAAATCCAATGGAGTGCACAAAAATTCACCCTTAGACAAAAATATGACAATTTTAGCCTTCATAGTAAAACATTATCCAAATTTCAAAAACATGATCGTAAAAGAAGAGAAAATCATATATAAATATCCATGACATTAACTTTTATCATTAAATTAAATCTTCGCGTCATACATATGAAGAATAACCAAAAATAGTTTTGGATATTGAAAACTAATTTTTGATTCCCCCTATAATGTCTTTTTCTATTAACCACCATGCATCTTAATAAAATCAATCTAAGAAAACGACATGTAAAGGTAGAAATTTCTTTCTATGAGCCCAAATATCTTCTAGATAATCGGTATTTGTTTTGTCCTCCTTGATATCTACATTAATAAAATCAACAATATATGAAGAATCATGATAATAATTATAATAATAGAATACATGGATCATATCAGGAATCCTTTTCAATCGTGGATGTACTATCAACCCATATCCTACCTCACCAACCAATTTTAACACATCAATAGGGTAAATAAATTTAATATATAACTTTTTCTCCATTCCGCACCATTTTTTTCCACACCGAGGAGAAACTCATAATAACACATGACCTCCAAATAAAAACTCCAATGGTTTCATTATTTGATCCACATTGAACACATTCATATTATTAGAGAAGTTATAATGAAATTTAAAATAACATTCTTATGCTTTATTGTATCCATAACTATCTTTGGTTTAACTAGATTTTCCTTGCCAAAATCAACCCTATAACGGATAAACATAGGATTTCATATTCTCAATACCTAAGACAAAATTTTATAAGGCATAAAACATGCTACAAATATCTGAAAGATTAAAATATGTTTCATAGGTATCTTACAAATCTTTTGGGAATTATTTGGAGTTTTTTAAACATAAAATAGAATATGGATTCATACATATAATAAAGCATGACTATTCTATAAGTTGTATTAATCACACATGTATAATATACAATTTTAAAATAAATGACATCTAAACATTGTATAAATTTTAAAATTTATAAATAAGGAAAAATAAAAATTAAATCTATACATCATATAACATCCCAATAAAATAAATAATTAAAAATAATCTATAAATATAAAAACATCCAACATAACCACAAAAATCAATGATTAGATACAACATGATTTTTCTATGATAATCACAATTGAACAAAAATAGGGAACCAAGAATATAGAAAACTGATATTTTCAAATAAAAATTCTCTAAAAGTGTCACTAAAATAGGAAATAAAAAATAAACATCTCATTGTGGTAAGTCAACATCATACAATTATAAACTCCCATAACCCAATCCAAGATAAAATAAACCATTATATAAACATGGGGATTTTCTATTACCAACATCAAAATATTCCAAGTCTATATACACACCAATGTTTGTATGTAGGATCTACTGATAAGGCCAAATATGATACCCCCAACAATTCTATATTCATAGACCAGAATATTAAAACTATAATGAATGTTTTTAAATGAGGGAAAATGAAACACATAATATTTTATAAAAATATCTTCTAAAATAAGTATACATATTCACATATATAAATATATGTTGAAACCAAAAATTTATTACTTGAATAATTAGACTCTATTTCAATAAAAAATACTAAGTAACATGATAAAACTAACTTTTTAATGTAAAATGTAAACAATCCCTACCATCAGTACTGTTATGGATCACTATGATATTATGGGCCCAAAATATATATTGGATTAATGGAACCATCCCACTAGTAGTGATGTTATCCTACCCACTCACCTTACTTGCTTAAGATAGGCGTGATTGGGGGTACACACCTAATATGCATTCCCATACCATAACTATTGGAACACTATATCTAGGTACCCTCCAAGACCAAACTACCCATGAGGTTTAAAATAAATGGAATAAATAAAAATCTTTAAAAAAGCACCCATCTCACTACTAGTAACCCCATTAAAAAAACACCTTGATCAATGATTCATTGTTCTTTATAAGTCAGGAATCAAGAAAAGTAAAATATATAATTCAGCTTGAATTAATTGGATTTGATACATATCCAAAATATCACTATAGGAGATCAATATATCATAATCATAGAAAATTGATTTAATTACTAGCAAACACAGATTTAAACTATTTATGAAATCAATAATATTTGAAACACCACTTAAACAACCTCCGAAAATTAAATAATCAATTATGGAACAAAAAATTGATCATAACTCACCCAAAACACCTCCCATTATTCATTTAGATCACATCTTTCATACATGAAGCATTTATATAAAATTGACATAAAAATGATCATAATTTCAGCATAACTCTTAAACTCGTTCCAAAATAGTTCTAAAAATATAAATAAACCCAAATAATACAAAAAAATGTAGAAATAAGGAACAATTAAGGTTATTGGTATACATTTATGAGTATATATAATAATATTCCACAACATGATATAATTAAAAAATAATAGTGTTAATCCACTACAAAGAAGTACAATATTGTTCTATTAGGGTATTACAATCCCTAAGATTGTAAAAACATCAATTTAGTTTAAAATAAATGAAATCCCAAGAAATGATGGATGAAGTAAGAAATGTGAGTAAATTCACAAGAATATGGGAGGAAAGAGAGATATTTGGGGTTTATACCGTGAAGAGTCATCAAGGAATGAGGTGAAATCATTTTAGTAAGATCATTATTGTAGATCAGAGAGTCTAGGATCTCCAAGAACACTTCTAAACATGGGATTAAGAAAATGAAGATGAAATGATATGAAATGAATGTTAAAATAATAAAATTTCTTATTTTCACTGAAATCCATTGACTCACTACATCCCCTCATATAACATACAAATGAATATGCAAACCCAAATGGTCCATATTTTCCAACATGAATAGAAATTTTACACAATTCTATTTTTTATTTTATCAAATTTATAAAATTTCACAATTAAGAATCCAAAATCCAAGAAAAAGAAAAATTTCAATGAAAATCTATATAAATTCCATCTTGTGACATCATGGGTGGTACAATTCTCCTCAATGTGCAGCTTTGTTCACTTAGAATGTCTTATTGAATATAATTTAGTAAAAAAAGGGGTGAGACAATTTTTACTTCATTTTTTATTCTTTTCCCATTTCCCATCTGAATCAATACAATGATTCTACTAAATATGAACCGAAGGAATTAATTTTTTTACATCACATTATTATACTCATCATAGTTTTTTAGAAATGTATTTATGAATGAATAATCATGGGTCAAATCCAAGTCCCTCCGATTCAAGACATGGGAAGGATCATGATGGTATTTATTTAACTAGTACACATGAAAGACATTATGAATATAATTCAAATAGGAAAGAAAATGTATGAAAATGGATTTTCACTTAGGTATGAATCATTAAAATCGGAGTCTAAATCTTTTCATTGGACTTATTATGGATGTTTAATGAGTTTGTAATTGTTTTGATGGTGGATGAGGATTTTTTGGAGCTTGGAACACGACTTTTTGGGAAAACAGGCCAAGCCGCATGGTTTTCACATAGTTAAAACACAGTTTTCCTAACCGTGTAGATTTCATTCTTACAGACAGAACCACTCCAAATGGTTGGTGCATGGCCATGTGGTCTAACTATTCCATGTGACCCTCTATATAGAAAACGTCACATGGTTTTCTAACAGTTTGTCAAAATGTGTGGACAAACCATGCAGATTCCATTAGTGGGATTTACCTCCATTTTCAACCATTAAGGAATTTTTTAAGAACTAATCATGGGATCAAAATATCTCCTTCATCCTGTAATAGATGGAGATTCCATTTATCTACTTAGATGCACAATGATATTCAGTCGAGTATGTTTGAGCCATTCTTACTCTCTTTTGCTCTCGACCTATTTCTCTTTGTTTGAGAAAATTTATACTTTTCTTAGATCTACTACGATATGAAGAAAATCAAGGGCCGATACCAGTGGAGGATAATTGTAAAAGAAAAAGTTGGGTGGTCTATAACTCATCACTAATTTTCATCAATTTTGGAATGTATGTGTGGGGCCCAATGATTTTATTGGGTGTTGTTTATTAAATTATTGTGCCATGATTATTCTGATTAGAACTGTAAGGATATGACTATTCAATATATGAGATTATGTTTTAAAAGTAACACCCACAACTTAATCCTCCCCATATCTAAGGATATTCCATATTTTGGTTTTTAATGTTTTGATAGGTTTGATCCATTGTTCTGTGTTCCTTGGCATGAAATTACTAATGGTAAGTGTTTCTATATTAAATGGATTGTTTATGATGTGAATTTCATAATGTATAGTACCATGTGTGCTTAATACCTAACCTACCTAAGTTAAGTGATTCAATTTTACAATGAAATTTGAAATGTGAAATCATATGTATACTAAGTATATGACTTGGACATAAATATAAATTAATAGCATGTTTCATATCCATAGTACCCCTCACCACATATGTAACAGCCCGAGATTTTATGAAAAATATTATTTTTATTTCACTAATGTCTTGTGTTGTACGCTACACCAAAAGGAGCTTGTACAACACGCATCCTTGACTTGCCTTGCATTACACGCAATCGCGACCTTCCTCGATAGCGTGTGTAGTACGCAATAACGAGTTTCACTAAACAGCGATATGCTATTAAAATGTTATTAAAACTAGCCGTTATGAATAGTAATAACCACTTTTTGAAATTTTGTAAATTTTATTTTTCAAAATGGATTTCATTTTTGGATTCGGAGTATCGAATTTATCCTAAGGATAAATTTTGGTACATTTCAGATAACTTTCATATTCTGATGAATAGTGAAAATTACTAAATTTTAATTAAAAACATCTTTTTTAATCGAAATAATTAATAGTGATAAATTATTAATTTGAGTGGTTTTAAAGTATATTTAGAATATATTTTTACAATTTAATACAATGTTGGTCATTGGTTGTAATTTCACATTTAAACCAGACATAATCAAGTGTCAATCTTTTGATAGATATTGTTTCTTAAAAACACGCTATTTGTTTTAACAGCGGGATTTAATTATAAAAATAATTAATGAAACTTCTATGTTATGAATTTGGTAAAATAGACTTTATTTTTGAATTCGGAATATAAAATATAGCTTAGGATGAAATTTTGGCATTGTTCTGAAAAATATCTATTTTTGATGAATAGTGAAACTACTAAGTGGTAGTTAAAAAACTGAATTTTTCATAAAACTTAATTTTACCGCTTCTGTGAATGGAATTTCAAAAATCCGAGAGACACGGTTGATGTCAGTAAGTAAAATTTGGTTCAATGAGATGAAAATAATTTTTTGGTGAATAGTAACTTTTTACTTTTTTTACCGCGGTTAATAGTAAATAGGGTAACTAAGGGTAAATATGATATTACTATTATCCTAACACATGTCCTAATTCTATTGGATAAGTTTAATTTGACCATAAACAACCTTATGAATAAAATATGACCATTTAGGCCCACTTGGATTAGATTAGGACATTTATTATTAATTTATTTAAAGAAGGGTTAAAATAGTTAAAATCAAAGTTTAATAAGTAAATCAT
The DNA here is from genome assembly GCA_963277665.1 of Viscum album. NCBI lineage: Eukaryota > Viridiplantae > Streptophyta > Magnoliopsida > Santalales > Viscaceae > Viscum > Viscum album. Next base: position 955,405,144 of record OY728145.1, read on the forward strand.
TTTTAATATGGGGTTATACATAAGATAAATTCGACTATAAATATTCATTAGAAAGATAAAAAGATTTCCTACATAATGGTATTTTATTTGTAATTTTTAGACATTAAATAATTTAATTTATTTATGACACAATGATGATGCAGTAATTATCTTATTTATGAAATATTGACATAATTGATGCTATAAACACCAAAATAAATGTAATTTGAGACTTTTTATGAATTCCACTAATTTTTTAGGTTACTATGATATATTAGTGTTGATTTAATCAACTTTTTTCGAACATATAATTCTGTTATGACTTTTACAAAAATCATATATCAAATAGTGTCAAAATTGACACAAAATAGTTTTTAAATCAAATATTATATTACTAAATGTTATTTTATTCCTAAAAATCTAAGGTTTGGCAAAATGACTTAGATAAGGATATATATATTAATAATAAACAATTTGGGGTTCGTTTGGCATGTTATAGTAAGTGTATTAACCATATAGTGAAAGAAAACAAAAAGACACGGTAAAAGTAAAATTATTTAACTTAGAGTTAAATCTAATTGATAAGGTTACAATAATACCCTAAACTTGTCTAAATCCTATTGGTTGATAGGATTTCGACCCATCCCCACTTTACCTTCGAAATAAGACCCTTTGGAACCATTATAAACCGATTTTGACTTTAATATAAAATAATATTTTGAGGTATTCCTAAGGTGCCCCTCTCCTCTCTTATAAAATGACACCTCCTCCCCCTCCTCCTCACACCAAATTGAGCACTAAATCTCGGCCAAACCCTGCCATTTTCTCCACTCCACTTCCCTAGAATAATCCTAGAGGTCCTGGTCTTCTTCAAAGACCAATATTAGTTCCCTAAGTGGAGGATTCAAAGAAGCGTTCCAAAGAAGAGGTAATATCCATTACCGATCTTTTCAATTTCTTTCTTCTTCAACTTCTTCTTCTTTAGTTGTTTCATGATAAAGTAATAACATCAGTATTACTTACATACTGATATTTTATTATGAAACAACTCTAATTAACCTTCTATCCATCCTACGGAAAAAGGAAATCACCGCGCGTGCGTACGTACAGAATACCGTCTCCACACCGTGGTGTAATCTATTTTCCACCACCACCTTACAAGGATGGGTATAATGGTTTAATGAGTAACTATATATGATTATTATAAAGTGATATTGATACTGAAATAGTATAAATACACTTCAACACAATTCCACGACCATGGGAATGATATCATCGCTCATGCGTACGTACGGACTACCGTCTCCACGAAGCGATGAGATTCATTCTCAATGATTAACCATTAATGAATGATTATAAAGTATATATAATAAGTACTAATGAAATATATGACCTAATAATGATACTGGAATTATTTATATTTATGTCATCTACTTAATTCCATTCAATTCAATAAGGAAACGAAAACAGCATTCATGCGTACGTATGGACTACCGTCTCCATGAACAGTGTATTTCTTTCCATTTACTGATTTATTATATATGTATATTCTGAATATATATATGTATATCATGTTTTATATTCTGGAATTACGTAATCATGATCTAAGTAATCATATGAATAATTACAAGTTAAAAACACGAACGAAAAATGAGACGATTTTACCCGAAACGCTACTTTAACATGAATTTACAAAAGAATGGGTAATATAAAGTCATAAGAGTACCATATATGATATAATAACAATGAATATGATTCTGGAATAAGTCAATAACATGAATTATATCATTATACAGGAGTTTCGGACACGTACAAAGCAAGTCGGACCTAAGGTAAGGGAAATATCACAATATCATTTTTATCCGAGATTGTTTATTCGTAAGTATTTACTGGGGTGTATTTTATCATCCACATCCATGTTCCCTCAATATTTAATATTGTTTCCATCCACTTAAAATAGTTTAAATCCAATTTGACCCTTCGGTGGGTTTTTAGTAAATAATATGAAATGAATCTTTTGTCATTTTTTTCGTACGAGGTACTTTTTGACTTTTCCGACAAAAGTACGAAAGAATGTCTTTTTAACTTATACGACATGAATGGATTTTTAAAACATTATTTCCAAGAAGCTTCCTTTACAAGTTTTCAAGTTTATTTTTAATCAACTTCTTTTATTTTAAAGTCGTATGACATGTTATGAAAGGAAAAATGTTTTTGAAGTAGAAAGGATATTTTCCTCACGAATGGAGTTCAAGTATTTTATCAAAATTATTTTCCATATAAGATAATAAAAGGGTTCTGTTTTTATCCCTATTATTACATGGATTTGATTATGTTGTGATGGAAATATTTTTATGAATTCCTTTATCTTATATGAATTGTTTTATGATGTCATGTTGTTTAAGAATCCCATTTTTATTACATGGGTTACGCTATGATGTATGGTTTATGATTATGTGGCACACATAAGAAAGGATTAATTATAAGATGAGTGAGACCTATATCTCCCTCCAATGAATTGGGTAAAGATTTTATATCTCATGAGATAGACAGGGCTGGAACGGTAGGTTATACCGGTTCAGTGAAACAGGACTGAAACGAGGGTTACTCGATTCAGAAAGGGACTTTGTCCACTAAGATAGTCTTGGAAATGAGTCTTGAATAACAGGAAATGATTCTCTATGATTATGTGTGAATGCCACAAAGTTTCATGTTTTAAGTTATGTTTATTGTGATTACATTTCACTGCCATGATTTATCCCATGTTATGAAATTTTGATCTTTTTTGCAGGTTAAGATTTCCAAAAGTTATGTGCTTGTGTATATGATGTGATTGATATTTCTTTTGTTTACCCTTACTGAGAATTTGAGCTCACCCTTTTATGTTTTCTTTTCCCCAGGATATAAAGAAAGGTTTTAGGTTAAAAAAAGGGAAGATCTTTATGGGAGATATTGAAGATCTTTCACCACGATTAGAAGATTACGTTCCGAGTTTCCAAAGACACTAAACTATTACGATCCTTGTGTGTGTGTTTTTGTTATGTACTAAGTATTCCGAAAAAGAAATGTAATGTCAATGTACGTCAAGCTTCGGGACTCTACAGTTGGTATCAGAGGAAAGGTTTAGTCAACCTTTGGAAACTAGGATGCGAAAACGTTAGTGAGATCCCTAGAGATATTTCTAAGGTATGTCTAGGGATGTCCCTAAGGTTAAGTATACGTATAGGTTATTGTAATAGAATTATTCTAACGATCATAGAATTAAACCTAAGATGTTAGATATTGAAGGTACTCCCCCTTTATTATGTTGTTTTCCCTAGCATGATTTTTTCCTCTCACACTATTCTTTTTGGGTTTTAGATGATGGCTGGAACCCGAAGGAACCGTGTTGATCAATGCAATGGACAATGCAATGATTTTCCACCTGAACAAACAAATGTTATGGGAGATGGAGTGCAAAATCTTATTGCTATACTTACACAAGCTATGAATCATTCTCGACTTCCAAATGAGCAGAGAAGGGAACAATATTCTATTGAGTCCTTCATGAGGCAACGTCCACCTTCTTTCAGTGGGTCTTCTGATCCACTTGCTGCTGAACAATGGATCAATACCACTGAAAAGATATTTTCAGTTCTTCAATGTTCTGAACATGATAAAGTCATCTTAGCAGTATATCGTTTGGAAGGTGAAGCTGATCAATGGTGGAATCTTATCAAGAATACACGGCAAAGAGATGAAATTGAGTCCATGGAATGGGACGAGTTCAAGAACTTATTTTTCAATAAGTACTTCCCTCGTATTCTTCGAACAAAGATGGAGAAGGAGTTTCTTGAACTAAAGAAAATGGATGATGAATCTGTTGGTATATACGAAGAGAATTTTACAAGACTTGAAAGGTATGCATCTGGCATTATCATCCAACCTGAAAGTAAAGTTGATCGATTTTTCAGTGGCTTAAAACCAAGTCTTCGAAGGGCATTAGCTATAAGAGACTTCAGTAGCTATGAAAAAATTGTGCATTGTGCTATCAAGGTAGAAATGGAAGTTGGTGTTACATATCCATCTCATGGTTTTGACAAAAAACGAAAGATGGAGTTCAAGGAGAAATCTCAGAATAATGGTGAAAAGAAGATGAATGTTTTCTTATGCACAAAGTGTGGAAAGAAGCATGGTGGAGATTGTCTTAAAGGGACTAGAAATGTTTTAAGTGTGGAAAAGAAGGTCACCGAGCAGCTGAGTGTTGAAGTAATGGAAAAAGGGTTTCTAATGATGTGAATAAATCAAACACTGCAGAGAATGCACCACCAACACTTCAATGCTTCAAGTGCAAGGAAATGGGGCATTATGCTAATAATTGCCCTAATCCAAGGGTTAGTGATGATCAACATGAGCAACCACTGAAGGAAAAGGACAAAGGGAAGTCACATGTGATCACTATTGGCAATGTTGAATGTGACAACGATGTGGTGGAATGATTTAGTGTTTATGTAATGGGATTTCGAAATAATGTTGTATCATTGAGTATTGCAATATTTATTGATGTGGTATTCAAAGTGATTGATATATTTTGGAAATAAGATGATATGCGCATAATGAAGGGAAAACGTGAAAACGAAATGTTTAATAGTATTCATGAGCTCATGATTAATATAAGGACTAAGTGATATCATGGTTTGAGTATATACAATTTTGAGGATTTTGGTATGTGGAAGGTGTTAACTTTTAACTACATTCAAGTTTTCACTATGGTTCGATGGGTATTCAAGAGAATACATGATTAAGGCCTTTGAATGTTTGGAATGTGACCAACAAGAAATATATATGGGGATTAACGATAGTATTAAATCTCTGGTAATCGTTTTCACTATGTTATGAGAGTGGACTGCAGTATTATGGATAAGCCTAAAGATTGGAATGGATTATGTTGGACATAAGTTAGTATTGTTTAAGGATAGAAGTTTTCTCGATATTATTGATGGGATGTTATAGTAATTTAGTTTTAGAAAAAGGACAACCTGCAGGATGGGCGACAGCCCATCGCTTCGGACAAGGCTGTGGGAATCGAACCCACAACCGAAGTGCGACTGGCCTTTATCGCCTACCACTGGCCTACAGGAAGTCCCTGTTTAGTAGAAACTAGTTTTATTATATTAAGCAGTATGATATATGAAGTATAAGTCCATTTTAGGAACCATATATGATTAATCTCACTATAGACCGACTTATGTATATAATTTTTGCTAACCTTTTGTTTGTGACAGATGGAATGACCCGTCATTCTATCACATAATCTGCTAACACTTCACGAATAACAAATTCAACTTCATTTATTTAAGAGATGAAGTGGAAATTGTTCAAGGCACGAACAACAGTGAGATTGTACCAAAATAAAGTAAGTATTTATTCTAATTCAAATTTTCAGCTTTAGGGAAATGATCTTGAAAACCAAAAATGTTGTCCTAGTGATCTTATACCTGATGAATCAGATGGTACCTTATATCATCACAAATCTATGGATTTGTGATTACTGGATTTTCCATAGCCATGTTCTCTACCACTCTCCATCAGAACATGATGGTTAGATTTCTCTTCTATATCCATATTTTTACCTATGTGGAAACCCAGCGATTAGTTTATTTGGGTAATCGTTACATTTCATACTTTAGTTTTTAAAGCCAATTTTTGGTATTCCTTTTTACGATGTGGGATTCTATTAAAGAAACTTTCTAATAGTAAACCATTTATAACCCCGACTAATTTCGAGGGAGAAATTCATTTTAAGGGGGGTAGAATGTAACAGCCCGAGATTTTATGAAAAATATTCTTTTTATTTCACTAATGTCTTGTGTTGTACGCTACACCAAAAGGAGCTTTCACAACACGCATCCTTGACTTGCCTTGCATTACACGCAATCGCGACCTTCCTCGATAGCGTGTGTAGTACACAATAACAAGTTTCACTAAACAGTGATATGCTATTAAAATGTTATTAAAACTAGCCGTTATGAATAGTAATAACCACTTTTTGAAATTTTGTAAATTTTATTTTTCAAAATGGATTTCATTTTTGGATTCGGAGTATCGAATTTAGCCTAAGGTGAAATTTTGGTACATTTCGGATAACTTTCATATTCTGATGAATAGTGAAAATTACTAAATTTTAATTAAAAACAACTTTTTAATCGAAATAATTAATAATGATAAATTATTAATTTTAGTGGTTTTAAAACTATATTTAGAATATATTTTTACAATTTAATACAATGTTGGTCATTGGTTGTAATTTCACATTTAAACCAGACATAATCAAGTGTCAATCTTTTGAAAGATATTGTTTCTTAAAAACACGCTATTTGTTTTAACAGCGGGATTTAATTATAAAAATAATTAATGAAACTTCTATGTTATGAATTTGGTAAAATAGACTTTATTTTTGAATTCGGAATATAAAATATAGCTTAGGATGAAATTTTGGCATTGTTCTGAAAAACATCAATTTTTGATGAATAGTGAAACTACTAAGTGGTAGTTAAAAAATTGAATTTTTCATAAAACATAATTTTACCGCTTCTGTGAATGGAATTTCAAAAATCCGAGAGACACGGTTGATTTCAGTAAGTAAAATGTGGTTCAATGAGATGAAAATAATTTTTTGGTGAATAGTAACTTTTTACTTTTTTTACCGCGGTAAATAGTAAATAGGGTAACTAAGGGTAAATATGATATTACTATTACCCTAACACATGTCCTAATTCTATTGGATAAGTGTAATTCTACCAAAAACAACCTTATGAATAAAATATGACCATTTAGGCCCACTTGGATTAGATTAGGACATTTATTATTAATTTATTTAAAGAAGGGTTAAAATAGTTAAAATCAAAGTTTAATACGTAAATAATTTTTAATATGGGGTTATACATAAGCTAAATTCGACTATAAATATTCATTAGAAAGCTAAAACGATTTCCTACATAATGGTATTTTATTTGTAATTTTTAGATATTAAATAATTTAATTTATTTATGACACAATGATGATGAAGTAATTATCTTATTTATGAAATATTGACATAATTGATGTTATAAACACCAAAATAAATGTAATTTGAGACTTTTTATGAATTCCACTAATTTTCTAGGTTACTATGATATATTAGTGTTGATTTAATCAACTTGGTTTGAACATATAATTCTGTTATGACTTTCACAAAAATCATATATCAAATAGTGTCAAAATTGACACAAAATAGTTTTTAAATCAAATATTATATTACTAATTGTAATTTTATTCCTAAAAATTTAAGTTTCGGCCAAATGACTTAGATAAGGATATATATATTAATAATAACCAATTTGGGGTTCGTTTGGCATGTTATAGTAAGTTTATTAACCATATAGTGAAAGAAAACAAAAAGACACGGTAAAAGGAAAATTATTTAACTTAGAGTTAAATCTAATTGATAAGGTTAAACTAATACCCTAAACTTGTATAAATCTTATTGGTTGATAGGATTTCGACCCATCCCCACTTTACCTTCGAAATAAGACCCTTTGGAACCATTATAAACCGATTTTGACTTTAATATAAAATAATATTTTGAGGTATTCCTAAGGTGCCCCTCTCCTCCCTTATAAAAGGACACCTCCTCCCCCTCCTCCTCACACCAAATTGAGCACTCAAGCTCGTCCAACCCCTGACTTTTTCTCTTCTACACTTCCCTAGAATAATCCTAGAGGTCCTGGTCTTCTTCAAAGACCAATATTAGTTCCCTAAGTGGAGGATTCAAAGAAGCGTTCCAAAGAAGAGGTAATATCCATTACCGATCTTTTCAATTTCTTTCTTCTTCAACTTCTTCTTCTTTAGTTGTTTCATGATAAATTAATAACATCAGTATTACTTGCATACTGATATTTTATTATGAATCAACTCTAATTAACCTTCTATCCATCCTACGGAAAAAGGAAATCACCGCGCGTGCGTACGTACGGAATACCGTCTCCACGCCGTGGTGTAATCTATTTTCCACCACCACCTTACAAGGATGGGTATAATGGTTTAATGAGTAACTATATATGATTATTATAAAGTGATATTGATACTGAAATAGTATAAATACACTTCAACGCAATTCCACGACCATGGGAACGATATCATCGCTTGTGCGTACGTACGGACTACCGTCTCCACGACGCGATGAGATTCATTCTCAATGATTAACCATTAATGAATGATTATAAAGTATATATAATAAGTACTAATGAAATATGTGACCTAATAATGATACATTAATTATTTATATGTATGTCATCTACTTAATTCTATTCAATTCAATAAGGAAACGAAAACAGCGTTCATGCGTACATATGGACTACCGTCTCCATGAACGGTGTATTTCTTTCCATTTACTGATTTATTATATATGTATATTCTGAATATATATATATATATATATCATGTTTTATATTCTGGAATTAAGTAATCATGATCTAAGTAATCATATGAATAATTACAAGTTAAAAACACGAACGACAAATGAGACGATTTTACGCGAAACGCTACTTTAACATGAATTTACAAAAGAACGGGTAATATAAAGTCATAAGAGTACCATATATGATATAATAACAATTAATATGATTCTGGAATAAGTCAATAACATGATTTAAATCATTATACAGGAGTTTCAGACACGTACAAAGCAAGTCGGACCTAAGGTAAGGGAAATATCACAATCTCATTATTATCCGAGATTGTTTATTCGTAAGTATTTACTGGGGTGTATTTTATCATCCACATCCATGTTACCTCAATATTTAATATTGTTTCCATCCACTTAAAATAGTTTAAATCCAATTTGACCCTTCGGTGAGTTTTTAGTAAAGAATATGAAAGGAATCTTTTGTCATTTTTTTCGTACGAGGTACTTTTTGACTTTTCCGACAAAAGTACGAAAGAATGTTTTTTTAACTTATACGGCATGAATGGATTTTTAAAACATTATTTCCAAGAAGCTTCCTTTACAAGTTTTCAAGTTTATTTTTAATCAACTTCTTTTATTTTAAAGTCGTATGACATGTTATGAAAGGAAAAATGTTTTTGAAGTAGAAAGGATATTTTCCTCAAGAATGGAGTTCAAGTATTTTATCAAAATTATTTTCCATCTAAGATAATAAAAGGGTTCTGTTTTTATCTCTATTATTACATGGATTTGATTATGTTGTGATGTAAATATTTTTATGAATTCCTTTATCTTATATGAATTGTTTTATGATGTCATGTTGTTTAAGAATCCCATTTTTATTACATGGGTTACGCTATGATGTATGGTTTATGATTATGTGGCACACATAAGAAAGGATTCATTATAAGATGGGTGGGACCTATATCTCCCTCCAATTCATTGGGTAAAGATTTTATATCTCATGAGATAGACAGGGCTGGAATGGTAGGTTATACCGGTTCAGTGAAACATGACTGAAACGAGGGTTACTCGATTCAGAAAGGGACTTTGTCCACTAAGATAGACTTGGCAATGAGTCTTGACTAACAAGAAATGATTCTCTATGATTATGTGTGAATGCCACAAAGTTTCATGTTTTAAGTTATGATTATTTTGATTACATTTCACTGCCATGATTTATCCCATGTTATGAAATTTTGATCTCTTTTGCAGGTTAAGATTTCCAAAAGTTATGTGCTTGTGTATATGATGTGATTGATATTTCTTTTGTTTACCCTTACTGAGCATTTGAGCTCACCCTTTTATGTTTTCTTTTCCCCAGGATATAAAGAAAGGTTTTAGGTGAAAAAAGGGAAGATCTTTATGGGAGATATTGAAGATCTTTCACCATGATTAGAAGATTACGTTCCGAGTTTCCAAAGACACTAAACTATTACGATCCTTGTGTGTGTGTTTTTGTTATGTACTAAGTATTCCACAAAAGTAATGTAATGTCAATGTACGTCAAGCTTCGGGTCTCTACAACATTAATGGAAGGGAGCAGAATGATCCTTGAATATGAAATATTATTAAATATATCAAAACAATGGATTCATGCTACTCGGCGTTATCACACTTAAAAAGGAAAGGCTTGAACCAAATGAATTGATTGAACAGTTACATGCTACTTTAAATTATCAAACTAATGAATGGAAAGGCTTGAACTACAAGAATTTTTATATGAATTCAATATTAAAAAGGAATGTCTTGATTCTAGCTCTCATTGGATTCTTATCGGAGGATACCATTAACACTTGGGAACCCCATTCGAATTCAAGGATACATCTAGCATAGGTTGATACCCACATACAACCCGACCATTGTCTAATTTTGGGATGCCTGGTATGACATTATAGGATCTTTTATCTAGTACAACATGATACATTGGATACACTCCTTGGATCCATGATTCCTTGGATACACTCTTTGGATCCGGTATTGAAAAGTAGGTTTCATGTTTAAATCCCATCGAGTACAGTATTTGCTTATCCCCATTTTACCTTGGATGCACTCCTTACACTCAGTAGGAATATAATCTTGGAATTCCTTGGACTATGCTCACTAGATTAAAATATAACCCCTTAGATAGACTCAGATACTACGGAGTTAGTATCCCTTGAGGAATTTGTTACCTTGGTTACTACCTTGGAACTTCATTATTAAATATAACCACATGTTTCCTTGTTAAATCATGCACCCTTTATTATTTTTATAAATTTACTTATTAATAAATTGGTAACAATCATGTATTTAATTGGTTACTTGTTTAGACACCAGTTAAGGCATGAAGAAGTTACTTGGGTATTTCGTTACATTGTACTTCTTTACATTATATATACATTCTTGAACACTGTTATATTCCATTACATGGTATTGATGTTATAGACACCATTTATGGTGGCCTTCATAGATTTATATCACACACTCTCCGAGTACCTTTTGGTACCCAATGTAGATTACCTGACTACAGGTGTTGGAAAAGGGAATCATATAGCTTCAAATACTAGATTACTTACTGTTTAGGATAGTGTCTGAAGGAAGATGACATACATAGAGCTTCATATTCTTGGAATGAAATGAAATTTTTTGGTTTTGGTGGAACAAACATTAAATCATACACATATATCCATGTCCCATTAAGTGGTTTATAGTGGGGTTTATTCATGGAGCTGAAATTACCAAATTGTTCTCTTATCCAGGATGACTGATGGACCCTGTTTCCTTATGTATATACCCATTGGGAAACATGGAAAATAATAATTAAGAACTCAAAATGGTCGAGAGTATGTGAGGGAAGAATCATATCCACATGGGGGGTGTTTCCTACTCGAAAACTCTCTTATAGATTTGAGTTGTGTTCATGAATCCTTCATAAATTTCAAAGTAGGATGTGGGTAAAACCTTAATTAACATTCAATTATTATCATGTTTGGAATTTAGAATCATATATATGTATCCAAGGGTTTTTATTGATAGAGATATCCATATGTATCCATGTTTCTCCAAAAATGGTACCATCTTATGTACTGACTGTAGATTCTTTTGAGATTACTATTACGATACTGGTTTTGAGCCACACTATGGGGCACTATGGTGGGCCTCATTAACCAAGGTGATGGGTGTTGTTTTGATATTTGGATCACTCCCAAGAGATGGTATTCCTTTGTATCCTAGTGAAATAAATCAAAACCTAAATAGTACATTTCCACTTAAAGAGACACATCATACATTTTATGGTCTTGTGATAAGGACCAAACTGTGCAGTTTCATGATGTGTGAAAAAGACATTTAGGTGAGATGTTCCTAGTAAATGTTTGGTGTGGGACTTATACTATAGTGGCCTAGGTAACCTAGATGAAATTTGAGGTACCTGGTTGGAAAACAAACTACTACTAATCTGGCCTAGATAGAATTTGGTACGATTTGGTGTGTTGGGATTGAACATCATGGAGGCTTTTTAACTTTCCCATCTGGATGGGAATCAGAGCCCATATACTTTGGTTAAGAGGAACCTCAAATATGGAGGTCCTATGAAGGTCTATATCACTTGAGAAAATGAACCTTTGGGGTGATTGATTTTATTCCTACACCTGTGAGGAATCCCTTAGGTTTTGTAGGGACATTGTTGGTCATTATACCGATTCGGAGGCCCATGCTTGGTTGGGGAATAGAATTGTAATGATTATTAAAGGTTGGGTATTGTGAAGAGTCATGATCACCACCAAAATCATCCCACGTGATTTATGATAGCTATGAGAATTAATAGAAAGTGGTAGATCCAGGAAACCACACAATCCATCTTCTAATGGATGAGGAGGAAAAGGAAACAAGAGATGAATGCAGTTATGGTATGTAGCCATATCCTCTCATTATTGTATCCTAGATATTCTCGTCTGACTACCCATTTGGATAAAACCACATGCAATTGAGAAGGAGGTGGGAATGTAGTAGGAGAGGTCCTGCAAGAGAGGATAGAGGCATATCTAAGAGGTATTCCTTATTCCTTGTTCCTGGGAAGATAGGAGGATATGGTATTATACCTTAATGGGAAAACCAAGTTCTATAATATTGCTACCTGCATGGAATTGGAGGACCCTTTTCTTAGAGTCAATGAGGGGAGGACATAGTCCTAGACCTCATATTTGAGACCAGGAGAACCTTGAAATAACCCCAAGTTTGAGGGTACTCATGTTTGATGGGATGCATATCTGCATTCAACCTGAGGACCCTACCAACCAGGTAGGACATGTGCGGGCCACCTATGATTGATGGAATTTATTTACAAATCGAAAAAAAACTAGTCCATCTCTTACCATGGTTTTGTAAGTCCATCATATTTTGTGGATTATGAAATTTAATCCCCCTAATATGAGGTATCCAAATAAATACGGGCCTTTCCATTGGATACTTGATAGAGGGTTTGAGAGGTGGATCGCTTTGGTGAAGGCTGGGTGAGTCAATGAGATATTACCCCGGGTAGAATTGGGTGGACAGGAAGGGCTACGTGCAGGTAGGCCCAGGTGACCTAAATGTGTTTTGGAGATGGACCACATAGGAAACAACACTTGGTTGAGGCTTTTCTCTATGCCTCAAGGGTTTCCTCCGGTGTTCTTGGAATGATCTCACACATGCCCTAGAATTAGAAAAGGGCCTCCATACTATTTCTTGTAAAATAAGGGAAAGAGTTCCTCATGTAGGTGTCTTGTATTTTAGACCATGGAAGGGATTAAAGTACCCTATCCCCATTCATTCCCTCTTCTCTTATTTTGGTGTTACATAAATGTTTTCCAATGCAATGGCTAATGGACTAGTGTGAGTAGAGAATCATGTCTTATTCAGAATTTTCATTCATCCTAAATGTGGATCCCTGTGGTTTTATTTATAAGCAAATATGGGACCTTTGGTGAAGAAGATGGAACATGATGGTATTTCACATAGTTATGATGTTCAGGATAATGTAGAGGTGTTTCCTAGGGGGCTCCACTATGTGACCCCACTGTCTACACCTCTGTAGCACCATTTGATGCATAGGCCAAGACAATGTTCCAACACTATTTTGTAGGGACCAATATGGATGGACTCAATGAAAGGTAAACAACTTAGAATTATTCTATTTTCTTCTTTTATTATCCTTAATTTATCTTCGTTCAATATCCATTCACCCATGTGACAAAATGGAGTGTCAACCAAGGAACCCCTCAGGATTAGATCCCATCAAAACAATAGGGTCCAGTCCAAATGTTAATGGATGAAAAGGTCATGAGAGTTGTGTAGGTCATCTGTGCAGGTCATCCACATAGTTCATTCATAACAATGGGGTTTGTAATCATACCACACATAGGGGATCTCAAGTCTATAAATAGAACCAGTTGTTTTATCAGGCACTCCTATGGATTCCATACCTATATTCTCTTCATGGTAGTCTTATGTGAAGTCCTTCTACATAAGCTTCATTTTCAAATATCTATTTACATAAAACAGGTTATACCTACCTACATGAAACATATGTTTGGGTGAGTGACCTGCATGAGGTCACTTAGGAGAGATAACCACATAAGCCCATGCCTTTTCAAAATTTATAAAATTTTGAAACATTTTTCCAAAAACCAAGAAATGATTGTAATGAAAATATTGGATCATTCTTGAAAGTTCAAGGTCCACTTAGAATATTATAGTATCTAATGAACAATTTGGAAACCACATATGGGATATTTTGGACATTGTCAGTCAATACTACTATAATGTACTCAATACTACTCTACCAGACATGGAAATGAATTTGAAGAAAGTATCATTGTGAGAGCCTAGGAGAAACAATCTACTGCCCTATAAACACAAGTATTTAAAGGAGTCCAATATACTGATGTTGAAGAATTATAACCCTAATTAATGGTTTCAAGAATTTTGGAACATTACTTCTATTAACATCTTATGTATGGGTTCATAAATTAATGCATAAACATCATAAACAACTTGTTTCATGAATCATAATCAGTGTGCTCTGAATTTGAAGTTACTTATTCCTGAATCAATACTCATAGTTACTCATCCATCTTCCTTGATTCTTAGATGGATTGGTCAAAGGGATAGAGGGAAGACTGGGACCTCCACTGGGGGGGAGGGTATACCTAAGAGGATGTGGGAGTATTGTGTGTTCCATACATTTCAATATTTTTAACCGAGATGAAGGTGTGGGAATTTATGAAGTCATATCAGTGGCCTAGATAAATGTATACAAGAATTCTAAATTCATTCCCAAATTGAAAATTTGATGGAGCCCATAAACAAACTCTTTCAATAAGATGCATTAAGAAGTTGTAATCTAAAGGTAGGATGTCTAAAAGATTACCAAGCCTCCAATCATCATAGATGATTATGATGACTTCATCCCTTAAAAAAATGTGGGTTGATGCTAAAAGGATTCCTGTTTTGTATCATGATATGTTGCGTATATACCGGGACATCAAGATAGATGACCCCCACTTGAGGGATGATATCCATCCTAAATAATGGATGAACACATTTCTATAGATAAAGGGGTATGGACCCACCTAAAAAAGTACTAATGGATGTCCTATGATGAAAATGTGGGGAATTCCCTATAAATTTTGGCCCATATTGGAACAGGGTGACTGTGAATGATGGTGGTACAAATCCATGTTTGGCATACCCACAAAGATATTACATGTAGGATTCAAATCAATGGTTCTATGTATCTACCTGCTACCTGTTTATGACTTGAACAGTGCTGTGAGGTTAGAGATATATTTTTTATTTCCATGAAAGAAGTGGGGAGACACATAGGGTTTACAACCCCTATCTTAGATAAAATTCACCAATTCCTAACGTATATTCACATAGGGAAGGCTACATTCCGAATTATATAGCCATTCTAGGTACTTTGGTGGATGCTTCACATCCTTATTTAGCTACTACAACTTGTTAATCAAATTGAAAGTTCCTACGGGATGGTATCAACCATTTGTTCATTCCATTTCATGTATTAATCCATGGTCTCTAATTCTAAGTGATACTTTCAAAAATCTGAACCTATTAAAATTTTTTAACTTCATTCCATATAGAGACCCAATCAAGAGTACATTCACTGATGATGAAAATGTTAGTGAAGAATGGATATCATACATGATCACCATTAGTGATGGCATGTTAGTTACATGAATAAATAGAAAGGTTATATTTCAGGCCTACAATCCATATAAATGTGAACAC
Source organism: Viscum album (assembly GCA_963277665.1). NCBI lineage: Eukaryota > Viridiplantae > Streptophyta > Magnoliopsida > Santalales > Viscaceae > Viscum > Viscum album. The sequence goes on from OY728145.1 coordinate 955,420,859, forward strand.
TTCTCCAATATCCTACAAACAAAATACCATTTCTCCTCTAGTAATTGTTTAATCAGAGAGGCACCCAATGGTGGTCCGGCAATTTTGGATGCTCACTGTTGTGGAGATTACATGAGAGGTAATTAAGCTATCACCAATTAGTGTGTCCAATAGGTTGACCTCATGGTATGTTGAGGCATGTATTTCATCAAATATTCAGGGGGTGTTAATAAAAAGTGTTCTTCATGTTGAGACTATGAAAGCTAATGGGAGGCAAAAGCAAGGTAGTAAGGCTCCACCCCCTCTACAGGTTGATCATAATCCAATAAAAGATACATATGATGAGGTCTCAGGATCACTCAAAAAACCCCATGCATGGTTTTGTTTTCCTTTTATGATAAAAATGGATTCACTAGATGAGGTTGAGTAAGAGGTATGGTCGTTATCGTTATGGGGCGGGGGAGAGACCTCCATTTCCCAATCATCTAACAGGGGAAGTGAAATTTTGGAAGACATTAAAAAAAATATTGTCAGATTAGCTTCAAAGTAGGCTGAACATCCGTGAAATTTGTATTAAAATATGGAGCCCAATTTTTGAAGGGAATGCATTCTGATGATGAGGGAATCTTTTGACTCCTTCGTGATGGGATGTATATTTCATAATTTGGAGATGTTCGAGACCAAGAAAATATTTTCATTGTGGATGATCCTATCAAGTTGAGAATATATATCATAGAGCAGGAGATGATTAGTTATAAAACTGACATACAAATTTCTAGAATGAGTTGGGTGGTGGATATGTTGAAATGAGGGATGATGAAGAAGTAGACCACCAATCTTATGAGGAATAGGATAACTGTGTCTATCAAATTGATGTAATCCATCCCTATATTGTTTCCCATATTGTTCTTCCATTCATTTATTTTTAACAAATTTTTGTTCATAAGGGAATGGTCACCTTTATTTTCAACATGTAAAGGAAAAATCGGTCAGGACCTTATTACTGAAGTATTTCCTGATAGGAACCCCACTCAGAAATGATGAATCAACTCCAAAATTGGGACACCGATCCACAAGATTTTAGTTGATGAAGAATGAGATGGTAGGAGAATCTCTACAACCAACTCCATTTACTCTCTTTGAGTAGGAATGTGCTATCCCCCCTCCATAAAAAAGGAATTTTGAATACTAAATTCCTTGGATTAATACCTCATCAGTGATGGTATGTTCTCAAGACATCATTTATTTCCCCTATATGTTTAATCATGAATGCAGTTTTAGAATACCCTCCCCTCTCATCTCTCAAGGGGACTAGAGATTATCCTTTTTGAAATAATGAGGATGCTCTATAAAAGATGTGTATTTTGACTCATATGTTGGTTCCTTTGGAAAAAGAAGTGTCAAGGGTTGATGCCACTTTATCTAATCCTACCATTGTAGAGTGGGAGGAGGACCCTGGTAATGATTATTGTATATAATGGGCTGTCATGTGTTAATTGCTAAATTTAATTTCTATTGATATTTAATATTGGTATCATACACCCGAATACCCTATTATGATCAGTGATGACACTACAAATATATATGAGGAAGCTTCTTGGTGTCTCGAGTCATCGAAGAAGGGTTTATTTTTGGGGCCAAAGCCTAATGTTTTGAGTTTCCATATAAGTTTGCCTACCTTGGGAATTGAGGCATTAATAAATTCTGTGAGAAATAATGCCAAGAGATTTTAAGACATGATTTTACATATTAGTATTACATATTCTTTAAAAGAGTTTTAGGGATTTAATATGGAATTGGAAGGATGTGAATATTAATTTTCAATCAATTTGTTTTACGCTTGATGTTTTTATTATGACTGTTTGAATTGTGCACCATTTTATGCAAATAATACACCACCAATGATACCTTAAAAATTCATCAATGTTCTTATTTCTCCCATTATTGATGGACCATCGACTCAAGGGGATCCCAAAGAAGGGAATATTTTTGATCTACCCTTTTCATTCTCTGAACAAACTGAAGTGAATTTCTCTTGTCAGGAGATTCCATGCAATCTTCTTTGGATGGGAATTTCTTGGAGGAATCCACCCAAGATAGTGAGCCATCTATAAGTGAGTGCCACCAACTTCTTTATTCATCCTTAATTCTTTTATCTACATTTTGATGAGGCCAACAATGAGCCTTCTCCATTATCCAATTCCATCAACTTCTACTGACAGGCCTGAGGGAGGAGATTCAATTCCAATTTATCCAACATCAAAAAGTGGAACCATTACTATCCAAGAGGGAGAGGGGTAAGGTATATCAGTGATTTCTATAATCCTAGAATGAATTTATCTCTTTTTTAGTGGTTCCATGTTAGATTTTGAGACACAAAATTACCTTCATAATACAAGTGATTTTATATAGCAGGATATCTATATGATGATCATTGAGACTCCCTAGAAGGCCTACCCTCGCAGCTCCGTCAACATCCATTACTTTATTAAATGTGGGGATATGGGTGGTTTTATTAATGTTTAATTCATACTTATGTGAGGTATATTATTCACCAATTAGAGTGAGAAAAAAAAACTAAATTAGAACATCATCAATGAAAATATGCGTATTAAACTTAATGATCTCAAAGATGCATTATACCAGATGGAGTCCAACCATGCTAATAAATTTATAAAAAGTGTGAAATAGATTAATGATTAGGCTATCCAGATATCGTTCCTTCAGAAAGAACTAGATTCTTCCAGTGGAGAGCTCATATAAATTTATTTTTTTATATATAGAGATGAAATAGAGGGGTCAACTGTCATTGTAAATATAGTGAAGGAACTCTAATTGGATAATGATACTGTGGTTGTTCAGTAGGATGAGTTTTTAAAGGCTACTGATGGGTCTTGGGAGTTAATCCATAAAATGAAGAGTTAGGTTTATGATCTTATTTGATGTATGATAAAGAGACTCCATCTTCTGGGTGCTCCTTTTATTTTTTTCTTCTTACCTAAAAAATGAAAAGTATTTTTCTTTCAGTCACCTATGTATTCATATATGTTTTTCTTTTTGATTATAGAATAACATTGATGGTAGTTTTCGTTGAAATATGTATTTTTGTCAATGAGTTATAATCACAATGATAGGTATGGGGAGAAACTTTAATTTTTTCATGGGTCTTTGGGCCTTGTGATCATATAATGACTATTGATAGGGTTATATAGAAAACCCCATAAACATTGTTTTCATTTCATCAACCATTTTTTTGTAATTTAATTATTAAGAAGACTTAGATAGAGAGACATGTTTTTTTATTAAGCCTCCATTTTTTCAGTTTTATCCTAATTTTTTTTATCCTTTTGTTTATTTCATTTCTCAATTATTTCTTGATCTATGCAGAGCATCGGTCCATCACATTGAGACTCAACATTTATCCATAGTTCCCTTTGTGGGTTTTCAACCTGGTGAGTACTGCAACTATTTTCATGGGAAATTTAATGGAATACATGATAGAATAACGAAACAAATGTTTTAGGTTGACTATTTTGGACAATATGTTTGGAATGATGACATAAATTTTTTTTCCAAGAATGTTCTGACATTCTTCAGATTCCCCATAAAAATTTTGAGTAACAATTTCATGATATTAGGATTTGAAACATAATGAAAGATAATTATGTGGGTAATGGTAATGGAATAAATTCAAAAAGAGGTTTCTAACATGATATTGTTGTGGATTATTTTCATGTAGATGTCTCTCCCAAGGATGAATGAGCCACAGGTTGGAAAACCCAATTTTGGGTTACATTATAAAAATATAACTAGGGAATGTTACTACATAGTAAAATAGTGGAATTTCATAGATAAAATTACCTTTATGTTGATAACATATGGAAATCCAAAAATAGAATGTTAATTCATATTCAAATGAAGGTTTTTTTCCATAATTCCTACATTCTATTTCCAATGGCCTAAATGTTTATGAAGATCCAGACTTCTCAAATCCATGATGGGTGGTTTTCCAAGAAATGGTGAATGGGGATGATGATAACATCTGTAATGGAACTTTACATGAATGGGAACATTCTCTTACATGAATTTGTCTTGTGTTTGATAGTGGGTAAATTATATTTACTGATCAATGTTAGGGGTGGAGGCCTATTGCTAACAAGGGTTGAAAAATCATGCAGTTTAATTTCATTACAATAGAACACAAAGAATGTAGTTTAACATCTTATGGTGAGAATATTTTTTTACAGTTTAACATATCGTGATGATTACTTTAATATATATATATTATTGTAAAATAATAAGGAAATTTGGGGCAATAATTTATGTTATTTTAGCTCTGAACGAGAGATTGATAATCCTCTCTTTCAGGTTAATCGATCTAGGTATGTTCTAGCATCATTACGTACGTAGGGGAAGCTCATAAGCCGTAATATGGTATTTCGAGTTATGAAACATTATATGGGGGGACAAGGCTTATATAGATAGAATAAGTATCTCCTAAGGAAAAATTTTATATAGGTTGATAATCTGATTTTGTGGGTGGATTTATGAAAATACAACTAGGGAATATTATTTTACAGTAAAATAGTGGCATCATTTGGAGATAGGCCCTCTATATGAGATACCCATGAATCGATCACATATGTGCATTACTACATAGTCATAAAAAGCATTTTTGAAGAATTCCAACATTTTATTACAGATGATTGAGGAATGTTTATGGAGATTCTGATTTCCCTAGACATAGAGTTGAGTTTGTGGAAGAATGTGTGTGGATAAAGGAGGTTAATTTCAAATCAATATTACCTGAGAATGGGGGAATAGGATTCCTATAAAGTTATGACATAAACACAAGAAATTTGGTTCCTGTAGTTTTAGGCCACATGACTAGAACCATAGTATTATGGAAACGATGAGTAATATTATTCCAACCAGATGAACGTTGTTCCATTATACATTAAACAGGAAAGAGAAAATTTTAAACCATAGACCTGGGGGTTTCCATATATGGATAAGTGGAATTGGAAAATCATAAGAGGGATGACCACAAACTGTGGTTGAATATCAGGTTCCAACACAATGTCATCAACTCTTAAAAAATTAGAAGAGGCTTCCACTAATGACCAATGTTTCATTGGTTGAAAAACATATTTTTGGGATAATTTTTGAAAAAAAACTAGGTCTTGTTACTACATATTCAAACAGTGGAATCAACTTGATGAAAAGACATTTATATGGGAAACCTATGCAAATCCATCTTTCTCATATATAGGGTTCAACTCTTTTTCCTTGGTATAACCCCAAATTTGGGAACCCAAATTAAGAACTTATTCATAGTTATTGGTTTGTATACAAGATGGGTATTTTTCCTTCACCCCATGGCTAGGACTTGGATATGAAATCTAGGTGTCACTACATATTTCATTCGATTGAGAATGAATACACACATACTTCATGAGGGACCATGCAATTTAAATGAATTCAATAGGGACATTGGCCATGTTGTTTAATGTGATGTGGTACAGTGAAGTTGACCCACCAAGAAAATGGAATATTGTGGTTGGGCCAAGGTATAAATATCAAGTTTCACTGCATATTTTGTAGGAGTATGAATCAATCCACACAATGTTCTAAAAGATATTCCACATAAAGATTGACTTAATATGTCGAGAATTATTTTTTTAATATAGGCTCATCCATGGTGTGAGAACCCATATTGTATCCTTTTATATAGATTTGACGAATACATAAGAGTGTGGGGGGACTTCCTGTGTTTCGAATGGACTTGGATGTATGATTTGTTCATAACTATGTGTCCTTGGGAATAAGAGCCAAGCCACATATAGTTCTTAAGGAACCATGGAGTTTAAAATCAAGTGGTTAAAGACATCTGATGCTCCTTTTAAAGTATTATTACCATGACCATGATAAACATGATTTTAATTGATATGCCATATATATGTAGGAATTTTTTTTCCAAAACACTTAATATAATGTGAGCTATGGTTGGTGTGGGAACAGGGAGTGGAAAAGGGTTATTACCCCACACAAAGGCGATGCATGTGAATCTTAATGGAATTTATAGTTTATGGTGGCTGGACCAAAATATATGCTCTAGGTGTCACTACATATCTCATTTAGAATGATAATCAAGACACACATAGTTTGTGAAGAGATCATTATGTTGGTATAACTCGTACCCAAGGACCAAGGAATTTGTTTCCTTAGGTGGACCCATGATTAGAAATTTGGGAATCACTATATATATTGGGGTCATGAGAATCCAGCCACAAATATTTCATGAATAGATCCTCATGTAGGTATAACCTGTAAATAAGGAGGGGGTGTTATTTCCACAGCTGGACTCAATATTAGAGATCTATGAAAAACTATATATCTCATGGGAATGATATTTAATCCTTATAATGTAATTTGATAAAAAGTATGGTGGGTTACCAACACTTAAGATTTTGATCTGCTCAAAAAAATATATCAATGTTATACAATTTTACATTGTGCAACAAGGACGTGAACCATGTTTTGTTATTCCATATGGAAAATACATTGATTAACCTTTATACATATTGTGACTAGGATATTAGACTATGTAGTTCAATTTATTATATATTAGACTATGATGTCTTTTAGTTTTAGGTCATAAAAATAAGACTATATAGTTATCATTTTAAAGACATGCATTCATGACCATGAGGTTATGTAGTTTAATTTTATACAACAAGGATAAAAGAGTAATTTAGTTTGTCATCTTGAACCTGGATGATTTGTCCGGTTTTTTGTGGTTATATGAAAATGATAGACTAATTGGTTAAACGTCGCGAAACTAAGATGTATCACCCATTTTTTAAATGATTATTTTTTTTAGAAAATTGGCATTGGTCATGGCATAATGATCTATCCATCCATTGAGATCTGGGAATAATCACTATCACAGTGGAACTTTTGTATGAAGTATGGTCCCTGCCACATTATATTATGATTTATAAGCATATTTCCTGGTATCATTGGAGTCTTAAGAACTATTATCTCTGGAGGATTTAATGTATTCCAACCTTTTTATTAAAATCCCATGCTACTCGATTTTGATATACCTTCACATGATGTAAGGTGTGTAATGTTTTCTCATATAGTAACTCTAATTCATCCATTATGTTTTGGTATTTCTTATATATGGATTGAAGATCACATATGAAAAGAAAGAAGGATGGAAATTTGACCTTAATGGGTAGGTCTTCCTTTTCATGTAGACAATTTAATATGAGTTTTCTTGTGTGGTGGTAAAAGTTATTGTTTTCTAGGCACACAAGGCATGAAATAGCTTATCAAGAAAATAATTCCTATATTTATACACCATATTTTGGATAATTTTGTTCAAGGTATTGGTGAAAGCCTCTATCTATCTGTTAGACACTACATAATAGGGGGGGTGAGTGGTTGTATTTTATATTATACTCATGGAACGACTTCAAAAATTCAAAAGAAGATCAATTGGTTATGTTTTCAATCAGTATTGTAGGAGGGGTATAAAATACATTAATGATGTTAGATTTCATAAAGATGATGATCTTTTGTCCTAGAAATCACTAAGGGTTATCACCTCAATCCATTTATAGAATAAGTCAGTGGCTGTTAGGATGCATTAGAACTACTTGGCCAGTGCATGAGGATACGATCTTACAACATCCAACATCCATTCCCCATATGTAAAATGGATATAAGTATTTGGATGTATTTAGAAACTATAGGGGATGATGTATGATGTTTGAATGCACCTAGAAGAAACCACTATTTTTGGAAAAATTAGTGTAACCCAACATTACAATGGGCCAGTAGTACCCATGGATTTGAATTTGATGAGAAAGAATAAACCCCATCTTGTGGGCACCGTTGGATATAATGTTCCCTTCTTTATTAAAATTGGTGGTCTCCTCTCCATTAACAAAAGCTATAAGTACCACATCATGGCCCTACATATAGATCACATATTGATGATTTATGATTCCATATTGAACAAAATTAATTGGTGACACCATTCAGTGGTACATGAGGTTAATGACTATTTGATCATGGTTTAGATATTCCAAATATGTGGCTGCATTTTCCTATACACATACTTGGGAATTATCTGATCGTGGGAGGTGAGTCAATGTTGGATCTGAGGAGAGTTTGACCATTAACCATTAGACATCATCAAAACGGAGGATTAGATCATGTTTTTTGTTAGCATAATCATAATTAACATATTTTACTAATAAATCTAAATCACATTTCACCTCTAGGTGTCTCACTGGTATTCTGTGCACAAATTCTAGGCCTAAAATGAGGGATTGATATTATATTTCATTGTTCGTGTAGCCTTCTGACAACCTGTAGGATTAAGGAAGGACTAATTTTGCAGGAGAGATAACCAAGACCCTTAACCTGAATTTTTTTAGTTTATTGTTTTCCGTCATCTAACTTTTTGGTCTTCTAGATATGATGTTAAAATATATTTCCCATGTTTGGGGTATGTCTTGAATATAGAAGATATGCTCATCTGGAAATTTATTATTTAATATCATTTTTTCGGAAATCGGGGGTTCTACAAGAAAATATACCATTGTATTGCCTTTAATTGCATTCCGAGGCATGAACTATATATCAAAATACATGAGAATGAGTTCCCAAAATTCATAATGTCATTTAAAAATAGGATTAATGAGGATATATTTGAGTAGGTTATTATGAGAGACCAAATGGACCTTGTGATGCCGCGAGTAGTGCCTCAATTTTTGAACAGTGAATATTAATTCCAAGAAGCCATTATCGATATGTGAATACCAAGTCTCATGGTCAATAATGGTTGGAATGACACACTAATTCCTTTTTTCGTTTCAAAAATCATTCATTGTGTTAGGAATATAACCTATTCATCACTCCATGTTTTTTCACATATAAAATGATTTCCATTACCCCAGTAAGAGATATTAGAACTAGTGGGATCAATAAATACTTTGTATGGTTTTCAAATTATTTATGGAAATCACTTGTCCATTGATATGTAACCCACTTATTCATCAACATGATGAAGGGAAAAAATTGTCCAACAAGGTTTTCTATGTTGTGATGGATGTAGGATAAGTGTCCTTGAATTTCTCTCATCTCTTTAAGGTTTTGAGGAGGTGTCATGATAAGGATAATTTCTTTTTTCTTTGGGCCGACTTTGATGCCATAATATCATAAAATGAAGATAAGAATGTGTCTTGATTTAATCACAAAATCACATTTCAAGGGGTTATCCATCATGCTATGATGTAGTAGTTTATTGATGATTGTATCATGATCATCCATGTTTTCAAAAAGCTGTTGGAACTTAACCAAAATTTCATTGAGGCATCATTGATAAAACTTCCCCAAGAAGGGTTTGAAGATTAGTTTCATGGAATATTGGTAAGTAGCTTCAAGACAAAGGTAATTAAATGATATTAAAATACTCCATGGGGGGATAAAGGTGTTTTATACTTCATCTTCCCGGGCCACTAATATTTTGTTGTACATTGAATAACCATTCATGAAAGATATGGCTTGAAAACTAACCATTGAATCAATTAGTATCTCTGTGGTTGGGACTGAGAAATCATCTTTCAGACAGTGTCGGTTGAGATATCTAAGGTCGATGCAGATCATGTTTTTTCCCATTCTCTTTCATTACAAGTATGATGTTGGACATCCACTTTTGATACTAAACATCCAGGATGAATTCATACTTGGTGAGTCTTTCCACTTTATCCTTAATATTATAGGTGTGTGTTTAGTATATCATTATGGATGCCTATTTATATTCCTAGAGGTATTTTGGGAAGCCCAGGTTAAGGGTGTCCACAACAGGATTTAGGCTTAGAATCTTTATATAATTATAGGAGAAAATATTCTAATTTTTCTTCAGGAAGGAGCTGTATATCAACTATTCCTCAACAGTCTTGATTGAACAGATCGTATTGGTCATGTATCTTCATCTATGACCACATTTATTTATATTATTTCATCTATAGTGGTAGATAAAACATCCTCAAAGGATGGAGGGTAATCCTTAATGTATTCGCACATGAGCCTCATCCCAGTTTGTGAGGAATCATAAGGTGCATCCAAGAGACCCAAGATCAAATCTAGGTGGAGGAAACTTTTCGGGTACTGTAGCAGTAATATAGCTGGTCATGTAGCAGACACTGTAATAGTACTATAGAAGGAACTATAGTAGATGAAACTATTCATCCATCTGGGACTTCATGCCTCTAGTTTGGACCTCGGGTCCTGCAAGGCTCTCTGGCCACCCAAGGCATTCGACAAGTTGTTTCTCAAGGCCTTCGAGCAACCTTAAGGCCATAGGACCACCCCAAGGCCTTCAGAACACATGAATGAAGAAGTACTAGTCAGACTACAAGGGAAAAGGCTTCAGATGAGGATTCAGGGCAAGCACATTCACTAGAGTAGAGCTAACCATAATTGGAAGGATTTGGGGGTATGGATTTTATATCGGTACGAGGACTATGTAGCTTTTCATAGGATAATTAGCTAGATAGCCATGTTAAGGTGGAGTGATGGTTTCATGAAATGCTGGGGAGGATTAGTTCAATGTTGTCTTATCTGGGTGATTCCCTCTAAGACCTACATGTCATGTAATTGTCTCTAAGCCTTCGGTCCATATAAGGGTTCCACCTGACCCCTTAAAAGGTGGATTATCAAAAATAAAATAAAATGAAGGCCTTTGGGCCATTATGACCCCATGGTATTCATCCTCTTCCAGTTCTGAAAAATAATATTTATTCCATGGGGATATAGGTAATGAAAGGATATCACTATATTTTGTTGTGGAGTCGATACATTTTTTATGAAATTATGAAGATAAAGAAACTATTTCTAAACCTACTATTGATATAGGGTCTTTTTGAATCCTCGAAAAAGGTAAAAGGTGTAGGGAATGAATATCTTCACTTTCCCCTAGTGACATGACAAATATTTCTGACTCGTCTTATGAAGTGGTGATCTTTCTTGGATCATAAAATGAGATAAGGGAATTTTCTTCTTATATTTAACAATTTTATGGATATTCAATGACATTTTAGTTGTCCTAATCAATATCATGAATATTTTCAAACATGAATCCATCATATGAATCATACAATGAACCAAATGAATGGGTAATACATATTTTTCACTGAGTTATTTAAATGGAGTAGACATGGACAGTTCCAAACTATCCAGGGTAGTGACCAATGAAACAACTTCAACCATGGAAGGGTTCCATCTCTATGATAGAACCTTTTAATGATATAATATGACTCATAAGAATTGAACATGGAATTATTAGTGTGAAATGTACCCATTTCCCATTATGAAATATTTTATTCATTGATTTTATAATAAGAGGACAACCACATTCATATGCAATGAAGTCCTTCATAGAAAATCATTGATGTCCCTATTCTACAGAAAAAATATAAATTCTGAGTTGGATATAAGGTCTCCAAACTAATCCCCAGAAATGATTTGGACCAATGAGTTTCTCCTTCATTTTTTAAATCCCTATTGAATCAGTGTAGAGGGTTATAAGTTTGTTCCACTACAACCTAACCATTAGAGTTTCCATGATGTAATGAGATAATATCTCGATCCATTTCCAATGAATGCTCGTCAGACATTGGTACCATTTAACATTCTAGACATGTAAAAGGGTTTGTTCTGTCCCTATCTAAAAAAAAGTATCATGATCCATAAAGTAAATAACCACATGGAATTAAACATGATAAGTATTTATATGATATTTTTCAATATCAGAATCATCACGTAAAATTCATTATGGTTTTAAAAATCCTCTGCAATTGATTTCTTACAGTCTTTTAATATACTCAAAATCATTCTATATTGTTCAATTAGTTGAAACTAAGGATGGTTTTTTAATATTTCATGATTCTACTCTAAAGGTATGAACCTCCTAGAATGAGTATTCTCTATTTAAATGACTATATTGTCTGAATTACTTGATTTGGATAGATTATCCCTTGGAACGGGATTTGAAGGTGCTTCTTCCCTTGGTCAATTAGGTCAAATAGGTATTATTCGACACTGAGGCTGATCAGGTGATGAAATCCCTTTTACTCAATATTACAACATGATCTTGTAAAGTAAAACCCACGATTTTTTGGGTGGGAAATTATTTTTCCTACTTAACATGATGTAGAGATCTACCATGAGTTTCAACTGCATAGATGGTTCGAGCAGGGACCTGGCTAGAGTAGTAACTCTTGTAATGACTCTGTATTTCTATATATCCTTGACTATGGAATCCCCTTCCCATAGTTACCCAATTTAATGTTGGAAATTATGGTTTATTGTAACATTAGTCATCTAATAAAGGATCCAATAACTGAGCAACATTAATTTAACTGATGATCAAATCTTTTTATAAGGAGGATTCCATCTAGTAGGTTGAATCATACTATAATTTTTGGTGGGGTAGTGTCTATTTTTATGGAACTATGGGCCAGAAGTTCGATAGATTAAAATACGATATAGGTATTGGTACATGTTAATCTTTATATTTTTTCTTATTTATTTTCTATGCATGTCTCATTTTGGAATACTTCCATTTTAAGGAATGTGGTGTCGCTAATTTTAGTTGTGCTGTAGTGGATATGGTTGAAGGAAAATATGGTTGTTTCAACTATTATAAAAGGATATAATGAGTTCATTTGATCTTATTTCTGACCTTAAAATCACTGAACTTCTATGTACACTTACTATTAACTTCCTTCCACTCATTATCCTCCTCTAGGCTGATGGAATAAGTACATACAACATGACAATCTGGCCTACCCTGGGATCAACCATCTTTTTCAGGATGATTTGAAAAACAACATTCCTGGATGTCGTGACCCAATTCTCGATGGAAGTTGAAATAGGTTAATATATCTTTTTCACTATCCTAGATGGGATTCTTGGTATTTTTGACTTGATCGTGTTGTCCTCAACTGCGAAGATGTAGTATACATGGACTTCATCATTTTAAAAAGGAAAAACATTGTTCATCATCAACTCAAGCCATTTTAACATCTATTCCCTGAGATCATCCAAATGAGGAAGGAATTTTTTAATACAATCAAGAGAGGGTAACACATGATATGTCATGAGAATTTGAGCCGGAGTTAATGTACGAGATGACTTGAGAATAACATTGGAAACCTCAACTTTCTATGATATATGCACTTGAGTTGATGGGATTACTCAGGACATAGCCTTGCCTTTTGTGATGAAGTTTTCCATTCCATGATAAATTGAACAAATATCTCTAGACCCTTCTGTATAATTCATAGGAATGAGTGGTCTGCTCAAATTATTGATAAGGTTCTCTATACAAGATGGATGTTAAATCTTCTTGAGGAAGATACTAACATAAAGAGAATGTGAGCTCCTTCCACCAAGTGATGAAATCATAAACCCTTTTATTCTCCCACTGTTTTCAGTTTGAGAGGTCAAGGATTATTGTCTTTTGTAGTGTCGAGCTAATTTTAAAGAGAAATTTTTGATTGAGATCATCCCATAATGTAATTGACCTGACCGATAGGTTAGTGTACCATAAAAAGGCTCTACCTTGTTGTGTTTTAACAAAATATCTGAGTTTTAATACATTATTATGTATAGGGGTCCCCATCATGGGATCACAGTGGGACATGAAAATTGTGAAATGCTAATTTGGGTCCCCTAAACCATTGATCATTTGAAAGGTAGGGTTCCCAATGTTCAGTGAGGAGGATTCAGATCAACCCATTTGAGGTAAGGATTCATTTTTTTATTTATTGGAACATTCCATTCCTCTATATCTTCTATGAGAGATATTTTAGACTCAATAGTTTTGATGATCCCTTGTGGAGTGTCATGTAAATTAAGATATGGAATATGGGATGTAGTAGTTATGCTCAATTATGGTAGCCCTGGAATTATATTATATGGGTAACCTATAGGGTAAGGCTTTTATGTATACCCCTAAACCTATTTTGGATGTGTACCTAATGGAGTGAACTTATGATCTATTGATGTGGGATCCATGTATATTGGTTTCTGGTACCTCACATTATGTAGATGTTCGAGATGCATTTTGGTTACTCTAGTTAACACTTTTTATTGAGGTGTATTGGTTGGGAGTGTGAGTTGAGGATGTTTTTTTCAAAATATATCCAGGAGGATCGTTTCCTCGAAGCATTTATAAATTGATTCTTATCAATTCATTCATATCTTCTTCTTTTTTGAGAGAATCTTCCCTCAAGTGTAGGTTGATCAACCTATTTTTTAGGTGGGTTGGGAGAAAATATACCTTTAACAATTTCATTTTTTGATACTTTCAAAGGAGATAGTGATGGTGTGGTTGAGGGAATTCCCAAATTCCTGGAATGCATTTATTTCTTGGCACACACACCTCCATCAATAGTTTCACTGTAGACAATATTATGAACCAAAACATCCTCTTCCAGATTATCTATATTGGACTTGATTTTTGAAGGCTCAGTAGTTATAGTGTTAATGTCATTCACTGATGTGTAATGCTTTATAGTTATTTCATAAGTGTATTTATAAAACATCCATATTCATTGACTTCTGTGAGGCCTTGTCCTCTCATTTGGTGATTATCTTGGAGTTGTTTGGAGGATGATAATCCTCAGGGAATATTCTGACAGTCTTATCATGCATGTTTTTAATGAAGATAAAAGATCATGGGATGGGGGAAATGGGATTTATAATTTTGTGTCATTTCCCTTAGTTGGGAGAAGGATTCATTCTACATAGTAATTGGTTGTTGAGGTAAAAAATCCCCCATACATGATGGCTGAGTCTTCCCAAACTATAAATTCACAACTCTTCAAACCTGATTTACTATCATTGAAGGTTATGTAAAAAAAAACCCCAGCCCGACGGGTTGGTGTGGCATCTAGTTTTCAATTTCTGGTACTTCTTTTACTGGCTTCATTATCATACAAGGTATTTTATATACATGCACTGGTTTCATCACTCAATTTTCACATAAACCACATGATTCCATAGACTGTTGCTCTATCTGTGACAATTTTTCTATCTAAAAACTGTCTTCCCTAACTTGAAGTCATGATCAATAATATTTTATTCCTATTACAAAATTCATTCAATGAATTTATCTCTTCCATCCTAACACTTGTGAGAGTCATTCATGGCTTGATTTTTTATCAAATCATTTTTTATGAATAAAGTCCATTTGTTAGAGCTAACATGAAGCTATGAAATTACACAATGTCATATTTGGTGGAATTTTATTATTTGGGAATTTAATAAAGTGAAACACTCCATGATCACCCCATCCCCTGATATAAACAATGTATGAGGAATTTTTGACTAGCTGACACATTTATTTTAACTTGTTGAGGCATGTTCATTTAAGGGATCCTTACTATTTTACCCAATGTGGATGTCACACTTCTAGTATAGCTTCCAAATATATTTGGTGGTATACCATTTCTATTAACATGATGTGACATGTATATTATTCTTAGGGTAATACCTTTTCTCATAGATAATGATAAATATTACATATATAGAGGTGAATATCAAGTACATAATCTTCCAATAACTTATCTATAATACTATATTAGGGAGTGGAAAATGGCCAAAACATGACCGGTATGTTGTGTTTAGCCAACATTATCCTCATATTTCAGACGCATTCATTTTTTTGTACAGGTTCCTAAAACAAGTCCAAAAAAAGTAGATGCTTCTATGTTGATTTATCATAAATAAATATATTTTGAGGTACTTCCACTATAACATTGGAAGGAAGAATATCCATGGGTTGTTCATATAATGACCCCATCTTTGGATGTCTCCTAGATGATAAAGGATTTCAAATGTTAATGAGAAATAATATGACATGAGTGGATTCATTTTCCCCAGAACCTCAAGGTTGTATGGCTATCTCATCGACAAATATCCAAGGGTAAGAACCTTGTGATGAAGTGAGACACCACATCAAAGAGTAATTTCCCAGTGAATTCCATTATGGGGAGGACTGACATAACGGATTGTCACTCGACTGTAAGGATAATTTCTATAACATATACCTTGGGGAGGGACATCAGGGTAGACGATAGTTAGTGGATGAATTTATTAATATTTTATATTTTATCCATATTGAGGGATTTCATGTATCTCATCAGTAGATGGGATCTTGATACCATTCATATTATGAACATGAAGAAAGAAATCACGTTGAAGTGTCTAGGGAGGACTTTCAGAATGAAGACTATTATTCTCATAATTTGGAAGTAGGACTATAGGATCCTGAGATTCCATAGATAAATACTTTAGGGATTAATTAAATATCTCATTAGGAATAGTTGGATCATAGTTAGACTATTAATTTTTAAATATTATCTGGTCAGGATTTTTTTTGGATTTCTTCTTGAGAGCGACTAAGGCCACCTGTTGGGATGTTTTTTTCATGTAGGAAATCCTATTCGGATAGCACATAGGTCTCTACTAAAATTTATTGAAAATATTTAAAAATTATGGTAGGGGTTTGTGCCTACCTCATAGTGGAGATTTAAATTGGCCAATTACCTCTAGTTGGAATAGAGGTAGGGACCCAATCCAATTATCCATATATCATGGAGGAGTTTTCCCCATGACCCTCATAGATGAGAAAATAGGTGTGTGTCCTCCCTTGAGTGGAATGAAAAAAAATTCAACCTAATAGTGGGGATATATTTGTGTATATGCCCCTTTTCCACTTCAATTTACTCTATGATATCCTTGATGTCTTGTAAGTTGTGGTTATGAATTTTAATTTTACCCTTCACCATTTTCAGGATATGTTTGGTAACTTCAATTACATGAATGGGGATATATTCCCATTATGTTTACGGATTAAGGGTATGTGCATATTCCTATCCTCTAATTTTTTATTGGATACAGATAGTACTCAGGTATGGGGTATAGATTTGGGTCTGCCCCATGTGTTTCTTTGGTACATTCCTACCTACTTCTCCATAATCTTCCAAATTAGACTATTGGCATACTTAGTAAATGCATGAAGGTATGTGATAATTTTCATAGTTTGTCATTTAATTTTTTAGTGGAATTATTTTTAAAATTATAGATTATTTTTTTGGATGGCTTGGTTGGTAATTGTACGTGTTTTTACCAGATCTATGATTTCCACCATAATTTTTCTACAGGATTCTCTAGATTTGGACAAACAATTATATTGGCCAACTTGATTAGTGTGGGAAGGTGTTTGTAAATTCTCATAGTTTTGAACCAAATTTGATTTTTGTATTTTTCTACAGTGGATAGAGACATGGGCCTATTCAATATATTTCTGCAGATACCCTTGGCGGGATATATTGTGTGCCTAGATCTAGATTACATGGGTTAGGCTCTTGAGGATATCACCCTCATCATGTTGGGGTTTCACTACCGCATGACGTTGGTGGTGGAGATTACTGAAATATTATTTTGAAGGGACCCCTAATATTTCTAGTTGAAGTATTTTATGGCCTCTTTATCTACCTATCTATTATAATGGAGTATATTATTATTTCATTCTATGGATTTCCTGCAAAAACTTTTGGAGATAGTGATTGGTGTCATATTGTTCTGGACAACTAGTTGTTGTTGAGGGGATTAATGGTCGGGCTATATGACCTGGAGGGACTATCGGACAACCACCAGGATAGGGGTTGTACCATTATGGCGGTACTCCAAGAGGAATACATTTGAGACCCAGTGTTGTAGACACTGGGTTGGTGACAATGTCCTATGCATAGATAAGGACCCAACATAAATGATAGATGAGTCATACATCTATGACCGATCAGGTGATTCCATTTGGATCTAATAGAGATCTTGTAGAAAGTGAATGAATAAAATGAGAGAAAAAAATAGGAAAATCCTATCATATAATTTTCTAAATAAATAAAAAAATGCATAATTGATTTTCTTGATTGTCGATCTTTTATTTTGAGAGTGAAAGGGGCTTAACTGGTGGTTGACACCATCATCTTGGTTATGGATTCTTGTTAGGTTAACCATTCTTGTTTCATTCTAGTATTCCTTGTGCTGTTGGGATGGAATAATGGGTTCTAAAAGGAACAAAATTTACATCATAAAAATATATCCATGTCACTTCAAACAGCTTCCAACAATGTTTGTACATTAAACCAGAAACACCCATTAGTTCTCATATCCCTGATGACTCATGGACCTATTTTCCAAAGGTAGGTTCTCATTGGGAAACATGTCCAATGATACTTAAGAGCTCACATTGGTCGATAGTATGAGAGGTCAGACTCATCACACCCTTTTGTGTGAAATTATTTTCTACTATGAAATTATCTTATTGATTTATAATATGTTCATGAATCCTTCATTAATTCCCAACTATGACGTGGGTCATACATTAATTAACAATAAATCATTAGCATTCATGGAATTTTTAACCATCTATATGCGTTTAATGGTCATCATCAATGGATACATCTATATGGATTTGAGGTTCTACATTAATAGTACCCTATCATTTTCTAATAAGAGATTATTTTTCATTATTATTACGATACTGGATTAAAATCATAGAGTGGGGAGATATAGAGTGTATCATAATCCAGGGTGATGGGAGTAGTTTTGATGCCAAGATCAGGCCCATGAGATGGGATTCTTTCATATCCTTGTGAAACAAATTAGAACCGACGTAGATCTTTCCCACTTAACAGTACACATCATACCCTTTAAGTGCTTGTGATAAGGACCAAACTGTGAAATTTAATGTTATGTAGTAAGAACATATAGGAAAAAAGTTTTGAGTCAATGTTTGTTGTGGTACATATTTTGAAGCATCCCATGGAACCTAGAAGGAATATTTTCTCCCAGGTTGGATAAGACACTACTGAGAATGTGGACTAGTGAAAATTAGGGTTGATTTGGTGTGTTCGGTTTGAACCTCAGGGAGGCTTCCTACATATCCCATTTGGATGAGAATCAAAGCCCATGTATTCTTGTTTTGAGGACCCATTCCTAAGGATGTCCTTTTACGGGTTTTATCATTGGGGATTAAAGACCCTTGATAGGATTGAGTTCAATTTTACACCTGTGAGGATTCCCTTAGGTTGTTTTGTGACATGGTTGGGGGATTATACTTAATAGGGGGGACATGTTTGTTTAGGGATTACACTTGAAATGATTCCCAATGGTTAGGGATCATTATTATTTCATGATCACCACTTATCTCTAAGACCATGTGATTCTTTCATGATGTGATAAACAAGAGGAATTAGTAGATCCAGGAAATCACACAATTCATCTTCCCACTAGTGGAAGTGTTTAGGGATATGGTAGATGAATATAGGGATAGTATATGCCAATATACTCCCATCCCTATATCCTGGATAGTCACATATGACTGCCTGTTTGGATACGACCCCTGAGCATGGTGAAGGATGAAGGAATGATGCAGGAGAGTTCCTACAAGAGAGGTTAGAGGCTTAATCCTAGAGGGATTCCCTACTCCTTGTTCTTGGGTAATAGAGGTTGATAATCCTATGTACTATAAAGTGAAAATCAAGTGTGATCCTCTCCCTCCCTTACCTGAACCAAAGGTCTATATAATTAGACATGATGAGGTAGTGACATATTCCATGCCCTAATATCTAAGATCAAGATATCACTAACACTTCCCCCAGGGCCGAGGTCCTCATGAGAGAGGAAATTCATATCTACATGAACCCCAAGGACCTTACCCGTCTGATAGGACAAGTGTGGGACACCTCTAACTAATGGAATGAATATCCATGAGGGAGAAAAACTGATGCATCTCCTAAAATTGTTTTTAATTACCATTAAATTTTCTGGAGGTTTCAATTTGGGACCCATCAGATGAGGGATCCAAAGAAATAGGGGTCCTATCATTGGTGGTTTGAAAGAGGGCTTGTGTATTGGGACACACAGGTGATGGATGGGTGAATAAAGGTGGTATCACAGATGGTAGAACATAGAAGACTGGAAGGGTTTTGTGAATCTAGGCGTATGAGACCTAAAGGTGTTTTGGTGGTGGACCACATGGGAAAAGACACTTGATCAAGGATTTTCTATATGCCTCAAGGGTCTCCTCAAGTGTTCTTGAAAGTAGATTGTACTAGACCCAGGTTTGGAATGGGTCCTTCACGTTAGTACTTTTAATTTAGGGGGAACAAGATCCTTGTACATTTGACTTGTATTTCAGATCATGAATGTAATTTAATTCCCACATCCCCTTAATTCCTTCTTCCCTTAGATTATAGAGAGCTACATGAATGGTTTTTGAGGGCTTGGGTGACGGACTATTGTGTGAAGAATATTGGGGCTTCTTTGAGATTTTTCATCATTCTAAATGAGGATCCTGAGTTTCTTATATATATGAAAATGTGGGAACTTGTTTGGATAGGTTTGATTGTGCGGGTATGTAGTGTAGGCTAATGTGCATGTGTGTAATCTAAATTACTGTTGTATGACCCGATTATCTGCACATGTTCATCACTATTGGATATGTGCGTTGACCTTGTTCACTAATAGAATTCTTTTGGGAACATTTTGGAGGGCCTTAGTGAAATACATGACCCATTTCATTCTACAATTTTCTTCTTTTCTCTCCTTATGGTGTATTCCTTTAATATATTTTCATCTATGTGACAAAATAATGTGTCAAAAATATTGAAAAAATCAATTTATTATATGATGAACCAAAGTCCATTTAAATGATAAATATTAGTAAATATATATCATTCAATATTTTATCCTAAATTTAAACAATCACTACTATCAATTCCATCATGGGTTACTAGACTCTAATGGACCCAACATATATATTGGTTAAAGAAATCCATCCCACTATTTTTGATGTAATCCTACTTGCACCCTTGAATTGATCAATCTAGGATTCATCAGGGGAACCTACTAGATGTGCATGATATAAAAATAATCAATCATGTATAACATCTAGGTACCCTTTTTGATGCTCCTTTCCATCATAGAGTCTAAATGAATGAAAAGGGAAATACCATTAACCAAAAATGATTCATCCTTTGAAGAAACATTAAAAATTGACAAAGTCATGAACAAAGATTCATTTGCAATTGGGTCTCGCAAGTTGCATCAAGGTCACGCAAGTATACTTGTGTGCCGCCTAGTGGTCATGCAGGTGAATTGTGCACCCTATTTTATTTTCTCCCATGGTCTTAACTAGCCTATAAATACCCCCGGTGGGCCCCCATTTAAGAAAAACATCCAGAAACTCAGATTTGAGCTCCCGGCGCCATAGTCTCTTCTCGAATCGTCCGAACACTTCTGAGGTAATTTGTTACCTAAAATGGAAGATCTAAATATGGGGGGGGATGCCTAAGTGTCACATACATATATTATTTTAAATTTATTTTTATTTTACTTTCCATTAATGCTTTGTTTTGGGGGGTTTCCCAAGTTTTTATAGAGAATAGGTGAGTTTTCATGAATTGGGCCAAACCGTGAGCCCAATTATAGATTTAAAAATAAAATTTGTTTCTTTTATAACTTATTCATTTTTTAATATTTTTTACTCATTCAAACTTATAAATGTCCTCCCCTGATATATTAACACCACAATTAAAATTTGGAGTCTTTGGAAATCCATAAGCAAGGTGTATATGGGTTTTTATTTAAGGGATTGGGCCTGCCCGAAAGCCCAATTCCAGTTTTAAAAATAAAATTTGATTAACTAATAACTTATTCATTGTTAAGGATTTTTCGGTGATTCCAAGTCCCAAATACGCACCATGAACCCAGCCGCGCGTCCCATATCCTCCCACCCTCTTTTCATCTCATTTGCATCGCGATTTAGGTCGAAAGTTCTGGAAAACTCAAATTTCGGGCAGATTTATAAAGGTAATTTGTTTCCTTCATAACTCCTTCGATTCTTACTCTTTTTCCCCCATTCAAATTCCTAAATGATCTACCTATTCTTGTTCGAACCGACCTTGAAGGTTTGAGTATTTTTGAAATCATCTACTGGTATTTTGGGGGGCGATTTCTACAAGATATTTTATGTAATTTGTTCTCCTCCTTTCTTCTTTTAGTTTGTTTAGGGTTACATCCAATTTAGTTAGGGTTTCTTCCATTATAATTGTGGTTCCTAATGTCCAGGAAGTAGGGTTTAAAATTTAAGGTTTTATATTGTGTTTTATGGTCTGAAATTCTGGTTTTAGGTCTGCTTTAGCTTTCTTGAGGTGCGGCGGTGGTGCGTCTGAGTTTTTGCACAAAGGATTCAAGGGTTTCCTTGGTTTTGGTAGGTGATTCCATTGTGTATAAAATCTTTGTGAATTGGATACTGTTTTTATGGTATTTTCATGCTTATTAAATTTTATTATTTCTGAAAAATATAGTTTTAGTGGTGTTTGTATTTAAAATGAATCCTAAAGGCCAATTTCATGTGAAATTGGGGGTTTTTCATAGAAATGTATTATTAGTTTAATTGGGGCTACCCTATAAGTAACTAGTTTATTTTATTGAAGTATAATAGGGATAAAAATACTGTTTTTAATGATTGTACCTTGTGTTTGTTGCTGAAAAATCTGGTTTTAATGGTGTTTGTGAACCACATGAAATTCTAAGAGTTGTGTTGTGTAAAAATGGAGACTTTGCAATGATGTCGTTTCTTGAACCATATAGGGTTGCCCTAAAAATGATTTTGTGTTTTCACTGAAATTTAGTGGGATCTCCTTTATGTTTTGGAAACTTAAATATGTGCACATAGTATGCAAGTGAGGTTTATAAGGTGTTTTGTGTCTGAAACACTACGAGATTTTGAGGAATTGTTTTATGAAAAATCTAAGTGTTTTGTTGCGTGTTTTAAGTGGTATAAAATGTGATAGATACTGTATTGGTTGTGATTGACCAGTAATGGTGTTTTATATGAAAATTTATTTATGTTGCATGCTGAAATTGATTGATCACAAAAGGGGAAGCCCGGGTACCTAGGTGGGGCGGATTTGTACTAGTACGGCTAGTGGACCGGATGGGTTTTGTCCCTGTTTCACTTAGCATTTGGATAACGACAACTCTAACTAAACTATGTGGATGATTATTGGGTACCACTAGGTTATGGGTGTGTTCCCTACTAGTGTCTCGTGCACGAGAAAGGATTTTGCTATGGTTACTCTACACCGAGGTTCGAGGTACATAGGGCCCAAGACAACCTAGTGCCTAGGGGTGTTCCCAATGTTGTTGCTCATTGGATTTGTAGTATCTACCCATGTCTCAGGGTGTGTTTGGAAGTAAATTACAGTATATAACATTTCTATTTTAATTTGTTAGTATTCTAAAAATTTTGGATTGAAAACTATTTTCAATTAGAGGTTTCATTTCTTGAAATTTGAACACTACTTTTCCTTGCGTTTGAAAACTGCTTGCTTTTTCACATTGTATTTCTTACTCTTTGGAATCATTGGGTGGTATCCTACTGGGCTTAGGCTCACACCCTACTTACACCCCTTGGGTGTAAGTAGACTTGGTTATGTTTGATTCAGGTAAAGGAAAGGCTAAGGGTGATGGCGGTTCATGGTGTTAGTTCCCATTCTTGGTGCGGAGTTGTGGAGATAGCTTGGGGGCAATGACCCCTAGTCGTGTGGAATCCTTGGGGCTGTCTTAATGCTATAATTATTTTTATTTGGACCACTTGTATTGTCTTTAATCCAATGTACTCAGTTCTGGTTTTTTTTACTTAACTCTTGTTTGGCTAAAAAATTTCAGATTTATATTATGGATTGTTTTTAATGTTTTATGCTTTCATACTCGGGTAAATCGTTCCCAAACCTAAATTATTGATACCCGGGCACTTGTGCCAGCCCGTGGGGATAGGGAATTCCCTTTGGGTCATGTCATGGGCTGGGTTTGGTGCCGGTTTTGGTGGTGACCAGATTCGGTTCGTGACACTAAGTGTTGAAACTCACCAACACATGCATGCCTATGTGGCCAACCCTTAAGGGAAATGGCCACACTTGTGTGTCGCCTAACCCATTCAATAGAACTTGCACGTCACTATTATAGAAACCCGTTGTGATAATGCTAACGGATTGCGCCAAGTCTCTCCCAAGTATTATCCTAAGGGTTTTCCATTCCGCAAGTACCCCTGGGTCGCACAAGTATACTTGCGCGACCAGAACATGCACGCCCACGCAGGACCTGCACGACCCTCTCTTTGTGGGTGTCCTTCCTGCACATTTCACCTCTCTTATGCCTATCCAATTCTCCTATTCAAGATTCATCCTTCAAAACCCTCTTCAAATCCATTTAAGGATTTGATCCTTTGCTGGCCTCCTTATCTGAAAGGAATTCTGTGGAAAATCTCTCAAAACCTAGTTATTTACACATATTTTATGTTACTAAGGTTAGATATTTCATTCATCCAACCTAATACATTAATGATGAAAGAATCCTTAACCTGAGACTTCTTCTCATGAGTAAGCCTCAGTCCATGTTCTCTTAATTTGAGTATCCTCTTTAGGAATAAGCCCCAAGTCCCATAACCTGGGCATCCTCTTAAGGAGTAAGCCCCAATCATAAATTCCCAAATGTGGGCATCATCCTCAGGATTAAGCAACAACCATAATCCCCTTAACCTGGGCTTTATTTTCAGAAGTAATACCCAGTCTCAAAGTCTACAAATATGGAAATCCTCCTTAGTAGTAAGCCCCAATATTCAAATCCATTTAATATGGGCCTCTTTCTCAGGAACAAGCCCCAGTCATAAATACTCTTAACCATTGTTATTTTTTTTTTGATTTTGGCTTCCTTCTCAAGAGTAAAACCTAATCATAAGTCCCCTCCTAATTTGGGCATCTTCCTCAGGAGTAAGCCCCAAGTTAGAGTATAAAAATCTCCATAATTTACATATAACTTTATGGACCTTATTCTTGGGTTTCTTCCATGAAGTAAAACCTAATATTCATCTATTTTGGGCTGTCATCCATACATATGCCCCACATCATTTCTTAGGATTGCATCTTTCGTTGCACAATTGTCTGGTTTCACAAATACCTCTTGTTTCTCACAAAGAGCATGACTCACATGAAATTAGAGTGTAAAAGTAATCCTAACATCTTTTTTTGAGACATCAATCATGCATAAACATCATACTCTCTTACTCGAACTAAATGGGTTCTGATTCCTTTTCTAAATAAAGGATACGTAGGTAGCCCATCTGCGGGTATGATCCCAACTCTGAAATAATCCTTGTCCTTTTGAATGACAATAAAATTCAAGTGACCTACTGAGTGGCTTTAAAACCAGTATGGTCATTATAATGACCAAGAGACTTTGATATAATGTATTAAAGGATACCATTGACTAAGAATCTGTAAACAAATATAGATGATTCTCTATCGATGTAGAACCTCAAATACATATAAAGAGATTCTCTAAATTTCTTACATATCAATAGTTGATTGTCAAATCTAATGGAAAGCTTATTTTAAACTTGGTAATGTAATCAGGATTCATGAACATATCATAAAATCTATAAAGAGAGTCCTGGAGTAGACAATAATTCCCCCCAAAAGGGTGTAATGAGTCCAACCTCCCATCCTCTTGACCAATGCAAATTCTTAAGCCTCATCAGATTATAACTAGTCAGCACCTACCTTTGGAAAGTAGGTCCAAATGGATATGGAATAATTGGATGTTTCTGGTTCTATGAACAATCCCGTTAGAAACCTCTTGGAATGTTTTAACATTAAACCAACGAGGTCAGCCCCAATTCCAGAGGAAACAAAAAATGGTGAACCCGACGTGAATCCTTAACCAAGTTAATATGATGTTTTACTTATTTGTTAGGCCCCTATTTAAACTCAATGAGAGGGACAAATAGAAAATCAACAACATATGTTCTTATACAAAAGATTTAGTGGCCGGACTTATCTTGATTACGTCTATTGTATCAAACATGCACTCTTTTCCAAGGTCATCTGCGTTACAAAGATGGCTTCTATTATGTTCACACCTGTGAATACCTCAACTATGAATGCCTCTATGGATACTCTTGCTGGATAATTGTCCAATCTGAGGATGACATAACCCACTCAGCATCTTCAATGTTGGGTATCAAATGTGCTGGTTAAGGAGTACCATCAAAAAAGTACTATTCCGACTCTAAAGTCCACTCGACAAGCCCTCCAAGTAAATAATTCACCCCGGTCATCCAGAAAACAATGACCAGCGATCAAGAAGTGGGTGGTGCCAAAAACCGTCTCCAACTATTTTGGGTCGTTATCCCCAAAACGTAATCACCATTCACTCCCGTATTCTGGGGAGGTGAATGATCAGGCCCCTCAAGGCCTTAATTCAAGGAGACATGAGTCCTTCCCGGGGGCTCCCATCAATAATCACCGCCAGACTCGTGCGACAGTGCACCCTCAACATGATGAGGGTATCGTCTCCAGGAATTCAGCTTAGGTTCCTCGAACCTGAGTAGGAAAGAGGAATTTCCAGAGGAGAAATCCGGTCAACAGTGAGAAGGTTCTCATCTCTTCCATCTCTGGAGAAGTCCACCAACCGAACTTGGTGGTAAGGAACGAACCGCCACACATACCCGTCCGTTTTAATTCCGCTGTCCAGTAGACTCGTTTGGCAGCAGCACGCCAATCCCATCAGGAAATTATGGTTGATTACTGTTGACATAAACATACAGCTGTTTATAAATCATCATCTAGTCAGTAGGATCGTCTGACTACAAGCGATGGAACCCACCAACCCAATGTGTTGACAACTAGTAAACATGCACATACACCTGCTTACACTCATCCATCTTTCCAATAGCCTCGTTTGGAAGTATTGAAGGAAGCTCTTCAACCACATTCGGCGGAGTGCAATTAGCAGGCACATACACCTTCTAGTATTGATCAACCCTACCAATAGTCTCATTTGGTAGCATTTGGAGAAGTCAGTCAGAAAGCTCCGATGACAAACAGGAGGCAGACTCAACTCTCTACCCCCACACATGAGTACTGTCAAAATCCACTAACAGGAAAAGGAGGAAAGGAGTAGGCACATACACCTACTCCAAGCACATAATGGACGTATATCCCCACTCCGGCCATTGATGTCACCAAGCACATTCTGTCAATGATGGAAGAGCAGAAGCAAATCCCTGCTCATATTCTAGATTGCTGCCAGGATATTGTAATAGATTCAGAAGTATCCCATGGAATGACAGATAAATCTATCCCTACCAGTGGAGTGACACATCAACAGTTCACTCCGGAACAGACACACACATCTGTTCCAGTCCAATAGGGTTGTGTGGTGTACTCCCCCATATCATACGGACAGCCAAGTCCGGAAGTTACAACTGATTTGAGTGGAGATAATCAGCCGAACATGATCATTTCTCATGAGCAGGAACATACACCTTCCCATAATAACCACTTTTATCATCAAGTGGTTCCTAAAGTGAGTAAGAAGTCTTCAAAAAACGAAGACTTGCCCAGCACAATCAATAAATCAAGGGACAATTTGTAACAAGGCCTTACTTGATGTTGGAGTTCTTGTTGCACTCATTCAATTATCTATTGAAACTCAAGATTCTACTCTCTCAGTTCCCAATAGTGGGAACGTTAATTCCAAAGGACTTCATCTGATACTTCCTCTTGAAGGATTGAGTCATGACAATTTGGTCGATCTCAAAGTTTCATCTTCAGATGAGAGCCACAAGAACCCTCTTTGTGGCCATAAGACCAAGGAAAAAAATGTTTCATCCTTTTCTCTAACCCACCATGGTGGTCCTCCCCATGATGATGAATTTAGATGAGAAAGTCCTCTCTGTAGTAGTAGTCCACATTGCCTGAAAATGCTCCAATGGACAATGTAGTGACAAGAAATCCCTCTTATCTTGAGTCACTTGAAAATGTGAAGCTAGTCATGTCTGATGCATTACCACTAGCATGTGAAATAATTTTTCAATCCGAAGATAGAAAAGGGTGTAGGTCATTCTCCGAACCACCCATGGGTCATTCATCTTCTAGTTTGATCAGTGAATTCTCTACCGATCCTGTTGAATCCGATGAAGCAACAAGAAAGCACCAGCTCTAGTCTAGTCAGGTAGAAGAATCATCATTGAATAATATAGAGGAAATACTGAATATGAGAAAACAACTGTCGAAAGGTGAAGTTCCGGTCATGTTTTGGCCTCTGGCAGATTCTCAGAATGACATTCTAGAGATGTTGATGGAATATGGAATTCATGATATTTTTCACAACATATGGAAAAATATTTGTCAGTTGAAAAAGAAAATATTTTTTTATGATGAATATGAAAATAATTTCAAGATAATATAAGGGTTACAACACCAAATTGACTTGGTATCTCTCTCAGTTTCTCGATATCCGAAGTCTAAAAAGCAACAGAGAGCCCTTTACCGTTCATGAGTTGGCGAACTAAGAAGATTGCGCCAGTTAATTGCCAATGCCCCATCTGGTATTCATATCAAGGGATGGTGTGTTCATGGAGTGCTACATTTCACTATACTCTCCAGTAAACAGAGCCCGCCAAAAATGGTCTCATGAAATGTTATTTCCCATGGCTATCCATAGACAATTGGATTTTTTTGTAATCAATAGCTTGCCCAAGAACAGGCTTCAACTAGTTCTTCTCAAAATCAAAAAATTAGAGAACAAGTTGTTGAGTTACACCTGCATCAAAAAATTGAGAATCTTGAACAAGACTCTCGTTTGGAGCAAGCACATCACCAAGTGAAAGACGTGTCAAAAATCATCCAAAAGTCTTTTGAACCGGGTGATAAAAGTGGATAAAGGTTGATTCACCCACCTAATTTCCGGACTAAAGTCTACATGATCAGGAGATCTTTCAAGAAAGTCTCAGATGTAGTATCTTAAGATCCACCCCAGCTTTCCAGACTCGGGACTCATTTATGTCAACCCTCAGAATAAAAAAATTGGATACGAGGGGTTGAGAAGGAATAGCCTCAGTCCACCGGACTGGGGTCTTTTTCAAATCATCAATATCTTCCTCAGAGAAAGTCAGTCTTCTCTCGATTAGGGAAGAAGCCTTAAGAGGAATGAAGAGCTGAGTTATGAGGAGATTCCCTCCAAATTACGGTTCATCAAGAAGTTCCTAAGGGATCAAATCGACAAAAGGAAATGTCTAATCATGGACATGGAAGAAGAAAATATCAAAAAATTCTGATAGAGGGGATGCAATGCATTATGCATCAATTAATGTCATCAATGTCATTGTTTCTAATCCACCAGATGAGGCTCACTCAGAGGGATCAGATGAAGAGGTTCCTGTTCAAGAAGTTGTACACACAGACACAAATGAAGAAGGTATGAGTACACGAAATCAATGTCTTTCCCAGAATCTGGGTGTTCATTCAAGTAACCAACTTCCCCCTCTACAAAAGGTGTACAATAATGGGAATGGAAAGAATCAGGTTACATACCCTTCCTCTGGAGAAGGCCAATCACTCTCATTAGATAAAAGAGTTACACAACAAGAGGAAGAAATGAATGAATTTAGGAGGTTGAATGCATAACTACTTCAAGGTAGTCTTCCTCCTAAGTGTGTTGGAGTCAGTCAGCCAAGGGAATTTGTTGCAGCTACTGAGATGGATCAAGAATATCCTCCTCTACTAGTACACCCTCTCAGGTCTAATCCTACATGTCTAGTGCAACAACAATTGGCAGTGCTACCATCAGTTTCTATACCAGCCACCACGTCTGTACAAACACCAGTTATTGCACCAGATCAGGTCCAAGCTCAACCATATGTTTCTTAAAAGTTAATAATTACTATTGAGTCATTAATATCTTGGTTAGAAGCTATGGAGGGAAAATGAGATCAAATTCAACCAGAAAAGGGAGATTATCCTGAATGGGTTGATGCAATTCCTCCCCCATCAAATTTTGCAAGTACCACATTCCCATCATTAATGGTTCAGGAGACCCAGAGCAACACATAACACATTTTGTTTCTCATTGAGATCCTATGATGGGAACCCATCAGCCACAAGAAGCAGTTAAGCTTAGGTGTTTTGTATAGTCAATAAAAGGGCCTGCTTTTGTGTGGTACACAAGCTTACAATCCCGGTCAATTACCAGATGGGAACATCTTCGCCAAAGATTAATTCTTCAATTCAGATCAACGTTGCCAAAGACAACAGTTTTTGATCTTACAAATTGTAATCAAAAGGAAAATGAAAGGGTTTTAGATTTCATTTCTCTTTGGAAGGGGTTAACATAATCTCTGAGCTTAGCACTACCTCAAGAAGAATTGTTCCAATATGTGTGGAAAATTTGCGTGATGAGTTGCACACACATTTGATCCCTGTGAAATACACAGGAGGGTTTCGAGACCTTACGTCAATCGCTCAACATATTGAAGATTCTCTTATGAAGACTAAGGATAAAACTCTTGTAATTCCATCAGCTCCAGGAAGGAGAATGGGTAGAGAAGAGACTGCTATAGTTATGCTTAAAAAAGCACATATACCTACTTATACTTCAAAACCTTCATCTTCTCGAAGGGCTCTGCCTCCTGAGTTCCAACAACAGAGGCCGTTTTGTCAAGATGATCAAAGACATGAAGTAAGAAAACAATTTGAGGATTTGAAGAAAAAAGTTTACTCTTTCCAAAATAAAAAATTTCCTAGTTATTTCATTTCATCTCTAGAAAATAATTTGGTTCAATTTCAAAGGCCCAAAAGGCCAAACAAAGAAGTAGATGAAGACCATCACAACTATTTCCCATTTCATCAGATGTTGGGGCATCCCATTCAGGAGAGTTTTGTTTTCAAAGACCTCCTACAAAAAATGGTTGACTCGGGACAAGTCAAATTGAAAGGTTCTTCAGCTCAGGTAGCATGTGTTACTACTACAGATCCAGAGGAGGAAGGCGAGTGTCAAGAATTCAAGAACAAAAATACACAAAAATATGATGATTGTATGGTGAGAAAAATGATCAACCGAACTCATGATATTTTTCGAACATAATTAAAGAAACCAATTGTGTCTTCTGCCATGAATGCCACAACCAAACCCTCTTCATCATAGGGAAAATCCCCAAAGAAACAGCATAATTCAAATAAAGAGGAACAATCAAAAGATGATGAAATTGTGTTAAAGCCCAAGTTTTCTTTGACTCTGGAATATTTTATTCCATCTACTTTGAATGTATGGGAACCGTACCACCAAACAGCACAACCTAAATTGGCTAGTCAGACAGAGTCTTCATCGGATGAATAGTTAATCATCAGTTCTGTTAATATGATTCACTGAACAAATCCTTATGCCAGTCACAGTTTCAAACTCGATGAACCTAGGATCCCTGTATCAAAAAGAGTAATCAGAGGAATTTCCAGAGGCTTAGGATATAGGGGAAGACATGGATCTTTCGGAGGACACTATTCCAATTCTACCCCTGCTAGAACTCTGTATAAGGT
Organism: Viscum album; assembly: GCA_963277665.1. Lineage (NCBI taxonomy): Eukaryota > Viridiplantae > Streptophyta > Magnoliopsida > Santalales > Viscaceae > Viscum > Viscum album. The sequence continues at coordinate 955,452,370 of OY728145.1, forward strand.
AGAAACTAGTGGTAGAGACCTTCAACGAGATCAACAAGAACAAACAATTTCTTCCACACAATGAAGATTCAGTCCTAGAACAATTATTCTAGAAGATAGGTTGGAGGTTCTACCTTCTTCCTCTCAGCATGTAAATAGACCTGGTGAGTCTAATTTTCCAAATCCAAGAGTATTACCAACACCTACCCCGATACATTATGCATCAAATTCCAAGGCACTTGCTAAACCACATGTTTCTATTGGGAAACGCAGACATAGGGATCAAAAAAATGATTTATTGAAACTCTTGGCCCATGTACCAGCCAAGTTATCAATTCTTGATGCTTTGACTTTATCAAAGAAACTTTGGGAGGCACTCATCGAGGCTTTGTCAAGTCCTCAGGTGTTTGAAACTGAAATTGCTAGAGCTGAAGTCTACCATGAATAGAATAATCCTGCAGAATGCCATGCAATGATAACTTTTACTGATGAAGATGAAGATGAAATCGTTCATGGACATATTATACCTTTGTACTAATTTGGAAAGGTCAATGATGTAGATGTCCGAAGAGTTTTCATTGATAATGGTGCAGGAGTCAACCTCATCCCATTCGTACAATTCATTGATTGGGCCTCACAAAATCTTAATTTTCTCCTTCTACTTTGATGTTACAAGGATATGATTAAAATGATCAAGAACCAATGGACGAGATTACACTCAGAATGCAGTTTGGAGATCCTGTATCCAATTCAGATTTCATTGTTGTTGATCAAGACTCAGCCTTCGACATCTTGCTTTGAAGATCCTGGCTACATCAACATGCGGTTATCCCTTCATCATACCATCAATGTCTCAAATATTGTTTCTATGGTCAAATTTGGACATTGTATGGTGTTAAGGCACTGTTCAAAACATGTGAATCTCAATAAATTGAGGCAGAATTCTATCACATGAAGGGAAATGAGAAATTTATAGCAAGGGAGATTACCAATGTTAATGCTCCATATGGCTTGGAAAAGATTCCAGTAAACCCATTAGAACATGTGAGTACAGATTATGTATTTCCTATCAGTCAAATTGACAGGATAGACCCAAATAAAATTACCCTTATGGAAACTTCCATAATGTCAACTATGACCATCAAGCCATAAAGTATGGGAGAAATTGGTGATTCACCAAGCAATGATGAATGCTCAAATGCGGATATCTTCATTTCATCTTCTGAAATCCACCAAGTCTATATTTTTCCAACTAGATCAGAAGAAGTTATAGCAATGTCATAGGTGAATGATAATGTCGATTCTCAATCCATCATGTCCTCTATATTACCCAGGGAAGACCCTTCATCACAAATCGAGTCAGAAAAGGAAGCTTCTTCTTCAAGATGTTCAGATTTTAACATCTCTTATGATCATGGAAATTTTGTTTAATCATCTACTATGCAAGTAGAAACATGAGAAATAACGCATGTTAAAGAAGAAAAGGAAGATCTTAGGGATTCGCCTCCAGAATTTGAAGAGGATATCTCTACCACCATCGATGATCTCAGAGAAATAAATCCGGTTACAAAAGAAGATCCACACCACACTTTAATTAGTACGACCATGAAGCTTGAAGAGAAATAGATGTATATTTATTTTTTAAATAAAAATTGAGATATATTTTCTTGGAACTATACAGAGATGCCATGTCATGATCCTGATGTTGCCACTCATCATTTGGGTTTTCCAGAAGAACATTGAGGATTCAAACAAGCTGCGAGAAGAACACACCCAACCTATGCTTCCAAAATTGAAGCTCAAGTGGATAAGCTTATCAAAGCTAACTTCGTTAGATAAGTTCAACGTCCAATGTGGTTGGCTAATATTGTCCCTGTGAAAAAAAGAACAGAAAAATTTGAGTTTGCATTTATTTCAGAGATCTTAATCGGCATTGTCCTAAGGATGATTTTCCGGTTCCAATAACAGAACTCTTAATTGATGCAATGGCTAGATATGAAGCACTTTACATCATGGATGGATAATTAGGATATAATCAAATCTGAATGGCTCCATAAGATGAGAATTATATATCCTTCAGAGCCCCTAAGGGCGTGTTTTGCTATCGGGTAATTCCCTTCTGTCCTGAAGAATGCAGGCGCAACATATCAGCATGCCATGCATCATATCTTCAAACCCTTTTAAGGGAAGTTTGTTGAATGTTATGTGGACGATTTGGTGGTAAAATCCAAGGAATTTTCTAATCACCTGGCTGATTTGGAAATCATATTCCACAAACTTTGGCAACATAATTTGAAGATCAACCCCTTAAAATGTGCTTTTGGGGTAACCTCCAGAAAATTTCTCAGCTTTGTTGTACCCCATCGTGGTATCGATGTCGATCTTGAAAAGTCAAATTCAATCCTTGGTATGTCACCTCCTCGAAATTTGAATGAATTGAGAGGACTTTAAGGACACTTTGCCTATATTTGGCGTTTGTAGACGCCGGAAAAGTCCGTTGTTCCCAAACGAAGCTCCGGATGCGGAAAGCGAAGTGATATTTGGAGTCAGAGGCACGTTCCGGAGGGCCCGGAGGACTTGCGCGAAATTTCAGAGGCCCGCGCGCAAAGTTGAGTCGCGGCGCACAATCCTCCCGGGATGCGCGCAATGCGCTGGGCCGGCGCGCTATTTTGCGCGCCCGTGGCCTGCGCGGCTCCCTTGCGCGCGGGGTCCTGATTCCGCGCCCGCGAAGGGAATTCCGCGCCCGAGACCGGATTCCGCGCCCGAGGTTGCCTATAAATATAAGGCGACCCCCGACGTTTTGAAGGTTGCCAGAATCCGAAGCGTCGCTCGTTCGCGCAATCCAACCCCTTCCGCGTGCAATGCCGATCTTCCGGTAACCTCCTTTTTTTCGCGCAATAGAGCCTTGGGGTTCGCCTTCGCGCGCAATCCCCTTGGCTCCTTTCCTTTGAATAATCCTTAACCCGAAGGCCTTTGCGCGCAAAAGAATCCTCTTGCGCGCAATTGCCCCCGGGTGCGCGCAATCCAGCCCGATTGCGCGCACCCCCCATTTTCAAAGTGGCCATTCGTTAGAGAATGAGCCGTTGCCCCCGCGTGCTACCCGAAGCCCGGTGCGCGCAATCTCAATCATCCGCGCGCAAAGGGCTGGCCCGATTGCGCGCCAGCCCGCCATTTTGCGCGCCGACCTGCTGTTTTGCGCGCAAAGCTCCTCTTTTGCGCGCAATCCGCCAGGGTCGCCCCCCTTGACCCCCTGAGGGTACCCGCCTACGTGGCGCCCGATGATCTTCATCCTGGGTGCCCGCACCGTGAGTTGTCTTCCCGTGCGGCCCTCCAGGCTCGCGTGAAGTGACACGGACCCATCAGCGGCAATCCATCGTCCCGCATGACGTTAAACTGCATTCGTCCAACACGACGTTAAACTGTGCATCGTCCAACACGACGTTAAACTGTATATCGTCCAACATGATGTTAAACTGTACCAAGTCTGCGCTGTAAGACGTTAAACTGCCAAGCACCTTCGTCCTCAACACACGACGTTAAACTATACTTCGTCCGACAAGACGTTAAACCGTCCGCTTCGTCCTCAACACACGACGTTAAACTGTACTTCGTCTGGAAAGACGCTAAACCGTCCGCATCACCCGATCTCGTGCCCCACACGCAGGGTCCCCCCCCGGTTTGGATGTGGCCCCCGCCCGCTCGTCTCTGCAGGGATGTCGGGATTGTCCCTCTTTAGGGACGATTTAATGGGAGCGGCTTTTCCCTATGGGGGTAGGGTATTACAAACCCCTAGTTTCTTGTGGGGGGCCGCGCATGTGTATCTCCATTGCGCCTCCCCACTGCCGAAGCCAGTAGAGGGTGTGACTGGGATCGAGGTGTCTCCTACTTTCGGTCCAAGTCCCTTCCAACTGAGTTTTGCCGCATCCGTGCTGCCTCAAGTGCGTAAGTCCTGACAGGATGAACTACGTGGACTTTGATCCCTGTATTCTAAACAGGGTACGTAGGAAGCCTCCCTGAGGTTCAAGCCCACCACCTGGTCGTCCCGGTCGTATTCACGTCGGTTCGTCCATCAGTGGACCCCTCCAGGGTTCACGCTTGCGTCGATTCACCTATGAATCCGCCCCTGTGGGAGACTGCCCGTGTGTATCTCCACTGTGCCTCCCCACAGCCCCTTTTTTCCATTTCTCCTTTTATCGTCCAGCATGACGTGAAACTGTGATCCACCCGGCCGTTCCATCTCCCCCTGTGCGAGGTGGTTCGGTTCAATCCTTCGCCCGGCGGCCTCGACCCCTTCGTGAGTCGGCTTGCCGACGTCCAGCATGACGTTAAACTGTATACCCGAACTACGTTGACTTTGATCCGTGCTAACGCGCGGTACGTAGGAAGCCCCTACGGGGTCCAAGCTCTTCACTCCATCATCCACCCTGATCCTTACCCGGGCCGCCACATCCCGGTGGGGTCATGCCATTTCATCCCACTCCACTTCACTCAGGAAGCCGCCCATGTGCTGGCCCCAGCGTCGGAGGTTCCCCACAAGGGGTTCTGTCATCTGATCCACTCCTCGTGTTGATCAGTCCGATGCCGTCCCCGCTGGACGTTAAACTCGCAGAATACCCCGTGTTAAACATGGGAAGTTGAGGAAAAACTCAGGGGACACAGTTCCCCGCACCCAGTGCGGGATGCCTCAGGCCATCATGCCTTCGAGAAGCCCTATTAGGGACGGAAGACAGACGTGCAGAGCCGCAGTTTTACGACACGCCCCCAGCACCCAGAGCCACCCGGCCTCCTCACCGCAGGTTGCTGCCCCGACAAGACTCCTTGGAGCGTCCGGGCGGAAGCAGCGTAATTAACCGGTGTCCATGAAGGTATGGCGCCGGGAACGAGATTCACGAGCATTTCTTAAATATATGAGGGAGACCCGGATTAGGCGACGAGTTCCGAGGAGACATCCAAGGAAGGAGGAGCCGACATCCCATCATCCCGGTTTCGATCAAGGAGAAGACGCCCCTGAATAAGGGACGGATGCCGCCCGCCCTTGGAAAGCGGGACTGCGGGACCACAAGCCGCGAGCCTATCCCCTCGGGTCGACGGGTGCACGCGCGAACGCGTCCTGGTGGAACAGCGTAACCCGACGCACATCCGCACCGAAACAGAAAAATGGTGAACCCGACGTGAATCTCTTCTCCTCGATACGAAGACCGATGGCATTCAGAGGTGTTGGAAGGGCCAGCATTTGTCTGGTACAGCCAGCTCCCCGTCGGGTCGATAACTAGCTGGGAGGACCTTCGTAGACAATTCCTCTACCAGTTCAGTTCCACGACCCGGAAGACGAGTATCGCAGACCTCTTCAAGTGCAAGCAGAGGCCTGATGAGCGAGTCGCGGACTTCGTCGCCCGATGAAAGGGTCTCACGTATTCCCTTGACATGCCATTGACTCAGGAGCAGTTGCTGACAATGTGCGTCGGGAACGTCAAGACCGAGCTGGTCCCTTCCTTGATCACTCAGAATTACCCCGGAGGGTTCAGGGACTTCTCAGACAAAGCTCAACGTCTTGAGGAAGCCCTGCAACAGGCCAGCCAGGCACACCCGCTGCCTCCTATGATTCCTGCAAGGAGAGCCAGCAGGGCTGAGCCCGCTGCTGTTGCCCAGATAGAGGCCCCCAGGCCATTAGAGCTGCTGCCGGCGAGACCAGCTCCACAGCCTCACAGGAATCCGCCTCCACGGGCTCAGTTCCCGGCCCAGCAACGGCAGCCTCAGAACCGGCCGGCCCCTCCGCGTAATGTACCGCCGCAACCCAGGCGAGATAATCAGGGTCCACCTCCTCAGCAGGCCCCTCCAGCCCCTCGTCAAGACCACGCTTCCAGGGGCCCGCGATACCTGACCTACTCATTTCACGAGGATCAGGTCCCCGGTTATTTCCGGAGCGCCCTGGAGTAGAGGATTGTGCGACTGCCTGAGTGTTGGAGGCCAGAGGAGGCACATCTCACGGATAACCCCCGCTACTGCCCTTACCATCGGGCCCTGGGACACACCATCCAGCGGTGCTATGTGTTTAAGGATTGGCTCCAAGACCAGATTAACAACAACGTAATCAGGTTGGGCCCAGCTCCGGCGCAAGTGGCGGGCGTGTTCGTGGGATCAGATGACGATAACGGCGATGAGGACGAATGGCAGCTGGTCTCCGACCGCGGGTCCCAGAAGTATAAAAACTGGATGGCCCGCAAGACGATCATTCGCGCCCATGGAATCATCTGTGCGCGCTTGAATCAGCCTGAGCCCCCAGAATCTGCGGGTGCTGCTTCGGCATCGTCGTCCCAGCCTGCCTCTTCCAAGAAGAGCAAACGGCGGCGGCGCAAGAAGGAAGAGCGCGCCCCGCCAGTTCCGCCACTATCCCGCACTCTCGGCGATTTCATGCCCCCGGAGATGGGGATCCCACCCCGGATTCGTCCAGTGGTGAATGATTCGTCTGATGACAGTAATGGGTACACTTCGGTTAATACCGTCAAGCTGGTAAATCCCTTTTCGGTTCCCGACGTTGAAGAACACCAGGTGGACCTCCCTAGTGTCCCCGGTCGTCGCCACCGTCGGAAGAACCGCAGCAGCAGGAGTCGACGGGGCACAGCCGTTGGTACCTCCAGCCAGGCCGTGCACGCCACTGAGACTAGGCAGCAAGCTCAAAACCGAGCACAACGTGCGCCGCCCCCCCATTCGGGGATGACGGATTCGCCTCCGCCGCTGTTTGTGGTGTGGGACCAGGCAGAACCGCCTCAGCCGCGTCACGACCAGCTCCGCCCTGCCACGGGTCCATCCCGGCCTCCTGACCCTAGTACGGTGACCATTTCCCGGACTGCAACCAGTGAACAGCGAGATGCGCCAAGTACCAGTCGGCCGCCGATCCAACCGGCAAGGCCCGTCATGCCGCCAACCGCAGAGCAACCTCCTGCAACCAGGGGCTCGCGCTTGGCCAAAAAGTATGATGTCCTGAAGCACTTGGCCGACATCCCCGCAAGGCTCTCCATCCTTGAGGCTCTGCGCATGTCATCTGAGATGCGCGAGGCACTCGCTGAAGCCCAGAAGAGCCCCCTCCAGTTTGAGACAGAGGTTGCGGCTGCAGAGGCCTTTCACGCCGAAACGATCGAGGACGCCGAATGTCAGGCAGTTATCTCGTTCTCTGGTAAGGATGAAGACCCTCTTATACAGGGACACATTCGTCCGCTGTATGTCACTGCCAGTTCAATGGCCTTGAAGTCCGGCGCTGTCTTGTCGACACGGGGTCCGGGATTAACCTGATTCCAACTCGGACGCTCCGGAGATTGGGGTTGTCTGAGGATGACTTGATTCCCTCCGACCTCAGGATCTAGGGGTACGACCGCACCGAGCAAACCCCGGTCGGCAAGATACGTTTGAAGACCCAGTTCGATGACTTGGTTGCCAACACCGAATTCATGGTAGTCTCTCAGGACACTATGTATAACGCATTGATGGGCAGGCCATGGCTCCACCTTCACGCGGCGGTTCCCTCGTCATACCACCAATGCCTCAAATACTCCCTTAATGGTCGAGTAGGCGTGCTTCAAGGAGATGCCTCTCCATTTGCCTCGTGTGAAGCCCGCTATCTGGACGCGGACTATTACAAGAGCAAGGATAAGCAGATCCTGGCAGGTGAGGTTGAGCCTGTCGCTGTTGCAAGTGATCCCTGGGCAATTCTGGATGACGCTTACGTCCTCCCGATTCACCGGTTGGACGTCGCCATGGTCTCGACGGCCCGCGAGTCTCCTGATGAGATGACCGCGACCACCCGTGCCAGCACCAGTGGCCCAGCAGGATCTAGTAGCCCCAATGCAGTTTCCAACGCAGTCTCTCCCGTGGATGATCCCTCCCCGAGTGGAGAGGATATGGAAGACGCACCCCCAGCCTTTGAGGAGGGCGTCCCCGCCACGGTCGATGAGTTAATACAGGTGAACCTTGGAACCGAGGCCGATCCAAGACCCACATTGGTCAGTGACGCCATGCCCTCTGAGGAGCGGCAGCAGTACGTGGACTTTCTCAGGCAGCACCGTGATGTGTTCGCTTGGGGCTATGATGAGATGCCGGGGCTAGATCCTCAGGTAGCCGTCCACCGCCTTGGTCTCCCGGTGAACCATCGCAGGTTCAAGCAGCCTCCTAGGAAGATGCACCCGTCCCACGGTTCCATGGTTGAGGCCGAAGTTGACAAGCCTATCAAAGCCAACTTCGTGAGGGATGTTCAGTACCCCAAATGGCTGGCCAACATTGTGCCGGTCAGGAAGAAGAACGGGAAGATTAGAGTCTGCATCGACTTCCGCGATCTCAACCGCCACTGCCCGAAGGATGATTTTCCCCTTCCAATGACAGAGCTGTAGATTGATGCCACGGCAGGGTTCCAAGCCCTCTCCTTCATGGATGGATACTCCGGATACAACCAAATTCGGATGGCCCCTGAGGATGAGGAGTTCACTGCCTTCAGGGCCCCCCAAGGTACCTTTTGCTACCGGGTCATGCCCTTCGGCCTGAAGAATGTAGGTGCCACCTATCAACGGGCGATGCACCGCATATTCAAGCCAATCCTCGGCACACTGGTGGAATGCTACGTCGACGACTTGGTTGTCAAATCGTGCCAGCGTCAGGACCATCTCAAAGATCTTGAGAAAGTGTTCGGCTTCCTCCGGTCTCGTTGCCTGAAGATGAACCCGTTGAAGTGTGCCTTCGGGGTCACCTCCGGAAAGTTCCTTGGATTTGTGGTAAGATACCGGGGTATTGAGATCGACCCAGAGAAGATCAGGGTGATTAGCCAGATGCCTCCCCCGGGTAACATCCGGGAACTGCAAAGGTTCCAAGGCCACTTAGCCTATATACGCCGATTCATCGCGAATCTGGCCGGCAAGTGTAAGCCCTTTTCTCTGCTCATGAAGAAAGGTTCCACCTATGTATGGGATAAAGAGTGTCAGACCGCTTTCGAGGAAATCAAGCAGTACCTGCTTCAACCTCCGGTTCTGATGCCGCCTGTATCCGGGAAGCCGCTGGTCCTCTATGTGACCGCCCTGGAATGGTCCCTGGGTGCCCTTCTCGCCCAGAAGAACAACGAGGGAACGGAGAATAGCCTCTATTACCTCAGTCGCATGCTCCTCGATGCTGAAGTTAGGTATTCCCCCATCGAGAAGAGCTGCCTGGCGCTCGTATTTTCCGTACAGAAATTACGACACTACTTGCAGCACCATGAGGTACAGTTGGTTTCTCGGGTAGACCCGTTGAAATATATCCTGAGCCGGCCTATGTTGACTGGCCGTCTAGCACGGTGGGCTGTGATTCTCCAGAAGTTCGACATCAGGTATGTGTCTCAGAAGGCCATCAAAGGGCAAGCATTGGCAGACTTTCTGGCAGCTCACCCGACCTCCGCGGATCAGCCGCTGGATCTAGGCTTTCCTGATGAGACCATTCTCTCGGTTGATCGAGCCGATCCGTGCTGGCAGATGCACTTTGACGGTGCCTCCCGGAGCCCCACCGGTAGAAGACTCGATAATCCTAAGCTCAACAGAGTGGGCTTGGGAATCGTCTTCATTACCCCGGAGCGAGCCGTGCTGCCATACTCTTTCCTGTTGTCAGAGGGCTGTACCAACAATGAGGCGGAATACCATGCCCTCATCACCGGCCTCGAGTTGGCTCTCGAGATCGACGTGCCCCGTCTGTGCGTGAAAGGGGACTCCGAGCTGGTCGTTAAGCAGATCAATGGCGACTATGTTGTCAAGAAGCCGGAACTTGTGCCATTGCTGGAGTGCACCCTCCTTCTGATGGCCCGGTTCCCTTCTCGGCCGGAAATTGTCCATATTCCCCGGTCGCAGAACGGTCGAGCAGATGCTTTGGCCAGCCTTGCTGCGTCACTTGCGGAACCTGAACAGGACAACCTGATCGTCCGCGTGACGCGCCGCAGGCTCATCGCTCCCGTTATCCCGGAAGAAGATCGCGGCCCGTTGGTAAGTAATCTCACCACGGTTGCCCCTATGCCCGGAGCCCCGAGTACCCCAGATATGGCAGTCGAATCAGCCCCTGATTGGAGGGCGCCTTTGGTTGAGTACCTCCAACATGGCATTCTCCCGTCGGATCGGGCCGAGCGCGAGCGAGTTCGACGCCGCGCATCGCAGTTTGTCCTCCAGAGCAGTCCCGGCCTGGAGCAGATCCTCTATAGACGCGGATTCGATGGTGTTCTCCTCCGTTGCCTTCAGGGAGTTGAGATCCCATGAGTCATGCAAGAGGTTCATGCTGGTTCATGCGGTGCCCATCAGACTGGGCCGAAGCTGTCCCACCAGATTCGGAGGTTGGGATACTTCTGGCCCTCCATGATCCATGACTGCATCGAGTATGCCAGGAGGTGCCATGCGTGCCAGGTTCATGCGAACTTTGTGCATCGGCCGCCGGAGCCTCTCCATACCACCAGGTATTCCTGGCCCTTTGCAGTCTGGGGTCTGGACGTTGTGGGACCTTACCCACCGGCGACAGCTCGCCAGTGCCGGTTCATTCTGACCGCCACGGACTTCTTCTCCAAATGGGCAGAGGCGATTCCGCTCAGAGAGGTCAAATCCTGTTCGATCGCTGACTTCGTGACCTCCAACATCATCTATCGATTTGGAGTGCCTCACGCTATCCTCACGGATAACGGAACCAATTTCCGAGCAGCCGAGTTGAAGAAGTTGTACGCCAAGTATAACATTCGCTCGAACCATACATCTCGCTATCATGCGCAGGCGAATGGACAGATCGAGGCGTTTAACAAAACCCTCTCTAACATTCTGCAAAAGATGGTTGGTCAGAACAAGAAGAGTTGGCCGGACAAGCACCCCAACGCCCTCTGGGCTTATCGGACGACGACTCGCAATTCCACCCAGATGACCCCTTATTCCCTGGTGTATGGAGCTGAGGCCATCCTGCCCATCGAGATCCAGTTACCGTCCTTGCGCACTGCGGTCTACGACCAGCAAGCACCGGACAGAGTTTCTGAAGCCCGTCTAGTCGAGTTGGAAGCACTGGATGAGAATAGACTTCGCGCTTTGCACAACTTGGAGAGGCATCAAAGCAGAATGGCTCGAGCTTTCAATAAGAAGGTTCGCCTCCGCTCCTTCCTGCAGGGTGATCTAGTGCTAGCCCTAAGAGCACCGATGATCCCCGGCAGGAAGCCGCCCAAGTTGGAGCCCAAGTGGGAGGGACCTTTTGTCATCCACAAGGTCTATCCCAATGGCGCGTACTCCCTGGCGACTATGGATGGTGAGCGTGTCACTCCTCCCACCAACGCTAGATTCCTCAAGCAGTACTTTGTCTGAGTGTGCCCACGTCCTGCACGACGTTAAACTGCATCCGTCCAGGCTACAAGACGTTAAACTGTTCAGCATTCGTCCGCGCTGCAAGACGTTAAACTGCCAAGTGCCTCGTCCTGCATGACGCTAAACTGCACCACGTCCAAGCTGCACGACGTTAAACTGCCCAGCGTATCGTCCTGCATGACGTTAAACTGCCCCTCAAGAACTACGTGCGGCTTGATTCCCATCCTTATGGGATACGTAGGACCGTCTGGACATTCATGTTTCAGGCCCAGCCCCATCCTTTGGGAATTTCCATCCCATCTCGGGCCCTTGGCCCAGTTGCCTCCGGGTGTGCGGCGTATGGTGTGAACGCGGGGCTATGCCCTCATTCACGTCGGTTTTCTCGCCACGCTGTACGCCCCCCACGTTTGAGGATGCCTTCTGCTCCCCCCTTCTTTTCTCGTCCTGCATGACATTAAACTGCACTTTAAGAACTACGTGCGGCTTGATTCCCATCCTTAGGGGATACGTAGGACCGCCTGGACATACATGTTTCAGGCCCAGCCCCATTTCCCGGGAATCTCTATCCTGCGTCGGGCCTCTGGCCCAAGTTCCCCTCCTTTTTGTGCGAGGCGTATCGCGTGAGCGGGGGATTATGTCCTCATTCGCGTTGGTCTACTGGCCGCGCCGTACGCCTCCCCCCGTGTGTGGGACCACCTCACACCTCTCATCGTCCTGCATGACGTTAAACTGCCTCTCAAGAACTACGTATGGCTTGATTCCCATCCTTATGGGATACGTAGGACCGCCTGGACGATTGTGTTTCAGGTCCAGCCCCGTCTCTTGGTTGATCACGGGGATCTGCCCTCTTTTGGTTGCTCTCAGGGTGAGTCCTCCGACCCTTTCCGGTGATCTGTTAACATGTTTTGGGTACTTCGGTCTATGACTCGTAGTGTCAGATTCAATCCCGACAAGTCCTGTGTTGCTTGTCAGGACTCGCGCTTCCTCTTGTTCGAGCCTTCACTCAAAGGGATCCTCGTTAGTGGTTTGGGTACGATGCCTCAGTGCTCTCCTACCGCTTCGGGTCGATTTACCGGCGGGTCTTGGGCCGCAAATCGATATGAATCCTGCGATTGAGCGGTCGATGCTCGTTTGCTTGCCCCGTCTTAGGCTGACGCGATCGGATGTTGTGTTGCGAATATGGTCAGCAACTTCCTTGATCTCCATGTCGGCTCTTTCAGGCTCTGAACATTGGTTGCGCAGTCTTCATCACACTCCGCCTTTGTGCGTTGTAGTGGAATCTCGACACTCTCTTCATACTGACCTTCAGTACACCTCTACACGTTAGGCAGACCAACCAGGGTAATGATGTCGTTCGAGGCTCCCATGATCTGAGCACCAAGGATATATGCGGATATCCTCCCTAAGGGCCATGCGTAGCTGGACCCTCGTCCCCATAAGGAGGAAGGAGTCGCCCGAACAATCGCGTTCTGGGCCCAGTATATCTGTAGGCTAGCATCTCTTCCCCTCGGGTGATGGACATACGCAGACCCCTATCCCAAGACTCTTCTTCTGGAATCGTGCGTGACCGCAGGGCTGGGTATGTTCCCACCTCCACCGTGTCCGCCGTACCGCGATAAGCGGATTCCTCCATGGTCCGAACCACACGACCTTAAACTGTGTTGTCTGGTCCTACCACACGACCGTAAACTGTGATCGTCTTGGCCGCCCGACGAGAAACGACACTGCATCGTGATGTTCTCCTCAGGGGACACTCATGTTGGGCGCTGGTTAATAACCACACCATTCATCAATGCCTTCCGTGGCTTGATTATTTTGGCGATGCCAGAGATTTCTCAATCACAGGAATGTCGCCGCACAAAGAAAAACCATTCATCTTTAAGGACAAACAAGAAATATCAAATGCCGCTCCTTCTGTGTGCGAGGGTCAGACCCGCACTCTTCCCCGCGCTGGTGCCCGATTGTGTTGCGCCGCGCTTCAAGAACTACGTGTGGCTTGATTCCCATCCTTATGGGATACGTAGGAACGCCCGGATGTTTGAAACTTCGGGTCCAGCCCCCCACCTCTTAGAGATTCCCCCTTCTCTGGGGAATCCGCCGCCTTCAGGTCACCCTCAAGGCGTGTTCCCCGACCCCTTGCAGTGGTCCACCGGTGTCAAGAGTACTCTGGTTTATTGCCAGGAGGGTCAGGATCCGCTTGGTCAGGTTTCCTCCACTTTTCAGGCTTCGTGCTCCCTTTCATTCGGACCCATCGTCTACGCCCTGGGTGGAGCCCCCGTGAACGGTTCAGACACAATGCCTCAGTGCTCTCCCACCGACTCGGGCCGGTACCCCCAATGGCCTCGGGCAGCAAATCGATATGAATTCTGCGATTGAGCGGTCGATGCTCGTTTGCTGCCTCATTCCACCAACGGTTAGTGCGATATTGATGCTGCTTTTCCGCCACGGTCGGCAGTACTCCCATATCGTTACTCCGGTGCCCCCAGTCCTTGAGTGAATGGCCGCATGATTCACATTTTCCACCTCCCATTCTGACCAGGCGAAACCTCGACACTCATGACACTATCCCTCAGTGCATCTTCGCATATCCAGGGGATAGGACCACGATGTGGCGTACTTTGAGGTCCTTATGGTCCGAGCTCTAAGACCTTAAACTAAGATCTCCCCTTATGGTCCGAGCTCTAAGACCTTAAACTAAGATCTCCCCTTATGGTCCGAGCTCTAAGACCTTAAACTAAGATCTCCCCTTATGGTCCGAGCTCTAAGACCTTAAACTAAGATCTCCCCTTATGGTCCGAGCTCTAAGACCTTAAACTAAGATCTCCCCTTATGGTCCGAGCTCTAAGACCTTAAACTAAGATCTCCCCTTATGGTCCGAGCTCTAAGACCTTAAACTAAGATCTCCCCTTATGGTCCGAGCTCTAAGACCTTAAACTAAGATCTCCCCTTATGGTCCGAGCTCTAAGACCTTAAACTAAGATCTCCCCAAACGAGATTCTACGTCCTACATGACATTAAACTGCACTCTCAGAACTACGTGTGGCTTGATCTCCAGCCTGATGGAGTACGTAAGAACGCCCGGGCATCTCGACTCGGGTCCAGCCTCAGGGATCGTTAAGTCCCGCCCCTTCTCGTCACCGGCCGTCTGGCCTGGCTTCTGGTAGAGTGGTGCAGTTGTGATATTCTCCCCGATTCAGCTCGGGATGCCCCATTGCAATGATGGGAAGTGACGGTTTCCTCGTCAAAGAGGTGCTGTCTGAGAATTGGGGTGATTCACGGCCAGATTAGTGCATCCGCCTAATACGCTTTCCCCACGGTGGCGCAATTCTGAGAGCGTTGGATTCTGTCTGAACAATCGTCACTTAGCCCCACGCTTCGCATGCCCTGTTGATCTGGATTTCCACCCTTGTGTCTGAAGGAACCCCAAAGCGGTATTCATGATGACATGTGGTCCGCCTCCTGCAATATGAATGATGACCTTCGGTCCGTCTATTGCAGTTTTTATGGTCGATCCACTGTCCGCCTACCGTCTTGGGCATTTCCTGGAAGGCCGACCGTTGTGGATGTCTGGATTCGGGACACGCGATTCACCCTTTCTCATTTCCCTATGTTTGGATAAAATCTCAACGCCCCTAGGATTGTCCCGCTCGTGTGTTGGAACAAGTTGGGGGGATGATACATTGATTAGGCTTGAGGTCTCCTTTCCTAGGAATGACCTCCCTCTTTTCTCCAGTAATCCAGGCCCAACTATGGATGCCTGATGCTTGGTTAACGCTCCCGCAAGACAGTGAATTGTGGTTGAGCATGTTAAGCCAAAAGATGCAGAGTAATATATTGGTTCATACAAATGGATCAAGGTAGCAGAAGAAAAATGTTCTGGGAGTGGAAAAACAAAGCCCCTAGGGATTAGCGTGCTGAATGAGTCTCTCTAACGCCGCTACCCTTTGGCTGGCGGCCTCCAGGGCTGCTTCTCGCTCTCTGCGTGCCCTCTCCTCGTCGGCGGTCGCAGCACACATTTCGTCGATTCTGGCCTGTGCACGCTCCCGCTCGACCTGAATTGTGACCATCTGTTGGCCCGCCTCCGTCAGCTGTACCTGGGCGTCAACCAGCTGGGCTGCTAGTTGCTCCACAAGCTCGGTACACGTTGCGACGAAGGCCTCCTTCTCTGCCGCCTGCCCTTCGAGATGCCGGACTTCCTGCTCTGCTGCGAGGAGCGCCCGCGTGCTCTCCGACATGTCCCGACTTTGTGTGACGTCGACACGCCGGCAGCTCTCGCGCATATTTTCGGCCATGAAATCACGGACCGTCAGATGGAGGCGTTGAGCATCAGCTCCCCCGGCACACAGGAAGCGCAGCCAGGTTTGAAGTGATCCCATGCGCCCCAGCCACTCCGATGGGTCTCGCTTGAGGAAGCGCTGGATGCACTTCCACCCCCTGCGGCGCGTTATCCGGCTCTCCTCGACCGCCTCCGCGTCCGAGTCGTCCATCTCCTCGGGGTCGGCAGGCCGGTAGGCAGGGAAGGCAGCCAGCAGGTCTGCTGCAGGGTCTGCCCCTGGGAGGTCCTCATGAGGGATAGGTTCCCCAACATCTGGGTGACCTTCTTCTCTCTCCCCAGCGGCGCTGACACCCTCGTCAGCCCCCGACCTCTCTCCGATGTCAGCACCGCCGGCGTCCGTAGCCCCCTGATCAGCAGTTGGTGGGGCCGGCTCGGTTTGGGAAGTCTGTTCCGGAGCAGGCGGCATGTCTGCCACTGGTCCACTCGTAGATGGCCCGGGTTCGGTAGCCCGACGGGCCTCCAGTCCTGAGATCACTGCGCAGGGCATGCCGTGGTTAGTCACGGATCGTCAGCGGCAAGCACCAGCAGTAAAGTAAGGAGACTTACGGGAGTTCAAAGCGTTATCTTCCGCTATCCCGGCCGCCGCAGGAACAGTTGCAGCAGGGGACCCTTCCACGCTTGTCAATTCAATGATGGGTGTCTAGCCCCCGCCTTGTCCTGCTGGCGCCTCTCCTACTCCCGCTGAGGACGCCTGACCAACATCCGTGTGCTCCTGAGAAAGGTGGAGAAATGGGTTAGAAGCTTCATAAGAGAATGGATGAAGCAGGTTGAGTAGGGATAGAAGCAGACCTCGAGGAGCTCAGTGACATCAACATTGTCAGAGCCGGCCACCTCGCCGCTCTCCCGCGGGCTCCCCCGATGGGACCTTCCCTCGGAGCCTTCATCCTCCCCCGTCTCCTCCTCTTCCTCGGAGTCGTTACTGTCATCTTCTCCCGGCGGAATCTATTCTGGAGCGGGTTCTAGACCGAGCATCACCTTCACCAGAAGGGATGGCTCCGCACGCTGACCACGTTGGCGCGCGTACTCGTCCATGGCCGTCAGATACGCATACTGCCGGTTGAAGTCCACCCTGTCGGCGATCTGGAGGCGCCCGACCTCTGGTAGATAGATCCCTTCTCTGAGTATCTTTCGCCAGATGACGTCGGTCCCCAGTGACTGCCACAGGGTCATCCAGGCCGACCACAGCGCCGAGAAGACTGCATCGTGGGAGGGTTCGAGCAGACGCCTTAGCTGCTTCCCGGGCCGCTCTTCGACCACCGCACGCGCCCCCTTCTCTGGGCGCCGGGGTCGTAGTGGCAGCCTGCGATGTACCCGCCGCTGAAGTCCCTGCCCGCGCCGGCTCCACTGCTTGGCGCGCCTCCGTTCTCCCCCGTGTGGCGGCGCCTCGCCTCCTTCCTTGACGCCCGGTCTCCGCACGGGTAACCTCGAGCCGCCAAACTGGCTTCCGTAGAAGCCCCTCGGGGTACGCGATGGCCCAGTGTTCGGCGTACTCGGTTGCCAAGCCTGCGTCAGCCCCGGTAGGAGGGAGAGTGATGACGTCGCCAGAGCCGAAAGTGGCAAACATCAGCCACATCTGGCGAAGGACGCAAGGGTTCGTCTCCTCCCGGACAGCAGTGAATACCCTCTTCGGCATCCGCTGAAGGCACCCGAACTGCCTGGCGAACCGGGTTGGCACGTAAGGCTCGCAGATCACCTTCCTGTCGATCCGAGCCACGAGCACCCCGCCCCGCATGTTCAGGAAGTATTAATGCTGCTCCAGCGGACCCTGCCCATTGTCGATCATCTGGCCAACGGGAGTGGGGAACGGACTGAAGTTGAAATTGGCATGATTGCCAATCCGAATCCTCACGCCCTCCTCACTTAGGGTCATCGGAGCGACCCCCGCGATGTTCAGCAGGGAGGGTCGCAGGCCGTTGCCCGGAGGAATGATGGCGTTCGGAAACGTGTACCCACCGAGGTGAGCAGCCACCCAGCCGTGGAAGAACTGAAAGAGACCACAGATCCTTCGTGGCGACCCCGCTCGTGAGATGCATCCCAGGATGGCATACAGCCTCGCCAGCACTGGGACCCCGAGGTTGTATCTTTTGTTGGCGGCCATAGCGCCCGCCATCGCCAGTGTCGCCGGGCGAACGCCCATTCTCGCGTCCCGCACTGGCAGGAGCCACCCCCTCAGAAAGGCGGCCAGGAACGCCGCGTACCGGACATTTGGGTCCCGGGCCTCGATGACGCAGTACCCCCATGAGCGGTAGTCGCCCGTCTCCAGGACCCGCCAGTACGACCCGTTCCGGCTCCTCTGAGCTGCGGTCGGGCACCGCTTCCCCCTGCCTGGCATCTTGACCGCTGGGTCATGCTCCAAGAACTGGCCGAACCACTCCTTGTAGGCTATGTCCTTCTGGAAGTCCTTGATCCCAAGCCGCTGCGTAGCCAGGTCAAGTAGATGCCATGTCAGAATGGGAGTCCATGACCTGTCCTCCCAGATGTTCTTCGGGGGCAGGAACTCATCGTATTGGTAGCCCTCCAGCGGGATACCTCCGATGCAGTGGATGTCCCAGAGACCGATGCCGACCTCCCCATGGTGAAGATGGAAGGTGTTGGTATCCAGAGACCAGCGGGTGAACAGCTCCGGCCCGAGCTCGGACTGCTGGTAGAAGTGGAACTGCGACGTCCACACCGCCTCAAATAGGCCGATGTACCGCAGCTCCTCTGCGAAGTGATCGCAAGTGTGGCGTACCCAGAACGCCCGGGCCCACTCGCTGGTGAAATTGCCCCCAGACCGCAAGTCCCAGTCCTTCAGCCAGCCCTTGGTGTCGTCAGTGACACTCTGGCGATATGTGCTCGAGTAGAGGGCTGGAGAATTCTCCGCAGTAGGCTCACCCCCGTCAATGGTTCGCGTCCTCGGGTTCAGGACATAGACGTCCAAGTGCCTGGTCTCCCTGGCAGGATGCCCATTGTTGGTGATGTTATAGCGGGGAAGCTCATCCTCCCGAGTCACCCAGGTCCATGGCGCATCAACCTCGAACCCTGGCACCGGAACCTCATCTAGGATGCCGAAGTTCCAGAGCGGCAGGTTGTCCGACAGTGGATATGTCTTCTGGGCCGGCGTCAGCAAGTCGAACAGGGATTGATTGTTGGAAACAATCTCCTTGGCTCCGTAAACCTCCTCGTTCGCCGCCATCTCTGCTCTGCGAATGGCGGCATCCCCCTCATTTCCTTGATGCGCGGCCATCTCAGAAGTTTCGGGAGTCGTGCGGGTTAAGGGATGAAGCGTGCGGGATCGGATGAGGCTGGTAGAGAAGTTTGAAGGTTGGCGCGCAATCCAAGTGGACGGCGCGCAATTGGGAAGAATGTCGCGCAAAGTTCCGGGTTTTCGCGCAAAGACAGGCGAATTCCGGATGGTTTTGCGCGCCGATCGGGAGAATTTCGCGACCGGAAAAGGCGATTTCGCGCACGAGAGCGTTGAAGCTTATCGCGCGGAAGGCCTGTGTACGGAACGCGGAACCCCGGACGCCTATTTATAGACGAGGCCGGGATTCCGCGCCGCGCGGAACGCTCGATCGCGCGACCGCGGCGGCGAATTGCGCGCC
Organism: Viscum album; assembly: GCA_963277665.1. Classification (NCBI taxonomy): domain Eukaryota; kingdom Viridiplantae; phylum Streptophyta; class Magnoliopsida; order Santalales; family Viscaceae; genus Viscum; species Viscum album. The sequence continues at coordinate 955,471,599 of OY728145.1, forward strand.
CGGCGCCCCTTTTTGCGCGCCTAAGTCCCGCGCAGCCCAGGACTTCGGCATTCCAGCGTCTCCCTCGGAACCCGATCGTTGCGACCTCTCGCCGATCAGATTCCGAGGGGGGGCTTTTGTAGACGCCGGAAAAGTCCGTTGTTCCCAAACGAAGCTCCGGATGCAGAAAGCGAAGTGATATTTGGAGTCAGAGGCACGTTCCGGAGGGCCCGGAGGACTTGCGCGAAATTTCAGAGGCCCGCGCGCAAAGTTGAGTCGTGGCGCGCAATTCTCCCGGGATGCGCGCAATGCGCTGGGCCGGCGCGCTATTTTGCGCGCCCGTGGCCTGCGTGGCTCCCTTGCGCGCCAGGTCCTGATTCCGCGCCCGCGAAGGGAATTCCGCGCCCGAGACCGGATTCCGCGCCCGGGGTTGCCTATAAATATAAGGCGACCCCCGACGTTTTGAAGGTTGCCAGAATCCGAAGCGTCGCTCGTTCGCGCAATCCAACCCCTTCCGCGCGCAATGCCGATCTTCAGGTAACCTCCTTTCTTTCGCGCAATAGAGCCTTGGGGTTCTCCTTCGCGCTCAATCCCCTTGGCTCCTTTCCTTTGAATAATCCTTAACCCGAAGGCCTTTGCGCGCAAAAGAAGCCTCTTGTGCGCAATTGCCCCCGGGTGCACGCAATCCAGCCCGATTGCGCGCACCCCCCATTTTCAAAGTGGCCATTCATTAGAGAATGAGCCGTTGCCCCCGCGTGCTACCCGAAGCCCGGTGTGCGCAATCTCAATCATCCGCGCGCAAAGGGCTGGCACGATTGCGCGCCAGCCCGCCATTTTGCGCGCCGACCTGCTGTTTTGCGCGCAAAGCTCCTCTTTTGCGCGCAATCCACCAGGGTCGCCCCCCTTGACCCCCTGAGGGTACCCGCCTGCGTGGCGCCCGATGATCTTCATCCTGGGTGCCCGCACCGTGCGTTGTCTTCCTGTGCGGCCCTCCAGGCTCGCGCGAAGTGACACGGACCCATCAGCGGCAATCCATCGTCCCGCATGACGTTAAACTGCATTCGTCCAACACGACGTTAAACTGTGCATCGTCCAACACGACGTTAAACTGTATATCGTCCAACACGACGTTAAACTGTACCACGTCCGCGCTGTAAGACGTTAAACTGCCAAGCACCTTCGTCCTCAACACACGACGTTAAACTGTACTTCGTCCGGCAAGACGTTAAACCGTCCGCTTCGTCCTCAACACACGACGTTAAACTGTACTTCGTCTGGAAAGACGCTAAACCGTCCGCATCACCCGATCCCGTGCCCCGCACACAGGGTCCCCCCCCGGTTTGGATGTGGCCCCGCCCGCTCGTCTCTGCAGGGATGTCGGGATTGTCCCTCTTTAGGGACGATTTAATGGGAGAGGCTTTTCCCTACGGGGGTAGGGTATTACAAACCCCTAGTTTCTTGTGGGGGGCCGCGCATGTGTATCTCCATTGCGCCTCCCCACTGCCGAAGCCAGTAGAGGGTGTGACTGGGATCGAGGTGTCTCCTACTTTCGGTCCAAGTCCCTTCCAACTGAGTTTTGCCGCATCCGGGCTGCCTCAAGTGCGTAAGTCGTGACAGAATGAAATACGTGGACTTTGATCCCTGTCTTCTAAACAGGGTATGTAGGAAGCCTCCCTGAGGTTCAAGCCCACCACCTGGTCGTCCCGGTCGTATTCACGTCGGTTCGTCCATCAGTGGATCCCTCCAGGGTTCACGCTTGCGTCGATTCACCTATGAATCCGCCCCTGTGGGAGACTGCCCGTGTGTATCTCCACTGTGCCTCCCCACAACCCCTTTTTTCCATTTCTCCTTTTATCGTCTAGCATGACGTGAAACTGTGATCCACCCGGCCGTTCCATCTCCCCCTGTGCGAGGTTGTTCGGTTCAATCCTCCGCCCGGCGGCCTCGACCCCTTCGTGAGTCGGCTTGCCGACGTCCAGCATGACGTTAAACTGTATACCCGAACTACGTTGACTTTGATCCGTGCTAACGCGCGGTACGTAGGAAGCCCCTACGGGGTCCAAGCTCTTCACTCCATCATCCACCCTGATCCTTACCCGGGCCGCCACATCCCGGTGGGGTCATGCCATTTCATCCCACTCCACTTCACTCGGGAAGCTGCCCATGTGCTGGCCCCAGCGTCGGAGGTTCCCCGCAAGGGGTTCTGTCATCTGATCCACTCCTCGTGTTGATCAGTCTGATGCCGTCCCCGCTGGACGTTAAACTCGCGGCATACCCCGTCTTAAACATGGGAAGCTGAGGAAAACCTCAGGGGACACAGTTCCCCGCACCCAGTGCGGGATGCCTCAGGCCATCATGGCTTCGAGAAGCCCTATTAGGGACGGAAGACAGACGTGCAGAGCCGCAGTGTTACGACACGCCCCCAGCACCCAGAGCCACTCGGCCTCCTCACCGCAGGTTGCTGCCCCGACCAGACTCCTTGGAGCGTCCGGGCGGAAGCAGCGTAATTAACCGGTGTCCATGAAGGTATGGCGCCGGGAACGAGATTCACGAGCATGTCTTAAATCTATGAGGGAGACCCGGATTAGGCGACGAGTTCCGAGGAGACGTCCAAGGAAGGAGGAGCCGACATCCCATCATCCCGGTTTCGATCAAGGAGCAGACGCCTCTGAATAAGGGACGGATGCCGCCCGCCCTTGGAAAGCGGGACTGCGGGACCACAAGTCGCGCGCCTATCCCCTCGGGTCGACGGGTGCACGCGCGAACGCGTCCTGGCGGAACAGCGTAACCCGACGCACATCCGCACCGAAACAGCGTTCCGTCGCCAATTTGGAAGGAAAATGTTTACCCTTTACCAAAATAATGAAGAAGGGAGTCACTTACCAGTGGACTGAAGAATGTCAAGAAGCATTAGAAATTCTTAAGAAGTATCTCTTGATTCCACCGGTATTAATGCCACCTGTTGAAGGAAGGAAACTTATCCTTTATGTGATAGCTTTAGAGCAATCATTGGGTGCCTTTCTTGCTCAGAAGAATGATACAGGGAATGAAAACAGCCTCTACTATCTCAGTCAGATTTTGCTTGAAGAATAAACTCGATATTCATGGATTGATAAGTACGGCCTAATATTAATTTTTGTAGTTCAGAAGTTGAGACACTACCTGCAACATCACGAGGTCCAATTGGTATCTTGAAATAACCCGCTCAAATTTATCATTAGTCATCCAATGCTAACATGACGTATGCCAAGGTGGGAAGTTATTTTGTAGCAATTTGATATTCAGGATGTGTCTCAAAAGGCAATAAAGGGCCAAGATCTAGCTGATTTCCTTACTGAACATCCTTCAGTAGAAGATACATCTTCATATATTGAACTTCCTGATGAGGAAATCTTCTTTATTAAAGATAGTCTTCAAACATGGAAAATGTACTTTGATGGTGCTTCCAGAAGTCCAACAGGGAGAAAAATGGAAAATCCTAAATTCAACAATGTTGGGTTTGGAATTGTGCTCATTTGTCCAGAAAAGGCAGTGTTACCCTATTCCTTCTCATTATTAGGAGGCAAGTACCAATAATGAAGTAGAATACCAATTTCTTATTGCAGGATTGGAGTAGGCGCTTCAATCACAAGTGAGTCACTTAAATGTGAAAGGTGATTCAGACCTGGTAATCAAACAATTCAAAGGGGATTATGCAATCAGAAAAGAAGAACTAATCCCTTTGTATAATTACTTCAGAGAGTTAATGGAGGAAATTCCTATGGAACTGACATTTTATAATGTCCTAGGATCATAAAATGCCCAAGATGATGCACTGGATAATATAGCCACAGCCCTAGCAGATCCAAATCTGGATGAGAAAACCATCGGTATTTCCCACTGTCGTACAATTTCACCTTATGTTCAAACCAGAACAGAATAAATCAATGAAATTAGTCCCATTCCTGAACAATATGGTCATACTACAGGATGGATGCCACCTCTCAAGGAATACCTTCAAAACGGAACACTTCCACCTGATAGAGTCGGGAAAGAACAAGTCTGGAGACGTGTGGTCAATTTCACTCTTTATGATAGCCCAGATCACCCAGTGAAAATTCTCTACAAACGTGGTGTTGGTTGAGTTCTCTTCAGGTTCATTGATGGTGAAGAGACAAAGGTTGTCATGAAAGAAGTGCATGCAGGAGTCTGTGGTGACCATTAGTCTGGACATAGACTATCTGATCAATTTCGAAGGCTTGGGTACTTTTGGCCTTCAATGATACAAGATTGTGTTGATTTCACAAAGAAGTGTCATTCATGCCAAGTACATGCCAATTTCATTCATCAACCCCCATAGTTTCTTCATACATCTAAATACTCGTGGCCATTTGCCACATGGGGAATAGATGTAGTGGGACATTATCCTTCGGCTACTGCCAAGCAGTTGAAGTATATTTTTACTACTACTGACTTCTTTTCTAAATGGGCAGAGGCAATACCCCTCAAAGATGTTAGTTCTAAATGCATTGTTAGCTTCATCATGTCTAACATCATTACCAGATTTGGTGTCCCCCATACCATATTGACAGACAATGGAACCAACTTCTGTTCATCCGAGGAATGGAAATTGTATCAAGAATACAACACCAAATCCAATCATTCATCAGGGTATCATGCAGCATCCAATGGCCAGATATAAGCTTTCAACAAGACTATTTCAAACATACTGCAAAAGATGGTGGACAGAGATTAAATGTCATGTCCTGACAAACTCTTTCATGCTTTATGGGATTATCAGAACACCACCCACACTGCAATGCGGTCAACTCCATATTCATTGGTATATAAAACAAAATCATTCATGCCAATTGAGGTTCAACTACCGTTTCTCAGAGTAGCCATTTGTGATCAGTCATCTATAGATGAACAATATCAAAAGTGATTGGATGTATTGGAATGGTTAGTTGAGAAAAGATTGTGCACCCTGCACCACTTGGAAGTCTATCAGAATCGAATAGCACGAGATTTCAACAAAAAAGTTCATCTTAGTTCATTTATTCAGGGAGAATTGGTATTAGTTATTAAAACTCCAATGATACCAGGAAAGAAACCTCCCATGATAGAGCCAAAATGGGAAGGACCTTATTCAATACATAAGTTTCACTCCAATGGAGCTTATTCTTTAATCTCAGTGGATGGAGAACACATCACTACTCCAACCAATGCCATATTTTTGAAGAAGTATTTTGTATAAACACAAAATATATCATCCAGGGTCCATGCATACAACCTTAAACTATTGGCATTTCCCTTATTGTCCAGCAAGACGTTAAACTGCATCATCCACGGTCCATGCATATGACATTAATCTATTTTCACCTTTATTTTCCAGAAAGACGTTAAACTCCATCATCCACGGTCCATGCATATGACCTTAAACTATATTCATTATTATTGTCTAGTAAGACGTTAAACTTCATCATCCACGGTCCATGAAAATAACCTTAAACTATTTGCATCCCTTTCATCCAACATGACGTTAAACTGTGTCTTCTTTTTCCTTACTACATGAAATTATACTCCACAGTCCCCCTTTTCATCCAACATGATGTTAAACTATATTTTCCCCATCGTCTTAGCTACACGATGCTAAACTATACAACATCCTTATTGTCCAACATGACACAAAACTGTGTTTATGTCCAAGATGACGTTAAACGGTGTCCCTTAATATGTCCTACATGACGTTAAACAGTATTTTTTCCCTGCTACATGACATTAACTTGTGCCGCACCAATAGTCCTCACTACAAGACATTAAACCACATAGTCCCTTCTAATGTCCTACATGACAATAAACCGTGCATCGTTAGGGTTGTTGCTACCTATTATTTCTCACACTAAGTATGACTCACGTGACCTTAGAGAAAACATCAACCATAACACCCTCTCTGGGACGCTAACCATGCATAAGTCCCAACAACATTTTTAAGGTCATTGTCCCTAAGAACAACTTGATCACTAATGCATTATTTAATTCAACTACACGAACTTTGATACTTGACTTCTAGGATGGGTATGTAGGAAACTTCATAAGGTTCAATCCCAAAACCAATCTCTCCACATTGGTTCACCTCCATCTCATACGATGTTGGTTCGTGAATCCATCCACAGAATCAATATCTTTACATTGGTTCACCTTTGTCCTTACTATATGACATTAAACTGTAAAATAGTTTTTTTCCTATATGAAAATAAAATAAAAAATTCTTTGATACCCTCACCTGAGAGGGAATCATTATTTACATTTATCTCCAATCATGTTATATTCCAAAGTCTATGTGCATACATGGTAATGCCTGAACCTTTTATCTTGGATCAAACCATCATTGCATTAAAGTCCCATTTTCACCCTTCACTTGTACGAACCAAATATGTACATAGGGTATTTCTATAACTATATGGGATTGATTCCCATCTTTATGGGATACATAGGAACATTCTAGCATCCCTCGAATCCAGCCCCAAGTCTTTGGTCCTAACCCCAAATTCCACTTTCAGTCCCCTGACTGAAAAGTCCCTATGAAAACACATATTGTGTATACATTATTATGGTCTGAGCTCTATGAACCTAATATAATATCTCCCATACTTTCGTCCCACATGACGTTAAAATGTATTTCAAGAAATACGTACGGCTTGATTCCCATACTTATGGGATACGTAGTGAAGTCCAACATTTCATTTTTTTGACTCATCCACAACATGATTATGGTTATCATTGATCTGTGTTTCTTTACATACAATGGAAAATACCAATTTTTATGTGTGATAATCCTAACCTAAAATATTTTCAAATCTTCATAATCCTTTTCTTGACTTCTGGTCACAAAATGTCCAATTTTTGATAGTTCTTTTTCTTGACTATACAGCACGTGCCCTTAGGAAGCCTTTCATAAACAGTCTATATAACATAATTGTTAGCCAAATGAAACTATTATTTACTATGAAGCCAATGCCCTTAGGTGGCCCTACAGAATTCACCCCCTAACAGGTTTGTTAAATAATTGTAACTTCATTCTTAGGAAGAAAACCTATTTTTTCCTTATTGGTCTTATCGACAATATGTAAGGATCCGTAGAAAATAGCCATTCTTAACATATTTGTCCCATGATCTTTTTCATGATCTGAAAGTATTCAAGTCTATGGTTTATATTTCCTTTCCCTATGTTTGGGTCAGACCATCATAGGAGTGACATTCATCTAGTTCTTAGAAAATCTTGTTTGGAAATATCTTCTCCATATTCAAGTACCTCTCTCCATAAAAAAAAACTCTATGCTTTAGAAAATTTGAATCCCCATAAACATCCATTGGTTTTTTTAGCTGTAGAAAAGTAAATTTCTGAGAGTTATTTTTCCTAACTATACTGCACGTGCCCTTAGGAGGCCTTGCATAAGTAGTCTACATAATAGACCTCTCAGCCAAAAGATGTTATTATTTGACTATGCAGCCAATGCCCGTAGGTGGCCCTGCATAATTCAACCCCCTAACGGGTTTGTTAAATAGCGGTAACATAATTCTTGGGAACTACTTCCTCTAATAACTTTTAGCCCTTTTTTCATATCATTCCTCAGATTCAAAATTTCTTAAGTCATCGTTTACATATTTTCCCTCATACTTGAGTGTGGTAATATGTTTTCAGATAAATTATCAGGGAATTGAGTTAATTTTAATACATTTGGTCAAAGATATTTTGACCTTAAACATTAGACTTTTTATTTGTGACCTACATGTCTTTAAACATCACACAAAAGACAAGGGAAATCTGAACAAAATTCATGTTCCAGCTCACTAGACATACATTTCATATGATTTAGGTAGTATTGAAAAATTAAAATATTCAAAGTTTTTAGGGTTATTTATAATAATCCTAGGAAACGTCAAACTATTCATACTAGGCCCATTGTCTTAGGTAAAAATTTAAAGCAGGTAGCAGAAAAATGCGTGCAAAAATGATTGAAAATGAAAGCGTTAATCAATTTGTTGCACAATAATTAGAAGGAAACCCAGAAACTGGAGTCTCTTCTCTTTTGCAAGAATTAAAAAAGGTTGTAAACATAAATATTCACTTGCTTTAAAGCATCCTGAGCTTTATCAGCAGCCACTTAAAGCTCATGCACTCGACCAACTTCACTCTTTTCATCTTGATGTAGTGATTTCATGGAATCTGCAATGGTTTTCATACCATTCATTTGAGTTCCTTCTAGTGAATTGTACAATTGGTCAAGTTCCCAAGTAATGGCATCTAACTGTTGCTGAAGGTACATCTGCTGTATGACTTTATCTTTGATCTTATGCTTCAGATCCTTCATCTTGGTAGCATAATCAGCTTCATATTGGGATACCACAGCCCCAAATATGCTGATATTGGCTGACAGCTTCACCATGGTCATATCTTGAAGACACTTTTTCTCCAGCACTTTCTTTAAGATGACTTGTTTTACCAAGGCATGGATCTTTTGATATCCAAAACTGCCAAGTCCCAGCATGAAAAATAGGGATGACAGTCGTGGTATCTTCAGTGACAGATCATCTAAAGGAACATCAGATATGATTTTCAATATGTTCTTCCATGCCTTTCATCATGAAAAATAGAGCGCTTTTTGTACCTTCAGATCTGACTCAGCATCACTGTCATAGGGGGGAATGTAATCTGGGATTAATGCACTTAGGGAAGTGCCCTATTCTGCTCCTTCGCCCCTAACCCGTGTTTCTTCACTTTCTATTCCCGTTGGGGAAGAGGCTGAGGCTTCACCCTTAGATATAGCCACTGAAATTGATGGCCCTTCATAATCAATTGAAAGCATTGGTTAGTTTCAAAGGATAAAAAATTGATTAACTGTCTTGCAAATTAAGTACAGTCACCAAAAAAAAATTATCCCTTACCCAACGGTAGATCAGTAACTTGAGAAGGCTCCTCCCCATCTTTCCTAGCTTCAACAGGATTTTCAGGGTGAGTTTGAAGAAGCTCTACGGGGTTCAGCTCCACTTGAGCTAGTGTCTCTGAAATAGTAGGGTTTTCTATACCCCTTTCAGACATTGGTAGTTTAGAAACTTGCTCAGATAGAACTGCACATTTCAACCGATCATGATCAGACATGTAAAAAGAAGTTATTTTTAATAGGACGAATGATAATACTCACGTCCATAATCTTCTAAATTACATTATAATTTAACATGATCTAAAAAATATTCAAAATATGTGCCAAGTCCCATCATTTCATCCAATGTAATATCAGAATCCTAGTTAATCTCACCAGTGTGATCATTCAGTATATATTCGTGGCGACCTTCATCCCGCATCCTCTGACCATGGAGAGCATTTTCAGATAAAATAGCAGCATCAGTTCCAATGGCTTCCAAAAACTCTAATGCAGGGGTTGAACCTAAAGTATCATGGAATTGAAGTCATTTGATGTTTCTTTCAACATTTTATGAATTATTTTTAACAAACCCAAAGCATGCTCTTCTCTCCTTGCAACAGCAACAGGAGGGATACTGGGAACAAAGGTTGGCTCTTCTCCAGGAGCAGCCAAGTTATCCTGAACATGTGATTGTTCACTAGCACCCTCCGTTGTTCTTAAGGATGGTCAATACTGTCCCTAAAAAGGGATATTGAAGAATCCCCTACAATCCTAGAAAGTATGAGCAACCTTTTAATGGGTCAAAACTCATTATTATATGAAGGAATAACCACTTCTGATGAAGCGTTTATTTGTGGACTTCTTCCTTCGATGCCTTTGTCTCTTTGGTTTTTTGGGAGTGTCGGCAGCCTCGATTACATGTACAAGAATTAATGAATGGAAAGCGATATCCAACTCCTCATCCATGGATTGATGGCCTGGAGTTATATTGCCCGACTCGCGAGGAGATTCAGTAGCATCCCTGATGGCAATACCACCAGGGCTATACTGTGGAGAAGGAACCCCAGCAGTTCCTTTCTTTTCAAGCTGCAAGATTAAGAAGATAATTTCCTTGAGTAAAAAAGAATTAACGAGAATCAAGTTACAAAGCAAATAAGGAAAGAAACTTACATCATCAAGATCCACATAATCTTGCCACTCCTCATCTCCGGAACCACCAGTCCCCTCAGTGGCACTACGATCAATCATTTACTTCACCCATCTGGTGACAAGAATGGAATCATCGATGGACTATATGAGCATTTCCAGATCTCTGATGTAAGCCCTTACTTCATTGGGGTTATCCTTCTTATGGATATCTATAGAAGCTAGAATATTCCCTATTCCAGGGAGGTGTATCCCCTCGCACAAATCCAGCCAGCCAGTTTCAGCACCGCAGTATAATCTCCTCCATTTCTGGACAACCTATGGTCATAGATATTCAGTATGTATACCAGAAAGTTGCGAGGAGCATCCTACAACCTTAGACATCAACTTCTTCTCATCTACTTCAACTGCAGATAGAGAATAAAAAAATAAGACATGTTTCTCTATAAAGTAATGATGATTAAATTTACCCAATGAAGTAACTCACTAGGAATCGATGGAGTTGGTCTCTTGATTCTGATGGGAGTATTATATATGGCACGAGGATAATTTTCCACATGTGGTGCCTCATCATCCCCATCCTGGGAATCTGACGAATCAGATTCTGGTGGTGTATAAGAATCACCTTCTCGATGAAGGGTTTCTTTCACTATAGTTCTCTCCCTTTTCACCACCTAATAAACTGGGTGATTCAGCACCCCTCCAGGGTATGATTCAATCCAGTTCTTGGCATACCATTTAGTCATGTTATTTGTCGCTTTATCAATTGGAATATCGAACACTTCCCCGGTCTTCTCCCTAGATGTCAGCAACCATAATTGCTGCGCAACCATCAGATGTTTCTCTGACCTGACATGCATAGGGGGAGATACAACAATCTACTGCAAACACCTGAATTGATGTGCAAATTTTTATGGAGCGTAGGCCTCACATATAATCTCTCCGTCGATCCTGGTGACCAGTACACCATCTCTACAGGCCAGCATGTATGCCCTTAATTCCAGGATGGCTGTTCCATCATCAACAAACCTCCCGGTTGGAGGATTTCCATAAGGAAAGAAATCGAATTCCTTATACATACTCAGCCTCACCATCATGACATAAGAATTGAGAGCTAGTGGAGCAATTCCAGAGAATTCCTACACTGATGGCCTGAAAGAACTTCCAGGAATCTGTACTCCATTCTGTACATTGTAAGTCATAAAGTGAGTGGTGATCCATCCCCATAAAACATGGAATGGTCCCACTATTCTCAAAGGAGACTTACCCATGAAGACATGGAGTAATCTCCTGTGAATCTTTGCTAATATGGGGGTGGCCAACCCAACCATTTTACCCTAATCCAACTTGTCTTCAATAATGATGGTCCTTGGCCTAACGCCTCCCTTTGTGTCCCTAACTGGAAAAAGATAAACACTGAGACAAAATGCCAAGAAGCCCGCTAGATGAGTCTTCTTTGGGATTCTCTGATTCACTTCATATCCCCATTTCTCAAATTCTCCTTCTTCCAAGGTCAGCCAAGAATGTGCCTGGAGCACCCCTCTTCACTGTTTTGGGGTAGGTGGTAGGAAGAGTGGGCCCCTTCTCCTTGGGCCCCTTCCCCTTCGATACCTTCTCCTTTGATCCCTTCTCCTTTGGCTCCTTCTCATGATTCTTGTTAAGAAACATATTCATCCACTCCTCCGGATGAATATCCTTTCTAGAATGAGTGTAGGAGGTCTCTGAACTCTTGATCTTGTGAATGGTTTTCAATAATTCCTGAGCCAAAGCCAGGGTCTTATCCGAATCATTCCAAGTCACCTTGGAAGGGATGATTTCATCATACATATGACCCAAAATTGGAGCCCCTGAGATCTTGTAGACATCCCACAAAATGATGCCTACTTCTCCATGAGTCTGATGAAATGAATTGATTTATGGGCTCCAATGGCTGAGCTTCTCTGGCACAAAGTCATCATTTCTGTAAAAATATGTCCACCCAACCCATAACGCTTCATATATTATAGCTACTTTCAAATCCTCGATAAACTCTGCACAGGTTTGTCGCACCCAGATTGCCCACATCCAAGTTGGCTTCACACCTCCTCCAGGACAGAAGTCTCAACTCTTCTTCTAGCCTTTCGATTGATCCATCTAAGAATTTTGAATGATTTAAGGATAATAATGTGGTTGCAGCTCAAGTTTGTGAGGTTTCAGATTGGGCGTACAAGGGCTATGATGCATCATATGTGCCTTCTCCACTATTCCAGTATTTATAAAGGATCCTCCACATAAAATATTTTCTGATGCAAAGTTGGAGTAATTCTAAAACCAAGAATGTGGGAGATAGTTCTTTTCCTCTGGAATGGTAACTTCTTGCAGATTACCATAGTCGTACAGAGGTAGATAAATGCTCTGTGGGAAGTCAAGATGATACTTCTTAAGGTACATGGCCAAATCTGGGAGAGTTCTGTCGCAAAAAGTGTAATAATCATTGCCAATGATGCTCATCATATCATCAACTCACTTGCTAGCTAGTTCATCACATGTTCCTATTCTCTTGGGATCCATTTAATTTGCACAAAAGTTGAATAATTAACTCTTAAGTAAGTTGATTTTTCATAAATTTTGTGAAGAAAAGTAAAAAAAATGCTATGTCATTAAGGCGTGCAAGTTCCAAAATTGGCGCGCAAGTATCAGTGTATCTCGCATGTCTTGGCATGCAGGTATCACCACGCAAATCCAAGGAACTCTACAGTAGCGCGACAACCAAGAAACAATGGAAAACAGAGGAACTTGCATGGTGAAGGAAACTTTCATGGTGAGAGCTCAAAAATTTTAAATTCGGTGCTTTGCATGAGGAATGGTCGCATATATATAGGCCATGCCTCAAACCTAGACGCCTAAAGCAAACGCGTGGAACCCTCTGCACCGATGCCTGTACGACTCAAAATTTCACAACGCCATCTGCGCGCTCAATACTTGCGCGCCTCATGTTCTTGGTTTTCTACTTTTCCATAGAGTCACATCCTTATTTCATTCATATCTAACTCTGAGGGGGGACTTTTGTTGATGCTCATTTCCATCACAGAGTCTAAATGAATGAAAAGGGAAATACCTTGAACCCCAATTGATTCATCCTTTGAAGAAACATAAAAAATTGACAAAGGCATGAACAAAGATTCATTTTCATTTGGGTCGCACAAGTAGCCTCAAGGTCGTGCAAGTATACTTGCGCGCCACCTAGTGGTCGCACATGTGACTTGGTCACCCTCTTTGATTTTCACCCAGGGTCGTCACCAATATATAAATACCCCCGGTGGGCCCCCCATTTTAAAAAAATACTAGAAACATAGATTTGAGCTCCCGACACCCTAGTCTCTTCTTGAAGCTTCCGAACTCTTCTAAGGTAATTTCTTACCTAGAACAGAATATCTAAAGAGGGGGGGGGGGGCTAAGTGTTGAAAATAATCAACAAATTCAGGCCTATGTGGCCAACCCTTAAAGGAAATGGCCATACTTGTGCACAACCATACCCCTTCAACAGAACTTGCACACCACTATTTTAGAAACCCCTTGGGATAATGCTAAGGGCTTGAGCCAAGTCTCTCCCATGTATTACCAAGAGGGTTGACCATCCTGCAAGTACCCCTATGTTGCACAAGTATTCTTTCATGACCAAAACTTGCGCGCCCACGTAGGACTTGCATGGATCTCTCTTTTTGGGTGTCCTTACTACCAATTTCACCTCTCTTATGCCTATCCACCTCTCCTATTCAAGATTCAGACTTCAAAATCCTCTTCAGAGACATTTATGTCATGGTTCCTTTGCTGGACTCCTTATCTGAAAGGAATTATGTGGAACATCTCTCAATACCAAGTGATTTACAGATCTTTTATGTCGCTAAGGTTAGATATTTCATTCATTCAACCTCATCCTTTAAAGATGAGATAATCCTTAACCTGGTCCTTCTTTTCAGGAGTAAGCCCCAGTCCATGTTCTCTTAATTTGGGAATCCTATTTAAGAATAAGCCCCAAGTCCCCTAACCTGGGCATCCTCCTTAGGATTAAGCCTACAACACCCGAGACTTTTATCATCAAAGGAATCTTTTTCTACACAACACTTGCTTGGCTTGCTTTACACGAAATCGAGACCTTCCTCGATAGCTTGTGTCGTACATAATACCGAGTTTCACTAAACAACGATATGCTATTAAAATATTATTAAAACTAGCCGTTATGAATAGTAATAACCACTTTTTGAAATTTTATAAATTTTATTTTTCAAAATGGACTTCATTTTTGGATTCGGAATATCGAAATTATCCTAGGGTGAAATTTTGGAATTTTTCTGAAAATTTTCAATTTTTGATGAATAGTGAAACCACTAAGTGGTAGTTAAAAAACTGAATTTTTCATAAAACATAATTTTACCACTTCTGTGAGTGGAATTTAAAAAATCCGAGAGACACGGCTGATGTCGGTAAGTAAAATGTGGTTCAATGAGATGAAAATAATTTTTTGGTGAATAGTAACATTTTACTTTTTTTTACCACGGTTAAAAGAAAATAGGGTAATTAAGGGTAAAGATGATATTATTATTACTCTAACACATGTCCTAATTCTATTGGACAACTGTAATTAGACCAAAAACAAACTTAGGAATAAAATATGACCATTTAGGCCCACTTGGATTAGATTAGGACATTTATTATTAATTTATTTAAAGAAGGGTTAAAATAGTTAAAATCAAAGTTTAAAAAGTAAATAATTTTTAATATGGGGTTATACATAAGATAAATTCGACTATGAATATTAATTAGAAAGATAAAAAGATTTAATACATTATGGTATTTTATTTTGTAATTTTTAGACATTAAATAATTTAATTTATTTATGACACAAAGATGATGCAATAATTATCTTATTAATGAAATATTGACATAATTAATGTTATAAACACCAAAATAAATGTAATTTGAGACTTTTTATGAATTACAATAATTTTATAGGTTAATATGACATGTTAGTATTGATTTAATTAACTTTTTTCGAACTAATCATTCTGTTAGGATTTTCACAAAAATTAATTACTAAATAGTGTCAAAATTGACATAAAATAGTTTTTAAAACAAATATTATATTAGTAATTGTTATTTTATTCCTAAAAATCTAAGGTTCGGCCAAATGACTTAGATAAGGTTATATATATTAATAATAAACATATTGGGGTTCGTTTGTCTGTTTATAGTAAGTTTATTAACCTTATAGTATAAGAACACAAGAAGACATGGTAAAAGTAAAATTATTTAACTTAATGTTAAATCTAAATGATAAGGTTAAAATAGGAACCTAAAATTGTCTAAATTCTATTGGATGAGAGGATTTCGACCCATCCCCACCTTAGCCTCCAAATTAATCAATTTGGAGCTATTAAAAACCGAAATTGACTTTATAATGAAATAATATTTTTAGTTATTCCAAAGGTGCCCCTATCCTCCCTTATAAAAGGGCACCACCTCCCTCTCTTCCTCACACCACTTTGAGCCTTCAATCTCGGCCAAACCCTGAAAATATCTCCTCTCCACTTCCCTAGAGACATCCTAGAGGTCCTTGTCTTCTTCAAAGACCAATTTTAGTGCCCTAAAAGAAGGTCTCAAAGAAGCACTTCAAAGAAGAGGTAATGTCCGTTACCGATTCTTTCATCTTTATTTCTTCTTCCAATTATTCTTCTTTTGTTGTTTCATTATGAATTAATAACAACAGTATAACTCATATACTGATATGTTATTATAAGTATGAAACAACCCTATTTCACCATCTATCCATCCTACGGAAAAAGAAATCACCGCGCGTGCGTACGTACAGAATACCATCTCCACGCCGTGGTGTAATCTATTTTCCACCACCACCTTAATTGGATGGGTATAATGGTGTAAATAATGACCATATATGACTAGTATAAAGTGCTATTGATTCTGAAATAGAATACATATACTCTAATAAAATTCCACGATCATAGGAACGATATCATCACTCATGCGTACGTACGGAATACCGTCTCCATGATGTGATGCGACTAATTCTACATGATCTTCATTTCATAATGATTATATAAATTAATTGAATGAATGAATATGATATATATTACAATAATACCATTCTGGAAATGAGGTATCTATAACCTAAAGAGAAGAATAATAATTTATTCGACAAAACACGCATAAGAACAAAAAGTTATAAACAACCGAATAACAAGTAGCAATGAAATATTACTAATAAGAAGCTAAGTATATGACAATATATGATATCATAAAAATAAGTATGATTCTGGAATAATTCAATAACATTATTTAAATCATTATACAAGAGGTTCGGACACTTACAAAGCAAGTCAGACCTAAGGTAAGGGAAATATCACAATCTCATTTTTATCCGAGATTGTTTATACTTTGGTATTTACTGGGGTGTATTTTATCATCCGCATCCATGTTTCCTCAATATGTAATATTTACATCATTCTACAATAGTTTATATCAACTTTTACCCTTCGATGAGTTTTTATTAAAATATATGAAAGGAATCTTTTGTCGTTTTTTGTATGAGGTACTTTTTGACTTTTTCGACAAAAGTATGAGAAGAATGTTTTTTTAACTTATACGACATGAATGGATTTTTAAAACATTATTTCCAAGAAGAATCCTTTACAAGTTTTCACGTTTATTTTTAATCAACTTCTTTTAGTTTAAAGTTGTATGACATGTTAAGAAAGGAAAAATGTTTTTTGAAGAAGAAAGGGTATTTTTCTCAAGAATGGAGTTCAAGTGTTTTATCAAAATTATTTTCCATCTAAGCTAATAAATGGATCTGTTTTTCTCCCTATTATTACATTGATTTGACTATGTTTTGATGGAATTATTTTTATGAATTCCTTTATCTTATATGAATCATTTCATGATGTCATGATGTTTAAGATTCCCATTTGTATTACATGGGTTATGCAATGATGTATGATTTATGATTTTGTGGCACACATAAGAATGGCATCATTATGAGATGGGTGGGACCTATATCTACCTCCAATGAATTGGGTGCGGATTTTATATCTCATGAGATAGACATGGATGGAACGGTAGGTTATACCGGTTCAGTGAAACAGGACTGAAACGAGGGTGACTCGGTTCAGAAAGGGACTTTGTCCAGTAAGATAGTCTTGGAAATGAGTCTTGACTAACAAGAAATGATTCTATATGATTATGTATGTATTACACAATGTTTCATGTTTTAAGTTATGATTATTGTGATTACATTTCACTGCCATGATTTATCCAATGTTATGAAATTATGATCTCTTTTGCAGGTTAAGATTTACAAAAGTTATGTGCTTGTGTATATGATGTGATTGATATTTCTTTTGTTTACCCTTATTGAGCATTTGAGTTCACCATTTTTTATGTTTTCTTTACCCTGGTCAGGAAGAAGGTTATTAAGTAGGATATTCCAAAAAGGGACTCTAGATATGATGAAATATGTGGGAGGCAAAGTTGATGATTTATGAACCAGTTGTTTATGTTTCCCAGTTTCTAAAGACACTATACCTATACGGTCCTTTAGTGGTTTTGTTATATGTTGTAATAAGTATGCTTCAATTTTGAATTATTAACAATGTATGTAAAGTATGGGTCGTTATAGTTGGTATCATAGGAAAGGTATAGTCAACCTTTGGAAACTAGGATGTGAAAGCCTTAGTAAGAACCCTAAGGATAAGTCTAAGCATAGAACACAATCATAGTGTTTTAGAAATGGCCATGAATAACCTGGGATAAGACCTTAAGTGGGAAATTTTATTCTTGATTATGTGGTTTTCCTATTATAATTAGTGATGCTCACACTATTCTTCTTGGTTTTAGTCAAGGGCTGGAACCCGAAGGAATCGTGTTAATGCGGAATGCGACGGGCAATGCAATGATTGTCCCCCTGAGAAACCAAATGTTATGGGAGCTGGAATGAAAAATCTTGTAGCCATGCTCACACAACTTTCTCAAGCTATGAATCATGCAGGACTTCCAAACGAGCAAAGGAAGGAGAAAAATTCTGTTGAATCCTTCATGAGGCAGCATCCACCTTCTTTCAGTGGGTCTACTGATCCATTAGTTGCTGAACAATGGATTAGTACTACTGAAAAGATATTTTCAGTTCTTCAATGTTCTGAACATGATAAAGTCATCATAGCAGTGTATCGTTTAGAAGGAGATGCTGATCAATGGTGGAATCTTATTAAGAATACGAGGCAAATGGATGAAATTGAGTCCATGGAATTGGACGAGTTCAAGAAGTTATTTTTCAATAAGTACATCCCTCGTATTCTCCGAACAAAGATGGAGAAAGAGTTTCTTGAACTGAAGCAAAAGGATGATGAATCTGTTGGTACCTATGAAGCAAATTGTACAAGACTTTCAAGGTACGCTTCTGGTATTATTATCCAACCTGAGAGTAAGATCGATCGATTCTTTAGTGGCTTAAAACCAAGTCTTCGAAGGGCGTTAGCCATAAGGGACTTCAATAGCTACGAGGAAATCGTTCGATGTGCTCTCAAAGTTGAGATGGATATTGGAGTAACGCATCAATCATATGGGTTTGATAAGAAGAGGAAAATGGAATTCAAAGGAAAATCTAAAGAGCACACTGAAAATAAGATGAGCTTTCCCTTATTCTCAAAGTGTGGAAAGAAACATGGAGGGAGTTGTCTTAAAGGGACAAGTAAATGTTTCAAATGTGGAAAGGAAGTTCATCGGGCATTTGAATGCCGCGATGATGGGAAGAAGATGTCTAATGATGCAAACAAAGGATGGAATACATAGAATTAACCTACTACACTTCAATGTTTCAAGTGCAAGGAGATGGGGAATTATGCCAATAAATGCCCTAATCCAAGGGTTGATGATGATGGTCGACGTCAACAAACTCTTAAGGCTAAAGACAAAGGAAAGTCACATGCAATTTCTATCAGCGATGTGGAGTACGATAACGATGTGGTGAAAGGTACACTTACCATCCACTCTAAAGTAGAAAATGTTTTATTTGATTCTGGATCCACCCACTCTTTTATTTCTGAAGAATTTTCTAAGGGTATCACCGTATTACCTCAACAATTAGATGTTGAGTTAG
The DNA here is from genome assembly GCA_963277665.1 of Viscum album. Classification (NCBI taxonomy): domain Eukaryota; kingdom Viridiplantae; phylum Streptophyta; class Magnoliopsida; order Santalales; family Viscaceae; genus Viscum; species Viscum album. Next base: position 955,490,778 of record OY728145.1, read on the forward strand.
CTGTGACAACAACTAATGGAACAACAGTCGCATCAAAAGTTTATAATTCTTCTCTGATCGAAGTTTGTGGGAAAGTGCTTCCTGAAAATCAGGTGATCCTTCCTATAGTGGAATTTGATGTGATTCTTCGCATGGATTGGCTTTCTTTATATGGAGCTCATATCAATTGCGAAAGAAGGGAAGTCACATTTCATATTCCAGATCAATCTATGATCTTCTATCAATGCAAGGATGAACATAACCTCCCAGTGGAAATTTCTTCCATTTTATGGGTATTGATTCCACTAAATGAAGGTTATTTATCTCAAATGGTTGGTGAGAAACTCACGATTAAGAATATGCCCATTGTACGGGAGTTTGATGATGTCTTTCCAGAGGAATTACTGGGTCTTCCACCGAATCGTGAAGTTGAGTTTTCAATAGAACTCGTACTGGGTGCTTTGCCTATTTCAAAGACACATTATAGAATGGACCCAATTGAGTTGCAGGAATTGAAGAAGCAACTCCAAGAGAATCTTGATAAGGGATTCATACACCCTAGTGTGTCACCATGGGGAGCACCTGTTCTATTTGTTAAGAAGAAAGATGGATCAATGAGACTCTGCATTGATTATCGAGAACTTAACAAGATCACTATCAAGAACAAATATCCTCTCCCACGCATTGATGACCTATTTGACCAACTACACGGAGCTCAATACTTTTCCAAGATTGATCTTCGTTCAGGGTATCATCAATTAAGGGTCAAAAGGGAGGATATACCAAAGACGGCTTTCCATACAAGGTATGGACACTATGAATTTATAGTGATTCCATTTGGTCTTACTAATGCCCCTGCTATCTTCATGGATCTGATGAATAGAGTCTTTAGAGACTATCTTGATCAATTTGTGGTAGTATTTATAGACGATATTCTTGTCTATTCAAAGAGCAAGGAAGAATATGAAGATCACTTGAGAATTATATTGAAGACCCTGAGAAAGGAGAATCTTTATGCAAAATTTACAAAGTGTGAATTTTGGATTCAAAAAGTTGCATTTTTGGGTCACATAATCTCAAAAGAGGGGATATCTGTGGATCCAACAAAAACGGAGGTTATCGAAAGATGGTCGAGACCAACAACAGTAACTGAGATCCGAAGATTTCTTGGTTTGGCTGGATATTATCGACGTTTTGTGAACAATTTTTCACGATTATCTAATCCACTCACCAAGTTGACTCGGAAAGGAGTTAAGTTTGTCTGGACGGATGATTGTGAAGAGAATTTCAAGGAGTTTAAAAGAAGGTTATCCAGTGCACCTGTGCTCACACTACCTTGTAGTGGAGAAAGATTTGTGATCTATAGTGATGCATCCAAGAAGGGATTGGGGTGTGTTTTTATGAAAAATGATACGGTGATAGCTTATGCCTCACGACAGTTGAAGATCCATGGGAAAAATTACCCAACACATGATTTAGAGTTAGCTGCGGTAATCTTTGCATTAAATATTTGGAGGCATTACCTTTATGGTGAAAGGTGTGATATTTATACTGATCATAAAAGTTGAAAGTATATTTTCACACAAAAGGAGCTGAATATGCGTCAAAGAAGATGGTTGGAGCTGATTAAGGATTATGACTGCTCAATCCATTACCACCCTGGGAAAGCAAACAAGGTGGCAGATGCATTAAGTCGACAAGACCATGCCAGTTTATCCATGATGAGGATCACAATAGATCCAATATTTATGGATTTACAAAGGATGGATCATGGAATTATAATGAAAGGGAAAAAATCTTATCTTTCTCGAATGAATGTTCAACCATCTATACATGTGAAGATTAAAGAGGCACAGGAAGAAGATGTCGAGTTACAAAAGAAGGTGATAAATGTTCCTAAATTCAACCTTGATTGTGATGGGATAATAAAGTTCAGGAATCGGGTTTGTGTTCCTCCCATCCCCGAATTAAAGAAGGATCTGCTGGATGAGGCTCATAGTTCTTCATTCTCTATTCATCCTGGAAGCACGAAGATGTATAGGGACCTGAAAGAGTACTTCTGGTGGGATGGCATGAAAAGAGATGTTGCTGAATATGTCTCTCAATGCTTGGTTTGTGAGAAAGTTAAAGCTGAGAGACAGAAGTCTAAGGGGATGTTACAACCATTACCCATACCCGAATGGAAATGGGAAAACATCACTATGGAATTTGTCACAGGACTTCCTAAAACATCCAAAGGCAATAATTCTATCTGGGTCATAGTTGATCATCTTACCAAGTCTGCACACTTCATTGCTATTAGAGAGAATTTCTCTCTGGATCATCTTTCCAGGATATATTTAAAGGAAGTGGTAAGATTGCATGGAGTACCACTTTCTATTATATCTGATCGGGATCCGAGATTTACCTCGAAGTTCTGGCGAAGTCTTCGGCATACTCTGGATACAGAGTTGAGTTTCAGCACTACTTATCATCCTCAGACAGATGGTCAGTCTGAGAGAACAATTCAAACCCTAGAAGATATGTTGAGAGCTTCCTCTATGGATTCAAAGGAGGTTGGGATCAACACCAACCTTTGGTGGAATTTTCTTATAATAATAGCTTTCACTCCAGTATTCAGATGGCTCCTTATGAAGCTCTCTATGGAAAGAAATGCAGGGCTCCAACTTGCTGGGATGAAGTTGGGGAAAGAAAGCTATTAGGACCTGATCTCGTTGATGAAATGGCAGAAAAGGTAAGATCTATTCAACAACACATAAGAGCATCTCAGAGTCGACAGAAAAGTTATGCCGACAACCGAAGAAAAGACCTAGAGTTTGAAGTGGGTGATAAAGTGTTCTTAAGAATATCTCCCTGGAAGAGGGTTATGAGATTTGGAAAGAAGGGGAAGTTGAGCCCTAGATATATCGGTCCTTTCAAAATACTGGATCGTGTTGGGAAGGTAGCTTACTGATTGGAGCTTCCACCGAATCTCTCTCAAGTTCATGATGTGTTCCATGTATCTCTCCTGAGAAAGTACATACCTGATCCTTCACATGTACTCAGCTCAGAAGTTGTACCGCTGGAGCAAGATCTTTCTTATGAAGAACAACCGATAGAGATTCTGGATCGTAGCGAAAAATTCCTACGAAACAAGACCACTCGATTGGTGAATGTTTTATGGAGGAACCACCAATTAGAAGAAGCTACATGGGAGCTTGAGGATATGATGAGGGAGAGGTATCCTCATCTGTTTGTTACAATGTGACGAATTTTGAGGGTGAAATTCATTTTAAGGGGGGTAGAATGTAACACCCGAGACTTTTATCATCAAAGGAATCTTTTTCTACACAACACTTTCTTGGCTTGCTTGTCACGAAATCGCGACCTTCCTCGATAGCTTGCATCGTATGCAATACCGGGTTTCACTAAACAACGATATGCTATTAAAATATTATTAAAACTAGCCGTTATGAATAGTAATAAACACTTTTTGAAATTTTATAAATTTTATTTTTCAAAATGGACTTCATTTTTGGATTCAAAATATCGAAATTAGCCTAGGGTGAAGTTTTGGTATTTTTCTGAAAACATGTAATTTTTGATGAATAGTGAAACCACTAAGTGGTAGTTAAAAAACTGAATTTTTCATAAAACTTAATTTTACCGCTTCTGTGAGTGGAATTTCAAAAATCCGAGAGACACGGTTGATGTCAGTATGTAAATTGTGGTTCAATGAGATGAAAATAATTTTTTGGTGAATAGTAACTTTTTACTTATTTTTACCACGGTTAAAAGTAAATAGGGTAATTAAGGGTAAAGATGACATTATTATTACCCTAACACATGTCCTAATTCTATTGGACAAATGTAATTCGACCAAAAACAAACTTAGGAATAAAATATGACCATTTAGGCCCACTTGGATTAGATTAGGTCATTATTATTAATTTATTTAAAGAAGGGTTAAAATAGTTAAAATCAAAGTTTAATAAGTAAAAATTTTTTAATATGGGGTTATACATAAGATAAATTGTACTATAAATATTCATTAGGAATCTAAAAATATTTCCTACATAATTGTATTGTATATTTAATTTTTAGACATTAAATAATTTAATTTAGTTATGACACAAAGATGATGCAGTAATTATCTTATTAATGAAATATTGACATAATTAATGTTATAAACACCAAAATAAATGTAATTTGAGGCTTTTTAGGAATTCCACTAATTTTCTAGGTTAATATGACATTTTATTATTGATGTAATTAACCTTTTTCGAACTAATCATTTTGTTATGATTTTCATAAAAATTAATTACTAAATAGAGTCAAAATTGACATAAAATAGTTTTTAAAACAAATATTATATTAGTAATTGTTATTTTATTCCTAAAAATCTAAGGTTTGGCCAAATGACTTATATAAGGTTATATAAATTAATAATAAATAACTTGGGGTTCGTTTGGCTGTTTATCGTAAGTTTATTAACCTTATAGTATAAGAACACAAGAAGACATGGTAAAAGTAAAATTATTTAACTTAATGTTAAATCTAAATGATAAGGTTAAAATTGGAACCTAAACTTGTCTAAATTCTATTGAATGAGAGGATTTTGACCCATCCCCACCTAGCCTCTAAATAAATCAATTTTGAGCTATTTAAAACCGAACATGACTTTATAATAAAATAATATTTTTAGTTATTCCAAAGGTGCCCCTCTCATCCCTTATAAAAGGGCACCTCCTCCCTCTCTTCCTCACACCACTTTGAGCCTTCAAGCTCGGCCAACCCCTGACACTTTCTCCTCTCCACTTCACTAGAGACATCCTAGAGGTTCTGGTATTCTTCAAAGACCAATTTTAGTTCCCTAAAAGAAGGTCTCAAAGAAGCACTTCAAAGAAGAGGTAATGTCCGTTACCGATTCTTTCATCTTTATTTCTTCTTCCACTTCTTCTTCTTTAGTTGTTTCATTATGAATTAATTACATCCGTATCACTCATATAATGATATGTTATTATAAGTATGAAACAACCCTATTTCACCATCTATCCATCCTACGGAAAAAGAAATCACCGCGCGTGCGTACGTACGGAATACCGTCTCCACGCCGTGGTGTAATCTATTTTCCACCACCACCTTACTTGGATGGGTATAATGTTGTAAATAATGACCATATATGACTATTATAAAGTGATATTGATTCTGAAATAGTATACATATACTCCAATACAATTCCACGATCATAGGAATGATATCATCACTCGTGCGTACGTACGGAATACCGTCTCCACGATGTGATGTGACTCGTTCTACGTGATCTTCATTTCATAATGATTATATAAATGAATTGATTGAATGAATATGACATATATTACACTAATACCATTATGGAAATGAGTTATCTATAACCTAAAGAGAATAATAAGAATTTATTCGACAAAACACGCATAAGAACAAAAAGTTATAAACACCCGAATAACAAGTAGCAATGAAATATTACTACTAAGAAGCTAAGAATATGACCATATATGATATCATAAAAATAATTATTATTCTGGAATAAGTCAATAACATTATTTAAATCATTATACAGGAGTTTCGGACACTTACAAAGAAAGTTGGACCTAAGGTAAGGAAAATATCACAATCTCATTTTTTTCTGAGATTGTTTATACTTTGGTATTTACTGGGGTGTATTTTATCATCCACATCCATGTTTCCTCAATATGTAATATTTACATCATTATACAATAGTTTATATCAACTTTTACCCTTCGGTGAGTTTTTAGTAAAAGATATAAAAGGAATCTTTTGTCATTTTTCGTACGAGGTACTTTTTGACTTTTTCGACAAAAGTACGAGAAGAATGTTTTTTTTAACATATACGACATGAATGGATTTTTAAAAAATTATTTCCAAGAAGCATCCTTTACAAGTTTCCAAGTTTATTTTTAATCAACTTCTTTTAGTTTAAAGTTGTATGACATGTTAAGAAAGGAAAAATGTTTTTTGAAGAAGAAAGGATATTTTTCTCAAGAATGGAGTTCAAGTGTTTTATCAAAATTATTTTCCATCTAAGATAATAAAGGGATCTGTTTTTCTCCCTATTATTACAATGATTTGACTATGTTGTGATGGAATTATTTTTATGAATTCCTTTATCTTATATGATTTGTTTCATGATGTCATGATGTTTAAGATTCCCATTTGTATTACATGGTTTATGCAATGATGTATGATTTTATGATTTTGTGGCACACATAAGAATGTTATCATTATGAGATGGGTGCGACCTATATCTCCCTCCAATGCATTGGATTTTATATCTCATGAGATAGACATGACTGGAACGGTAGGTTATACCAGTTCAGTGAAACAGGACTGAAACGAGGGTGACTCGATTCAGAAAGGGACTTTGTCCACTAAGATAGTCTTGGAAATGAGTCTTTACTAACAAGAAATGATTCTCTATGATTATGTGTTTATGCCACAAAGTTTCATGTTTTATGTTATGATTATTGTGATTACATTTCACTGCCATGATTTATCCCATGTTATGAAATTATGATCTCTTTTGCAGGTTAAGATTTCCAAAAGTTATGTGCTTGTGTATACGATGTGATTGGTATTTCTTTTATTTACCCTTACTGAGCATTTGAGCTCACCCTTTTGTATGTTTTCTTTCCCCGGGTTAGGAAGAATGTTATTAAGTAGGATATTCCAAAAAGGGACTCTAGATATGATGAAATAAGTGGGAGGAAAAGTTGATGCTTTATGAACTAGTTGTTTAGGTTTCCCAGTTTCTAAAGACACTATACCTATATAGTCCTTTCGTGGTTTTGTTATATGTTGTAATAAGTATGCTTAAATTTTGAAGTATTAACAATGTATGTAAAGTATGGGTCGTTATAAAGCCCCCGTCATAAATTCCCAAATATGGGAATCCTCCTAAGGAGAAATCCCCAAACATAATCCCCTTAACCCGAGATTCCTTTTCAAGAGTAAACCCCAGTATCAAAGTCTACAAATATGGGAATCCTCCTTAGGAGTAAGCCCCAATTTTCAAATCCCTTTAATCTGGGGCTCCTTCTCAGGAACAAGCCCCAATCATAAATTCAATTAACCAATCTTAATTTACTTTTGATTTGGGATTCCTTCTCAGGAGTAAAACCCAATCACAAGTCCCCTCCTAATTTGGACATCTTCCTCAGGAGTAAGCCCCATGTTAGAGTATCCAAATCTCCATAAAGTACATATAAATTTATAGACCTTATTCTTGGGTTTATTCCTTGAAGTGAAACATAATATTCATCTATTTTTGACAGTCATCCATACATGATCCCCACATCATTTCTGATGATTGCATATTTTGTGGCACAATTGTCTGGATTCACAAATACCTCTTATTTCTCGCACTGAGCATTACTCATGTGAGCTTAGAGTGTAAAAGTAATCATGAAATATTTCTTTGATCCATCAGTCAGGGATAAACATCATACTCCCTTACTCAAACTACATGGGTTCTGATTCCTTTTCTAAATAAAGGATATATAGGTAGCCCATCTGTGGGTACAATCTCTACTCTGAAATAATCCATGTCCTTCGGAAAGATAATAAACTTCAAGTGCCACAATGAGTGGCTTTAAAACCAGTATGTTCCTTATAATGACCAAGAGAATTTGACATAATATATTAAAGGATACCATTGACTAAGAATCTTTTAAAAAATACAGATGATTCTATATCGATGAAGAACCTCGAATACATATAAAAAGATTCTATAAATTTCCCAAATAACAATCATTGATTGTTAGATCTAAAGGAAAGCTCATTTTATACTTGGTAATGTAATAAGGATTCATGAACATAACTTAAATCTATAAAGAGAGTCTTGGAGTAGATAATAATTCCCCCCCAAAAGGGTGTGATGAGTCCTAACTCCCATCCTCTTGACCAATAAAAATTCTTAAGCCTCATCAGTTCATAACTTGTGAGCACCTACCTTTAGAAAGTAGGTCCAAATGGATATGGAATCATTGGATGTTTCCGGTTCTACAAACAAACCCATTAGAAACTGCTTGTAATATTTAAACCTTAAACCAATGAGGTCATCCCCAATTCCAGAGGAAAAAATCATATAGGACCAACCTAGATATGGGTAATAAAATCCATGAATGAAATAATAATTTATATAAAAATCAGAAACCTCATTACTCTAAAATCCTATAATGTCCCACTAATTCCTATTGTATCGTGTGAAAAACGAGTCATTATATGAACCCAAGAAACATCCCCAAGATTCCAAAGGCTGGAGATACATGCTGAAGAGTTTCAAATAAATTAGTTTAATTTCTAGAAATAACAACCTAGAAAACCATGCATAAACATATCACTATATTATGAATGAAATATACTAAGACATTTCAAATCGTTCTCTTTATAACAGCCAACCAATGTATGCTATGACAGAAGACAAACCAATATCAATGTAAATAGTGGAAATACAACAAATAAACTCTAAGATGATAACAAGAATCCATGATCAACATGATATTTTCTTCAAAATCCCCATGTATTCCAAAGTATCGTCACATGACACTAAATAAGTGGGATACTTTACCTTTTCCCATGTCCCAGAAGGTAGAATCTACAAAAGAACCAAAGTTCCTATGTAAGGGTGATTATATAACTCATATGTTTTTCCCCAATTACATCCCTAATCATGCCACTAGGATAGAACAATTATAACATTATATAAAATAGTTTATATAAAACAATTTACCAAAAATAGTTTATAAACAAATATAAACAAGTTTGAAAAAAAAATATAACCAAGTGTACAAAAATGTAAATGAAAATAATTATCATCAAGTCAATTTTTAGAAAATAACTAATAAATTACTATTAAAAATTTTGATTATTATTTTGGAATACCCATTCCATTGTTCACAACACACCCACATATTCATGCTTAGTTTGACAGTTCCATACACATGAGTGGTTTGTTGTCAAATAACCATGGGTGCCAATGACACATGCCCCCAATCCAAGGTCACACACCTTGTACCCAAATGGTACACATACCTTATTCTAGGGCATGTCAAACCTGAACTCAAAAAAAAATGTATGCCAAAACAATTCCAAATAACTATTTCAAACTATTTCATTAAAACATTAGTTTTACTGAAAACAAAAGATCAAAACAATTTCAAAATAATCATTTTTTTAATAAAACATCCCTTTTTTATTTAAACCATCTGCTGGAATCTATGTGTAATAATTATAGAATTTACCCATTTTAAAATCCATATTTTAAACATAAGAAAAAAACACCTTATTCAAAACACCCAATTTGCAGATTTCCCCCAATTTTCCAGCCCATTACAGAGAAGGGTTCACAAAGATTTCTAAATAGCCAAATCACAAAAAATGTGACACAAGATATTCAATGTTATAGCATGAACAGAAGTTCTACTACGTGGAACCAAGAAAAAATCCACATACTATAATGGTTTTGACAAAACATGACAATGAATGAAGAATGACTATGAAAATTGGGTTGATTCTTCACAGAACCTCCTTAGATCTCTTCTTATAGAAAAATCAAGACCAAATATAAACTTATTTGTCATCAAAACTCTTATATATTCCCATAATGGGTGTATATTTGAGAACCAAATAATATAGGATAAGTAGATCCAATTAGATCTAAGAAACCGACCAAGAACAATGAAGTATGATCACAAACCTCAAGAATACGTGTTCGAAAAACCAAGGGAATCATTAGGATTCACTCCAAATCACCATGGATAGGTTATTCTACTTTGAAGGAAGATAGATCCTCTGTTATGTCCACTTAGGATAAAAATCGAGCCACATATAGGCAAAAATATGTGAGATCCACTTTTTTAGGATCTCACTTAAACCATCCCGACAATTAGTTCGCCTGGTTAGACAAAATTGTGCGCTAACCGTGCATTAGCTACTGCATAGGTAGACCCTCTCATGGGATCCTTGAATGGCCTCCCTAACCGTGCACACATCATACCAAATCACTCTACCTCAAACATTACATTTACCATATTTTTCTTTTAGTATAGACGCACTTTTTGGATAAACCACATGTAGCTCTTGCACTTCTCCTTTATCCCCCAATACATACAGAAAGTTCACCAAACTCTCCCTACATCCCCTCTTATACATCATATCCCTAAAAACACAATGAAAGGGTTATGTTCAGGAAACTAGGGTACTAAACTCTCCCCAACATCTGTATTTCCATCCCCGAATCATAGAAAACCATTAGTGCTTTGAAATAGTTCTTTCCATTTCTCTTTCATATCCTTCTCACAGTCCCATGGCTCTTCATGAATATGACCATGCAGCCATAAAACCCACACAAGAACAATGATTTTACACATTATAATTTCTCTGGCCTATCCACAATCCATACCATGATATGCATCAATGAAGGATCTGGATCTAGGTCAACATGATTCCATCTAATCACATGGCCAGAACCGGGATGATACATTTTCAACTGAGATACGTAGAAAACATTATGAACCGGGAAAAACCGTGGTGGTAATTCCAACCTATATGACCCCTCTCCAACTCATTCCAATATCTCTAATGGTCCTATTTAATGAAAAGATAACATGATATGCTTTCTAAAATGATGATCTCTAAGTCTTAGAGTGATCCTCAAGAACACATGACCACTCATGGAAAACAACAACAACCTTCAATGATGATCCACAAAACATTTCAGATGACTGTGAGCCATCTCCATCATCATTCTAAATAATTGAATATTCTTCAATTTTTCACGGACATGGATCAACCCAACTTGTTATGTTTCAACCATTTCTACCCAGCATAGTGGAGAATGATAAGGGCACCCATAAAATTCTGCAAATAGACCCATATGTATCAAGTCCTGATATCTATTACTATATGAGTAGTACACTAAGGGTAATTAATCCACCAATGAGCCATCAAAATCCATTACACAAGCTAGAATCATGTATTCCAACATCTGTATCATCTTTTTGGATTTCCCATCCATCTGAGGAAGATATTCCATGCTCATATTCAACTAAGTGCAATGGGATTTCTGTAAGGATTTACAGAAATGAGATGTGAACCTTGGATCATTGTTTGAGATGTTTGCAACAGGTATGACATGTACCATTACGAATTCTAGGAAATTGTTTTTGGATAGATCCTTCATCATATGAGTCTCACGAATTGGGATGAAATGGGCCAACATGGTAAGACTATCAACTATCACCCATAGAGAATCGTGTTTACAGACCGTTCATGGAAGAGTTGTAAAAAAATACATCTCTATCCTCTCTAATTTCCAAATTGGGATAGATAAAGACTACAACATACCCACTAGTCTCTAATGCTCGACCTTAAAATTCTGTCTTGTTAAGCACTTAGAAATGAACTCGAAAACTTTTCTTTTCATTCCTATCCACCAAAATTGTGCCTTCAATGCCTTATAAATCTTATTTGTAACTAGGTGTACATCTCATATTGAATGTTGGTAAGCATGAATGAGTTGTTTCTATCAAGCCATAGGCACAACCATCCAATATCTAATACACAAAACTAAAATCCCATCAAATTTCTAGCCCTCAATGGTCTCCCCACCATTGAGTTTTGAACTCATTACCAGACTTTATTTGTTTGGTTTTTGTGCCTCTCTGACCATATTTACTAAATATGAAACAAGCATTGATGAAAAGAAAACTGTAACATCACCTCAGTCTTCACATTCCACATGCTTGTCAGCTATGACCGATATTAACTACAATTGATCGAAATATTTTATTTCCAACAACGCATATGAATTTATAATCAATGAATCAGCCAAAAAATATCGTTTTTTATACATCAAGTCAATGACAAACATTGGGAGATACCCCATCCATATCATTTTCCTCAAATTCAAATCTCGTTATGATAAAATATGTTTCAAGATTTTATGATTCATAGTCACAATGAATTTCCCACTAAGGAGATAATGATGCCATGTCTTCAAGGAAAGGATGTCTACAACTAACTCAAAATCATATGTTGGGAAATTATTCCCATGAACCCTCAACTTCTTGAACCATAAGAAACCACATGTTCTCCTTACATGAGAACAAAACCCAAACCTAATCCCAATGCATCCCTGTATACAACATACCCCTGTCTATATTCTAGAAAAATCACGATTGGTGCTGATGTAAGATGAAATTTTAGTTGTTAGAAAGACTTCTTGAATTACTCTTACTTTGTAATGGAGTATTCTTCTTTTTCAAAGAATTAATTAGTGAATATATTCATAATGAATCACTCACAAAGCGTCAGTAGTAACAAACTAGAACAAAAAAACATCCTATATCGAAGACATTATTCGGTGGTTTCCATGAGATAACAACTTCTATCCTTCAGGGATAAACAAAAATACCTTTCTCATAAATGGCATGGACAATAAAAACTACTTCCTATATCCAAAAATAAATATGTTCTAATTTGGCATTGAAATGGTGATCTTTCAATCTTTGTAGCACTATTTCCAGGTGCTTCTCATGGTCATCCCTTGTCTTCGAATACACCAAGATGTCGTCCATAAACACCACAAAAAAAGAGTCCCGATGTTTTTGAAATATCCAATTAATCAAATCCATAAATACGGATGGTGAATTCATTAAACCAAAAGGCATGAATACATATTAATAGTGGCTATATCTTCTTCTGAAAGTAGTTTTTGGAATATCATACTTCTAAAATCGCAATAAGTTATTTGCTAATAACAATTCAATCGTGGAGAACCAATGTTCTCCCCTAAGTTGATCAAATATTTTATAAATGTGTTGATTTGGGTACCTGTTCTTTATTGTAACTTGGTTATGCTTATGATAATCAACACATAGATGAAGAGTTCCATCTTCTTTCTTCACAAACAAGACAAGTGTTGCCCATAGAGACGTATGTTTCCAAATAAAACCATTTTATTTCAACTCCTCCAACTACCCTGTCAATTTTCTTATCTCTATTGGTGCCATCCTATAAGATAGAAGGAAATTTGATTGGTCCCCGGAAGGAGATTTATCATAAACTCCACGACCCTTAGTGGGGGTAACAGGGAGAGGTTTTAGGGAAAGACATATATAAATTGATCCACAACTACTCGAAAAATATTCACCTAAATATCATTCATTGATTCCAAAGTCAACACTGTCAACTGATAAGATATCATTCTTACCATTGGTACCAACAAGCTCTTTTCATCCTTCTTTACCAACCACTCTCATCTGAAGAGATGCTTGTTTTAGTTCTCATCCATGAAGCTAAATGTTCTCTAATAATATTCCATGTGATCCTTGAACATAAACCAATCTATAACTAGGATTACATCATATAAGTCCATGTACAACACCAAGAAGTCCCATTTTTTTCTGTGCTCCATCAACTGTTATAATACATGTTCTACACAAAAAGTCTTGACATTCTCTTTCCCCGAGAGGAGTTTGCATTTTTAAAAATGTATGCAACATTTCCATTATTAAACATAGAAAATCAAAAACACCATAAGCAATGAAAGAATGAGATAAATTCGTACCAAATAACTGCTTCACAGGGGTAGAAATTAAAATAATCATACCTCTCACAATAGATGGTCAAACATAATCATCGACAATCATCTTCTCACCTCTATAAAATTTCTTTGTTGCAACAATATTCTCCTTGTTTCCTTGTTGAGATATCTCTGGTTGAGAAGTCATGGTATTTCTATAATCACCATGTCTATCTTTTCTCTATGGATGATACTGGTTATGCTATCTTCTCCCCATCGAAGCATAAGATGTTGGGAATTCCTGAGAAGTGTCTCAAGCATCTTAACTTAGATCACTAAAACAATAGAGATGAAGATGACTCATATGCTTGGAGTTATGACATGTTGTAGGTTGTTATTTACACTGTCTATTTATGTGGTCAAATGAACCACATTGAAAGTAGCCTGGTTTTCTCTTGGGTCGAGGTGGAAGGTTCACCGATCCAGCCATCTAATTATGATTTCAACTTCCACCTTAGAAATAGTTGTCCCTTTTCTAGCAACTCACCATTTTTATGTTACCCCCATTTCTTATAGGTATCCTCATATCTCCTCCCATATATCCCGAGATATTACGTTTATCCAGAGTTACTCTTTTCACCATCTCTATATAATCAGTAATATAAAGCACTACAATATTCGATTGTATCTCCTGCCTTATCCCTTATTCCATGATGCATGCATTCAGATACTCACTTGCCACATCTTCTGGTGAAAAGAACTCAAAATTCATGAATTTATCAACATATTATATTATATGGTTATTATACTTAATTTAGAAAAATATGTCCATCATTATTTTGATTTAGAACATATGAGGATATAATTTCTTTTTGAAGAATTATTAAAAATCCTCCCATGTGAGACCTTCATACAATTTTTTCAACACCGCCAAATCCCACCACTAGCGTGCAAGATCCTAAAAAATATACGTCACCCGATTTATATTTACCTCCACCATTGTGCTGATGAACTCAAATATATGATTCATCATACTATGCCACACCTCCACATTCTCATGTTCATAATCTCCCCTGAATATGGGTGGATTCTGCTTCATGAACAGGATGGAATGTTCCACATGCGTTGGATCATCCCTCAAGTTCCTCGTATCCACTTCTTGAAATCCATATAAAATACTCTGAACCAACACTTCGTTTACCCATGGTTCTGGTTGAACCACATTCTCTGCATCTTCTTCAGGTTTGTTTTAACGATGCTTACCAGGTGCCATTTTTTAAACCAACAACAAACTCTATCAACCTCACTATTTAGAAATTAATGGATTATCATTTCAATTTCTATCACATAACTATCAAAACATTGTTTTCCAAAAACAACGAATTTCCATGTTCAATCATTTTTGAAACATTCAACTAGGTTTTTGAAAATTAAAACATTTTCAAAATAATATAAGCATTTCCCTTTTCAGAATATTTCATTTGAAAAAAATAAATTTTATACTTTATAAAAAATCAACAATTTTTCAAAACATGAATCATTCATCAAATGATGTATGCACTTCTATTGGGAATTAATTTTTCTAGAATGAAATTCATGCTCATCTCATTGGCTAAACCCATGACTATCAGATTTCAAAATCCTAGAAGTGTCTTCAATCACTTATGTACCCAACTCCCTGTTAACTTGATGTTTAGAAAAAAAGTGTTAGGTACATCCTTTTATTATATACATTTCATGTTCCAAAAAATCCTACTCCTTTCTAAGATTCAAACTCATGGAATAAATAAGAAATAATTTCAACTCCAAGACCAACAAAACTGATAAATACTTGTTAGGAAAGGACTAAACAAGATGATACAAGTTTTAATGTCTTGCTAATTACCATTGGGTTAAGAGTACAAAGAGTAACCTATTGGCTTTAAGAGACATAACCATGATGAAAAAGGTTGGAAATAAATGATGAAGGGCCTCAAATAATGTGGGAGACGATTTACCCTTTAATGTCTAGAATGAACAACCCGATGAACTATGCATAAACATATTACTATATGATGCAAAAAATAAACTAAGACATTTCAAATTGTTCACTTTATAACAATCATCCAATGTATGCCACAGTGGAAGACTAGCCAATATCAAAGTGAATAGTTGAAAGGAAAAAAATAAAATAAAAGGCGACAACAAGACTCCAAGCTCCAAAATCTCTATTCTCCAACACCACCATATAGTCTAATGTATCGTGACATAGTGCTACAGAAATACGATAATTAACCTTTTCCCAAGTCCCAGAATGTATCATCTATAAAAGCACCAAAGTGGAAAAGCTGATATGAGTATATAACTCCGTAGGTTTTCACTAACGACTTCTCTACTCACGCCACTAGAAGAGAACAATTATTACATTATTTAAAATGGTTTATATTAAAAAATTTACCAAATACGTTTATAACCAAATATAAAAAAGTTAGAAAACCATTATAACCAAGAGAAAAAAGTACATAAACATATTTTCAGCAAGTTATATTATAGAAAATAACTAACAAAACTTATAACAAATTATGATTATTATTTTGGCCAAAACATTTCTTATTTCACAGCACACCCACACATGACTTCTTCGTTCGACATTTCTATAATCATTAGCGGTCTTTTCTCTAATTACCTTGTGTCCCAATGACACATTCCCCCAATGTAGGTCACACACCATATACCCTAATGGTACACATCCCTTATTCAAGGGAACTTTGAATATGAACTCACACAAAACCCAATATATTCCAAAACCATTCCAAATAAAATTTCAAACCATTTCAATAAAATTGGACTTTATTGAAAACTAAAGAATAAACCAATTTCAAAACAATTATTTCAGTTCAATAAATCAATCCCTTTTTTATGGTAAACATATATTCAAATCCATCTTCCACAATTCCGGAAAATCAACTTTTTAAAATCAATATCTTAAAACCAACAAAAAATGAACTCTATTTAGGACACCCAATTTTTCATATTTCTTCTAATTTTCCAAACCATTACAAATAAGGGTTCCCAATGATTTCTAAATAGCCAAATAAAAACCAATTAAAAACAAGATATTCAATTTGAAAGCATTTCCATCAGTTATACTATGTAGAGTCAAAAAAGAATCCACCTACCTTAAAGATTTTGATGAAACTTAACAACGGACGAAGAATGCTAAAGAAAACCAAGTCCATTCTCAATGGAAACTCCATAGATCTTTTCTCCTTGAAAGACTAAGAACAAATATCAACTTATTTGGCATCAAAACTCATAAATATACCAAGAAAAAGAATTGATCTAAGAAACTAAGAAGATAAGAGAAGTAGATCTAGGTAGATCTATGAAACCTATACAGAACGATGAAGAACGATCCCATACCTCAAGAATGCATGTTTTAAACACAAAGGGAAGCCTTAGGATTGAATAAAAATATTTTGGGAGAGGTTCCGAATACAAGGAAGATAAATCCAACGTTATAGTACCTTAGAAGCAAAAAAGAGCCACATAGAGGCTAAAACATCTGAGATCCACTTTTTAGGATCTTACATAAACCATCCACACAGTTAGTTCTCATTGTTAAACAAACTCTGTGCAAACCATGCGGTAGAAAATTCCTAGGAACACCCTCACACATTCTCCTAGCATGGTCTCACTAACCGTGCACAAACCGGGATGAATTTCTCTGACTCAAACCTTCCATTTCACACTGTATCTTCTCAGATGGCCGCTCGGTTTGGATAAATATTTCGTTGCTCGTGCGCCTCTCCTTTAGCCCCCAAAACATACAGAAAGTTCACTAAACTCTCCCAAAATTCCCTCTTATACATTATATCCATAGAAACACAATGAAGGGGTTACATAGCATAAACTGGGGGTACTAAAAATACCATCATAAAAACAAACCCTTTATCAATGATTTATAATGTTTTCTAAGATGATAATGAATTAAAATAAAATAATATTACAATTAAAAAAATGGGATTCAATAGAAATCATCAATTTCACTATAAATGTTTTATAATTTCATAATTCATATAAAACCAATTTAATTCCAACCAAATATATCTTTATAATTTGTTTAAAATTAAATATATTTCGCAAACCACTTAAAAAAACATTGAAAAAAATAAAAATTTACAGAACACCCAACAATGCATAATCCACAAAAAACACGCCTTTATTCTTTCAGGACACCATTATTTAAATGATAATGGAATACATGACACATATATATATAATTGATATGAAAATCCATCAAAAATAAAAATGACTCAAATATTCTTCCCGAAATAGATTCATAAAACATAAATAAACCCAAATCAAAAGTGTAAATAAGAAATTATCAAGGTCATTGGCACAAGTTCTTGAGGATATTAAATCTCCTATCAAAACATAACTAAATAAGGTATAACACTTTAAATCCACCCAAAATGTGAATGGAAATTATCATGTAGATGATTAAAATCACTATCAATACAAATCCCATAATTTAGTATGATCAAAATGAAAATTTAAGCTACCTTGGTTGGATTAGTGCATAAGAGTATAATAATAATAAGACAGAAGTATGAAAGAGTGAGTATAGGGTATCGTACGTTGATGAATCATCAATTAATGTGGAATAATAAACCAAGGATGATATAATAACGATATGAGGTAAATTGAGATTCCATTACAATAATACCTAACCTGAGTGGATGAAAACGAGGTCAAAATGTCATTAAATAGATTTAAAAACAAAAAAATATCATGTTTTTGTTGAAATTCATGGATCAATTGTATGGTATACTAGATCATGGCAGAGACCTTAAAAACACCACTAGTACAGATTTTACAAAATGCACAATCAACATAAAAATTACCTATAGTTATTTACATTTATTGTGATTTCTGAAAACATTTTAATAATTTCAGAAAACATTTATCCATACTTGATGACAAAGAATAAAATGAATACCATTTATTGACATCAAAGTTTTCAAAAAAAAACATATACATGAATGATACAGTCACATATATAAAGTATTATTGGTTTCTTTACCAAAGGATTAATGATATCTATTATTGTAAAATAAACCCACTAATTATAAATCATCCACCCATAAACCACTAAAATTCAAGATACATTCCCTAAACATATCATTCATTGTCTAAACCATTCGTTCAATTTTACAATAAATCGATGGTTGGAAGGATAAACTATGGCATGACTAGTTACAAAATACACAATAAAATACCTTCTAATTTATTATATAAAACAAGTATAACAATTAGATTCCCTCACCCTTATAACTCCAAAAACCATTACTACCTCTTTCAAATAATTATTGTCAAAACAATAAACTGAGATTTATTACATAATAGATTATAAATAATAAAAATTAACCAAAAAATCCATGATAATCAAAATAGAATAAAATCCTTTGACAAATTTTTATCACGACCTATCCCCAATAGAAACCCCTTCTCGACCAATAGTAAAGATGTGAGTGACCCCATTGCCCAACTCCAATAAGCCCTAGATTATCGAATAGCATTGAGGGTAAAAACATTAAAATGGTAAGAATTACCTTTATAAGTCCTAGAAAAATATATAAGTGGTAAAATTTATTTATATTTTTTTGATATATTTGTCATTTAATAATTTTTATATCTTTGATTTATTGATTTACAAACAACACTACGTTTAAAAGAACTACAATACAAAATTGAGATATTATTATTAAACGTTAAAGTTATTACCTAGTTATTGGATTAGAGAGTTTGAATTAAAAAAATTAAATTATGAAAGATTTTTATTACACATTTAGAAGATAAATTCATTGGTTATTAGTTAGTTAGAAATAAAAATAAAATCATTTTAATGTAAAAATAGATGATTTAAGGGAAAAACTATTTTCAAGTTTGTAATGTGTTTTTCACATAATAAATTTAATTAATCAGTATTTTTGAATTATTTTACTAAAATTTGTAAATAAGATATTATATAAAAATATTTTTACATTCATATAATAATTTTTACTTGGAAAAGAGAAACAATAAATTATGTTTTATACTTAAAAGTTCATTTATCTAAAAAACCATTTTACTGATTTTGTGCAAATATTTTAAAAATAATTATTTTAGTAGAAATTAATTGAATATTATAAAAATGTTTCCAATTTTGAAATCATAATATCCAAATTTGATATCGGGGTTAATTTATTTTTTGTAGTTATGAAAAAAATGAGGTAAAAAATTATCTTTAAAGTAAATGTTAAAGGGGTTAATGAGTGATTAATCTATAGATACAAGTGTTAAAATTACATAAACATGTAGTTCCCAAGGAAAGATTGACCATGAATTTGGGGATGATGGGTGGGGGTGAACTAGTGGTCTTCTTTTTCAAATTATTTTCTTTTGAAATTAAACCTATTAATCTACATAGAGTTCTTGTTATACCAAATATTATCTATCAGAATCACTTTTAATGAAATAATATTAATAAGGAACACAAATCAAGATATATTTATGGTTAGAGATAAAATACCACCCCATACCATATTGGATGTACACCCAAAAATGAATTATCCACTAAATATCAATGTTGTGCCAATAAAGATTGGTTATACACCCCAATACCATAATAATAGAAGTTGGGTACAGACCCAAACTACAACTCTTCAACAACTTGTTATCCAACCCAGTTACAACAACCTTTAGTTTTGATCCTGTGATTGAAATGCCCTAATAATTTATTGGTTGCCTATTCACCAATTGTGATTTTATATTCCATAACAATAAGCATGGATCAACAATTATTATCATATACAATCTTTAAGAACAACAGCAGTAATGATTGTGTCAAAAATATTCACTGGATACTCAGTAATATGGGATCTCCTTTTCTATCTCCCTCCTTGATGGAAACGTTGTGTCATCTCTCAATTTTCTCACAATGTTCATGGTGAGTTCTCCCAAAATATTTATCAAAATATCAAACCATAACATCATCTCATCCTATATTAATATTTATTTCTCATGTATATATGTTTATTTTAAATCATTTGGAAACATAATAAAATTATTATAAAGAATAAAATTTAAATCCTAAAATATTTGTATTAGATCTCCCAATTTTTCCTCTTCCTATTTAAATATAACTATATAAATTTAATTTGGTCAGTGGATCTTAAATTATCTCTCTATTTATTCAAAATATTATTTTTATGTAACATACAATTAAAATAGCTCAATTGATCTCATATTAAATTCTTGAAAGCCTCAAGTAATTTTCATCCTTTACGTGTCAATATTAAATATATAATCTCATTATTTCACCAAATCGTAATTACTTATTATGCATTAGTCAAAATAAATTCCTATTGTTAATGGATATACAAATTTATAACATGTAAGACAACATGTTTTTAGAATTTTAGATTCTGAAACTCTTTCCATGTACAAATAGATATTATCCCCTAAATCATTATAAAATACCTACATGAATTCCATATGTGGCTTGAATTCACCAATGTGATTCAATTTTGATTTGAAATAAAATTACCTTACACAAAATTCTTATATGTTGTTTACTTCAGATACATAATTTCATTCACTTACATAGTTCACTTTTGATATGTAGTAGCATTCAACTATGTATGTTATGAGTCCACATACACAACAACATTCACTTATGTTGATTTTTCTATGTTGTTGTCTTTACCTACGTATATACAAAAATTATAAAATTGTAAGTATTATAATCCAATTATATAAAATCCATGTGATTATCTTAGAATATCCATCCACACTCATATTCAATTCTTATATCAAGCTTACTCAATTTTTTATTATTGGATGTATCTCGATTAATTCATGTGAAATACAAAACTGTCAAATGTTGATCATTATACACAAATAATGTCCATGATTCAAAGAAAATGATCAATAATTCATGGACTATCTATGAATTTATTATCCACATAAGGTTTATGGAATATCCATTCAATGATAATAGAAGTAGTAATGTTTTTGTATAAGGAAGACACTTATAGAAGATATCATCTATTTATCACATGAAAGGATATCATTGATGGACTTTTTACTTCTTTAGGTATAATCAATGATTATGAAATAACTTCGTATTAATTGAAGGTCCATGCCTCCTTTAATATCTACAATAATCCACAAGGATGATCTACTCTCATATAAGATCCTTTCCACTCACGGAATATCTCAAATAAGTTCTTCTAGTAAGAATCCTCACAATTCATTTTTTATAAACCATGGAATAAGATCAATTATCTTATGAACAAACATGGATGATTTATCAAGTATTAAATCTGATTAATTTCATATAAACCCATTAAAATACTTTATAAATCTCCATTACCTTCACCATACATATATTTAACCATTTATAACAAATGGAAAACATAATTTTGATGTTCAATACTCATTCAAATTGGTTGGAAATATAAAAATTATTCAATATCATTATTTATTTTTGGATGAATTAATAATTATCCACCTTATTGATAATAAATACAATGGTCGGTTTAAGGGTCATCTCATCTCTTTGTTTGGATTTATGGAAAAATTCTCCACCAACATTTTCATGTTTTAATAACAACTTTTTTTGGGAGAAGGATTAGATCACTTGTTCTTATTTTCACAGATCCTTAAATTACTATACTATCAGTTTATATAGACAATATTGGTGTATAAAACATGTGAGATAAAAAATTTAGTATTTTGTATCCATTCACTACAATTTATGTGATTACAAGCTCACAATATTATTATTTCTCAAATAAGGTCTATATAAAATATATTCTTTTAGAATAAAAAATGTAACCTACACACATATAAAAAAACCATCAAAATAAATGTAAGTAAATGTCATGTAACTCTACCTTTGTCTCATCTTATCATCAACCAACACCCGACCTTATGAAGTGAAATCGATATAATGCAACATATATGATGTAAGTGTAATCTACTTACCTCACTCCTCCAGTTTTGAATCCATTCAACAATTTCTAGATTCACATGAATTTAGTATAATGATAGATTATATTCAATAATGACCCCATTCAAATGTTTCTATTCCCTATTTGAATTTCATGTTAGTCCATAGACTCCAGGAAAAATGAATTTATCATACTATCCAGTAGAGGCAACCTCAAATATTTTCCTTTAATTCCTATCATGTTAGCACAAATAAACAAGAACATTGGAATATAGAGGGTCCTCTTTGACTCTATATAAATAGCTATCAAGGTGAGAGTGTCATACCAATGTAAGACACTATCTCCTTCCAATCTCATCATTTTCAATCTCATCAACAATCATAAAATATTGTGTAATCATTTTCTCCCCATAACCTGTCTTCATTTTACATGCAGTCTTATTCATCTTCGAAATTAAATCAACCTCATCTTATTATGATTTAAAGGGAAATTTCATCAAATAATTTTGATAAGGAATAATATTAATCCAATTATTTATATCATGAAAATTATTCTCACACCAATCACTTATCCACTTTTTGATTTTTAGCTCGCTACTTATTGAAGACTTCAGAAGAGCTTCAACATTTTCTTTTACGAAAAACTACCAACCTTTAGATTAAACCCTCATATTTTTATTCCTAAATATTTGTATCCATATCCAACATCTCATTCCAAATAATCATGAATTATCTCTTGACTTGATAGTTTCATTAGGAATCATATTTTCAATTTTCGTATCATTAACTTGACTTGGTTGAAGTTACTTCATTTTTTGAATTTTTTTTCCCAATCATACATTGTGGAATTTATCCAAGAAGTTCAGTCATTCATACATTTTCTTATTTATCCTATCATCATACTCTAAAAAATTCATCTTTTAAATACTCAAATTTAATTTGGGTGAATAAATTTTGGGTATATATAATAATTTTGTTTTTATTTTTATCTCATTTTCTCACAAAATTCTTCTTGGTTCATACCTCATTCATAGAAGAGACATATAATACCAACAAAAATAGGATTTGTGGACCTACCTTATACAACACTATCAATAGCATATGAATTGTGATATTATATATTTATTCCATAACTATTATTGATGTACTTATTCAATGTAATATTTCATTTTCTTAAGGTAGAATATATTCTTTAACTTCTCTTTCTTGACCTAATATAGTACAAGTTTATTATTGAAACACGAACAATCATTTATAAAAAATATATCTTGAGATTTATAAGCACCATATTTTACTGGATTACTGAAACCCTTCATCTCACTAGGTATATATGATTAACCATTGAAATATATGTTTTTGTTGACGTATTCTAAAGCACTATTCAAATCATGTTGAATAGTGAGACATAGGTCTTCTGTCCCAAATAACTCTTTAAATTTTTTATTCAAACTTCATTCAATATCATAATTTTTTTATTACTCAATAAACATCAACTTGTATGTTTTTATCCAATTAATATAGGTAAATTCAATATTTATTATATTATCCTTTTCTTTAGAAAAATTATTTTATCCTTATTTTATTTTTTTTCTTATATTTGTTTGGATTTTTAATGTCTTCCATATATTCTTCATCACATGATTCATTTGCAATTACAGTTTTTACTTCTATTTATCATCACTATCACAGATTGATAAATCAAACCCATTTTAAACCTTAACAATGAAATATTTATCATAATAGAAGAGAAAAATTAAATTTAATTAGGTATCTCATTCTTCATAATATAATTATTTTTCATACTGATGGAATACTTATTTTTCTTCTTATCATTGTCTTGTTTTAAAAAATTATCACCTTATTCACCAAATTCAGATTCTATATATTTTTTTGTAAAATCATATGAAAAATTCCCAATACCTTTACTATTTCATAATTTTATTATTTATTCACCTTTTAATTTCTAATTACTCTTTTAGACCCAATTTATATAAAATAAATAATCTCTTTTATCACTTTATCACACATAGTATCTAAATATTTTGCTTCAACAAAATCTTATTCTTTAACATTAAATTTTCTCATTTCATTAAACAAAATTTCATAATTTTATTTCATCTTGAATGATTCATTAATATTGAAATTATAGGCTATGAGAAATTTATGTAACTCATAATGTGTTAAAAAAATTTCTTTCTTTTAAGGCATCAATTTTTAAATCAAATCAAGCTTAACATTATCTATTTTTTTTGAAAATTTTATAATTGTATTTATTCTTACCAAAACCCAAAATATTGTTCACAATCTATTTTACCCTATTAATGTTTTCATTGATAGTATCATCATCAATAATTTTTATCGTTGAATTAGGACCTATATACTTAATCTTTGGCATTCTTACCTTTTATATTACCTTAATAATAGTTTTTAAATTTTCACCATATTTCATGAGATGTTTAAATATACATGACCTTGATATATACATTTTTTGAAATAGACACGAAGATGGTATTTTTTATCTGTTCCATCTAAATCAAAATTTATATTATCAGTAAGATTCATTTATGAACCTTTAAAAAGGGGTGGAAACCCAAATTTCAATATATATCTTACTTATATAATGGGAGATAATAGATAGGGTTTCATCGTATTCATATAACTATGATAATTATTCAAATAAAAAATGTTAATTCTTTGTCTATTTTCTAAGATAACATTTTTAATTTATTAAAATTATTTTTGGATCATTAAAGGAGAACATAACTCAAATACTACTTGGTGTTCCCAAGGTCAGATTGATAACTAGGGGGTGAATTAGTAGTATAAATTTGTGAATTTCCTTTAATTTATATCTCATCCTTATGAAACTATTAGAGTACTTGATGAAGTCAATATTATCACTCTTTATCACTTAATGAGTAATAATTTTAATATAGAACACAACACCCGATATTTATAAGGTTTGGTATAAAATCTTACTCTATTCCCTTTTTGTTGTAAACCCCAACATAAACTCTATATTGTATCTATATGTTTCAACTATTATAATTGATTTTACTCCCTAATCCCAGAACAAAAATAGTTGTTTATAAAACCCAAATAAAACTTTTCGATTACTCATTATAAACCCTAGTTATTACCTCTATATGATTTGATACGATGATATAAATCCCTCAATATGTTATGGGTTGGTTTCTCACCAATTTTGATTTGATATTCTTCCATAAGAAGGTTGGATAAAAAAAATCTAATAATGTATAGTCTTCATGGAAAATGATATTTGTGATGGTCTAGAAACTCTTCAACAGATCTGGATTAATATTTGTTCATTATTTCCTTTACTCTCTTTGATTCGAATGATGTATCAATTCAAAGTGTCCCTAAAAATTTATTGGTGTATTCTATCAAAAATATTATCAAAACCTCAAAGAACATATTCATCTCATCCTGTAAGAATATATATTTCCACACTATATATAGATAAAATTCAATGAAATAATAATAAATATTTTAATATAAATACTATATGATTAATATCTTGTCTCCAATGTTTTCTTTTTTTTTTGTAACTGCATATATGCATAAGTAATTAATTAGATTAGTGGATGGTTAAATATCCATTCATTTATAGTGAATATTATTTTTTGTATAGTATCCAAAAATAATACCTTAATTAATCTTTCTATAAGTACTTTAGAACCATGTTCCATTTTATTTCATCATTTGACATCTTTTAATGATATAGTCTCAATATTTTCCAAAACTCTTGTAATTAATCAATACACATCAATCCACAGACATAATGTGCCCTGAGCAATTCAGGATTGAAATGTGGAACATTCTATTTCTAGAATTTTTTATTATGAAAAACTCACCCAATAGGTAAGGATATCATCCATTATGCTATTATCAAATTCATATGTGAATTCTGTATGTAAAATTAATTCGATTACATGATTAAATTTGATAATTCAATTGTATTCTCTTACACAAAATTCACCTATATTATTTACATTGACTATGAATTTGCATTCACTTATGTAGTCACGTTCTGGAATATATTAGTATTTAGCTACATGTGTATAGAATCTATATATGTAGCTACATTCACTTACACAGATCCCCCATAGTTGTTAACTTTTCTTATAAAGATTTATTTTATTATATGGATCTGCATACATGTTGAGATTATAGGCCTTCTCATCCACTAATAAAATTTTCATATGGTTAACATGAAATGTCTATCCTAAGTCACAATTTATCCTCATATTAAATTCATCTATTTTTCTAAACTTGAGGCATCATGATTTTTTCATGTGAAAAACATAATCCTCAAACATCGATCCACATACACATGGAAGGTCTATGATTCATTAGAACAACTTGATATATAATATTTTTTTGAATTCATTGAACATGGACGATTCATGGAATATATATGTAAAACTCCTCGAAGTGTCATTGTTCATGTATAATCAATAAAATAATGGATAATATGTAATGTTCATCACATAAAATGATCTCATAAAATATTTGTTCTCTTATTCATGGATGATTTGTGCATATGGATGTTCATCATACACATGGAAGATTCATGCCTCATAGAAGATCCATTCTTTTACCCATGTAATATTTTTTCTCATGAAATATCCATTCCCATCATTTAGGATCACCAAATATGTTTTTCAATATATATCCTCAAAATTCCTTTTTAATAGACCATAGAAGAAAATAAATCTTCTTATGGACCTACATGGATTTCATTTCAAGAATGACAGTTAATTAATTTCTTATTAATACACAAAATTATCAAATCATCATTATCATCATTAGAAGACACATACTAAATAATTGAAAACAAATTCAATACTTAATTGAGGAATATGATTATTCTGAAAAGGTTGGATCCATCCACGAGCGCTCATAGGTGTCATGAAACAATCCACTTTAGGTACCACACCACACAACGTTTTATCCACTAGGTAGTTACAAATATCTATTATGGAATATTAAGAATGAAAGTGTTTGGATAACTTCTATATCTTTATCCATGCATGATCCTTCCCATGCTACAATATGTGACTCATGACATATTTACTTAACATACCCTAACACCTGGTTAGTTAGTCCCTTATGTGAATATGAGTGTAGAACTACACATCCGTTGGGTATAAAAATATCCCTTTCAATTATAAATAACATATTAAATTATTTTCCTCCCTTTAATACCAGTTTAGGAAGGGGTGGATACATATATGAGTGCATTCAAGTTCCATGAAATTTTCCTCTTTGGGTCACCACACAAAAAATTTGTCTCCCCCTAGGAAATTAAACCAATCCAATAGGGGAATTTTTTTTAACATGGTTTATATCAATCCTATATCATAAGGTAAACATGATCCCCCCTGTCCCCAAGCAGGGACTCGTGACATGCTAATAGATCACAACCTGACAGTAGGGTGGTTAGTCCCTTTCAAGAATCTGAGGGGAGCGCAACAAAACCATTGGATGAAAAAATGTAAAAATATTAATGGTTAAGTGGATTAGAAAACATCATTATCTTACTATTTAATTTTATATTTTTCTTTCTACATTTATATTAATATGTATTTATTATATTTTAATTTTTTAATTATTTACAAGAGTACCACTCTACTATCCTAGAAAAGGGATCCTCATATCCTATTTTATACACACAACATGAGACATTTATATTGATAAATATATGACCAAATACTCTAAAAAAATACTTATCCAAGACCTAGATGTTATAGTGTTCCAAAAATACACATATAGGACGCCTTAAGGTTCTTCATAAAGGATGGTTCCAAAAGAAGATGTATATGTTTTTGTAGACATTATTCTCATTTATTTTTTCTTAAAAAACTTAAAAATTATCTATTAGAAAATTATAATTTTTAAATAATTATTGTTACTATACATAGATATATTTATTTTTAATGTAATAAGAATTTTATATCTCCTTCCCATATGTTGGAAAATAATAACGTCGCTAGTGCGTAGATATGGACTACCCTCTCCACAAAGAGATATGATTCATTTTTCATTACCTATTTACATGGACAGTTAGAAGGATATATTTAAAGAATATATATTATATTTATTATATAATTATTTAAATTTTAATTATTATTTAACTTTATTTAATTTCATCCACATGAATGTGGAATCATCAGTCATGTGTACACACAGACTACCATATCCACGAAGTGTTATAATTAATTTTCATCGCTAATTTATATGAATGGATTTAAAATATATTATAATGAATAAATATTTTAAATATTACATAATTAATATTCTATAGATGACAAAACATGTAATTGTTCTGAGGAGTTAAACTGCCAAATCGGTACATGCATGGAAAATACACTAGTTTTCACTAGAATGTTCATTTTAATGATGAATTATTAATAAAAGGCTAATTTTAAATAATAAAGGAGTGATACATCATATGTTTTTGAGGAATATATTTTTTCATTATATTTATCATAAATCTATATTTATTATACATGAGTTTTTAACATGTACAATGAAATAATGGATTTGATGTAAATGTTTATGTTTCAATCTCAATTCTTATGAGGATTATTTATGTTAAATTTAAAATGAGAGAGATTATATAATTATTATCCTTTAAAACCAATATATTTTATTCTTATACAGGTATTACTACAATATTTATGTATTACTAGAATTTTATAATCATTGGTATTAAAATTATTGAGAAAACATTTTAACCACCCTTATTTCCACATTGGTCAACAAAATTTTTCTTCGATATCCATGTTCTTTAAAATGTTTTGATGAATGATATTTTCTATGATAAACATATTATTTAAATTAATTTCATCTTTATTTTAATTTCATTTAAATTTTTTTAAAAGTAATTTTTATAATGTTTTCTAAGGACATTATTGATTACTCTTTAAAAGAAAATATAAAATGTATATTTATTTTAACATTTACCAAACCAATGAATTTTTCACTCATTATGAATATTATTTTATCTGAAGGATCCTCTAAATGTTTCCATGGTTATTATAAAATTAATGTTTCCTATAAATATTTTTGTAATTTTTTGTTTTAAAAGACACCAAAATAAAATGACATTTTCAAAGAAATTTTCAAATACTTTTTAATGATATTTTTTTCTATGTTAATGTCCTTTAAGAGGTTTTAGGATTCATTGGGGATATAATATTCTGATATTATACAATTAATTTATCTAGATATATTATGATGATAATTATTTAAATATTATTTCATGAATCCTATTTCATTTCAAAGGGTAAATTATGTTATAACGAAACATTTATGAAACTCATTTCTCTTTTATACGTTATTATATGATGAAATGATGAAATTATAATGAATATCATTTCTTTTACATGGGTTATGGTATGAAGAAATGATGAATGTTTTTTCTGATATTATGGTTCAAATACGTATTATTTTCATTTGGGGAAATGTGGGAGCTGAGTTATGTGTCCCTCCAAGGAATTTGGAAAAGATTAACATCTCAGGAGATATTATGGACTTGATGGGGAGTGAAAAATGTTTATTATGGGTCTCTATATGTTATGATAGTATTGGGGGTGTACTTTGAATAAAGAAATGATAGAATGAGGAGTGAACCCAATCCACTATGATAGCATTGGATGTGATCCTTGAAAGAGGAAATGATTTTATATTCTTATGTTTATGATACAAATATATGTCTTATATTTATGATATGTTATCCCGGCTCCTGACTGATCATTAATGATTCCACAATTTTATGAATTTTTTCTTTATTATGAGAAAGTATTATGAAATTATTCAGGATTAAATATATTTGACTGATTGAGTATGAATGTCACAAGTTATGATCACGTTATCATACCGTTATGATCATATTATGACCACCTATGATCATTTATTGGCCTCCCATATGTTTACCATTACTGGGATTATGATCTCACCCATTTATAGGATTCCTTTCCATAGGTTATCGATAATGGTTTTATGTAGGATATTTCTAATAAGTATTCTACGTGAGAATAATGTTATAGGATATATTGAATATATTTCATGAAATAATACAATTATGTATCTAGTCCCCAAAGATACTATACCATCACAGTTCTAGGCCATATAATATTATATGATATTTTTAATATCCAAAGAAATTTCTTTAATATTTGTTCATATTATTATTAACACACCTCTGTTGGTATAAGACTAGTGTTTATTTATTTTTAGAGATTATAAACATTAAACATAAGTGAAAACTATGGGGATAAGTCTAAATATAGGATACAATCTATAGGTTTTGGTATAATAGAGATTGTGTAGTTTCCTAGAAATGAGATCCCTATTTGGAGTTTTGAAATTCGGTGTGCCTATGGTGTATATGAACCTAGGGGTAAAAACTCTAATTTTTTTGGTTGTGTATCAACTCAATATGAAATAAATGAATAATGAGGGGGGCCTAAGAATAAACACAAAGCTAGACACTTCCAATGGATATTCTTTGGTCATATCATATAATATTTATGAACCATTAAGATGAGTGTGATGTTGGATTATATGAAAAGATATGATAATATATATTGATGTGGGATGAAATTAAATTTTCATTGGTTGAATGATGGTGTCATAAATTTGGATATTATAAGAATAAAATTTAAAATCTTATGATTTCTCACTCTAATTATTGGTGTTTAAAACCAACACTACATTTTTTTAGTTTTAGTCAATGGATGGAACCATGAGAAATTATGAGAAAAATAAATTTGAAAGATAATATAATGAATATCCTAATGAGACATCAAATTAAATTGGATCTAGTATGTTTAATATTTCATCTACACTAACCCATCCCTCTTAGTTTATAAACTCTAATACGAGTCATGATGAACTTCAAAATGGTCAAAGAATGGAACCACCCATCATTCAGTCTTTTATTTGACAACATCCACTTCCCATTAGTGGTTTTTTAGATATATTTTTAATATAACTGGAAACATTCTATAGAAAAATATTATCTATTCTCCAATGTTAAAACCATGAGAATTTTTTTGGTATTGTATTGATTGGAATGTCAAATTGATCAATAGTGGACTATTTTCAAGAATATGAGTCAATGGAAGGAAATTGACTCCATGAAAGGGGAAGAGTTTAATAAGGTATTTTTCAATTATCATTTTTATTATACAATTTACATTAAATTGGAATGTGAGTTTCTACAACTAATGAAGAAGGATGTGGAATCTATTTGTACCCATGAGGAAATTTTCACTAGACTTGAAAGTTACTATTTTAGTTTTATTATTGATCCTAAATGAAAATATTTCAAAATATTTAGTTTATTAAGTTTATTTCCTCAAAATTTTTTGTTTATAATAAACTTTTATAGCTATGTTGAAATCCCACTGTATGATATTAATATAGACATGGATGTTGGAGACTCTGATTATTGTTGTGGGTTTAGGGATAAGAAGAGAAATACAGAATTTTTATATAGAAAAGAATGAAGCATGATTAGAATCCATGCTCCCCAAAATTTATTAAACTAAAAAGATAATGTTTTATGATTACATGAGGTATAATAACTTTGAACCAATAGGAGAAAATTTAATTGAAAATAAATTAATAAGGAAAACCTAAAAACCATACATGAAAGGACTTGAGTGATCTCAGATAGAAAACAATCATGACACTACAATGAAACTACCCCCAAATTGAAGTCATTTGATGAAAAATCAAGCCAATAAGTGTATTAATATGAGGGTAAATGATGAAAACCAATATCATAAATCTCTTAATCTAAGAGATAATGTGAAATCTTGTATGATTATAACCATTGAAGTGAGTCATGATAATACAGTTTGAAAATGAACACCTACCATCTATTATAGAACTAAATATGTTTTATATGATTCTAGATATACATAGTATTTTAGTTTTGATGAATTTTATATGGGTATCGTGTTACAACCTCAATTATTAGATGTTATGTTAGAAGTAAAAACATTTAATGGTATGCTAATCTCATATAATGTCTATAACTCCTCTTGATAATATTATTTTGGAAAAAACATCCTTAAAATATTATTTTTCTAACTCTGGTTGAGTTTGATGTCACTTTTGGAAAGTATTGGATTTACTAATATAGATACTATATCAATTTCAAAGGAATGTATGTTGTATTTGATATTCTAAATCAACCTTTTATATTCATTAAATACACAGATGATTATGAATATCCAATGGAAATGGATTCTATTTTGTGGGTGTTACTAAATATTCATGAGGGAGATTTTTCTCAAATGGTTTGGGAGAAAATTAACATTTAATATATTCCTATTATCTATGAATATAATGATGTGATTCCTAAATAATTCCCCAGAATTTCCCTGAATCACGATGTTGTGTTTTCAATAGAACTCATACCTGGTGCTACACAAATATTAAAAACACATTATAGAATTTACCTGATTAAGATTAATTAATTTCAAAATAAACTCTAGGTGAATATTGATAATGGATTCATATATACTAGTTCATCGCCAAGGTGACAACATGTTGTTCTTATTAAGAAGAAATATTGGAAAATATGTAATTTATATGATTATTGATATCATTAAATGATTAATATGAAGATTGAGTATCCCCTACCTCTTATTTAGAGTTTCTTTGATTAATTAAACTAATTAAAATACTTTTACTAGATCTATAATTGTTCTTGATATCATCAATTTAGGCTCAAGAATGAGGATAAACATAAAATATTCTTTCGTATGAGGTGAGTTCATTATGAAATTATATTTATTCTTTTTTACATACCAATGTCTCTACAATACTCATTTATTTAATAAATAAATTCATTATATATTGCCTAGATTACATTATGATATATTTTATAGGCTATATTGCTATATATTTGAATACAAAGGAAGATCATGAAGGTTAATTGAGGATTGTGTTGAAGTCATTGAGGATAGATAAATTTTATTAAAAACTAAACAATGTTAAATTTTTGTTGAAAAAGTTTTCATTCTTGGTTCATATAATCTCATGTGAGGGAATAATAGTGGATTAATTAATGATATTTTTTTGGGAAAAAAACCACACTAACCATGGTGAATGAGATGAATAGTTTTATAACATTGGATATATATTATCAACACCTTTTAAAAGTACTATAAAATTTATTTAATCTCATAACCATGATTATAGGCAAGGAAGGAAAGTTCGATTATATAGTTGAATGTAAAGAAAATTTCAAGTAGCTAAAAAGAAGGTTCTATAGTGCACCTATGATCACACAACCATATAGTGGAGAATAAAGTGTGATCTATAAGGATTAATCTGAAGAAGCTACTCGGAGGAATACTTATGTATAATGATATGGTGATAGATTATGCATCATTCTAATTTAAAATGAATGAGAAAAATTACATGAATCCTGATTGTAGATTGGAAGTTGTTTTTTTTGAATTAAATATATGGGGGAATTATACTTATAGTGAAACATGTGATATAAATATTTATCATAAAATATTTAAGTATATATTCACATTAAATGTTTTGAATATGAATATAAATAGATGGATGGTGTTGATTAATGATTATAACTACTCAATAAATTACCAACCTAGGAAGAAAAATAAGGTGGATAATGATCTTATTTGGAAAAACCATGACAGTTTTTCCACGATGAGAATTTAAGGAGATCCAATACATATGGATGTTCAGAATATGGAACATGAAATATCCAGGAAAGGGTAAATATTATATATTTAATAGATGAATTTTCAACCATCCATCCATACAAGGATTAATGAGTGACATATGTATGATACAAAACTAGAAGTGAATTTGAGGAATGTTTCTATGTTCAACCATGATTTTGATAGAACTAAAAGATTTTGGAACTGAGT
Source organism: Viscum album (assembly GCA_963277665.1). Classification (NCBI taxonomy): domain Eukaryota; kingdom Viridiplantae; phylum Streptophyta; class Magnoliopsida; order Santalales; family Viscaceae; genus Viscum; species Viscum album. Next base: position 955,525,243 of record OY728145.1, read on the forward strand.
TTGTTTCTTGTTAACACAATATTTAAATAATGGTTTATCTGATGAAGCTCATAGTGTAACGCCCCGACCCAAGTTACCGAGAGTCGGTGCAATATTGAGTAACATTGGCATGATCACAAAAGACCAAGTCTCGAAAGACTGATTAGTTTAGTATCCTTGGAAACACTAGATACATTCATAAGTCTTACATTACATCATAAAGTAAAACAAAACTACAACAACATCTTGTCTTCATATCCCCTCATACTATCACTGCAGGTCATTCATAATATACTTCTTCACATCCTGGAGAAATTAAAACATTGGAAGGGGTGAGATCAGATGCTCAGTAAGGATAACAATATAGTGGAATATTTTATAAATAAACATAAACATTTAAGGTAAAGTTTAACTAAAAAAATCCTTTTAAACATGAACTTAAACATAATATGGAAAAAGTAAAATGAGATAATTCCATTAACTTATTCACATGGATATTCTACTGATCGAATAATCAAATGCAATATCAATAACCACTTTCATAATGATGGAATGCATAATGCCATACTATCATAACCACGTAGCCAAGGCCTCGTGCCAAGACCACAAATAAGATTTTTTCAAAGCCTCGTTCCAAGACACTAGTTTGTCTCATAAGACCTACTGATGCATCTAGGAGCTATAGAGGGCTCCACCCGTCACTTATTAAGTCCAATGCATTCCTCATATGAACAGGTTTAAACATATCATAAACCATAACATAATTGTATCACATAAAACATGCATAAAGGAAACATAAGAATTCCACACATCAATCACAAGATATAAATACAACATATTGATATAATAAAAACTTTATCAAAACCATGTTCAATACCAAAATAATAGAAATGTAAAACATTGTATTTATTTTTCTTTTAAAAAAGTTATGGCTTGTAGAGGAAGCCGAAACCCAAATAGTGATCACGGAGGCGGTGAAGTCATTGTCGCCACATACGTACGACAAGAAAAACATTCCTTTTTGTCATTTAATAAAATTCTTCATATAAAAAAGATTCCTTTTGAATAAACATAAAAGTCCAAGGGGTTTATACACCGTATAAAAGAAAGTTGTGTATAAAACAAAATATGACTCAATGAAAGGAGATTGAGATGAAGTCCCTTAAAAAGATCATTTTTAAATAAAATAGATCTATTATGTGTATTAACTATATGTACACATAAATAAAGTACAAATACAAGATAGGACATAATAATATCATGACATAATTTGAAAGTAGGAGATTAACCCAAAGAATGGAAATTGGGTTAAGAAATTCCATTACCTCGTGTCTGACTTGACTCGACCGCTCTTTAACCTCCTGAATAATAAACTGGAGTTAATATCTACCTACTTAATAACCTATTTAATGTTCATTATTCCTTTTATATCACTTATTACCATGTTATGAACATTATGTCATTATTTATGTTAATAACGCTCGTTTTGTCGATCTTTGGTACTTGAGTCAAAAATAAACTTCTTATAATTACATGTTGTTCGTCTGGTGAAATATGAATTATATACAGAATTATATTCATGATGTAGATATCATATATATCATATATATACAGTATATACATGAATTTATAATATTACAAAACATTTTGAGGTAAGAAATGAAATGCACCGTTCATGGAGACGGTAAGCCGTACGTACGCATGAACGCTACTTTCATTACTATTTTGCATTTAATGTAATGAAGTTATAATTATATAAAGGTATAATATAATTCCAGTATAATATAATTTATAATACCATTTACTCCATCCTTTATACATCCCACATATGGCATTAACGATTCAAATCACTTTGAGGGGGCGGTAGTCTGCACTTCCTAAAATGAAATTATCACGTTTACCCACAATAGAAATCATAAAGGTATAACATAAATGAAAAATACAGAATCATAAGGAAAAAAACATAATATATATCATATATAAAAATAGTGTCATCATAATGGCCACCATGAGAGGTGTTAAAAGAAAATTGAACAATGATCGTTTCGTGAGGCAGTAATTCACCACCCACAAGAACAATATGTTCTTTAACCATTAGATGTAGGCGTGTGTAAGTGTAGCTCAAATCATTCTTATTACAACATCCTAGTATTATGGGGATACTGGTGTTGTTACAAATGAAATTAATTAAAAGAGTTTAGGGGGTTGTAGAAGAAAAATAAAACAAAATAATAGAAGAGAAGACATTACCTTAAAATCGGGTAACTCTATTTGATTTGAGCCAAAGGCATCCTTGGGAAGACTTCTGCCCAAATTGAGGCTTCTAGGAGTAATATAGAGAAGTTTGGAGAGTATTTGGGAAGAGGTTAGCCGAGCCAAATGGCTTGTAATGTGTGAATAAGGTGGTAGTGGTGGGGGCCTTTTATAAGAGGAGAGGAGGGGCACTCTTGGAATGTCATGAAATGTTACTTTATTATATAACGAGTTTCTGATTTTAAAGGTCACACACTTCTATATTTCTAGGATAAGGAGATAAGGATTCGAAATATACTCATCCAATAGGTTTTTGAAAAGTGTAAGTCTTATATTTTACATTATCTTTTTATTTTATTTAAATCGTTAATTAATGAGGTAATCACTACATCATCATGGTGTCATAAATAATTTTATTTATTTAATTTCTAAAAATTATAAAAAAATTATCATGATTTAGGAAATCTTTTTATATTTCTAATGAAGATTTATATTCAAACATATGACTTGTATAACCCCATTTAATATTTTTTAGTAAAACTACTCATGTTTGTGACATTTTTATTTTAACATTAAATAAAATGTTTTTAATGTCATTTTCCTACCAAAGTGGCTCCATGGGGTCCCAAAGTTGACCCATGGATTGTATTGGTTGGACATGACTCATACAATAGGGTTAGGACAAGTGAATGGGTATTTTCATATTTTTATAATATAATTTTTACCTTAAATTTCACTAATTACCTTTAATCGCGATTAATTAAACTTAAAGTTACTATTCAAAAAAAAATTATTTTAATCCCATTGAACCAAATTTTACTTCCTAATGAAATCCATGTATGTCGGATTTTTGAAAATAAAATCATAGAAGTGGTAATGTTTTAGTTAAAAGAAAAATCAGTTTTTAACTACCACTTAGTGGTTTCATTATTAATCAAAAATTGAAGTTTTTCAGAACAATGCCAAAATTTCACCCTAAGATATAATTGATATTACAAATTAAAAAATGATGTATATTTTTAAAAATTCCAAAAATATAAGTTGCATTAATTAATTTTATAATTAATTCTCACTGTCACAACAAATTGCGTGTTTTTAAGAAACAATATATATCAAAAGATTGACAATTGTTTATGTCCAATTTCAATGTTAAATTAATTGTAATGACCACCATTGGATAAAATGGTAAAAATATATTCTAATTATACTTTAAAACCACTCAATATTATAATTTATCACTATAAATTATTTTGATTAAAAAAGTTGTTTTAAGTATTTTTCACTATTAATAAAAAATTGGAAGTTCTCAAACAATTACAAAAAATTCAACATAGGGTAATTTCGATATTAAGAATACAAAAATGAAGTCCTTCTTGAAATATAAAATTTATATAATTTCAAAAAGTGGGTATTACTATTCATAACTACTACTTTTATTGGTCGCGGTGTGTTAGAACCTCGAACTTGCATACAATGCATGCTATTGCATTATTGAAAGAGAAGCGTATCGTGGAAGCTCGAGGTGTTACATTCTACCCTCCTTCAATAAATTGCATCCTCGAAATTTGAAATTTTTCTTTGAAAATAAAAGGATGAAAATAAAAAATACCTTTGTGGAAAACCCACATCGGAAATAGGGTTAATAAAAATATAACATTAAAAGAAAGAAAGAGAGGTACAAAGGTCACCCGAGATAGCCCATACTAGGATTATATGAAAATATGGTTATGGAGGAATAAAACCATCAAGGTCTGATGGAGAGTTGTAGAAAACTGGATTAGGAGAAAGATAAACATAAGAAAATCACAAACTTGTGATTCGTTAAACGGTCATTCAATCCCCAGTTGGAAAAGTTAACCGACAGCATTTTTGTTTTAAGTTACCTTTCATAATGTTCAAGAATTTATTTAAGAGATTTACTAAGAACGTAAGAAAATATACTTACTTGTCATGTAGACTTTCATAAATTTTTACCAAAAACCCATCTTTCACTCCAAATGGTAACAGAACTCAAAAATATTCTATTTATCCTAATTGTATAAGGTTCCAAATTTTACCACATACCATTTAGATTAGGAAAAATATCTTGTAATAACCAGGGACTTCTTTTAGGCTAGTGTTAGGTAATAAAGGCCTGTCGCACTATGGTTGTGGGTTCGATTCCTGTACCTTTGTCCGACGCGACGAGTTACCCCCCCACCCTGCAAGTTGTCCTTTTCCTAAAACAATATTATTATAATATTCCAAAAATAATCTGTAAAAATGTTTTAACCTTAAACAATTCAATCCAAGGATCAACTTAATCCATTCCAACCTTTATAGTTATCCAAAATACCTCTGTCCAGACTTTCTCTAAAAGGTCTCTAAATTCCAAAATCAATTGTAACATCAGATTCCCCAAACAAAGTAAAATTTCTCTTATTGTCACATACTAAAAATATGATTACCTTCATCATATTAAAACCTTAATGAAAAAAACAAGTACTGCAGTACAATCCTTATATATATCACATTATTCTTATAACCAAAATATAACCCTTGAGTCCAAAAGCACCAATACATTAATTATTCCACTTCAACTGTAGTAACAACATAAGATTTTTCTTGATCCCTTGGACTTTTCTAAGGTAAGTTTTCCCTGACGCTTAGGACATTCATTTCTATAATGCCCTATTTCCCTACAATTGTAGCATTCAACATTGATAGCCTCTTTCTTTCCCTTGCAATCACGAGCCTGGTGACCTTTTTCTCCACATTTATAACAAACTCCCATTCCTTTTAGGCAAGCACCGGGGTGATTCTTCCCACAATTTTCACATAATGGAAAATCCTTCTTTCCCTTTTTCCATTTATCCGTATCTTATTCCACCGTTCTATTCTTCTCTTGCTTTAGTTTGTTGTCATAAGACTTAGAGAATTCCTTTTCTGTCTTGATAGCACACGAGACAATATCTTCGTACAGTGAGAAGGATTGTGATACTAAAGATCGACGGAGAAATGGTTTTAACCCATCAAAGAAACAATCAATCTTTCTTCTTGGGTTACATATATAATCTGCAGCATACCTTGATATCCTTGTAAAGTTGGCCTCATACTTTGTGACATTCTCATCCCCCTTTTGTCTCAGACTCCGAAATTGCCTTTCCATATCTGCTCGATGGTCACAAAGAAAGTATTTTTCTAATAAAAGATCATTGAACTCTCTCCATTCCATACTTGATACTTCTTCATCTTCCTTTTTATTTTGAATCAAGGACCACCATTTACCGACATCTCCAATGAGGCGGTAAACTCCCACGATAACCTTCTCCCTTTTCCCACTCCCCAAGGAATAGAATATTTTCTCTAAAGAGTTTACCCATTTCTCAGCTAATAATGGGTTTGTACCCCCATTAAATGTTGGCGGTTGCTGCCTCATGAAGCGGTCTAACAATGATCCTCCACGTTGCAGATCAGGGTTCTCCATATGAGTAAGGTTATTATTCATAACCTGAGTGAGTTGTCCCAGTATGGTAATAAGTTGATCATCACCAGTTGTATCTCCAGATCCACAATAATTATCTTGAGTAAGAGGGAAATCCCTACACGGAGTGCATGTATTGATAAGGTTTCCATTCCTTCCAATAGGTGCCATTTCTAAACAATGGAATAAACTAGATTAGTTTATGAATCAAAATACACAATTCGATACTGGTAAAATATTTAACATAAATTGAACTATTTATGGATATAATCCATAATAATAAAAACGTTTTCTTTGAGGAAGTATATACTCATAACCCTTCATAGTGGTCTGTAAAGAAAATGATAATTATCCTAAGCATATCCCCTAGGAGTGTCGTAACCAAGAGTGCAGCAAGGCCCGTTGTCGTGCACCAATTCCCGTTCGAGTCTAGCTCAAAGCGGTGTTTTCGGGATTTACCCCTAGGTACATCTGTGCGAGAGCCGCCTCTACCTGCTCGTATCCAAACAGGGATGTATTTCTCGGAAAACACACAAAATCTCTATAATACCAAAATTCTAGGAAGTTATTCTCTATTAATCCTCAATGTCTATATTTGGGATATGTGCTCTAATCAGATTTTATCTAAATATAGCTTTGAAGGATAGTACTAAACGGCTTCTGATACCAACAGTAATGCCCCGACCCCAGTTACCCAAAGTCGGTGCATTATTGCGTAACATTGGAATGATCACAAAAGATCAAGTCTCGAAAGACCGGTTAGTTTAGTAGCCTTGGAAACACTAGATACATTCATAAGTCTTACATTACATCATAAAGTAAAACAAATCTACAACAACATCTTGTCTTAATATCCCCTCATACTATCCCTGCAGGTCATTCATAATATACTTTTTCACATCTAGGAAAAATTAAAACATTGGAAGGGGTGAGCTCAGATGCTCAGTAAAGATAACAATATAGAGGAAGCTTTTATAAATAAAAATAAACATTTAAGGAAATGTATAACTAAAAAAAATCCTTTTAAACATGAACTCAACATAATATGGGAAAAGTAAAATGAGATAATTCCATTTACATATTCACATGGATATTCTAATGGTCGAATAATCACATGAAATATCAATAAACACTTTCATAATGATGGAATACATACTGCCAGACTATCATAACCACGTAGCCAATGACTCGTTCCAAGACCACAAATTATATTTTTTCAAGGCCTCGTGCCAAGACACTAGTTTGTCTCATGAGACCTACCGATGCATCGAGGAGCTATAGTGGGCTCCACCCATCACTTATTATGTCTAATTCATTCCTCATATGAACAGGTTTAAACATATCATAAACCATAACATAATTGTATCACATTAAACATGCATAAAGGAAACATAAGATTTCCACACTTCAATCAAAAGATATCAATAAAACACATTGATATAATAAAAACTTTATCAAAACCATTTTCAATACCAAAATAAAAGAAAAGTAAAACATGGTATTTATTTTTATTTTAAAAAAAGTTATGGCTTGTAGAGGAAGCCGAAACCCAAATAGTGCTCACGGAGGCGGAGAAGTCATTGTCGCCGCATACGTACGACAGGAAATACATTCCTTTTTGTCGTTTAGTAAAATTCCTCATATAAAAAAGATTTATTTTGAAGAAACATAAAAGTCAAAGATGGTTTATACACCGTATAAAAGAAAGTTGTGTATAAAACAAAATATGACTCAATGAAAGGAGATTGAGACGAAGTCCCTTACAAAGATCGTTTTTTAAATAAAATAGATCTATTCTGTGTATTAACTATAATTTCAAATAAAGAAAGTACAAATACAAGATAGGACATAATAATATCATGAGATAATTTTAAAGTAGGAGATTAACCCAAAGAATGGAAATTGGGTTAAGAAATTCCCTTACCTCGTGTCCGACTTGACTCGACCACTCTTTAAACTCCTGAATAACAAACTAGAGTTAATATCTACCTACTTAAGAACCTATTTCAAGTTCATTATTCCTTTTATATCACTTATTACCATGTTATGAACATTATGTAATTATTTAAGTTAATAACGGTCATTTTGTTGATCTTTGGTACTTGAGTCAAAAATAAACTTCTTATAATTACAAGTTGTTCGTGTGGTGAAATATCCATTATAACCAGAATTATATTCAGGATGTAGAAATATTATATATCATATATATACAGTATATACATGTATTTATAATATTACATAACATTTAGAGGTAAGAAATGAAATGCACAGTTCATGGAGATGGTAAGCCGTACGTACACATGAACGCTACTTTCATTCCTTTTTGTATTTAATGGAATACATTTATAATTATATAAAGGTAAAATGTAATTCCAGTATAATGAAATGTATAATACCATTTAATCCATCCTTTATACATCCCACATATGGCATTAACGATTCAAATCACTTTGAAGGGGCGGTAGTCCGCACTTCCTAAAATGAAATTATCGCGTTTACCAATAATGGAAATCATAAAGGAATAGCATAAATGAAAAATAAAGAATCATATGGAAAACAGAAACATAATATATATCGTATATAAAAATAGTGTCATCATAATGGCCACCATGAGAGGTGCTAAAAGAATTTGAATAATCATCGTTTCATGAGGCAGTAATTCGCCACCCACAAAAACAGTATGTTCTTTAACCATTAGATGTAGGTGTGTATAAGTGTAGCTCGAATACATCTTATAAAAACATCCTAGTTTATTGATGATACTGGTGTTGTTACAAAATAAATTAATAAAAAGTGTTTAGGGGGTTGGAGAAGCAAAATGAAAAAAATAACATAAGAGAAGACATTACCTTAAAATCGGGTGACTCTATTTGATTTGAGCCAAAGGATTCCTTTGTAAGACTTATTCCCAAAGTGCGGCTTCTAGGAGTAAGAGAGGGATGTTGGGAGAGTATTTGGGCAGAGTTGTGCCTAGCCAAATGGCTTGGAATGTGTGAATAAGGTGGAAGTGGTGGGGGCCTTTATAAGAGGAGAGGAGGGGCACTCTTGAAAAGTCATGAAATGTTACTTTATTATATAATGAGTTTCAGATTTTAAAGGTCCCACACTTATATATTACAAGTATAAGGTGATAAGGGTTCGAAATATACTCATCCAATAGGTTTTTGACAATTTTATGTCTTATATTTTACATTATCTTTTTATTTTATTTAAATCATTAATTAATGATGTAATCGCTGCATCATCATGGTCTCATAAATAATTTAATTTATTTAATATCTAATAATTATAAAAACAATTATCATGATGTAGTAAATAATTTTATCCTTCTAATGAATATTTATAGTCAAACATATGACTTTTATAACCCCATTTAAAAATTGTTTTAGCAAAACAACTCATGTTTGTGACATTTTTATTTTAACATTAAATAAAAAGTTTTTGATGTCATTTTCCTACCAAAGTGGCTCCATGGGGTCCCCAAGTTGACACATGGATTTTATTGGTCGTCCATGACTAATACAATAGGGTTAGGACAAGTGTAAAGGTATTTTAATATTTTTATAATATCATTTTTACCTTAAATTTCACTAATTACATTGAATCGTGATTAATTAAACATAAAAGTTACTATTCACCAAAAAATATTTTAATCCCATTGAACCACATTTTACTTCCTAATGACAACCATGTATGTCGGATTTTTGAAAATCAAATCATACAAGTGGTAATGTTTCATTTAAACAAAAAATCAGTTTTTTAACTACCACTTAGTGGTTTCACTATTCATCAACAATTGAAGTTTTTCAGAACAATGCCAAACTTTCACCCTAAGCTATAATTTTATTACGAATTCAAAAATGATGCCTATTTTACAAAATTCCAAACATATAAGTTTCTTTAATTAGTTTTATAATTAATTCTCTCTTTCACAACAAATAGTGTGTTTTTAAGAAACAATATATATCAAAAAATTGACAATTGTTTATGTCCAATTTCAATGTTAAATTAATTCTAATGACCACCATTAGATAAAATGGTAAAAATATATTCTAATTTTACTTTAAAACCACTAAATAGTATAATTTATCACTATAAATTATTTTGATTAAAAAATTTGTTTTAAGTATTTTTCACTATTCATAAAAAATTAGAAGTTCTCAGAAAATTTAAAAAAAATCAACTTAGGGTAATTTCGATATTACAAATACCAAAATGAAGTCCATTTTGAAATATAAAATTTATATAATTTCAAAAATTGGGTATTACTATTCATAACTGTTACTTTTATTGGTCGTGGTGTGTTAGAACCTCGAACTTGCATAAATGCAAGCTATTGCATTATTGAAAGAGAAGCGTATTGTGGAAGCTCGGGGTGTTACACATAGTCTATAATTCACTATTAACCATTGAAGCATGAATAAGTATAGAGACCAAAAATATAATTTATGGGGGGAAAATTAAAAGGGTTATTATAGAGTATGTATCTCAAAGCATGGCATGTAATAACATTAAGGAAGATAGATATAATTATATAAGGATTTTATAACTATTACCCATACAAGAATACAAATGGTAAAACATAATCAATGATTTTCATGTTAGAATACCTAAAAGGTATACATTCAATAATTATATTTGGGTTTTAGTTGACCACCCTAACAAGTAGAAACATTTCATTGAAATAAAAGAATATTTCACTATTGATCATATTTTCTGGATATATATTAATGAAGTGGTAAGGGTTCAGGGATTTCCAATTTCGATTGTATCTGATCCAGATTTGAGGTTTACCTCAAATTTATGTAGAATTATTCAACAATATTTAAAAACATAGTTAAAAATTAGTATTATATATCATCCTCAAATAGGTTGTTATTATTATAGGACCATTCAAACAATATAATATATACCAATATAATATTCTATAGATTTAAAAAGCGTTTGGGAACAAAACATTTTGTGTCCATGTTTTCTTACAACATTATCCATCACTCATTAATTCTAATGGCTCCAAATGAAGCCCTATATGACATGAAGTTTGAAAATAAAATGTGGTGGGAAAATATAGAAAATAGAAACTGTTTTTATAAGAGATATTGGATGAAATGAAAGAGAAGGTTTGAACTATTTAGTAGCATATCAGTGTAGCTTAGTTTCAACAAAAATTATATATTGACAATCATCTGAGACATCTATAGTTTTATGTTAGTGAAAATGTATACCTATGAATATCTCCTTCGAAAAACGTTTTGAGATTTTGATAGAAAGGAAATATGATCTCTAGATATATCAATACATTTAAATTTTTTGATCGTAATAGGATTATTTCTTTTCACTTTCCTATTTAATAAGAACTATTTATAATCTGTGTGACCACATAAAGGAAAGGACGAATTAGTGGTTATCTCTTTCTGTGTTTCCTCTTTCTATAAAAACATTCACGAACAGTACGAGGGAAATGAATCTTGTTAAAAACAACACATGACATCAACTATAAGATAATAATTATTTATAAAGTTCACTACTCAAAATGTGTGGCTAGTATTTTCCATGATAAATAAACAATCCAAGATCAAACAATCCTTTATAAAACAGTCCTCTATGGATTACTATATGAAAAATTTATCCATAACTTATATTTCAATATGTTTGATTTATTGTGCATATTATCTTCACACATTTGATATTATAGTATTTATTTTTCAAAAATAGAATAGTCCTTCACTAATAGGCTTCAAAATGTCATCACTCGGATTCTTGGTTTCTTAACACTTTTACTTTTATATTCATAATCTTCTTCTTCTTTAATTTCTTATACAACTGCAAGAATGAACCAAATTTCACTTCATACTAATCTATTCCAACTTATTCCAAAAAATAAGTCTTTTAAACTTTAAAATATCTTAATAGATCTCTAATTACAATAAATATAATCATTAAATGTCAATTACATATTTAATTTATTCTTAATTAAAAATATTTATAAAGCCTTTTTTAATATTTGAATTCAAGTCATTAAAATTATCCAATAGGGTCATAAAAAAAGATTATATAAGAAACTACGTCAAAAAACAATTATAATTTCATGTAAAAATGTAGAAATATCATCACTTATTATTATTCATCAAACCTACATTTATTTCACTTTAAATCCAACAAAATAAACTCCACAATTAAAACACTATGTATTTCATCATGGAAAATTAAATATTTTAGTTATTCCTTATAAATACCATCTGATCCACAACTACTTTACGCCATAATTATTGAAACTACCACCAAATTAAATTAATATAACAATAATTTTATAAAATATATTGATGTATCCTTAATTCATGGATTGACACATTTACCTCTCTTCATTCAGAATTCCCATACATCTATCTTTTGGATAGTCAGTTTCATGATGAAATAATATATTGATATATATATAGCAATAAATAATATAAAATCATTTATTATTATATTTTAAACAAAAATTAATGAATGAAAAAACGTCTAATTATTTTATAGTGAACTCTCAAAATGTTCACACTCATGGAGGATCTATACTCATAGATGATTCATGATCATAGAGGGTCCATGCATCCAATCCATTCTAATATTCTTGGTAGGTCCAAGAAGGTTTCTCACAAATGTTTTTTCCCATAATGTGATTGATCATAATTAATCATGAAAGATCATTGCTTTGAATATTGTTCCAAAAAAATTCACTTCACTGATTCTCATTCTAGGGAAGTTTATTTGGTGGATTATTATCCTAAAAAAGATCACTGATATTCCCAAAAAAGGGAAAATAACTCTTATAAAAGAAATACTCTCATGTAGATGATAGAGATACAATATTCAACATAACTTTTCATAATTTTCTTATATAAGCATACATAAACCATTAAACATAAGAAATATTACTATGAATATATATTTATTTATGTTTTTAAAAAATAAAACACCATAAATAATCTCACTTATGATTCAACATCTTCTTCACCTATCTGACAATAATTTGAAAACCCTTTGTCACAATAATGACTACCAACTCCTGCTCATGTTCATGATGTGTTCTTGGTATCTCTATAAAATAAGTACGTACATGATCCTTAAAATGTATATAACTAAGAGGTCATACTACTAGATAATGATCTTTCTAATAAGGAACAAGCATTTTAGATTCTATATTAATGGGAGAATGTGTTGTAGAACAATACCACTAACCTTGTAAATGTTTTTTTGTGAAACTATAAATTTTGAGAATCTATGTGGGAACCCATGTATGTGACGAGACATAAGTAAGATTAGATATTTTTATCAAAGTGATTAAATTTTGAGAGATATATTATTATAATAGGGTTGTGTGTAACAAACTAATAGCTTATGATATTTTTTCCATTAAATATGTCTGGTATCTTGGATATATTTTTTTACAAGAAACACCACTTTTAAATGAACCACCATATACTAATGAAATATTTTTATTAAATTTTTTATTAATTACCATGTTATTGAATTTTTGGTTAGTAATAGGAAAAAATGATTACAAATCATTTTTACACATTTATAAAATTCATTCATTGGTTAAAATTTATAATAAAATAATTGAAATTTAAAAAATTTAGTTTTGTTTTCTAAAAATCTTTTTTTATATGCACTCTTTTGTTTTATCTTAAATAAAAAAATTAATTAATATTAATGAACTTTTATCTTAATTTTTATATAATATATTCAAAATATATTTTACTATTTTTATAACAATTTTTAAGAAAATAATACGAATAAATAATATTTTATACTTAGAAATGAATTTATCAAAAAACAGTCTTCATTGAGTGTTTCAAACTTATTTTAAAATAATTTCTTGCCACATTAATTGAATCTATTAAAATGGTTTCATTTTTATTAATTATTATTTAAAATTTGGTAAATTTTTTTATTTTTTATTTCTCTTACGAACAATAATCGAAGTAAAAATATATTACTACGTTAAATGTTAAGATTATTAATGAGGGGTTAGAGTAAAGAGATAAGGGTTAGAATAACCAAATATTTATATAATAATAACTGGTAAAGTGAATTTTCCCCCAATAATATGTTATATTTTAATTTTCTTTTCATTTAGGATAATTTTGATTGAATATGACTTTATTATAAGTTTATTTATTATGTATTAGAAAGAGTGCTATTCCCCTCAATTATAAAAGGGAACCTACTCTCCTCTATTATCCACTCTTATTGACACATTTTTCGGAAATATTTACAAAAAAAAAATATAACAACATCCTTATACATGAACATGATTTTTGGTCTTTTAAGAAGTCCCATACAAAAATCCTTATGCAGATTATCAAAGAAGGTTACCTAAATATGATGTATATGTTCATACCAATATTTATCATGTTTCATTCTTATTAAAACTTATAAAAATGTTCAATAACCATATTAAAATTATTTAATAAGTACTTTTACTATAAATATATGTTTCAATTAAATGTTATATCCAGTTTTCATCTCCGTCCCATTATTTACAAAATGATAATGTCACTCATGCGCACATGTGGACCAACACCACTTTTATGTAATTTGATTAATTTTCCATTTATTAGTAACATGTATAGTCATAAGGATATATTTAATTAATATATATGATATAATTACTATTTTATAAATTTTAATTATAATTTACCTTTCGTTTTCTCAACTATTTAAAAGTGGGAACATCACTCATGCATATATAAGAACTACCATTTCCATGAAGTGGTGTAATTCATTTTCCATCAATACATTATATGGAAGGTTATAAATGTTTACAAAATGAAGAAAATATTATACTTATTAAATCAATAATTTATTGAATATGATAAAACCATAACAATATTACACGGATTGAAACCATCCAATGGAAACTTGCATTGTAAACATACCACTTTTTACCCGAAGGATTATTTTAAAGAATATGTATTAAAAAAGGATAATTGTAAATTAAAATGAAATTATAAATAGTAATTTATATAGTAATATCATACTATAATGGATTTATAAAACATATATATTTTTTATTTAGGAGGTTCAAATGTGTATAAATCTTGACATGACTTGAGGTAAGGATTTATGATACAGTATCATTTCTTTTGAGGATTGATTATGTAAGATCTCTATCAATAGATTATATGATCCTTATCTTGTAAAAGACATAAATTTTATTCTCCTTTAGCTATTCCAAGAATTTTTAAGTATTAATATATATTTACTAACTTCATAACCTAAAAATATTGATATAATATTCTTTTAACTAACTTTAATTATTATTTAGATGAAAACTTTTTTAATCTATATTACTATTTATTAAATTGTTGTCATGAATATAATTTTTTATTAATGATTAATTAAAAAGAATAAATTTTAAAAAAATTTATAATTTAATGTCAATATTTTAGAAATTAAAATTTTCAATGTTTTGTTTGAAGAGGATATTTATGAATTTCTATAAAAAAGTCAGAAAATAATATTTGTTTTAATATTTATTTTATGAAAGGATTTTCTCACCATCATTACTATTATTTGATATGATCCTTAATTTATTATCTTTCATGGTTATTTTTTAATAAAATTTTCTTCTCAATATTCTCTTTTTTTTTCTAATGAAACCAAATTAAAATTATATATTATTTGTTTTCAAAGAAAAATTAAAATTATTTTTTAATTCATTTTCAATATATATAAACATACATTAAGGATTTTTATGATTGAAAAGTGATATGATCTTATGATACCATACAATTTATTTTTATTCATGAGTCATTAAGGATTTTTATTTAAGGATGAATCTTTGAAAAAAATTTCTTTCCCTTGAGTTAATTATTTTACAATGAAATATTTATGAAACACATTTAGTTTCCATGAGGTATGCTATGAAAAAAATGATTCAATCTATATGGAACTAGTATCCATTTCCTGAATTATTCTATCAGACAAATGTGGATAGACATAATTTTATTATGGGGGCCAAAAATTTTATTTCCCTCCAATTAATTGTGGGAATATTTATATCTACTAAGATATTATATATTGAAATTGGGATTTAACCCACTTTAAAAAGAGACTTTATCCATTACGCTAGTCTAGTGAGTGAAACTTGAATAAGAGAATAATTGAATGATGGTTAATCATAATCCACTATAATTTTATTGGAAGTTATACTTGACTAGGGATATTATATTATTTCTTATCAATATTCTAAAAAAAAATTTATTATTATTTTTATATGTTCTCAATCCTCATGATTTCTTATTAATTATTTCACACTCTTATCACTTGTGAATTTTTTTATGAAAAATAGTTGTTCTATAATTCATAATTAAACGTATTAAACTATTTGTGAATGAATTTCCTATGTTATGATCCATTATTAATACCCTCATTATTATCTCATTCTCACATATGATCATTGATTGATTTATCTTTTGTTTACCCTAATTAAAAATTTGAGCTCACCTTTTCTTATGTTTTAATTCCCTATGTAATGAAGAAATATTATAATTATGGTATGTTTATGAAGTTTAATATTTGATGATAACTTTATATTTGGTGTTTAATTAAATAAAAATATTATTATATATATAATCTATAAATAGAATAAACCATTATGGTTTTCGGGCCTGCAATGTTATGATATATGTTAAATATACATCTAAAATGATGCAATATTTATATTTGTAATTATTGTGTCACCTAAAATGTGTACCAAAAATAAAATCCATAACAAAAAATAAAACTAATATCCTATAATACATGTATGTCATTATGAAAACATAGACTTCAAAATGAAATGCCAAGAATAATGTCAAAATGATTTAACTCTGACAGTTACACCAAGATTTATAATTATACATTACAGTTTAGTCACAAAATCATTCCTAAAAACATATAAAAGATATATATATATATGTATATATATGTATATATATATATATTAGGGTGATCATATATGTATAAATATTCATATACTTTCTAATATCACTAAAAAAATATAGAAGAAACATATTAATATTTCAGTTAATGAACAATATAACCATGAAAAAACTACCCAATCAACTACCTCGAAACAAATTAAGGCTCACTAACCCAATATCACATATATTTATAATAAAACAATATCATATAATATATCCAAAGGGTACCCCCCACAACCTCTCCACTGGGTTTTCACTCTCATTCCCCATTGAATAAATCCTGATTCTCTAATACATTCCATAAAATCATAACTATATCTACAGAACTATATATCACATAATTAAATCATAATAACAAAAAAAATATCTCATTTCATTCTCTCAACCACCCATTACCTATAATTCATAGTAGGGTATTGTGAACATGAAGTAATTGAACTGTATTCCATCCTCTCACCATTAATTAACCACACTATATACCACATCATCATCTCATCATGATCCCAATAATCGCACCATGGTAATTTTTCCATGAAAACCCACTCATAATAAACTTCTTTAATCATAGAAATTACATGTATAAAAGAGAGATTAGGGAATAATGATTTGTTATCAATCTATTTCTTTGTTGACATAAATGTTTATGGGACACACCCAAAACAACCTCAATAGGACCAACTTGTTCGTTTATTCCACCAAAAACAGCTTCAACATCTTGAAGAATTTCCTAATTAAATATACCATTATTTATTTTAATAAATATAATTCTACTATAGTATTTATATTTATTATTCAATTTATTAATCTTATCTAATAAAAAATATTTCATAGGTTAATAATCACATTCCTTTTATCTTTTCTCCTTCCATTTAATATCACAATAGTACAATAATTGATTCATATTAATAAGCTCTATTCATCTAATCATACAATTTTTAATTATTTCCCCTTAAATTCCATCATGTTCCACAATATCACTAATCTATAAACACCTCTCCACAACACATAAGCATCCACCACTATCATCAACTGACATCTCAATCCAAAAACTACCAAAACATCCACAAAACAATATGTTCCCATAGATCCATCCTTGATAGTATAACGACAATAAATTCACATAACGCCATTACCAAAATATTACACTAATATAAAAATAGTACAACCCACAAAAATATCACAATAAATGAAAAATATATATATTAAATAAACATATATCTAGCCATTGTTTCCCAGTATATTTAAAGAGGACAATAAAATAAACAATATTGGTTTCTATATATTTCTACCAATATTATCATTACCATATTTAAATATTTCTCCATTTATGGTATGTCTTTATAGTATTTAATCATAAAAAAATCAAAAACCATAACATAAAAAATCATTAATCAACAATATTAATAGTTTTCAAATAGATTAAATAAAGTAAAATTAAAGAAGGATTAAACAACATTATTTTTCCATTCAATTTTAGTATTTCATATTTTCTATTTATTAATGTAGTACACACATTTATTTATTTGAAAACTATATATTGATAGTACAAATTTTTATAAAAAATAAACATTAGTGTTCTTGAATCCCCAACCTTGACCTCAAGAATCAATGATTCATTGTAAAAGAATAGAGAGGGGGAACAATGATCAGTGGTATGGAACTTGTGAATGATAATAAGAACTAATCATGTTGTTCTTGATAAACTTGAAGGGTGGGGTTATGATCAATCAGGATAAAGAAAATAAAAATTATAAAAGATAGAGGTGATTTTAAATTTTAGATAACATGGAATTAGAACTCCATAGAATCCTTCATAGACATTATTTATTAAAACACTATTAACTCTGCCTTAATTATCATTAATAACAAAGACATACTTTTATCACCATTTATTAACATTTAAATTTCTTAAATTTTTCCCTCTAATTTCATCAGGATGTGTGATTTAATTTATGTTTAAAAATATATTTATTTATCTTCTATTATTTATAATTAAATTATAATTCATTAAATACTATTTAAAAAACTCAATAAAGATATTTTTTTTCCTAATAGGGGGAGTATTTTTCATCCGATAAGAGAAACTCAAACATTTTCAACAAAAAATAGAAAATTATAGACCATTTTATAAGGGTTATAAAGTAATATTTAAATCTCATTCTAAAGGAAATAACTCTTATGAATTCAAGAATTTTCTCTCTAAAGATTACGAAATAGACTCTTACATGAATTAAAGAAACCCTCTTGAAATCCATTAGATTCTTATGAAATCCAAAGAGATCTTATGAAATGAATATTTAAATGTTAAATAATCTTATTTTTTGGCAATAGGATTTCTAAAAAATAATTAATGTCTCTAAAATATCAAATAATAACTCTTAAAAACATAGAATGAATCTTATGAAATCCAAATTATAAAAAAAAGAAAACTAACTCTTATGTTTCCTTGAGAGAAGCATATATTTTGAAAACTCAATAGTTTGGGATACAATATGAAATGAAATTATCATATAATGGGAAAGGGTAATATAAGGATCATAAATATAAAACACAATGGCCATTTTTGGGTAAAGGAAAATGAAAGGTTCAATCTAGTCATTGGTGAAAATTCAACCTAAACAAAAAAAATATAGAATTAAACCTAAAATAAATAATTAATTTAATATATAATATTTGAATTATATAAAAATATAAAATTACAATAAAAACCCTCAAAATACATCAACAACAAATAAATTAGAACGTATGTTTTTAAGAAGATCTCAGTCCCTAAAATAAGATAACACTCAAATGATTCTCGTCATTGAGAATAAAAAATAACAAACAATATAAAATAAGAAAGGTATATTTAGGAATCCTATGGGATAAATTTTATATAAGGATATAGTTATTAATAAATAAAACATAATATAACTTTAATAATTTGCATAAAATAATTAGTATATTTAATTTTCATATCAAATAATGAAAGAGAACACACATCTTGACTATAAAAACAAATCACCACATACTCAGGATATTGAGTATATATCAATGTATCAAATTCCTACCAAAATTCATTTAAACCACAATGCCTCTAAAAAAATTATACCAAGATAATTAATTAGTTTCATATAACATTATTCTAATTATAATAAATCTCATCTAGTCACTCAATGAACATTCCATTATCCTCTATATCCAACTCTCCTGAATAAATTTCATTGGAGTTCTTGTGAAGATATAAATGAATCCATGAGACATGAAAGACATCATGGATATTTTCCAAACATGTTAGAAGTTCCAATTGATACACCACCTTACTTAAATGACCCTACACCACAAATATTGCTTTGTCGATTGAAGATTGGAAAATATTATTATAATAAAAAAAAACTGAGGGTAGATGATACACCTATAATTCTCCATAATCAAGGATTCATGCACATAACATATCATTCAATATTCATATGGTCTAATATATATTTTTTCTTTCCTAATAATGGGAGGTAGTTTTTAATTTAATTTTTATCCAAAATCATATTAGAAGCCTCCCCAAACTCAAGAGTCAAAATAATAATTTACACTAGATATCATAGTCATAGGTACCCATTAAAGTAGAACTATCTCATATATATACACCACATAATACAAAAAATATACAACACTCAACTCCTTTATTTCTATGAAATGAATCAATTACATTAAACAATGTATAATAACCCAAATATCATCATTCTCCATTGGGATAATGGTAACCCAATAATGAAATCCATATATATGTGCACCCAATTCTATGTAGGAACATCCTAAGGTTGAAAAAAAACTCAGTGACATGATTCAATTCCTTTACCTAACAATGGACGATCCATCATAATGTAAACTTCACTATAGAACCCTTCATCCATGCACAGACAAAATGACTCCTCAAGACCTGATACATCTTGTATATACTAGGATACACTAAAAAGGGTGAGCTATGACTGTTTCAAAGAACCCACACCCCTATTAGTAATGGAGAAAAGAGTCTTCATCGAAACAACATCCAGTTCCAATAATCCACTGACCATCCCTTAGGAGTGTCACCATGGAAGATGTGATCCCACATCGCCTATACCTATATGTCTTTCCACTAAAACCCCTATATTTTCTAAAACAAGGATTATTTCATTGAAATATGTAATATGACACCCTTACCACAAGCCTAATTTATATCATGGTACATGAATTCAAACTCCTCTATCACTCTATAAGAATAAATAAATTCCTAAATAGGATCTCATCATTATATCATACTTAGTGCTTCAGCAAGTACATTAACCTTTATCATGGAGTAGTAGATATCAATGTAATATTTTTATAATTATTCCATTCCACATTACTAGCATAGATTAAAATCATAGTATTATAAAATATACCACAAGAACATGTGATTTGTGAAGAATACTAAGTATTATCCAATAAGATTATACCAGAATCAATTGAGAACAAAAAACACTACTACCCACCGAAGAACATTGATTGGATAGATATTCTCATGGGGATATAGCTTTCTACACCTATGTGATATCACATCAATATATTTTATTAGAACATAACCCAAACATAGATGGATGAAAGAAAAAAATCAAACATTACTCCATCCTCAAGAAACCAAAGGATATAGGAACCGAACGACATGTCCTTTAGGTAATATAAAGGATCTCGAAACCACTTAGTCTTCAAAATATCATAGTTATGAATAGTAAATATTTACCAATACCATATCAATATATTCTTGTTAGAAGATACACCTTCTATCCCCACAACTGATATAGATATTGAGTAATATACTACTAAAGATAATATATAATTTTGAAACCTATTCCATGATTGGCCCCCAGAATAGAGTGAAATTAATATCATTTATGTGCATATCATCAAAATATTAATCACATTATCATAGGTTTTAGGGTGAATTCATGAGAACTGCTTTCTCTTTGAGAGTTGAGAAGAAGAAGGCCAAGACAAATTTCCCTCCAATCTGAACTTATACTACCCTTACATATGTGATTGTATATTAAATTCTATAATACTCATGAATTTTTGATGTATCCTTTCATGAGATGAGCTCAAATTTGTGTTCATCCCTTCGATAACCATTCCTTATTATTTACCTCTGAAATTATATGCAATGTAAATGTGGTGACACTGTATTAAATTAATAAATATAGAACCTCATAAAAAATCCTTTCTAGAGAATCCTCATCACAAAATGGATAAAAAAAATAAATAACATCATTGAATAGAATATCAAGATACCACATTCTAAGGATACCATACTAAAAATGGAGTATCTCCTACCTATTCTCTAACATAATTATCGATGATTGAAACTACATACGAAATTTTCTTTAAGAATCAACCCACAAAACATTTTACTTATTCCACTATTCTAGATAAAGAATATACTACTAGATTATGGATGATAGTATTCAGATTATATCCAATAGAACCCAATACTCTATCCATGTTATACTCAAACTAAAATATATCTATAAATCCTATAGCTAGTTCTTTGTCTCAAAATTAATGACACTCTCATTATACATTACCAAGATATGATGTTGTAATTCATGAAACATCATCTTCTAAGACTCATCATCCTTAGTCGGGTCAAGCCTTAACTATTCAGGTAGACCATATTTTCAAATCCCACCAACTCGAACCATGCACTAGTAAAAATCAATAGGAATCCTTGAAACTAAGAAGAATAATTTCTAATCCAAATAGAATACAATTCATTAAAGTGCATTAATTTGGATTCATTTTAATTTTCTTCAAGTAAATTCAACCAAAAAAATGAAAAAATAATAATGTCTGATCATTTCCTAGGTATTATATCTAAAATCAACATTATCTCTCACATCTTGTTCAGAAGGTATATGTTCATTCTGTCAGATCATAGAGACCCCAAATCACCTATTTCTAACCTTGTCTATCGTGATATTTCACAATATTGGTTCCCTAAGAGATACTTACCTTCTAGTCCCATGTAATTATAAAACATTACAATCACTAATATCTTTCATATCACTCATCTATATAGTTGAAAACGATTTTTCGTAACCAACCCCCACTAGGAACCCCCTATAGTCTTGTGTTGAATATGAGTGTCCATTGTAGCCTACCTCGAATATGGTATCAGATAGAGACTAGCATCAATCATATAAAATAATAAAATGACATTTAGTACCCTAAAAAATTTAAGATATTTATATATATATATAACTAAATCACTAACCAACTCTATTATAGAAAATAAAATGATATCCTATATTATGTCAATGTTAAACAGATAAAATAGATTACAAAATGAAATTCCAAAAAGAAGGTCAGATGATAAAAACATAAAAAACCCCAATATCTAAGATAATAATATCCATTTAAATCACCTAATACCTCCTTGAAATCTAATATATATATATATAGAGGTAAACATAAATACATACATAATGGTATATTCTTTAATACCAATCGTGAAAATAATAAATATTCGTAATAGTTATTCAATGAATGAACAAAAAAGCTAGTAAGAACCTACCTATTCAAATTCCAAAAAACCTTAAAAAATCTCAATTATCCAATATCTTATCTAATTATAAAAAAAATACTGAAATAATATAGACACTGGGTACCCCAAAATACTTTTATATTAGTTTTTCACATATAAACCCCTATAAAAATCATCTTGGTTCTCCCATCACTTCTATAACATCATAAAAATATGCACACATATGTATATCACATTGCAAAAACCTAATCAAATAATGAATTATCCAATTTCATATATCACATATCTATATATCAATTTCTCATCATCATTCCATTATATTAAGGTATCATGAATGTGAAAAGAATCAAATTCTTTCCCTCCTCCTACCGTGCATACCCCACTATATACCACATCATAATCATATCATAAAAAAAAACTTTTGAGTTTTATCATAAAAAACTCATAAATGATAAACTCCATAAATAACAAACATTTCATGAATGGATGAGGGAGTATGAATGATGGAGTATTCCGCCATCCATTTCCCCACTAACTAGATATTTGGGGAAGATACAAGAACCAAATTCATTTGGGTTCTAACAAGGATATTTGAATCAGTAGGGGTTTTTATAAAATAATAAGAATATAAATTAATACAATCCCAAAAATCCCAATCATAAATGGATTTCATAAAAAAAGAAATAATCTTACATATATCCTTCATAACAAATTTATAATATTTTACTAGAAACTTCTTCCTCCTCAATAACACCCACTAGCCCCCACTTTACCATATAAATAAACCCCAATAACTTCCACTATATATATGATAATCATATAGTTTAGTGATTTATAACATTAAAATTTTATTAGCATAATTAAATTCATTACTCAATTTATTTATAATATTTAATGATAAATCATTTATAATCATATACCCACATTCTTTCTTTCTTTTAACTTTCCATTTAATATCATAGTAATTCAATAATGGTTTCCAATTATTAAATCTCATCCCACTTCTTATCACTTTTTATTAATAGCCGCCTATTACATTAAATCATATTCCATCACAAAAAGAATCTATAAACCCCAAACCAAAACACAAAAATATCAACCATAACAACAACAATGCAACTCATGCCAACATAACCCACAATTCCTACAAACAAATCTATTTCCATAATCCCAATTTGACCTCCATCACGACAATAATAGTCTCATCGCCCCATGCATAAAACATTTAATTCATACAAAAACAATACAAAAAACCACCATACCATGATAAATTAACATAAAAAATATTAATCAAATATATTTTAAGTAATTATATTTTGGTATATTTATAATGTCAAAAAAATCTATAATATCTATTTATAGATTTTTAAAATCCCTTTAATTATTATATTTTAATAATTATCCTTTTGGGAGAGGTTATTCTACTATTCCATCATAGCTATGACTTCACAAGTAGAAAAAAACTAGTCATAACATCAATATCCATCAAATTCATGAAATTAAAAAAAAAGATAAGGATAATTCAATCCACTTCTTAGCTTTAATCTCATTATTTCAGTTTTTATATTTACTAGGTTAGTTTTTACATTATTTTAAAATGAGAACAATGGTATGATAATTAAAAAATTCACAGAAAATAAATCAGATATTTCTTGAGTCCCCTACCTTGACGTGAGGCTTCAATTGTTTACTACATATGAACACATAGGGGAAAGAATGATCATAGTGGTGGAAATTGGGAATGAAAAAAAATCTAATTATGAGGTGATCTCTAAAAAGATAAGTGTGGTTTTAATCTTACAAACTTGAGGGTACCTGAACATATCAGGGAGGGAGGGGTTTATAAATTTTTAAAAATTATAACAAAAAATACATGACAGTTATCTAAGGAATTCATCCCAAAAAATATTCAACTCTTTCTAAATGCACATTTAAAATCAAGAATGATTGTTATCAACATATCATAAAATTTAAATTATCTATAATTATGGATTTAATGATACTGTGGAAAGATAATATTATTTAGGTTTCAAAATATCTATATTTATTGTTCTATTATTTATATTGAAAATATAAATATCAAAATAATTGTTTAATAGAACCCATAGAAGAGAAAAATTTCTAATGGGAAGACATTTTTTCCTAGAATAAGAGTAACTATGAAATGGTTATAAATATTTAAAATTATAGACCAATTCATATGGGTCTTTATAGAAAAAATACGGGTCACTTCCAATGAAATTAATCTTATAAAATCATTAATTTAGACTTACAGTATCCAAAAAAAACATTAATGGGATCTAAAGAAACCCTAAAAAATTCTCAATGAATATGAAGAAATACAAAGGAATATTATGAAATAATTATTTAAAATGAAAAATACTCTTATTTCCATGAAATTTTACTCATATAAAACAAGGAATGATTGTTATAATGCATTGAACGACTCTTTCAAAATAAGTAGTAACACTTTTGAACTATAATAGATGTTAGAAAAATCAAAAGGAATCTTACATCCTAAAGGGATAAAATTATGTTATAAAAATTGTTATTGTGGGATATCCAATAATATGTAAGGCTCATCTCACAAAAAATGAAAAATGAGTTCATCGTTATGGTGAAACATAAAAGATATTCTATGATAAAGGTAAATGTATGGGCCATTCTAGATTTTCCAAGAAATCACACCAAAAAAAATTTACAATTAAACCCAAAATGTTGAATTGATTTAAAATATCATATTTAAATTATATAGAACTCCTAAAATATCAAATATCATAATAAAAATTCATGCATTCTAAAATTAACTAATAAATGACACTAGAATGGTCCAGGAAGATTCTAGGACCCTATAATGTGCGCTAATACCAAAAAAAATCCACTGAAATACCATTCAAATTCTATTTGGGGATATATAAGGCATACTGAAAGCCATCAAAAACATATTATTGGATTTCATCTAATGACATGTAATACAATATGATAAAATGTATCCAAATAGTTTTTTTCTCCCAGACTACCAGAACTAAATCTTCAATTCATGTTACCTCTTTCCAAAACCTGAATGCTATTTAAAATATAAACAATTAAACTCAAATTAAATTATATCCTAAAAACTTAATGGAAAATAAATTCCTATCTAACAACACCTGAAATTCCTTAGCATCGATATTAACATAAAAAATCATAAATCATAATCCAATATCTATACATATTTAACTCATGGTATTTTTTGTTGGGACGCCTCATCCTTTCACACCAATGAAGGTGTCATTGTTATGTGATAAAAAAATATCCTCTCATAAATTTTTATAAAAACAAGATAAAAATATGCCAAAAATTCTATCACATTACATTCATCTCCTGCTCACTGAAAAAAATTACCATAATACTTTCAGAAAACAATTTAGCCATCATATTTCCATTTCTATGGGTATATAGTTTCTAAAAAGAATATTATTATAGAAATTAAATTCATATTCTATTCCAAAATTCAGTTCATTATAAGAATATATATATCTAATACTCCTATGATCTGTATAAAAGAGAAAAAAATTTAGAAGAAAATAATGCATCTAAATATTAAGTGTAAACACAACTTAAACATTTTTAAATCATGAGTAGTATAGTTAAATTCATAAATATCTAAATTTATTGATACATAACAAATGATCAATATCTTTGACATCAATACACATATATAACACGATGAGATGTTTCATAATAAATTTTATAAAGAATACTAACATCATGGAATTAGAAAACTGAATCACTCTTTTAATTCTCATTTAGTATATTAATCAAGGATGGGAACTCCTTCATAAAAAAGAAATGCATTACCCTTCACAGTAAAATAAAATAAATGGGTTTCAATCTAGAAAGGACAACATATAAACCTCCTATAATATATATGAATGATGTAGAAACATTCCACATTAAATGTCTTAAATTTTATATAATAAAAAAGATTAAATTTTGTAGATTCTATGACTACACCCTGATATAAAATAAAATAACCAAGAAAATGAAAATCATGTCACAATAATTGACACTTAAATATCATTTTATATGGTCGATATTAATTTAGATACTCATACAACATCTGAATATGATCTCCATGATTTTCCAAAATAATAGAATAAATTAAGGTATTTTCAGTTAATAATATAAGAAAATCATTATTATATGGTTGAAACATAGTATTCATTAGCCTTATAAACCAAATTGTTGCATTGGTAACTCCAAATATAATTACTAAGATATAAACATATCTATACCCACATTGAAAGACTAGCGTAGAAATTTTTTTAATCTTTAAACCTCATATTTGAATATATATAATTTAAATAGATCTATTAAAAAAAGGTTTTCTCTTTAAACTAAAAAAATATATCCTAGAATGTGGATAGTGATTTTTGAATTTTGTTTAGTTCAATAAATTCTAGTCTCTACAAAATATGAATATCCCACATCCGATATTTTTGAATAACATTGAAGTGTCCCAAGGTGACACATTATTCCAAATGAATTCTCACAACAATAACTAATCTATATAAATCCTAAAATCTCAATGCTCAACTAAAGATGTACAATAATTTTCAAAACAAAATGATGTATCACCTCTATATATCTAAATGTTAAACTCAATCTCATAACATAGATGTAATATTATAATTGTTTTACTAGATATGATAGTTATGACGGTACTATGGGGATGGATTATAATTGGAAGGGGCTGATTATTTTCACCAACACAAATATTATGCTGATCATAAGAAGTATTGTCTAAGAACATTATAATATTAATGTAAATGTAGATGAAATTAAATGAATCATAAAATAAAAAAATAAATAATATAAATAATATAAATAATATATATAGTTCATATTTTTTCATCAATAGGTGAATAGAGTGATATTATCCTAAGGAGGGATGAATCAGGTTTTGAAATTTATTTGATAAATAAAATTAATTTTTAATAAATATCAAACATTACCTAAATGGATTTTGACTTCTTAACCTCTAGGGTCACCTATTATACTATTTTAAATATATATTATATGTTTATTAATCTATTTTGGTGTGAATGTATACTAGAAAAAAGGATATCATAATTTACATGGTTTACCCTCACAAGGATATTCCAAAAGAGAATGAATAGATGTTTTTTCATTCAAAAAATACCATATTGAGCTCTAATATATACACAGGGGTAACTTCCCATACAATGGTTTGATCTAAGTCACTGTTTACCTAGGATCTCTACAATATAATGTTTAAGGTCGACTCACTCTTGCCTAAGGCTCACAACAAAATTAATATCACGTTCATCATCATCAATTTAAAGGAATTTTGTTTGTATTCACACACATTTTATATAAACATAGGTCTCTTCAGAAAATCATAAAATTACACTTTAAATAATAATACATTCTCTATTGTAGTCCTCCTGGGAGGCTCTTCTACTTCTTGTGAAAACCACCATTACAACACTTTCTTCTTCACATTTCAGAGCAACTCTGGAATACCACCTTTAATGAACACTAATGAAAACTCCTATTCTATTTGTAATTATCCTCAATTATTAAATAATTTCATTTAATATCCATAGATTCTAAAAGGAACTTATGTTCGATGACATGTATAACATGTAACACTAACCATCAACGAACTATGAAATAATATTATTTAAATATAATTATTATAACCAAGTCCTTAAATTGGTGTGCACGAATGGGATTAAATAATTTTTGAGATACATATAATTCAAAATCAGTATAATTATATAGGATAATTTTTAGATACTAATCTCACCATTTTTAGTAAAACCATTTTATTTTTCAAAGATATATTTTCTTCAAAAAATGGTTTTATTTATTTTTTGAGAGAATAATATAATTACTTTATATAACAATAAGTAATTTTATTTGAAAAAATTGTCATAATTCTTAAATATTCATATAAAATTTCTCATATGGTAAAATTTTTAAATTTTTCTGAAAATGATGACATTTTGATGAAAAGTGAAAAATACGATTTTTTTATTAAAAACATCCTCTCTATTTAATAGATTTCAAAAGTTACATTTTTCATTAAAATGGTTTCAAAAATAACATTGGTAAAATTATTTTATTAATTAGAAAATTTGGTTTAATTTAATCAATCTTATGATGAACATGTAGATAATTGTTTTATATTTTTGGAAATTTCATCATTAGAAAACCATTTTTTGACGCATTTGCTGGTTTACATTTAATATAAATTCTTACACATATTGAAATTTAATTTTATAAAATATATTACATATTTTTAATAATAATTATTAATATTGGGTAATAGTTTCAACTTAATTTATATCCTCCATGAATTTTAGCCATAGTAAATTTTTTTTCCTTGGCAAAAATGTAAGATGGGTTAATTTAGTTTAAAAATAATTTTATAAGAACTAAATATTGAAAATAAAACTAGCCTAAATTTTCATTAATGATTATATTTATTTCATATCTACAAATTAATATAATATGTTACCTTTTTGTGTAATATGTCAGTGATTGTGACCCTTATATTACTTTATAGAATGAAATATAAAAAACTTCACTCTATTAATTTGAATTTCTATAATATTTTGTGACATGGATAAAAAAATTATATTCTTAGTTATTAAAATTAATTATTAATATAAATTATTTATTTTAATCATGCGTGTTTATATATAATTTTTAGCGATTTAAATAACAACCTCAAATTCATATGCAACGTAGATACAATATTTATTTAATTAAATGGAATATATTTTTTGAAAATGTTAAATGTATTAATGAATTAATATGTTACACAAATGTTTTATATATTTATAACATTTATATTTGTGTAAAATTTATATATTCTTATTATATCATTGTCTTGATCTTTTAAATATCAAATTAAACAAATAATGATAAAATTTACATTACTGATAAATTATAATAATTAATATTTTAATAAATGATTTTAATTTTTTTCAAAAAATGGTATTCGGAAACTTTATCAGGATATAATTTATATTTTAAAAAAATTAAAATTATGGGCTCTTTACCCTCTGATAATAAATATCTAAAACCCTTAAGAGTAAAAAATAAAGTTACTATGGCGAAAAAACATAAAGGGTTAATTGAGTATCCTTAAAAGTAAATAAATAACATGTTTAAAACATGTTTTACTTTTGACTATAATGGATGTGTTTCTATAAGTTATCTTACATCCAATCCATTATTTATAAATTTTTGAGGCACATGGTTTGAGAGTGGCGCCCTATTATTGAATAGTTTTGGGTATTTACAAAAATGCCACTCATTTCCAATTATAAAAGGGAAACTCTAATCCAATTTTAATCACACATCCAAATACATAATATTTATAAAATATCTAACCAAATACCTTAATAAAATCTCTAACCTTATTCTAATCGCATTTTTTATCACAAATCAATTTTATGGAAGCTTTTGGTTGAATCATTAAGTGGTTGTTCGAAGAAGAGGTTTATTTCTTAACTGAGTGTTTTTCTTTAATTTCTTCTTCCACCACTTAAAATATTATTCAAATAGGATCAACTAATATCACTAGTATAATAAATATATATATATATATATATATTTAAATATAATAACCCACATCCATCTCCAACCTCTATCAAATGGGAAATGATTCTATAATTCAGATTAACGACAAACTACCTCCTCTAGAACCGATATTATTCATTTTACATCTTCGTATCTCAAAAATGATTAAAAATATGGATTCAATGTATAAATATTATATATATTAATTATTTATCATTATTAAAAGAAAATATGTTGTATACTTTCTTACCTTTCAATTCACTGAATAATGATAACATCATTTGGGATTGTATATAAACTATTGCCTCCACAGAGCGAAGTGATTCGTTTTTCATAACCATATGACATTGATGATACATATAAATATATTTAAATATATTATATGGTATTTATAAAATTAATTTTATTATTTAAATCTAGAATACCACTTACCTTTTTTCCATAATTATTGTTGAAAATAGAAAACATTACAAACAAATACATATGACCTACCATCTCCATCATTGTAGCATAGTTCATTTTTCAAAACCATATTTAATGATTTATTTAAATGTGTAATTAATCTATAAAAATAATAATTAAATAATTATTATTATTTTTAAGATTATGGAACAATGAACTCTTTGACAATGGTTAAGACACCGAAGTTGTTTTGAAATAACAATATCAACATCCTCAAGACTGGCTATGTGGACATAACTGATTAAGTAATTAAATAAGTCAATTTAATAACTAAAAATGGATTAATGATAAATTAATAAATATTTAAAAGATTCATAAATAGTAAAATAATTAATATAAGTTTTTTATACAGGTTTTAATGTACATTCAAGAAAATTCTTGACTCAAGGTAATGGACTTCTTCTATAATGCCATTCATTGAGGCGTATTTCAATGTTATGAACTTAATTTATTATATGAGGTATATATACTAAAACCTTTAGACGTAATAAATTTAATGCATCACAATTCGGTTCATTTTATCTATCAATTATAATTATTTATTCCAAGGGTTTTAACATTAAATGTATGATGTTGTAAAAGGTTTCTTAACTCAATTTCATTTCGTTGGGTTATAACTCTTATTCACTAACTTTGTTTTGAAATGATTAGGTGTGAATTGATATTGGAAATATTTTACATAAATTTTATCAAATTTAATGTGTCTTTTTATATTTTACACATTATTAATCAATTGATTAATTCCCAATTCAGTGATTTGATCCTTGTAAGGTTTATTCCCCTCAAATTCTCTTTGTTTGAGACATATATTGATGTTATATCACAAAATTATTTAATGAGATGTATATACTTCCACTTTTACATGTTATATCATGAATAAAATTATTATTATGATATTTTATGTTTTACTTTTTTTATTATTCATGGGGATTATGACTAAATAGTTACCAACATAGAAAAGCCTTTATATTACAATATCCATTCCCTTATAGATTGTTTATGATTAAGGTTATTTTAGAAGGTATTATATTATTTTTTATTGAACCAAATTTAATTTATTATACTCAAATTATGAATGTTTTTACATGTTTAATTTCGATTTTCCCATTATTTTTTAAAGAAACATGAAAGAAGTTGTTTTTTTGTGATACTGATATTTATCTTCTTTTAAATCGGGAATATTTTTCTTCTATTTTCAAGACTTCTAAAATGTTTTAAAAATTTTTCATTTATAAAAATAAATAATTTTTAAATATATTTTACCTGACCATTTTGTCTTTGGATTGATCATGATTGTTTTAAATCAAATTTCGTGGACCACATTTCTTTTACATGGGTTAATCTTTCAATGAAATAAATAATTGACGTTTCTATAAGTTTTATAAGGAAATGAAAAATTTATTTATTTTAATGGTGTAACAGTTAATGTGTGTATTTTATGATTATGGGTGTTTCAATTAAAAACCATGTACATGTGGTTCCATTATATAAAGGAAAGATAATCACATTATAACCAATGATGGGTAGGTCTATGATATCCCTCCAATGCATTATGTGTGAATGCATACTGTATGATTATACTACTTATAGGTGTGATATGGAAAATGATGTTCCAAGTTAAATAAATGATATATATATACAGAATTTGTTTTTATGGGAATATTAGGATTTTTCAATGTAATCTAATGTTTTTCTGTACAAATAAATGTATTTTGTACTTATTATAAGTGAAACTATTTCATTTTTAATGTTTTATTTGATCATGATTGACATCACATGACTCATGATTATTTATTCAAATGAATTTTATATTTTTAGAGATTATTCAATGTTTCATGGATGATTATCATTGTATTTATGGGTATGAATTCCATTATGCTATGCACATTCACTATGATTATGTCATTATTCCCTTATGTTCATCATAATCTCACTAATGAAATTAATTTTTTAATGCTTGTGTTTACCTGTAGTAAGTATTTTATATGACCCATATAAATTTGTAATTCCATAGGTTATGGATAATGATGTTAAATTATTATCTTATATAAATGATTCACAATTGATGAATTTTAAGGTATATATTTTAGATTTAATATGGAATATGAAAAAGAAGGTATACTGTGAAAAATAATATCTTAAATTCACCTTTATTATTAATATAAGAACTTTTACTAATTCACTAAAAATATACCCCTAAAATTTCTCTGGGTATGTAAGTGATCCAATATTTCCTTTTGATGTTGTATATTTTGGATGGATGTTTTTGTGAAATTTATCGATATCAGTACTAGAAATAGAATATCTATTATTTTAGCACAAGATCTGGGAGTTTGGTATTGGGGATATTACAATTTAATCTTTCAG
Organism: Viscum album; assembly: GCA_963277665.1. Lineage (NCBI taxonomy): Eukaryota > Viridiplantae > Streptophyta > Magnoliopsida > Santalales > Viscaceae > Viscum > Viscum album. The sequence goes on from OY728145.1 coordinate 955,558,847, forward strand.
CCCCTCATATGGAACAATTATCACTTAGATAATGATTTATATATTCCAAATAACCTCAGGGTTTTATCTCTTAAAAAAATACATCCAGTCAAACCACTCTTCTTCAAATAGAGTGGCCATTCATGAAATTACCCATTCATCATTTAACACTATAATGGGTCCCATAAACCATTAATTATTTCCTCAATAAACTCCCGTGAAATATTACATAACCATTGAAAAATATCTACACCATGGTATTTCTCTCTCTCAACGTATCATATAATAATTCTATATTATTCAACATTTATACCATAAAATGTAATGTTTTATTCTCCTCAACGTAGTAAATTAAAAAACTTCCTGGTGGAACTTCTCTACCCTATTGCAGTGTAAATTAATTTACAAATTAATCATTTATCATCAATTCTATAAATCACCTTTGGCCTTGACTTGGATAATAGTCCAAAACCATGACACATGACGTATGAATTATTAAATACCCATTGAATTAATTTCCTAATTGATTTCTCCTTAAATCTATCCATTACACATGGACATTCCTTACACTATGGTCTTTAGTGAAATATATGATCAATTTCCTCCAAAATGTGATACACCATGTATGTGGTAATATAATTGTGGCTATTATATCTTGTTGATTCAACTTTCAAACACAACCACCGTCAGACAACACAATAGCCATTTTTGGTATCCTTTTATCTCATAGGGAGACATAACACACACCATAGTATACAACACATGTGGGGTAAAGAAATTTTTTGACTTCTTTTAATTGTATATCTTTAATGTAGTACACATTCTTGACCACAAATTGTTAATTATTTTGTGGCTAAAATGTTTTGGTCATTTTCCTCAAAATCATCAAACACTATGACATGAACCATCTACATCTTGGTCATGGTGGCATATAAATATACTTATCAACCACGATCATTATTACCATGGGCATGGTAAACCAGTTATGGTCTTTTTAGATAGGTGCACAGGAACGCTACCGTGGGGACCTTTATAAATGTTCCCTTTTAAGCTTTTTATTTGGATAATTTTATTCTCAACACACCCTATGTAATGGATGTTCTTTCACCTAGATCCCTTTATACATCATAAACTCATTTTCTATGGGAGTAGACTTTTTGGATAGGTTGTGTTGTGTTGTTGTGTAATAAAACTCATGGATAATCCCAATATAATTTTTCCAAACTTCATAAACTTAAAAAATAACCTCTTTTTCAACAAATAAAATTTCAATATCAATTATTCTTGTTTTCAAAAACTAATCTAAGACAACAAAATGGGATTAACCAATATCTCAAGCGACAATTCACCACTATAGACATATTCAATCATGTGTTTCCAATAATGAAATTATCATCAATTCAAACTTAATTTATTATTATAGTAATAAAATCTATTTCTTATTGTCAAACAACCCAACACAATAATTTTTTATTTATAACAATCTTCCCTTGAGATTTTATTGACAATACAAAAGACTTATAATTCCATCATATCTTACTTCCCCTAATTAGAAATGAAACACAAAGAGAGCGTATTAATAATTCAAATGTGGGGATATTACATTGAATCTCAAATCCCCTAATATTAATTACCCTATCATATTACCTTTTCAAACTCCTCATTGATGTTTTGGGAGAAACTACAAGGAATATCAACTCCCCCTTAATCTTTATCTTCGAAAAGTGCTTCCTTATAGGACTTGACAAACCCTATATGGATAAGGGGACTTCCTCTTCCAATGTATTCTCTTATATACCAATAAAAAATCTTGATGCATTATATCAAGAAATTCATAGAGAGAATTTACCAAATGGAACTGGAGATATCAATAAATCCTCAAATCCCATGGATCATGATCTCATAGTAGAAAATAAGATCTTTAATAGAAAACAAAAATGTTTCCCATGTCAGTCACGGATACCAATGAAAAACATAGACCATGCTTTCCAATTTTACATCTAAGAACAATAATTAATATATATCCCTTCACATCAAATGGTTATGGAAAAATCTTTCATGTAATTTTTGTTCGAGTCATAGAATAGAATAAATTAAATGATACAAACTACTAAAAAATGGACTCCAATTATTTGAAACATGGTTCAATTTAAAAAAACAGCACCACTTAAAATTCATGCCTTTTAATTCTTCATGGGAATTGATTTTATTTGAAAAGGATCAATAGACTTTTATGTTCATCACAACTCCCAATGAGCCTTTATTCAATGAAACCAAATGACAGAGCTCAATTTGGGGATACATCTTCTAGGAAAAAATCATCCCACTCAATAAATTTTGGATATCTAGAAAATATTTAGATAATACCAAAAAAACAACATGTTTGACAAAAAACATGTTCATGAATTTTATTTTTGTTTCCACTTTTAATTATCACTTCACCTTATTCAATTTTCATGAACCACTTGAATTTGTTTCTATATCATTTCTTTCTTCATATAAGATAACACAATCTTTCCTGAAAAAAATTAATATATCATTAATTCTTATTAATTACAATATTATCAACAAATATTTTGAATCAATATTGAATATGGGTTTAGTGGTAACCAAAGTTTACTCAAGATAATTAATAATTATTGTAAATAAGAACCAACACATCACCATCCAACATTCATGTTTTCCTTTTCTCATATTTTGGGGAAATGAATTGCAATATCTTTTAAAATTCATCACCATAACCTATTACTGGAAAACATGAGCTCTTGTTAAAATATTTTCCTTGCATGATACAATATTCAAACTTCTCTTTAATGATATAATATAACACCCCAATATTTTTTGAGATGTATCTTCCAAAATAAATTAAATTTATTCGATAGTTTACGTTTAAATCAACATTGATCTTAAATAAACCATGATATACTATGAAATATTAAAATGACCATTGGAATTTTAATTTTACTATTAAAATAATAATCTCACAAAGGAAATTAAAAATAAACTTTAGGAATCTCATAAACGAAAATATGATATATTTATATCATGGAAGAAGTAAATAAAAGTTTAAGAAATTATAAATTAAGTGTTGTCATTTTTTGTGAAAACATTAATGTTAGTTTAAAATTTTATAATTAATATAATTATTTCAAATAAATATAATTTTGACAAAATATATTCATGAATTAATTTTTTTGTATTATATTTATTAGATAATTCTATGAGACCATAATTAATTTTTCAATGTGTTGTAAAATAAAGAAAAAATATTAAAGTGAATATTTTTTGAATAAATAATGATTTTAAATATATATTAAATATCACATATTTAGAAAAGTATATTTATAAATTGAATTCCATTTCAGAAATCTTTTCATAAAAAATGGTTACGTGGAATTTGTGGTATTTTTCTGAAATAGTTTTATTTTTGAGGAATAGTGAAATACGAAAATTTATGATATTTAAAATTATAAGTAAATGAATGAATTATTGAGTCATGGTTGATGTATGGATGATTTAATCATACATTATTTCTAAATCAAATACATTAGTTCTTATACATAGTTATAATACCATGAAAATCTAAGATTCAAGTGAGGCCGACCCTAAAAGAATTACTAATAAAAAGTAGTCATAAATAGTCAATTATTATAATAGAGTTTTTAAATAAATTAATGAACCACCAATCACATTTCATCATCAAACAGTGAGGTGAAATAATTAGGTTCTCTTAAATACCATGTCATAAATTCTTTAATAATGTATTTCATTGAGAGAACAACTACTACCAGGCTGGAATCCCTATAATCATGTGAGACAATCAAATTAAACTAAGTGACATTCCTCATACAATCAATCCAATGATGCAGAATTATCTATAGAAGATTTATAGTTCTTTTCACTAATTCTATTAATACACACTAAGAGTCCGATTCAATCCATAGGTTATACCACTTATGATAGAAAACATGCTTAATAGTGTATATCATTTCCCATAATTCATCTTTGTATGCAGTCCATATTCCAATATAATGATAGAAAAAACCCTTTAAAAAATGACAATGAGTTCAAAAAATACATCCACATACTAATGGACTAGGAATGTTAATGGTTGTACCATATAAATTTTATTTAAGCCATATTACAATGGGAGGAATACATCTCACATACATGAGAACAAGTAGTTTCTTCAGCCTACATAAAACTCCCAAAGGATTTAAGATTTCTAGTTTGTCCATGATGTTATGTATTGAAGACACATGAATTTTTACAGTATTATATATCGTTATATGAAAATACATGATTCCATAATGAGTAAAAGTTACTAATTCTTCAAACAATTACTCATTATGATCCTCATAGTCAAATGAAATAGTTGAGGCTGCAGCTGCAACCAAGAAGTTCTGGACCTATGCACTATGTGCAGTGTTGGTAAGGGAGGTGGGATGTTCTTATTTACTACCCATACTAAAATAAAACAAAATTATATAACCTTTATACTTAAAAATACACTTCTAAAATGTACAATCAATAAACATATGTAGTAAATTTTATCCAGTACTTAGACATAAGGGGAATTCTAAGACAATACACAGACCAGTTCTCCCCATTTTATCACATGTTGGTAATTTATTTCACCAGATTATCGATAAGAGAATGAATATATGTGGATATATAAAATTTACCTTGAAATTGGAAAGCCAAGGTGGAATTATAGTAATGATTCCACTATGTAGTTGGTAATTATCCTTGGTAGTGAATTTTCTATTGCAACAAGGAATCCAGACCATTGTATCAGTATCCATGAAGGCATTATATTGAACCTCCATTGAAAACATCACTGTAACAAAATCAAGAGTAGTGTATTGATCCATAAATCATATATAGTCATCTAAATTCTATTGTAATGAATTAAATTACTATCCTTAGGTATTTTTCAATCCAACATGAGTTCTAGCAGCTGTGATTAGAGTGTTGGCTAACCATCTATTTAGTCTTTTTCATGACATCATTGAATAGAATTCCTAATTTCTAGCTAAACTGATGATCCAAGATATTGATATTATCCATTAATTATAATTCACTTGATGATACTTATAAATAAGTCAATTTGAGGGTCATTATATGTTAACATATTCTAAATGAACTTTCTGATCCGGCCATCATAAAAAAATTTCATGTTCATTAAACCAAGTCCCCCCGATTAAATGGTCTTGATGAAATCCTTCTTAGAGAAAATGGTTTATTTAATTCCATACAAAAACCCATTCTATATGAAATACTAAATCAAGAAAAACATAACCTTGATGAGGCCTCTTGGCCACCTGTATACAGATAAAGAGTAAATAAATTTAGATTTAATGAATAAATTGACAAGGAAGACCCCATATTATTGTGACATGGCCTTTCCTTTCCATTTTTCCAATTGGTTGATGATGCAAGAGATATTTCTTCTTAGATAATAGATCTTCACCTTTCCCCAAAATAATGGGACACCAAACCATTAAAAATAAGGGAAAATTTAATCAATACATGATTCATATCAACCCTATTTTATTTTCCCACAACAAATCCATCACCAAAAACTATGAAATATTTCTCCCATCTAATGGATTTCCTAGAAATTTCATCATTATGGTAAAGTAGGTTCTATATATTATAGTAAGTTCTATTTGAATCTTGAAAAAACATAAGGATATGATATGCATATAGAAAATGTGATGGAATTAATACATTTGTCCTATCATTAATATTCTCGTAATGACCAACCTGATAAAGATCATTAATGCGCCTGCTCTCGCAGTCTTTAGTTATTTCAAAGAGATTATAAAAAAGTGGATATCCTTTCCTAAATCTTCTTGTGCATTGAAAATATTATCGTGGGTTCCATTAATTTTAATGGACATCCTTTTAGATGAAATAATAGAGCATATTAGTATAAAAAATGTTCTTTAGAAACCATATCAGTTAAGAACAATTAGTAGATAATTCCATTTGAGGGTGTTAGAGGCCTTTAAAATACCAATCATGAGGGAAATTTCCCCTCCTTAACCATCATCTTCATTATTTCATCACTTTATGAGGCTGTAATAAGCAAATTCTGAATGCATCTTCTAGGTAAAAATAAATATATGTTAGGAGTGATGTGATACTTGATTATTTTCCCTATCCTAGTCATTTTTATTTCACTATTGACTTTTGGAATGTCATTTCCAAGGGACAAAGGTCTAAAATCTTTTATTTCGATTGCATTTTTCTTCATAGGGATTAAGAAAATGATGTTTTAATTGATTAAATATGGTATAAAAACATAAGAAAAAAATACCTAACTACACTCACCAAGTCATCCTATAGGATATCACAATAAAACATGAATAATTCATTGGTAAATCCATCTAAGTCATGTAGCACTCTCAATACTAAGAGAGAAGAGGCCTTTTAGGATTTAATCATTATTTGGAGTCCTAAAAAAATCCCAGTTTTTATTCTCATCAAAGTATCTAGAAATATTATTAATCATCATCTATTTATTGTCCATCCCATAATTTTCCTAGAGAATTCTAAAATAATCAATCAATACCTTGGATACATCATTTTTATAAGTGTAGATTTGTCCATTGATAAAGAATGAAATGATTACATACATTATATCTCTTCTTATCATGTAATATATTGATGAATTTGGAGTTTATATCACCTTACATCATCCATTTTATATTAAATGGATTTAGATCCAACCTTTCTTTAATGGTTAAAAGATTATCTATATTTGTTTCATCTTGCAGTTCCTCCATGGAAGGTGAGTCATAATTCCACCATCTATTTTATATAATTGTAAGATGATTTTCATCCTAACAGATTCTAAGGACGAGAATTGAAAAATCATTTTTACTCCACACCATTAGGACTTTTTTCATGTTCTTGAGATTATCTATAAAATGTTCAAGTGGACTACCTATAGGTTCAAGCTTCCACACCTTGAAAATATTTTCTCTACATCCAGGGATAAAAATCAATCCATTATTGAAATGAGAAGGAATAGGGTCCAAAATTTACATTGTTGAGAGTTCTAAAATTTTAGTATTGTGATTAGAGTGATGTATGGGGAGTGCGTATCATGGTACTTAGTCATAATAATCAACACAATTGACAGTCTTGAGCCAAAATAATAAACAAATGAATAAAAAAAATAAAAAAACACCCATATCATCCCCCATAAATATCACCCCTCTCCACCCCTAATCCTAGAATCTTTTAAGAAATTGATGTTATTTAAATTTTAGTAAATTACATTCCCTAGAAATTTTCCCATTTTTAGGACCTACAAGTCAGAACAAAAGACAAAATCTAAACGCCTTATATAGGTTCCCAAGGGGACGATATTCAAGAGGTGAAATCTAGATTTTCTTCTTTTATTTTATTTCATTATTCCATCCTAAAATACCCTTATGAATATCGGAAGGATAGCAGAATTATAATAAATATACTATAATTTTATTGTGTTAATTTAATATCCATAATAAATAATATTCTCTCATATTTTTATTATTAAAATGAAAAAATCTTCTATGATATTCCAATTCACTACCTTCATAGATGTGGAGTTTTCATATTCCATTACCACCTTATAGGATTTTAATAAAACAATTATTATGTTCAAATAATAATTTAATATACATATTAAAAATTATATCATATTTTGGAACAAAAAATTATGATATTATTATATAAAATGATACAAGTTGGTGATGGTCATAAAAACACCAAAATAAATTAAAACATTTTCCTCAATATTTAATCTAATGAGTCATATTTATACAAATATAACAAAATATTTTATGATACTATTTTAAAAAAAATTAATTTGATTAATAAAAAAATTTCACTTCTATATTTTTGTTCTATTTTACAAGAGCTCCCATAATCATACACATGGGAACCTTCCATAAAACTGTGAAATGACGGCTCCCAGAACAAAAAAATTAAACACTATAACTCATTATAATATCCATAAAATAATTTAATAGAATTATAATAAATAAAATTTTTATTTAAGAGGTTATTAAATAATTAAATAATATTTTTATTATCCAATACATTAGGTACAAGTGAAGTACATTTTCAGACATATGTTAAGGGTTTTTCATCTAACTGTAATTTCTATGGGACATATGCCATATTCATCACTAATATAATTTTTTTACTACACATTTTATTTATAATTCTCAATAATTGAATATTTTGGTAAATATTCATATTTCCTACATCATGTATATGGTTATTTTCTAATATGTATATAATTTTTACAAATTATGCATACCTTAAATGTTTTTTTAACTAGGGAATTATTGAGAAATATATATCCTCTACCTAATAACAATTTTCTGATAAGGCATAATGTTCATGAATTAAATCTATGTGTGAATAATTTTTTTTAAATGAAGTAATTTGTGGGTCCCAAAATTATATATCCCCTTGATACCTCAAAAGGTCTCATGAGACAAAATAGTTGGCGATAAACCCTTTTCAATTTTTCTTAGATGAATCATATGGGTTTCTACCCACATTCTTAAATATTATTATGAAAGGTCATGAAGATATTGATTCTTGTTCTAGATACATTAATTCTAATAGTTAATCAATTCATTCATTCATTATCTAATTAGTAATATCCCTAATATTTTCACAATGAGAAAATAAATAGATGAATTTTTATTAAGAGTGTATTGATTAAATGGAATGTGATTCTTAGTTATATAACTTGAAATATTTTTTATTTCTTATTGATTATTCTCCACTTATTATTGATTCATTTCTCCTCTATATGTAACCCTTAATGATAATTTGATATCTCTCCTTTATTTTTTTCCTTCCAATATTTATAAAGATGAAATTATTGAATAAGTGGATGGGATGTAGTTGATTTTAAATTGTAATGTTCTTCACTTAATGAAGAATGTAATATGTGAACCATATATGCATCTAGTTCTTAAAGAACACTAAATAGATAGATCCATGGTAATGTGATCTTTTATATATATTTGTCATCGTAATAAAATAACCACCGAAACTAGGTTACTATGGGTCGGGTTGTCACTGTTGGTATCAGAGTAGGTTTAGTAGAATCCTTGGAAACTAGATGTCAAATAAAAATGATAATTATAATAATTTATTATAGTGATTTTTGGCTCAATACTCATGATGATAATTATTGAACTCAATGTCTTCCATTATTCAGTGATGAAACCAAATGTAATAAAGGCAATTAATACTCACAGAAAATGTTGGGATTTCCTCACTGAGATTGTCAACATAGTTATTGTTAGTACTGAGCAGATCATGATCATATTAGGATCTCATACTCATCTTATAGAAAATAACCATTCTATTCCCTTTATGGATCATTTCATTTGGAATAATATCCAATATTTTAGTGGCACAACTAATCCTGTGGTAGTTGAGCAATGGATCATGTCCCTTGAAATGAAATGTCAATTATTGGGATACAATGATAAGGAAAAGGTAGTACTGAAAGAATATTGTACAATGGTATATTCTGATTAATTATGGTTATTTATCAAAAATAATATGGAGGAAGATTTAATAGAAAAAATGTAATGACATGCTTTTAAATATATATTTTTAAAAAAATATTTCTCTCGTGGGGAATGATCTAAAATGAACAAAAAATTATTTAACTTACTAAAAATAATAGGAGAGTGTTGTAAATTATGATTATACCATAAAAATATTATCTAGGTATTCTATAGATTCCATACAGGATTCATAAATTAATATTAATCATATATTTTATGGTATTGAGACATGTCTCAAAAGGGAACTGTATTATCATGAATTTTAATTTTAATTTGAAATAATATTAATTTCCCTAAAAAGATAATAGATTTTGTAGATCATATATGTTTAATGGAAGGAATTGTAGGAAGTGATATTCTAATAACCATTAAAAGGAATAATAATTAAATAACAATAGGGGAATGATGAAATTCCCATTATGAGAAAATTGTTGAAATTATCATCATAAGAACTGATTGAAAAGAATGGGAGTTTGTTATAAGTGTGGAGAAAAGGGTGATCAGGCTAATGAATGTAAGGGGATAAAAGAATCAATGATGTTTACTACTTAAAATATAGTGAAATGTAAAATTTATTCAAATCAAGTCACCAGAATTAGGGGAATCTACGATAGAAGAGTACAAGGGTATATGGTTAAGCTTACATGATCATTGAAGCTGAAGTACAAGTACCCAATGATGCAGTGGTTGGTACTGTAATCATATGATCAAATTTATACCATGTTTTAATTGACTTTGTATCATCACACCCTTCTATATCAATCTATTTTTTCATAAAAATTATACATTTCCCTTTCGATTTAATATAGTAGTTATCAGTCAAAACTCTTAAAGGAATTATCATTATAAAAACAATGTGTCGGGTAGTCCCTATTATTACACATAAATGTGATTTATTTTCTTGACCGTATCACCATATATATGGTTGAATTTGAAATAATCCTCTATATGTAATGAATTGAAAATATTACCTGAAAATTTACTTAATGAAGAAGGAAACATGATTTGTGAAAAAGATGTTGTATTCCATATATATAAAGATGAAAATTCATAATATTATTATTATCTAGATCCACACATAGTAGTTATATGGAATTAAATCCTTGGGGTGGATGATATAACAAAATTTATGTATGAGAATACAAATACTAAAATTTTGGATGTACCAATTATACATGAATAAAATAATATATTTCCCAAGGAATTACACAACACCCACTAAAGCATGAAGTTGAGTTTACAATTTAATTAATCCTTGATGAAAAACAAATATAAAATATTTCTTATAGAAGAGAAATTTTGAAATTAGTGGAGATAAAGAAATAAATAGAAGATATGAGAAATAAGGGATTTATCTACCTTATTTTTTCTCCCAGGGGAGCCAATATTATCTTTTTTAAGTAAAAAATATTTATCCATAAGGCTATGCATGTATTATAGATAAATCTATACTATTAGAATAAAGAATATGTATCCCATTCCTGACATTAACGATTTACATTACTAACATCATCGAGCTCAATATATTTCAATGATTGACCTTTTTTCTATGTATAATCAATTAAAATAAAACAAGTAAGACATTATGAAGATATCTTCTCTAATGAGATATGGACATTATAAGTTTATAATAGTGAATTTTATATTGAGTAATGAACACTTAGTTATCCTAGATCTAATGAACATATTATTGATGATATATCATGATGATTTTATTTTAGTATTCATTGAGTATATTTTTATGAATTTTTAAAGATATTAAGACTATAATAATATCATATAGATCATTCTTGAGACTCTCATAAGAAAAGATTTATATGGAAAATTTAGAAAGTGGGAAATCTAGCCTCAAGAAATTTCCATTCTTGAATATATTGTTTATAAGGACTGAATATCAGTGGATCCTATAAATTAAATGAAAATACAAGAATGGATTATACAAATGAACACAAGAGAGGTATCTAGATTCATTGATTTAGATGGTTACTATATGTTTTTATTTCATAATTTTTCCGAATTTGATAACCCATTTACCAAGATAACACATAAAGCAGTTATGTTCATATGAATAAATAAATGTGGAGAATGTTTTGAATAATTGAATAGAAATTTAGTCTATTTTATGATTTTGACTCTACCATCAATAATTTATTAGTTTATGATATATAGTTACTTATAGAAGAAAGGTTTGGATTATGTCCTTATGAAAAATGATTATGTTATTCTGTATGAATTAAAGAAGAAGAATATTAATGAAAAAACAATCCAACTCATGATATTGAGTTTGGATCCATATTATTTTCTCTGAAGATATAGAGACAATATCTCTATGATGAATGTTGTTATGTATATATAGATCATAAGACTTTTAAATTCATATCTACAGAGAAAGAACTCAACCTAAGGCAAAGAAAATAGCTATAGTAACTTGAAGATTGTGATTACTCAATAATATATCAATTTGGAAAATAAAATATGGTAGAAGATTAATTAAGAATGAAAGACCATGAACTTATAACTGAAATGATTACTGAGAAAGATGATATTTTCATTGATTTAGTAAAGATGGATATGATAATTGTTATGAAAAAAGAATCATCACTCCTTTTGGAAACTATTTCAAATCAATAGGTATTAAAAAATACAAAAATATCTCAATATGATGATGATAATTTTACAAATAAAGGTTATGATATTATGGACGGAATATAGGAAGACTTCGTGTATCAGTATTGAATTCTAAAATTTGGAAAGTGGTTTTGTGTTCCACAAATACCTGATCTATAAAAGGAACTATTAGTTGATAGTTATAGATAAAACATCCCTATACAATTTGGTAGTGCCAAGATATATAGAGATATGAAGGGAAATTTTTGGTGGGATAATATGATGTCATAAATTTCAGACTATGTGTCACGATGTCTAGTATGTTAACAAATTAAGGCTAAGAGAAAATATCATAGAGGATTACTATAATATCTACTAATTCATATATAGAAGTGGGATGATATTACTGTGGAATTCATCATAGGATTACCAAATACCCCAAAAAATAATGATATGATATGAGTTATTGATGGTCACCTTAAAAATCAGTAAATTTTAATATTATTAGTGATGATTTACCAATTCAGAACCTAAAAAGACTCTATATTTATGATTTTAAGACATCATGATGAACCTATATTGATTAGTTCTGATCAATATCTCTATTTTAAATAAATATTATGGAAGAGTATTCATAAGTATTTGGATATTGAGGTTCATCTGAGTACTTATTATCACCCTCAAGAAAATGGAATGTTAGAAATGACTATAAAAAAATTGGAAGACCTTTTGAGATCATGATCACTTGACTTTTATGGTATGTGTGATCAGTAGTTACTCCTAGTAGAGTTTTTACACAATAATAGTTTACAATATAGTATTCAAATGGTTCCATATGAAGCATTATATTCTATGATATGTCATATTACAAATTGTTGGGATAAAGTCTGTGAGTGGAATATTATAGGCCCAGAACTTGTTGAAGAGACAATAAAAAATGAAATTACTATTCATAGTCATATTAAAAAATCTCAAAGTTGGCAAAAGAATTGTGGCAGAAATCAGAGAAAAGATTTTTTAATTTCAAGTTGGGGATCATGTATTTTTGAATGTATCTCTGCAAAAATGTATCATAAGGTTCTCTAATAAAGGTAAACTAAACCCCTGGTACATCAAACAACATGAAATTCAAGAAAGATTTGGAGTTGTAGCTTACCGATTATTAATACCACCATTTCTCTCCAAAGATGATTATATGATTCATATATACATGTTAGTAATGTCCATTCCAGACCCAATACATGTAATCACCAGTGATGAAATACAACATTAACCTTACTTCAAAGAGCCTATATTGAATCTTGACACTAGAGATCATGTATTGAAAAATCGGATGACTCGACTGGTAAAATTTCATTAGAGAAACCAAAAAATGGATGAAGTAATGTGGGAACATAAAGTTGTTATAAAGAAGAACAACCCTCATTTGTTTAGAAATAAATATTTCTGAATAAATATGAGGATGAATTCTTTAATTGAAGGAATAATATTACACCACAAAATTTTATAGTATTTATATTCTTAAATAAATTCAATTTATTAGATAGCTATGTGGGATACAACACAGAGCCTAAGTTAATAGGGATATACTATTAAATATTTTCATGACCATTGGAATAGTAATGGAACTATTAGTAATAGTAATGCATCCATTAGGTATATAAACCCACATATGAATGTATAAATAAAATTTATCTATTTCATAAATGAAAATGTGATATACTTATACAATGGAATATGGAATTAAATGCTTTAAAATGATAAATTTAGGGTTGTTTTATTGTGAAACATAAATATTTATTTATAATTTTATAATTAATATAATTATTTTAAACAAAATTAGATTTCATAAAATAGATTCCTAAATTAATATTTTTTTTGTTTTATAATTATAACATAATTTTAGGGGACCCTAATTAATATTTCAACATTTCGTAAAATTAGTTATAATATTAAAATTTCGATTTTTAAAATAAACAAATATTTGAAATAAAAATATAATTATAATATATAGAAATTTGATTTTATAAAATGGAATTTTTTTTATATATACACATAAAAAATCAGTTAGGGAACAATTTTGGGATTTGTCTGAAATTGTTGAATTATTTATGAATTGTAAAATACTATAATTTATAGAACATAACTTTATAAGTAAAAAAATGAATTTTTGATCCATGGATGATGTATGGACGAGTTATGAACACATTATAGAGATCTCACATTCACTAGTTACTATACATAGTCCCAAGAATCATCACTATTCATAGTCTTGATCCATAATAGTACAACAATTAATAAAATATTAAAAAAACACCCTCCACCCCATAAATACCACCTATTATAATAACAACTTCTATGAAATGGATCATATATAAATTATGACCAATTTCATTACAAATAAACATCCCCATGTTCATTAACATATTTTATTCTCTAGATGACAAAATTCATGTGTCTTAAGGAAATTCCCAATGAGATTATATCCGAGAGGTAAAATCCTATTTCATTCTATTTTATTTTCTTTTATTTTCTCATTATCTCATCAACTAACCTTATTGAATGTTGAATGATAAATACAATATCATATTAATATATATTTTATTTATATTTTTTCAATTTAATATGCATCATAAAAAATATTCCCTCAGTTAATTCTAAGAATGAAAACATCATGCGTGATGTGTTGATTCATCACCTTCACGGATGATGAGTTTTAATTTTTTATTAACACCATCAAGGCTAGTAAAAAAACAATTATTATGGTTAAATAATATTTTAATATACAAATTATAAATTATATAATCTTCTAGATCAAACAAATAAACATAATATTATAATAAATGATACATGTTCATGATGGTCATATGTAATACGAAAATAAATTAAAACATTTTCATCGACATTTTATGTATCAAGTCATTCAAATACCATATAACCAGATAATTTGTGTGAAAATTTAAACATTTTTATGTTCATTAATAGTAATTAATTCAATTATGGAGTTTTCCCACCATTTGAAAAGAACTCACATAATTTTATAAAATGGAAAAAACCATAAAAACGTGTAACGAACACTTTTGGATCTCCAAAATTAAACATTAAAATTCTTAGAAATTGAAATAAATAATATTAATAAAAATATAGTAAATAAAATATATGTTTATTATCTTCTATGTTATGAAATTAACGAATCTAATTTTATTATCAATGATATTTAGTATAAGTGTATAAAGATTTCATATATAAGGTAAGGGATTTTCATCTTACTTTAATTTCTTTGGGACATATTCCATATTCATAACTTATTTCATTTTTTGTACAAAACATTTTATTTTAAATCATCAATCATCAAAAATTTAAATAAATATAAATATGTTTTGTATCATGGAAGTGGTTATTCTTTAATCCATATACCATTTTTACATATGATTTGTTCATTGATTATAGTTTTAATTGGGAAAATAATGATAAACTTGTATCCTCTACCCAATATAGATATTTTTATAATGAATATTGTTCATGAATTAAATCTATGTATGAATAATTTTTTTTGTAATTGTAGTGATGGGTGGGGATTGACAATATGTATACCCTCGATTCATCGATTGGACTCATGGGAAAAAAATACTTATCAACAAACCCTTCATGTTTGTTTCCAAGAAGAACCAGATGGGTTTATACTCATATAATAAAATTTTATCAGGAAATTTATTGATGATAGAGTTTCATTATCCAGATAAATTGAATATAATAATTAAAAAATTCCTTCATTAAGTATTATTTTTTCACTGTACCTGATATTTTCAATATGATATAATATATGGAAGGATTTTCCTTTTTAGCTTATTGATTAAATTACATGTGTTTTTCAGTTATTTACATTTCTATATTTCTTATTACTTTTTTATTATTATTCATATATTATTGATTGACATTTATTCTATATGTATCCCTTACTGATCATTTGATCTTACCCTTTTATTTTTTTTCCTTCCCCAGGATATGAATTTGAAATCTTTGAATAAGTGTTATGGACGCAATTTATTTTCCTTTGTTATGTTCTACATTTAATTAACTATGTAATAAGGGAACTATTTATATATCAATTTCTTTTAGACTGCCAAACTAATTGTTACATTGTGATCTGATCTATTTTATCTATTCCTCTATAACTAAATAACCCTTAACATTGGACTTCTAGGGTCAGGGTTTTTAAATTTAAGATGTGATATTCTTCATTTTCATGGATTTTTACATAATTGATTAATTTATCAATCAAAATTGACCAAATAACTTTTAACATTACATCATAAGAGGGTCCCACCTCTAAATTTCAAATCCATTACACATTCTTCTCTTTTCTGTTTAGTGGTTAGTATAATACCACATTGGTTAAATTATTCCTTGATGGCTATGAGTTTCATCTTGAGAAACAATATTTTTATTAATTGGTTATCTTTTACCTCCACCACTTGGGAAACATGAATAAAATCTTTCATTAGCTTACATATATACCTTTGTTTCCTCTAATATATTTATTTTGAAAATTTATATTTTGTTTCTTAAAAAAACCATTATTGAGGTTTAGGTTTATCCTCTAAAACAATGATCTTATTTTCTATCACAATATGCAGTTTAGAGGATTTAAACTATCCTTGTAAGACATAAGAGTGTAGTTTTTATGTATGGATTCTTTACAATTCAATGATTTCATGTAATTTAAATACATTTATATGATATTTAGTCTTTAACAAATAAACCATTAACCATTGGAATCATACCAAATTTGTTCTCCCATTGATTTATATGTTGAAACTATTGGTGTTTTTCTCACATCTTTGGGAATTTTTTCTTTGAAACATCTCCTCATCATATAAGAAAATATTCCACAATAAAATAACATTGCTGGTTACTTATTTTATGGGAATAAACATTTATATTTTTCATGTTACAACACTTTTATTTTGGATTTCATATAAAGATCCTTTCTTTCCATTGAGGTTGCTTTTTGGATAGATTTACCTATTCTCATTTGATGTATCTTTCTATCCTTATGTTCCATAATCTTCTCATTTTTCATCTTCAAATCAGTATAAATTTCCTTCAAACCTAAAGTTGAAACCATACTAGATTATCTCTATTGTTTATGTTAGGTTTTTAATTTCATGATAAAAGCTTTCAACTCCTTCTCCATGTATATTTTATTCATGATCACATGGTATATGGCTTTAATATTGTCTCTTTTCCCCTTAAATGTTTTTCATATTTTATTTATATTGAAATTCATGTAAACTTACTCTCTTTTAATGATTTATTTTTGAAGGACAATTATTCAATCGTTATGTATTTTACTCCACACATGACATCCCAGTTAACTTCATTGTCATTACATGACCCCAACATGGAATAAAAACATGATGTTTTTCCCCTTCACCACCAGAATCAAAAATTCTTTTTATCTATATGAGAGATTATAAAACATTATATTCTTTTTACACATTATTGTTAGATTTTGAAACAATATTAGGCTTTATAAATGGATAAAAACATAACATTTGGGAAAACACCTTCTTGTTTATTTTATATTTTACTTTATATATAAACCAATTATCACATGGCCTTTCTTCTTTTCCAAAACAAATTTACACCCATATCCACATGTATTTTGATAAAACTCAATGATTTGAATATTTTGTACATGTATTCATTGATACCCTCCTTTAATACATCATTTTTTAAGAATCAATTGGGATGTTTCATTGATTTTCCTCAATACAACTCCATTTCTGCTTAATGGAACAATTTAATATTCATCCACTCCTCTAGGAAATACAATAGAATATTCCATGAAATCGATGAACCCCCTTTTCCAGGTTTTAAAATTATTCCAATAATATAATGGATCATTCATCAAGTATACCATTTTTGTCCAACAATTCATATCAATATATAGAAATAAAAAATCCTACAAAAAAGATCATATCCTTTTGATATAACTTGTCGGTCCTCTAATAAGGGATTAGAGGGAGAATTCCCAGTGGGGAGTTGGTAAATCAATGTATGAAATTCATTTAACAATTTAAAAACTTATTCCTTTAAATGTATCAACTTCCTTAAATGGATATTGACCTCTCAAACATGAGTGTCACTTTTTATTCTCTTTTATTGAATATACTTTAGGTTTCCAGATCTATTTTGGTGTGTATATATAATGTAAATAAGGATATGAGAATTTACATGGTTAAACCACAATGGGATATCTACAAGGAGTACTAATTAGTGTTATTCCATGCCCTAAAATCCACTATAGAGATAAATGATCTTCATTGGGGCCACTCACATTATAATGGTTCACGCTAGGTCACTCATTTCTTTGGCTCACTTCCTTATAATGTTTAGTGCCGACTCACTGTCTCCCAAGGATCACTACTAGATCAATGCCATATTGTATCTAACCCATTTATAAATAGTCATATAAGGATCAAAAAATAGTTTATATCAATTTATTACTCTTCACAACAACATAAAATTAATCATAAAAAATAGATAAATGATTTTTTGTAATCCCATAAGGATACACATTCACTTATGAAAACCACCTTAGTAGCACCTTATTCTTCATTATTTTGAGAAAGTGTAGAATTTATCATAAATTTCACAAAAGATATCCCTCATATTATCTTTTTAATGATCTTCAATGGTGTCCATTCATCAGGTTTTTATCCCTTGCTTGGAAATATTCATATATAGAAAGAGAATAAAATATCCATAATATTCTTGGGTGTGTCTCTCCCTATATACTATTTCTAGTCAAAATTCCTTATTTACATAGGGAGTGAATAAACTTGATCACTTTAACAACTATGGTAATCAAATTGTTTTCCCTAAACCATTGATTATTTCTATAATAACTCACCATGAAATCTTCCATAAACTCTATAACATTTCAGCTCCAACTGACTTCTCTCTCTTGATGGAGTGATGATTAATTGAACATTATTAAACATTTATTCCAACAAATTTAATGATTAATAATCCTAAATAGAGTAAAAAAACTAATTCTTGGGAATTATTTCTCATCTTACTCTATGAATTAATTTACCAATTAATCCATCATCATCAATATTTAATATCACATTCAATATTATCTTAGATCATAGTCTAAAACCAAGGAACTAGATTTATTAATCCTAAAACATAAAAATAATGAATCACACATTTGATTTATCTCAAAAGATATGTGTCATACGTCGATATTCCTTTCACCATCCTTGGTAAAAAATACTTTTTAGTTTTTCTACAAACCACCTGACATTATGGGTGCAGTCTTCTACATGGTGTAGTTTTATCTTAATACACTAAATACCAACTACAACAACTAGAAGACATCACCATGACCATTATGGGAATCCCCATACCTTTTATAGAGACATCAAAAACCCCAAAAATTTCACCATGGGAATGGTCAAGCCCATGATGGCATTAATTTATCTTTAGATCTTCAGTATATCTCATGTGCTTAACCATAGATTCTTAACTGAATTGTGTCACATAGAAATTGTATATTTAAATCCTAAATACCTAGTACTAAAAATGACTAATGTTCAGCCTAACTATGTTTTCAAGAAACGTTACTTGCCGACAATGACCTTTATTACCATGGGCATGAGAATCCAGCTATATCTATTTTGGAAAAGTTCATTATAATTCCATCATCCTGAATACTATGGAATGGTCCCATTCATAACACCCATTTTGGAAATTTTGTTATCAACACACCCTATGTAATGGGAATTACGACACACGGAGCCTCTCCTCCTTCTTAATAAAATCATTTTTCATGGTCATGGCCTTCCTATATTGGCTATCTTTCACTAACGTGCAATAATAATAATAGTTATTCACATCTAGATTACTTCCATACTTATTTCACTTGACTAATCACCTATTTTTCAAAAAATCCTATGAGAATATGTTTTAAGATTATTGTGAGAAAATCATATTGGGCATCACCATGGAATCAAAAAATTTCCCAAGTAAAACTTCTCCACCTTTTTCACCTTCAATTATGTTTTTCAATAATTTTATTATTATTAAATATATCTTGATTCATTGTGATACCAAAAAAATTCCTATCCTATTGTAAAAAATACAATAAAGTTATTTATGATATGAAATAGATGAAAAAAATATGAAAGGAAATTTAAATTCCTTTTATAGAGTTTTGAATGACAATCTATAGAACCCTAAATGATATTATTACCAAACAAATCATATTAATATATTTTTTCTTTTAAAAAAAGTGGAGTGTGATCTCATAACCTGAACAATGGAATACACGATCCAACATCAAATTATACTCATCTTAATCACATAAACAATAACAGATTCCATATCAAGAGTCTCATTATCATAAATGTTAGGCGTAATTTGATCTATCTCAAATCACCTACTAGATCTAATGACCTGCATCAACTCTATAGTATGACTTCTCTAAATATAAACCTATCAAAATGTAAAACATCATTCTATCCCTATATGGTTTTTAATATCCTCGATCAGAAACACATCATATTCATAGACTCAGAACCTCCTATATCATGAAAGATCATGAAATAATAATCATAAATAAAACATGAAAGGTCTTTCATTTAAATCTTCTCCAAATAGTATCTCCAATAACACAGTGAAAAAAATACAAGTGGAAGTTTTCAATAAATAATGAGATTATTTATAATAAGTTTCACAGTAATATATTGAACATGTAAAAAGTATCTATTTTATCATTAAATCAATGAAACTCGCAGTTCAATATATATGAAACATTATACAAAAATAGTATTTATTAAATTATGAGATCTCTTGGTATAGTTTCAACTATAATAGATGAAATAATCCACATTTCAGTGTATCTTCTATCTTCAAATGAGTTCAAATATATATTCCATTGAAATTATAGGATTTTATGATTTATATAATAATTGGTATAGTCTTTCAACTAATATAATCATATGATAATTACACATGGAGGGAAACTTCAAGAACTAAATCTATGTTAAATAAAAAAGTAAATGATGTGTATTGAAATTTTTCAATACAATAGATAATAAATAAAATAAATTACTCAAAAATTTACCTAACAATATCCATCTTTTTAATAATCACTAGACATGAGTTATAAGGTATGTCTGATATAAATTAAATAGAAAACTTCCTATAATGCCTATGAATCTTCTCACAAATAGTATATAGGGAAATAAAATTTATCCTTGATGAAATTATTTTGGATTATAAACAAAAAATATCACAAAAAAATTCATAAAATAGTCCCAAATAATGTACTATACATCATTCAATTTCCTTGAAATTACATATTTTCCCCAAATTTGAAAAGAAAGGGAAACTTAACCCCACATTCTACAAACTCCCCCCCATTTTTATGGTAAAAATTTTAAAATTAGATAAGGGTTATTAAAAAACAAAAAATAGTATATATAATATCCAAAAATTTTAACGTTGAAATAATTATAAAATTACTTTATAATTCCATGAAATGTACCAATAATTTTTATTTCCATTGAAATATTTTTACCTTTTTACTAAAAAACACATAAAAATAGGGAAACCTATATTTTATTTCAAATGTAAAAAAATACTATTTTACTTCAGTGATAAAAATAATCAAAAAATAAGAATAAAATAAAGGTACCTTTTCAAAGATATCATCCAATACATACAGTTGATCTTATCATTAAAAGATAGTTCCAGATAATGTTAAAAATTATTCTCTTATATTCCATCGAAATAATAAATATAATACTATTTAAAAATAACAAGAGAAACATTATCATTTTCCAAGAATTGATATATCACATATCATTGTTCGAAAAATAAGAAATTAAAAAATTAAAATATTTTAGACTAATAGATAATAAAATAATTTATAAGTTATTTAAGAAATGATTTACCTAAAAAAATTTTGATAGAAGGAGCTCATACAAATGAACAAACTCAGAAGATATAATTTATGATCCTGGACTTTAATAAGGTGTTTTGTGTTTAAATTTTATTTGGTTTCTCCTTGTGTCTAGATAAGTTTTTCTCAATGACCATGTGAAGAATCGATGGTGTTCTAGGGGTTCAGGACCAGAAAGAGGAAGAAAAAAGGGTTTTGGGAATGTTAGACGGTTTCTACACTATTGGGGAAATCAGTGTAAAAATTCCATATAACTCTATGAGTGGGGTGTCGTTAAATATTATCATTCGCATAGGTTGGAGGCGGTTTGGAAAACAGTGTGGGAAAACCATGCAGACTAGAAACTTTGAGAAAATTACAAAAATTCCATTATGGGATATTAAAGCTCACTCAGAATTTCTTCTTTTCATCCTCCTTAGAACCCTAGTGAAGTCCCAAAAAACTCAACAACTCCCATGGATCAATTTCCCTCATCTCTATATTGTTTGGAGAACCATCGGTTGAGGATCGACACTCTAGGTGAGTGTAATATTCCTTTTGATTCTATTTTCCAAATTAGGGTTTTTGGTTTTTACCCTCTCATTCCGAGGCTCCAAAACCATCATTTTTCAATTAGTTTTAGGTTATGAATAAAAAGGGTGTTTGAATAAAGATCTATGGATTTAGTTAAGAGTTATTTCATCATTGGATTCGAGGTAGGAGGTTTACAATTATTATTCCATAGTTTTATTTTATTTTTGTGGAAGAAATCTTGTTTTCATCATATTATTTAATTGTGTTCTTGGTTCCTTTAGAGTGTTTGATAAAATATGGTTCTAAGTGACCAATTAAAAACTTCATGATCCCCTTGGGATGTGTAAAGGATGACTTGACCATTTTAGGGACACCAATGGGGTGCATCGTCATTTCGAAACCTAGGAAATGGTGGGGCTAAATGAAGGGTTGCCAAGTGAAAATGTGATGCACATATAGAACATGTTTAAATAGTGGATATAGTTATAAATGGAATATATATTATTATGCCTAGGACTTCAGGTAATTACGAAAATGGTTGATGGCATAAATTGAAAGTGGATAATTGGGTTAAATGGGAATGTGTTGAGTGGTATAGAAATTATGTTGAAATTCAAAATAGTACTAGTACATATGAATTGTTGAGAACGTTAAATTAGAAACTTATTGTTAATTGAGAACTTTTAAATGGTTTCATAGAGGAATTTATGAATGTGGAATACGTTAATACTTGGAAAATTATAGGCCATACCAAATACGTCGAAGGTGGTAAAGTGATTGTGTAGTGTATTATAACAATCATACATGAATTGCATATGGGGTAAATGCTTGTGAAATGGTGAATGGGCTAAATGGGTTAATATATGTTAATTGATGAATATTTTCTATTTATTGGGGTTACTGAACACAATTAACGGGTTATTTAATGATAATGGGAAATTGTCTAAATAGATATAAATTGTAATTGGTAAATGTGTTAATGGGTTATGCAATGTTACTAATTCACATGTTGTTGTTATGTGTTGAGATTTTCTAATGGAATTTGTTATGTTGGGTTGTGTTATGGAATGATTGTGGTGATTAGATAAATAAGCATGTCCACATGGCATGGAAGAGTGGGGTATTGACATGAGGTTCTACGCCAAGGGGTCATGTTAGACTGAGTCTAAAAACTCAACCCCATAATTTCATGGGATAAGGAATTGGATAGAGTCTATATTCCCCTAATTCATTCATTCCTCCTAGACTAAGGCTGAGAGGTTTGGATAATGTGTTTATGAGATATATGAATCCCTTGTGAGATAAGGACTTGACTTATTTCCACTATGAATAGTGATTTACTATCTTAAACCGATGTATAGATTATGTATATATCAAACCCAAAGAGCATGTATTAAAAAGGATTATGTAGTAAAGATGGTATAAGAAATGGAATTGGGATTAATGATAAGAATGAATTATATGAACCTTTTTAACCAATTGAATCCATACTATCCCATGTTTACTTACAATATTTTTTTTTCTTTCATGCTATATCAATTAGACAGGATATTTTGTATGAATGATGGTGGTGGCCTACCGAGTTTTGTACTAACACTCTACTCGGGAAGTCATTGGGTACCCGATTATATTTCTTAGTTATAGTTTATAACCAAGGAAATATCCCTACTCTACGATGTTGATTATGGCTTGGGATATACATGGAGGAGGATATAGACATAGTGTGAGGACCCGTTTGAGGATTGGTCATTTGCATTATTTTGGGTTTAATTTACATTGCACTTATAGAATATCATGTAACATTATAGGTAAATAAATAAATTAAAAATAAAATTTCTTTATAATTAAAATTTTGTGAATTAAATTTGAATTTTTTTTAAATGGGTTGTTATGTTCTATGGCGTACTTGATACACAACAACGCATTTTTTGAAATCTTACGTTGCACACTAACAATATAATATTTTTATTTTAAATGGTAGTTAACACGTATCCATTGTAACAACAAGAATAAATATAACTAACTACAATATTATTATACATGTTTGATAAATGTTTTTACATTTATCCAATAAAAGTTGTAGGCTTAAAATGTGAATGAATACAAGTTTAATCAGAAATACTCTAATATTCTTCAAAATTTCAATTTATCGCTTTTTGATGTCAAACCCTTCATAAAAATATTCATTGTTACATTTATATGATCTATTTGACAAGAAAATATTATTATTTAGAATTTTTATATCAAAATTCACTTTGGGTAAAATTTGGGTATTTTTCTGATAAAAATTTATTTTATGATGAATAGTGAAAACTGTATTTTAATTCAAAAATGCCATTTAATCAGATTTATTTATATGGATAGATTATATTTTTAATTGGTATTAAAGTGTAATTATATTATATATTTACCATTTAATCCAATTTTTGTTATTTTAACTAATTTTACTTTGAAATTGGTCTTAAACAAGTGTCAATCTTTTGAAACTTAATATTTCAAAAAACATGCTTTTTGTTTTGACTACGGGAATTAATTTTATATTAATTTCGACCACTTATGTGTCTTGAATTTGGAAAAATTTATTTCATGTTTGGAATCAAGATGTCGAAATTTTGTAAATAGGTAACTTTTATTTTCAGAAATTATGAATATTTACTTCAGTAAATATTTTATTTACGATTGTTAAAGAGTACTTCTAGTAAATACTGATAAACAAATATTACTATAATAATATAAAATTACTCTAATATTTTTTATAATCCTATTTTTTGATACACTTCCGACCCTGGGAGACCTTGGGTTGATTTTGGGACCTGATGGGGCCACTTGGGAGCGATAGTGACACTTTATTTTAATTTACTTAAAGTAAAGACAAAAATGATATAAAAAAATATCTATTAGTAAATTCTTTTTTACATAGGGTTATATAAGTTATCTATTAGAATATAAATATGATTTGGAAATATAAGATTATTTTCTACATCAGGATAATTTTTTATTATTATTTTTAGATATTAAATAAATTAAAATATTTATGACACAATAATGATTTACTGTTTACATCATTAATAAATGATTTAAATAAATAAGATTATAATGATTAAAATAATTTTCAAAACCTGTCAAATTCTAATTGGATGATTTTATTTCGACCATTAGTCAACTTATATTCGACTTCAATAAGTTTTGGACCTTTAGAAACTGAAAATCATTATGTAATAAAATAATATTTTTAGACTTTCCTAAAGAGCCCATCCTCCCCTTTATAAAAATCCCTCACCTCTAACCCATTCCTCACAGCTCTCTAGCCCTTTGGATCGTCCAAAATATGCGTAATTAAGATCCCAATAACCCTATCCTTCTCCTAAAAGCCTCAAATTATGCATACAGAACTTCAAAAAACCCTTTTGGTTCAAATCAAAGGGAGTTACCCGATTTAATGGGAATGTCTTCTCTTAAGTTATTGTGTTTTATTTTACTTCTATAACCCCCTAAACTCTTTTTATTCCTTTATATTATAACAAAAACATTATACTCAATATACTGAGATTCTTTATGAAGAGTATTATAACTACACTTACACACACCTCTATCTACACGGTGATGAACATACTATTTTTGTGGATGAAAATTTAATTCCTCACGAAACGATGACTGTTCAAATATCTCCTACCGCCTCCCCTGGTGGAAATTATGATGGAACTGTATTTATTTATGATATATATTATGTTAATGTTATAATTTTTCTTCTTTATTTTCAATTTATAGTATACCTTTATGATTTCCATTATGGGTAAATGCGATAATTTCATTTGAGGATGTGTGGATTGCCTCCCCCTCAAAGTGATATGACTCGTTAATTCCATATGTGAGACATATAAATAATGGATTTAATGATATTATATATGATATTATACTGGAATTATAATATAGCTATGTATCGTTATATTTTAATTCCATTAAAATAATAAATAGAAAGGAAACTAGTGTTCATGCGTACGTACGACTTACCATCTCTATGAACTGTGCATTTCATTTCTTATCTCTAAATTTTATATACTATTATAAATAAATATATATACTTGATATATATGATATATATGATATCTAAATCATTAATATAATACTGTATGTAATGGATATTTGACCACATGATCAAATATTAATTATACGAATTTCATTTTTGACTCAAGTACCAAATATTGACAAAACGACCGTTATTAACTTATATGATTATATAATGTTTATAAGATTGTAATAAGTGATATAAAAGGAATAATAAAATTGAAAATGATATTAAGAAATTATAAATTATCATTAGTTTATTATTTTGGAGATTAGAGAATGAACAGGTCAAATCATACACGAGGTAAGGGACTTCGTCTCAATCTCCTTTCATTAAGGCATATTATGTTTTAATACTCGACTTTTTTTTATATGCTGTATAAAAACCTTTGACTTTTCATTTCATTCAAATTTAATCTTTTTCTATGAATCATTTTACTAAATGAAAAAAATAATGTTTCTTTTTAATGTAAGCGTTGACAATGAACTTTACACCGCCGCGAGTATTATTTTATATTTGGCTTCCTTAACAAACCGTGATGTTTTTAAAATGAAAATAAATACCATATAATCATTTACATATTTTGGTATTGAAAATGGTTTTTAAAATGGAAATGTTATGTCAATATATTTAAATGATATATTTTGATTTAAATGTTGAAATGTTATCTTTCCATTATATTTGTTTTATGTTTTATGAATATGTTATGGTTCTTGGGAATTGTTACGTATATGTGTAGTTATGTGATAAACATAGGGAGGGTGAGATCGAGATAGCTCTCTAATGCATTGGGTAACGTGATAGAGGTAAACGTGAATTTTTCTCATATGAAATTTAAGGAATATATTATGATGGGTATTCCAAATGTAACTTCATACGTAGTTGTGATAACTACAATGTAAGTATGATATGGATACCACAAGTTAACTTTATGATTTATGATTTCAATGTGTTATTCGTAAATCTTATGATTTTGTGAGGTATGTTAAAGAGCATATATTATTTATGTATTGATGAAATAATGTTTTCATTATTTGTTTTAAAACCCTTAGTGAGATTTTTATGCTCATCCAATGTTTTGAAATTTTTTTCTTAAGACATAAAGATGAATAGGGCGAAGGATGGGATCACGGGAAATTCATGCTATCTAAAAATGGAACTAGACAAGAATCTTTTTTTAAGAGTTTTTATTTTATGAAAAAATGGAAACTGAGTAGAAGTGTATACTTTGAAATTTTTGATATATAATGTAATAATTATGACCTAATTCTATAAAACTCTAAACCTAAAATGATCCCTAATGTGAATTATTCATTTAATTCAAGATTATGTAATGTTTTAAGGACGATCCCTTGTAGTTGGTACTACATGTTGGTTTAGATAACTTTAGAAGTTAGGATATTTTTAAATTAATGTCCATAAATTAATTTATGGTGAGATTGAAGTGATATAGAATTTAAAAATTACCATGTTGCTTCAGATAAGATATTTTTGTGTTCCAAATGGTTTTCTACAGAGGAAACAAGGTACCAAGGTTGGGACGACATCAAGAGGAACACAACCTTCAAAATAAGCATCCTGAGATGGTCATAATTGGAACTGAAATGTTTTTTGCAGTGACAGCACAATTGAATTAGGCTATAAATGGTGGTTGTATCCATGCACGAGATCAGTCATATCAGCCATAGAGGAACATGTTAGCAGTGGAGCATTTCATGGGGCAACATCCCCCATCATTTAGAGGATCATCTGACCATGTGCTAGAAAAAAGGATGGATTAAAGCATTTGATATATTTTCGATTTTATGTGGTGTTCAAATCATTAATAGGTTAGTCTTTCTATTTACCGTTTTGAAGGTGAGACACATCAGTGGTGGTCGATGGTGAAAAATATCAAGGATAGTGAGGAGATTGATGCTCCTGATTGGGATGAATTCAAATGTATGTTTCTAAAGAAATATTTTTCTTAGGCGGTTCTACATAGGATGGAAAATGAATTCTTGGAATTTATGCAAGAGTATGACTCAATGGATGCTTATGAAGAAAAATAAACTTGACTCGCAAGGAATGCTTCAAATTTCATATGAGATCTTGATAGTAAAATCAACCATTTTCACTCAGGATTAAAGCTAAAGCATCGAAGGGATTTTGCTTCTTGTTAGATCAAAAGTTATGAAAAACATGTTTGATATGTATAGAAGGTGGAAATTAAGTTTTCTAAAGATCAGGTATTCTTTGACAAACAACAGAATAAGTGGTAAAGGTGGCCGGCGAGAGGGAATAACTCTTCAAAAAAGTCTTATGGTACGAAACATAAGGTAATTGTTTGTAAAAACTGTGGTAAAAAACATGATGGGGAATATATTTTGAATCATGGTAAGTTCTACTGATGTGGTAAAATGGGACATAAAGCTCGTAACTACACTGAAAAAGGTCTAGGTAATGGTAAGAGAAAATCTGTTTACAATCAGTAAAATGTTTTAGGTGTAATGAAATGGGTCATTATTCAAATGAGTGTCCAATGAAGAACTCATCTGAGGGAAAGAAACCAGAATACAAGTATAAAGTGGTGGTGAAATCCTTTGAAAATAGTTCAGAAGATGCTTGACCACCAAATGAAGTAGTATAAAGTACACAGTTTGTTTGTTCAGATTATTCAAAGGTGTTGTTTGTTTTGGGGTCTACACATTTATTTATTTTATAGAGGTTTTATAGTAAATTGGTAATTCCATATCAGGATAAGAACCCTAAAATTATGGTAAAATCACCTGGAGGAAATTTTGAATAAAAAAGATATTGTAATAACTCTCATGTCCATGTGTGTGGAAATAATCGACCTGAAAAAATTATTATTTTTGCCTCTAGTAGAGTTTGATGTTATATTGGGTATCGATTGGATTTCTGTTTATCATGATTAGATTTACAGTAGAGATAAAGAGGTTTCTTTTCAAAAACATTTTCAGTTTGTGTAAAAGAATGAACCCATACTTTTGATAACATATCAGGAAGCTGAGAAATAAGTAAAAGATGGAAATGATTGTTATCTTGAACATATTGTTGAAAAGAAAGGAACTATTCAGATTAATGATGTGCCAGTGGTAAATGAGTGCCTTGATGCTTTTCCTAATGAGTAGTATAGCATTATACTGGATTAGGATATTGAATTTACTATTGACTTAGTTCATGATGCTAAGCCAATTTCAATACCCCCTTATCGAATATCTCAAATTGAACTTTTAGAGTTATAGATGAAATTGTAGGAGTTATTAGATAATAGTTTCACTCGACCTAGAACATCACCATGGGGTGATCTTATATTATTTTTAAAAAATAATGATGGTTCAGTGAGACTTTTCATTTATTATTGAGCATTGAATAACATCACTGTTAAGAAAAAGTATCATTTTCCTAATATCGATGATATGTTAGATCATCTACAGGGAGATCTATATTTTTTTGAAGATTTATATGATGTCAGGGAACCATTAGTTGAATGTAAAAGAAGAGGACATTCCAAAGAACATTACTTGTACTAGATATGACCATTATGAATTTTTAGTTATCCCTTTTGGTTTAACCAGTGAACCTACTATATTCATGTATCTTATGAATATTATTTTCCATGAGTTCTTGGATATGTTTGTGGTTGTGTTCATTGATGATATTTTGGTTTATTCTAAAAGTAAATAGGAGAATTAAAGTTATTTAAGGCTTGTCTTGGAAACCTTAAAATAAAAGAAACTATTTGGGAAATTTAGAAAGTGTGAGTTTTTGTTAGAAATAATTTAGTTCCTTGGTCACATTGTTTCAAAAAATGGAACAAGTGTTAATCCCGCTAAAAAAAAGTTGATGAACAATGGACAAGTCCCACAAATATAACCATGATATGTAGTTTTTTGGGTTTTGCAGGTTATTACTAGAGGTTTGTTGATAATTTTTCAGGGTTATCAAGTCTAATGACAAATTTATCTTGAAAAAGTGTTATGTTTGTTTGATCAAAGAATGTGATGATTGTTTTCATCAATTTAATAGAATATTGGTGACTGCTCTAGTTTTGGAACTACCTTTTAGAAATGGTGAGTTTTTTTACAGTGATGATTCATTGAAAGGGCTTGGCTGTGTCCTTATACATAATAATCATGTAATTTCTTATACATAATGTCATTAGAAACATCATGAATTAAATTAAACTACACATGATTTGTAATTGGCTATTATTTTTTTGATTTAAAAATTTGTAGGCATCATTTGTATGGAGTAAAATGTGAAATATATACTGACCAAAAAAGTTTTAAGTATATATTCACTCATAAATAATTGAACATGAGATAGAGGAGATGGTTAGAATTAACCAAGGATTATGATTGCACGATCCTCTACCAGCCAGGAAAAGAAAATAATGTGGCTGATACTTTCAGTCGAAAAAGTAATGCTTCATTTACCATTATTCATTTGTAACCAGATCCTTTGGTTTTTGATTTGATGAAATTTGGCATAGAAGTTGTTGGTGTACGAAATTATTATGTTTGGTTTCAGGAGTCAGTGAAATCATCTCTATATTAGACATAAAAAAACAAGCGCAGAAGGAAGAAAGTGAGTTGCAGAAAATGATAGAGTTGGTTCAGAAGGGTAATTTTCTGAAATTTAACATTGATAATGATTGTGTTTTGAGGTTTGGGAAGAGACTATGCCTTCCTTGTGATTCAAAATTGAAGAATTTTTTGTTATTTGAAGATCATAGTTCTTCATTTTCAGTTCATCCTGTCAGTACTAAGATGTAAAATTATCTTCCGGTGTATTCCTGGTATGATGGATTGAAAAGGGATATTTTTGACTTTACTGTGAAGTTTTTGAATTTTCAACAGGTTAATGTAGAGCGGAAGTTACTGAAAGAGATGATTCGGTCATTACCTGTTCCAGAGTTGAAATGGAAAAATATATCCATGGACATCATTGTTGGATTACCAAAGACATCTCGAGGTAATAATGTAATCTAGGTTATTGTTGATAAATTGACTAAATCTCCTAATTTCCTTCCTATTCGAGATACTTTGTCTCTAGAAAAAATTTCTCAGTTGTATGTTAAAGAGATAGTCCATTTTCATGGTGTTCCCCTCTCCATTGTATCTGATCATGATCCTAGGTTTACTTCCACATTTTGGAATGGATTTTTTAAGTTGTTGGGTACCGAATTACATTTTAGTACAGCTTTTCATCCTCAATCAAATGGGTAGTTAGAATGAACAATTCAGACCATAGAGGATATGCTATGTGTTTCTTCACTAGATTAACAGGGATGTTGGGACCAACATATTTCTTTGGTTGGATTTTCAAATAATATCAGTTTTTATTACTTAATAAATATGGCTCCATTTTATTCATTATATGGGAAGTAGGGTTGAATTTCATCTTTTTGGGATGAAGTAGGTGAAAGGAAGCTGATGGGACTAGAATTGGTAGAAGAGATGGAAGAAAAATTTTGATTGGTTCTGAAGCACCTGAGAATAGATCCGAGTAGGCAGAAAAGTAATATAGATAACTGGAGGAAGGATCATTCTTTTGAGGTAGGTTATCATGTCTTTCTCAATGTTTCTCCCTTAAAATGTGTGATGCATTTTGGTAAGAAGGTAATGTTGACTCATATGATCATTAGACATTATAAAATTTAAGAGAATGTTGGATCAGTTTCATAAAAAGTTGATTTAACTCCATGTTTATCGCAGGTACACAATGTTTTTCTTGTTTCAATTTTGAGAATGTATATGCCGGATCCATCTCATGTTTTAAGTCCAAATGTAGTTAAGTTAGAAGAGAATCTATCCTATGAGGAACAACTAGTCCAGATTCTTAACATAAGATTGCAAGTATTATGGAATAAGGTAATTCACCAGGTAAAGGTTCTGTGAAAAAACCATATTATTGAAGAGGCAACGTGGGAATCTGAAAATGTTATGAGGGATAAATACCCTTATTTATATGAAAAGTGAATAAAATTTAGAGGAAACAATTTCTAAAAGGGGGAAGGATGTAATAACCCAGGTAAATAAAGAAATTATAGATTTTAATTTCAATTAATATATTGTGAATTAAATATTAATTTTTCATTAAAGGTGCTTCTATGTTCGATGGCTTACCCGATACGCAACGACGAGTTTCTTTGAAATCTAACATCACACAATAACAATATAATAAGATTATTATAAATGGTAGGGAATGCAAAGCCATTGTAATGTCCAGAATAAATATAACTAACTACAATATGATTATACATGTTTTTTAATTTTTTTTACATTTATCCAATAAATTTTAGAGACTTAAAATGTGAATGAATCCAATGTTAATCACAAATACTCCAATATTTTCTAAAAGGTTTATTTACTGCATTTTGATGTGGACCCATTTTTAAATCTCATTTATGTCACTTTTATATGTTATATTTTACAAATAAAATATTATTATTTATAATTGGGACATTTATATTCATATTGGGTAAAAGTTTTGTATTTTTCTGAAAAAATCACTTTTTGGATAAATAGTGAAAAATACAGTATTTTAATTCAAATATTCCAATTAATATAATTTATTAATATGATTAGATTATACTTTTAAATGTATTTAAAGTTTATTAAGATTATATTTTCATCATTTAATCTAATTTTGGTTATTAGGATAAATTTCACTTTGAAATTGGACTTAAAAAGTGTCAATCTTCTAATAGTTAATGTGGCTAAAAAACACGCTTTTGTTTTGACAGTAGAAATTAATTTTAAATTAATTTATACCACTTCAGTGTTTTGAATTTGGAAAAAATGATTTCATATTTGGAATCAGGAGGTCCAAATTGTGTAAATAGGTATCATTTAATTTTCTATATTAGGAATATTTTTTTCAGTAAATATTTTATTTACCATGATTAAATGGTAAATCTGGTAAATAAGGGTAAACAATATTACTATAATAATATAAAATTACCCAAAAATGTGTCCTAATACTATTGTTTTAAACACTTCCAACATTGGGCATCCTTGGGTCGATTTTGGGACCTCATGGGGCCACATGGGAGTGATAATGACACTTTATTTTAATTAACTTAATGTAAAGACAAAAATGACATAAACAAATAGGTTTTAGTAAATTAATTTTTACATAAGGATATTTACGTTATCAAATTGACTATAAATATTATTTGGAAATCTAAAAATATTTCCTATAGCATGGTATTTGTTTTGTACTTCTTAGACATTAATTAAATTAAAATATTTGTGACACAATAATGATGTAGTGTTTACCTCATTAAAACATTATTTATATAGATAAGATTATAAAGATTAAATAATATCCTAAACCTATCAAATTATAATTTGATGATTTTATTTCGACCATGAGTCAACTAATCTTCTATCTTAATAAGTTTTGGACCTTTATAAACCTAAAATCATTATATGATAAAATAATATTTCCACACATTCTTAAAGAGCCCCTCTTCCCCATTATAAAAATCCTTCACCTCTAACCCAGTAAAGACACCTCTCAAGCCCCCTAGATCATCTATCTTCTTCCCAATTAACTCCCTACATCCCTATCCCCCTCCTAGAAGCATTAACGATGGCAGAATGCACTTCAACAAACCCTTTTGGTTCAAACAAAAGGGAGTTCCCGATTTAAAGGTAACTTCTTTTCTGAAGTTATTTTCTTTTATTTGACTTCTCCAACCCCCTAAACTATTTTTATTCCTTTTTTAACAACACCAATATCCTCAATAAATTATAATGTTTTTATGAGACATATTCGAACAACAATTATACACACCTCCATCTAATGGGTAAAGAACATATTGTTTCCCTGGATGACAAACTAACACCTCACGAAATGATAATTGTTCAATTATCTCCTACCACCGCTCATGGTGGCCATTAGGATGACATTTTTTTATATTATATATATTATGTTTATTTTTTTATGATTCTTTATTTTCCATTTATAGCATACCTTTATAGATTCCATTTTGGGTAAACACGATAATCTCATTTGAGGAAATGCGGACTTCTTCCCCCTCAAAGTGATATGACTTGTTAATTCCATATGTGGGAAGTATAAAGTATGTAGGTAATAATATTATATATGATATTATACTGGAATTATTATATACATATGTATAATTTTTTTTCATTCCATTAAAATAAGAAATAGAAATGAAAGTAGCGTTCATACGTACGTACGACTTACCGTCTCCATAAACGGTTCATTTCATTTCATATATCTAAATGTTATTTACTATTATAAATACATGCATATACTTGATATATATGATATATATGATATATATGATCTCTACATCATTAATATCATTCTGTATAAAATTTATATTTGACCACATGAACAAATTGTAATTATAAGAAGTTTTTTTTTGACTCATGTACCAAATATCGACAAAACGACCATTATGAACAAAAATTATATAATAATGTTTATAAAATTGTAATAAGTGATATAAAGGATAATAAAAATAAAAATGATCTTAATCAAGTATAAATTAACTTTAGTTTATTATTTAGTATATATAAGAATGAATGGGTCAAATCGGACACAAGGTAATGGACTTCGTCTCAATCTCCTTTCATTGAAGGATATTTTGTTTTAATACAAAACTTTATATTTATACTATATGTAAAATCCTTTGTCTTTTCAATTCATTAAAAGGGAATATTTTTCTACAAATCATTTTACTAAATGAAAAAAAAATAATGTTTCATTCAAACATAAACGGTGACAATGACCTTTCTGCCACCACAAGTATTATTTGATCTTTGGCTTCTTTTACAAGATATAATGTTTTTAAAAGGAAAATAAATACCATATACTCTTTTACATATTTTGTTAATGAAAATGGTATTTATAATCGATTTGTTATGTCAATATATTTAAATGATATATTTTGATTTAAATGTGGAAATGTTATATTTCCTTTATGTTTGTTTTATGTGGTATGTATATGGTATGGTTGTTAAGAATTGTTACATATATGGGTGGCTCCGTGATAAACCTAGATCGGGTGAGCCTTAGACAGCTCTCCAATTCATTGTGTAACGCGGTGAAGGTAAACATGAATGTTTCTTTTAAGATATTTTGGTAATATGCTGCGATGGGTATTCCAAATGTAACTCCCTATGTATTTGTGATAGATACAATATAAGTATGATATGGATGCAACATGTTAACTTTATGATTTATGATTTCAATGTGTTATTCATAAATCATATGATTTTATGTGGTATGTTAAATAGCATATCTTATATATATATTGATGAACTAATGTTTTATTTATTTTTTTATAACCCTTACTGAGATTTTTATGCTCATCCCAAGTTTCGAAATGTTTTTCACAGGACATAAATATGAATACGGTCAAGGATGGGATCAAGGGAATGCCGATATGTCTAAAACATAGAACTATACATGACTCTTTTTTTCAAGAGTTTTTATTTTATAAAAAAATGAAAACTGATTAAATGTCTCTACTATGAAAATTTTGAGATGTAATATAATAGTTATGACCTAATTCATTAAAACTCTAAAGCTGTAAAGATCCTCAATACAAATTATTCATTTAGTTCAATATTAAGTAATTTTTTAAGGTCGAGTCCTTATATATCATATCATTTTTAATGTTGAATTATGGTTTTCACCTAGTTGGGTGACGTTAGGATTGAATGTTAATTGGTTGTTTCATTTTTTTTGCTATTTATTTTGTGCTCTTCTAAGGAGTACTCTGGTAAAGAGGTTATAGTCTCACCACATGACTCATTATACCCTAAAAAATAGTTGGTTACCTCTGGCATACAGGGAGGTACATTTGAGGTCGGGTGATGACACAGATCGGGGCATCGATTTAGTGGATCACAGGTTAGGGATGTTACAACGTGGTATCAGATGAAGTTAATTTCAAATTTTTTCTATTTTAGGATGGTACAATAGAGATTAGGATGTGTTGGGACTTGGTAATAAGATGATTCATTGGAGTAGTTAACCCATGTATGGTGGAAAACCGAAGTTACCCAGTGTGGGAATTGTTATTCTTGATGTGTGTTGTTATAGTTGAATGAAAATTCACCATTGGGTGATACACAAGATGTGTGATTTGATTAATTTATGATATTTTACTCATTTCCTGAATCACATGAGGTTGTGCATTCCGGAATCATTTTAGGAACCTATGGATATTGGTGGAATGAATCATTGTAAGCTCATACATGTGATGAGTGTGCGGGGAATAGAGACTAGAATTTATTTTACTTCCTTGAAAATTTTGATGAAAATGATTCCAAACAATGGTAATGAAAGTGTTTTAATGAAGAAAATGAAACTAAATAGATACGAAATATCAAGAATATAGAAATTTTATGACCGAGGTCAAATATTGGGTTGGGATAAATTTTATATGTTGATTCAGTGTCTAAAAGTAAAATATTTCATAATGATGGTAAGATTGGTAAAGAATTTTTCCAAATTAAAGGATTAAATGAGTTAAAATAATGATTATAACTAATTTTGAATTGGTAAATGTTCCTAAGAAGAATTTATTTAGTGTAAAAGAAGAGTTGGTTTAAATAGGAGATAGAAAAAGACATGTGATTAAGTAAAATTGGACACCCCTTGTTGACCATGACCTGTGGTAGGTATGGTTGAGGGTAGTGTTCTATGTTTGGTGACGACCGTCAGGATTGAGTATGAAGAATGTTTTATTTAATGTTAATATTGTGAGGAATTTTCCATCTATGTTAAAATCCTATTGATCATTCATTGATGTAACAAGTGAAAGATAATTTAAAAATGATAATTATTGAGTTTAATGGTGGGTAACATTTTTTTTGTCAGTTTGACCCTTGTATGTATGGATTAGGATAGTGATAGTGCCTTTGTTTTAGACTATGGATTTGGATTGTGAGGTTTTTTTTTGTTTTTGACATAACCTAGGTGGCTTGTTTAGGAAACCCTTGGAAGTGTTGCAGCCTTTGGGACATGAGGCGTTGTTCGTTAATGAACGTTTATAAACTCTTGTGGTTCGTGACTGCATGGAGTGCATGCTCGAACATATGGATGGTCCCTGGGTCTTAGTGACCTTGTGAGTATAGACCTAACAAATTTCATTTTGAATCCCGGAGAGGATTTTTTGATTTTAGTGTTGATGAATGTGTACAACATTATTATAGAACCTAGAGTAAATGTTTTATTGGTGCACTAGGCACAATGTGCATTAGAATTGGGGTGAGAGTGTCATTTATAAACAATTCTTTCTTCACGTCATGATATGTATGTTTTGGAGAGAGGACCAATGGATTTCCCTAGTAGTGACTATAGTCTAGGTATTTTGTATTATTCAACATTTAAGGTGACCTATGAGAGTGTATTGATGGAGTTTCAAGTTTATTTGGGTGTTTGTCACACATGTAGATTATATGGAC
The DNA here is from genome assembly GCA_963277665.1 of Viscum album. Classification (NCBI taxonomy): domain Eukaryota; kingdom Viridiplantae; phylum Streptophyta; class Magnoliopsida; order Santalales; family Viscaceae; genus Viscum; species Viscum album. The sequence goes on from OY728145.1 coordinate 955,597,049, forward strand.
ATTGATAGTGGAACTTAGTGTGTTGCATTGTGTGGGTTTGGCCTAGTAGGATGTGTGGTAATTTTGATGGCTGGGGGTTCCACTGAAGTTGTGGTTACGTGATGATAGTATCAGGAAAAAAGGGCGACCACATGAGAGGTTATCCCATTGGTTTAGGTATCTTGGAATATGAGCATGTGCGATGCTTTAGAGGTGGTGTCATTGCTTCCTAAGAACCACCATGTTTTAGTAAATGGTATATTTGTTCTTGGTTCTTTTATAAGGGCACCCTAGTTTTTGTGATAGGAGTTAAGGTATGTTTTTAAGGGTTGCATCATATGGATTACTTACTCACCAGTTTGGATGAATATTAATGGAGGTCTTTATGGTTTTTTTCTAGTAGTATACACAAGGTAGGATGAAGTGTGGTTATATGATTTTTCTTATTAGTGATACCCATGGTGAGGGTGCTCATGTGACTGAACATGTTTTTATGGATGGTTTGGTTGTTGGGTGAGATGTAGTGGCCACCTCAGGGCTGATGCGGCTATCTAACCTAGATACATGGTTAGGTAAATAAGAGGGTGATGTGATACACATAGGTAATGGTTTATTTGGGAGATACTATTGGTTTGATTAGTATGGTAGTCCATTGTGCTTCAGATGTTAGATATCAAGGAAAAAATCAAAATAAATCAAGTTGTTTTGTGGATGTAGCACCATACGAAATGTTTTTTCATGACTACTTGGATATATGTTCCTAGATCATTAGCAAGACTTGGTTGGCAATCACACTTGAGTGATGGTGGTTAAGTATTGATGAGATGAATTCGGAAAGTGATATTGAGATCCTTTCCAGGTCAATGTTCCCCATAGTTCTATATTAGAAATGGATAAGTTGGTGGGGTTTTTATTTGAAAACTTCTTAGTATACCTCAACTACTGACGATCCTGCCCAATATCATGATATATTCCCAGGTACGTTGAAAATCTCTGGCCTTATGAAAAGAGACTTGAAGTTGTTTGGTTGGATGAGGTACATCCTAGAGTTTTTCCTCATTTAAACGGTATATCTGGACCATGATGATGAGATGTACAACCTCGATGGTTTGGGGGAAAGAGAGGTTGCATACTATAACTACAATGAAGATTAGGGTTAGACTCAGATAATTTTTCATTGGGTGGTTTTGGAACATCAGGATGATGAGGGAATGTCAGACATTTGATGTGGTATAATGCCGTGGGTGAATCCTGATGATGGTCTGGAGGGATGTAATGCCATGATGATATAATTATATTCGAATTCAAGGAATGACCTCAGTTGGTGCGTGGGATGATAATGACTAAATTCAATTTTTTAAGAATCCTTGGCAAGGTTGGAAAAGGGTAGAATACCATTACTGAAAGGTGGGTTTTCTGGGTAAAGTTAGTTGGGGACATTCCGACCTAAGATGGTAAACATGAATGGGTGTGGTTAGATTGACCCACCTTTGGGTTAATGTTGTCGAAGAAAGTGTCATTTCGAAATGAAGATGTACCTAATTGAGTTAAAATTGATCTTATTCCTTGAGTTGATAGTATATAAATTTCCTCCCGAATGGTTTTAATGGCGTGGCTAGAATACATTGAACTGTAATAACATATGGATGTTTAGGCTTGGGGAGTCGGATCCCATTAGGTGATGTGAAAGTTGATAAGAGATTTGGGAGATCATCCCTCAATAGAGGTGAATTGACATAAGTTGGTAAATGTGGTTGAAAGGACCATGCGTTGTTGTTTGGAATATATTGAATTTGGTCACCATTACAGTTGTGGGACAATAGATGAAAATGAAGCCATGTGATTTGGGGTTTGAGTTGTGTATTGGATTGGAAAGAGGGGGTGCCGATTAGTTCCTCTATAATGAAGTTGTGTTGTATGCAAAGTTTCTGTCTTTAGTGAGTTAGGAATGATGTTCTAAATATTCACAGTGAATTTCTAGTGGTTGGGTATCTTTGAATTTGATGCATCCTTGATGAGTTTTCAGTTGGTGTAGTTGTTTTGCTGAGGAATACATGTAGGGAAAGTCGGTGACCTTGATCCATGTTTAGTGGGTATTGTGATGTGGAACCACAGACATGGAAGATGGTAGTGGATTGGTTGGAATAGTGGAATGATCTCTAGTTACGGAATCATAGTGATTCATGTAAGAGTGTCTCAAGGACCAACCATTGTAAGGTGGGAGGTTGTAACATACAAGATTTTCTTATGGTGTGTTTTTTATGTTTTATGTTGGCCTCTTATTTTGGATAGATAAGTGTTCCCCATGTTCATGTGATGTCTTGGGGTTGTTCTGAGTGTTATAGACATGATAAAGGGGGGAGACAAAAAGAGTACTATGTATGTTGTACAGTTTTCACACGATCAGTGAAAACCGTGCGAAATTCCTTTGTAACTGTGTGAGGGGGCTGTTTTTGAACAATAGTATCCTCACATTTTGTAATGACCCATCCTAGCAAGTCCCACACAATGACTACCACAAGTCTACCAACAATAGTTCAGGGGCTAGTGACTGGCTCTGAGTAGGCCTAACTCACAGATGAGAGGAATTTACTTTAAACCTATACGCATTCACACAACTACATGCCCACTAATGCTGATAAGTAAACAATGAGTAAACCATGCATGCCACTAAGACATCAACTGAGAGTAATTGTTCAAAATAGAAATTAAAGTGGACCAGTATACAATCCCAACAAAAGAAAAGTTATAAATATGTGAGTACAAAAGTCACTAAAAAACTATCTGTAGAAAAATCTACCTAAAAAGTTGGTGAAGGGTACCTCTCTGAATCCATATATGTATGACTCACCTATCTAATCTCACTGGCCACCACCTAGAATGGCACCTCCTATTTCTCTTTCAATATGTCGGTAATTTGTACAAGACACGACATGTGCAGGCAATATGAGGCCCCAGCCTTAAACCTTACTTAATCTTGAGTTATTATAATATTACACATTGAGGATCTTTTCAGGTTTAGAGTTATAGAGAATTAGATCATAAAACATGCATTACATTCCACATTTAAACAAAGTGGTTACATAAAAGATAGTATTCATTTTCCCCCTCAATGGAAACATATTTAAAATAAAACATGGATTCTTTCTTGACACTTCCTTGACACTATCATCATTTCATGTACCTTTCCCTTGACTTGTGAAAAACATTTCAAAAAAACTTGGGATGAGCATAAAAAGCTCAGTAAGGGTTATTAAAAAATATGGAACGGAAACATGAGTTCATATATACATAATAATGAAATCAAACTTTACCCATAAAACATAGGAACTTTAACAAACCTCCTCAAATCATGAATAAATCATAGAAATCATAAGACATAAAAGGTAACTTGAGGCATTCATAACATTATTACGTAGGGAGTAACACTCTTTGTTACGTTTGGAATACCCACCATAGTATATTCCCTAAATCTCTTCGGAGAAACCTTAACGTTTCACTCTTTCGAGTTACCCAATGCATTGGAGAGCTATATCGGGCTCACCCACCATTAGTTTATCATGGAACCACCCATTTTCATAACAATACCCAAGAACCATAACATAAATGTACCACATAAAAAATTCATAAAGTAAACATAACATTTCCACATTTCAATCACAATATAACATTTTAGTATACTGAAATAATGAATCCATTAAAAAAGAAACCATTTCCAAAACCATTTAAAACATTTAATAAAGATATTTTTTAATCAAAGTGTCCCATACCACCAGGAAGCTTTTAAAATTTTAAACCATTAATATCCATATAAATTAATCCTTAAAACCATTTTGAAAACATGGATATTAATAAGAAGAAATAATTAAAACATTTAAAGCGATATTTTGGTTAAAGGGGTTCTACCAAAATTAGAGACACTTGAATACAATAATTGAGGAATAACATTTTGTCAGAACTTTATAATATCATGAGAATAAATAGATTCATGATATAATATTCCAAAGGACAATATATACACCATATAAGAGTTTATTGGTGCATAGAAACAATGAAGTCTCAATAGAAATGTCAAATGTGATGAATTCCCTTATAAAGAAGGTATACTTAAATTAAGGATAATTCAATCTCGAAATTATGTTTGAAAAATATAAATACACCCAATATAATTGGATATTAAGTTTTAAAAAATAAAAGGCAATTCACATATATTCAAAATATGACATATTCAATAACTACATGTTGAACCAAAAGAAATATAAATTGGGTTTAAAAGTTCCCTAGGTAAAATTCAACAGCCTAACGACATCACTTCAAAATTCCGAAAATGAGTTGATGAGAGATAAAAAGGGAATCTCAACACTTGGAAATAAAATTTAAACAAATAAGTATATAAAAGAACATATCCCAATAAAATAATATGTTAATTAAAAGAGATAACATAATAAGTCTTTTAAAAAGAGGAGGGTGAATGGTTCCCTTACCGACATGGGTATCTTTCGAAACATACACCCCGTGAAAGATGGACAATACAACATTGATGTAAATACTCATAATTGAACGTATATTAAACAATGAGTAAAATAATGGGCAGTACATACACCACTCAAAAGAAATTGTGGAAAATGTAGCATAAATCTCACGGGAATAAAAGTGAGATGAAAAATCCATTACGAAAACTCGGCAGCCTAATGGAACCACTTAAGACTTTTAAAATGGATTGATGAGAAGAAATAGGGTCTCTAATCATATTAACATAATGTTTAAAGAAATATTAATATAAAATAACATCCCCCAACATAACAAAGAGGTTCTTAAAAGAAGTGACATAAAGGAGAGTACTTAAAAAGAATGAGTGAGGTTGGATCTCTTACGAACAATTCGGCATCCTAACAGTGCCACTCAAAACATCAAAAATGGATTGATGGGAGAGAATAGGGTCTCTAATCATATGAACATAAAAATTACAGTAAGATTAATATAAAATAATATTCCAATAATAAGAATGATGAGCTTTAAAAGGAATGGAAAAAAAGAGTGTACTTAAAAAGAAAGAGAGGTGTAGGATCCCTTACCTCGGGTCCGACTTGACTCGATTGTTCTTTAATATCCTGAATAATAAAATTTGGTCAATTTATAATTGCTTAAGGACCTCTTTTAGAGATTATTATTCAGTTCATATCACATATTATAATGTTATAATAATTGTTTAATAATGTTAGTTCATATCAGACGTTTTTGCCAATGTTTGGTACATGAGTCAAAAATGAACTTGTTTGAAAAATGATTGTCCATGTAGTTATAAGTAAATAATTTTCCGAATAGTATTAATGATTAAAATATCATATATATCCATTAAATATTCATTTTATACTATTCCATATAATTTGGAGATAAAAAACGAAAAGCACCGTTCATGGAGACGGTAGGCCGTACGTACGCATGAACGCTACTTTCATTTTTTCTTTGTCATATTAATGGAATTAAAAATAAATGATATAGATATATATTATAATTCTAGTATAATATATATGTTATATAGGTTAAATATGTTCATTAATTTCATTCTTTATACATTCCATGTATTGCATGTACGAGTCACATCACTTGAGGGGGCGGTAGTCCACACTTCCTCATATGAAATTATCGCATTTACACAACATGAAAAGAATAAAGTTATGTTTTAAATATAACATACAGAAGAATATAGTAAACATAAATACCATATATTTCATATATAAAATACAGTGACATCATAATGACCACCTTTAAAGGTGTGGAAAGAATATTGAACAATCATCGTTTCGTGAGGCAGAAAATCGCCAACCACAGAAACAGTATGTTCTTTAACCATTAGACGAAGGTGTGTGTAATTATAGATCTAATAATTCTTATAAAAACATCCTAGTATATTTAATATACTGTATTTGTTACAAAATAAATGAATAAAAATAGTTTAGGGGTTTGGAGAAGCAAAATAAACCAAAAGGACTCAAGTGAAGACATGACCTTAAAATCGGGTAACTCCCTTTGGTTTGAGCTCAAAGGCTTCCTTGGGAAGACTTCTGTCCAATGTGAGGCTTCAAGGAGTTAGATAGGTATGTGGAGAGACAAAATGGGCAGGGGTTGGCCAAGCCAAAGGCTTTGGAAACGTGGGTAAGGAGGTAGGGTTGGGGGCCTTTTATAAGAGGAGAGGAGGGGCACTTTTGGAAAGTAAGGAAATGTTACATTATTTTAGAATGTGTTTCAGATATTAATGGTCCAAGATTGATGTGTTTCAAGGATAAGGTGACAAGGGTTCTAAAGCAACCCATCCAATAGATTTTTGACATGTTTAGGTCTTAGATATTACATTATCTTTCCATTTTATTTAAATTGTTAAATAATGAGGTCATCGTTGCATTATCACGATGTCATAAATAATTTAATATATTTAATGTCTAAAAATTATAAAAAAATACTATGATGTAGGAAATATTTTTAGATTTCCAATGAATATTAATAGTCCAAAAGATCATTTATGTAAACAAAATTTAAAATATTTTACTTAGGTGATACATTCTTTGTTACATTTAACATTCTTTAAAAATAAAAAGATAAAAAGTCACTTTCTCACAAAAGTGATTCCATGGGGCCCCCAAGTTTGGCACAAAGCATCCCATGGTCGGCCATGAGACAACCAGTATCCTTAAGACACATTTTGTGGTCATTGTATTATTATGATATTATCTTATTATCTTTAACTACCTGATTACTCATTAATCAAGATAATTGAAGATAATTACCGTCGTTACTATTCATAATGTCAAAAAAAAAGAGTCTTAATTACATAATTTGGAAATTCTGATTCCAAATATTTAATTCATTTTAAAAAATTCCAAACACATAAATTTCAATAATTAATTTTAAAAAAACTTGTCGTTGTCAAAACAAATATCGGGTTTTTTAGAAACAATATTTATGAAAAGTTTGGTACTTGTTTATGCCTAATTCCAAAGTGAAATTAATCTCAATGACCATCATTGAATTACATGGTAAAAATATATTCTAATTAAACTTTAAAACAAATTAAAAATATAATATAACCATATAATTATTTTATATGAAAAACCAGTTTTGATGTAAAATGCAGTATTTTTTCACTATTCATTGAAAAATGAACATTGTCAGAAAAATACCAAAAATTAACCCAAGGTAAATTTCAATGTCCCAATCATAAATTATATGTTTATTTTGAAAAATAGATCTTATAAAATTGTCAAAAAGTATATTTAAGAGGGGTTCTCCATCAAAAGGTGGTTAATCGACCTTTTAAAGAATATTAGAATGTTTACGCTTAAAAACTGGATTCATTTGCATTTTTAATCCTCTAAAATTTATTGAAAAAAAGTAAAAATATTTGACAAACATATATAATAATTTTGTAGTTAGTTTTGTTCATTCCCACCATTACAATGGCTAGACATTAACTACCATTTAAAATAATATTATTTTATTATTAGAGTGAAATGCATGATTCCCAAGAAACTCATTTTTTCCTATTGGGTACGCCATCGTTCATAGAGTCCCCATAAAAGTAATATTAATATTTTATTCACAAATATGGATAAATATGAAAATTTCATACTCTTTATTTACCTGGGGTGTTACATCCTTCCCCCCTTTTGGGAATTGCGTCATCGCAATTTTAAAATTGAGCTTGGAAACTCCATTGAAAGTCCCACATCAGAAAAAGAGTCGGTAAAACAATCACTTTAAAATAAAGAAAGAGAAGTACAGAGGTCACTCGAGTTAACCCATAATAGGATTCCATGTAAGAAAACATAGACATGGAGGAGAAAACATAGGGTCATGTTCTGATTGAGAGTGATAGAAATCATGTTTAAGAGAAAGTTAACCACAAGAAAATCACAAACTTGTGATGGGTTAAACAGTATTGAATTTCCCAGTAGGAAAAGTTTATAGACAACATTTTTGTTTTAAGTTACTTTTCATTGAGGAATTTATTTTTGAGCTTAACTAAATCATAATGAAACATACTTACTTGTCATGTATACTTTCAACTTTTACTAGATTCCTTAATCAAACTCATATTTTCTCCAAAAGACGAGTATTTAGGAAGACTTGTTCGAATTAAGAGTGCTATAATCAATTTCTAGAGAATAACCTAATCCAAAAAAGAGAACTATATATTTCCCATGTCTTTAGACATTAACCAAAACCAAAACTAAAAAGGTTAGTACAAGATCAGATAATCCAGAAAAGGATAACCCTTTATAAAAAGAAAATATATTCTTAATCTCAAAAATTTGTTCAAAAAAACCCAAAGATCAATGAGGACTATCCGATAAACAATTTGTCCATAAAATTCTTCAAAGTAAACCAAAATAAGATTGAAACCCAAATATTTGAAGGATTTAGTCACATAGTCTTCCAAGTTAAATCGTAACATTTATCTCCAAACAACATCAGTTTCTCTTAATGTCTCGTATTGAAAAGTAATTAACCTAATCACATATCATCCATGATTGGTTAATAAATTTCCATAGATAACCCAAAATCAACTTACTCTTAATTCATAAAATCATCTAACTAAAAAGAGTCAGTCAAACTAACCAGGGACTTCACGTAGTCTAGTGGTAGGCGATAAATACCAGTCGCACATTGGTTGTGGGTTCGATTCCCGCAGCTTTGTCCGACGCGACGGGTTGTCACACTGTCTTCGTGTTGTCCTTTTTATAAAACTCAAAAAATAACCCTAACATGTTTTAACCTCAATAGTTTCCTTATAACTCTCATTTTCATCCAAATTCATTATGATCTCAACATCTTAATTCTTGAAGTCTTATTTTACCAACATAAGATAAAATAAAACGATTCTCAAAATGAATAACATCATACCTTGATCATGGAATCCACTCGGTTTCATCGTCATCTTGCTCACGTAGGTAGAAGTCCCATGCATTACAACAATGATTTGGATATCCTTCAAAATCATTTGCTTCCTCCATCCAAATACACCTTGTACAACATTGGTCATATGGGTGTTCAAAAAAAAAACAGTTTTGGAAAATAATCATGTATGACATATAATTCCAAATCATCTGATAAAACATGATTTCTATAAAATAGTCAGATAGAATTTGAGTTGAAACTTTCTATTATTGGTCCTTTTAAAATACCATAAGTATGTGATGAGAGACTATATTTTAAAATCAAATATAAATAGGTTGCGCAAGGGTCTCCTTCCTCAACACCATTTTTAAAATCATAATATGCTTCAAATTATTGTGATAAGGTAAAATATATGAAAATACCTTGATAATATTTACATTTCATGAAAATAAGAGAATATTATGAAAATAGTATTTGTCTAAAAACAACTCATGATCCACGATGATAACAAGGTATAGTGGAGGTGTTTGATATCTCAAACAACTGCTTGCAAGTGAGTTGTATGCTAGAAAAAGTTTCACAATCATCCGAACATGACTTTGCAATAATTATAGAAAGCATGTCATCAGGAAGAGATAGGAATGTCGTTTGAGATCCTTGTCCTTCCATATGTAACCGACTTTACTTGACCTGAAAAAAGTTATAAAACAAGGATTTAACTGAAATAATAGATATAGGGACTAATCATGTGTCTAACAAAAACTACTAATCCATAAAGTTGTCTAAACCGACCTTTTATACCAACTATAAGGGCCCAGCCATAAACCATACTTAATCTTGAGTTATTACAAGATTACAAATTGAGGATCTTTTCAGGTTTAGATTTTTAGAGATCTAGATCATAAAACTTGCATTACATTCCACATTTAAACAAAGTGGTTACATAAAATATAGTATTCATTTTTCCCGTCAACGGAAACATATTTAAAATAAAACAAGGATTCTTTCTTGACACTTCCTTGACACTATCATCATTTCATGTACCTTTACCTTGACCTGTGAAAAACATTTCAAAAAAACATGGGAAGAGCATAAAAAGCTCAGTAAGGGTTATAAAAAAATATGGAACGGAAACATGAGTTCATATATACATAAGAATGAAATAATACTTTACCCATAAAACATAGGCACATTAACATACCTCATCAGATCATGAATAAATCATAGAAATCAAAAGACATAAAAGGTAACTTGAGGCATTCATAAAATTATTATGTAGGGAGTAACCCTCTTGGTTACGTTTGGAATACCCACCACAGTATATTCCCTAAATCTCTTTAGAGAAACCTTAACGTTTCACTCCTTCACGTTACCCAATGCATTGGAGAGCTATATCGGGCTCACCTGCCCTTAGTTTATCACCAAACCACCAATTTTCATAACAATGCCCAAGAAACATAACATAAATTTATCACATAAAACATGAACAAAGTAAACATAACATTTCCACATTTCAATCACAATATAACATTTTAGTATATTGAAATAATGAATCCATTCAAAAAGAAACCACTTCCAAAACCATTTAAAACATTTAATAACGAAATTTTTGAATCAAAGTGTCCCATACCACCTTTAAGATTTTAAAATTTTAAATCATTAATATCAATATAAATAAATACTAAAAACCATTTTGAAAACATGGATATTAATAAGAACAAATAATTAAAACATTTAAAGCGATATTTTGGTTAAAGGGGTTCTACCAAAATTAGAGACACTTAAATACAATAATTGAGGAATAACATTTAGTCAGAACTTTATAATATCATGAGAATAAATAGATTCATGATATAATATTCAAAAGGACTGTATATACACCATATAAGAGTGAATTGGTGGATAACAACAACGAAGTCTCAATAGAAATGTCCAATGTCATGAATTCCCTTATAAAGAAGTTATCCTTAAATTAAGGATAATTCAATATCGAAAATATGTGTGACAAATATGAATGCACCCAATATAAGTGGATATTAAGTGTAAAACAATAAAAGGTCATTCAAACATATTCAAAAGATGACATATTCAATAACTACATGTTGAACCCAAAGAAATCGAAATTGGGTTAAAAAGTTCCCTTGGTAATATTCGACAGCCTAATGGCATCACTTAAAAATTTAGAAAATGAGTTGATGAGAGATAAAAAGGGCATATCATCACTTAGACATAAAATTTACATAAATAAGTATATAAAAGAACATATCCCAACAAAATAGTATGTGAATTAAAATACATAACAAAAGAAGTCTTTTAAAAAGAGGAGGGTGAAAGGTTTCCTTACCGACATGGGAATCTTTCGAAACATACACCCTGTGAAAGAAGGACAATAGAACATTGATGTAAATAATCATAAATGAAATTATATTACACAATGAGTAAAATAATGGGCAGTACATACACGAATCAATGGAAATTGTGGAAAATGTAGCATAAATCTCACGGGAATAAAAGTGAGATGAAAAATCCCTTATGAAAACTCGGCAGCCTAACGACGCCACTTAAGACTTCCAAAATGGATTGATGAGAGAAAATAGGGTCTCTCATCATATTAACATAACATTTACAGAATGAGGAATATAAAATAACATCCCCCCAACATAACAAATAGGAGATTAAAAGAAGTGACATAAAGGAGAGCACTTAAAAAGAAATAGAGAGGTTGGATCTCTTACGAAAAATTCGGCAGCCTAACGGTGCCACTCAAAACGTCCAAAATGGATTGATGAGAGAGAATAGGGTCTCTCATCATATGAAAATAAAAATTACTGTAATATTAATATAAAATAATATCCCAATAACATGAATTATGACCTTTAAAAGTAATGTCATAAAAGAGTGTACTTAAAAAGAAAGAGAGGTGTATGATCCCTTACCTCAGGTCCGACTTGACCTGATCGTTCTTTAATCTCCTGAATAATAAAATTTGTTCAATTTATAATTGCTTAATGACCTCCTTTAGAGATTATTATTCATTTCATATCACATATTATAATGTTATAATAATTGTTTAATAATGTTAGTTCATATCAGACGTTTTTGCCGATGTTTGGTACATGAGTCAAAAATGAACTTGTTTGAAAAATGATTGTCCATGTAGTTATAAGAAAATAATTTTCAGAATAGTATTAATGATTAAAATATCATATATATCCATTAAATATTCATTTTATACTATTCCATATCATTTAAAGATAAAAAACGAAAAGCACCGTTCATGGAGATGGTAGGCCGTACGTACGCATGAACACTACTTCCATTTTTTCTTTGTCATATTAATGGAATTAAAAATAAATGATATATATATATATATTATAATTAAATTATAATATATATGTTATATAGGTCACATATGTTCATTAATTTCATTCATTATACATTCCATGTATTGCATGTACGTGTCACATCACTTGAGGGGGTGGTAGTCCACACTTCCTCATATGAAATTATCGCATTTACACAACATGAAAAGAATAAAGGTATGTTTTAAATATAATATACAGAAGCATAAAGTAAAAATAAATAACATATATTTCATATATAAAATACAGTGACATCATAATGGCCACCTTTAAAGGTGTTTAAAGAATATTGAACAATCATCGTTTCGCGAGGCAGAAAATCTCCAACCATAGAAACAGAATGTTATTTAACCATTAGACGAAGGTGTGTGTATGAGTAGCTCTAATAATTATTATAACAACATCCTAGTATATTGAAGATATTGGAGTTGTTACAAAATAAATGAATAAAAAGAGTTTAGGGGGTTGGAGAAGCAAAATAAAACAAAAGGACTCAAGTGATGACATTACCTTAAAATCAGGTAACTCCCTTTAGTTTGAGCTCCAAGGATTCCTTGGGAAGACTTATGACCAATGTGAGGCTTAAAGGAGTTAGATAGGGATGTGTAGAGACAAAATGGGCAGGTTTTGGCCGAGCCAAAGTCTTTGGAAGTGTGGGTAAGGAGGTAGGGGTGGGGGCCTTTTATAAGAGGAGGGGAGGGGCACTCTTGGAAAGTAAGGAAATGTTACATTATTTTAGAATGTGTTTCGGATATTAATGGTCCCACATTGATTTGTTTCTAGGATAAGGTGATAAGGGTTCGAAACCCACCCATACAATAGGTTTTGGACATGTGTAGGTCTTAGATATTACATTATCTTTCCATTTTATTTAAATCGTTAAATAATGAGGTCATCGCTGCATCATCATGATGTCATAAATAATTAAATTTATTTAATGCTAAAAATTATAAAAAAATACTATGATTTAGGAAATCTTTTTATATTTACAATGAATATTTATAGTCCAAAATATCATTTATGTAGTCAAAATTAAAAATATTTTACTTAGGTGATACATTCTTTGTTACATTTAACATTCTTTAAAAATAAAAAGATAAAAAGTCACTTTCTCACAAAAGTGATTCCATGGGGCCCCCAAGTTTGGCACAAGGAATCCCATGGTCGGCCATGAAACAACCATTAGATTTAGGACACATTTTTTGGCCATTTTTTATTATTATGATATTATCTTATTATCTTTAACTACCCGATTACTCATTAATCAAGATAATTAAAGATAATTACTGTCGTTACTATTCATAATGTCCAAAAACAAAAGAGTCTCAATTACATAATTTGGACCTTATGATTCCAAATATGTAATCCATTTTAACAAATTCCAAACACATAAATTTCAATAATTAATTAAAAAAAAACTTCCTGTTGTCAAAACAAATAGCGGGTTTTTTTAGAAACAATAATTATGAAAAGTTTGGCACTTGATTATGCCTAATTCCAAAGTGAAATTAATCCCAATGACCATAATTGAATTACATGGTAAAAATATATTATAATTATACATTAAAACAAATTAAAAAGTTAATATAACTATATAATTAAATTATATGAAAAAGCAGTTTTGATGTAAAATGCAGTATTTGTTCACTATTCATTGAAAAATGAGCATTGTCAGAAAAATACCAAAAATTAACCCAAGGTAAATTTCAATGTCCCAATCATAAATAATATGTTTATTTTAAAAAATAGAGCTTATTAAAGTGTCAAAAAGTGGATTTAAAATTGGTTCTCCATCAAAAGGCGGTTAATCGACCTTTTAAAGAATATTAGAATGTTTACGCTTAAAAACTGGATTCATTTACATTTTTAATCCCTTATCATTTATTGAAAAAAAGTAAAAATATTTGAAAAACATATATAATCATTTTTAGTTAGTTCTGTTCATTCCCTCCATTACAACGGTTAGGCGTTAACTACCATTTAAAATAATATTATTTTATTATTAGAGTGCAATGCAAGATTCCCAAGAAACTCATTGTTGCGTATTGGGTACGCCATCATGCATAGCATCCCCTTTAAAGTAATATTAATATTTTATTCACAAATATGGATAAGTATGAAAATTTCATACTCTTTATTTACCCGGGGTGTTACAGGCAAGGCCTATATAGGGGTGAGTAAAAGAATACTCTATAGGACACACCAAAACCAAAAAGAAATGAACACAAAGGAATAACCACAAAGGAATGTACAAAAAAGTATTTTCGGATCACACAGGTATAAATCTAGTATATTAAAATAATAACTATCAGATGTAATCAATGAACACCCAGTACTGTTGAGTCACATAGACCCACTGAGTCACTTAGACTTGTTGAGTCACTTAGACCCGTTGAGACACTTAGACTCATTAGGTCACATAGACCTAATGAGTCACTTAGACCTACTGATTCACTTATAACCCTTAATTCAATTATACCCAATGAGTAACCTAAACTCTCTGATTCACATAGACATGTATTCATATTCTTCTTGTCATAGCCATCCACATGATTCCCACTCGTAGAATGATTTTTCCAGGAGAAATAACTCAAGAAAATTTTATATGAATAATTCCATTAAATCCCACATATAGTATGTCAAATGTACCTCCTTCTCCTGAGGGTCCCAAATCAACAAACATTTCGTCAATCGGATATAAAGATTGAGAGTTATATGAATTTTAGTGAAAAGTATTTGGTCGAGTCCGAGTTTGGTCGGACCTTACCCATCCCAGCCCGGGTTCTGCTCAACCTACGCACTGGTCCTGGATTTCCTACCTAACCTGGACCACTGGAGTGGGTCAGATTCTCCAGATGGGACGTGGTGTGAAATGCGTCCCCCACCCACGGCTGATGTCGTGGGTCCTCCATCACGGTCCCTCTAGACCGCAGTTCCCGGCCACATGACACAACCTTTCTATCACATCCTCCATGTCCCATCACCAGTTGCCTGTCGATGGCCCCTTCTCACTACACAAATTAGTTCCCATAGGTTCCTTCACCACCTTCTTTTTAGACGGTGTCCCTCACCACTACTACGACCCCCCAGACCGCGACCTTCCGCCACCACTAACTCCCATGTTGGCAGTCATCCTCATAGCGCCCCTTCACTAGTGGCCTCCTGTCACAGGATGATCCATAACTATAGTCTCACCTGGAATTTTGATTGCAATTTCCCCTATCCATTGAGACAGTGTCCTCGATCATTACGCTGCAAGAAATGAGAAGAAAACATGAACTCCCAAAATAGATGTATCCAGTCCTTGTTCGTGTTAGGCCTGATCCAACCACATTATAATTGATATCTCAGGGGAGATTAATAACACTAATCATTGATCACATCAAACCAAGGATGACCTAATTCAAATTACCACAATCTAAACCATCCCATATACACGATCAATCTGCGGGTCAACCTATTTGTGGGTTGATTTGTGTTTGTCTCTCAAATCAAAGAATGGGGAATGAAAGAAATCACAAAGAAATAAACAACTAACTCATGTATTGGATCGATCGTTAGTGTGGAACAGATCATCATTGCCATCGCTCGTCGATCCTTGATCTGGATTCCATCTTTTTTGGAAAAATCCTTTGAAGATGATGTGGCATCCATTGTCGTTTGAGAAACTTTGTTCGTCATCCTCTGTTGTTTTCCAATTAAACTTCTTTTAAGAATCAGAGAAAACTCAAGGTTCCTCCCCTAATCCAATATCACTATTAATCATTTTATGGTAGGAAACACATTTTTTCATTTATATTATGGTGATACACTATTTCGTCACACAGTTTCATTTATGATATGAAAAAGTTGATGCGTTGGTGCACTCCTGCAAGACATTTTGGATATAATAAAAATTCTTATGTTTATTTTATTTTTCTCATTAAAACCACAAAAAAATTAACTTTTACCCTTAACCCAAACTGGTTGAGGTTAGGTCCTTCCTAATGAAAAATTGTTATTCCAGATGCTATGGTTCCCTTATATTTTTAATCCGAACACCGATTTATATGTTACCAAAACCGCGCACATGTGCTATTTAGAAAATATCAAATAATTATTTAAGTTTACCTAGGCCTCATAATACAATTCCGTCTTAGTGCATGGTTATTAAATAATCCATATAATTTTAAGAAAATTACAAAGATATTTTCAGGACCTTAAATTCTCTCCTCCATATGGATTTACATCCCCAAAATCCAAAACAATATGTAAACAAACTAATGGGAAAACTGGGCATGCAGTTCAGCCTCCCGTGTCGATGTTCTCTCCTAGAGATTATTATGTTGCCACTAAAAATGCCTTATTAGAATCAACCATCAATAAAGGAACCTCTCATGTCGATCCTCTTTATCGACCAGGAACTCCACAAACGTCACCCCATCATTAATGTAAAGCTCACCCCAGTCGATGGCATGTGAAAGATCATGGACGTGTAGGACCCCGAGACAAACTATGAGGGGAGGGGTGAATTAGGGTGTCAAATTATTATTTTAAAACAAGTATCTTTTTCCCATGTTGTTAGGAACTCATTAAACATATAATACTGAGGAGAACAGAATAAAAAAAATCACATGCATAGAGACTATACAGTAATTTTACTTGGTTCACCGCTAAAGAATACGATGTAACAACTAACATATCTAGTTATTTATTATAATGATGGAATATCATTTTCATGCTCAGATGAAGTTGAAAATTTATTATATACTAAAGTATTAGGGTAATTGGAATTTATATTCAGAATAATAATCAATTCAACTGTTAAATTTTCCTTCAAACACTTATCATTTTAAGAACTTTGACATAAAATCCCTTAATATTTTGACTACTATCACTATCTTCTGGTGGTCTATCAGATGTATAAGATGCTTCAATAAAACTCTAATTAGTTAACACCTTCATGTTATTATTACCTTTATTTTTACAAGATATACCTGAAATTATTTAATTTTATTTATCCTTGGAAACTTTGGATCATGTGACTAGGTAATTTACATTCATAACAAACAATGTATGAAGAATCCTTATTATCATATTTTTCATTTTAATCTTATCGAGGATAAAATAAAAAAATTAATATCAATTATTTTATTCATCCTCCCTGAAATATGTACAAGTTCACTATCATTAACTTTTTTATTAATAACATATACATTTTGTTTTATATTTTGTTCATTTCAGTAGTAGAATTATGGTTTCCAACAACATATGTTAATGTACTAGACATGAAATAAAAAGAATCTATATTTGTTGTCTTCTCTCTATGAGTGTCTATATTTAAATATTTTCCAAATTAAATTTGATTCTGAATAATATCATTATGTGTAAGATTCATCATATTATTAGTATTATCTTTCTAGATCCCCTTGGATTCCCATTCCTTAATAAGAATATCAATCATCTTCTCCACATGTTATTAATCAGTAATTTCCTTCCTACCCTGATATTGAATTCTAATAACTACCATTATGATTTTTTACATTTGTAAATTTTAATCTTTATGTTAAAAGGAAATACAAAAATTTAGCATAAATCATGTCTCTTCATTCCTTAAGAACATTAGTAGTTTAGAAGTGTGTAATTTAATGATTCTCAAAAATTCTATTCATAGTCTCACATAATTAAATCTGACTATAGATATTATATTTCATGAATCAATCCAAATTATGTTAAACATTATGAAATTTTCGATACTCTATATTATCCTCATGAGAAAACATTTTTAATTTTGTTTTTCAATTATATAATTTCCAAAAATTATAAGAAAATGACCAAAATCCAAGTTAAAAAAAACATCCTAAATTTCTCATGTAAATATTCTTAAGATTAACCACAAAAGGTTATCAGTTGAATATGATTCAGAATATCAGTCCATAGGACTGTATCCCTCACAGTATCATAACAAAAACAATATCATACCTTATATATTTTTGTGTAATGAAACATTGATAAATTCTGATAAAATTATGAGTAATATTTGATACCAACTGTTTCCTAATAATGGTAGGTATGATAATACTACAAGAGGTGGGGGAGTGAATTATAATCTTAAAAATATTTACAATTCCCCCATAAATTATTATTTTCACCAAAAAATATAATCTATTTTCCAATTAGAATATTAAATTAAATAAAAATAAAATTAAATGAATAAGATTTTCAATGAATTAAAAATATAACATAGACATACAATGTAAATAATAAGTAAGTAAATGAAAAAATAATTGTGGAGTGTTAGATAATAATCTAGAAGGCCCAGAAGGATATTGTTACCAAATATTTCACTCCAAGAGAAGTATATTTTTATAAAACAATTTGGAAATTGATTAAAAAACATGAATTCAGGAATAAAATTTCCTAAACACGAAATTCTTCAATATAAGATCGTTTACACCAAGTCATTCCGCACTAGAAATGTCATGAGAGAACTATTGAAAATAGGATTATCCATCCCTAAGAGACTCTTTGATCTAAAAATTTGTAGAATGTCCAAAAAAAGACTGGATCAACTATAAACCTTCAAAGGTTATAAAATATTCCAATCCTCAAAATATCATTCATTGACTCTGTAAAAAACAACTCAGGTTCCTAGATTCCTAACCTCATAGATCACATATGATCAAACAAAGAACAATTAGAATAAAAAATATTAAGATACTTATATTGAAATAATCAACAAAGTATATCTCTTAGTGTACAATGAAAAAAATTCAATGCAGAAGGACTCAAACAAAAAATAGATGTTTCACAATAGTCTTCATAGTAGTGTAATCATGACATGACTAGTAGTGTAAGTATTTGTTATAGTTTAATGAAAAAATTGACATGTTGAATAATTGAATCAGGAAGAAGATGATTCACAGTAACAATGAATATAGTGTGATAATCATGTGATCAATGTATTTTTATTCACCCTCTCCACGAAGATCATAGTTTAATTTAAAGGAAATATCATTAAAAAAATACCTTAGTTGAATTCTGAGAATATTGGGTATAGTTATAATCAAATCAGACCCAACACTCCAATTTTTGATGAAGGTTATATATTCTAGTTTGTTTAGATATAGAAACCACCAAAATTATAGTATGTTATGGTAGATGAAAGAGTCATCTCATTCCATAAAAACATGAAATAACATGATAAATAAGAAAAAATTAAATCTTAAATAGATGACTCTAAGTAAAATAGAATACAAAACAATGAGTATTTTTATTTTCCAAACCCAAAGATAATCACGAAGATGAATGAATCAATAATTTTCCCACTAGTAACATATTCTAGAAAAATATAACAAAAATCACTCAAAAATCATGAAAACACATCCATATTGAAATTTTGTTTAGAATGTATAAATATTTTAAATTGATATGTAATAATTTGTGGCACAATACATTTTCCAAGAATTGAGATTTATTTCTCTAAAAAATTACAGAAAATCTATATCCAAATTTGAGATGATAATAATAAAAATAGTATTAATGTAATTTAACGAATTAATTACTTGAATAATATCATATACAGGGGTCTATAAAAAAATAGTTTCCATTATAAATGATATCACCCCATAACTAACTCCAACATATATACCTCAGATAGCCTCTTCCCAACTCTCAACTTAATATTTTAAACCATTGGCCTCTAAAGATTCTTTAATGGATATTTTATCAATAAAATTGAATATAGGTGATATAAAATTTTGAAAAAACCAGCATAAATTAATACTAATGTAGCATTAGAGTAAATTCAAAACATAACATGAACCAACTCAGGTCCCAAACCCTATTGAACTTCAATAACATTAGGAGGGTGATGAGATGGCCTGTTATTAGTCAAATTGTAATCACAATTATTATAGATACCCTGTGAACATTTTTATATTCACTGAAGATGGTTGATATATCCACATCCCTAGGTCCCTCAAGATGGATATTACTACACACAGTAATGAAATGATATTTCATTGGTATTTAGGATCTATATAATTCACTAAACCTTAATTTTTTGTTAATTCAAATCTGGATCCACCAAGAGTAATAAATTTCCATGAAACATGTTGTGAAAATACTATCCTATTCAATAAATTATTTTCCATATCAACCTTCTATTATATCATTTTTGAAAGAAGTTATAGGAAAATTCTCAATGTCTCTATGATCTTGATACTAAAATCTCTCTAAATAATATCTCCTTGCTCATCATCAATCATTAAACAGATTGAAAAATGCATCAACTCTATAAAAATCACGTAAAACTCCCAAATAGAATAAATTATATATTTTATAACTTAAAACTTCTATTGGATCCAATGTATAAGAGACTACCATAAAAACACTTAACCCAATATCTATCAAAATAAATTCCTTATTACCATGGATAAAACATGATCTTATAATCATAGTTCTCACTGAAACTTTGCATTAAACTCACAGACAAAGTAACATGGTTATAACCTCTTGAATAGATCAACTATAAAGATATATCAACATTTTTAAATTATCCTCAGAATGAGGACTGGTGATGGAACACATAAACATTGATAAATTATACTTTTATTGTAGAGACCCAAATCTTGACGTACATAGACATTAAATTACTTTTGTGGAATACTTAATACATAACAAGAACCAACACACAAGGACCATAATAGATTGGTGTCTTTCGAAACTTGGAACATAATCTTCTAATCTTGGTGAATGATCTTCAACATCTCCCATAAAGATCTTCCCCTATTCTTTTCTTACCTAAAACTTTTATTTATATCCTGGTGAAAAGAAAACATTTAAATGGTGAGATAAAATGATCAGTAAGGGTAAGCATGGTGAAAATAAAACAAACCATATACATTTGAACTTCAAAACATGAACATAATATTTAAACATAAAAATCTTGATTAATGACATAAAACATGGAAGTATGTAAGGCGTATATCCTAATGGATCATCAATCATGATAAAATATCATGGGAATAAAGCATGTAATTGTGGAAACCATTAAGAACATGTTATTATTTCCATAGTAGCCAAGGAATTTCTACCAAGACCATCTTAGTAGACAAAGTACCATACTGAACCAGGTTTACTTGCGGTTCCGGCCTTGTATTACTGAACCAGATTTACTTTCCATTCCAGCCATGTCTATCTCATGAGATATAAATCTTTAACCAAGGAATTGGAGGGAGATATATGTCCCGCCCATCTCATATTGAAATCATTCTTATGTTTTCCACAACATAAACATAAATCATTCATCATAACCCAAAGAATAAAATGGGTTTCAAAAACATCATCCCATCATAACATAATCCAAATAAAAAAAATTGATATCATTTCATCATAAGAAAAGTGAAACCATGTAAATCCTAGAGACATTATCCATGAAAAATACACATATGAAATAATGTCATCTTAGATGGAAATTTTTTTTGATAAAACACTTGAAATGAATTCTTTAGGAAAATATCCTTTCTTCTTCAAAATAATTTTCTTTTCAAAAAATGCCATGAAATTTTAAAAGAAAAGGAATTTGTTGAAAATAGTCATGAAATTTTTTAGAGGAAGATTCATTGAAATAAGTTGTTATGAAACCGTACAAATCCATTCATGTAGTATATGTTAAAAAAACATTCTTCTCGTACTTTTTCCGGAAAAGTAAAAAAGTACCTTATATGGTAACCAAAGGAATGATTCCTTCCATACAATGTGGTAAAATTCAAAAAGGGTAAAAATGATTTTAAACATACATGTAATAATATTAAAAACATTATGAGAAACATTTTTATCGACATGAATGAAAAATATAACCCCAGTAAATACTTACGTATAAGCAATCTCGTGTAGAAAACAATTGAGATTGTAACATTATCCCTTAACATAGGTCCGATATGCTTCGTACGTATCCAAACCTCATGTATAATGATTTAACTAATGTCATTGAATTATTACAGAATCATATTCGTTGTTATGATATCATATATGGTTCACTTATGACTTTATATTACCCATTCTTTTGTAAATTCATGTTAATTTATAATTTTGGGTAAAATCGTTTCATTTATCTTTCGTGTTTTGACTTTTAATTATTAATATGATTACTTAGATCATGATTACATAATTCCAGAATATAAAAAATTATTTATATATAATATATATTCAGAATATACATTTATATAATAGATCGGTAAATGGAAATAAATACGATGTTCATGGAGACGGTAGGTCGTACGTACGCATGAATTTTGTTTTTGTTTCCTTATTGAATTGAATGGAATCAGGTAGATGACATACATATATATATATATATCTAGTATAATTATTATGTAATATATTACATGATTACTTATTATATTTACTTTATAATCATTCTTGAATTGTTAACATGGAAAATGAATCTTATCGCGTTGTGGAGACGGTAATCCGTACGTACCCACGAGCGATGATATCGTTCCCATATTTATTGAATAGAATTGGAGTGAATGATATAATATCCTATAATAATTATTATGTTATAATAATTATATTTAGTTATTATTTACACCATTATACCCATCCAAGTAAGGTGGTGGTGAAAAAACATATTACACCACGGCATGGAGACGGTATTCCGTATGTACGCACGAGGGGTGATTTTGTTTTCCTTAGAATGGATAGAATTTGAAATAATTTTGTTTCATATTTATAATAAAATATCAGTATATGAGTGATATTGATGTTATTAATTCATAATGAAACAAATAAAGAAGAATAAGTAGAAGAAGAAATAAATTTGAAAGAATCGGTAACAGATATTACCTCTTCTTTGACACGCCTCTTGAAAACCTCCTCTTAGGGCACTAAAATTGGTCTTTGAAGAAGAAAAAAACCTCTATAATATTTCTAGGGTAGTTGAAAAGGGAAATGGGTAGGGGTTGGCTGAGCTTTAAGGCTCAAAGTTGTGTAAAGATGAGAGGGAGGAGGTGCCCTTTTATAAGGGAGGAGAGAGGCACCTTTGGAATCCCCAAAAATATTAGTTTAATATAAATTCAAACCCCACATAAAAACCTCAGAAAATGACTAAATTTGAAGCTTATATGAGATAAGGTTTTAATATAATCAACCAATCAAATTTATACATGTTTTGATCTTATTTTAAACTTTATCATTTTGATTTATCCTTATTTAATATATTTAACTTTATTTGTGGTAAGAAAATTCTAAATTTTAAATGGTTATAAATAATCACTTATGTGTTTTTAATTTTCCATAATTGGATACTTTATGAAATTTTAGACAATATAAATTTCAATTTATAATTTTTAAATATTTTTGTGATTTTTAAGAAATTTAATAATATGTTATTTTTTTAAAATAACAATAGTGTCAATTTTGACACTTTTCATTTATTTGAATTTAAATAAAATCCACACAGAGGATATATTTGAAATAAAATATTTAATAGGTTCCTAAAATGTCATATTCATATAAAAAATTAGTGGATAACATTAAATAGTTCAAATAATATTTATTTTAATATTTTTAAAACCTTTTATTTGGTATATATCTTAATAAAATAATTACTACAACATTTTTGTATTACTATTTAATATACCTATTTTTCCATAAAAACTTAAACTAAAATCCTATGATTACGATAGATATAATAACTTTCACAATAATATTCTTACATGAATTTATCATCTTAAAATCACATCATTTAATGTTTTATATTTATTAAATTATGAAGGTGACATCTTTGACATCATTTAAAATAAAATAACATAAATTTCATAATCGGTTTTATAAGGCACCAAATAGTCCAAAAATAGACTCTTGGATTCTTAGGGTATAGATATACTAGACCAATAATATTTGGTCATGTTTCTGTTACTTTTTATAGGTATTTTTATTTTAATAATAACTATATTATTGATTTTTCACTAAATAAACAATTTCTGTATCACTATTGTGTCACCATTAATGATAGTTATTTAATCCCTAAAAATTCTAAATAAATTTTCGTGATTTGGATAATTTTGTTAGAGTTTTGGAGATTACTCATTTTCTAAGTGACATGATGTTTATCACTAAATTAAAATTATTATACTTATAAGTTTTAAGAGAGTGACATGTTGTCACTTTCTTTGGTTTTAATAATAATTAAATTATTTTCATAGTAAAAAGTCCATAAAATGAATCTAATCCAACCATTAGGTGATATGGGTCGACTTTTAGTCATCCAATATAATTTTGAAATGTGTTAGGGTAATTTTATAATCTTAGGTTTACCCTTAATTACCCGATTTATCTTTAACTGAAGTAAATAAAAATTACCTTAGTTACTATTCATAGTGCCCAAAAATAAGAAAGTGGACTATTAACATAATTTGGTCCTACTGATTACAAATATGGGATCCATTTTTCAAAATTCAAGACAAAGAAGTTGCAGTAATTAATTTAAAATTCATCCCGCTATTAAGAAAATGAGTTTTAAAAGTTAAAACATTGCAACAGATTGAAATGATTTTACCTATGAATTCAATGTAAAATAAATGCTAATGACATAAATTATATTAAATGGTAAAAATATATTCTATTTATAATTTAAAACCATTCAATATTATAATTTAACCATGTAAAGTATTATGATGAAAAATGTTATTTTTAATTAAAATATAGCGTTTTTACTATTCATTAAAATATGAAAGTATTCAGAAAAATATCAAAACTTTATCCAATGAAAATTTTAATATCCTGACTCAAAATAAGAAGTTTATTTTGTTAAATTTAACTTATAAACTTTTCAAAAATTATATTTAAAATTTGTTTGCCATCATAAGGCGACAACACTGCATTTTTTGAAAAATACTTATTTTACCCAAAAAATTTATTTTTTTCTCATACCATGTTCTATAAAATGTGTAAGATGAATATTAAATTCATAAAATTAAAACTGTATTTACTATTAATTCATAACACCTAGTTTATAAAAATATTATAACCATATATCATTGTTTAGTGAAACTCGGTATTATGTACAACACACGCTATCGAGGAAGGTTGCGATTGTGTGTAATGCAAGCCAAGTCAGGGTTGCGTGTAATGCAAGACTCCTTTGTTGTTGCATATAACAACATCCAACTATATTTCATTTATAAATTTAATATATATATATATATACACTCAATGTTGCGTAGAATAACTAATATCAATCAAACATGAAATTGTGTGTAACACGATCCATGAATAGTGTTGCATATAATGTAAGCTAATACGGTGTTGCATATAGCGCAATATAATCTTGGTGTAGAATACAACAGAAGATACGAAGTAAATTAAAAATAATATATCTCATAAAATCTCGGGGTGTTACATTCTACCCCCTTTAGAACGAATTTCGCCCTCGAAATTCGTCGGGGTTATAAATGGTTTAGTACTTGTAAGTTTCATTAATAGAAACCCACATCGTAAAAAGGAATAGAAAAAATTATCTTTAAAAACTAAAGTATAAAACGTAACGGTTAACCAAATTAACAAATCACTGGGTTTCCACATAGGATAACGTAGGTGAAAATATGGATGTGGAAAATAAATCTAACCATCATGTTCTGATGGAGAGTGGTAGAGAATATGGAAATGAAAAATCCAACAATCACAAAGCCATAAATTTGTGATGATCTAAGTTACCATCTGATTAATCAGATATGAGGGCACTAGGACAACATTTTTGGTTTTCAACATCATTTCCCTAATGTGGAATAATTTTTGAATTAATAGAAATACATACATGATTTTGGTACAATCTTACCGTTGCTCGTGCCTTAAACAATTTACACAACATCTCTTAAATAAATGAAGTTGAATTTTTCATTCGTGAAGCATTATGAGATCATGTGATAGACCAATGTGATATTCTATCTATCTCAAATAAAAGGTTACAAAAAGTTATTAAATATACATAAGTCCATCTATGGTGATATTAATCATATATGGTTCCTAAAATGGATGTATAATTCGTATATCATACCAAATAATAAATTGAAACTAATTTATACTAACTAGGGACTTCATGTAGTCTAGTGGTATGCGATAAAGGCTTGTCGCACTTCGGTTGTGGGTTCAATTCCCGCAACCTTGTCCGACACGATAGGTTGTCGCCTGTCCTACAGGTTATCCATTTTTATAAAACTACATTATTATAACATTCTAAAATAATATCAAAAAAAGTTCTAGCCATAAAAAATACTATCTGGTGTCCAAAATAATCCATTCCAATATTTAGACTTATCCAAAATACATTTGTCAAATCTCATAGTATATAAAAAACCATTACTGGAAATGTCATCTACTGAGCATGTGAATACCATCAATTATCATATGATACATATTGTTGGTCACATTCCAAAAATTGTAAATACCTTAATCATGTATTCTATTGAAAAATGAATACCCATTGAACCTTAGGGAAAACATGAATGCTGTTAAAAGTCAACTCTTTCCACATACCAAAGTCCCAAAATTTCTATATACTCAATCCATGATATCACTTTGTCCTTATATCAGTCATGAGCTCATGAATACTATTAGACATTTCATTTTATCCTTATCCCTTTATTATGAAAATATCATCTACTTTCCAAAATCACTTTTCATGGTTACTGGTACCATATTCTTATGGAAAACCACAATGGAACAATACATAGATATTTCAATATACCATAAAAGTATATCAACAACAATATTCTTGAATACCAATACAAAAACAATTCAATCCATCCTCTTCAATGATTTTCATGGAATAATTCCTTCCTTGATTTAAAAGTAAATTCTTAGGTCAGGGCATTGAGTTGGGTTATGCCCATGTTCTCCGTAGATAAGACATTGGACTCCATAATAGTCTGTCACTCTATGACTCTTTTCTCCACACAGATAACATCTTACCCTCCATTTGAGGTATTTCTCAAGGATATTCTTCCCTTCATTAGAAATATCAATCTTACTTTCTCTATGCTCCCCACCATGTGAACATGCATAAAATTCCATCTTCCTCTTATTTGATGACTCTGGAATACCACCAAAGTTCACCTTTTTAATCATATATCGTGATGACTGATTCTGAATAATCACAATATCTTTTCCTCTATGCATTACCCAATTTTGTGGATCACAGTCACCAATTTTCCCATCAGAATCAACGTTAACTGAATTTCTTCTCGTTCCCTCCACTGACTAAAACTAGAAACCATAGTATAAGAAATAGTTAAAAAAACGAGGAACCACATAATCATTAAAAGTAAATTATGGGATGTCTAACTTATCAAATATTCTTTAATCCATGACACCATAGGTTCACCCTAGGTTATTCAAGATCGTAAACATAATTTTAGGACTCTAACCTATACATATACATAACCTTAGGGACATCCCTAGACATACCTTATATATATCTATAGAAATTTTTCTAAATATTTCGCATCCTAGTTTCCAATGGTTAACTAAACCTTTCCTCTGATACCAACTATAGAGACCCAAATCATGGCATACATATACATTACTTTACTTTTTCAGAATACATAATACATAACAAGAACCAACACTCAAGGACCGTAATAGTTTTATGTCTTTGGAAATGTGGAACATAATCTTCTAATCTTGGTGAAAGATCTTCAACATCTCCCATAAGGATCTTCCCCTTTTGTTTTATTACCTAAAAAATTTCATTATATCCTGGAAAAAATAAAACATATAAAGGGTGAGCTCAAATACTCAGTAAGGGTAATCATGGTGAAAATAAAACAAACCATATACATTTGAACTTCAAAACATGAACATAATATTTTAACATCAAAATCTGGAGAAATGACATACAACATGGAAGTACGTAAGGCATAGATCCTAATGGATCATCAATCATGATAAAATAGCATGGGAATAAATCATGTAATTGTGGAAACCATTAAGAACATGTTATGATTTCCATAGTAGCCAAGGCATTGCTTCCAAGACCATCTTAGTGGAAAAAGTCCCTTACTGAACCGGGTTTACTTGCCGTTCCAGCCCTGTATTACTGACCCAGATATACGTGCCATTCCCGCCAGGTATATATCATGAGATATAAATCATTAAGCAATGAATTTGAGTGAGATATAGGTCCAACCCATCTCATATTCAAATCATTCTTATGTTTCCCACAACGTAAACAGAAATCATTCATCATATCACGAAGAATAAAACGGGTTTCATAAACATCATCCAATCATAACATAATACAAATAAAACCAATGGATATCATTTCATCATAAGAAAAGTGAAACCATGTAAATTCTAGAGACATTATACTTGAAAAACACACATATGAAATAATGTCATCTTAGATGGAAAATTGGTTTGATAAAACACATGAAACGAATTTTCGAGGAAAATATCCTTTCTTCTTCAAAATCATTTTCTTTTCACAAAATTCCATGAAATTTAAAAAGAAAAAGATTTTTCTGAAAATAGTCATGAAATTTTGTAGAGTAAGATTCATTGAAATAAGTTTTTAGGAAACCGTAAAAATCCATCCATGCCATATAATTTAAAAAAAACATTCTTCTCGAACTTTTACCGAAAAAGTCAAAAAGTACCTTATATGGTAACCAAAGGAAAGATTCCTTCCATATAATGTGGTAAAAGTCCACAAAGGGTAAAAATGACTTTAAAAATACATTTAATAATATTAAACAATTTATGTGGAACATTTTTATGGACACGAATGAAAAATATAACCCCAATAAATACTTACGTATAAGCAATCTCGGATAGAAAAAAATTTATATTGCAACATTATCCCTTACCTTAGGTCCGATATGTTTCGTACATATATGAACCTCCTGTATAATGATTTAAATAATGTCATTGAAATATTACAGAATCAT
The DNA here is from genome assembly GCA_963277665.1 of Viscum album. NCBI lineage: Eukaryota > Viridiplantae > Streptophyta > Magnoliopsida > Santalales > Viscaceae > Viscum > Viscum album. The sequence continues at coordinate 955,626,216 of OY728145.1, forward strand.
ATTAATTTTTATGATATCATATATGATTCACTTATGACTTTATATTACCCGTTCTTTTGTAAATTCATGTTAAAGTAGCATTTTGGGTAAAATCGTTTCATTTATCTTCTGTGTTTTGACTTGTAATTATAAATATGATTACATAGATCATGATTATATAATTATAGAATATAAAACATTATTTATATAAAATATATATTCAGAATATACATTCATATAATAGATCGATAAATGGAATGAAATACGCCGTTCATGGAGACGGTATGCCGTACATACACATGAACGTTGTTTTCGTTTTCTTATTGAATTGTATGGAATTAAGTAGATGAAATACATACATACACACATATATATATCCAGTATCATTATTATGTCTTATATTTCATTATTACTTAATATATTTTCTTTATAATCATTCTTGAATTGTTAACATGGAAAATGAATCTCATCGCGACGTGGAGACGGTAATCCGTATGTACGCACGAGCGATGATATCGTTCCCATATATATTGATTGTAATTGGAGTGAATGATATAATATCTTAGAATCATTATGATGTTATAAAAAACATATGTATTTATTCCTTAGACCATTATACCAATCCAAGTAAGGTGGTGGTTGAAAAACAGATTACACGATGGCGTGGAAACGGTATTCCATCTGTACGCACATGCGGTGATTTCATTTTCTATAGAATGGATAGAAGGTGAAATAAGGATGTTTCATATTTATAATAACATATCCGTATATGAGTGATACAGATGTTATTAATTCATAATTAAACAACTAAAGAAGAAGAAGTAGAAGAATAAATACATTTGAAATAATCGGTAACGGATATTACCTCTTCTTCGACACGCCTCTTTGAAACCTCCACTTAGGGCACTAAAATTGGTCTTTGAAGAAGAACAAGTCCTCTAGAATATTTATAGGGAAGTTGAGAATGGAAATGGGCAGGGTTTGGCCGAGATTGGAGTCACAATGTTTTGTAAAGATGAGAGGGAGGAGGTTCCCTTTTATAAGGGAGGAGAGGGGCACCTTTGGAATCCTCAAAAATATTAGTTTAATATAAGTTCAAACCCCACATAAAAACATCCAAAGATGAATAAATTCAATTATTAGATGAGATAAGGTTCTAATATAATCATCCAATCAAATTTAGACTTGTTTTGAGCTTATTTTAAAACTTATCATTTTAATTTATTCTTATTTAATCTATTTATTTTTTTGTGGTAATAAAATTATAAATTTTAAATGGTTATAAATATTCACTTATGTGTTTATTATTTTCAATAATTGGATACTTTATGACATTTTCGACTATATAAATTTAAATTTATAATTTTTAACTATTTTTGGTATTTTTAAACAATTTAATAATATGTTATTTTTATAAAATAACAATAGTGTGAATTTTGACACTTCATTTATTTGAATTTAAATAAAATTAAAACAGAGGATATATTCGAAATAAATTATATAATAGGCTCTTAAAATGTCATATAAATCTATAAAATTTGTGTAGAACATTAAATAGTTCATATAATATTTATTTTAAAATTTTTAAAACCTTTTATTTGGTATATCTCTTAATAAAATAATTACTACAACATTTTCGTATAATTATTTAATATACATATTTGTTGCATAAAAATTTAAACTAAAATACTATGATAACGATAGATATAATAAATTTAATAATAATATTCTTACATGAATTTATCATCTTAAAATCACAACATTTAAATTGTTATATTTATTAAATTATGAAGGTGACAACTTTGACATCATTTAAAATAAAATAATATAAATGTCATAATCATTTTTATAAGGCTCCCAATGGTCTAGATATATAAACTTGGATTCTTATGGTATAGATATACTCGACCAATAATGTTTTTTCAAGTTTCTGGTCCTTTTTATAGGTATTTTTATTTTAATAAAAACTATATTATTGATTTTTCACTAAATAAACAATTTCTACATCACTATTGTTTCACCATTAATGACAGTTATTTAATCCCTAAAAATTCTAAATAAATTATCGTGAAGTATATATTTTGTTATATTTATGGATACTATTATGTTTCTTAGTTTCATGAGGTTTATCACTAAATTAAAATTATTATACTTATAAGAATTAAAAGGGTGCATGTTGTCACTTTATTTGGTTTTAATAATAATTAAATTATTTTCATTGTAAAAAGTCTGAAAAAATAATCTAATACGACCCTTAGGTGATATGGGTCGACTTTCAGTCAACCAATATAATTTTGGCATGTGTTAGGGTAATTTTATAATCTTAGGTTTACCCTTAATTACCTGATTTATCTTTAACTGAAGTAAATAAAAATTACCATAGTTACTATTCATAGTGCCCAAAAATAAAAAGTGGCCTATTAACACAACTTGGAACTACTTATTAAAAATATGGAATCTATTTTTCAATATTAAAAGCAAAGAGGTTGCAGTAATTAATTTAAAATTAATCTCGCTATTAAGAAAATGACTTTTAAAAGTCAAAACATTGCAAAAGATTGAAATTATATTACCTTTGAATTCATTGTAAAATAAATTCTAATGACATACATTATATTGAATAGTAAAAATATATTCTATTTATACTTTTAAACCATTCAATATTATAATTTAACCATATAAATTATTACGATGAAAAATGTTGTTTTTAATTAAAATATAGCGTGTTTTTACTATTCATTAAAATATGAATGTTATTAGAAAAATATAAAAAATTTATCCAATGTAAATTTTTATATCCTGATTCCAAAGAAAAAGTTTATTTTGTAAAATTTAACTTATAAACTTGTCAAAAATTATATTTAAAATTGGTGCGCCATCAAAAGGCAGAAAAACTATATTTTTTTTGAAAAATAATTATTTTACCCGAAAAATTTATTCTCTTCTCATACCATGTTCTATAAAATCTGTAAGATGAATTATAATGTCATAAAATAAAAAATTTATTTACTACCATTCATTATGGCTAGTTAATAATAATATTATAACCATATATCGTTGTTTAGTGAACCATGGTATTGTGTACAACACATGCTATCGAGGAAGGTTGCGATTGCATGTAATGCAAGACATGTTAGGCTGCATGTAGTGCAAGAATCCTTTTTTGTTGAGTATAACAAAATCCAACCATATCTAATTTATACATTGAAAATATATATATAAATACACACTCAATTTTTCATAGAATAACTACTATCAATGAAATTTGAAATTATGTGTAACACGATCCAAGAATAGTGTTGCGTAGAATAACTACTATCAAACAAACTTCAAATTTTGTGTAACAGGATCCAAGAATAGTGTTGCGTATACTGTAAGCTAATACAGTGTTGCGTATAGCGGAAGATAATCTTTGTGTAGCGTACAACAAAAGATATGAAATAAAATAAAAATAATATATCTCATAAAATATCGGGGTGTTACATTCTACCCCCTTAAAATGAATTTCTCCCTCGAAATTAGTCAGGGTTATAAATGGTTTACTAATTGTATGTTTCATTAATAGAAACCCACATCGTAAAAAGGAATACAAAAAATTATCTTTAAAAACTAAAGTATGAAATGTAACGGTTACCCAAATTAACAAATCACTGGGTTTCCACATAAGATGACGTAGGTGAAAATATGGATACGGAAAATAAATCTAACCATCAAGTTTTGATGGAGAGTGGTAGAGAACATGGCTATGAAAAATCCAACAATCACAAATCCATAAATTTGTGATGATCTAATGTACCATCTGATTCATCAGATATGGGGGCACTAGGACAACATTTTTGGTTTTCAAGATCATTTCTCTAATGTTGAATAATTTTTGAATTAAAAGAAATACTTACATGATTTTGGTACAATCTTACCACTGCTCGTGCCTCAAACAATTTCCACTTCATCTATTAAAGAAATGAAGTTGAATTTGACATTAGTGAAGTGTTAACAGATCATGTGATAGAATGGTGGGTCATTCTATCTATCTCAAATAAAATGTTAGAAAAAGTTATTAACTATACATAAGTCCATCTATGGTGAGATTAATCATATATGGTTCCTAAAATGGATATATACTTATTATATCATACCAAATAATAAGGTGAAACTAATTCATACTAACCAGGGACATCCTGTTGGTCAGCGGTATGCGATAAAGGCCTGTCTCACTTCTGTTGTGGGTTTGATTCCCGCAACCTTGTCCGACGCGACGAGTTTTCACATGTCCTACAGGTCATCTCTTTTTCTAAAATTACATTATTATAACATTCCTGCAATAATATCAACAAATGTTCTGGCCTTAAACAATACAATATAATGTCCAAAATAATCCATTCCAATATTTATACTTATCCAAAATACATATATCCAATCTCATAGTATATAAAAAAACGAATACTGGAAATGTCATCTACCGAGCATGTGAATACCATCATTTATCATACGATACATATTTTTGGTCACATTCCAAACATGTGAATACCGTAATCATGTATTCTTTTGAAAATTGAATACCCATTGAACCTTAGTGAAAACAAGAATGCTGTTAAATGTTAACTCTTTCCACATACCAATGTCCCAAAATTTCTATATACTCAAACCATGATATCACTTTTTCCTTATATCAGTCATGAGCTCATGAATACTATTAAACATTTAATTTTATCCTTATCACTTCATAATTTGAATATCATCTGCTTTCCAATATCACTTTTCATGGTTACCGGTACCATATTCTAATGGGAAACCACAATTGAACAATACATAGATATTTCAATATACCATAAAAGTATCACAAAAACAATATTCTTTAATACCAAAACAAAAACACTTAAATCCATACTCTTTAATTATTGTCATGGAATAATTCCTTCCTTGATTTATAAGTAACTTCTTAGGCCAAGGCATTGAGTTGGGTAATGTCCATGTTCTCCACAGATAAGACATTGGACTCCATAACAGCCTGTCACTCTATGACCCATTTTTCCACACAGATAACATCTTCCCATCCATTTGAGGAATTCCTCAAGGTTCTTCTTCCCTTATTTAGAAATCTCAATATTCTGTTCTCTATTCTCCTCACCATGTGAACATGAATAAAATTCCATCTTCCTCTTATTTGATGACTTAGGAATACCTCCAATTTTCACCTTGTTAAACATATATCGTGAGGACTGATTCGGCATAATCACAATATATTTCTCTTTAGTAATTAAAAAATTTATTGATCATAGTCACAAACTTTTCCATCATAATCAACGTTAACTGAATTTCTTCTCGTTCCCTCCATTGACAAAAACCAGAAACCCTTGTGTAAGAAATAATTAAAATAACCAGGAACCACATAATCATTAAAAGTCACTTATGGGATGTCTAACTTATCAAAAAAAAATTAATCCAAGACACTTTAGGTTCACCCTAGGTTATTCATGATCGTAAACATAATTCTAGGACTCTAACCTATATGTATACTTAACCTTACGGACATACCTTGACAGACCTTAGAAATATCTCTAGGGATTTCTCTAAAGATTTCGCATCCTAGTTTCCAAAGGTTAACTAAACCTTTCCTCTGATACCAACTGTAGAGACCCAAATATTGACGTACATAGACATTACATTACTTTTGCGGAATACTTAATACATAACAAGAACAAAAACTCAAGTACCATAATAGTTTAGTGTCTTGGGAAACTTGGAACATAATATTCTAATCTCGGTGAAAGATCTTCAACATCTCCCATAATGATCTTCCCCTTTTTTTTCTTAACTAAAACATTTCATTATATCCAGGGGAAAAGAAAACATATAAAGGGTGAGCTCAAATGCTCAGTAAGGGTAAACTTGGTTAAAATAAAACAAACCATATACATTTGAACGTCAAAACATTATCATAATATTTAATCATCAAAATATTTAGCAATGACATAAAACATGGAAGTACGTAAGGCATAGATCATAATGGATCAACAATCATGATAAAATAGCATAGGAATAAATCATGTAATTGTGGCAACCATTATGCACATGTTATGATTTCCATAGTATCCAAGGCATTCCTTCCAAGACCATCTTAGTGGAAAAAGTCCCTTACTGAACTTGGTTTACTTGCCGTTCCAGCCCAGTATTACTGAACCAGATTTACTTGCCATTCCAGCCATGTCTATCTAATGAGATATAAATCATTAATCAATATTTTTGAGGGAGATATAGGTCCCACCCATCTCATATTTAAATCATTCTTATGTGTGCCACAACATAAACATAAATCATTCATCATAACCTAAACAATAAAATGGGTTTCATAAACATCATCCCATCATAACATAATCCAAATAAAACAAATGGATATCATTTCATCATAATAAAAGTGAAACCATGTAAATCCAAGAGAAATTATACTTGAAAAATACACATATGAAATAATTTCATCTTATATAGAAAATTGTTTTGATAAAACACTTGAAATGAATTCTTGAGGAAAATATCCTTTCTGCTTCAAAATCATTTTCATTTCACAAAATTCCATGAAATTTTAAAAGAAAATGAATTTTTTGTAAATATTCATGAAATTTTGTAGAGGAAGATTCATTGAAATTATTTTTTATGAAACGGTAAAAATCCATTCAAGCCGTATAAGTTAAAAAAACATTCTTCTCATACTTTTTCCGGAAAAGTCAAAAAGTACCTTATATGGTAACCAAAGGAAATATTCCTTCCATACAATGTGTTAAAAGTAAAAAAAAGGGTAAAAATGAATTTAATCATAAATGTAATAATATTAAACACTTTATGAGAAACATTTTTATGGACATGAATGAAAAATATAACCCCAGTAAATACTTACGTATAAGCAATCTCGGATAGAAATCAATTGAGATTGCAACATTATCCATTATCTTAGGTCCGATATGCTTCGTACGTATCCGAACCTCCTGTATAATGATTTAAATAATGTAATTTAATTATTAAAGAATCATTATCATTGGTATGATATCATATATGGTTCACTTATGACTTTATATTACCCGTTCTTTTATAAATTCATGTTAAAGTAGCATTTTGGGTAAAATCGTTTCATTTATCATCTGTGTATTGACTTGTAATTATTAATATGATTACATAGATCATGATTACTTAATTCCAGAATATAAAACATGATTTATATATAATATATATTCATAATATACATTTATATAACAGATCTATAAATGGAAATAAATACACCGTTCATGGAGACGGTATGTCGTACATATGCATGAACGCTATTTTTCTTTCCTTAATGAATTGAATGGAATTAAGTAGATAAAATACATATATATATATAAATAAATCTATTAGAATTATTATGTTATATATTTAATGACTACTTATTATATTTACTTTATAATCATTCTTGAATTTTTAAAATGGAAAATTAATCTCATCGCGTTGTGGAGACGGTAATCCGTACATACGCACGTGTGATGATATCGTTCCCTTATTTATTGAATGGAATTGTAGAGAATGATATAATATCTTAGAATCACTATGATTTTATAATAATCATATTTAGTTATTCTTTACACCCTTATACCCATCCATGTAAGCTGGTGGTGGAAAAACAGATTACACCACAGCGTGGAGACGGTATTCCGTACGTACGCACACGCGTTGATTTTGCTTTCCTTAGAATGGATAGAAGGTGAAATAAAGTTGTTCAATATTTATAATAACATATAAGTATATGAGTTATACTGATGTTATTAATTAATAATGAAACAACTAAATAAGAATAAGTTGAAGAAGAAATAAATTTGAAATAATCGGTAACAGATATTACCTCTTTTTCGACACGCCTATTTGAAACCGCCTATTAGGGCACTAAAATCGGACATTGAAGAAGGAAAGGAACTCTATAATATTTCTAGGGAAGTTGATAAGGTAAATGGGTAGGGGTTGGATGAGAATGAAGGCTCACAATTGTGTAAAGATGAGAGGGAGGAGGTGCCCTTTTATAAGGAAGGAGAGGGCCACCTTTGGAATCATAAAAAATATTAGTTTAATATAAATTAAAACCCCACATAAAAACCTCCCAAAATAACTAAATTTGACTATTATATGAGCTAGGTTCGTAATATCATCAACCAATAAAATTTAGACATGTGTTTATCTTATTTTAAACCTTATCATTTTAATTTATCCTTATTTAATCTATTTAATTTTATTTGCTGTAATAAAATTCTAAATTTTAAATTATTAGAAATAATCACTTATGTGTTGTTAATTTTCCATAATTGGATACTTTATTACATTTTATACTATATAAATTTCAATTTATAATTTTTAAATATTTTTGTGATTTTTAAACAATTTAATAATATTTTATTTTTATAAAATAACAATAGTTTCAATTTTGACACTATTCATTTATTTGAATTTAAATAACCTCCACATAGAGGATATATTCGAAATAAAATATTTAATAGGTTCCTAAAATGTCATAGTAATCTATAAAATTAGTTTAGAACATTAAATATTTTATATAATATTTATTTTAATATTTTTAAAACCTTTTATTTTGTATAACTCATAATAAAATAATTACTACATCATTTTTGTATAATTATTTAATATAACTATTTTTTGCATAAAAATTTAAACTCAAATCCTATGATGAATATATATATAATAACTATCATAATAATATTATTACATTAATTTATCATCTTAAAATAACAACATTTAAATTGTTATATTTATTAAATTATGAAGGTGACATCTTTGACATCATTTAAAATAAAATAATATAAATGTCATACTCGGTTTTTATAATGCTCTAAATGGTCAACAAATCGACCCTTGGATGATTATGGTATAGATATACTCGGCCAATAATATTTGGTCATGTTTCTGGTTCTTTTTATAGGTATTGTTATTTTAATAAAAACTATATTATTAATTTTTCACTAAATAAACAATTTCTGATCACTATTTTGTCACCATTAATGACAGCTATTTAATCTCTAAAAATTAGAAATAAATTATCATGAAGTATATAATTTTTTTATATTTTTGGAGACTATTCATTTTAGAAGTCTCATGAAGTTTATCACTAAATTAAAATTATTGTACTTATAAGATTTAAGAGAGAGACATGTTGTCACTTTCTTTGATTTTAATAAAAAATAAAATATTTTAATGGTCAAAAGTCCATAAAATGAATCTAATCCGACCATTAGGTGATATGGGTCGACTTTTAGTCATCCAATATAATTATGGAATGTGTTAGAATAATTTTATAATCATAGGTTTACCCTTAATTACCTGATTTATCTTTAACTGAAGTAAATAAAAATTACCGTAGTTACTCTTCATAGTGAAAAAATATAAAAAGTGGCCAATTAACATAATTTGGACCTAATGATTCCAAATATGGAATCCATTTTTCAAAATTCAAATCACAGAAGTTTCAGTAATTAATTTAAAATTAATCCCGCTATTAAGAAAATGAGTTTTAAAAGATAAAACATTGCAAAAGATTGAAATGATTTTACCTATGAATTCAATGTAAAATAAAATATAATGACATAAATTATATTAAATTGTAAAAATATATTATATTTATACTTTAAAACCATTCAATATTATAATTTAATCATATAAATTATTACGACGAAAAAAGTTGTTTTAATTAAAATATAGTGGGTTTTTACTATTCATTAAAATAAACAAGTTATCAGAAAAATATCAAAACATTAGACAATGTAAATGATTATATTTTGATTCAAAAGAATAATTTTATTTTTTAAAATTTATCTTATAAACTTGTCAAAAATTATATTTAAAATCAGTGCGCCATCAAAAGTTTTCAAAACTACATTTTTTGAAAAATACTTATTTTACCCAAAAAATTATTTTGTTCTCATACCATGTTCTAAAAAATGTGTATGATGAATTATAATGTCATAAAATAAAAAATGAATTTACTACTATTTATATCATCTATTTTATAATAATATTATTACCATATATCATTATTTAGTGGAACCCTGTATTGCATACAACAAACGCTATCGAGGAAGGTTGCGACTGCGTGTAATGGAAGCCATGTCAGGGTTGCGTGTAGTGAAAGTCTCCTTTGTTTTTGAGTATAACAAAATCATACCATATTTCATATATACATTTAATATATATATACACTCAATGTTGCGTAGAATAACTACTATAAAACAAACTTAAAATTATGTGTAACACGATCCAAGAATACTGTTGCGTATACTGCAAGCTAATACAGTGTTGCATATAGCGCAAGATAATCTTGGTGTAGCGTACAATAGAAGATATGAAATAAATTAAAAAGAATATATCTCATAAAATATCAGGGTGTTACATTTATAACTCAAATAATGATATTTTCTTATTTCCTTCGATCCTCATAGACCATTATTCAATTCACATCCTTAGGTGTTTTCTACACCCTATCATGATGAACCTAAAATTGGCATCATATAGAAAAATTACTGAATGTTTTTAGAAAAACCACATTAATAATATATTTATATATTCGGGAAATTAAAAACCATATTGCTATAATATTCCCTGCAATATAGCCCATCACCCTATGCACAACACACACACTAAACATGACCTAAAACTATGTAATGGATAAATACAGTCTAATCAAGATACACTATAATAAATATTCTATTTCTTATGTATTCATTGATAGGTTATAGAGTAGTAACTTATATTATCATGGTTGGTCTGTGTCATGGTATTTTTGTTAGTTATCTATACACATTAGGTTCAAAAAATATTTTTTCCTCACCACCCATGTAATTATCACTAGTTCCCACTCTAAACAATATCATTAATACACTTAATATAATTCCATTATATCATTTCATGAAACTTATAGGGATCCACTGTTTCTATAAAAGATTTTGAGTATGACCCCCAAGCACACATTTTATAGGTTATAGGTTAGAGACTTGCACCAATGGTATCACATAGTTTTGAATGGAATATCCCTTTATAAATGAAAACCACACATCACCATTAATAGTTATTTTACACCTAGAGTTTACTTGAATTTAAATTAATAAATAATTATAATGAATCCATTTATATGATCAATATAATAAACCAATTCAAAAAATCAACCACATATTCATCCATTAATCCTAACCAAATTAATGGAATATTGAAGAAACTGTGAAATAATTGTATTTGTTAGTAAAAATTTAATATGTATTCAGTGAATGAATGATATGTATATTCATAAATTAATTTTATAGATTCATGAGTTTTCATTAGATGACATGATTGATAATGCATATATATACATAAGTTGTGTGAGATACTTTCATTCTCAATTTAAAAGGGCATTGGAAGGCCTCAAAATTGATTAATAAAAAAAAGGTGGGGTTTTTTTGAAGAATTGGTAACCATTGTTAGTGTAACACCATATTTATATTGGTTATACAATTGTATGAATGAAGTGATCTTCCTAACCAATGTTAGGATGGACTCTCCCATAAATCTGACACTAAATTCTATGAACTAAATTATGGTAATTTAGTATACTATTGGGTACATAATGGTCAAATAAGTATTAAACTCCATATGTTATGGTATAACAAAGATGCGTAGAGGAATTCCAAGTGATACATAAACATTTTGGGACCTCCAATATAGTAACTAAAATTCTAATCATATGTATTCAGATTATATATCTTTGACAAGTCTTCTAATCATTACCCATGGATAGGTTATATGACTTTGATTATTTTATATGAATTAATTAAAAGTTTTTGTTCTGAGGTAATAAAATATAAAATTCATTGTGAAAATGACTCCATTAGATATTAGTATGACTTCACAAGTCCTGCAAATTTATAATTGGCCTACGAATTTAAAATGGACTACAATTTTATATATTTTAAGTTGATCATATAACATTAAGACCAGAGCTAATAATATGAATTCATTAATGTTTGACTTTAACACATAGAAAAACTATGAGTTTTCAGGTTTATACAAATATACTGAGATGAGTTCCACACTATACAAATAGGTTCCACCTCAATGTTCTATGACATGGTTATTTTTACTGTTTTTAAAATAAGAGTATTTTATAGAGAATTTAAATATAGAAATAACCCAATTATTCTAGATATTTTAAAAGTGATATTGACAATGATTTTAATTAGTTTAAATGAGAGTTAAATCATAAATATCGTTATCTAATTTAAAGTAAATGATTAAAACTGCATAAAAAATCATGGAGTTTCCATATTTTGAATATGGGGAATAAATATAATGGTATACTATTTTTATGAATATATAATATATAGGTATGAGGAAGAGAAATAATAATATTTAAGAGAACTCATATAATCTGTATGAGAATTATAATGATTCTGATAGAAATAAATATCAAAGAGAGATTGCCATTCTAAAGTTGGGTGATTTATTTTTATAGAAGAAGAACTACTACACGAGTATTCCCATGTAAGAGGATCATCTAGGTCCTTCTTGTTCTCTAAAGTATTACGAAAATAATATACCAATTACAAAAAACTATTAAACATCTTCAATGTTATGTACATGGGAAAACCATATCATGTTCTCTCATGGAGTAATATACTTATCAAGGAGGAACATAAGATGATTTAAAGAAGAAGGTTGAATTTCCATGAAAATATCAATGTTGAACGATATTTTAATTGGGGTGTCTAAATAATCAATAATGTAGAACTTTAAATTGTAATATTTAACCAATTGAAGAAGGGGAGATTTGGGAATGGTAATTCTAATTAGTTTCCAATGCATTCTATTTGAGGTGTCTAACCGACAACTAATATAACCACTTTTTCATAGAAAATAGAATATATTTTAGGGAACCAAACTAACATAGGAAAGAGTAGGATTTTATACCTATCCTTGTAAATTAGGTGTACTGCTCCATCTATAATTACTAATTCACATGAAGTATAGCTATTAAAAAATATATAGTGGATCAAGAACTATAAAAGGTTGAATTTTTTTAATTCAAAAGAGAATGAATTCAGGAAATTATATCACTTATTCACCCCCTCTATGGTCAATCTAGCAAGAGGCACTACAACTATTATCACACTTAGGTATACATTAAAATATCAATGTGGTTTCTAAGAAATAGAGAACCATAATTATATTAAAAACATGAATATTCTATATTATAATGGAAATTATTACCAATACTGGGGGAATATGTTTCTATTCTACCTCCTATAACATGTCTTATAAGAGAGTGATTCCAAAATAGTATCTTATTCTCCCCATTATATAGTTTCATCAATAACTCTAGCTGATAATAAAAATACAGAGTTATATGGGAAGAATAAAATTCAATTTTAATTTCCCTATAAGAAATGGTATATACCATGGTCAAAATACATAAAACTGTAAGTGAGATTAGGAAAAAATAAAATAACATTTATGAATGAAATATAAAAGATAAATTAGGTAAAATATAATTCTGGAGTAGAAAATAAAAAAATAAAAAATTGAATGATTATGATACCATTGATGATTATATTACAATGTTCTATGAGTTAGTGGGAAACACCCAGGGTTTTGGTGAGATGTTATAGGATTCTATCATTGTAAAAAAATAGATGTATAATTTGTTGGAGAAGTGTGATTAAAAAATTATAACACTAGAAGAAATAAAATATATGACACTGGATGATTTATAAATAATACTCATAGCTCATGAGATGAGGATGACTCTATCTTTTAAGAATATATCTAAATATTAAATGGCTTTCAAGGACATGAGAAAAGGTCATGTCAAAGACTATGAATTTATAGAATCAATTATTTTGAGGAAGAAGAAGATGATAAATATATAAATAAATTTATTCTCTTTAATAAAAGAGATTTCAAAAGGTAAAATGGTTGGGAAAAGGAAAATGATCTCTAAAGTGATGGAATTGTTATAGCCTTTGTCAGTTTGTGTATTATTTTCTAAAGAAGTAGGTAAAAGAATCTAAATATAATGAGTAAGATGATAAAAATAAAAAATATAAAAATATAAGAAGAATAATAAGTATTTTAGTAGTTAGAAGTGTATTTTTATGATAAATAATGAGAAAAATGACTCATCATAAATAATATATTTAAATTACGTGGAACATTTAATTGAATTGTTTTGAAATATATTTTATTCATCATGTAAAAACTATAATGAGGAAGAAATAACTTAATTGTAATATATATTGAATGAAAATTTATAATCACATCTTGAAAACAATGCTCATTTCTAGAAGTAGGAGATAAATTTGGTTGAAGAAAACAAAAAGATAGTTGTAAAACTTAACGAGAATGATATAATGGAAACATACATTGATTGTGAATTAAATTGTAATGTATATAAATTTTTGAGCTTAATAAGCTGGTTTTTAATCTTGAGGACAAGATGTACCAGATAGAAAAATAGTTGTCTAAGAAAATATATATCTATATTTTCATTAATAATGAATTTAATAAGAGTATATAAGACTTCAAAACGTTTTTAAAGCTCAGACGTTAATATTCACAGAATAGTGAGAAATAATTTTTACAACATAGATGAGGAATCTACACTCATGTTTTTCTAAAAATAATATTTAATATACCTAATATTATCATTTTAAAAATCATGGTTGAGAACTATTAGACCAAGAAGAAGGCTGAGAGGAAATATTACACACAAAAGTAAGGAATAAATGATCAAAGAGGATAACTTTTCAGAGGAGAAAAAAGTCTTATATTGTAGGAATACATCAAAAAACATCTTGTTAGTAAATCTAGAACCAATATGAAATATTAATCTTTTATGGGTTATTCTGGTGTTGTGTATGTTATGGAGACAAATATTTCATTTTTTTAGTATTGAACATATTTTTTCAGGGAAACGTAATAAACTAAGGAGATGTTTTGGTGAGAAAATGAGTGAAAAAAAATAAATTCAATAATGATAGGATAAGATCTAAACTAAATATTAATAATCAAAATAAATTTATATTTTTACAATAAGTATGTAGTATTTGTGGGAAAGAAGGGAACAAGGGGAAGGAGTGCATGACTAGACTATTATAAAAGATTCCTTTTATTGTGAAAGAGAAGAAAATTCACGATGATAATGAGTTTGAGTCATGTAATATTTATTATTTCAAGACAACATGTCATAATCTGAAAGAATTTATAGGGTTCTGGAAGGACCAGTTGGAGATGGAAATGAGAATGGTGAAAGATGATAAATATTCTAATGATAAAGTAAAACAAGTTATCCTTCATGAATGTGTCATAATTTAGAATATCCTTACCAGAAATAATGATATAATTTTTTATAAGGAATATTCCACAAGTAGTGACATAATGATTAAAAAAACAATGTGAATGGTGTGAAAAAACATTAAGTGGGATAAATAATTGTATAAAAATTCTACTATCAAAAGAAAAGTGAATGAAAAGGATGATTGAAGTAAAATTTAATTAAGTGGAATTGATCTCTAAGGAAAAACATATTTCACAAATAACCATGATAGGTCATGAATTGAAAATTATTACAAATATCTATGAATATCAATAATTATATAAAAAGAACATACCAATATAAAATTATAAGAAATAACAAAAATAAAATAGAGAGAGTAAACTCTCAATATCAATGTAATTTATAAGGAACAAAGGGGCGTCTCTTTATTCCCAAAAAAATAATTTTCTTTTTTAAAATAATAGGCAAGGAATATAAGGATAAGATTGAGTAATATCATAGCTATAAAAAACAATATGTTCTTTTTAGAACATATAAAATTATATAAGGTGAATAAAATGAGGGTATCTATTTAGATGTAGAATATATTAGGTGGTTATATCAATATTTCACAAGTTGGTAGAATCTATAAATTATATACATCCCTAGGAAAATTTTAGGATGGGGTAATCAATCACATTTTTAGCCAATATTTTTTATTATATTAATTATGTTTAAATAGGGGGATAATTACTTAATGAAAAAAATAAAAGAATGTAGTAGTTACATTTAATTTAATGTAATTCATTTTTTTGGTTTGTTGTGTTGTTTTCATGTTATTTTAATTTCATGATTTAATATATTTTTGAGAATCCCAAAATATTTGAAATTGTAGTTGATATCAACCTGATCACTACTATTGCTCATATATTTTCCATAAAATATACTGCTTTAGTCTTAATAGAAGAATTGCACCTGAATCATATGGTTTCCCCAAATTTTTTTCCATAAATACTGGGAGTTTATATAATTTGAGGTATGTAATCCAGTCTCACCCTTCTTCATTAGTGGAACCACTCCTCATGATATAAGGGATATATTTATCACTTTGATTACAAAATTGGAAGTGATTTTGATAGTATTATTTTAATGAATATTTCTCTTTTAGACCCTGTATACAAGGTGACTACTATGTTTTTTTCGAATAGGCTCATTATCATTCATAATAAAATAATTTCTTGGAATCCTTTTTGAATTTTCAAAGGTATATGAATTCAATAATTCATTATAACTACTTCATAGTGTGTAATATGATCATAAACTCAAGTAGATGAGGTAACATTTCTCTTATGTTTGATATTAATAACAATTCTTACACCATGAATAATAATTTAATATATAAAGTGTTTTAGAATATTGGATTTTGTATCACTTTCATTAGTTGGGTGATGTTCCTTTTTGGATCTTCCCACATCTCAGTGATCATTAATGGTTCTCTTATGGGATACATCATGTCCTCTAAAGGGTTAAGACAATGTGATCCCATTTCATCTATTCTATTCTTAATTTATAATGAATATATTATGAAAGTTCTATCTCATATGGTAGAAGAAAAAAATATCCAATGGATACAAGCCATTAAGTCAGTCACTATTCGAACTCATATTTTTTAGACCGATGAAATTTTTTTTGAAAGGTATTAAAATTAATATTTGGTTCCTTTATCACACTATGCATAATTACAAAATAATTTAACAAAAAAATATTAGTCGGTTAATTTCAATTATCTATTTTTATAAGATATTACTAGTTCTTAGATAACAAAAATATTATCTGAAGCATAAATTAGAGATGGGTCCATGGACTTCACTTACCATAGAGTTCATTTATTCTTGGGGAGAACTACGTCTTGTGAATTAATTGACCATGTTAATTAGATAAAAAATAAACTAAAATCCTTGAAATGAATGAATCTTTCAATGGATTGAAGAAGTTTCCTAGTTAAATTCACAATGTTCTCTAAAATATCCCACTCCTTTATGATATATAAATTTCACGGGAGACTGATCGATCATCTAAAAGTTTTTTATAATAAATTTTATTGGAGTGCTAGAATTATAGAATTAAATGTTGTCATTCCCCTTGTATTTTTTTAAAAATCCCTAAATAATGAGGGTATGGGAATCAAGAACATATACTTCTTTAATGAATATATTCATGACCAGTTCACATAAAACCACATTAATAGATATTATAATGAATGAGGCATACATGGAACTATATTTCAAGAGATATTTATGAGAGGAAATATTAATTACATGGAATCTTCCATATATCAATTTTTTAAATCCTATTAATATTGAATTGTTTCTTGCTCAAGATGGAATGAAATTAATAATTCTTCACTCAAATTATTACATAACAACTATACTAGATATACCCTTAGTGACGATCTTCCACCTCTTGATACTTTTAATGATCCACATATATATTTTTGTATATATCAAAGGAGTTTTATATACCTATTAACTAGTCCAATAATATGAAAATAAAATAACTATAAAAAGAAACTGTTTTAGTTCCTCATTGGTTGTCCTAGTTTGGGACCCTTCTGGGAATAGAGTTATGAAAATTCAGTTATTTTACTAGAATACCGCCTATGTCACAAATGATGTTATTTAATGGATAAAAATCTATAGTAAATCCTACAACATACCCTCATTCCGGACTCTTATCTAGAGATTGGAACAAAATATATTTCACAGTGATAAATGATTACAATCATTGGGTATCTCTCTTTATTCAATGAGTTATATTTGTAACTAGTATCAGGATGATTCATAGAACATTTTTATATGATATGATAAATCGTCATCAATAAGGAAGGTGATATTTGATCTATTTGAATAATGGAGACTAATAATGGGATCCCTAATATTATTAATTCATCATTGATCTGGAGTTACACTCTCTCCTCATCATCTAAATCTATTTCATGTGGAAATGACAGAACAACTCCATACAATATCGTTTGGTTATAATGTTATAATTCACTATGGAACTACATAATATCATTGATATTACATAGTGGATTTTTTGGTATTCAAATAGTTGAATGATTTTATAAATGGGTATTATTATAATAACATGCATGATTTAACAATCCTTAGAATATTGGTCAATTTTAGATACTAAAACCACTTGTTGGAATGTTAAAAGTAATTTAGAACCCTCACCTATATAATTGGATCAAAATAAAGTTGGATATATCTTCAAAATGGAACCATGGTCACTTGAGGGAATAAATGTTTATAATAAGTGAAATACCAGCATAAAGACATTATAGACTCTCATTTAGTAGTAACAATGAATTATATGATCTATATAAAAGTTATTTCAAATTATATTCTTTATATAAATGAAAAGTAAATATTTCACTTCATATTTCAAGGTATTGGAGATCTATATATTGGACATTTTGGTATTGTATAAATGTTACTAGACCTATATCTAAGTAACTATGATTCCTGTTATCAGAATTTATATTTTTTGTATTATAGAAGTCTTCTGATTATAATCCTTTGAGTAAATATTATGAATGAATATTTTTATATTAACTCGATGTAATTATTTGATCTAAGGTAAGAAAATGGAAAATTAAATGATCCAATGACTTCATAAGAAAATAATTGGTCTTTACACATGTTATTATTTTATATTTGGCGTGATATTTAAAATGGAATATGATTGTAGGCCTTTGAGACAAATCAAATTAATTTGAGAGAGAAGTTGAAAATATGACTTCATGAGAATATGAAATTAACACATAGTAAAATTATTAGTTTACCATGCCATATAATTATACTGAGATGAGTTCAATGCCAAATTAGTAGGTTAAATTTCATAGTTCCATTTATATTTAATCGTTGAAACAATTTAAAAGAATCATGTTTTATAGATAATTAAAAGATGGAAATAAGAAGAAACATATAGTCATTTAAAAGGAGATACTTAAAAATAATTTCAAAACGATTAAATGTTAATTAAATATGGATTATATCTATCAGATTTAATAGTGAGGATCACACCTAAATTTGTAAAATATAGATATTCCATATTTTGAATATATAAATTAATATTTATGGTATATAATTTTATGTGAATATATAAGATGAAGAGGAAGATAAGATAATAAAATAAAAATCAATATTAAAATTATACAATGATTTATAATTCAATGGATTTAGATACACATCTATATCATAGAGAGAGATTGATTATACAGTTATGATATTTTTTAGATAAGAAGAACTGCTTCTTCAGTATTCATAATGAATGTAATTATTCATATCCTTTCTGTTCCAGTGAGAGTATTGTGACCAATAGAATTATTAAAAATAGTTGTTAACGATATTAATAGTGTTTTTAGGGTTGAACAAGATGTTATATGCTAGTGGAGGAATATTATTATAAAGGAGGTAGAAAACATGACCTTATGAAGAGTGAGGATTTTTATCAATGAATAAAAGATGAATGAAATTATGATTGGGGTATCCAACTAATCACTAAAATAGATATATCAATTTGGCATTCTAACCAATTGTAGAAGATGAGATCTATTTGTAGGGTTCCCCATCCGTCACCCTAAGATTATAGTTAGGGAATCTAACCACCCACTAGTATAAAAACATATTTATATACAAAATAATATACATAATGGAATATTACCAACATGGAATGTTGTAGGATTTTATTATGAACCTTGTATATCTTTTGTGATTATCTCTCTAATATTACCACTGCACAAAAGGTGTTGCAATGAAATAATATTGAGTATATCGGGAACATTAAAAAGGTTAAAGGGGTTTAATTGATGAGATAATAAATTCATAAAATAAGACCATTGATTTACCCCTACCCAAAGTCAATCCATAACTGGGAAATGCACTAATAATAATCACACATTCCAAATAAAAACCCTTCCTCTACCGCTAAACATCATTAAACTATCTCTATAAAAACAACTAACACCAATATTAATATGAGAACAAATCTATTCTCCCATAAATAAACCTCCTTGTAATAACCCCATGTATTTTTCACATATTTGATTTATATATAATATTATCATGAAACATTTCACCAAAAAATACCTTCTATAAAACCCTCATTTAGTTTTCAAACCATAGATATCTAACAATGATAAATGTATAATACTATCAACCCATAAAGACATTTCTAAAAAAACCCACATGAAACTCTCCAAAAATAAAAATATTCTCTAAATATTCTGTAATGTAGCTATTAAACTATTTGGACATCACTAAATAAATATTATGGTTAAGAACCTATCGACATGATGTGACTTTCACCATTTTTTGTGCCTACCCTCACAGACTCTCCCCAAATCAACCTACATCTATTTGATAGTTTTCTATCCATAGGGAATATCACTATATTACTGGGTTTCCACCATTATGAACCATAATGTCATAAAATATGTGTTTCAACATGAAATTCATTCCTTATCATTTCATACATACATATATACCAGCATAAATACATGAATATATATAATACATGTAAATAAATATGAAAAAATAGGTAATGTATACATATTTATATAAGCACTCATCGTATAATCCCATAAATGTTAATATATGTATTATGACTAAGATGAATATATATATATATATATAAAATAATTTAATGTTAATAAAAATAAAAACATTTAAAGAAAAAAAATAGTAATGAAGCATCAGTTGATGGGAAGTAATGCTTCAGTAAACCTTGTCATAACTTGTTCTAATCTCTCTATTCACCCATAAATACATAGATCATTATTTTTATTTTTAATTAAATTTATTTTGAGTTATATTTTAAATATTTCTTTAAAAAAATAAATAAATAATAAAATCTAATACACAAATGGTTGGGAGAATCGCACGAGCCCAATCTATCACCTGATCAATTCTCTACATGGATATTAGTATACATATAAATATATAAGAAAATATTTGTTTACATGGTGTGTATTTTTTAATAAAAAAACATTTACAAAAAATTAAAAATAGTGTATTAGTTCTACAATCTTGTCTTGGTCTTTACTATAAATCTAGAATGTCGGTGGTTTGAGACTTAACCCACACACAAATTTAAAAATTATCATTTTTATTAAATCTATGATAAATTACATTATGTATATTTTACTTTTATTATTAGTTTTAAATATAAAATAAAAATAATCATCAAGGATGACACATGTTCAGTTATTTAGATTCCTATTAATGTTCTTGCCCAATCAAATGTATCTAGGTTAATTCTATCCATTTTATTTTCAAAATATTATACACATCAGGTGTTAATATATATATATATATCTTTTAATATATATTTATTATTATATTAAATATTAATAACAATAATTACATGTTTATAGTATTATTTATATAAAATCATAAAACCATTCTTATTCACGCTTACTTTATAATTCAGTTAAAAAAATTACCCGTCATGTAGTTCTTCATTTTAATCATATTGTGTTTCACCCCACAAAATATAATGGATCACATATCCATAACCATGTCACCCCAATTAACACATTAAAAAATTCTTAATGTTTTATTCCATAAAATACATTGAAAATTGATCTTTTTATAAAAAATGTACTTATTATGCCATTTTTTATTTACATGTTTTTTTAACAATAAGGAGATAATTTAAAATTTTGATCAAAACATCAAATACACGAACAAGAATCGATCACACAATGTATTGTTTGTGGTACACATTAAATTGAAAATACATAACTCGATTCCCATTTCTATGACATGTGAAATTCATATCATATATATATATATACACAACATGTAAATTTTATTATATTTCATTTACGTAAAATCTTTTTATGTATCACATTTCTTGGATAATGTAGTACATAGCACAAAATAAATTGGAATAAATTGAATGAACTCATGTACCAATGAAATTTATTTGAAAAAAATAAAGATGTAATGAAATTTGAAATAATATATAAAATGTAATATTTCACCAAAAATCATTTATTCGAATAAATATTTTTTTACTGTTTTCCATATTTAGTTATTTTTAATTTGTTTCTCATATAGGTGTTGGAAACAAAACTGTTCTATGTAGGAAAATGGAGTTTGTATTATGTCTATTTTCAATCCTCATTGGAGATTCAGAATGTATTCTAGAAAAGGGATCATATAGTTTATGTAGAGAATAGTATTGAAGGTGGCATCATTTCATAGTGTTTACCAATTTTTTGGGCATGAAAATCGGAAAATAAAGAAAACTATGTTTGGAAAAGGATGTTGTGCACAATATTTTAGGTGTTTTGGTACCTTGTGTGCATGGAATGTTTTGGAATCAGAATTTCAGAAAATTGAAAAGGAATGAGTTTTGTGAAAAATTTGGAGTTGTGTGCATAAAACGATTCTTGCACAAAATGAATTATGAGTAGAATGAGAGGTTTTACATGGAACAGTGGGTTTTGTAGGAGGGGGTCTGCAAAGATAGTAAATAATAGGTGAAACCCCTCATTCAGTTTTTCTGATGACTTATTGATGATATAAACTTTTTTGCTGATAAAATTTCAACAAAAGGAAGTTGCGCATAATGGTTTCATTTGCGCGTAAATGTTGAAGCTGCACATAAAAGATGATTTTGTGAGTAAAAGATGAAGTAGCACAAAAAAGGATGCAGTTGCATGAATTATTTCCTCATAAAAAGAAAATATTTCATTCAAATATTGGATCATGTGCGCAGTGTAAAATATTTCACACATATATAAGATCTTGCGTGCAACAGGTAGGTGTTTCACAAAACTGTCAGTATAAGATGATTACAAGTTCTGAATATCTGGATCCCTGGTTCTGTGCTTTGAAGTGCATCAATTCAGGACATCGATGCATGTGGTGTCTTATGATGAACATAGAAAATGACTTTAATGAAAAACTATTAAAGTGACCTTCATGTTGATAAACTGAGTTTGACTTCTCTCAAGGAAGTGAGCTCGGGTGAGTTGAGGGTAGTGGTCCGTGAGATATAGTGAAGTATCCATGAATGTTTTTAAAGGAAATGTTCCTGCTACATAGTGAATATGACTGAATCATGTAATACTAAAACTATTAATGTTTTGTGAATTTTGGTATGACCAACACATTGTCGGCATATTCTCCTTGGATGTATCCCTTAGTGGTGAACCAAGTAAAAGTGTTGTCTGGTCTCTATACAAGTGGTTGTTTTCAATTTGTTCTCAATAGTCATACTGATCTTATGATTTCCAACCAATGTGGGTACAATATCCTTATTTTTAAACCAAAATATTTACCCTCTGATTCACCCCTCCCCTCTCTGGGTGTCCTGGTGTTCAACAATCGGTATGGCCAATCTAGAAAAGAAAACTACATTTGAAATGATCCTTGTCATATTTTAAAACCCAAAATCCTTTACTATAGATTCAAAAAGATATAATCAATAGAGATAGAGATAGAGAGAGAAAATTTTCATTAGACATAGTGGAAGATTAGTCTCTTGTACTAGTTATTATCTTAGAAGAGACATCGCCATGAACAACTATTTCAACATATATAATTGACACATATGGTGATATACCAAGACTTATTGGTTGAAAATTATAATCATACACTAATATACGATATTTACATCCCTAACTTATTTTTAGTAGTGGATCTCTTCCATTGAATAACTAAGGAATATTCAGTGAAGCCCTATCCAGATGTCTAGTTTAGTTTTAGATATAACCAACATGTAGGGTGTTTTAGCTGATATAAAAATAATCTTAAAAAATAAAAATTGTAGAATTATTTTATTATATTAATATCTCATTCCATCATACATTTCAATATTTCATGGTTATATTCATGTTCTATAAGCTCAAATTTAGAGAAAATCCTAGACATTCAATTCACATCATTTATTTTCAACTAGAATGTAGAGATTTGTTACTCACTCTGAGTGAACTTTTCAAAGGGTATTGAATATAACCTTATTAATCCACCCATTATAGACCTAATTTACATTATAAGTAGATCAAAAATATATTTTACCATTCCCAAAAACTCATTAATTATTATTAAATCTATTATTTTTTATTCCACTATGATGGTGTTGTGGCCACTAGTAGAGATACATAAATTCTCTAATGCTTTCAATAAAGAATCCACCCAAAACTCTCATATTTTATTATCTCTTACTTTAATCATATTTTCTATAGGGATTTGGGTTACATGAATTGTAAGGCCCCAACCTTAATAAATTACTTAATCTTATGTTAAGTCAAGCATACACATTTATGATCTTTTCAAGTTTAGGGTTTTAGAGAATTATGTCATAACTATTATAGTTTATATCCAAAATTAAAAAGTAGACACTTCTTATCTATACAACTTTTTTCAGAATAAAAAAAATCTTTAAATAAAACCATAATTTGTTTTTTATAAAACTTCTTGAATTATAACCTTCTCTTACGGTTCCTTATAACCTATGAAAAAAATTTCCAAAAAATTCGATGAGAATAAAAATATTAGTAAGGGTTTTAAAATAAGGAATGAAAACATTAGTCCATTAATACATTAAAATCAATGAAATCATTCTTTTAACTAATAAAACATAAACTCTTTATCATAACTCATGAAATAATAATATTTTTGAATAACTCATAGAAATAATAAATCATAAAGTTAATTTGTGGAATCCATAACATACTAACATTGTAGCTTTCACAGCTACATATGGAGTTACGTTTGGAATACCCATCAGAGTATATTTTGTAATTCGATTAGGAGAAACATTAATGTTAACCTACCTCATAATACCCAATCCATTGGAGTGCTATCTTGGGCTCACCCACCCTTGGATTATCACGAAACCTACCATATATGTTTACAAGGCCCATAACCATAACATATTCATAACACATAAAACAAACTTAAAGGGAACATAACATTTCCAGGTTCCAATAAAAATATATCATTTAAATTTATTTAGATTAATAATTCATTCTAAAAACCATTTTCAATACAGAAATACATTAAATGGGTTTATTGTATTTATTTTCCTTTTAAAAACATTACATCTTGTTGAGGAAATATCAAATATTTATCACGGCGATGGAAAGGTCATTATCATAGACTATGTGAAAATGAAACATTCATTCTATAATATATTAAAAGGATTCATAGAAAAAATATTCCCCTAGAATGAAATTAAATTTAAAATGGGTTTATACACCGTATAAAGGAATGTCATGTATAAATCGAAATATTCCTCAATGAATGGAGATTGAATGAAGTCCCCTAACTTGAGTCTGACTCATCACATATGTTCCTTGTTATTCCTAAATAATTAACATAAGTTAATTTATACTTTATTTAGAAACTTTTTCATGTTTATTATTCCTTCTATATCTCTTATTACCATGTTATAAACATTATATAATTATTTAAGTTAATATCAATCATTTTGTCAATATTCAGTACATAAGTCGAAAATGAACTTGTTTTGAGGTAAATTGTTCATGTAGTAAAAATTGCATCATATCCAGAATGATTTTAATGATTTAAATATAATATTTATCATGTATATATATGTATTTATAATAGTACATGAAATTTGGAGATAATAAATGAAATTCACCACTTATGAAGATGGTAAGTCGTACGTACGCATGAACGCTACATTAAATTATTTTTCATATTTAATTGAATGAAAACTAAATGATACGTAAGTATATTATAAATAAAATAAAATAAAATATAATATATATTACATAATTTCACTATCATCATCATTTATATGTTCCATGTATTTCATGAATGAGTCACATCACTTTATGGGGTTGGTAGTCTGCATTTTCTAAAATGAAATTATCGTATTTAAAAATCATGAAAAGGATAAAGGAATGTTTGTAATTAAAATTATATAAGCATATAGAAAATATAAATATAATATATATCATATATATATGTATTTCCATAATAACGACAAACATGAGAGGTGGTATGGGAAAATCAAACAATTATCAGGTTGTGAGGCAGTAGTTCACCGTACGTAGAAACAATATGCAAGTATCCAGCAGATAGAGGTGTGTGTTTGTGTAGTTAAAATAATTCTCATAAAAAAAATTCTAGTGTATTGATTATAATGGTGTTTTTATGTAATCAATGAATAATAAGAGTATATGTAGTGGATAAGGAAACTAAAATTGAAGATCTTGAGAGAGGACGTTACCTCTAAATCATGTAACTCCCTTTGATTTGAGTGAAATTTTTTCTTTAATTTACTTATACCCTTGGTAAGGATTATATAATGAATTTACGGATTTTGGGAGCTTATTTGGGAAAATGTTTTATGATACAAGTGGCTTGGGAGGTGTGATTAATTGGGTTGACATGATTCCATTTTATAAGAGGGAGGAGGGACACTTTAGGAAGTTTTTAAAATATTATTTTATTATAAAATGATTTTTGGTCTCAAATTGTCTCAATGAAATTTATTTAAAATAAAAGGTTATTTTGTGTCTAAAATATCTCAACCTACAGGGTTTAGACAATTATAGGTCCCAATTTTAACCTTATGTTTTAGCATTTAACCTTATTATAATTATAATTTTTTCATTTATTTTCCTGATTTACCCTTTAACTAAGCTAAATAATGTAATTACTGAAGTTACTGTTCATAATGTCCAAAAATAATTGGTACCTATTCAAAAATTTATACATTATGATCTAATATATTGAATCTATTTTTCCAAATTCAAAAAATAGAATTTGAAAAGATTAATATAAAATAAATTCCTCTGGTCAAAATCTAAAAGTGAGTTTTACTGAAGTTAAAACTACCAAAACATTGACATTTGTTTGTGTGAAATTAAAATTTAAAATTACATACAAAGCCCATAATTGGATTAAATTTTAAAAATATAATCTAATTAAACTTTATATCAAATTAAAATGACAATATATCTATATAAATAAATTAGATGAAAATGCAGTTTTGACATAAATTGCAGTATTTTTCTATATTAATTAAAATGTGAATTTTATCAGAAAAATACCAAAACATGAACCAAATTAAATTTTCTTTCCGGAATCTAAAGAAGAATTTTTTTTAAAATAAAAAATATAAAAGTCAAAAAATTGATTTAAAATGGTTCATCATTAAATGGTAGTAAATCGACGTTTAAAAAATATTTGTGTATTTCATGATTAAAATCGGATTCATCCTTATTTAATGCCTCTAATATGTATTGGATAAATGTAAAAACATTTCACAAACATGTGTAATAATAATTTTTTAGTTATATTCATTATTTCCAATAAAATGACAAGGTGTTAGCTATCATTTAAAATATTATTATTATTATATTATTTTTCAGTATAACTCTACCTTGTGTGCAACGTAGATTTCAGAAAAACCCATTGTTGTATGTTGATTACACTATCAGACAAAGTATCCCATTAACATTAAATTAATATTTTATTTATAGATATTAAAAGAAAATAAAAAATTATTATTATATAAATACATGGTTTGTTACATCATTGGTGATTTGTAAGGATCCTAGTTAAAAAATTAGGCAGGACCATTGGATATATATTCACCAAATTTTTATTTTACAATTCCCCAATTTATGTTCTACCTCATATTTAACACATGATGATATGATAAAAAAGGGTAATTCATAAGTTCTCACAAGGGACACTCTTATAGTAGGGAAGGAAGAGGAAAATCTCAATATCATTGGTGATATTAAATTTTAGGTACCTCCACCACAAAAATTGATTCAACCCACCAAGTAAACCACATAAAATTCAATTAAATTATATTATATCAAATAGTAATTCCCTTAAGGATAATCATATAATTTTGAAATCTTGATCAAATTGGATAATTTTTTATGATAAAGGATAATATGTAAAAAATTATATACTAAATGGAGCTAATTCACATCCATATGACACAATTTATTGATAGATAGTTTTATCCTCTGTCCAAAACCACAAACAGTCACTAACCATTAGTAAGAATATAATATCTGAGTAATCCATGTAATATACGTGTATATTCACACTACATGGGTCATTAATGACAGTAGAGACTATATCTCCAAAGAAACATGAACCTTCCATGTATCATATAGAGTATCTCCCAATATTCATTGCTAATAATGATTCACTTCTTTCCACAATACTATAATATAATGATAGTATTTACTCAAAAGAAATGAAATGAATGAATATTTCTCTAATAACAAGGTAATTATTTTTAAATATTATTCATGTATTTATTTTGTTTTTGTGGGGAATATAATGTATGAAAAATCTATCAGCCAATGAAAAATAATGACCTCCTCTCAAGGGATGTTTTTTGGAAACTCACATTTTTTATCATTATGGGTTCAAAAATAAAACTACCGTTTTGTTTTTCATTTTTCTCTGGTATCATGAAAAATTAAAACCCACATTTGTGAAAAACATTCCAAACCTTCATACTCATTACCCAAGAATCAATGATAACATTTTCTTTCACAGTAATAACAAATATTTTCATATAATTAATTTTTATTGTATATATTTTATTTTTTTATATTTATGTATTGTTTAGTATGATTCTAAAATTCACCCAACTAATTAGAACAACTATTTTGTAGACATATTTATGGAAATTTTATTTTATTTTAATTAATTCTAAATAATATTAAACATAAATTAAAATTTTATTTAAAATTTACCACATTGAAAAATAAAATAAAAATTTAAATCTCATAATTGGTTTTAACATAAATATATATGTACTTCCTTTCATCCCACTATACATAATTTATAACATATATATAAATATAATATATAAATAACCATATATATGGATATATTATTTTTTTGTTGAAAATCCTTAATAACAAATTTTCATTGAAAATTAGTGCATGATTTTTTTAGGATGGAGGAAATTAAATCATGGTTTATTTTTATCATGATGACCAAAAAATATAATTATATGTGGGATATTATTATTCTTATACAATATATTTTTTTAATTTTATAAAAAGAAAGTCTAAATTTTAAAAAAATATTTAATTGGAAAATTATTAGAAAATGAATTTATAATGATCATTCTAAAAATGAAGTATATAAATAAATAAAAATTTCTCAAATAGTTAAATTTTAAAATAAAATTAAATATTATAAAATATTGACCACACATATTAGTATTATTTATAATTATGATTATTATTTTTCTATAAATCTTGAAAATATTTTTTATAATGAATCAACACATTTTATAAATTTTTTTATACATTTAACTACCTCCCTCCACCGTAATAATTCATAAAGGTTCACTTGTTTATTTAATTTAAATATAAGACAAATAAGATAATATATAAAATTAAATTTTATACAAATATATTTATTTAATTTATATTTTAGAAAATATCTAGAAAAATATATTGAGTAATATTTTATCCATGAGAAGGGACACATTTACTTAATTATAAAATAAATGAACTATGTATAGAAATAATTCACTGAAATATATTAATAGCATATATTTTTTATCTTTACTACTTTAATTATGAAAAAATTCTACCGGGGATACCTAAATATTTTTCTCTATGAGTAAAAAAGTAGAAGTGTATAGGGATTTGGTTATCCATAATTTAAATTTTATTTTTGTTATATTTTACATTAAAATTTAACAATTATCCATTAATGTTTATATTTTGAGATTTTTTTATTAAAAATCATGAAAATTTATTAATTTGGAATTCTAATGAAAAGAGGAATAATTTAAAAATAATCTAGGGCTGGAGACATGAAAAATAGAAAAATTAATAAAAATAAATAAATATAAGTCATGTGCTATCATAGCCACACCTTTTTAAAGAGGAGAACACATGACTATTCGTGGGTAGACTATACGTCAATAACATTTCTTAGATTACACTTCATGTTGGTTGTGGTAGAAACATCATGTACCTTACATACCACTCGGTTATTGGTGGATAATTTTAATATTTCATGACATATGGGTAGTGATAGACATGCCATATACCACATAATTCAGAAATTTTTAATGGTAAAAAGAAAATTAATATTAACCAATCATGTTGAAAATTGAAAGAAAGTGTTTATTGATAGTATGTAACCCCTTTAATTGTATATGAATTGTATAGTAACAAAATCCTATAAATAATAGACTTAACAAATTTATAAATAGAATTGATGTGTAATCTAGATACACATTTAAATAAATAAAGGATCATGAGATGAATAGAAATCATGTAAGGTTTTTAGATTACATTATTTTTAGTTTTTAGTACTATATATTGGATTCATATTTTCACCATCAATAATAAGAAATTGATAGTGAGATATGGGATGCTAACCAAAGGTCAAAAAGTGCTATCTAGTCATAAAGAGCTATTAAAATCTATGAAAAATATATATTTTTTGTTTTTATTTCTTGATTTTTCATCTCTCACAGGTTTAATAATGGTTTGTTAGATACTCCTCAAAAGACATAAAAAGAAAAAAAATTGTTTTCTTAGATATATTTTTGTGAGAATTGATTCCCACCTTTTACTCTTCATTCTCAACATAGGTAGCCTGAGAGATTTGAATTTATTATAATAATTAATAATGAAGTTGAAATTAAACTAGATGACCCTACCAATTATGGGGATACCATCAAGAGTTATGATTCTTATAAATGGATAAATTTTATGACACAAGATATATGTTCCATTTACACATAGGAATATTGAATGATAATGGATACACTAAATAGTTATTGAACAAGAATGTGAAAGTGAATTTTCCATAATTAAATTGACATGGATGCAAGAATATATACTTATAAATAATATTGATGGTAAACAATTATAATTTTTTTATGGTACTGGTTATGAAGGTTTATTTTTATGATAATGTTGATAATGTCAACTGAGATATTTCTTTCCATCGTAGGTCATTGTGACTATGATATATATATAGTGGATATCAAAACCACTTTCTTGAATGTAATTTCTGTTGATATTGTGTGTATGATACACCTCATATTTTTTAATGTTTTAATAGAGAAACTATGGTATACAATTTTCAAAGAACAATTTATGTAATAAATAAATCCTGTCTTGGTAATAATATAACATCTAATGATGAAATAAAAGATTTTTGTTTCATCATAAACATTGAAAATTATTTTTTATAATAGTGGATAAGAATGAATTTTTTGTTCTTTCTTGTATTCTATATGGATGAAATATTAATTTTATAAATTATGTCCCAAATTTTTATTTTTTCATTGAATATTTGGGAAATTGTTTATCAATAAAATATATGTATGAATAAGAATACATATTTTTCCTAAAGATCTATATTGATATATCTAAGGGATTTCTTGGTTTGTGTAGGAAAATGTACATTGCTAATGTGATAATGAGTTTTATCATAGAGAACTCCAAAAGGGACCTTCAATATTGATTCATGGTGTGATTCATATAAAGGATCAACGTGCTTCTAATTAGGTGGAAAATAAACATATGAATTTGACTACTTATGCCACAGACATAGGATTTACTATATATTCCTTGCTATGTAATTGACCAGTGTTTTAATTTTTTTTTCTTATTAAAAATAAATATATACTCAATCCATCTTATAATTATTGGAATATAGTAAAGTATATCATAAATTACTTAAGAATAACTAAGGATATGTTATTTCACTTTATGGGGAAGGAATAGATTATAATAAAGGGATATACAATAGTTATATTTCAAAATATTATGGGTGACTGAAGATCTCAAAATGGTTTTATATTTTCACCAAAAATGTTGAATTATTATCCATAAAAGATCATAAAAACTCAATGTAGTGGACTCAACAATAGATGACGACTACATCATGATAGTAGATCTTCTAAAGGAACATATTAGATTAATAATTTCATTGCATATATTGACATGGTTCCATGAATCTCATGATTAACGAAGATATATCTTTTTTGAATCCCTATTTTTGTGCCACTGAATCAAGGCCCAATAAGGTGGTCCACAAGACCCCAAGTCCATCTCCTCAAACATCAGGTGCATCCAACTAGCATTGAGGGTCATAAGTTTGTTTTTGGGGAGGCTATTACCTCATAGGATTAGGTATATCATAGAGGTTAACAATATATAACATGTATTAGAAGCATAGAAATAAGAAGATAGTAGTATAAGAAAATAAATATCCCAAGAAGAGTAAAAAATATAACGACGAATGCTGAATAACAAAAATAGATTAAAAAATGATGTAATGTCAGGAGTTGATAAAAAAATATGATTGGAAGGGAAAAAGGGTACAATAAAATATATAATTATATCAAAACTAATAAAGAAAAAACTACTACTAAAATAGCATGTTAATCATGGTATTGGCATTCTTTCCCCAATCCCCATTCCAATAATCAAGAAAACACTCAGGCATTAGAAGTAGCACACTTCCCTTTATGAATACCTATGATTATTGATTCTACCTATATACCAAAGGACACCCCAGTAGGGTGTGAGATATAAATCCCATTAGACAGACACCCACAATGTCTAGACCATTCCATTTCATGCTATATAAATAGAATTTCACCAATATATAACAAGATGCATGTAGTTAAATAAACATAATAACTGAAAAATGGTCTAGGTTTTAGAGATTACACTTGTCTCGTACCACCAGCTTTGGCCTGAGCCAAATGTTTGAGTAGGGAACTCGTGAAAGGAAGAGTACATATGTGTGTATATATATATAAAGGTATACGAGTTCCACGAAAATAAGGAAACTGCCAAGATTGTTCTTTTTCTTAGGATCTCACCTTTAAATTTACATAAAATAGTTATAACAAAAGGAGTGGTAGTGAGACAAGTCGATAAGAACTCTCAACAGTAATAATAAATGAAGAATATATTATGAGTGACCCATCAACCAATGAAAAAATAAATTCACTTCAAACAACCCATCATAACCAATGTGGAGTTACATGCCCCACCTTGGTAACCATATCTAAATCCCAATTGTCACAGTGGAAACCTCCAATATAACCCAATACATTGAGTCCATCCAAGGAAACCATTATGGTGTACCCTGTATCACTCAAGGATGGTGACTCTGAGTCCATTCCAAATATATCACATAATGGAATGAGTCCGACCTGAGGCCTGGAGTTACCATCTTTAGAGCAATCCCATCCATGATTTAGCCCCTAGGGAACTGACCTCACCCACTAGTTATCATAAACCGCCTAATCAGCCCCTACTTGGAAATCCAATGTTTCACACCAAGATTTTTGTTTCATAACCACCTGAGCACAATGATTCTATTAAGTAAATACTTAAATCAAGATCTATATTCTCTCTCATCGTACATCTAATGTGTGAAATTAAGAAAGGCATATAACCCATGCCAATGAATAAATATATAATTGTATTCTAAAAAATATGTAACTCAATACCATATGCTTACTATTCAATACAGCTATACAATTTAAGCTAATAAACAATGGAAAAATTTATATTGGAAGACAATAAACATTATCATAAGTAGTGAATAACACACTAGTACATCATTTAAACAGTTTCATGATATCACAAAGAATTTAATATAATAAGATAACATGATTACCATTTAATCATGATTTTCAATTTAATCCAAGCAATAATGTGATAATTTATATAGCAAGGAAACTAATCATGTATAATAACACTAATCACTATATATTGTTTAGAATATATTGCACCTCTGGTAGATGGGGTTTTATTAGAAAACCCTAATTCTTATTAATCAAACAAATCATTTATGCATATTTAAATATTTATTGAGCACTAACTAAATACAAGGTAAAATATCAATGCATAAGAATCAATCATATCATATCAAAAACCACATTTCATCACCTAATTTTCTATATCACAGTACTAGAACCTTACTAATTCTTTATAGATATAATTCTAGGCACTAAATAGGGTACATTAAATTATATTGTTCACATGTCACTAATGACATTCAAAACTCACAAGCTTACAAGATTTACAAAATAAAACAATTCATGTCAGTCAACATGGAACATGGAATGAGAATAGTGTACAAAGAAATAATCATAAGAATTTGATTAATATATCACTGGGAAATGAAATTTGAGAGAGGTATAATAATTTATCATAATACAAGGTGTTCATGTAATTGAAATGATACATTTATAATGTATAGAATTTGATAAATAATGACAAAGACATATGGGAAACAAAAAGACTAATTAACTATAACTAAACATGGGAATTTTAAAATAGAACCTAATTAATAGACCATTACTCATTCTAGACCATTTATAAATTTTAAACATGAGCACATCGAGAAACACGACTTAAGGAAATTATGATATTGGTCAAAATGGATGGCATACTCAAAAGGGGTGGCCAAAGGAGAAGTGAACAGACCATGATCAGATTTCAATACATGTGAGGATTACTAAGAACACCACACCACATATAAATAAATTTAATATACTTCATCACGTATTAAATATGAGGACTTGGTGAGTGTAATAATAGCGCATTGTCAAATAGGAGGAAAAGGAAAGAGAATACACCATGAATGGGTTTTTCTTTGTATCAGGGTCACTACAGAGATTGAATAGTATATTAATTAATTCAATACATGATATCAAGATTTTCCAATGGGTCTCAATGTGAAACACAGAGACATGATGCAAATAATACATGTAACGAGTGTGAAAAATAGTAGACAACATATCTCAATGTCTTGGTACACCCTATGACTGTAAACAACCATTGATGCGACCTCAGACATGTGAAATCAGATGATGAATAAAAACCCCTAATATAGTTCACAAACATGCATGATATGTTAAGGAAGCATGACATAAATAAGTATGGCATATAAATCTTAACGAGAGCTTTCTAGTGCATTTATCGGCAATGAAAATGGAAGAAATTTAAGGGGGGTAGGATTAAAACCCCGTGGGAGGTGAGTGGTTCATGCCCAACACCTAGAGGGAGAGGGAAGATGTGCACCATTATTGGAGTAAAAGAAAAACTAAAGAAGTATAAAAAAGGAGTAGAAAAAGAAAAATAATGGAAAATTAAAAAAAGAAAGAAAAAGAAAAAGGAAAACTGAAGAAGGAATATAAAGAAAAATCAAAAAATTGGGGGAAGGTGATTTCTTTTTTTTTATATAATTTTTTCAATTGTTTTTATTTTTTTCTATTTTTTCGTTACCCAAGAAATTACTTCACATGGGATAGACCCACATTTTAAATTACCATGAGTAAATTATGTGTTTTCCCACTATTTGACAACTACAATAGACTACATAGGCATGTGCCCTTGAACATACAGTTTTGTACAAACTATAAAGACTAGTCTACTTCCTCCATTTTCATTACTCTTGGATTCAAACAAGCAACTGACACCCCTGGTATCTCATTTAACCTCATAGACATCAGTATAAGATCTGATTAATGAATTTAAAAAATAATAAAATAGAATCTATATTTAGATAAATTTGAGATGTTACAACCAACCCACCATAGAAATTCTCATCCCCGAGAATCCTTTAAGGACAACGAAAAAATAAAATGACCTCATAGTGTCATGAAGTTTTCTTCAAATAGTCACGTTGTGGTTTGAAAACAGTCAATGTAACTTCAATCATCACTTCAACACATAGAAGTTATGCCGTGGAATTCGAAGAACACCCAAACTCCAAATGAATACTAGTGATAAATCCTTTCAAAGTTTTTCAATCTAGAGATATGATGACATTATTTTATCCTCATAAAATGGGCCTATGGGGATTTATAAAAATTCCATAAATTAAAGGAAAATTCTGATTCACATGATACTCACCATCAAATTTTTTATTTTAACACGTTCCTCTATCATTCCAATGATTCTCATACAACGAAACATAAAACATGATCAGATTAAAGGACCAAGTCAATGAGAGAAACATTTAAATGAAACCATTGGAATAATGGTCAACCCACTATTGACCGACCACTCTCAAAGTGGGTGTATAAGACTATAGTCATATACCAAAAGATAAACCCATCTCATTTTAAATAAATGCATCTTGTGATTTTCACATAGCACGCTCCCTAAAGTTAGAAACTATATTCCGATGATGCATACTCCCAAAAGGCTGCACAAGATATTATTCCTCAGCATGATCATAGAAACAACCCCTTGATCTGAAACATTTGAATCATCACGGTTAAAAAAACCCCTTGCAAGATCATATGAAAATCTAGGTAACACTAGAGTTGATAACTACAATCCAAGGAGAACATCAACAAAAAACACATTCAACAGTTATGAATGATATGTTGGTACATGTAAAATTCCTTACATCAAGATCATTGACTAAAACCAATGTGGAAACTTCCTTGAAGTCAAGTCACAAGGAGAATAGTTTGTACCTTGAGTCCTTCCCTGGTGTTCCTACATAGAAAAAACTAGGAATCACTCAGGATCAACCACAACATTAAAACAACCATGCTTCTGGAGCACGAATCTGATCAAAACCACTAGAACAAGAACAAAAACTTTATAAAAATGTTAGCGTGGAATAAGAGAAACACTATATCAGTATACCCAAATGATACCACGATTATGGACCTGGTCTTCTTAAAACCAGTAATACAGTAAGAGGTTTAATAGAAATCCAAAATGTATTTGGGACACTCATTCCATAAAGAGGGTAAAGTATACCACATAATGTATACCTACCCTGCTTAAAGGACCATTAAACCACTACATGTATGAAAATAAAATATTATAAAGGAAAAAAGAATTTCCGAATAGAGTATACCATTTAAAAGGACTTTCTTGGTTTTTTTGACTTCTACTAGAAGTAAACTCATAACCAGAACATACACAATTCTACATACCATAGGAATTTCCTAAAAATAACCCCAAACGATTTACCCAGAACTAGATAGTACATCTAACCATAGATAGTCTAGACTATTCATATCTATCACTATTTAAAATGCATATACCTAGCCAAATCCACAATGCTGAGGTGCTGCTTGAACAGTATGAGAAGATCCACTCTATTGAAACTAAATATCCATGTTCGGGATTCCTCGACCATGTAAACTATAAACTCAGCCTAAATGAATATGAGAAGGGCAATTCATATCCGGATGAGGATCCGCAGATCTGATAACTTGTAAAGGTTCTTGCATAGATCCACTCAAAATGGTCGCTAGAGGAAAAGAATGAAAAAGGCACTGAATATTACCCATCCTACTGCAGGTTCAGCATTTGATTGGATTCCTCAAATATTATGGATTCTTTTGTAATATCTTTCCACAATGGAAAAAATCTATAGAATTATTTCATGTCACCTAGCTATCACCACCCCACATGTACCTTCATAAAATCACTTATTACTTCCAAAAGAACCATCTTCAAGATGAAGAATAGAGCAACCCTGAATTATTGGGCCAACACATCTATGATTCCATTCAATAATTAAATCATTGTTCATGATATCTGTAATGGTTTCCAACCAAAATATGTTAACCTATGAGTGGATAGTTGGCTCCCACCTATCATTGAAACAAATCTTTATTGTCAATTTTTCACTTCTCTCAAATGAAAAAAAATAATGAAACTCGATCAACACGAAGAATACACAATCACCTTAATCGATCCCAACTAAATATGTAAGAACTCAATGTATCTATGTTCTATTAGAGTCTACGTAATGAAATGACCATATATTTTTATATCGATATCTCACTAATCCATGTCTGAATAACACTCTGACTGTGAGAACTACATCCCACAAACTCTTTGAAGAGTCATGAAGCATATAAAAATAATTTGTTGACCACCATTATAGAGGCATCTCAAGATGGTTGATGACTGATATCATAACTTCAATTCATGAATCTAAAACATGGGGACTACCATTCCATGTAATGTTGGGAGGGTGATTCCATTACAAGTCTTGTGTATTCTCTTCCATATTTGTGGAGAGCATGAGAACATTCTAAATAGACTGCATAATCATTTAAAAACTATCCCAGAACTGAGAATCTGTACTTAGAGGGAGATCAATAGGAGGTTCATTAAGTGGTATTATATGAGGTACATTGTATGGCTTTGGGACCACTGCCTTCGGAGTATTCTCATCACCACAATCATTCCAAAAAACATGAGGATTCCATGGTGGAATAACACTAAAATTGTTAAGTTCACAACTGAGATAATATTCTTGTAGTAGATATAATAAATAAGGATAAAGATAATTAGGTTAGGTACAAGACTTCAATTATGCATGGTACAACATGCAAGTAAATTGATAAAGAGGATTGGTGTATAGCCTTACTTCTAGCATAACACAATAGACAACCTTCTCCAAGATCGAGGTCTAGATAAGAATAATATTCCTCGAAGGATCGATAAAACATTACCTACCACCCATTTAACATTCAAATATCATGTCAATATTTCACATTTCATGTGTAGTTCTCATTTTAATAGGTTGTATTACTTTAATTCATTTAAACATTTTATTTTATTTAAAAATATTGAATTAGGTGGATCATGCTTACAATTTACAGGGGCCCATACACTTATAAATTGAAATTGGACGCCCACATAATCCATATTATAATAAGATCTCTAAAAATAAACTGAAACAAATCTGTATTTATAAGAATATAGGAACTACAAGATATAATAGAAAAGTAAAACAAAAATCACATGCAAATAGATAGATGGACACTGAATGTAGATATTGGATGGAAATATGAATTTCATTTCAATTCCTATGGTACCTAGGATGATGCATGATAGCAGTGTCCTAGTATTATCGGGCTGATGTAATATGAGTCATCACCTCAAAAATAAAAATAGAAATAGTAGCACGAAACAAAAATTTCACCCAACATTTAAGTCATATCAATGATAAATGGAAATCTCAATAATTGAAATTCCTATCCCATGAAAATTGTGGATCCCCTATACATGGGTTTTCTACATCCAAGCACATGGTAAATTCAGATTTCCATTTTCATAGTCTCATATCTGACCCAAACAGTAAGATAGAAGGAAAATAATACCTTGATTCAGCATTTTATTATCCTGCCTCGAGTTCCACTAAACCGGGACTCACGATGGTTGGCCACATGACCTCAAGTGCATCTCCTCGAATGCTTGAGGCTGTCGACTAGCAAGGTGGGCCTTAGGTGTGTCAATGGGGAGACTATTCCATCCAAATAATATGTATAAAATAATGGTTTAAAATATATATCATGTGGAAGAAGCACATGAAAAAGAAAACAAAAATCAATGAAAATAAACAACCCATGAATACTAACAAATAACTGCATAGGTTGAATAACAATAATAGATACCAAAATGAATTCATGTTACCAGTCAATACAAAAATAGGAGTGTAGATGAACACAAGTAAAATAATATATAACACACAATCCAAACATCAAAAGTTGAAAAATATTCTATAACATTCTCTCGAGCATAGGATCGGCCCTATACACCCAATCTCTTTTCTAGGTAGAATGAAAACACTCAATCATCATAAGTATCACACTTCTATTAATACGTACTTGTGATCTTTGAGTCTACACAGGTACCAAATGGAAATCGAGTAGGCTATGAGATTTAAATCTTAGTTGGTTAAAATCCACAGAATATATACCTTTCCATTTTATGTTATAAACCAAATATGCCTTCCAATAAATAACAAGACGTAAGAAGTTAAATAAATAAAATAATTTCCACATTGTCTAGGTTCTAGAGTGGACACATTCAACACCACCTACTTCAACCTAAGAATGATGTCTGAATATGGTACCTAGTAAAGGAAGGGTACATATGCACACACACACACACACACACACATATAACAGTATATGAGGAACAAGTAACCAAGGAAACCCCAATCTTTTTATTTGTTTTGGGAACCCACCTTTAAGCCTACATACCAGAGTACTAACAAGCATAGTAGGGGTCACACAAGTTCATAAGTAAACTCAAAAATAATAATAAAGAAATCATCTCTTATTATTGAGTCATCAATCAAAGCACGAATCAATGAAATTGAAAAAATCCATCAAAACCCAGGTGGAGTTCCAAACCCATCCTTAGAGATCATATCTGAATTGAAACAGTCAAAATGGAAACATCCAATATATCCGAATACCATGTTTCCATCAAAGGCAACCCATATGATGTCCCTTGAATTACTTAAGGATGGTGACTCAGAGATTGTTCCAAATATCTCACATAATGGACTATGTCTCACTTGAGGCACAATGTAACCATCTTTCTAACAGGTTCTTCCATGATTTCTCCCCTTGGGAACTAACCTCACACAAAATTTATCACAAACTGCCCGACGATCCCGTAATATACAAGGAAAAGTATCGAACCCATCACATCATATCATATCCACCCGAGCGTGGAGAGTCCATCGACGAAATCATTAACTCATGATCCATGTTTTCTCCTAGCCCATAAAGAATGTTCCATATAAAGGAAGTCATATAACCCATGACAATGCATACATATGTAATTGTATTCCATCAAATAAGTATATCAATATCACGTGCTTAACATTTTATTTAGTTTTTCAATTTAATCCAATTAAAAATGGAAAAATCAATATTGTAAGAAAATATAAATTATCATAAATAGGGTATAAACCACAAATATAATATTCAATCAATTGCATGCCATCACAGGAAATTTAATATAACAAGCTAAAAATATTACCATTTAAACAATATTTACAATTTAGTCCAAACAAAAATGACATCATTTATATAAAAAGAAATCCAAGAAAGTCTAAAAATATTAATAAATATTTTTTATTTTAGACGAAAAAACATATCTTTTGGAGGGGTTTTATTAAAAATTCCTGACATTTCTGAATCAAACAATACATTTATGCATATTTAAACATTTAC
This sequence comes from Viscum album, assembly GCA_963277665.1. Taxonomy (NCBI): domain Eukaryota; kingdom Viridiplantae; phylum Streptophyta; class Magnoliopsida; order Santalales; family Viscaceae; genus Viscum; species Viscum album. The sequence goes on from OY728145.1 coordinate 955,667,551, forward strand.
TCATCACTAGTTAAATGCAAGGAAAAATCTCAAGGAATATTCATCAAGAATAGCATGTAGAAAAACGCATGTCATCACATATATTTCAATATCACAAGACAAGAATCTTAACAAAGCATCACATATATAATTCAAGACACGAAATAAGGAACACGAAACAACATATTTCACAGGTCTTTAATGACATTCTAAACTCACATGATAACAACATTTCCATGAAAAAAAATTCAAGTATTTAAACATTCCACAAGGAATTAATGTAGTGAACATGGAAATTAGCTTAAGATTCTGAGTACTATATCAATAAGTAATAAAATTTTCATTAATTATATGCATTTATCATAAGGTAAGGTATTCATGTAATTTGAATGAGCTATTTAGAATGTAAGGAATATGTTAGATCATTCCAAATATATTTGGCAAAAAAAAGTTCTGATAAATTATAAGTGAACATTGTAATTTTTAATGGGAACCTAAATCATGGTCCACAATTCATTCTAAACCATTAATAAATTTTAAACATCATCCTATGGTGATGTACTACTAATGTAAATGGAGATTAATCCAAAATGGATGGTGCGCCAAAAAGGGGTGGTCTAAGATGAAGCGAACACCCCATGAATCGAGTTTACTACAAATGAGGGTTACTACAAACCCAAAAAAGTATTCAAATAAATTTAATATATGAAATAAAAGATTACCAAGAGGTTCCACGAAGTGGTACAGTAACGCCATGTCGAAGGGGTGTCCAAATAAGTGAGAGCACCCCAAGAATGGGGTTCGTTGCATGCAAGGGTTTCTATGGACATAAAAATGAATCTAAATTTATTAAATACGTGATATCAAGCTTTGTTGGAGGGTCCTAATGAGATAAAAAATTAAACATTTCCAAAAAGACACGAAATGAGTAGGAAAAGAGTAGAATACCTACCTCAACATTGTGGAACAACATAGGTCCATTAATAACCCTTTATTCGACCTAAAATTTTAGAAATCATAATATTAAGAAAATCTTCTTAAATAGGGCACAAATACATCCACACCAGAATAGCTTAATGATAAGTGGATTAAAAAAGAAATAAAGGAGTTTAGAATATATATCTTACCAATAACTTTCCAATGAATTGGGCATTAATGAAAAAATAGGTTATTAGAGGGATGTAAGGTCAAAACTCCATGATAGGCAAGGGGATCATGCACCAAGTCTTGAGGGAGAGGGGAGAGGCACACCATGCCCCATGTATGAGAAAAAGGGAAGAGATTAAAAAAGGATAAAAATTAAAGGAAAAAGAAAAGAAAAAAATTATGAAAAATGAAAAGGAAAAATAAAAAGTAAAATAAATAAAATGGGGGAATCTCATTTCATGTTTTTGTTTCACTTTTTTCATTTTCTTTCATTTTTTTCAATTTTTTCCATTTACCCATTTTTTCAATACCCATAAAAGCATTGTGCATTAGAATGGTGCACGGTTTTAAGAACCATGTGAAAATATTTCATCATCCCACAATTTGACACCTGTAACAAACCACATGGGCATGCACCATGGGTCACGCGATTATAGATTGATCATGTGGACCAATTTTATTCCTCCTTTTTTGGTTCTCTATGATTCAAACAAGCACTTGGCACCCCCATGATCTCTTATAGACTTTTAGTCATCAATTTAAGATCCTATTGGGGAATTAAAAAAAATTAAATTCTCTGTACCTTTGGGTAAAGATTGGACATTAAAATCATGATAATATTAATATTATTTCATAGGTCATGGATACTCAGTATCAAAAAATAATTACACAATATTTTTATAAATACCATCTCATTCATGAAATTTAAAATATAGGAAGTGTGAAGATTTATTGAGTGGTGGTATAGTAGAAAGTATATATTCCACTAAAAAATTCATTACCACACATAAATAATGATATTCATGATAAGTATTTGGGTATAAGATACAAAGGATGATAGATTTAATTTATTTTTTAATTATAATTTAACATGATTTAATAAAAATGGTCATTTTTTTATCATTCATCCATGTGTGATACATATTTCACATGAGTGTTGAATAATAAAAAACCCTCTATATAATTCTATGATTTTTCCTTAATTAATGGTATTCATAGATTATTTTTGAACTGTGATGATATATTAATGTTAATGTGAGTATGGGATCATATAGAAATATAGGGTATTCTCGTGAGATGAAAAGTGAGTTGTTATATGGACCAACCCCCAAAAGTATATAACAAGGAATAGTTTATGTATAGTTATTTATATACTTAGAGTTATGTTCATATATTAATAGAAATTTCTTGGGATTATCATGTTAAATTTAATTTAATTTTTTTACATTGAATCTATTTTTAAGATTAACTGGAGGTTGGATAATTTAAAAGTTATTGGGTATATTTTTTTCACATGAAATATATATTTTAATAAAAAATATGATTTGTCCACTTATATAACATGCATGAAATATTGACCCACATAACACACAATGTTTTTATAAGACAAATTTTGTTAAATAAATTTATTTCCACTTATTTTTTCCATTGAGTGATACATCACATTAATATTTCATTATATGCTACACTAAGATAATCTTGCGCTACCGAAAACACCAACATGTCTTGTGTTATACAAAACACTAAGCTTCTACGAACCGAAATTTTATTATTATAATTATTCAAATGAGATAGTTATAATATAACCAATAAATTATTTAATATGAATTATAGTAAATAATTTTCAAATATTATTTATAATGGTTTTATAAAAATGAATAATGTGATAATAAAACACATAATTGTTTTATAAAAGTCTTTATATGTTTGAAAATACAATTTTCAAAAAATGAACAGGTTTTTAAATAATTCTGTGACAAATAATAAAATTAATTTCACAGACATAGATAAATTTAATTTTATAAAATCAAAATAATTTCTTAAGTTTGAATTTTATTATTATATTAGGGTTAATTTTGGGGTTTTTTTGGAAAACATTATTTTTGGATGAATAGTGAAAAGTACTGAATTATAATTCAAATCTTATATTTCATCTATTAATATTATATAGTCAAAATACATTTCAATTTGGTATTAAATTATAATTACATAAATTTTACATGAATTAATAAAATTTAGGACATTGAAAACAATATCACATTGAAATTGGAAATAAAAAACATTTCAATCTTTTGAGCATTTCTTTTAAAAATAATCCCCTTTCACCACACATCCGCAATATTAATTTTAAGTTAATAGATGCAAATTATGTGTTTAGAATTTTTAAAAATGGATTCCATATTTTTGATTAGAATAATATATAATTTCTAGGAAATTCAAATTAGTTTTTGATAATTAATATTAATGAAATTAATTAAAATTAATTAAATTGAATAGGGAAAAAATTTGTTTAGTTAGTGGTTAAATTTTACTCATAAGGTGAAAAAATGACCTAGACATAGGTTTAAAATCTATTGTATGACCATATTTCAACCATAAAACTATTATTTCTAATTTTAATACTTATGTGAATATGATTTCATGAATGTGACATGTATAATAATTTAAATAAGGAAAATACAAAAAGGGAACATTCATTACCTTTAACATATATAAGGATTTGAGATAAGAAAATATATATATATTATTTTAGCTGTAAACAATATTTTTAATGTTTAAGGATATTTTGGTTATAATATTAATTTATATTTAATTACAATAGATGAGTTGTTTAGATTAACTGCTTATGGAATTCCAAATATGATAATTTTATAGTTAATGATTAACTAATATAGATGAATATAAAAATATTAAAAGTAAATTAAGTTGAATGAATTACTGAATTTAATTTTTTTGATGAATATATCCTGATAAAAATATGGTAACTTAATAAATTAAAATTCAAAAATTTTATTTATATTTTTAAAATATAAATTAGTTAAAAAATGTCAAATAGAAATTAAATTTATTTTATAATAAATAATATTTTAATAAAATATTAATTTTTTATAAAATTACTAAATTCCCTAAAATGATTTTTATATATTAATAAATATCAAATATTCTCAATTCATGGAATAATTTATTATTTATAGTGAAAATAAAAAACATTAAATAGAAAAAACATTTTTTATACCTTTTCATGTTAAAAAAGTGTTTTGCATGTCACATTAGTTTATTATAATACTTGTATAAAAAATGGGATTTAATTCTTGTAAATTAGATATTATATTTACATATCATAGGATCAATATTGTCTAATAAATATATCATTAATTTATTCTCAATAGTTATATTAATTAGGATAGAAAATTAGTTTCCTTAATAAAAATGAAAATGATAAAAGTAGGAAAACATAGATGTTAAGTCCCAAATTAAAAAAATGGACTTATTTTTTTGTGCTAGAGGTTTTTAAAAACAATAAATCAATTCTAGTCCATTATATGTCTATTTTTTAATAACATTAGGTATGGATGACCTCCCAATAGTGTTTTTCTTTTTTATATTTACAAGAATACCACTCCCCCTCCTCAATAAAAATGCATTCAATATTCCCCTTCCTTAAACCTCTCAAAACAATTTATCTTATCCAAAAACTACCCAAATAATATCAAAAAATGCATCCAATAAAACTAGAAGCCTCACATTGATCCCAAAGCTTACCCTGGAATCCATTTCGTGCAATCCAAATTGAGTTACTCAACGAACAGGTAACATCCTTCCACAAAATATTTTTTTTTCATTTCATTCTACTTTGCAAGAACCCATGATTTTTTGTATTGTTCTATTTGAAATTAATTTAATATTTTGATATTATACATTTTAGGTAGCACTGAATATAAGTTTCTATATGTCTGAAATATATTTGGATTGTGTTTTACACAACACGAAGTCATTCTTGTGAAATATGCAACACATAGATTAGATTTCAATACATTAAAGACAATTCCTAAATTGCATTACACACAATTTTGAGTCCCTTTCCTAGATTGTGTTGCATTTAAGGTCAATTTTTAAGGAACAACACAATATTATTAATAATATCATTAAAATATTATGACTAGCTACCCCTAGCCATTGGAATAGATAAAATGAAAAATATTAACTGAATTTGGAATAGTATTTACACATGTATATAAGATTAATCATTTCATAATTAATTAGTATAAGTGATTGTATGAACTATTTAAGAAGTAGGTAATTAATTTTTATGAAAACTATTTTTCTATGTACAAACACAATTTTACCTCAATAAATTAAAAAAACACTTTTGATTAAGGATTAAAAAAAATTATTTTATATATTCAATAAATATCTTTGATACTAATCAAATATATTTTCTAGCTATAAGATAAAAATAAATTAATATTTATAAATAAAAAGATGTATTCTTTCTGAAAGGAGTTTTTAAAACCATTTAATAGAGAAACCATTTTAAATATTATTTTTCACACTATTAATTTTTTTTAAAAATTACTTCATTTTTTAAATAGTAAAATAAAAATTTACTATGGGTGAGTTTTTGGAATTTTTCTAAGAATTGTCATTTTTAATGAATAGTGAAAATATCCAATTTTAATTCAAAACAACCATTTCATATAAATTATTTATATATTAAAACTCTCTTGTAATTTGGTTTTAGAGTTTAATTATATCAATAAAAAAAATTATCCAATATAGGTCATGGTATCCAATTTCAAAATTGAAAATGGACATAAAAAAATAAAAAATGTTTAATCATTTTTTTGTAAAAATTTTGTTGTTGCGACACATTTGCAGGATTAATTTTAAATTAATTTGTAACAAATATGTTATATTAATTTTTGAAAATTGATTACGTTTTTTAAGAATAATAACATATAATTTATAATAAGTTAAACATGTATTTTTATCAAAAATAATAGTGAATGTGATTAAAATTAATTAGAATGATTAAGAGAAAAATTAGTGCATTAAAGGGCTAAACCCTAAAAACTATAAAAAATGAGTACTTTTTTTTGAAAAGAAATAGATGTTTATCATTTCAATATAACCAAATTTTTATAGGTTTTGGACAATTATTGGAACCAATTTTCATGGAAAAAACTTGGGTGGAATTCCCTTTTCAATGGTTTATAAGAACACCACTTCTCCTCCACTATAAAAAAGAACTCATCCCTCACACTTATTCATAGCTATAATTCCATTTGGATAGATCAATAATTAATAAAATATTCTCTAAAAATCCATCCCTTAATAATATAATCCTCACATTTTGGATAAATACAACCAAGTGGGCCTTTTGGTGAAAATTAGAAGGAGTTACCCAAAGAAGAGGTAACATCCTTCCTCAAGATCCTTTATTTTGTATTCATTATTCACAACATAAAATATTTATAATACATGAATATATAATAACCTCAATATAATAATTAAAATTATATATTTTTGTTATTTGTGTTGAACATACACTTCATTTTAATGGGTAACAGACTTACAGTTCTTGTGTACGTGGAACTACCGCATCAAGAAATGATGTGGATCTTTTTTCTCTTACCACCTCTCATTGCGGGAAATTATGATGGAAAAAAGGTTTTTATATGATATATATATTATTTATTATGAATTTATTATTATTTGATTTTTATATAAAACATTTATTCATTATTTCAATTTTATCTAAACATGATTACTTCATCTGTGGATGTATGGACTACCACCTCCACAAAGCGATGTGATTCATTCCAAAATTACAAGGAATTAATTAAAGATGGGTTTATTGAACATATATTATGTATATAAAATAATAATAGTAATTTATTAATGATATATATATACCTATATTTATATTTCACACTTCCTTTCAATATGAAAAGGAAATGAAAACAACGTTCATGCGTACATACGACCTACCATCTCCATGAACCGTATATTTTATTTCATATATCTATATTTAATATATAATTATAAATAATTTTATAATTAATATTAATGGTATCGAAATAATATTAATTTTATATAAGGAATTAAATAATGATCTAATTAAGAAGATAAATAATAAAAAGTCAAAACATATATGAAAAACATCACGGATATTACCCAAAACATAATTTTAATGTGGTATTGCTAATAAAGAGGTAATACAAAAAAAATATAAGGTATTATATATAATAATATGTGTATATGGTAGATTTATAATAAACATATATTTTTTATATTTGAGGCTTGAATGGGTACAAATAATGTCAATACTTAAGGTAAGGGTTTTCTCGTCTCACATTAATTTTCCATAAGACGCATTCCATGTTAACCACTTATGTATTATTTATGGTGTGTATAATTCACATGGATGTATTATATGATTCTTATAATGAAAAGTACGGTTATTTAAATATCAAATTTATGATCTTTATTTTATAGGTTTACGTTTCAAAAGATACAAAATCGGTAAAGTAATTATGTCTCAATTTTCCTTCTTTGAGACATATATCATGTTATGAAACCATATTAATTGACGAGGATTATTAACTGGACATTAAGATTATATATCATGTATATTATTCATTCCATTATATTTTGAGTTTAATTTAAGGTTATTTTCTTACACATGGATTTATATTTATAGTTACCATGTGGTAAGAGTTTATTGCAACAATCCCATTGTATATTGAGATTGTTTATGATTAAGCTATAATTGATGGAAAATTATGACCCATATTTCATGAAAAATAAATTATTTTTTTAACCTCTGGTTAGTCATGATAAATTCATGTTTTGGTACCATTTTTCACTATTTGGTTCTAAGTATAATTTATGAAGTGATTTTAAGAAAATCCAACATTATCACCATATTGAGTTAGAAATCTATGTTCCTCTAAAAGCCTGTTTTTTAAAATATTTTATGAGAATGTTTGTAAAATATTATTCAATTTTTAATATACATTTTTACCAATTTTCACCATTTCAATATATTCTTTTATTAGAAAAACAATATTCTTATCATTTTTTGATCCAAATAGTTTTCTAATATTTTTGCAGTTCAAAAAGAAATATTCAGATTATATGGATTTATCCATCATGATGACCATCATCCCTTTAAATATTCATTACTTTTAAATAAATTAAATATTCTAATATTTTGGGAATTAATTTTTTAAAACATATTTTAAAAGGAAAATGTTTTAAAAAACTATTTTTATCTTTAAAAAAATTAGTAGATTTTCAAAGCTCTAACTATTTGTTTACAAATGGTTGTTTTAAAAGAAAATAATTTCCTTGATTTGAAATATAAATTTATATAATTTAAATTTATTATAAAAGAAAAATGTTTTCAAAAAAGTTTTCGAGATTCCCTAATAACTTTTCAATGAAATAATTTTCAAACTGAATTAAATCTTATGTTTTTAAAGAAAAATGAATTAAAAATGATTTCATGCATCCATTTTTTTGATTTCATAGAAAATGATTTTCTATATTATATTAAAATTATCTATGTTTATTTGGAATGAAAATTGCCTTCAAAACGTTTTATCATTATTTTTTTTCTCAAAGGTGAAAGGATAATATCCAAAATAAATGTGTTTAAAAGATATTTCAAAATAATTTCCCAACCATAATGGCAGCCACTAGTGTTACTAATTTATTCTAGGTAAATTATCAAAATGTTCCTTTTATATTATTTCTATCAATATATTATATATAAATGGAATGGAGTTTATGAAACCCGTTTCCCTTTTATTAGAAATATGTTTTAAAACCCATTCCTCTTCTATAGGTTTTAATCTATTCAAAAATCATTCCTTTCATAGGTTTTTGTTTACTGAAATGAATATGAAAACTATAATTTTTCAAAAGATAATTATATTATTATATGTTTTTTACTCCATTTCATTTTATGGGTTATGATATGACTGTTTATAATTTTTTTGGCATATTAATATATGATTTCATTATGAGATAGGTGGGACCTATATTTCCATCCAATGTACTGGGTAAAAATTTATATCTCATGAGATAATGATGTGAATAAAGTTGACAATATTGATTCACTATGGAAGACGGGGAAACACAACACACTATGAAATGATGGAGAAAACCAATCCATTACAACGCACAGACTACAACTGGGGATAGTGGTGTGTCCCTCTCAGTAGGTGTAACCCCCATGAACTACCTTGTTATGTTTTGGTAATGTGCATTTACTTATATGGAATTATGTTACATGTTTATATATCTTCCTTAAATTCCATGTCTTATGCCTTTGATATTCGCTAAAGGATCATGTTCTTGATCAAATTATATTTTCATGTCATATAAACTCCCAATAATTATTACATGTCTCATGATTATGATATTTTTATGCATGGTATGATATTAAAATGTTATACATATGTTCATGTACTGTTATGTTCGTGTTATTCTCATGTATTTCCTTTATTTACCCTTAGTAAGAATTTTTACTCACTGATTTCATATATTTCCTTCACCTAGGTTATATAGAATAGAATTATGTATAATTACTAAAGGGGATGATATTTGTGTGAAAAAATGAAGATATTTCATCAAGTTAGGAGAATTAATTCCATTTTTCTAAGGACACGAAACTATAATGGCCCTCAGGCATGTAATTTTGTAATGAGTAGAATGTTCATAGAAATGATGTAATAAATATTTATATTATGACTATTTCACTGTATTTTGTATCGATGGAAATGATTATTCATCCTTTTGAAACTGGGATGATAAAACATTAGTGGGATCTCTAGGTATAATTCTAAGGATATGCGTAGGGATGTCTCTAAAGATAAGTATAAGGATGAGTTAATATTTAAGAAATTGTCCTTTATTTTTGGTTAGGGATAGAGTGAGTAGTTTCCTATAAATACATCCATGTCTTGAGACTACTAGTGGATGTGTATTTGGAATGGATGTATATAGGTGTTAAAGCCCATAAAACAACACATTGGGAGGGACATGATTGGGAATCAATGCATGACAACGGGCCCTGTTGCACACATGTTTTGACACTCCCGAGGGATATTATATTGGAATTCCAAACGACTTTTTGAACCATAATAATTGATTTAAATAGAATATGAATATGATTACCCTATTATATACCTACAATTTGAAGTATTAAAGATGTAGTTGTCAATATTGAGATATCAAATAAGTTATCTTTTTCATGATTATGTGGTTTTCCTCTATGATAAGTGATGCTCACAGTATAGTTTCTGGATTTAGTAAACTGTGAGAACTAGAAGGAACTGGATTAACATTGAATGAGATGGATGATTTACTAATGAATAATAAAATGGGATGATCACTGGAGTGACAGATGTTTTTATTAGGCATAATCAGTTTTCACGGAAAATGATTAACAATGTGTACCATAACCAACTCCCATAATCATCAAAAATATAAACAAGAAGTTCACTAAGAGTTTTGGTAATGGAGTACATCACTAAATAACATTTATCTATTTGTGATAATATCCCATCACAAATAGTCATTAGCAATAGGGTCCTATCGTAAATAACTCATTATTGAAAACTACATCGAAAATAGTATTTTTTTTATAATGGCATGTTGCAAATAATTATTTGGAATGACCGATTGAAACTAAAAATAAAATAATAAAAAAAAGTTAAATAAAAAATAAATAAAAAATAATAAAATTAAAAAATACAAAAACATATTCGCTATAATATAAAAGATATAATATATAGAAATTTTAATATAAGAATTTATAAAATTATTACAAATATATGTATATATAAATGTTTATAAAAAGATAAAAAAATTAATGTGGGGGAGTGGTCATCTAGAGGAGGAGGTGAAGGGAACTCCATCCCGAATTTCTGAGTCAGATATCACATATACTCCAACGTTTTCTTCTGCCTCCACTGCTCCATCGACATATCTCTTATTGTTGTTTCAACTTTCGATGAAGCTCCTCCTTTTCCCTACGCATGGTCTTTGAAAGTTCACATTGACCTTATAACTACTCTTAAAACTATGTGACATATTATGATAAATATAATTATTCCCCCCTCAATATGGACACCAACTCCACATTGGTACAAAAATAACTCCAATGTCTTAATCGAGAGTCAATACCAACAACTCCTCCTTTCTTGAAGGTATTTTTAGTCACCTGTATCTGTGCTACGTCATCAAATGCTATTGTACTCCTTGTCTAATCCTCAATATCAACTTGAATCTCATCTTATGTCTAAGAAGTCACAACCTGATATGACTCCTCATGATTCAATTAAAAATTAAAATACTGAAAAAATTATTTTAGGTTAATTTTACAAGTTAAAAAATTATACTGACTACAATATGACACTAACGACCACATGTAATATCTCCAATGGCTGAATCTCTACACATCATCTTAAAAAAATATAAATTTATAAAATTTAGATGTTCAACCTTCTATATGAGTATAAAATAAACAGTTCATCATTAATGTTATATGAATTACAAAAAAAGTATTTACCATATGTTATTTTTTCGTAATGAATATACAACGTCTAGATCAATGTGTCATCTCCTGCATCCCATGATTATTTCTACATAATGATGCTATTCTATAAAAATTATATATTATCTCTTATGAACATAATCCATCCCAAACATGAGAAGAGTTTAATTTTTCTAGTGGGTGTAGCAAGAATGATCAAAATATGTTACTCCAACATTCTGGATGGGTTTTCACCTCAAATAGTGCAATAACTATCTAAAAAGACAACACACAAATACATCCCTTATGTCTCAGATATTGGTCTATGTGATATCGTCGATGGGATACCATAAAACACACAAATAGTTAACAATATCATGCCACTAATGAAATAAATTTCTAAATAACTATTATTTCATTATGTACAATCCATTGACCAGACATGTTGTGTTGAAAATCAATGGGAATGTAATCTAATCTCACCGATGCTTTAAAAAAATAATTTTCCAACATAGAACTCCACTATCCAGCCGGTATATGTGGAAGGCTATACAAAAAAGGAACATATAATAAAAAAAATTTATGTAAATAAATTAGTTAAAATTAATGAAATATAACTAATATACACTACTAAACATAAATCTGCATGAATCGATTGAACTCAGGATGTGGATGTTGATTGGGTATAGGGTTTGGAATCATCAATATTTCAAGACCATGACCTCTCTATGTCATCACTAAACCACCAACAGTCTGAGGTTCAGATGATATAGAATTCTGCTCATCACCCAGTAGTGAAGCCTCCTCCAACTCACGAAGAAGATCATATAGACTATCATCAGCAGTATAAAATATTAAATGACAACTAGAAATAATTTTAAAAAAGTATTTTATATAGATATATATTATATATTATTGTAACCAATATTTAATTTTTTCAAACTTCATATTTATCCTCTTCCATGTATACGATAATGCCAATATATTTACATTCCACACATTTATCATCAATTTTCATAGAAGTTATAGCTTTATCATCTATTTATATTTCAAATTCATTTTTACATCAATAAAATAATCATCACCATCAATCCTAACTATGTATCTTCATATAAATGATAGATTTGGAGTAGTATCTTAAAAAAATTAAATTCATTTCTCTTCAGTGAAATCACATTAACTTTGGATAAATTGAATTTTGTGGGATTTCTTTTTTATTATGATCCACGAGACACTTAACAAACTTGATGAAACACAACAAGTTTCATAATAAATTTGATGTGCCTGATGAGTTAATAGAAATGGTTCATTTACATTATGAAGTATTTTATATTTAATATCAATGATTTGATTGTATAGATGAACCCAAACTCCTCTATCAGTATCAAATCAATTCCATTGAAACATCATTATATAATTTTCCTACTGATAACATAGTACAATTATTTCTTCCAATATACCTAAAAATTAAACTTTACATTATCTATTATGATATCCTTTAATGATGTTAAAACAATTCATTGTTTTTTTATACGTCATATGAAGATGTATTAAATTGGAAACCATTCATGACATATACATTATAAGATTTAACCATTTTGTCAAGTGGGATACCCAATAAACACAAAAAATTATCAATTTTATCATCATGTTGAGATACATGAAAATTTTAAATATATATAAATAAAACAAGTAATAAATTGATTGTATATTTTAATCCATAAAGAATTTATTATAAAAGTTTTTCAAACTCGTTGGGAAGATTATTATTCCAATGTTCTTCAAGATAAATTGATGTATTTTGTCAAAACTATTTTTTGATATCATTATAATAAAATATATAAATAAAATAATATTAATTTATATAAAAAACATAGAATATGTGACCTGGACACTCATGGGATAAATGGATTCATTTATTCACTTTTACGAATCAAAAATTTATGAGCCCTATGTTGTTAATCATATTAAATATGTTACTCCTAAACTATACCAAATCTAGGTTCAGGATAATTAACAAATGATAATTTTTTTTCATTTTATCATAATCATTTCCTTCATTATGGGACATGTAGTGATGTTTTCAGGGATATTCCGATTAAAAACAATGAGAGATTAAGAAAAAATATTCCCTCCAGCAAATAAGCTTCTACAATTTATTATTCAACCGATGATTTTTTATAATCCATTTTCATAAATTTCTGCATGAATTTATCAAATGGGTAAATCCTTCAGAACTATACCCGGAATCCACATTTTTAATCATGAGGAAAATGTGACATTAAAAATTCAATTAAATCATATAAACCCGATATGATGATTTTTTCTAATTTTTATAAAAATAAAACGATATCTTTTTATAGTCTACAATGTGAATCACTAATTGTTTTCATTGTATAACTATGTAAAAAATATGAAATTTCTATTATAAAATACCGAACCATAGAATTCCAAAGCATCTAAATCTAATTGGTATAAATTGTTCCATTATAAAATGACATTCATTAATTTTTAATCCTATAATATTACTATTCTTGATAAATCAAGCCAAATTATAAACATAACCATATTGAAGTCTCAAATAATCAATCCACATAAATAATAAAAAACTATTTTCATTGGAAACTATATATGCTACTTTTGGATTCAATAACTCCTGTGATATATCATTTTAAAAAAGTTCAAATTCGGGTTTCCTTCAAATTTCAGTAAGATCTAATTATTCCATAAATGAAATTTTGTCTAACTAAGTGTTTCCAAAATAGTATAAAATATATTATTGAGAGAGTTATTCTTAATATGCCTAACACACAACATGTGATTATCCTAAAAATCAAACCAATATGGAAAATCCCAAAAAATGATCTGTTTAATCTATTTTTAATATTTTCCAAGGCCATATAGTTTTTTTGGTTTATATTTGATCTAATGGTAATTAGAGGTAATGAATAAGTTATGGATTTTAGCTCAATACCTAATATAATTGTAAGATTTTTTATCATTCAATTGTAAATTATCTAAAATGATAAATGTTTCTATGAAAAGAATGATCGGTAGGGAAAACTATTCAATAATAGATGAAGAAACAAGGTTTTGTTCCATTGATGAGAAAAAACAAATTTTTCCTATCTTATAGTATAGATTTTATCTTGGACAAGGTGCACTCTATATAGAAAAAATTTATTATGATTAAAGTCAATAATTATCCACATAAATTGATATTTCATTAGGAAATATTATTTTACAAAAACATCATGTGTACCAACACCATTACTCCACAAAAAACTTCTCACTCATCAATCAACGGATTCAAATAAGCATTCATATTAATTTGTAGTTGTCATAGAACTAATAAATTCAAAAATATATATGGATTATTAATCAACATCCAAGGAGGTAAATTATACAGTGTTATAAATATGGGCCAAAAATAATATTAAATACTATAAGAACTAGATGCAATGAAATTGTCCATGGAAAGATCTATTTACATGTTTTAAGATTTTAAATCAAAAGACAGAGTTTCTCATTCAAAATATTTATAAGAACCAACATCACTAAGATGATTTATTCCTTAAATAGTTTAAAAATAGGTTTGTGTGATGAAAAAAATGGTGATTTCTTTTGGGAAATAAATAAATTATATAATCTGTGTGAAAGCAGGAAATAGCTCAATAATTTTAGCAGAATGAATCCATACATTCTTTTTCTAGCCTCTTTGTACATTGATTTTCCAAATGATGGAAAAATTACTAAGGACTAATTTACACTATAAAATATGATTCACTCATTTTAACATAAATTAATCTTCTAATAACCAAGAACCAAATTTCAAACTAGCCTATTTTTATCACAAAAATTTATAGGCAACACATTTCATTTAGGTAAATGTTCTTTAACCAAAGATACTATATGATCAAAATAGATATACAAGCTTCTATTATCTGATTTAGTAGCAATAAATTTTTCAACCAATTTAAATTTTCTTATCTTACGATAAGGAAATAATGCAGATTCAGAAGAATTCAACAACTGAAAAAATTGATATTGTTCCATGTCCTGATTTAAATAAATAACATCAAGATTTTCCCATTTTTTAAAATATGGACCAGCCGAATCAAGTACTGAATATGAAATCATGATGGATTTGGGAAAAAAATTAATATCATATGTGGAACTGGGTTCACCAAGTTGATATAAAAAATAATAATCTGCATGAAAACCAAAACACAATAGATGACCCCCAACGTTGTCAACTCTATAAAAAATACTCAGATCACATTTCTAACAAAGAAATTTAATTGTCCCTTATAAAATAAATTTTGGGTTTGATGATGAAAATGATGAAAATATATAAACACCTTCAATATATACAGGATTTATCCAAAAATATTTTGGATTCCAATGAAGATGAATCTAATCACAATCATGTAATAAAGACTATTGTTTACTTCCTTCTTTTATATTTCTCTAAAAAAATCAAAAATAAATAAATTTTTTAGGAATAATTTGATAAAAGAATAACATGATCTAGAAAATTTTATAAAATTTATAAGTTAGTATTTAATTTTAAATATTTCCAATATTATCTATAAAATAATTTTTTTTACTATTTATAATTGTTTTATACTAATTATTGTTTTTACAAATTATAGTTGTTTATTGTTCATTGTTACTTCTCATTATTATTTAACCCTAAAATTTACCAATTTTCTATAATCAACAATCATTTTTAAAAATTATAAAAAATTACCTTTAATTTTTACTAATTTATTAAAATAAAATTACAAATACTAAATATCTTTAATTGATAATAGTTGTCAAATGTACTCCATCGACTGCTAATGTTATTGCTTCTGCCATCAATGTATATCCTCCTCATAGTTTTTCCATCAACACCCCACATACTTCCTAACAATTTTTTGGTGACCTAATGACATATTTGGACATGGTTGGTATAAATTGGGCTTTTCAAATCACTATAAGATCACAAAATTCCCTGATTTAGAAAAAAATTGTAAATAATAGATTTAAAAAATTTCAGTAGATGAAACAAATTTATGATAACCTAGTCTAAATTTTTTATTTCACCACTTTATGTCAACCATGTCCTCTCATTAACTCATCTCCCCCTCTTACAGTCGATACTACCATCGACGAGTCAAATCCTTCCAGCCTCAATTATTTTTTAAAAAACATTTATCAGTTATATTTATAAATATCTCTTGGTTTTCGTAATTAAAACTAATTTGAAATGTAATATAATATAAATTAAAAAAATCTTATAAATTATTAAAATGGTGGAAATTATAGAATTTTCAATTTCCATTTTATGAGAAATGGCCAATGTTTGTCAACCATATAAAAATTTTTCTCTAGTAATGACTGTAAGATAGAAGATCTATTTCATATTCAAATTTATATTACTTCATATAAATTTTTAAAAAATTATACAAATTTATATCAATTTACTAGAAATCATATCAAATTAAAATTTTATACTATTTTATATCCATTTATTATTAATTATATTAATTTATTAATAACCACTAATTTTTACCAATTAATTTTACTTCTAAAAATTTCCTCTAGTTATCTATAATTACCCATAATTATTAATACCAACCTATAATTATTAATAATCACCATTTATTTTTAATAATTATTACTAATCAAAATTAATTATTAATAATTCTGTGTAATTATTATTAATTTTTATAAATTATTAAAAAAAATTACTAAAAAATTACTAATTGATATTAATGAACACAAATTATTACTAATTACCACTTATTATTCGTAATTTTCACTAATTTTTACAAATTTTTACAAATTAAAAATTTACTAAGTATAACTAATTTTTACTAATTAGTGATAATTATTTGTAATTACACCTATTTATTTCTAATTTGAGATAATTATTACTAATTACCACTTATTATTACTAACTACCATAAATTATTACTAATTACTAGTATTTATAATAGGTTTTTTTATAAATTCATACTAATTATTACTAATTACCAAAAAAATTACTAATTATTACCCATAACCCTGTAATTGTTAATAATTTCAACAAATTAATTCATAATTGTTACTAATTACTAATATATATTTTTACTAATTAACACAAATTATTAAAAATTATAACTAATTACTATTTATTTATACTAATTTTTAGTTATATGTACTAATTATTAATAACTATTACGAATTTTTTCCAAATTATTTATAACAATTTATTACCAAATGTTAATATTTTTTTACTAATTGGAACTAATTGTTAGTAATTATACCGAATTTGAACTACTTACAACTAATTTTTAGTAATTACCACTAATTATAATAATTTTTTTAAAAACGTTACTATTTGAAACTAATTATTACTAATTATTATTTATTATTACTAATCACCAATATTATTTACTAATTGTTACAAGTTTATGCTAATTATTACTAATTGCACGTAATTATTACTAATTACGACATATTTTTATTAATTATTACTAATTACCACAAATTATTACTAATTGCAACTAATTATTAATAATTATTACTAATATTTTCTAATATTTACTAATTATTAATAATTATTACTCAAATTTATTTTATTATAATAATTTTTTATTAGATAATAATAATTATTTCTAATTACAACAAATCATAAGTAACTATAGAAAGTTATTACTAAATATATCTAATTATTACTAATTACCACAAATTATTTCTAATTACCACAAATTAGAGCAATTTATGCACATTATTACTACATATGAGCAATCATTACTAATTACCCCTACTATTTTCTCATTTCGCACTAATTATTTGAAATTACCACAAATTATTAATAATTACAACAAATTTTTACCAATTATTAATAATCACCACTAATTATTACTAATCACAACTAATTATTACTATTTATCTGTATGTATTACTAATTTTACTAATTTTTCTATTATTACTATCATTTAATCATTAATAGTTATTGCAACTTATTAATACTAATTACAGCTAATTATTAATAATTTCCACTAATTATAACAGTTTTCTCTTATTACTTATATCTATAACTAATTATTACTAATCATTATTAAATTTTTAATTATTACAAATTTTTTCTAACTATTAATAATTTAAAAAAAATTACTAATTTTTACTATTTTTTGAGTTATTCCAAATATTTACTAATATTTACTAATTTTTACTAGTTACCACTAATTTTTTGTAATTTTCACATGTTTATAAAGATTTATTACTAATTTTAACTATTTACTACTAATTAGTCTTAATTAAAACTAAATATCACTAATTATAGTAAAAATGTACTAATTGTTATTTTTTTATAAAAACATATTTCTAATTTTTAATAATTAGAACTGATTATTACTAATTAAACATAATTATAACAAATTATCACTAATTATTACAATCTTTTATTAATTTTTAATAATTTTTATTAATTTTTAATAATTGTAATTAATTACTACAATATTTTAATAATTATAACTATCTTTTACTAATTTCCCCTAATTTCCCCAAATTTTTAGTAGTTTGCAACAATGTGTCACAAATTACCACTAATTATTACAAATTAATACTAATTACCACCAAGTATTACAAAATTACTGCTAATTTTTACTAATTTTTATTAGTTTATAACAAATTATTATTAAAATTTTCTAATTACCACAAATTATTTCCATTTAAAAATAAATATTAATAATTACAACTAATTACAACATATTTTTAATAATTATTACAAATAATTACTATCTATTAATTTTTTTTACTAATTATCACTAAATACCACCAATTATTACAAATTACCACATGTTATAAGAAATCACACCTAATTATTTTTTATTACAACAAATTATTAATAATTACTCCTAATTATTAGTAATTATAGCTAATTAGTACTAAATATTTATAATTAAAAAAATTATGTCATTTTAAAATGATGTAATTTTTATAAAAAACATTACTACAAATCAAAATTAAATATTTCTAAAAATAATTAATGCAAAAAATCCACTATTTATAAATAAATTAAATTACAACATAAATAATAATTTTTACCATTATAATTTAAATTAAATTATCAAAAAATAAAAAAATTTAAGTAAATACCTTGAAACTAAATCATTTAGTGAATGGAATGCCTGAAAGTTGATCCCTAGTAAACATTAAAACATTGAAGGGTTATATGTTTGAAACATCATTTTTGATGGGACCCATCACTAATAGCTCCACTAACATTAATAAAGGTGGTGGTTAAAAAATTATTTGTGACAGCTCCCATCGTAAATTCCCTCTTATAACAGTTTATTTGAAATAGAACAAGATCTCGTTGAAAATAACCTAAAATGACAAAAAGTATTTGTGGTGGGGCCTATCACAAATACTTTCTTGCTGACAAAACATTAGTGATGGTAGTAAAATCTCATCTAAAATAAAAAAAACAAAAGGATAATATTTTTGTCACAAGTATATTCCAATCATAGAGACTTCCCATGGGCAGGCGCGTAGTGTGCGCCAAATGTTTTTGCGGCAAGAAAATATTCCCATCGCAAAAAAATATTTTTAACTGACTATTTGAGAAAAGATATGATTCTCACCATCAAGTGTCCTTTTCGATGAACAATTTTTGATGGGTGGTTACCCCACTACAGATAACCCATCTCTAAAAGTCATTTTTTCTATCGTGCATTCAGGAAAGATGACTCGGTTTCATTTGTGTCAAGAATGTGGAAAGAATCAGCTATGTGAATGTCATATAGGAACAAGAGTATTTTTTTTATTGTTGAAAATATGGACTCAATGCATGTGACGGTAAAGGGATTCAATTAACATAATGGATGATAATATTGGCCTCTTTAAGACAACATCAAACGATAAATAATTTTAGAGTTGAATGAATGATCATGATGAAAATCGATGTCCCAAGTGAAAATATCACAATGAAAATCAACTAGGAGTCATAACAAAAGGGTATATATCTAATGACGATGAGACTATAGATGAAAAGTGAAAGGAATAATATTTGAAGTAATAAAATGTGGTAGCCTTGTTATTATGTTAACGATGAAGTACAATAATCAAATTGTTTCTATATTTGGGTTCAATAATTATGAATTGTGAAATTTATAATGACTTTTCAGTTGTGAAAAGGATGAAAGGTTCTAATGGACTAGAAAATCAATTTAATGGAAATGTGATGTTTATTATAAGCACACTCTTAAGGGAATGGTAACCATTAATATGTTCATTATGTTATAATAATGGTTTTTAGATAATCAGGTTTGGGATATGAATTAGTAAAGTAGATGGTACTAATTCACTCAGAGCTGATAATGAATTTATTGACATGTGGTTTATTCTATCATTGATGAATATTACAATAAGTTTTTATTTATGTAATAATTTAAATAAGCATTGTAATAAGGAAACAATCATGTTTTCAATACAGATTAATGGTAATTCATGTTATTACCAGGTTTCAAGAAAATACCATATGATGGTATTCACATGTTAGGTATGGTAGAATAAAGAGCTACCTTATTATATATGAGGGATCAATGTTAAGATTATTTAGTTAAATTATTCCTACATTTTTGTATTCTATTCATCATTAAAATGGGTTATAATGTTTAAAATTTATTTAATGGTTTATACTAAAATTTAGATTAGGTTTTAGAGATTAAAGTATTATCTCACCATGTGAGGATTTATGCACACATGATAACTTGTGATATCCTTTTTTGTGAAAAAGACAAATGGAATTAACTATCTTTCTATTTATTGATCTCATGATCAGTTAATTCATTAGGAATCATAAATTTACCTCCATTTCCAGGAATAAGAGATGAATAATATTCTGATTAAGGTATAATAAAGGGTAAGGTTGTCATAAAATTATTTAATTATAAATTCTAATGAATCTTATTCATCTTTAGAAAATAGTATCATTAAACCAAAATTTATATTATAGTACCTTCATTTCCGATGAATCAGTTGACCGCTTAGATTATCACAATTATATGGATTTGGGATAATAAGCTTTCTCATACCCTTATTCTTTATCACAATTCATCAGAAGATGATAGTTATTTTTCTATTCCATGTCAATGTCTTCACTTCCCAGCAATTTCATAGTATGCTGGAACCTAGTTTTGTGTCACTTTGGGTAACTGTTATGTTTGAAACATTACCTTTTAGAAGTAGTTTTAGTATTCATTTTTAATATATGGATTTCTAATAAAGTAACATTCTAGTATTATACCTTTGGTATTCTAACGGAATTTCAAGGATGAAACTCATTTTAATGTGCGTACAATGTTACACCTCGCGATTTCTTAATTTATTTTGTTCCGAAATAATTTAGTATATTGATTTTTTACATTTCACGCAATAATGAATATATAGTTTTTAATACAAACTCACTATACATGGATTTCATTATATGCAACCCCAAGTCAAGCTTACGGTACATGAATAACGTAGATTAGCTTGAGGTATACAAAACACTATGTTTGGATTGTATTGCACACAATTATGAGTTCCTTCAAAAGCTTGTGTTACACACAAGAACTATTTTTACCGAATAATAAGATACCATAATATAATTATTGAAATATAATTATAGAACCATAAATCCATTGGAATGGATATTATAAATAAAATTAACTAATTTGTTAAAATAATATCTATAATTATATATAAAATGGATCCTTTTTTATCAATTAGTTGAAGTGAACATAAGAACTAATTAAAAATAAATAAATTTCATTTATAAGAAGAAATGTTTCCATGTAATTTTTTTCCCAATAAATTAAACAAACGAATTTTGAATAATGTTTTCAATAAAATTTATATATTATATATTCAATCAATCTTTTTGATACTAATCCAATAGAATTGATAGGTATATGTATGAATACACCCAATTTTTCAAATAAAAATATGCATTTTTCTTAAAAGTAATTTTCATATTTTTAATAGAGAACACATTATAAATATAATTTTTGAAGCATTTATAATTTTTATTTGACAAAATAAATTTCCTTTTTTAGATCAGAATATAAACATTTACTCTAGGTGATGTTTTATATTTTTTTGAGATGGTATATTTTTTGATGAAAAGTGAAAAGCATTGAATTTTAATTCAAAACTGTGTTTTTATCTAATTTATTTATATAGATTCTTTTAATTTTTATAAAGCTTTATTTGATAAATAATACACCAATTAAACCAATATAGGTCACTAGATATAATTTCATATTGATATGGGATACGAAAACATCCCAAATATTTAAACATTTTTTGCATAAAATACTCATTGTCGTGACACGTCCACAAGAATAATTTTAAATTAATTTATGGTAATTAAATGGTATGAAATTGGAAAAATTGATTCTATATTTGGAATATGAATAGTTTTTAATATATAATAATTTGATATTATTTTTTATAATAAAATATTTGTTAAAGTCATTAAAATTAATAAAAATGATTACGAGAAAAGTTTTCTTAACAAAAGACAAAACATTAAACATAACAAAACAATGACCTACAAAATTTTGTAAAATCCATTTTATTTTCATATTTAGACCCTATAATACCTTTTATCGGTTTGTTACCATTATTGGATCTATTATTCATAGAAAAATAGTGTATTGAATTCCCTTTCAATATTTTAAAAGTATGTCACTCCTCCTCCACTATAAAAATGTACTCACCCCTCCCACATATTCATATATCTAAAGACCATTATATCTATAAAAAAACACTCCCAAAACCCCTAAATTCATCCTAGAATCCTCCCTTTGGGTATAAATTTAACTAAGTATCCCATTTTGTGTAATCAAAGTAGAGTTATGCAAAAAAGAGGTAACATATTTCTTCATGATCCTTTGTTTTATTTTCATTGTCCAACACCTAAAATATTATTGTTACATGATTAGATAATAACCTAAATATACTAAATATACTAAATACGATGTTATTATACAGTTTTTAAATACACTTACACACACTTCCATCAAATGGTTTATGAACATACCACTCTTGTGTACGGTGAACTACCGCCTCACGATAATATGTTGTTCGTTTTTTCATTATCACCTCTCATGGATGGGAATTATGAATGAAGCTATATTTTTATATGATATATATAATATTTATTATTTTTTTATTCTGAAATTATTATATACAAAATAACTCAATGCTTTACATTTTCTGTATATACGATAATTTTGTTTGTGGCCGTGTGGACTATCGCCTCCTCAAAGCTCTATGATTAATTATCACATTACATGGAATGTAATGAGGATGGTTTTACTGAAATTATATAATATATATGACATAATAATTCAACTATAATTATGTTATATATATGCATATATTTCAATTACTTTATTTCTTTTAATAAGATAGGGAAATTGAAACACAGTTCATTCGTACATAAGAACTAGCATCTCCATGAACATTGTATTCTATTTCATATGTATTTATTATATATATATTATTATAAATAATTATAAAATTAATATTTATGATATATATATATATATCATTTTATACATTTTTTATATAATTAAATAATTATATATGTAAGAGGATCATAATAAAAAGTCAAAACATATATAAAAAACACAGATATTAAATGAAACGTAATGTTAAAATGGAATTGTTAATAAAAAGGTTATATAAAGTCATACTAAAATCATATATTGTATTAGAAATAATAATATGGTTATAAGTAATATTTATAATGAACATATATTTATTACACATGAGGGTTTATTGTGTACAAAGAATGACTAAACATAATGTAAGGGTTTTCTCAACTCAATTTTATTTTTCATTAGACATATGCACTTTTGACCTCTTATTTCTTATCCGTGGTTTGAATACTATACATGGATGTATTATAGGATTCATATATGTAAATATATTTTTATTTAAATTTCCATTTGATGATCTTTAATTCATGGGGTTATGTTTCAAAACATACCAAATCTGTAATGTAATGTTGTATCAATTTTCAATCATTGAGTCACATGATTTGTTTAGAACATATATTATTATATGATGTGTATATAATAAAATTATATATGTTATATCATTAAAATATTTATTTTTAATATATATTAATATGCATATAATTTTATATTCATAGATGGAGAGTATGATTAATGTTACAAGCATGAAGAATTTATTACTACAATATCATAGTTTATTTTGATTGATTATGATTTTACTATCATTGATAAAACATTTTGATCCATATTTAAAGAAAACTAATTATATTTTGTCCCGTATGGTTTCAAATGATAAATTCATGTTTGAGTACAATTTCCTACTCTTTGGTACCAATGATAATTGAGAATGTATTTTTAATAAAATATGAATTTATAACACTCTTGGGTCATAACTTTGTCTTCCTTAAAAATAATTTTTTCAAAAAACTTTTCCAAAAATATTCTACTATTCGCTGATGACATTTAAAATACATTTTCCCCATATTTTTCCTTATAATAAAAATGGTTTAAAAAAAAATATTCTTGTCGTAATCTGATAGAGGCAGTTTTCTAATCTTTTTACAGCGAAAAATGAATGTTCAACATGTATGGATTTATCCTCCATTTTAAAGGTATTTCCCTTGAATATTACACTTTAAGCTTTCAATGATTAATATTTAAATATTATTTTTTCGTAATATTCTGGAAATATTTTCCGTAATGGGTTTTTCCAAGAAAAATGTTTTGAGAGAATATTTTTTATGTTTACAAATTGTTTAAATTGATTTTTAATGCCACTTTATATTTTTTAAAAAGGATTTTTAATTGAAAAGGATCTAAATGATTAAAAAAATTTATTCATTCATTTTTAAAGAATTTTCAAAGAAAATGGATTCCAATTTTTTTATGAAACTTTTATATCTTTTCAAAGAAATGGTATTCAAAAGGTTTTGATGCTTATGTTTTCTAAGAGAAAGGGTTTAAAAATTATTTAATGTATCTTTTATTTGTTTTATGGATTTTTTCTTATATTCCATTATAGGTATCCATTTTTAATTTCAATTAAAACGGTTTTGAAAAGGATTTTTGTTTTAAAATACATTTTTTCCAAATAAGAATGGATAATTTCCTTAAGATATGTTTTTAAAATATATTTCAACATTATTTTCTATATATGATGACATCCATTGGGTTTAGTATTTCTTTTCTGGAGAGATTATCTACAGGTTTCGTGGATATTACTTATCAAAATGGTTTATGTATCGATAACATGATGTTTTTGAAACCCATTTCCATTTCATGGGTTATATGATTGCGAAACATTTTTCTCTTCCATGAATTTATTATTTGGAAACCCACTTCTTTTAATGATTTAATATTTTATGAAATGATTATTAAAACATTATCTTTTCTATAGGTAATGATATTATCACATGTTTATGAAACCCATTTAATTTTATAGGTTATGATATAAATGTTTATGATGTGGTCGCACATGTATGTATGATTTAATTATGAGATAGGAGGGACCTATATCTCTTTAAAATGATTTGGGTAAATATTTATATCACATGAGATAATTATGGTAATCATGTCTATGAGCTTGATCCACTATATATAATAGGGAAACCTTAGTCACTATGAGAAACTGGGGAAAACTAGTTCAAAATGGGAGGATAGGGAATCCTAATCTCTTACAAGGAAAGAAATATGATTGGGGATAGTGGTGTGTGCTATTGAGTAGGTTGTGTCACTCATGTGAGTCATGATCACCATGTCAAATCTTCTGAAATGAGACCAAAACAAACCCACCATAACCTACATTTCAAAACACATGATCCTATGGAATTCATTTTGTGTATTTGGTTGAATTGATTTCTTTTAACTCAATGGTCATTATGCAATAGAGATAACCTTAGAATGTACTCAAAATCTCAAGTATCAATGAATTCATTGATTGAAACCTATTCAATACACCATTTAGATCTTGATGGTCACCGCGTACGTTAACTCATAGTAATACAATAATTCATTAGAAAATAATAAAAAATAGATACAATCCATATGAAATCCACTATATGCATTAAATTATTGAATGGACCACACTAACAACTAGATTAATTTCCTTTTATATCATATACTATAAAACAAATTCATGACCTCATGAGTTTTGCAAAATAAATAAATAAATATGGTCACAATACCTATGAAGCATCCAACCACACCCTAATATTGTCAAATATAATGAAATTGACAATTACTCGATGATCAAGCTCATAAAAAGGGTCAAGGATAGAATTACCACCAATATATATATGGGTTTTATTCATAGGAGAAGGGTCATACTATGGATAATGACGCCTGAATGACATTTTACAATGAAAAATCACATAATTAATAATGAATTTATGATCTAAGGGTATTACCCTATATAGATAACCGAATATGAAAGTACAAGAATCCACCATTTCACTAGGGCACAATAAAATCACTTCTTTAAGGGCCTATCATGTAAGAAAATATTAAAAAAATTAACACCTATGTAAAAAAACCCCCACTTCAACTCTAAAGATACAGAAGAGGACACTCAAAATTCCATTACATGGGGGTTTTAAACATTGGACACCACCTAGGGTTCTTATTGAATGTCTTTACATTTATTAAAAATTAATTAATAACATTGAAAAGATTTCAAGAAAAAAATAAGGCATGTAGAAAATTCTTGTCAAACATCAATTTTAAAAATAAACCATTTATTTCCATCATGTAAAAAAGTAGGAAACTCATCACTTATATTCTATTTTACATTATACCAAATTAGGTGACCTACAATGTTCCCATTAATCCATTTTGGGTTTATCATAAAGCAACCAGAAAAGAGTTGCTTAATTTTATAAACTACAAACACCCAATCGTGTCAACATATTAGAAACATGCCCCAATTGACCAAGTTGGGCCCAATTATGCATTTAGGTATTTAATAAATTCAATAAAGATTAAAATTAATATTTTTACTTATATAATAAATTAAAAATATATGATGCTCACACAAAAAAAGTTTCGATTACATGTGTTTCCACCACCCCAATCTGTAAAGCGCCCATAAAAATTATATAACAAGTCCTAGATCCCATTTAATCAAAACCAATCCTATTCAAAATTATATTCCATGATCATATACAATTTTTCAATTCCATGGCTTTCCATTTCTCAATTAATAATGAACTTATACACTCTAAAAACAAAAAATTGTCTCCCATTAATCGCAACCAATTCACTTTAACACCTAAAATTTGAATAATTTTTTACATTCTATTAAATCTTATATTAAGATATATAAAGATAAATTATGATTAAAGAGTATAGGTTACCTATTACTAATTATATATTTCCAATACATAATATAATTGAAATCTGGATCCCATTTAATCAGAAACCATTATATCTTGCCCAAGAAACAATTTTCACATATCAAAATAGTACCTTCAGGTTATCACAAGAAATAACATAGAGGACATATAAATAAGAAAGGCATGCTAATGAAAATAAAATAATTTAATAAAACTCTATGAATACATAATAATATATAAATAAAATATGAATTAAATAGTATGGCCTAGAATATACATGATATAATGAATTTTCTATGTGCCTATGATAATGCATGTAATGTAAAATTCCTTAAAATATTCGACTGAGGGTAAAATTATATAATTCCATAAAAAAAAGTAGTTGAATATAAAACATTCAATCATTGTGAAATATTAATGAACCATAATAATGATCAAAATGAACATCAATCCCAGCCCTAGCCAATTTTTTGTTTCATCGTGGGAGGGGTGGTCAATCCTAAATAAAACTATTTACCATGAACTAACAAATTTCTAGTATCCTGTCTAACTTCTGAAAATTATATGAAAAAGGAATAAACAACCTCCAATACCACTATGTAACATCCCATCATAACTGACCACAAAAATGGTATCCAGACTTGTCTGCACATGGCCTCAAGAGATCCTCCCCATATTCCAATGGTTGTCGACTAGCATCGAGTGTACAAGAAGGTTCTTGTGGATAGACCAAACCCTTATGATCATGGTATCATATTTTTATATCACATAATAAATATGATACAATAGCATAAGTATTATATAAGGCCCCGACCTTAAACCTTACTTAATATTGAATTAAATGAATAATTCACATTGAGGATCTTTTCAGGTTTAGAGTTTTAGAGAATTAAAACATAACTATTACATCTTAAAAGATTACAAAGTAGACACTTCTACTAAGTTTCCATAAAATAAAAACTCTTAAAAAGAATGATGTCTAGATTCCATGTTTTAGATAGCATGACATTCCCTTGATCCCATCCTTGAACTTATTCCACTTTAAGTCCTGTGAAAAACATTTCGAAAAACTTGGGGTGAACATAAAAAGCTCAGTAAGGGATACAAAAAGAATGAAAACTATTACTTTTTTCAAACATCAAGTAAAAGATGTATACTCTATCAAAGTAATACCTTCACCTTCATGAAGCAGT
This sequence comes from Viscum album, assembly GCA_963277665.1. Classification (NCBI taxonomy): domain Eukaryota; kingdom Viridiplantae; phylum Streptophyta; class Magnoliopsida; order Santalales; family Viscaceae; genus Viscum; species Viscum album. The sequence goes on from OY728145.1 coordinate 955,696,571, forward strand.
AAAAACTCTTCGCTGAATAAAGTATCATTACTTAACTTTTTGTAACCAAAGGATTACCATAAAACCCATATAAAAAACACATAGAATATATAAAGGTAACTTGGGACATAAACATACTTAAGTGGAATAACCATACGGTCGAATTCCACACATAACACATAATGGAATAGCCATATGGCCAATTTCCATACATACTTAATGGAATAGCCATACGACCGACTTCCATACCCATTGCATTGGAGGTTATAACGTAACCACCCGTCCTGGTATTCACGGCACCACCCATCATATGGTTTATAACGTAACCACCCGTTAAAATGTCCATGTACAAATATAAAATCATAAAAAAAAACCAATATAAAGGAATGACAACATTTCCACATTTCAATCACAATATATCATAAATATATTGACATAATAGAATCCTTTTTCAAAACCATTTTCAATACCAAAATACATAAAAGAGTATATGGTATTTATTTTATTCTAAAAACATTACTGCTTGTTGAGAAAGCCAAAGACCAAATAATACTCGCGGCGGCGGAAAAGGTCGTTGTCACCACGTATGTTAAAAGAAACATTACATTTTGTCGTTTTGTAAAACACATCGTAGAAAAATATTCATTTTGTATAAAAGTAAAAGTCAAATGGGTTTATACACCAAATAAAGGAAAGTTGTGTATAAAACGAAATATGCCTCAATGAAAGGAGATTGAGACGAAGTCCCTTACAAAGATAATTTTTAAAATAAAATAGATATATTATGTGTATTCACTATAAGTACACATAAATAAAGTACAAATAAAAGATACAACAAAATAATATAATGACATAATTTGAAAGTAGTAGATTAACCCAAAGAATTGAAGTTGGGTTAAGAAGTTCCCTTACCTCGGGTCCGACTTGACTTGATCGTTCTATAACGTCCTGAATAATAAACATGAATTAATTTATACTTGATTGAGAACCTTTTTAAAGTTCATTATTCCTTTTATATCACTTATTTCCATGTTATAAACATTATGTAACCATTTAAGTTAATAATGTTAGTTTTGTCGATATTTGGTTCTTAAGTCAAAAGTGGACTTCTTACAATTACATGTTGTTCGTGTGGTCAAAGGTTCTTTATATCCAGAATGAAATTACAGATTTGGATATAATATGTATCATATATATCCAGCATATACATGTATTTATAATATTACATAATCATTTAGAGGTATGAAATGAAATGCACCGTTCATGGAGACGGTAAGCCGTACGTACGCATGAACGCTACCTTCATTTCTTTGTCATATTAATGGAATTAAAACTAAATGAGAGGTATGTATATTTTAATTCCAGAATTATATTCATAATTTAGATATATCATTCATTATATATATCCATTATATACATGTACTTTTAATAGTACATTACATTTGGGGATAAGAAATGAAAGGCACCGTTCATGGAGACGGTAAGCCGTACGTACGCATGAACGCTACTTTAATTTCTATCTCATCTTTTAATGGAAAGAAATAATAATGATATAGGATTATATTATAATTCCAGTATAACATCATATATAATAACTTTAAATCCATCCTTTACACGTCCCACATATGGTATTAACGAATCACATCACTTTGAGGAGGCGGTAGTCCACACTTCCTAAAATGAAGATATCGCATTTTACCAATAATGGAAACCATAAAGGTATGCCCAAAATGAAAAATAAAGAAGTTTAAAGAAAACATAAACATATTATATATCATATATAAAAATAGTGACATCATAATGGCCACCTTTGAAGGTGTTAAATGAGTATTGAACAATCATCGTTTCGGGAGGCAGAATTTCGCCATCCACGGAAACCGTTTGTTCTTTAACCAATTGATGTAGTTGTATGAGAGTGTAGCTCAAATAAATCTTATAACAACATCCTAGTATATTGAAGATACTTGTGTTTTTACAAAATAAGTAAATAAAAAGAGTTTAGGGGGTTGGAGAAACAAAATAAAACAAATGAACATGAGAGAATGAATTACCTTTAAAAGTGTAACTCCTTTTGATTTGAGCCTAAAGGCTTCCTCTGAAAGGATTCTGCCCAAAGGGAATCCTCTAGGATGAGGAGAGGGATGTGGATAGAGTAAATGGGCTGGGTTTGGCCGATCCAAAGGCTTGAGAAGTGTGTGAAATGAGGTAGAGGTGGGAGCCTTTTATAAGAGGAGAGGAGGGGCACTTTTGGAAAGTAAAGAAATATTACTTTATTTGAAAATGTGTTTCGGATTTAAAAGGTCCCAAATTGATATAATTCGTGGATAAGTTGATAAGGGTTCGAAATCCACTCATCCAATAAGTTTTGGACAAGTTTAGTTCATATATTTCACATTATCTTTCTATTTTATTTAAATCGTCAAATAATGATGTCATCGTTGCATCATTATTATGTAATAAATAATATAATTTATTTAGTCTCTAAAAATTATGAGAAAATTACTATGATGTAGGAAATCCTTTTAGCTTTCCAATTACTATTTATAATAAAAATTCTGACTTGTATAACCCCACTTAAAAATTATTTTAGTAAAACAATTTATGTTAGTGTCATTTTCACTTTAACATTAAATAAAAATATATTAATGTCATTTTCCAACTAAAGTGGCTCCATGGGGTCCCCAAGTTGACCCATGGCTTGTCGTGGTCGGCCATGACTCACCCAATAGGTGTAGGACAAGTTTCATGGTGTTTTCACATTCTTATAATATCATTTTTACCTTAAATTACACTAATTACCTCTAATCGCGATTAAGAACTTAATAAGTTACTATTCACCAAAAAATTATTATAATCTCATTGAACCACATTTTACTTCTTAATGACAACCATGTATGTCGGATTTTTGAAATTCAAAACACAATGATGAAAAAATTTCATTTAAACGGAAAATCAGTCTTTATAAGTACCACTTAGTGGTTTCACTATTCATCAAAAAGTGAAGTTTTTCAGAAAATTACCACAAATTCACCCTAAGCTATATTTGATATTACGAATTCAAAAATGAAGTTTATTTTAAAAAATTCACAACATATAAGTCACATTAATTAATTTAATAATTAATTCCCGCTGTCAGAGCAAATAGCGTGTTTTTATGAAACAATAAGTATCAAAAGATTGACACTAGTTTAAGTCTGATTTCAACGTGAAATTAATTTCAACGAGCACTATTGGATTTAATGGTAAATATATTTTCTAATTTCACTTTAATACCAAATCCAAAGATAATATAATAATATAAATAAATTAGATTAAAAAGAGGTTTTGAATTAAAATACAACATTTTACACTATTCATTAAAAAAATGTACTTTATCAGAAAGGTACCAAAAATTTACACAAAGTAAATTTTGATGTCCCGATTATAAAGAAGAGTTATATTTGGTCTAAAAGAATTTATAAGATTTATCAAAACTATATTTAATGACGGTTCTCCATCAAAAGGTGATAAGTGGACCTTTTGTGAAAATTAGAGTATAAATGCCTAAAATTGAACTCTTTCCGTATTTTAAGCCTTTATCTTTTATTGGGTAAATGTATAAACATTTAAAAAAATATCTAATCATATTTTAGTTATTTCTATCCATTTCCGCCAGTACAACGGCTACTTGTTAACTAACATTTAAAATAATATAATTTGATTACTTGTGTGCAACGTAAGTTTCAAAGAAACTCATCGTTGCGTATCAGGTACGTTATTGAACATAGAAACCCCTTTAAAATAAAATTAATATTTAATTAGTAAATATTAATAATTATGAAAATTATTTATTCTATATTTACCTGGGATGTTACATCCTTACCCCCTCTTGGGAATTGCGTCCTCGCAATTTTATTCACTTATCAAAATAAGTGGGGGTATTTATCCCTCATAGCATTTTCAGATTCCCATGTTGCCTCTTCAATCACATGGTTTTTCCACAAAACCTTTACCTGATGAATCACCTTATTCCGTAACACTTTCTCCCTGTGGTCAAGAATCTGGACTGGTTGTTCTTTATATGATAGGTTCTCTTCCAGCTGAACTACCTCTGGACTCAAAACATGAGATGGATCTGGCATATACTTCCTCAACATTGAAACATGAAAAACATTGTGTACCTGAGATAAACTCGGAGGTAAAGCCACCCGGTATGCAACTGATCCAACTCTCTCCAGAATTTCATATGGTCCAATAAACCTTGGACTCAGCTTTCCATTCTTACCAAATCTCATCACACTTTTCCAAGGAGAAACCTTGAGAAAAACATGATCACCTACCTCGAAAGATAGATCCTTCCTCCGGTTATCCGCATAACTCTTCTGCCTGCTCTGAGCTGTTCTCATGTGCTTCTGAATCAACTGAACTTTTTCTGCCATCTCTTCTACCAATTCTGGTCCCATCAGCTTCATTTCACCCACATCATCCCAAAATGCAGGAGTTCGACACCGCTTCCCATATAGTGCCTCAAATGGTGCCATCTGTATACTGGAATGAAAACTGTTATTATATGAAAATTAAACCAAAGAAAGATGTTGGTCCCAACTTCCCTGATAATCCATCGAACAAGATCGTAACATATCCTCCAAGGTCTGAATTGTTCGTTCTGACTGCCCATCTGATTGAGGATGAAAAGCTGTACTAAAATTTAATTCAGTACCCAACGACTTCTAAAGGCCTTTCCAAAAATTAGAAGTAAACCTAGGATCATGATCTGATACAATGCAGAGAGGAACTCTATGTAACCTGACTATCTCTTTAAGATACAAACGTGAAAGTTGATCTAGGGAAAAATTATCTCGTATAGTATGGAAATGAGAATATTTGGTCAAGCGATCAACAATAACCCAGATTGCACTATTACCTCGAGATGTCCTAGATAATCCCACAACATAGTCCATGGATATATTCTCCCATTTCCACTCTGGCACTGGTAAAGGCTGAAGCATCCCTTTCGGTAACTGCCACTCTGCTTTAACCTGCTGACAAGTCAGACACTTCACAGTAAAATCAGCAATATCTCTTTTCATTCCATCCCACCAGTAATACTCCTGTAGATCTCTATACATCTTAGTACTGCCCGGATGAACTGAAAACGGAGAACTATGAGCCTCACATAACAACTCATTCTTCAACTGTGAATCACAAGGCACACATAACCGCTTCCCAAACCTCAAAACACAATCGTTATCAATGTTTAATTCAGACAACTTACCTTTCTGAACCAGATCTACCTTTTTCTGCAACTTGCTGTCTTACTTCTGTGCTTGCGTGATTCTGTTTGATAGAGAAGATTTCACTGATACCTGAAACAAAACAGATGAACATCCTCTACCAACAACGTCCATGACAAAGTTCATCAAATATTTAACCAAAGGATCACGTTCCAAACGAAACATTGTTAATGGAGCATTACTCTTTCGACTCAAAGCATCAGCCACTTTATTTTCTTTTCCTTGATGGTAGTGAATTGTGCAATCATAATCGTTGATTAATTCCAGCCATCTCCTCTGTCTCATGTTAAATTCTTTCTAAGTGAATATATACTTTAAACATTTTTGATCAGTATATATTTCACACTTTACTCCATACAAATGATTCCTCCAAATTTTTAAAGAAAAAACAACAGCAGCTAATTCCAAACCATGTGTAGGGTAATTTACCTCATGAGTTTTCAACTGTCGTGAAGCATAAGCAATTACCTGATCATTCTGCATAAGGACACAGCCATGTCCCTTCAACGAAGCATCACTGTATATAACAAACTCACCATTCCTAGAAGGAAGTGCCAAAACTGGATCATTCACCAATCTTCTCTTCAACTCCTGAAAACAATCATCACATTCTTTTGTCCATATGAAATTAACACCCTTACGAGTTAGCTTAGTCATTGTACTAGATAACCGTGAAAACTTTTCAACAAACCTTCGGTAGTAACCTGCCAAACCAAGCAAACTACGGATCTCGGTTACATTTGTGGGTCTTGGCCATTATTCAACAACTTTTGTTGTAGTAGGATCAACATTTATTCCATCCTTTGAAACAATGTGACCTAGGAAAGAAATTTGTTGTAACCAAAACTCACACTTAATGAATTTACCATATAGTTTCTTTTCTTTTAAGGTTTGCAAGATAACCCTTAAATGACATTCATGCTCCTCTTTACTTTTAGAAAACACCAAAATATCATCAATAATCACAAACACCATTTATCACCTGATTCAACTGAGCCATCAGTGTAGTAAACGGCTCAATTCTGATTCTGACCATCTCTGGTTGCTGATTCGAAAGGTTATTATACTCTGTATGCCTTCCTAGCAAAGCTGCTCTGTTTCCTCTATGGAAAACCATTCTTAACACTGAAATACCTTAGGTGATGCAACATGGTAATCTGTAAATGCTATATCATTTCAATAATATCATAATTTAACACTTTTCTAACTCCTAAAGTTGTCTAAACCGACCTCTGATACCAACTATAAGGCCCCGGCCTTAAACCTTACTTAATATTGAATTAAATGAATAATTCACTTTGAGGTTCATTTCAGGTTTAGAGTTTTAGAGAAATAGAACATAACTATTACATCTTAAAAGATTACAAAGTAGACACTTCTACTAAGTTTCCATAAAAAAAACTCTTAAAAATAATGATGTCTAGATTCCATGTTTTAGATATCATGACATTCCCTTGATCCCATCCTTGAACTTATTCCACTTTATGTCCTGTGAAAAACATTTCGAAAAACTTGGGGTGAGCATAAAAAGCTCAGTACGGGATACAAAAAGAATGGAAACTATTACTTTTTTCAAACATCAAGTTAAACATGTATACTCTATCAAAGTAATACCTTCACCTTCATGAAGTAGTAAAAACTCTTCGCTGAATAAAGTATCATTACTTACCTTTTTGTAACCAAAGGATTACCATAAAACCCAAATAAAAACACATAGAATATATAAAGGTAACTTGGGACATAAACATACTTAAGTGGAATAACCATACGGTCGACTTCCACACATAACACTTAATGGAATAGCCATACGGTCAATTTCCATACATACGTAATGGAATAGCCATACAACCGACTTCCATACCCAATGCATTGGAGGTTATAACGTAACCACCCGTCCTGGTATTCACGGCACCACCCATCATATGGTTTATAACGTAACCACCCATTAAAATGTCCAAGTACCAATATAAAATCATAAAACATAAAACCAATATAAAGGAATGATAACATTTCTACATTTCAATCAAAATATATCATAAATATATTGACAAAATAGAATCCTTTTTCAAAACCATTTTCAATACCAAAATACATAAAAGAGTATATGGTATTTATTTTATTCTAAAAACATTACGGCTTGTTGAGAAAGCCAAAGACCAAATAATACTCGCGGCGGCGGAAAAGTTCGTTGTCGCTGCGTACGTTAAAAGAAACATTACATTTTGTCGTTTTGTAAAACACATCGTAGAAAAATATTCCTTTTGTATAAAAGTAAAAGTCAAAGGGGTTTATACACCAAATGAAAGAAAGTTGTGTATAAAACGAAATATGCCTCAATGAAAGGAGATTGAGACGAAGTCCCTTACAAAAATAATTTTTAAAATAAACTAGATATATTATGTGTATTCACTATAAGTACACATAAATAAAGTACAAATACAAGATACGACATAATAATATAATGACATAATTTGAAAGTAGGAGATTAACCGAAAGAATGGAAGTTGGGTTAAGAAGTTCCCTTACCTCGGGTCCGACTTGACTTGATCGTTCTTTAACGTCCTGAATAATAAACTTGAGTTAATTTCTACTTGATTGAGAACCTTTTTAAAGTTCATTATTCCTTTTATATCACTTATTTCCATGTTATAAACATTATATAACCATTTATGTTAATAATGTTAGTTTTGTCGATATTTGGTTCTTAAGTCGAAAGTGGACTTCTTACAATTACATGTTGTTCGTGTGGTCAAAGGTTCTTTATATCCAGAATGAAATTACCGATTTGGATATAATATGTATCATATATATCCAGAATATACATGTATTTATAATATTACATAATCATTTATAGGTAAGAAATGAAATGCACCGTTCATGGAGACGGTAAGCCGTATGTACGCATGAACGCTACCTTCATTTCTTTGTCATATTAATGGAATTAAAACTAAATGAGAGGTATGTATATTTTAATTCCAGAATTATATTCATCATTTAGATATATCATTCATTATATATATCCATTATATACATGTACTTTTAATAGTACATTACATTTGGGGATAAGAAATGAAAGGCACCGTTCATGGAGACGGTAAGCCGTACATACGCATGAACACTACTTTCATTTCTATCTCACACATTAATGGAAAGAAATAATAATGATATAGAGGTAAATTATAATTCCAGTATAAAATCATATATAATAACTTTAAATCCATCCTTTACACGTCCCACATATGGTATTAACGAATCACATCACTTTGAGGGGGCGGTAGTCCGCACTTCCTTAAATGAAGATATCACATTTTACCAATAATGGAAACCATAAAGTTATTCCCAAAATGAAAAATACAGAACCTTAAAGAAAACTTAAACATATTATATATCATATATAAAAATAGTGACATCATAATGGCCACCTTTGAAGGTGTTAAATGAGTATTGAACAATCATCGTTTCGGGAGGCAGAATTTCGCCATCCACGGAAACCGTTTGTTCTTTTACCATTTGATGTAGTTGTGTGAGATTGTAGCTCAAATAAATCTTATAAAAACATCATAGTATATTTAAGATAATTGTGTTGTTAGAAAATAAGTAAATAAAAAGAGTTTAGGGGGTTGGAGAAACAAAATAAAACAAATGAATATGAGAGAATGAATTACCTTTAAAAGTGTAACTCCTTTTGATTGGAGACTAAAGGCTTCCTTTGAAAGGAATCTGCCCAAAGGGAATCCTCTAGGATGAGGAGAGGGATGTGTATAGAGTAAATGGGCAGGGGTTGGCCGAGCCAACGGTTTGAGATGTGTGTGAAATGAGGTAGAGGTGGGAGCCTTTTATAAGAGGAGAGGAGGGGCACTTTTGGAAAGTAAAGAAATATTACTTTATTTGAAAATGTGTTTCGGATTTAAAAGGTCCCAAATTGATGTAATTCGTGGATAAGGTGATAAGGGTTCGAAATACACTCATACAACAAGTTTTGGACAAGTTTAGTTCATATATTTCACATTATCTGTCCATTTTATTTAAATCGTCAAATAATGATGTCATCGCTGCATCATTATTATGTAATAAATAATATAATTTATTTAGTCTCTAAAAATTATGAAAAAATTTCTATGATGTAGGAAATATTTTTATCTTTCCAATTACTATTTATAATAAAAATTCTGACTTGTATAACCCCACTTAGAAATTATTTTAGTAAAACAATTTATGTTAGTGTCATTTTCACTTTAACATTAAATAAAAATATATTAATGTCATTTTCCAACTAAAGTGGCTCCATGGGTTCCCCAAGTTGACCCATGGCTTGTCATGGTCGGCCATGACTCACCCAATAGGTGTATGACAAGTTTCATGGTGTTTTCACATTCTTATAATATCATTTTTACCTTAAATTACACTAATTACCTCTAATCGCGATTAAGAACTTAATAAGTTACTATTCACCAAAAAATTATTATAATCTCATTGAACCACATTTTACTTCTTAATGACAACCATGTATGTCGGATTTTTGAAATTCAAAACACAATGATGGCAAAATTTCATTTAAATGGAAAATCAGTCTTTATAAGTACCACTTAGTGGTTTCACTATTCATCAAAAAGTGAAGTTTTTCAGAAAATTACCAAAAAATCACCCTAAGCTATATTTGATATTAAGAATTCAAAAATGAAGTTTATTTTAAAAAATTCAAAACATATAAGTCACATTAATTAATTTAATAATTAATTCCCGCTGTCAGAGCAAATAGCGTGTTTTTATGAAACAATAAGTATCAAAAGATTGACACTAGTTTAAGTCCGATTTCAAAGTGAAATTAATTCCAACAACCACTATTGGATTTAATGGTAAAAATATCTTCTAATTTCACTTTAATACCAAATCAAAAAATAATCTAATAATATAAATAAATTAGATTAAAAAGTGGTTTTGAATTAAAATACAACATTTTACACTATTCATTAAAAAAATGTACTTTATCAGAAAGGTACCAAAAATTTACACAAAGTAAATATTGATGTCCCGATTATAAAGAAGAGTTATATTTGGTCCAAAAGAATTTATAAGATCGATCAAAACTATATTTAATGACGGTTCTCCATCAAAAGGTGATAAGTGGACCTTTTGTGAAAATTAGAGTATAAATGCCTAAAATTGAACTCTTTCCGTATTTTAAGCCTTTATCTTTTATTGGGTAAATGTATAAACATTTAAAAAAATATCTAATAATATTTTAGTTATTTCTATCCATTCCCGCCATTACAACGGCTACTTGTTAACTAACATTTAAAATAATATTATTTTATTACTTGTGTGCAACATATGTTTCAAAGAAACTCATCGTTGTGTATCAGGTACGCTATCGAACATAGCAACCCCTTTAAAATAAAATTAATATTTAATTCGTAAATATTAATAATTATGAAAATTCTTTATTCTTTATTTACCAGGGATGTTACATATTAATAAATGAATTAAAAAGAAATAGAATAATAATATAGACTAAATACAAAAGATGGAAAATATTAATATACAACAGAATGATGCATTCCTTGAAGATGATACATAATCTAATGTAGTAGACATACAAAACACTAAAATATATAGTATAAGTCAGTACATGAATACTGAATGGAAATAAAAAAATCACAATGGACAATCTCCATGAGCATCTCGAGCTCCAGTTCGATCATGTGATCCTAAATCCTAGGTACAAGCTAAAGAGATCAAGCAATCAACCCCAATCCTATAATAAGTATGTCTACTCAAGTAACCTAATAAAATGGAATCTTAAGCACAGAGTGGGATAATAATACTAGTAGGTTTCTACCCATGGTATCTAAAAATTAATGTAGTATGTGAAATATAATGTAAGATAATCTGCATGTATAAGAAGAATGATAATAAATCAGTGCCAAATAATTAAAAGACAACCCACACAGGCTCGTTAGGGACACTTGGAGTCTATATTTGCTTCATCTCATAGTCGTAATAAGTGTCTGATTAGTCATCATACATATATAGTAATAATATGTATGCATATAATGTAGTTATATATCACATCCACCTATATGAACCATGTATGCACATATATAAGTGTAAATATATATGGAATTATATCTACTAGATGGAAAGGGGTATAACATAGACATCCATAACTAGTCTAAATGATTCTATATTCATATGTAATAAGACACATTCCCTCTATCCCAACAAAGTGTGAGATGTCACGAAACAACACTCTAGATGGAGTGTGAGAAGCTATGGAAACACTATGGAACATGGCATGTAAAGATCATCACCAATATAGTATCACTGGTGGGAGTCGTCATTCTCAACACATGATGTAAGGGAGTGTAAGGCCACCATGCTCAATATAACCCTATCATCATTCCCCTACAACCTATGTATAATACATAATCATATTTATAATAAATGACCATGATGAAGTACCTCTGTTTCCTTAAATTTATCAATCCCATATAATGGAATAATTTCATTTAAAATATAATATATAAGGAAATACATATTATGCATTTCAATATCCATGTTCAATTATATAAAAACATTATTATTAATAAATGAATTGATAAACCACAATAAATTGGAATGGACTTACCACCAATATAAACCATTGAAAATGAGTTATTTCAATTAAACTATTTAACTTTATTTATGGGAATGTAAACAATCATTCATATGTTATTAAATTTTAATCCTTCAATCAAATTTTTTAAAAAAGGGAATTCATTTACAATGTTCAATGATGTACCCTAGAATGAACCATAATCATAATGAGGAATTTACCTACTTCATAAAATCCATTTACAAGTCAAACAAAGAGTCCATACACTAAACATAACATATACTAAACCATGAAATCAAGTCATTAGGCCCATCACTTCATAAACTACCAATAATTACATTTTATTTTCAATTTATTGCACCAAATTCAAGGGGTTTCATTATACAAAAATGAAATTATTTATCATACAATTTATTTAATCATAAAAAATAATCATATTCAAGAATCAAAATTGAACTTATTAAATTAAACAATTATGAAATGAGAAAACCAATAATGGTAATATAATTAATAAGAGTTTGAGATGGAACTTTGAAGGTTCCGTTAATGATTGGGAATTCAATTATAATATACATTGGTGTAACACAATGTGATTTGATCAATTTAATATGATAGAATCCATTTAATAGAAATGTGTGACAAACAAAGTTGTGTTGTGCAATGAATTTACCTAAAAACTAAATAAACATGTGAAAAATTCATAGAAAAAATATATAATACATATGAAGTATCACTCATCCAATATCAAGTTCTGATTCGCTGTAGTTTGGATGAAATCTAATAAGAAATTCTTCATCCTAAAAATTTTTTATTTGAGATTCGACCATGATAAATTTTTTGAGACAAGATTAAAAAAATGATGATTAAAAAAGAATTTAGTTCTTACCAATGTGGATATTTAGAGATTGATGATTATTGATTCGGAAAACCGATGGAGGAGAAACATCAAATCCTAGGTTATGCTTGAAGAGGTGAAACCCCATAGGGGAGTAGAGCCACATACTGTGGTGGATGAGGAAGAAAGAAGAAAAAATAGAATTTGATCTCACTAAGTGAATTTCAATAATTTTACCCCAAAAACCAAGTCCAATGGTTAGGACACATGGTTTGGCCAAACTATGTGCCAATCGTGTGCCACCCCCTCTGAAACCCACCTCACACAGTTATGCCGCATGGTTTGTCTTAACTATTTTCTAACAATATGGTGAATAGTGCATAGGTACTAACTATTTGGATATAATCGTGTATCCTAGGAAGATGGTATAGAAAAACACCTGAAAAACACATTCTTCACATATGAACCTCTTTATAGGCCACACATTTTTCTGGTGGGGGCCACACAGTTTCAGACACACCATATGCCCTATGAAGACTCTCCAAACACGGAATTTTCATCATCGGCACTCCTGAAACTCTAGAAGACCTCCATGGGAACTGTCATTCCATTACCCCGATTCCACAAAATAACACATTCAATTATTATAACTATAGAACTTACAATGTAGAGCTCAGTTTAAAAAATGTCCCATCTAGTAAATAACAAAATTCAAATTGCATTGGATTTTCATATATTTCATAAACATGGGTCATTACATATTCAAACATAAAAAAACCATTTGAATATACTAATTCTTATCATTATCCCTTCATTACATCCCTGAAATCATTCTCGTATCCTTATTTTTACTAGAAATATATCATAGGAAGGCTTTTAGTGCAAACATAAGGTTGTTACTAAAATAAGAGGTAGCATTATTCAATGAGCATTTTTATTTTATTTATTACATCAAATACTTCTGATTATATTAAAACAAGATAATATATTAAAAAAATGTCCTTTATATACCAAGATGTTTTCATACTATGTTCATGGTCTAAATTCATCACAACTTCCCTCAAATGGGAAATGACAATGTCACTCATTTGTACGACACACTACAACCTCACATACCAATGTGACACCGTTTCCATCAAAAGCACTCAATTATAAATATAATTATGTAATAAATGTATATATATATATGATATTTAATATATTATTATACTTATATAATAATTATATTATATATACCTTCATATATCCCATTCTGTGGGAATATAATAACATCGATCATGTTTCAGGAGGACTATAAACTCGTGAAGTGATGTGATTAATTAATTCTTTACATCGATGTTTATAAGGATTTATTAATGAAAATATGTGAAATATATTATATACAATTTTATCTTTAAGGGTAATATAATATTTACCTCTCTTTTATTCAATCGATCCAGAAAATGGAAATAATGTTCATTTGTATATGAGACCTACCTTCTCCATGAACAATGTTTTTAATTCTCCCTATCTAAATTTATGGATTACTATAAATACATATATACTAAATATATATAATATTTATATTATATATAAATTTTTTGATATTATAAAACCAAGAACAATGTGTGTGGATATAAAATAAAAAATCTAAGTATACTCAAAAAACAAAGTAGTTGTTGTATAAAAAATGATATTAAAAAAGAATTATATATAAATAGATAATAAAAGGTCATAAGTAAAAAATATTTGTTATTATAAATATTATCATTGTTCCTTAATATATTTATAACATACATATATATGTTATACTACAAATTCAAACATGTATGCAGGAATCCAAGGCTTAAGGTATGATATTTCTATCTCACTTTTATTTTCAATTAGATTCATACCATAATCAACACATATTTCTTTTAAGTAATGTGTATAATACCAAAAAATATATTTTATAATCCATATCCAGAAAATATTTTTATTTAAAAATAAAATTTTGGACCCCTCTTTCTTGGGGTTTATGGTTCGTTAACTAATAATTTGGTAAGTTATTTTTATCTAAATTTGTCTTCTTTGGGACATACGATATGTTATAAACCTAAATTCTATTATGCAGTGTATATATAGATAATTTGACATATAAATTCATGAATTAAAATATTTTAGTTATTTTCTATGTCTCAATTAATGTTATTCTTTCATTGGTATTGTGATTGAATGTTACCTAGGTGGTATGGGTTTTATGGTAAATCTCAACATTTATCTATATTACTTATGACTATGCTTCTAATGATGATATATTATGTTCTATATCTCCATAAAATATTTAATTTTATTCTTATATAGTTATTTAATGATATTACATATTTTTTATTTCATTTTCTATTCTTTATGTAATCAAGATTTTAAAATATTTTTTTTAATAAATATTGTCTTTATTTCCCTTTTCGGTCAAAAAACCTTTTTTCCCCACCGTGTTTTCATAAATTTTTACCAATATTTTTTAAATTATTTATAAAAGAATGTTTTACCTATTTTGGATTTTCTATAATTTCTTTAACAAAATCTTCATTTTGTTTTCTAGTCAAGGATCATTTTTCTTTTACAAAAAAGGTGAAACGAATATTTTTTTTAACAGGTATGGATTGTATGTTTGTTTTCAATTTCATAACCAATAAATTTTTGGAACTAGAGTTTTTTTTCAAGGGTTATTTTCAAAGAAAATTATTTTCATAATATAGTATGTTTTTAAAAAAGTTGTTTTCAATGTGGAAATGAGATTTTTCTCATGAATAAATTTAATGATTTTCAAAGCATCCTTTATATGTTTCGAAGGAAAACCTATTTCATTTCCAAAACCATTATAAATTTAATGATTTTGAAAGAATCCTTTATTAATTTAATGATTTTCAAACCATTTTTCTCATGATATTTCAAAACATTTAAAATATAGGGTTAAATCCATTGATGTTACTTATTTTTTAATTGGGATATAATCCAAGGATAGGTTTTTTATTATTTCTCTGAATGGTTCAGGATTACGATGACATGATGATTTAGAAAACCTTTTCTCTTCCAAATGATATACCATGTAACATGATTATGAAAACTTATTATTTTTCCACGGGATATGATATAATTAATTAATTAAATGATTATGAAATCTATATCTTTTCCATAGGTTATACGATGATAAAATATTTATGAAACCAATTTCTTTTCATAGGTTATGATATGATTATTGTTTTATGATATTTCGGGACACATATGTATGATTTTCATTATGTGATGGGTGGGACCTATATATATCCTTATAATGAATTTAGTAAATATGTATATCTCATAAGATAAAGGGGATTGTAATGGGGAGTGAACCCAGTTTAGTAAGGACCATATCCATAATGATAGTCTTGGGGGTGCACCTTGACTACGATGATGGTATGGGGAGTAAACCCATTCAATAATGATAGTCCTGAAATTGATCCTTGAAGTAATAAATAAATTATATTCTATTATTATGTGTATGATTTATTTTCATATGCCAATGATATGTTCAATGGATCATGTTATCTGATTTTATTATGATTCATGTTTTAGAGCTACCATGATTAATTCAATGACACAAATCTATGATCTAAAATATGAACTGAATCATTTTCTATTGTTATTCTCTTGTTCTCACACCCCTATTCTCATGATATGATGATATACTAGTAGTTTAGCATTAATAATCATTTAAGATCAATGTTTTTTATGTTTCTTTCAATAAGTTAAGATGAAAGTTCTTATGTATGATATGTTAAGAAGGGTTATATTTATTAAGAACATAGTTGGATATAATGAAGGTCACTTATGTACCAAATCCTTAGATGTCCATATTTCTAAAGGAACTATATCTAAAATATTTTGGACTGTATTTTTATGTTATGTAATAAATATTCATATATTAAGATGTAATAGTTTTTTGTGAAATGTTTGGGTCTTTACATTACATGTTGTGTATTTTTAAATTTTATTTATATCACATATTATAATTTAACGTGATAGGAAGATCTATAAAATCATCCATGAAAATCAAAATTAATCATGTGATTTTAAAAAAAACATATATTTGACAAAAATAGGTTTTATAATCAACAAAATGCATGAATTAGTATGCACATATCAGGCACATCAAAATCCACCAAGCATAGTATCTTTCTTTCCCTAAATAAAAATATCAACAATAAAGTAAAAAAATTACCCCAATAAAAAAGGGAACTGATAAATTAATGACATGTAAAAACATAAAAATCATGGAATATGATTTTAAAAATGAAAAAAATTATTCAATTTCTAATATTTTAGTCATGACAAACATATAATTCAGTTCCTTATTGTTATCCACTTTTATTAGTATTTTTTCTTCTTTTATTAAATAAAAATGACACCGGATTGCTTATGTCACCTTGATAAAAAACCACTTATCACTCAGGATCATAAAATTTGAGTTATGTTTAATCTCATATATATTCACTGTCTCCAAAAGCTTTCCGGAATGCTAAATCTCTACATATAAAAATTATATCAAATTTCATTAAGGTTCTTACAATACTATGGCTATGGGTGGGTAGGTAATGATAAGAAAATAATATCAGTGGCTTAAAAAAGGATGGATGGTTTTTTAGAAAATCATTATATTCAATGAAAATTATTAAATAAAATGAACTCCTTTGAAAATATAATAATGTTAAACCTATAAATTATCTCCCCTTGTCAACATGGGTCACACACCATCTATGAGTACAATGAATGAATCTTGACCGTTTTTCAATTATTTAGTTTTTGAAAGGGCCACATTAAATTAAAATGAATGGCTCTTTTTGAACCCTTTTTCATAGATGAACAGGGTAAAATCACCCCACTCATGATTTCATGATAGCTCACCAAAATATTACATGAATCACTAAAATCCCAATTTTAACTTCAATTGAAAATCTTATTTTACAATAAATAAATTAGTGTATGAAGGATAATTTGGCTTGTGATGTGGCTTTCTTTTAAACAAGTTCATGGTTTCAATAGGTTTCACATAGATATTGTTTTGGGTGAGAATCAATGTTAAAATGGGATGAAAAAAATAAATCAAATTCCATAGTCCTTTTATTAGGATAAAAAAATATTTATTATTTAATAAGAAAAAAAAAATATTTCTAGTTATTTTTCATATACTATGAGCCTCTCTATAAAGTGGGTATACAAATGAATTTCAAAAGGGGTTTAGAATACCTCCTTGAAATGAGGAAAAAATTTATCTACTAAGGTTATAACCTGAATATAAATAGTTAGTATAATAAATGAAAATTAGATAAATTAATATCAAGAAACAAAATAATATTATCATTCATTTTAATATAATTTTGATATGAAAACAATTATGTAACATTAAAAATTATAACCTAGTTTTTACATATATCTAATTATTATTAATAAAAAAATTAAAAAAAATTAAAATATATCATCTAATTAACTATATGTCAATTATTTTACAAAGGGATATGGGATATTTTAGCTGAGAGACTCTCCCCAAGAATTTAACATCGCACATGGCCATTTAAGAGTAACACCATGTTGGAGAATGTGAGGTGAATTTATATGTAACCAAACAAGAATAAGGGATTACTGATAGTATTTATCTGAATGAATATAACAAAATAAAATAAAAAAATAATAATCATCATCCAACGAGCTAAAAAAATATTTAATATGGTTAATGTAAAATTCCCAAAAAATGTAGGAGTACCAATGGTTATCGATGCAATAGAAAATTGAGCCCTTATGTATGTAATGAATAAAATCTTATAACTAACAATATATATATATATATATCAAAACCATTTATAGGAAAAATTCTCTCTGTGAACTCAATAGAAGAAATTTTTAACTCCAAGGTATCAAATTGTGTACGAGAATCTGAAGTGGGTGATAGAGTGACATAGACCATGACCTAGTCTACAACCATGAATGAGAAATCAGTATAAAAAATATGTGTAGTAGTTCCCATTCCAAAAAAATAATAATAATTGGTGCCTGAGGCTGGTGAATTATAGTCATGTCAAAAAGTAGGCAATGGAGGAAACACAACAACCATGTGCAGTAGAAGGATGTCCTATATGCCCTCTATTATATTGAGGCAACAATACATGGCTTCATGGTGGAAAATAATAGTTAGATAAGTCATGTTTGTGAGTCAGGGTGTAGATTATGAAGGTTAATTATATTGAATGATTGATGTTTAGGGGAATATAGAATAAGAAGGAAGGGACGAAGAAGAAGAGTTTGTTAGTGGAGGTGGTGGTGTTATCAAAGCCAAAACACCATTAGGGGCATGTGGGTAAACTATCACCAAATATGGTGCTAGGTGGTTCTATAAAAACAAGTATGTTCTCTCCATAATTTTCACCATTAAAATATGAATTTGAATGAGATATTCCATTCTCTCAGGAGAAACTAAATGTTCATGAGGGAGAGAGGGATCAAAAACCACCCATGTACTATTCCAATCGAGTGTCATAAAACCATCAATTTAGGTTACCCTAATAAATAGTAAACATGCTATAAAAGTAGGAGGAAAAAAATATTGGAGCTCTAGGAAGACATTCTAGATGATGTTTGTAAGATTCTCCATGTCTCATACAGAAAAAAAACCCCAGTCCTTATGGCCGAAAGATAGGATAAAACCAAAATAACGATGGATAAAATAGTTAACCGAGAGTTCATTTATGTGATCTTATATGGTGTGGGTGTGTAACACCATTATATTTTTTGAAACATTTTTTTTCAAAGTAATTTACTATTTTAATATTTTTCATTAAACAAAACACCGAGTTTAGCCTGCATTACACAGCACAATTAGTTTAAACAAAGTGTGTCATATTATTAAAGTGTTATTATATGATAGTTACGACATAAAATTTTGAATGGAAGTTATCAATCAGATTTTATAAATTATGAAAATATATTTTTTATAATTTTGTATAAAAATAAATCTTTTTTGACCAATTAAAAAAATAAAAATAAAAATCTATTTTAAAATAAAGAAAATGTTTCATTAAAAAACTATTTTTATATAAAAAACATATTTTACCACAATGAATTTAAAAACAAATTTTGGTGGATTATTATTTTTAAATATTTATTTTATATTTTCAATTAACTAATTAACATTAATCATATGTGATTTCTATAAAATAGATTAGAATAAATCCCTTTTTATTCTTGGAAAATTTATTATTTTAAAAAGCCGTTATGTCCCATTTTTTCACACTTATTATAAAACTATTTTTTGAAAATACTATTAAATTTATTTTAAAATATAGATGTTATTTTTTAAGTCAACATTTAAAAATTATCTTCATGTTTATTTTTTGTAATTGTTTGGGAAGTTTAAATTTTTATGAATATAGAAAAATACTAAATTTAAATAGAAAACTACATTTTTGTTTAAATTATTTATAAAGTTAAAATAAAATCAAATTTTATCAATTAATATTAAATAAATTATTTTATATTAGTACAATTTATTTCATTTTTATAATTTCATATTTTTTTTACATGTAAACATTTGTTTGATTTGAGATATTTACTCTTTGAAAAGTCGGCTTTCTCATCACGTCCGCATGATTAATATTAAATTAAAATTATCATTATCTGTGAATGGAATTTAAAAAAATTTATTCCTTATTTGAAATAATAAAAATTAGTATTATTTAATAGTTTAAATTTTTTTACCAAAATAATGTTTGAAAACTGTAAAAATTAATTACCATAGTTAAGGTAATAATTTGTTTACTATGGTTAAACTACAAAGATACAAGTTAAAATGACATTAAATATTTTTAAATAATTTTTATAGAAAAAAATATACCCTAAAATTTATAAATATTTGGATTACCCCCTTTTTCATCCTTTTGGAATGAGAAAAACATAGTTATATCTTCTTCTTTCAAGAAATTATAAGTGTCACACTCACCTAACTTACAAAAGGATGCCCCATTTTCTCTATTCTTCACAACTGAAAAACATTTTTTTTTGATAATGACCATAAAAAATATATTATATATCACCTAATATCATTCGACACACCTTTTTTTGTAATAAATCAATCTTACGAATGATTTTGGTGAAATCCTAAGGGGGATATTTGGAGAAGAGATAATACAATTCATCCCGTGTTTTTATT
This sequence comes from Viscum album, assembly GCA_963277665.1. NCBI lineage: Eukaryota > Viridiplantae > Streptophyta > Magnoliopsida > Santalales > Viscaceae > Viscum > Viscum album. Next base: position 955,717,450 of record OY728145.1, read on the forward strand.
CTATTTCATCCTCCACCTGTTTAAATTATTATTAAAAAATTATGATATAATAAAATAAGTATGTTAATTATACTGAGATGTTTTTATGTTATGTTCATTACCTAAAAGAATCTCCTCATTCATCAAACTGGTTATGAAATCATCATTTCTGTGTACGGTAGAGTACCGCCTCACCAACCAATGTCAATAGTTTTTTTCCATTACCACATTTCATGTCTGGGTTTGATGATGGAAAAAAATTATCTATATGATATTTATAACAAAAATATACCTAGGGATTCATTACATCATATATATATATATATATTTTAATTTCCATTTCTTAAGCGATATAATATCATTGCGTGTGTGTACGACAAACTACTGCTTTGCTAAGCCATGTGAATTTTTTCACTAATGCTTTACAAGGAATATAACAAAGACAAATTTAATGAATATATGTGAAATAAATGATATAAATATGATATTAATAACATATTGATAACAGTTAAATTATTATATATCATTTTATTTATAACCATTTCACTCACTGAATGATAATAATGTTGTTCATGTATGTTTGACTTTTAACATTCACATAGAGATGTGATTGTCTCTTTTCATCAACATCCCATTTGGATTCTATTTATAAGTAAATTTAATGTAATAATAATTTATATAAAATAATTTTATCATTATTTATTGGTAATATATAAATTACCACCTTTCTATAATAATCATTGAAAAAGGGAAATGTTACTAATGCTACGTATGTCCTACTGTCTCTATGATCATAAAACATGTCATTTCTTAATAAATATTAAATGATTGGACATAAAAGTAAAATTTATAGAAAGATATGAATTTTTTTATTATTATTCTATTTATTATTGAACTATGATAAAATTAAGTGTTCTAAAAATAAAAAACCAAAACATATACAAAAACAAAGTGGTTATTACTGAAAATGTGAAGGAATTTGTAATGAACAAGTAAATAATGGTCATATGTTATTAATATACGGCATAATATATAGATGTATGGTTCTATAATTTATTTATCTCAAAAATTTATTTATTATATAGGAGTTTCTAACATGTACGAATAATGTCAAGTCTTTAGGTAAGGGATATATGATATCTCTTTAATTTATGGGAGACATATTCCAATTCATCAAATGTTTGATTTGTATAGTGTATATAATTACCCATTGACATGATATATCAGGAGTAAAATCATTTTCATGATATTAATTTTTGTTATATGATGTTAATATTTATTGGGACTTTATATTCAAAATATTACTAAAGCGATAAGGTATTTCTATCTCATTTATTTACTTCTATAAGATACATGCCATACTCAACACTTGTTTCTTATATTGAATGTATATACTAAATCTGAGTTTAAATTATTTTATTTATAATTTAAATTATATATATTTTCAAATTATTTTTACTGTATCTCTTATATGGGGTTTACAAGTCAAATGATACCCAAGTGGTAAGAAATATTTGTCACACTTTTTTAGTATTAAGACATATATTTTATTATGAACTTATATTATTTATAAGGTGTAACATCCCCGACCTGGAAGCCACTAGGCCGATGCTCTGAATTGAGTGGTCACATGACCTTATGTGCGCCTCCCCGTACACCAAAGGCTGCCGACTAGTAGCGGGGGTCTATGGGATAAAGTGGGGAGACAACATACTTTTTATCAGAGTATGCACAACAGAAATACCAAATAGAGGAAACAATAACCAATAAACAAGGAACATGTATAACATCCATTTCCAATAATAAATATGCAATTTCATACTACAAGTGCTAGAGTGACCAAAAAAACCCAAATTAAGGACGACGTCCAAAATCACCAAAATGGTCCCGACTCCAGGTCTGGATCCTCCACCAAGTGCTACCCATGTCCAATCACTATATAGAAAGGACCTATTCCCTTCTCTTGACCTGCAAAGATAACATCTGCTCGGGTATCCAATGGCGGCCCGAGCAGGGTGTGAGTACAACTCAGTAGGCCACCACCAACGGTGTCTACAAAATATCCAGTATTATATGGTAGTGCATTCAAAAGGAATATGAATGATAATTGCAAAATAATTAATTAAGGTTCCATTAACAAGTTCATATTCAATTGATTTCCACTTCCATAACCATTATTTCACACTATTTATGATCTCTCACAATTTCATCACATTTCCATGGGTTAATCAAATACATTATGTCACATGGGTGTAAAGGAAATAATCACATGTAAGGGGGTAAACAAATCGTAATCCTATCTCACTAGGACTAACCCCCTCATAACAACCATAACATCACCTCGAAGCCTCACTCCGGGTGGATGCAACCATTAGGAGAATAGACCCTCAGTCCCCTTTCCTAACCCGTGCATTTATGGTGGAGTTTAGAACCACAGTCTTAGCTCAACCCGTGGGAGTAAATCCTCAAGTCATTCCCCACTCTAACAAGCCATGTGAACTTTATTATATATATATATATATATATATTCATCCAACCAAAAACATTCCCTTCGGGAACACTATTCACAAAAACCCATAAGGGAATTCACATTATGCCTTAACCCATTAACACTTCACCATTTCACATCATTTAACCATTCACCCAATTCCCATGTGTTATGCCTATCGCACTAAGCTTTCATCATTAAACCCATAACCTATCCTGTTATGGTCTTAAATCAGTTTACACATTAACCCATTTAACACGTTCATCATCAATGAATCAACCATTCATGCCAACATGTTTATCAAGGCTCTACAATTCATCAAAACATGGTCACTTGTTTAACATCAATCCCTAAGTAAGGGAAAACCAGGATATCCCATGGATGGACCTAGATTAGGTCATGTCAATCCTGACACATCCCACGGGGATGGTGAGGGTTCCCATTTTCCATTTTCCATTTTAAACATCATTATTACCTAACATGCCAAGGTTATTCAAAACATATCCAAGGAGAAACAAGAACATAACTAAACATGCACAAATACCTAAATAAATATGGGATATCACTTGTAGACCACCAACCTCAAAAACAAGGTTGAACTTACTCTCAATCGAGTCCTTAGACCTCGATCCAACCAACCATTGGAGCATCAACCTAAAACTAACCCAAATGATAGAGTTTTAGAGCATCATAACAAGAGGGAGAGAAGATACAAACCCTAAACCAAAAAAGAGAAGCAATGAAGGGATTAGCCTTACCCAAAGCTTCAATCCACAACTAATAGCATGAAAAACACCTCATAAACAAGGGAGATCGATCTCTTGGAGCTCTTGGGAGATTTGGTTCGTTCCATGGGAGAGAGAAGGAGGAATGGAGAGAAAATACCGAGTTGGGGTTTAAAATCCCAGAGTGGAAAACTTTTAGATTTTATCAAATTTAAGTGGCTGCATGGTTGAGCCGGATGGTTTGAAAAACAGTGTGCATGCAACTGACCGGAGGAGAAGGGTCACACGGTTTTTCCTGGGTAGGCTGCATGGTTTTCCATGGCCTTGCGCAGGCCGTGTGCTCTGGCTTCTCTTACCCAGAATTCCTTTCTTTCGTGCCCCAAGCCCCCGGAACACCCCCATTTCCTCTCACACCTTTAGAAGACATCCCTTGAAGCTCGAAACAAGGGATTCAAAAAAAACATAACACAATATGTACCTTTCCAAAACTCGGATATTACAGCCTCCCCACCTTATAACGGCTCGTCCTCGAGCTGAGCTTCCAAGCATCATTGATCCACCGAAGAGAAGAGTTCGGGCCACTGAGCCCGCATATCCAATTCCCACTCCCAAGTTTCTTCCTGAAAATTCCTATTCTGCCATAATACTCGAACTAATATAACAACCTTGCATCACAAGTACTTTTCACTACTATCCACCACACAAACCAGATGCTCCTCAAAGGACGTATTAGCCTCAAGCTCCACATCCTCAACATCAACCACATGAGATGGGTCAGGGTGATACCGTCAAAGCTGCGACACATGAAACAAATCATGCATCCCACCATACCACTGTGGTATAGCCAATCAGTAATCCACTAGATTGATCCTCTCCAAATTCTCAAAAGGTCCCACATACCTGGGTGCCAACTTACCCTGCTTCCGAATCTGATGGTGAACCAACCTTGGAGACACCGGTTGGAACACTTTATCACCCACCCCAAACTCAAGGGGTCTACACCACCAATATTCATACGACTTCTTCCTACTCTGAGCTGTATCCATCCATTTCCTGGTCAAATTAACTTTATCTGAAGTCTCTTGCACGATACTTGGCCCCAATAACTCGGGTTCACCGGCCTCTAGCCAACCCAATGGAGATATACATGGCCTCCCGTAGAGTGCCCCAAACGGTGATATCTGAATCGTAGCCTGAAAACTATTTTTGTAGGAAAACTCAACTAACAATAGATACCTCTCACAAGAACCACCAAAGTTGAAGACACAAGATCTTACCATGTCTTCCAACACTTGGATCGTACGTTCTAACTGCATGTCCGTCTGTAGGTGGAATGTCGTACTCAAAAACACCGGGATACCAAGAACCTTCTACAACCCCTGCCTGAAACACGATGTGAAACACAGATCTCGGTCCAAAACTATTGTTCACGGAACACCATGAAACCACACTATTTCCAGATCATATAGCTAACCCAACTGGTAGACTGTAAAGGTCTCCTAAATCGGTAATAAATGAGTCACTTTCGTTAACCGATCCACAACCACCCAGATTGCATCATTCATCCGTAACATCCTTGGAAGACCAATGAAAAAATCCATCATTACATAATCCCACTTCTATTCTGGAAAGGGAAATGGATAGAACAAACCACATGGGAATTGATGCTCGGACTTCCCCAGCTGACAGGTTAGGCACCGTTCCACAAAGCCCGCAATTTCCTTCTTCATTCTAGGCCATCAAAACTGCCTTCAGAGATCACGATACATCTTGGTCAAACCAGGATGCACTGCCCACTTTTATGCATGGAACTCATGCATAATCTCTTCCCTCACACACTTTGAACAATCACATGATCACGAACACGAACAACACCGGCCAAGCCAACGACCCCACCAGAAGGTAGCTCCCCACATTTAAGATTTTCCTTCATGATCAAACACTCAGGATCTTCAAGATGTCATTGCTTAACTAAACTCAAAAGCATTCACTCTATCACTAAGGAAGAAAGAGTGACCTGACCACTCTCCTCCTGTACCTCCATGTGCATTTCTGTAAACAAAACCATCACCTACTACTTGGTGTTGGACTCATGAACCAATTGATTCTGAACCTTTCTGCTCATATCATTAGCAACATTATTTCCCTTTCCCGTCATGTACTCCAACTCAATGTCAAATGACTGGAGGTATTCAACCCACCTTGGATGCAGATGATTCAGATCCCTATGTGAGAATATGTACTTTAAATACTTATGGTCAGTAAAAACAGTAAACTGTTCTCCCAACAGATAGTTCCTCCAACACTTCAAGGTGTAAACTACTATAGCCAAACTCATGATCAATAGTGGGATAGTTCCACTCATGGGGTCTCAAATTACTCGACCCAAAAGCCACAACCCGCTCATCCTTCATCAACACAACCCCAAGCCCGACTCCGAACGCATTACAAAACAGGATGTACTTCTTACCCGACTAAGGTAAGATCATGATTGGTGCATTCATCAACCACTTCTTCAACTCTAAAAAGGCATTCTCACAATCCCCAAACCACTCGAACCTGATTCCTTTATTGGCCAAGCCCGAGAGTGGTGCTTCCAAGCAAGAGAAATCCTGAATGAACCTTCGGTAATACCCGAACAAACCCAGAAAACTACGAACATCAGAAAATTTCTTGTGCTGCTCCCAAGATACATCTGCATGCACTTTCTATGTATCCACTGAAATACCTACCTCTGAAATGATGTGACCCAAAAAATTCACCTCACCTATCAAGAATTGACACTTTGATAGCTTGGCGTATATCCATTGCTCTCTTAGAATACCCAAGATGATGTCAAGATGTTGGGCATGATCGTCGTGAGTTTTCGAGTACACTAAGATATCATCCACAAAGACAACCACGAACTGATCTAGATAGGGAAGAAAGATTCTGTTCATCAAATCCATAAACTCCTCCGGTGCATTGGTCAAGACGGAAGGCATTACTACAAACTTAAACAACCCGTACCGACTCCGAAAAGCTGTCCACGGTATGTTAGAAGAACTCACCCTCAACTGGTGATAACCCTACCTCAGATCAATCTTCTAAAACACTGATTCATCCCTCAACTGATCAAACAGGTCATCAAGTCTAAGAAGAGGGTACCTATTTTTCACCATCATCTGATTCAACTTTCGATAGTCAACACTCTGCCTTAATGCCCTATCAGCCTTCTTTGAAAAAATGCACGGGATATCCCTAAGGTGACGTAATAGGGAATATAAACCCATTAACCTCTAACTCCTCAAGATGAAACTTTAATTCTTGGAGTTCTTCAAGTACCATTCGGTATGGAGGAATAGAAACTGGCTCCGCTCCCGACAGCAACTCGATCGTGAACTAAACTTCCCTATCGGGATGTAACCCCAAGAATTCCTCAGGAAACACATCCTGAAATCGATCCACCACAGGAGGGAAAATAGAATACTCCCCTCTTTCATTGTCATATAGCATGAGAAATGATACTTGATCCGTGAGTCCACTCAACCACTGACGAAACGGTCCTACCCGACCTCCTCAAATATCACATTTGCCACGGTGGACATAAGCGTCACCCTCAAGTGACCTGAATGATACTCTACAACGATAAAAATCTATCTGATCTTGATATAACACCAACCAATCCATTCCCAAGATTAGATCAAACCCTGACATCTTGAGAACAAACAAGTCCCACAAAAAATGATACCCACCAACATCCAAGGCACATCCCCTGCACTTCATGATATCCTAAACCTGCACCCCCAACGGAGTGTCAATTGACATAACTCCACACACCCTCTCCATAGGTAATCCCAGAGCTACCAAAAGTTTTTCAGAGATAAAAGAGTGTGTGGCACCTGTGTCAAAAAAATGCACTAAAAAAAGTAGAGGTTTTAAGGATCGTACCTCGAATAGTCGATGGACCAGCATCACCATCATCAGGCTCAAACTAAACTTCCTGAAGCTAACCTGCACCTCTACCCTTGGATCTAGCCTAAGTACTCTTTGCTAAATTGTCTTGATCTTGGGAGCGATCTTTCCCTGGAGTTCCACATCCACCGCCCCTACTAGTACGGCCCGTGGAGCTCCATCTACCTGCATGATGCGGGGAAACTGGTCCCCTTCCCATACCCGACACATACTGTTCACCATCATTATCACCCACATGGAGAGGGTTCCGGTAGAACCTCTGCACATACCCCATCCAGCCGCACAAACATCACTCAACTGGAGTTCGAGGACACTGACAGCGCGTATGCCTCGGCCTACTGTACTGATATCAGAACACTTGATTCCCACTCTGAAAGGCTGACCCTCTCTTCCAGAAACATTTCACACTTCTGCCATGATGTGAGATCTCATGGAATCGCTTTCGACCTTTGGTAGCTACACTGCTCGTCTGTCCTACTGACACCACAAGCCCACTACCTGAATCTCACTTCATGTTTCCTTCCGAGATCAGTGATTGATCTAATACCTCTGCGAACCTCTAAAAGTAGAATATATTTACTTCAGACCTGATCTCATGTCTCAGCCCATCCTAAAAACTCTTTTCTATTGCTGCCTCATCCCATGCTAACACCAGGAAAAAGTGTCTCCAATCAGTGAAGCGACTAGCACAGTCCATCACAGATAGTGATCCCTGAGTCAGGCTCAGAAACTTTGCAGCCCACTCCTACCTCAAAGTCTCTGGGTAAAAATTCTCCAGAAACATATCCAAAAAAACCTTCCATGACATTCCCTCAACATTCTATATTTGAGATTGAATGTCCCACCAACTTCTAGCCTTGCCCCACAACATATAAATGGCCATCTTTACTCACTTTTTATCAGGGGTCTCCAGATGATCTAGTGCCATCTAGATAGACACTAACAAGAACTCCGCTGCCTTTGGCCCACCCTCTTCGGTGAAGGTCGGAGGGTGTTGTAGCTGGAACTCCCTAGTTAGCTCAAACATACTTGGTGTAACCCATCTTGGGTACCGATCCATCATCTGCATAAGGCGAGCCAAGTTCTCCCGGAACCGGTTTTCCATTCCTTCATTGATCACCACATTTTATTGTTCTTCAACCGGAGGAGTGTTCTCAGGAACATCATCTCATTTCCCAACTGGTAACCGACGTTGTGGTGGAATTTTTCTAAATTTCCAAGCACAATATTTAGCATGCATACCATAAAACTTTCATGACTTCATCAAAATATTTTTACTAGATACAACAACCTAATTGTTTTATTTCATTCTTCTCATTATTTCTTAGTTTCATGAAATGTATGATGCAACCTAATTTCCTGCCTCACACACCCATCTCATGCATGTTCATAACACAATGCATGTCACATATCTCCCTAGGTTCCTACAATGACTCATGAATGCGAATCCTCATGCCATTAAGGCCACGAGCCAAATATCATAAAATAGTCACATAGAACCACATGTGCATCACCCAACGGTGAAATATCATCAACTGTAGAATAACACAACCATGAACAACATTTCCAACCCAGGGATACTAGGGTTTTCCCTTGTAAATGGGTTAGCTACTCCCAAGCATGAGCTTATTACCAAGGCCCGACTTTTCTTAACCATTGGATACCAATCCCAAATAACAAGACCTCCGAGAAGGAGAAGAAATACCTCCTATGATACCACATTGTAACGTCCCCGACCTGGAATCCATTAAGCCAGAGCTGTGATCCAGGTGGATACATGACCTTAAGCGCGCCTCCCCATATGCCAAAGGCTGCCGACTAGCATCAGGGGTCTATAGGGTCAAGTGGGGAGACAATACCCCCTTTTTATCAGAGTAATCATAATAGAAATACCAAATTGTGAAAATAATAACCAATAAACAAGGAACATGTATAACACCCATTTCCAATAATAAATATGCTATGTCATACTAAAAGTTCTAGAGTGAACAAAAAATCCAAAATAAGGACAATGGCCCAAATCCCCATAATGGTCCCGACTCTAAATCTTGATCCTTCACCATGTGCTACCCATGTACACTCACTATCTAGAAAGGACCTTTTCCCATCTCCTAACCTGCAAACATGAAGTCTTCTCGGGTACCCAATGGCGGCCCGAGCAGGGTGTGAGTACAACTCAGTAGGCCACCACCAATGGTGTCTACAAAATATCCAGCATGAACAGGTAGTACATGAAAAAAGGAATATGAATGATAATTGCAAATTAATTATTTATGGTGCCATTAACAAGTTCATAGTCAAGCCATTTCCACTTCTATTAACATTCTATCACACCATTTATCATCACTTACCATTTCATTACATTTCCATGGGTTAATCACATACATTATGTTACATGGGTCTAATGCCAACAACAACATGCCAGAGGGTAAACACATAGTTATCCTATATCACTATGACTAACCCCCTCATAGAAACCATTACCTCACATCGAAGCCTCATTTCAGGTGGATGCAACAATTAGGAGAATAGACCCTCAGTTCCCTTTCAAAACCCATGCATTTAGAGTGGAGATTATAATCTCAGTCTTAGCTCAACCAGTGGGCTTAGATACTCAAGTCATACCCCACTCTACCAAGCCATGTGAACATGATTATATATATATGTAACCATCATCCAACCAAACCCTTGACCTTTAGAAACACTATTCACAACAACCCACTTGGGAATTCACGTTATGCCTTAACCCATTAACACATTACCATTTCAAATCATTTATCCATTCACCCAATTCCCATGTGTTATGCCTATCTCACTAAGCATTCATAATTAAACCCATATGATATCCCGTTATGTTCTTAAATCAGTTTACACATTAACCCATTCAACTCGTTCATCATCCATGAATCAACCATTCATGCCAACATGTTTGTCAAGGCTCTACAATTCATTACAACATGGTCACTTGTTTAATATCAATCCCTATGTCCGGGAAAAACTAGAACATCCCATGGATGGCCCTAGACTAGGTCAAGTCAATCCTGACACATCCCACGGGGATCATGAGGGTTCCCATTTTCCATTTTAATCATTATTATTACCAAACCTGCCATGGTTATTCAAAACATAACCAAGGAGAAACAAGAACGTAACTAAACTTGCACAAATACCCAAATAACTATGGGACATCACTTGTAGACCACATACCTTGAAAACACTATTGAACTCTCTTTCAATTGAGTCCTTAGACCTGGATCTGACCAAACATTGGAGCTTCAACCTAAAACTCACCCAAAAGTTAGGGTTTTAGATCTTTGGAACAAGACTGAGAGAAGATACAAATCCTAAACCAAAAAGAGAAGCAATGGTGGGATTAGCCTTACCCGGAGCTTCGATCCACAACCAATAGACCCAAAAATTCCTTATAAACAAGGGAGATCAATCTCTTGGACCTCTTGGGAAATTTTGTTTATTCCAAGGGAGAAGAAGGAGGAATGGAGAGGAAATCCCGAGTTGGGGTTTAAAAGACCGAAGTGACAAACTTGTACTTTTTCCCATCATTAAGTGGCGGCATGGTTTCTCCGCATGGTTTGACAAACCGTTTGAATACCGTGGACATGCTTCTACCCAGAGGAGAAGGGCCGCATGGTTTGGCCTGGGCAGGCTGCACAGTTTTCCATGGCCGTGCGCAGGCCATGCGCCCTGGGTTCTCTTACCCAGATTTATTTTCATTCGTGCCTCGTGCCCCCAGAACACCCCCAAACCCTATCAAAGCTTCATAAGAAATCCCTTGAATCCTGAAACAAGGGAATCAACCAAAACATAAATTAAAACATACCTTTCCAAAAACAGGTATCTTACATATGGTGTATATACAACCCCATTGAAATTTAATATCATGAATTTATTTATTATCATGATGCTTTTTTGTTACATTTAATGATATAAATTCATTGGTATTATGATTCATGGTTACAAAGTGGTATGGTTTTTATGTAAAAATATCATCATATATCCAGATTTCTCATTATTATGGTTATAATGATGAATTCTTATGAACCAATTATGTAGAACATCATTTAATTTGTTATCCTCTAGTTATTTCTAGATAATAAATTTTTTCAATTCATTTCCCACTATATATGTACTACATAGTTCAAGATAATTTTTTAAGGAAAATTCCTTTATTTCTATTATTGGTGGAAAAATCTCTTTTCATCAAAAATCATGTTTTATAAAAATATTTTCAAAAATAATAAATTAATTTGTTAAAGTTATTTTTACCCTTTTATTATTATTTTTTATTTTTTCAATGAAACATTATTTTATTTTCCAAACAATTACATTTTTTATTTTTTTTGATAAAGTGAATTGAATCACTGTTTTAATGTGTCTGAAATGAACATAAATTCTTTCCATTATGTATAATTGTTTTTTGAATATTACTTTATATATTTTCACGGTTATTTTAAAAAAAATGGATTTTATAAAATTTATAACTTTTTTTCAAAGAATGCGTGTTATTTTCTTCTAGAAATAATGAAATTAATTTTGATGATTTATTTATATGATATTTTGGTTACATTAAATGAAAATCATTTTCATGAATTTATAAATTTTTTTTAAAATTAGAAAAGATATATTACTCAAGAAATGATTAAAATTATTTAAATAAACATTTATATTTTTCATTTTTTATTTTTAAATAAAAGAATTCCAAAACTATTTTACAATATTTTAGTCGTGAAAAGGAATTTTAATGAAAAGTTATTTTCATTAATAAATGTTAAATGAGTGTTATTTTTAAAAAATCATTTCAATTTATGAAGAAATACTTTGATGTAAATTTTTCACGGATGGGGTTATTTTCCAATGATATCATTCTTTTTATTTCTTTAATGATTTATGTTTATAATGAAATGTGGTTTATGAAACATGTTTCTCTTCCACGAGTTATACCACAATAAAATTCAATCAAAACATTATTTTTTACACAGGATATAATATGATGAAATGATGAAATCAATATGAAACAATTCTTTTTGAAAAAGGTTATGATATGTTGAAATGTTTATGTGACGCATTTCATTTATTGAGTTAAAATAAGATGAATGTTTTATGATCATGTGGCACATGTACGTATGATTTTCAATATGTAATAGTGGTTACGTTATAACCAAGGATGGCGTTTAAGTTATAACCCTGGTTGGTTGAGATGTTATAACTATTGAATTTTGAGACCTATATCTCTATCTAATAGATTGGGTAAATATTTATATCTCATGATATATATAAGACTATAATGGGGAGTTTCCTCTAATTATTAAAGGACATTATTTGATCAGATGATATTGGGAGTGAAATATAACTACTATAATGGTTTTGAATGTCAAACCATTCCATTATTATCTCGTAAGAAGTCAGCATTGACAACTATTGAGATTATTAAATGTTTATATATGCATTCTAGAATTTGATATCTTATTCCTATGTTATGATATCATGGATCATGTTATTTTATTTCTTTATGATTCATGTCTTATGAACTGTGAATATTTATTATGTGATTGGGGATTCTGATATTTGATAGGAAATGTATATTTTTTATATGTTATGTTCATGATATCATGACCTTATATTCATGTTATTCTTATGTAATTCTCTTATTTACCCTTACTTACCATATGATATCACCCTTTCTTATATTTCCTTTCCCTAGGTTATTAATAATGGATTCATGTAGGGTATGTTTTTTTAAGAGTACTAAAAAAGAATATCTTTTTTGTTGAGGTTGAAAATATATCACCAAATTATAATATTGTTTTCCTATTCTATAAATATAGTAAATTATTATGGTTCTTATCCCTGTGTTTGTGTAATGTGTTTAATATTCTTATAAATATATGTAATATCCATATATGGAAATCTTGGGTCGTTATAATGGGTATTATAGAAAATCATTAGTTAAACACTATAATATTGTATTTGAAATCATTAGTGAGATCCCTATTTATATTTATAAGGATATTTCTTGGGATTTATCTATGTATATGTATAAGGATGAGTGAAAGTATATGAAACTGTCATGGAATATAGGTAATGGATAGAGTAACTCATTCCCAAAAAAATATAGCCCAATCTAGTTACCAAATTGGATATGGATTTGGAACATATGTACCTTGTTGTAATAACACAAAGAAGGTAACATTTATCAAGACTCGATCGTGACCAGGTGTATGATAGTGAGACATTAAACACTCATATTTTGATATTCCCACAGGATATACTTTTGAAATTAATACACACATTATGAACAACCATGAATGATTTAAATTGATGATGACTATAAATGAAATAGGGTTCACCTAAGGTTTTTTAGACAAAAAATAAGGATCCATGATTTGGACATCCTAAATGTGATTTTTAATGATAACACAACCCTCTACTATGATTATTTTTTCTCACACTATGCATTTGGGTTTTATTCAATGGAGTGTAACATAAGGAAATAGGTTAACATTGAATGTGTTGGAATGTTTTCTTATGAGAATCCAAATGGGACGATGACTATTGTAAACGATGATGTGTTATGTACAGATAAATATCTTGAAAAATGATTAATAACATGTACCTTGACCAATTCTCCAACTCAATAAAGAAAAGATGGATAGAGTTCACTGATAGACCGGGTAGTTGAGACTTTGGAGGAATATTGATCCATTTTATTACATTTCATGAATATGTGATAAACTACTCATGTGAATCTTTTATAGGGGTGGAAAGATGTTTTTAGTGTAAATACTAAGGATATAGATCAAGTAACTAAATATTTACAAGGAAAATTTTGGTAGAAATAATGTATGATAATAATGGTCTCCCTAAGGTATCATTAACTATTAAATCATTTAAATGTGATATTTTTAGAATTATGAAAATCAATATCCTAAAGAAAAATATTTGAGGTGAATTTGAAAGGATGTATGATTAATGGTTTTTTTGTTGATGATGAACAGACTACAAATGACATATTAATGTAAATAGGTACAAACTAATATGATGATTAATCATAGTAAATTCTTTGATAAGTAAGTAATAATAATAAATTTTTTATATATTATAATTCATGAATTATGTTATATGAATCATGACATACATAAGGATTTCTCAGTATATGTTTTTTGGTTTGTACTTGAAAAAACTGTTAAATGGTATTGATGGAGTAGAAAAGGGTTTTAATGGTAAGTTGTTATTTTTAGTAAGTAAATATTAACCATAATGTGTTCCAAATTATAAGATAATGATTTTGGGATAATGTTATATTGGCCATGAATAAGTAAATTGGGGATTATTGATTTACTTAGAACTGATTAATGATTTCTTGACAAAATAGTTCATGCTATAATGGATGGATTTTATATCATTTTTGTATTTTTGTAATATATCCAATAATATTTGTTTTATGTATGGAATGAGGTATAATGTATGTTTTCAAGAATTTTTTATTCTAATTAATGTTATTTCCATTTTTAAGTGAATAAAAAAGGAATGTTTTCACATGATTGGTATATGAAAATGTAGAGATACATTATGATATGTATGGGATTATTGTAAATTTTATTTTGAGAAATCTGGTGACCATATGTACACATTTTAAATTTTGGAAGTGTTACAAGGTTAATATTTTATGGAATGGTTTAGGTTTATCTTTAGATGTGGTTTTATAAATTATCGTATTAATAAACCATATGAATATTTATCCACATTGGAAAACCAATGTTATAATTTTTTTAATAGAGATCAAAATAATGACTTATCTGTCTATTATGGATATTATTGAGTTCTTTATACATGAGAATAATATATCTCTTTGAGTATGAGATGAAGTAGAAATTTATCAAGGCACAAACAAAAGACAAAATTTCTCATATGAAATAAAAATATATCTTTTATGTAAATTTTCATATGTTCTATATATAGATGGAAAATGAATTCCCCAACATTCAAAAAAGTATATTGAAATAAAATGTTTTCCTATTATCTCCATTTTATTATTTCAATGAAATTTTTAACACTTATTTGTTTAATGGATTTGTGGTTGTTAACTTTCTCTTGACCACATTTTCAATAGATCTATCATTATTTGGTTGTAAATTTTCCCTTTTATGTCCATTTTTTACTTCCCACCAATGTTCTCCAATTTTGAAAACTAGTATATTTTATTATAGTTGAGTTTCATGCATCCATTTTTTATTTTCAAGTTGATGTTATGTTAACCCTGTTTATATAGTGGGTATAGAAGAATTAATTTTAAAATGTTAAATCATTGATAAAAAATATGAATTATTAAAGGAAAATATATATTAAGGTGGGGTAGAATGTAACAAACTGAAATTTTGGGAGGTATATTTTTCAAATGGATGTAGTTTTTTTATATTTTACATCAAAAATAATAATTCATTTTTATTGTATTATATGTAACCTAATGTTTAAGAGAAACATTTTATATTATAAAAATTTTATTATATAATAGTTATAACCTAGATGTTGGAATAATTTTTTGAATATTATTCACTAAATTATGAAAATATATGGTCTAAACTAGTAAATAAATAATTGTTTTTGGTGAAAATTGATTAAAAAATGAAAATAAAAAACTATTCCAATAAAAGGGAATCATTCTATGAAAAACTATTTTTATGAAAACAAAGAGAATTTATCCCAATAAATTAAAAATCAATTTTGGTGAATTAATTTTATGAATTTTATATATGATATACTCAGTTAAAATTTAAATAGTCTTCTTATGTGTTTCACACAAAATCTTTGTATCCATTTGAATATTTTATCCATGATAAAGGTGCTACCTAATTGCGTTTGTGAGATTAATGTTAAATTAAAAAGTTCCAATTCTATGAATGGAATTTGGAAAAATGGATAAAATATCAGAAAATATAAAGTTTATATTATCTAATAAGTTGAACATTATTTTTTATCAAAATGAATAGTATAAATAGTAAATATTAATTACTTTGATTAAGGTAAAATTGAGTTTAATTGGGGTTACACTAAATTATATGAGTTTAAATGATATAAAAAATTTATAAAATATATTTTATAAATATATTTTGAGAATATAATTTCTCATCCTCAAGAATTATCCAATTATGTAACGATTTCATCAGAAAAACCGGGGTATATCTTTTTTTATTCAAACAATTACAACTGTGCCAGTCACCTCACTTATAAATAGCCAACACATATCCTCTCTTATTCAGACATTAAAACTATTTTTATTAGGTTAATAACTTAAATAATGTCATAAAAAAAATTCACATATCCTTCTATAAGCCTTATATTTTTTAATAAATAAATTCTATGAAGGCTTTTTGTGCAAAGATAAGGAGGATAACTGAAGAAGAGATAATGTCATTCAATACGTGTTTTTATTTAGTATCTTACGCTATGTCCTTAAATTGATATTAATCAATGATGATATAACAAAATAATAATTTAACATTTAAATATATTTTTATGTTATTTTAATGACCTATAACTATCTCTAGTTTCATAAATGGGTAATGAAATGACCATTCGTGTGTACGACGGTCTATTGTCTTATAAACTAATATCATTCATTTTTCCATTAAATATGCTCATGATCTGGTATGATGTTAAATATATCATATATAAGATATATTTAGAAAATAATTATAACTTTGGAGTAATTGTATCATATATATAGGTTTTTTACATTCTATTTTATAGTGGAAACAATAATGTCTCTTGTGCTTATAGCGGACTACCGCCTTGCGAAATGAAGTGATTCATTTTTCAATAAAACTTTACATATAAGATAGTAAGGATATATTAAATGAATATATGAGATATAAATGGAATAATTATTTAATTCATGACATATTTATCATTCTTAAAAGATTATATATCATTTTTTTCTTACATTTCAGTCACTGAAATACGATAACGTCATTTGTGTATGTGTGGACTACCCCATTTAAGAGGTGTTGTAACTCTCTCTTTTCATAACCAAACCACATGGATGAAATTCATATTTATATTTAATATAATAATATTTTATGTGAGATATTATAACCATTTTTTAGTGAAAAAATATTTATTATACACTTTCCACAACAATCATTGAAAAATGGGAACATTCCCCATGAATATGTACACCCTACCGTCTCCATTATTGTAAAATAATTAATTAATAAAAATATATTTTAGGATTTGTATTAAACATATAATTATTATAAAAATATTTTAATTATTTCATTATCATTATTCTAGGGATGATGTACCCATGAAAAAAGTATGTTGACCAAAAATAACAAATCAATACATAAATGTAAAACATATTGGTTATTTCCAAAAACATGATTTTAGAAAAAAAATAGTAAAAAATGTAAATGAATTGTTATTATTAAAAAATATATGGTATAATATATATAATTATGGTTCTATATTATATTTATAATAAATCTATATTTATAACACAGGAGGTTTGACTGTGTATGAAGGATGTCTATTTTAAAGGTAAGTTATTTATATTCTATCTTTTATTTTAATGGGATATATGCAATGTAAGTACTCATTTATTTAGTGTGGTGAATATAATTAATTTTTTACATTTTATATCATGAGTGTACACCTTTTCAATATATTTTAAAATTTTTATTTCATCCTTTATTTGGGCTTATAATTCAAGAGATGACTAATGCGGTAATCGATGTCTAACTTAATTTTTACTTCTATATTATAAATTTTATATTAACGTCTTATTTATAAATTTTTGGGTATATAATATCTATAATTTATTATATATTTATTCTTAATAAAATTATTGGGAATTAAATATCTATTGAGAATCCCACATTCCCAAGGTTTTCTGTTAAAAAAATACTAAAGAGGAAATGGATATTTTTAATTGTTTTAATTCTTTGAGACATATTCTATGTTATGAACCAATGATATTTATGAGGTTTATGTAAAACCCATTTGAATTGTAATATAATGAATATAGTTATTCTCATGATATTATTTTTTCTTATTAATGTTATTCTTTCATGGTGATTAAGATTCAATTTTACCAAAGTGGTAAAGTTTTTATGTAAAAATATTATCTTTTATTGGGATTTGTCATGATTTTGTTTCAAATGATGAAATTATACGATAGAAATTTCAATAAACTCATTTACCTTCTTCCAATATGGTTATTTTGGAAGAATACATGTTTTCCCTTCGTTTCACACTCTTTTTGTACTTAAGAGTTAAAAATAAATACTTTAAGAAAATTATTATGTATTTCCATCTTCATTTGAAAAATCATTTTCATCCAAAACCATTTTTTCTCAAAATATTTTATAAAATGTTTTAAAATTTAGAAAATTATTTATTAATTAAATTTTTAAACATTTTTAGTTTTTTTAATAAAATGATTTGAAGGAAATATTCATACTATTTTACAAAAAATTTCCATTTGTCTTTTTTAATAAATGTTAACGGAATCATTGTTTTCACATGCATGACATGAATAGAATTTTGCACAGTCGTCAATTTTTTTTCTTTAAATATTTATTTATATGTTTTATAGGTTATTTTCATTGAAAATTTTTTTCATTTCGTTTTAAAAATTATTGTCAATGTGGAAAAATTATATTCTTCAAGAAATGTTTTAAATAATTTTTAATGTTAATTTATTTGTTTTCAAGGATATTTCCCAAAAAAAGTACATTCATAAAACATTAAATGGGTTTTCAAAAGGGAAAATTTATTTTCCCAACGAATTTTTTTAATTTCTTTTAAATATTCCTTTATATGTTTCAATGTTTATTTTAAAGGAAAATAATTTTGAAAATGTTTTATAAATTTTTAGTTTTGATAATTTATTTTCAATGAAATGTTATTTTTCTCAAAAAATGCTCCAATAGATTTATATTTAAAAATACTTTTTCTATCGAAGATGATGTCCTTTGATTTATCCTTTTGTTTACTAGGAATATGATCCAATGATATCATTCTTATATTTTATATGAATGGTTTATTTTTATGATGAACATATATTTATGAAACCCATTGTGTTAAACCATGATATAATATTTGTGAAAACTAATTATTATTCCATGTTATATTCTATGATGAACTGATTCTGAATAAATCCTCTTTTCCACATTTTACGACATCATGAATTGTTTATGAGACACATTTCCTTTAATTTGTTATCATAATGTGATTTTTTATGATATTGGGGCACACATAAGTATGATTTTCATTAAGATAGTGGATACATTATAACAATGGATAGTGGTATGGTTATAACCAAGGATGGTGGCTACATTATAACCAATTATGGGGGGGACCTATATATACATTTAATTCATCAGGTAAATATTTATTTCTCATTAGATAGATTAAACTAGAATGAGGAATGAACCTAGTTTTGTGATGTACATTGTCTTCTATGATGGTATTAAGAGTGACCCATAACAACTATGATGGGTTGGTGAGTGAACCCATTCCACTATAATAGCCTTTGTAGCGAGCCATGAATACAATAGAAATGATTTTTTCTGCTTATGTTTATTCCCCAATTACATGTCTTTTTCCAATTTTATCCTCTCATGGCACATGTTCTTTGATTTCCTTATTATTTATCTATTATGAACTTCTAATGTTTATTCCATGACCTAAGATTCTAATCTCTGATATGATGGGTATGGTTTTATTATGTTATGTTCATGTTCACATTACATTATTTTCATGTTATGCGTACATATCTCCATTTTCTACCCTTACTAATAATCTGATATCACACATTATTATGTACTCTTTCCCCATGTTATTAAAAATGATTTTATATAGGGGAAGTTTTTAATGATTAATAAAGGATAAGATCCTTATTCGAGATGTTGAATACCTTTCCCAAATTAGATTATTGTGTACCCAGTATCCAAATTCACTAAAAAATTAAGGTCCTCATGTGTGTGTTAATGTAATGTATTGAATATTATTGAAAAATATTTAATATCCATGTATGAAAATTTTAGGTCAATATTGGTAGTGTACTGGACACTAGGCCGAACAATATCCATCCACAATTTGATGAGGTCTAATCTATTAGTTCATGTATGGGTGGAAACATGGGGTGGGGTTGATGGATGAGTGTATAATATATACACTCTATAAAACCCTACCATTTATAATGAATATAATCTTCCACCTAATCAGATGTGAACCATAATTATGGTATTAGAAGGAGCCTTATATTATATGGTCCCATCAAACCTAAATGATATGAACACCAATAATATGTGTAAAAGTTGAAGTTATTACCAAAAGAATATAAATAAAGAGTTTTTTCCCCTAAAAATATATTATCTCCTCTATATGGCATAAGTTCTATAGGATACTATGGTATAGGAACTAAATGGAAAGTTAGATTATTGATTGTGGATTCCAGTTCTTTCAATCAATAGATGGATGTCACTAATAAAAAAATGATACATGGATAGGGATGAGGTTAGAAAGAATTAGGATCTAGTTGTGGTGGTACACCACCTACTAATGTGGAAATATATTATAAAGTTTATTCTAGGGGTGTAGATGTCATGATGGACATGATACATGAAGATTATATATAGGATGGTGTGAGACGAAGAAGTGGAAGTAAGATCACTAAATACGGTAGTTATGAAATTGTTATATCTGTTACTAGATACTCTTAGAGAGTCCTTGCTCACACTATGCGTCCAATGTGATGATACTCATCGAGATAAATCATGGCATTATTTGTAATTTATTATTCACTTCTAGTGATGATATAAAAATAAGGAAAAAAAGAAAAAAAGAATTGAAAAGATAAAAAATGAAGAAAACTATAAAATAAAAAGTACAAAATGATTATTCCCACATTATAGAATGTGATTGGTGTTTAGTTATCAACCCATGTTATCTAATATACATGGAAATTTCTCATATATTGGAAAAAAACTTCTACATAACATGTACCAAATTCCCATGCCATTATTTTTGCACATGGGATTCTTGGGCCTGTGTGATTTTTGATATGACCCACCCAGGTTTTCGTTGAAGAAAGGGTACTAGGTGTATTTAAAATGCACATACCCTTTGATTTCAAATATACAAACAAAATGTGTTTAGCTATAAATGAGGTTAACACTAGGTGTGTTCTTCATACGTTCCCATGTATCTAATGGGTTTCAACTGATTCCCACCCAAATCCCAAAATCATATAAAAATCAATAAAAATTTTATATAAGGAAATAGTTTGGAGTTTACTATAACTAGGAACAATATGAGGACAATTTAAGGTGAAAAATATCCCTAGATTGATGGAATGGAGGTTGGCCACAACTAGATCACATGGATGAAATGAGAAGAAGAAAGGGGGGGGGGGTCAACACTACTACGACCTGAGGCTGGGATATCAGTTTTTAATTCCATATTATATAGAAATTATTATTTTGGGTCACATCATGTATGTATTTATGAATTGTCTAACTTATTTAATTAGATAGTAATTATTATAATTATTAACTATTTAATTAGTATTATTTAGAAATATAAATAAAAACATATATATAAAAAATGAACCAATAAACATAGTTCATTGAAAAATTCTTATCATATTTTATTAAAATTGAAAAGGAGAATTTAAAACATCATTCAAGGGATTAGGATGATGTTTGATTTGGTGGCCCATTTGATCAAGCTGCATTCCATCAAACACAGAATAAATGTTTTTAGTACCAAAAATTATATTATTATTTTAAATTTTTTTAATTATTTATAGAAAACATAAAAAATTATTGAATGAATAAAATATGATTTTATTTTTGAAAATTATATGTTGTTAGGATGATTTTACAACTTTAAAACAGGGACTTTTTTACCTTATGTTACCAATCCTCTAATCAACATAACATGATAATCATGCATATTCTTAGTTTTAAAATATTTTAATGTTATTTATAGAAATTAAATAAATATAAAACACATATCATATATGATAATACATGAAATGTAGATGTATTTCAATGAAAGAGGTTGTAAATGAGTATGCTAGATGGACTGAGAATCAAGAATTTTCAAGCTCAGGTCATAACCCTTCCAGCTAATTCAACCACACAATCAGTTTTGTTTTATTTTGAAATTATTTAATCATTTATGAAAAAAGCACAGACATGATATAAAAAATTTGCTATAAAGAAATGTCTTATGTACTAAATGATGATTTGAAGGGATTTAAACAAGAAATGGCTTGGGTACACAATAGTGACAGTTCCATTTGAACATTCATTATTTTGGATCATTCACCTGATGAATATTGATTAATAATAATCATAATTTTTTAAGATATAATAAATTTTAATTTCCACATCATGAAATTCTAAGTCATGAATTATAGCACCATTTTATTCATCTTTTAATAGTACCTTTATTAATTGAGAGGAAAAAGAGGTAATGGTGTTACATAGAGTATAATTTATAATTATAAACCATGTATTTATTGAAGAAAATAGATAGAGAAAAAGAAATAGAGATAGAAAAAGTCTTAAGGTTTCTTCCTAGAAAGATCCTTTATTTTAGGTGTTTAGATCGACCAGAGTGAGGGTACCTGCCCCCAATCTAAGGGAGGGTTTCACTTCCATTGTGTCTTCCCTATTATATATCAGGTTCCCTCCTCTTCAAATAAAACTTTATGAATGTTCAGGTTATCTTGGTAGTTTCTTACAGTAACCTTTCTCCAAGGAATGTAAATTTAGAAGGTTTATTTGTTTGTTGATGTTGTCTTGTCTTCGACCACCTCGTTTTCTAATTCAATGAAGTTAATAATACATGAAAAGAATCAAAATTTTCATATAATGTATGTGGGAAATACGCTAAGGGGTTAATGATAATTAATTGTTCAAATTTTATTTCAAAATCACATTACGTCGTCCCATTTTCATGAGTAGCTTTTGAAAAATCATATTATGGAAAATTAAATTAAATTATTGTTGGTTTACATAATTTCATAAAACCTTATCTTAAAATGAATTTGAAAAAGAATCTTTGGACTTAACTGAATCATCCATATTTTTAATTATCTGACAATGATTCTTTACCACATTTTCATGTCATCATAAACATTTCATTTGGTCCAACTAGTAGGTGAGAAACGTTTACATCCTTGATATAAATTATATGTATTAGATTAAGATGGTTCTATAAAAGAATCTGACTATGGGATGTAGATTTGACATGGGTAATAATTGTATTGGTTCCCCTAAAACATGTATATATTGCTTTATTCTGTATAATATAATTACAACACTGGACCATACTAATAAAAATCATATCTTCTTAATGAATACAATCCACAAGTCGAATACACATCAATTCAGATATGAGATTATGGTAACTAAGAAAAGAAATAAGATGAGAAGAAGTAAAATTCTGAACTAACCATGTTTAGACAAAATCTAACGTTGTTGATTTCTATTGTTCCCTAGCAGTGGAACCAATTTTTGGCAACCTACCATGTGATGTGATAAACTAGTTCCCTAAACCAACCTACTAGGATTCTATTGGATGTCTGAGTCAATCCCACGTGAATCAAGTGAGATGCAATTACAGGCACAAGTCAGTTAGCATCATAAAATTATCCAGACAATGCAATGGTGTAAAATGAAATAATTAGAATGAAAAATTTTTAGAAAAAAAGTGAATAAAGATAAAAGGGAGAGGGAAATAAAGAAAAAACATATCAGTGTTAAAATTTTATTATGGATTTTTATAAAAGTTCATTAGTATTAAAATTGTTTATAAAATAGGTACTAGGGGATTTAATTATGTTGTTGTTACTTGGTCGGATAATAGAAAATATTACTTTTTGAATTAAATATTTGGGTTTAATAATTAATTGCATTAAAATATGTTTAAAATAGAACCCATAAAATAATATCATAGTGGTCATAAAAAATGGTCATTTTTATACCCACTTTATTTTATTTAGTTTTCACCACAAGAATCGTTCTTGTTAGTATACTACACCAATGATGAATTTTGAAATTAAATAATTAAAATATGTATAAATAAATAATAATATTTAATGGATTCAGACCATAATATCTATTATAACAATCTTATTACCATATATAAACCCAACATGAAGAGATACCCTCTTCTGACCATAGTAATGATATCTGGGTTTAGTATAAACTCAATACCTACCATAGATATGATAGGAAAAGGAGATAAGAAAATAACTTCTTTAAAACCAAAATAAAATTAAGTAAATACTCTTAATATCTATATGGAATGATCATTCAATTGAGTGGTAGAACCTCCCAATTGAATATCCAACACTAATTTGAGTGCGATGAATTTGGTCTTATAGAAAAATTATTACACAGTGTGGTCTCAAATGTACTTGAACTGTACTCTGGTGAACCAATTTTTTTTTTTGATTTTTCAACCGATCAACGTCTAATCATATAACCCATTTTTTTCTTGTTGACTGTCCATGGGTGGAATTAAATTGTGTGTGTCACTGATATACATAAAATATATCCCTACATTAAACGACGAACCACTTCTAGAGTTAGAGTACATAACAAGTTCAAATAATTATTTCTCATGTGAGGTCTTGTCCATGACATTGGCATATACATGGGATGGTTGGACCATTTATTTTTATAAATTACACATTTTCTTTATAAAAAGTAATTATTGGGAATCATTAAATTTTTTTCTAGATCACCCATGATTTGAAAAGCGCACTGGAAACTCTTGAAAATAACCCAAGAATACTAAAATGTATCATTTGATTCCAAAAAAAAATATTTAATGTAAACAAGTTTTATAATAAATAAAATTCATCAATTAGTATGCATATATCAGGAGCTTAAAACTAATTTTATGCACATGGCTGCATGGGTCATTTTAATTTATGAAATTACACTGAAAATGGATATTAAGCTCAATTTTAAAGTACCTATATCCATGAAATATCTTGATAGGTGGTATTTGGTCATCCTAGTATGAGTTGATATGTTTTGGAAGAAATGGGGAATTTTTGATGTAAAACAGAGGTGTTTAGACTAATTTTCAATAGTACATGGTTTCTACCATGTAACCCAAAGTGTTCTCCACAACCTAATAATCCATGAAAGAATCGGTTAATGGAGATAGTCCCAATCATATTATCTTTTCAAAATTAAACAAATCATGTGGATTCACTAGGATACTTGGTGTGGTGGTTTTTGAGTATGTAGTGATCCTTCGACGCTCATTGTAAGGTTACTAAAATATTGAATACCACCCCTCAAGCTATGTGAGATGGAATTAGGGGAGACAGAACAATTTTCAAGGTCGAATTGTGGTTAAATTAACTATTTGGACTTCCCAATAGATCATGTGACTAAAATATGGAGGGGACAAATGAGAAACAATCTTGGAACACTGATAAAATAATAATTTTCTAATCAACACATTTACACCAATCTCCCATCGGTAACCATAATCACTCTTTGACCAGGAATTATGATGCCTAACAACTCCTATCATTAGGGGTTATCCAATTGATGAAAAATAACATATTTAGAGGAGAAATCACCTACTAGGAAATCCATACAGGTGAGTGGAGAGATTAAAATCTATTATAGGGAATTTTAATATCTTTTTAGTGAATTTTAATTTTATATTCCCTAACTTACTGTAATGAACACCATAGGTGAAAAGAGGTTTTATTTTAATCATTTATTCTATGTGTAGATAATACCTCATGTGTGTTGGAGTGAATACGAAAATGGGGGATCATTTGGTGTAATTGAAATATTTTTGTTTTGATTCTATAATTCTCTTAATTTCTTAACATCTTATTTGGAAATATTTATTCAATTAAATGGATACATTTTGTCAATCCAAGAACACCATTTCCATGTTTCTCCAAATAAGTTAAGATGATTATTTTTATGACCATTATCTAAAATCTCCATCATCATTGTGCTGATCATAAGGGAAAGTTCTATAAATAATCTATCAAATTGGGAAGTGAAATTATTTCAAATTAATTGAACGCTACCAGACTAAGGAGGCTTTAATAACTTTGAATCATAGTGGCAATGATTTATTATCAAAAAGACAAATATAAATAAAGTGAAATCCCAATAATTTTCCTTAAAGAAACATCCCAAAGAATTATAATTATGAAGTTAAAAATTATATTTAGTTAATTTTGTTTTATGTGACCTAAGACTTCAAAAGTTTCAATTTAGGGATTACTGAAGAATTGATTATTTCTAAACCCTTTTAATAATTACTAAAAATATTATCTGAGTAACTCACATTGAAAAAAACATGAGAATTCCATAAATTATTGAACCCATAATTCCACTCTAACTATAGTAGAATTGGGTTATATTTCAATTTTGGATATGAAAAACAATTATTCTTCTAGGAAAACCCAAAAACGGGTATCTTTTCAAGGGAAATGTAAGACCCATGTTCTTTAAAAGGACATCCTACAATCCATCTATCTTATTGAGGAATCAATCAATGATGTTAGGTAGTAAAAAATAGATGTATTGTCTCAGGGTGTGGGTGGAATTTTAATTGGGATGGTCTAGTAGGTGTAATAGTGTATGATGAGGGGTTACGAGAAGATGAAGGATGTGAAAAAGATAAAGGGTCTACTCATGGAGGTATTGGTGGTGGTATCGAAGTAGCATAAACCTTAGAAATAGGGGAATTTTTTCTAATTGCAGCTGGTGTTGGACGGGAATTCATGATAATGTATGTGATATTCTTCATTAAGATCATTACAATGAAAATATTCTTGAGATATTCCAACAACTTTGGAGAACCTAATCGATTGTGAGAGGGAAAGGGATCAAAAAAACTAAAGTACAATTCCAAATGAGTGGCATAAAACATGTCATTCATGTTACCATGATGGTTGTTAAACATGGAATACAAGTAATAGGCAGTGAAAAATGGGAGGTATTGGTATTCATGCAAGATTATACATCATAAGAATATTCATGTCTAATCCAGACACAACACCACCAAATTGGAAGGAACAAAAATAGAAGTTCAAAAAAGAGAGGGTGGATTAGATGATCAACATATTATTCTATGGGGTAGATGTGTAATAAAAACTAGTACCAAAAGTATCTTTCTACACATTTAATGTGTTTAATATTTCATTTCAGTTAAGGGTGGAAACATGGGGTGGGGTGGATGGATTATGGTAGATAACAGACCCCCCACCAAATTGTGCCATCATTACTGAAAAGAATCATCTTCCCTGTTAAAAAAATTCCAACATTAAAATATCATTCAACGTCTCCTAGTATGTGGGCCTATTATGCTCTAAAAATAAACGAATTACTAAAAATGAATCTCTTAAATTAAGAGCGATGAACTGATGAAATGAAATTAAGTTTGCCTTAGAAAATAATATATATCTTATAGAAGACCCAATTTCTCTATTATTATGGTCCGTAAGAATTAAAATATAAGATGGATCCTCCAACATGAAATTTATCACAACAATTCTCTAGTTAGATATTTCTCATAAAAGTGAGACACTGATGGGGTTTAGGACAGCCAAACATGGGTTTTGGAAATGGTGGTCCACCAGATATGGATGAGGATGCATATGATTTTTTGGAAGCTTTTGGTGGCGGTGTCAAGATGGATGGGGGACTAGGATCTTTTGTAGAGGATGCTGCAAGTGGTAGAAGTAAAGGTAAGATCTCTAAATTACTTTTATTGGAAATATCTATATTTGTCACTAGATGATTCAATGGAGTCCCCATGAACACTCAATATCTATTATGATACTATTGATCAGAATAAAGCATGTGATTCTCCCGAGTTGAACAATCACCATCATCCATGATCTGAAAATAACAAAATAAGAAAACAAATAAAAAATAAATAAGTAGAATAATGAGTAAACGGATATTTTTAAATGTACATGGCATGTATTTTCATTGTATATAGTTTGTAGTGTGTTTGAGTGTCAAACCATGTTCCCTAGAAAGCACAAAAAAATCCACATGTATTAGAAAAAAAGAATAGCATAGCACATATTAATCACACATATTTGTGTATTTTAACAAGCTATTATAGCCAATATGTTGTTTATGATAAATCTCATCCTATGTCGGGTAGAGGCATAGTTACACAGTATGTGCCGAACTCACAAGACATTTTTTTTCAAATTTGACCAAAAAATATGTGTGGATATGAAGTAGGTGTACACACCATTTGTTCTACATTCCTTACTAGGAGTCTATTGGGTTTCATCAAAACACTGCCCATATCCACAAATCAAATAAAATTCATAACGAAAATTAAATTAGGTCCATTGAATATAATTACATATATACATAAAAAAATGAGGATGATTTTTGTGTGAAGAAATCGCAAGATTAGTGGTTTATAGGTTGACCAAAACTAGTTTTTATAAAACCAAACAAGAAGGGGAAATAGGGATCTTTATGATTACTACAGAAGTTTGGGCACAAATTTTGTAAATATGTTATACACAGAATGTTTTATTTTTTAAAATTATTTGTATGTGTTAGAGTTTTTTTTAAATTTTTTATATTTTATGGGGATTTTTATAATTATTACCAATTTATTTATTATTATGTATAATTATTAATACATAAATATATAATGAAATAATTTTATACACATATTCTATAAAAAAAATATAGGTCGTGTATTCTAAAAAATGAAAAAGTGAAATACAAAATGTGTCACAATGCTCAATGAAGGGTTTGATCTTGTGATAATTTTTATCTAGATTCATGCCCTCATGTACCAAAGTGAAATTTTTAGTATCAATTATTTTAATATCTTTAGAATTTTTATTAATTATTTTTATTAAAATATGTGGAATTAAATAACAAACAATGTGTAATTTTATTGTTAAAAATGGGATGATGCTGGTCAGATTAGATGGATTTGAACATGGGTGTTTTGGACCTTGGTTTAAAAAACTTCTAATCTGCCCAAAAATAAATTTAGACATATTATTATTTTTAAAATATTTTAATGTTATTTATATAACTTAAATATATAAAAAAATCTTCATCTATGAAAAAACAAGAAGCATGTTTTTATTTGTGTGAAAACGGATGGAACTGAGTTTCCTTGAAAGACTAGAATCCCACTATTTTTCCCCAACGTTATGAGACAACCAACTTATTCATCCAAACCATTGTTTTCTGTTTTATTATTAAATTAATTTATCATTTATGAAAACATCCCACACATCATTTAAATAATATTTAGGTAAAAAATAATGGCTATTTTGATAATGGAGGGAATAAATGGATTCATACCCATTGAGTACTGGGTACACTCAAATGAACACTGCATCGATAGAGAGATAATTCATACTTTTTTTTCAAAATCAATGTAAAATTATAATTTTAATACAATAATAATATACAATAAATTATAAATTACCCTCCAATCAGTTCTAATGATTGATGTGTAGTCTCATTTGTTTCATATTTGAATAGTATTTTTATCAACATGGTCTAAAATGAATAAAAGAAAATTACAAGAAAAGTAATGAAGAAGTAAAAATTTTGTGTTTGTGGAATATATTTTAGTAGAAAAAATATGGAGAAAGATAGTTGAGGTTACCTCAAACATAGATCCTTTATATCTGTTCTTTGGCTCGACTGCGGTGATGATACCTAACTATAGTCCAAGTGAGGTTTTGGGTTCCAATTTGAGAAATAGAACGTGTCTCCAGAAAACTCATAATTCAACCAATTTTTAAAATTATTAGATGGTTGGAAAAAAAGATTACACTAACCTTACTCCATGGCCAGTATATGATAAAGGTGTACTTTTGTGTTGATGTGGGCTTATGCATCTTCCTCATACATAGGTTCATTCTCATAAATTATAAAAATACATGAAATTATGCACCAGATTTATATGAATAATTTTCTAAATAAAGTAAGGGGATAATGAAAATTAATTGGTCAAATTTCATTCGATCATGAAATGATGTTTTCCCATTTTCATGTTCAATGATTGAAAAATTCATTTCCAGAAAATTTAATTCACAATAATTTGTATCCACATCATTATAAACCACATCTGTTGAGAAATTATTGGTTGAACCAACATCAAACTCAAATAAATCATTAATATTATTATTTTTCATGAAAATATTATTCACCAAATTTCAATGTCATCCCAACCATTCTTTTTTTAAAATTATAGGGTCGTAATGGTTTTCATCATTGGTAATAATTTTGTAAGGTCCCAGTTATTATTTGAGATATATATCCTGAGTTTTCCATCAGTTATCAATTAAATTTCTTAAATATGACCTCATATTAATTCCCATTAGGAAAGATAGGTATTGGGGACATATGGGGCTAGTATTTATTCCAGAACCCAAATTTTAGGTTTAAAAGAGAGGCCACACCGTGGGTGAGAACCATGCTAGTTGGTCTGCATGCCCATATGACTAGGTCTGTAGTTTTACCAGATCTTAATAGATTCATATTGAATTATTTCTTTATGGTTTGTACTCCATGTGTGGTAACCAAATGTGTACCCATTCCTCCTATAATATTCTCAGAACCTAAACCATGCGACCAATATTATTTCTGGTAAAATGAATATTTTCTCCTGAAATGTTTTATAAGATAAAACATAATTATTTTTTATCAATTTTAGAATAAAGGTAGCCTTAATAATACATAATTGAAGCAAAATCTAGAATTTCACATCCATTATCCATCCAAACTCTGATTTGAGTGCCATATTTCTGATTGGATATGTTTTGGTAAGGCCTTAATTAAATTTTTTGTCATTCTCCCTTTTTCTAGGAATCAATTTCACTATTTGGATTATGATCATATACCCTAATTTATCATTTTCATTTTTTTCTTTATATTTATCCTAATATGGGCCAAATAAGGACACGATACAAGA
This sequence comes from Viscum album, assembly GCA_963277665.1. NCBI lineage: Eukaryota > Viridiplantae > Streptophyta > Magnoliopsida > Santalales > Viscaceae > Viscum > Viscum album. The sequence goes on from OY728145.1 coordinate 955,748,599, forward strand.
CGATCTATCTATAATGTACCTAAGGTAGGTGGTAGAATGCCTTTCGCTTAATGTTCAGCTCTTTGTATATATCATTGTGTCATGTGACCATTTTATAGGGTTTTACTTAGTTGAATTTAAATTGTATAATTTATTTTTGTTCCCTAATTAGTTAAAGGGGGTTACATAGGGTTTTTATAGGTTGTGTACCTTGAATAATAACCACCGCATGGATGAGTTGTCTTGAAATTCACATTTAAGGATTTTGGAGTTTGATTTCAATGGGGAATGATTTTTTCCAATTGATCATGGTATGTCATATCTAAATTGGTACATATATAAAATTGACTCATTTATACATTAATTAAATTTTAAATGATAAATAATTATGGCAATGGGATGGATGCCATTCTCTTTGGCCCATGTATTCCATTGCATGTCTAACCATGATTGCCTTTTATTTCCATTCTCGGGTGAGTAAAGTAAATTCTATTCCATGAATTGATAAAAATGGATTTAATTTATCTAATAATTGATTTTACCATGTGATTTATATGATAACTAAGACATGTGATATCCTGATAGGATTCTTAGGCGTGTTATATTAAAAATGGACAAGTGAGTATTTGAATGTTCTTTGAATTTCTATCTGAAGGTATTTATGTTGAGGAAATGATATGTAATAGATTTATTACTCATGGGAAGATCGTTATAATGTTATACACATGTGAGTAAATGAAAGGAAAATCATTTGACTTTACTCCTTCCTTGATTCAACCTTTTTAGGTGAGTTATGTGGAATTCCTTTAGTTTGTACAATAGAATGCTAAATAAAATATTTAAATGCTATTGAATTGGGTAAAAGATTAATATCCATGTGTGATACATAGGTTCATATTATAAATACATGGACATAATTATTGGAATATTTACTTGTTTGTCTTGGGTGATACATGTATTCAAATTAGAATTCTGCAAATTTCCTTAATTCAAAAACCTCTCTAAAACCATGGGCGATTCATGGATCAAATGTGAGGGATTCCATGGATGGACACATTGAGTCATGGTTTATGTGCCGAGTGATATGATGAAATGTTTTTTTCACTCTATCAAAAACATTTATTAACTATGTGTAGCACAGGGGAATACCTAAGTCATTCTCATGAGGATCCTTTGTGGCCAATCACTCACTACTTCTAATTCATATTTTTTAACTATTTTTATTTAAAAAACAAAATGAACATAAATGGAGATTTGAGAAATGAGAATGAAATACTAAAATTAAACATGTATATGAAATTAATACAGAATGTATGGAAAGATAATGATGTTAGGAATAATAGAGATATTCCTCATAGAATCACATATATCAAACCTTTATAGTATAATTTTTAGCTCCAAATTTACAAAATAAACACACTCCGTCATATGTGAGAAAATACACCTCTTTATTTTTCTTTAATATACAGTTCTCTCAACAATTTCTGAAAGATCACACATCTACCACCTTGATTTGGGGGAAAATATTGAAGAAGTGAAAACTAAACCTCGGGTGGAAAGTGGAGGATCAAAGAAGACTTAACCACTAAGACCCCCATTGGCCTGAATGTAAGAAAAAATAATAATCTTGAATGGTCAATGTCTTGGGAAAAAAATGGTATTAATCCCATTGGAAATTCCCAAGGTCAGCCACTGAAGATCATAAGCATAAGAGAACATATTGAAGAATAAAATAGGGGAGGAAATAAAAAGAGACAAGAAATAAGAGAGAAAGGAAAAAAATTAAGTAAAAACAAAAAATTCAATTATATAATGAATATAAAATACAATACCTTACTGTAGAAACTATAAAACAATGGAAACCCATTTTTTTTCGAACACTTTTGAATGAATAAGGGACAATCATTTGTAGGGAGAAGAAGTGAAATTTTTGGCTAAAAATATTACTATGAAAAATTATATGTCTATGACCCAATAAATGACCTAGTTTGGTAAATATTCATTATTGAATGTTTTGAAACTACTTCATTCGATTCCAACATCAAAATTTTATCTTTGCTAGACTTAAGATGTTGGATTTATGTCTGATTTAATATGAGAAATCAATTATGAACATATGACTCTTCAAATTCCAATTCTCTAACTACCAAGAATTAATGACCATGTAGATGACCAAATCTGGTAGGTAAAAAGTTAAATATTTTCTCATAGATAATTCCTCTAATTACATTTAAAATATATTCTTTTTGGGATGTAAATTTATGTGATATTATCCCAACAATAATATTCCACAAATCTATGCATAGTTTTTGATCCCTGACCTGTGAGCTAGATTTGGGCCTCTAAATGATGGATTGAAATAAGGGTCCAAAAGAATAAAATGAATACCAACACATAAATAACCATAAATAATAATAATATTTATATTTTTATTGGTTTATAAAAATAAATGGCTGACATAAAGAAACAAATAAAATATTTAACATCCAAAATTAGGCAGTTATTTTAAATTAATCATAAAATACAAAGAAATTATAATATATGACAATTGACCTAAAAATAAAAAATTGGAGTGACTAAACAATGAAACTAAAAATAAAATAATTGAAGATTTTTTCTCAATCAATTACCTTGCACATAAATCATTTCTCTCTTTGGAAATAATCTTATAAAAATGTTAAAACAGACATTCCAAAGTATAATTGACAAGAAAACACAATTATTATATCAAAGAAAAATCATCCCTCCTACTCGAATAAAAATTATATAACTCATCAAAAATAAAAACAATACATTCAATATCATGTTAATACTTTCATTCATGTCATACCGACCTCCTCAAACAAATATTTCTCTCTCGTCACTCAAGGATATTTGTATGCAGTGTTTTTCACAATACCAAGAACATGTATGATTTACATAGTATTTTTATACTCTTAGTATCTCCACACCATATAGTCAAAAATGTGTCAATCATGGGGAATTTTTCATGTGTTCTTCCAAATATGAGGAATGAAAAGTTGAAAATATAAAATCATCTGAAGCATAATTATGAAGCATTGTCTCTAAGGTGAAGTAAATGCTTTAACTAATTTTTCTTAATGAATGGTGTTCCCAAAAATTACCTAAAAATGAATCACCTCAAAATAAGAACATTATTTTCTAAATTAACACTTGGAATTTTACTATCAATGATTAATTCATTTCTTATTTTCCAAAAATTGTATCATTGTTTCAGCTGAAATTCAGACATGAATTTCTCTTCCAAATCATTTTTTCTTTAGAAATGAGAGGAAACTTTTGATCTTTCAAATTTTTTCAACACTTATCCAAAATTTTAATGATATTTTTATCCAACTAAAAATATTTAAATTATGAAATAATTTCCTCCAAATTATTAATAAATATAACAACACATTCAATTCAGTTTAAATAGAATCATCACGATAGAAAAGTACAACTCATTTTATCCCTCGTCCATAATTGAGTTCAACAAAAATTATGCATTTAACTTCTAGAAATTGTTGGAAAGGGATAAATTGATTTTAATGTGGCTTCGTAATAATGTATTTTAGGTATACTATGATATCAATAGAATTCATATTAAAAGGTAGGTCAAAATAAGAGTTTAATTCAAAAAGGAATTTTAATGTGTTTCATCAATCATACTTAACAAATTCCATGAACTATAACATCTTTAAAAAATAGAAAAACTAAAATTTATGAATAACACATCATGTCTCAAGACTCTCATGAAAAAATGAAATTTTAAAAATATGTCAAGAAGTATTAGAATTCTCCTGGGTTGGCTAATATTTTCTATTAGGACATTTCTAGTTCACATAAGTTTCACAATTAATCAAGCCTCCTCAAATGAAAATATCATAAATCAAGAAACTAAATCTATTTATTAATACTCTAAATATCAAATAATAAAATTATTAAATGTGATAAAAATACCATGATGGATTTAATTTTCCAAATTATTCAATTGATCCCAAGAATTCTAAAAACACACCCAAAATATGAAAAAAGTAAATATAAATAATTACTAAAAAGAAATGTAATTTAAAATTTAGGAACATAGAAAATTCCTAAAATATATTTAAATCTCTCACTACACTTTTTCCATTTAATTCTCTGTTTTTTATCTCAAATAATATTAATAATTATTTAATAATGAATTTAAATTTTGAGGCAAAAAAATAATTAAATGAAAAGACGCAACTTGATTTATTTTTCATTGGCATCCTTGAGTTAAGCTCCTAGATACTACTAAATTAATACTAAAACAATGAAACATAAACACATAATAAAATTAAATGAAATGAAAAATTAAGGGATAAATAATAGGGATAATTCTTGGTTTATACCCCCGAGAAAGTGATAGTTTTTACTATACCTAACCAAGAAGTTTCAGTGGATTATCCCCCACAAGAATGTACGTATGGTTTCATTGAGTTGAACAAACACAAGTGACATTTCATCGTTTCCATGAATATACAATAATATAAGAGAACACAAAATCATATATGAATGTTTCTATCACCGATAAAAGTAAAAAGATAGAATTTATGTTCTATATTTAGATGGAAAATAAAAAAGGGGTACTCCATGAGAACTTTTTTGGTGTCATCCTCCATATGATATGAAAGTTGTTGTAGCGGAGAATGTTACCCCACAACATGCTCCATATAATATTCTTCTTAAACCACCAAAAAATTGAGTATTATCTTCCTCAACATTCATGGTATTCTCTATTAGTGTTGTGTTATAAATTTCATAAAAATATAAATTAGAAAACAATTAACCATTAATTATATTAAATCATGATGAATCAAAAAACAAATATTCACTTTAATGAATGTCGTCATGAAATTAATATTTTCTGGAATGAAATTTGGAAACTAGAACTCACTATTTCAATCATCTTTATCATATTACAATTCAAGAGAAGTTTAAAGTGGTACTTACTGATCATTATCAATGATGGGAAGATAATGTTTCAAGTTATCATTATCAATGAAATTCTAGGATTCTTCCAAAACCTTTAGATAGCCCATAAGTGAATAATCTTGAATATGTAATTATGAGACCTCTTAATGTAATAGTTTATTGATGTATATTGTGATTAATTCTCTTATTATACAATACTCACTCACCACATGTTATTTATAAAAATTATTGGTGAAATATATTTCACGACTCATTTTGGTAATGTTTTTAGTTTTCGTTCGGGTTGCTCCTAACATGCATGTACATATTTTGTAATCCATTATATTATTGTCTATATGTTTTTAATTTTATCATGAATCTTTTGAAATTGGCCATAAATACCATTGAAAAAATTTAATGGCACCTGATATTGGTCATTCTTTGCATAATAATTTAAACTTAAATACATATTAAAAAAATATATTATTTAATTTTTTTATGTTTATGATATTTTTTGGTTTTTGAAAAATAAATTACTAATTTAAATAATGTGAATAAAAATAGTTAATAATGATAACATGTCCCCCCAAAACTAGGACCAATTGTATGAAGAATTAACATGTCATCTCTTGAAAATAATAATTAATTATGTGCCCTAGAGGGACTGACCTATGTTGTTCTATTAATGATCCTTTGCGGTTAATCACTCACGACATATTATATGAATTTTCAATATTTTTTTACATAAAAAATATAATTAATATAAATGGAGATTTAATAATTGATAATGAAATAATCAAATTAAACATGCATAGGAAATGAAAATACAATGAATGAAAACAGAATGATGTGAGGGGATAATAAGAAATTCCCTATAGAATCAGATAGATTAAACCATAATTGTCTAATTTATAATTTCCAATTTACATAAAGAAAATAATCCATAGTATGTGTGAAATTACTCATTTACAAATGGTTTTGAATACAAAATTCTCTCATTAATCACTGATAGACTGAACATTCACCTCTTTGATTGAGGTAATATATTGAATTAGTGAAGGGTAAAAAACATAGGTGGAAATTAGAGACATAAAGAAACCAACCTCAATATGATCCCCCTAATCATAACTCTAATAAAATAATAAATTTTTATCTTGAGAATTTAATGGTTTTGGATCAACACATGATTAACGCCGAGGAACTTCCTTGGGGTGTCTACTCACGGTCACGATCATAAGATTACAAAGTGAAGAAGAAAATAGGGGAAGAAAAAAAAGATAAAAATATAAATGGAGAAAAGAGAAAAAATAAATTAAAACGTGAAATGAAATTATAAAATGGAACTAAATAAAATACTAAACTATAAAAAATTATATGAAAGGCTACCCCAAAGCTTTTAACCAATTATAATAAAGAAATGATACTATTTTATAGAGAGAAGAGTAAAAAAAATTATCTCTAAAATAGGAATCCAATGTTTTTTCCATGTTTTTACCATTAAATGAATTATTGTGGTAAATATTCTTATGTTAATTTTTTTCTAATACTTTTTCCTAGTAGGCCCTACAAAATTATTCTTTTTTAGTACTTGGATGTAGGCATTATTCTTGGTTAAATATGAGAAATTAATTATAGATAAATGACACTTCACATTCTAATGCACCAATTTACATGCATTAATGATGATGGAGGACATGGAATATGATGGGGAAATAGTTAATAAATTTATTCATTTCGATGTACTCTAAATCCTTGTATAATTTATGCTAATTTGGGATATAAATTTATGATATATGGGCCCAAAAAATAAAATTATTTTGATTTGTGCACAGTTTTCAGGGAATGATTTTTGAGCTGGATTTGGGCCTCCTGATAGTGGCCTGAGCTCTAGGTTCCAAAGAATTAAATAAAGGCCAACATGAATAGAAATTTTAATAATAATAATTTATAAATTTGGATTAGTTTAAAAAATAATAATTTGATGAAACACAAAAATAAATAAATCTATTAAAATCCAAAATTATTCCATTTTATCAATAAACAACAATATTCAAAAAAAATATATAAAATGTGAAATTGTTTCTTTAAAATAACACATTTTCTGGATTAAAAAGATTTAAATTCAGAATAGAATTTTTTAAAATATTTTTTCTATAAATTCAATTACACATAGACACTTCCCTCTGAGGAAATCATATTATAAAATTGTCAAAACAAACTTCCCAAATCATAAAATCCAACACCACTCAATTATCATATAAAAGAAAATATAATTCCTCCAAAATGTATTAAAATTCCATAAATCCAAATAAATCATAAGAATAAATTCATTCCAATTTTAATCCTCATATTCATGACATACCTACATCCCGGAAGAAATATTTCTCCCTTCACTCGAGGATATTTTTATGTATAGTTTTTATCAATACCAAGAACATGTGGAATTTCCAATGGATTTCTATACTACCAGTATCTCCACTTCATAGATTCAAAAATTACTCATTCATGAGGACTTTTCGATGGGGTTTTTAAGGGTTTGGTTTGGTAAATTTAAAATAAAAAAACATTTGAGGAATAATGAAGAGGTTTTGGAACTAATGTGAAATAAATGTATGAAAACAATTTTTTTCTAGAATGGTGTGCTCCACAGTCAGCATGAAAACAAATAACCTAAAAACCCATCTTTGTTTTTCAATCTCATGCTTTGAAATTCATCCTCAGTGGCGAATTTATTCTATAATGACCCATGTATTTATAGAATAATTCATTTTCATATCTATTAATATTTTTTAATAAGTTATTAATTTTACTTTAATGGGGATTAATTGTTCTATGGCTTACCCGACACGAAATAGTAGGTTTCTCAAAAATCTAATGATGGACACAAGGTTGAGTTATACTAAAAAATAATAACATAATATTATTATTTTAAATGGTAGTTATTGTATACCCGTTGTATTGGAGAGAATGAATATAACTAAACATGTTATGGTTGAAATTTTGGTTAAATGTTTTCACATTTTTCCAATAAATTTTAGAGGATTAAAATAAAAATGAGTCTAATTTTATGCATGAAATACTGTAATATTCTTTAAATGGTCGATTTACCGCCTTTTGATGGAGAACCATTTTTAAATCTATTTTTTCACTTTTATATGTTCCATTTGACAAAATAAACTTTTTCTATAGAATTGGGATAGAAAAATTTACATTGTATGAAATATTGGTATTTTTCAATAAAGTTCATTTTTTCATGAATAGTGAATAATACTGAAACTTAATTCAAAACTGTTTTTTAATCTATTTTATTTATATTGTTAGATTATCTTGTTAATTAGATATAAAGTGTAATTATATAATGTTTTTACTATTTAATACAATTTTTTTCATTATAAGTAATTCCACATTATGATTTTACATAAATGCTTGTCAATATTTTGGTAGTTTTTACCTTTTAAAAACATGCTATTTTGTTTTAACAACGAGAATTAATTTTAAATTGATTTCTGTAACATCTATGTTTTGAATTTTCAAAAATGGACTCCATATTTTGAATTAGGAGTTAAAAATCTTGTAAATACATGTCTTTAATTTTTTGACATTATGAATAGTAACTTTAGTAAATATTTTATTTACCATGGTTAAAGTGTAAATTTGGTAAATAAGGGTAAACAAATAATACTATAATAATATTAAATTACCTTAGTATGTTCCCTAAAGCTATTTTCTGATATAGTTTCTATAATGATCATCATTGGGTCGATTTTGGGACCCCATGGTGCCACATGTATGTGAAAGTGGTATTTTATAAAAATTAATTTAAATTTAAGGAAAATGTAACATAAACATATATCTTTTAGTAAAAAAATTTTAATATGGTGTAATATAAGAGATATATTTGACCATAAATATTCATTATAAAGAAAAAAATCATATATCCTGGTATTTTATTTATAATTTATATAAATCATATAAATAAATTTATTTATGACATAATGATGATATATTATTTTCCATATAAATGACCGTTTTAAATATATGAGATTATAAGAAATAAAATTTTTTTTTTAATATTTTTATGCTATCCAAGAATTTAATAATAGAGTATAACTTCTAATATTTTATTTAATGTAGGTTTTTTTAAATAATATTTTTTTTATTTTCATTAAAAGTCATACTATGAATAGTTTATATATTGACACAAATGAGATTTTAAAATAAATACTATTTTATAAAATGATAAAATAATCCTAAAAATATAATATTCGGTCAAATGATATATATGTTGTTAAAAATATCATTGATGATCCATTTTTTGTCTTTGGGAATTTAATTGTAAATATATTAACCATATAGTATTAATATACAAGAGGACATGGTGAAAGTTAAATTAGTTAACTAAAGGTTAAAGCTAAAAGTTAAGGTTAATTTTATGCCCTAAAATTGTGTAAAACTTATTATAGAAAAGTAAATTGGGTAGAAATAATCTTATAGTAGAATTAAATGAGTTGGGGACCTTTTGAAATCGAAATTCAATTTATAATTAAATAATACTTTCAAATTTTCCTAATGTTCCCCTCCTCCCTCTTATAAAAGGGCACCACCTTTACCCCATTACCCACACCTCTCAAGACCCTCATCTCGACCAACCTATACTAAATGAATCTCTAAAACAACCTATATTCCAACTAGATTCCTTCATATATGTAGAAGGCAATTCAATAATTCCTTTTGGTTCCAACCAATGGAAATTACCTGATTTAATGTTAACAACTTCCCTTAAGTTCTTTTTTTATTTTATTTTAATTCTCTAATCCCTATGCTATCATTATAAATTTTTTTATAAAAACAATAGTATGAGAAATATACAAGGTTTTTGTTATTATATATATTTGAACTAGACTTACACACACCTCCGTTTAATGGGTATAAACCATAAAGTTTCTATGGACGGCGAACTACTACCTCACGAAAGGATGATTGTTCAATCTTCTCCTACCACCTCTCTTGGTAGCCATTATAATAGCACTATAATTAAATATAATATTAATTATATTTATTTTATCCTTATGCTTCTTTAATTGTCATTTATTACATACATTTATATTTTTCATGTTATATAGATATGATAATTTCATTTGACAAAAGTGCGTACTACCACCCCCTAAAAGTGATATGCCTCATTCATGATATACCTGGAACATATAAAGGATGAAATAAATGAACATACGTAACTTAAATAAAATATATATTAATATGTAATTATAATATACCTATGTATAATTTAGTTATATTTCCTTTAAAAACGAATATGAAAGGAATGTAGCGTTAATTTGTTTGTACGGCTTACCATCTCCTTGAATGGTGAGTTTCATTTCTTATATCCTAATTTGATGGAATTTTCTAAATACATATATACAGTATATATATATATATATATGATATATATGTTATCTAAATCATAAATATCATTCTGAAGATAATATAGTTTTTACCACATGGAAATTTTTTAATTATAACAAGTTCATTTTTTACTCAAGTTCTGAACATCGACAAAATGTTTGATATAAACTAAGATAATTATGAATTTTTTATTTCAAGGTAATAAGTGATATAAAATTAATAATAAACATTAAAATGGTTCAGAAGAATCTATAAATTAACTTAATTTAATATTCAAGGAAGAATAAATAACATACTAGACAACCCAGACTCGAGGTATGGGAACTTCATATCCCAATTTCCATTCTTTGGGTTGATCTTCAACTTCTTGATTATGTCATTTGATGATTAAATGATAATTAAATTACTATGTCATATATTGTACTTATACATGATTTATGTTTAATTATTATGAATACACATAATAAATCAATTTTATTTACAAAATGATATTTGTAAGGGACTCGACTCAATCTCATTTTGTTGAGTCATATCATGATGTTATGCACATTTATTATCCTATATAGTGTATTTAAAACCCTTTTGACATGTTATATCTTGAATTAGTATATTATCTTGATATATAAAGTTTTTTATTAATTTTATTCCTTACTGAATTTTGTTTGATTGTTTCTCAAGTGGAAAGAGTCACTTTAAATAAAACATCATTTTAAATGTTTTAATGTTTTATTCTTCTAAACCCTTATATTTCATTCCCATATCTTCAAAATGGTTTAAGGATTTATTTATGTGGACATTAGTATTTTAAAGTATATATTCCTTTCAAAATATTCAATGTGGTATGGGAAAATTTGATTCAAATATCTTCTTTTATTAATTTTTTAAATGAATTGATTATATGAATTTATTGAAATGATATATGGTGATTGCAATGTGAAATTTTTATTTTTTCCTTTATGATTTTTTAATGTGTTATGATTATGTTGTGTTACATGTACATTTTATGCTTGGTTACATGATAAACCAAATAACAGGTGGTTCCATGATAAACCAAGGAGAGGTTGTTACGTTATAACATCAAATTCATTGGGTATGGAAGTCGGTCGTATGGCGACTCCATTTAGTAATATGTCTTGAATTCAATCGTATGGTCAATCTATATATGTATGTTCATTTCCCAAGTTACCTTAATATGTTATATGCTTATTTATATGGGTTTTATGGTATTATATTGAAAAACATAAGGTTACTAAATGAGATTGTATTCAGTGAAGTGTTTTGCTACTTCATTAATATCAAAAGTACTACTTTATGAAAAAATATTCATGGTTTACATGTTGTTTTGAAAACAAACTGTTTTCCTTCATTGTGTATCCCTTATTGATATTTTTATGCTCATACCAAGTCATTGAAAAACAATTCACATGACCTAAGGTGGAATGTGTTCAAGGATTGGATGAAGGAGAATTCATGATTTTTAAAACATAGAACTAACCGTGTTTCTATTCTTTTAAGAGTTTTTATTTTAAGAAAAATGGACATTGAGTCGAAGTGTCTACATGTAAAATTCATGTTGTTTCATATAAGTTATTATCAAATTCTATAAATCTCAAAACCTTAAAAGATTATATATGTTAATTATTAATTTAATTCAAGATTTTTTAATGTTTAATTCTTGTGACTTATAGTTAGTATTAGAGGTCAGTTTGGATAACTTTAGAGTTAGGGAGTTATTTTAGAATAAGTGACAGAACCATAATAGTTATGATATTAGAAATATTAATAGTAATTTTAGATAAATTTAATGAGTTTAAGATAACAAGAATAAGTATATTATTATTATTATTTACCCCCATAATAATATATTATATGATGATTTTACATGTATACTTACACTGGCCTTTTTGGTTTTACTAAATGGCTATATCTAGCAGGAACCAAAGTAAAAAATGGATATGAATAAAACTGTAATGTTTTTCTGAATAAGAATCCAAATGAAATGGGATCTTCAATGAAAACTATTGTGGATATTCTCAACAAACTATCTAGAGTCATGATTTACCACCTGTCCTTTGTGATTTTTATAAGGAATCATATTTGCGAGAAAAAAATTCATACAGATGTTCTGGTAATAACCATAGTTGTAAGTATATTAAAAAACATATGTGTCAAGGATGTGGAAAGAAACACCAAGGAAAATTATTCCATGGTATGAAAAGATGCTATAAATGTGGTAATGATGTTCATAAATCAAGAACCTGCCATGGAAAAAGGAAGCATCTAGTTGAATCCAATATGGGAAATAAGTTCTTTCGAAGGGATCTATTAAATGTTTTAAAGGCTGTTTTCATGTTCATTATATTAATATATTTAATATAAAGAAGGATCAGAAATGGAATCAATAGGACCGTACAAATATATGTTTACCATTACCTAATCCCATTGTAATTGACTATCATGAAACAGACAATAACCAAATGAAAGGTATGGATTATTTCTTAGTTGATGTTTTTATATTATTGAATCATAGGATATGATTCATGATTTTTTAGGTAAGAAGTATCATTTATATTTTTCAATATAATGGTTAATGTATCATGAATAATTTTGAATGAGTAATAAGTATACATATAAGGGATCCAAGAGTTTTGGTATATTTTAGGATGATGAAATTCATAAAAGTATTAAGGCTCTTTTGATGATTGGATTACATTGGAATAATTTATCTAATATATTTAAACATGAAGTTAGATATTTTAAAGTGTTACTCAAGGAAGAATTTCCTTTTCTTGTGTTGATATAATGGATAACCTTAGGGTTTCATATGATATTTGTTTTTGAGGTGATTAATGGTTATGAAATTTTGGAATGCAAATGAAAGGTATTAGATAACCATTGAGGATAAAATAGGTTATGGATATTTTCTAGGAAGTTACCTTATTTTTTATAATTTTATAAAAATTATATAGTTTTAGAAAAATAACAACCCACAGGATGGGTGACAATCAATCACGTCCTACAAGGCCTTAGTAATCCAAACCAGAACTGAAGGGGGACAAGGAATCATCACCTACCACTGGCCTACGTGAAGTCACTGGTTAGTATTCCTTATTATTTCTAGCTAAATTATTTTACTCATCAAGCATGATTTGATTTTGGATCTTATCTTTTATAAAATGGATATCCTTAGTAAAATAAAATGATTTGATGATTAAGTGATAAACTCTATTTGGAAGACATTTTTCCTTTTTGGAACACTATATGCCTAAATAAAATAGAATACTTTGGGATTTCATTTGAGTAATAATAGTGGAATTTTATATTGTAAAAATCTATGTATTTATTATGGAAATATTTTTATTTGTGTTATTTATGGAAATTATTAACCTATCTCTGAGAATATGTGATTAGGTAAATTACTTTTTAGTATGGGACTTTAAGAGAAGTATATGTTATTTGGATATATATGTTAAGATTTTTTTGGAATACTATGTGATAAATTCCTTCATAATTATGGGTTTCAAACTTATTTTAGATTATTTTGAAATTGTTTAAGGAAAATTTAGTATTGAATGGTCTTTTTTGGGCTTTGGGAATTGTTTGTTCAATTTTTGAGATTAAGATTACCACTTTTTTTCTAAAGGATTATATATTTTTGGGATTATTTGATATTTTACTAGCCTTATTTGTTTTGGTTAATTTCTAAAGATAGGGGAAATATATGTTTAATCTTGTGTGGATTATTTGATTCTCTATATGTTGATTCTAGCTCTTTTGATGTGACCAGTCATCTTGAATACTCGTCGTTTGGAGAAAAGATGAGTTTGTGGTAGAAATTTAGTAAAGCATGAATGTCTATATGAAATGTAAGTATGATTCCTTATATAATTAGTCAATATCATAAATAAATTATCCAAATTTATGAATGGGAACTTAAAAAAAATGTTGTCCGTTTAGTTTTCCTACTAGGCAATCAATATCTATTTAACCGATCACAAGTTTGTGGTTTTCTGGTGGTTAAAATTTTTCTAATCATGTTTTCTATCACTTTCCATTAGAACATGATTTTTAGTTTTCAATTATATATCCATTTTTTCATGGAATCATAGTATGTTTTGTCTGAGGTATCCTTTAAACTTATACTTTTTAAAAGTGATAGTTTTATTGACTGCTTTTTCAATTTAGGATTTTAATGAAGATTCCAAGAACAATTTTAAAATTGTGAGTACAAAATTTCTATAAGGGGGAGTAGAAACAACAAGTCTCTCCACTTGAGAGAGTTCCTCATAGGTTTTTCCTAGGGGTTGAGTCTATTCCATCCCGATCTGCTCAAGACGGCAGGGGGATTACCTGAATACTTCGTGTTGTAGGTGGGGTCTATCTTCCTCGGAGAGTTCCGATTCGGATCTGTGCCCCTTCTCCAGCTCCTCCATGGCATAGAAGGTCTGATTTATGACATCAGTGCTCCTTGGTCGATTATGAACCCCATCTCCTATTGTTCAGTGGGATAAGGGTTTTTCAGAGGGTTCAGGGTCTCAAATCCTGGCTTTCGAAATCAACAACATTTGTTCTCTCACGTCATCACGAAGACCTTCCCATTTATGTCTTCCTTCAGTGATTCCAGATCTGGTATTTGGGGGTGAAACCTGTTCTCAAAACTATAATCCATTTTGGATTCGTGCTATCTTTAGGACTCCCGGATCTTGAAGGCACTGACTGAAAAATTCATTCCTGCTTCATGAAGAACAGAGGTTGAATTTCAGAGCAGGGGTCAGTGTGGAGAAAACCTGGTTGGTGGTAATCTTTAGAACGAATGTGAATCCCTCGATGAACATTGTGATTGAATCACAATGTCCTAGCCGTGAATGGATGCTGTGAAGATACCTCTAGTTGAGCAATCTCGTGATGGATGAAGTGCTTTGTGGAGAGTAGTGTGAAAGAAACTGGGTTCATGGAGGATCTGGGAATGAAGGCGAATCCATCGACAAGCATCGTGATTGACACACGAAAAGGGCTCATGAGATTTCCACTGGGGGGGATCCATTCCGCATAGGCTGATTTTCTTTATGGAGAACTTGTGTAGAGAGCAAGTGATTTCATGGATTCCCTGACTGTGAAGCCTCTTTTCGGAAGTTTTTTTGCAAAGGCATTGGCCGTGAAGCCACTTCGCGGACGGAGCTCGAAGAGTGGGGTGCCAGGCCCGTGAGCCTTTTTCTAAAATGGGCATTGTCAGGGAGTTTTTTAAGATTTTTCAGGACAAGGTTTTCTTTAGGCTTAGGAGAAACCTGTGAATATTTTTTTTGTGGATCCTCAGAAGATATTGGGGAACTTCTGTGATGCCCAGTCGTTTGTGGAAACTGAAAACCGCTTGCTGACCCAACGAGTGCAGACTACTTGGCTTTTGTTTGGAGCTCATCCCCATCACATGAGCACTGATCAATGGAGGCGGATATAGTAAACCTATGGAAGAGTATTTCCCTTATGGATAAAAATAAAGCGTCTATCGAGGTTTGGATAAATGAAGATAAACTCTTAGAAAAATGCATGTCTCTTCTGGTTGTTGGAAAGTTTGTGGAAAATATCTTAGTCAACTAGTGGGCCCGTAATAACACCCACTAGAATATTTGGAAACTGGAAGCTGGAGTGGCTATTCCTGATGCGGGGAACAATTGCTTTGTCTTAATGTTCTTCAATGAGAGAGATAGAGATAAAATACTTATTGTTAGGTTATAGTCCTTCGATAATGAACTACTCCTCAAGGAAGAATTCAAATGGGGGATGATATCCAGCACATTATGCTCATCTGATCCCCCTTCGAGATACGTATCAAAAGAATCCATCGTCACGCCCGAATGGAACGTGTTATGAATAAAATTGGGGACTGCATTGGGAAATTCCTTGAATGGGACTGATCGGACCCAATCCAATGGGGACCCAAGTTTCAGATTAGAGCTGGAATTGAAGTGTCGGAGCCACTGATGAGGGGCATGTTTTTGAAAGTCGATGACACAAACAACTGGATTTCATTCGAATTCGAGAAACTCTCAATATTCTACTTATTTTGGGGATATATCATCCATTTGGATAGAGTTTGTGTATCAAAGAAAGAGAGTGGATCAGGTAATAACACTCTACAATATGGAACATGGCTTCGAGCCAAAACTACTAGATATTCCTTCATCCCTGAGTTGAAAAAACAAAAGGATCGCGAACGTCTCACGTTGGCCCACATAAGACATGTGGAAACTGAACAGGGAAACAACATCATGCTTGGACCACCGGAATTCCCTAAATAGTGATCAACCACTCAGAAGAAAAAATAGCATTTATCCCTCCCCCATGAAATACAATGCCTCATCATTTACAATGTTGTTGAATACACTAAAATAACTTCTAGAACAAAGCTCGAGACCAAAGCAGATTCACACTGAACCACCAAATCCTAACCCTGATCTAGAAATGACCATGGTATACATCCTAAAATAGGATAAAGATTGAATTACATGAAATTAACTGCCATTTCCAATCACCCATCAAACATGGAAAAGGGTGAAACGAGAAGAAATAGACGATAAACTAGAAGACCCAAAACCCAGGGAACTGAAAAGGAAAATTGAAACAAGACTGTCTATGGGGGACCCCCTAAAGATGGAAAATAATAGAGTGAAAAACATGTTCGGAGGACTCAAATGCGGAGGTGGGTAAGACCCAGCCCTACCTAGATCAATGATCATCTTATGATGGAACCATTGTTTGCTTGGAAACCCAAGAACGGTTTGCATGCTCCAGTGCAATTGTGCCCAAAGTCACCCCGTTATGGTTTTCCTGTCCGAAACCATAATGGAATACAAGGACACCACAAGCATTTATCGGAAATGTGGCTTCCAAGGCTGCCTTCCGGTCTCCCGACAAGGCCACTCCGAGGGAATCTGTCTCTTTTAGATGGATTTTGTTGACGTAAAGATCTTTAACTTCTCCTCACACCATGTGGCTAGAGATATTCATGCGGACCACACCTCGCCATGGAATTTCATGGTATTGTATACTTAGTCGTACCATAATGGGAGTGAAAATCATGGGATCTTATCTGCAAGTTGTGTCACGATCTTCTGATCCCTATTCACTTTGGAGGGGACTTCAATGATATTATGTTTCATATGGAAATGTAATGAGGAACCATCAGAACATCTTTTCTGATGTCAAATTCAAATGAGGTGGTCTCTCGGGAGAATCTGGGCGATCTAGGTTATGCAGGTAATCCATTCACATGGTTCTAGGGTAATAAATATGGAACCCACATCATTGAGTTACTTGACAGATTTCTGGGATCAACAGATTGGAAAAACCTCTTCATTATGTTCCACATAGACCACCTAATGCTCAACTGTTCAGACCACAACCCAATTGTCCTTGACTGCAGTCATGGAGAACAGAACGGGCAATCCAACAAACCCTTCAGATTTGAAAGCTTCTGGTCAAAAGAACAGTAATTCAAAGATGTTATCTAATCAAGTAGGAGGTGTAATCATGAAGACGTTGGACTAAATCTACAACATGCCACTTCTAATCTGAGGTCTTTGAGTGATAAGAAATTCCACCATCCCGATAGGCACTATGATTTCATTGAAATGAAATTACATAACCTCGTCATGAAACCCCCATATAACTATAATATCTCTTTTATTAGTGCCACTAAAAAAGATTTGTATGTGTCCCTACGTGTCAAGGAAAGCATCTGGGCTATACGGGCGCGGGACACCCACATTACCGAAGGGGACACTAATTCATAGTATTTTCACCAGAAAGCATCAGCTAGGCACCAGAATAATGCTATTACTTTCATATCTCAACCAGATGGTAGAAAAGTATCTGATGTTGATGTAATCCACAATGCTTTGACCTATTAATTCCAGAACCTCTTCTCTTTAGGAACTCCTCTCTTTTCTGCTGAAGTGGAGGAGTGAAGTATACCTATGGTCACCGATGAGATCAATCGGCAACTTACCAAAGATGTGATGGATGAGGAGATACGTCTGGCTCTAAAACATATCCACCCCACTAAGGGCCCGTGCCTGGACAGGTTCCACACCCTCTTCTTCAAACAATATTGGCACATTATTGGTCCCGAAATCTGCAATATGATGAGGAATAAATGGGCTAGAAAAACATGCATTTAATCCATCAATGAATCTATCCTCGTCCTCATTCCCAAAATAAAGAAACCTCTGGTAGTCCCAAACATCAAACCTATCAGCCTGTGTAATGTCTCTTAAAAAATTTTCTCAAATATCTTTGTTAATCGGATGCGTCCTTGGTTAGCTGACATCATCTTGAAAAACCAGAGTGCCTTCATGGACAAGATAATGATCACTGAAAATGAAATTTTGGCCCATTATGTGTTCTACTCTATGAAAACATGATCCACTACGAAAATAGAAACCATGGCCTAGATGATGGATATGACTAAGGCCTATGATAAAGTGGAATGGAACTTACTTATACTTGTTATGCTGAAAATGGGATTCATCTCTAAATGGGTATATATGGTCATGCACTGTGTCTCGACAGTCTCTTTCCAATACAAGGTCAATGGGGAGTTCACCCGAGGATTCTCCCCATCCCTAGGCCTTCTCCAGGGAGATCCTCTCTCCCCCTTTCTCTTTATCTTGGTGGATGATGTTTTTTCTAACCTTATTTCCAGGGAAACATCCTCTAACTCTATACATGGGTCAATGGTTTTCCATATTAGCCCACCAGATTCGCATCTCTTTTTCCTTGTGACTGCCAAATTTTCTCCAGATCAACCTCTAATGAATGTCAGGTAATCATCCATGCAATCCAATAGTACGAGAGGGCATCCGGCCAGTCTATCAATTATGGAAAGTCGGAAATCACTTTTAGCACAGGGGTTCCTCCTGCCAAGAAAGATGAACGCTGTGAATCTATAGTCATATATTTGGTCGAGAAACAATAGAAGTATCTTGGGCTCCCCATGGTGATTGGCCGCTCCAAAAAAGAAATATTTTCTTCCTAGAGGGACTTGATTGAGAAGAAAATTCAAGGTTGGGCCCCAAAGAAAATTTCCAAAGCTGGTAATGAGATCCTCGTTAAAGTCATCATCCAGTATATCTCGAGATATTTTATGTCCTTGATTAAGCTTCTGGTGGATATTGTCAATCAGATCCACCCACGCATAGCTAACTTCTGTTGGGGGAAGAATGATGGAAGGAATAGAATCCACTGGAATACCTTGGAGAAACTATGAAAAACCAATGCTAAGTGAGGTATGGGATTCTGGAACCTCTTTCATTTCAATGATGCATTACTAGCTAAGCATTGTTGGAACCTGATTAACCATCCATTATCACTCTCTACACAGTTCTCCGAGCAAAATACTTTCCCTGCAAGGACTTCCACATCTCCTCTCTTGGCCCCCATCGAAGATTCATATGGAAAATAATTAGTGGGGGCCAAAATCTCTTGAAAAAGGGATGGGATGGAGGATTTGGAATGGAAAAACTGTTAACATTTGGAATGATCCCTGGCTGATTAATGAGGACGGTGTATGGGCTTCATCCCCTGCCTGACCAGGTTTTGAAGATGCAACTTTCTGTTACCTTTTTTTCGACCAGGGTCCAAGATGGTGTATGTAGAAGATTCATGCAAGGTTCAATGAAAGAGACAAAATAATTATCCTATGTATCGCCCGGGTCCCTGACACAGGCCTCGATTGTCTCTTCTAGATCAACAACCTTTCGGGAGAGAACACGGTGAAATCCAGATACCGACATTCCATTGGTAATCAATGAGTCGATTGGGATGGGGGACCCTAGAAGTCAATTTTGAAACTCAACGTCCACCCAAAACTAAGCCACTTTTGCAGGAAGGTGTGCATGGGAACCCTTCCTACCATGAATCTTATCATCTTCCGACATATTTCTAGTGACGAATCTTACCCTTTATGCCACAACGTCCCAGATTCTCCCTTGCACGCCATCATCCAGTGCCTAGGTGCTCTAGAAATTGGAAAAAATGGGACTCTACTTCAGACACTTCACTAGACATGGCCTCTGACCTCCCACAATTCCTGATGCATTGGTTCTCCTCTTTCTCGTCAGCTAAACAAAGTTCACTTTGTACCCTGTCCTGGATCATTTGGGTTGGTCGCAACGAGGCTGTTTTTAACAACGGTCACAAACCCCCCAAATTCTGGATTGAACAGGACTTTTGTGGATTGAGGGATGGAAGCACCACAATGGACAACCTAAGCCCATTGAGACCCCCTAATTCCCCTACCACTGGTGTCCTCCATGAGAAGGGTTTCTTAAGATTATTGTGGATGCGTCTATTCCCATGTATGGGCCTATCTCCCTCAGCATCCTGAACCGGAACCATCAGGGAAAAGTCGTTGCAGAAAAACATGAATCACACTAATCTTTTTGGGAACCTATGGTTACCGAGGCTACTGCTATCCTTGAAGGTATGATGATCACCAACGATCGTAGATGGGATAAAATCAACCTCGAATCTGACTGTTTCACCATTATCGATGCTATCAATTTCAAGGACAGTGGCCTCCAGTCATTTGGATCCCGCATCAGGAGAATCCTTTCTGTCCGTCAAGGCTTCTCAATATACATATTCTCCTTTACAAAAAGGTAAGGAAGCAATGCTTCCCATCAGCTGTCAGGCTCAGGACCCTCTGATGTTAACCAGCTCTGGCTGGACCATTTCCCTTCATGGCTTGGTATAAGTACATCCGCTGATCTTCGACATTAATGAATTTATCCTTTCAAAAAAATGGGGGATGGATGTAAGAAAAAAGGTATTTATAGAATAACACATTTTATTAAATATTAATATTTATGAAGAAGATATTTATTTCAATGTAAAGGAATTATTTTTTAGATGGAATACCTGACACACAACAATGTGTTTCTCTAAAATCTCATGTTCCATACAAGGGTGAGTCATAAAAAAATAATAATAACATAGTATTATTATTTAAAATGATATTTATCTCATAGTCATTTTATTGGAGGTAATGAATAGAACAAACTATATTGTGATTAAACATGTTTTTAAATGTTATAAAATTTATCAAATAATTTTTTTAGGATTAAAAAAAGTATGAATCTAATTTTAATCATGAAATACTATAATAATCATTAAAAGGTCAATTTACATCATTTTTATAGTGAACCATTTTTAAATATATTTTTTTCCTTTTAAATGATAAATTTTACAAAATAAACCTCTTACTTCGAAGCGGGGCATCAAAATTTACTTTGGATGAATTTTTGGAAGTTTTATGATAAAGTTCATTTTTTATGAACAGTGAAAAATACTGAATTTTAATTCAAAAATTCAATTAAATATAATATATTTATATGTTTATATTATATATTCATATTTATTTATAATTTATAAAATATATTTATTCTTCTAATGTTGTATAAATATGATAATTTCAGTTGAAAAAAAGTGGACAACCGTCCGCTCAAAGTGATATGACTCATTAATTCTATACATGGAATGTATAATGCATGGAATTAATGAATGTGTGTAACATAAATACCATAAATATAATACTGTAATTATAATATACATATTTATCATTTAATTTAATTTCCTTTAAATATGAAAATGAAATGAAAGTAGCGTTCATGCGTGTGTACGACTTATATTCTCAATGAATGGTGCATTTCATTTCTTATATCGGAATGATATGGAATATTATATATATATATATAATGTATATATATTATATGTGTTATCTGAATCATAAATATAATTCTATAGATAATATAATTTTGACCACATGGTCAACTTATAATTACAAAATGTTTATTTGTGTGTCATGTTTCGAACGTCGAAAAAATGTTCGATATGAAAAAAAATTATTTACTATTAGTTATATAAATGTAATATGTGATATAAAAAGAATAATAAAATAAAATAAGTTTCATAATAAATTATAAATTCACTTAGTTTTATTATTCTAGAAGGACAAGGAACATATAAGGCAATTCAGGCTCTAAGTAATGGATCTTTTAACCAAATTTTCATTTTTTAGGTTGATCTTCTACTCCTTGATTATGTCGTGCTATGATTATGTGATAAATAAATTTTTTCCTACATTGTATTTATACATGATTTGAGTGTACTTATAGTAGATACACATAATCAATCTATTTTATTTAAAAAATTATCTTTGTAAGGGACTTCATCTCAATCTCTTTTTGTGGAGGCATAACAAGATGTTATGCACCATTATTATACAATATGTTTTATATAAAACCATTCTGACATGTTATATCATGAATTAGTATATTTTCATGATATTTGAATACTTTTTTAATTTTATTTCTTAATGACTTTTATTCAACAGTTTCTCAAGTGGTAAACGACTCTTTAACCAAGACATCGCTTCAAATGTTTTAAAGATTTATTCTTCTAAAACCATATATTTAATGTCCATATCATCATAATGTATTTTAAGGATTTATTTATGAGGACTTGAGTGTTTTAAAGAGTAAATTCCATTCTATAGTTTCAATGTGGTTTGGGACACTTTGATCCAAAACTCATCTTTTTGAATGTTTTAAATGAATTGATTATATTAATTTATTAAAATGATATATGGTGATTGAAATGTGGAAATGTTATGTTTCCATTATGTTTTTTAATGTGTTATGATTATGTTATGGTACTTGGACATTTTATGGGTGCTAATGAAACGACCCAAAATTTCATTAATGAAAATTCCTCTTGATCTAATTAAATGTATTATTATGTAAAATGGTTTTATAAAATAATAAATTCAATGGTTTTCTGTTTTTGGATTTTAAAATTAATTTAGAATTGTTTCCATTTATAATATAGCTTTTGAAAAGTGATCAAATGATTAGTATAAATATAGGGCATTAACAAATCCAATTTACTCAAAAAAAGGAAGCGATTGCCTCATATAGTAGAATTTCCCTGTTTGGAGCCCAATTTTCAGAACTCAGAATGGAGGAGGCATCATTGGGATTCTCTCTTTACCAAGCCCAAGCCGATCATGATTAAATTATGCTCGAGCCGAACCACCTACGAGAGAAATGGAAGTGGATAGAGATTACCACTCGAGCAACATTATCTGAGCCACCCCAAGAGTCTTTCACCATTATGCACCTTACTCTATGGCCTTATGTTGGTGTTTTAAGGTGTTATGTAATAAGACCCAAGAACTATGACTATGTACTTTATTTTTCGTATAATGATTATACATTAATTTTATTATTGTTACTTTGTGATGAATTTTTAAAAAACAAATAGTATATTTAATTATTATTTAACTAAGTAATCTATTTGATGAATTAATGGATTTTTGAGTTAAATTATATTTTAAGGAAATATTATTGTTAATAAATTACCTTGTATTAAATATTAATTATCGTATAACATTTATGAATATAATTTTAATTTTTATTATGTTTTGAAAGCTGTTTTTGACAAAACCCTTGAATTTTCGATAAATGTCATTTTTTATTTTAAGAGTTAAAATTAAAAAATTTAGAAAAATATTTTGATATAATGAATATTATTTTTTGGAATCCGGATGTCGAAATTATCCAATGATTAATTTTTCATAATTTTCTAAGATAGTCGAATTTTTGGGTAAACAAATTAATACTGTTTAAATATATAATGTATTTTATGACATCATAATGACCCAATAGTGATGTAATAAAATACTATCAAAATTATTTTAGGAACATATATGTCTTACCATTAAAATAATGTGATTTTGAGATTGTTTGATTTTTTTACGAAGCCTTAGTGGACCCTTAATGATTAATAAAACTTTTTTCCATTTTAAATTGTATTCCTTTAGAGTGTGACTCACCTCCACATAATAAACCCTATTATTTAAAGAATTTTGACCATTGTCCTTATAAAATAATGTCTTCCGCTCCCGTTTTTCAAACAACATGGGAAAAACCATGGGCTGGTTGGTGGTTTCGATTAGTTTAATGTGTGGTGTCCCAAACCTAAATAATAAAGAAATCCCTCTTATTTCCAATTTAAACCCACCAAAGCTCCCACTAACTTTCTAATAAAATCCTTTCTATTTTATCCAAACTCTTCTCTCCTCTCTCTATAATCCTCCTAAGGCTCCTCATGCTCCGAATAAGTCTATCTTGAGCCCCTACAAAGACTTTGGGATCACACTTCCTTATAAGGGATTCATTCCTTTCACATTTTATCCATGTTTCTTAATACTGTAATGACCTTTTATTTTCAATTATAAATGGTTTGGAAAGGTTTGTAACCTCCAAAAAACATCCCTCTTTATGATTGAATGATGACATACCCCTTTATCTATCATTTATTCCACACATTTATACCCATTACCATACTGAAATTCTGTAGGAAATTTCTCCCTCCACATTTACATTCAAGTAATTATTTTTTATTATGAATACATGTTCCATTACCTATCTTGGGACATGTATCTATATGACCCCCTTACTGTACAATTCATGTAAACATGATTAGAAAACCCATTCTCTCTCATCAACCATTTTTATGAGTTCTTATGTCGCGCTGTTTTGCTGCCCGAAAGTTCACCACATTTTTCAAGCCAATGTCATTGTGTAGTTAATACCATGCCCATTTCTCTACCAAGGGTATTAAAATCTATAAAAATTTACTTATTTATTATAGAGTTTCATTTATGACTTCCACATTCCTTTATTGTGGAATAAATTATCATGTTTAATTAATATATGTTGTATAATCTTGTGGCTCACTTATGCATATAATGAAATGTTTACGAAGGTTGCACCCAGATAGCACTCCAATGCACTGATTAATGTTTAGTATCATGATAAATCTTGTGAAATGACTGTTGAATCATAATAATTCAACTGAAATTATGTTTTACCCTTGCTTCATGTGCAATAAGGGTTTACTCATGCTCTATGTGCAATGAGCCTTGGCTCCTGCTAATTCGATGTTATGTGTTGTTGCCACATTTCCATGTTAGGATAACCATGTTATATCATTCCTTTATGTTCATGTTTCTATTATGATCCATTAATATGCCTATTGTCTAACAAGTATTGTATTCCTCATCTTATTCCAGTTTTATTTACTTATTGGTCAATATAGATCACCCTTTTCTTATTCATGTTCTCAAGTTCTCCCATGCAATGATAAGAATGAATGAATGTAGTGGTAATGTAAAGGATGTTTTCAATAATATGATGTGTTCGATGATATAAGCTGTTATGTAATGTTCCTAAGCTTCAAAGACACTAGACGTCATGATCATCTGTGTTTTATCATGTGAAGAGTTTATGTAAAAAATCATGTTTAAGTGTGTATTAAAGAGAAGGTTTGTTATAGGTGGTATTAGAGGATAGGTTTAGATATTTTTGGGATTAGGATTATAAAACCCTAGTGAATACTTAAAGATAAGACTATGTATAAAAAAAACTTACATATGTTTTGGTGAGTATTGAATAAGTGGGTTATCAAGAAAATATATCCCTATTTGGATACAAGTAGGTAGAAGTGGCTCTAGAACAGATGTACCCCAGAGTAAAAACTCTGACAAGGAGTTTTAGGCTTGACACGAGGTATCTTGATTCATGAAAATGGGCCTTTCTAAAATATTGGTTACTACAATCCTGGGGGATATGCATTGATAAATTTTCAACCTTAGTATGAACCATTATTAAGGGATTTAATAAAATTCCACTAAGAATATATGTTTTAAAGTAGATCATCGATAACAAAGGTTGAATCCTATAGATTCCTAAATTAAGAAGATAAAAGATATTTTTTAGGGAATCAATTTTTTCCTTGGATTACCCGTTATATATTACCACTAAATTTCCTTATATTCTAGCCAATGCATGGTAATAGGAGGACTCGGGCTGACAACCGATGCGAAGAACAATGTGATGACAGTTCTAATTAGATTCCTAATCCGATGGGAGTAAGAATCATGAAGTATGTCATGATAAAATCTCAGTTAACTCAAGAAACGAATAGAAACATGGTTTAAGAGGAATGTTCAACCCCCTAAGTAAGAACAAGTCACTACAGAGAGATTCACAAGACAAAGGCCTCCTCCTTTTAGTGGACCATCTGATCCCTCAATCACCGAAAAATTGATCAATTCCATTTAAAATATCTTCTATATCCTTCAATTTTTCTAACACGACAAGGTTCTCTTAGTTTCTTATCGTATGGTGGGTGAGGCAGATCAATGGTGGACATTGATCAAAATTACAAAGCCTGAGGTGGAGATAAAGTCGTTGGAATAGAAGGATTTTGGGATGCTTTTTTTTTTGATAAATATTGTACATGCACCCTCAAACTTAAGATCGAAAAGGACTTCCTTGGCCTCAAGAAAAAAGACGACGAATCTATTGTAGAGTACGAGGAAAAATTCAAACGGCTTTCATTATATTCCTCTAGACTACGAATTCGAGGTAGGCCACTTCTTTGGTTGGTTAAAACCCAATCTGCATAAAGCCCTAGTGATCCGTGACTTTGACAGCTGTGAGGAAATTGTCTGATGTGTCCTCATGGTTGAAATGGAGATCGGTGAATCTCATGGGTATCATTGGGATGACAAGCATAAGGTGGATTTCCATTTTGGAAGTATGATGGATAAATCCAATGGTGTTAGGAAGATCCAACACCGTATTTTCCAAAGGTGCAGATAGAAGCATCCCTGAAATTTCTTGAAGGGGGCGAGCAAATGCTTTAGGTGTGGAAGAGAAGGACACCTAGCTATCAACTGCCAACAAGAAAAACCCAAGACTATGACATAGGGGAGGAATGATCCATTTGACTCTCAACACATTCTTCATTGTTTCAAATTCAATGAAGTCGCCATCATGGAAATAAGTGTTCTAAGCCAAGGTTTTTCGGAGGCAACCATGACCCTCCAAGGTAGTGAGGCACTGCTTTTTCCATCATTACTGCCAAAGTGAACCCTGACAATGAAGTGGTGAAAAGTATGCTAGTTATTCATTCAAGAATATTGAATATACTTTTTGATTCAGTTTCAACACAATCTTTTATATCCCGAAATGCTAGTAGAATAATCCCAAAACCACCACAAATCATGGATGTTAAGATAACAGTGTGTACAGAAAATTCGGAAATCATTGAATCCTATTAATATAACTCCTCCCCTATCCTTATCATTGGATTGAACTTCCTTTAGAACCTTATCATACTCCCTCTAGTATAATTTTACGAAATTATTGTCATGGATTGGATTTCACTATATAAATCCATCATAAATTATCGTGCGGGAGAAATCACTCTCCATGTAGAGAATCGACCCCCCCAATTCTATACAAGTGAATAGAAGAGGATGAATATTATTTAGTTATATCATATCAAGTGTGGATATTACTTCCTTATGAGAACGCGTATCTGGGTCAGATGATTTAGTCTAAGGTGGAAACCATCATGGAAGACATGCCTATTGTGAAGGAATTCACTGAAGTGTTTCTCGAGGAATTGCATGGTCTTCCTCATAGAAGAGATGTTGAATTCTCAATTGATCTTATACATGGGGAATTGCTTATTTCCAAGAATCTGTATAGAATTATTGTAGTAGATCTTGAGGTGCTGATGAAACCACTATAGGATAATATGGATAAAGGGTTTATACACCCAAGTGTGTCACTATGTGGTGCACTAGTCCTCCTCATAACGGGAAAGGATGGGAAAATTCTCCTTTTCATTTATTATAATGATTTATCAAAATCATGATAAAGAACAAGTATCCTCTACCACAAATTGATGACTTGTTTGATTAGCTGCATGGAGCTCAATACATCACCAAGGTATATTTTCACTCGCGATATTATCATGTAAGGTTAAATATGGAAGATATCTCTAATACTGCTTTTCGTAAAAGATATAGGCACTATGAATTCATTGTAATGACTTTAGGACTCACTAATTCTTTAAAACTCTTCAAAGACATGATTAATATAGTATGTATAGATTACCTCAACAAATTTGTGGTAGTCTTTATAGATGATATTCTAATATACTTTAAATCCATGGAGGATCATGGGGTGTATGTATGAACTCTACTAGAGACCTTGTGAAAGGAGAATCTCAATTCAATGAATAGAAAATGTGAGTTCTTGTTGAAGGAGGACTCATTCATGGGTCATATAATCACATTTAATAGGATATATATGGATCCCTCGAATATAGATGAAATAGAGGTATGGTCGAGGCCATCATTTGTAACAGATATCTATAGATTCTTGGGGTTACCAGGATATTATTGACAATTTGTGAGAAATTTTTGATGATTTTAAAACCCTCATAGTATGATAACTCAGAAAGGAGTAACGATTTCTTGGGGGGATGAATGCAAAGAATGATTTAAGGAGTTGAAAAGGGGGAATTTCACTGAGCTCCTGATCACACTACCCACAAGTGGTGAACTTTTTATGGTATTCAGTGATGCTTTGATGAAGGTCATGGGCTGTGTGTTGATGAGAAATGAAAAATTATTTTCCTATGCTTCAAGGAAATTGAATTTTCATGAGATGAATTATCAAACACATGATCTAGAGTTGGTTGCGGTGATCTTCGCTTTAAAAATTTTGTCGTATTATCTTTTTGGGGAAAAGTGTGAAATATATTGGACTACAAAAGACTCAAGTATATATTCACATAGAATGAGTTGAACATGCATGAATGAATATTATTAGATCTGATCAAATACTATTAATACTCATTCCATTACCACCCAGGAAAATCGAACAAGGTGGAATATGATCTAAGTAGAAAGGACTCAGTTATTCTATCATTGATGAGAATTGGGAAGGATCCAATATTAATATATTTGATGAATATGGACATGGGAATCATAAATAAGGGATTATCATCAGTCCTTTTTCAAATTATTGCTCAACTGTCTCTTTTAGAAAGGTTAAAAGATGCTCAAAAGGATGATGTGGGAATTTATAGGAACATGGAAGCTATCAGAAAAAGTAAATCCTTGTAGTTGAATGTTAAATAAAAAGGAATTGTTAGATTTGGGAAAAGAATATGTGTTCCATCAAGTCCAGAGCTAAAGAAGGAACTTTTGGATGATGCACATAGTTTGAATTTGTCAATTCACCCAAGAAACACAATGATTTATCGGGATCTATGAGAGCATTATTGGTGGGATAATATGAAGAAAGAGATTGTGGAGTATACATCAATGTGCCTAGTGTGTCAGCATGAGAAGTTAGAGAGGCATATGTCTAAGGGGATGATACAACCATTGCCTATACCATCTTCAAAATGGGAGAACATAACCTTGGACATCGTCAACAAACATCCAATGATATCCAAAGGCAACAATGCAACCTGAGTTGTTGTGGATCGTCTTACAAAGTCTGGACAATTAATTGCAATTCATGAGGTTTTTTTATTGTATCAACTAGAACAAATATAAATCAGGGAAGTGATAAGGATTCATGTAGTACCACTATCTATTGTATGTGATCAAGATACAAGATTGACCTCTTTGTTTTGGAAGAGTATTCGACATTCTCTGGATACTTTGATGAACTTTAATAAGGCTTATCATCCTCAAATTGATGGACAATCTGAGTGGAAAATCCAAATACTGGAGGGCATGTTTAGAGCATGCTCAATGGACATAAAAGGTGGTTGAAATCAACAACTTCTTCTCGTTGAGTTCTCATACAATAACAGTTTCCACTCAAGAATCCAAATTCCACCTTATAAAGCCCTTTACGGGAAACGATGCAGAACACTAGCATGTTGGGATGAAATCGGTGAGCATAAGCTGATAGGACCTGAAATGGTAGAAGAAATGGTTGAGAAGGTGAAAACCATTCAGCAGCATACGAAGGCAGCCCAAGGTCGACAGAAGAGTTAAGTAGATAACTATTGATGATACCATGAGTTTAAAGTTGGAGACATGGTATTTCTACACATATTTCTGTGGAATAAGGTCATGAGGTTTGGGAAGAAAGGTAAGTTAAGTCCTAGGTACATCGGCCCCATCGTTATTCTTGATAGTGTCATGGATGTGGCATATCGACTAGCACTTCCACCTACTATGGCCAAAGTACATGAGGTATTTCATTTATCCATCTTAATAAAGTACACAAAAAACCCTTCACATGTACTCTCTTCATAGGTAGTACAGTTAGAGGATGACATTTCTTATGTGAAGCAACCAGTGAAGAACTTAGATTGTAGGGAAAAGGTTTTACAAAATAATACAATGCCCCTCGTGAACATGTTGTGGAGAAACGACATGTTCAAAGAAGAAACGTGGGAATCATAGGAAGTAATGAATCAAAGTTACCCGCATTTGTTTTAGTGTGAGAAAAGAAAATTTAGAGGGAGATATTTATTAAGGGGGAAGATTTTAACGGCCCAAATATTCGTAAATGAAAATTATCTTGAACTAATTAAATGTATTATTATATAAAATGGTTATATAAAATTTTAACTTCATTGGTTTTATGTTTTTGGATTTTAAAATACAATTATGAATTATGACCATTTCTAATATAGCCATTGAAAAGTGATAATTTGATTAGTATAAATATAGGGCTTTATAGAATAAAATTTACTTTTAAAAAGGAAGTAATGACCTCATCTAGTAGACTTTCCATGTATGAATCCCATTTGTTAGAACTCAGATAGAAGGTGGAGTGATTGAGATTCTCTCCTGACCAAGACCAAGATGAGCTTGAATATCTCATTCTCGAGCAGAACCCCCTAAGAGAGAAGTGGAAGTTGATGTAGATTACCACTCATGCAATGTTATCCTAGCCACCCCAAGAGTCTGTCACCATCATGCACCTTTACCAATGGTCTTATGCCAGTGTTTTGGGGGGTTATGTAACAAGACACTAGAACTATGACTATGTACATTATTTCTTATATAAATATTTTACATTTATTTTAATATTTTTACGTTCTAAAGGGATTTTAAAAAATAGTAATTTTAGATAATTTTTAAATATTTAATATATTTTGATGAATTATTGTATTTTTGAATTAAATAATATTTAATAAAATATTTTTAATAATAAATTATTTTCTATTATATATAAATGATCTTATAATTTTTATGAATACAATTGTAATTTTTATTAAGGATTGAAAGCTGTTTTGTCAAAACCAATGAATTTTCAATATATGTCAGTTTTTATTTTAAAAGTGAAAATTCATATATTTAAAAAATTATTTAGATAAAATAAATATTATTTTTGGAATCATGATGTTAAAATTATCCAACGTTGAATTTTTCATAATTTTCTGAGACATGTACATTTTTGGGTAAAAAATTAAATAATATTTAAATAGATAACATGTTTCATGAAACAATAGTGACTCAATAGTGATGTAATAAAATACTATAACATTATTTTCAGAAAATACATCCTTTAACTTTAAAATAATGTGAGTTTGGGTTTTATTTATTTATTTTACAAAGCCTTAGTGGACCTTTCAAGACTTATTAAACACTTTGTCTTTTTAAATTGTTTCCTTTGAGAATGTTACTCACCTCCACATAAGAGCCCTATTATTTAAAGAAGTTATTCCATTGGCCTAATAAAATACTATTTTCCACTCCCCTTTATAAAAATCCATGGAAAAAAACCATGGGCTGGATTTTGGTACTGATTATTTTAATGTATGGCGTCCCAAACCTAAATAATAATGAATTCCCTCTCTTTTCTAATATAAACACACCCAAAATCCCACATCCTCATCTCTAAAAGAATTTGGAGTTCATCCAACCTATTCCCTCCTCTCTCTATAATCCTTTCAAGGTCCCCCATGCTCCTATAAAGTCTCTATCAGGCCCCTCCCAAGCCTTTGGGATCACACTTCTAGGTTAGGGATTCATTCCCTTCTCATTTTATCTAAGTTTATTAATGTTGTTATGGACTTTTATTTTCAATAACAAATGTTGGGGTACGGTTTTACACCTCCCAAATACTTCCATATAAATGTTTTAATGATTATATACCCCTTTATCTCTAACTTTTTCCTCCCATTTACATCCATTACCAAATTTAAATTCTGTAAGGAATTTCTCTCTCCTCATTTACATTCAATCAATTATTTTGTATTATGAATCCAATTTCTATTACCTATCATGGGAAATGTATCTATATGACCCCCTTAATTTAAATTTTATTTACATATTATGAGGCACCCAATTATTTCTAATCAATTGTTTTTATTAATTCTTATTTCGCTCTGTTATGCTGCTGAAATTGCACCAGGAATTTCCAAGGAAACGTCCTTGTGTAATGAATACCATGACCATTTCTCAATCAAGGGTATTCACCTCTATGAAATTTTTCTTATTGATTATAGAGTGTCATGTATGAATTCCATATTCTATTATCGGAGAATAATTGTCTTTGTTTAATGAATCCATGTTCTATGATCTTGTGGAACACTTATGAATGAAATGAAAAGTTTAAGAAGTATGTTCCCGGATAGCGCTCAAATACATTGGGTAAAGATTAGTATCATGATACATCCTGTGAAAATAATTTTGACTCATTATAATTCATGTATAAATAGGTTTTACTCGTGCTTCATGTACAATGAGGTTTTACTCATGTTCCATGCGCAATGAGCCTTAGATCATGCTAATTACATGTTAAGTGTTGTTGCCACATTTCAATGTTATTATAATCATGATATATCCTTAATTTATATTCATGTTTCTCTTGTGATCCACTGATATTCTTATTGCCTAAAATGTATTTTATTTCTCATGTTATTCCATTTTATTCCCCTTCTGGGCTTTATATCTCACACTTTTCTTATGCATGTCCTCAGGTTATCCCATGCAATGTTAAGTACGAAGGAATGTAGTGGCCATGTAAAGGATGTTTTCAATTAGATGATTCATTTTATACTTTTTGTTTTTATGTAATGTTCGTAATCACCAAAGACACTAGACCTCTCGATCTTCTATGTTGTATCAAGTGAAGATTTTATGTAATAAATCAACTTTAAGTGTGCATTAAAGATCATGGTTGTTGTAGATTACATGATAAACCAAATGAAGGGTGGTTACGTGATAAACCAATGATGGGTTGTTACATTATAACCTCCAATGCATTGGGTATAGAAGTTAGCCTTGTGAATATTCTATTTTTTAATATGTTTGTAATTAGACAGTATGGTTATTCCATTTATGTATGTTTATGTCCCAAGTTACCTTTATAGGTTAAATACTGCTTCTTATTGGTTTTAATGTAATCTTTTACTTATAAAGAAAGGGTATGCAATGAGATTATATACAGTCATGTTTTTTGATACTTCTTTATGGTGGGAAGTATTAATTTATGATAATGTATTCATTTATTACATGTTTTTTTGAAAACTAACAGTTTTTCCTCTTTGTGTATCTTGTACTGAGTTTTTATGCTCATCCCAGGTTTTTTAAATTTTTTACACAGGACTTAAGGTGGAATAGGATCAAGGATTGGATGATGGAAATGTCATTATGTTTAAAAAATGGAACTATACATGTTTCTTTTCTTTTATGAGATTGTATTTGATGAAAAAAATGGATGTTGAGTATAACTGTATATATGTAATGTTGAAGTTGTTTTGTATATGTTATGAATTAATTATATAAATATTTAAACATGAAATGATCCTAAATTTGAATTATTATTCTTATTTCATGATTATATAATGTTTAAGGATATGGCCTTGCATATTCCCTCTTTTCCCAATATGTAGAATTTATTCGTTTTAAATTCAGATCTAGATTTCTTTTTTACAATCATGTTATTGAGGAAAGGAAATTAAATATTTAATCTTCAAAAGCTATTGAAAACTCATCTCATATTTGTAATGATATTTTAGGCCACCGATACATATTTAAATCATTAAATTTATTCCACCAAAGTTGAAATTAATATGATCACACTTTCAATTCATCCAAACAATTTTCATTAAGAAATCACAATACATGTCATCTTCTCCCTCTCTCACAATTGTGTTCAATAATAATCATGTATTTCACTTCAATTTAATATTGGAAAAAGAAAAATGGATTGTAATGGGGCTTTATAAAACGGTATTTCATGGAAAATCGAGTCTTAATAAATTTCAGATAAAAAGGTATCCTAAATAAGATTTAAATGAATAATGGGATTCCAAAGTGGTGACTCAATCATTCTTAATAAATTCCATGATTTTATATATCAAATAACATTCCTCATGATTCTAAATAAAAAGTTAAATATGAAAAATATTTCAAAAATTATTAGAAATCACTTGGGTTGTGTAATATTTTCAATTAGGATAGTACTAGTGTACATGAGTTCCACAATCAATCAAATAACATCAAATTAAAGGATAAGAAATAAAAAAAGCAAATATATTCAAAAATAATATAAATATAGAACATTTAAATCATTCAATGTGAAAAAAAATACCAAAATGGTTTTAAATTTACAAATTATTTATTTCAGCTCACGAATTATAAAAACACACCCAAAAAATGAATATATAAAACAATAAAAATTAAAAAATAGACATGAAAATTATAATGAAAGCACAAAATTATTATTATTAAAAAAAATTAATCCCTATTCCACCTTTATTCTACTTACTACCCTCCTTTTATCTCCAATCATGTTAGGAATGTTTTCACAAGGAACTAAAATTGTGTAGTAAAAAATGAATTGTGAAGGCACAAACTAATTTTTTTATAGAAACCTTGAGGTAAGCACCTAGGTTCTACCAATTTAAATATATAATAATTAAATATAAATACAAAAGAAAAATTAATAATAAGAAAAAAATAAAAGCTAATGTAAAGGGATAATTCTATTTTTAGACCCACAGGTGGTTTCTGGGTTTTCGTTTCCCCTAGTCTGAGGGTTGCAGTGGATTATCCCATATCAGAAGGATGATGTGGTTTTTTGAGACAAACCACCACATGATATTTTTTCTATTATCCTTGTGAAAAAAACTATAATTATAGAACCCAAAATAAGGTAATAATGTTTTGAAACCCACAAAAAGTGGAATGATACTATTTAATGTCTAAAGTGGGAGGGAAATTAATATAGAGGTTCTCCATATGAACGTTTTTGGTTTCCTCCATCATTTGATATAAAGGTTTTCATAGAGGCGATAGTCACACCATAGAATTCTTCATAAAATATTCTTCATTGACCACCCAAAATATGATAGTCTCTACCCTAAAATACAAGGTATTATCCATTTGTGATGTGTCATAAATTTTATAAAAATATAAATCAGAAAACAATTCCTCTTGATTAAGATTAAAATACGATGAATCAATAATGAAATAAACTCTTTCAAAAATGATAGTATTGAAAATAATATCTTCTGCAATGAAAATTATAATGTACATATATATAGGTTATTTATCGTTACAAACATTTAATGAAAGAGTGAGGTAGAGTGGTGATGATTATTCAATATCAAGGTTGGGAAGATCATGTATTAGGTAATAATCAGGAAATATATTATCAGATTCATTGAAAAATTAATGATCTCCCATAAGTGAATAATATTTAATGTGTACTTCCAAGGCCTTGTCGGGCACTATTTGAGAGTCAAATGATGTCAATAATTCCATTAGTACATTATTATCACCCACCTTAGGTTCATAAACATAGAAAATTATTGGTGAAATCCGTTTCACTAATCTTTTTTGTTTAGGTTTTCATTATGTCTTAGGTATCTTTTGACATGAATGTACGTATTATATAATACATTATATTTTTCACAATAGGTCTTTAATTTTATCACAAATACCTTGAAAATGAGAATAAAAATCATTGTAAACATTTTCTAGCACCTGAGATTTGTCAGTCATTGAGTATTAATTTGAATTTAAAGACCTCATTAACACATATATATATTTTTTATTAATTTTTTTGGAATTTATTAATTATTTAATAAAAACATAAATTATTTACAAAATGTGAATAGAAACAGTGAATGAAGCCCATTTTCATGCCTAGAAATTGTACTAATTTGATGCAGCATTATCGTGCACACTATTAGAAATGTTTATTATATATTTGAAGCACATGGTATGACTTGGTCATTCTCTTGATGTGCATTTATGGTCCGTTACTCATTACTTATAATTCTCTTTTTATTATATTTTTTAATTAAAAAAATAAAATTAGCAGAAATATATATTTCATAAATTTGAAGTAAATACTAAAATTAAACATAAATATGAAATAAATTCATAGTGAATAAAAAATATATGATTTTATGAATAAAGGACATATTCCAAAGATAATAACCCAAATTAAACCTTCATTATCTTATTTTCTATTTCAAATTTACTTAATGAAAAAAACCATTGTTTGTGTAAACATCTTTCTCTACATGTGGTTTTTGATATATGTTTCTGTAAATGATCTCTGAGAGACTTTACATCCACATTCTCAATCAATGGAAAATATTACAGAAGTGAAAGATAAATCTCGAGTGGAAGGTGGTCGCACAAAGGGGATTTCCCCATATGACCCACCTCAGCCTAAATATTAGAAAATAGGAAACATTAATCATTAATTTTCATTGGGTAGAGATCAAAACTAGATTACTCCACTAGGAACTTCCTCTGGTTCAATACTCATGGTCATGTACATAAGAGTTCACGATGAAGAAAAAAACTATGGAATAAAACAAAATAAAGATAGAATATGAGAGACAGAGTGAGAGAGGAGAAAGATTATTAATAAAATGATATTATATAAAACAAATTAAATAATATAGAATACTAAACAAAAAAAAAATTCCAACAAAGGATACCCTATATTAATAGAATTTTTAAATAAATAAGGGAGACAATTTTATAGGGAGAAGAGCTGATTTTTTTGCTCCAAACTAGTACTCCAATGTTTTCCATGTGTATGAGCCATTAAATGAATCAATTTTGTAAATTTTCACTATTTAATGTGGTCCCTATATTTATGTATATCCAACCTCAATATTTAAACTTTTTGACTGAATTATGTAGGAGTTATGGAAAATTGAATCTGAAGAATTATTTTATATTGGCGAGAATTCACATTCTAATGCCCCAATTCAAATATGTTTTTGACAATGAAAAATATAGAATTCAGTGGGGTCACAGTTAAAAATTTTGATCCTCCTAATTTCCAATAATTAATGTAATATTTTAAATATTTTATAATTGATATTGATGTGATACGGTCCCAATCCTAAAATTCCTCAGATCTATCCAGAGTTTTTGAGGCTGGATATGTGAGCTGGATTCGGTCCCCCAAATTGTGGATTGAGCACTAGGTCCAAAAACATAAAATGAATAAAATAACGTATAGAAACCTATATAGGAATATTTTTCAATTATTATATGTGTAGAATATTTAATGGCCAAAATATAGAAACAAATAAGAAAGTTAAAATAAAAAATTAGGCCTTTTTTACAATTAAGCTCAAAATACATCAAAAACTATTACATGTGAAAATTTTCCTAAAAATAATACATTGGTGGGACTAAAAACATTGATATTGGGAATAAAATATTTATAAATACTATCTCTATCAATTACAACACACATACACCTTTCTTACCTGGGTAATCAGCTTATTCAAATGTCAAAACAATCTTCCCAAAGTATAAATGGCAGCACAACTCAATTATATTATCGAATAAAATACCATGCCACATATATGGATAAAAATTATATAAATCTTCAAAAAACACAATTATAAATTCAATGTAAGTTTAATCCTCACCTAAATGTCATACCTACTTCTTCCAAAAAATATATCTCTATTCACTAAATGATATTATCAAGTAATGTTTTTTTCAATCCCAAAAACATTTGGGATTTCCCTAGGCTCTCTATCCTCCTTGTATATACACATCATAGAGTAAAAAATGTATTAATAATAAGAAGTTTTAATGGGTTTCTCTATGGAATATGGATAGAATGTTTAAAATGTAAAAACATCTGATGCAGAATGAGGAGGGTTTTTCTATAAAGTGAATTAAATGAAAGAAATACATTATTATAAATAATTGTGAGCTCCAAAATCAGCTAACAAATGAACAAACTCCGAATGATTATTTCATTGGGAAGACCACACATGGAATTTCAACATCAATGATTAATTTATTCTCACTTTTCCCCAATTTGTATCATTGTTTCAATTTGAGTTTAGTTCTAGATTTTATTCAGAATCAGATTTTTGAGGAAAAAATTGGCAAATTTTGATCTTAAACAATTAGAGGAAAAATAGGCCACATTTTTAATGATATGTTTCTCCAACCATAAATATTTAATTCAAGAAAATTGTTCCACCAAATTATAAATAAATATGAATCTAATTTCAATTCAGCTCAGATAGAATCTTCAAGAAAACAAAATACATGTCATCTTTTCCCACCCCACCCTTGAGTTCAACAATTATCTTTAATTAAACATCTAGAGCATGTTTTATAGGTATAATTGACTTATAATACAGATTATTAACATGGTATTTCATAGCTACTAGATTATTAATAATGATCATATGAAAATGACATCCAAAATAAGAGTTGAACAAAAAAATGGCTTTTAACGGGGTGCCTCAAACATATTTAACACATTGCATGAACTATAACAGTTTTGAAAAAGAGAAAAAAAAAATATGGATCCAAAAAAATTTCATAGTACTCTTAGGAATAATATAACTATATATAATATTAAAAAAAATT
Source organism: Viscum album (assembly GCA_963277665.1). Taxonomy (NCBI): domain Eukaryota; kingdom Viridiplantae; phylum Streptophyta; class Magnoliopsida; order Santalales; family Viscaceae; genus Viscum; species Viscum album. The sequence continues at coordinate 955,787,693 of OY728145.1, forward strand.
ATAAAACACTACGGTTTTTAAGGATTTTTTTAGGATAGTACTAGTTCACACGAGTTTCACAATCAATAAAACGTCATCAAATAAAACGTTCGGATATTTATAAACTAAATCCATTCAGAAATCATTTAAATACTCAAATATTTTCATGACTAAATTTGAAAAAAATACATAATGGATTTAATTTTTCAAGGAATTCAATTCAACTCATGAATCCAAAAAACATAAAAATAATTAAAAATAAAAAAATAAAAAATACTAAGAAGACATGAAAATTTACATGAAAGGAAAAAAAATTTACTAAAAACATGTTTAAATCCCTCCCCAACACATATTCCACTTATAACCAGATTTCTAGCTCAAATTATATTACAATAGTTTTCACCTAGAATTTAAATGGGACACCAAACATAATAACGAAAATAAAAGGCACATGCTAATGTATTTTTCTATCGAAACCTTGAGTTAAGCTCTTATCTACATAATATTTAAAACTTAAAAAATTAAATGAAAATAAATAATGAGAATAAATAAAAAGAAAATTCATGTATGAACTAAAACAAATAATTCTTGGTTTAGACCGCCAAATGGTTGGTAGATTTTTACTACCCCTAGTCATGCAGTTATAGTTGATTATCCACAATAAGAAGGAGGATGTGGTTTCTTTAAGATGAACCACCACATGTGAATTTTCCCTTTATCCAATAGTAAAAAATGAAATTACAGAATCCAGAATATTATTATAAATTTTTGAACCCCTAAAAAGAAGAAAGATATAATTTATGTTCCATAGTGGGAGAGAAAAGAAAATAGTGTTAGTCCCTTTGAAGATTTATGGTGTTATCCTCCATAAGATATGATAGTTTTTGTAGAGGATATAGTCACACCATCGCATGATCCATCTAATATTATTTTCTGACCACCAATAATAATTTTCTCTATTCCTTAACATCCATATTCATCAATATTTATTATGTTACATAAATTTCATAAAAATAGAAATTAGAAAACAATTCAACATAAAAAAGATTAAAATATGAAAATTCAAAAATGAAATATTCATTATCATTAAAATATTCTTTGAAATTAAATTAATATAGAATGACCATTGGAATATCCATCTCAATAGGTAAATCTTCTTCATAATATTTCAAATGACGAGATAGGTACAATGGTGAAAATGTTTCACTATCAAGGATGGGAAGATTAGGTTTCATGTTATCTTCAACTAAGCTATAATAGGAATCATCCAAAAAAATTTGATTTCCCATAAGTTAATCAAAATGAATGTGTACTTGTATGACCTTATCAAGAAATAGTTCAGTTTGGGATGTTGTGAATAATTCTGTTAGTATATCCTCACCCACCTCAGGTTCTTCAACATAAAAATTAATTGCTGAAATATCTTCCACCACCCATTTTGGTTCTGATTCAGGTTTCAGCTTAGGATGCTCCTGACATGCATATATATATATTCTGTATTTCATTTTATTTGGATCTCTATGTTTATAATTTTATCACTAATAATTTTAAACTATTCATAAAGATAATTTTAATCATTTTTTATCACAAGATATTGGTCAGTACATGCACAATAATTTTACTTTAATGAAATATTTAACAATATATATATATATATATTAAAATTTAAGATTTTTAATGTTTTTTAAGAAAAAACAATTCATTTTGAATAGTTTAATAAAACCATAATTTATGACCAATGGGATCCTCATTAGTGGTTCCAATATGATGATGTGATTCCTTGCACACTGTGAAAAAAAATTATTAACTATGTTCCATAGAGATGTTGTCCTTGGTTATTCTCTATTGGGTCCTTTTCCATCAATCACTCACGTTTTCTAATTCAGAATTTGTATATTTATTAATTTAATAAATAAAATATACATAAATCAAGTTTTGAGAAAATATAATGAAATAATAAAATTAAAAATGTGTATATAATGAAAAAATAATGAATGAAAATATAAGTATGTTATGAAGAAATGGGATATTCCCAATAGAATCACTATATTTAACAATTATTGTCAACTTTTCAGTTTAAAATTCAATTAATGAACATAATCCATCATATGTGTGAAAATACTCATCTTATGTAGTTTTGAATATAAGATTCTATTATTGATCAACAAGAGATCGCACATCCATATCCTCAATAAAGGGAAAATATTATAGAAGTTAAATATAAACCTCAGGTGGAAAGTGCAGACACAATAGCGAATTTCCAAGAAAGATACCCCTTTAAATAACATTAAAAAATAAGAAACATAAATAATTATTTTTTAATTTCATGAGATCATCTCTAGAGTACTCCCCTAGGAACTTCCTCAGGTCAGCTACTCATGATCATGAGAATAAGAGTTCACATACAAGAGGACAATGAAGGAATAAAACAAAAGTGAGAAAGAATAAAATTGAATAGAGAAATTTTTTTATTAAAACCTGAAATAATAATAGCGAATGAAAATAAAATTAAATTCAAAACCATAGAAACATTTAAAAAAAGGATACAAATATGTTTTCATCCATTTGGAATGAATAAGTGACACTCTTTTATAGGGAGAAGAGGTGAAATGTTTGGATCCAAAATAATAATCCTATTGTTTCCATGTGGATGGCCCAATAAATAATCAAATTTGGAAAATATTACTATTCTAATGTTCTTCCTATACATTATTTTAGTCATAAAAAAAACTAAAATTTTTTTGGCCAAAAGAAGTAGGATTTATGGCTAATTTAATATGAGAAATTAATTCTGGATATGTGACTTACAACATTACAATTCCCTAATTCACATGCCTTAATGACCATGAAGATGACTGAATTGAGTGGGTTGATAGTTGAATAATTTTCTCCTTAGGATTTCATCTAGGTCCCTATATAATTTAAGAAATATTGGGAATATAATTTATAAGAAATAGGCTCTACAATAAAATTCTCTAGATATGTGAACAGTTTTTGAGGACAGACTTGTGAGAAGGATTTGGGATTCCAAATGGTGGATTGAGCTCTAGGGCCAGTATAATAAAATGAATCTCAACATATAGAGAACCCTATAGTAGAATAATTTTTCAGTTTGGAATAGTTTATAAAAATTAATGGCCTAACTACAAAAAATAAATAAAATATTTTAAATCCATGGTTTGGTTATTTATGTAACTAAAAACAAAATATATCAAAAACTATAATATCTAAGGATTTATATTAAAATAACACATTAGTGGGATTATAAACAATAAAATTTAGAATTAAAAAATTAAATGTATTTTTTCTATTAAGATTCATTGATTCATTTTAGAATTCCATAGACAGAATCAAAGGAGATTTGACTATTATACCATGGGTGATACTTGAGATTTCATAGAGGAGCACTGAGGATGATCACAATTGGCTGAGACATTATACTACTCCTAGAGCAATACTCGTTTCTTGAGAGGCTCACCAGGGATGGAATTGTAGGGTGTTTGTTGAGATATCACCTAGAGTGATACTTGAATTCAATCATAATAATTTTAAGGATATGATGACACTATTAATTGAATTATAAATTAAATAAATTATGACACATATCCATGCAATGAAATATCTTGCAGTCGATCATAAAATGTATTATTTAGATGAAAATATAAGACATGTTTTGTGCTTCCAGGTATATGGGGGATTCTGAGCATGATCCATAACATGAGACTTATAAATTCAATGTAATTTAATAGTTAAAGGACCATGAATTGAATTAAATAAATATAAATGAAAAAAGTGGTTGTAGGATGATTACATCAGATTACATTCTTGTTTAATACTTTCTTATTGCACAATTCATGCTACATATATTCACTATCTGATTGGAAGAGACCATGGTTGGTTGGTTACTAGGAATTAGTTCCAAGCCCTATTTTGGCCACTTTTTGGTTCCCAAACAGATTATATGGTTGATGCAGTTGATAAGAGAAAGAGAACTCCAACAATTACCTGAATTTGTTTATAAGAGCTAGATAGAATGGAACCAAGATGATCCTTGTGATGCTACAGGTATTCTATTGGTGTATTTGATCTCTTGGGACATGTATTATTTACCAATGATATGTACTATTTTGGCCTTTTTACAATAGATATGTGACTTTTAGGATCATCATTTATATGATATGAACTCTGGATTTGTTATAAAACTAGTTATACATAGTTTGCATCTATTTTATTATTTAATACTTACTCTTACTCTGTGATAAGTTTCTATTGTGTCACACTTTGGTGATGAGGGAACAATCTATCCACTAACACACCTAGTCCCTCGATGATAGTCGAAAGCCTTTGGTGTTTGGGATGATTTGCTTGAGCCCATGTGTCCATCCGAGCTCGGGAACCATTAATTGCTTCTGGTTCTTGGGCATCACAAATTATTTTCAGGGCCATCTTTAATATTTTTCTATACTATTATGCGACAATAGAAAGGGATATAAAATAATAGGAATTTGGTAATGATATGTGACTGGGCATAACAAACCAACATACAAGAAAAGGGAAAATTTCCTCAAATTGAATTGTCATTTTCTGGATTCTTACTAATACATTTTATTTGATTCCATTGATGGGTGATGGAATTGAATTATGCTATTATTATATATGTGAAATTTTGGTTTTATTGTGTTTCAACCTGATGAGATGTGGGTTTTCCATCTCACGCATCGTATAGGCACATGACAAAAATCACTTACCATGAATTATTGCTATGAAATTTAGAGATCATTACATATTTCATACTATTGTGAAAGATATCATTATAGATATACATACTATTATGACATGTATATTAGGATATCTTAATGTATGGATTAAATAGATTCCATGATTTCATCCCTATGGTTTATGAGAAATCATGGATTGGTATTTTGCTGGATCATAGTTCAACCATAATGTTCAATGTGTTGTGATATTCCATAGGTGGATGCCATGCTTGGGGATTATGGGCCCCCATGGATTAGAATCTGATGTACCATTTATTTTTCCTTCTAAAAGGAATGTTATAAACATATAATGAGTATCAATTCAATTATTGTGAATGAAAAATTCATTTGAAATGAAAGAACTAGGAAAACATGTCAAACTAAAATTGATTAAGATAGATAACATTACAAGACTCGGCCTTAGTAGTGAGATTTTGGTAACATATCTCGCTTGATTGATATATAGACCTGGCCCATGGGGTAGGGAGTGGGAAGAGTTATTATAAAGGAATGTTTTTTAACAATCATGTTTTGATATCTATGTTTTTTGAGTTGAAAACCATGATAATAGATTTTCACTGAGGAATTTGTTTGGAATTATAGAGACATGCGAACATGACCACCTCTAGTGGTATGCAGAGTGAATGAAGATGATAATAATATAGATTTTTTAGGACGTGGGATAACAATAGATCCTCTAGTCATTCCATATATGTAACTAGTTGATATATAGGATACATGAGCTGAGGAAACTCTCCATGATGGATTCTTTCATTTTATGCAAACTGTTTAGGGAGACCTATGACCTGCCCCTACTATGGATGAATTGATGCATGAGTTCCAAAAGAATAATCCATAGATGATTATGTTGGATGGAGGATCATAGGCTATAGATTCATAGCTTGATATAATTCTATATATCTTAGTGCACCTAGAGATGCCTCCTGAGAGGATGGTCATGCTCGTTAAATATATGTTGCATGATCTCGTCAATAGGTGGAAGATGTTATCACATAGACATATCATCATCTAGAGATGTCCTAGAGGGAGTTTCAAAAGGCCCTCTAGGACTATTTTAATCCCAACACACTGAAAGATGATTGAGCGTGTTTTTTCTGTCATGTAGATAAGGGTGTGATATTAGTCATGGACTATTCCACTCATTTTATAGAGTTCTATCATTGGACCCCTATTCAAAAGATTGACAAGTTATTTAAGGCTGAAGATTCATGATGGTCTCATGAATGACATTTAACTGAAGGTAAATGTCTTTAGGCAGACTACTGTATATGGGATAATGAATGAGAAACTGATCATAGAGAGTAACCTAGGGGAATCTGTTAGAGAGATAGAGGGTGGTTTGACACCTAGGTATGGTACTACATTGACTTGTAGTAGGATAATTATCCAAATCTTCCTCATGACAATATGAGCTACAAGAACATCTCTTCAGGTAGTTAGGTGATATGATACCGGTGTGGTAGTTTGAGAAATATGAGTTCACTATGTACGAAGGGCACAATTGAGTGTTTATCTACCAAAAATATGCGGAATAAATTGAAATTCTATTGAATTTTTACCACTAAAGCATGAGAGAGAGGATCTACTCTGACTCCACATTTTAGAGCAGGGTCGGTAGATTCTCACCAGGTAGGGAGTTGGGGTATAACTAGATGATTGGGATGTGGTAGTGCTCATGGCCATTATATCTAGACACAAAGTTCCCAATGACATAAGGATGGATTAGGTCAAGGTATCCAAGCAAAGTCATAGAGTTTTAGTATAGACCATCCATTTATAGTGCACCAAAATGATCAGGAGAAAGATCTCATACCCTCAACAATCATAAGTAAAATTTTAGTAGCCTGTACCTTATCTTATTAACTTTTTAATATAGGGTATTTACATTGTTTTATATCTATTATTGTTGTGGATAGATTTGGTCTATGAATTTATACTTGAAATGGAATTATGATGCTATAATCTCTATTGGGGGTTAGAACGAAGGGTGTGAGTCAGTGCAGGGAGATTCCCCCAGAGGTTAGTTGGTGTCACTTAGTATGTGACCTCTATGTCCTTGTGAAGAATGGTCTTGATATCATTTTCAATATAGAAAATATGATTTATTTTCATATTTTGATGACTTTTATCACCAAATAGAGAGTTTCACATCACTAGAGGGAAGATTGTTAATTCACATAGGTGAATGGGATGCCTTGGTATGCAGAGATGGACATAAGAGTTACGATCTTGGTGGAATGACAAAGCAGATTGCAAGTTTGCATCTCTATGATCTGGGTATGCATAAGATTGATTTACCTTCAATGGTTAATAATTTCACGGATTTCTTCCTAGATTACTTCTCAATATTACCAATGGTGAGAGAGGTAGAGTTCTCTCTCGAGCTAGTTCAAGGAGTAGCACTGTTATCATTATTTATTTATTGGATGTCAATGATGGAGTTTAAGGAGATCAAGAGGTAGCTTGAGGATGTAGAGGAAAATGGTTTCATCCAACCTTGTACTTCATCATGGGGTCTCTAGTTATTTTTATGAAAAAGGCAGACAATACTCCAATGCTATTTGAAGATTACTAGAAGTTGAATCAACTGAAGATTAAGAAATGACATCCTTTACAGTAGATTTATTATCTTTTAAACAATATCCAAGGAGAAAGAGACTTATAAAATATTTATTTGAGTACTATATATCATAAGTTGTGTGTTAGAACATCTTACATACCTCTTAAAACCTTCCAAAGGAGGTACATTCTATATGAGTTTTTAGTTCAGCTATTCATTCTCATAAACATGCCGCGACCTTCATGGAACTATTGAACTGAGTGTAACATCCATACCTCAATTCATATTTGGTTTTATTCTTCGATAATTATTTGTGTATTCTCATTATGTTCATTATTGTGACATCCATTTTAAGATCATTTTTAATACACTGAGACAACATTAGTTAAATGCTATGATCACAAAGTGCCACTTCTAAATGTATCTGATTTATTTTTTTGGTCACATCATCTTAGAGACCTGAATATCAAAGGACCCAAAGAAGGTTAGAGATATAGTTTCATGGGAGAATCCCATGAACTTATTTTAGGTATAGAGTTTCATAGGTCTGGATAGTTACTACAGACATTTTACATAGGACTTATCACATTTAGGAGTCCCATTGATGGGTCTGACTAAGAATTGTGTGAACTATGTTCAGATAGATTCTAAAAAAATTACCTTTCTAGAGTTTAAAGGGACATTGAATTCTATTATAATACTAATTTTTCCAGATCTAGGAAGGAGTTACAGTATAATTGAATGAATCAGGTATCAGTCTAGGAGTAGTACTTATGCATGGTGATTGAGTCGTGGTGTATGGGTCCCTTTTTCTGAGGCCACCTGAGAGGAATTACCCAAGGAATGCTCTCGAGATAGTTATATTTATTCACGAAAAATTTTGTTGGAGATATTACATACTAGGAGGGAATTTTGTAGTGTAAACATTCTTTAAAAGCCTCATGAATATATTTCCACAGTTTGGTATGAATTCGTGGGAGAAACAATGGTTGGAATACCGTTAATACTTTATTTTTAGCATACATAAATTCTTTGTAATGAGAATGTACTAGATGATTCACATAGTATGATGACTTAGATATAAGCATTGTAGCATGATAGTGGTGACTTACAGCTAATGGGTTTTTCATCTGAGATGCACTTTAGGTGAATGAATGTCAGGGGAATACATACCACTCCTCATTAGTTGTTACTTCTACCCAACATGATAGGTTGGGAATGAGGTGTCTATCAAACCCAGAAGAATTATTTTTTTATAGATTGTGGAAGGTGAGGACCCTTATCTTGGTTGGACTATTTGTGGGATGAAGTTTAGCACTTTTATGGTCATGTATACATCTCAAAAGACATACATGAGGAGCTGATGAAGAATTTAAAATCTATATGTTATCTTGTTCAACACTATGTCACCAAGATTTAGCCTTGTTTACATCATTAGTAAAAATGGCCAGGTATTAAAAGTGATGTATCTGTTTTTTTCATTAGGTGTTCCACCTGTAAGAAAGTGAAGGTATAACATGAGTGAAAATACAGAAATTTAGAGCAGCTACCCAATATCGAGAGGAAATGGAATGATGTCATGTTGGATTTCATGATGTGTTTACAGAGGTTTCCTCAAATTAATGATTTTTTATGGGTTGTTGTTGATAGTCCTAAGGAAGGCTACTCCATTCTTACCAATCAAGAAGACTATTAGTGTTGAGATATTTAGAGGTTGTACATCCTTGAGATTGAATGACTACATGGTGTCCAGTATACTTTCATTGCAGATAGGGACCCACATTATACATCACATTTCTGGCAAGGAATATTGACTTCACATGGTAAATAGTTTCTTCTAAGAACTACATACAACCCAAAGACTGATTCACATTCAGAGGGCATGATTTAGGTGCATAAAGACATGTTGAGGGCATGCCTCTAAGAATTAGGACGATATTGGGAGAGGAATATACACCTAGTAGAGTTCAAAATCAACAATATATTTTAGGATTATATTTAGATGGCCCTATATGAAGATTTTTATGTTATTTCATGCTGATCACCCATGTGTTGGTTGGAGGATGGATAGAAAACTATTCTAGGAAATTTTATTGTATAGGAGATCACTGAGCAGGTGCAGTTGATTTAGAAGGGGATGACTACTACATAGTTTCACAAAAAATCATATGTAGATTGACAAGGACGACCTTTGTAGATTGAGTTTTGGGATCTGGTATTCTTAATTGTTTCACTACGGCTGAGACACATAAGAATCATTAGACAAGGCAATATTTCATTGAGACATGTCATCCCTTTTGAGATTATAGAGAGGTTCAAGCTGGTAGCCTATCGGTTTTAGTTACCTCATAGGTAATGATCCTTACATGATGTATTCCACATTTCTCAGTTGTGTCACTATTATGCAGTCTCTAATCACCCCTTTCATCCCATGGAGGACGAGTTACATGCTTATGTTTTCATTGAGGAGCATCATATACTTATGGTGCATCATAGAATGATGGTTCTCTAAAGCCATTCCATTACATTGTATAGGTTCGTTGGATGCACCGTCAACTACATGTCATGACCTTGGAGAGGGAGGTTATGGTATGATTGTTGTGGCTCTAGTTGTTCTTAGATCATGCTTTACCACCCTTGTAAGGTCAATTCAGGGAGGAATTATTTTAAAGGGTCATTATTATAAGAACCCATTTATTTTTAGGATAAGGATCTAGTGCTTCAATAAATTATCCATTTAATTTCATATATATGTCTTAATAATAATGACCATTTAGGTCATAGAGGGATCATGGGTGTATTTTTTCATGATCCTTGAACAATCTTTTTTGGGAAAAAGAGGTGATCACATAGTTAGTGAAAACCACGTGGGTTGGGCTTCATGATCGTGTGACTATGTATTATTTTTTTTTCATATCTCAAGAGAGGAATTTCACATGGTTTTTACATAGATATAAAACCATGTAGGGTAACTGTGTTAGAATCCCTTCCTCCTATACTATACTGTGCAACCTGAAACACGGTTTCACAATCCGCACACCTAAACCATGTCGCCGAGTTTTTTAGGTAAACTGATGCTTCCCCCTAAAATGTTTTATAACTTAAATGTATACTCTCATTTCTTCATTGAATAGAAAAGGAACCCTTGGGAATCTATATTTTAATCCTATCTTGGATTTTAGCTATGTTATCTTTATGAACACGGATTCAAGTGTCATCTCTCTCATTGGATCCGTAATAGTTTAACCGTTCTTTGTTTTTCTGGGAATCATCTTCACTATTTTAGATTACAGTCATATTTCCTAATTTATCATTCTCCATTTGGTCTTATTATTTATCCTAATCTATTCCATATAAAAACATGATATTGGATGATCTATCTACCTCGGGCCAATGGCTGGATGTCTCATGCCTTTCCATAAATTGGAATTGTTTATATATGTCTCCATGTCACACAATGATTTCAATAGATTTAAATACAATTGAATTTAAATATTATAATTTATATCTATTACTTAATCCATTGAAGGGGGTTAGCCTTGATTTTTATAGGGTTTTTACATTAAATAAGAACCACCCCATGGGTGAGTTATCTTGAAATGACCCTTTATGGATTTTAGACATGGATGCATGTCAAGTATCCCATTTACTCTTTGATCATTGTATTTAATTTTTTAATTAGTATATGTATAAAATGGATTAATTTTTTTGTTAATTTAATTCTAAATGAAATGAATTAATCGTATTGGATTGATGACTTTACCTTTGACCCATGCATGTCATTTCTTGTCCATACATGATTTCCTTGTATTGATATTCTAATGTGACTGGAGTAGAGGCTATAGTAGGGGTTGATAAAAATGGATTAAATTACTCTAATAATTTGTTAGGACATTATAGTTATATGTTAACTAAGACATGTTATAGCTTTATTGTCTTTTTAGTCTTTGTATATTATAAATTTCCATGTTATTGTTTGGTTTAAATTTGAATTTATAGTCGATGTGAGTTATGTTGAGACCATGCTATGTGATGGATTGATTAGAATGAGTTGCTTATTATCATGTTATTACAACACGAGTAAATGAATGGCCAACATATTGAGGGTTGTACTTACTTGAGTCTCCCTTTTTAGTTGAGTTATATTGAATGCCTTTGGTTTGGACCATGGAATATTTAATGTAATGTTTAAAGGAAATTTAATGGGGTAAAAGATTAAAAACCTTGGGTGATACATGGGTTCATATTTTTACACCATGGATAGACTCTTTGGACTGTTTTCTTGGGTGCCTTGGTTGATAGGTGGATTCACATTGGAATTCCATGGATCATCTCAATTCTTGAACCTTGCTAACGCCATGGGTGATACATGGATCCATGTGAGGAATTCCATTGATGGAATAACTGAGGATTGACTTACATGATTACTAATACATGGATTCATAATATAACTCCATTGAATAAATCAATGGGAAGTTGAATGTTATGCACTGGGTGATACTCGATATTTCACATAGGAGTGTTGAGGATGAACCTAATTGGATGGGACTATATAATACACCTAGAGGGTGTATTCTTTATTTGTCCTTATGATGAGTCTTTTTTACTTCTAGTTACAAAGATAATGTTGAGATTGCTTCAGATATGAATAATTATAAATTCAATGTAATTGTATTGAAAAAAAACATGAGTTTAATGAAATTAATATAAATGAAAACCTATTCATGTTGGAAGTTTATATTTGAGTATTTACTTGTTTACAACTTCAATATTGCACACTGCCTACTATATATTTTTATTGACTAATTGGCATAGACCATGTGTGGTTTCCTATTGGGATTTAGCCTCACACATAGTTTGGGTCACATTATGAGACCTAAAAAAATTATACGATTAAATGTGTCGATAATGGAATACACCCTATTACAAGTACTTAAATTAATGTTTTAGTGTATAGAAAATGAGACCATGTTGAGGGTTGAAATGATTCTGATATAATTTTGGGCTTTTTGTAATTTTGAAACATGTATTGTATACCATTGTTGTGTACCTTTTTGGTTTTTTAGATAGATGTTACATTTATTATCATTTTTAATATGATAAGAATTTAAGATTTATTATAATAATATTATTATATTATTTTATTCTGTTGTATGATTTACTACTTCTGATTCTTATGTGTTATTTTTTCAGTATGTAATATTATGGTGATGATGGTATAGTATCCCCACCGACACCCCAAGGCCCTTTCTACTAGTCAATAGCCTCTGGCATTAGAGGAGAAGTTCTTGAGGCCATGTGGCCAACCAGGATCAGGGTACCCCTTAGTGGAATCAATTTATGAGAAACTAAAACTTTTTATATGCTATGTGAGGATGGTTCATGGATATAATAATAGGGTTGTGGTGTATAATTTACATATTTAATACTTATTTAGGTACCCATCATCCATGTACATAAATTTTTCTTCCGGGACGGTGTACCAAAACAATAGATCATAAAAATAAATATTCTATATTAGATAAACATTACGAACTTATTTAAAAAAAATCTATTTATATAAAATATTAAACTACCTAAGAAAAAAAATAAGAATAGAATAAATAAAAATATGAACGAATCCACATTTCCCCAAAACCCACAATATTTTTTTTATTTCTCCTCAACAATGATGCCAGAATTTAGAAAAACCATTATGGAATTCACTAAATTAGTTCCCTAGACCAACTAATGCAGAGATAATGGAATTCAGGGTGTGTACTATAGGGAGAAATTAAGAAGAAATTTAAAGTTCATGTTAGTGATCCTTAAATGATTATAAAAACAATATAATTGTTTTAAATAAAATAATTTGAATGAATGAATTTTGTAAAACAAATGAAATAATTAAAAAGAGTTAAAAAATAATTAATTAAAATGTGATTATGTAGAAATTGATAATGGTTAATTTCAAAATTTATTCATTACTATTATAATTAATTATGAAATATTTACCTTGGGGAATCAATAGTGTTTTTGTTTCATTGTCCGATAGTAGAAAACCATTTCATTTAGAAATAAATATCTTAGATTACTAATTAATAAAGTTTTTCCTTAAAATACATATAAAATAATGTGGAAGTGGTATCACCCAATGGACCTAGGATAACCTTCATTAATTCTATTATTTTTCACTATGGGTTTCATTGCTGGTCTAATATCACACCACCGGTGAATTTAGTATAATATTATTGAAGTATTTGTTATAAAAAAACCACAATTAGAAAAACTATAAGTACGAAAAAACACACAAAAAATATTATTAAAACCCCAACATGATGAACCTAACCCCTTATAACCATGTTCACCATATATGAGTTGAGTAGATACTCAACCCCTATAAAGGATATGACCAGATTTGGGAAGAAGAGAAAAAACCCTAAAATTATTAAAATTATGTCAGAAATCCAATTGAACTTATTGAATGATTATGATAGAAGTGTGGAATCACCTCACCTTTGAATAGCCGACACATGATTTAGAGATATTATTATTATATTTTTATATAAAAATTATCACATTGTGTGTTCTCAAAAGTACACAACATGTACTTTGGCAAGCTAGAATTTTCATTAATTTCTCCCTCGATAGGTGGAAAACTGTGATTCCCATTGAATTTTTCATATCATTACTAATTTTGTGGGTGAAAATAGAATTTGGTTCTAACAATAATCAAGTGTATCCTTACATTCAACCACAAAAAATTTTCAATGAGTGAACATAATGTATTCCATAAATTACATTGTTTGTAAGGTCTTTTCTATAACTAGGCATGTACTCGGGCTAGTCGGTTCATTTCTATTTAAAAATTTCATTGAGTGTTATTATAAATTACACACTGTGTATTAATAGTTCTTTCTACGGATCCACCTTGATATGACCAGTTCACTTGAAACTTTTGAAAATCACCCATGAATACCAAAATGAATCATTTGGATCCCAAAAAACAAATATTCAATGAAAATAATCTTTATAATCAATAAAATTCATTGATTGGTATGAAAATATCAAACACATAAAACTCACTCACACCTAGTAATTTTACTTCCCTTATGATGATATCAACATCAAATTAAAAAGTATGAAGACTCTAAAAGGGAACCATTCAATTAATTAAACTTATAAAAATACCAATTACAACAGAGGATTTTGAAAAAGAAAAACATATTAGATTTCAAATATTTCAATCATGCCTCACTTATAATTCAATTCAAGATATTCATCCTCTTATATCGACATATTTAATAATTTCATAAATAAACATTCCACATAATGATTTACCACACCTAGAGAATTATTCACTCATCATTCATGATCATAAAATCATGATTATTCATAATCTCAGGTATATTCACTCTATCGACAATCTTGAAATCAATCTAAATAACTGATTATAAATTAAATAAAGTTATCATGATGAATTTGATAATGGTTTCGATGAAATTGATGCTATGGGTTGGTAGGTAATTGTGTGAAAATTATATCATAGGATTCAAAAATAAACATAGTTTTATAAAAAATGCATGATATTCAATTATAAATATAAATGAAAATGATTCCCATGAAAAAATATTGATAGGAAAAAATAACTATTCTCTCCCCTTTCCAACCCGATTAAGAAACTTTATATGTGTACAATTAGTAAATCTATCCAATTTCTGTTTTAATGTTTTTTTTCCAAATGACCACTTTAGAAAAAAATTAATGGTGGATTTCAAAGTATTTTTCCCAAATTATTAATCCAAACACTCCCCACACTTATATTTAGTGTTTCTAACCAAAATATACAATGAATATAAATAATACCTCATTAAATATTAATGAAATAATCATGAAGTATAATCAATAAATTATGGAAGGAAGGATAATTAGGCATGTTATGTGGCTTGCAATAAAATCAGTTTTTGGTTTCGATTGGTTTCAAAAAGATAAAATGTAGGATTGGACTCAAGCCAAATTTGGACAAAAAAATAAAATTCCACAACAATTTTTTTTTGATTCAAAAATAAAAACGTAATGATCCTTAAAATATTAATGTTTTAGTAGTTATGCATAACCTGGGAATCTATCTACAAGAGGATATAATAAAGAATATGAAAATGGAATAATAATATCTATAATTATTAGTATTTAAATAATAATAATTAACTAATAACATGAATATAAATTATTATTCTAATAAATGAAAATGTCCAACACTTAATATCAATTATCAGAACTTTATCAAAAATAAATATAAAATAGTTTTAAAATAAAAATAAGTATGTAATGTAAAAAATTATCACCTATATATTTATTTATTAATAAGTATTATTAATGGAAAAATTTCCATAGTATTAAAATATATTATCTAATAAGTGAAATGTTATAGATTTTTCAAAGTGAAAATGACTAGTATTGTTGAGAGACTCTTCCATACACATAGTACCACACATTGTCCTTCATGTGTAATATAGAAACACACGCATTCCATACATGGATATTACATAATTTTAGATACATAGTTTTCACATTAAATAATTAAATGACAAAGAACAATAATAATTTTCTTTCCCTGTAATCTTAGAGAACATTCATTGAACTGTGTGAAATATCTTTAATGTTTTCCAAAAATAACTTCCAATTTAATATTCCTATATAAATCGATTTTTCATAACCTCTAGAAATGAAACATAATAAAGGGACAGGTCATATTCTTTATAAGAGTAAACAAAGGAGATATTAATGCATAACATGAGCATAAGGATATGAAAACAAGGGAATTACATTATAAGACCATACCTTGCATATCAAAGATCATATATATGAGTAATGGAAAAATGTTCGGTAAATCATTAGAAATGAATCGTAATGTACTCAATGGACATGTTCCATGAGATAATAAAATAGGAATAAGATATAGATTTTTGTTATACAAAAAATCATATAAAATCTTTTGTCAAGGCTATCCACTGACACCATCATATAATTTTAGTCTTGGGATGAAAAAATTTATAAATTCTTTGGTATTTGGATACCAACCATGTTTCCACCGCTATAATATTTTTCTATCCTCCCGTGTACCCTTCATTATAAGATTTGTACTACCACATGTGTACCCTCCCTTATAGGCTGGTGACGACCACCCATGTACCCTATTTTATTGGCTTCAGATGACCACATATGTACTATATGAGCTTATATAACATTTATCATTACCCGGTTCATTAAAGGGTGATATAGGTTCCACCATTAGCTTAAATAATCAAACATCCATGTTCCAAAATACAATAAAACATTTATTGTATTATGATCCCTAAAAAGTGACGGGTTTCATAAAAATCATATCATAACCAATGAAATGAAATGGGTATCATAAATATTTCATCATGTAATAAACTATGTAAAATAGATAGGTTTTGTAATAATTTCATAATATAATAAACAAAAAAATTAAATGGGTTTTAAATGTATTTAATCATGGTATAATCAATGGATGAGAAAGGGGCTCCATAAACAACATGACATATTAAAGGTAATCTTTTTAATGAATGATTAATAATGGTTTCCTTGGATCATACCTATAATAAACCATAAAATATATCAAAAATATTTCACTATACATGGAAAATAAAATTGAAATATTAGTTAAAAACATCTCCCAATTAAAATATACATTTTTTTGAAAAATTTATTTTTAAAACAGAAAATATATTGAAAAACATTTACATTGAAAAAAACTTTAAAATATTATAAATGATGATTTTTAAACCATTTTAAACACCTTTTAAAAGATAAATAATTTTTAAAATCCTTTTATTTGAAAATGATACTGAAGGATCATTTAATTTTATTAAAAACATTTTTAGTGTACTTTTTTAAATAAAATTGATATATGATCGAAGAGAGAAATATTGTTAGATTTTCTAAAAACAATATTAATTATATTATGTATCAAAGAGTTAAAAATGGTATAATAACTTGAATATATAATTAATAACCACACAAGAAGAAAATTTATAGGAATAAATGACTAATTAATCAAAGGATTTCATCAATGGTAGCATTATCAGAAAAAATCCTGATAAACGATGAGATTGTAGAGACAAACCCATACCACATTGGTAAATTTTAATCATAATCCACATAAAATAATTACATAAAGCATAAATTACAGTTAAAATAATTATATTAATGATATAACAAGTAAAATGGGTTGTATATACACCTCAAAAAATAATATAGGTAATCATAACATGTGTCAAAAAGAATAAATCTTGAGACAAAATTCCCTTCCTGATTTGGTAATGTTAGAACCGTAAACCACATGAAAGATATTTAATAGAAAGGAAACAAAAATAAAAATAATTCAATTTTTTATCATCATAAAATACATTTATAAGATTTATATTGGTCACATATAATACTTAGGTGATGTATATGACATGTGTCACACAAAAGAGAAAATTGAAACATAAATACCTTACTACTTGAGTAAATTTTGAATCATGATATCCATGAAAGAATAGAGTCGATTGAAAAAATTAATATAATTTATTTAATTATTTTAGTGATATAAAAATACATGTGGGTATTTATACACCACATAATCAAAATTAGTGGTGAATATGGCATAAGTCTCAGAGAAATAAAAGTGAGACTTGAAATCTCCATACGTTAACTCTTGAATTCATTCACACATGTTCAATAGCCTTATATAAAAAAATAATATTATGAAAAATCTTCTATAGAACCACGTTCATATATAACATATCATTTATCATTCTATCATGACTTTATATTACCATCTAACTAACTATTCCATTTTAATGTTACATTTCAGGTAATAGCTACTTTAGTTTTGAGTTAAGTTTTGATTTATTATTTTTGGTACTCTAATTATTATAATGATATCTTAATTTCCAGAAAATAAACCATGATTTAAATATCATATATATTTATTATATAATTATTTACAATAATCTATAAAATATAGAAATTGGAAATGAAATACATTTTTCATGGAGACGGTAGGCCATACGTATGAATGAATGATGCTTCCATTTTCATATCGTATTGAAAAAAGGAATATTAAATTATAGATATATATAAATTACATTAGGCGTTTTTTATTATATTTATCAAATATTTTAAATTCACCCATCCTTAATACATTCAATATAAAGTGTCAATGAATCACATCACATCATGAGGTTGTAGTTCACCTTACACACAAAAAATGTTATTGTTTTCTAAAAAATGTAAATAATGATGGTATTTGTTATGATATAATTATAGAATAATAAATAATTAATAGATATCATATATCAATAGCATGATAATCATTACTCAAAACACTCAGATGTGGTAATGGAAGAACGAACGATATCATATTGTGAGGTGTAGTTCGTCGTACACTCAAACGATCATCAAATAACCCATTTGTGGGAAGAGGGTGAACATATAGTTTATACCCATAACAAAAAAAATATTATAATATTTATGATACTGAGGTTATTATAAAATAATTTTATAAAAAAACTTAATGGGTTGGATAATGAAACAAAACAAAAATGAACATTGATTAACATTACCTCTTCTTATAGTAACACTATTTTTTCCCCAATAAAATTCATGGGATAAATCTATTCCCAAAGAGAGGCTTCTAGGATGAATTGGGATAATTTTGGAAGGTATTTATAAAGGTAATTTATGATCCAATTGTCTTGATATGTATAAATAAGTGAGTGTGGCGAGTTCCCCTTTATAGTGGAGGAGGAGAGAAATTATTGTAAATAACCAAAAGGTAAATACTATTGGGTGTCCTTCATTACATTATAATAATACAATAATAAACCATTTAAAAAATAGAGGATATATATGGAATAAATCCTTTAAAATGTTTTTATAGGATTCCAGGAATGTTTTACCCCTATGTTTAAAATTTAGTTCATTAGTATACATGTTTTTTACATTACTATTATCATAAAGTATATCTATATTCACTTATCATTTTTGGTAAAAAATAATATCAATTCATTCATTTCATACATGGATATTACTTCTCTTCTGTGGAATGTATATACACATGGATAAAGACTATATTATTTTATTTCCATTACAAATGTGAAACCTTAAACAACTGGTCCATAAAAAATATAAATATTCTCCCTCCCTTTAATCATATCTTGAACTAATATTGGAATATCATACATAAAATAATTCTTCAAATCTAGTGGAAAATAATCATTAGAAAATGGTGAACATAGATGATCAATAAGTGTAAGAAAGGGAGATATGTAAACCTAAACATGATCCTAAATGGTATGTGAACATGGTCATAACATTTGAATATCATACCCTATATATCAATGACTATTAAGATGAATTAGAGCATAAATATTTTTAGATCATAAGATAATAATAATAAGGGAACCTAAGAGCATAAAAAATGAGATCATAATATAGACATATGAAATGAAATTGTGGCATAAACATAAACTAGAATAGTTGTGTAAATCTATAAATATTAGCAGGTTCACTCATTAAATTAATGTCATGAAATCAGGCCATTGTATAATAAATGGACATGAAAACCAGGAAATTCATAAAATGATGGATATGATAACTAGGCCTATACATAGAATTCTGAAAATGAAAATAGGTTCACACTTATCATATATAACAATTGAATAATAAATCTCTACCCAATACATTGAAGAGATATATAGGTCCTTCCCATCACATAATAAAAATCATACATATGTATAACACTACAATATAAATAATTCATAATAAATATAAATAAATAATAAAAATAACTTGAATATTATACTTTAATCATAACCCAAGTAAATTATTTGTAACATAAAAAAATGTTATCTTAGATGGAAAATGGATTTTTAAAAGTCCATTTTAAATAATTCAAGAAAATATACTATACATTTATAAAATTAAACATTTCTAAAATCATAACATATTTAAAAAACATTATTCACTTATAATAACCTTACAAAAATATAATTATTTCATTGAAAATTATTTTAAAAATAGTTGAAATCTGTTTCCATTAAATTGCATAAAATATCATTTAAAAAACGTTTAAAATATTTTTAGAAAACATTTTTTCAAGGCACACACATTTTTATATAAATAGAGAATAATATTAAATGAAACATATATTATCTTGAAAATAAGTATATTCATGATAAAACATGTCAAAGGGTGATATATAAACCTCATATAGGAATATATGTTCATAATATAACATGTTTCTCAATGAATGAAAATTGAGACATAAAAATCTTACTGATTTGGTAAAATTTGAACCATAAAACAAATGTATTATAGGTCATAAAATGGATATAAAAATAACCAAAAATTTTCATAAAAGGTTCTTAATGGAAATTAATTTGTAGTATATACACAATAGAAAAGAAACAAGGATTTTATAATGCATGTTTCCAACATAATTAAAAGTGAGACAAAAATCCATTGCCTTATATCTTTATTATCATCATACTCATGAAGAAATTATATATAATAAATATAACATTATTATAAACAAATGACATATCTATATTTATATATATAATACTAAATATAATTTACATATAAAATTATATCACCATTTTATTTCCAATTCAATGTTTAGTTTGTGTTTTGGGTAAGAACTACTTTGTTTCTCGTTATTATTTTGATTGGTTTTTATTAGTCATCAAACATATACAATGATTAAATTATCTCCATATTGATAAAAATGATATAAATATTATATATATATATATATATTATATGTTTATCAATAAAATATAGACACATAAAATAAACTACACCATATATGGGGATAGTAGGTCGTATATATGCATGAACTCTACTTCCATTTCATGTAATTTTGAATGAAATTAATTAAATGATATATATGTATATATAACATAATTTTAGAAAATTTATTATGACATATATATCTTATAATATTATTATATTCATATATAATACATTCTATTTAATGTGTGAACGAATCACATCGCTTTGAGAAGGCAGTAGACCACACGTCAAAAAATGATGTTATCATTTTTTCCAAAAATGGATCTTATGATGGAATGTGTTCTATAATAATTGTATAAGAATAAATACATCATAAATATCATATAAATCATAAAATATAGAAATTAAATCCTTATTTCATCTAAATGTAAAGATCAGAAAATTTCAAGGAATTTTTTTTCTTAAATACATTGAAATTTTACGAGTCTGTGGTTTCTAACGGCACTTGATTCCGAGTCCCGGTGTGCCCGGAATCAATATCTGGACTTTGGTTCGGGTACGTTTACTAATCATATGTGTAGGTTTTTCTATCTTTTTAACCAGTGATCGGAATTGAAATCTGAGGACATCAGTGAACTCGAAGTGCCGATATTTTCTTAAGGGGACCTTTACTGCAGTTGTGTATTATGTGGTCTAAGAATTAATTTTTCGGGATTTAGAATAAAATAAATAAAATTGTAGTACACAATTTTATTTAAAGATGTTATTTATATCCTACAAGGGGAAGTTATAGGTGGTTCCCACACCCACATAACCTCCCATGAGAGGATAATGTGAGGTGGGGCCCACACGAACCCCTAACCTCTCAACTCCCTAGAACACCCCATTAATCACCCCTTAATTATTTTGAAAACTCTCCCTTTATTTAATGTGATCTCTTCACCTCCCTCCCTCCCATTAATTGTTGCAGAAACTTTTGATTAATGAATTGAACCCTAAAATTAATTAATTAAAGTGTTTGAATTTTTAAAATTCATGTGTCAAAAAAATAATAGCCTTAGCTATTATTTTAGTTTGGCAGTCATTGTGTTGATAGAATTTTGGGAGAGCTCTTGAGAAATAGAAGAGTAGAGTTCTTCTTTCGACGGAGAACCGCCAAAGAATGACGATCATCTCCTATGATCTTTAGCCAAGACAAAGGAAAAGGAGCCACCCTCAAGGAACACCAACGACATGCTATTCTCGTCTCCTTCGTCCCCGACATCAATGAGTTGCCACCGCTTCCCCACGACTCTGTCTATGAATGAAAATTATTTCGAGGTATGGGTGTGTTTTGATTGGGTCAACATTGAATCATCTTTCATTCATGTTTTTTTTCCTTTAACCGCTTGCTATCGAACTTAAGCGGGGAGACTAGGCCAAAATAACACGGTCTGAATCCTCCGCCATTTTTTTTATTTTGGTGGTTCTTCATGTTCTTCATGGTTGATGAACAACAGATTGTTATGGGTTCATTATGCGATGAAATGATCTCAAAGTTGAAGACCCAACATCATGTAGATCAAGCGGAGGTGTGACGATGATATCGGGTGACGATTCAGTCTAGAACAGGATGAACAATTTCTTCGACTGTTCATCAAGTGGGAAGTGAAAACGTGTTTTTGGAGCCGATCGAAAGCCTGAAATCACCGGAATCGACTTTGGAACATCGGGTTGACCTAGATTCAGATGTTTCATGACGAACGAACCATCAGAATGAATAACATGCATCAATGGAGGCGCGCTGGCCAGAGGTGTCGTTTCTGGAAAATTCCAGAATATATGGTGTGTACTCCTGGAGAACACGCCGTGTAGGGTGAGCATTATGCGGCTAGGGTTTCGGATGTCAGATGACTAACACAAGGCGTGTGACCTCTGTCACACGGCGTGCAATCACCACGTAGAAAGGTGTTGGTGGCTACATGAGACTCGACATGTATTCTGGGAAATACACGGACACTGACAGAAATACATAGCCAAGAGGCATGACGTGTACACTCTATGAAAAATGGAAAAAACAGCTTCGAGTGACACGACGTGTATCCTGGGGATACAAGGACATGGTGTGTAGTACATGGGCATGTACTCTACCACACAGCTAGACGTGGCCAGTGGTATGAGCAAAACCGTGTACCAATTACATGGGTTGGAGATCATGGGTCGAGGCCTTGTACGGGACATGGCAAGCGTACACGGAGCTGACCCTAGATGTTTGGACACATCGTGTCACCACATCAGATGCCATCTATTTACTTTTCTAAACGACCAACCCTTCGGCATAGGCCATAGTACACGATTAGTACCTGAGGTATGACTACATGACATGTATCTTATACCAACACGTCGTGTAATTATTAGTCAAAGGCTTGGTCATCTTGTACACAATATCTTGGATACGTTTTTTTTGGATTATCCCCTATGACATGTCGGTCCTTCAGAATACATCAACTTGTGACTTTGTGTTAGTTGATTAATCGATCCCTTGGATCTTAGAGAGGACCCTCCCAGAATCAAGCGTTCTCTATGCGGGAACCCTAGAGCTGGTTGCGACTACGATGTCTACGATATTGGAATCCTCCGTGGGTTCGACGATGACGACTACCGTACTGTAATCTTCTGTGGGTTCGATGAAGACAACAACAGTACTGGAATCCTTCGTGGGTTAGACTGTGATGAATATTATACTTGTATTCTAATTGGGTCTGATAGTTGACTTTTGTACTAGAATCCTGAGTGGGTCTGACAAAACAGCTAGTCTAGTATCCTATGAGGGTCCGACTGCTTATCTGGTCTAGTATCCTATATGGGTATGACAGCTTAGATGAATCAGTGGCTACATCTGACCATCTCTATTGCTATATGAAAGATGTATTCCTGCGTGAGCTGAGTCATGACTTTCAATCATTATCATTGCTGTGATTGAATTCATTCCTCTATGGAATAGGATTTTCTTGGGATTGAGAGTTTAAGTTGAACCGTGATTGATAAGTTAGGTATATGTATAGGAATATACCTATGTAGAGTTGGTTGATACTTCGTGATTATATATTTCTTCTGTGGTTATCCTTCTCGGATTCTGGGAGACCATCAAGGGTCTCGGGGTCTCTACTGAGTATCATATACTCACCCGTGCACGAGATATGCCCACACTACATTGTGTTGGATGAAGAAGACAGACATCACTAATCGAGGTAGAGACTTGTGTAGCTGGATTGTACCCGGAGGTGGACCACTTGACGAGATGTACATGGATCAGGCGGATAGACCCGAGGTGCTAAGAAGACCATATTTACCCACCCATTAGGTGGGATTCCCAGAGGATGACTCGGTGGTTGTTTTTTACTTTACTGCAGTTGTAGTAGCTTTTCTGTTTTACTGTACTTACTGTTGGGCTTATATTTCCGGCCCCTTTCTCTTTTCAGCACATACTTTTGTATACAGTTTTTCTTAGTGATTACTTGAGTTGTGTACTCTATTTTGTTTTTTTAATTTTATAAAGTAAATGCCTTCCCAGTATACGGATTTACGCCTTTGGTGCTAGTATCCATACCCTGGCCTATGGATGGCGGACCTGGGGTAGTCAGGACACGGGCCCCGACGACAGGTCGTGACAAATTGATATTAGAGGAGTCAGTTCTACCACAGAACTCAGGACTCTAATTATTCTTTTCTGTGAATCAATAGTGTTAAGAGTATTAATTGTGGTTATCTGTCAATGGAGTATAGTGTTGGTGTGGCGGCCGACCTATCCATACACCAGGACCCTGACCTCTGATTTCCGACTCGGTGGACGAAAAAACTGATTGCATGTTTTTTTCAAAAGTTTTCATTGTGATTAATTTTTGTCAGCTCACCAGGTATACTATTTTACCATGGCGTACTTGTTTCTTTTAAGGATGGCCCCATAAAGGCAACTAGCTAGGGATCCGAGTTACATATAGGATGGTATCCCACCGAGGGATAAGGCCTCTGTTCTGGGTCCCATCACAGCGGAGGCACCACCGGTAGCACTACCCACTGCGCCACCGATTCCACCAGCCACAGCAGTAGAGAGTGCACGCTGTCTGAGCGTATTTCACGAGTTTCAGTGACAGAGGAGACCCATGTTTCATGGAGAGACAGACCCACAGGTAGCTGAGGACTGGCAGGAGGATGTCATCAGAGTTTTCAGATTGGTAGGGACACCAGCCAATCTGATGGGGATCCTTCCCACGAGTCTTCTACACATAGTAACAGGTAGATGGTGGATCTTCATGATTCAGGTTCATGATGAGGCATCTTTACATTGGTTGGACTTTGAGAGTCTCTTCTGCTCGGAGTTTGTTCCAGCCACCCTTCATGCAGTGCAGATTCATAAGTTATGTCATATATAGCTGGGCAGCATGGAAGTAGCTTAGTACTCAGTGAGGTTTACCGACCACTCATGATATTCCACAGACATGGTATTTGACCCAATCTTCTGGGCTCAGACCATTGAGAAGGGAGTCATACATGAGATCAGGGCTTCAATGATCTCCCTTAGCATTTTGACATGGAGGGAGTGCTGGAGAAAGTTGTTCTTGTTGAGAGCTCTCTCGATGAGTCGACACCAGCAACGAGACCCACCGTAGGGAAAAACGTGGTGAAGTCTTCTTTAGCTGGAAGTAGACAGTTGACATAGAGTTCCACGTAGACAGGCCATCTGGTGGGCGACCTCAGTATACAGGTTTGGTTGTGCGGGGCACACAAAACCGAGCCAGCTGTACAAGTAGCAGGCAGTGTTATGCATGTGATGGGCATGGTAACATGGCTCAAGACTGCCCGACCCGCCAAACGGATGAGAAGAAGACAGTAGAGGGACCTCCCAGGTAGAGGCGTAAGTTTAACCATGGAGGTCCACTAGGAGAAAAAGGACTAGGAAGAGGATATGGAAAAGAAGCGGGTGGTGGAAGATGTTTTGAGGCCCTACCACCACAACCACCACCAAGAGGTCCACCCCGACCACAGGGAGATGGCTAACAGGGGTAGGCTCAGCTCCAGGAAGTCGACGCTTATGACCAAGGCACACCTGAGATGATTCAAGGTACTCTCTGTGTCTACTACACCCTTGCTGGAGTGCTTATAGACACATGTGTGAGTCATTCTTTTGTTGCTTCTTCCCTTGTTCGGAGCTCAGAGATTCGGATAGAGCTGTTGGCTCGATCCTTACGACTAGATACTCTTATGGGAGAAGAATCGATGATTACTCACTAGTTTTGAAAGTGTGTGCTTACTCTATGAGGTGAGATCTATGGATGAGATCTTCTTGTAGTGGCGCCGAGACCTTACAACGTCATATTGGGTATAGACTGGTTGTCTATAGTCCATTCTCAGATCAACTGCATTAGGCACAATGTGTAGTGTGTCCCCACGAATGGGACAAGGTTCACATTCATCGGTGAGAAGGGATCCCTCTTAGCACATGATGGACTTACGCGGATGAGAGGGAAGATGATCACACATCATTTCGATAGTCTCATCCTCAGAGCAGTTGAGGTGCGGAGTCCGAGTTTTCCTGTTGTAGTGGATCAGTATGCAGACGTTTTTCCTAACGATGTTCTAGGACTACCTCCTCGCAGAGAGGTAGACTTCTATAAAGACCTGTACCCCGGGACAACACCTATATCTACACCAGCAAATCAGATGGCTCCCGCTGTGTTTCATGAGCTGTGGGTACAGTTGGAGGACTTGCAGGGAAAGAGGTTTTTCTGACCGAGTGATTCACCCTAGTCTTATTTGATTTTGTTCTCCAAGAAGGCGGATGGGATCTTGCAACTGTGTGTCGACTAATTTCACCTGAATCAGATGTCCATGAAGAACATGTACCCACTCCTGAGGATTGATGACCTCTTTGATCAGTTCAAGGGAGCATGGTGGTTCTCGAAGATATACCTCAGTTCAGGTTATAACCAGCACATGGTTCGAGATGAGGACGTGCAGAAGACAGCCTTCAGGTGTCGGTATGGCCACTACGAGTTCTTGGTTATGACCTTCGGCATAACCAATGCTCTATAAGTGTTCATGAGTATCATGAATATGATTTTCCAGCCTTACCTCGATCTATTTATCATAGTTTTCATCGATGGCATACTGATTTACTCGAAAACTAAGGAGGAGCATGCCTACCACTTGCGGGTTGTACTGGACAAACTCCGAGGACACCAGCATTATGGTAATCTCTCAAAGATCATGTTCTAGATTCGAGAGGTTCACTTATTGGTACATGTCATCTCGGAGGCTGGAGTTGCAGTGGATTCAGCAAAGATCGAGGCAGTACTTTCTTGGGAGCCACCCAGGAGTGTGAGGAATGTGTGGAGTTTCCTGGGTCTAGGTGGGTAATATCGAAGTTTTTTTCCAGACATCTCCAGAGATGCAGCACCGCATTCAGCCTTGAAAAATAATGGGAAATCCTTCGTGTGGTCAGAGAGATTCCAGTAGGGATTTTAGAAGCTGAGGCATAGATTTACCAATGCACCCATCATGAGGCTACTGGAGGTGGGCGTTGGGTACATAGTTTAATACGATGAATCAGGGACCAGACTCGGATGTGTCCTGATGCAGGAGCGAGCGTTGATCACATATGGTTTATAGTAGTTCAGAAAACACAAGTAGAACTACACTACCCAGGACCTGGAGTTAACAGTAGTGGTCATCACCTTGAATATGTGGTGGAACTATCTGATGGGAGAGCATATTACAGTCTACTCTGACCACCAGAGTCTCATGTAATTTTTTTTGAAGAAGGAACTAAACCTGAGATATCGACATTGGTTGGAGTTCCTTCAGGAATATGACTTTGAGATAGTCTATAATCCTAGGAAGAATAATATTGGAGTTGATTCTCTCTACAGGAGATCAGGCATTCAACTACTAGGAGTGTCGATGAAGTAGCTAGCTGCGTTGCAGATATCCATTGTGGAAATAGATGGAGAATCATTTCTTCAGTCTCTCATAGTCACTCCTGCACTACATCAGCGATTCAAGGAGGAACACTGTGGGGACGTTGATTGTGAGGCACGACGTGATCAGATATCATTAGGGAAGCTACCTGATATATTTTCTGAAGGAGGGGATCACGTCATCCTCTTCAAAGGACGTACTATGGTAATAGTTTCACTATAAGAGAATGTGATGAGGGTGTTTCCCACTTCCCCTTTATCAGAACATCCAGGAGTGGAAAAGACGTATCAGGACCTCATACGACAGAACTGGTGGCCAGGGATGAAGAAGACTGTAGCAGTGTTCGTTTCACGATGCCCCAATTGTCAGTAAGTGAAGGTGTAGGACCAGGTACCAGTAGGCTTGGTACAACCCTTAGATGTCCCAATGTGGAAGTGGGATGGGATATTCAAGGATTTCTTCACGGGGCTACCACGTACATCAAGAGGAAATGACTCTATCTAGGTGATCGTAGACCGACTCACCATGTCGGCCCACTTCCTACCGATCAGAGAGAAGGGATAAGTAGAGATATTGGGACGTCTCTATGTTAAGGAGATCATAGGACTTAATGGTGTTCCATCATCTATCATTTCCGATCGAGATGCTTGATTCACTTCTCGGCTATGGGAGGGGTTACATGAGGCTTTTGGGATGCAGCTATGTCTGAGCACCACCTTTCATCCTCAGACGAACAGTCAGAATGAGAGGACCATTTAGACTCTCGAGGTCATGCTCTGTGCATGTGTCCTTGACTTTGGTAGCAGCTGGGTGGATCATTTACCCTTGGTGGAGTTTGCGTACAACAATAGATACCACTCCACCAATGGGATGGCCCCTTACGAGGCATTGTATGGAAGACCTTGTAGATCATATCTGTGCTGGACTGACCCAAGGGTGTTAGCACTTGTAGGACAAGAGATGGTTCAGGCTATAACAAAGAATGGGCAGATCATCCAGGAGCGGATGAAGACTGCACATAGCAGACAGAAGTCCTATACTGATAGGAGACAGAGACTACTAGAGTTTGATGATGGTGACCATGTCTTCTTATGGGTATCACCTAGACATGGTCTACATAAATTTGGCCAGGGTGGAAAGTTATCTACGCGTTTCATCGGACCTTTCTAGGTCCTTAGGAGAGTAGGATAGGTGGCTTACAACCTGGCCCTTCCACCTCAGTTTCACCAGGTGCATGATGTCTTCCATGTATCTCAGCTGAGGAGATATGTTCAAGACCCGAACCACATCATCAATCATGAGGAGTTGGACATTGATGATGAGGTGACATTCACGAAGGTCCCGGTGGATGTCGAGGATCGATAGGAGCGGGTCCTACATGGACGGTCGATTACTCTGGTGCACATTAGCTGGAATCACGGGAACCTACAGGAGAGAAATTGGGAGTGGGAGGCTCAGATGCGAGCTCAGTACCCCCATTTGTTTCCCTAGTGTGTGGTGTACCATTATGGGGATGTAAATCCTTGCGGTTTTTGAAGGCACTTGATTCTGAGTCCCGGTGTGCCTGGAATCAATTTCTGGAGTTTTGTTCGGGTATGTTCAGAAAATGTACATTCATTGTTTTCTATCTATAGTACTGTTGCTCAGAATTGAAATCTGAGGACACTGATGAACTCACAGTGCCTGTATTTGCTTAAGGGGACCTTTACTGTAGTTGCATTTTATGCGGGTTGAGATTTAATTATTGGGAATTTACAATAAATTAATTAAAATTGTAGTAAAGAATTTTATTTAAAGATTTAGTTATACCCTACGAGGGGAAGTTATAAGTGTGTCTTACACCCACATAACCGCCCATGAGAGGATAATGTGAGGTGGGGCCCAAATAATAGCCTTAGCTATTATTTTAGTTTGGCGCTCGTTGTGTTGAGAGAATTTTCGGAGAGATCTTGAGAAATAGAAGAATATAGTTCTTCTTTCGACAAAGAACCGACGAATAATGATGATCATCTCCTTCAATCGTTGGCCACGCCAATGGAGAAAGAGCCACCCGCATGGAATGCCGACGACGCGCCATCTTCGGCTTCTTCTTCCCCAACATCAACGAGTTGATGCCGCCTCCCCGTGACTCCATCAACGAAAAAACCTTATTTAGAGGTAGGGGTGTATTTTGATTATATCAATGTTGAATCTTCTTTCATTATTGTTTGGTTTCACTTTAATCCCATACTACAAAACAAAAGTGGAGAGACTGGGCCAAACTAACACGGTCTGAATCCTCCGCCATTATTGTGATTGTTGGTGGTTCTTCGTGTTCTTCATTGGTGATGAACAACAGATCGTTATGGGTTCGTTATGCGATGAAACGATCCAAAAAATTTTGACTCAACATCATAGTGATCAAGCAGAGGTGCGATGAAGATAGCAGAAAAAGGTTCAGACTGGAACGGGATGAACCGTTCCTCGACCGTTCTTCGAGCGGGAATTAAAAACGTGTTTTCAAATCCGATCGGAAGCTTGAAAACACCTGAATCGACATTGGGACATTGAAGAAACCTAGAGCATGAAGTTTAATGATGAAAGAACTGTTGGAATGAGGAACGGGCATCAGGGGAGGCGTGCTAGACAATGGCATCGTTTCTGGAAAATTCCAGACTACACGGCGTGTACTCCTAGAGAACACGCCGTATAGTGCGGGAATTATGATACTATGGTTTTGGACGTCAGATGGATACCATACGGTGTGTGACCTCTATCACATAGCGTGTACTCACTACACATCAAGGAGTTGGTGTCTACGTGAAACTCGGAGTGTTTTTTCGGAAATACACGGACACAGACAGAAATACACAGCCAAGAGGCACGAGGTGTACTCTCTGTGATGAATGGTAGAAACAGCTTCTCAAGACTCAGCGTATGTATTATGAATACATGGACACGGTGTGGAGTACAAGGGCATGTACTATACCACACGGCCAGACATGGAAAGTGGTTTGGGCTAACCCGTGTACCAATTACACGGCTTTAAAACATGGGTTGAGGCCATGTCTAGGCACATAGCCAGCGTACACAGAGCCAACCCCAGATGTTTGGACATGGCGTGTAACGATATCACATCCAGTGTATTTACTTTTCTACACGACCAACCCTTCGACACGAGCCTTTTCACATGGGCATTACCCGAGGTCTGACTACACGACGTGTACCGTATACCAACAAGCTGTGTACTTTTTGTTAAAAGGCTTGGTCATCTTGTACACAATATCATGGATATTTTTTGTTTGGATTATCCACCTATGACATGGCGGAACATCAGAATACATCAGCTTGAGACTTCGTGGTAGTTGATGTATCAATCCCTTGGCTTGATAAGAGGACCCTCTCGGAATCGAGCGTGCTGTGTGTAGGAACCCTAGAGCTGGCCGCGACAGCGACATATAATGTAATGGAATCCTCTGTGGGTTTGATTATGACGACTACCGTACTGGAATCCTCTGTGGGGTCGACGACGACAAAAACTATTCTGGAATCTTCCATGGGTTCGAGAGTGATTACTATGTTTCTTGTATCCTATGTGGGTCCGACAGTTGACTTCTGTACTAGTATCCTGAGTGGGTCCAACAGAGTAGCTAGTCTTGTATCCTATGTGGGTCCGACAGCTTAGCTGGTCAAGTATCCTATGTGGGTATGATAGCTTAGATGAATCAGTGACTACATCTGATCATCTATTTCACTATACGAATGATGTATACCTGTGTGTGCTGAGTCTTGACTTTCAATCATTATCATCGATGTGATTGACTTCATTCCTGTGTGGATTTGGTTGTGCTTGGGCTCGAGAGATGGAGCTGAACCATGATTGATTACATAGGTATATGTATGGGAATATACCTAAGTATAGTTGATTGATACTTCATGATTGTATCTTTCTTATGTGGTTATCCATCATGGATTCTGGGAGACCTTCGGGTGTCTCGGGGTCCCTATTGAGTATCGTATACTCAGCCCTGCACGGGCTATGCATGCACTACATTGTGTTGGATGCAGACAATGGACAACACTAAATGAGGTAGATAATTGTGGAGCTATATGGTACCCGGTGGTGGGCCACTTGACAAGGCGTACACGGAGCAGACAGACAGACTTGAGTTGTTGAGGAGACCATATTTACCCACCCTTCAGGTGGGATTCCCAGAGGATGACTTGATGGTTTCTATTTGCTTTATAGCTATTGTACTAGCTTTTCTGTTGTACTGTACTTACTGTTGGGATTTTATTTCTGGCCCCTTTCTATTTTCATCACTTACTTTTGTCTACATTTTTTCTTAGTACTTACTTGAGTTGCGTACTATGTTTTGTTTGTTTACTTTTATAAATGCAATGCCTTCCCAGTATAGAGATTTATGCCTTCGGTGCTAGTCACCATCCCCTGGACTATGGAAGGCGGACTTGGGGTAGTCATAGCATGGGCCCCGTGGAGGGGTCATGACCCTAATGAATAGGGTAAATGGGATAATGAATATCATTGGTTCGTGTGGCTGTAATCTGCGGTACAACCGAACATTGATTGTGCATCACATACGACTGAAGTGTGTGTATTTGTAGGTATAAAAATTAATATAATTCCATATTATTATATTCTGGACACTTATATTATTATATAAACAATATATAAAAATAATTTAAGGGGTTTGTGGAATAAATAAAACAAAGACACTTTTTGATGAACATTGCCTCTTTGCTAGGTATCTCCTTTTGATTTTCACAAAAGGACTTAACTGGTTGACCATATGAACAAATTATGTCTTGTAGTATTAACATACAAACTTTGGGAGGATATTTGGATAGATTGTTTCTAAGAACAATTGGGTCTGAAATGTGAATAAAAGAGAAGAAGATGAGCCTTTATATAAGTGATGGGAGGGGATCATTTTTGAATTTCTCAAAAGATTAATTTGTAGTAAACTAAATATCTTTACAAATACATAAAAATATACATGAATTCGAATTTAAGATATGATATGGTTTTAATATCAATTAATAATATATTTCAGACATGTTTTGGTGTTATTTAAATCGTTATCATCTATATTTACCATTTGTTAATCAAATTTAATTTTATCTATGGTAATAGGGTTTTCAATATAATGAGTATTCTATTTTTACATATAAAGTGTCAATTGGACAATAAATTGAAATTTTAAAATATGTTGGACCGTATACAATCTAATTTGTTCTTATTGAATATTTTATGGTTTCTAAAAAATCTAATAAATTATTTTTTTCATAAAATATCCTAAATGTCAATTTTGACTATATTCATAACATCGACTTTAAAAAAATCAATACAGAAAGTTAACATAAAACCAATAAATTTAATACTGCCTACCATAATTATGAAAAATTATATTTATTTTAATATTTCTAATATCATTTAATTGATTGTTTCCTTAATTGAATAATTACAATAATATAATTTTGAAATTAATTATGACAATTATTTCATCAATAATAAATAAAAAAATATTTTTTTGATGTATATAAAAATTTTAATTTTCATTATAATATATATATTTGAGTTTATATTCTATTTGACACAATTTTAAAAATATTATACTTATCAAAAATAAGAGTTTGTTTTTTTGTCACTCTATTGGATTTTAATAATACCCTAGTCCATTTCATCAAAAAGTGTCCCTTTATTTATTAAATATTAGTCCTTATGTGTTAAGGGTTTAATTAAATTTATAAAATTACATTTTTAAACATTTTATGGTAGTTTTATATTTTTTATAATATTAATTTTCCCTCAATTACCATATTTACCCTTAACTGTGGAAAAACAATTACAAAAGAAACGATTCATATTGTCCAAAAATAAAAGGAACCTATTTAATAAACTTAGAAGTTCTAATTCAAAAAATGGATTCTATTTTTTATAATTCAAAATAAATTTTTTTTTCTATTTTATATCTAATCCCAATGAAATGATGGAGAAATATGTTTTAATGTGAAATATTTTAAAAATTGAAATGTTTTTATATCAAAATTTAATATAAAACTGATTCTAATGAACTAAATTAGATTAAATCATCAATCATTTATATAATTATAAATTAAATATAATAAAATATATAATCTTATATTATAAATTATTTAAATGAAAAATATTTTTTCAATTAAAATTTCGTATATTTTACAATTCATCAAAACTTGAAATATATCAAAAAAATGTCATATGTTCAAAAAAATTAAATATAGATATCCCTATTTACTAAATTTTTATTTTTAATATATAATTTATATAGGCATGAAAATATAGTTTGAAAACATCTTCCCCATTGAAAATAAAAGAAACATATTTTAGAAAATATATTGTGTTTCGGTATAAAACATTATTTATTTTTTACATTA
Organism: Viscum album; assembly: GCA_963277665.1. Lineage (NCBI taxonomy): Eukaryota > Viridiplantae > Streptophyta > Magnoliopsida > Santalales > Viscaceae > Viscum > Viscum album. Next base: position 955,822,166 of record OY728145.1, read on the forward strand.
TGACTAGAAAAAATATAATTAATTTTAAAAATTAGATTGAAATTTTTTTATATATATTTAATTAATATTTTATTAAATGTGTGATATTTTTTTTATTAATATGAAAAAAAATTGTTTGAATTTTAATTTTTTCCCAAAAAAATCCTTTTTATTTTAAAAGTGTTTCACATGTGTGAATTATACATTTCAAATTCAATTAATCCTGTTAATACCTTCCATTCTAATAGATTTTTGATAATTATATCTCCTAAATAATTAAAATAATAAAATAAAGTTTCTTATAAACACATTGTTGCGTTAAAAGAAAGCTAATATGGTGTTGTGTGTAGAACAAGCCTAACAGGGTGGTGCCTATAAATCAATAAAACAATTGAGATTTTTGATAATGAAAGTTATATTAAGTGTTACTAATAATGAAATATATCAAAAAAGATTTAATTGATTCATAAAATATTTATGATAATATCAAGGTGTTACATTATACACTCCATAAAATGAATTTATTCATCAAAATTATTCTATGTTATAAAAATTTCAATACTAAAATTTTACCTTCACAAAGACCCACATCATAAAAACAAATACTAAAACAGCCATCTAAAAAAGAAAAATAATGTTGTGGACATTACTATTAACCAAAGTATCTCAAAAATATGCTTCTAGATATGAGAAAATATGTTGAATGTGAAAACATGGAAATAGAAGTTAAAACAAACTATCATGTTTTGATGGAGAGTGATAGAGAATATTATAATTATAAGGTAAATTACCACAATATCGTGGAACAAATAGTACTAAAAAATTCTTTTTTATCATCATAAATGATTATAAAAGGATAAAACTATATTTCAAAATCAAATGAGACGAAATACGTACTCAATTCACTCATTGTTTGTTCCGTGATAAATATTTTCTTTATTTATTACTCCATAAAAATATGTTGAGAGTGTAATAACTATAGAACAATTGGATTATTAGATACATAATATGGTGAAAAATAATTATTTCTCTCTATAGTTACCATCACAACAAAATGGTCAACACATGTTGTCAAATATGTGTAAACATATGTATTATGAAAAATTAATCTCTAATTCCTCATCCAAAGTTCAATGTAATGAATTTCATAAATGATTACCCTTTGAACCATCCAAAATAAGACCATTAATCTTATTATATTTATCTCAAAAAGTTGATGTAACTATTAACTGTCACATACCAAACTTGTGAATATGATTATAATGTATTCTATGAAAACATATTAATGACCCAAATTACCATAAAACCTCAGTGAAAACATGCATGCTTTCAAAACAAAACTCCTTACTTATAATACAAAACAAAAAATTATATAAACTAAATACATGGTATAATAAACCTTATTATCATATATTCTGTCCTAATGTAATAAATACTAACCCATTTATTCTATCACAGTCATACATCTCTTTATTTTTTCAATAACATGAAAATATTAAGGGTTTTACTTCTCTTAACCACGAGTTTTCTAAAAGTATCACGTTACTACCTCAATCAGTTTTCATGGTTACCATTACCATCCAACATATTCTCTTAAATATACAAGTAAAAATTACTTTGGACCAATAATAATACATTTCATTATTTCATGATACCATTAATTTACATCTAAATTGTTTTCTTGAATCCATGAATATAAATAAATAAATAAATCCACTTCAATGAATGGAAAGGAAGAGATCCTTCCTTTATCTAAAAAATAATTATTAGGTGAAGGAATTATGTTGGATAAATACCATTATCCCCACACAAAATACATTGAACTAATAGAAATTTTTTTTACTCTATTACCTTCTTTTTTTCATAGACAACATCTTCCACTCCAATTAAGATATTCCACAGGGTTCTTTTTTCATGTTATATTGACACTGATAAAGTTAAATCTTCTTTCTTATATGTTCATAACAACATGAACACTCATAATATTAAATCTTACTCTAATTAAATGTTTTAGGAATATCACCAAAAATAATATTATTGTTTATAATATGAGAATTATATTTAGGAATTATCTTAATGTACATCACTCTATTCATTGTCCTATTTGATTTCATATCATCAAATATTCCATCACATTTGACATTAATACAATTATTTCAAGTTACTAACATTGTATAAAACAAAAAATCAAATTGTGAGAAACATATCATTGAACAAAACCACATAACTATGAAAAATCACCTATAGGTCGTCTAAATAACAACACCTTATTTAATATATGACACCATAGTCTTATACTTATATACATTCATAGACATATACTTATAAATATACAAGGGGGTATCACTAAAGTTTCACATCCAATTTTCAATAGGTTGACTAATCCTTTTATCAAATACCAACTATAACAACCTAGTATTTTCTTACATGGATATTAAATCGTTTTTTGTAGAATACACATACGCACACAATAAGACTATATTAGTTTTGGGGCTTTGGAAACATATAATCAAAAAAAACTAGTTCATAATGCATCTACATGTTCCCCAAAATATTTCTTTTTATCTTGAAACCTTTTTGACATATAATACATAAAATAACTCTTCATATCTTGGGGAAAAGAAATATATGATAAAAGGAAAGCTAAGATTCTTAAAAAGGGTAAATAAGGTTGATATGGATGCATACATATGACTATAAAGGGTATGATAATGTGATCACACCATTAGAGGATTATAGCCTGCATATCAATGATCATAAAGATTAATCCTGGAATAAATAATTGTAGATCATAAAACAAGAATCATAATGATATCAAATAACATAAACCATGGGACCATAACATTTAAATAATAAATGATCTTTTGTCATACTAATAAATGTGTGATTTTTTGAATATTTATACATAGTAATAGGAAAATTTAGTAAATTAAGGTGTTGTAATCAAACCCTTGAATAAAAAAATGGAAAAGAAAACCAGATCAACATATAAAATTATAGAGATGAAAATAAGGTCCACACATTGAATTGTCGACATGAAAGCAGGTCCATGCATAACATATATACTTCATAAGTTATCTGTCATTACCCAACGCATTTGTTGGAGTTATATGTCCCTCCCATCGAATAATAAAAATAACACATATGTGTGAAAAAAACATAAATTATTAATTATTAAAACAAATTATCCATAGAAATAATAAGGATAATATCCTTGATTCAAAACCACAGTAAATAAAAAGTAATATCAAATAATGTTATCTTAGACAGAAAATAGTACTTTGAAATACTATTTAAATAATTATTGAGGAAAATATCCATTTCAATTATGAAATAAAAATGTTCTTAAATAAGGGAATATTGAGAAATCCTTGACTATTGAAAACAACCTTGATAAATAATGGAATCATTCAAAATGAATTTAATAAACATTGAAATCCTTTTCCTTGAAAATTCATATATGATAATTTAAAAACCCCTTAAAACATTTAGGGAAAAAATTATTTTAAAAGAATAAATATTTACAAAAAATGAAAGAATAATAACAAATAAGACTTATATTATCATGAAAAAATGATCTTCAAGACAAAATATGTAAAAGAGTAGTATTTATAACTTGTAACAGAATATAGGTGTATAATATAACATGTGACTCCAAGAAGGAACCATGATACAACATTTTCATACTGATTTGGTAACTTTTGAGCCATAAAGCCCATGAAATATTGGTCAAAAATTTTATATGAAAATATGAATAAATGTTCAGAATAATAATAATAAGGTAAATTAACTAGAAATATATACAGAACCAAAAAGGAACTGTAATTGTATATGGAATGTGACCCATATAATTAAAAGTGAGACAAAAACCCATTACCATGAATATTGACTATTACTATACTAATGAAAAACTCATGTCTAATAAATATAAATTTTTTATAAGTATATTAAAGAAAAATTATTCTTATTATGTTACAATGTAGGATTTAATTATGACATTATATTACAATCTTATAAATAATTCCATTTTTAGGTTATGTTTCCGGTAATAACCGCTTTGTTTCTCGTACAAGTTTTGAATTTTTATTCTTGGTCCTCATAAATCGAATATGATTTAATTATCTCAATAATGGTGTTGAATATATAAGTAAAATATAAATCCATCATATATGTTTTTATCTTTATCTATAAAATATAGAAATATAAAATTAAATAAATTGATCTTGGAGACGGTAGACTGTACACAAACATCAAAACATCTTCTATTTCATGTATTATTAAAAGAATGCATGTAAATTAAATAAATAAATATATATATATAATTTAATTACAGTAGAAATATTATGTAAAATTTATCATATAATTTCACTAAACCCATCCTTAATACATTCAATGTATAGTGTGAATGAATTACATCATTTTGAGGAGGTGGTAATCAACATGTCAACAATCAATGTTATTGTATTTCAAAAAACATTAATATTTGAAGTTATGTGTTATATTATAATCTATATGAATTATTAAAACATAAATATGATATATATATTTAGAAACATAAATTGAATCATTATTTTTAACTATTCTTTGTGCTAATTGATTAACGACTAACCTCGGTTCACAAGGTGGTAGTTTACCAAACACACCAATGATGATTGATTATCAGATTTGATGAAAGTACATATGATTTTAGGTTTATACATAATATAAAAAAATATTATTATATTTAGGATACTATGGTTATAATATAAAAATTAAATGGAAATAATTTAATTGGTTTTAAAAATAAATAAAACAATAACATTGGTTGGCAAACCTCAACTATTCTTTGGGTACCTCTTTTTGATTTATACTAAAGGAATACTTTGGATCACCATATGTAAAATGTATGGATTCTATAATGAAGGTATTTAAGTTGACAGTATATTTGAATAGTTTTATTTCTGAAATAAATAGGTACAATAGTGAGTATAAAAGTGAAAAAAATGTTCCCTTTTATATGCGATGGGAGGAGAACTTTTAGAATTTCTTAAAAACATAATTTATGATAAATTAAAACTCAATAAAAATACCTATAGAATTATATTTATTCAAATATAATATATTAAAAGTTTTTAATATCATCTAAAAATATATTTTGGACAATGTTATCATTTTTAATACATATCATTTTGATTTTCCTTTAGTTATGCCATTTTAATTTTTATTGCTGTAATAAGATTTTTAATAATAAGAGGATAAAAATTTAAATTTTAAATTTTCATGCAGTCCATAAATGGAAAACATATGACATGTTAGAGCATATATAATCCACTATTTTATTATTGAATATTTTCATTATTTCAATATAGGGTAATAAATTTTTTTAAAAAAAATTATCATAATTATCAATTTTGACACTATTATTTACATTGACATTCCGAAATTCAATAAAAAAAAGCTAACTTCAAATGAATTTATTTAATGAACCCATATCATTTAATATATACTTAAAAAATTATTGGGTCACCTTTATTATGTTTAATTTTATTATTTTAATTTATATGATATCATTTTATTGATTGATTCAGTAATTCAGTAATTACTACATCATCTTTTTTTGATTATTTATGATAATTATTTCATCACTAAAAATTTAAATTAAATTAAAATGAAGTATATAAAAATATTTATTTAAAAATAATATATATAATCGATAATATCATCAATTTAACCCCTTATTAAATATATTATACTTATTAAAAGTAAGAGGGTGACATTTCTTCACTCTCTAATTTTAATAACATTGATTTAATTGTATCGAAAATGTGCCTATTAAATTATTGAATTTAATTCCATATATATTATGGTTATAATTGGAATAGTATTAAATGTTTTATGATAGTTTTAGTAAATTTTTATTATTTGTTTTACCCTCACTTTCTAGATTTATCCTTTACATGGGTAATAAAATTTACTAAATTTTTTGATCATAGAGTCCAAAAATAAAATTGGCCTATATAATAAATATGTGTCTTATAATTACTAATATGAAATATATTTATCATAATTAAAAAACATAAATTTATTAAAATTAATTTAAAATTAATGTTGTTAATGGTATATGAAAATGAATTTGTAAAGATAAATTATCAAGAACATTGAATTGTTTTTATATCAAAATTCAATATAAAATCATTTCCAATGACATAAATTTGATTAAATGAATTTTTTTTTCATAATTATATTTAAAAATAATACAAATATATAATTTTTCAGTATAAATTATTTTGATGAAAAGAATATTTTCATTTAGAATTATGTATTTTTAAATATTTATCAAAACCTAAAATTTATAATAAAAATAAATAAACAAGGTAAAATAAATTTTGATATTCTAATTTCAAAGAAAGCATTTATTTTTTCAAAAATAATTTATAAAAGTATCAACATTTATTTTTATAAAAAGTGAGTCATTGAAAAGATATGAAACTTATTTTTTAAATGTACTCTCTTTAGGCATAAGAATTGATTTTTTTTATATTATGACTAGAAAAAATAGTATGAATTTTGAAAATTAGATTTAATATTCTATAAATATAAACCAACAAGGGTGTTTTTTATTTTATTGGTATAAAAAATATTTTCACATTTAAATATATTGTATCTTAAAAAAACTCTTCTTATTTCAAAAGTTTTTTAAATGTGTAAATCACAGTTTTAGAATTTTTAATCTTATTCATAACCACTATTCTAATGGATATCTAATAATTTCCTTATTTAAAAAATATCAATAATAAAATGATGTTTCATTGAAACATAGTGTTTAGGTATAGAATGATAAGACTATGTTTCATGTATCATAAGGTCAATACAGTGGTTCATATAACGCAATCCAAACATAGTAATTTTTTATAACAAAAGATACATTCAGTGTTATGTGAAATGAAAAATATCTACAATATTAAATGAATTTTAAAAAATTATTTCAAAAAATTTTTTGTGTTAAAAAATTAATGTTGGACATATTATATATTATATATATTATTAATATTATTCAAAATATTATTTCCATTTTTCCAAATTCCATTCAGAGATGTGGTAGAAATTAATTTACAAGTAAACCCACAGATAGGAAGAGACATCGAATATTAATGTGAAAATTTGAAAATGTTTGAAATATATTTATATCCAATTTCAATGAGATGTTAATTAAAATTTGAAAAATTGGATTAATATATGTATAATTTAACAAAATATAATTTTAAATTAGTTTAAAATATAATATTTCTATAAAAATTAAGCATATAAAAAGAAACTTTTCAATTAAAATTCACTATTTTCGACTAATTATCAAAACATGATAATTCTCAGAAAAATACCAAAAATTATCCTTAATATAAGTTTTATATTCCTATTTAAAATATGACATTTTTATTTTTCCTAATTAAATTTTTAGAATTTTTGACAACCAATTTTAGAATTTTTATATCAGAATAAGGCAAGTTAAAATATATTTTTTAGATAGTGTTTATAAGATCAAAGTTAGATTTACCGTTATATGTTATATATTAAATTAAAATAGTGAATATTAAATAATCAATTGTATATAAATTATACATTTCATTAAATGAATTCACCAAAAGGGGTTTAATTAATTTAAATAAACAGTTTTCAAAAAATTAATTTTCTATATTTTCCAAAGGGTATTATTTTTTTATTGATAATTATTTACCAAAGAATTAATATTATATAAATGTTTAAACAATATTATCATAATTAAATTAATCATATTAAAAACATATATTCCAAAATCTAAGTGAAAATTAACATTTTAGATAATATTATTCTAATAACATGTCATTTTTCATTTAAACTCTATGTTTTTTTATAGTTTTATCCCATCTTAGTGTCATGTTTAACATTGGATAAGCTAGTGTTTCATGTAGTTAAGTCATAACATAGTGTTTCTTGTAGTGAAATCATTACATTTTGTTGCATTTAGTGAAATATTAAATTAGTGCTTCCATATAAATAATAAATATTTAATTTTACGTAAAATGAAAAATATAAAAAATATATTATTAAGTAAAAAAATAATAAAATCTCAAGATATTACATTATACCCCCTTAAAATTAATTTCACCCTCGATATTTTTATAACTCCTCAATGTTTTAATGGATTAAATTTTCATTTTTAGGAACCCACATCACAAAAAATAAAATAAAACATCCGTTAAAAAATGGAAGGTTTAAAACATAACAGTAACCCAAAGTAACTCATAACTAGGTTTCCATATAAGATAAAATAGGTTATAATTGATTATTCAGAGATAGAAGTAAAGAATAAAAACTTATAGAGAGTGATAATGATCAGTGAGCACTAGAATGTAGTTCATTCAGATATATTTTTTGATCATAGGAATATTGACCAAAGAGGCATTACAGGTTCCTTTTTAAAATAAAACATAATGATATTTTGATAATATATTACTTCAAGACCATTTCTTAATTTTAAATAATTTTCTACAAGATAATATTCTTACTTGACCTCATTCATTTTCATGCTCACATTATCACCCTCTAGTTCTAAGTTAAAAAAAATTAAAATTCATCTCTTACACCAGGAAATGATGGTGAATTTTTCATTGCTGATAGATTGAATGATACTAAGATCAATAAATATAATGATATTTTATTCCCTCTATATTTAGTTAACATAAAAAATGGATAGAACATGTTATCGAAAATGAATAAATCCTTATTTAGTGAGATAATACATTAATCTCTATAACTTGAATAAATGCATAATTTAATCCATTCCATAAATGGATAAACTTTTAACCAATATAAATGATGAAAATCCAAATATTGAGAAATAATGTCATTAAATTTCACAAAATTAGACGATCATTGATCCCCCATATATCATAATGTAGCTTTTGGTTATCATAAACGAAACATGTGAATACCTTCATATTGTATTCTCTTGAAACAACCTAATAACTTTAATTATAATAAAACAATATTTAGAACCTACGTGCTTCTTCATTCCCTACATATATATAAGATTATTGTATATATTCTGCAAAACCAAATATCTTTTAACCATTATTAATGAAAACATAATTTTTTAAAAAAAACATATATTTGGTATGAGTTCAGAAATACAATACAATTTACTTTATCCATATCAATCATCTCTTTATCCAATAAAAATTCAGTTTTCTCAACATTAAGAACACCGTAAGGGTTTCCTTAAGTAGATCAAAACAACCCCTTTCCATTATATCACTTTTCTTGGACCATAGAATTCTTAAATATTTTTTTGAAAATTATTTATGAAAACATTAACTTCATGATACAAATTACATAATTATTTAATTCCAATACATATATACTTCAATAATCACACTTCTTACTCAAAATATAAACTAGGTTTAATCATTGTATTATTTAATACACATTTCTTAAAATATGATGTATGAATCATGTATTAACATTAATAATATTATGTTTCTTCATGCTAATAAAAATTCTATATGAATACCACAAACCATTCATATGTAGTTCATCTTCTCTCCATAATCACTAGAAAAACCATTACTTTTAATATCTTACTAACTTCCTTCAAGATATTTCCCCCTAAAACATTTATTTTAATAATTATCACACATTACATACAGAAAATAATCATATATTGATATTACATTAGGTGGACCAATATGTCAATCTATTTCATTAACTAAACTGTTCATTTTTCGTTGTAATTACATAGTTAGTGGCCTTCTTCACCACACATTAGACATCTTAGAATTCATTTGAGATATTTTCTTTAGTGGTTATTTAGTCATTTTTTAAATATAAGAAAATTAATCTTCAAACCTCAAGGGTTACCATCAACCAATCTCTTAGATAACTCTGTCCTTATCATCTTTGGTGAGTTTGAGGGTTGGTTAGGGTACCCTTTTTTAATCACGGTCCCCGAAAAATATTTAGGCATAATCAAAAAATCCTATACTCCCCTAATCATCCTATTTTGATTCATCATAGAAAAAATTATATCACATTAAATGTTATCCTCATTACTTATGGTTCTCACCATTGACTAAAACTATATAGCATAGTCTAATAATAACTTTTTACAGTGGAAATCCAAATAATCCTGAAAAAATACTTTTAGGATGTAAAAATCATGAAACCTCATTCTCCAATATATGAAACCTTAGGATTAATATAGTTCTTTCATAATAAATATAAATCCTTCATGATGTTTTACAAAGAGTTTCAAAATTTCCATAGCACATCCCTCAGGAGTGTTAAGCATTTTTCGCAGCAATACTCATTGTCGTGGACCAGTTCCTGATCGAGTCCAGATCAATACAATGATTTCATGGTTATTATACCAATATAAATCTATTTCATGTACACCTAAACTAATATTATATAGATATAGATATATTTTTAGGAAAATAATTTCTATATCCATTACCATAATTATAGGATATTTTTATAATCATAGACTCATTCATATACTTATCCTTAAATACATCTCTAGAAATTTCCATAGAAATATACCTAATGATCACAATAGATTTTTCTCTTCATAGATTTAAATTTGTGACTAAACCTTTTGATCACTACTATCTATAGCGACCTAGGCTTGACATACATGGTAATTATATCATTTTAGATGAATATTTTCAAATTAAAAAAGTACATGTATGAAGACCATAATAGTTTAGTGTCACATTAAACATGAAATAAAATATTATAATTGGGTAAAATATCATAATTTTTTCCTAAATTCTTTTTAAAATTTAGTAATCCTAGTTAATTTTTTTTGAACCAAGGGAAATGAAACATATGAATGAGTGAGCTCAATTGCTCAGAAATGGTAAATAATGAGATATGTAAGCATAATATGAATTATACAATGCATATAAAAGATCATATACATGATTAATAGAACATGTTTTGGTATATAATAGGTTATTAATCATACGGTAATAAAATTATATGTTCTATGATATCATAACATTGGCATTAGACATAGATTTTTGGTTTACAAACAGAATATAAAATCTTATGTTAATTCTATCCACTAAGACATTCATAAACTTTTAGAATTAGGATCAATATATATGTAACGTATTTGGAAGATTAATAACCAATCGCATAAAATCATTTTACATCTTGGGTAACAACTAATTTAGCATCCCTTACATGTTTGGGATGACCAACCATTTATAATCTTTAATAGTCTTGTGATGACCACCGATGTGCCCTAATTTATAGGATTGTGATGACCACCCATACACCCTTTGTGCTTATATAACATTTATCATTACCCAATTAGTTGGATGAAGATATTGGTCCCACACATCACCTATGAAAATCATACATCAATTTGGAAAATGATAATAAACATTCATTATATTTGGACCCATAAAATGAAATATGTTTTATAAACACACTTAAAACAAAATGGGTATTATAAAACTTTTATCATATCATAACCCATGGAACAAAGAATGGATTCATAATAATTTAATCATAAAATATTCTATTAAATAAATCGGGTTTCATGAGTAGTTTATCATGGAATAACCCATGGAATAGAAACCAGATTTAATAAAACATTTCATCTTAAAGATAATCAATTTATTGAATAAATAAGAATGATTTCCATGCATCATACCCTCTATAATGAATAAAAATATAAAATGATATCATATTTGATGTAAAAATGTTTTAATGTCTATTTAAAAGTATTTTTTTAGGAATCTATTCTTTCTTCTTTGTAATAAACTTTATTAAACATAAGACATTTTTTCAACCATTTTCTTTGAAAACAATATTGAAACTTATAAAGGAATATTTAAAACTTATTTTTAAAACTATTTGATATTTTTTATAAAAAATTCCTTTGAAAATTAGCTTAAAATAGCATTTATTAATATGTTTTATAGAAATCATGGTTTTTAATATAAAAAATTTCTGACTGAAGAGGGGAATAAGGCCAAATTTTATTATTATTGTTTAAATTATTTTATGTAATAATTGGTGGAAAAATTGTACCATTAATTAAATACATAATGAATTTCCATTTAAGTATAATTTTTTTTAAATCATGAGATATGGATCATAATATATCATAAATGGATGAATAATCATAACATTTCCCAATAAATCTTGAGATTATAGAAGTAAATACACACCACATTGGTGAATTTTAACCATAATCCCCATAAACTAGCTACAGAAATATTAAAATATCATGAATGTAAGGATATTAATTATATGACATTTAAAATGTGTATTATATACACATCATTGACAAATATGGTTATATAATTATAACATGTTTCTTAATAAATGAAAATGGAGAGAATCTTCTCTAAAAATTTTGGTATCTTTTGAACTGTAAACCCAATAAAATAGATAAAAACATGATAAATAAATATAAATATTGATATTTAGAAAAATAATAAAATATATTCATGTTCATTAAATTCAACACAAAAAAGAAATAATATGTGAATATGACATGTGTCTCATGGATGTAAAAACAGATAAACAATTCTATTACAACTTGTGTAACTTTTCAATTATGAGATATACGAAATAATAAGCTCTATTTTAACTTTAAATATCATTAAATAAATAAAATTTATGATAAAAAATGATACATTTAATTATATACACAACACAAAATAAACAAGTGGTGAATATGATATAAATCTCATAGAAATAAAATTTAGACTACAAATCTGATTACCTTATGTTTTTTATTTCATTTATACACATTAGTTCTTCTTGTATTATTACTATAATATTATTTTAAATCTATAAAAGAACTATATTTATATATATCATAACATATAATATTTTATTATGACATTATATTACCCATTTATCAACAATCCATGGTTAATGTTATGTTTCTGTTAATAAGTACATTGTTTTTCCCATGTGTTATGATTTTTTATTTTTGTTCCTATTAAATTGATGATGGTATGATCATTTAAATGATTTAAAACATGATATAAATGTCATATAATTTTAGAACATATTTATATATAATAATTTATTACATATTAAAATATGAAATAAAATACACCTTTTAGAAAGACGATAGGTCGTACGTACGCACGAACATTGTTTCCATTTTTTATCATTCTGAAAAAAGAAAATTAAATTAAATAAATATATATATATATATTTAAAATATATTTATTATTTCATATTTTTCACATATTTCTATTTAATATATTCATAATACATTCCATGTAATGCGAGAATGAATCAAATCACTTCTCAAGGTGGTAGCCTGCCGTAAACATGAACGATGTTATCACATTCTCAAAAAATAGAAAGTATGATGGTATTTATTATTTATTAAAATCTATAATTTTATTTAAATATTAAATATCTTATATTTATTCTATTATAATCATTATTCTTGACTATGATAATTGGTAATGGTAGAAAGAACGACATCAGTTCACGAGGCTGTAGACAGATGTACAAACGAACGATGAATGTGAATATAATTTGATGGATGTGTGTAATGTTTTTAGTATCAACTATAACAATATAAAATATCATTATATTTAGTACCATGAGTTTTTTATTTAATACTAATATATAAATAATTAATGGTGGTTTAAAACGAAACAAAACAAAAATAAACAATGATGGACATTACAAGTTCTTCAGTCAACTCCTTTTGGTTTTCATGAAATTACTACTTTGGTGGGATTTATACACAAATTTAGGATTATTGAATGATTTTAGGGAATTTGGGAAGATATTTTGATAGTTATTTTTGGAGATAAAATGATTGATATGGGTGAATTACTGGAGGGGGGGGGGTGACTTCACTTTTATAGTGGAGACGTGCCATTATTCTAGATGTCAAAAAGATAAACACTATTAGGAGGTCTACCATACTTAATGTGGCTAATTTAATGAATAATTTTGGGTAAAATAGTGGATATGGTCAAAAATATTCTATTCAATGGGTTTTGGAAATATTTATAGGTGTTGTTTCTCATTATGTTTAAATTTTATTCCCTTAGAATACACATTTTTCTCATAATTAGTATGATTTATTTTAAAGGCTTTTATTAATTATTGAAGTAAAAAAAATAAATTTTCCATGTTAATAATTATAAATCACTCTTATTATAAATATGTAATACATTATTTCATATTAAAATTACATAATTGGAATTAATTTATTTAAATTTAATCCCACAGACAAGACGAGACAATGAGTTTTTAATATGAAATGGTCAAAAGTTATAAATGTTTTATAACCAATGTAGTGGTGAAATTTGTCCAAGTTAATAATATTGGAATAATATATGTATAATTTAACTAAATATGCAATATTACCAATTTAAAATATAATTTATAGATATAAATAAACTAGACAAAAATGAGGTTTCCAATTAAAATTCTGTATTTCTCAAATATTCATCAAAAAATGAAACCTCTCAGAAAAATAATAAAACTTCAACCTAAGATAAATTTAATATTCTGAATTAAATAATTGATTTTTTATTTTAAAAAATTGTTTTATAAAATTATAAAAATATATATTTTAGATTGAGTGATCCATAAAAGGGAAACACAACTGATTTGTATAAAAAATTATTATTTTAAATAATAATATTGGTTTTACTCAAATATCTTATATATTAAACTCATAGGGTGAATTTTAAATAGATTAATGAATATATGATATATTAATTTAACTAAAATAAATAACCAAAATGGGTTTAATTATTTTATATAAATAGTTTTCTACAAAATGATTTAATATATTTTCAAAAGGGTTTTATTTTTATTTCTAGTTAATTTTTCACCAAATAATTAAACTTATATACACATGTAAACAATATATTAATAATTTTATTAATCCAAATAATAAACACCATAACAAAAACTACATTATGATTATCATATTTGATAATAATATTTTAATAGCATTCAATGATTCATTCAAACTGAGTTTTGTGTATACCAGTAGCTAATCTTAGTGTTATGTGTATCCTAGGAAACGATAGTGGTGTATAAATGAAAATAATTAATTAGATTTACATGTAGAATAATATTTTTTTATGTGTATAGTAATAATAAATTTTTTATTTCATATAAAAAATTTATATTCAGTGTTGTTGGAAAATAAAAATATCAAAAAAGAGAAAATAATTCAAAAAAACTACTTTAAAAAATATAGGGGTGTTACATGAAACACCATGAAAGAGAAGGACTATGAAATGAAACATAACAAACCATATAAAGGGAGTAGTGAAATATGTTATTTCATTAATGATAACGAATTTATAAAAATATAATAATTACCATTTAGCAATGTTGAAAAGATTGAATAAGGTCCAAATTTAATGCTTTGAATATTCTATAGTATATGTGGCTATATATGTGACGAAAAAAAATATATACAAGAAAATATTTTATTAAATCAAATAAATAAAAATATGTATACATATAAAAATAAAATAATTTGTGGTGGAGATAGTCACATTATAACCTCAATAGAAGAAGTGCTCGACTCTAAGGGACCATATATGTTTGGGGCATCTAAAGTGGGTGTTGGAACGATATGTCCAATGACCTACTCATTCATCATTATTGAGAGATTAGTGTCCCCCAGAGTTATAGTGGTTCCCATGCCACCAATGGAATGAAACATATAATCTTTGGGTGAGGCTGTCAATCGAGGTTCTGGTTGGGAAAAAGGGGCCATGGTAAATGACATGAGATGAGGATTCCCACTCACCATTCAAAAAACCCCTTGGCAGTAGCCCGCCCACTCGATGGAAATGATATCTTTAGAAATTTCTTGTTATACCTGAATATTGTTTCAATGTGTTGTGAAATGAAACAATTTTAAAAATAAATGAATGTACAAAAATGGGGATAAAACAATGAAACAAATGTTTTTAAGTCACAATTCAATTAGGATTAATTTAAATAGTCAATATGAAATATCAAATTTATTTATGAAATGGTTACCATGAGGATTCAGTGATTTTTGATGTTTAATTTTTTTATAACATAAAACTAGTGAATTTATAAATCAATACCTTGGTCTAGTAATATATTACAAATGAATTTGTTTACAATAAATATATCTATATGAATATGGTATTGGACTCACCCAATGGTCGTGGTATTACCCCTATAATTCTATTAGTTTTAACTGTTGGTGTATTTCAATGTCACATACATGTTTTTATTTCAAGTTTATTTTATTGTTTATATTTTGTTTTTTCTTTTTCCCCATGGTTTCCCAATGTCGTTTCCATGAAAAAATATATATTATTGGATTAATTTTAGGGGAACATGGTTTTGGGAAGCTGTGCGCCCTTCCATGGAAATCGTGTAGAAAAATGATTTTATGGGAAGTGGTAACCACAAGGTTGGATCACGATGCATCAAAACCTATACGAAACCCATGTGTTGTAACCTTCATGGACATTTAGGGGCACAATTTCCACACAATTTGGGGAACAATGTGGGGAAAACATGTGTCTCATCCATGTCATTAAAAAGATGAAAATTACATGTCCACCTTATTCAATTTTTAACCCAAAAACACTCCAATAAACACAATTCATGATTTTCAGACATTTGGGTATCTTTTAAGCTTTCATAAATCCTTTGAACCTAAATTCATGGATTTTTTTTCACCCCAATTCTTCAATAAAACCTCATGTAATCCAATTTACTCTTTATTTCACCTTCATTCTTATGTTTCTACACCCCATTCTTGTGTTCATGGTTTGTAGTAGGTTAATTGATATATAGAGGTTTTGATCTTCTCTTATTGAGTGAGATCATAATGGTTACTATTCAGTATTTCATTTTTAGTCTTTTGGTGGTGCAATTGTGGGTTCACACCAATTATTAGATGTTTTCAACTTTGAGGTAGGTGATTTCATGACTTATCATTATTATATAATGATTATATCCTTTATTGGTTGTTTGACAATGTTCTATGATTTATTTAAGTGGTGTAAAAATGTTTTGAAAAATATTCTTAAATAATATGTGATGGAATTTGGTTCTTGAAAAGAAACTAGTTTTATTTTTCATGTGCCATAGTGTGGGTTTTCTTGAAAATTATATATGCCTTTTGTTAAAGTTGGTAAATGTGATTTCAAATATACTTAATTGTTAAATGGTGTTTAATGTGGAATGTTTATGTGAATGGGTTTTTTTGAATATTGACTACCTTGTTGTGCACCTTATATATATATATATATTGTGAATAATGTTATAAAAAATTTATTGATTTGAATATGAATTCCAGATGGGATTGTCCCATGGAAATGATTGGAATGAACATTCTTATTACCATTTTTTTCTCTATAATGGATTTCTTAAATTGTGCATTTGGTGAAAAATGTATTTCTTAATGGTTTCAGAGTGTATATGCAATGGAATGTTTTTTTCTAATGGAAATTGGTGATTTACTAACATTCTTGTGATTCTTGGAATGTGAATGTGAAAGTGTTGAATTTTGTGACATGTGAAACATAACTAGAGAACAGTGGGAATCCCAATTGTTATGGTGGATAAACGTATAGTAGAATGCTAGTTGTTTCGGAAGAGGCTAAGGCTCGAATTCATATAGAAGGATTTATGATTATAACTGTAAATGAACAGGTTATATTATTAGATACCATTATAAATATGGATGATATTCTCTATATTGGATCATGCATGAAGAATCTATTATACCACTAAAACTTTGGATGAGATCCTATCTAGTATCTTGTGAATGAGAACATTTTTTGTAGTTGAGTTGGAGGATTATGATCACCATGGTTGATATTTCTAGTGTCTCTCTAGTCCTAATTACCTATAGGGGATTACCCATGGTTTTATATTGTGGAATGATTCAATTTGATAGGGTGCTATACATCAGAATTCTGTAGAACATGTGTTCAAATTTATTTCAAATAATCATATTTATGAAAAAGGGTTTTCAGTGAAATGCATTTCTTGAGAATTTTTTCTTTAAAAATTATTTCGTAATTGTTTTTCAAATGTTCCTATGAAAAACTGAATGTTAATTTGATATATAATTTTATGGAATTGCATCTTTTATTTAGGTTGGAATTCTACTAGGGATATTCACACACCCTTCATACACCTTCAGGTGATTGTAGACTTTGTTACAGATGAACTACGTAAAAGAAATATGCATCATAGTGTTGATGGTGGATCGAGATGATAGAGTGTCACTTCATGAAGGTGTTGGTGGTGTTGGATTATAGGTGATGAATCTCATGTCTAATGGAGGTTTTTAGGTTGGTTTTTTTGTATCCCATCTATTATAGTATGTTTGGTAACTATTAATGTTATGAAATTTTAAATCTGAAAAATTTTTGTAACTTTTTTGGTTATGGTTATCATTTAGTTTTTTTCTTATACTTTTCTGTTTTTTGTGATCATTTTTATTGGTGAAATCATTCCCAAAGTATATTTGTTGATTCCTAGACATGGGTTTCTATCTTGTGGGGGTCGAGGAATCCCTTGAAAAGAATCTATAAATCATGATAGGTGTCATGTTGTATGACATCAAAAATATGTTCGGGAAAAAATTTTATAAAGGAAGGTCATTCAATTTTGGGACATGTTATTTAGGAATGAGTCTGGATACACTAGTGGTAGGATTAGCAGGGAATGAAGTTCTCATTGAATTGGGGTGTTTTGAAAATACACATAGTGACATGACTTGAGTCACTATGGAATACTATTATTTGATTTTACATATCATACATGTGATACATATAGGATGCAGACTATATATGTACAATGGGTGTTGGTGGAGTAGTTTTTTTTTCAATGTTATCGTGACGAATGTGGTTATATTTTGATTTATGGTTGTATTTGAGACTTTTTGGTTTTTCAAAAAGTATCCCAAATGTGTGTTTATTATTTTATTTATGGTTTTCTTTGTGTTTTTCACTTGTGTATCCCAATGAATCCCTGGAGACTTCATGTGTGATCGCGGGAAGTGGTTGGAGAGAGTTATCCCTCCCCAATTTAACAGATATTAGTGGATTATATGGTTAAGGATGCTTATGATTTATGAAAAAGAGAAGGATCTATTCCTGCATAGGTTATAGAAGCCAAAGAACGTCTCAGGAAGGATAAATATTAGTAGTTTTTCAATAATAAGCATCATACATTCTAAGGTATCATAGAACCTCTAGAAGTAGAGGAGTGACTATCAAAAATAGAGAGGATATTCAAATTTATCAATATGTCTCATGCAGTTAGAGTGAAACATGCCTCATTTATTAAAAGGTCCCAGTAAAAAGTTGTGGAACTTAGTGATATAAGATAGAAACCCTGAGAAAATATATTAGAAAGACATTAATATTATTTCAACAAGAAATATTTACATGTGGTTTTTCCTTTTGATTAGTCCAAAGAGTTTTTATATATTTCCTAGATATATTAGTCTATGATGTAAAATGGAAACCTCTCTACATATCATGTTCAGTAAAAGCCCATGGTAATTTATACTGAAGATATGAAGGCTCAGATGTTACAGATGGGGTTGTATACAGAAATCTGATCTCATGTTTTTTATTCAAGATAAGAAATTTTAATGCGGTGTTTGATCAGGAAATGATGGTATAAATTGTTCTTGGAATCAAATTTAGTTTCAATGGAGCAATATCATAATTGGGAAGTTTTAGTTCCTCTAAAAAGATGAGGAGACAGGATGAATAAGGCAATAAGGGAGGTGGTAGTTCAAGACATCATTCCTAGACGTCTTCTTCTATGGATTCTGATGCTATGTTATTTGTCTACCATAAGTGGTGGAAGAAAAGGAATACAAGGTATATGTATTTATCTACACGCATACCTTGTCACTGGTGTAGAATTATTTTACACTTTTAGTAATTCTAGAAAATGGTGTTCCCATCAAAGAGTAGTACAAGGTCTGTGGCTTTTAAGGGGATGTTTTCTTGGTTAGAACTATCTAGGAAAGTGGGTTCTCAATTCTAAGGTCACGAACACTAGGTTGGAACATCTTATAGGTTGATTTAGTTCAAGTAAGATCCCCATGCAAGTGAATGGTCGTTGTCTTAGTCCATGATAAGGCAACTTCATGCGGTGGATTGAGCTCTTATAGAATCAGATACAGGACTTGTGACAATTTGAGGTACCGTTCTTATTGTATCATCTTTAACTGTGATTTTTATACCGATTCTTTACTTTATTTTGTTTATGCCATATTTTTTTATTTGATAATTGTTTCAATAGATGTTATGTGTATGTGATGGATTTGGTAACACTTATTAGTAATAAGTGAGATCAGGGTTTTAGGAGTCCATCATGTGAACTCACTGTGTCAGTGGTAATGTTGGAATGATATTTTCATGTTTTATTGATGGACCTATTTGATGTGATCCTTGGTATGTATTAGATGGTGTGTTTCCAGGAACACATTAATTTCTATAGTCCAAAAGTGAGTTTTTTGGCACCTGATGGAAGTACCCAGGTTTTGTTCGGGCGAATGGGATTGTCGGCCAAGTCTTGCTAGAACTCCACTTCCAAATTTGGGAAATCTGGTTTTTTAGATCATGCCTCCCACTTTGGAGGTAGTTGAAGGTTCTAATATTGGTTATTTGCCTCATGTGGTGGATTAATTTTCTAAGGATAGTCCATCAGATTATTCGGGATATCATCTAGAGGGGGATGTGGAGTTCTCCATTGATCTGGTGATGATAAAACAACCAATTTCTCTCCTCTAATTCCATATGGACCCCATTAAGTAGAAATAATTATTCGTACAAATTGATGTTTTAGAATCCAAAGGATTAATAAACTTGAGAATCTCACCGTGGGATACCCCAGTTATATTTGCGTAGAAGGTCACTAGAGATCTC
Source organism: Viscum album (assembly GCA_963277665.1). Taxonomy (NCBI): domain Eukaryota; kingdom Viridiplantae; phylum Streptophyta; class Magnoliopsida; order Santalales; family Viscaceae; genus Viscum; species Viscum album. The sequence continues at coordinate 955,843,069 of OY728145.1, forward strand.
CATTTAGGTATTTATTATCAAACTATGAATAAGGTGACAATCAAGAACACATACCCTTTATACATATTTATAATGTTTTCAATAAACGTAATGTGGAAATTTGGTTCTCTAAGATTTATTTGTGTTCAAGTATCCCCAAGTCAGAGTTAGAGTGGTCAATGTTCTGAAAATATCCTTTAGACATAGGTAAGTAAATTTTCAGATTTTTTCATGCCTTTTGGGTTAAAAATTACTCTAGTGGAATTTATAGTGCATATGAATAGGGTGTTCCACTAGTATATCTATTCTTTATCTATTGTATATGTGGATAATTTTTTTTTCTATTCTAGAATAGTGGAGGAGAATTACTAACATTTGAATATTGTACTTAGAACCCATTGGGATCGTTATCTCAATGTAATGTTTTCCTTGTGAACATTATGGATCAGGAAGGTAAGCTTTCTGGGTCATGTGATCTCATAAAAAGGGGTTTAGGAAGACCCTAGGAAGATAAGTGTTGTGATTTCTTGGGAATAGCTGAAGAATGTGTTTGAAATTATAAGCTTCATATCCATGGAATGATAATACTGGTTGATTTTTCGATATTTCTCTCATATTTATTTTTCCATGATAGTTCTCACCTGGTTGGGGTGATGTTTTATTTGATTCCATAATGTCAACCCTCATTTGAGGAGCTTACGAAGATGTTGAAAAAATATATTGTCTTTATTTTACAGAGTTTGGAAAGGGTTACATGGTCTATTGTGATGCTTCCGGTACGGGTCGTTGTTGTGTGCTGATTCAGGATTACTATGTGTTGTCTTATGGTTCTCTCAATTTGTTGCCACATGAAAATAATTATCCAACACATAACCTAGATTCATTAGTAGCGATTCATGAAAAAATGACATAGTACCATTATCTGTTTGGGGGAGAAATTTTTAGTTTAATCTAATCCTAAAATATTGGCCTATATTTTCTCCTAGAAATGTTCGAATCAGATGAAAAATCATTGGTTTGACTATCATCTTGGGATAAATTTTTATATTATGTGTTCCCCATGAAAATGAAATGTAGTGGATGATTATTTAGTTAGGAAAGATCCAATGCATTAATTGAAAAATACCATTGATGAGTGGGCATTGATGGGGATCTTTATTTAGATGAATATATAGACAAAGGATCATAGTAGCAGTTCATTTTTGGCCAACAAGAAAATATAACATTATCTTCTAGAGTTGATTTTGAGATAGTATCCTTGTGATGGGTTATGAAAATAGTCTATGCATTTTATAAATAGAAGAGAGAATACTTGAGATTGGTCATTATCTCCTAATGTAATTTTTGCCTCAATGTCCTCTTTTTGGTTATGTTGATTTTTATGAATGTGATCATGTAAGGTATGTACATATCATAGTGGTATGTTCATTCTGGTGCTTTTATTATGTATTTTTATGGGTTTTTTTGTTCTGGTGTCTAGGAATGAGTCAAACATAATAGACTTTTCATAAAAGTGATATACATGTCAAGAGTATACAGAAAATCCCCAAAAGACCTATGTATTTATTTAGTAACTACCCATTTCTTCCTATATGTGGCATGAGATTTCCATGGAATTTATTTTCAAACATCCTTGTACACCCAAGGAGATGAATTCCATTTGGTATTCATTGATTGTATGAAAAAACCATCACATTTCATTCTAATCATGGAGTCATCCAATGAGGCTGAGTTGGGGGGATTGTATGTTTTGGAAGTTTTGAGGATTCATGGTGTTCCAAAAATAATATTTCTAATAGGGACAACAATTTTACCCCATGGTTTTGGGAACAAATTTATAAGGTGATGGGATCACATGTCAAGTTGAAAACAACATACCATCTTCAAATAGATGGTCTAATTGAGTGGACGAATCTGATTTTTTAAGACATATTCTAGGAATGTGTTTTGGATTTTGTAGGTTTATGGGATAAACCTTTCGGATTGGTTAAGTTTTCATATTACAATAGTTCCCAACACATGATTCAAATTTCTCTTTTTTAGGTTGTTTAGGGATGTCTGTTTCAGTTCCCATAATGTTTTTTTTGAGGTAAGGGAGACCTCATTGTTGGGATCGATCCATATGTAAGATGCTACTGATAATGTGAAGTTTATCAAGAATAATTTTTTTATAGTGAAGTGTCTTCACATATATTATGATGATCTGATGTGTTGAGCTATGGATTATACTATGGTTGACTGAGTGTATTGAATGTGGAATGTTTATTGGTTCGTCGTCATTTGGGTGAGAAAGGGATGTTAATGTAATGTATATAATACCTCTTAAATTGAATGAGATGATCATTAAGGTGGCATAGAGGTTAGATTTTCATTCCTAGTTGACAAATATTCATGATTTGTTCAATGTTTCTTAGAAAAAAATGTATATCATAGATCAGTATCATGTACTGAATTGGGAAGTGTTAGAATGGGAGTTTGATTTATCTGTTTTCGAATGACCTATAAGAATTGTGTATTCTTAGGAAAATGTTCTTCATGGGAAGTCTATTTCATTGGTCTGAGTTATTTGGTATCATGGAAATGATGTTTGTGATAATTGGGAGCAGATTTCCCAGTTTGAGGACAAGTGTCCATTTCTATTCTCTGATCAATATTTAGATTGACTTTCTAAGGGAGGAATGTATTCAGGGTGCATAGAATTATCCCATCTATGTTTTCATTATTAGTTATCTATCTATTAATATTTGGTTATTCATTTTCCATTAATATTATTAATTTTATTTTGTAAATAAAATGATTTTGGGATTGATAGAAGGTGGATCATTGTTAGTGAATGGTTAGGGGAAACCGTTCACCCTTTCCCCAGAAAGTATGCAGCCAAATTCATTTTTGGGTAGTGGAAACCACAAGGTTTATCAAACCATGTGGGATAGCCTTTTACCTATATCATGTGTCATGTCTAGGTAATTCAAATCATAAAAATTACCATTCCATCCTCTTTGATATTTAACCCCATACCACTCCCATCCACCCCATGGAAGCTTCCTCGAAACTTCCTTGAGTCCTTGGGAACCTCAATCCTTTGGTGGTTTTGACCCCAATTCTTCAAGGGAACATCATGTAATGTAGTTTTTTCATGATTTTCCTATCCTTCTAGGGTTCTTAATCCCTACTTCTTATGTTCATATTTAATAGTTGTAATTTTTACCTAAGGAGGGCATCGTCTTGTTTTATCATGTGTGATCTATATGAGAATTTATCAACCTTAACTTCTTAGGGACCTATGGGGCTTTAGATATTTTTTTCACCTATTTCAATAAGTTTAAAATTATGAGGTAGGTGATTTTATAATTTTACATTATTAAATGATGTTTTTATGAACTCTTAATTGTTTTATAATTTTCTATAATTTATTTTGTTGGTAGGAAACATGTTTTAGAAATGGTTTGGCATGTATATTTAATGGAAGTTACTTATTTAAAATAAATTTGTTATATTTCACATGTTCTTCATTAGGGTGTTTCTATAAAATGTTATATTCCATGTATTGAAGGTGTGAGTTGTGACTTTAAAGATAACTAAAGGTGAAAACGTGTTTAACGTTTATTTTTCATGTGAAATGGGGTTTCTAATATTGACAACCTTTTGTTCACTTTAAATTTGTCTTTTAGTTCTGAAGTAGATTATGAAAATTGTTTGGATGTGAATATGAATTTGAAAAGGTATTTTCGCATGTATATTATATGATTTATCATGTTTATTACTTATTTATTATCCAAAAAGTATTTATTAAAATGTGAAAGTGGTGTGAAATGTATTTTTAAACGGTCCTGATGAGAGTATGAAATGGAAAGTGGTTTTATTATGGAATGTAGTGATTTACTTGTGTTATTTTGATTCTTGTAATGTTCATGTGAAAGTGTGTATTTATATTATTATTGAAATAAAATTTGAGAAAAAATGGAATCCCATAGGTGAGTGAACTAAACTTACACATTAGTTAATTCAGAAGTGGATGAGGTCAAGATTCATCCATCATGATTTTTTATTACAATACCAACTATACATGTGATATGATTGACGACACTAGAAAAATGTTTTGATATCCTCTCTATTGGATCATTAACTAGGATATAATTGTTCCACTAGAGCATTGTATGATATCCTCTCTAGTGGGTAATTCCTGACAAAAATTTTGGTTGTTGATTTGGAGGATTTTAATAATAGTGCAACGTGGTTTCTAGGGGACTGCAAGTTCTAATTACCTATAGTGGCTTAGCGATTGTGTTCTCTGGTGACATGAATCCTTGTGATATGTTGATATTGATCATAATTTTATATAACTTGTCTACACTTTTATTTAATGAAATATTATTTAAAAATTTTGTTTTCATTGAAAATTATTGCAAAAGAATTTTTAAAAAAATTATTTTCGTAAAAATGCATCAAATGTTGTTTTGAAAATAACATCTTTTTTGTATTATAATATTATGTCATGTAATCTTTCCTTTTTGTGGAATTCTAATGGGCTTTCGATTAAACCCTACATACAACATTTGAGGTAAGTAGACATTGTTATGTATGACACGGGTAATGGAAATATGCATTATAGTGGTGATGGTGGATCCATATTCTAATGTTACACTTCATGGAGGAGTTAGTGGGGTTGGATTGAGGTTGATTACTCTCTTTTCACATGGAGGTATTTTGGAGAATTTTTTATTTCCTTTCCACTATAGTTTGTTTTGTTTTAGATAAATTTGTAAAAAATTGATTCTGAAAAATTATTGTAATTTGTTAGGTGATGTGTATCAATTAGTGTGTTTATATTTATTTTCTGTAGTTTATAACTATATAAATTGGTGAAATCATTACCAATGTATGTTGTTGATACACAAGAAATGGTTTCCATCCCATTGGAATCAAGAAAGCCCTTTTATCCATGACATGAATAAGGCTTGGTGTGACATTGGATGGAATCCCATTTTGGATTGTGAAATTCTTGGTCTGATATGAGACCATCATTGAATTTAGTTCTAAAACACTAAAGGGGTTATAAAGACGTAAAATATACTTAAAATAATCACACTATGTGTTTTATAAAAACAATCTGAGAACCTTATTACAAACCCAACATGATGAACTTACACACTTATTACCATGGACATGTTGTCTGGGTTTATTAGAAACTCAACCCCTACCATGGATATGAGAGGAAAATGGGAGAAGGAAAGATTAAAAATAAAAAATATGAAAATGACGTAAATAATCTTACTGAAATAAGGGAAATATTGAGTTGAAATATTGGTAGAACCTCCCCCTTTAATATAAACCAATTAATTCAAATTGTTGATTCTATTTTTATAGAGAAAATATTATATGATGTGTACTTAAAAGAACCTGTATTCTAATTTGGTATTTTGTTCTTTTCTCAGCATTCTCCTCCTATATGTGGACCAGTATACTACCCATTAACTTCATCATATTGATGATCTATTGGTGGAAGAACATGATAAGTATATCAGACATTCATGTCATGAAGACTTCATTTCAATGACCAAAATCCTCATGAATGATTTTAAACAATATAATTCATTAACTACACAACATTGTAGGGTTATTTTACAAAATTGTCATATACTCAGGCTGGTTGGGCCATGTCTCTAAAAAACATTCACATAAAAAAATAACCCCATATGAAAAAATTATCCTCTTATGACCATAGTTATGGTATGAATGTTTAATAAAGACTCAAAAACTATGTTGTATATCATTTGAAAATGGGTGAATAAATTAAATTCAATAAAATAGAGAAAAAAACAAAGTTAACACTTCTAATGGTTTGGGGGAATAATCAAGTTAGTAGAGTGGAAAAAAGTTCCCCATAAATAGCCAACACCTAATTTTGACCATTTATTCTGGTTTAATGGAGAATATATTACCATACATATACTCATGAGTAAAGAACTTTTATTCTGGTCAACATTCCATTTTTTTGTTTTCTCCACCTGTAGGTGGCCAACCATGCAACACATTAAAATATTCATGCCACCAGTTGGTTGGTTGAATTATATGACATGTGTAGATGATATAAACTGTATGTATCATTTCTTTAAATGAAAAACCACTTTGGGAATTGTAGTACACGACATTTTTCATTATGTACATGAATTTTGAGGAATGGCCCATTACATGGGAATCTAGTTGGGTTGGTCTGGCCGTGTCCCTTGAAAAAGTACATGACATGTTTTTTCAAATTACATTCCATGTATCTTTATATTTTTTCCTAGACAACTTTTTATATATGAACTTAAACATAAACCATTGAAAAAAAACACATGTATAATGAAATAAATCATTTAATTATTAAATAACATATATTTGGTGAATATAGTTTTTATACACATTAAAATGCATGAATTAGTATACACATATTACGAACCCCATAAGATGTTGATGTCAAGGCAGGAGGATGTATTGGGATATATGAAACACATGGATATATGTTGATAATAAGAGGTTTACATAGTATATTTTGATATGGTTGTGAAATTTATTGGGGGAGATTGAGTATATTTCAATAATTGATGAGGATGTATTGAAAAAAGAGGTGAAACTGTGTTACAGATGTTTCTAATGGATATTTGATATTTTTTTCTTAAAAATAAATTGTTGTTTGAAAATGGAATTAAATCATGGTTCTTTTCAAATTATTGACATTAAAATATAGAGAAATATAATTCAATACACACAAGGTTTAAAGGTTCACACGATTACATATAGAATGAAGGATATTGGGACCACATAAAATATCATGGATCATGTGACATTGAATTTCAATAGAAAGAAAAACTATGTTTCTTTGATGGAATCAAGGATTAATATATGGATGTATGAATCAAGAGAGATGCTCATGTGAATCACGTTATGGGAGTGACTTTTTCCATGGATGATAAGTCTTGTGATTTATGTATGTATTGTGAGAAATAAATCATGAAGATATTAGATCATGGGGGTATTATAAGTCACAAAAAAATAAATATACATTGGTGATTATGGTGATATCATATGACAATGAGATATCAAGATTTGTGGAGTCTCATGGTAATGGTGTTATGTGATCAAAAATCAAAGGTTGTTCTGAAACAAATTAATCATGCAATCAAAGGAATCAGGATTGGATGGTGCACTTATGTCTTCAATTGATAGAAACAGATAAAGAAACATGATATTTAGATAAAAATATTATATTAGTTTTTATATATAAATCACCCTAAAAATATCTAGAATGGTTTTATGGAGATTAAATGGTTTATCAATAAAATTAGTTAACTAGGGATTCTAATGGTGATTAGATCGTAAATGTGGATCATATAAGGAGTTTCATTATCATAGTTGTGTAGAGAGGCCACACATTCAAAAATACATGTGATTATTTTGTGATCTAGGGATATAATACTAGGGATACACTCTCAGGGTGAAGAATAATATTTCCTATGAATACATTCCATAAAATGAAGCTGTGTAGGGTTATGTGATTAGGTATGAACACAATAATATAAATAAAAATTTATGAATCTAAAGTCTGACGCTAATTATAACACCCTGAGATTTTATGAAAAATATTCTTTTTAATTTTATTGATTTCTTGTGTTGTACGCTACACAAAAAGGAGCTTCCACTACACGCATCCCTGACTTGGCTTGCATTACACGCAGTCGTGACCTTCCACGATAGCGTGTGTAGTAAGCAATACCGAGTTTCACTAAACGAGATATTATTATAATATTATTATGAACTATCCATTATGAATAGTAATAAACACTTTTAGAATGTTTTGAAATTTTATTTTTCAAAATGGAATTCATTTTTGGATCCAGAATATCGAAATTAGCTTAGGGTGAAATTTTGGTACTTTTCGGATAACTTTCATATTCTGATGAATAGTGAAAATTATTATATTTTTATTAAAAACAACTTTTTTAATTGAAATAATTAATAGTGATAAATTATTAATTTGAGTTGTTTAAAAGTATATTTAGAATATATTTTTACAATTTAGTACAATGTTGGTCATTGGATGTAATTTCATATTTAAACCAGACATAAACAAGTGTCAATCTTTTGATAGTTATTATCTCTTAAAAACACGCTATTTGTCTGGACGACGGGAATTATTTTTTAAATTAATTAAAGTAACTGATATTTTTTGAATTTGGTAAAATAAACATCATTTTTGAATTCATAATATCAAATATAGCTTAGGCCTAATTTTTGGAATTTTTCTGGAAACATTCATTTTTTGATGAATAGTGAAACCTCTATGTGGTAGTTAAAAAAACTGAATTTTTCATAAAACATAATTTTAACACTTTTGCGAGTGGAATTTTAAAAGTTCAAAAGACACGGTTGATGTCAGTAAGTAAAATTTGGTTCAATGAGATGAAAATAATTTTTGTTGAATAGTAACTTTTTACTTTTTTTTACCACGGTTAAAAGTAAATAGGGTAGTTAAGGGTAAACATGATATTATTATTACCCTAAAAAATGTCCTAATTCTATTAGATAAGTGTAATTAGACCAAAAACAACCTTAGAAATAAAATATGACCATTTAGGCCCACTTGGATTAGATTAGGACATTTATTATTAATTTATTTAAAGAAGGGTTAAAATAGTTAAAATCAATGTTTAATAAAAAATCATTTTTAATATAGGTATATACATAAGATAAAACAGAATATAAATATTCATTAGAAAGATAAAACTATTTCCTACATAATGATATTTTATTTTAAATTTTTAGACGTTATATAATTTAATTTATTTATGAAAAAAATATGATATAGTAATTATCTTGTTAATGAAATATTGACATAAATAATGTTATGAATATGCAAATAAATATAATCGGAGACTTTTTATGAATTAGAATAATTTTATAGGTTAATATGACATGTTAGTATTGATTTAAGTAACTCTTTTTGAACTAATAATTCTGTTATGAGTTTAAAAAAATCAATTACTAAATATTGTCAAAATTGACATAAAATAGTTTTTAAAAACAATATTATATTATTTGTTGTTATTTTATTCCTAAAAATCCAAGGTTCGGCCAAATTTCTTAGATAAGGTTATATATATTAATAATAATAAACTTGGGGTTCATTTGGCTTCTTATAGTATGTTTATTAACCTTATAGTATAAGAACACAAGAAGAAACGGTAAAAGTAAAATTATTTAACTTAATGTTAAATCTAAATGATAAGGTTAAAATAGGAACCTAAACTTGTCTAAATTCTTTTGGATGAGAGGATTTCGACCCCTTCCCACCTTAGCTTCTAAATAAATAAATTTGGAGCTATTTATAACCGTATTTTACTTTATAATAAAATAATAGTTTTAGTTATTCCAAAGGTACCCCTCTGCTCCCTTATAAAAGGGCACCTCCTCCCCCTCTTCCTCACACCAATTTGAGCCTTCAAGCTCGTCCAAACCCTGCCAATTTCTTCTCTCCACTTCCCGAGAAACATTCTAGAGGTTCTGGTCTTCTTCAAAGACCTATTTTAGTGCCCTAAAAGGAGGTCTCAAATAAGCACATCAAAGAAGAGGTATTGTCCGTTACCGATTCTTTCATATTTATTTCTTCTTCAACTTATTCTTATTTAGTTGTTTCATTATGAAGTAATAAAATCAGTATCACTAATATACTGATATGTTATTGTAAGTATGAAACAACCCTATTTCACCATCTATCCATCCTACGGAAAAAGAAATCACCGCGCATGCGTACGTACAGAATACCGTCTCCACGCCGTGGTGTAATCTATTTTCCACCACCACCTTACTTGGATGGGTATAATAGTGTAAATAATGACTATATATGACTATTATAAAGTGATATTGATTCTTAAATTGTATAAATACACTCCAATACAATTCCACAATCATAGAAACGATATCATTACTCGTGCGTACGTACAGAATACCGTCTCCACGATGTGATGTGACTCGTTCTACATGATCTTCAATGCATAATGATTATATAAATTAATTGAATGAATGAATATGATATATATTACACTAATACCATTCTGGAAATGAGGTATTTATAACCTAATTATAAGAATTGGAATTTATTCGACAAAACACGCATAAGAACAAAAAGTAATAAACACCCGAATAACAAGTAGTAATGAAATATTATTAATAAGAAGCTAAGAATATGACCATATATGATATCATAACAATATGTATGATTCTGGTATAAGTCAATAACATTATTTAAATCATTATACAAGAGGTTCAGACACTTACGAAGCAAATTAGACCTAAGGCAAGGGAAATATCACAATCTCATTTTTATCCAAGATTGTTTATACATTGGAATTTACTGGGGTGTATTTTATCATCCACCGCCATGTTTCCTCAATATGTAATATTTAAATATTTCTACAATAGTTTATATCAAATTTTACCCTTCGGTGAGTTTTTAGTAAAAGATATGAAAGGAATCTTTTGTCGTTTTTCGTAGGAGGTACTTTTTGACTTTTCTGACAAAATAACGAGAAGAATGTTTTCTTTTAACTTATATGGCATGAATGGATTTTTAAAACATTATTTTGAAGAAGCTTCCCTTACACGTTTTCAAGTTTATTTTTAATAAACTTCATTTCGTTTAGAATTGTATGACATGTTAAGAAAGGAAATGTTTTTTTGAAGTAGAATGGATATTTTCCTCAAGAATGGAGTTCAAGAATTTTATCAAAATTATTTTCCATCTAAGATAATATAGGGTTCTATTTCTATCCCTATTATTACATTGATTTGATTATGTTGTGATGGAATTATTTTTATGAATTTGTTTATCTTATATGAGTTGTTTTATGATGTCACGATGTTTAAGATTCCCATTTTTATTACATGGGTTATGCAATGATGTATGATTTATGATTTCGTGGCACACATATGAATGGTATCATTATAAGATGGGTGGGACCTATATCTCCCTCCAATGTATTGGGTAAATATTTTATATCTCATGAGATAGACATGGCTGGAACGATAGGTTATACGGGTTCAGTAAAACATGACTGAAATGAGGAGTGAACTCGGTTCAAAAATGGACTTTGTCCACTATGATAGTCTTGGAAATGAGTCTTTACTAATAATAAATGATTCTCTATGATTATGTGTGTATTCCACAATGTTTCATGTTTTAAGTTATGATTATTGGGATTTCATTTCACTACTTATATTTATCCCATGTTATGAAATTATAATCTCTTTTTCAAGGTAAGATTTCCAAAATTTTATGTTCTTATGAATATTATGTGATTGATATTTTTTTTACCCTTACTGAGCATTTGATCTCACCCTTTTATGTTTTCTTTTCCCCAGGATATAAAGAAAGGTTTTAGGAAAAAAGGAAGATCTTTATGGGAGATGTTGAAGATCTTTCACCACGATTATAAGATTATATTACAAGTTTACAAAGACAATAAACTATTACGATCCTTGTGTGTGTGTTTTTGTTATGTAATAATTATTCTGCAAAAGTAATGTAATGTCCATGTACGTTAAGCTTCGGGTCTCCACAGTTGGTATTAGAGGAAACGTTTAGTCAACCTTTGGAAACTAGGATGTGAAAACTTTAGTGAAATACCTAGAGATATTTATAAGGTATGTCTAGGATGTCCCTAAGGTTATGTATAAGTATAGGTTAGAGTACTAGAATTACGGTAACCCAAGATGTTAGATATTGAAGGTACTCCCCCTTTATTATGTTGTTTTCTCTAGCATGATTTTTGCCACTCACACTATTCTTTTCGGGTTTTAGACGATTACTGGAACCCAAAGGAACCGTGTTGATCAATGTAATGAACAATGCAATGATTGTCCTCCTGAACAAACAAATGTTATGGGAGATGGTGTCCAAAATCTTATTGCTATACTTACATAAGCTATGAATCATTCTGGACATCCAAATGAGCAGAGAAGGGAACACTATTCTATTGAGTCCTTTATGAGGCAACGTCCACCTTCTTTCAGTGGGTCTTCTGATCCACTTGTTGATGAACAATGGATTAGTACTACTGAAAAGATATTTTCAGTTCTTCAATGTTCTGAACAAGATAAAGTCATCTTAGCTGTGTATCGTTTGGAAGGTGATGCTGATCAATGGTGGAATCATATCAAGAATACGATGCCAAGAGATGAAATTGAGTCCATGGAATGGGACGAGTTGAAGAACTTATTTTTCAATAAGTACTTCCCTCGTATTCTTCGAACAAAGATGGAGAAGGAGTTTCTTGAACTAAAGAAAAAGGATGATGAATCTGTTGGTATATACGAAGCGAATTTTACATGGCTTGCAAGGTATGCATCTGGATTTATCATCCAACCTGAAAGTAATGTTGATCGATTCTTTAGTGGATTAAAACCAAATCATTGAAGGTCATTAGCTATAAGAGACTTCAATAGTTATGAAGAAATTGTGCGTTGTGCTATCAAGGTAGAAATGGAAGTTGGTGTTACTTATCCCTCACATAGTTTTGACAAGAAACGAAAGATGGAGTTCAAGGAGAAATATCAGAATAATGGTGAAAAGAAGATGAATGTTTCCTTGTGCTCAAAGTGTAGAAAGAAGCATGGTGGATATTGTCTTAAAGGGACTATAAAATGTTTTAAGTGTGGAAAAGAAGGTCATCGAGCAGCTGAGTGTCGAAGTAATGGAAAAAGGGTTTCTAATGATGTAAATAAAGAAAAGACTATAGAGAACTCACCACCAACACTTCAATGCTTCAAGTGCAAGGAAATGGGGCATTATGCTAATAAATTCCCTAATCCAAGGGTTAGTGATGATCGACGTGATCAACCACTTAAGGAAAAGGACAAAGGGTAGTCACATGCGATCACTATTGGCGATGTTGAATATGACAACGATGTGGTGGAATGATTAAGTGTTTATGTAATGGGATTCCAAAATAATGTTGTATATAGTATCGTGGAATATTGGAATATTTATGTATTGGTCTATATTGATTTTCAATACTTTTATGGTACCAGTAACCATGGAAAGTGATTGAGATATTTTTGGAAAACAGATGATATGCCCATAATGAAGGGATAAGGAGAAAATGAAATGTTTGACAGTATTTATGAGTTCATGACTAATCTAATGAAATATTTATATCATGGTTTGAGGTTTTTGTATGTGAAAAGAGTTAACTTTTGACAGAACTCTTGTTTTCACTAAGGTTAAATGGGTATTCATTCTTCAAGAGAATACATGATTAAGGTATTCACATGTTTGTAATTTGACCAACAAGATATATCTTATGATATATGGGGGATAAATGATGGCATTCAGGTGATTGTTATACGACATTTAAAGTAATCATTTTCATTATACTATGAGATTGGACCGAAGTATTTTAGATAGAACTAAAGATTGGAATAGATTACGTTGGACATAATTTAGTATTGTTTATGGATAGAACTTTTTCGATATTATTTATGGGATGTTATAGTAATTTAGTTTTAGAAAAAGGACAACTGGCAGGACGTGCGACAACCCATCGCATCAGACAAGACCGTGGGAATTGAACCCACAACCAAAGTGCGACTGGCCTTTATCGCCTACCACTGGCCTACAGGAAGTCCCTGTTTAGTAGAAAATAGTTTTATTATATTAATAAGTATGATATATAAAGTATAAGTCTATTTTAGGAACCGTATATGATTAATCTCACTATTGATGGACTTATGTAAGTTTTGATAACTTTTCTAACCTTTTGTTTGAGACAGATGAAATGACCCATCATTCTCTCACAGGATCTGATAACACTTCACGAATGACAAATTAAACTTCATTTCGATAATAGATGAAGTGTAAATTATCCAAAGAACGACCAACAGTGAGACTATATCGAAATCACGAAAGTATTTCATCTAATTCCAATTTCATCAACTTTAGGGAAATGATCTTGAAAAGAAAAAATTTTATCCTAGTGCTCTTATATCTAATGATTCAGATGGTACCTTAGATCATCACAAATTTATGGCTTTGTGATTGATGGATTTTTCATAGCCATGTTCTCTACCACTCTCCATCAGAACTTGATGGTTAGATTTTTCTTCCATATCCATATTTTCCCATATGTTCTCCTACGTGGAAACCTAGTGATGAGTTAATTTGGGTAACCATTACATTCCATAATTTAGTTTTTCAAGCCAAGTATTGGTATTCCTTTTTACGATGTGGGTTTTTATTAAAGAAGATTTCGAGTAGTAAACCATTTATAACTCCGATGAATTTCGAGGGTGAAATTCATTTTAAGGGGGGTAGAATGTAACACCCCGAGATTTTATGAAAAATATTCTTTTTAATTTTATTGATGTCTTGTGTTGTACGCTACACCAAAAGGAGCTTGCACTACACGCATCCCTGACTTGGCTTTCATTACACGCAGTTGCGACCTTCCATGATAGCGTGTGTAGTAAGCAATACCGAGTTTCACTAAATGAGATATTCTTATAATATTATTATAAACTAGCCGTTAGGAATAGTAATAACAACTTTTTGAAAATTTTTAAATTTTATTTTTCAAAATGGACTTCATTTTTGGATTCAGAATATTGAAATTAGCTTAGGGTGAAATTTTGGTACTTTTCGGATAACTTTCATATTCTGATGAATAGTGAAAATTATTATATTTTATTAAAAAAAACTTTTCTAATCGAAATAATTAATAGTGATAAATTATTTATTTTAGCGGTTTTCAAGTATATTTAGAATATCTTTTTACAATTTAATACAATTTTGGTCATTGGATGTAATTTCACATTTAATACAGACATAAACAAGTGTCAATCTTTTGATAGTTATTATCTCTTAAAAACACGCTATTTGTCTTGACGATGGGAATTAATTTTTAAATTAATTAATGTAACTGATATATTTTTAATTTGGTAAAATAATCATCATTTTTGAATTCATAATATCAAATATAGCTTAGGCCTAATTTTTTATATTTTTCTGGAAACTTTCATTTTTTGATGAATAGTGAAACCACTAAGTGGTAGTTAAAAAAACTGAATTTTTCATAAAACATAATTTTACCGCTTTGGTGAATGGAATTTCAAAAATCTCAGAGACACGGTTGATTTCACCAAGTAAAATGTGGTTCAACGAGATGAAAATAATTTTTTGTAAATAATAACTTTTTACTTTTTTACCACAGTTAAAAGTAAATAGGTTAGTTAAGGGTAAAAATGATATTATTATTACCCTAACATATGTCCTAATTCTATTGGATAAGTGTAATTCCACCAAAATCAACCTTATGAATAAAATATGAACATTTAGACCCACTTGGATTAGATTAGGACATTTATTATTAATTTATTTAAAGAAGGGTTAAAATAGTTTAAATCAAAGTTTAATAAGAAAATCATTTTTAATATAGGGTTATACATAAGATAAAATCGACTATAAATATTCATTAGAAAGATAAACCGATTTCCTAAATAATGATATTTTATTTGAAATTTTTAGACGTTATATAATTTAATTTATTTATGAAACAAATATGATGTAGTAATTATCTTATTAATAAAATATTGACATAATTGATGTTATAAATACACAAATAAATGTAATTTGAGACTTTTTATGAATTATAATAATTTTCTAGGTTAATATGACATATTAGAATTTATTTAATTAACTTTTTTAGAACTAATAATTTTGTTATGATTTTAAAAAAAAATCAATTAATAAATAGTTTCAAAATTGACATAAAATAGTTTTTAAAACAAATATTATATTAGTAATTGTTATTTTATTCCTAAAAATATAATGTTTCGCAAAATGACTTATATAAGGTTATATATATTAATAATAAACAACTTGGGGTTCGTTTGGCTGCTTATAGTATGTTTATTAACCTTATAGTATAAGAACACAAGAAGACACTGTAAAAGTAAAATTAGTTAACTTAATGTTAAATCTAAATAATAAGGTTAAAATAGGAACCTAAACTTCTCTAAATTCTATTTGTATGAGAGGATTTAGACCCATACCCACCTTAGCTTAGAGTTAAATCAATTTGGAGCTATTTAAAACCGAATTTGACTTTATAATAAAATAATAGTTTTAGTTATTCCAAAGGTGCCCCTCTCCTCCCTTATAAAAGGGCACCTCCTCCCCCTCTTCCTCACATCATATTAAGCCTTCATGATCGGCCAAACCCTGCCAATTTCTCCTCTCCACTTCCCTAGAAACATTCTAGAGGTTTTGGTCTTCTTCAATGACCTATATTAGTGCCCTAAAGGAGGTCTCAAAGAAGCACTTCAAAGAAGAGGTATTGTCCGTTACCGATTCTTTCATCTTTATTTCTTCTTCCACTTCTTCTTATTTAGTTGTTTCATTATGAAGTAATAACACCATTATCACTCATATACTGATATGTTATTATATGTATGAAACAACCCTATTTCACCATCTATCCATCCTACGGAAAAAGAAATCACCGCGCGTGCGTACGTATGGAAGACCGTCTCCACACCATGGTGTAATCTATTTTACACCACCACCTTACTTGGATGGGTATAATGGTGTAAATAATTACTATATATGACTATTATAAAGTTATATTGATTCTGAAATAGTATACATACACTCTAATACAATTCCACGATCATAGGAATGATATCATCACTCGTGCGTACGTATGGAATACCGTCTCCACGATGTGATGCGACTCGTTCTACATGATCTTCATTACATAATGATTATATAAATGAATTGAATGAATTAATATGATATATATTACACTAATATAATTCTGGAAATTAGGAATCTATAACCTAAAGAG
This sequence comes from Viscum album, assembly GCA_963277665.1. Taxonomy (NCBI): domain Eukaryota; kingdom Viridiplantae; phylum Streptophyta; class Magnoliopsida; order Santalales; family Viscaceae; genus Viscum; species Viscum album. The sequence goes on from OY728145.1 coordinate 955,859,928, forward strand.
AAGAATGAAAATTTATTCGACAAAACACACATAAGAACAAAAAGTAATAAACACCCGAATAACAAGTAGTAATGAAATATTACTAATTAGAAGATAAGAATATGACCATATATGATATAATAACAATAATTATGATTCCAGTATAAGTCAATCACATTATTTAAATCATTATACAGGAGGTTCGGACACTTACAAAGCAAATCGGATCTATGGTAAGGGAAATATCACAATCTCATTTTTATCCGAGATTGTTTATACATTGGAATTTACTAGGGTGTATTTTATCATCTACCTCAATGTTTCATCAATATGTAATATTTAAATCTTTCTAAAATAGTTTATATCCAATATTACCCTTCGGTGTGTTTTTAGTAAACGATATGAAAGGAATCTTTTGTCGTTTTTCGTACGAGGTACTTTTTGTCTTTTCCAGCAAAAGTACAAGAAAAATGTTATCTTTTAACGTATACGGCATGAATGGATTTTTAAAACATTATTTCTAAGAAGCTTACCTTAAAAATTTTCAAGTTTATTTTTAATCAACTTCTTTTAGTTTATAATTGTACGACATGTTAAGAAAGGAAAAGTGTTTTTGAAGTAGAAAGGAAATTTTTCTCAAGAATGGAGTTAAAGCATTTTATAAAAATTATTTTCCATATATGATAATAAAGGGTTATATTTCTATACCTATTATTACATTGATTTGATTATGTTGTGATGAAATTATTTTTATGAATTTATTTATCTTATATGAGTTGTTTTATGATGTCACGATGTTTAAGATTCCCATATTTATTACATGGGTTATGCAATGATGTATGATTTATGATTTCGTGGCACACATATTAATGGTTTCATTATGAGATGGTTGATACCTATATCTGCCTCCAATGCATTGGGTAAAGATTTTATATCTCATGAGATAGACATGGCTGGAACGACATGTTATACCGGTTCAGTGAAACAGGACTGAAACGAGGAGTGAACTCGGTTCAGAAATGGACTTTGTCCACTAAGATAGTCTTGGCAATGAGTCTTGACTAATAAGAAATGATTCTCTTTGATTATGTGTATATGCCACAAAGTTTCATGTTTTAAGTTATTATTATTGGGATTACATTTAAATACTATGATTTATCCCATGTTATGAAATTATGATCTCTTTCGCAGGGTATGATTTCCAAAATGTTATGTTCTTATGAATATTATGTGATTGATATTTATTTTTTTTACCCTTACTAAGTATTTGAGCTCACCATTTTATGTTTTCATTTTCCCAGGATATAAAGAAAGGTTTTAGGAAAAAAAAGGAAGATCTTTATGGGAGATTTTGAAGATCTTTCACCATGATTAGAAGATTATATTCCAAGTTTCCAAAGACACTAAACTATTACGATCCTTGTGTGTGTGTTTTTGTTATGTACTAAGTATTCCACAAAAGTAATGTAATTTCCATGTACGTTATGCTTTGGGTCTCTACACTAATGGTTATGGGCCCAATAGTCTCATAGATTCAGTTTCAAACATAGGTGTATTTCACTCCTGGTTATGTGTCTAACAATCATGCACATATACTTATTTATACCAAGGTATCATGCAATGTGTTATGTTCCTAGAGTTACGCCAATGGTGTTATGCGCCTGAGCATCTATACAATGAACAATTATTCCATGAAGTTTCAAGAAGCCATTTTCACAAGATTCCATATAGAGGTTATTTTAGATATCAATGTGAACATAATGGTTTTCAGAGTGATGCAAAAGAAAAATGATTATGTTTTTTAATATATGATCATTGAAGTAGATATAGAGAAACTAAAAAAATCTTAGAATATAATTACTATTTTCAAGAGAAGAAGTGTTAGTGTGATAGTATTATAGAATAAAATTTATTAACTCTCTAATTTTAATGTTATTCTAATAGGTATTTATATAATATCCTAGTAGAGGACAATAATAACAGAACATAAAATCAGGATTTTTTATGCATACATGGACTCATGTCATCTAGAGATAGGACTTCATGTTCCTTATCAATTGAAGAGAGATGTAAGTATATAAATTATGGATAATAATTTATAGAATTAGTCTTTGTATAGGAATCGAAATCTTACTGAGGGCCAAAATGGGAAATGATGAGAAAACTGCAAGCATATTTCACATCAGCGAACCATCCAAAGACACATCGGGGAGGATAAAATAAAATTCAAGGATTGCATGCAAGAAAATATGTTCTGCATGAACAATGGAACATCGAGTGGAAATATTTAATGTTGTGCTCCCAATATGGTGCCCGCCCATACGTGAAAAAAGCCATGGCTCATAAACATCTCACGCAACCCGCCATCCAGTGCTATTTTATGTGCAATGCCCATTTCAACTATGTCAACTCCACGAATCGACTATAAATAAAAGTGAACCCCCCCCCCCCCTTCAATTGATTACAACTGAATAATTTGAATATACTTCCATGCACATAATATAACCCTTCCACATGAAAAAATGTCCTACATGTATTTTATTTTGCATGACAGGTCTCCTTGGGGACAACCATAGAGCGTGCCTAGTTGGGATCAACCCTCGCATATTTCCTCTATTTCTAAAGAAATTTTTTGAAAACCATTCCATTTTAAAAGAAAACATTCATATTATATGAAATTACTCCATATTTCATCAAAATGTCCCCTATTAAGCGCAACCATCCCCAATTTCGAGGCACACATTTTTTATTTCTTACAAGACTTCCCCATTGCGTGCAATACATTCCTATTGTGTGAAATTGTCCCTTACTGCATGAAATCATCCCCTATTTCATGAAATCATCCCTATTGCACAAAAATCATCTCTTTTTTTCACATAGTCGTTCCCTTTTTCCTAGAATCCTTCCTTCGAACATGCATCCTTTAGTATGTATTTGATATTGCATCCTTGAGAAACCATCTTTAGTCTCCTCTTGCAGGAAGCACACCTATCTTGCGTGCACTTCATCCGTGAAGCCATGTAGGTTTGTTTGTGGTTAGTTCATGGTCCCTCAACTGGTGGCTCGTGTTTCATAACATTGACTCATGCTTCTTCATTTATGAACGCTAACAACCATTGCTTCTTCGCATAGCCATGCTAACATAGACCCCTCAATGGATCACTCCCCAACCCCATTGCACAATGAAATTACTTGTGCCTTACCTACCTTATGAGTGTCTTTGAACATGTTATGTATGTCCTAGAGGTGATTATTGAACCATATTTGTCCGAGCTGTTGAAATTTAAACTTACAAGAACCCCTATTCTTAACACATGTTGTTTAACCTTGATTGTCACATTTGTGGCAGGTATGAGAGGATTTATTAGAGTATATTCACCAATTCTCACCCAATCTCTCATTCCCTCAAGGATTTTCTACTATTTTCACTTAAATAAATCCTTATGTTAGCCCCAACCCAAAAATGAGAGGGTGGTCCCTGTACAATTAACATGGAATGATCCCTTAATTCAACAGAATGGTATCCTTATCATACATAATGAAACCCTCCTCAAGTATCCGTCATATATAAATTAACAATCTCCCTCTCCTTGGGTCATTAACCATGCGTAAGACCTTATTTCTACATTGGGCCACTAGCCATGTGTAATCACGACACCATTTTTCATGATCGCACCCTTTACGACACGATCTCTAGGTCTGCTGCGGCCTCTTATTTCTCAAACCAAACATGGCTCACATGGGCTTTGAGTGAGCCTCAATAATGACATACTCCTTGTGGTGTTAATCATGCATAAACCCCAATCCCCATTCTTAAACTATTGGTACTTTGATCATTGCTCCATAGCATGAATGGTACATAGGAATCCTCCATATGGTTCTAACCCATCATCACATAACAATTTGTTCATTCCATTCTCCACCACTTCACACACGTCCCACATAAAATTTAACTATATTCCCCACTTTTGTAACTACATTGGTTTTGATCCCATTCAGGTATTTAGGAATCCTCTTCAAGGTTTAATCCCAACAAGTTAAAAACTCTGGTGCTCCCTCATAGGGATGTACCCTCCCCCGGATGGGATATCTTCTCTTTTTGAGATGCATCATCTGGATCTGCCTCCTAGAGGTGTTTTGATCCACCCATTGGGGTCATTTTCTTTTTCGCACACCCTGAGTATATGTACCATTTTTTAGACAACTATGTAAAAGACCCACACTAACTCTATACTCCTCCAACCAAGAGTCCCCATGTTTGGATGTCCTGTTAACCATGCATAATATCCAAGCATGTATTTGTGTCATTGTCCTTTGTTTACACCCTGATCCCATGTCACCTTTCCAGAAATATGTGGACTTTGATCTTTTTCATCCTTAAGAATGGTACATAGGAAGCATCCTTAAGGATCAATACCATCATCCATGTCCCATAATATTCTCTCCCTTGAACCGTTGTTTTTCGAGAATATCACAACTCATCCCGGAGGACCTACTTCGTTCAGGACCTCAAACCATGCATCCATTCCCAACAATCCACCTCCATAGGTGACTCATTTCCATAGTTCAGAACTACATGTAATTTGATTCCCAACTAAATAGGATTTATAAAAATCATTCTTGAGGTTTAATCCCAATAGGATCACCTCCACACCAGCTCTATATGAATCTCTTCAACACTTCTTTCATTTCATCATGATTTTTCATGGGCAGCCACATCCCAGCGGAATCATGACACCTCATCCAGATCATCGTTTCTCATAGTAGTACCTAGGTAGATAACCATTTGTAAGCCCCATCAAGATTCTAGGTATTTTCTTTTTGTGCACACTCCAATTACATGCCTCAACATTTTCAAACTATGTGTCTATTGATCCCTTTTTGGGTATAAAGGAATCCTCAATGAGTTGAAATCACAACCAATGGTAAACCTAGTTGTCCCATTTGTGTGGACCCAATTTCTCTAATCCAGCCTTTGAGTTTTCCAGATCATCCTTATTGGTGTGAAATCATCCATTTTTGAGACACTCCATCCAGGATCAATCCTCATTATCTATTTAGATCCATCCATCCAGTAACACATTATAGGTTATCCTTCCTATAGACGTACCCATCTAATCCACTCCCATTAGTGTTACGATCTGTTCGATATCTCTCTTCCTATTGTTAAACTATCTCCATACACTTTTTCAAACATGGGAAGCTGAGGAAAACCTCAAAGACATACCTATGACATAAGATTCCCCACATTATATGTGAGATGGCTCGGGCTTCCGCACCCTCGAGCAACCCTATCATAAATAGGAGGAAATCCATGTGTATTAGTGTTTCAATGTCCATACACACCAACGATTCCTAAAATAACTACTATCATGATAGAAGGTTTCTTTTCTAACTATACATAGTGTAATGTCATGATGGAAGTAGTGTAATTAACTAGTATCCACAACGATATGGAACCTAAAAGAGTTTCATGAAGAACATCATTATACATAAGGGTTACCCAGATTTAGAAACAAATTTTGAGGACAAATACTTGGAAGGAGAGGCTGAAATCCTTTCATTCCATTTCAATCAAGGAGAAAAAAATTATAAAGATGTGATGGAGGATACCCACCATTGGAAGTATGGAATTCGGGGTAACCTATGCACATCCTCGACAGAAGGACGCACAACCCAACGAAAGTGTCAGAAACAAAAATGGTTAACCTGATGTGAATCACCTCTCTTCAATATGTGGATTAGTAGCATTCGAGGCATCAATAAATAATAATTTCACCAAATATAGTAATTCAATTCCAGTTCCATCCATGTAAATATTTAGTAGGAGGTGAAACTCATTAATATTTGGGGACGTAAATTGTTGGGCATCCCAGTCTACGATGTTGTCAGTGCGGATCTTTCTACCCATCCTTGGAATATTGAATGACGTTCAGGAAGTATGAATGATTTCATACTATGTATTCAGATTGATGAATATTTTTAGTTTTTGAGACCCAAGATACAGCTCTATTAAACTGATCACCCCCACCCACAGACGCAGGGGGAAGGGGAATTGCAAATGTGGAAATATCAAACGGCTTCACCAATTTTGTGACAGCTCCCACAAACATAGATATTGGCCCCCACATCCCCTCTCAACTTCCAAATTTTTTAAATGGAGGGTTATTGGTACTCTTGTACATCGATACAAACAAGAGGGGTCATTCTAACCAGGGACATGGCTCTCCATGATTAAGAGGATTGTGTACCTTATTGTCACTGCCACCCCTAAAGACCATGTCGGGAGTAACTACTCACCACTCTAGTCTACAATTGCATCAGAATCCTATAACTATGAAATTCATATGACTCACACCATTACGATGATAAGGTAAGGTATGTCTTAGTCCCCCCAACTATGAATTCAACCTGAGAGATGCTAAGGATGGATCCCACTATGCCACTTCTACACTGCTAGCTGGTCCCACAGAACGAATAGAAGGTGGTTCACCCCCTGCAAAACTAGCACTAGTTTAAATAGATCAATGTCAATGTCAGATATATAATTAGGAGGATTCCATTCAGGAGTAATAATCTTCTATGGCTCAATGTCATTGTCAAATACAGAATTAATAGGATTCCTTCTAGGATGAATAATCTTCCATGGCTCTAGTACCTTGAGCCACCACCAGTGCAAGCTATCAGCCCCCTGTTAGTATTGAGAAAGGGTACCTACCAGTTACTAGGCCAAGGAACATCCATGCTTAGTTAAGATTGAGCTACCAAACACCCTATGAGCAGGAAAGGTTGACTCTCCTCATTACTGAGGTAAGAAGTAGCCATCGCAGTGTGACAAATGGTGGAGACATTCAATATAGAGGACCTCCCCGTACTGTCATCAAACAGAGTGGTGGACCTCCCCACATTAGCTTCCATCATGGAGGTCCTCACCATGGAACTATCACCAGCCCAAGAAGAGGTCATCTCCACCCTATTAACCAATGGCATGAAGCTCCTCCCCATTCTGTTAATGTCAATTATGAATTTTTTTCCAGATATGTGGTTCTCAACCTAATGGTCCCTATCTCCCAACCACCCATCAATATGGAGGTCCTCCTCATGCTCGTGAGCCCAATAAGGGACATCCATGATTCATTAATGGTCTTTCCTAACGTCTTTACCATATATAGTATGGCGAATACCGAGACCCTCCTCATACCACCACTAATTTATTCGACTGGAACAAATGTCCTCCCGGCTCCAACACTCTCACTCATGGAGGTCATCCCCATGTTCTATTTGAAATCATCCCAGGTTCTCACTATACCTTTAATTATACATGCCTAATTCCTTCCCATGTTGAATATCTTCCTTACCCGGAAGAACCATCTTGGGGAAGGAGGGTTGGTTGTCGGAGCTAGAGGAAGAACCCTAAGAAACATTATATCACAATCAATCACATATTCTTTTTAGACTATGAGGTGGAGTGTGAAATGATTATATAACCTTCACCCCAATCATCTATGTCATGGACTGGGGTAGGAGCATTGAGTATCATCATTTTTATCCCATAAATAGGGATATATTTGATCCCTGAATCCATCCATAGATACGTACCAGAGGAGGAATATTTGGAACCTTTCAAGGGCCTTTATATGAAATCCTCATTGTCATCACAAGGGTTCATTATCTACCTCAATAAGGGATCACAAATACTTGTTTTGGGAACTTTTCAATGATAATAAGTAGCCTAATCCACCACCATTTGATACCACCATTGTATGAGAAGCAGTGCTCACTACCCCTTCATACAGGGATGTGGTGGTATAGTCTGAACAGTCCCCATGAAGTTGCCCAAGATGTAGCTGTTTATCGGATCGCGTACCATACTCACCACTGACTAGTCCACCCTCGCAATGGTCCATTTCGATGCCACTACCTGTCCCTCAACATCCCCCAATAAATGTATGGGGATACAAATGGCCAGATACCATGTCTGAGTGAAGAATCTTGTGGGGTACTTAGCAGACCATGTCCTCGAGATGTTCTGGTCGACGGTGACTACAAGATTTCATATCCTAAATTACTTCATCAAAGATGATATTGAATGATTCCATTGAACCTTAGAGAGGAAGCATTTCACCTTCTTCAGCAATGGTAAGCTTACTCAAAGAGATGAGAACACATCGACGACATTTCCCAGTAATGTCGCCTTGTTCAGTTGGATTCCCTCCATGTTTCTCAACAACATACATCACCTTGTTGTCATCGAACCCTCTATAAATGATGTGTTCAGAGCAATAAAATACTCCACAGAGTTATTAAGGATGCTTCCCCGCATTTCCAAATATGTGTTTGGGGAAGTACGCTACCCTACAATTCAATCCAATCATATGTTACCTTTGTTCACATGGAGATATTGATGATATACCTTTAGAAATATTCATAGTGAACATGTTTTTTCATAATATATACCAGGATGGGGCACTAGAAATTGGTCAGGTGAAGAGGAATTTCCAACTAGGTCATTACATCACCCGAAAGACCCTGTATGTTTCCAAACATGCCAACAAAAATCTTTTCATTGACTTCATATACTATCCAAGTCACTACCACTCAGTCAAGACCCCAATAAGGATAAATAACAAAAATGGACCATCAAACCCTCTAACCCAAATGGTTTAGTGCCTCAGATAATGGAAGATCTGGAAAGGGTTGCACTGTTCCAATAGCTCGATTAAGAGAGAAAGATGGTTAGTGAGTTCTTCACCGAGAGAGCCATGGAATGGTAGCTAGATTGTGATGATCCTAGACCTGTGATGCAGGGGAAGGGGTAGGTACAACTTCATCTTAGCGTGTAGCATCCCGGTGATCTCGAAAACCCCATATAGATAGATAGGATAAAATTTAGTGTTTCTGGAAATATACCCCACTATGGGTCACCAAATCCACCAGATCTTCCCAAAATCCTTCCTCAAAACCCGACCCGGGTTCTATTGGCCGCTCTTCATGATCCATTGGATGCTCCCAAATTTTCTTCTAGTGGCTCGATAAGTTATCCTTTATCTCTTTTGGTAATTTCTCTAGTTTCTCCCTCATCAATGAGAATCACTTACAAATTTAAAAATCATGCCAATGTGTTTTTGGTGAGGTACCCTCATCAAGACAAGAACCCTCACCAAGATGATCTGATGGATACTCTTATTTGTCACCTCAAGGCACTGAAAACTCAAAAGGTGGAAATACTGTCTGATGGTAAACCATATCTGTCTTGGTTGGATGATTTTCCAACACCACCATGTTTCAGAAATCCTACCTTCTCCCCTTTAAATGGGATTTGTGATCCATTACTGCACCTATCCCACTTTATTTCATGGTGTAGACCCATGTTGGGAAATCCCTAAAAACAAGAAGCTACTACGATTTGGTGATTTATACAATCATTGGAGGGCCCCATGTTTTTTTATTACAAGAGGTTACCAATTGGGCAAATAGCTAGTTGGGATGATCTTCGCAGGTAGTTTCAATACTAGTTCAATTCCAAAACACAGAAGACTAGCATTGTCATTATCTTCTTGTTCATGCTAAGGCCAGATGGGAAAGTAGAAGGATTTTTTACCAAGTGAAAGGGCCTCACATATTCACTTGTTATGAAACTAACTCATGAAAAGATACTAAATATGTTCATGTGGAATTTGAAGATCAAACATGTCTCTTCTCTCATCACTCAAAACATCCTAGATGGGTTTCAAGATTTCTCTGAGAAAGCTCAATGTTTAGATGAAGCCCTATAACAAGTTAAGAATGCAAATCAGTTTCCTCTTTTATCTCTTGCAAGAGGAGACACCAAGGACAAGACGATACCTGTTGCAAAAATAGTGTCCCCCAAGCAACTGGAATTTTTATTATCATAGACACCTCTATGACCTTGTCGTGGCCCAATACCTCAAACACAACATCCGGCCCAGTAGTGCCCACCTCAGAATTGGTAGGCACCAAAATTTAACACACCAACACTGTCAAAGAGATATATTCCGGTTCCACCTCCTCACCATAAACTAGAAGACCCTGAATAGGTCCAAGATCTTAGAGGTCCTTTCTTGGATATGAGGAATTAGACCTACTCTTATAAGGAGGCTAAAATTCCCGATTATTTTCAAAGTTCCATAGACTAGGGAATCCAAGGGTTTCCAGAATGTAAGAGGCCCAAAGAGGTGTATATCACTGACCACCAAAATTACTACCCCTAGCACATGTTACTTGGTCAAACTATCAAGACATTATATATGTTTAATGACAAGATCCAAGATCCTGTCGATAACAACATAGTCATATAGGGTCCATCCTCGGTAGAGGTGGCATGTGTGTTCTTGATGTCTGACATCGACAATGAGTGTGAATGGAAAAGGTTTATAATTGCGGGTCTCAAAAGTATAATAAATAGATAGAACACAAGATAGTCTCACATTACAATGGTGTTATATGCATAGGTTTAAATCAATAAAATTTTTCAATAGACACTATAATACATCAGACTACTACCTCTGTATCAATATATCAACCTTCAACTTCTCAAGGGAGTAAGGACTTACCACACAAGGGAAAACAAAGACCACTTAATGTTATATATCCATAGCATTACCGTCAGTGACTTCATGACCCTAGAAATGTGGATTTATCCCATAATCCACCCAACAATGGGGGATTCTTCAATTTATGGATAGGACTACGCTTTGGCCAATACTATGGAATTAGTAAACCCTTACACGGTTCCTAATGATGAAGAGAACTAAACGGACCCTCACAACATCCCGAGTCGATTCTAGTGTCGACAATGACGTGGTTATATGAATCGTCATAATGTATTGTCCAATGCTTCCATTCAAGCTGTGCATTCCACTAAGACCATATAGCAGGCCCAACATTGAGCTCAACATTCATAGCATTCTCATCTCATTTCATCATATTCAACTATACCACTATATGTATTACTTGATAAAGAAGATAAACCATGACCATTATATAATTATTCATTATATATTGTGTTTGGACCTCAGTCATTTGGTTGTCAGCCAGTAGTCACTCTACACGGTTCGACTAATTAGTAGCGGGACATTCCTTGCACCAGCCATAATCAGACAGTTCGACCAGTAGCTCCCATCATACCTTTTTCCAATGAGTGACCTCATGTCAGTAGAAGAGAATTCATTTCATGGAAAAATGATTTACACAAGCATATATCTAGTATTCTTATACAGATTTGGATCTTTATGGGTTTATGCATGTTAGAAGATATGTGTAAATTCCCCACAGTGGATTCAAGACGCCACATCTAGTTTAAAATGGAGGTTACTGCCATAGAATACATCCATTCTGAGGCATTCAAATAAGCATAATGTAAGGCTATATTTTTATTCTCAATAGATGATGATGTTTCTTCTATATATGGGCACATCAACCCACTTTACATCACTAGCTAGTTTAATGGCATGGAGGTCTGCTGTTGTCATATCGACATGGGATCAGTGATTAATCTTATCCCCACAAAGACACTCTACAAGATGGGGATATCTAAAACACATATGATTCCCTATGACCTAATGATGTAATCTTATGATAGCATAGAGCAGACATTGGTTGGAAATATATGCCTAAAGACCCAATTCAGTGGCCTAGTTATTATTACTGAGTTCTGGGTTATCTCATAGGACACCATATACAATTCATTAATGGTTCAACCCTAGCTCCACCCACAAGTTTCAGTTACTTACTCATATTAATAATACCTTAAGTAATCCATCAATGTTTGGGTGGGCATACACCTGGGGGACATGTCTCCATTTTCCTCTTGTGTGTATCGTTACCTAGATGACAACTACTACAAGATCAAGGACAAGTTGATTCAGGATATTGAGGTTGAGCATTAAAGTATTGTGAATGACCCATTGGAAGACATGGATGAGGTTTACATTTTCCCAATTTCACTATTGGAGGCCACATCCCGAGACACGTAGAACTACTATTTCATCTATAAGATAAAGAAAAAGGCTTGTTCCCCAATATAAGGAGTGCAGGAAGATCACCTAGCACTCCTACATGAATCCGGGTCAAGTAATCCTAGATCCCCTTACCCTTGTGAGGTATCGATATGTTCTCCCCATGGAGATGAAAATATGTTATAATTTCTTATTTCTTCATGCTGGGATAAACTAGGTCAAGACCAAGTTACACTATTTCTTTGATATTATCAAACATGGCCCCACGGGTTGAAGGCCTGATGGAATCAGATTGATTGCTTTCATGACAATGGATTGACCAGTGCAGGAGTTCCCTAATGGGGTTTCCACTACCGCTCAGGCTGACACCAACATTGCATAAGGATCATCCAATATGGAATAATTTCCACCTATTGATGATCCTCTCATTATGGACAATTAGGAGGATTTGGAAGATGCCCCTCCCACATTAGAGGAAGGTGTATCCACCACTATTGATGAGTTGTTATAGGTTAATCTCAGTACCGATATAGATCTATAACCATCACTGATCAGTTAAGACATGTCTACAACCGAGCACCAAAAATACATGTATTTTTTAGGGAATTATCGTGATGTATTTTCCTAGAGCTATGATGAGATTTTATGGATTGATACATAGGTTTACATCCACTATCATTTCTCCAAGAAAATTATTGTGGTTCCAAACAACCTTCAAGAATGTTTCAAATTTCTCGTGGTGCCATGGTCGAGGACATGGCTGATAATCTCATTAAGTCCAACTTCATCAAGGAGGTACAATACCCTAGATTGTAAGAAAAGTTTGTTCCCATTTGGAAGAAGGATGGATATATCTGTGTCTATATCTAATCTTGGGACCTCAATCATCACTGTTCGAAGGATGATTTCCCCTCCACCTGGTAGAGTTATTTATTGATGCAGCCATTGGATTCCATGCACTTTCCTTCATGGATGGGTATCTTCGATGTAAACAAATCTGAATGGCCCTTGAGGATTAAGAATCCACCACATTAATTTAAATGAAAAAAATTATGATATTAGGTAATTACATTGAATATAAAAAATGAAAGTGCCACCTATTTGATTTCCATGTACCACATATTCAATATGATCCTTGGGACATTGGTGGAATGCTAAATGAATGATCTGGTGGTCAAAACATGCAAGAATAAAAACCATCTTAGAGATCAAGAGAATGTGTTTTTATTCTTCTTTTCCTTCCATCTGAAGACAAACCCCTTGAAATGTGCCTTCGGGGTCACATATGCAATGTTATTCAGCTTCATTGTCAGATAAATAGGCATTGAGGTTCATATAGATAATACATGGTCTATCATGTAGATGCCTCCTTCAAGTAACCTTCATGAACTCTGAGGCTTTCAAGACACTTTTCCCACATATACAGATTCATCACAAATCTAACTGGAATGTGTAAGCCATTTTTCTGTTTCATGAAGAAAGGTGTTGATTTCTAATGGGAAGAAGAGTTCCAGACTACTACTGAGTAAATCAAGCATTAGCTACTAAAACCTCTGGTTCTGATGCGACTTGTCTCATGGATTCCACTGGTCCTTTATGTGACCACGTTGGAATGATCCCTTGGTTTCCTTCTATCCCAGAAGAACAATGAAGGGATAGAGAAGGGTTTATATGATCTTAGCCACATTATCTTGAATAGAGAGACCATATATTCCACTATTGAGAAGAGCTACCTTGTACTGGTATTCACATTGGATAAATTGTAACATAACTTTCAACACCATGAGATATAACTCACTAAAGTACATCATAAACCATACCATGTTAACATTATGTCTATCTCGGGGGTTGGTAATCCTTTTAAATTTTGAAAACAAGATTATCCCCCAAAAGGATATCAAGGGGAATGTTGTGAGATTATTTTTTCCACCAATCCACCCCCCCCCCCCCACAGAGTAGTCTCTAGATTATTATTTCCTAGATGATGTAATCCTCTCAGTAGAACAATCCATGTCTTGTTGGAGGATTCACTTTAATGGTGCTTCTCGAAGCCCAAACAGAAGAATACTAAATGATTCTAGAATCAATAAGGTAGTCCTAGTTATTTCATTCATCACACCTTCACTTGTTATCTATCCCTATTCATTCTTATTGTCATAAGGCCACACCATCAATGATGCAGAGTATCAGGCTCCCATCACTATCCTGAAGTTGGCCCTTGATATTGATGTTCCTCAACTTCATGTGAAGGGGGGATTCGATATAGTCAACAAACAAATCTATAGTAACTATTTGTTTAGGATCCTAGAGCTCACACTTTTGTTATAAAGAACATTATAGCTGATATCCCAATTTCATTCTTGGAAAGATGTTACCCATGTTCCATAGGCATAGAATAGTTGAGCCGATGCATTTTCCTTTATTATTTCATACCTTGTTGAGCATGAACATGATGACTTGATTATCTATGTGGGTCATCGAATATTCATTGTCCCTATCACCCAGGATTATAGAGAGAGCCTGATGATAAGTCATCTCACCACCGGGGAATCCACATCAGAATCACGACTCTCCTACCACAGTACTGAAAGGAACCCCTAGTAGTACAACTCCATTTATTGAGTATCTCCAGAATGGTAATATTCCATCAGACTGAGATGAACGTTAGTGATTCTATTGGTTCATAGTGTAGTTCAACTACTAGAGTGGTACCAATATTCCACAAACCCTGGAAAAATGTGGGTTTGATGGAGTTACCCTCTATTTTATTCCACGAGATTAGATTCCCCAGGTCATGCTGGAAGTTCATTCTGATTCACATGGAGCTCATCCGGGTTGGCCGATGCTTTCCTAATAGATCAAAATATTTGGTTACTTCTGGAACACAATGGTTCGTAACTGCATTGCGATTGATAAAAAGTCCCACACCTGTCACATCCATGCCATATTTTTTCATCGACCACTACATACCCTTTATAATAACTAAGATTCTTGGCCCTTTGTAGTTTGGGGAGTTGATGTTGTGAGCCCATATCCACCAGTGACATATTTAAAATGCATGTCTATCTTAACCACTACAGATTTCTTTTCCATGTGAGAAGTGGAAATTCTATTCAAGGAAGTCAAGGATCAGTCTATCATTTATCTTGGGAGAACTAATATTATTATATGATAGAGTCCATCATGCTATCCACACTGATAATGGCACCATTTTCCGGGATACTGAATTGAATAAATTGTAGACCAAGAACAATTTTAGGCCAAAAAAAACATCCAATATAACCATACCTATTTATATTATTCACAAGTGAATGGGAAGATAGAGAGGTTAAAAAAACCATCTCTGACATCATGTAAATGATGGTTGGTCAGAACAAGAAATGATAGACTGCAATCTCCCCAACACTATATGGAATTATCAGACAATGACATCTAATTACACCCAGGTGACTCCATATTCCTTGGTTCAAATAAAAGAGGTTGTCCTACCCATCAATATTTTTTTAACCACACAACGCACAACCATATATGATTAAAATATATTAGTTATAGTAACGGAAGTCCATCTATCTAATCATGGGGCTCTTAATGAGAAAAGGATTCGATCCTTGCACAATCTAGAGAGGAATTAGAACAAGATATCCAGAGATTTCTAAAAATATCTTTATCTCCATTATTTCCTCCATGTTGAACTTGTATTGTTCCAGATAACACCAATGATAACTGGAAAGAAGCCTCTAAAGATGGATCCTAAGTTGGAGGGACCTTACATCATTCACCCGGATTACCCTAGTGGTGCATATTCCTTGGTCAGTATGGATGATGAGCCAATTACTGCACCCACCAATACCAAATTCCTAATGAATTGTTCCTCTTAATAATATCTTATTCTGTCATTACTGCATGATGTTAAACCAAATTATGTTAATGGGTTGAAGGATGTAAAACCAAAATGCATCCATCTTGAAAGATGGTATATACTACAAAATTATCTGAGCTCTATGACCATCAACTAATATCTTTTTCGACCTCACCAAAATATGATAAACTGCATGGGTATATGCATGATTCATGTATTCTCCTCATTTGGGCCTCCATAATCTTTCAAATTTGAATGGGAACACTAACATCTGGTTCACATTCTGCCTTATCTCACCATCCTTTCAGGTCCAACCTCCTATAAGATCTTCAACGGTATTTGATATAGTCCCCACATTGAAAATATGGTCAGCAACCAAATCTCACTTTTTTATTTCCGTTATTGGTCACACGATATGGGTAATGTGTTACAAACATGTTCAGATGTTATCCTCTATCATTATCACCTTCCCCATGGTCTCACAATTATTGGGCATGGTGATTCACCATTTTCTTCCCTCCCTTCCCACACACATGACATTAAACTATGCATCTATGGATTGAGATCAATGGACATAAACTAATATATTTTACATCCTTATCATATGAAGTTAAATTATACGGCATTTCAAGAACAACATGTGGCTTTATTCCAATCCTTATTAGGTACATAGCAATGCACATACCTTTTCTCTGTGGCCTGGTCTCAGGTCCCTTGATCTTATCTGAACTCTTTTCCCATGATATCTATTGGAATTGAAAAATGTGTGGTGTGTAATCCTCTTATCCTCATTAAAAATAAGTATGATTTATCACACAAAGAACTTTCCCTTTATATCCTTTTAATATACATCATAGTTGTATGATGTTGAATAGGAGGACATTTCATGAACTACATCTGTCTTGATTCCTGCACTCGTAGGATACATTGGAATTCCAAGACATTTCTTCCTTAGGTCTAACACTAAGTTCACCAGCCCATTTATCATTAAATCCCTTTTAGAAATATGTGACAAGGTATATAATAATTTATCCCTATTCACATCAGGTTTATAATATATCACGCCACATGGCTTAGGAATCTCTCCCCTTCATTTACGTTTTTATAGCATGATGTTAAACGTAAAAAGTTTTCTACAACTATGTGTAGATTGATTATAAAATTTAAAAGATATTTAGGAATGACCAGAGATTTCATCTTTGGGTATAGTCCTAGGTCCCTCTATCTTTATTGGTCCCTTGACCTGAGGTCCCCCTTGGGATTGCATGCATTGTGTTGTAGACATTTCCTGTCAACATTCACATCAGGTATGGTTTATCACACCATGCACATTCCCTTTAGAACCTTGTTATTACACATGTTTCCAAACCATATGATGTAAAAATAGGATTCCTAAATCCACATGACATTATGTTGTTGTGTCTTTTCTGGACGACGTTAATGTGAGTGTGCTAGTCTAGTCATTCAACCTAAAATTGTGATGCCATCGTCAGAGTCACATGATGAAGATACATCACCACTTTATGGTGCCCCCATTTGAGAAAGAGTCATATTTTTCATCGGATATCCTCCATTATATTTTCAAGGACAACATATGGCTTGATTCAAGTGGTGATGCCCAAATTCTCTATCCCAGGTGTCTCACTCCAAAAAAACCCCACATGAATGAACAAACAAGATCAATCAAATGCCTCATATTTCGGTGAATGGTCTAAAACTCTAGAACAATCCATTCCCAAACTACATATGGCATAATTTCCATTTCTATATATATGTAGAAAATATAGGACATGTTGTCCTTAGGTCTAGCATTATATTCTTCTATTCGATCGCCCCGCTGCTTGGTCTTGGTTCTCACATGGGATTGTGAATGGTGTGGTGTGTGGATGTATCTAGTACTAATTCAAATTAGGTTATTATTCCATGTTTGAAACATTTACCTACTGGTAAACCCCCACCCCATTCATCCTTACCCTATGATGGTAAACTGTATGGTGTTTCTAGAACTACACGTGGTTTTATTTCCATCCTTATGGGATACGTAGAAATTCCCGTACATTTCTTCGTTGGGTCTAGACCTAGGTTCATCAATCCATTTTGTGGGTTTTCCTCCACTCAGATACTCGAGCTTTTTGTCCATAAATGGACCCCTAGAACATTTTATGCATCACCAAACTGGTTAGATGCGCAACATTTTAGTACGTAGAATGTTGGATTCTTCATGGACATTCATTAATTAGTTTACATGCTTCATGTCCCCCTTTATTTGGGTTTCCATTATCATTCACATCCGAATAGACCCAGATATTATAGATACTCATTCTTATGGATTTCGTACAACATTGGAACAACATTTCAAAGGACTTAGAACGATGTAATGAGACATTTCCCATGTATGGAATTTGGTCAGCGATCAACCCTATTTTTTTATTCCCATTTTAGGTCACATGATATTTATTTTCCATTTCAAACATGTCCAACAGCTATCCTCCATCATTATTACACCACCATTATGCCATAAATTTTTTTATGTTGATTCACATACCTTCCCACTCAATCATGTTTAAGTGGAATTTAAAAACCCTTGGTTTTATCCCGCTGTGCACATTTTCAAATGATGAGGACAAATTAGTGTTATGGGGTCATCATCAACTCCACACCATCTACCCCTCCTGAGTATTCCATGTGTTTTAAATATATTATCCATCCTTCTTTCCCACATAGAGTATATCCCACATGATCTTAGTGATATAGGTAATGTTTGTTCCTGCATGGAGGAACCAAAATTCTATTATTTCAAACACTATGACAAAAAAATGATCTCTTATATCTTTATCATACGATGTTAAACTACATATTCTACATCTAGGATTTCTATTGATAACTACCCATCCATATGATGTCTTCATTCGAGAAGACATTGTCCCTCGATCATTGTCCTTTTTTCATGCCACATTTATGAACTATGTTTTTCTTGAATATCATTCTCATGGGATACATAGCAACACCAAGGAATTTTTCCTCAGGCCCAGATCTAGGACCATTAACACTCTAGGTTATTTTACCTCAATCATAGTCTGATCTATACAACATTAAACTAGTACATCTAAGTCTATGTGACGTGACATTAAACTGTTTTCAAGGGTCTATTCTATATGACCATAAAATATGTGCAACATCCTATTCATATGACGTTAAACTATTCTATACATCGTCTTCACTATATGACGTTGAAATATGTATTTATCGTCCCAACAATGTGACGTTAAACTATGTGTTTATCATCATTATTTTCATGATGTAAAACTATATGGCATTCTAGTTCCTCGATAGTGAGGTTTTGTCAGGATGTAGGTTTGATCTTGACTTAGACCGCTATGCCTACCCAATGTGTTACCATCTTGATGGGATAATTCCATGATTTTTGGACTATATTCAAACATGTCATCACTCCACACACTCTATGCATGCCCATTATTCGAATCCTCATCATCATTCACATCTGAATGAACTGTCTAATGGAATGGATTCTTGGAATTTCGGCTCACCTACTATTTTTGGGAAATATTCCAGAGGACATCCGATGACATTTCCAGTTTGGGCCCGTGTTTTTGAATTTGACCAGTAGTTGGTCATCATTTGTTTGTCCCCATTTCAGGTTAATGTGATATAGATACCATGTTTCAAAGTTGGCCATCAGTTATCATGCATTGTCATGTTTCCATCACTATTTTTCAAATTTCATGTTTCCTGATTCACACTTCTCATTCCCCTTTGTCCATGTTGATTCAAACTCCAATGGAGTCATCACCCTAATTAAGTAGAGTACATTGGGAGGATTATTTTGGCTCTTCTATGAACACTATTTTCTGGTCAATACCCATCATTTCTTTCAGAAACATTGTGTTTTCATTCAAACACCATGTATTTAAATGTTTAGATAGAACTATCATAAAAAAAGTTAATAATTATGTATCTTATCTTGTTTCTCACACCGGGTATGACCCATGTGAGATTCGGTATTTATCTTTAATTACATCGTAGTTATGTTTGAGGTGCACTAACATAAGAAAGAAAGAAAATATTAGGTTTATGCATGTAGTTCATGATAGGAGAAAAAGGTATATATGTTTATGTGTTTGGAAAAAACATGGTCCTTATTGATCATCCCATTTGATGGACAACTCTAGTGCATCCACCTTCTGGATCATAGCCTTCGGGGCCGCTTCCCACTCATTGATCTCCCTCTCTTCATCTGCAGCTGCGAAGTAGAGCCCATTATTTTTGGCCTACATTCTCTTTTTCTCATCTTGGAACTCAGCCATTGACCAGCTTTCCTGCATTTCGTTCCCCTATGATTCATCTAGTTGGGCTTTCAACTATTCAATAAAAATTCATTGGCATGAGAATAATGTCATTCATTCATTTACCTACACTTCAAGGCACCAAAAATCAGGCTTATCCTCAAGAATCATCTTCATGTTCTAGGATTTTTTCATCAATTTTTCAATGATAGAATGTTGGATGATCTCCCGCATATTCTCAATCATATAATCAAAAATCATTATATTAAGATGATGAGCATCCACCCATCTGGCACAGAGTTCACGCAACCACATGTGAAGTGACCCAATCTGTGGTACCCATTCCGCTCTTGAATGTTTGAGGAAGTGACCCAAACAATTCCACCCCTTACGCCATGACATATGGCTCTACTATAATACTTTAGGATCTGAATCATCTATTTCTTTAGGATCTACATGCCAGTATTCCAGAAACGTGGATAAAAGTTAGCAGCTGGGTCCACCTTTGGCAATCATTCCATGGGATAAGCTCTATAATTTGTCGGTGATGCTATTTTATTGTCTCTAATTCAGAAATATTTCCCTTTCCAAATTCATTCTCCTACCAGGTCGTGACATCACATGTGGCTGCAACTCCGTGTTCATTATGTGTCAGGGTCAGCATGGTATGAGTAGCTGATTCTGCATGGGTTATTACAATAACTTGATGATTCCCTGTAGATGGTCAGGATTCAGCAGCCTTTCGAGTATCTAGAACGGTTATAAATGCACAAAAAATTGATACATTGGATAGATGAATTCTTCTATTGGGAAAACTAGTATATATATAATGAAACTTACAAGAGCATAGCATGGTTACCTCCGATGGTTCAGTTGCTGTAGGAGCTATAACATGTTCCACCCCAAACATATATTCAAGGGGGTGCCCTTCTGAATCCATGGATTCCACATCAATCCCTATGGTGGGATAATTTACACCATAATAAATATGTTCTAAAATAGAAAAATGTTTGGTCAGCAAATATGATTAATGAAAAGTGGATGGACTAGTGTAAGAGTAGATGATTACCTCGAGTTGTTCAACCACTTCCATGTCTGAGCCAACAGTCACACCACACTCCCGAGGAATTCCATGGTAAGCCCTCATATCCTATAATCCTCCACCTCCATGATCCTATTATTCTTCTCCTTCTTCTTCCTCTCCCACTTCATCATCTTCTTCTTCTTCTTCTACTTTGCCTTTTGCTGCCTCATCATCATCATCATCATCGTTAGATGCAGGACATGATCTTGACCAAGCATCACATCCACTAGAATATTTGGTTCTTCCCATTGTCTCTACTAGAACACATATACACTACTGGAAATCAAATATTTGTACCTATGGTTATCGTTTACGATTTCAACAACCCAGATGATCCCAATTTCTAGCAACTCGAACCAATCTCATGTAAATTGTTTCCATTAGGCTTCAGTTATAACTGACTGCTGTAATGAAATCCAGGCTGACCAGAGTGTAGAAAAAAATACATCTTCAATAAGATGAAGAAGATACCTTATCTTATTTTTAGGGAGTTCCCTGGCTACTCCATAAGTTTTTCCACTAGACACTCTCCCACTATATGGTATATGTGCGACCACACCACATAACGCTCATGTTTCCAATGTCCTTGCTTGTGCCATACTAGCTGCCCAAATTGGTCCCAGACTCACCTCTCTAGAAGCACCTTGCATGTTCTATCTCCATATTGATTTCACGGAAGGCACATTGAGTTTCCAATGGATCTTCTGAAAGATTCCCTCTAGATATTCTACCACCCATTGTTCATCATTCATCGTTTAGAGGACTACAAAGACAGTAATAGGAGGAAGGTAATAACATCACCAGATCCGTATGTTTTGAATAGTATCCACATTTGGAAAAGAATGTAGTGATGCCTCTTTTACCAGACATTTTTCTACACCTTCTTGGTGATACCCTATATGAATCTAAACTACTTGTTAATCCATGTTTTCATGTAGGGTCCACAAAGGATCTACCCATCACTCTAGGACACCAACACCCCACCTCTGATTCTGTACAAATATTCTTTTTGACCCAGTGACCCCTTCCTATTATCCACCATTTGGCCAGATGAGGTGTTAAATGGACTAAAGGTAAATTTTTCATTATTACCAATCCTGAGCCTTATCCCCTATTCATTGATCATTAATGGCTTAGTCCAGACAATATTAAACAAATATGGTTGCAGGAAGTCTCTTGGGGGATCAATGGAATTTGGAAAATCATATCCAGCACAGTGATCCACGAACCAATAATGAAAATTTTGAAAAGGACCCCAAATCCATTTTGACATGTCTTCTATTGAAATACACCCTAGAATTGCATACAGTTGGAAAAAAATTGGGACCCCTAGGATGGACCTCTGATTGGATGCCATGATTTTGGTCATCACTGGCATTTCTGGATGGGAAGTTATCATTGTGCACCTTACTCGAAGCATCCACCCATATAGGAATGCAATAAGGAATACAAAATATAGAACATTCGGGTCCGGACATTCGTTTATTCTAAAAAAACTTGATCATTATTTTCCTATCTACAAGATTCTCCAATATGGAATGATCTTACTTCTCTACACCATTTTCGGAAACCACTTTCCTTGCCCCATCATCATTATATTATGGTATTTTATTAGAAAAAGGCATGAACACATTGAATAAAAAATGAATTTCGACAAGTGTTTGACACTCAGCTTCTCATTGGCCAACTGTAATAGATTCCATGTCTATATCAGAGTTTAAGACATGTCCCCTAAGATATTCTATGTCTATTGAAACTCATTGTACTGGTGTATGTCTAAATGTTTACCTCTGATGCAATGAATATCCCAAAGACTGATACCAACATCCCCATGATGGAGATGGAAGGTATTGGTATCAAGGGACCACCAACTGAATAGCTCCAGCACAAGATCTCAATGAAGGTTAAAATTGAACTATGAGGTCCACACCACATCAAAAAAACCCGTTGTGTATTAGCTCTACTTCATACTGCATTCATGATTGATGGACCCAATATGACCGTGACCAGTCACTGTTGAAATTTATTTCGGTGGTCAGGATCTATTTTTGCAGGAAGCCCTCAGTCTCTTCATTAATGCTACACTGAATGGTGCTTGCGTAATGACCTAAAGGGTCCTTAGCAATCAACACACTACCGATAACTATCTGGGCCCTTGGGATCATTACATAAATTAAAAAATGTATAGTTTCCAGGGAAGGGTGACCATTGTTTGTAATATCATACCATGAAAGATCATACTCATGTTTCACCAACGACCGTGGCATATCGATATTGAATTCTGGCCCCAAAACATCCCCAAATATAGAGAAGTCCCATATTAGTATGTTGTCACACAACACATAATCCTTCTAAGAATGATTAAATATATCGAAGAGGGTATGGTTATTAGATACAACTCTCCTTGCACCATAAATCACGGGGTTTGAAATCATCTCATCGTTTGAGCAGCACAGATAGACTCCCTCTCAGCATTAGTATGATCAACAGCTATTTAGGTTACATTTTAGAGATCATGAAGAGTATACACAAAAAATTATGGATTGTATTATTAAAATGAAGTGGGTGCATAAAATAGGATCAATATAAACTAAGGGAACATAAAATTACAGCTCATGTGTGAAACAAATCGACAGGTGGACCCAAAAAAAACAACTAAAAGAGACAATTTTCATGCAAGATGGAAGGAACAACATGCACAAGATCACATGGACCTATCACATGATAATTTATGTACGAATTATGGTACCCCTACATAATGAATTTATAGGCACGGATAAATCATTCCATAGAGGTCGAATAGTTTTTCACACAAATGTATATATTTTTCATGTATCACCCTAATTTGGACAGACTGTTCAACATTTCCCTCAGTATCAAACATTCACATCCCCATTCAGATCTTATTGGGGGAGGGGATTTGTAGGTTCCAAAATCTTATTGAGGCCTAAAACATGCATTGATGAGATAACTGAAGTCATATTTCTCCTCAGTGAACCATCCCATGATGTATCAGGGGGCTGCGCAAAAAAATAAATGCCTACACAAAAAAAAATGATCTTTATGCAATATGGTGGTCCCAGTAGAAATATTTTGCACAACACTCCGGCACTAGCCCCTCCTCATGGCAAAAAAAAAAATCCACTATTGGATCATAAACTTCCCTCGTGACCCAATTTCAAGTGGAGTTTTATGAATAGTCCGTGTTTCCATGCCGTCATCACCACAAATAACCTATAAATAGATGTGTATGCTATCTCGTCACAACATATGTATAATTGGAATTATATCCCTTGCACATAATATAACCCTTCAATGAAAAAAACATTTCCTCTGGTTACATGATTTTTCACAATATGTATCATAGAGGTACAACCAGGGGTGTGCCCAATTGAGCTCGACCGTTGCCCATTTATTTTATTTATATGGAAATTGTGTGAAAAATATTCCCTTTTCATCAAATTTCATGAAATACTTCCATATGGAGAAAAATCATCCCATATTATGTTCAGCCATCCCAAATTAGACACACACATTTTCCATTGCCCGCAATCCTTTTTTATTATGTACAATCATCCCCTATTTCGAGAAACTATCACCTATTATGTGAAATCATTCCTTCTGTGAAGAAAACATACTTTTTCATGCATTCATACCCATTTGCACACAATCTTTATTTCTTATGTGAAACCCTTATCATGACTTTGATATCTCATCCTCCTTTCTTCTCAGGTTTTCCTCCTTGAATAATTTCCAATATTCCTCTCTCGGGGATGCTAACCATGTATAATCCCATATTTATTCATTGGTCCTCTAGATATAAATATTCCCCACACCATACTTCTAGATAAAACCCTTTGTGACATTATCATCAGGTCTGTTGCTGCCTCTTGTTTCTCACACCGAGCATAGCTCATGTGGGCTTAGAGTAAGCTATATCCATGATACCCCTATTGTGTCATTAACTATGAATAATCCCCAATCCCTATTCCTAAACTATGTGGACTTTGATCCTTTATACTTTTCATGGAAGGTACCTAGAAATAATCACTAAGGTTGAATGCCATTATCCCACAAAAATTCGTTACGCCCATTAAATATTTGTTCATAGTCCTCCCATGTACTCCCCCCATTGAACTACGTGGGTATTGATCACTTTCTGTTGCGAAGGAAGACTCTTCTAGATTCAATCCCAACAAATGGATGAATATGGTGCTCTATTATATGGATGTACCCTCCCCCAGATTTGATATCCTCCCATTTTGGGACACATCGTCCAGATCATCCCCTCTAAGGTGTTTTGATCCACCCATTCAGGTCATTGTCCTTTGTGCACACCCCGAATACATGTCCAATTTTCCAAAGAATCTATATATAAGGCCCAAAATCACTCCATTCTCCTCCAACCATGAGTGCTCCTCTTGAAACGGGCTACTAACCATGGCTAACCCCCAAGAATGCTTGCTGGTTGTTGTCCTTTGTGTATACCCCTATTACATGCCCTAATTTTTAAACTATGTGGACTTTGATCTTTTCTCTCCATAAGTAAGGCACATTAGAAGACTCTATAGGGTTCAACCACATCATCCATTTCTCATCCTAGTCTCTACCTTGAGAATTTGTGTTTCAAGAAGATCATGCCTCAACCTAGAGGATTTACTTCCTTCAGGAAACTATTCCATGCATCTATTCTCTATGACCTGCCTCCCATGGTGACACATTCACCCATTTCAAAACTACATGTAAATTGATTCAAAACCAGTATTTATACAAAGGAAACCTCTTAGAGGATCATGGATAACATATTAATCTCCAAACCAACTCCATCTACATCTCTTCCACACTTCATTCATTTCATCTAGATTTTATGCATACAGTCACATCCCATTTGAATCATTCCACCCCATTCACATCATTATTGATCCTAGAAGAACCTATGTAGCTAACCACACATAATACCCAATAGGTTTCAGGGTCATCATCTTTTGTGGCAACCTCGATTCAATGCCCCAATATTGTCGAAATATGCGAGTTTTGATCCATTTTCATGTATGTACGAATCCTCATAGTGGTGAAATACCAACCAATAGTAAACTCTGGTGTCCTATTTGCAAGGACCAAACTTCCTGGATCTTCCCTTTAAGGTGTCTTGATCAGCCTTCATGGTGTGAAATCATCCTTCATTGGGAAATGCCATCCAAGATCCATCGCATCAGACATTTTGATCCACCCATCTGGTAAACACATCTAGGATCTCTCTACTAAGGGCATACCCATATGTTCTTATCCCATCTGTGTTATAATTAGTATCATATATATCCGATTTTTATTAAACTTTCAGCATACCTAGTGTTAAATTTGGGAAGCTGCGGAAAACCATGGAGACATGCCACTGGTATACGATTCACTGCATTCGACGTGGGATCCCCCTTTGCTTTTGCACCATTATGAATCCCTAACATAAATTGGATGATGTCCAATTATACTAGTGTTTCAGCATCCAAACACACCACCAATTGCCAACGTGACTACTCCCATGACCGAATGTTACAGACCTGACATGACCCCATGGAAAGTTTTGAGATAATCCATGTAATTAATCGGCACCCACAAAGATATTTCATGGGAAGTGTTTCACGAAAATCATCTTAACCATTATGGGAAACCTGAACAAGGAAAAATTTTGAAGAGAATCCCTAGAAAGAGAGGCTGAAATTCCATCATCCCATTTCGATCAAGGAGAAAACATCCCTAAAAAGGGATTGATGTTTCCTATCTTCGGAATGATGGAATGCGGGGCAATAGTTGTGTGTCCTATACTAAAGGATGTTCCCTCCATTTGAAAGAATCCAAAATAGAATGAAAGTGAAGAATAAGTATTTATCATTTCATATGGAGTGAGCAATACCAAAAAAATTATAATTTTAGTTCACCTAGGATGGAGTGACTATGTCTAAAACATTATATCCACATAACTAGGTAAGATTAGTTGATCTTTATTTAATTATCATTATGGTCAACTATGTATAATATATTTGTTTTGTGAATGCTTTAATATGGTACATATTCATATCTATTTTATTACATATATTGGAATGTGTAACATGTTGAAAAAATTTATTAATAGTGTAGGAATAAGATATTTTAATAGAGTTAAATAACTTAAAGATAAAGTTTAATTTTTCAATAACTTATATTCACCCCCACTCAATGTTTCTCTATTTGAAATAATGGTCTAGTCCCTATAGATTGAAAGAGATCAATTGTAATATGAAAAATAATATAAAAGAATACAAGAGGATACCTATACATTCTTTGAGGGTGTATATAGTGTGTGAGAAAATGAGAACTATAGGTTTTCTTCCCAACACTCTATCGAAAACCCTTACAAAACAATAAATGTTATTAAAGTTTGAAATAGAAATAAATAAGTGTTATTTTTTATATAAAACAAATAATATGATGGATTCTCAATTAAACCAATATTTTAATGAAATATCCTTTTACAATTTTGAATCAATAGGTTCATGTATATTAATGCGTTTACCGAAGAAAACTAACTACTTTCCTTTAATTTTATCCAGGTTTATTGGGTAATAACCTAGGGAATTTATTATATGGAATTATTGGTTATGATACTAGATATATTAATGTTTGAATGAGATATTAGAGATAGTGTATCATTATACTCGATCATACAAAGCATATGAGGATTACTACCTGATACCCACATTCTATGATATACAATAAATTATAGTGGACCCAAAATGGAATGGATGAATGAAATCCAATATGAATGGTGTTACGGGACCTTAATTAACCTATAAAAGGCATGAAAATTTAAATCCTTTTAGAGGGGTATTCCCTAACCTATTGTGGTATATATCTTGGTCCTCAATTCTGTACTAAAAGAATGCAATGTGATATTAGTTAGGATACGCTGAGGTATAGAAAATACATTGGTTTGTGGGGGGGGGGGTGAATATTTGTTGGTAACATATTAAAATGAAAAAACTTTTACACTCACTTAAGTATATACATATATATTCAATGAATGTATATCAGTTAATTTTCTCAAACTTGGATTTTAGTCAAGCACATAGAAAGGATGTCCCCAAAATAAATAACACTATAATTTATTAATTTGGTTAACATCCAATGAAATGATTGAATATCTACTGTATAGTGGATATTATTCCACATACAAAATAAATTCCATTTATTATGAAGTTGAATCTCATGTATTGTTATATCATTGAATCGATATTCTTCAAATCAACTATATATAATAGAAATCACCAATATTCAATTCATGCTCCAAAAATAATGAATAATTACTCTACTGAATTCAACAAATATACCATCAAATCCTAAAGTGATTAAAAGTTTATACTATTTCTATAAAGTATAGTTGAATTGATTTAATTTTTTATTATTATATAATTAATATAAAGGGGTTCCATATACTTCTTCAGAAATAAAGGTAAATGATATCATGGAAAGGTATACTCATGCCATCAATAATAAATATTCAATACAAGACAATGACAAAATATTCAATCTTCTTTTACTTATACAAACTAGAACAATCTATCTCTGAAAATTTTGGATATTTATCATAGAATCAAGTAAAAGAGTAATCACGATAGAAGTAGTTTAGAACATATTCTATATTCAACAAATTATATCAACAACAGAATCAATATTTTTAATTTCATATCCCCCATTCTTCAACAGAAGGGTTTCTTTTAAATATAGTAGTGTTGAGATATATAATATTTATATTTATTAAATTTTATATTATGACTCAAATGAGAATACTTTTATTATTTTAATATGGTAATATATCTAGAATCGAAGTGGTGTATATCATATATAATTATTAATTAATACATGAAAAATACATCATTGTTTAATCTTCCCAAACACTCAGTATAAAATTTCCATTGATCTTCATCAATTATAACATAACATTTCTTTATATTTGTATAATATACAAATCATAATTATAATAAATTTCTTCATGAGAGTACATAAAGTAGTATTATATTGGGGTGTCCTTCTCAACACTATGAAAGTATTTATAATAATCATTCACCATAAACAACAGCTTGAACCGTGAATTGAAAATGAGCATCCGAATATTTATACATTGAATACAATAAACAAATCAGCGATGATAAAATTATCAATATTATTTTGTTAGGGAAAACACATTAATTTGGACAATATATAGATCATTATTAAACAAATACGACTCTTATGTAAATCATCATTACCCTAATATGGTTTACTTTCCTTGGTTCCTTAATCAAATTTGATAAAACAGATGACTATTCTATAATGTTTTTATCACCCTTATGATATCACTAGACATCTCTTGTAGAAATGTTTATTCTTATATAATTTAGAACCATCTTTTATAAAAAACAGAAAATGATTTTTCTCTATTTATCATGGAATATATATATTTCATAACATATTGAATATATTAAACATCATTAAAAAATAATGAATTCTTCAAATAGGTTATAAATCTATTCATTATTTATATTACATTTCTCTAGGAGAATAAAAATTACCCAAAATTTTATAGATATAATGAATCATATTTAAATGAGTATTTTCGTGAATTAATTATTCCTAGAAAATATTACAAAAGCTTACAAAATTTAT
Source organism: Viscum album (assembly GCA_963277665.1). Taxonomy (NCBI): domain Eukaryota; kingdom Viridiplantae; phylum Streptophyta; class Magnoliopsida; order Santalales; family Viscaceae; genus Viscum; species Viscum album. The sequence continues at coordinate 955,889,808 of OY728145.1, forward strand.
TACATATTCCATTCCATTACACCATTTCTATATGAATTCAAAAAAATATATTACATATCCATCAAAATTTTATTATATATTTATTATTGTTATATCTTTTTTTTATTTTTCATTAATTCATAAATCTTACACTTTTAGAGATACCATTTCACTCCGTTTCCAATTAGCAGATATTGAGAAATATATATTATCTACTGAGTGATTGAAGATATACTCAAAAACATGAAATTATAGAATCCCCAAATATAAATCCTCATATCTCAATTAAAATTATTCAATTAAAATCACTTTTTATAACATAAAACTTTCTTTAATCAATACCATAATATATTCCAAAAAAAATATTAGTTCATCTACAATTTTCTTTTCCATGTGAATAGATATGAAATAACAACAAAGGTTAGAATATTTAATTATTGAATAAGTTAGGAAAATAAAATCAATCACTTTTCCATGTAAACATTGATTTGCTTTCACACATCCAAGATCCATGCTAATAATAATGTACTCATCTAAAGATGTATGTTTTCAATATAAAGTGAAAAAATTATTTGGGAACATTATACATATTCATATCAATAAACATGGGAACTTAAAAAAAATTCATTGCTACCAATATTCATCACAAGTTAGAATCATTCATATTACCTATTTCCTATATAAATTATTGAAAAATAATAAAAAAAATAATGTGAATATAAAACATCCCCATTTTTGATTTTTAATTCTTTCACACATAAATAATTTTTTGTCAATATATTTCATAATTTTTTTCTCTCCCCATTAATGATAATAAATAGTTTGAAATTGTTACAGTATCATATAAATACATGTAAAAATATTTTCCATTAATTATTCTTATATATGTATACTAAATCCAAGGTTGGTGTAGAAATAAAGCAGTTCCTATTTATAAGACAGTGATGTTCATAAACCAATAGAACATTACACCCAAAAATTTCATATTTTCTAGGATGTTCAAATGAATTTATGTATATACTATGATATTAAATGAATTTACATTATAAAAATTGGGAAATAAATTCTTATGTGATTTTATGCATGAAATTATTATACACACCAGCATATAGATGATTAAAAAAAATTGAAATTAAATTAATCTTTAAAAATCAATTATTGATTTTCAAATTTTCATTTCATTGATCAAATAATTTTCTATCACATAATATCATAAATAATTATTAAAAAGTTAGGATTGTAAAATATTAATGCATACATATTCAATGAAATATTTTATACACTTTCCAACAATTTTTGATTTCTATGAAATAATACATCATCCGAGATTCTCAATCATTTCAAAACAACATCCCCTATATAGGATACTCATAAATAATCTTCATAATGGTTTATATTTTAATTATATAAAAATAAATCTAGAAAATATTATATATCTAACAAAAATGTGGACATCTCCAATTCTATAATAGTTTACCCTGCTTAATTAGGTTTTCTAGTTCCCACCAATATTTTTGCATCACATTAAATTACATCTATATGAAGAAAAAACATACCTTATGAAATAATGTGAAACCTATTAACTATTTAATGAGATAAAATATGTAAATACTTTCTTCTCAACTAGTATATATTTTCTTTCAAGATATATATTCAGGTGAAATTTTCATTTTATTTATTTTGAATTTAAAATAATATTCTTTAGAGGTAGCATGGTATTCCTTCATCTTTCAATTTATTTTATTTTCATATTAATGTACTTGAGTATTTTGATTCTAGATAAAATATTTTACATCATTTATATTTTCAATTTATGTTTTATTAAACAATATTTTTAATTATATTCATCCAACAAAAAACATTCACAATAATTCTCATAAGTTATTAGGTCATAACCTATTGAAAAACTCTCATGAAATATGATTTCTTATTGTGAAATTACATCTTTCCATTTATCACTATCATTCACTTGTTTTTAATCTATCATAATAACCACTATAAAATCGGTTGGAGAAATGATCATACACTCTTTAGAAAACAAGGTCATATTTCTTGGATCATATACATTATTTCTTAGGAATTATTTTCACTAAGCTAGTCCCCTTATTATTTTCAAGGATTAATTTTTATTTTACACATTATTTATTCTATTAATATCAATAACCACACATATGGATTTCATGAAAAAATACCTCATGTGTCCTCTTCTACCTAAAATAATGAAAATCATTATTTTTTGTCAAGACTCCTTATATATGTTAATATTTTTTAGTAACATTTCAATTTTCAATATTCTATAATGATAAATCAAATATCTTTTTCACTAGATTCATGGTAATAATATATTCAAAATATTAATTCCTCCTCTTTCCCAAGGAAGAATAATATATCCTCATATTCGATAGTATTTTATTTTTTGTTGTTTTTTTGTCATTATCCAATGATTTATATTTACATTATACACAACAATGATAATATTAATAGATATTTCCCTAGTTATCTACTATATTTTGAAATGTATTTTAGGTATACAAATTCTAAAATTTTTTTAGTGGAGTTTGCATCATCGACGTTTTGATCCCCCTTGATGTTGGATTTCTCTGTACTTTATATATTGACATATTTTTCCAACAATATGTAGTCATATTCCCAAATAAATTACAATACTATGAAAAATAAAAAAATAATTGATTTAATTATTCAAATAGCCATCCAACTTTTTTTATGTTCTATCTATATTTTAGAACTTTTCTAAAATAGTTTGGATTTATTTTGGGGACTATCTCTTTTCTGATGTCTTATATACACAAAAAATGTATTGTTCAGTTCCTCATGATTTTTCTCATCCACTTTAATATATAGTGTGAATTCAATCCTGCACCATTAATTAAATTAGAATTTGTAAAAAAACATTCTTGAGTGGATACTACATTTTTTTGGATTATTCGTGAGATTGATCATTAGAAGAGCTTATGGTGATTATGAGAAAATATAAGATCTTTTTAGTAAAATTAATCTACTTAATTTTTTCACGTTATATATTTTTTTATCATATTTTTTGAAAACTCATCATGGCTAATTTATAGATTCTTTATTTTTATCAACAATCCCAACCCGTTTCATATTAAGTATTTTTTTTATCATCCTCTACTAATGTTTTTGTCTTTATATTTCTTCTTAATGTTTTCATTCTCTTTCCCATGAATTATAAAATTCTATCTAATCATCATATCATGATAATTTTTTTTATTATTATTTCCATTTAGTAATGAATAATTTATATTTATCTTTTCATTTTTAATGAATCATTTCATAAAGAATTTATTTGATTTCATCTTCCTTCACAATATTTAAAACCTAATATTTCAAATATTTTGATAAATTTTCTTCAAGATTCATAATCCTATATCATTTCAAATTTAATTTCTCTTTTATATTAATTATCATCACTACATATTGTATTATTATTTTTCCCTCGTCATGAACTATTCTGTAATATGGGATATGTTTTCTTAGAAATTATTCAAATAGATAGAAATAAAAATGGCTATTTCTTCAGAAAAAATTAAAATAGTCTTTATTAGAATAAAAAACAATTCATAAAATGGTTTACTAAAAATAAAATATTCCCCACTTATACGTGGATCTTTAATAGGATAATATTTCAAGAGACATCAGTTATAACATGAATATATTATTTTATATAATCCTATGAGGTGGATGTTTTTCCACTTCTTCAATAAAGGCTTCAACCACTGAAATTTCATTATCCATCATTGGTTATATATAAATATCATTACAACATAGAGAATATGATTATAAATTATAATTCCATAAGAGGGATGGATTCATTCTATTAATTTTTTTCTCTTTATTCTTTCTATTTTTCAAATCCTTGGAAGAGATGTAATCTGGATCAGTAATATATGTATCTTAGCATAGTCTGTACTCCATTATAAATTTTGAATGGTACAATCTATAATATATAAATTTATCCAATCGAGATAATGTTTAGAATTAAAATAGGGATTTATCAATGGGATTAGGTAAGACTTTTGAGGACTAGTTAGGGTATAGAAATGATTAAGTGGAGGGGTTGAATAAATGTTTAAAACCTAATAAAAAATTTTCAATTTTACAATTCTTTACCTCTAAAATTCCTCATTTAATGGATATCAGTAATTCATTTCCAACTTAGTCTACATGGAATTATTCATATAGAAAAGAAAAATCATAAAAAATAAATTTTTTTTTTAATTTTTTTTTACCTTCATAGTTGATGAATATTCCCCCCTGTGTACGGTTCTTGTTATCCCACTCAGGAAAAAAGTTTATTTTATTATAAAGAAATCTTGAGAATGGGTAAATTAATGGAGACATGTTATTTGATAAAATAATGTATAATTTCATTCCCCAACATATAGAACAATATCTATAACTAAGAAAAAATTCATTTATTGAATACAGAAAATTTCCCAACATATCTTGATGTGATAAATTTCATGGAAAAGAATATCACAAAAAATTCAATGGTAATTACATCCTACCCATTATAAAAAAACATATTGGGATTCCAAAAAAATTTATACAATAAGATATATGATACTAGCGATTAGAATTATTCATCCTTTGTCATAAATGCTAATATATAAAAGACAAGTCTAGACTCTTCTTCTATTATCATCCTCTACCTCTAATCATATGAAAACTATATCATAAAAATCCATAGACCTCTGTTATCTATTTGGATAAATGATTTTTCATGATAAAAATATCATAACTTCTCTCTTAGTTTTAAAATATAAACAATTGAATTTTTATTGTCTTGTTTCATTCTCTTCTTTAAAAAATTATTAATTCAAATGATAACAATGAAAATCCGTTTTTTCATTATTCATTTACAATTTTATATTAAGATTCATGATAAAATATTTATAGAATCCAAATATATAAATATTAATTTATTTTTCTAAATGTTACTCCTTAATAATTTAGATTAAATCATTGTTAAATATTACATTATTTAAACATCCAAAATACATATAATTAACATTATAGTGACCTTCATTAATTATTACATCACAATTATTTATATTTTAATAATCCACAAAACAAGCTTATTTATAATCAGGCCATGCATTGTAACATATACAATAATATAATCACATCATGGCCTTACCCACATAGTGAAAACGTTTCTCATCCTAATTCAAAAAAACTATCAATTTGAATAATGTCTTGAGTATAAGAATCACGATATTTATAAAATGAGTTATAACACCACATCAAAAAATTTATTCTTATGATGAATATTTCAGTCAGAAAAAACATAGTACCTAGTTTAACAGATTTACCCATACGAAACACCGATGAACCTTACACAAATATTAATTTCCCTTGCATAGATCGTTGAGTCCCGTTCCTTTATCAGATTTTAGTAAAATAATGACCATTATGAAATTTTTTGTCAACCTTACACAATAATAAAATAACCCATATAGATATTTTTATTCATATGAAATTTTTAATCCAACATTATGAGAAATTGAAAATAACCATTACAAAATATAGGGTCAACATTACCTAGTAATATTTTATGTTCTACTATCTCGAGGTTTCCCTCAATTTTCATAGTAAGTTCATAATTTTACATATTATCAAAAAATGAAAAATATTATGAAATTATCCTGATTTAACATAAAAAAATCATCTGAATTTTATGAGATTTAAAAAACACTTATTATTTATAGTTTCTCTCATGGAGTTTACCAAAACTCATAAGCTTATTCTGAGTGAATCTAATGAAATCTCATAAATACTATTACACACTTTTACCATTAATATCTCATCATATTTTGACAACATAAAACATATAGAACATTATATATTTTATATATAACCACATGCCCACACTTTTTCATTACTTTTATAAGTGAAAATATATTTCATGATATAATTATTATATTATTAATCATCATAAAACACTTAATAATCATTTTAATATATTATATTTATTATTCCATTACAATTATAATCTTCTCTTATAAAGGAAAACATATGTAAAATTTCAAATACGTTACACATTATAATGAACTAGGAATTTTTTTTAAATTTATTACTTTTGAGAAAATTTCATAGAATAATTTAAATGTTTTAAAAATTCCATTACATTTACAAATTCATTAATACATTGAAAAGAATATATGACACATGAATAAATATTATATTAAAAATTTATGATGGTTATGAACTTTTTTGGGATTTTCATGAATTATACAATTTTATTCTTATAGAAATTTGATTCCATTTATTTTCCAAAAATTAGAGTCTATAAAATATCTATTACATATTAATCACATAAGGACATATTTTAAAAACTTTTATTTCAAAAATTCCAATACCTAACTCTATATTTCTGAAAGTAACTAAAACACTTCAGATCACATTAAAAAAACAAATAATATTCTATAATGAAATCAATATTCTAAGTCTTATTCTTTAATATATCCAATTATATTTCCTAGTGAATGCATCTCTAATAAAAAAAATATAAACATATTCATATTTCAAAAAATTAAATAAAATTAAATCACTCCATTTTTAATATAAACAATAAAAACCTATTAACCTTCTAGTCTCTATGTGTGTCTTCACCTACTTTTTTAATTATGTAATGTTCTAAATATAATTGACACCCTGATATGAAACAATATTCATATTCTCATAAAAAATATTGGCAAATGTAATCAATTTCAATGTTATAATTCTATAACACATATTAACATCATGTATATTGCCTTTCTTCAAACTAACATATATATAATAAATAAAACACAAAAAAAAAATAGTTTTAATATAGTTAAAAAAATTAATGTGTGTTATACATCAATAATTACATAATGACTCCACCTTTACTAATAAAAAACATTCCATATAAAAAATCCATACAAATTCATTTTTATAACCACATTGGTATTATTTTAATAAACAAGGATAACTCAGGGAAAATATTTATATGAACCAAACACACCAATAACCCATGAATTACTCCATGAAATAACATAAATAAATCAAATTATTTTATAATTAATTTTTATATAAATAATTATAACTTTTTATCATAAAAGAAATAGTATCATTTTATAAGATGTATTATAGTCATTATTATAAATGAGCATAGATTATGCTTATAAAAAATCACCAAATAAATATCTATAAGAAACTACATTTATGGATTAAAAAAATAATTATATAAATAAAATAAATATTTTATTACATTAAGAACATGGACTTAAATATATCAATAAAATGATTTTTTGCTGAAAAATAAAATTATGTAGATCCACAATCCATATTGTGTCAGTTTATTATGTATACTAGACATTAACTATATGATAACTTTATTACAGACCATGAGAAACATAAAAAATGTAGAAACCTAAATATTTAAAATTCAAATAATATGATAAGGTCTTAATGAAAGAGTTAATTATTTATCTCACCCCATGAATAAAAAACATATCTAATGTAATGAAATTAGTTTATAGATACCTCTTATATACTAAACTAATAAAATATATATGGTTATTAAACATATTAACTTTAAATGGTTAAGAATTCCGTACCCCATGGATCATTTATCGAGGAAAATCATGATATATTGGAGTGGATTAATATAGAAATAAAATGAATCGAAGAAGAAGTGGGAATGATATGACAAACCATAATGATAATCATAGATGAATAACCTTTGAGTTATATGAGATATTCTCATCTCCCATTTGTGTGTGTTATAAAAATTAATATGGGATAAACGTGGAGTTCTTCCATTGATTTAACTTGTAATTTTTTAAAATAAAAATGAAAACAAAAACAAAAACAATTATAAAAATAATAAATATAAGGGTACCTTAAGATTTATAATAAAAAATTAATCCATTTTCTTTATATATATTCTATCAACAAATTTATGATAAATTTCTCACTACCATCCAATGAAAGACATGTCACAATAATTATTTAATGAAATTATTTATGAAAACATATTCATGTTACATAATAACATGCATATTTTATGTATAAAATATGACAGAATCTCAAAATAACATCAACAAATTATATATTAATTTAAAACATTTAAAATTAAATGATAACTATAAAGCAATAAAGTATTATAATTGTAGTGAAATTGAGACATAAAAATTTAAAATAATCGCTTCAAAAAATAAGGATGCATAGTTGATGTGCATTGTTCACAAAACCATTAACCACCAATGAAACATCCACTCACACCATTTCCATGCATGGTACAAAAACAATTGTCATTGAATATGAACCTACTAAAAATTATTATCATTTATAATAATTACCACATTTTCTAGAAACATATCATTGGAAAAATTATTTAACCAAAATACAAGAAGTTTTCTGCTACAATATATATACACAAAATTTTTATAATGTGATCAGCGAAGTGAGAATTGCACTACATTTGTTATGGGATACAACATATGAAATTTATAATGACTTCATTTTTTATATAGTTCTTATAATATGCGATACCATTGAGTTTTGAAATTTTTATTAAAATAAAATCAATTATCATATCATTTTGGGTATTAACACATAATAAGATAATGAATTTTTTATAATATAATTTTCGATGAGTTCAACGATAACTTTTATGAATGAGGTGATAATTTTATTTGTTATAATTAATTTAAGTTAATAATTATTTGAGTGACACATATTTTGAAGGATTTATTATTTATTAAAAAAACTATAAATGGAAGTGTTCCATTCATAATTATAGTCATGTCCTATTTCACTGAATCAAATTGAATCCTTTGTTACTCTCTTCTTATTCATAAATAGGGGTTGTAATAAAATGAAAATTTATATTTAAAAGTCCGTACAAAAAATAATATTAATAATTTTATTAGTAAATGGATACTTTCTAAGGAAAGAGTTTGTTGATTTTTATCTACATAACCACCCAACCTCACTGGTTTAGTATATGTGATTATGAATAGTAATGTTTTTTATATTGTTCTCAATTTTATTTAAGACAAAATTTTAATAGTGAGATATTTTTTTATGGTAGATAATTTTATACAGTATTGTTGTCAAGGAAATTTCCCCTAAATACTATAAATTATTCTCCTTAAACATAGAGAGATTCCCTATATATAATTAGTGTATATTTCCTAATCATTAGTTTACTAAAATAGAATGAATACAATAAATTAATAACATCATTTAAATTTCTATAAAATTTAAAAAAAATTAAAATAGTGACACATTATCATATAAATATTCTCAATATCTATAAAAATGAATCCATAAGATAAATAAATGATAAAAAGAAATTTATATAAATGGAAATACACCAAATCCATAACCTTAAATGATTCCTGGAGCTTGTCAGAAATTTGTATCCGGAATACCATACCCATGTAATTCATTGGTTCTTATTCTATATTTATTGAAATATAGAACTATAACCACTTGTAATGATAAATCAAAACAGAAACAAAAATCACATATACCTAAATTTCATTGGAAACATAAGTCTTGTTATAATCAAAGGTCACTGGAAACCTATTCATAAAATACCTCCATAGTCTTGAAAGTGATATATCATTCCTACTAATCTCCCCAAATAACAAAAAAAACAATTATTTGATCACATTTTGTCATGATCTAACATAGGTAAAACTAATAAGTTACTCAGGACGGCTAATGAAAATCCATGAGGTGCATCCTTCGTAGCCTTGTGATGGAAATAAGTTATATGTTCATTGGTATATAAATATTTTAGGTTATTTATCCCTCTTGTAATCAAAAATAAATCAATGTTTTTTTTACAAAAAGTATGGCATGGTTTATCTATACATTGGCATTTGATGAATAGAAAATAATTAGTTTAAAATAAAGTGGTAGATCTAATATTTCTTAATCACTATATATTAATAAACTAAATTAAATATATCTATAAAAAACATAAAACATTTTAATAAATAATTAGTATAATGAGATATAAACAGAAAAGAAGGAAAATTTGGATGGTACACGAATTTATGAAAAAATATTAGCCTAAAGCATAACATAATTAACACTATGTGAATTGAGGTTACCTCCATATACCAAAACATCCATGAAATAATAGAATTAAACTATATTTCATGAACTTGCAAGATGGGATAATAATAACATACTCAGCATTGTGTATTTGTTGGATGTGATGTATATGTGCCTCGTAGGATTTAACAAAAGATTCTATTAAATTCCTTTTATGATTCATTCAATAAATTCTATTTTATTCTGAAATCTATGAAATTATAATATCATTGTTTAAAATTTAATATACACATTTAAAAACCTTATCAACCATTTTTTAAGAAGAATAAAAATCATTAAAATAAATATGATCATTTCTTGAAAATCCATTTAAAAACCAATTATAAATGATTTTTAAAAATATCTTTATTTAATAGGATAAGTAATATTTTGTTTTAAAATATATTCTTTACCCATTTTTATTTCCAAAAAATATTTTAAATATGGGTTATAACCAATAAAATAAAAGGATAATTTACATAGCGAATGTTAATGAAAAAAAATTCAAAACCTTAATATCATAGAGTTAAAATACTCTATTATATGAATATAAAAAAATGAATACATATAAATATGTTGTTTGAGATACAAAATAAAAATACATAGTGATAGAAAATTAATGAAATACAAAAATAGAAAATATAAATGTAATTAAGGATGTGTAGTATTTAAATAAATATATCAATAAAATCATTCTAATATAGAAATCAAGGCTAAGTACAAAAAATCAAACTTCATAAAAAATTAATATAATAGATAAAAACCATATAAAACATATTTCAATCAAATCATGATGGAATGTTCCTTTTGGTAGGTACAATGAATGGAACCCTAGGATCCTCATACAATCCTAGTAATCAAAACAATCATATATAGCAATAACGAGAAATATCAATTCACATTAAGGACCCACTAGGGAGATCTACATCAATTCATAGCTATAATAAGATCTGTATCATAATAATATATAGTATTTTGGAATAGTCTTTTTATAGGGAGAGAATAATCATTTCTTAGTGTTAAATTTTCTAGACATCTGGGAAAAAACCTAGTTTTCTATAGAGCTTTCCATGGTAGGTGAGGAAATATTATAACATCTATAAATAAAAAGTCAAATATAATATTTCAATATAAATGACTATCATATTAATACTTTATCTCATATCCCAAGACCATTTTGATAGAAAATCCCATTATTATTCACATATGAATCAAACCATAATAAACATCATCTCAAAGTATACTCATACCCATATAATACTTTATAAAATAGTGTAAAATATAATAGGGTTCTTTATGTCATTAAATTTTTTTATAAGCTTCCAAATAATTACGTAGTTTTTAAAAAAAATCAAAATAATCATTAAAAACAACATTGAAACCAAATATTTATTTTATGCCACAATTAATTAAAATATAAGCATGAACATAAAATTAACATGACCAAATCATGTTCATAGAAATAAATTATAAATTTCAAATATATAAATATTAAACGAAAAAATGGGAACTCACATATAACCCTATTAACATATCATATAAAATTAAAAAATTAAAAAAAATTAAACTTAACATTAAAACCATTAACAACATTATACATTCCTTCACTATATGAAGTAAATCCTGATGAATCTTTTAGAAATTATTTAGAAGTATAAAACCTTATCTAATTCATAAATTATTTATTATATATAATTTAAGTAATTTTTCAAAAATATTGAGCAATGTAAAACTTATTTTATGTATATAATTCATTATATCCAATGGAATCCCCCTTTTATGATATGATTGTAAAACACTGAAAAATTAAAACACATTTAAATTCATCAATACCATCATATGTCAGTAGATTATAATTAAAATATAATTGTAGAATGATAAGGAACACATGGAATTAAAGATAAATTTATTTATATAGAAACTCAAACCTTTATATTCATAACTCACAACATGAGTGTTTCTCATATAACACAACATGATTTTAACAGAATGTCTTTATATTCGAAAGCGTTTATGAAATGAAATAAAAATATTAAAAAAACTCTTTAATATATTGGTGAAATATTATTTTTATAAAATAGATATTAAATTTGAGGTCGTGATCTGTAATACATAAATTAGGAAAATTATAATCTTTACACATGAATAAAATAAATTTATTGGTTATAAAGCATTTTAATGTAAACGTAATGTTTTTCTAGATATTTTTTTGACCACAATATGTTTTTATCAGAGTAAATTGAATTTTCCAATAATCTTGAATTATATTAATGATATTTATATATTATGTATCCTATTAAATGTTTTATCATTCATAAAATATTTTTTTTGGCATGATATAAGATTAAACTGACTTTTATATATAAAAAAGGTTTTTGCCTTATTTTTTTTTCTTCTGTATTTCAAAAATATTCTGAAATTTATTTATAAAAATATTTGAATTTTTTTTAAACATGAAAATTATTTTTTAAATTATAATTTTAATATTATCATAGAGATATATCTAGATTCATTTTTCAAAAGATTAATTTTTATTGAATGATGAAAAATAACGATTTTTATTGTAAATTTACTTTTCATTTATTGAATTTAAATAGTAAAATTTTGTTTTAAATTGTATTAAAAGTAAGTTTAGTTAAATTATAGAATTATTACTAAAATTTAGTTTATTTAATGAATTTTAAATTGAATGGTTGAATAATAAATATTATAATTATGAAAACCATTTCTTTGGAAATCAACATCTTCATTTCCCTCCCAGGTTTAATTTTAAAATAAATTCCCCCACTTATATTAATTTAATTTGGTAAAATGGATTTCATAATAAAAATTTTAATATATAATATTATGTAATAATATTATTTTTTACATAATTAATATTGAAAATAGAAAAATTAATTACCGTGGTTAAGTTAAAATAAGGTTTTGTGCATTACCTGCATCTATGTTAAAAATATTTATCTACAAATAAAATTATTATTTGAAAAATATAACATAATATTTATAAAATGGTTTACCAAATTATATAAAAATTATAGTTTTTATTTATCCCTAAATGATAAATTTTATATAAAAATAAAAAAAAACTACTTACTATAGTGGAAACTAAAATAGTAAAAGTTAGTAAACTAATAGTATAAGGGAATAAAATGCATATAAATTGTTTTCTATGTGTTGGAGTTATAAATCAACCATAAATTTATTAAAATAAATTATTGATAATTTTTTTTGGCACTGGGGTTGAATGTGACTTCCCATTATTAAATAGTGTTGGGTATTTAAGAAAATGTCATCTATACTCAATTACTAAAGGGAATCTCACCCTCAATTTTATTTAAACCTATTAAAGCATTTAAGACAACCATACCCTTACTAAATATCACAAAAAAGTAATTATACTTTTTATAGATATTTCTTTTCATCCTGAGAGACCAACAAAATGGAACATAATAAGAAATAGAAATGGTGTTTTTTAAGAAGAGGTAAATTACCTTAACCAAGCCAATTATAATTAGTTATTATTTTTTCAAATTCAATTATATATTAAAAAATCCAATATAACAATACAAGAATATTACATTAACTGAGATTTTGTTATTTCAATTGTGTACCCTATATCATTCTCCACTTCATTCAAATGGGAAAAATCATCCTTCTTGTGTATAGAAGAGTATAACCCTGGAACTACTGTAATTGGTTTTCCATCACCTACTCTTATAGATAGTTCTAAATATGGATTTGATATATATATATATATATATATATATTATTGAAATGTTAATATTTATGGGAATATAACATATAAGATATTTTTTACATTTTGATTCATTTTAAAATGATAATATCACTCATGTGTATGTGTGGATTACCACCTCCATGAAACCATTTGATAATTTTTTCATAACCACATAAGATAAATATTATAAATATATATTTATTTAGTTAATATATTAATATGTAATTTTTGATATAATTATGTTTATGTAAATTAAAAACTATACTTATGTTCTTTCCATCATGATCATTAAAAAAATTAATCATTAATTTTTAATACATAAGACATTCGGTCTCCATGATTTAAACAAAGTTAATTTCTCAAAAACATTTTTAATGATTGATTATGAACATAATAAAATCAAAACACCTAACATGAAATTAATTTATTAGGTACTTAAATATTTCATTGTGAAGAATAAAATAAAATAAATAGTAAACTTGATATATTTTATTAATAATATAAATAATTATTATAAGTTTGTTATTCAGGAAGACAATAAATGTATGTGTTGAATTAGACATGAGGAAATGGATTTTTCCTCAATTTCATTTCATCAAGGTATATTTAAATTTATCAAACAATTTATATTTTCTTTCTTTATATAATACCATTTTATATTATATATCATGAATAAATTATACTTCATGGTATTTTAGTTAAATTTTGATATATATCAACCAATGAGATTTTACATTTAAGTTACCAAAGTGTAAAAAAATTTATAACTCAATTTCTTATCATTAGGTTACGTTTCTTCTCAAATATCAACGATATTATAAGACTATGTTCGAAATGTCTTATTATTAATATTTTTCCTTTAATTATTTTATGTGGATTTATATTTTAAATATATAATCAACTGATTGAATAATTCTCACTTTAATGAAATGATAATTATAAGAGATATTTTCTGAATTTCTTTTCTATGGGGAAATAGTTAGTATTGTGATGCTATTTATTTATATGAGGTGTATATACTAAAAATTTGATATGTTATTTTAGTTATGGGGGTATTGATTCATGTGTTTCAACAAGAGTGTGGTTTTATACATGAATCTAATTTTAATCAGGAATCATTATACTCGAATTTTTATTGAAGGAAATTATTTGGGGGTTTTATAATAAATCCTTTTTAAGAAACTCTAGTTAATGATAAAATATTCAAGTATTAGTACCATTTTACTATAATATACACAAAAAATGATTGAGAAACATTCTTTTAATAAAATATAACCTTATTTCTCTCTGTGGTAAAAAAATTATTTTACTTCCATATAAATATTTTTTGTAAAATAGTTTAACAAAAATTTATCATATCCCTAAATGGTTTATTAAATTTTTTTAACCATGTTTTAATTTTTTTTTCAGAATTGGTTTATATGAAATAATCTTTTTTTTCTGAAAAAGGTGTTTTTTTTAAATCTCTTAAAAAATGATATAATTTTTTCTTAATGTACTAAGAATTAACTCAAATTTATACATATCATGAAAACACATTTATTTAAATATACCTTTTTATGTCTATAATATGGTTTTAATTTATTGATTTTGGTATAATATTCTCAAATTTTTCAGTTTTTAAATGTAATTTTCAATGTTAAAGGCATGTTTTCTTCAAGAATGTTTATAATGATTTTATTATGTTTCTATTAAAAAAACCAAAAAACCGTTATATTACATAAAATAAACTAGAGATATTATGTAAAAAATCATCCATATTCATTCCATGGATGATTTATGATCACTTTAAAAAGGGAAATTATTTTCATTAACTTTTTTCCTTACTTTGTTTTGTCATTAACTTTCATTGAAATGTATACAATCATGTGATTGTTGGATAAAAATTTCATTTAAATTTCCATATTAAAAATCATGGATATGATTATTAATTAAAAATAAAATCATTTTTAAATATAGTTTTCTTATATTGAATAATATTTGATTGAATGTGAGAAATATTGTTAAATATTAAATCTTTATACAATACACAAATTTATTGATATAGAATATTGTTCATGAATTAAATTTATCATTTGATATATAATTATTTCATTGAACATGTAGTGATGAGGATGAACTGAAATTATATATCCCCTTGATGAATCAACAAGACTTATGAGAACAATATGTAAGACTGCATTAAAAGTGTTTCTCATTTAAACCTACCCATCGATAAATTTTTTTTTGGAATAAGGAATTAACTTTATAGATATCATGGTGTATGAGATCATGAATTCTAATATTAAAAATTTAATTCATTTAGAATTCAGTTATTATAATTATCTAGTGTTTACTAACTTAATATATTACATAAATGAATTTTTTATCTTAATATATTGATTAAATGACATTATTTTTTAATTATTTTAATTCCATATTGATTATGAAATATTTTATAGTTATCTATATTTCTATATTAACTATTTATTATTGATTTATGATATCTACTTTTCTATGTAACCTTTACCGAGAATCTGATATCACCCTTATTTTTTTTCCTTTTACCAATATACGAAAAAGTAATCACTAAATGATTTCAAGGATACCGAATATTTAACCTCATTGTGTTTTATATTTCATTTTACAATAAAAAAATATGAAGAATGTGTGTATCAAGTTTACCATGACTATAAAAATATTTGATCCCTTGGGATGTTATTTATTGTATATAAAACCATTATAATATAGAAACCACCTGCTTTGGGTTACATGATTTCGGGTCTTTGCAGTTAAAATTAGAGAACATGTATTAGAATCCTCATGAATTAGATATATGTAACCATAATTTATGAAATATATCCCTTAAAATTAAATTTAGGATAATAATATTATATGATAAAATCCTATTGTTTTATTAAGTTCAAGATTATAGGGTTTTCCAAGTAATAAATCCTATCATAGATACTACTTGTGGATATGGTTCTAAAAAAGTTGTAAATAGTGATAATAACTCTGAAAAGGGTGAATTGGGATTTGAATCATTTATAACCTTATGCGTGACAATAGGATGTTCTACACATATGTATTAACACACCCATAGGATAGTATTAGATTAATTCAAATTTTACTTAGGAACCATCATGAAGGATTTAAATTGATGATAGAAATTAATGACCTATATTAAACCTAACTTGTATTATATTGAAAATAATTAGTTAAGATTTATACATCATATAAATTTTTTTATTTTTCATTACAATAATTTTTACTTCTCACACTATTCGTTTTTTTTTTCTGATGACATGAACCCAAAGAGAGCATGTTAATATTTAAATATCAATGACAATATCTTAATTATGAGAAACCAAAAAAGATAATGATTAAATTAAAAGATATCATGAAATCCATTATCATGATATATGATTAGTAACATACACCTTAACAAAATATCAGTCTCACTAAAGAAGAGATTAATTAATTTCATTTAGATCTTGAGTGGTGGAGACCATAGAGAAAAGAAGAATTAATTTCCATCATGTGAATAATGTGAATGGAGTCACACTATAAAATGTATCCGTGTATTGAGAATACTTTTTATTTATTTGTAAAATTATCATATAAATAAAAACATTTTTGTATAACTATGAAGATTATAATATAAGAAAAACAATTTCATCTATTGTATCCATTTATAGTTCATTATCTTAAATTTGGGGATCCTGGATGTTTTCAAGTAAATTAACCATTAAAAAGGTAAAATCTTAGGACAAGGAATGGTTTAAGTTATTACAGTAATTGATGCTTAATAAATAAATTTTTTATTTTTATGGGTTCATGAATTTTGGTGTAAAATAGTTTAACTCAATATTATTTTGGTTATAAGAATCATGATGTTGTAAAGGATTTTGTAAATTTTTGGAAGATTCTATTTATTTATATAATAATAACATATGATTTATGGATTCCATCATGGGTTTATGTGTTTATGGTTGATTATATGTTCATATTCTTAGAAACTCCCTTTAGTGGGTTTATGTGATGGTATTTTCAGCTGATTAATCGCATTTTGGGAGACATTACATTGTATTGAGGTATATGAAACCCTTTTGTTCAACCCGATGTATTATCTTAGATAGAAATATATCTTCATAATATTAATGTAATTGATAAACATTATTGTCAATATATTCATATATGAATAGAATGAAATGGTGAATTATGATTATCTTATTTCATCGAAAAAATAAATTACATAAAAAACCTGTATCATCCCAGGTAAATAATGAATAATACATTTTCATACTTATTAATATTTATGAATTTAATATTTATTTTACTTTAAAGTGGTTGCTATGTTCGATAGCGTACTAGATACGCAACAAAGAGTTTATTGAAATCTTACGTTGCACACTAGAAATAAAATAATATTTTTTTAAATTGTAGTTAACGTGTAGCCATTGTATTGGTGAGAATGAATATAAATAACTAAAATATGATTATATATGTTTGTTAAATGTTTTTACATTTATCCAATAATGTATAAAGTCTTAAAATACGAAATGAATTCAATTCTAGGCATATATACTCTAATTTTCACTAAAGGCCCACTTATCGCCTTTTGATGGCGACCCCTCTTTAAATATAGTTTCGGTCACTCTTATACATTATTTTGGACCAAATAAAATTCTTCTTTAGAATCGGGACATTAAAATTTACTTTGTGTAAATTTTTGGTATTTTTCTGATAATGTTTATTTTTTAAATGAATAGTTAAAAATGTTGTATTTTAATTCAAAACCTCTTTTTAAAATAATTTATTTATATGATTATATTATCTTTTGAATTGGTTTTAAAGTGAAATAAGAATATATTTTTACCATTTAATCTAATAGTGGTCATGGGAATTAATTTTACTTTGAAAATGAACTTAAACTAATGTCAATCTTTTGATATATTTTGTTTCATAAAAACACACTATTTGTCATGAAAGCGGGAATTAATTATTAAATTAATTAATGTAACATATATGATTTCAATTTATTAAAATAGACATCATTTTTGAATTTGGAATATCAAATATAGCTTAGGGTGATGTTTTGGTATTATTCTGAAAAACTTCAATTTTTGATGAATAGTGAAACCATTAAGTGGTACATAAAAAAACTGATTTTCGTTTAAATGCCATTTTACCACCTCTGTGTTTTGAATTTAAAAAATATGACATTCATGGTTGTCATTAAGATGTAAAATGTGGTTTAATTTGTAATTCCCCGACCCCAGTTACCTAGAGTCGGTGCATTAATACATAACATTGGCATGATCACAAGAAAGATCAAATCTCGAAAGACTGATTGGTTTATTAGCCTTGGAAACACTAGATATATTCATAAAGTTTTACATTACATCATAATGTGAAAAAATACTACAACAACATATTTTCTCCATAGTCAATGCTATTATCCCCCCATAATATCCCTACAGGTCATTCATAATTTACTTCTTCACATCCTGGAAAAAATAAAACATAGAAAAGGGGTGAGCTCAAATGCCCAGTAAGGATAACAATATAGCAGAAACATTCTTAAATAAGAATAAACATTTAAGGAAGTGTATAACTAAAACAAAATCCTTTTAAGCTTGAACTTCAACATATTATGGAAAAAGTAAAATGAAATAATGCCATTTACTTATTCACGTGGATATTCTACTAATCGAATAATCCCATGCAATATCAAGAACCACTTTCATAATGATGGAATGCATAATGCCAGACTATCATAACCACATATCCAAGGCCTAGTGCCAAGACTACAAATAAGATTTTTTCAAGGCCTTGTGCCAAGACACTAGTTTGTCTCATGAGACCTATCGATGCATCGAGGAGTTATAGCAGGCTCCACCCGTCACATATTAAGTCCAATGCATTCCCATATAAAAAGTTTTAAACATAACATAAACATTCGTATTAAAACTAGCATACAAAATGTCAATACATTCACCATAAAATATGAATGGTATAAAAATAGCACATCCATATTCAAACATATCACAAAAACATCAATACAATATAGAAGTTTTGTATCATAATAAATCAACTTCAAATAAGAGTAAAATACATCAAAGGATGTTGACATAGATGAAATCATAACTCTTTTTAGAGAAATATCTCTTTCTATTTTGAAATCATTTAAGAGTATAATATTTATGAAATAAACCATTTTCTTTGAAAATATTCTTATAAGATTGTAAGGGAAGCTTCGACGATTTTATAACGGCGGAAAATAACCGCACCCGCCGTATAAGTTAAAAAAACATTCTTACCTTAATTCTATCAAAAAGGTTAAAAACACCTTGTTTGGAAAATTATGGAAAGATTACTTTATAAAACTCTTATAAAAATTAAAAAAGGGTATAAATGACCTTAACCCATATTCTTTTAAATAGTAATAATGTTTTGAAATACATTTTTAAGAATCATGGATGTGGATGATAAAGAGATCCCATTAGATTATTACGTATAAACAACCTCGGATAATGAAGAGATTGTGAAATAACCCTTACCAATTTGGTACCTTAAGAATCATACACCCCATGAAAGAGGTATCATACAATGTATAAGTAAATACACATAAATTAAAATTTATTACAAAAAGAATACAATTATGGGCAGTACATACACCACACAAAAGGTAATAGTGGCAATATGGCATTAATCTCAAAGGGAATAAGGAGTGAGATGAAAACCCCTTAACTTGTACTTTTCCTTAGTTTAGGGTAGGTTAACCTCCATTATAATGGTGAAATAATTGTTATTAAATTATATAAGAATCATATATATTAATATGATATCATATATGATCTTTTAACATTTCTTTGTTATTAATATCTTAGTATTATTGTCGTTTCAGGTGTTAACTTACTCATTTTATTTTATATGTTTTGTTACGTAAGCCATGTTTGTCATGGATTGGTTGTATCATATTCATTAACAGAATGATATCATGTCCTTAACCATTATTTCTAAATCATCAAATGATAATTATACTTGAATGGATACGATGGAAAATTAATCTCATCGCGTTCGTGGAGACGGTAGTCCGTACGTACGCACGAGCGACAATATCATTCTTTTGATATTAAAATAATATATAATTGGATATTATATCATATATAAAGAATCATTATCATGTTTTATTTATTATTTACATGAGTTACACATCATTATTATACAGATCCAATTAATAATATATTGAATAACAATTACACCACGACGTGGAGATGGTAAGTCGTACGTACACATGAATGGTGACATGTTATTCAATGGATGGATATAATACTGAATATGGTTGTACCATATTTATAATAACATCACAGTATATATGTGATACTGTAGTTATTATTTTAGAATGGTAACAACAAAGGAATAAGAAGTGGAAGAAAAAAGGAACATGGAAAAAGGGTGGTGAAATCATTATCTCTTCTTCGGGTTCTTACTTTTGATTTGATCAAAATGGCTCCATAGGTTGGATTTATGATCAAACTAATGCCTATAGGTTGTATTGAGGGAATTTTTGAGATTATTTGGGTAGATTTTGGCCGAACCAAAATGCTTTGAAGGTGTGAAGAAATGAGAAGGAAGAGTGCCCTTTTATAAGAGGGTTGAGGGGCACCTTTGGAAAAGCTAGAAATATCTTTTTTTAATAAATTATTATTCGGTTTCTAATGGCTCCAAAGTTTATTATTAAAAGTTTAAGGTGGGGATAGGTCGAAAAACATTCAACCAATATAATTTATACAGGTTTGTGGTACTATATTAACCTTATCTTTTAGTTTTAACTCATAGTTAATTAGTTTGACATTTACCATGTCACTTTGTATTTTTATATTATATAGTTAATAAACATACTATATACATCCAAGAGACCCCCAAGTGTTCCATTAATAATACACGTATCTTGATATAAGACTCTTGTCTGAACCGTAGATTTTTAGAAATTTAATATCAATTAATATTATAATATTTGTTTTAAAAACTCTTTTATGTCAATTTTGACACTATTCAATAGTTGATTTTTGTGAAACTCATAACAGAATGATTACTTCGAAAAAAGTCAATTAAATCAATCCTAATATGTAATAGTTTCCTATAAAATTAGTTTAATTCATTAAAAGTCTCAAATTATATTTATTTGAGTATTTATAATATCAATTATTTTAATTTTTCACTATTATGGTAATTACTGCATCATAATTGTGTCATAAATAAATTAACTTATATAATGTCTAAAAATTATAAATAAAATACCATTATGTAGGAAATCGTTTTATCTTTCTAATTCATATTTATAGTCTAAAATCCATCATATATAACCCTATGTAAAAAATTTTTTTCTAAAAGATATATGCTTGTGTTATTTTTGTATTCATTTTAACATATTTAAAATAAAGTGTCCCTATCACATAAAAGTGGCACCATGGGGTCCCCAAATCGACCCAAAGATTCCTACGGTCGATCTTGTATCAACCAATAAGGTTAGGACTCGTTTTAGGGTAATTTTTATTATTATAATATTATTTTTTAACCCTTATTTACCGGATTTACCCTTTAACAACGGTAAATAAAATATTTACCAAAGTAATTATTCAAAATGTCTAAAAATAAAAGTTACCTATTTACACAATTTGAACATCCTGATTCCAAATATGGAATCCATTTTTCCAAATTCAACACACATAAGTGGCAGAAAATAATTTAAAATTAATTCCTGCTGTCAAAACAAAAAGCGTGTTTTTAAGATATAATAATTATCAAAAGATTGATACTTGTTTATGTTTGGTTTAATAATGAAATTATGTACAATGACCAAAATTGTATTAAATGGTAAAAATATATTCTAAATATACTTTTAAACAACTCAAATCCATAAATTATCAATATATATTATTTCGATTAAAAAAAGTTGTTTTTAATTAAAATTTAGTAATTTTCACTATTCATCAAAATATAAGTGTTATCCAAAAAGTTCCAAAATTTCACCCTAGGATAAATTTGATATTACGAATCAAAAAATGAAGTCCATTTTGAAATATGAAATATATATAATTTCAAAAAGTAGGTATTACTATACATAATGGCTAGTTTGATTGGTTGTGGTGTGTGTTAGAACTCTAAGTTGCGTACAACACACGCTACTGTATTATTCAAAGGAAAGCGTACAGTGGGAGCTTGGGATGTTTCATTTTAAATTTTCTATATCCTCATTTAGTCAAAAAGTTTAATATATTGTATTTAAAAAGGGTTCACTATTAAAATTTGGTAAAAGTGCAATACAAAAAATGAATTTGTTCTTACATTATGTCTAAGAAACTCATAATATGGATTCTAAAATTATAAGGATTATATCAAGTTTAAAATTTAGTTAATACTATTCATAAACTCTTTTGAACGGCTTGTTTGGTTAGTTATGGTGCGCTTGAACTCGGTGTTGCGTGTAGTGCAAGTTATTGAATTATTTTGAAGAAATAACACACTATGAATTATTGGGGTGTTACATTCTCCCCTCCTTCAACAAATTGCATCCTCGCAATTTGAAATTGTTCATCGAAAATAAAATGTTGAATATAGAAAATATCTTTGTGGGAAAACCCACATCGGAAATTGGGTTGATAAAATTTAGTCTTAATAAGAGGAAAAGAGAAATGAAATGGTCACCACCAAATTATGATCTCTATTCGGAGAACATTGGTGGAAATTAGAGACATATAATTGGAGGAAACACATAAATATATATAGGTAGTGATTGAGGTCATCAATAACAAAAAAGTGTAAAATTGAGGTCCTTTAATTCATCAATCTATGATGATTTGAAATACCATCGGTTTAACAAATCATAGGGTATTAGGATAACACATTTTTTTAAGATCCCTTCACTAAAGAATAAGAATTAATTTCTTCATTGAATAAGAGAAGAAGAAAAATATATACTTGAAATGTAGAGTCTCAACCATTAACTAAGTTCTACCACAAACTCATCTTTCACTCTAAAAGATAATAGAACTTAAAAAATAATATTATATTTATCCTTTTCGTATAGGGTTAAAAAATTAATTTATAATTCATCTATAAGAACCATTAAAAAAAGAAATTATTCAGACCAAGACATCACGTGGGTCAGTGGTAGGTGATACACCATTGTCGCCCTTCGGTTTTGGGTTCAAGTCTCACGGTCTTGCCGGACGCGACGGGTTGCCGCCCGACCTCCGGGTTGTCCTTTTATGGCAATCCAAAATAATCCAAACTAGAACTATCCAAAATAATTCAGTCCAAACTTTATAAGGAAGGTAAACACAATGAAGATCCTTTTTTTTCGCGTAATAACATGCGATCACCTTCATCGTGTATTCTTTTAAAACACTGCAACATCCTGAATTACCATAAAACCTTATTGATTACATTCATGATCCCTTATTCCTTATAGAATAATAGATATACTCTTTCAATTCAAAAATTTTGTAAACCCCAACAATGATGGAATATACAAATCATTAATCAGTTTCAAGGTAGTCAAGAATATCCAATATAATTTAACCAAATCAATCATGTATTATTCTAAAATCACTACCTTGGTATCAGAACCATATTATGGTTAATCTTTCTCTCAACCATATATTTTCCAAAAATTTAACCTGCTATTGAGTCACTTTTCATTGTTCCACACAATCTCATGTCCTTAATGAAATAGTAGTGAAGTACAATCCTTATATACTCCATAATTATTATAACAAGTACATTGTTGATACAACACTCAAATGACATAATCAACATAAGAACTCTAATCATTCCACTTCATCTGTGGTAGTGTCATAATTTGATTATTATCCAATAGCATCATTTGCGGAATAGTCTGATGACTAGGAAATAGGTTTGCGTAGTGTCCAAACTTCTTACAAATGAAGAATTGTACATTTGAAACCATTTTCTTACCCTTGCAGTCACGTACTTTGTGCTCTTTTCCTCCACAATTATAACAAACTCCCATTTCTTTTTATGAATGTTAGAGGGTGTTTCTTCCCACAGTTATCACATATGGGAAAATTCTTCTTTTCCCTCTTTCATTTATCCATCTTTCTCTCTTCCATCCTTTTCTTCCCTTGCTTCCCTTAAAATCCATAGGACTCAGTAAAATCGTTACTTATCTTATCAACACATGATATTATTTCTTTATATGATGATAATACATGGGAGACTATTTCTCTTATAAATTCTGGCTTAAGACCATGAAAGATATGATCCTTCTTTCTCTTTGGATCATGTGCACTGTTGGAGTTATCATTACTTCTACTAGGCGCCATTTCTAAGCAGTGGCATACACAAGATTAGTTTATAAATAACAATACCTAATCCCAAACTTGTAAAACACATAACATAAATTAAATATTTTATGGATATAATCCATAATCATAAAAATGTCTCCTTTGAGGAAGTATATACTCACAAACCCTTAATAATGGTTTGTAATGAAAATGAGAATTATCCTAAGCATATCCCTCGGGAGTGTCGTAACCAAGAGTGCAGCAAGGCCCATTGTCGTGCACCAGTTCCTGTTCAAGTCTAGCTCAAAGAGGTGTTTTCAGGTTTTACCCCTAGGTACATCTGTGCGAGTGACGCCTCTACCTGCTCGTATCCAGACAGGGATGTATTGCTCGGAAAACTCAAAAAATCTCTACAATACCAAAATTCTAGGAAGTTATTCTATACTAATCCTAAAGGTCCATCTTAGGTCTTTGTGCTCTAATCCCATTTACTTATTCACGTGGATATTCTACTAATCAAATAATCACATGCAATATCAATAACCACTTTTATAATGATGGAGTGCATAATTCCAGACTATCATAACCACATAGCCAAGGCCTCGTGCCAAGACTACAAATAAGATTTTGTCAATGCCTTGTGCCAAGACACTAGTTTGAATCATGAGACCTACCGATGCATTGAGGAGCTATAGTGGGCTCCACCCGTCACATATTATGTCCAATGCATTCCCATATGAAAAGGTTTAAACATAACATAAACATTCGTATTAAAACTATCATACGAAATGTCAATACTTTCACCATATACAATGAATGGTATAAAAATAGCACATCCATAGTCAAACGTATCACAAAACCATTAATACAATATAAATGTTTTGTATCATAATAAATCAACTTCAAATAAGCGTAAAATCCATCAAAGATTGTTGACATAGGTGAAATCAAAACTCTTTTTAGAGAAATATCTCTATCTATTTTGAAATAATTTAAGAGTCTTATATTTTTGAAATAAATCATTTTCATTGAAAATATTCTTATAAGCTTGTAAGGGAAGCTTCGATGATTTTATAACAGCGGAAAATAACCACACCCACCGTATAAGTTAAAAAAACATTCTTACCTTAATTCTATCGAAAAGGTTAAAAAGCACCTTGTTTCAAAAACGATGGAACGATTCCTTTTTAAAACTCTTATAAAATGCCAAACAAGGGTATAAATGACCTTAACCCATATTCTTTTAAATACTAAAAATGTTTTGAAGTACATTTTTAAGAAACATGGATGTGGATGATGAAGAGACCCCAGTAGATTATTACGTATAAACAACCTCTGATAATGAAGAGATTGTGAAATAACCCTTACCAATTTGGTAACTTATGAAAAATACACCCCATGAAAGAGGTATCATACAAAGAATATGTAAATAAACAAAAATTAAAGTTTATTACATAAATAATACAATTATGGGCAGTACATACACCACACAAAAGGTAACAGTGGCACTATGGCATTAAACTCACGGGAATAAAGAGTGAGATGAAAACCCCTTACCATGTACTTTTCATTGGTTGAGGGTAGGTTAAATTCCTGTATAATGGTGAAATAATTGTTATTAAATTATAAAATAATCATATTTATTAATATGATATCATATAGGATCTTTTAACAATGCTTTGTTAATAATATCTTAGTATTATCGTCGTTTTGGGTGTGAACTTACTCGTTTTCTTTTATATGTTTTGTTATGTAAGCCATGTTTATCATGGATAGGTTGTATCTTATTCATATACAGAATGATATCAAGTCCTTAAAAATTATTTTTAAATCATCAAATGATAATTATACTTGAATGGATACGATGGAGAATGAATCTTATCGTGTTCGTGGAGACAGTAGTCCGTACGTACGCACGAGCGACAATATCATTCTTTTGATATTAAAATAATATATAATTGTATAGTATATCATATATACATAATCATTATCATGTTATATTTATTATTTACATTAGTTACAAATCATTATTATACCCATCCAAATAATAATATAATGAATAACAATTACACCACGACGTGGAGACGGTAAGTCGTACGTACGCACGTATGTTGACATGTTATTCAAAGGATGGATAGAATACTGAATATGGTAGTACCATATTTATAATAACATCACAGTATATATATGATACAGTAGTTATTATATTAGAATGGTAACAACAAAGGAAGAATAAGCGGAAGAAGAAAGGAACTTGGAAAAAGGGTGGTGAAATCCTTACCTCTTCTTCGGGTTCTTCCTTTTCATTTGATCAAAAGGGCACCATAGGTTGGATTTATGATCAAACTAAGGCCTCTATGTTGTAGTGATGGAAGTTAGGAGAGTATATGGGCAGATTATGGCCGAAACAAAAGGCATTGAAGGTGTGAAGAAATGAGAAGGAAGAGTTCCCTTTTATAAGAGGTGTGAGGGGGACCTTTGGAAAATCTAGAAATATTATTTTATAATAAATTCATATTCGGTTTATAATGGCACAAAAGTTGATTATTCAAAGGTTAATGTGGGGATATGTCGAAAACCATTCAACCAATAGAATTTATACATGATTGGGTTACTATAATAACCTTATCGGTTTGTTTTAACTCTTAGTTAATTAGTTTGACATTTACCATGTCACTTTCTATTTTTATATTATATAGTTAATAAACATACTATATACATCCAAGGGACCCCCCAAGTGCTCCATTAATGATACATCTATAATGATATAAGTCTCTTGGCCGAACTGTAGATTTTTAGAAATTTAATATCAATTAATATTATAATATTTGTTTCAAAAACTCTTTTATGTCAATTTTGACACTATTCAATAGTTGATTTTTTTGAAACTCATAACACAATGATTACGTAGAAAAAAGTAAATTAAATCAATCCTAATATGTAATATTATCCTTTAAAATTATTTTAATTCATTAAAAGTCTCAAATTATATTTATTTGGGTATTTATATTATCAATTATTTTAATTTTTCACTATTATGGTAATTACTGCATCATCATTGTGTCATAAATAAATTAAATTATTTAATATCTAAAAATTATAAATAAAATACCATTATGTAGGAAATCTTTTTATATTTCTAATTCATATTTATAGTCGAAAATCCAACATATATAACCCTATGTAAAAATTGTTTTTCTAAAAGATATATGCTTGTGTCATTTTTGTATTCATTTTAACTTAATTAAAATAAAGTGTCCCTATCACTTACAAGTGGCACAATGGGGTCCCAAAATCGACCCAAAGTTGCCTATGGTCAAACTTGTATCACCCAATAAGGTTAGGACACGTTTTAGTGTAATTTAGATTTATTATAATATTATTGTTTAACCCTTATTTACCAGATTTACCCTTTAACCATGGTAAATAAAATATTTACCGAAGTAATTATTCAAAATGTCTAAAAATAAAAGTTACCTATTTACCCAATTTGAATACCCTAAATCCAATTATGGAATCCATTTTTCCAAATTCAACACACATAAGTGGCAGAAATTAATTTAAAATTATTTCCCGCTGTCAAAACAAAAAGCGTGTTTTTAAGATATAATAATTGTCAAAAGATTGATACTTGTTTATGTTCGGTTTAATCGTGAAATTATTTCTAATGACCAAAATTGTATTAAAAGGTAAAAATATATTCTAAATATACTTTAAAACCACTCAAATTCATAATTTACCAATATATATTATTTCGATTAAAAAAAGTTGTTTTTTAAATAAAATTTAGTAATTTTCACTATTCATCAAAATATAAGTGTTATCCGAAAAGTTACAAAATTTCACCCGAGGATAAATTCGATATTCCGAATCCAAAAATGAAGTCCATTTTGAAATATAAAATATATATAATTTCAAAAAGTAGGTATTACTATTCATAATGGCTTGTTTGATTGGTTATGGTGTGTGTTAGAACTCGAAGTTGCGTACAACACACGCTACTGTACTATTCAAAGGAAAGAGTACCGTGGGAGCATGAGATGTTTCATTTTAAATTTCTGATTTCCTCATTTTGTCAAAAGGTTTAAAATATTGTATTTAAAAAGGGTTCACTATTTAAAGTTGGTAAAAGTGCAATACTGAAAATGAATTTGTTCTTGCATTATGTCGAAGAAACTCATAATATGGATTCTAAGATTATAAGGATTATATAAAGTTTAAAATTTAGTTAATATTATTCATAACTTCTTTTGAACGACTTGTTTGGTATGTTATGGTGCGCTTGACCTCGTTGTTGTGTGTAGTGCAAGTTATTGAATTATTTTGAAGAAATAACACACTATGAAATCTTGGGGTGTTACATTCTCCCCTCATTCAATAAATTGTGTCCTCACAATTTGAAACTGTTCTTCGAAAATAAAAGGTTGAATATAGAAAATATCTTTGTGGGAAAACCCACATCGGAAATTGGGTAGATAAAATTTAGTCTTAATAAGAGGAAAAGAGAAATGAATGGGTCACCACGAAATTATGATCTCTATTCAGAAAACATTGGTGGAAATTAGAGACATATAATTGGAGGAAAAACGTAAATATTTATAGGTAGTGATTGAGGTCATCAATCACAAAAAAGTGTAAAATTGAGGTCCTTGAATTAATCAATCTATGATGATTTGAAATACCATCGGTTCAACAAAACATAGGGTATTAGGTTTTGTTTTAAGATCCCTTCACTAATGAATAAGAATTAATTTCTTCATTGAATAAGAGAAGAAGAAAAATATATACTTGAAAAGTAGAGTCTCAACCTTTAACTAAGTTATACCCCAAACTCATCTTTCACTCTAAAAGATAATAGAACTTTAAAAATAATATTCTATTTATCCTATTCGTACAGGGTTAAAAAATGAATTTACAATTCATCTATAAGAACCATTAAAAAGATGAAAATATTCAAACCAGGACATCACGTGGATCAATGGTAGGTGATACAGCCTTGTCGCCCTTCAGTTGTGGGTTCATGTCTTGCGGCCTTGTCAGATTCGACGGGTTGCCACCCAACCTCTGGGTTGTCCTTTTATGGCAATCCAAAATAATCCAAACTAGAACTATCTAAAATACTTCAGTCCAAAATTTATAAGGAAGGTAAACACAATGAAGATCCTTTTTTCCGCGTAATAACATGCGATCACCTTCATCATGTATTCTTTTAAAACACTACAACATCCGGAATTACCATAAAACCTTATTGATTACAATAATGATACCTTATTACTTATAGAATAATAGATATACTCTTTCAATCCAAAAATGTTGTAAACCCCAACAATGATGGAATATAAAAATCATTAATCAGTTTCAAGGTAGTCGAGAATATCCAATATATTTTATCCAAATCAATCATGTATTATTCTAAAATCACTACCTTGGTATCAGAACCATATTATGGTTTATCTTTCTCTCAACCATATATTTTCCAAAAATTTAACCTACTATTGAGTCACTTTTCTTTGTTCCACACAATCTCAAGTCATTAATGAAATTGTACTGCAGTACAATCCTTATATACTCCATAATTATTATAATAAGAACATTATTGATACAACACTCAAATGACATAATCAACATAAGAACTCTAATCATTCCTCTTCATTTGTGGTAGTTTCATAACTTGATTATTATCCAATAGCATCATTTTCGGCATAGTCTGATGACTAGGACGTAGGTTCGCGTAGTGTCCAAACTCCTTGCAAATGAAGCATTGTAGATTTGAAACCATTTTCTTACCCTCTAAGTCGCGTACTTTGTGCCCTTTTCCTCCACAATTATAACAAACTCCCATTCTTTTCAGGCAAGTTCCAGGGTGTTTCTTCCCACAGTTATCACATATGGTAAAATTCTTCTTTTCCCTCTTTCCTTTATCCATCTTTCTCTCTTCCATCCATTTCTTCTCTTGCTTCCCTTCAAAGCCATAGGACTCAGTAAAATATTTACTTATCTTATCAACACATGATATTATTTTTCATATGATGATAATACATGGGAGACTATTTCTCTTATAAATTCTGGCTTAAGACCATGAAAGATATGATCCTTCTTTCTCTTTGGATCATGTGCTCTGCTGGAGTTATCATTCATTCTACTGGTCGCCATTTCTAAACAATGGCATACTCTAGATTAGTTTGTGAATAACAATACCTAATCCCAAACTTGAAAAACACATAACATAAATTAAATAGTTTATGGATATAATCCATAATCATAAAAATATCTCCTTTGAGGAAGTATATACTAATAAACCCTTAATAATGGTTTGTAAAGAAAATGAGAATTATCCTAAGCATATCCCCCAGGAGTGTCGTAACCAAGAGTGCAGCAAGGCCTGTTGTCGTGCACTAGTTCTCGTTCGATTCTAGCTCAAAGTGGTGTTTTCAGGTTTTACCCCTAGGTAGGTTTGTGCCAGAGCCGCCACTACCAGCTCGTATCCAGACAGGGATGTATTACTCAGAAAACTCACAAAATCTCTACAATACCAAAATTTTATGAAGTTTTTCTATACTAATCCTCAAGGTCCATCTTAGGTATTTGTGCACTAATCAGAGTTTATCTAAATCTAGATTCCAAGGTTTATACTAAACGTCCTCTGATACCAACTGTAACACCCTGACCCCAGTTACCTAGAGTTGGTGCATTAATACATAACATTGGCATGATCACAAGAAAGATAAAATCTTGAAATACCGATTGGTTTAGTAGCCTTGGAAACACTAGATATATTCATAAAGTTTTACATTACATCATAATGTGAAAAAATACTACAACAACATATTTTCTCCATAGTCTACGCTATTATCCCCTCATAATAACCCTTCAGGTCCTTCATAATTTACTTCTTCACATCCTGGGAAAAATAAAACATAGAAAAGGGTTGAGCTCAAATTCCCAGTAAGGATAACAATATAGTAGAATCTTTCATCAATAAGAATAGTCATTTAAGGAAGTGTATAACTAAAACAAAAGCCTTTTAAACTTGAACATCAACATATTATGGAAAAATTAATATGAAATAATACCATTTACTTATTCACGTGGATATTCTAGTAATCGAATAATCACATACAATATCAATAACCACTTTTATAATGATGGAATGCATAATGCCAAACTATCATAACCACATAGCCAAGGCCTCGTGCCAAGACTACAAAAAAGATTTTGTCAAGGCCTTGTGCCAAGACACTAGTTTGTCTCATGAGACCTACCGATGCATCGAGGAGCTATAGTGGGCTCCAACCGTCACATACTAAGTCCAATGCATTCCCATATGAAAAGGTTTAAACATAACATAAACATTCGTATTAAAACTAGCATACGAAATGTAAATACTTTCACCATAAACTATGAATGGTATAAAAATATCACATCCAAAATCAAACATATCACAAAACCTTCAATACAATATATATGTTTTGTATCATAATAAATCAACTTCAAATAAGCATAAAATCCATCAAAGGATGTTGACATAGATGAAATCAAAACTCTTTTTAGAGAAATATATCTTTGTATTTTTAAATCATTTAAGAGTATTATATTTATGAAATAAATCAATTTCATTGAAAATATTCTTATAAGATTGTAAGGGAAGCTTCGAAGATTTTATAACGGCGGAAAATAACCACACCCGCCATATAAGTTAAAAAAACATTCTTACCTTAATTCTGTCGAAAAGGTTAAAAAGTACCTTGTTTGGAAAATGATGGAAAGATTCCTTTATAAAACTCTTCTAAAAAGTCAAAAAGGGGTATAAATGACCTTAACCCATATTCTTTTAAATAGTAAAAATATTTTTAAATACATTTTTATGAAACATGGATGTGGATGATAAAGAGATCCCAGTAGATTATTACGTATAAACAACCTCAGATAATGAAGAGATTGTGAAATAACCCTTACCAATTTTGTAACTTATGAAACCTACACCCCATGAAAGAGGTATCATACAATGAATAAGTAAATATACATAAATTAAAGTGTATTACAAAAATAATACAATTATGGGCAGTACATACACCACACAAAAGGTAATAGTGGCAATATGAGATTAATCTCACGGGAATAGGGAGTGAGATGAAATCCCCTTACCTTGTACATTTCCTTTGTTGATGGTATTATAACCTCCTGTATAATAGTGAAATAGTTTTTATTAAATTATACAAGAATAATATATATTAATATGATATCATATATGATCTTTTAACATTTTTTTGTTAATAATATCTTAGTATTATAGTCGTTTCAGGTGTTAACTTACTCATTTTATTTTATATGTTTTGTTACATAAGACATATTATTCATGGATAGGTGGTATCTTATTCATATACAGAATGATATCATCTCCTTAAAAAAAATTTTAAATCATCAAATGATAATTATACTTGAATTGATACGATGGAGAATGAATCTCATCGCGTTCGTGGAGACGGTAGTCCGTACGTACACACGAGCGACAATATCATTCTTTTGATATTAAAATAATATATAATTGGATATTATATCATATATAAAGAATCATAATCATGTTATATTTATTATTTACATGAGTTACACATCATTATTATACCCATCCAAATAATAATATATTGAATAACAATTACACCACGTTGTGGAGAGGGTAAGCCGTACGTACGCACGTATGGTGACATGTTATTCAAAGGATGGATATAATACTGAATATGGTTGTACCATATTTATAATAACATCACAGTATATATATGATATAGTATTTATTATTTTATAATGGTAACGACAAAGGAAAACGAAGTGGAAGAAGAAAGGAACTTGGAAAAATGGTGGTGAAATCCTTACCTCTTCTTCGGGTTCTTCCTTTTCATTTGATCAAAAGGGCTCCTTAGGTTGGATTTATGATCAAACTAAGGCCTATATGTTGTAGTTATGGAAGTTGGGAGAGTATATGGGCAGATTTTGGCCGAACCAAAAGGCATTGAAGGTGTGAATAAATGAGAAGGAAGAGTGCCCTTTTATAAGAGGTGTGAGGGGGACCTTTGGAAAATCTAGAAATATTATTTTATAATAAATTCATATTCGGTTTATAATGGCACAAAAGTTGATTATTCAAAGGTTAAGTTGGGTATAGGTAGAAAACCATTCAACCAATAGAATTTATACAGGTTTGGGGTACTATATTAAACTTATCTTTTAGTTTTAACTCTTAGTTAATTAGTTTAAAAATTACCATGTCACTTTGTTTTTTTATATTATATAGTTAATAAACATACTATATACATCCAAGAGACCCCCAAGTGGTCCATTAATGATACACCTATCTTGATATAAGTCTCGTGGCCGAACCGTAGATTTTTAGGAATTTAATATCAATTAATATTATAATATGTTTTTTTAAAACTATTTTATGTCAATTTTGACACTATTCAATAGTTGATTTTTGTGAAACTCATAAAAGAATGATTACTTTGAAAAAAGTAAATTAAATAATTCCTAATAAGTAATATTATCCTATAAAAGTACTTTAATTCTTTAAAAGTCTCAAATTATCTTTATTTGGGTATTTATAATATCAATTATTTTAATTATTCACTATTATGGTAATTACTGCATCATCATTGTTTCATAAATAAATTAAATTATTTAATGTCTAAAAATTATATATAAAATTCCATTATGTAAGAAATAGTTTTATCTTTCAAATTAATATTTATAGTCTAAAATATAACATATATAACCTTATGTAAAAATTGTTTTTCGAAAAGATATATGCTTGTGTCATTTTTGTAGTCATTTTAACTTAATTAAAATAAAATGTCCCTATCACTTACAAGTGGCCCCATGGGGTCCCAAAATCGACCCAAAGATGCCTATGGTAG
Source organism: Viscum album (assembly GCA_963277665.1). Taxonomy (NCBI): domain Eukaryota; kingdom Viridiplantae; phylum Streptophyta; class Magnoliopsida; order Santalales; family Viscaceae; genus Viscum; species Viscum album. Next base: position 955,924,841 of record OY728145.1, read on the forward strand.
AACTTGTATCAACCAATATGGTTAGAACATGTTTTATGGTAAGGTTTATTATTATAATATTATTTTTTAACCCTTATTTACCGGATTTACCCTTTAACAATGGTAAATAAAATATTTACCGAAGTAATTATTCAAAATGTATAAAAATAAAAGTTACCTATTTACACAATTTGAACATCCTGATTCCAAATATGGAATCCATTTTTATAAATTCAACATAAAAAAGTGGCAGAGATTAATTTAAAATTAATTCCCGCTGTCAAAACAAAAAAACATTGTTTTAAGATATAATAATTGTCAAAAGATTGACACTTGTTTATGTTCAGTATAATCGTGAAATTATGTCCAATGACCATAATTGTATTAAATGGTAAAAATATATTCTAAATATACTTTAAAACCACTCAAATTCATAATTTATCAATATATATTATTTCGATTAAAAAAAAGTTGTTTTTTAATTAAAATTTAGTAATTTTCACTATTCATCAAAATATAAGTGTTATTCGAAAAGATCCAAAATTTCACCCTAGGATAAATTAGATATTCCGAATCAAAAAATTAATTCTATTTTGAAATATAAAATATATATAATTAAAATAGTAGGTATTACTATTCATAATGGCTAGTTTGATTGGTTGTGGTGTGTGTTAGAACTCGAAGTTGCGTACAACAGACGCTACTGTATTATTCAAAGGAAAGCGTACCATGGGAGTTTGGGATGTTTCATTTTAAATTTTAGATGTCATCATTTAGTCAAAAAGTGTAAAATATTTTATTTAAAAAGGGTTCCCTATTAAAATTTGGTAAAAGTGCAATACTGAAAATGAATTTGTTCTTACATTATGTCTAAGAAACTGATAATATGGATTCTAAAATTATAAGGATTATATAAATATTAAAAATTAGTTAATACTATTCATAACCTATTTTGAACGGCTTGTTAGGTAAGTTATGGTGCGCTTTAACTCGGTGTTTCATGTAGTGCAAGTTATTGAATTATTTTGAAGAAATAACACACTATGAAATCTTGGGGTGTTACATTCTCACCTCCTTCAATAAATTGTGTCCTCACAATTGGAAAATGTTCTTCGAAAATAAAACGTTGAATATAGAAAATATCTTTGGGGGAAAACCCACATCGGAAATTGGGTTGATAAAATTTAGTCTTAATAAGAGGAAAAGAGAAATGAAATGGTCACCACCAAATTATGATCTCTATTAGAAGAACATTGGTGGAAATTAGAGACATATAATTGGAGGAAAAACGTAAATATATATAGGTAGTGATTGAGGTCATCAATAACAAACAAGTATAAAATTTAGGTCCTTGAATTCATCAATCTATGATGATTTGAAATACCATCGGTTCAACAAAACATAGGGTATTAGGACGACACATTTTTTTTTGTTTTAAGATCCCTTCAATAAAGAATAAGAATTAATTTATTCATTGAATAAGAGAAGAAGAAAAATATATACTTGAAAAGTATATTCGCATCCTTTAACTAAGTTCTACCACAAACTGATCTTTCACTCTAAATGATAATAGAACGTACAAAATAATATTCTATTTATCCTATTCGTATAGTGTTAAAAAATTAAATTATAATTCATCTATAAGAACCATTAAAAAAATGAAATTATTTAAACCAGGACATCACGTGGGTCAGTGGAAGGTGATACACCCTTTTCTCCCTTTGGTTGTGCGTTCAAGTCTCGCGGCCTTGCCGGACGCGACGGGTTGCCGCCCGACCTCCGGGTTGTACTTTTATGGCAATCCAAAATAATCCAAACTAGAACTATCCGAAATAATTCAGTCCAAAATTTATAAGGAAGGTAAACACAATGAAGATCCTTTTTTTCCGCATAATAACATGCGATCACCTTCATCGTGTATTCTTTTAAAACACTGCAACATCCTAAATTACCATAAAACCTTATCGATTACATTCATGATCCCTTATTCCTTATAGAATAATAGATATAATCTTTCAATCCAAAAATGTTGTGAACCCCAACAATGATGGAATATACAAATCATTAATCAGTTTCATGGTAGTCAAGAATATCCAATATAATTTATCCAAATCAATCATGTATTATTCTAAAATCACTACCTTGGTATCAGAACCATATTATGGTTTATCTTTCTCTCAACCATATATTTTCCAAAAATTTAACCTGCTATTGAGTCACTTTTCTTTGTTCCACACAATCTCATGTCCTTAATGAAATAGTACTGTAGTACAATCCTTATATACTCTATAATTATTATAACAAGTACATTGTTGATACAACACTCAAATGACATAATCAACATAAGAACTCTAATCATTCATCTTCATCTGTGGTAGTGTCATAACTTGATTATTATCCAATAGCATCATTTTCGGCATATTCTGATGACTAGGAAATAGGTTTGAGTAGTGTCCAAACTCCTTGAAAATGAAGCATTGTACATTTGAAACCATTTTCTTACCCTTGCAGTCACGTATTTTGTGCCCTTTTCCTCCACAATTATAACAAACCCCCATTCCTTTCAGGCAAGTTTTAGGGTGTTTCTTCCCACAGTTATCACATATGGGAAAATTCTTCTTTTCCCCCTTTCCTTTATCCATCTTTCTCTCTTCCATCCTTCTCTTCTCTTGCTTCCCTTCAAAGCCATAGGAAACAGTAAAATCATTACTTATCTTATCAACACATGATATTATTTCTTCATATGATGATAATACATGGGAGACTATTTCTCTTATAAATTCTGGCTTAATACCATGAAAGATATGATCCTTCTTTCTCTTTAGATCATGTGAATTGCTGGAGTTATCATTCCTTCTACTGGGCGCCATTTCTAAACAATGGAATACACTAGATTAGTTTATGAATAACAATACCTAATCCCAAACTTGTAAAACACATAACATAAATTAAATATATCATAGATATAATCCATAATCATAAAAATCTCTCCTTTGAGGAAGTATATACTCATAAACCCTTAATAATGGTTTGTAAAGAAAATGAGAATTATCCTAAGAATATCCCCCGGGAGTGTCGTAACCAAGAGTGCAGCAAGGCCTGTTTTCGTGCACCAGTTCCCATTCGAGTCTAGCTCAAAGCGGTGTTTTCAGGTTTTACCCCTAGGTACATCTGTGGCAGAGCAGCCTCTACCTGCTCGTATCCAGACAGGGATGTATTGATCGGAAAACTCACAAAATCTCTACAATACCAAAATTCTAGGAAGTTCTTCAATACTAATCCTCAAGGTCCATCTTAGGTCTATCTGATCTAATCATGGTTTATCTAAATCTAGCTTCCAAGGTTTGTACTAAACTTCTTTTGATACCAACTATAATGCCCCAACCCTAGTCACCTAGAGTCGTTGCATTAATACATAACATTGGCATTATCGCAAGAAAGATCAAATCTCGAAAGACCGATTGGTTTAGTACCCTTGGAAACACTAGATATATTCATAAAGTTTTACATTACATCATAATGTGAAAAACTACTACAAAAACATATTGTCTCCATAGTCCACACTATTATCCCCTTATAACAACCCTGCTGGTCATTCATAATTTACTTCTTCACATCCTGGGAAAAATAAAACATAGAAAAGGGGTGAGCTCAAATGCCCAGTAAGGATTACAATATAGCAGAAACTTTCATAAATAAGAATAAACATTTATGGCAGTGTATAACTAAAACAAAAGCCTTGTAAAATTGAACTTCAACATAGTATGGAAAAAGTAAAATGAAATAATTCCATTTACTTATTCACGTGGATATTCTACAAATCGAATAACCACATGGAATATCAATAACCACTTTCATAATGATGGAATGCATAATGCCAGACTATCATAACCACAAAGCCAAGGCCTCGTGCCAAGACTACAAATAAGATTTTGTCAAGGCGTTGTTCCAAGACACTAGTTTTTCTCATGAGACCTACCGATGCATCGAGGAGCTATAGAGGGCTCCACCCGTCACATATTATGTCCAATGCATTCCCATATGAAAAGGTTTAAACAGAACATAAACATTCGTATTAAAACTAGCATACGAAATGTCAATACTCTCACCATAAACTATGAATGGTATAAAAATAGCAAATCCACAGTCTAACATATCACCAAAGATTCAATACAATATAAATGTTTTGTATCATAATAAATCAACTTCAAATAAGCGTAAAATCCATCAAAGGATGTTGACATAGATGAAATCAAAACTCTATTTAGAGAAATATCTCTTTCTATTTTTAAATAATTTAAGAGTCTTATATTTATGATATAAATCATTTTATTTCAAAATATTATTATAAGCTTGTAAGGGAAGCTTCGACGATTTTATAATGGCGGAAAATAACCGCACCCGTCATATAAGTTATAAAAACATTCTTACCTTAATTCTGTCGAAAAGGTTAAAAAGCACCTTGTTTGGAAAACGACAGAATGATTCCTTTATAAAACACCAATAAAAATTCAAACAAGGGTATAAATGACCTTAACTTATATTCTTTTAAATAGTAAAAAAATTTTGAAATAAATTTTTAAGAAACATAGATGTGGATGATAAAGAGATCCCAGTAGATTATTAAGTATAAACAACCTCGGATAATGAAGAGATTGTGAAATAACCATTACCAATTTGGTAACTTACGAAACATACACCACATGAAAGAGGTATCATAAAATTAATATGTAAATACAGATAAATTAAAGTGTATTACATAAATAATACAATTATGGGCAGTATATACACCACACAAAAGGTAATAGTGGCAGTATGGCATTAATCTCACGGGAATAAGGAGTGAGATGAAAACCCCTTACCTTGTAATTTTCCTTGGTTGAGGGTAGGTTGACATCCTGTATAATGGTGAAATAATTTTTATTAAATTATACATGAATCATATATATTAATATGATATCATATATGATCTTTTAACATTTCTTTGTTAATAATATCTTAGTATTATCGTTGTTTCGGGTGTGAACTTACTCGTTTTCTTTTATATGATTTGTTACGTAAGCCATGTTTGTCATGGATAGGTTGTATATTATTCATATACAGAATGATATCAAGTCCTTAAACATTATTTTTAAATCATAAAATGATAATTATACTTGAATGGATACGATGGAGAATGAATCTCATCACGTTCGTGGAGACGGTAGTCAGTACGTACGCACGAGCGATAATATCATTCTTTTGATATTAAAATAATATATAATTGGATAGTATATCATATATACAGAATAATTATCATGTTATATTTATTATTTACATGAGTTACACATCATTATTATACCCATCCAAATAATAATATATTAAATAACAATTACACCAGGACGTGGAGACGGTAAGCGGTACGTAAGCACGTATGGTGACATGTTATTCAAAGGATGGATAGAATACTGAATATGGTTGTACCATATTTATAATGACATCACGGTATATATATGATACTGTAGTTATTATTTTAGAATGGTAACAACAAATGAAGAAGAAGTGGAAGAAGAAAGGAACTTGGAAAAAGGGTGGTGAAATCATTACCTCTTCTTCGGGTTCTTCCTTTCGATTTGATCAAAAGGGCTCCTTAGGTTGGCTATCTTATCAAACTAAGGCCACTAGATTGTAGTGAGGGAAGTTGGGGGATTATTTGGGCAGAGTTTGGCCAAACCGAAAGCCTTTGATGGTGTGAAGAAATGAGAAGGATGAGTTCCCTTTTATAAGAGGGGTGAGGGGAACCTTTGGAAAAGCAAGAAATATTATTTTATAATAAATTCATATTCTATTTCTAATGTCTCCAAAGTTGTTTATTCAAATGTTAAGGTGGGGATAGGTAGAAAACCATTCAAACAATAGAATTTAGACAGGTTTGGGTTACTATATTAACCTTATATTTTAGTTTCAACTCTTAGTTAATTAGTTTGACATTTACCAAGTCACTTTGTATTTTTATATTATATAGTTAATAAACATACTGTATACATCCAAGAGACACCAAAGTGGTCCCTTAATGATACACCTATCATGATATAAGTCTCTTTGCCAAACCGTAGATTTTTTGGAATTTAATATCAATTAATATTATAATATTTGTTTTAAAAATGCTTTTATGTCAATTTTGACACTATTCAATAGTTGATTTTTGTGAAACTCATAACAGAATGATTACTTCGAAAAAAGTCAATTAAATCAATCATAATATGTAATATTATCCTATAAAATTATTTTAATTCATTAAAAGTCTCAAATTATCTTTATTTGGGTATTTATAATATCAATTATTTTAAGTTTTCACTATTATGGTAATTACTGCATCATCATTGTGTCATAAATAAATTAAATTATTTTATGTCTAAAAAGTGTAAATAAAATACCATTATGTAGGAAATATTTGTATATTTCTAATTCATTTTTATACTCGATAATCCAACATATATAATCCTATGTAAAAATTGTTTTTCTAAAAGATATATGCTTGTGTCATTTTTTTATTCATTTTAACTTAAATAAAATAAAGTGTCCCTATCCCTTACAAGTGGCACCATGGGGTCCCAAAATCGACCCAAAGTTGCCTATGGTTGAACTTGTATCACCCAATAAGGTTAGGACACGTTTTAGTGTAATTTTTTATTATTATAATATTACTGTTTAACCCTTATTTACCGGATTTACCCTTTAACCACGGTAAATAAAATATTTACCGAAGTAATTATTCATAATGTCTAAAAATAAAAGTTACCTATTTACACAATTTGAACACCCTGATTCCAAATATGGAATCCATTTTTACAAATTCAACACACAGAAGTGGCAGAAATTATTTTAAAATTATTTCCCGCGGTCAAAACAAAAAGCATGTTTTTAAGATATAATAATTGTCAAAAGACTGATACTTGTTTATGTTCGGTTTAATCGTGAAATTATGTCCAATGAACAACATTGTATTAAATGGTAATAATATATTCTAAATATACTTTAAAACCACTCAAATTCATAATTTATCAATATATATTATTTCGATTAAAAAAATATTTTTTTTAATTAAAATTTAGTAATTTTCACTATTCATCAAAATAGAAGTGTTATCCAAAAAGTTCCAAAATTTCACCCTAGGATAAATTCGATATTCCGAATCCAAAAATGAAGTCCATTTTGAAATATAAAATATATATAATTTCAAAAATTAGGTATTACTATTCATAATGGCTTGTTTGATTGGTTGTGGTGTGTGTTAGAACTCGAAGTTGCGTACAACACACGCTACCGTATTATTCAAAGGAAAGAGTACCGTGGGAGCTTGGGATGTTTCATTTTAAATTTTTTATGTCCTCATTTAGTCAAAAATTTTAAAATATTTTATTAAAAAGGGTTCACTATTAAATGTTGGTAAAAGTGCAATTCTGAAAATGAATTTTTTCTTACATTATGTCTAAGAAACTCATAATATGGATTCTAAAATTATAAGGATTATATAAAGTTTAAAATTTAGTTAATACTATTCATAACCTCTTTTGAACGGCTGGTTTGGTATGTTATGATGCGCTTGAACTCGGTGTTGCGTGTAGTGCAAGTTATTGAATTATTTTGAAGAAATAACACACTATGAAATCTTGGGGTGTTACATTCTCCCCTACTTCAATAAAATGCGTCCTCGCAATTTGAAATTGTTTTTCGAAAATAAAAGGTTGAATATAGAAAATATCTTTGTGGGAAAACCCACATCAGAAATTGGGTTGATAAAATTTAGTCTTAATAAGAGGAAAAGTGAAATGAAAGGGTCACCACCAAATTGTGATCTCTATTCGGAGAACATTGGTGGAAATTAGAGACATATAATTGGAGGAAAAACATAAATATATATAGGTAGTGATTGAGGTCATCAATCACAAACAAGTGTAAAATTGAGGTCCTTGAATTCATCAATCTATGATGATTTGAAATACAATCGGTTCAAAAATACATAGGGTATTAGGATAACACATTTTTATTTTTAAGATCCCTTCACTAAAGAATAAGAATTAATTTCTTCATTGAATAAGAGAAGAAGAAAAATATATACTTGAAAAGTAGAGTCTCAACCATTAACTAAGTTCTACCACAAACTCATCTTTCACTCTAAAAGATAATAGAACTTAAAAAATAATATTCTATTTATCCTATTCGTATAGGGATAAAAAATGAATTTATAATTCATCTATAAGAACCATTAAAAAGACCAAATTATTCAAACCAGGACATCATGTGGGTCAGTGGTAGGTGATACACCCTTGTCTCCCATTGGTTGTGGGTTCAAGTCTCGCGGCCTTGCCGGACACGACAGGTTGCCGCCCGACCTCCGGGTTGTCCTTTTATGGCAATCCAAAATAATCCAAACTAGAACTATCCAAAATACATCAGTCCAAAATTTATAAGGAAGGTAAACACAATGAGGATCCTTTTTTTGGCCGCGTAATAACATGTGATCACCTTCATCGTGTATTCTTTTAAAACACTGCAACATCATGAATTACCATAAAACCATTTTGATTACATTCATGATCCCTTATTCCTTATAGAATAATAGATATACTCTTTCAATCCAAAAATGTTGTAAACCCCAACAATGATGGAATATACAAATCATTAATCAGTTTCAAGGTAGTCAAGAATATCCAATATAATTTATCCAAATCATCATGTATTATTCTAAAATCACTACCTTGGTATCAGAACCATATTATGGTTTATCTTTCTCTCAACCATATATTTTCCAAAAATTTAACCTGCTATTGAGTCACTTTTCTTTGTTCCATACAATCTCAAGTCTTTAATGAAATAGTACTGCAGTACAATCCTTATATAATCCATAATTATTATAACATGTACATTATTGATACAACACTCAAATGACATAATCAACATAAGAACTCTAATCATTCCTCTTCATCTGTGGTAGTGTCATAACATGATTATTATCCAATAGAATCATTTTCGGCATAGTCTTATGACTAGGACGTAGGTTCGCGTAGTGTCTAAACTCCTTGCAAATGAAGCATTGTACATTTGAAACCATTTTCTTACCCTTGCAGTCACGTACATTGTACCCCTTTCCTCAACAATTATAACAAACTCCCATTCCTTTCAGGCAAGTTCCAGGGTGTTTCTTCCCACAGTTGTCACATATCGGAAAATTCTTCTTTTACCTCTTTCCTTTATCCATCTTTCTCTCTTCTATCCTTTTCTTCTCTTGCTTCCCTTAAAAGCCATATGACTCAGTAAAATCATTACTTATCTAATCAACACATGATATTATTTCTTCATATGATGATCATACATGGGAGACTATTTTTCTTATAACTTCTGGCTTAAGACCATGAATGATATGATCCTTCTTTCTCTTTGGATCATGTGCTTTGCTGGAGTTATCATTCATTCTACTAGGCACCATTTCTAAACAATGGCATACACTAGATTAGTTTATGAATAACAATACCTAATCCCAAACTTGTAAAAAACATAACATAAATTAAATAGTTTATGGATATAATCCATGATCATAAAAATGTCTCCTTTGAGGAAGTATATACTCATAAACCCTTAATAATGGATTGTAAAGAAAATGATAATTATCCTAAGCATATCCCTCGGGAGTGTCGTAACCAAGAGTGAAACAAGGCCCATTGTCGTGCAACTGTTCCCATTCGAGTCTAGCTCAAATCCGTGTTTTCAGGTTTAACCAATAGGTACATCTGTGCCAGAGCCGCCACTACCTACTCATATCCAGACATGGATGTATTGCTCGAAAAACTCACAAAATCTCTACAATACCAAAATTCTAGGAAGTTATTCTATAATAATCCTCAAGGTCCATCTTAGGTCTATGTGCTCTAATCAGAGTTTATCTAAATCTAGCTTCCTAGGTTTGTACTAAACTTCCTCTGATACCAACTCTAACGCCCCGACCCCAGTGACCTAGAGACAGTGCATTAATACATTACATTGGCATTATCACAAGAAAGATCAAATCTCGAAATACTGATTGGTTTAGTGGCCTTGGAAACACTAGATATATTCATAAAGTTTTACATTACATAATAATGTGAAAAAATACTGACAATATATTTTCTCCATAGTCCACACTATTATCCCCTCATAATAACCCTGCAGGTCATTTATAATTTTCTTCTTTACATCCTGGGAAAAATAAAACATAGAAAAGGGGTGAGCTTGAATGCCCAGTAAGTATAATAATATAGCAGAAACATTCATAAATAAGAATAAACACTTAAGGCAGTGTATAACTAAAACAAAATCTTTTTTAAACTTGAACTTCAACATAGTATGGAAAAAGTAAAATGAAATAATGCCATTTACTTATTCACGTGGATATTCTAATAACTGAATAATCACATTCAATATCAATAACCACTTTCACAATAATGGAATTCATAATTCCAAACTATAATAACCACATAGCCAAGGCCTTGTTCCAAGACTACAAATAAGATTTTGTCAAGGCCTTGTGCCAAGACACTAGTTTGTCTCATGATACCTACCGATGCATCGAGGAGCTATAGCGGGCTCCACCCGTCACATATTAAGTCCAATGCATTCTCATATGAAAAGGTTTAAACATAACATAAACATTCGTATTAAAAATTGAATAGGAAATGTCAATACTTTCCCCATAAACTATGAATTGTATAAAAATAGTACACCCACATTCAAACATATCACAAAACCTTCAATACAATATAGAAGTTTTGTATCATAATAAGTTAACATCAAATAAGCGTAAAATCCATCAAAGGATGTTGACATAGTTGAAATCAAAACTCTTTTTAGAGAAATATATCTTTGTATTTTGAAATCATTTAAGAGTCTAATATTTATGAAATAAAACATTTTCTTTGAAAATATTCTTATAAGATTGTTAGGGAAGCTTCGACGATTTTATAATGGCATAAAATAACCGCATCCACTGTACAAGTTAAAAAAACATTCTTACCTTATTTCTGTCGAAAAGGTTAAAAAGCACCTTGTTTGGAAAACGATGGAAAGATTACTTTATAAAACTCTTATAAAAAGTAAAAAAAGGGTATAAATGACCATAACCCATATTATTTTAAATAGTAAATATGTTTTGAAATACATTTTTAAGAAACATGGATGTGGATGATAAAGAGATCCCAGTAGATTATTACGCATAAATAACCTTGGATAATGAAGAGATTGTGAAATAACCCTTACCAATTTGGTAACTTACAAAAACTAAACCACATGAAAGGGGTATCATACAATGAATATGTAAATACACATAAATTAAAGTGTATTACATAATGAATACTATTATGGGCAGTACATACACCACACAAACGGTAATAGTGGCAATATGGCATTAATCTAACTGGAATAAGGAGTCAGATGAAAACCCCGTACCCTGTACATTTCCTTGGTTGAGGGTAGGTTAAACTCCTGTATAATGGTCAAATAATTGTTATTAAATTATAAAATAATCATATATATTAATATGATATCATATATGATCATTTAACATTGCATTTTTAATAATATCTTAGTATTATCGTCGTTTCGGGTGTTAACTTACTCATTTTATTTTATATGTTTTGTAACGTAAGACATGTTTGTCATGGATAGGTTGTATCTTATTCATATACAGAATGATATCAAGTCCTTAAACATTATTTTTAAATCATCGAATGATAATTATACTTGAATGGATACGATGGAGAATGAATATCATTGCGTTCGTGGAGACGGTAGTCCGTACGTACGCACGAGCGACAATATTATTATTTTGATATTAAAATAATATATAATTGGATAGTATATCATATATACAGAATAATTATCATTTTATATTTATTATTTACATATGTTACAAATAATTATTATACCCATCCAAATAATAATATATTGAATAACAATTACACCACAACGTGGAGACGGTAATCCGTACGTACACACGTATGGTGACATGTTATTCAACGGATGGATAGAATACTGAATATGGTTGTAACATATTTATAATAACATCATATTATATATATGATAGTGTATTTATTATTTTAGAATGGTAACAACAAAGGAAGAAGAAGTGGAAGAAGAAAGGAACTTGGAAAAAGTGTGGTGAAATCATTACCTCTTCTTCGGGTTCTTCCTTTTGATTTGATCAAAAGGGCTCCATAGGTTGGCTTTCTGATCAAACTAAGGCCTCTAGGTTTTAGTGATGGAAGTTGGGAGAGTATTTGGGCCGAGTTTGGCCGAACCCAAAGGCCTTTAAGGTGTGAAGAAATGAGAAGGAAGAGTTCCCTTTTATAAGAGGGGTGAGGGGCACCTTTGGAAAAACTAGAAATATTATTTTATAATAAATTCATATTCGGTTTCTAATGGCTCCAAAGTTGATTATTCCAAGTTTAAGGTGATTATAGGTAGAAAAAAATTCAACCAATAGAATTTAGATAGGGTTGGGTTACTATATTAACCTTATCTTTTAGTTTTAACTCTTAATTAATTAGTTTGACATTTACCATGTCACTTTGTATTTATATATTATATAGTTAATAAACTTACTATATACATACAAGAGACCCCCCAAGTGGTCCTTAATGATAAAACTATCATGATATAAGTCTCTGGGATGAACCGTATATTATTAGGAATTTAATATCAATTAATATTATAATATTTTTTTTAAAAACACTTTTTTTGTCAATTTTGACATTATTCAATAGTTGATTTTTTTGAAACTCATAAAAGAATGATTACTTCTAAAAAAGTCAATTAAATCAATCCTAATATTTAATAGTATCCTATAAAATTAGTGTAATTCATTAAAAGTCTCAAATTATATTTATTTGGGTATTTATAATATCAATTATCTTAATTTTCCACTATTATGGTAATTACTGCATCATTATTGTGACATAAATAAATTAAAATATTTATGTTCTAAAAATTATAAATAAAATACCATTATGTAAGAAGTATTTTTATATCTCTAATTCATATTTATAGTCGAAAATCCAACATATATAACCGTATGTAAAAAAAAATTCTAAAAGATATATGCTTGTGTCATTTTTGTATTCATTTTAACTTAATTAAAATAAAGTGTTCCTATCACTTACAAGTGGCACCATGGGGTCCCAAAATCGACCCAAAGATGCATATGGTCGAACTTGTTTCAACCAATAAGGTTAGGACACATTTTAGGGTAATTTTTTATTATTATAATATTATTGTTTAACCCTTATTTACCGGATTTACCTTTTAACCATGGTAAAAAATATATTTACCGAAAAAATTATTCAAAATGTATAAAATTAAAAGTTACCTATTTACACAATTTGAAAATCCTGATTCAAAATATGGAATAAATTTTTCCATATTCAACACACATAAGTTTCAGAAATTAATTTAAAATCAATTCTCGCTGTCAAAACAAAAAACAAAAAGCGTGTTTTTAAGATATAATAATTTTCAAAAGATTGCTACTTGTTTATGTTCGGTCTAATCGTGAAATTATGTCCAATGACCAACATTGTATTAAATGGTAAAAATATATTCTAAATATACTTTAAAACCACTCGAATTCATAATTTATCAATATATATTATTTCGATTAAAAAAAGTTGTTTTTTAATTAAAATCTAGTAATTTTCACTATTCATCAAAATATAAGTGCAATCCAAAAAGTTCCAAAATTTCACCATAGAATAAATTCTATATTCCGAATCCAAAAATGAAGTCCATTTTGAAATATAAAATATATATAATTTCAAAAAGTAGGTATTACTATTAATAATGGCTAGTTTGATTGGTTGTGGTGTGTGTTAGAACTCAAAGTTGCGTACAACACACGTTACTGTATTATTCAAAGGAAAGCGTACCGTGGGAGCATGGGATGTTTAATTTTAAATTTTTGATGTCCTCATTTAGTCAAAAAGTTTAAAATATTGTATTTAAAAATGGTTTTCTATTAAAAGTTTGTAAAAGTGAAATACTGAAAATTAACTTGTTCTTACATTATGTCTAAGAAAATCATAATATGGATTCTAAAATTATAAGGATTATATAAAGATTAAAATTTAGTTAATACTATTCATATCCTCTTTTGAACGGATTGTTTGGTAAGTTATGGTGCACTTGAACTTAGTGTTGCATGTAGTGCAATTTATTGAATTATTTTGAAGAAATAACACACTATGAAATCTTGGGGTGTTACATTCTCCCCTCCTTCAATAAATTGAATCCTCACAATTTGAAATTGTTCATCGAAAATAAATGGTTGAATATAGAAAATCTCTTTGTGGTAAAACCCAAATCGGAAATTGGGTTGATAAAATTTAGTCTTAATAAGAGGAAAAGAGAAATGAAAGGGTCACCACCAAATTATGATCTCTATTCAGAGAACATTGGTGGAAATTAGAGACATGTAATTGGAAGAAAAAAATAAATATTTATAGGTAGTTATTGAGGTCATCAATCACAAAAAAGTGTAAAATTGAGGTCCTTGAATTCATCAATCTATGATGATTTGAAATACCATCGGTTCAACAAAACATAGGGTATTGGGATAACATATTTTTTTTGTTTAAGGATCCCTTCACTAAAGAATAAGAATTAATTTCTTCATTGAATAAGAGAAGAAGAGAAATATATACTTGAAAAGTAGAGTCTCAACCTTTAACTAAGTTCTACCAAAAACTCATCTTTCACTTTAAAAGATAATAGAACTTAAAAAATAATATTCTATTTATCCTATTCGTATAGGGTTAAAAAAATGAATTTATAATTCATCTATATGAACCATTAAAAAAATGAAATTATTCAAACCAGGACATCACGTGGGTCAGTGGTAGGTGATACACCCTCGTCGCCATTCAGTTGTGGGTTCAAGTCTCGCGGCCTTTCCGGACGCGACGGGTTGCCGCCCAACCTCCGGGTTGTCCTTTTATGGAAATACAAAATAATCCAAACTAGAACTATCCAAAATACTTCAGTCCAAAATTTATAAGGAAGGTAAACACAATGAAGATCCTTTTTTCGCGTAATAACTTGTGGTCACCTTCATCGTGTATTCTTTTAAAACACTGCAACATCCTGAATTACCATAAAACCTTATTGATTACATTCATGATCCCTTATTCCTTATAGAATAATAGATATACTCTATCAATACAAAAATGTTTTAAACCCCAACAATGATGGAATATACAAATCATTAATTAGTTTCAAGGTAGTCAAGAATATCCAATATAATTTATCCAAATCAATCATGTATTCTTCTAAAATCACTACCTTGGTATCAGAACCATATTATGGTTTATCATTCTCTGAACTATATATTTTCCAAAAATTTAACCTGCTATTGAGTCACTTTTCTTTGTTCCACACAATCTCAAGTCCTTAATGAAGTAATACTGCAGTACAATCCTTATATACTCCATAATTATTATAACAAGTACATTGTTGATACAACACTCAAATGACATAATCAACACAAGAACTCTAATCATTCCTCTTCATCTGTGGTAGTGCCATAACTTGATTATTATCTAATAGCATCATTTGCGGCATAGTCAGATGACTAGGAAATAGGTTCGCGTAGTGTCCAAACTCCTTGCAAATGAAGCATTCTACATTTGAAACCTTTTTCTTACCCTTTCAGTCACGTACTTTGTGCCCTTTTCCTCCACAATTACAACAAACTCCCATTCCTTTTAGGCAAGTTCCAGGGTGTTTCTTCCCACAGTTATCACATATGGGAAAATTCTTCTTTTCCCTCTTTCCTTTATCCATCTTTCTATCTTCCATCCATTTCTTCTCTTGCTTCCCTTCAAATCCAAAAGACTCAGTAAAATCATTACTTATCTTATCAACACATGATAATATTTCTTCATATGATGATAATACATGGGAGACTATTTCTCTTATAAATTCTGGTTTAAGACCATGAAAGATATGATCCTTCTTTCTCTTTGGATCATGTGCATTGCTAGAGTTATCATTCCTTCTACTGGGTGCCATTTCTAAACAATGGCATACACTAGATTAGTTTATGAATAACAATACCTAATCCCAAATTTTTAAAACACATAACATAAATTAAATAGTTTATGGATATAACCCATAATCATAAAAATGCCTCCTTTGAGGAAGTATATACTCATAAACCCTTAATAATGGTTTGTAAAGAAAATGAGAATTATCCTAAGCATATCCCCCGGGAGTGTCGTAACCAAGAGTGAAGCAAGGCCCGTTGCCGTGCACCAGTTCCCGTTCGAGTCTAGCTCAAAGCGGTGTTTTCAGGTTTTACCCCTAGGTATATCTGTTCCAGAGCCGCCTCTACCTGCTCGTATCCAGAGAGGGATGTATTGCTCGGAAAACATAGAAAATCTCTACAATACCAAAATTCTATGAAGTTCTTCTATACTAATCCTCAAGGTCCATCTTAGTTCTATGTTCTCTAATCAGAGTTTATCTAAATCTAGTTTCCAAGGTTTGTACTAAACATCCTCTGATACCAACTGTAACGCCCCGACCCCAGTTACCTAGAGTCGGTGCATTAATACATAACATTGGCATGATCATAATAAAGATCAAATCTCGAAAGACTGATTGGTTTAGTGGCCTTGGAAACACTAGATATATTCATAATGTTTTACATTACATCATAATGTTAAAAACTACTACAACAACATATTGTCTCCATAGTCCATGCTATTATCCCCTTATAATAACCCTGTAGGTCATTCATAATTTACTTCTTCACATCCTGGGAAAAATAAAACATAGAAAAGGGCTGAGCTCAAATGCCCAGTAAGGATAACAATATAGAAAAAACTTTCATAAATAAGAATTAACATTTAAGGCAGTGTATAACTAAAACAAAAGCCTTTTAAACTTGAACTTCAAAATAGTATTTCAAAATTAAAATGAAATAATTCCATTTACTTATTCACGTGGATATTCTACTAATTGAATAATCACATGCAATATCAATAACCACTTTCATAATGATGGAATGCATAATTCCAGACTATCATAACCACATAGCCAAGGCCTCGTGCCAAGACTACAAATAAGATTTTGTCAAGGCCTTCTGCCAAGTCACTAGTTTTTCTCATGAGACCTACTGATGCATCGTGGAGCTATAGCGGGCTCCACCCGTCACATATTAAGTCCAATGCATTCCCATATGAAAAGGTTTAAACATAACATAAACATTCGTATTAAAACTAGCATATGAAATGTCAATACATTCACCATAAACTATGAATGGTATAAAAATAGCACATCCATAGTCAAACCTATCACAAAATCTTCAATACAATATAGATGTTTTGTATCATAATAAATCAACTTCAAATAAGCGTAAAATCCATCAAAGGATGTTGACATAGATCCAATCAAAACTCTTTTTAGAGAAATATCTCTTTCTATTTTGAAATCATTTAAGAGTATTATATTTATGAAATAAAACATTTTCTTTGAAAATATTCTTATAAGCTTGTAAGGGAATCTTCGACAATTTTATAATGGTGGAAAAAAACCGCACCCACCGTATAAGTTAAAAAACATTTTTTCCTTAATTCTGTCGAAAAGGTTAAAAAGCACTGTGTTTGGAATACAATGGAAAGATTCCTTTATAAAACTCTTATAAAAAGTCAAACAAGGGTATAAATGACCTTAACCCATATTCTTTTAAAAAGTAAAAATGTGTTGAAATACATTTTTAAGAAACATGGATGTGGTTGATAAATAGATCCCAGTAGATTATTACGTATAAACAACCTCGGATAATGAAGAGATTGTGAATTAACCCTTACCAATTTGGTAACTTATGAAAAATACACCCCATGAAAGAGGTATCGTAAAATGAATATGTAAATACACATAAATTAAAGTGTATTACATAAAGAATTCAATAATGGTCAGTACATACACCACAAAAAAGGTAATAGTGGCAATATGGCATTAATCTCACGGGAATAAGGAGTGAGATGAAAACCCCTTACCTTGTACTTTTCCTTGAATGAGGGTAGGTTAACCTCCTGTATAATGGTTAAATAATTGTTATTAAATTATACAATAATCATATATATTAATATGATTTCATATATGATCTTTTAACATTGCTTTGTTAATAATATCTTAGTATTATCGTCGTTTCGGGTGTTAACTTACTTGTTTTCTTTTATATGTTTTGTTACATCAGCTATGTTTTTCATGGATAGGTTGTATATTATTCATTTACAGATTGATATCAAGTCCTTAAACATTATTTTTAAATCATAAAATGATAATTATACTTTAATGGATACGATGGAGAATGAATCTCATCACATTCGTGGAGACGGTAGTCCGTACGTACGCACGAGCGACAATATCATTACTTTGATATTAAAATAATATATAATTTGATAGTATATCATATATACAGAATCATTATCATGTTATATTTATTATTTACATGAGTTTCACATCATTATTATACCCATCCAAATAATAATATATTGAATAACAATTACACCACGACGTGGAGACGGTAAGCCGTACGTACGCACGTATGGTGACATGTTATTAAAAGGACAGATAGAATACTGAACATGGTTGTACCATATTTATAATAACATAACAGTATATATATGTTACTTTAGTTATTATTTTAGAATGGTAACAACAAAGGAAGAAGAAGTGGAAGAAGAAAGGAACTTGGAAAAAGGGTGGTGAAATCATTACCTCTTCTTCGGGTTCTTCCTTTTGATTTGATCAAAAGAGCTCCATAGGTTGGCTTTATCATCAATATAAGGACTCTTTGTTGTATTGAGGGATGTTGGGAGAGTATTTGGGCAGATTTTGGCTGAGCCAAAAGGCTTAGAAGGTGTGAAGAAATGAGAAGGAAGAGTGCCCTTTTATAAGAGGGGTGAGGGGCACCTTTGGAAAAACTAGAAATATTATGTTATAATAAATTCATATTCGGATTCTCATGGCTCCAAAGTTGATTATTCAAAGGTTATGGTGGTTATAGGTCGCAAACCATTCAACCAATAGAATTTAGACAGGTTTGGGTTACTATATTAACCTTATCGTTTAGTTTTAACTCTTAGTTAATTAGTTTGACATTTACCATGTCACTTTTTATTTTTATATTATATAGTTAATAAACATACTATATACATCTAATAGACCCCCAAGTGGTCCATTAATGATACACCTATCATGATTTAAGTCTCTTGGAAGAACCGTAGATTTTTAGGAATTTAATATCAATTAATATTATAATATTTTTTTAAAAAACTCTTTTATGTCAATTTTGACATTATTTAATAGTTGATTTTTTTGAAACTCATAACAGAATGATTACTTCAAACAAAGTCTATTAAAGCAATCCTAATATGTAATATTATCCTATAAAATTAGTGTAATTTATTAAAAATCTCAAATTATAATTATTTGGGTATTTATAATATCAATTATTTTAATTTTTTACTATTATGGTAATTACTGTATCATCATTGTGTCATAAATAAATTACATTATTTAATATCTAAAAATTATAAATAAACTACCATTATATAGGAAATCGTTTTATTTTTCTAATTAATATTAATATTCAAATATCCAAAATATATAACCTTATGTAAAAATTTTTTTTCTAAAAGATATATGCTTGTGCCATTTTCGTAATCATTTTAACTTAATTAAAATAAAGTGTCCCTATCACTTACAAGTGGCACCATGGGGTCCCAAAATCTACCCAAAGATGTCTATGGTCTAACTTTTATCATCCAATATGGTTAGGAAACGTTTTAGGGTAATTTTTTATTATTATAATATTATTTGTTAACCTTTATTTACCGGATTTACCTTTTAACCTTGGTAAATAAAATATTTACCGAAGTAATTATTCAAAATGTCTTAAAATAAAAGTTACCTATTTACACAATTTGAACATCCTGATTCAAAATATGGAATCAATTTTTCCATATTCAACACACATAAGTGGCAGAAATTAATTTAAAATTAATTCCCGCTGTCAAAACAAAAAACAAAAAGCGTGTTTTTAAGAAATAATAATTGTCAAAAGATTGATACTTGTTTATGTTCGGTCTAATCGTGAAATTATATCCAGTGACCAACATTGTATTAAATGGTAAAAATATATTCTAAATATACTTTAAAACCACTCAAATTCATAATTTATCAATATATATTATTTCGATTAAAAAAGTTGTTTTTTAATTAAAATTTAGTAATTTTAACTATTCATCAAAATATAAGTGTTATCCAAAAAGTTCCAAAATTTCACCCTAGGATAAATTAGATATTATGAATCCAAAAATAAAGTCCATTTTGAAATATAAAATATATATAATTTCAAAAATTACATATTACTATTCATACTGGGTAGTTTGATTGGTTGTGGTGTGTGTTAGAACTCGAAGTTGCGTACAACACACGCTACTGTATTATTCAAAGGAAAGCGTACTGTGGGAGCTTGGGATGTTTCATTTTAAAATTTTTATGTCCTCATTTAGTCAAAAAGTTTAAAATATTTTATTTAAAAAGGGTTTACTATTAAAAGTTGGTAAAAGTGCAATACCGAAAATGAATTTGTTCTTACATTATGTCTAAGAAACTCATAATATGGATTCTAAAATCATAAGGTTTATATAAAGTTTAAAATTTAGTTAATACTATTCATAACCTCTTTTGAACAGCTTGTTTGGTAAGTTATGGTGCGCTTGAACTCGGTGTTGCGTGTAGTGCAAGTTATTGAATTATTTTGAAGAAATAACACAATATGAAATCTTGGGGTGTTACACAATTGGATTAAAATAATTCTTTTTATGAATAAGAACTTATAAGTTTTTAATCGCGATTAGAGGTAATTAGTGTAATTTAAGGTAAAAATAATGTTTTAATAATATTAAATGACCTTGACACATTTGCTAACCTTTTTGGATGTGACATGGACGACCAAGGAAATCCATGTGTCAACTCGGGGACCCCATGGAGTGACTTTGGTCGGAAAATGACATTAATAACTTTTTATTTAATGTTAAAATAAAAATGTTCAAAAAATGTGTTGTTTTACTAAAAAAATTTAAATGGGGTTATACAAGTAATAGTTTGGACTAAAAATATTCATTAGAAATCTAATTTTTTTTTTTACATCGTGATAATTTTATTATAATTTTTAGACATTAAATTAATTAAATTATTTATGACACCATGATGATGGAGCGATTACCTCATTATTTAATGATTTAAATAAAATGGAAAGATAATGTAAAATCTAAGACCTACACTTGTCAAAAACCTATTGGATGGGTCTATTTCAAACTCTTATCACCTTATCCTAGAAATATATAATTTTTGGACCTTTAAAATCCGAAAATCAATTTATAATAAAGTATACTTTTATAACATTCCAAGAGTGCCCCTCCTCTCCTCTTATAAAACGCCCCCAACTCTACCAACTTACCCACACCTCTCAAGCCTTTGGCATGGCCAAACCCTTCCCATTTTGTCTCTCCACATCCCTCTTTTACTCCTAGAAGCCTCACTTTGGGCATAAGTCTTTCTAAGGAAACCTTTGTCCTCAAATCAAAAAGAGTTACCTGTTTTAAAGGTAATGTCTTCCCCTGTGTTCTTATGTTTTATTTTGCATCTCTAACCACCTAAACTCTTTTTATTCCTTTCATTTGTAACAAAAACATATCTTCAATATACTAGGATGTTATTATGAGAAATATTAGAGCTATACTTACACACACCTTCATCTAATGGTTAAATAGCATACTGTTTTCATGGATGGAGAATTTCTACCTCACGAAACAATGATTGTTCAATATTCTTATAACACCTAAAAAGGTGGACATTAAGATGAAAATATATTTATATATGATATTTAATATGTTTAGTTTTTTCCTTAATATTTTTTATTTTTCATTTATAGCATACCTTTATTGCTTCCATTATGGGTATACACGATATGTTCATTTTAGGAAGTGCGGACTACCGCCCCCTCAATGTGATTTGATTCGTTAATGCCATATGTGGGATGTATAAAGGATGGAGTTAATGATATTATATATGAAATTATACTAGAATTATAATATACCTTTATGTCATTATGATTCCATTCCATAAAATATGAAATAGAAATGAAAGTAGAGTTCATGCATACGTACGGCTTACCGTCTCCATGAAAGGTTCATTTCATTTCTTACCCCTAAATTTTATGTAATATTAAAAATTCATGTACATACGGAATATATATTATATATATGATATCTACATAATAATATAACTCTGGATATAATGGATATATGAACAACTTGTAATTATACAGAGTTTATTTTTGACTCAAGTACCAATGATCGTTAAAACGACCGTTATTAACTTAAATAATTACACAGTGTTCATGACATGGTAATAAGTGATATAAAATGAATAATGAACTTGAAAAAGGTTCTTAATCAATTATAAATAAACTCAAGTTTATTATTTAGGATATAAAAGAGCAATCGAGTCATGTCGGACATGAGGTAAGGGAATTCGTCTCAATCTCCATTCATTGGGACACATTTGGTTTTATACACAACTTTCTTTTACACGGTGTATAAACCCCTTTGACGTTTATGATTATTCAAAAGGAATCCTTTTTTATACGATGAATTTTACTAAATGTCAAAAGGAATGTTTTTTTGTCTTACGTATGTGGAGACAACGACTTCTCCTCCGCCGTGACCATTAATTGAGTTTCGGATTCCTCTACAAGCCATAACTTTTTTTAAATGAAAAATAAATACCATGTTTTGCTTTTATTTTATTTTGGTATTTAAAATGGTTTTCACTATGTTTTTACTGTATCAATGTGTGGTACTGATATCTTATGATTGAAATATGGAAATGTTATGTTTCCTTTATGAATTTTTTATGTGATACGATTATGTTATGGTTCATGGGAATTTTTTATGAACATGGGTGGTTCCGTGATAATCTAAGGGTGGGTGAGATCGATATAGATCTCCAATGCATTGGGTAACACGAAGGGGTTAAACATTAAGGTTTCTCAGAAGACATTTAGGGAATATACTGTGATGGGTATTCCAAACATAACCATGAGGGTTACTCCCTACGTAAGAATGTTATGAATGCCTCAAGTAACCTTTATGTCTTATGATTTATATGATTTATTCATGAATTGATGAGGTATGTTAAAATTATTATGTTTTATGATTAATGTATGATTTCATACATGGACTAATGTTTTCATTTCGTACTTTTATTTCCCTTACTGAGCTTTTTATGCTCATCCCATGTTTTTGAAATGTTTTTCACATGACTTAATGTGGAATAGGGTCAAGGATGGGATCAAGGAAGAGTCATGCTATATAAAACACGAAACTAGAAATGTTTATTTTTAAGAGATTTTATTTTATGGAAATTTAGTAGAAGTGTCTACTTTGTAATCTTTTTAGATGTAATAGTTATGCCTTAATTCTCTAAAACTCTAAACCTGAAAAGGTCCTCAATTTGAATTATTTATTTAATTCAATATTAAGTAAGGTTTAAGGCCGGGGCCTTATAGTTGGTATCAGAGGCCAGTTTAAATAACATTAGGAGTTATAATTTTGTTAAATTAATACCCAATTTTTTTTTTTGGCCAAATTGAAATGATATAGCATTTGAAGATTACCATGTTGCTTCATCTAAGACATATTTGTTCAGGATGGTTTTCCGCAGATGAATCAGGTAAGTAGTGTTAGGAAGGCATACAAAAGGAAATAACCTTTTGAATCAGCATCCTGATATGGTCAGAATCAGAACTAAACAGTTTGTTACAGTGATGGCTCAGTTAACTCAGGTGAAAAATGTTGGTTGTTTTTATTGAGGATAGTTTGGTGTTTTCTAAAAGTAAAGAGGAACATGAAAGACATTTAAGGGTTATTTTTAAACCCTTAAAAGAAAATAAATTTTATAGGAAATTCATCAAGTGTGAGTTTTGGTTACAAAAAATTTCTTTTCATGGTCACATTGTTTATAAAGATTGAATAACAGTTGATCCTGAAAAAACAAAAGTTGCTGAAGAATGGCCAAGACCCACAAATGTAACCGAGATCCATAGTTTTCTTGGTTTGGTAGGTTATTACCGGAGGTTTGTTGAAAATTTATCATGGTTATCTATTCCAATGAATAAGATGTAACGCTCTGACCCCAGTTACCTAGAGTCGGTGCATTAATACATAACATTGGCCAGATCACAAGAGAGATCAAATCTCGAAACACCGATTGGTTTAGTAGCCTTGGAAACACTAGATATATTCATAATGTTTTACATTACAACATAATGTGAAAAAATAATACAACAACATATTGTCTCCATAGTCCATGCTATTATCCCCTCATAATAACCCTGCAGGTCATTCATAATTTACTTTTCACATCCTTGTACTTTTTCTTGGTTGAGGGTAGGTTAACCTCCTCTTCTTCTGGTTCTTCCTTTTGATTTGATCAAAAGGGATCATTAGGATGGATTTATGATCAAACTAAGGCCTATAGGTTGTAATTAGGGAAGTTAAGAGAGTATTTGGGCAGTGTTTGGCCGAACCAAAAGGCTTTGATGGTGTGAAGAAATGTGAAGGAAGAGTTCCCTTTTATAAGAGGGGTGAGGGGCACCTTTGGAAAAGCTAGAAATATTATTTTATAATAAATTCATATTCGGTTTATAATGTCTCCATAGTTGATTATTCAAAGGTTAGTGTGTGTATCGGTCGAAAACCATTCAACCAATATAATTTATACAGGTTTGGGTTACTATATTAACCTTATCTTTTAGTTTTAACTCTTAGTTAATTAGTTTGACATTTAACATGTCACTTTGTATTTTTATATTATATAGTTAATAATATTACTATATACATCCAACCGACCCCAACTGGTACATTAATGATACACCTATCATGAAATAAGTCTCTTGGACGAACTGTAGATTTTTAGGAATTTAATATCAATTAATATTATAATATTTGTTTTAAAAACTCTTTTTTTTTCAATTTTGACACTATTCAATAGTTGATTTTTGTGAAACTCATAACAGAATGATTACTTATAAAAAAGTAAATTAAATCAATCCTAATATGTAATATTATCCTATAAAATTATTTTAATTCATTTAAAGTCTCAAATTATATTTATTTGGGTATTTATAATATCAATTATTTTAATTTTTCATTATTATGGTAATTACTGCATCATCATTGTGTCATAAATGAATTAAGATATTTAATGTCTAAAAATTATAAATAAAATACCATTATGTAGGAAATATATTTAGCTTTCTAATGAATATTTATAGTTGAAAATCCAACATATATAACCCTATGTAAAAATTGTATTTCTAAAAGATATATGCTTGTGTCATTTTTGTATTCATTTTAACTTAATTAAAATAAAGTGTCCCTATCACTTACAAGTGGCACCATGGGGTCCCAAAATCGACCCAAAGATACCTATGGTCGAACCTATATCAACCAATAAGGTTAGGGCACGTTTTAAGGTAATTTATTATTATTATAATATTATTTTTTAACCATTATTTACTGGATTTACCCTTTAACCATGGTAAATAAAATATTTACCGAAGTAATTATTCAAAATATCTAAAAAAGAAAAGTTACCTATTTACAAAATTTTAAAATCCCGATTCAAAATATGGAATCCCTTTTTCCATATTCAACACATAGAAGTGGCAGAAATTAATTTAAAATTATTTCCCGCTGTCAAAACAAAAAGCGTGTTTTTAAGATATAATAATTGTCAAAAGATTGATACTTGTTTATGTTCGGTTTAATCGTGAAATTATGTCCAATGACCAAAATTGTATTAAATGGTAAAAATATATTATATGTATACTTTAAAACCACTCAAATTCATAATTTATCAATATATATTATTTCGATTAAAAACGTTGTTTTTAAATAAAATTTAGTAATTTTCACTATTCATCAAAATATAAGTGTTATCTGAAAAGTTCCAAAATTTCACCCTAGGATAAATTCGTTATTCTGAATCCAAAAATGAAGTCCATTTTGAAATATAAAATATATATAATTTCAAAAGGTAGGTATTACTATTCATAATGGCTAGTTTGACTGGTTGTGGTGTGTGTTAAAACTCGAAGTTGCGTACAACACACGCTACTGTATTATTCAAAGAAAATCATACTGTGGGAGCTTGGAATGTTTCTTTTTAATTTTTTGATGTCCTCATTTAGTCAAAAAGATTAAAATATTGTATTTAAAAAGGGTTCACTATTAAAATTTGGTAAAAGTGCAATACTGAAAATGAATTTGTTCTTACATTATGTCTAAGAAACTCATAATATGGATTCTAAAAATATAAGGATTATATAAAGTTTAAAATTTAGTAAATACTATTCATAACCTGTTTTGAATGGCTTGTTTGGTAAGTTATGGTGTGCTTGAACTCGGTGTTGCGTGTTGTGCAAGTTATTGAATTATTTTGAAGAAATAACACACTATAAAATCTTGGGGTGTTATAAAGATAACTCGAAAGGGTGTTAAGTTTATCTGGACAGAAGAATGTGATGATTGTTTTTAGGAGTATAAAAGAAGACTAGTGAATGCTCCAGTTTTGGCACTTCCTTCTAGGAATGGTGAGTTTGTTATATACAGTGATGCTTCGTTAAAGGGACTTGGTTGTGTTCTTATGCAGAATGATCAGGTAATTTCTTATGCTTCACTTCAATTGAAAACTCATGAGGTAAATTACCCTACAGATGATTTAAATTAGCTGCTTTTGTTTTTGCTTTAAAAATTTGGAGGCATCATTTGTATGGAGTAAAGTGTGAAATATATACCGATCAAAAAAGTTTAATGTATATAATAACTCAGAAAGAATTGAACATGAGACAATGGAGATGGCTAGAATTAATTGAAGATTACGATTTTACAATTCATTACCATCCGGGAAATGAAAATAAAGTGGCTTCTGCTTTGAGTCGAAAAATTAATGCTTCATTAACAATGTTGAGTTTGGAACGTGATTTTTGGTTAAGGATTTGATGAACATTAGCATAGAAGTTGTTGGTGCAGGATGTCCTTCTGTTTTGTTTCAGGTATCAGTCAAATCTTCTCTATCAGACAGAATTAAGAAAGCACAGAATCAAGACAGTGAGTTGCAGAAAAAGGTAGATATGGTTTAGAATGGTAAGTTTCTTGAATTCAACATTAATAATGATTGTGTTTTACGATTTGGGATGAGATTGTGTGTTCCTTGAAATTGAAAGTTGAAGAGACAGTTGTTATGTGAAGCCCATAGTTCTCCGTTTTCAGTTCATCCAGGCAGTATTAAGATGTAGAGAGATCATCGGGAGTATTACTGGTGGGACAGAATGAAAAGTGACATTGCTGATTTTACTGTGAAGTGTTTGAATTTTCAAAAAGTTAAAGAAGAGCAGCAGTTACCGAAAGGGATGCTTCAGCCTTTACCAGTTCTAGAGTGGAAATGGGAAAATATATCCACGGACTTCATTGTGAAATTTCCAAAGACACCTCGAGGTAATAATGCAATCTGGGTTATTATTGATCGCTTGACTAAATCTGTTCATTTTATTTCCAAATGAGATACTTTTTCCCTAGATCAACTTTGTTGTTTGTATCTTAAAGAGATAGTCAGGCTACATGGAGTTCCCCTCTCTATTGTATCCGATCGGGATCCCAAGTTTACTTCTATATTTTGGAAAGGCCTTCAGAAGTCATTGGGTACTGAATTAAATTTTAGTACAGCTTTTTATCCTCAATCAGATGGGAAGTCAGAATGAACAATCTAGAATTGGGAGGATATGCTATGTGCTTGTTCGATGGATTATCAGGAATGTTGGGACCAACATCTTTCTTTGGTCGAGTTTTCTTATAATAACAGTTTTCATTCTAGTATACAGATGGCATCATTTGAGGAATTATATGTAAAGTGGTGTCGAACTCCAGCTTTCTGGGATGAAGTGGGTGAAAGGAAGTTGATGGGACCGTAATTGGTAGAAGAGTTGGCAGAAAAATATCAGATGATATAGAGACACATGAGAACAGCTCAGAGCAGGCAGAAGAGTTATGCGGACGACAGGAGGAAGGATCTCTCTTTTGAGGTAGGTGATCATGTTTTTTTCAAAGTATCACCATGGAAAGGTGTGATGCGATTTGGTAAGAAAGAAAATCTGAGTCCAAGGTTAATTGGACCATATGAAAATCTAGAAAAAGTTGGATCAGTTTCTTACCGAGTGGCATTACCACCGAGTTTTTCTTAGGTACACAATGTTTTTAATGTCTCGATGTTGAGAAAGTATATGACAGATCCATATCATGTTTTGAGCCCAGAGGTAGTTCAGTTGGAAGAGAATCTCTCTTATGAAGAACAAGCAGTTCAGATTCTTGACCATAGAGAGCAAGTGTTTCCGAATAAGGTAATTCATCAAGTAATGGTTTTCTGGAAAAATCATATGGTTGAAGAGGAAACATGGGAGTCTAAAAATTCTATGAGTGATAAATATCCCCACTTATTTTTATAAGTGAATAAAATTGGGAGGACGCAATTCCCAAAAGGGGGGAATGATGTAACATCCTAGGTAAATAAAGAATAATACATTTTTATCCTTATTAATATTTACGAATTAAATATTAATTTTACTTTAAAGGAGTTTCTATGTTCGATAGCATACCCGATACACGACAAAGAGTTTTTTGAAATCTTACGTTGCACATTAGTAATAAAATAATATTATTTTATATGGTAGTTAATGCGTAGCCGTTTTATGGGCGGGAATGAATAGAAATAACTAAAATATGATTATATATGTTTTTTAAATGTCTTTACATTTATCCAATAAAGGATAAAGGCTTAAAATATGAAAAGAATTCAATTCTAGGCAGATATACTCTAATTTTCACTAAAGGTCCACTTATCGCCTTTTTATGGTGAAACCTCAATAAATATAGTTTTGGTCACTCTTATACATTATTGGACCAAGTAAAATTCTTCTTTATAATCGGTAAATCAAAATTTACTTTGTGTAAAGTTTTGGTATTTTTCCGATAAAGTTTATTTTTTTAATGAATAGAGAAAAATGTTGTATTTTAATTCAAAACCACTTTTTAATATAATTTATTTATATGATTAGATTATATTTTCAATTGGTTTTAAATTGAAATTAGAATATATTTTTACCATTTAATCCAATAGTGGTCGTTGGAATTTATTTCACTTTGAAATAGGACTTCAACTAGTGTCAATCTTTTGATATATTTTGTTTCATAAAAACACGCTATTTGTGATGACAACGGGAATTAATTATTAAATTAATTAATGTATCATATATGATTTGAATTTTTTAAAATATACATAATTTTTGAATTTTTAATATCAAATATAGCTTAGGGTGATGTTTAGGTATTTTTCTGAAAAACTTCAATTTTTGATGAATAGTGAAACCATTAAGTGGTACTTAAAAAATCTGATTTTTCATTTAAATGAAATTTTACCACCTCTGTGTTTTGAATTTCAAAAATCCTACATTAATGGTTTTCATTAGGAAGTAAAATTTGGTTTAATGGGATTAAAATAATTTTTTGGTGAATAATATCTTTTATGTTTTTAATCGCGATTAGAGGTAATTAGTGTAATTTAAGGTAAAAATAATGTTTTAATAATATGAAATGACTTTGACCCATGTACTAACATTTTTTGATGTGTCATGGACGACCAATAAAATCCATGGGTCATCTTGGGGACCCCATGGAGACACTTTGGTAGGAAAATGACATTAATAACTTTTTATTTAATGTTAAAATAAAAATGTCACAAACATGTGTTGTTTTACTAAAAAAACTTTAAATGGGGTTATACAAGTCATAATTTTGACTATACATATTCATTATAAATATAAAAATATTTCCTAAATCATGATAGTTTTTTTATAATTTTTAGACATTAAATAATTTAAATTATTTGTGACACCATGATGATGCAGCGAGTACCTCATTATTTAACGATTTAAATAAAATGAAAATATAATGTAACATCAAAGACCTAAACATTTCAGAAACATATTTTATGGGTGGATTTCGAACTCTTATCACCTTATCCTTGAAATATATAATTTTGGGACCTTTAAAATCCAAAAATAAGTTTATAATAAGGTATCCTTTTATAACTTTCCAAGAGTGCCCCTCCTCTCGTCTTATAAAATACCCCCACCTCTACCACCATATCCACACATATCAAGCCTTTGGCTCGGCCAAACCCTGCCCATTTTGCCTCTCCACATCCCTCTTTTACTCCTAGAAGCCTCCCTTTGGGCAGAAGTCTTTCCAAGTAAGACTTTGATCTCAAATCAAAAAGAGTTACCCGTTTTAAAGGTACTGTCTTCTCTTGTGTTCTTATGTTTTATTTTGCTTCTCCATCTACCTAATTATTTTTATTGCTTTCTTTTGTAACAAAAACAGTATAATAAATATACTAGGATGTTTTTATGACAAGTATTAGAGCTAAACTTACACACACCTTCATCTAATGGTTAAAGAGCATACTGTTTCCGTGGATGGAAAATTTCTGCATCATGAAAAGATGATTGTTCAATATTCTTCTAACACCTTCAAAGGTGGACATTAAGATTACACTATATTTATATATGATATATAATATGTTTATGTTTTCCTTAAGATTCTTTATTTTTCATTTATGGCATACCTTTATGGATTCCATTTGGGTATACACGATATCTTCATTTTAGGAAGTGTGGACTACCGCCCCCTCAAAGTGATTTGATTCGTTAATGCCATATGTGGGACGTATAAAGTATGGAGTTAATGATATTATATATGAAATTATACTGGAATTATAGTATACCTTTATGTAATTATGATTCCATTCCATAAAATATGAAATAGAAATGAATGTAGTGTTCAAGCGTACGTACGGCTTACCGTCTCCATGAACGGTGCATTTCATTTCTTATCTCTAAATGTTATGTAATATTATAAATGCATGTATATTATGGATATATATGATATATATAATATCTACATAATGAATATAACTCTAGATATAATGGATACATGAAAAACTTCTAATTAGAAAGAGTTTATTTGTGACTCAAGTACCAATGATCGTTAAAAAAACTGTTATTAACATAAATAATTACATAGTTTTCAGGACTTGGTAATAAGTGATATAAAAGTAATAATGAACTTGAAAATCGTTCTTAAGAAATTAGAAATTAAGTCAAGTTTATTATTCATGAGATTATAGAGCAATCGAGTCTTGTCGGACACAAGATAAGGGACTTCGTCTCAATCTCGATTCATTGAGGCATATTTTGTTTTATACACAACTTTCTTTTCTACGATGTATAAACCCTTTTGACTTTTACGATTATTCAAAATGAATCTTTTTTTATATGAAGAATTTTACTAAATGAAAAAAGTAATGTTTTTTTTTCATACGTATGTGGAGACAACGACTTTTCCGCCGCCATGACCATTATTTTAGTTTCGGATTCCTCTACAAGCTATAACTTTTTTAAATGAAAACTAAATACCATGTTTTACTTTTCTTTTATTTTGGTATTGAAAATGGTTTTCAAAATTTTTTTATTATATCAATGTGTGGTATTGATATCTTTTGATTGAAATATGGAAATTTTATATTTCCTTTATGCATGTTTTATGTGATACGATTATGTTATGGTTCTTGGGAATTGTTTATCAATATGGGTGGTTCCGTGATAAGCTAAGGGCAAGTGAGCCTGATATAGCTCTCCAATTCATTGGGTAACGTGAAGGGGTTAAACCATAAGATTTCTCTGAAGATATTTAGGGAATATACTGTGATGGGTTTTCCAAACGTACCCATGATGGTTACTCCATATGTTAGAATGTTATGAATCCCTCAAGTTACCTTTATGTCTTATGATTTCTATGATTTATTCATCGTTTGATGAGGTATGTTAAAATGCCTATGTTTTATGAGTAAAGTATGATTTCAAACATGGACTAATGTTTTCATTTCTTACTTTTATTTCCCTTATTGAGATTTTTATGCTCATCCCATGTTTTTGAAATATAATTCATAGGACTCAATGTGGAATAGGGTCAAGGATGGGATCAAGGAACAGTCATGCTATCTAAAACATAGAACTAGACATGTTTCTTTCTAATATTTTTTATTTTATGTATACTTAGTAGAAGTGTATACTTTGTAATCTTTTGAGATGTAATAGTTATGTCCTAAATCTCTAAAACGGTAAAAATGAAAAGACCCTCAATGAGAATTATTCATTTAATTAAATATTAATTAAGGTTTAAGGTCAGGGCCTTATAAAAAATTACTTCTTAAAATGTGATTTGATGATTACTATTATTTTAGATTATATTAAATAAAAAAATTTCAGGCTTATAGGATTTATATTAATAATGTTTTATAAAAATAATATCATACTTTCTATAAAACAACACAGCACAACCTGAAAGGCCACAAGGATTGAACCCACAACTGAAGGATGACAAGTGGGAAACACCTACCATTATCTAATGGGACATTCTTGTTGACATGAATATATGGATACATAAATGATTTTATAGATAAAAAATAATTGTACATTGGTTTTTACTATTGAGGTTTATTAATTAATGGATTATATTTGATAACTGGTGATAAACTATTTGGTGTTGGTAAATATTTAGAGAAACATTAAATGAGTTGTCCTTTTCTCAGATATCACGATCAGTGTATTGTTTATTCCAGTACATTAGGAATAAAAAACAATATTTTATATTCATTAATTCAAGAATGAGATGATGTGTAAAATTGATCAAATTACAAAAAAACTAAGAAGTTCTTATTAAGAAATAAAAATAAATCATGTATGTTTATTTACCTATATTATTTGTATATATGTTAAATTAATTCCCAACCATAGTAATAGGGTTTTGAAGAAAAAATTTCCCATGATAATACTTTTTGATGAAACAATGGTATTTTTTAAAACATAATCGGTTCATTGTTAGGTAGTCGTTAATATCTATTGGTCATTCATCTTCTTATATTCAAGGATGCCTATTACACTCCATAATAATTTATATTATTCAATCACATTAATATTTTCACTTTCCACCTGTGTTCTCCTACATGGAAACCTAGTTATGTGTTTTTATAGATGAACATCATAATTTCCTTACCCTATTATCAAGAGGATGTTTTATATACTCTTTTTATGATTTTATATTACAAAAAAGGTATTTTAAAGGGAAATCATTTGATTATCAATATCATGTTAAATTTTTGAGTATTAAATTTATTAAAACTTTGGATAATGTGACACCCTATGAATTTAAATGAAGGAAATTATTTTAGACAGTGTATATGAAAAAGAAGTACGATTGTAAATGACCTATGAAATATATTATTCAAATATGGACATTAAAATATAGCCATTAAATAGATGAATATGAATAAGAAAAAGTCAATTATAATAATAATATGGTTTTCCTATCTATAATATAAATTTATTGGTTATCAATCATTTTAATGAAAAATAATTTTTTTCTAAAACATTGTTTCTATATAAGCAATGGGTTTTCATTTATATAAACTAAACAAATCACTATTGGTGGTTTATTTTATTGAAATTTGTATATTATATATTCAATAAAATGTTTTTTCATTCATCTAATATTTTCTTCTTGGCATGAGATAAGAAAAAATATTTTTTTTCTAAAAACAATATATTTTCTAAAAAGAGGGTTCTTCTTGTTTTATGCCCTTATTTTAATGTTATTCTTACCAATTTAAAAAAACTATTTGTTAAAATAAAATTATTTTTTGGGATCACAAATTTAAAAACATGTTAATATGAATTTTTGATAGTTTTAAGAAAATATTATTTTTTAGAATTGTTAAAAAATAACATTTTTATCGAAAAATGACTTTTGGTGTAAAGAATTTACAAAAAACCAATTTTTTTTAGAGTTTCATAAATTGTAAAATTGGATCAATTATATTATTATTTATCTAATTTAGTTAGTTAGAATAAATTTTATGTTTAATTTTTATATAAAATCACATTATATATAAGAAAACAATTTCTTTGGAAAATCATATATTCATTAATCTTATAGGATTAATTTTAAATTTAATTATGAAACTTCTCTGGCCTGTAAATGGTAAACATGAAACCATATGTTAGATAAAAAAAATAATATTATTTAAGATGTTCAAATTATTATTTTTATAATGATTAGTAAAAAATTAAAAACACTTTTACCATATTAAATGGAAAAATTTGGTTTTGTAAATTACTGGAATATACATTAATATTAATATTACACAGTTATAGGAATTTTATTTGAAATATTCTTTTTGTTGTTTATAAAATTTGGATCATTTTTTTTAAATAGTATTAATTTATTTTTATTCTTAATCTAAATTATATATTTAATTGAAAGAACTAGTGGTCGTGGATAATACTAAAATAGTTAATGCATGAAAACTTAGATGATAGAGGGAATAACATGTTCAATGTCTTTTATAGATGTGTGGATCAAACATAAATTCAATATAATCTCGTAATTACCAATTTATGAGGTTTTGGTTTTGATATTAACATCCCATTATTGTATAGTTATGGGTATCTATAAAAATGTCACTCACCCTTAATTATGAAGGGGAACCTCCTTCCCTCATATACTCACACATATTAAACAGTTGTTGATGACATAACCCTACAAAAAATCTCCACAAAATTTTATTCCACATTATATATTTTTTTTTCTTCCCAAAATTCCAATCCTTGAGTCCTTAATAAGAGATCCAAATGAGGGTTTTCTATGAGAAATGTAATCATATTCACCATGATATTTGTTTTTTAATTATTCTATTAAATCTTTCAATTATATCGTAAAAAATAATTTATAAAAACACATGTACCAAGCATATACTGGGTTTCTATTATGTTAATTGAATAACCTATATCTAAATCCTCTTCTATCAAATTTGACATGAAACCCCCTTTCATGTGTAATGATAACTACCACCACACGAATTGATGTAACTCATTTTCCATCCCCCCAAATTATGATTTTTTTAATGATATACTTAATATATACGTTGGATATTCATGAAATATTTAAAATTATATAAATAAAAAAATGTCATATTATTTTGTACATTTCCATTCATTTTATAATGATAATGTAGCTCGTGAAAACAAGTGGATTACCCACTCCTTGAAATGCTATGATTTATCTTTAGTAAACACATCACATGAAAAAAAAATATATATATATATATATATATATTTAATGAAATAATATTTTATTTATTATATAGTAAATTTTTGTGAATTTTAATATAATACTTATGTCCCTTATTTCAATATCAATTATAAATTGAAATTTTACTCATGTGCATGTATGACTTACTGTATCCATGATTAAAACATTGTTTATTCATCATAATTATATTTCATCATTGGTGAAGAAACTATATTTAATTTATAAAAATGATATTTATTTTATGATTATTATTATAAATATTATATAACAATTACTACTTCACTATATTAAACCCACATAAATCATTTTGGGTATATAAAATGAATTACATCAAAACATATGATGTGAAATTAATTGATTATGTAATTAAATAAAACATGGTAATAAATTAAAAAAGGAATAATAAACCTGAAGAGGTTCTTAATAATGAAAATAATTATGATATATTTATTATTTAATAATATAAAGATCATACATGACAAATCATACTGCACATAGGAGAAATTTTCACAATTTCCTTTTTTTGTGGAATTTGTTAATGTTATGAAAAAATTTATTTCTATGGTGTATATAAGATCATTTTACATATTATATCCTTAATATATCATAATTCATATCATTTTAGATACAAATGTAAATATATAAACCAAGGTTATCTGACTTTAATGTTACCAATAGGTAAAGAATTTCAAAACTCAATTTATTTTTACTAGGTTATATTGATCATTAATTATCATTGATATTATATGAATATGTATTTAATTAATTTTAATAATTTTATTTTGTATTTTTACATGGTTTATGTGTATTTACATATTATACATAAGAATCATTTCATTTATTAATTATCAAATCAGTGGTATGATTTTTGAAATAGATTTCATCTCAATTTCTACACAATTTAGACATATACAGTAGCATGCACATATTTATTTATATGAACTATATATACTTCCATTATAATATTTTTTAACAATAATTTATTTATATTCATTAAATTGAAGGTATCATTTTATACTATTTCTATTATTGGGGTAATGATTATAATGTTTCCAAAGTGGTAAGGGTTTATGCTTCAAACCACTTCTAATAGGGAATTTGTGCGTGAATTTCCTTTGAAGAAAATTAATTGATAATTATTAAATAAAACTGCAAAATTTAACATTTTTTTATGATGATTCTTTCAAGAAACAACATT
Source organism: Viscum album (assembly GCA_963277665.1). Classification (NCBI taxonomy): domain Eukaryota; kingdom Viridiplantae; phylum Streptophyta; class Magnoliopsida; order Santalales; family Viscaceae; genus Viscum; species Viscum album. The sequence goes on from OY728145.1 coordinate 955,961,423, forward strand.
ATTTTTGTATCTTTGTTATAAAAAATAAACTAAAAGAATGTTTTTATAAAAATCAATCTTTATTTCCATTTCTGGTTGAATTTTGTTTATTATACATCCATATTTTACAGAGAATGTTTTAATTGATATTTTTTATTTTATATAATTATTTATTAAAAAAATTTCTCATGTATTTCTTTTAACAAAATGGTTTATATAGTATTTTCTTATCTTTTTCTGAACAAGGTACATTATGACTTTTTAAACCAAATGTGAAAGGCATCATTATCATAATGCACTTAACATGAGTGGAATATTCACACCTACATAAACACTAATTGATTTAAACATTCCTTTAAATGTTTAAAATATTATTAAAAACTAAATTAATTTCTTAATAATCTACATTTTTTTAGTTGTTAGATTATATTTTTGAAGTGAAAATTATATTTTCCTAAAAAACTATTTTATTTACATTTTTATGTTATTTAAATTTATTAGTGACACCAAATTTTTTTTTAAATATACTAAACTATGGATATGTTATAATTATACATTTTTTATTATATCATTATATGCTTTATTAGCGGTTTTTCTACGGAAATTATTGTCACATAATCTTTTTATTATGTTTTGTAGTCAAAAACATTCTCATAAAACAATCACATTCATGTGATCATTGGAAATTAAATTTACCTTAAATATCCATATTATTAATCATGAATATAATTATCTCTTGAACCATATATCATTTCAATATAGTGTGTTTTACCTTGAATGTTATTTTCTTAACTAGGGAAAATATTGAAAAATCTATATTCATTAATACATAATTATAATTATTGTTATTGAATATATTCATTAATAAAATATATAATTATATATTAGATGAATGCATTGATCATATTGTGATGATTTAGGAATGGAATTATATATCCCCTTGATGCATTGACAGGTCTCAAGAGAAATATCAGCAAGCTATCATTAAATGAGTTTCTGGGGTTTACCTACCCATCTATCAAAATATAGCTGTCAATGTAATTTAAGGTATAAAAATCATGATGCATAAGATAAAGATATATAATATTATTCATTTAATTTATTGATAATTTATCTATTATTATTATTATCCATGAGATTACAACATTGATATTATCCACATATGCTTTTCCAGAACAATTTGTTGATTATATGTCATTCAGTTTCTTTTATTTAACATTCCATATTAATTATACCTTATTTTCTCATTATTTACCTTATCATAATTAATATTCATTATTAATTTATTGTTGCTACAAATTTATGTAATCCTTAATGAGAATATTATGTCACCATTATATTGTTTCTTTTATCAATTAATCATATAAGGAATATATTAATGATTTCAGGGAATCAAGATATTTAATCTAAATTCATTTTATATTTCATATTTTAATATAAAATTGGAAAATTTATGTATATTCTTTTCGAAGGCTACTAAAATATTATGCCCTTTAGGATAAAATTTCTTGTGTCTAATACCAATGTAATAAAATGACCACATACTCTAGACTACTAGAGCGGAAATATTTACTGTTGGAATTAGATAATTTTTAGTAAATACCTTGGTAACTAAATTTATTAAAACCTTGATTAGGGAATATAACCATATTATTGACTTTGAGGGTAACTGTAATTATAGGATAACATCCTATAGTTTTATAAATTTATAGATTATGTGAAATTACTTGTAATAAATCCTTCTATAGATACTATTAGTGGATGTGGATATGTAATAGTTTTACCAAGGCGTAATAACTGTTAAACGGGAACATTAGTATTTAAATAAATCTTCACATGGTTTACAATAATGAGCCTTGATGCACACCACCATTTATATTCCCGGTGGGACATGCATATGTTAATTCACATTTTATTTAAGAACCATCATTAATGAATTGTAAATAAAAAAAATAATTCCCTTGGTTATAACTAAGGATTATTAGATTGAAAATAATTTTTCATGATTTATACACCCTATAAATTATTATATATTTTTCGGCAATGGATATTTTTTCGTGAACTATTATTTCTTATTTTAGTCATTTGATGGAACCCAAAGGATTCCTCTAATCATTGAAAATTATGGAAATTTTGTAATTATGATATTCCAAATGGGATCATGGATGGAGTGAAAGATAAAATGATTATTTATAATTAGTTATCTTGATATATTAGTAATAACCATCAACTCAACCAACTATTAGACTCACTAAAGGAGAGAATATTAGTGTTCAAAGATAGCTAAAGTGGGGATGCCCATGGAGAAAATAAGGTTCAATTTTATTGATATCAGAAATGTGGATTAAGACACCAAAAAGAATACCTATGAAAATTTGGAAAATGATTCAGTTATAGAAAAAAAGTTCATAATATAGTGAACTATAAAAAAATGAAGACTCTGATGGAAGAAAATAAATGCCACCTATGTGATCCATTTATAGTTCATTTTACTAAATGAGGGGAAACATGGAATTATCTAAGTTAATGCATTATTATAAGGGTTGACACATAGACCATGTAAGGGTTTATGTTACACCAATAGTTGATATGGAAGTATAATCTATTTTTATATCAAGGGTTCATGAATTATGTTGTAGAAGTATTTTTATCAAATGAATTTTCATTATTATAATAATAAATCATATAAGGACTATGTTAATTTTAAGAATCATATATTTCTAAAACTAATAGTGAATTATTATTCATAAATACCACCATGGGATTATGATATTAAGGCTGATCTTATGATCAAAGTCTCAGAAATCCCTTTAGAATATTTATGTTATTGAATTTTCTTGTGATTTTTGACATTTTGGGTGGGCATTTACTTAATTGATGTATATGTTACCCTTCAGTTCAATGTGAACTATTATTTTAAGAATATTAATCTCTTAAAATGTTTGATGGAATGGATGACATTTAGAGTCAGTACAATCATTGATGAATAATTATAAACTAATATTAATTTATTTCATAGAAAAAAAATGTTTTATATAAAACCAAATGGGATAATAATTTATTTGATGATTGATATTATTTTTTAGGATGTGATTTTAATCCCACTACATCCAATGACACCCAAGAGATCATATCAAACCTCCTCAGCCTAAACTCCCTTGAAGAACCTAGGCTACCCCCATGAACACATTACCCGAAACACCATATATTGATATCATTAAGCCAAAAAAGAAATAGATATCATCCTAATACATCTAAATTTTTTTTCACTCAATATCATTTTTAATTACAGAGTTTATTCATCCATTAACCCCAACCATCAATATTCCCTATCAAGAGAACCAATGCATCACCTATCTGACACATTTTGATCATCTTAAACTAGCATAAGACTGGCTCTCATGATCAAATTACACTTAATATCTTATCCAAATTTAAAAATAACATACAGTGAGTAATATAGATAATATTTAATTCATTAGGACATTATCGATTAAATTCAAAATGATTTTCCAATTACCAATATCATGTGCCAATGACCCTTCCAATTTTAATGCTTCATTACCCTTTAATGAAAGAATACTCCACCATAATTTCCTTATCATCATATAATTAAATCCATTACCTGAAACCCATGAATTATTCCCAATCCATTTCCACACTATATTTTTATATATATCTTTACTTACTCATACCCATTCAATGACATGAATCAAAACATTCCATTCATCCCAAACTAATGGATATGAAACAAAAAATCTATCAACATTAAATTAAATACAAAGGTAAACAACCTCAAATTGACTATGGAACACTCCCCAACATAGGGAATTACATACACCCCTCTTCAATAACAACCTCACTGGGTTCTAGAACAAATACACATATTCCAATCCTTATGATCCATAATCAATACTATCATATATTGACTCCAGGACATTCAAGGAACCGTCGTCACTAAAAATAAATTAGTTATATTCATTATCATGTTTTGAGAAATTAAGATCACAAAAATTAATCATATTTATATGTCCTTGACCACTTCGTGTCCGTCACCAATTAAAAACTCAATATACCCCATACGTAAACACCATGTTAAATGTTCTCACCAAATCCCAGGGCTCGCATTCCCCCTATAACTAATTTATTAATCTTAATTCACGATCCCCATAGTGAAATCACATAGAAACAATTCTTAAATGATAAATAATAGATTACCATTCTCATGACATGTCTAGTTAATTTAATTGTTGTCCCCTTAGAATTCTTCTCTAAAATAGACTACTATACTTGTTTTATGAATCAATGGAATGAAAATTATCATCCATAAATATTAAAAACCACAAAAATATAGTTGAGATATCAGTATTTATGAAATAAATCTATAATCCATGGTTTATAATCCCTAATTCTCCTACCCTACCAAATTGGCTACTCCACCATAAGTACTATCACTCATGGTGTTTGTTATCAAGAAAATATAAGGAATCACCATTTGAAATTCATAAAATTGTTTGAAAATCCTATAAATCTATATGAACACAAAATCCTGAACATGGGTTTATCCTCTAATGTAATAATAATACGGTAATAACCCCTCTCATGGGTCACCCTACGAAATTATAAACCAACAACTCAACACTACTCTATATCAGGTTTCAAGGATATAAGGATCACATAACAAGTCCATATGTAATTTCACTTAAAATATCACAACCAAATGGAAAACATCCATGATCATATATTGAATAATACATGACATCCACCATTTCCAACAACCCACTATAGGGTCTCATATTTAACATATATACATCACATGAGAAACCATTCATATAATAGGCACTAATACTCGACCCTCTAGTGTGATGATGTTCACCCACCATATAACCATGTAATTTCTCCCTCAAAAATCACAAACATTATGGTCATTAGTCACATATACATACATATATGCATGCATACATACATAAATACATACTTATTTTTATATAGACAAATAAAGACATCATCCAAGATGATTCATGTCAAGAAACCATAATCATGGGGTTTGGTCTGATATAACTACATGCCCAATTATTTAAAAACCATATAGTATAATACATGCACTTTAAACTGATGAAACTATATAACATATTCCCACATGGGGTATAATTCTAAAGAATAATGTGTTTGTATCAAAACACTATGTTGACCCCATATCCCATAGACTAAGGGACCGTGTCATCATCATCATTTATAATCTCATCATAAATATACATAACCATCCATATAATGAGGATATATATATTTAAACACACATATCAATCTAGAAATGTTGAATTAGACCAAGAACATATATGAGAAAACTCCATATGAGATATTTTTGGAAATTTATATACCTAAACCGATTTCCTGTGATCTAATGACACACTTGTAGGAATATATGTCATGTATATACTATTTGTTTAATCCTGATTCATACTATTCCATTCGCTATTAAAAATAAGATCCAAATATATAATATATCATAAATCTCAGACCTATATTTTTTAAAAAAATGGCGAGATCATATTTATATGTTTCACCAAACATCAAGAACACCAATCCCAACCTTCATTACATTGATTTAACATCAAAAATCGTGTTTATGTTGAACTAATATGATGTACACTATAATCCCCACAAGATTTATTGATTACCAAGCTATTATATCCCAAAAATCACATCAAATGAAAAACAACCTATGATACCACATTTTAATGTCCCAACACAGATCACTATGAATAGTTAAAAGATTGGTAGTACTAACTGACCTCAGACACACTTCATTATACACTAGTGGATACTAACTAGCATTAGAGGTCTAGAGTGGTATTTGGAGGAGACTATACCCCCTATATCAAAGTATTAATAGAAATGTAAATAAAAAAACTTTTTGGAATAACCATCATATCATAATCTAAGAAATAATAATAATAATCATACTAAAAATAATTAAAATAATAATTATTATTATTATTCAATTGGGTAATTGGTAATAGTGATATAGGAATGCAAGATAGATCACTCACTATGAAGATCACATATTAAAACAAAAATAATAATTAAATTACCACTAAAAAATCCAGGACGCAGGACTACAATCCATGAGCCATAAATTATAGAAATATTTAAATCCCATCAGTGATGCTCTAGTATGATCATGAGAAAATGGGACCCTACCTAAACTATACCATTGACCTAGTGATAATCTACTTGGGTACACAGGTGAAACATCAGCCCAAGTATGGTATGAGTAAAATACATAGTAGGGAATCACAAAAAAAAAATCTCATAAATATCTAAAATGTAGTTATATATGTATGAGACATGTAATAAATAAATACTTAAATATTTATAATTAATAAATAAACTACCATAGATCCTCACAATCACGGCCCCGATCGACTATCCCTACTTCGGCTAGTGCCAATGTGTATTTGAGCCCATCATGAAAAACATTCCATCCAAAATAAAAACTAAGGGGTATTTCCCCACAATATACAATGATAATGAAATGGGGATAAAATCACCTTGATATACATGATAAAAACCCACATATACCTCCTCCCCTTCGAAACATCCAAAATAATTCTCCTTCCCATTTTTAGTGGTTCTAGATTTCCAGATTCCAACAGTGTAGGGTACTTAACCACATCATCCAAGGAAATCACAAGCCTTGATAACTAGCACTTGAAAGGACTTATCCTTTACTCATAACAAATATAAATCTAACCACAAATCCATGGAATCCCCATAGGAGGTATCACATACCTCTATATTAGGATTTTTTCCCCAATTTTCACCAACCTCAAAACAAGGGTAGTTTTATAATTTATCACAAATCTCTCCAATAGAAGTCTTTTCTTTAGAATCATAGACCTATATAATATGTGATTTTTTAATTTATAAAAAATTTCATTCCCAAGGTAATTTTTAATACAAATAACGTGAAATAATAACATATAACAAGATTGATAAACCATGATTAGGACCATAAATGAGTCCACAAAAATAAAAATAAAAATAATCACTCAGGATATCCATAATCCCCAAGCCTCCTATCCCACTATTGTTTTCCTATCTCAACCATTATTTAATTATTACAAATAGAACAAAATATCACATCCTTATTAATATGGTTCATGTTTTCAGTTTTCCCCTGAAACAATCATTACCCATTACCCATCACACACCCTCACCTAGGAAATTTTTCTTAATTAACCCACTAGGGTCCCAAAGACTGAGTAACAATTAAAACCCAAACTGGGTTCCATTTCCACACCTCTCTAGTTCACCTTCATTTCTTATATCGAGGTCATTATTTCCGACCCATGGGTCAAAAAGAATATTTTACTTTTTAAGAGCGTACAAGGGTCAATAAACCCAGTCCATCACTCCATTAATAGTGTAGTGTATATGGAAACATCATAATGTTCATCAAGGACTAATTTTTCCAAATAATATAATTTAAAACCCCCATGTGTAGGTGTATCAGGATCACAAAATATTGTTAATATGTTTAATATGTTATAATTCCTTCAAATTGTTCCCCATAAATGGTTCAAGTGAAAAAATACAATAAATTAATATGGATATCTCATCCATTGGTTGGTGAGAAAAAAGAGCTCTTATAAAAGTAACTTAGATGCATTAACTTTTTATTCATTTTATTCAAAGGAGTTTTAATTTAATAAAAATATTCATTCCAATTCAACCATTTAACATAATTATATAAATGTGTAATACCATAGTGGTGTGACCTTAATATAAATGAAACATAACAAGGCACAAAAAAATTGTTTTAGCTATCGAGAATGACATACCATCAAAACATAGAAGATTATGTTAAACTTAAACAATCAATAGATATAACCAAGCTTTGACCGTGCCTCATCCAATCATGATTCATCACCGTTGTATCTATCCCGAGAGAATATATCCAAATTAATTAATTAACTCTAGAATAAAAATTAATTCAACAATATATAATTTAATTGTAAATTTATATATGTCTATATAATTATAAAAAACACTTGCTGAGTGGCCTCATTGCACCAATCCTGTAACCAAACTCACATGGGATGTCATTTTATTTTTTTTCAAAACAATCCAATGAAAAATACATATCAAAAAATATCATTTAAAAATTTATTATAACAAAAATAAATGTGGAAGCTAAAGAAAAATTTATTAAATTTAATACCACTATAAAACATCCATGAAACAATATGGAAGTATCACCATGAGAAATCCTCTTACTAGTCGTTTTGGAATCCCAATCGTATTAAGAAAAATCACTCCATGCTCTGGTTATATCATGAGAAAAACCCTCATAAGAGAAAAATAATATTATAATAAAAGTGGAGAACATAAGAGGATATCAATGTTGAATACTAAAATTCAAATTCACGAATGTTCACAATAATTCTACCAAAAAAATGTGGATAATGGGGGAAGTATATGAGATACAACTAGGTTTTTAGGGGAACGAGGTGGAATCCACACCTAAAAAATCAAAAGAAAAATTTAGTTAATTTTCCCCAAACACATCCATTTCATATGGCTATTCTAAACTCACTAGATGGCCAAGGATTTGTTCTAAGTTGTGGGTATTTTTCATAGACAATATACAGGTCAGTTGCTACTATAGAAGACTAACAACATTGATTTACTCCAAAAAAATTTCCATGGCCTATGAGTAGTCACATGACTCTCATTCAAAGAGAAAATAACACTTTTAGGATGATCCAACTCTTAAAAACCCATTACGAGTTCCAGTTTTAAATAAAAATTGGGCCCTGATGAAAAATCCAAATTCCACAGAGAATTCAAGGATCATTTAGAAACACGATCTTTTAGTTTTCACATGTCATTTTGAGAACATTAAAGTAGTCTATAGACGAAATAATAAATAAAAACGTCAATTAAAAAAACAATAAATTTCCATGAAAAAAGAAACATAAAAAACTATATTAGAAATCAAATATAAAGTTTTCCATCAAAGATATTTTATTAAAAATTTCATTGAATGAAAACCCATAAATATATTTACAAAAAATATATTCCGATATAAACCATTATAAACCCTCTCAAAAAAACGTTTTTTAAAACCCAATTCTAAAATAAACCCAATTTTCATTAAAACATAACAATCCATTTAAAATAAATTAAAAATTAATTTTTAACCAATGATTTGATGAAACCCCCATAAAACTATTAGGAAAACATTTTTATGTAAAAAAATTTGAATTAAACACGAATTTATTTAAATAAATTTTTCTAACCTCAATCAATTATTAGATAAAAATATAATTAAATAAAAATTAGATCACTGAAAAAATCTTGTATATTTTTTTAAAAAATAAAATATATGTATGTATAATTTCACATTAAGGAATAAATTTCCAATTTTATGTAATAAATAATTCCAATAACCATAATTCATTTTTCCATAGTTATTTGCAATACTTTCCACTAATTAACATCCAAATGCTATTTCAACTATATTTTTAATTCTCATCTTAGTTATATCCTACACGAAAATCTTTATGAATATAATAATTTACAATGTGTTCAAGAAAAAATATTATACAACACATAATTTACATCTATATTTCATTAAAAAATTATTTATTGAATATAGAATATTTCTACTATTCAAATATGACTATTATATCAAAATTTAAAAAACAATTGAACTCGTCATGAATGACAAGACATAATTCACTTTTCATACATAATGGTAATGTAACAAATATTTTATATATTTCGTTATTATTTCTCAATGGGTCACTTAATATTATTAATAAACCTATGAAATATTAAACATGATGATATACCTCTCATGTTAATCTTATTAAGAACCTTACTCGATACATTAAAAATCATATTAAACATTCATTTTTTTCACATATCTCATAATAACAAAAAATATATAATATTTTCAATATATCAATTATTTATCACATTAAAAATAACTTAAAAATATATTATAACTTTTTTTTAATCATATAAAATAAGCATAAACCTATAAATCAATAATTTTAACCCAAAATTATTATGTAGTTATCTTGAAAATGAGGATGGTACAATACAATTGGTTATCTTTATAAGTCTTTTAATATGTCAACATTTCATCAATAACTAAAAAAATAATATGTTAAGAACATAAACTAAACATTTATTAATGGTACATGTAATTATTAATTTGGCTCCAGCAATTTTACGGTCTTAAATTTTCATAAATCATTTTCATTCAATGAAATCCATTACATCCTAGAGTTATATTCCCAGAATATTTTATAGTCCTTCAAATAATATATGAATATTAGAAACATAAAAATGTGAGAAAAAATAATATCAACCTACATTTATAAAACATATGTATAATAAACATTAGAAACAATCAACAGAAAACATATTTTGGAAAAAATTACTTCTTTGGGACAAAAGTTTTTTAGTAACATTAATTTTCACTAACAAGCTAAATAATTAATATGATTCTACCTTTCTTATTTGTCTACATCCAAATATTTATATCATCACTTTACCATCTTGAAAATAAATAAGGACCTTATATCATTAATCGACATTTCACAATCCATCTTGGATCATCCACGAACCAAGATTCCAATTCGGTTCGTGGAAAGGCTCAATGTGTGTTCCCAATCAGCATATGTTAGAGAGAAGTTATTGGGTATAAAAAATGATACATATTGGAAAGAAATAATATTTGAGATGAACTTAAAAAAGAATTCAATCAGGGTGTACAAAATAATAATGGAAAATATCACAACAAGGAGGGAAAAACTTTTACATCAACATATACATAAGTATGTTTAATAGGAACAACGCGTATAAGATTGTCCCAATATAAAATAAAACTAAAATAGAAATCACCATCTATATGTAACCCTCATTAATTTTACGCATCCCAACCTGAGAAAATTTTAAATTATCATCACTCCATCATAAGTATGTATCTTTCCTGGGAACATAAAAATAAACCATGATAACTTCATATACCCAATGGTGTATAATGGGTGTGACAAAAAATGACCACAATTGGGTAGAACCACATAGTTTGTGTAATTCATCAACAAAATTAATTCATTCACATTAATTTGAAATACATATTGAAAACATGTTTTTCAAACCTATTCACCCAAAAACAAAAAACAACTTCTATATTACATTAATAAGATATAAATTTTAATTATTGTATATAAAAAATCACTTTGAAAATGTTTTGTTAAATTAATGCAAGACTTGAAAAATAATAATTTTCTATTTAAAAAAATTCCATTAATAAAAATTTATATTATTGATAAGAAACACCACTCATGATTTCAAAATAATAAAATAATTTAGGAGAACCATTTTATCAAATAAAAAATTATATGCAAGAAGGTAATAAATGGTTCCACTCATCAAGAATATTTGGAACAGAAAACATTTATTAAGGGGATTCACAATATCAACCCACCAGTCATGGAATAAGGGTCATGGGATCTTCTCTAGATCTAAAGATAAGATAAAATTAATCCTTACTAAACATGTTCCATCAGACAACATACATTTCATCCTATAAAAATACACCTAACTATCATACACATGAACACATCAGGGGAACATTTCATATAGTCCTACCTGAAACTAAATGAGAGATATTGTACATATTTACTCATATTTTTTATGATTCCCATTGAAAGATCATCTAATGGTCAGTAAATAATTAATCAATGCAACTATAAAAAAAGTATAATAATATTTTCACCATTACCCCAAAGTCCCTTATAATAAATAGAAACTTAGATCCATACCTAGTCTTTAAATACACCTAACATCAACTATAAAGATAAAAATGGTAATTTAGATGCAATAATGCATCCACATATTTCGAAAACAATACTAATGTTCCAACTATGCCTTCAATGAACTGTAATGGGATTTCTTATCCTCTTCAATAATGGTTTGGATTTTCACTAGAAACAATTATTTCAAAAAAAAAATTATTACGAAAAGTCTTAAAATCATTTCAAAACTGGTTGTAAAATAATATACTAAAAACATTAAGGAAATAAATTTAAAAATTTAACCCACATTCATTTCCAACACAGATTGGTAATAAATATATATTTTAAATAGTTTTTATATATAAAATGGGGGGGTGAATACTAAAAATAACAAATATTATTTGAATAAAACCATTTAATTTTTTATACAATAATTGTAATTTCATGTAAAACATAAAATTCAATGTGTTAATATTTGTTCCTGATATAATATCTTCAAAACAATTATGAAACACATTATTTCTATCACATATAGAAATATAATGAAAAAATGATAATTTTAAAACATAAATCTCAAAATGACATGTGAAATTATGGAAGAAAACAAAAACACCTACCACGTTTCAATAATAATCAAGCTAAAATTCATCACCTTCAACAGAGGATACTAAAACAAGACTTAAAGAAGCCCTAGAATTCTCTCAAAAATGAATCCCTCAGTTTATAACTTGTAAAAAAACTATTTCATCCTAGTCATCCCAGTCTAGGGTAATGATGTGAAATGATACTAGATGAAAATGTGGTAGGATGTAAGAGTAAGAGAGGTGGAAGTTAAAATATTGGGATTTAACTCTATAAATTCATACTAAAATGGAGTGGAAGAGCATGAAAATAAAAGAAGAATAAGAGGGAAATGTATTCACGTATTTTGGTTTCATCCAATGAAAATGATGGAGGAAGATAAGTCGGGTAAAATGGGCCATTGGTAGAATAATAATTTTACAGTATTTAAAACCTATAAAGATTGTATGGTTCCCCCGCCGTGTATGAACCCCCTTCAAACAAATTGAAAACATGGTTCCCTTGAATGTTATGAAATGTTATAAAAACCATGTGGAAACCATATAATGATATAATATAATGGTTATCCATATGAGTGGTTTCACATGGTTACTCCTACATATACTTCAAACTGCATGTCGTATAGAAATCATCCAAAATTTTGAATTTGTTGTAAAAAACTCAAAAAAAGAAATGAAGACTCAAGGAAAAAAACAAAATGATACAGTAGACTATCATCAAAAAATGTTGTGATCATTATACCCTCCATGAAACTTTATAAATCTAGAAATTATATAATAAGAGTGTACGATGAAGGAAAATGAAATATTAACAACTTAAGGAATGAGGTGGTTTGGAAGTGAAATATTGTTAATAAATTCATAGAGAGACTTCTAGATAAAAAGATTACAAATACAAAATAAATTATTATAATTCCACGAAACATATCCAAAAAATACCACCAACATTGAGAAATAAAGAATCTAAATAAGGAAGATAACAAACATGTGTATCATGATAATTTAAAATATATCTAAATGGAGGGATAATTAAAAACCCATTTAAAACCCTCTAACTAAGAGAAATAACTTATATATTTACCCTGGAATAAAAAATTCCCCCAACTATGAGAATCACCAAATAAAAAATCTACATCTCAAGATACAAAACAAGCCAATGATATCTCGTCATCAGCAAGTAAAAAATATAACCAAGATAATTATGAATAAAATAATTAAATCATGGAGTAGAAATGACTAAAAGATATAAAAGGGGTTGAGACCCATGTCACTATAATAAAATTGGTAAATAGGGGACACAAACCATTATACCATCTCATTTTGAACCTATTGAAATGAAAATAGAACAAGCTTGTTATAGAGAATATAGAATATAAACTATATTATTATCCAATTAATCAGAACAAGGTTTTATCTACTCTACCCTAAATAACCCAACATCAAGAATGAACAATGAGGAATACATCCTAAGAAAATACTACCCCTTATATTATAATGAAAAGTTCCAAAAAAATCATTAGCATCCATAAAAAAAAGATTATCAATAAATTCTAGGTAAAATAATATAATATAGTACCACAAAAGTCCATCCAATAAATGAAATTTACATTTCCCTATATACCAATTTACAGAATATAAAAATTTAGTCCTTAAAAACAAATCTAGTAAATATCCCTTGGATTTTCCTGAAAGGGATATTATAGTATACAAGTGAACCACATTGGATGAAAATGATAATCTTAATTTTCTTTTTCTCTGAATACATCATCTCATTTACAAATTTATCTTCTCACAAATCTTTTACTGTCATTTTATCCTCACACAACATAACATCATTTTCTAATTCATCTAATACATCAGGACTGACCTCCAATGATAATTATTTCAATAAAATATCAATGGAATGAAACTATTGACTGAATACCAGCATAAATAAGTCATAATATATTTCTTAATGTAGCTAAGGAGTACCATGAACTTTATAAAAATGTATTCCTTAAAATAGAGAAAAAACGGAAATTAAACATGAAAATTATAGAGTTACTAGAGAATTAAATAATCCCACAATTATCTTCATCCAATATATATCCCCAATAAGACTTTGGTTGTAATGAAATTATGGCATATGATGATTCTATAAGGAATTGATGGGGTAAAAGAACAAAAATGATCATATATACACCACTCGATCTTGAGTCTCGGATGATTTAGTGTACAAAGAAATCACTAGTATGCGATGAGAGGATCCATTTATAAAATAATCCTAGTGGACAGAATTTCGACTTTTAATTCAAGAAAGTCACGAAACATATTCTAAATAAACATGACTCAAACCTCAATAAATTATTTTCCCAAAAATTGAATTAAACAATTCCATCATAATGGAAAATGGCTCCAAATTATGAAACACACATGTAATGACAAATAAATATTTCTATTTTCACATGAAAAATAACCCTTTTAAATAACTAAATTTAATTTAATTTTTCATAACATAAGACAATTTCCCCTTTGAAACATTTAAAAAATAGGCAAAAAACAAAACCAAATCTAAAACAAAAATATTTGACATAAAATATTTATGATATTATACAATAAATACAATTCCATAAGCATAAAAATATTACCAAATCCAATTTTAAACAATAAATTTTATTTAAAAAATTTTCACTCAAATAAAATATCATTGGAAAACAATTTAATGAATTATTTTAAAGATAAAAGACCACAGTGTAAAAACATTATTCACGAACAATTTACAATGATATTTTTAATTCAAATACAACATTTTAAAATTGAAAAAAATCAGCAAACCCCATTCCAAAAAAAACACAACCCAAAACATTCAATATAATTTTATAATTATTTTTTGAAATATAAAATCAATCATCAATGACTTAAATAAAACATAGAAACATAAAAATAAATTGAAACCTCATTTAGAAACATCAATTTTACATAAATACATTATTAATACACACCAATAGTAAACACCATTTTGATCATATCTGAATGAATTGGAGGAAAGATAATTTTTTTGAGTATAAATAAATTTAGGCAATGTTTAGTATCATGGGATGGAAAAGCTTGCTACAACAATGAAAAATTCCATGTCGTGGCTATAGAACCATTCTGTATTGGAACCACATGGTTTAACAAAAATTTCATAAAAACTGTGTGACTCGAACACATTCACCACTTTCACATACAGAATTCAACCCATCCACCCAAATCACAAGCATTCTCATCAAGGATAAAAATTGAATAATAATATTTCAAAATATTACAATTAGTATAAAAAAGTAAATATCTAGACTCAAATATTGAACTCCAATGTAATATTATGGTTTCATGAGAAGACGAGATAACCAAAAACATTTCCACACCCTCCTCCCAAGTCTAGAGGAAAATCAAAATATTAATTTGATCCAAAAACATCCCAAAAAGAAAAATGTTCTTTGATTACCTTTTTTCATGAACCAAACAACTCCATACTCAAACTATATAGTAGAGTTTGCTCATGTGATGGGATGAAATATGTAACTGATCACCATAGTCTGAAAACATGTTTCCGGCAATCTAAAAAATATCCACATTAGAATGAATTTAACCTAAATCTTAAAATATCAAAATATCCTATTATAGTATATCTACTAATAAGAAATAAATAATAACATATTGGAAAAAATGATAACTATAATTACATGAATAAATAATTAAAATTGGAAAATCCAATATAAGATTATCCCAACATTAAATAAAATTGAACCAAGAACCACCATCACCATGAGACCCTTAGTTACTCCTTATATCCCATGTTGAATATCCCATGAGTAATCCTTTCACTAATATATGGCTGTATAATTCACCAAGACCTTAACAATAAACCATGAGAACTACATATACTAAATAGTTCTTACTGTGTGCATGAGATACTAAACCTATAATTATGCACCACTAATTTTATGAAATATTTACCAAATTAAATTTCATTTAAAAATGTTTTAAATATATAGAAAATATATATTTTGTTGATAATTAAATAAATGAAATAATTTGTAATTCCATGTTATGTTTATAATATTTTCATTTTATATTTTCATAAATTAATATAATGAAATTGATTTTTATTAAATTTATGCACACCTTTAAAAACAAATAATTTCCAACTAATGAAATATTTATAATTTTTTTTAAAAGATTCATTAGAAAACCCACTATTATAAGATTAAAAGAATAATAATCAAGGGGAATCATATGAGCTTATATAAAAAACATGTGCATGTAGGCAATACATGGTCCCACCCTTGAAACATATTTGGAAGAGAAATGATTTTTCAGGGGAATTCTTTAGATCAACTAACTGATCAAGGAATATGTGTTTTGGGATCTTCCCAAGATACGAAATTGAGACAATAAAATATAAAACCAAACATAGTTCATCCAATAATTTTAGGTTTCATCCAAACATAGGCCACCTGATTAACCTATACCCAAATTCATATGGGGAATATCCCATCTAGTTTTCTCTCACTCTAGAGGGGACACTAATAGGTTGAAAATAACAGGTGAAATAATAATCTATAATTCCCACTTTTTATCAATGTTTCCCCAGAGAAATATTATGTCAGGGATAGAAATTAAGTTATCAATTCTGCAATCATAATTTTAATGAATATCTCACCCTCACCTTCAAATCCCTCCTATGAAAAATTCCCTTTGATTTATCACATAGTCTTTCCATATATCACAACCCGCCAACAAGAGGAATCATGAAAAATTTGAACAATTATGTTATTACATACTCACAACTTTTTAAAATATATAAACATTACCAATGAAGTCTTAACTGAAATTGATTTGTAATGAAATCCTCTTAATTAATGGATTGACGTTTCTTTATGAACAATTTTTTCTATAAAAATTATTAATAAAAGTCTTAATGAGTTTTCAAAAAATGTTATAAATTTCATTACTAAAAATAATTTTAAAACAGATTCAATATTTTAATCCACTATCAGTGAAGATATGTCACCAACCAACTTTGTCCACCGAATAGATCTAGGCACTCATATTTGTTTGAGAGATGGAAAAATGAGTGTTCTTGATCTCCCAGAGCTTGAATCATGTATCAAGGTATTGGTATAAATTTCATTTGGAATTATATCACCCTTTATAAAATATATAACTATATTAAATATTAAAATATATAAAAATTAAGAGAATACAAAAAAATAAATAAAAATTACATAAGATGAAATTAAGTAAAATAATTGAAAAAATATTTTTCAATTCGAAAATTACCCAAACATCAGACAAGAGAGGCAACTGAATCTAAATAACCATAAAGAGAAAATAAAAGTAGTATACACCAAACTGTTTATGAAAGATTTGAGGTTAACCAAACCTAATAGGAACCCAAAAATGAGTTTGTTCTATTCCATTATGAATATTTTTAATTAGGACAATTTGAAATACATTGATATAATTAGAATTTAAATTACAAAATTAAATTAAATTCAATAAAATAATCAATATTATATTAAAAAAATTCATATATTGTATTTTCAATGAAAATAATCCCTTGAAAATATTTTTAATCACGAATAAACTTTTAGCTAAAAACACTAACTTGAAATCAAATTTTTAATTTTTTTTTAAATAAATATGATATCATTTAGATATTATTAAAAAAATTAAAAATGGGTGATGAAATATTCATCATGAAACATGATTAATAAAAAAGAATGATAAATAAAAAGATAATCATATCTTAGTGACATAGGTATCAATCGATCATGGTATAGAAGGGGATCCTCACTCCAATGACAATGAGTATGATGTAATTCAAAATTGGAAATGGAGTAAGAAAATACTATACATTTCCAAAGTAGACCAAACTGACATCTCATGTTGTATCGTACCACGTTCCATGTAACTATCTTACTAAATGACTCATCGGTTGTGGAGGGGGGTGCATTCAACTAGTCCGAGACTAAAACACCACTAGGGGGTTAATAGGAGTTCGTAACTATATAACGTTGCATAAATCTAGATCTCACATTAATTCATAGGGAACCCATGATGAAAGTTATAAAAGGTGGCGAATCGAGTATAATATAATCTATAAGAAGAAAGAAAATCTCATCCCACCTCTACTTCGAAAGAAAAAAATAACCGCTATCATATCATTGACATCTCAATGATAATAAGGTTCAATTACAAAAAATAATATAATGTTTTACCCTCTATGAAACAAACCATTCCAATAAAAACCACTAAGGGATGGAGGGGTCCACACACAACCATAACATTTGAAAAACATTTAAGTGTTTTAATTGAATCATTAATCAATTTTAGAAATCCACATTGAAAAAGTAGTTGAAATCTATATTCATGAATTAATTACGAATTTCAAAACAAGCCTTTATTTCAATACATATATATGTTTTCATTTATATCTATTCATCACATTATACACACATTCACATATCCCCTTGTGAATGTGTACATCCATATAAATATATATACCTATATATGTTTATATCTCTACCTAATTTTACAGACTCAATACATCCATAAAATATATTTATGAATTATTGAATATCTTATTTCTATACACTTATACATATAAATTGGTATATATACATCAATATAAACACACATTCACATATCCCCATGTGAATGGGTATATCCATATATATATACACATATACATATAATCATATTTATGTGTATTCTCATCCCATAAAATAGACTCCATAATGACTAATACCTTTTACAAACTTTTTTTATGACATTTGAGATTCCATTAAAATATGACACACCCTTTTTTTGGAAAACCTAAAAGGGATAAATAAAACATTGTATAATTTAATAATTAACCAAAAAATGTAATTTTTTCCCAAATATCAATATTCATTTAAAAATATACATTATTAAATTTTTTTAATATTTTTCATTTTATGATACACTTGAAATTCAAAGTAAAATCTTTTCATCAAGGAGAGAAATTTTTTTGAAAACCAATAAATCTTTTTAAAACTATTGCACATGATTTCTAACTAACAATTATTTGTCTATGAAATACAATATCAAATTATGATACAAAATAAAAGTAAAACGCAAAAACATGTACTTTAAAATGATCGAATCAAACTGCTATAGATCTGAAAATAATCACCCTCACTAGTGAAGGATCATACAAGAAAAAGGATAACACATTGAAAATTAGTATCCCAATTAATTGAATTAAAAAATATCACCCCACCCTTAGGTAGTTTGGTAATCCCTTTAGGGATTAGAAAAAAGGGTTTCACAACGGGTAGTTAAGATGGAAGTAAGAGATGAGGAATATGAAGGAAGAGAATGTAAAAAGGTCTTACGATGGAATGTTTTGTCCTATGATAATAAGATAAATCACTAGAAAAAGTGACAGAGTGGTCAGTTGGTAAGTGATAATGAAGTCTATACGAGTTTTTTTGGGAGTAACATGGTCAGATGTGGGGGAAGGAGGACTTTTGAGACACATCTTAAACAATGGGTATATTTTGATGATGATGAGGATGATGAGGATCATTGTTATTATTATTATATTTTTTAAATAGTCCATGCAACATGGGTTGGAAACCTACCATGAAACATGGCTTGCACTACACCATGGTTTCCTTTAAGCTGGTCACAAAACTCCACCCAGCACACGGAGGTCATTTCTATGAATTTCGAACTTCCACTTGGAACACTCAACATTGGGATCCCTATGAAATTGAACTACCTATGTCCTAAAAAAATACTTTTTATGTGGAATAATGACCTGGTGATGTCTCTAATATACAAAAATCTATCAATGATTTGAGAATCATCTTATAACCATTAGGGATTCCTAGGAATATCTAAAAAACCAAAATTCAATAAAATTAATGAATTATGAAAATGGGGTGTGAAAATTCGTCCCCCTAAGAAAATTTTATCCATTGAGAAGTCATTGGTCATTGATTAATGAAATGTAAATGAATCTATCTATAGGATATATGCTCAAAACCAGCCTCCCACTACCCTTAAAATACTGTTTCATCAACTCATGTTCTAAAAAAACTCCAAGTATAAAAAAGATTAATATTATCTATCCTAAAAAATTTAATAGAAATAGAAAACATATAAAATATCCATATCACCAAGAGACCTTTTAATTGGTTTAATAAGAAACTATAAACCAATAAAAAATCATCCCAACAACTGAATCACTTCTCGAGGGGGAAATTATAAGGCATAAAATTGTCTAAAAATTGTTATCCTAAAAACCATTAATGGAATTAAAACACATTCCTACCATAAAATAACAAACCAAATTACCTTAACCAATATCAATATAACAGAAAGGGGCTTAACACTATGTCACTACACAATAGGGTAATAGGAATCTCAATAGAAGAATAATGCCTCACAATAAAAACCCAAAACAAACCAACCAGTAGGTTGAACTGGGACTATTTACATTAGAGAAATCCAATCACACACTTATTGGTTCTTCATATCCATTTCCAACATGTCTAAATATCCCTAGATATCCAAAACAGACATAATCCCCAATGAGAAAAAAATACAAAACCAAGAAAGAAGATAACAAAAATTTTACAAAGATACCATAAACATCTGATGATACCAAAGGATAAATCCTAATAAGAATAAAAATATTGTAAATAGGTGAGTCCCACTAAAAAAATCCCGAACAAACATGTTAGTTACAAGTACTTGTAATTATTGAACTAAACTATTCGGAATTCCCCAATGATAATCACACATTTAGTTATCCTTATTCCAACCCACTAGAATTGTGGATCCACCAATAATTTGGCACATAGAATAGTTAACTTATTTTAGGATAGATAACATGACAACTTCAATTAAGGATTTATGGCTATATCAAATATTTTCTAAAAAAGTATTTTGGGTGAATGTCATGACCCATCCGAATGGCGTGTGTCGTGACTACCCCAAGCCTGCCTTCCATCGGCCAGGGGCTGGCGACAAGCCCCAAAAGAGAATTTCCAAAAGAAGGGAAGACGTTGCCTTTAAACCTATAACACACCCTGTCAGAACACAAGCAGATGAAACAAAAAGTACTAAAATAGAAATAAAAAGTGTGTTTAAAGTAATTGGTCCATTATACAAACCCAACTGAACAACAATTACAATTATAGGTAAAAAAGAAATCAACTCCTGGATCATCCACCCGGGAATCCTACGTGGAAGGTAGGTAAAAAACATGAAGTACTCTTCCATGTGGTACGTACTTCTAGACTAGCTCCAAGTAGCCTCCCATCTATCACCCTCAGCCTTGATCACTACTGTCCGTTATCTGTATAGAATAAATCAAGGTGTGGGAAAAGCCCGAGCAAGGGTGAGTATAAAAATACAAAGCAGTGGACCTCGAGACCCCTGAAGGTCTCCCAGAATCCACTAAGGATAACCACAGAAGAAAGATACAATCACAATGTATCAAATAACCCTACATAGGTATATTCCCATACATATACATAAGATACAAAATCCAGCTCCAACTCTCAAGCCCAGGCACAACCCATTCCATAATGGAAGTAAAGTCAATCATCTCGATAATATCGAATGAAATTCAAGACTCAACTCACACATCTATAAATCTTTTTTAGAGTGATAGAGATGAGCAGATGTTGTCACTGATTCATCTATACTGTCGGACATACACAGGATACAGGACCAGATAAGGTGTCAGACCCACACAAGATATATGACCTACTATTATATCAGACCCACAGAGGATACATGAACAGAAGTCATATCTGTCGGACCCATGGAGGATCCCGGTAGAGTAGTCATCACTGTCGAACCCACAAAGTATTTTGGTATAGTAGTCATCGCTTTCGAACCCATGGAGGATTCCGGTATATTAGTCTTTACTGTCGAACCCTTGGAGGATTCTGATCTAGTATCATCACAGCCAGCCCTAGGGTTCCCGCACACAGTACGCTCGATTCCGGGAGGGTCCACTCCTCGATCCATGTGTCGATACATCAACTATCACAAATTCTTGAATAGATGTACCCCGTAGTTCCATCTCATCATAAGGAACCCAACACGACAGACAATAAATCAATCAGATTCCTGGTCTATGAGTTATTGACATTTACGTTCTATGGGCCAAGTTGAATTTTAGGCTTAAACCAACCTGCCCATACCTGAACTTCAACCTAATCTCAAGTGGAGTATGCCAAAAAAATCGTCTCGCTCCAAGAATTACATAACTGTAGGCGGTTCTTCAAGCGGACACTGGAAGCTCAAGATAGGGGCGAAAAGGTGAAAATGGCCATTGTGGGTCTGGGTCCGGTCTCACCCAGTCTGACCGCCCCGGTCTGACCCGGTCCGAATCAGGGTTTGACCCGATCCATGGGTGCGGCCCGACCCGAGTGGTCTGATTGGCCTGAGTGGGCAGCCCGAACCAAGGGAGTGGCCCGACCCAAAGGGGCGGCCTAGTCGAGGGGCGGCCTGACCTGATGGCCCACCTCTACCATTGTGGCCGGGCCGAGGGGCGGCCCAGCTGAGGGTTATCCTGGCCGAGGCGGCCCGACCCGTGGTGGCCCAGCTGGCCACGCGAGGGAGGGGTTTATGTGCCCCTCCACAGTTCGTTGAACAGAACCGACACTTTGTGTCGGTTCAGGGGATGCGGGACCAGGGTGGTCTCGCATGTCTGGCTCCACGATGGCTGGTCGGGCCGGCCACCACGCACCTCCACTATGGTGTAGTGGCGCTGCAGTCCTCCTGCTCTCCATGCGGTACGACGACGCCGCACCATCAGCACCGCGACCCGACCTGAAGGCCCTCTGTGGCCATGTCGGTCCAGCCGAGGGGCGGCCCAGCCGAGGGGCGGCCCGGCCGAAGTGGCCCGGCCCGTGGTGGCCCAGCTACCCACGTGAGGGAGGGGGTTTTGTGCCCCTACATAGATCATTGAACAGAACCAAAGCCTTGTGCCAGTTCAGGGGATGCAGGACCAGGGTGGTCTCGCATGTCTGGCTCCACGACGGATGGTCGGGCTGTCCGCCACACACCTCCACTATGGCACGGTGGCGCCACAGTCCTCCTACTCTTCGGGTGGTACGACGGCACAGTACAATCACCACCGCGACCTGACCTGGTCGCGGCCTTTGGCTTCATCACGCGGCGCGATGACACCATGTTTCTCTATCTTCCAAATCCCTCCCAGCTATGGTTCCTCTCTGGTGTATCTTGA
The DNA here is from genome assembly GCA_963277665.1 of Viscum album. Classification (NCBI taxonomy): domain Eukaryota; kingdom Viridiplantae; phylum Streptophyta; class Magnoliopsida; order Santalales; family Viscaceae; genus Viscum; species Viscum album. Next base: position 955,985,062 of record OY728145.1, read on the forward strand.
TGGGACACACCCCTTTGTTGTGGCCTGCCCTGGCTACGGTTCCGCACCTCCGGCGTAGCACGCCTCGACGGCGCTGCACCTCTTTCATTCGCCGTGATTCTTCTCCAGCACGGTGCGATGGCACCGTGCCCTTCCGGCTCCGCCTCCGACATCAACCAAACAAGAATCAATGGAGGGACGTAAGACCATGTTTCTTCAGCCCGCGCCCTCCGCATTAGATAAAAAAAATTGGACACCATCAAACCAAAGTAAACATCAAAGAACGAGGGTATAATTCATAAATTGAAATAATAAAATCCCTCTACCTTGTAATCGGTGTTCGCTCGGCGGAGTCGAGGGAAGACGGTGTCGTTCCGATGATGTCGGTAAGAGATGCCATTGTCCTTGGTGACATTATATGTGAGCGAAAGCTTCCCTTTCACTCCACAGTTAGAGAGGAAGAAGACATCCAAGGAATATGCCGATGAACGGAGGACATCATCGGTGTTCCTCACGTTCTTCGTTAGAAGGAAGAGGCGTTCTTCACGGGCGATGATTCTACGTTGGAGAGGATAATACTAGAAGGATTATCCCATGTTTCCACCAAAGAAAACATATCCAAATTAATAGTTGAATTTCTCTATTATTTTTATGGAACAACGACAAAAGAGTTGTCAATGATTAAATGCGTCAACACATTTAATTTAATGTGGAAGAATGGATTCAAAATTAAAAACAAGGGAGGTGGAGAGTTTCAATTAATGAAGAGGAGTTTGGAGCTATTATGAGGGTAGACCAAGAGTTATCCCCATTAATTGGAAACTCAAGGGGTTAAAGGGGGACTAAGGGGGTTTTAGCTCGTGTGGGCCCCACCACATAATATCCTCAGATGGGAGGTTATGCGCGGGTAGGCCCCACCTCCAACCACCACTTGGAGGATTAAACCACCACAAAAATAAAAATATGTTGCATCTATTTTCTCTATAGAAATCCCCTGAAATTAACTTCCTCTCTTGCTAGAACGCAACTGCCATGAAATTCTCCTTAAGTGAATATCGGCGCTATGAGTTCAACAGTTTCCTCAGATTTCAATTATGAACACCGGTTAAAAAGATATAAAATCTCCCACATACGTTTACTAAACGTAACCAAAAAAATCTTCAAAAATTGATTCAAGGCACATCGGGCCTCAGAATCAGGCGTCTTCAGAAACAACAAACTCATAAAATTAACATGTATTAAAAATAATTTCCACATAATTTTTGGGCCTTTACATTCTACCCACCTTAGGTATTTACATTCCCATAAGATACAACTCACACTATGGAAACAAATTGGGCTATTGAGCACGAATATGAGCCTCCAACTCATATGTGCTCTCCTGGAGGTTCTCGTGCTTCCAACGAATGCGCACCATAGGAATCGACTATCCATGAAGGACCCACACTTGTTGATCCTAAATCTCCACTGAAACCTCTGTGAATGTCGCCCCGTCATTGAGGTCTAGCTCCCAGTGGTCGATGATATTAGTCAAGTCATCCACATGTCTCCTGAGCTGAGATATGTGGTAGACGTCGTGCACTCGGTGAAACTGAGGTGGAAGATCCAAGTGGTATGCCACTTCGCCTACCCTGCTGAGGAACTGGAATGGTCTGATTAATCGCATAGATAACTTGCCTCCTCAGCCAAATCACCATAGACCTCGACGTGGTGAGACCCGTAGAAAGACGTGGTCTCCATCCTCGAACTCCAATGGTCTCCAACTTCTATCAGCCTAGGTCATGTGTCTGCTATGCACAGTCTTCATCCGTTCCTGGATGATCTTAACCTTGTCCGTCGTAGCCTACACCATCTATGGTCCTACTTGTGCTGACTCCACTGGGTCAGTCCAGCATAGAGGCAATATGCATGGTCGACCTTAAATTGCCTCGTATGGTGCCATCCTGATGGTTGAGTGGTAGCTGTTCTTATACGCATACTATAACAAGGGTAAGTGATCCTTCCAGTTTTGACTGAAGTTGAGGACGCATGCACAGAGCATTTCCTCGAGAGTCTGAATGGTTCTCTTAGTCTGACAATCCGTCTGAGGATAGAAGGTGGTGCTCATGTGAAGATGCGTCCCGAAAGCCTCCGGAAACCCATTCCATAGCAAGGAAGTGAAACTAGCATCTCGATCAAAGAGGATCATCGATGGAACACCATGAATCCATACGATCTCCCGTACATAGAAAAATCCCAGGCTCTCTACTGAACACTACTCTCTAATCAGAAGGAAGTGGGCCGACTTGGTGAGTTGGTCAACAATCACCCAGATAGAGTCGTATCCTTTAGATGTACGTGGTTGTACCATCATTAAATACAAGGATATCTTGTCCCACTCCCACTCTAGGACCTCTAAGGGATGAACCAAGCCTACTGGAACCCTGTGATCCACCTTCACTTGCTGATAATGGAGGCATCATGAGACAAACTCTGCTACTTCCTTCTTTATACCAAGCCACCAACACTATTGTCAGAGGACCTGATACATCTTCACAACACCTGGATGTAATGCTAAAGGAGATGTGTGGAACTCTCTCATTACATCCTCCTAAAGTGCATCTGTTACCATGGTACGTCCTCTGAGGAGAATGACATGCTCCCCACCTTTAGAAAATCTATCATGTGTCTGCCCTATGTATATCTGATCATGTCACGTCTCATAGTCAATGCCCCCACGATGTACCCCCTGACTTGCAGAAGAAGTGGAGTAGTGACTATGAGAGACTGCAGAAAGGCTGATCTATCTCTATCCACAAACGATATCTGGAACGCGGCCAACTACTCTGTTGCATCTCCTAGCAGCTGATTGCCAGATCTCATGCAGATAGAATCTGCTACAATGTTCCCCTTCCCTGGAGTATATACTATCTCTAATTGATAGTCTTGGAGGAACTCAAGTCATCACTATTGCCTCGGGTTTAGGTCTTCTGATACCAATTTCTCAGGACCCGTCCTCGGGGCCCATGCCGTGACTACCCCAAGCCCGCCTTCCATAGGCCAGTGGCTAGAGACTAGCACCAAAGGTGAATCCCTGATAAAAAGGGAGGGAATTTCATTTATACCTTCAACACACAAAGTTCAAACATAAGAAGTAGAGGAAAAAAATACAAAAATAGAAAATAAAAGTGTGGTAAATGTAAGTGGGCCAGTATACAAACCCATCTGAATAACAAGTATAAGTATAAGTAAATAGGAAAACAGCTCTTGGATCGTCCACCAGGGAATCCTACTAGAAGGGTAGGTACAGAACTCAAACACTCATCCCTGAGGTATGTCTCGTCTAGTCCAGCTCAGAGCAGCCTCCCTTTCATAACCCTCAACATCAATCACTGTTGACCGTCGTCTGCACATAACACAATAAGGTGCAGGCAAAGCCCGTGTAGGGGTGAGTATAACAGTACTCAGTAGGGGACCTCAAAACCCATGAAGGTCTCCCATAATCCACTAAGGATAAACCACATAAGTAAGATATAATCACGAAGTATCAGCCAACCCTACTTAGGTATATTCCTATACATATACCTAAGTTACCGAACACAATCCGGCTCCAACTCTCGATCCCGAGAACATACCATTCCACAAAGGAAGTAAAGTCAATCACTATGGCGATAATGGTTGAAATACATGAATAAACTCACAGAGGTATACATATTTTGTAGAGTGATAGACATGATCAGATGTAGTCACTGATTCATCGATGCGGTCAGACCCACACAAGATACAGGACCAGCTAAGTTGTCATACCTACACCGGATATAAGACCGACTATTCTGTCGGACCCAAACAGGATACATGAACAATAGTCTGATCTGTCGGACCCACAGTGGATCCCAGTACAGTAGTCATCTATGTCAAACCCATGGTGGATTTTTGTACAGTAGTCATCGCTGTCGAACCCATGGAGGATTTTGGTATAATATTGTCGCATCCAGCCTTAGGGTTCCTGTACACAGCACGCTCGATTCCTAGAGGGTCCACACCTCGAACCAAGTGATGATACATAAACTATCACAAAGTCCTGAGTTTATGTACCCCATATTTCCATCTCCTCATAAGGATCCCAATGTGATAGACGCTGGGTCAATAAGATTCCTGGTCTGTAATTTATTGGCATTTCTATTCCAGGAGCCTAGTAGGCCTTTTGGCTCAAACCAACCCGACTGTACCCCCAACTGCATCCGAATATCAAGTGGAGCATTCAAAAATAATCTTCTTGCTCCAAGAACTCTATCACCATAGGCGATTCATCAAACAGACACCCAAAGCCCAAGATAGGAGTGAAAAGGTAAAAATTCCATAGCGGGTCCCGGTCCGGTTTGACCCAGTCAGAGCGACCCGGCCTGACCTGGTCCGAACCAGGGACGGACCCGGTCCACGGGTGCGGCCCAACCCGAGTGGTCGGCCCGGACCAAGTTGGTGGCCCGAACCAAGTGAGCAGCCCGACACAAAGGGGAGGCCCAACCTGAAGGCGCGGCCCGATCTGTGGCATCTCGGAGGAGGGGTGGCCCGGCCATGGGGGCCCATCCAAGATGTGGCCCGACCGAGGGGGACTGGTCAAGGGGTGGCCCGACTGAGGGGTGGCCCGGCCTATGGCTACCCTACCAGGGGTGTCCCAACCTTCCATTTGAGGGAGGGGTGCCACGCCCCTCACTAGTGTGTCGAACAGAACATGAAACTTGCACCGGTTCAGGGGTTGCGGGACCAGGGTGGTCCCACGTGTCTGGATCCATAACACCTGACCCGGCCGGCCGCCACCACACCTCCACCGTGGCACGACGGCACTACGTTCCCCCTGCTCTCTGCGCGGTGTGATGGCGCCGCTCCATGACCGCCGTGCTCTAACCTGTTTGCCGCCTTCGGCTCCCCTGCGGGACGCGACGTCGCCGCGCTTCTCCATCCACCGCGTCCCTCCGGGCCACGGTTCCTCTCCAGGGTGGCATGATGGTGCCACACTCCTTTTTCGCGGATATCCCTGGCTATGGTTCCGCACCACCGGCGTGGTGCGATGCTATTGCACCATTCCACTTCCATTCTTCACAGTTCATCTCCGGTGCAGTGTGATGGAACCTCGCCCTTCAGGCTCCTCCTCCAAAGTCAACCAAACCAGAATAAACGGAGGGACATCAGTCCATGTTTGTTCTGCCCGCCCCATTCACATTAGATGATAAAAATTGGCCACCGTCGAACCAATGTAAATTTCGATGAATGAGGTTATAATTCATACATTAAAATAATAAAATCCCCCTACCTTGTAATCAGTGCTTTCTTGGCAGAGTCGCGAGAAGCTGACGTCATTCCCATGACGTCGGGAGGAGAGGACACCATCATTGGTGACGTTCTTTTTGGGTGGAATATTTTCTTTCTCGCCCCGGTTAGAGAGGAAGAAGACATCCAAGGAAGATGTCGAAGAATGGAGGACATCATTAGCGTTCTCCACGTTCTTCGTTTGAAGGAGGAGGCATTCTTTGCAGGAGATGAATCTTTGTTGAAGAGGAAAATTATCCAAGGATTCTCCCAATTTCGACCAATGAAAACCAAGAAGAAAAATAATAGAGGATGTTCTCACCGATCCCCAGTGACATCACAGACTCCCCACCTTAACATGGTCGTCGTGTCCTTGCCTACAAGATACCACAAGTTTCCCCATAGCCACGTGGGGCCCACTCCAGGGTCCACCCACATGCCCGAATGGGTAATCTAACTAATAAAATTCCCCACATGCCAACACATGTCCTTTACAGTGTGTAGTGTCCCCACTCCCACACACCTTTGAAATCATCCCAGAAGGTCACTAATTCTAATCACTACTCCATGCCAAGCACGCTTAACTGTGGAGTTCTAATCAGACAAGATCCCAAAAAAGAAGGTGCACCATGTTGACATGAGTCGTATCATTAATCATTTAACCCTTTATCATTTTGGGGTGTTAAAATAACCACCCCTTTAGAGCACTAAGCACTCGTTGTGGGCCCTAAAACTCAACCAAATCAGTCCACTGCACTTAAGGCTGGGTTCCTCCTCTAATACAAAATCTGAAAACCGGGTCCCGGTGACAGCACATGCACCCCCGCCTTAACATGGAAGTTATGTCCTTTCCTACGAGGTATGACATGTTTCCCCTAACCACCGGCGCTGGCACCGTGACGGTTCCACACCTCTTTCCTTTGCTGTGGTTCTTCTCCGGCAAGCTGTGATGGCACTGCGCCCTTTTGGCTCCACCTCCGACGTCAACCAAATAAATAATCAACAGATGTACATCAGTCCGTGTTTGTTCAGCCTGTGCCCTCTGCATTAGATGATAACAATTGGACACCATGAAACCAAAGTAAATGATGACGAATGAGGGAATACTTCATTCATTAAAATAATCAAATCCCCCTACCTTGAAATCAGTGTTCCTTTGGTGGAGTCGCGGGAAGGCGATGCAATTCCAATGATGTTGTGAGGATATGACATCATCGTTGGCAATGTTAATTGGGGTCAACATCTTCCCTTTCTTTCCCCGATTGGAGAGGAACAAGTTGAAGAGCGGAGGACGTCATTAGCATTCTTCATGTGCTTCATTGGAAGGAGTAGGCATTTGTCGCGGGTGATGATTCTTCATTGGAGAGGATAGTTGTCCATGGATTCTCCCAAGTTTCCACCTAAGAAAACTAATCCCAAAACAATAGAGGAAGTTCTCACCATGTCCTGGTGAGAACACAGACACCCCGCCTTAACATGGTCGTCAGGTCCTTGCCTACCATTTATCAGAAGTTGCCACACAGACATGTGGGGCCCACCCTACGGTCCACCCATATGCCCCAATGGGTCATGTGACTAATGACGGTCCCCACAGGCTAACACATTTCCATTCCAGTGTGCTTTGTCCTCACTTGCACACACCCTAGGAATCTTCCTAGAAGGTCACCAATCCTGATCACTACTCGAGGACAAGCACACTTAACTGTGGAGTTCTAATCAGACATGCTCCAGAAAAAGAAGGTGCACCTTGTTGACATGAGTTATATCATTTAGTCATTTAACCCTTTATCATTTTGGGGTGTTACAATCACCCCCTCCCCCTTTAGGGAACATCGTCCTCGTTGTGAGCCCTACAACTCAACCCAGGCGATGCACCTTACTTAAGGCTGGGTTCCTCCCCAGATACCAAATGTGTCAACCAAGTCCCGGTGACAGCACAATCACCCCACCGTAACATGGCCATCTGGTCATTCCCTACTAGGTACCACTGGTTTCCCCGCACCACCCGCGCGGCGTGATGCAATGATGTCGTGCCTCTTTCGTTCGCATCAATTCTTCTCCGGCGCGGTATGATGGCACCGCGACCTTCGGGATTCGCCTCCGATGTCAACCAAACAAGAATAAATGGAGGTACATTGGGCTGTGTCTGTTTGGCCCATGTCCTCTGCATTAGATGATAACAATTCGACACTGTCAAACCAAAGTAAACGTCTAAGAACAAGTCTATAATTCATACATTAACATAATCAAATACCTCTACCTTGTAATCGGTGTTCGCTTGGCGGAGTCGCGAGAAGGTGGAATCATTATAAGGGCGGTGCAAGGAGATGAAGTCATTGTGGGTGACGTCCTTTGTGGGCAGTGTCTTCCCTTTCTCCCCGCAGTTGTAGAGGAAGTAGAAGTCTAAGGAATAAGTCGATGAACGGAGGACATCGTCGACGCTCTTCACGTTCATTGTTGGAACTAGGAGGCGTTATTCACAGGTGATGATTCATCATTGGAGAGGAAAATTCTCCAAGGATTCTCCCTAGTTTCCACCAAAAAAAATTAAGACCAAAATAATAGGGGAAGTTCTCACCGGGTCCCGGTGAGAGAAATGACACCACACCTTAACATGGTCGTGAGGTCCTTGCCTACCAGGCACCACTAGTTTCCCCGCAGACACATGGGGCACACCCCATGGTCCACCCACGTGCCCAAACGGGTCATCTGACTAATGATGATCCCCACAGGCCCAAACATGTCCCTTATAGTGAGATTTTTCCTCACCTGCACACACCCTGGGAAACATCAGAGAAGGTCACCCATCCTGATCACTACTACAGGACATGAACACTTAACTGTGGAGTTCTAATCAGACAAACTCTCAAAAATTAATTTGCACCTTGTTGACATGAGTCATATCATTTATTAATTTAACCAGTTATCATTTTGGGGTGTTACAATCACCCCCCCCCCCCCTAGAGCATAACACCCTCGTTGTGGGCCCTAAAACTCAACCCAGGAAGAGAACCACACTTAAGGGTGGGATCTTCCTCTGATACCAAATGTGACAACCGGGTCCCGATAACAGAACAGACACCCCACCTTAACATGGTCGTCAGGTCCATGCCTACCAGGTACCACTAGTTTCCCCGCACCACCGGCATGGCTCTATGTAATGGCGCCACACCTCTTTCGTTCACCACGGTTCTTCTCCGGAGCGGTGTGATGGCACCACGCGCTTCTGGATCCACCTCCGACGTCATCCAAACAAGAATAAACAGAGGGACATCGGTCCGTGTTTGTTTGGGCTGCACCCACCACATTATATGAAAAAAATTGGCCACCATAGAACCAAAGTAAATGTCAAAGACCATGGGTATAATTCATAAATTAAAATAATAAAATCTCATGACATTATAATCAGTGTTCACTTGCCAGAGTCGCGGGAAGGCGGCGTCGTTCTGATGACGTTGGGAGGAGATGAGTTTGTCATTTACAACGTTCTTTTCGGGCGGCGTATTCCCATTCTTGCCCCGGTTGGAGAGGAATAAGAAGTACAAGGAAGAAGTTGAATAATGGAGGATGTTGTTGGCGTTCTTCACATTCTTCGTTTGAAGGAGGAGCGCTTTTAGAGGGTGATGATTCTTCATTGGAGAGGATAATTCTCCAAGGATTATCCCAAGTTTCTACCAAAGAAAACTAATCCCAAAATAATATAGGAAGTTCTCACCTGGTCCCAGTGACAACACATACACCCCGTCTTGACATGGCTGTCAGGTCCATGCCTACCAGGTACCACCAGTTGCCCCACAGACATGTGGTGCCCACCCCAGGGTCCACCCACATGCCCGAACGGGTCATCTAACTAATGACGGCTCCCACAGGCCAACACATGTCATCTCCATTGTTCTTTGTCCTCAATCTCCCACACCCTGAGAATCTTCCCAGAAGGTCACCCATCTAGATCACTACTCAAGGACTTGCACTCTTAACTGTGGAGTTCTAATCAGACAAGCTCACGAAAAGGAAGGTGCACCTTGTTGACATGAGTCATATCATCTAGTCATTTAACCCATTATTATTTTTGGGTGTTACAATCACCTACCCCCCTTTAGAGCACAACACCATCATTATGGGACCTACAAATCAACCAAGGTAGTGCACTGTAATTAAGGCTGGGTTCCTTCTCTGATACCTAATGTGACAACTGGGTACCGGTGACAGTACATACACCCCACCTTAACATCCAGAAGGTCACCCATCTTGATCAGTACTCTAGGACAAGCACACTTAACTGTGGAGTACTAATCAGATAGGATCCCGAAAAAGAAGGTGCACCTTGTTGACATGAGTCCTATAATTTATTCATTTAACCCTTTTTTCATTTTGGGGTGTTATAATCACCCCCCTTTAGAGCACAACACCCTCATTGTCGGACCTACAACTCAACCCAGGAAGCGCACCGTAATTATGGCTAGGTTCCACCTCTAATACCAAATGTGAAAACCGGGTCCCAGTGATAGCACATACACCCCGCCTTAACATCCAGATGGTCACCCATCCTGATCACTACTCCAGGCCAAGAATGATTAACTGTGGAGTTTTAATCAGACAAGCTCCTGAAAATGAAGGTGCACCTTGTTTACATTAGTCATATCATTTATTCATTTAATAATTTTTCATTTTTTTTGTTACAATCACCCACACTTTAGAGAACAAAACCCTCGTTGTGGGCCCTACAACTCAACCCAGGCAGGGCACCGCACTTAAGGCTGGGTTCCTCCTCTGATACCAAATGTGACAACTGGGTCCCGGTGACAGCACAGACACCCCGCCTTAACATGGCCATCAGGTCCTTGCATGCCAGGTACCACCATTTTCCCCGCAGACACATGGTGCCCACCCAAGGGTCCACAAACAAGACCAAAAATGCCATCTGACTAGTGAAGGTACCCACATGCCAACACCTGTACTTTCTAGTTTGCTATGTCCTCACTCGCACACATCCTGTGAAACATCCCAGAAGGTCACCCATCTGGATCAGTACTCCAGGCCAAGCATGATTAATTGTGGAGTTCTAATCATATTGGCTCCAGAAAAAGAAGGTTCACCTTGTTGACATGAGTCATATCATTTAGTCATTTTACCCTTTATCATTTTGTGGTGTTAAAGTGAATAATAGATGCACCAAAATAATATTTCGTATAATAATTGATGACTAACATTGGAGAAAGAAAATACCACTCAATGATGCAATCCAAACACTCCTACACTAACCGCATATCTTAATGAAGGCTCGCACATCTAAGGGATCTCAACCCTCCAATGAAAAATAAAAATATAAAAATATAACAAAATACTCTAATACATAGAGAAATTTATCCTTGAATAACTAAGAAGGAACCAGTAACCATCACCACAATAAAATTTTTCTAAGGTGTTATCCTCTATAATTTCCAAAACATGATTCTTTGAAAGTTTCATGAGGGTTTAATATTATTTAAACCATTTATAAACACCAAAATACTTATAAATATCCTTAAATTCTATATGGGAAAAATATAATAATCAAATTATCCGAAAATAAATTCAAATTAAGAGAAGGTTCTGGGTTCACATCCCTATTAGGGGGTATTGAAGGAAATGAGAACTGAAGGAATATGCTCCATGTGACAAAGAAAATCACTTAGAGGATCACCTTATGAGAAAACACTAACACCATTTTGTTTAGCCTATTCATATAGAAGATGATCAATTACCTAGGAAATAAATTTAATAACCATTTTCCACAAATTAATATAACAACCCCACATGAGGTAAAAAAAGAACTCTATACTAAAAAAACTATAAAAACAATAATATTCAAAATTAAAAATATTATTTTTAATTAATTTATTCAAAACCCCAATTAATTTCAAAAGAACCAATTAATGGGGGTTTTAAAACAAATTCATTAAATGTTACATTCATGATTTCAAATATATAATGATTACTGTTTAAAATAAAAAAATCAAACCTTATAAATTTTTTATATAATGTTTCAAATTCAAAAGACATTCCATATTTACAATCTTAATCATCAACATCTAAAATTTAATATTAATGGATCCAACTTCATTTTAAAAACAATCCCTTTGGCCTAGATCTAATCCAAAACCATTTTCAAACAATGTATGATTCGACTGAAACATATAAACTAGTCACCATACATTAACCGTATCAACATGTCATCAGACTTACTAACATCAGTTTCTCATTTCCATATCTTCCCAAGGAAATCTATGAAGCATAATTTCTAAATAGAAAAATCAAAAAAAGGATTTGGAATTTTTTTTACTTGGTCACATTATTGATTAGGATGATTCAATCAATATATAATTTATATAATGGGGTTGGAATCAGGTTATTTATTGATTCACAATTTATCAGTCCATTCTAGAAAATATCACACCTTTTAATGATTTCCACATTATCCCAAACAAATAAGGGAGAACACAAATGAGAATAATTTAAGTAAAATTTGGATCAAAATACCACAATATCATACCAAAATATAGGAAATCTACTCAAAAATGAATTCAAAATGAAGAATTAACTCCCACATACCTATTGATATTTATGGTTTATAATGGAATAAATTTCTATATACTCTCATGTCGAATTATATTACTATGCTATAATGATGATCCATGATTAAAGTTACCATGAAAGACCATAGATATGAAGAGGTTATGCCTAAATAACATTTTGTGAAAACCTATCATTGGACACCCTTTTGATCAGGGCATCAAATTTGGCCTAAAATAATGTCCATGGCACATTCCGAAATTCACTATGACGTAAACTAGTACCAGGGTAGCAAAAAATATATATGTAGGAATGATTTCACCCAAGATAAAAAACGGAAATAAAGAAAATGATAAACATAATTAATAGTAATGAAAAATGAATAATATAAAAAAAGAAAATAATATAAATAAAAATAAAATAAATTAACAAAAGATGAATCAGTCATATCCTAAATGACCCCAAAACTAGACCAGATAGAATATTGAAACAAAGGCACCTTAGAGAGATAATACAAGCTGTATACAGATATTTTTGTATGTATAGTGTAAGAAAAATACTTGTAGGATTCCATAAAATATTGTGCATTATTATTTTCTATGAAATTTCATTTATACTATATTTAAATACATTTATATAATATGATTTTACAAAATACATTTATTCAAAATCTAGTAACATACTCAATGTTTTAAAAAAAATATTATTTTAATTTTTTTTAAATTAAAGGAACTTTATGAGGAGATTCTATGCTTGAGGATAAGTGGGACGATGAGGTTCTATGTACCCTCATTAGTAGAAAGGAAAATATTACAGAGATACTCCTCAAACAAGAACTAGTTGAAGTTGAATGATCTAGTGACACCTGGTTCAAAGACTGGGATAAAAAAGGATTTTCTATATGAATTTAATTAATGAGAGGAAGAAATTGTCCATAAGAAATATCATTCTAGTGGATAGTATGTTCACCAATGATATCAAAGTAGTGGTATGTACATCTGAATATCATTTTAAAAAACTCCTTGAGGTAAATAACCCTCACATATAGGATATAATCCATATGGGACATTGTTTTTCGACACAAGACCTCAAGTGGTTTCCATTTACAATACCTCATACTTTGAAAACCTACAAGTTGAGTAGTAGATATAGGAAGTAGTCATGTCCCTCTACAATTGATGTTTTCTTATTCCTGAAATCTTCATGTGTTTTTTTCTATAAAATATAATTGGATCCCATTTAGAGAGAAATTGTATAATATCTTCAAAATTAAATTTTGGGAGGAATTTTTCCTCAGTTGGCCTATAAAACCAGCCTAATTCTCCTCCAAATGTTTCAGGACCCCTCCATTCTCAAAATTTTAGACCTATAATCATGTGTAATTCTTTATTCAAGGTCACAATCAATTTCCTCAACAATAGGCTTTTTGAACATCTCAACCATTGGTTCCTTAATTAGATGCATGGTATTATGTGATGTAGGTTGGAACATGAGGCCATACCTGGGATGTCAGAAATGATTGATTATATTAATATGAAGACACTTGAATAAAAAATATCCTTAAAACTAGACTTTGATAAAGAATATGATAAGATGAAGTGGGTTTTATCACTAAATTAACGACTTTATGGGTTTCTCTAGCTAGTCGATTGAATTATTTTTTTGTTTCTTTTGATCATGGTGTTTCTCTATCAAATTCATTAGTAAAATGTGTTGTTTCTTAAAATATTTTTCAGGGTTTAGGTAGGGGTCATTTTTTATAGATTCTTTATTTTAATTCAAGACTCCTTCAACCAAGGTTCAGATAGAGAAATTTACAATATTTTCATTATCCCATTTCTGTTTAAGACCCAACTATGTAGTGTATCTCACCTCATTTTCATGGAAGATATGATTTGTCAATTAATGAGTGTAAAACATCAATTTGTGATCTCAATATGAATTGAGACGAATTCTACAAGTGGAGTGGTCAAATTAAAAATGATGGAATCCAATGTGTATATCCAAAAAATTCTGGAACATTCCAGAGAATATTATTGAGGAGATATATGGAGGTCAATGAAAACACATCCCAATTAAGTACATTGGAGCTTCTTTCTTTCGAGTTAGGCTATACTAACTGCATTTTGACGGATTATAGCGAAAATTCACCAAACATGTCCTCAATTAGAAGAACAATCTTCACTCTTTTAGGGGCTACATTACCCCCATAAACTATTTTCATACATCAAAACCCATGATTTCAATATCAATAATCAATGAGACAAAATTAGAGGCAATGAAACATGGAAATATTATGTCCTTAATCATATGGGACACCCACATGGAAGGAATGTGTTATTGGGTTTATAATCATGATCGTTTCTAGATAAGTCACAGAATTGTTATCAGGTAATATATTTTTATTTATTTAGTTTATTTAGGTTTTATCATCAGTGTGTTTGGGTGATAATTTGATAAAAATTGAATGATGAAGGTAAATTCATGTTGAGCGCACAATTTTTCAAAATTGTGTACCCTAGCGCAACAAACCATGCAACCCCTCACATAGAGGGTTTACATGTCTAGTGAATGGTTTGTTAAATTATGTTCCCCATTAGGAGTAATAGTGAACACACTAAAATAGTTTCATTATTTTGGAAACCATTGACCCATACCCAAGAAACAATGAAAAAAGTTTTAATTATCCCAAAAATTGGTTCTAAATTTTCCCAAACCCGCATATTAAACTCAAATCTACCCTAACTCAGAAATAACAAATTTCTCTCAACTTTGTCGGATCCAAGATGAATTACTAAGTCTCCCAAACTCTTTTTTTTGTGATAATTAAGGCCTATATCAAATTTATACACCCTTCCAATTTATAATAACCTATCCCTAGTGGTTTCCTTCTTCTCTAACATCTCTCCCTCATCTTTTGAAGGTATTTATTCTCTATTTTGTTGAATCTTGATCTAGTTTTTAAGGTTATTGAAATTTTATTATTTTATATAAATATAACATCATAGGATCTTGATTATTTTGATTTTTGATCTAGGATATGGATTTAGATTTTATTCACTTTCATGTTCATGATAATTCTAATTCAATTAGGGAATTGTTTTGGGAGATCAATCATCAATGAATTGAGGTAGGTGTTATATTATTCAATACCAAAAGTATAAATTTTAATTACATGTATATAATTGTAGAATTAATATTGGATGATTAAAAATTGGGTTTCCTAAAATGTGTTAATTAATTTAGTACATTAATTAATAAAGTGATTATAAATGTGTGTTTATATAATTGATTAAATTATAATAAATAATTGCATAATTAATTATGGAGATTTTGGGATTGTGAAATATTTAAATGAATTTTTTATTAAATTATTGTTTAATTTTGTGATTATATAGTTGAAAAATTGTATTAATTAATTAATTAATTTATTAATAATGATTGTTTTGATTTTTGAATTGTTTGAATTGGATTAATTAACTATTGAATTAATTAATGCTGGTTGTTGTGATTATAAAATTTTTCATGTGATAAATTAATTTTTGGATTAATTAATGAAATTTTGGAGATAAATAATAGTTGAAATAATTAATATAATTGACACGATTACTTAATTATTGAATGAATTAATGGAATAATGTGAATATGAAATTAAAAAATCCGATTAATTAACTATTGAATTCATAAAATAAAAAATATGATATATGATATAAATGTGATTGATTGATATATGAGTCTGGGACATAGAATGATGATCCAAATACCCATATGAAATTGGTTTAGAAAAGATAGTGGGATTTAGACTAATGCTTTTCATCCCCACAGAGTCCTGGACATGATTTTCTAGGACCCATAGCCTGAATGAAAATATGATTCTATGGTATATGGACTAATGATCAAAAAACATTAAGAGAGAGATAGGTACTGATTCTCCAAATACTCATAGGGTTCGAGATATGATAATATCCACCCAAAAAGTTTCCATTGGAATATGGTTTCAATTTTCCATAATATAAAATGAAATTAAATGGAAAATGAAATCCATTTTTTATAATGAATTTTTAATTAAATATATGATATGGTTCAAACTCCAACATAGTCTATTTAAGGAATTTTGGTTTGCATGTCTGGGTGAATCTTCTGGTTTATACATTTAAATAATGTATTAATTAATAAATTTAAACGTGTTACTTTATTGATTGTATTTTATTATCTATATAGATACATGCAATTTTAATTACCAGATTTGTTTTAAAATAATTGTGTGGTGGCCTACTGAGTTGTTCTCACACCCTACTCCAGCTTCTTGTTCTGTACCCAAATAGAATTTATTTTTCCAGGATTAGATAAGGTTAAAGGCCCTATAATAGATGGATAATGTGGGATATATTGGGATTTAGAGAAACTGATGTGATATAGGGTCGATTTTGGAGTTTTTAGTGTATTTACATTTGACTTTTCATTTTACATATGACAAATATTTTGGAATGGACTACCTAAAATTCAGTTTTGGTATGGTATTTCATGTTCTTCTATCTTGTGATATGGGTTTGTGTTTGGTAATGGTTATATAATTTGGTTATTTTTATTTATTTCCCCTAGTCTGTTACTCTGATAGATTGTTTATAGTATCTCCATGATTGATATTAAACCCTCATTTCTAGTTGGTAGCTTCTGGTGAAAGAGGAGGCACACACGAGGTTCTATAGCAACAGGCTCGGTGCACCGGTGTGTGGCACATAGGTTAAGACATTAAAAATTTTATTTAGAGCCCAATTTTGTTTTATTTTGTTGTGTCTTACTATTTGGGAAAGGTAGGTAGGAGATGAGGATGATCTCGTCCTTAGACATGAGCTCTTGCAATGGAGTAGCTAAACAATATACTGGAGAAAACCCAAGGACCAGGGGTTGGATTGTGGTTAGTTTTTGGTGTTATTAAAGTTGGATGTTATTACAACTTGGGCGATACACTTTTTGTGTGATGTGATTAATGTTTGTACTATTTTTTTAAATTTTAATAGTGTCCCGGAATTGAATGAAATTTTAGTATTAATACATCTCTCTATGTACTAAGGAATATTTTTTTGACTTGCATCATTTTAGGCATGCCCCTGAAAATGGGTTTTAGTTAGTTGTTGAACTTGAAATGTTTTTCCTTGCAAGTTTGTATTAAATGAAACAGCTGCCTAACATAAACATATAGATTTTAAATTATGAAATATTTGAACAAATTGGTGTCTTATGAGAGACTTGAATAATTATAATTAGTTTAGCCTATGTTAACCAATACCTCTATGTATGATGGTTAAGGGAAAAGATAATTCATCGGTTTGGACCATGTGGTAGGGTTTAGGGGAAATGAATTGTTATGGATTAATGTGAATCCACATAAATGAATTAATATTTTGTTATGTGATTTAATTTTTCATGTTTTTAGTGGTAGATCTATGCCACCATGATTATTATTATTATTGAGGTTATAATAAGAGGATATTTCTATAAATAATTCTCTAGAAGTGGAACCTGAGGAATCAGTAGTTCCAGGAGAGGAGGTTAGAGTGAAATTCGGAGAGAACTTTTATTTATTTATGAAATTAATATAGAGAGAGACCCATGGAAGTTAATTGTGATCATGTCTGATCCAAATATGGATTTATAGTTGTATCAACCATTGACATTCATTGGAGAGGGTGTACCTAAGGCATATAACTTCTGGATTGATTCCATCCAGACTATAATTGTGCACCTAGGGACTCATACTAAATAGAGAGTCAAATTATCTTCTATATATTACATATTTAGGCTACGCATTGGTGGGACATCTAGATTAGATATTATTAATAAAAGATTGTTAAGTGGAGTGATTTTTAGTATATCTTCTTGCACCAATTTTATCCAAATATGCCAAGGAAAGTGTGAGTAGTTGAGTTCATGAGATTGAAAGCTTTGAGTATGTTTGTGACGTACTATCTAGATTCCTTTTGAGTTAAAATTTATTTTTTCAATCATTGAAGGGGATGAGGTTACTATAAAAAATTATGTTTTAGTATGGGATTAATTGTGAAATAAATTCCTAGGAGAATATTTTCAGGTTGAAGTGGGTTTTAGAAATGGTGAATCGGGATCTCATATCTATGTTGAAAATAAAGGGGGATTATTTTGTAGAATAGATGTGTTCCACTATAAAACCAAGAGGTTTGAATTCTAATATAAGGAAGCATCATTAAGGGAATGTTGACTAGAGTAGTGGAAAGTATAGTGGCCAGAAGGACAAATTAGTTACACCAGGCCTTACTTGGGTCACCTATCACCAATGCAGAACATTATGTAATTTCATAGACATTTCCCCGAACCATTAGTAGAGTGAAAATATCTTAGTGGTATATGAAATTTATAATAGTTTTAATGGAACTTGTATTTTATGAATAGTGATGAGAAAGCTAGACAGAACAAGAGTGTGGGGATGGGATCTTCTATACCACATCTGTCTAGAAGATGGAGTTTTGTTGGCCATGAAAGAAGAGGAAGTGGATGAGGTGTTGCCAGGAAAGAGTGTCTACATAAGTAGAGTGGTGGAGATTAAGGGACTCAAGCTCTATCTCAATGAAGAGTACCAAGATTATTTGATGTCTTTTTTCACACACTAGTGGATAGAGATCCTGGACCATCGACATATAAAGATAATATTCTTGTGTATTCAATTGTAGATAGTACATTATTTGATATAGGTACCTCTCAATATTTGATATCTACAAAAATTATAAATTATTTGATTCCATAGTTGGGGTTTTATTGTGGGGTTATGAGCGTAGATACATCATTGGGAGTACATTCTAAAGACATATCTTTCCAAAATGGGTTTTCTCTCAAGGTTGGGGATTAAGATTTCAACTCAGATTTTATATCCTTCATATGGATAGCTTCATCCTAATTATAGGTATGGACTAATTTGTGTCATATAGATACAACATTGATTTTTATATCATGGGAGTTAATATTACATCTCCTAGATGTGAAAACTATAATCACTGTGGATATTAGGATATCAATGTGGGATGTGAGGGTCTGATTCATCAACCATTGGGGGAGCTCATCACCTAGGTTTCTAGCCTATTTCTGAGTTAAAATGGTGAAAAGAATGATTTGTTTCTACCTATTGTGGATCAGTATTAGTATGTGTTTATTAATGACTTATATGGTTTGATACCTAAGAGATATGTATAATTTACCATTAATTTGAATCTTGGAGCTGAGATGGTTTCTATTACCCCAAAAAATGGCACCGACGGAGAATCATGGTCTTAACACTCAGATGGAAGAGATTATAGATTAGTGTTTTTTCCATTATAGTATTTCTCCTTGGTCTTATATAGTCTTTTTTTGAAATGGAGTGTGATATAAAATTTTACTCAATCATTTACTACTAGAAGTTGAACCGAGTGACCAAAAGGAACTGATATCCTCTTCCACATATCAATTATATATTTGACCAATTGAGGGGAGGTTGGGTTTTCTTAATGATGGACATCTGATAAAGGTATAATGAGTCGATATTTTGAACATATGATATACCAAGGTATTCTTATATAAGAATCCATGGCCTTTATGAGTTAATTTTAATGCTCTATAGGTTGAAAAATTCTCCAAAAATGTTTATGGCCTTGATGATTAGAATCTTCCGCCAGTATGAAGATCATTTTATAGTTCTGTTTGTGGATGAAATCATGGTTTACTCCATGACACATGATTATAATTCCCAATATAATGGCATCATCTGGGGTACACTGGGAGAGCATAATTTATACTCCAAGATATCTAAGTGTCATCTCTCGATTGATCAGGTATACATATCGGGTCACATCATCTCAATGAATTTTGTGATTGTGGAACCAACGAATGTTTAAGAAGTTGTTTCTTGGGAGTAGTACAATATCTTTCTCAATATCCATAGCATTATGTGGTTATACTAATATTATTATAGGTTTATTCATTAATTTTTCCATTTCTATGCTCCTCTTTCTGGCTCGTCCAAGAATTTAGTAATGTTTTAATATTATATGTAATGTTATAATGCATTCCTAGAGATGAAGAAGACCTTGATAATAGAATCAATATTTATCCTACCCGATCCAAGTGAGGAGTATAATGAATTTTTTTATGCTTCTCGTATTGAAACTGTAGTAGTGTTCATGTATGGAGATTGAGTTTTAGTGTATGGGTCATAGAAGTTAAAGAAACATGAACCGAACTACCCTACAGATGACATTGAGTTAGCTGTAGATAATTTTTCATTGAAGTCTTGGAGACATGATCTTTTGTGGAGAAATTTTCACTATGTATACTAATCCTAATCGAATAATGTATATCTTTTCACAGGAATATTTGAATCTCCTCCACCATTTATTGGTATAGTTCATGTAATTAATTGATTTGGTGATATCATGTATGCATGGGAATTTAAATAGTGTTTATGATGTTTTATCAAAGAAAAATCATAATCATGTATTTAAGGATTCTATTAATGACAAAAAGTAGATGACCTTACTGGCTGAGATGGACATTGTGGTTTAGGTGGGATGGACCTGATGTCTCACATATTATTTTGGGTAAAGTCTACACTTTTGATATGGATAAGGTAAATGTAGTATGTGGATCCAAAATATTTATCCTTGAGGTAAATACATGAAGGTGGGGAGTCATCTTCATATTGGATCATATACGAGGATAAGATAATTTATATAAGGAATTAGTATTTTATGCCAGTGAGTAAGTGGGTGGAGTTGAAGCATCATTTTCATGCTTTGAAGTGGAAAACACATCCATGTGAAACAAAAATGTACAGTGACTGATGATGAATGATTTGGTGGAAGTGCATGTAATTGGGTATATAAGGGTTCATGAATCAATTATATAAATTAGAATTGTTGAAGGCTAATCACCAATAATGTCATTGCTTTATATAGTAATTTCATATTGCATAATGCAATTGGGAAGACATTCCTATGGACATTATGGTGGGTCTCCTTAGGATGACTTATAAGAATGATGGTATTTTGGTGATTCTGGATATATGGAAGCAGGTAGTAATTTTATTACCATTGAAGAGTCTTTCTCAGTTGTTCATTTGGGAGACATGTTTGTACAAGAAATAGTCTATCTACATGGGGTTCCATGAATTGTTGTTTCAGACCACAAATATTTCTTTAATTAGTGGTTCTTGAAAGGACAAATGAATGTGATGGGTACATAGGTTTTACTTAGTAAAACCTTCCACCAACAAACTTATGGTTTGTTGGGGAATAATATTCTGGTTCTTGGGGATATGCTTTGTGTGTGCATTATAGAGTTCAATGTGTCTTGGGAAAATAACCCATCTTTGGTGGTGTTATCCTCTAAAAAATGTTATCAGTAAATTAAATAGATGGGTCTATATGATGATATTTATGTTTGGAGATGTTGATTATCAATTTTCTAGATGGAGAAGGATGATTCATAGTTTTTGGAACTGAGTCTTCTATATGAGACATATAAATATGTTCAGAAAATTTAGAAGTATATGGATATGACTCATAGTCTTCATAATTCTTATGATGATTGATGTCAAAACCCCCTAGATTTTATAAAGGGTGACTATGTATTACATAACATGTTGCCTAGATTGGTTCACTGCAGGATACAAAGATAGGGAAAGCTGACACCATTGTATGTTAAAACATTTAAATTAGAAGAGAGAATCGGGCTGGTGGCATATTGATTGGCTCTTCCATAGAGGTATTGTTAAATGAATGACTTTTTCCATGTGTTAAAAATTCAGAAGTGTCTCCCAAACCCTTATAATGTGACCATTGTGGATGACATTGATATTTAGACCGATGCATCTTTCGAGAAGAATATGATACGTGTCTTGGATCACAATGGGAAAGTGTTGATGGGAAAGAGTGTGCTAAGAGTTCATTTATTGCGGTAACATAGGTGTGTGATGAAGGAATCATGGGAGATAGAATCACATATTTGGGCTCAGTGGACCAATCATTTTTAACTTGAATCATATAGATTCAATGAAGTATAGCTCAACGATAAGCTACTATATGATGAAAAGACTCTAATATCTTTACCATTTCTAGGGATTTATCAAGATTGTTTTCATGTAATATTTTTACCTTGTTTTGAATAATTTTTTTTTGTTTTTCAATCCTTGAACCCTAATATAAGTAACCATGAACCACCCCATCACACTTATACATTGAGCATGGTTTTAGGTGCATCGTTTGGAAAATAGTGGACCCTTCTTAGGAAACACTAAAAAATATTTAATTAATGAAAAATTGTTTTAAATTTTCCCAAACCCCCATATTAATAGAAAATCGACCTCAACTCAGATATAACATACTTATACATAATTTGGATGGTTCAGGATTAATTAATAATGATCATGAACTTCATTAATCACTATTCAATGTCTAGATAAAAAATCTTTACCCCTAATAATTAGAAGATCTTAGACCGTTCATTTTCCTTCTTCTCTCTCGTTTCTCCCTCATAATTTTGAGGGGTGTTTTCTATGTTTATTTAATCCGTATATAGTTTTTTGGGATCTACATCTATTTTTTTTGATATATATCTAGGATATTTGGATATTAAATATTTTTTTTGTGGATATTGGTTTCATATTTTTATTTCATCACCATGTTCATAATCATTCCACTTCAATTTTGGAAGTCCATTGGGTGATTTCTCATCAACAATTTGATATAAGTGATTTATTATCCATTTACCAAAGCCTCATTTAAATTTTTTTGTATGTAAATTTAGATTTTATATTTAATGATTAAAATTTGAGTTTCTAAAATTGGATTAATTAATTTTTTATAGTTTTTAATTAAATGATTATGAAATTTGGGACATTGAATTGATTGAATGGGAATAATTAATTAGTAAATTAATTATGGTGATATTGGGATTGTGATATTTGATTGACTAATTATTGAATTAATGAAAAGGGAATTCTATGATTATGTAGTTGGAAAATTTTGATTATTTAATTATTCAATTAATTAATAAGGTTTGTTTTTTTATTTGGAAATTGTTTTAATTGGATAAATTAATACATGAATTAATTAATTGAGGTTTTTGTGATTATATTATTTTGTATGTAATAAATTAATTGTTGGATTAATTAATGAAATTTATTAAATTAATTAATTGGTGAATTAATTAAAGTAATAGACGCGATAAATTAATTATTGAAATAATTAATGGAATTATGTGAATAGGTAATTGCTAAATTTTATTAATTAATTATTGAATTAATTATTGCGACACTACGGTATATGTGATATATGTGATTTATTGATATATGAGTGTGGTACATTGATAAGTTCCCTAAATACCAACATGTAATTTATTGAGAAATGTCCATGAGATAAAGGCTAATTCTCTAAATATCCATGAGGCTATATCCATGACATTCTAGGACCTAAGGAATGGATGAAAATATAATTTTATGTGATAGGGACTGATGCTCTAAATACTCATGAGTTTTGAGATAGGAACAGATTCTCAAAATAATCACAGGGTGCCAGACATGATGATATACACCCAAAATGTTGTCAATGTAATATGGTTAAAATAAACCCTAATATAAATTTAAATGGTATGTGTAATGAAATACATTTTGTTATAACGAATTCTGAATCAAATATGGGAAAATGATCACAATTTTCCACGAGTTGAAGTAGGTATTCTGTTTCAGGTGTCCGCATTAATCTGTTGGTTTAAGAGGTTAAATAAAGAATAATTAAATAAATATAATTTTTTAATATTATTTAATGTATTTTAATCTTCCTCAACTTCTTACACTATTATTGACTGCATTTTTTTGACGCCATTAGTGGATTCCTACGAATTTTTACTCAAACCCAACCTAGGGATCCATATTTGTACCAGAATAGAGTTCACGTTTTAAGTACGTGATAAGGTCAAAGGCCAAATGTTACATGTCAAATGTGAGATGAATCATGGAAGAGTAAACATGATTTGATTCATGAACTTCTTGGTATTTGTCATTTTAATTAAATTTTAGTGTTCATTTAACACAGGACAAGAAATTTGGTAGGGAATATCAACTGTTCAGTTTTGATATTTTATTTCATGTTTTGGTCATCTTATTATATGGTCTTCTGTTAGGTAATGGTTATATCATTTGGTTAGTTTTATTTATTTTTGATGATCTGTTACAATGATTCACAAGTTATTGTCTACCGCTGATCGATATTCAACACTCATTTCTAGTCCATAACCTCTAGTATATAGAGTGGAATACTTGTGGTCACGTAGTGGTTCGCCTCGGGGACCTATGTGTGGAACCAAAGTCGGGATGTTACAATGGCCATCTTGGAGAATGGAAGATGAAGGTGATTGGAGGTGATGTTATTAACCTTGGGAGTATATCATTAACCATGCAATTCAGGTAGGAAAACTCAATTTATAGGATAGAGAGGGATTCAATTTCTAGTACAAGTTCATATATTAAAAATAGATGGTAGACCTAGGTGGTATTAGGGGGAAAAATATGGCTTATGGAATCCAATCAATGTGTACATCCTTGATGATTAATAGTGATAACATTGGACTTTTGGAAATGGAACGCTCAACTTATTTAAGGGTAGTAATTCTAGGACCAATTTCTATAGCTTGGGGTGCATAATGGATGACCTCACCTTACCTAGTCATGTAGTTATCCCACATTCATTCATGATATTCTTGAATGTATTTAATTTGACATGATCAACAACATCACTATGAATTTGTCATAGTATGGGTTTGTTTACATGGAATTTACATCCTGGTGATTCATTGTGAATGAATGTCATCATATGATCTATGATATTAACATAATTAATGGATAGGTAGGTTCCCTATAGTTAAAGTATATTCCATTGATTTATAAATTTTTGGTAGGGAATATCAATAATCAAGACATCTCATCTAATGAGGAGGTCAAGGATAAATAAAATTATACAAGATTCTAAATGGCTAAAAAAAGAAACTACCATAGTAAAAACCACATATCACTTATATTTTGATGTGGAGCGTGTGGAAACTCTGTAAATTAATTCATTCATGTTTTCATGTATGATTTTTAGAGAACTCACAGACAAGATTTCCTTAACACCTGATCTCACATGGTTAAAACTAATAAATATGATCATACGGTGTGATTTTTATTCATGGTAGATGAGTTTTTGGATTATTTTGAATGTGAGGAAGAAGTAAAAGCTTAAAAGTATCCCCAGGAAATGCAATAAAATAGTGTTTAGGTAAAAAATATTGGTTGTGGAGTTGACGCTTCCTTTCAATAAGCGGTTGATCACCCCTTACCTCAAAATGTTTTTGTCTATTTGGGGTCTACACATCTTGTTCCAAACACTACCCCACAAGTTAGATCACATCAGTGGGTTCCCCCAGGGTGGAATTAAACACAACAAGTTTGGATCAATATCCCATGATCTCATGTGAGGTGGGGCAGTTCATGTCCATCATGGATCACTATTTTTGTGTTTATCTAATTTGATGGTTCAATGAACAATTTATATGTAGAATCGTGAGAAATTAAAAATATCCAAAATTTATGAAAAACATATGGTATCACTATTTCCTCAGTTGAAAGAGAGTCATTATTAATTTACAACTCTTAATAGGTAACACCACCACACTATGGTCCACATGAAACAAAATGGGTAGACTTAAAACATCATTTGTGTTCAGGTTATAATCCTCTATACATTGAACAAGGGAAACAATGATATAGATTATAAACTTCCAATAATTCTCATAGAAAACATTATATCATTTTCTCTATCTTGGGCTGCTTCCCTATTTTAGTAATTTTTTTGGATATCATTAATTTGTATTTTTGTGATTTTGAATGAATTTATAATCAAAATAAATATGGATTTATATTTTTTAACAAAATGATGGGTAATTTGGAGTGACTTATTTAAAAGGTTTGTAATAGATGAAAATTTAGTAATTTTGGTGGTTAGTTTTGATTATGGAAATGTTGTAAATAATAATTGAAATTATTCTATGTTTTTAAATTTTATAACTCATTTTGAATGTATTTAAAGAAATAGTAGGCCACTTAGTATAACCCTCAATAAATGGACCATAAACCATAATGAATATCAACAATTGTCCAGCTGGCCTTCATATCCATTTGGAGGACTAGCCCGAGTGTCGGATGAAACAGAAGGGGTTAATTCTATGTAAAAGGTCCCTTGGTTGGTAATATTACATGGGTTAATTAGTCCTCATCCAAGAGTAATGGTGCATGGGTTAACATAGTGTTATGGTGTCCAGATTGTTTTACTAGGATGGGGTGGTCCTCGAGGGAAAGAGGGGGGAGGGTCCTCTTTCCCCATAATTACTTCACTGTCGATAGATAGTCATACTCAAGAATATATGTGCTATCCACTTTACTTGGTGTTTTGATGTGGGATAGTTTTTTAGTGGGGTACTCTCCATGCCCACTCAACTCCATCATGATCTACAAATGAAACCAGCTTCAACTCAGCTTTCCACCTCAGCACTGACCAAAATAATCCATTAATGTACATCCTAAAACCTAGGCTTGAGCTGAACATCCTCCACTGAGGCCTTAGATCATCTGTAATCATATCTGAATACACGAACAAACACCATGGAAGTCCATTCGAGTTTACTCTGGCCACTAGGAAGGCCATAGGATTTGTGGAACCACATTCTTTTACCATTTCCACTTCCCCATCCACAGAGAACCAATACGACGTCGATCCCACCATGATGTTCTTGAAACATAAAAAGAGGCCTCTACACCACATGTAACTCTTCCACATAACAATATTTCAAACACCAAATCTTATTGGGTATTCTCAGCTTATAATATTGTGAGTCAAGTGAATTTAAGAATGACTTTTATGATTGAAAATACTCCTTGAGCATCAGAGTTGAAGACCAGGGATGCCAAAGGATCCTTTAAGGCCTATAAAAATGATTGTAAACATCTAAATAAATAATGTTCCATCCCTATGAGGAGAAGGCCATCTGAGGCCAAGGGTATTACTTGTTCATTTTCTTCTTTTATTATTTTTATTTCATTTTTTATTTCATTCTTCATCTAAATGATTTAAAAATTCATTTATTAATAATCAACATTCCAAATTGCTTTTTATAATAATTTATCCACTACCATTAACCCATTCTCATCTTCTTACTATTATTATTGTTCATTTAATTCATTATTATTATTATTATTATTTTTATTTATTTTTGTTATTGTTGTTATTAGTATAATTATTTTAACAATGTTATTTATATTTTATTTAATCTATTTTCTTCTTCTTCATATTATATTTTAATTAATATATCTCTCTCTTAATATATATTTTTTATCTTCCCTTACCTCCTTCCACAAAAATGATCTCTTACATCCAATAATGGAAGGATTACCCCTGGAATGGCTTAGAGAAAGTAAAAGTGTTCCGGATTTTATCGTAATGATTATTTTATGTTTTTGGTAGATATGAGTATCATGCATGGGTCTATCGAATCTCCTTGGTGTGGTGTATGTACCACATTACATGAAACTCAATTTATTTCTGTTATTTTATAAAAACTATTTTCCTTATCTTATTTGGAAAACACATTAAATGATTGATTTTAGCGAGTCAATAGTTTAAATGACATAGATAGATTTGGGTCATAGAAGATTTCATACCCACAACTATGTTGTGTCATCATCATTGATTATAGGAGGAGGTTTAATTGATATTTCATAGGCATTAAAATATTCTACAATTTCTAAATAAAAATAATTGGAATTCATCTTGAAATATATTTTTTTGATTATCAAACTAAAATTAAAAATAAAGGATAATAATTATTAAACCCATAACTATAAACAATACTATGTTTTTTCTTCCTTAAATAATTATACATAGATATTAATGCTAGTTTAAGTTACAATTTACATTTCCCAAGTCATTTCAACATTTAATTTGCAATTAAAAACCCCAAAATATTTATTATTTTTTTCATAAATGAATAAAAAAACATAAATAAATAGTTTAGGCGATTTAGAATGATATAATAAAAAAATTGATAAGCTTCTCAAGTGAGAGGATGACGCTTAGCCTCTGTGTTACAATATGAAAATAATTTTCTTTTTCCACCCCATATGACATTCATGGGTCAAAACAGGTACCGTTGACATGGAGGTAATATGTTATTACTTTATCCTTTTCTATTTCACAATTAGATAGAATTATTTTTTTTAGAAAATTTAATTTTTTAATATTTTAAATGACCAATTTTAATTCATGGAACAAATACACTTAGTCGAAAGAACCAGTATTATAAACTTTTTTATAGGTAAATCTCCTAAAAAATCACGATAAACTCCTTAAATATCCATTTTTATGATAAATGGGAATCACACATAAATTTCATTTCATGAACTGGATGATATGCTTGTTGATGTACAAGTTGATTATCAAAAGATGAATGCCAAGAATGATGTGACACCTGAACAACCGAATTTTAATAATGATATTGATGAGGTTGAGGACTAGGATGAGGTGTCTCAAAGAATAAACATCTAAATGGCCAAATAGAAAAAAAACTATGATATGTTATAATTTC
This sequence comes from Viscum album, assembly GCA_963277665.1. NCBI lineage: Eukaryota > Viridiplantae > Streptophyta > Magnoliopsida > Santalales > Viscaceae > Viscum > Viscum album. The sequence goes on from OY728145.1 coordinate 956,013,559, forward strand.
TTCATAATGAGTAAATAATTCCACATTACATAACTATGGGAGATAAACAACATATCAATAAATTCTATAATGAAAACGTGGAACCTCATGATCTCCCCGATCCCTATAATGTAAAATATACAATACAATATTATGTAACTCTATCCATTTAAGATAAGGAATCCATTATAGTGATGTATTTTTACGAAAGGATATAGGATCCTGATTACCAACCTCCATCCATAAAAATCCAACATCCTGAGGAACATTCCTCTGAGATAGTGGTTGAACCAAAAACAATTTATGGGGATTATATTTAATTAATCTCACTATTTTATGATTTTATTAAATATGAATTATGAATCTCCATTTTTGTTTTTGAATTTTTTATATTTGGTCAATTCATTAATTTTAATAGAGGAAGATGATGAAATGTAAAATACGCTTTTTGAGGAACACATGAAGCTCCTTGATTTCAATTAATACGAATGTGACGAATTCCATGAGGAATTTTGAGTTGTTGATCCTGAGGAATTCTCGGTAGATGCTACTCATATTAAAATAGAGAAATTGTTCATTAAAAATTAAACTTAAAATTTCATTCAATTAAATATTATTTCTTACATACCCATTAAACTCTCTATTCATATACCCCATACTAAGCCAATAGATGAAAAGAAGAAAGAGGTTTCATAAGTTTCTCCAAAATATAGGGATGATATATAATTATTCATACCCCTCCATTAACATAGTAACTAATTTTGAAGGGGGAGGGTCTTGTATACACTATCCATGGGTCAATCCCCACCATGAATAAAGACTGAAAATCTAAGAAAAACCATATGTGGTGGTTCAAATCAATGAAACTCCATCAACCATCATATAATGGATAATATCTTATACTCTCCTCTAGGGGAAGTATATATTCAGTCCCCCTAGGGAATCATACCAAAACATATCCCACTATTTTAATTTTAGGAATTTTGATTTCTATTTAAATTTTTTATTCCATCATGCATCCCCAATCTCGGTTATCTTCTGGTATTTAAATTTCCACATCCATATTCTTAATTGGGTAATTTTATTTCATATATTCATTATGGAACAAGGAAGTCCTCAAATAGTAGAGGTAAGGAGAATACTCTTAATGGGAAAGGTATTTCAATTTTATTTTCTATCTTTTAGTGTGTCTATATTTTTTCTACCAATATATTTTTAGCATTAAACTGGAATTTTCAAGCCCACATTTGAATTTATTCATTACTTTACATATGTATGATATGCAAATTTCTTAAGAATTTTTTGATTTAATGATTTATATTTAAAATTTAATGATATTTAATGAATAAATGAATTATTTAATTATTAATATTAATAATTTATAAAAAATGGGTAGTACAGATTTTAGTGTATTGGATAATTCAGGTAAATGAAATATCCCTAACATTTTTTCAATTCATTCAAATTATAAAATTCACGTGAATTGGTTTTTAACTATTTATAATTCATTTTTGTTGTCCCAAATCATAAGTTTAATTATCGAGTGGATTTCTAAACCATGTACTTACAATTTTATTCTTGACCACATTTCCTGAGTGAATTTGGAACATGTCACTAACCTGAAATTTCCTTTTATCCTATCAAATCTATGATTTTCTGAAAAAACATTAAAATTATTGTGTTATATTTTAACAAACCCATACCTTAAACTTACTCATTTAAATTAATCCTTATATAGCCCATATAGACCATGGATGGACTTATGTGGAATGAGCCACATTTTATATCATTTTTATCCATTCCAAACCTCATATTAGTATTTTCATGATATTTTTTATGGATTAAAAACATTATAATAATGATCTTTGGGGGTTCCAATTGTGGGTGTTGACAGAGGATGTTGATTCATCCATTATACTACATTGTTTTCCCATATTGAATAAATATGGAAAACACACAAAAAAAAGAACCAAAAAATAGAAATGTGGGGTTTTCATTTAGAAAAACCAAAAATCAACATTACTATATGTATTATTATTATTATATGTGGTCATATGGTGGATATGAGATTTATTCTTATAATTAATTTTTTAAATGTAAAAAAATGATTGTTTCCTTAAAAACGAGAAAGTGTTAATGTAAAAAAAAAAATTTATGATGGTATAGAAATAATTCATTATAATTAATTGAATCATGATCATTACTTTGATTATTGGGGTTTTTTGGATTTGTTAAATTTTTAAGGGAAGGATTTCATGACACTTTTAAATTTAATATTATGATTTATGATTAAAAATATAAACCTCCTCCTCAAGACATAATTTTTTTAATTATAATTCCTATCAACCTTAATCCTCAGAGAAATTTGAAAATAAAAGGAAGATATCATGATTTTTTGTTAGTTTTATCTTTATAATGTAGAGAAAGTAGTTCATTTACAATCCTATGGATTGGATCATGTTCTCATGATATGAATATAAATATACATGGTTTTTATGATGAGATATGTGTGAAAATATAAAAAAGTGAAGGAAATAATGATTTCTCATGATTAATAATGATAAATTAAGGAATTTTAATTCATGAGATAATAATTTCCATCACTTTTGAATAGGGAAAATTAAAATTTTTGTATTGATTATTTCATTGAATATTGATTTTTTTATAATTTTTGTGAATTTTTAATATTTATCATAACATTGATAATTATATCATTATATTAAAATTTAATATTAATATTAATAACATTGGTTCCCTTTAAAGAATTTATTGGGATTTTATTATTTCGTATAAGAATGGTTTATATGTGGGGATATTTGACATAGTCATTTTTAGTTTATTTTTAAAAAAATTATTCAATGGTTTATAATCTGTTTCTAATATATGTACCCTTGAATTTTAATTTCATAATAAAATTATGGGTAATTAGGAATGTAGAATATAAATGGATTAAAATATTTTTATAATGATTAATTTAGTTGTTTATTTTGATTATGCAATGTTTTTGGTAAGTGTTGAAATTTTCCTAAGTGTTTATATTTTTTAACTGTTTTTGTATGTGGCTGTTAAAAAGTTAGGCCTATTGGTCCATCCATCAACCAATGTACCACAATCCAAATAATAAATGTAAATGTTTTCACCCATCCACTTAGGCCCTCAGGAGGGATAGGCTGTGAAAAGTATGGATCATAGGGGCCCAGGTCCCTTTATAAGGGCCCATCAGTGGTCAGATCCCATGGGGTCATTAGGCCGTAACCAAGGGTGCCGACAAACTGAGTGACTCTTTGTTGTACTGGGAAAATGAGTTACCATGATGGGGTAGACCATGGTGGTGGGTAGGGGTCCTCTATCCCCCGTGTGACTTCATTGCTAAGGGTTAGCCACACTCAGGCATATATTTTCTTGTCTCCTGCCTTAACATTTCGATATTAGATAGCTGTTATAGGAAACCATTCACTCACGCTTAAATCCATCACACTCCACCCATGTCATTGAATTCGTCTTATCCCACCACTTTTTCAATCACTAGAATACTCATTCACATCACCTCTCAAATACCATGATCAAGATGTAATTTAACCTTTGGAGCCATCGATCAACAAGATCATCTATTAAGACATGTCTAACCACCATGGATGCCATATGAGTTCTTTATAGCCACTGTGAAGACTAATGTATTAGAGGAAATAATGATGTTATTCACTAAACACAACCCCATCCACATGGACCCACTTCCACCTTGATCCCATCAGGCATCCCATTCCCTACAAAAGAAGTAGTTTCCTCACATAGATCTCATCCACACATACATATTTCAAACAAATTTTTTTATCATGTATATTTAGATCATAATACTGGGTCATAATGTAATTTAAGGAAGAAATTTAGGTTAGAAAATAATCCTTGGACATCGATGATTGAGGATGAGGATGTTTAGGGATACCCAGAAGACTATAAAAATGATGAACCAATGATGAATAAAGAAAGTTCCATCACAAGAGGATTTGGAAATCTATGTCCAATGCTTCTATAAGTTATTTTTTTCATTTATTATTTTCATTAATTCTTTTGTTTTATTTTATTCATTAGGTAGTTGATTTAAATTTTCTTTTATTAAATATAAGAATTCATTCACTTTTTCACTAAAGAGTGTTCCACCACCATTCACCCTTTCTATTCTTATAATTATTATTTATCTTAAAATTATTCATCTCTTATTAATCATTCTTTGTTATTATTATTATTTTAATCATCTTCTCTATATAATATATTATTTTTTTACTTTCTTATTTTCTTATTTATTATTCGATTATTTTATTTATTTTTTTCATTATCAATATATATTCACTTCTCTTTTCACATTTCAAAAAAGTGATATATAACTCATGATAATGGGAGGCTGACCCCTAGCATGACCTAAGGTAGGTCAAGGTGATATTTTATTTTTAATAATTTTTATTTTACATATGTTGTATATATAAGTAGGATTCATTGGTGTGGTGAATGTCCCTAATGTTATGACTGTGCCCCAGGACATGTAACTGTAAATATTTTAATTATTTTGTGAAAACTATTTTACCTCTATTAATTAGATAACTCTAAACATTATTAAATTGAGTGAGTCAATGGTTGAAATGGAATCAATAGATTCTGGTCCAAAAATATGGCACATCCTCAACCATAGTGATTCATAATCCATGATTATATCTAGAGGTGGAATTTATATTTCCTAGGCATGTAAAGAATCCAAAATATTTAAATATAATGCATCATAATTCATCTTCATATTTAATGTTTTTATTTTCAAACTAATATTAAAAAATAAATGAGAACACCTATTGGACCCAAAATCGTTCCAAAAAACCATGTCTATCCTTGATTCACCTATTATATTTAGAAATTTATGTTTTTTTAAGTTATAATATCCATATTTCATGTCATTTTAAATTTTATAATGTAATCATAAATCAAAAAATATTATTAATTTTATTTAAAAAATATAAAGTAATAGTTATTAATAATAAGAGAGTGCACAAATTGCAATTATCCTTAAGTGAGATAACCCTAGTTAGTCTTTTTTCTACACTAGGAAAATTATTTTTTTCTTGAACATCCTACAACTAACATACATCATTTTCCCTCCCCATAGAGTTTGTGAGTTTTTTTATAGTGGACTGTCATGTTATAAACTACTTTAGTCTTCCATGAATGCTTTCACCTATATGAATTAACAATGTTTTCTATTTTTGGATTGATGTAAAATAATCACTTATAAACAATTTTAAAAGTTGAAAACTCCTTTAGATTAAAAAATCAGGTGGAAGTTAATTTTTAAAAATACATTAAAAACATTTAAGAATCCTTTAAAAATTATTTCATAATATAAAACAATGCAATAAAAATATCTAGACACTCTAAAAATAAACATGAAGTATAAAGAATAAGATGCAGAGACCTTTATGTCCAAGGTTATATTCAATCAATGGTATATAATGGATTCCCCCTATATAATTTAAATTATTTTCATGGTCATAACAATAGGTACTACTATATGATAATTATAGGCATTACCAATGAAAAAACATGATGAAATACATCACTTCCTAATATAATCCACCGAACTATATTACGCCTAGACTCGTAGCGTAGAACACCATACTAGCCAAAGACTACAACACAACTGGGGGTTACTTGGAGTATATGACTACCTATTGTAGCATAAACATAAATATCTCACTAAATCTTAACAAACCCATGAAATAAATAATAGAATGTGATAGATCAATCATAATGTGATATATAAATATTATGTAAACGTCACATCACCTTATATTACCCCATAATAAACAACCACAATAAAATCATTCTCATCCCATGTATGAAAATGCGCAACTCTTTTGCATGTATGTTGGTTTCCCATCAAGGCCACCAACCATGTCCGGAGAAAAACCATGTGTTCAAGAGGGCCACACCCCAAAATCATTCCAAAACTATTTTATAATTATACTAAATCTTTTATCCCATTTTATACATCCTATCTAAATATTAGATTAAAACCTAATGACATTAATAAAATCCACATTTCATAACCTCACCTTATTTAGAAATAAATATATATTCACAAAAATATATAAATCTATCACTCTATGCCCACATTCACATATGCCTAGGTGAATGTGTACATACATGTATAAAAAAATTTAATTAAAAAAGGTATATATCAAAAATAATCACCTAAAAATGATGGAGTCAAATTATTTTAGTTCCAAAATTCTTCACTTTTTATGATGAAGGATCCATAAAAAAGAAGAGGCTTTAATGAACCCTAAACACCCAATAGATAAAAATAAAAATTTCATCCACAAAAATATTGTTTTGGTATCCCCATAAGGATCAGATTGAATGGTTTGAAAACATGTAGAGGAATAATTAATCCAGTGCAAAGGAAGAATATGGGAGTGGAGGATAATATATCCTAGCATGGAATGATTTGACTTGATATCACAAGAGAAATATGATTGTCCATAACATCTATAAAAATGAATTCATAACATATTACATTAATACATACATATTATAAAAAAAATAACAAATTCTTTTTTGGTTAATTACATATGTAACACCATTACTTGAAATTGGGATAAAACAACCATATTTAAAAAATCTCATAACATTCCCTTCAATTCCTTTGACCATCTCAAATTGTACTGAATAACCTAGAGATATTGATAAGAAATGGATGATATATAAATTATATAAGGTAATAATAAAAACATAATATAATGAATGAAAAACATTTGACTTAATAGAAATATCAGGGAGATATAAAAAGGCTAAATATCATTAACACAACAATAAAATCATGATATAAGATGATAAAAAAGGAAACATTGTAATGTTATTATAATATAAAACACGAAATCATAAACATATGTCAAATAAAATTGTTGATACATCATGAAATTGTGCTCTCTGTATAACCTCCCATGAACTAGACATGGTTTCTTATGAGATTAAAACATTATATAATCCATTTCATGGAAATATAACTCTACGCCCACCGATCACATTTATATCATGTTCAATCATTTGTGATCTACATAAATAATAGAAAAAATAAATTTTTAATCAAATTTATTCGAAGAATTAATTTGTACAGGATATATACATTGAATTTTTGGATCAATTTATTATATTTACATCTTGCGGAAACCCATGAGTGGAAAATTATATGTGTAATCAAAAATGAAATGTTTGGCATTGAAAAATCAAGGGCTAATATTTGTAAAATAATAGATTTACATATAATTTTATTCAATGGTTTAATGGGAATAAAAGTTATTCGCCCATTACATGGGAATAATAAATATAGTAAATGGATAATTAAATCACATTATAAGATGAAAGTTGGAAATATAAAATGGCTAGTACTAATAAAGTACTTGAAATAAAAAGGATGATGAGAGAATCTGTTTCCATGAGTTTAAATTAAAAAATAATGGGACGTGATTATTCAGAATTTTGGAAAACTTACAGGGGTTTGTAGATAGATAGAGGGAGTAACTTTTTGATTGATGGGTTTTTAGTAAAACAGAGTGTGAGGTAGGGTAGGTATCTATAAAAAAAGAGATTGAAATTCTATATGAATCTCTAAACATATGTTTTGGACACTATATAATATAATAATACAAATGTAAAAACAAAACCAGTGTTTCTCCCAATGGTTTCTACTAAACTCGAATTTCTATTAAATATTTTATAATACCATTATGAATAAATATTAAAATAATACAATTTGTGATGTATAAACAAGTCATGTTCATAAAGAATTTATTTTAGAAAGTTAAAATATAATATATGATTTGTAGGATTCTTTAAAGGATTATATAATTAATCAAATAACTTCTAAATATATAATTTTAAAGGGGAAAACAATATGTGGAAATATAGGAATTTTATGTAATTCATTATGTCAATTTTTTTGCTATTATGTAGTCATAAGATATTCCACATACTTATACCATATTTAATTTTTACCCAAAAATGTGGAAGTCTCAGAAAATTAAGAAAATGAAACCATTGGATAATTTTGTGGTTATGATTTCAAAAATAAAATTTACTTTTCCAAATCAATTTCATAAATATGATAATTTTCCTCTTGAATGAAAATCAAAATTTAATGGAAAATACTAGTTTCTACAACATAAATAACTTTCGGAGCCTTATAATATCTAATTTTAATTTCAAAAAAATTAAATTATCATCAACATGTATATAAATAATATATAATAATAAAATTTTACTTAAATAATTTTATTTTGAAAAACTCTTGAATGTATCAATATTTTATTTAAATTGAAACTATATATATTAAACAAATACAATTTAATTACGTCATATCAAAATATAAATTTTATGAAACACATTATATAACCATTAATATTTTAATCTTGATAAGGGATAAATATATTCATTATTTTATTTAAAATAAAATATTACAATTCATATTTCTAGGGTCAAGATACATAACCCATTGTTAGACTATCATGCTCTATATGGGTAAGGTGTGTGGTAGTGGTACCTTTGAAGTTGATTCGGAGAACATGGATTCATCCATGATCTCAATAAGCATGATCATATCCAATAAATGGTTTACTCAAGTTTCATTTGTTGAATCTTAGCTTGTGATTGGTCAATATAAATTACTAGTGATACCATCTCACTCGGAACTGCTGATAAATGGGATTAATATGGTATGATCCTATTGATTTATGAAATTCAATCTTCTATTTATATGAATTATAATTTATCATAGTCATTAATATATATACAAATAAATCATAATAGAAACTATTCCATGTCTATATTATCAATGGTAATGATGATTAATGGACTTTTAAATAGGATAGGATATATTTTATAATTTTCCAAAATAACCATAGCAGTTCATGTTTTTTCTATATCTAAATTTATTAATATGGAATTTCATCATTATAAAGGAAATTTCATTTATGAACTATTGACTGATTACATCCACCCCTACTTTAGAAATTTTACCTATGAAGTTTTATTTTACGCACTAAAAAAATGTGCTTCCATTTGTATTATCCCATCCTCTAGAACATAAGTCACTCCCTAAAACATGTTGTTTAATTATAATACATTGACTAGGTGAGTTATATTTTTTTATAGAATATTAACTCTATGATCTATGATCATTACAATATAATCCCCAAAAATATTATTCTTCAATAGTACCACATATAAATTAAGTACATGTGATGGATCTATCATGTACTTCCTCAAAAAGGTTAAATTGATCACATCATTTATTTGGGATATGTTAAGTGAGATATCTAATCCATATTCCACAAATTTTGTGCTATCAAGCTTCTAAAATTGGTTGATGTATCATGGAAAAAGCTTTCAATTTTTTGAAAACATCATGACTTTCTTCTATGATGACAAATGCATGAACACTTATCTGAAACCTCAAAATCTAGGTCACATGAGGAATATTATATATAAATTATATGTTTAATTTTCATAGATTTCATAGGAAGTTGAATTTTTTATTCATTCTTCGTTAACTATTGTATAACATTACGTTCTGTTATCTTTCATTCACTAGAATTATGTTGTTTTGTTGGATTACAAAAGCATCTTCCCATAAATAGACTCATATGGTTTCATTAGAATCTTAAAATGAATAATATTATCACTTGAGAACTCCACTAGGGGAATGTTTTGATCCCAAAATACTTTCAAATAAATTGAACATTATCTCTTCAAATCCTCTAGAGATTTAATGGTTTTCCCAGGATACCATCCGTATGGAGGTGATATGAGGTATTGAGACTCATCTCTCTATCCTACACTTACTAAATCCTTCTATATAACCATGGAGTAAACCTCAAATATCAATCAGATATAATGTAGAGTGGATCTCCATGTAGTCATACAACTTATCTTTATTATATCATGGTTAGTTATTCATCTGAAAACAATTACATGAAATTAATGAGATGAACTAACAATAAAATGAGACTAACTACCACTTAGATGTAGTTAATTTTTATCAATGTATTGGAGATTCAAAAATTGAAATCCATGGTTACATATGATCATTCAATTATATTATGGGAAATTTTTTAATCATACCCTTATAATTATTTCATTTATCATAGACTTATTTTGATACCATGCATCGAGATATACATTTTGTAGTCTCCCTATTCATGTTATATCACTAAATATTTTACTTAGATATCTATACATCCAAATGATTCAGAGAAGAATAAAAAATATGATCTATTCACATAATATAGAAGTTTACTCTTAGTTTTTTTATGGGACATATATATGGGTTTCAATACTTAAAAATATATCTTTAACAAAGATAAACATTGGAATATTTTCTAACTTTATCCATTCCTCATATACAAACGTTTGGTATTTCATAATCCTCTCAAGAATAGATGGTTGAGAATTTATTTTAACAAGGTATAACCATGATCAATTTATTATTCGCATGTAAAAAGTTTCCATGTTCAACAATATTGGATCTATTTTTGTTATCATCATGGATAATTTTTTAGGATCCTTTCTACTAAGGGATCCATCCACATTTTTAACCTTCCAAAGGATAGTAATGGATTGAGAAATAATAATTCTTTATTATCTATAATAACCATTTTTGTGAATATGTACTTGATGATTCTACAATCCCTTCATATGAAATATATCTCCCCGTAGAGATACCATTACATAATTATTAATACAAAGATCACAACAGAAAATTCTAGATTATGAATTGGGTAGTTCAACTAATATATCTTTAATATATGGGATGAATAGGAAATCACATTGTCATTTTCATGAATTAAAAACTCAATCAAATTTAGGACACATAACTTTATATCAAGAATCCTTCCCTATAATTGAGTAATGTGAGCACTGATGTAGATATTATCCTATTCATTAATTCTCTAAATCTCTACTCTCATTAATTAGTCTAGAACAACATCACTCATTTTTGAGTTTGATAATTTCAAGGAATGGATGACAATGATAATTTTCCAAAAACATGATGTTCATATCTATATAATAAATGGAACATATATATCTCTATTATAAATTTTAGCCTAGGAAATCCTTCAATTACCTTTGTTTTCAAAATATCCACAAATATCCCACTATGGGTGATAATATGAATCAAATAATGTTAATAGGTCCAACAAAATATGGCATCGATAATTCTTCAGACATAACTATTCGAACCATGTGGTATTCATTACAACATTAAAATATTCTTCATCCTCCTACTTTAATTTAGAGTATCAATGAATATAATCAATAAATACTATAAAAAATCATTAATGTAATCCATAATGACAATATTCAGTAATTACATAAAGATAGCAAGAACATTAGCGAGTCTAAATGGGATCTCTATTATGTTTTAGTCCCTTTAAATTATATGAAACGTAGGCTTGGGGGTATCCTCCATCTACACATTTACATGAAAATATAAAAAACAATGTTCCACCTTTGATATGTATCGGGCTCCACGTATCTGATCGAACAAGTTATTAATCCATGGTAGGGGATACATGATATATATCAATATCATATTGATATAATGATATTAAATGTAGAGGAATATTGAACCATCATTATTCTTGATGATGAAGACTGGGGAAACCCCTGGTGAAGCACATGGGAATATAAACCCTATATCTACATTCGTCTATAGAGACGTCTTCATCTCTATATGTTTAATAGTGGAAATTTTATATAGAGTTTTAAATAATTTCAATGAATTGGGTATAACATCATTTAAGAAATCAACCTAAAGAAATTGTGGAAGACTATATAAATATATGGGAAACACATCAGTATCTTCCATCATAATGGGGCTTTCATCAATGATTATATTTTCCTTGTTCTCAATTATTTAATCTTTATATTTTTTCTCCTAAGATAATAAAATATAGTATTGATATTATTATTCTAAATGAGATTCATCAAACTCCTTGAAATTTTATAGAATCGATGTTAGTTTCACAATATTTAGGGTTATATTTTTCTTTATGTAATTTATGATTGATCTATTGAATGAAATCCCTCCCATTCTGAGAATTTTATTGAATTACTCTAAAGAGAGTCTCACATTGTTGACTAGTATTTTCATCTTTTAAATATCGATTTGGGAGAGGTTATAGACATGTGATACAATATTTTATCCCTTTATTGATTTCACATATATCTCCATATCCTTATTTTGAAGTGGCATTTTAATAGTTTTACTATACTTTTATGATATTAAAGAATGTGTAGAACCAGAATCAAATATTGACTTCTTTATTATTGAATGAATAACTAGTATACCTTTCACAAAATTGTTAACATGATCAATATATATATTTATGTTGCAAAATTATCACTCTTTTTATATGGTCATTATATGTTGTTTTCATCTGTTATAATAAAAAATACATTGCTTATTGTATTTATTCCCAAATTTTCCTAGTTCGTTGTAATTTAAAAATTTAAACATAGAATGAGATTTTGATAAATAAATTTTGTCTTCGATAATATTGTTGGTTTTCTACCATATTCATTCACAGGCTAGGTACCATTCCTTCACACACATAAATAATATTATTACCCCCTTTAAGAAATTTATGTGATACTTTTATGAATCTTTACCAAAGTGGGATTTTGGAATTTTTTCCACTGTGAGATTTATCTATCTCTACACTCAAAATAAGAATATTTTCTCCAATTCCAACTTATGTACCCATGATACACATTATATTCAATAATATTTATTTAAAATTTTAGTGAATACCAAAAAAATTATTTTATTCTCTAAATGTACCTAATTAGTAGACATTTTCAAATATTTGGATTTATCCCACTAATGAAGAAGCCACATTACATTCAGGGTCACTAAAAAATACATAAGTTTATAGTTAATGTATTTTGATTCTAACATTGTATGATTTGATGGATTAATTATCCATAATATTACATCCACAAAATCCCTCTTCATTTTATATTGTAGTGTAGAAAAAACATTTATAAAAAAATCAGATTTTTTTCTACACCATCACTTTGATGCCCCCTTAGGGTTCTTTATTTTTTATCAATATCCACAACATACCACCTTATATATCCCTAAAATAAATCTCTAATAGGACCATATCTTGGTTAGGGTGTTATATATGGATAAGGTATTTTCAATAGAGTTTATCAATGGTTCCTTGAATTAATTATCACAATATCCATAAATATTTAGTGTCGTTTCTTGTATAAAGGACTGAATTGAAACATACTCTTTCTTAATGGAACCTGGGGTTTCCCCATAATTCAAGTTTCTATGAAAAAAATATTTTCACTGAGTATTAAATTTCATATTGATCCCATGTACTACTCCCATTACATTTATCATCTACTTTCGAAAGTCATAAAATTAGTGGTCACATTGGTTGTTTACTCGGTTCCTACAATTTCCAACCATTAAGAAAAGTAATTGGTAAATTTGGGATGATAATTTTCAATCCAATAACCATATAAATGTGACATAGTTTACCAGAAATTTATAACTAATAAATTCTATAAATTTTCAATTTATCTATTTTAATCTATATTATCCACGATGTGTTTCAAAACATAATTTTTTTCGGAATTTTTGTTCCCTTTATGGTGCTTCACAAAAAAGATTATGAATTCAATAAACAGTATCCCCCATGATTCTGAAAATAGGAATTTTAAAATACCTATTTGTTACATGGTATGTGATTATCATGTTGATACTAAATTCTCCCTTTCAGTTATTAAACCGAGCAAAAACTGCTCCATGTCAACATCCACTTATAATATAAATATTGTTATTTGTTTATTAGAAACCAAAAACTCTATAAATTCCAATAATATATGTTTTTTGATATATTTAGTCTTATAACTATGGTTTTTATAAATATTTTCTAATCATAGACCATAAAAAAACAAGGCCTTTCTTTGACACTAACTATGATAAAACATATCATCTATAAATATTAATTAATAAATTGTTATATAATGAAAAAAATAATACAGTAAAAAAAGATAAAAAGGTCTATTATATATGAATTATTAGATACATTATACTGAAAAATGTAAATATGGAAATAAATATGATATTTAAAAATTTGATAATATGACCTTAAATTCAATTGATCAATAAAAATTACATTAGATAACCTATAAAAATTGATTAGAAAGGGGTGAACTATAAATACCAGAATGGGAATAATCAAAATATAACATGATGAAACTAATAAATGTGATTCATGATGCATATCAAGGGGGCATAAAATGGGTGAGAATCATAAATATGAACACAAATACAAGATATAATATTATAATGTCATGTCCTTGCCTGGATGAACCTAAACAATGCCCCAAGCTGGTTGGTCACATGGCATCAAGCATATATCCATGAACACTAAAGACTATTGACTAGTAGCAGGGGATTGTGGTGTGTTTGTGTGGATACTATAACCTCATCACATATTGCAACACAATTGAATAATAGTAATAGTCAAAATCATAATTAATAAATAAATTTTACAGAAGATAACATCCAAGACAATTATATAAAAATACTTCCAAAAGAAATATCATATAAAAATGATGTTTTATTTCATGTATCTTAAGAGATAGAAAATAAGAATAAAATAAAATAGTACAATACATTTATTGAAATAAAAATGACTAAAATTTACACTTCTAGATAACGTCACGATCATAACTCAATCTTAGACGCCCATATAGCAAAGAATTGAAAAACAATCAAAAACATAAAAAGGGAACTTACACTGATCCCTACCTATTTCCAAGAAGTCTGTATGGATACCAAATGGATGTCTGAATAGGGTGTGAATTATCACTTATTCTGTCAGCACTAATGGTTTCTATAACCTTTCACGTCATTGTACAAAAATATAAATCAATTTGATAAATATATATGACAGGTATTGTAGTAGTTAAAATGAAGTTCTCATAGAAAAAGTAATACTTGTAATGTGATACTTCCAATCCTAAAAAGGATCCCAACATGAATATATCATGTTCTCTTAAACAAGGGAGGTTATAAATAAGAAATAAATTGTACTAACTATCCAATCCAAAAATTTTAAATTCCTACCCATAATAGTTCTATCTATAAGCATACTCAACCACTCAATATAACTATGTTTATATCATTGACAATAGACACACCATATAACCAGTTTAAATAATTCATCACATCTTAGAAATATAATCCAGTCATCCACAATGTAATCTTGATTTAATCAAATGTATTAGACCATGAATGGATGGATTCAAGGTATGGAAGTCCAAGAAATCCATGTCATGTCTCAAGAGCATCATGATGGAATCTTAGTAAAGACATGGGTAGAGTCTTG
This sequence comes from Viscum album, assembly GCA_963277665.1. Classification (NCBI taxonomy): domain Eukaryota; kingdom Viridiplantae; phylum Streptophyta; class Magnoliopsida; order Santalales; family Viscaceae; genus Viscum; species Viscum album. Next base: position 956,028,993 of record OY728145.1, read on the forward strand.
AGAGCATGTGAACAACACATGTCCAAAGAGAGTTCTATAATTTTATATCCAATGGTTATTAATGTACATGGGATCATATGAAATCAAATCCCAAGGAGGAAAATTTTCCATAGAATCCACTTCTATAAATAAGATACATTGGAGAAACACCCATGTAATCTAATTTCATCAAGATCTATAGTATTCCAACCAATGTATCCATTTCCATTACAATTCATCATCTCATTTAATTCATTTCACAACAAGTCACATAACATGAGTTCAAAAAACTCATTTCAATATTTTCAAAAAAAAATCTTTAACTATTCAATCAATTCAGATCATGTTATCACATAAATAATGAGGCATATCCATCTCTTTATCATTCAGTTCAATAAAATTAATTTTATAAAGGCTCAAAAGTAGAGAACTCACAAACTCAGTAGGGTGGTATAACAATAGGTGGTATAATGAAACATCACTTGGGAAGCTTATGTTATGGAAACAACCTCCAACAATATAAAATGTTCTCAAGGTAAACATAAATAGGTTCCAATTCAAGCAATTCAATAATTCAATTATTTATTGGTTATCCACTAGAAGGTATGGTGTGAGGAATAACTATAACATATCTAATAAATCACCAAACCTGAGGGATCTGTATAGTCCACCTAGTATAGGTCCATAGTAGATCAATCATCCCATATCGATCTCTGATTTTGTCTAGATCGAGAGGAAAACATAGAAAATATAAATAACACGGAAATTATGCATATTAGATTGCATCTAAATAACTCCATAGAAATGAATTCAAAAAAAGTGTGACATGATATGATAAAATAAAACATCGATCCTCTAGTATGAGTCTGGATGATGATACATGAGAAAAATTGATGATTTTGTTTTCAATGGATCTCCCCATGCCTCAAGGCTATCCGATGGAGGGTAATAGAAAAATAAATTTATATTATAATATAAATTAGGAGAAAACCTGTCATTTCTGTCAAATTATGGGGTTTCCCGGTTTTTCCATGTACATGGGAGAACTATGTTACCTCCAATATCAAATAGTGTACATCACATGGTTTCATGTGCAAGGTTCTTCAAACCATGCAAAAAACGTGTCTCATCCTATATAAGAAATTACATAACCCCTCACATGGGCATACCCCTGAGGTTTCATGGTTATCTCAAACTGTTTAATTTCTTACACACCTATTTCAAGCCCCTCATGTCAGGCATAACCATGTGGACAACCAAATATTATTTTTATTATAGAGAGGCTTGTATGTTTTTTTGAAAAAATAGTGATTCAAAATTCAAGCATTTCATAGGCACCCTAATACACCAGTGATCTCAAAGGGTACTTACATTAGTATGTCAACAAGCATTTAGGTTGAAAAAATAGTTTTACCTCACAAGAAAACTGAGAATCTTATAATATTCAGCCGTTGGTAAAATTCATCAGAGAATTTACCATCTAATGGTGGACAAGAATTTTTTAAGAATAACCCTATCAAAAAATCATGTACATCAGCCTCCCGGTCCCAAGTCTCTTCCGATAAATAGAAATACTTCCATTACACCAGTATAAGAGGAACTGACCAGCCACAAGGATCCATTATTCTTTTATCAATGATATGAAGAAGCCTCTCCTTAAAGTTCACATCTACATATAACTCCACATCTTCTGGATGATGAATGTGGGATAAGTCTACGTGATAATGGAATAGGTGAGATAGATGGACGACGTGATGCATGTACTAGAACCTATTAGGAGACTAAAATCTATTGGATATTGTCCCAACACTCTCCAGAATCATAATTGGACCAAAATATTGTGGTAATTTTTACCCTATCTAATTATCCTGTTTTATCATAGCCTTGATGGGATATATAATAAATTTATTATCCTAAACTCAAAATCCATAGATCCTCAATAACTATGACTGTATTATTTTTACCTACACTATACAGTAGCTATTCATTTCTAAATCAGCTGGACCTATATCGACATTGCCTAAATGAGACGAGGTCTGAGTAAGGCTTCATAACCTTCCTTTAAAAAACATATGGGCGATCAGTAAGTCCTAATGTACATAACCACATAAGGTGGAATCTTTATAGTCTCCAAAAAAATATTGTTATAGGAAAAATATACTAGGGGTATATGGCTCACCCAAGAATCCCAACAATTTAGGAATCATGCTCTCAGCATGTCCCCAATAACCCGAATTATGTGCTTTAATGGGGAAATTTTCTAAGGGATGTATTCCATCCTCAGAATAACCTGTATACCCAATTCCCTATGAAAACTATTCTAGAAACAAGACATAAATCAGTAATCCCTATCTGAGATAATGGCTCAAGGAACCCCATGAAATCATACTATATCATGATTAAACAACCTCTGTATCTCATCCAAATAGATATTCCCATAAATTGGAAGGAATTGAGAAACCTTCATGATGTTATCCAAAATAACCAAAACACCATCACTGCTTTGATGTGACCTTGGAAAACTGGCAATGAAATCCATCACAACATCATACACTAAAGAATGGGTTACATCAGTAAAATATAAGCTTCTTATTCATGATATTACATCACTAGATGACAGCTCTAACACCTAGCTAAAAAAAAGAAACTCAGATTTCAGCCTTTTCCACCAATACTGGTGTCCTAAATGATAATGCATCTTGTTAATGATAGGATTCACTTCCAAAGACAAGGAATGAAACTCTTACATTATCTCCTCAATGATATCCAATGGAAACCAAATGGGACCATGTGTATGTTTGATTTTATCTCATCCAATATACCAATATGGAGGTGGGTCATCACCCTCCATGCTCCCCCATCGGACTAGAGTAATAGAATCTGATAGCTACCTCATCTGTACTCGATCCAAAAGTGAACATGTCCTAGGTAATTATGAAATGAATTTCATATAATTTACATCCTACAACTCCAAAAACATATCAAAAAAAATAGGACAAATGATTCCACTCACTATTGTCCTCTTAAAATACTTATATCTAAGTCCCCATGCTTTGTTGTTCAATTATGAAATCACCTCTTCCAGGTGTATATGCAATCTTGATGTCAATTGACAAATGATTTTCAACTGGAATTTTCTACCTCAAATATATATCATATTGTGTAAATGTATACTTGATTATTATGTTCCATGTACACCACAAACCCCTCTCCATGTAAATAGTGTCTCTAATAGTGAAATACATGAACAAATATAGAAAAATCAAGATCATAGGTTAGGTATTTCCTCTCATGTGGCCTCAACTTAAGATACTCAAACACCATGATTTGATCCCCTACATCAAAACAGCTCCAATCCCAATTATTGATGCATCACAGTATATCATTTAACTCTTTCCATTATTAGGTATAATTAGAACCAATGCTGAAGTCTGTCTCCCATTCAGCTCTAAAAAGGATGTCCCATAGGTAAGTACCCATAAACAATTCAATCCCTTCTTAGTTAATCCATTCAAGGTCAATTATAAGAATAATAATTCATATATGAACTTCATTTAATGACCTACATCCTCAGGACACTCTATATATCAATGTTGTTACCAAAGAGATCCTTAAAAACTATAGCTCTCACCCTCTAATGGTAAAAATATTCTCCTGTCTCTTAGATAATATGACCCATGAAGTAAATATTATCAACCTAGATGTGGAATTTTATAATATTATAATAAATATAATGTTCTCTCTACATATTTTAATTGGTATCAATATGTTTTTTATGTATTTTTTACTATGATAATACAAAAAAATTTCTTCCATGAATAGCACTAAAAAATCCAAAAAAGGATGGAAAATGTAGTTCATCATCACCATGAAAATTTTAAGATGATTCGTGAGACTAGAAAACCTAAGTAGATAATCAATAGACCATAAATCACAGAAAATTTAATATGAGGTATGTTCGTTGGTCAAAATCCCTCTCAATTACATCATGACCTCATAAAAAGTTTCATGAAAACCCAATTTCTGCAGAGATAATAAAATTTTATCACTATCCATGGACGAAGATACTAGTTATTAACCGATAACTAGTTCAATTTATAATAATCCAGACATATCTAGAAGGAATCATCCTTCTTTTTCATAAATGTTCTTGTGAATCCCACAGAGATGTACAGGGTGATATAATCACTGTTGCCTCAAAGTCAATTAGCATCCTCCTGATCTTCTCCAACTCTATAGTCGCGAAAATGTAATAATTAATGGATACCAGTGTAGATCCTAACACTATCTCAATTGGATGCTCTACTTATCTCTGAATAGGTAAACATTAAATTTAAATTTGGAGATATTCCCTGATATGATCAACCACTAGAGAAAACTTTTATAAACACAATCCATACTTATCTTGACAAAAACTTGCAATCTTTTTTGTCATCCCACCTATACCACTATATTGTGGTCCAGGATGGATATCCTAAACATCTAATTCATCCTTATGAATAAATAATCTTCCATATGTGATTATAAATTCGTTGTTTAATGATAATGATTTATTTGGTGTTAATAATAAACTATCCATTCCATCTAGATTAAGATGAAAAACCCTACCATCTCGACGAAAAAAATATTATATATGAATAGACACCCACAAATTTTAAGGTACACTACCTTCACTAGTGTATACCTCTCGTTATATTAAAAAATATCATATCTAAGGTCATAACTAAAATCTAAAATTAAAAAACATTCACAAGGATTTTTTCACAATAGGTAAAAATATGAATCTATATGATGAACATGTAACAAAAATGGAATATAATATCAAATATGCTACTAATATTGTACCACTAACAATTGGTGACCAAACACTATTCTCCTCAGGGGTAGACCATATAGAATATATCTACCCTAATTTATATCCATGTGAGGATCCTCACTACATCCATAAATTCCAATCTTCTACATAGGAATAACAATGGAATGTTTTATTTAACTAGGACAACCACCTCTACCTCAATTACTAGTATTGTCCCATCTCCAAGACAGTTATTAATCAAACAAATACACTCTAAAAAATGGATTCAGATATGACCCCCTCCACTAACAGAGAGATGGATGGTCCTAAAAAATTTATATGGACTATCCATTGGAAAGATAGGCCCTCGACTATGTCTCTAAAACATTTATGTTTTTTCCCCAACTCACACAATATTGTTAAATGATAGAGCTACCGTCATTGACATCTTCGATGATACTCACCTCTTGGAAATCATTAAAATGTCTCTTCTATGAACTATAATCTGATCCACTATACCGATAAAAGACACTAATTTTCACATCTCCTCCAGCTTCTCTAAGGTTACACTCAGAAATGGGAACCTGATTCACTATTTAAGTAATAGTCGTCAACTTCAACACATTTACTTGTGATTGAACAACATGCCTGAGAATTTATTCAAAGAATATGACCCTCGATTCCACATTATCAAGACTAATATGGTAGAAATTCTACATCTCAGTAATGCATGGAAAATATATCATAATACTCATTGCCCCATACTCAAGACATATAATGACATTGGAATTCTTTTCTCATATAGTGTCAGAGAAATTTTTTTCATAAAACATGGATTGTTAATCTCCCTAAAAGATATCTCAAAGTGTGTCATATATTTCAAAATATTCCTCTAGTTCATTGATTCTCTTTGATTCATATAAGTCTCAATTATCACCCTCTTATCAGAAGGATTGTTTAGATGACCAATGATAAAAAACGTTTCATCAAGACGTTGCTCTGTATCCTATATTCCACTATCCCCTAGAAACATGGGAATGTAATACTATTGTAACACCTATTTCAGATCCTCCATAGATTAGGAATGAAGTATTTCCCCAAAAATATTCTTCATATAACATAAAATCCCTTGAAAAAACGGTTTGTCAACACTTATTTCTTGTAAAATTGTTGGTGCTGCAACCGACAACATAAGAGGATCTACTAGTATCCCATGTTACAAAATTGATAAAGTGCATCATCAAAACCCTCCTAGTATATAACTTGAGTTCAATCTAGGGACATGTATCTATAATTTAAAATACTCACTTCATAAAACCATTATCATGAAAATATCAAAGCTAAAAAGATTATGACATGGAAAACCCTTCCTATGAAATAGAACACCGCTCAAACAACTCCAAAATCCTATACTAGGAAAAAAAGAACAAATATAACAAGAACTAGATATAAAAAATACTACATAATATAAACCTGGGTTATATTCGAGGTGTCTGTTTCATAATTTCAATTTTCATTTTAATTCATTTTCATTTCACATTTATAATTAAATGGTTGAAACAATTGGTTCACCAATTCTAATCCAAAAGGGCCAATAAAACTCTAATACCAAAATATTACACCCTATTAATCCATACCATATCACATTCCAGTCTATGCGACCAATGGTACACAACTCAATGTTCCATAGTTGACTTTTTAGGGTATCGTCTATAGCCTAAGCAAGAAAAAACTGATTATGTTATGACAGGAACACTAAGTACAAACCATGTTTCTCAATTCTCTACAGAAGTAATATATCAACTATCATTTTTAATCACTGAAGGCACTCATAAAAAAGTCATGAAATAAAGAATTGTATCCTTTATGGTATATAATTATCAATTCCATGTGAATATAACAATGTTCCAAAAATTATGTGTGTGATGAATACCCATATATCATTGTGAAATAGTAAAACAAAATCCGCATATGTACCTGTAATAAAATATTTACTAAAATTTATCACAAAATGTTGGAATCAAATAAAATATTAGAGATTAAATATATTAAATAATCCCAGGAAATTTATATGTTTTCTATATTTGGGTTATATTTTCTGAGTCATATAACATTAGAAAATTTAAATTTCATCCTATCATATTCTATTATCTAAAAAACAATAAATAATACAAAAAGTGAACTTCTCTAATACCACATTGTAATGTCCCAAACCAGATTTCAATAAATTATACCTTGATCTGGTGTTTCACATGGCCTCCATCATGCCTCCCCGAATGCCAGAGGTCACCAACTAGCGGCGAAGGCCTTGGTTGTGTCTGTGGGGAGACTATTTCATAATGTGAGAGTGTAATGTAGTTGAATAAAATAGTGGGCAGTAACTGAATTAGTAAATATATAAAATAATATATAACATATGTGATATATATATATATATAATGAAAAAAGTAATCTCATATATAAAATGAAGTGTCATGTCTTGTTTCTAAATTTTTGGAAAAGATGTATTGAAACATCTTGTATAATACATGTATTGAAATACATAGGACAAAAGGATATATCCAATATATCATAACAAGAATAACTCAATAATTTTCCCCCCTATTCCATATAATAACATAATATAAGAAACATAGAAAGGGTTATTGCCTAGTCCCTACCCAAATCCATGAAGGTTGTCTGAGTACCCAATTGAACTCTTTACAGGGTATGAGATATAAAGATGTTGACCACAATGAAATGTTTTCAATAACATGTCATGATTGTTTATAATAATCAAAATTAGAGTGAAATATACATACAATAGGTATAAAAGTAGTAAAAACAAAATTTACATCGAAAAAGTGATGACTTTAATGTGATATTGTCATGTTAAACAGGGTTAACAACAAGCATTGGTCATGGTCCTTTAAACAAGGGTAACTATAATGTGAAAATAAACAATCCAGAAAATAAAGTCTAAAAAATGTAAAGTTATACCTATAATAGGTCTATATATATATTCTTTTAAAAACAGCCACTACGTTCACACCATATAAAAAAGTTTATATCATTTACCACCAACATTCCGAATAATCAACATATATTATTCATCATGGCCTCATAATATATGCTAGTCATCCATAATGACCTCACAGTGTAATGAAAAGTGTTATACCATGAACGGTTGGATCCAAGGAATATAGTAGAACAAAATCCACATCTAATCAATTGAGAATCTCAATGGAAACTCAATAATGACTTGGGGGAGTCCTAGGAGCATGTCAAAATCACATACCTAGTGGGAGTCCAAGAAAACCAGATCCAAGGGGTAATATGGAATAAATAATCCTTTAGATTAAAGACCCTATGATGAAACTCGTTTGAGGTGTCCACTACTATAAACAAGGTCGATCGGATAATTTTCCTTGTAATCTAATAGAATTAGGATACAAGGTATTCCTACCAAGGCATGTACTACCATTTCAATTAATCATCACGTTTCATTAATTTCACTACATGTCACATTCCATGAGTTATTCCAACTTATTCCAATAATTTTTGTAAAATAAATTCAAATAATTCAGTCAATTCACATCATTTCATCACATGGAAAAGGACACATCAATATCTACTAACATATGGTTCAAATCCATTCACAAAACTTCTAACAATATAAAAAACACATAAAATCACTACCACAAAACCACAAAAATGATAGTACATTTTTCTATACTATGCTTGATTAATGAGTTTTCAAGATATCTTTTCTCGTGGTGCATATGGATTCAGTGTTGATTGTGAAAATTATATACTTTTGTTTTCCAAATTTTTTGTCCAATATTTATAGGATTGAGAAAGTTGGTTCTGGAAATTGAAGGATTTTCATGTAAATGAATAACGCTATGAGAAAGGGAGAAGGTTTTTGGAAAATCATTGAACAAGTGATGTTTCATGACCATCATATAAAAATATAAATAATGAATAAGTTGCGTTAAAGAAATGAAATTTCAAGAAAGACAGATTTTCAAAACATAAGAAGAGTTTTGTGAACCCATGAAATAGAGACCTTGTTTTAGTGCTAAGGTTGACCTCAAAATGAAATGTTCTACAAAAGTGGGAAGTTGTAAACAATGTGGATGACACACAAGGATTTGTCATATATGGTTAGATGTGTCTATAAAAAAGTGTCTACCAATTCATTTAAATAATATTTATCAACGATGTTTTAATTCCTCTATCACACAGATGTTTTATCAGTTGTATAGTTATGTGAAAGATACTTTTTCATAGAACGTTCATTGTTTCCCTCATGAATAAGTGAGGTTCATGAATAAATATCGTGAAATTTATACTTTCATGGGAAAAAAAGTACGTGTGCAATTAAAAGTGTTTCTTGTATGTTCACATGTTGTGTGATTATCAGGTATCAAATACCTAGTTAGATTAATCAGTGCATATGTGTGTATGAATTTATGGAAATGGAGAAATCACTATCATGTGATAATTGTGGAACAATACTTAGATGTCCAATATATTGAAGCACTCATCTAGTCATTAACATTATTAAGACTTTTCCCAAGGGAGTGAGCTAGGGGAGTCAATGGAAGTATTTTGAGGGAGGTAGTGTTCCATAACTAAAATTATAGTAAACTCAGTGTGAATAGAACATAGTTTCTATACATGATCTTCTATATGCCTCAATAACTAGTAAAACATCGTGGATTTTGGCATGACAATAATTTAATCATCATATTCTCTTTAGACTATCTATTAGTGGTGAACCATGTGTAATTATTGTGTTGTATATCTAGATGTTAATTTTTAAAAACTGAGCAATGACATTATATATGGTTTTCAAGTTTCTAAAAATGTGGTAATAATATCCCATTATTTATATGAAAATGTTGAAACACTGATTCCCCCCCTCATAGGGTGTTCTAGGGTCATACAAGTGGTATCATATCCTAGGTTATAAGTGTTAATTTTATCATCTATTATGTTCGTGGAGAACATAGTGAACGTTGTGTGAGTTCAAATCAATGATAGATGAAATTACCATATTGGAAATAATAAAATGAGATATCATATATGATCCCTTGTAACATAAGATATTTTTTCAATAGATCAGGGTATTTGGGTCACTGATGCAACACCTATTTGTTTGACTAAAATAGATTGGGAATTTTTTGATATGGATGCTAAAGAACAAAATTCACATAATACAGTACATTAGAATCCAATCTATTCGATAGTGAAGTGTTTAACTACAACCAAGAAATAGTGGGAGAATATGGAAAATATATATAAAGGACATATCAATGAAAATGAGGCCAAACATCAAGTTGATCCTAATTTGTTCAATTATATGACACTGCATTTAGACAAAAATAATGATAGTTTCTTTTATCATGTAACTAATTTTTTGGGATCTATTCAAGGACATGGGGGACAAATTAACGATTTTGGTATTGTTAATAATAAAATTAAAAGGCCCCAACCTCTTTTTAAAAGAAAAATTCCATCCATAGAAGAATGTGATCTATCTAAGATTTTTCTTGATGATCATCTAAGTAGTATGGTGGATTATGAAATGATATTTAGACTAGAAGATTCCACAACTCAATTCAAAAATGAAATTAAATTAATATCCAAGGAAAATATTATTATGACCAATTATTTTTATGATATGGAATACAGAATTATTTTTCATTTTGTACAAAAAAATATAAAAGAATAGGTGAATTTTTTGGAAAGCTTCCTTTGGAATAATTTTGTACGTGGTAGTTTTGGGAACATTGCCACTTGACGGTCAAGGATGTTTAATTGTGAATAAATTGAAGAAGGAATCATATATAATCCACATAAAGGGTTCCCTAAAATGGAATATTTGAAATTATGAAAGATATTATTGATAAATATCTACGTATTTAATGATTAAAAAGATAATAATGACTTTTTGGGGGACATATAACCAGAGATTAAATCCAAAATAGAGTTGTCCATGATAGATATAAATTAAAATATAGAACCTAAAAATGTTAAATATAATTGATTGATTGGTGTTGTTTTCTCAGGTTTTATCTTGAGGGTTCTCTTGATGGTCTTAACATTCAATAAATAAAAAATAGAATGATAAGAGATATGATAAACGAGTCCTTAGAGTGTGTTGATTATCATGGAACTGAAATTGATTGACTATAAAGAGTTGAATAAGAGCATATAAAAGCTATAGAAACCTCATAATATGCTTTGGAGTGTAAGGATAGAAAATTTTGGAGGGAAAAAGTTATCAATGAACTTATGTCAAGACTAGAGGATAATGATATGATATTTGATGGAATTTAAAAAGACGTTGTTGCCCTAATTTGGAAACTAGAAACTAAATCCAAATCAACAGAATCATATAAGAAATTACATTTTGGAAGATTATCATTTGAATAGTTATTAGAAAATGAAAAAAAAGGTTCTAACTAATAATAAAAAAATTTAATGATCATAGATCTATATTTATGGGATAATGTGGAATTGGTTGTGATGTAGAAACATCAAAGGCTAAAAATGGGACCAACCAAAATAAAGTGAATTAGAATGTGGGAAAAATAAATGAAGAACCTGATGTCCCAATAAAAATTGATCAAACCGGATATAAGAGTTATTTGAAACCAATAGTCAACTATAAAGGTATTATTTTCTATACAATACCATTACAAAGTAAGGGAACATGGAGAGGAATAGAAGTGAGAGGATATTCCCCCTAATAAAGTGACAATTTCAAAATATTCTGGGTGAAAAACAATTTTATAATAAAGATGAAAGGATCTATCTAAATGGGGATGTTTTGGGATGTAAATAAGGGATAACTAGACAATACCCTTCATCATATAGAAGAAGTAGTTTCTATGGATATTTTGTTCACTGTTCTAACTATATCTATAAATTTATTTAATGCAGTTATTTGAAAGGTGAGAAAAAATAACTATTGAAATCCGAGGGAAGTCGATACACATTAAAAAATATAATTAACAAATAAAATCAGTATTCTACTCTATAAGAACAATATATCTATTATTAACCCCTTCATATTGAAAATATATCGAAAATACCATCATATTTCATGACATAATTAGTTATCTACTAGATGTAAAAGAATAAAATCATGAAATATATACTTTTAGAGATAGCTCTCAAGGCCAAAAATAATATTTGCACATGTATTCTTGTCAATTCAGGCTCATCCCACTTAACATGAAATAAATATATTTTGTATAATATTATTAAAATGAATGATGGAATATCAAGGTTCATCATCGATGGTTCCTTAAATATCAAATGAAGTTAAAATATAAAACTGTAAATAGAGGAGCTAGAGAAAATTGATGTTCTCTAGGTATAAGGCTTTCATTAAAATGTATAGAGTGTGATTAAACTCTATGACTCAGTATTGATAGTGAAATTTAATCATAAGGGGTGCACTATCAAAGGAATGAAACTTAATCCAATCATGAGTGGGTGATGAAAATATGTCAATATAAACTAGGTTGAATTTAAATAGAACACTTGTTACCTAATAGTTGGAGAACAAAATAAACTATGGAACTATGGTGTGGGTTACATATTTTAATAGATCATGAAACATATATCTTATATTCCTATAGTATTCTAAATTCCTCATATGATGTTTGATTATGAAAATACTTGTGATTTATGATTTTAAGGAAAGATGGTTAGGTTTTATATTAGATGAAGAACAAAATGGTGTAGATTATGGTTTATATCATCCAAAAGGATGTATTTTTTCTGATGAATTTGGATGGAACGGATGGAGAGAGTTAAATAATTCATTTTGTAGATGATTATTGTAGAATGAAAGGTGTGAAGTTTTTACAGTATTAATGACATGTTCATGATTTCAAGAAAAGTTATCTTCAACGAAAAAAGAATGAAAATTTCCACAAAATGATGTTTGAATAATATGACAATGGAGGAAAATAAATAGCCATTAATTTTTAAAATTACCTGAAAATTATGTCATAAGTCCTAAGGTGTCTACAGTGAGAAACCAATAAAAACATTGTAGCAATTGAATGTAGAAACAGATAGGTAATTAATATGAACAAAAATATGTTGTTTGATATTCATACTTATCATCATTACCAGAAAGTGGTTGTTCAAGTAGTAGTGTACCCTCTTAAACGAACATGGATTTCTATAGGAGAAACTAGGACACCATATGTGATATGGTATAGAAGGAATCCATCTCTGAAGTGTATTTATTTTTTATGAAGTAAATATTTAATCTATAATAATGAATGCAATCAAGGAATGAATTGTGATGCTATAGATGACTAAATACTCCTTGTATGTTCTATAAATAGTAATTCCAAAAATTCTTATAATAATCATCCTAGAAAAAAAAGTAGAAAGAAAAAATAATAATACCTTTGAGGAAAAGATCATAAATACCTAGAGGACCACAGACATTGATAAGATTGAAGATGAACAATAATGTGGAAAAGGGACTAATACAAATGTATAATTATTAATGTTTTTTGAAAAAGGTTAGGCCTCACAAAAATGGGGATGATTCAAAACAATAATCCTAAAAAATAAAACCTTTTCAAAAGATACTCCATTAGGAACTCATAGAAAAAATATAGGATTTGAAAATGATCAATCCACCATCAATAGAGATTATACCACAACTACAATATGACATGGTATGACCCAGATTACCACAAAACTGACACTTCATGTGGGGAAATGCCTTCTCACATAAATTTATCCTCATGCCTTCTTCCATGGGATAATGGTTGGACTGCCTGTAATTTATGAATGTTTGAGGATAATTATCCGTTCATATTTTACTTTGAATTGAGGGTTTCTTTTTCAGCACTTCAGGAATCAATTTAACATGTCCAACTTTTATCTTTTCTTTCTTTTGTGTCTCTTCAATTCTAGCAGTTGATGTATAATCATCAGAGCCAATTCCACTAATTCTCGTGAAAGTAGTTTTTTGATCACTGAAGATTTTTCAAACCCCATCTGAACCACACATGGCTCTTACAAATAATTCTACATATGAGGATCTTCTAAAATGAATTTTCTTCTTACCCTCATTTGTGGATGATTGACATTAAATTTTACTCCTAAATGTAATAACTTCTTCCTCAAGAACCTCAACAGTTTGGAATTCTCTTCCATTCTGGATGAATGGTCATTTATGACCTATTATTGTTCTTAAATTCTAATATTTAGTTCTACAATGGCATATGTTCATTCAAGGATTGATGAATAAACTATCATTAGATCTTCTAGTCATTCAATTTCTGTTTCTACCTTGTCAACATATTCTGATTATTCTTCCATAATTTCTTCCACTTATTGCATCTATTAAATTTATTTTCAAGATTAGAAGGGGCATCCTTAATTTGAATCGTTGTATCACCATTAGAAGTAATATTATTATCTCAGCCTTTACTGATCGAGGGTTATGACTTTTCAATTATAGCCATCAAGGAAGCATGGATTCCAGTCATAAATTCAGGTTCTTCAACTTCACAGAATTCAATATAATCCTCTTCCTCTTCAAAGAAAAAACTATTCTTTTGTACCTTTTTACCAGATTTGAAGTCTCCTATTTGGAATATCCTTTTTTGAAGATTCTCAATGTCTTCTGATTCACTTTCTTCATCATCAAACATTCTTTGGCACTGAGAGGCAATGTTCCCAACTCTTCTACAGAAAAAGAATGCCATAGGTAACTTACCTTTAAATTTAGCTTTTCCCTTCTTCAGATTCTTCGAAATGAGAGAAATAATTTAGTTTTCCTCATCATCTTCCCCATCACTATATTCTGAAATTTTCATTTTTTCAATGGATTTAAATGCCATTTACTTTCTAATATGAGTCATAGCTTCTTCGTGATTGACTCTCATCTCATATGCCACTAGAGAACTTATCAGATCATCCAATGATAGTTTAGATAGATCTCATTCTTCAAGGAATGACACCATTGCATTGTACATTGGAGGTAGTCTTTGAATGATTTTCTATACAATATCTATGTCTTAAATTTCCTCTCCAAGACCTTAAATAGCTCTCACTACATCAGTGATTTGATTGCAGATTGAATCTGCATTCTCATGAGGATGCATCATTAGATCGTCTAACATGTTGTGAAGGACTTGACGATTTTACTACTTCATTTTGTTGTCTTCTTCATAGATATTTTCATGTCTATCACACATATACTTTGCTGAGGTGCAACTCATCACCTTTATATGGATCTGATCAGAAAGAGATGATGTGATAGCATTCTGAGCTTTATCATCTCCATCATGAAATTTCATGTCTGTATCAGTCATATCAAGACCTATTGGATCAGTAACACGTATTCCTTGTCTAGTATCAAAGAGTACTTACATTCCTAGAGATCTTAAACGAGATCTCATTCTGTTCTTACAAATCTGAAAATTACTTCCATAGAATAGAGGGATTCCCCTAGCATTTACATCATTCTCCATGACGACAAATTTCAGATCAAACACTAGTAACCTTTACCCTTTGATACCACTTGTAGGACCCCGGGACTCCCAGAGAGGGGAGGGGTGAATCAGGGTTTCAATATTTTCTTATAAACTGATGGATCTTATTCCAATATTTATAAGAACTAATTGAACCTGTATGATGGATATGTGAAGCAATCAAACATTAACTTGCAATGAGAGAGCACAACACTTTTTACTTGCTTCGCTAATAAGGGCTACTTCCAAGTAGGATATGCCGATAGGTTGTCGGTCATACCGAATTCCACTACTCTTCACTAGTTATGGATTACAAAGGATCGAGAATTGTCACTCTATCCAAGGCTCACTTCCTTTAAAACTGTTCATGGGTAGCTCACTATGTCCCCTGGGTCCCCCCCATCATCTCCCCTTGGATCACTGCCTTTGGAGAAATCCCAGTCAATTTATAGACATGAAAGTCTCTTCAAAAGATTCGCATTGATGACTTTGCCTCTGCTTAGCAAGAGTCTCTGCTTGCATTGAATTCCAGAAACGATGCACATGTATTCACTAAACCACTGAACCGGATAACCAGAACATGCAAACAAGTTTTTCTGAAAATTCCGCACAAAACCAACCCTTTGGGAGTAAGACCATACAATTTCATGAAATATTTCATTTTTTCGTGGAAAAGTTTTTCATCAACAACACACTTTTTCACGCAATTGAACCTTTCATGCACCACCTCAATTTCTACACACAGCTCTGCCGTTTTCACGCAGCCATGAGTTTTAAGCGCAACTTGGATTTTTCACGCAAACCAGAATTTTCATGTAGCGTGGATTTTTTCACAAATCTCAGAATTTTTTGCACAAGCCCCTTTACATGAACCTTTTACATGCATCCGACCTCGGTTCTTTTCTAAGTCTTTAGCCGTACGGAATGAGGGGTATCACCTCTTATTTATAGGAATCTCAGACCCCTGCACGCAATACCCTCTGTGGAGCGAAAAACCTCTCATATGGTGCATAATATTTCTCGCAGATACCAATTTTCACGCACATCTCTAGATTTTTCATGCAGCCCATGCCTTTTCCATTTTTCGATGTTCTGATTCTGAAACACTATTTTCACAAAAAACCATGATCCACTATTTTTCGCACCACACTATTTTTCATGCCCAACTCAAATATTTCGTGCACATCCCTCCTTTTTCGCGCACCACTTCCTCCTTTTGTGCACCTCATTTTACCAACAATCCATGTCTTCATTTTCCGATTTATGGCCCAAAAACATGCCAATCACATTGAAATGACACCACCTTCAATACTGTTGTCTGTATAAACTAAATGATCACATTACTAGCACACATTCTTAACTTCCACTGAGGATTGAAAACAAGCACAATCCACGATCCAATTCATGCATAGAATAGCCATGGTTCCATCACATTTTTCACTTTCCATATAGGGGCTCTCGAATGTAGTATAATAATTTTATATTTGTTGTAATTATATATTAGAATCATAATAATATATATATAATAAAATATGATTAATTTATAACATTTTATCTCATGTTTTCTAATAAAATTTTATTATTATAATTATTTTTTTGTCAAATTACTTTTTCATGTATGTTTTGATTGGGTAATATCATTCCTTGGGTCCTTCCCATGGTTACATATTTACACAAATTTACTCAAGATATAAATATCATATATATTATAAATATAGATATTTATAATCACCCATGAATGATAGACCTAAAAAATGAATTACTAAATTCATGTACTTGGTGGGCCATACCTACGTATGAATTCTTTTTTCACATTTCAATAGAAATAATACAATGAAGGTAAATAATAAATCAATTTTAAAGTAAAATATTTATATCAAATGTATCTCATATATTCATTACATCTATTCATATTTCCATCAATGCAATGTGGAAAGGGAAAATAAGTCAAATTTCTTCATGGAGGTGGTAGAATATATGCATGCATAAGTGACATTATCATGTTCCAAAATATTTCGAATAAGAAGGTGTATATTATATTATTATTAGAGATTAATTTTTTTTACATAAATATCATATATATTCCTCATATTTATGTGTATGACTATCCATGTGAGGATAATATGTGAAAAAATATTAGTTCACAAAGAAGTTGTTCGCCATAAAAAAGGGTGATGGTTTTGTTTCTAATTTTAAAGAGAAGGATATGAAAATAATTTATTATATTGTAATTTTTAGGACATAACTGAATATTTTGTTATAATATATATATATATATATAAAGCATAATTTACATCATTACCTTCTCTTGAGAAACATCCCTTTTTTCACTTCTTGGGGACACTTATGTTTGTATTTGGGGAAGGAACAAAACATCTATAATGTGGATTGAGATTTTCTTAAAAGAATTATGTGGTTTTTTTAATTTTTAATTTATGTATTTTAGATAAAAGTGAGGAGTTACGTTTTATAAATTAGGGTAGTGTCATTCTTGGAAATTTCAAATGTGTCAAATTATTATAAATAATGACTCGGATAAAAATGGATCCAAATTTATATTATTTAAAAATAAGATAAGTATGATTTGAAATCATATAATTCAATAAAAATGGAGAGTTTATGATCATGTTTTCACCATTATCTCTTTCGGAACCCCACATTATCATTTTTTATAAATACAATGATAAGAATTTTTTTAATGAATTGAAGCCAAGAATGCTATTATAAAATAGGAAATACCCCATAAATGGCCAAGATATGACATTTTAGACCAAATTATATCCCCTTATTATTGTACAATATTATTTACATTTTTAAAAAACGTAATAAATTATTATTTTCAAAATCAATCATTATTTTATTTTCGGAATCTATATATTCAATTTGACTTCATATACATAAATACAAATATGGAATTCAAATATCGTAATTATCCCAATCCTTTTAGCATAGAGTTAGTGGTTAACTAATTCAATTATCCCTAGATACGAGGAATTTCTTAGGAAACTTTGAATATGTTAGTATTATTTGTAGACTAGATACAAACATGAATATCATATTACTATTGAAATCATAAATTAAAACATATATTTTTATTTGAAAACACCGTTATTCCCTATATCATATCCATTATGATAAATCATTCTATACTTCATGGAATCCTATATAAATGAAACATTATCAAGGGGTGAGCACTACTAATGAGTAAATGTATTCGTAGAATGGAAGCTATCACCAAAATATATGGAATAAACAACATGGAAAGGTAAAAAACTAAAAAGACATTCAATTTAATTAATAAATTGATAATGAAGAATAATATATAAGTAATATATTATGGTAAAATAATTCCAAATAAAAAATCACATGACCTTGAAACATATCCATGGATATCATAAATAATAACATTATCACATCTCATGAAACACTAGTGTCATAATGAAGAAATGAACAATGTTGAACATTATAAAAATAACTTCAAGGAATTTTTCCAATATATATTACATAAATTGGTTAGGCCTTAGTCAGATGCCTTATAAAATTTGTCACATTGAGACCTATTGATTCATCGGGGGCTATTGTGGGCGAGACCTATTACTTTCAAAGTCCAATGTATCCTCATATTAAAGGGGAGAAACATAACCACGCTATAATTAATATAAAAAATAGTAATCAAAATTATAATAATTTACACAATATATAAAAATAAGTAATTAAAATATTCATATTGTATTCAAGCATATGAAATGTAAACAATTTCCAAAATAAATAAACATATTCATAAAATATCTATAGTAATATGGAGAATGGTATCTGAATAGTACATCACAATTCAGATGATAATAAACCCTCAAATGAAATAAAAAGGATGGTATCATTACAAAATATCCCCAATGTTCATTTTTAAATCTAACATTGTTTTTTTCATAAATATAAAAACCATAAAATTTCCATTACAAAATTTAATGGGGAAAATATAATTTCTAGTATGAAAATAGAATTTATAAATGAATAATACCAAGAATTTTTGGAATTTATTTATTGTAATCATGGAAACATGTAATGAAAGATTAAATGAAATGAGTTGCCATGATTGTGGGTAATTTTGTACATGATGGTAAATACATTGTTTCTTATTTTTATAAAAATGAAAAAAGCAACTCATTTGGAAAACAACAAGAATATTCGATAAATTATTTTTAATAAAAATTCAATCACATATAAAAACATCCATAAAAAATAATTTATTGAATAGTTAATTTATTTATAAAACATTTTAATAAAACATTTTTTGAGTCAATAAGGATATCTTATGAGTTGTCTATTATATATGGATTTATTTT
This sequence comes from Viscum album, assembly GCA_963277665.1. Classification (NCBI taxonomy): domain Eukaryota; kingdom Viridiplantae; phylum Streptophyta; class Magnoliopsida; order Santalales; family Viscaceae; genus Viscum; species Viscum album. The sequence goes on from OY728145.1 coordinate 956,048,615, forward strand.
TTGAAAATCACAAACACTTTTTCTTAAGTTATAATTAGTTTTTATGTTCTATTTTTTTAAAATCCGGAATTTTCATTCTGTTATCCTTACAGATATATCATTACGTTTTCCAATTCTGTTAGACTTACAGATATGTCTTCCAAATTTCCATTCTTTTATACTTACAGATCCATCATTACGATTTTTCATTCAGTTTTTAAGATTCCAAATCTGTTATATATATGATTAAGTTTTTATGATTCGGATTCCGTTGTATATATGATGCCGATTTTGAATACTGATTCCGGTGTATCAGTGATGTTGAATTTCAATACCAATTATGGTGTATATATGATACAGATTTTCAATATCGATTCCGGTGTATATGTGATGCTGATTTTCAATACTGAATCTGGTGTATATATGATTCCTATTTTCTTGATACTTAATCGGGTGTATATGTGACGCTGACATTATGATTCCTTTTTCCTGATAATTTTATTTCTACGAATCCATTTTACCGATTTGTTAATATTATGTTTTCTTCATAATGTTAGAGTTGTTTATATGTATCATTCTAATGATATCAGACTCTACGTTCTCTTATACTTAACATCGTTTCTATTACTTGAAACGATGTCGTACAATCTGTTTTAAAATAACCATGGTATGTTTACCATGTGTCCAGGTCCCTCATATATTTAAGGAAAAATATAACCTTTGGAAAGGTGCCGACCGTTGGGAAAATTTTCTTATAAATACAAGCTTATTTGAATGAGCAAAGTACTTCCCAGGGAACAAGCTTGTGAAGTGATTTATAGAGATAGAGGCTCTTACAACTCTTAGTTCTTCATGCAGATGTTGTAAACAACTTCTTCAGGCATGAACAACATGTCCAGACATTCTTTTTGCAGACTCTGATCGTGCTGATCGTGGGCTTCGAGGTTTGGAAGATAGAGGTTCTGATTTTCTTCTAAATCGATGGCTTGAGGGGATAGCAAGACAGATACCGATCTTCAGATTGAGGGATTTCATGGGTTTGCGTAATACATACATTTTTGAAAGTATAAATCAAGGGACCATTATCCAAGGTTATTGGATACCCATCACTTTGTGTGAAAAGAATCTTATTATTAATCATTTACTATTCCAAGTTGTTTTAATTCCATTGTTGTGTGTTAACATTTTAAAATTTAGGAAGTATAACCTTCTTATACTTTGTAATTTCGTTACTCTGATTATATTATATATTCTATACGCTTTAAGATAAAATAATTTTTTATGAATATAAAAAAGGTTTCTCTAATAAGTCTTCTGAATGATTGTTTAACCTTTTTAAACATAACTTTAAAGGTTCTAAAGGAATATTTAAAGTATACAATTCACCCCACTCTTGTATTTAAGCATCTCAGTTTTACATAATGAATCCTACAATTGGTATCAGAGGTTGGATACCTCATACTATGAATCAATATAAAATTTATATTATAGGAGGTCACATAAATACTTATATTCACATATAAGTTTTATTGATCAATTTTTATTTTTCTTGTGTTCATCATATTTGTTTTTTAAACTTTTGCTACTAATAATTTTTGTGGAAATAAATATCTTTTTAGTATGGGAGGCATTCATGTTGGATCCATAGATAATATCAACCATACTAGACCACCGTTCTTCAATGGAAATGACTATGAGTACTAGAGAAAGAGAATGAAGACCTTTGTGATAAACAAAATTGTAGAAAAATACATTATGATAACATGAAATTATAATATTCCTAAAAAGAATCATAGAACTTTTACTAATCTAGAAAAGGTGGAATAAGAGCTGAAAATTAAGGTATGTAATACTTTTCTATGTTCCAGGACACGAAATATATATATAGACATATTTCAACCTATGATGATGTATATAATATTTGGAAGAAGCCTTAAGTAATTCAATTTGGAACTTCCAAAGTTATTAAACCTAGAAGAGAAATGCTTAGGGTTGAGTATCAATGTTTCTACAATCCTTATGAAGAACCTGTATGTAAGGTACAATAAATATTTATGAATTTCATCAACAACATTCAATCAATGGGTGCGAAAGGTTTATATGATGAAGCTCTTTTAGATACAAATATTGAAATCATTCCTAAGGAATGGGAATCCAAGAGGATTGTTATATAAGATAATAGGAAAGTCACTCAGAAATCTCATGATGAACTGTTTGGAACTCTTCTTCAACATGAAACGAGAATGATAAGTGATGTTGATAATATTAAGTAAAAGAATGGAAATGGAGCTGTTACTTTTATAAATACTTAAAATAATTTGAAATCCAAGAGTCCTGAGATAATTACAGGATCTAAATATAGGAAGGTTGTTGTTCAATCTGAATATAGTGATGGTGAAGCGTCAAGAAATTAATTATCCAATCTTGCTCAGAGGATGTAAAATATTGTTGGGAAGAAGAACATTCAATATAGATACAAGAAGAAAGATGTAAAACATAATAATGATGGAGAAGTGACATGTATGAATGTAGAAGAACAAGTCATATTTGACCTGATTTTCCCTTGCATAAGAAAACCAACAAAAAGTACAGGAATTCTAAAGAAACAAGAAGAATTTAAATAGATCAAAGCATAATAAATGCTTTAAAGCCAATGACACATGGAGTTATAGTTGTGGAGATTATTTTGATGATTCATCAGAATATGAATAGTCAGGGAAAAGTAATATTGGTCTAATAGCCAGAGCTCCATTTCAAAATCATTGTCTTATAGTTAAGGTACAAACTGCTGAATCCATAACCATTATGTCTTAAAGTGAAAAATTTCCATATAGAAGTTTTTATTCATATGAAGAATCTTCTTCATCAGATAATGATAATTATTTTCCATCATATGAGAAAGTTTCTAAAATTTATAATTTGTTAGAAAATAGAAATAGTAATGTTTCTAAGAAACATGATAATGAAAATTATAGAGAATATATATTAACAAAATAAATTTTTGATCTTTCCAAAGATCATGATAAGGAAAATTATGTTTTAAAAACTCATTTTAAGAAACTTGAGGATGTTAATTCTGAGAAGGATAAACATTCTGAGGATTATAAAAATATGCTTTTTGAAAAAGATGTTTTAATGAATAAAGTTAATTATAAATATTTTATTCTTGAGGATAAGAATAAATCTTCAGAGAAAAATCTGAAATATTTTCCTCGAAGAAACTTTTTGTAAATTTCACTTCTATTAATGGAAAATTTGGATATGATGTATTCATATATCTGACCACATGGTAATAATCAGTGGTTAGGTTATTCTCATGAAAAAACCAGTTTATAAAAGTAATTATTTTATTCCTACTAGAGCCCTGTTTTTTACTAAATTTCAAACTGATGGGAATTGGAAGAAAATATTTTCTTTGAATAATTTTTGATCTCTTGGGTTTCATAAAGATTATTTTTCTAAAAAATTATAGATACCACACATTTTATTGACTAATAATTCCAGATCCAAACAAGCATGGATTCTGAAAGCCTAACTCTTTCATTTTCTGTAAAAAGAATGAAGTACCAACAACATATGGTAAATTGATTTTGGATGTTCCTGGCACATGATTGGTAACAAAGATTATCTCAAGAAGTTTTTTTAAAATAATGTTGGAAAGGTAACTTTTGGTGACAACACTGAAGGATAAATTTTCAGTATTGGTAAGATTATTCTTCTGGGTAAAATGGATATTTCAAATGTTCTTTTTCTAAATGGTCTTAAGCACAACTTCATAAGCATAAGTCAATTATGTGATGAAGGTTACCTTTTGAATTTTATAAATGATAAATGTTTAGACCACAATTCCAATGATGAGTTTATTTTCTCTGCCCTTCGGCATGAGAATGTGTACACCAAAAGCCTCGAAGACCATAGAAGTCATAATATACCTTGACATAGTGCATTTGAAGATCAATCATGGATTTTGAATAGGAGAATAGGACAGTGTAACTTAAGGAATCTTAGTAAGCTTTCTATGAATGAACTTGTTCAGGTTCTACCAGAACATATGTTTGATTCTTCAAATGTCTGTGATCCCTGTCAGAATGGAAAGAAACATAAATCTTGCTTTAAATATATAAGTGAAGTTATAACTTCTAATTCCTTAAAGTTAGTGCTCATGGATTTATTTGGTCCAACACAACTGGTAGTATTAGAGTCAAATACTATGTGTTTTTCCTTGTTGATGACAACACTAGATTTACTTTGGTCTATTTTCTTGCAATGAAATCTGATGCTTTCTATTATTTAAAAATACTTAGAGCTCATGTTAAAAATGAGAAAAACCTAATGTTGATAACTATTCATAGTGATAATGGTGGAGAATTTGAAAATTCTGATTTTGAAACTTTTTGTAGTAAAAAGTGTATTACTCACAACTTCTCAGCTCCAAGAACTCCTCAACTAAATGGTGTTGTAGAATGAAGAAATATCATTCTTCAAAATATGACATGAACCATGTTGACCGAATATTCTATAGCTAAAAATTTTTGTGCTGAATTTGTAATAACTTCTTGTTATACTATAAATCGAGTTTTAATAAGACCGTTTTTTAATAAAATCCCTTATGAGTTGGGGACTGGTCGAAAACCAAATCATTCTAATATAAATGTTTTTTGTTGCATATTATTTATCCTTAATACCAAGGATAACTTACATAAATAGGTACCTATGTCTGATGAAGGATTTTACTTAAGTTACTCTACTAATATTAATGCATATAGAGTTTTTAATAAAAACACTTACACTATGGAAGAAACAGTACATGTTAATTTTTATGAAAATGATCATTTCGTTTTCAAAAAACCTGAATATTTTTTGATATATTTTCTAAAAATAATCACCAACATTTGATAGAAGATCTTTAAGGCATGGATAATGTTGAAGAAAATGTTTCTGAAATGTTTACTCCAAAATATTTTCAACCCTGTGTTGATGAACAATTTTTTCAAAATCCATCTCAGGTATTACTTAGGAATCATCCCAATGATTATATCATTAGAAATGTTAATCAACCAGTAAAAACTATATGTTTTTTAAGGAATGATGTCGAACATGTTTCATTTCTTTCTCAATTTGAACCAAGGACCCCTAAATAAGACTTGGTTGGTAATGATTGGATACAAGCTATGCAATAGGAACTCAATGAATTCATAATAAATCATGTTTCGACCATAGTTGAGATCTCTATGGAAACTTCTGTTTTTGAAGTAAAATGGGTTTTTAGAAACAAATGTGATGAAAATGGAGTCGTTGTTAGAAATAAAGTAAGACTAGTTGCAAAAGGCTATAACCAATAAGAAGGCATAGACTATGAAGAAACATATGCTCTTGTATCAAGACATGAATCAATTCGTATTCTTCTATCCTTTGCAGTATTATTTAATTTTAAACTCTATTAAATGTATGTTAAGTGTGCTTTTCTTAATGGTTATGTACAAGAGGAAGTCATTATAGATCAACCACCTGGCTTTGGAGATACAAAATATCTATATCGTGTTTATAAATATACCAAAGCATTATATAGACTTAAACAAGCCCCTAGATATTGGTATGATAGATGTTAAGGATTTTTGCTTCTAAATAAATTTGTTAAGAGAACTAATGATCCAAACCTTTTCATTAAGAAAAATGATAAAGTTGTTTTGAGTGTTAAAATTCATGTTGATAAAATCAACTTCAGATCAACTCAGCAATCCTTAACTGATTCCTTTGTAAATCTTATGAAATCTGAGTTTGAGATGAGTATGATGGGTGAGTTAACATTTTTATTGAGTTTAAAATTTCACAAAATCAAAAGGTAACTTACATATCTCAACATAATTATATCAAATATCTTCTAAATAAGTTCAGATATGACAACACTAAGAGCATAAGTACTCTTATTGGAACCTATAATACTCTTGATATTGATGAATCAGGAAAACCTGTAGATCAAACATATTATGGAGGGATGATAGGAAGCTTACTTTATTAATAGCTAGTCGAACTGACTTAATGTTCTCGGTATGCTTATGTGCATGATTTCAAACAAATCCTAATGAATACCATTTAAAATCAGTAAAAATAATTTTTTGGTATTTTAGGTGAACATTATATTTGAGACTATTTTATTCCTCTGAAAATGTTTTAGAACATAAATTTTTTTCAAATGCTGACTTTGGTTGTTGTAAAATGGATAGAAAAAGTACATCTAAAACTTCTCATGTTACTAAGAGATTTCATAGTTTCTTGGTCTTGCATGATAAAACATTCTGTAGCACTTTCCTCTACTGAAGCTGAATATGTAGCAGCTAGAATTTGTTGTTCTCAATTGTTGTGGATGCAACACACACTCACAGACTATGATATGAGTTTTTCTAAGACTCCAATTATGTGTGATAACAAATGTGCTATTACCCTAGGTAAAAACCTTGCACATCACACTCATGAAAAGAACATAGATATTTGACATCACTTTCTTACTGTTCACACACATAAAAGAGATATTATTTTTCAATTCATCAGAACACAAGACCAACTTGGTAATATTTTTACAAAACCTTTACCTTCGAATAGATTTGAATATATTAAAAAAAATCTGTTAATGATTTCTGTATTTTATTCATTCATATCTACTTCTTGTATAAATCATTTACTAACATTAAATTACACCTTATTTTAGGGGGAGTACATATGATTATTTATTTTCTTTCTTTACATTATATTTCTTTTATTTGAAAGTTTCAGATTTGAAAATTATGGATTTGAAAATTCCAGATTTGAAAAATTGGGGTTTGAAAATCTCAGATTTGAAAATATTGGATTTTAAAATTTTAGATTTGATAATTTCAGATTTGAAAAGTCACAAGAAATATTTTTATAATACTGATAAATCTCTCAAATTATTACAAAAGGTAGTATTTATTACTCTTTATTCTCTTTATCATATGTCTTAGTTTTTGGTATTAAAAAATGTCTTAAATTCTAGTTTACCTTACTTAAAAAGATCAGAATTCATATTTTCTATATCTATTCTCAACCGTCAGATCAGATCATGTTATTGTCAGCAGTTTGATTATCTTATGGATGTTGGAAAGTCATAGCTATGTTTATATAAGGGGTGCCTTGTTTTCAAGTATCGCACCATCCTTGGTAATCTCAGTGCCAATGTTCTGTTGTTATCAAAGCATTCATTCCAAATTTCTCCATCACATTGAATGACTTTGGAATCCTCAACAGACCGGATTCCAGTTAGCAAAGAGATTATAGACTGATAAATCTCTAGGGAAAGGTTACTATACCCTAAATTATTTGTAAAATATGACTCCTTTATTTCTAAGGTGATATGATTGAATGGATGAGAATGTTTCTATGTGGATATGGAGAAATCTCAGGATCTAGTTTTTCTTGAACTCCTTATTCAATTCTATGAATCTATTTCTTTCCTCCAAAAAGATGGTAAGGATCTGTTTAAGTTCATGTGCTATGATAAATCCTATACAGTCCGCTACAAGAAGTAAGAAATTATTCTAAACATACCATATGAAGGGGAGGCTATTCATTGCTCCCAAGAACCCTATGAGAAAGAAGGATATTTTGAAAAAGTCAAGTCTTTGGATTTATTGGTCTTAAGTATGTTATGAATCTGAAGATTAAAAATCATTCAATGAATCACAAGATTGTGGCTCTCTGGATGAAAGGATTTCTTATTCCAAGAAAGGGAGATACATAATCTCTAAAGATATGTGATATCTTTCTTTTAGACTTTCTTGTCAACTGATGAAATATCCACATGGTGAAGTACATATTTCTCACCATTCAGGTAATAAAATGTGGAACCATCAGATCTTATATCCTTATATACCTAGAAACTATTTCGAGGAAAATTGTTTTGTGTCTTCATGATATGAATGTTCCATGCCGATCAGTCTCAAAGCCATTCAAGATATTGTTGCTAAGTGACAACAACCTAAGAAGGATGAAAGTTGAGTTTATTCCAAAATCAAAAAAATTTGAAGAAATAGTTGTCCAGAACAAGGCTGATGTTCTAGAATCTTCATAGTAAATTCCTTAGAATAGGAAACGTGGTTAACCGAGCTTTCGAGTTCCAACTCCTGCTGTTCCAACTTCAGCACCTCCTCCTACAAAGAAACCAAAAGCTTATTCAGATGAAATCATTGAAATGTGGAGAGAAATGTCAGCCACTAGAAGGAAAGGGGATCCTTATTTTGGTCTAAATCCCATAGAGGGAAAGGCTATAAAAATAAAGCAAGAAGAAAATCTTTAGAAATAAAAGAAGGAGAAGAAGTTAAATATTAAATCTTTGGAAGAGCATGTTTGTCAGTCCCTTCTAAAATCACTAGAAAATAAATCTCATGAAGTATCTGAATCTCAAGATGTTCTTAAGAAACTGTTGGCCACTTCGAAAATCTAGAATGCTAAGAATGTCCTTGCTTTATCACAACAAGTTCAAGAACTGGAGGATCAGATAATCCAAGATGATGATGATGGTGTTTTAAAGGAAGTGGAAGATTATGTTGGAACTCCATTGATTTCAGGTTCCAAATGTATTTCAGTAGAAAAAGGTGAAGAAAAATTTGAATAAATAGAATTTGAGGAAGAAATAGAAATCGGGGAAGAGGTTGAAGTTGATGATAAAGAATAATTTAATTTTGGAACTAGAATAATAATTAGAGAAAGAAAAGGTTGATCAACAAGATGAAGAAGAGGAAGATTCTGAAGAAGAAGACGAATAGGGAGATCTAGAAGTTTTTCAAGTTTCAGATGAAAAATCTCCAATTCGTGATCCTCATATAAAAAGAATGTTTATGTTTCTCCATCTGATATGAAAACTCATTAGAATTCATCTAAGAGAATAGAGATACAAGCTTCCTTAACTCCAAAAGGAGTTGATAACGGAAAATATGATTCATGATCTGAGTCCTCTTCATCTGTTGAAGATGATTTTGTCAAGTTATCTTTATGAAACATGGTCATAACTATTCCTGTTCTTGAAAACATAGATGCCTTGAGTCAAATGATGCAAGATACCCTGAATAAAAATACATAATTGACCAATATGCTTATGGACATGGTTGTCATGAAAGAATCAGACTTCATTAATCTTTTGACTGATTATAAAGTTCATAAGGTGACTTGTGTGAAAGTCTTTAATCATACAAAAACTATCAATGAAGAGCTATGCATAATGACCCACCCTTATTATATACATAATCTTGTGTTTAATTATGAAAAGACTTCCATTTACATTTAGAATATTTTCATGTTTGGAGCTTTATAGAACTAGGACAAAACATTCACAACATTACACATTGTTACATAATGGATGCCATAAAAACAGTTTCTATTTTTCTCAAAATATAAATCATTAAAACATAAAACAAGACTCCATGACAATTCATAAACATTTAACATGTCTTCATTTCATTTATTACACATCCATTAACCTGGGAAAAATCATTTAAACAGTTTGGATGAGCACAAATTCTTAGAATGGGATGGAAAAGAAGGAAAAATCACATTAGTCCATGAATACTCATAACCTATGATTTTTTTTCAAAAGACATGCTTTTCACCCATATATACATACATAATGTAAAATGAGATTTACACAGGATCCACAAAAACATGAGAACAGAAATACAATCATAGAGGTATCTTGGGCATTACTTACGTAATCTGGTAACCATCTCGGTTGCCTTAAAATTTGTAACCCGCACGGCTAACTTACTTTGTGTAACCATCGCAGTTATACTTGGAGTAACCATACAACCGACCTCCAACTTAGTCACACTCAATGCATTGAAGGGAAATATAGGTCCCACCCTTAATTTTAAATAATTCCCATGAACCAAAACATAATCATACAACATCAATAATTCCATAAAAATATTACTCAGAAATTTTGTAAAACTGAATTTATAAAGAAATTTTTTAAAGAAAATCCTCATATAAAAATCATACAATAGAAGAGATACTTAATAGATTGGATGGAGTATGAATATATAATATAAATACAAATAATAAATCATAATATAAACATAACCCATTATACAAACAATTTAAATAGCACATAAATAATGACGTATAAGATTAACCCAAAAAATTGAAATCGGGTTATGAATTCCCTTACCTCGGGTTTGTATTACTTCCAAATTGTTTAAAACTCTTTTATAATGGTTAAAAATGTGTTATTAATATTTTAAAGAAACATTTTAATGTTTATAACATCTTATATGATCATTTCATAGCATCTTTTCACCCCTAATTGTTAGTATTTTTCTGCTTCCACTGTTTTTGGTTGAATTCTTTACATGATTTCTATGATTTGTTCATGGTGGACATTCTTTTCGATTGGAAGTGAAACTCTAGAATTGGAAAAGAGTAGTATTTTTATATAACTAGTAACATATATTATTCCTTTTATTATTTCTAATTCTTACATGAGGATTATTCATAAGTTAGAACATTAATGATGTTCGTTTAGATCCTTTTAGTGGTTCTTTGATAATAACAACCTCGTTTTGTCTTTTAAATTAGAACAATGAGTACAAAAGAATTCCATAACCATGGGTGAGTCAAAAAAAACATATATTATAACCTGTTTCATCCATATAAATAGTTTCATGACTAGACATGAATGAATTAATGGAAATTGAAATCGCATCGTCCACGATGTCGATAATTCGACACAAACGGACAATGTTTTTATTCTTTAAATAAGTGAGAGAGGAGAAGAAAAATGATGATTAATTTTCATAAATATGATAAAATCAATAGTATAAAAGATTTTGGGAGATTTAATGCCTCTTGGGTAAGGATATACGTAGAAATAATAAAGAAGGAACTCAAAATAAATGAAAAAGTGAGAAATTTCATACAAAAATTAGGCACCCTAACGGCTACACAACATTGTTTTAGAAGATATTAAAAAGAGAGGGGACAAGGGTCACCCATCCAAAAATGAATCATAATATATAGAAGATCATGAATAATAAGGATGTAAGAACATGGTATGGAAACATTAAAATTATACCACATAAAAGATAACTTAATTAGAAAAAAGAAGAAAATTGAGAATTTTCTTACCTTGTAGAGTCACCCTTAGAACATGAAGGTTGGTACCTTGGAGGCCTGAGGAAACCTTGGGAGGACTACTATGAAGGTAAGGAGGCCGGAGAATCATTGAGGGAGAATTGGGAATGAATTCAATGAAGGGAAGAGTTTGTATTTATATGAAAAGTGAGGGATTATTTTAATAATTTTCAAGGGACACCTCATGGGTTGTATTTGAAAACCCATGGGCTTTCACATGGTATTTGCGCATGGTATAAGAAAATTGGGACACCTCACATATTATTTAACTATACATAAGTCTACCAGATTTATGAAATCATTATTATATCATAAATGATGTCATTAATACACTGAAACTAAAAAATGTATTTTTTTTACTATTAATCAAAAAATCATTTGTTTAAGAAAAATTTCCAACATTCACCCTAACCATTTATCAATGTGTAGATTTCAAAATAGAATTCCATTTATTGAAAATAATTTTCTAAATTTTAATAATGTAATATTTAAATAAAATCATACTTAATTAAAAAATTAACAATTCTAATTACGTAACTACTTTTATTTGACAATGAAAAACTATCCTAGATGCTATTATATTAAATCCTTAATATAATAAAATAATAATAAAATTTACTATTCATTATGGTCATATCACTATTAATATTACTACTCATAAGGGTATGTTACTATTTACCAAAAAAATAGGATGGTTACAAAATACTCCAAATAACATACAAAACACAAATGTAGATGACAATTTCATGAAATTCAGAACATAGAAGTAAAAAAATTATGTTTTAAAGGCTAATGAAAAATATATATTTAAAAAAAAGTTCCATGAATTTAAATTTATTTTTAAAAAAACATGGGTTGTTACATTATCTACACCTTCTTGAAATTGTGTCCACGCAATTTTATTTACTTATTAAACAATTGAGGGTATTTTTATCTCATAGCATTTTTAGACTCCCATGTTGCTTCTTCAACCATGTGGTTCCTCCACAAAACCTTTATCTCGTGGATTACCCTATTCCGTAATTCCTGTTCTCTTTGATCAAGAATCTGAACTGGTTTCTCTTCATATGAAATGATCTATTCCAGCTAAATTGCTTCTGGGCTCAAGATATTGGATGAATTTGGCACATACTTTCTCAACATCGAAACATGAAAAACATTGTGTACCTGAAACAAACTCATAGGAAAATCTACATGGTATTCAACTGTTCCAACATTCTCCAAGATTTCAAAAGGACCGATGAACCGTGAACTTATCATTCTTTTCATACCTAAACGCATCACACTTTTCCAAGGAGAGACTTTAAGGAAAACATTGTCACCTACCTCAAGAGTGATGTATTTCCTTTTGTTATCTGCATAACTTTTCTTCCTGCTCTGAGTTGTCCTAATGTGCGACTTGATCATCCTCACTTTCTCAGCCACTTATTCAACTAATTCGGGCCCCATAAACATTATTTCACCCAATTCATCCCAAAACACTGGAGTCCAACACCACTTTCCATACAAGGCCTAAAAAGGTGTCATCTAAATACTGGAATGAAAACTGTTATTATAAGAAAACTGAACCAATGAAAGATGTTGATCCCAACTTCCCTGATAGTCCATTGAACAAGCTCGAAGCATATCCTCTAAATATTGAATCATTCGTTCTGACTGCCCATGTGATTGAGGATGAAAAGGTATACTGAAATTTAACACTATGCCCAACGATTTCTGAAGTCCCTTCCAAAATATAGAAGTGATCTTGGGATCTCTGTCAGATATAATGGAAAGAGGAACTCCATGTAACCTGACAATCTCCTATTGGTACAATCGAGAAATATGACCCAGATTCATTGTGTCTCAAATTGAAAAAAAATGTATAGACTTTGTTATGAGATCAACAATAACCCAAATCACATTGTTTCCTTGAGAAGTCTTTGGTAGTCCCACCATAATGTCCATGGATACATTCTCTTATTTTCACTCTGGAACTGGAAAAGGATGAAGCATCCCCTTTAGTAACTGTCAGTCTGCATTAACATGTTGACACATCCAACATTTCTTGGTAAAATCACCAATATATCTTTTCATTCCATCCCACCAATAATACCCCCGAAGGTCTCTATACATCTTAGTACAGCCAGGACGAACACAAAATAGAGAACTATAAGCTTCACGCAACAATTCATTTTTGAAGTGGGAATAAAAAGCCACACACATCCTTTTTCCAAATCTTAAAGCACAATATTTACGAAGAGTATGTTCTGGAAACTTACCCATTTTATCCAATTCTACCTTCTACTGTAGCTCACGGTCATCCTTCAGCACTTTCTTAATTCTGTCTGACTACGAAGACTTCACTGAAACCTGAAACAAAATTGATGTATTCCCTGCACCAACAACTTCTAAGCCAAAATCCATCAAATCATTAATCTAGGTATAATTTTGCAAACATAGCATGGTTAATGATGCATGATGTTTCTGACACAAGGCATCAACTACTTTTTTTCTTTTCCAGGATGATAATTGATCATGCAGTTATAACCATTATCAGTTCTAGCCATCTCCACTGCCTCATGTTTAAATCCTTATGAGTGAATATATACTTTAGACTTTTATAGTCAGTATATATTTGGCATTTGGTTCCGTATAGATGATGCCTCCATATTTTCAAAGAAAAAACCACAGATTCAAATTCAAAATCATGTGTGGGATAATTTAGATCATGAGGTTCAAGTTGTCTTGAATCAAAGGTAGTTACATGATCATTCTTCATCAAAACACCACCATGTCCCTTCAATGAATCATCGCTATAGATGAAAAACTCTCCATTCTGAGAAGGAAAGGCAAAAAGTGGAGCATTCACCAATATCTTATTCAGTTCCTGAAAACAAACTTCACATTCCTATGTCCAAAAATATTTTACACCTTTTAGTGTTAACTTAGTTATCTGTCTAGATAATCGTGCAATGTTCTTATCAAACCGTCGGTAATAACTTGGTAATCCTAGAAAAATAAGAATCTCTGTAACATTTTTGGGTCTTGGCCATTTATCAACAACTTTAGTTTTGGAAGGATCAACTATTATTCCATACTTATTTACAATGGTCCCATGAAAAGAAATTTGTTGCAACCAAAAATCACACTTGATGAATTTTCCATATAGTTTCTTTTCTTTTAAAGTTTTCAAAATAAACCTTAGATGATTTTCATGCTTCACTTTATTTTTAGAAAAAACCAAAATGTCATCAATAAATACAACCAGAAACATATCCTAGAACTCAGGAAATACTCTATTCATAAGATTCATGAATATAGTAGGTTCATTAGTTAATCCAAACATCATAACAACAAATTTATAATTCCAATATCTAGTAAGAAAGGGTGATTCTGAGATGTCATCCTCCTTCACCATCGGCTGATGGTATCCACATCTCAAGTCAATCTTGGAAAAGTACTGAGTTCCCTGGAGCTGATCAAACAAGTCATCGATATGAGGCAAAGGATACATTCTTTTAACAGTGATGTTATTCAATGATCTATAATCAATGCAAAGTCTCATGGAACCATATTTCTTTTTAGAAAAAAAATAGGGGTTCCCCATGGTGAAGTTCTAGGACGAATGAAGCCTTTTTCAAAGAAAATCCTACAATTGATTTTTCAATTCAAGAAAATCTATTAGAGCAATAAGATATGGGGGTTTTGAAATTGGCTTAGCATCAAGAACTAAGTCAATTGTGAATTTAACTTATCGATCATGTATAACGCTGGGTAACTCATCATGAAAAACATCAGGGTATTCATTTACCACTGGCATGTCATTAATTTGAATAGTTCAATTGTTTTCAAAAATATGAGAAAGATAACTTTCATTTCCATCTTTCAATAGTTTCTTTGCTTCCTGATATGTTATCAATTGTATGGGTTAATTCTTGTATACAAACTAAAACTCTTTCTGAAAAACAACTTCTTTAGATCTACAGTCAATCTTAGCATGATAATCAGAAAGCCGATCCATCCCTAAAAAAACATCAAACTCAACTAAGGGTAAAACAATGAGGATTGTTGGTAATGACTTTCCACTGACCACAATATGAAGATTCTTATAATTTATCTTTTCTATAACATTTCCCCCTAGTGTTTTAACAACAAGTTCAGGTCTCATTTTTTGAAGTGATATTACCAATTTACCAGAAAATTTCTCAGAGATGAAGGAAAGTGTAGACCCTGTATCAAACAAAACTTTAGAAAAATCTTAGTGAACAATCATATTAACTGATACAACTTCATTGGATGGCTTGAAATCTGCTGAAGTAGTCGCAAAGGACCTCACAACACCTTTATTCTTGTATTATTACTTCATCGCATCATTCGGATCTCTCTTTGGGCAAGAATTTTCATAATGAACCATTTCACAACATTTAAAACACTTTACAGTCTTCTTATTAGGATTAGTTTTTGGATCATCTTCATTAAAATCTCGGGCCATATGTCCAAACATACCACATTTAAAACACTTCTCATTTCTGCTAAGACATTCCCCAGGGTTCTTATTGCCACACTTTTCACAAACTAGAAATTGGATTTTCTTACCATCAGATTTCATTGGTTGATTATTACCCATTGCTTTCCAACTGGACCTCTTCTTCTCATTGTTTCCAAAATGCACATGATCATTAAAAACTCCATCTCTACGTTCTCAGCACATCATACAAGTTTCTCATAACTTTTGAATTTACAGGAGGATAATTCCCTTCGAAACCTTTTCTTCAATCCTGAGTAAAAGCGGTTGATTTTCTATCAAGAACCAGAATAAGATTTGGATCATATCTCGCCAGTCGGGTGATGTTAGCTTCATACACACCCACAAAATCTTCTTCCATATGTTCAATACATGGAATTTCTTCTCCATTCATAGTCTCACCACCTTAGTAAAATACTTTTCAAGGAAAGGACTTTTAAATTCATCCCACTCTAAGGCATAAAAATAATTTCTACCTCTGATATTCCTTACCTTTGACCACCATTGACCAAATTCCCCTTCAAAATGATAAATGGAAAGACTTGCCTTTTTATTTTCTAAACATCCCATAACATAAAATATCATTTCAAGGGATTTGATATATCCATCAGCTGCCAGTAGGTCATAAGATCAATTGAATGCAGGAAGATGTTGTCTCATAAATTGTTCCACCACTGTCATGTTCCGTTTTGGTACCTCTATTGGTTATCATTCATGGATTCCGCCTCCGTTTTATTCCTAGGTTTAGCTGAGCCATTACTGTCACAAAATTCTCAGTTCCAATCCCTACCATTCTGGGCTATAGATCCTGAAGTATTTCATTCTCTCGGTGCCTCTCTTCTTCAACATACCTTTTCCTTCTGAGGAAAACCATTCTAAACAATAATATCTTAGATAAAGAAACATAGTAATCTTTAAATTCTATAACATTTAAAATTAACCGTAGAGTGAAAATCATTTATGGTATTATATTAACATCACCATAACCCCTAAAGTTATCTAAACCATCCTTTGATACCAACTATAAGGACCCGGCCTTATTACATACATAATCTAGTTTAGTTAAGAAAACACAGCCTTGTACATTGAGGATATTTTTCAAGATTAAAGCTTTAGAGAATTAGGAGAAAACATTCATAGCATTACACATTGTTACATTGTGGATACCATAAAAATAGTTTCCATTTTTTATAAAAATATAAAACATTAAAACATAAAAACAAAACTCATTGAAAATTATTTATCATTTAATGTGTCTTACATCCTTGTATTACACAAAAATTATCCTATGAAAAATCATTTAAATACATAGGATGGGAACAAAATCTCATTATGGGATGGAATAGAAGGAAAAATCACATTATTCTATGAATACTCATAACGTATGAAAACATTTTCAAAAGAATTTCTTTTCACCCATATATACTTACTTCGTGTAACATGATATTTACACAAGATCCACACAAAAATGTGAACATATATATAATCATTGAGGTATCTTAGGGAATTACTTATATAATCATGTAACCATCCTGGCTACCTTTAAATTTGTAACCCTCACGGATACCTTACATTGTGAAACCATCGCAGTTACACTTGAAGTAACCATACGGTCGACCACCAACATACTCATACCCAATTCGTTGGAAAGATATATAGGTCCCACCCTTCATCAAAAATAATTCTCAAGATCCAAAAAATAATCATACAACATTATTAATTCCATAAAAACATTACTTTTGAATTTTGTAAATCCGAATTTAAAAAGAGGATTTTTCAAGAAAAGCCCGTTATAAAATTCATACAACGGAAGTGGGACTTAATAGAGTGGATGGAGTATGTATATATACTATAAATATATATAAAATAATATAAACATAATCCATCAAAAAACAATTTAAATAGCACATAAATAATGATGTAGAAGGTTAACCCAAAAAATTGAAATTGGGTTAAGAATTCCCTTACCTCAGGTTTTCCTTACTTCAAAATTGTTTAAATACTCTTGTATAATGGTTAAAAGAGTGTTATTAATATTTTACAGAAACTTTTTCATGTTTATAACAACTTATATGATCATTTCATAACATATTTTACCCATAATTGTTTGTATTTTCCCCCTTGCACTGTTTTTGGTTGAATTCTTTACATGATTTCTATGATTGGGTCATGGTAGACATTTTTGCCGATTGGAAGTGAAAATCCAAAATTGTAATGGATTACTATTTTCATATAACACGTAACTTAACTTATTCTATTTATCATTTTGAATTCTTACATGAGGATGATTCATAAGTTATAACATTAATGATGTTTGTTTAGATCCTTTTAGTGGTTCATTGATAATAACAACCCCATTTTGTCTTATAAATTTGAAGCATGAGTAAAAAAGAATTCTAGAACCATGGGTGAGTCATAAAACATATATTATAACCTGTTTCAACCATATAAATGGTTTCATGACCATACTTGAATGAATTAATTGAAATTGATATCACATCGTCCACGATGTCGATAATTCGACACAAACAAACAATGTTTTTATTCTTTAAATAAGTGTGAGAGGAGAAGAATAATGATGAGTAATTTTCATAATATTGATAAAATCCAGATTATAAGTTATTTTTGGATATTTCATTCCTCTTGGGAAAGTAGATATGAAGAAATAATAAATAAAGAACTCAAAATAAAAGAAAATGTGATAAATTTCATACAAACATTCGGCAGCCTAACGGCTCCACAACATGGTTTTTGAAAATATTAAAAAGAGAGGGGAAAAGGGTCACCCATACATAATTTAATCATAATATAGATAATATAAAGAATAATATGGAAATAATAACATTGTATGGAAACATGAAATTATACCACATAAAATAGAACTTGAATAGAAAAAGAAGAAAATTGTTAATTTTCATACCTTGTAGAGTTACCCTTAGAACATGAAGGTTGGGACCTTGGGGGCTTGAGGAAACCATAAGAGGACTAATATGAAGGTGATGATTCCATAGCTTTATTTACAGATAATTATGAATGAATTAAATTAAGGGAATTTTTGGTATTTATAGGAAAAGTGAGGGATTATTTTAATAATTTTCATGGGACACCTCATGGGTGGTATTTTCAAAACCATGGGCTTTTCCATGGTATTTTCCAATGGTATATGAAACATAGGACTCCTAAAATATTATTTAACTATAAAAAAGTCTATCAGATTTATGAAATCATTATTATATTATTAATTATGTCATTAATACACTGAAACTAAAAACTGTATTTATTACCATCCACCGAAAAATCAATTGTTTCAGAAAAATTCCCAAATTTCACCCTAAAAATTTATTGACGTGTAGATTTAAAAAATGATGTCCATTTTGTGAAAATAATTTTTATAATATTATTAATTTAATATTTAAACAAAATCATACTTAATTCAAAAATTAACAATTTTAATTATGTAACTACTTCTATATCATAATGAAAAACTATCCTAGATCCTATTATCTTAAAGCATTAATAAAATAAAATAATAATAAAATTTACTATTCATTAGGGTTATATCACTATTCATATTACTATTTATATGAGTATGTTACTATTCACCAAGAAAACAAGTTGGTTCAAAAAGACTTCAAATAACATACTGAACACAAATGTTGATGACAATTTTTTGAAATTCAGAACATATAAGTAAAAAAATTATGTTTTAAAGGATAATTAAAAATATCTATTTAAAACAAATTTCCATAAATTTCTCTATATTTTTAGAAAACTCAGGGCATTAAAGTAAGATAGTTTGGTGACTTCATGGATTCAACAAAATGAGCTTTTAATACTTTTGAAACTGAGTTCAACAAGGTTAAGTCATCATTCTCAAACAAAGATAGTCGACTCAATTCTGTTGCTCGATCTGTTAGTAGTGAGAAGAAAGTCAGAGCTGAATTAGAAAGAAAGGTGTCTTCTCAATAATATATTATCTTTTCTTTAGAGAATAATAATTAGGAACATGAGATATTACTAATGAATTTTTAATAAGAACATAGGGAAGTAATGAAACTTAAATCCTTGATAAAGAACATGTTGTCTGAGAAGAAGAAGAGTGGATGACTTTTCATTACATTTTGATGTACTATTGTAATATAAACCTTATTTCTAAAATTTTCTTAAAGAATTTTCTTGCATATATTTCTTTTTTTTCGAATGTATGCTTTCTTAATCTTAAAATTACATCTTATACATCTCCTTTAATTTTCCTCTTTTTGAAATTCACAAAGGGGGAAAATTTATTTAAAGGAAATCTCTGAGAAGGAGACTCTTGTAAGGGGGAGTATGGAAGGAAAGGATAATTTCCAAGTAAGGGGGGACTTTTCTTTTAATAGAAAATTTTTATCTAAGGGGGAGACATGACTTCAAAGATCAAGAATATGATCCTTCAGAAAAATAACCAAAGGGCGAGTTAGTCATATTCATCAAACATTTCATTTAAAGGGGGATATACTTCTTTTTTCTAAGTCAACATATTCATCCATTGAAATGTCGTTTCTACTTTCCCAAAAGGGGGAGGTTGTAGAGTCAATAAGGATTTCTTATAACTTCTCCCTTCTTTTTGGTTTTCTTCTTTGAATATCACAAACACTTTTTCTTATGTTTTAAATATTTTTTAAGTTCTATTTTATTAATATCCGGAATTGTCATTCAGTTATGATTACAGATATATCATTATGTTTTTCCATTCTGTTAGACTTACACTTCTGTCATTCCTATTTTCCATTCTATTATATTTACAGATCCATCATTATGATTTTTCATTCAGTTTTTTTGATTCCAAATCTGATATATATATTATTTAGTTTTTATGATTCTGATTTGGGTGTATATATTATGATGATTTTGAATACCGATTTCGGTTTATATGTGATGCTGATTTTCAATACTGATTACATTGTATATATGACACCAATTTTCAATACTGATTTTGGTGTATATGTGAGGTCGATTTTCAATACTGAATCTGGTGTATATATGATGCTGATCTTCATGATACTGAATCTGGTGTATATGTGACTCCGACTTTATGATTCCGTTTTTTTTTATAATGTTATTTCTATAAATCCATTATCTTGATTTATTAACATTATGATTTCTTCATAATGTTAGAGTTGTTTAAATGTATCATTCCAATGATATCGGACTCTATGTTCTCTTATACTTAACATCATTTCTGTTACTTGAAACAATGTCATACAATCTGTTTTAAACTAACCGTTGTATTTTTTCCACGTGTCCAGGTCCCTCAGAAAGTTTAGCAAGAATATGACCATTGGAGAGGATCCGACCGTTGGGAAATGTTTCTTATAAATATAGGCTCATTTGAATGAGAAATTTACTTGACATTGAACATTATTGTGATGTGATTTCTAGAAAGAGAGGCTCTTACAAGTCTCAATGCTTCATGCGGATGTTGTGAACATCTTGTTCAGGCATGAACAACCTGTTTAGACGTGCTTTGTGAAGACTCCAATCATGCTGATCGTGGGCTTCCATGTTTGGAATACAGAGGTTCATATTTTTTTCTAAATCGATGGATTGAGGTGATAACAAGACAGATACCGATCTTCGGATTAAGGGCTTACCTGGTATTGGGTAACACAAATTTTCATGAATGTATAAATCAAGGTACCTTTATCCAAGGTTGTTGGATACACTTCTCATTGGGTTAAAATAATCTTATTGTTACTCGTTTACTATGACATGTTCTTTTAATTCAGCTGTTGTATGATATCATTGTTAATGTTAGGATGTATATCCTTCTCAAACTTTTTAATGCAATTACTCTGATTATATTACAAATTCTATACACATTAATATATAATCTTTCTATTAAGAAAATAGAAAAGGTTTCTTTAAGAGGTCTTGTGAATGTTTGTTTAACCTTGTTAAACATAACTTTAAAGGTTCCCATTTTTTTTAAAGTATACAATTCACCACCTCTTGTATTTGAGAATCTCATTTTTAAGAATAGATCCTACAACATGCATATGGAATAAAAAGTAATTTCAACTATAGAGAGGAATAAAATTATATTTTTTTATAAATATTCTTGTAGTAAGATTATTTAATAAATAGGGAAAAATTTTCTATTACATAAAAATGTAATTAATAACTAAAGGATAATATAATTCATGATTTTTTTAGATATAGAACATAATATTGTTCATAGAAAACATAATTATAAATAATCCTTATAAACAATGATATTGTAAAATAAACCCATATCATATTGAAATTTTCGTAAAATAGACCCCATAATATCAAATGAAACATTAACAACCCATAATGATAAGTGATTCATGAAATAAGACATAAAAGGTAATGTATATTCACCACAAAAAATTAAAAAATGGTTAATATGACATATGACTCATTTAATTAAAGGTGACATTAGAATCCCTTACACCATGTTTGATTTCATTTGTACATTTTCAATCCTCCTTCATAAAAAATATAGACTTATTATAGATAGAGATATATATATATTTTATTAAACAATAATTATAAATATTATACTATATATAATTTAATTATAAATTTTTATCAACTATTTTTAATGATTTGTTTATTAAAATATCCTTCTTTGTGTAACATCTAATTTGTTTCTTATGTATGTTTTGGATTTGTATTTTCAGTCGTTGTATATTTATCATTATTTCATCATCTACATAACATTGATCAATATATAAATATTGAATTAAATTATTATATATGTTTTTTATAATATGGAAAAAATTATAT
The DNA here is from genome assembly GCA_963277665.1 of Viscum album. Lineage (NCBI taxonomy): Eukaryota > Viridiplantae > Streptophyta > Magnoliopsida > Santalales > Viscaceae > Viscum > Viscum album. The sequence continues at coordinate 956,071,032 of OY728145.1, forward strand.
ACATAAAACTGAGTTACACCATTTAGGGAGATTGATGGTCATATATACGCATGAATGTTGTTTCCATTTTTTAATATGAGGAATAAAATATAATTGAATAATATTTTATATTTATAGAATAATTATTATATTTTATATTTCATATATATTAATTAAATATACCCTTATTCCAATAAATGTTTAAATAATATGAAAAATGAATCACATTGCAATGTAGAGGTGATAGTCCACATATATGCATCATTGACACTATTGGTTTTCAGAAGATTAGAAGGTAAGAAAGTAGACGTGGTATTATAATTTCATAATTATTATTATTTCATAAATATCATATATATATATATATATATATTAAATTCATCATTATATCCATCTCTAAGAATAGGTTATGAAGAATTAATTACATTAGTTCGAGACGCGGCTATCCGCCTTACAATTGATGGACGATTTCATTCCAAATTTAATTAAAGAAGATATGTATAGGTTACCAATTATTTATAAAATAATTTAATAATTATTAATATACTTGTGTTATTATTTGATATTATTTTTTGAATATTTTAAGTAGTCAAAGGAATAAATTATATAATGAGACATAGTAATGATATATACATCTTCTTTACAGAACCTCTTCATGTTTATTCGTAAATCCTTTGAAGAATCATTTTATAATCAATACAAGGAATCAATTTCATGGGGGGGGGTTAAATAATGGATTTGGTTTGGTATTGGATGAATCAAATTTCTTTCGAAGTTTGATTAGTAGTAGAGAGTGATTGTCCTTTTATAAGCAGGGAAGAGGACACACATGGATGTTATGAAAAGAATACAATGTACCCATATTTTACACATAAAAAAACTCCAAAATTATCATAATTGAAACGTAGATTATATAAGGTTCTAATATCTCTATAAAATAGAAATTTTTTATTTTTATATGTATTTTTAACCCTTATCTTTCATGTTTAAACCCTGGTATACCTGTTTTAACCTTATTTGTAGTAATAAATTTTTACTAGTTTTACTATTCATTATAACAAAAAACAATCTGAAAATATTGAATAATATTAATGATTCTGATGAAAATATGAATTTTTTTAAAAAAATTACAAAAATAGAATTTTAAGACTTTAACATAAATTTTTATATGCATGCACATTGAAAAAACTGATTTCCCAATGAATCATTTTGATCAGTATAAAATGTTTATATAATAAAAAAACGTAAAATTGATACCAATGACCTAAATTATATTATTTTGATATAATATAACTAGTTTTACTATTAATAAATTCATAATATAAAATTTAACAATCTATGTGATTTTTTTAAAACTAAACTTTTCAATAAAAATTAGTATAATTCACTATTCATTGAAAAATTAATCACTTCTAAAAATTGTCAAATAACTCACTATATGGTGATATGGAAATAACTATTTGAAAAATTAATTTAATTGTTTCAAAGAATATTTTTAAAATTTTTAAAAATTATTTATATTTTTTTCCAAAAAGCGAAGAAACGTCGTTTTATAAAAACATAGATTGGAAACATGAAACTGGGTTTATTCTTCGCCTATTCATAGAAAAAATATTAGATAATCGATAAAAAAATTATTCAGTATATAATATATAATATTTATTAAATAATTCACCAATAGAGATTTATTAAAAATATTAATATAAAAAACATTCCACACATAAAACTAGTTATCAATAAATACATTTCCTATACAGTATAATTAATTTTATTTCTATTTATAACCAATTTAAAACAGATAAATCTATCTATAATTTATCGATCCATGTACTTTTCATAGTTTATTTTTTCTTATCCACACCCATCATTGTAATGGATAGTTTATAATGATTATTTTTAAATAATATATTTTACAGGTCATTTAAGCTCGGTGTATTTTGTTGTATACACTATTGAGAATAACATCATGGTATTAAAACCCTTTGATACATTCTCCCCAACATTAATAAATTATATACTAACAATTTTAACCTTTTCTCAGATGTCACGGGTTTATATTTTAGAATACCTTCTTCGATTTAACATATCATTATACCTATTTTTAAAACTCCAAATTTATATGAAAGAAGGGGTAGTATAGATGTAATAAATAATTATAGAAATGTTGGTTTACATGTGGAAGAAAGTATTGTGAATTGAAGATATGGACATAAAAGAAAAGTGTAAATAATTATAGAGATCTATAGTGATCATTGATCACAAGAAAGTGAATGACCAAGTTAAAATAAATGACCAAAAATTAAAAAAATTGTTTTCAGTGGAACGGCTATTAATTCATTAGAAATGAATGAAAATGTATAAAATTTTGTTTCCTGATACTTTTCATAAAGTGGATTTATTCGATTACTATTGATAGAGAACTCTATATTATGTACTTATTTGACCCATTTTCATTTTATAAGAAAAATATCATCTATTTATTCTTCATTGAACAATATCAAGTTCATTTATTACTCTATGAAATGAATATGAAAAATAAATTTTTTATTCATAGAGAACAAAAATTAACAGATAATAAAATCTAAAAAATTATAATATTCTATTACTCTAGTATTTACTAAAATAAAAATGGATAGAACATGTTATCCAATACAATACATTAATCTCTAAAAGCTTAATGAAACATCCAATGTTATACTTAATCAAATCCCCAAATAATTAACCATAGGAGCCCTCAAAAATATAGCAAACCCAATTAAAATACAAAAATACCAATTATTTGACCAAACACTTATCAAAAAAATAACACAATGAAGATAATAATGTGACAAAAAACAATTTGAATAAATTGATCACATAATAATAAAAAAATAATCTATAATATGAATCATCATAAAAATTAATTTTCTCATATGAGGCTTATTATATTCCATGAATACGAAAATCTTGAAAACATCATCATAAATTGATTTGTCACCAAATCACTATAACATTTCAGGGTCCCCAATAATTTCCCATTTACTTATTCAATGTTAATCATATATTTATCCCAAATTTGGATTGTTACCACTACATCAGGGAAATATTAAGGGTTATCTTTCCCATATTCATGTATTCTACAGATATTTTATATTACCTCTAAATCTATTATCTTGGTTATAAATACCACTCTACATATGATTTCAACTCCTTAATAAAAAAATAGAGATATAATCATTATATATTTCATGATTATTATAACTAGATTATAATTGATAAAATATTTATTCAATAAAATTCTTGAATCCAAATACACAGGTACATTATCTCACATTTACTATAGTAAAAACATAATCTTTACCTTGATCCATTAGGATCATCTAAGGAATATTACCTTTTTTATTGGGTAATTCATTGGCATATTTTCAAAATTATATATAGTTGAATAACTATATATTAATTGTTTTTTCATACACGTTCATTCACATACGTTGTGGTATTTATCTCCAATATTGATGGAAACTCCCATTCCATTCAAGCAAGTACTAGAGAGTCTCTTTCACCCATTTTTTACATGATGGATGATCCCTCATTATTTTCTTCCCCTTATTAACTTTTTTGCCTCCAATATACTCATTTTTAATTCTTTCTGGTCCATATGTTTTGAATAATTATTTATTGATATTTATAGAAAATTATACTCTATCCTCATATGAATTGATCATTTGAGAGATCAGTTCCCTTTGAATAATTGTCTTTATCCCAACAAAGAAATTGTTAATCATTCTTAATGGGTTATGTATGTATTTTTAATCATTCTGTACTAATTTTTTAATATTTTTTCATACATGTAATCATTTTACTCTTCCGTTTATTTCAAAATAATGAACATTATCTCTATAAATTTTCATTAATCATAATAAATATATTTTTAGATGAAGTGTACCTCAAAATAATTCGACTCTATTTTTATATTTCCTCCTCATCCTTATTGATTTGATGGAATGGCCACCATTTGACCACATCTCCTATGAGATGATAAATTGAGATGAGATCCTTCCATATATCATTACTAAATGGGGTGAAAAATATCTTTTCTAAGGGACTTATCCATTTCCTAGATACAAATATATTTGTAGTTCCTTTAAATGATAAAGGATGATGATTCCTGATGTGTTATGACATGTTTACAATACATTTTGGATACATAGGATTCTCTATACCAGAATGTTTTCTGGTTATAACAAGTATCATATTCCCAAGTATAGTTATAATGTATTCATTTTTAGTAATAATTACAACTCTAGTTTCATTATCATTATAAGAATGGAAATCACTTCATAGATTATGCGCAATAATAAAATTACAATTCATTCTACTATGGAAAATTTATAACTAATTTCATACACAATATTAGATCATATCATTCCGAATCATAATGTATAATTTCTAAACTATTGAAACCATTAATAAAAATTGAAAATTAATGTATAAATAAATAAAAAATCATAAAATTATTATATTTGAAAATATTTTAATGTCAGAAAGATAATTCTAAAACCAGTATAATGGTTCATTAGAAAAATGTGAATTAGAAAACGAATATTCTCCAAGAATGTAAAAATTTGTCTGAAGAAACACCCATTATTTTACACCACGTAATTATTGTGTCTAAACCCAATGTAAAAATTTTAGAATTATTAACGATAGGAATAATTGTTCTATTATGATATCTACTTTTATTATATATACATGGTTGTATTTCTATATAAAACACATAATCTCCACATTAATTAATCCTTATAATGTATACTATACATAAAATTATACTCAATGTTATTCGTAATTTTTTATTTCCATATAAATTTATTCCCAAATATAGTGACAAGGATTTCCGAAACATCCTCTCATAACAAATGTATAGAACCTTCCTATAGTAACCCATATTTGGTGGTTACTTTATTACATTGGCACTAGATACATGGAATCACATCTCGAAGGGATAAATGGTTTTTTATTTTTTAAATAATCAATATATAATTTGATCTCATATTTTAATTGAATGTATAAAATAAAAAAAGATTTTTTTTCAGAATACCGTTATTCCATTCAATATATATTTAGATATCAATCATAATACACATGTTGGAATTACGGGGGAAAGGAAACATAAGAAATGGGCAACATCTAATTCATAGTAAGGTTTTGTGTAAAACTGTGTCTATCATGAATACAAAATTCCTGACCAATATGGTATGTTAAATAATTAATAACACATTCCATTATATCAAAAACATGAGAAAAATAATAATACGATATGATTAAATGATGAACAAATAATTCCATATAAATAATCACATGATGTTAAAACATATAAATGGATGTCATAACTATTCATATAATCACATGGATATCAATATATAATCCCAAATTTAGTGAAGTCAAAATGGAATACATCATAACAATATCATCGAGGCCTTGTTCCAATATATCATTTATAAACTACTATGGACTCAGATGATTACCCAAACTAGTTTTTCTCATGAGACATAGCGATGCATTAGAGGGATATTGGGGGACCCACACATCACATAATAAGGCCAAAGAGTTCCACATATGAATGGGGAGAAACATAGCCACCTAAAAATTTATCTTGAATAAATAGATTATGAATATCAATTATGTCCCCAACAAATAAACATAATCATAAATATTTCAATGAAATATGGAAAATGGTATCAAAATATTATATCACCCATCAAAATGATCATAAAAAATACTCAAAAATAATACGGATGGTATGATAACATCATATTCTGAAAAGAGTATAAGTAAAATGAGGGTTCTTATTATTAATATAGACAAATAACATAAAAATGTAATTAAAAAAATTCTCGGGGAAAATATTTTTTGGACTGTTAAAATAACATTTAGAAACTAAAAATTTACAAAATAGTAAGAAAAAAATAATCTTTGAAAAGAATATTATAATATTGTAAATGAATCATAAATGTAACCAGAATTCATGATGGTGGGTAATTTTATATATGTTTCTAAAACATTCATTTCTCACAATTGTAAGAAGGTCAAATATACCTCATTCAAAAAATTATATGAATATTCCATTCAAACCACTATATAAATTCTATAACATGTGTATATATTTATTTAATAAAATATTTTTTGAATATTGATAACATTTATCAAATTTTTTTTGAAACACAAATATGGAAAAAAATGAATTTTTCACATAAGACAGATATAGTCTCCTTGTCATAAAAAAATTTCTCAATCCTTTTTTGTACTAAAGAGAGTGAAATGTTTCCGATACATAAAAATTTTATGAATGAACAGTTTATAAGAAAAAAATATGTTTATTAATCAATATATTATAACATTTAATCTTTAAAATCATAATCATACGAAATCCATATAAATGAAGATATTGTCAAATATGCCATTACCACTTTGGTAAAATTAATATTATAGCCCCCAAAACCTAAAATGAATGTTATAATACCCTTAAATCAATTTTTTTAATGATATAACATATCAAATGTGATTTATATACACAAAATAATAACTAAGTGGTGTATATGACATACATATCATGGAAATTAATGTGAAATGGGAAACCCTAACCTCAACTATGATTAACTTCGTAAGTTTTCGAACATCCTGTATAAAAAATATTGATTTATTATAAATCTATTAATGAACAATAAAAATATATATTATACCTTATACAATTTACTCATTACTTTTCATGATACATTTATAAATTGTTTTCTGTTAAAATAATTATTTCGGGTAATAACAATTTCATTTTTCCATTATGTTTTGGTTTAGTAGTTTAGTCCCTGAACATTGATCATGGTTAAATAATATCAACAATATTAGTAATGATATAAATATAATATATATTTTTATATAATTATTTATTATTGTAATCTATTGGACCCCTATGGCCTATTACTTTGTGAAAACCTTGTGTTTGAGCTGTTCTAAGAGGCAATAATGGCTCATTACAAGAGTTTTCCAAAAATATAGTTTGTCTAATGGTAGGTGGAATCATTGAGTTAGGAATTTTTGAGTCACATCAGTGAATCACTATTGGTAGGTTATGTTAGTGACTCACTATAGGTAGGTCGAGTCATTGACTCTATTCGATATCTCTATTTTGGTACCTCGCTTCGATACATCAGCATCTGTGGCTCTCATTGGTTCTGATCATTTTTAGCTCCCAATGATGCCTCAATGATAGATTCTCATGTTGGTATCTCATCATCAATGAATCATATTTGGTGGGTAGAATAATTTAGTTTCATCGGTAGGTGGTATTAGTGAGGGGCGTCTATAGGTGGCATCAGTGAGTGGCATCGGGACTCACCGAACGGTGAGACATCTCAATCTTTCCCCTATTTTTACAGTTCAACCTACTAAACATTTTTTTATGTAAAATGATATTAAAACTGTTTTTACGTGTTTTTTAATCCATTTAAATTAATACAAAATATATCTATAATTTATTAACTCCCTCAAAAAATTTAATAGTCAAATTGTGTGGTCTTCATCACGATCCAACTATAATGTCTTAAAATCATTTCCTTGTTCATATATGATATGGAATTTATAAAGTATAGATCATTAATCCCTTTTTCACTTTCTATTTTAATCTCTTGATACCAAGAATCCCAAAACCATTCTCACCTGATTTATTATACGTCTTTGTTTCACCCATGGATCATGTCTCTGTGGATGTTCCACCTACTACTTGCACAGGTCATGAATTAGCACAACGAGTTATTGAGAAAATATTGTTCCATGTAGGGATTCCTACATCCCACTTTTGATTTTGAATCATGAGGGGTGGGTTTGATGATGTTTTATTGTAAATACATTTTTATACATGTTTAATGAAGATAATAAGAAGTAATAAATTTGGGCTTGGGGTGATGAAAATGATCATTAGGTTGTCTCATATGTTATCCTCGATCAATGTTGTTTTATGTTTTGGATATATTCCATATGAAAATCATGGTTGTTGGTGGTCTTTTCTTATACATGGGTGATGGTTTATACATGTTATTGGTCCCATATTGTACATCTATAATTTTGAAATTTATTAACCATATATACTCAGTAAAAATATATGGATGCCCTAGAATTTAAACTGTTATGTGAGAACTCCAATTTTAACAATGTTGAATTAAAAAAAGAGTGTTTTCTAAACATGATTACAATTTCCCATGTATTTTGTGGGTGTGTGGTGTTTGTGGTGTCATTATGATTCATTCCTTTTAAGGTTGTGTTGTGATGTTGGTGACAGTACAACTGTAGTTGGGGTGGTCCAGATGGTGTAATGAAATATCAGGTTGAGAGATTGTTTGATTGTGGAATATATTGGTAGAGTTTGATTTATAGGGATGCAGGTTCTGGATGTGGCATGTTTGGAATACTCGGTGAGAATAATGTGGTTCTGTTATAAATCAAGGTTTTCATGGTGGTTTTGATGAGGTGTGTTGCAGGTTATGGATTTTTATTTTGGGTTTCCCAATTTAGATAATGGATAATGTAGCATGAATTTGAAGAATGATAAAGTAAGTGGTTGTCTTGGGTGTTGAGTATGGATGAAGTGTGAAGTATGGTGTTTTATCACAGTTTTCTTCCTCGGTTTGGCTTGGTTGTGAGTATGGTATTTTTTTGTTTTTGTTAGTTTCATATTTTGGGATGAGATAACATTTATATGCTTAAAAAATTGAAATGATCATGTGTTATGAAGCTTTCATTTTTGAACCTTTTAAGTGATCATCATTCATCATGATATTTTCATTTATAGGCAATAGTAGAAGTAGTATTATGGGATGGTTGTTGTTTGGAACCCCATAGGTTGGGTTGAGTGTTTTCTACCTATATATCCATATGTGTAGTTCCATTTTATTTCAATTCTCACCCCACCCTAGTTGAGAATTATGTGTGGAACTCCACCATTATCATGGGGGAGGGTATCTTTTGCAAACATATTGGTGGGGGGATAGATGCATGGCCACCCACTCTTCCCAACACCCTCTTATACGAGGTGAAAGCCGATTATTCTTCATGAATGTTGTTGTTTGTAAGGAATAATTGTGTTTGGGAGAGTTTTACTTCCCATGTGTCTTCAGGATGAGATGTTTTGGTGTTCTCAAGAGTCCTGGGGATGTAGTGTTTTATGGTTCTTAGTTGTCTTCAATATGTGTTGTGGTTTGTGTCCTAGGTGTATGTGGGCTAGATGAGGTTGTGGTTTTGGAGTCCCAGGCGTGTGCAGGCGATTTTTACTTCCCTGGTGTATTCTAGATGAGATTTTTTGTGGTTCCTAGGTTTCTTTGGTATGTGGTGTGTTGTGGTTCCCATGTTTTTTCAGGATGTGGTGTGGTTTGCGGCCATTGTGTCTACGGGTGAGATGAGATGTGGTTGTGAGGCCATCATGTCTATTTGAAGGATGTGGTTTGGTATGTTTGGAATAGGATGAAGTGTCAATGCATCTATCTTTATGGTGTGAGAGTGGAAAATTAGAGGTAAAGTGGTTCGGGATACCATATCATCAATGTTCTCTATATTATATATTTTACATTCATTGTTTTTTGAGTGTGTCTTTTGTGGGGTGGATGTGGCTAGTATACCTTCTAAGGTACCTTTGGTTTCTTCTAATTTTAATTGGGGGAATTTGAAGGATTCTCTGCATGTGCATAAGAAAGTATGGTTTTTCTAGTGAGTATACATTTATTCTCAACATATGTTATACAATAGTTTTTAGGTATCTAGGTGGACTTTGTGGACCGTGATGGAGTTTAGTTTCTCAGATGTTGGGGATAGTTTCTTTGTCGCTACCTAGATTTTTTTTCCTCTCTACTTTGGAGACTCTTTCTTTTGTCTCAGTAATCATTTTGATAATGCATTTGGGATGGGTTAAATTTTTTATCTATATATATCTGTAATAGAGTTTTTTGAGGTTCTTACATATTATATCATGATCAGTGATACTAGAAAAAGGGTAATTCCTCCAATTTTTCTGAGAATTATTTACCTTTGGTTCTGGTCACCACCTCAGGGCTTACTGGAGGCGAGCATTTAGGGTAATTATCTATATTCCTTCATTACCATCATAGGAGGGGAACCATTAGAGGGAGGGGTCAGGAAATAATGGCATCAGAGACGATGGATGAGAGAAAAGATTGAATTTGGATGTATGAAAAATTATGATTACATGGTTTGGTTGTGAAATAACGTTAGGTGACCTTGGTGTGTGAAATTTTTTGGGTAAGAACGGCTTGGCATTAGATTTTATGGGCCTTGGGATCTGATGTAAGGACTCTGAGCTTACCGTATGACAAGATAAGGCTACATTGTTTTAGGTTAGAGACCCTACGAATGGTACATTCATCATGATGAAGAGTGATCTTGTTTGAATTTGGAATGTCGAAGAATTTAAATAATAAAATTATAAAATGAATCTTAAAAAATTCAATACTATAAGGCCTTATGATTTCCATTTCCATGATTCATCAATTGAACCCTATAATCATCCATGAGTGTCTCAGGAAGTTGAGGCTTAGAATATAGATCTGGATGATCCCTAGAGGATTGATCAAGGTGGGGAGGAAAACCAGTGGAAGAACCCTTTTGTGATCTCTAGTGGCAGACCTTGGTAAAGTATGTCGGAAGTGTCTCGGAGAAGGAGATGGAGTGTGGGATCAAGAAGCTTGAGATAACCTCTATCCTCATCTAGGCTTCGACAGTGTAATGGGTTTTGTTGGTGGTTATTCGGATGAAGGGATATTTTCATTAGTGTTGGGAAATGTGCATGTGGGAGAGAAAGTTGGCTGACATTCTGTGGGAAAATTTTGAGAAGGACTTCCATGCATTATTCCTTTCATCAACAATGAAATATTAGAAGATATAGGAGCTACTCTACCTACAGTAAGGGATTGTGTCAATACGGGATTTGGTGACCAAGTAAGAGGATCTTCTTCTCATTTCTCAATATATATTTTCAGATGAGGGGTATCAGGTGAGATTCTTAGAAGAGATACATTATCCTTCTCTCCAGTACATTTTTACTCCCTTCACCTTGATGACATGCCTAGAAGTCTAGAAGAATGAGGGGTTAGTTGAGATAATTCACTCGCAATTTTGTGTACCATGAGAGTGGAGCCATCATGGTTCATCAAATGGAATGGGTACCAACAACTGGTCTTAGGTTCTAGGGCCTCCAAGGATTCAGCTATCAGGGATTCAACCTCATGAGTTTCGGTTTCCACCTTCTGGTCCCCATAATAGCTGAGGGGGTCATGATGGATTTCTAAGATCTCTCTATGCTCTGGGTATCACCAGTTGAGGGTGATGGAGGTTAAAATCCTAAATACTGCATTTAGGTTCAGGTATGAGAATCTTGAGTTCATGGTTATGTAATTTGGAATTACGAACACTCCATACATGTTAATGCTAATTATGATCTATATATTTCATGAATTACTAATCCAGATGATTGATGTATTTGTCGATGACATTTTGAGATACTTTATGTCGTAGGATGAGCATACCAATCATCGCAGGATTGTCTTGGAGGTTCTACAATGACCCCACATCTACAGAATGTTCTCTAAGTGAATGTGTTGAACACTATAAGAGCACATACATGGATATGTGGTGTCCTATTAGGGTGCATAAGAGGAATCAATGAATGCCTATGAAGTTGTTTCATGGGTAGTACCCAAGAACAGGGCATAGGTTCACAATTTTATGGGTCTAAAAGGATATTACTGAGATGCGTTCCTGATTTATCTCATGTTTTAGATCTGTTGAATTCTATAACATGGAAGGGATAGACAATTGTGTGGAATTAGTAGAGTCAGGTAGCCTTCAGCTATCTGATGGGGAACACTGTATGTGCTCCAATGCTCCAGTTTCCAAAGGAATGAGTGGTTTTCAACGATCGTTGTAACGATTCCCATCGGCTCATGGGATTTTTTCAAATTCAACAATGGGGAGTGATCACTTATGGGTCAAAAAGTTACATCCCCATGAATTTAACATTGAAACCCATGATCTAGAGCTATCATTGGTTATATTGTCGCTAATTTCGCGGTGGATTTACCTCATCTGGGGGTGCTTTTGGTCTTCAAAGATCACAATAGAATGAGGTATATTTTTCAAGAAATATCCAAACTTGTGACAGTAGAGGTGGACAGAGTTTATCCATGATTATGATTTCTGGATCTAAAAAATTTAGGTAATCGAATTGTCATGGCTTATTCCTTGATTACAAAGTCATAAAGACAATTAGTTTAAGAATCTTCATACTCTTAGATGGAGATGAAGGAGTTATATTCCTAGCACATTGATGCAAGAATAGATTGTGGCATCGGATTCCTTCTTCAAATGATTGTGTATTCATCTTTGATGAAATAGGTGGGGATGTTTCAGTGGGGAGACTCGAATGGAGAGGAGATTCCAGATTTCATTGACCAGGGTGATCCTCTGGAAGGATGGTGGGAAGATTTTCATAATCATATTATGTTTCATGGGATGTTATTTTTTCCAGTGGCAATGTGAAAGGTAGTTCACAATGATATTAACAAAAATCCTTTTGTGGTACACCCAGGAGTTTCCAAGATGAACCATGTCCTGTGGAACTATTTTGTGGCTTGGAATAAAGCAGGATGTGGTGGAGTTTGTGGTGAAGTGCATTGTGTGCCAGTAGTTGAAGGTTGACCACCATGTTCCTAGTGGTTTGTCTCATCCCATAGATGTACTGAAGGTTAAGTGGAAGACACATCAATGGATTCCTTCACTGGGATACCCAAGGCCCAGGGAGGATATGATGTTATCTGGTTTGTAATGGATCAAATGAAAAAATAAAAAAAAACTTATTGGAAATCAAGGAATCAGGCACAATGTATTCTTTATCATATAGAAATGTGGATGATGTTCTTTGGCTACATGGAGTTCCGAGGTACATTTCCTCGTACTAGGATACATGCTTTACCACATGAGTTTGGAAGGGATTACAGAAATATTTTGCCACTCAGTTACACCTTATCACTACCATCTACTCTCAAAAATATGGGTAGTTAGAGAAGACAATCCATACATTAGAAATGATGCATCGATAAACCATCTTGGATTTTGGTGGCACTTCGGTACAACACACTCCGTTTGTATAACTCACATGAAATAATAGTTATCATTCTTCCATTGGCATGGCCCCATTTGAAGCTTTTTAAAAAAATTCATGTCATTCACCTTTATGATGGACATAGGTTAGGTAGACAACTGCTCTTGGATTTGAGTTAGTGCAAAGCACGATAGAGATGGTTCATCTTGTTCATGAGAGGATGGAGGCAACACATGAATGGAAAATGCTGTATGTCGATCATAAGAGGATGCTCTTGGAGATTGAGGTTGGGGACCCTATTTTCTTAATGGTTTCCTATTAACATCGGTAGCGATGGGTTGTCATGGGTAGTAATATTTCTCTAGGGTTCATCAGACTCATCGAGGTGTTGCAGACATTTGGGAAGGTGGCATACCAGTTGGCACTGCCACCGTAGTTGGAGAAAGTGTGTGACATCTTTCATATCCCTCAGGTTAGTCAGTTTTTTCATGATGAATCCCATTTCAGTGACATGGGAGAGTTAGATATAGATCATAAAACAATGTTCCTGGAGTGCCCAGTGCAGATCTAGGATCTTCGAGAGAATTTTATTTAGGGATGAAACATTTCATTAGTTCATGTGCTCTGGATGAATGGTGGCCTTGAGGAGTGTACTTGGGAGTAAGAATTGAAAATGAATGCCAAGTACACTGAGTTGTTTTTAGATTCAACTTTTCATGTTTTTCTTTTTAATTATCGAACCTTGTTTGTCATGGGATTAGTGGTTTCTTTGTGCATTAATTTATGATAATTTTCAAAATTGTGAAATAGATAATACTATATTCTTAATCAGAAACCAATAATTGATATGTATGTAAACCCTTGTAGGAGATTCAATGACTCCTAGAGCAGATAGTATCTTTGCATGGTGAATGAATTCCACAACCTATGTGTCTACATAGTTAGTCATTATATGGGATATCTGGTGGTTTATTTGGTTAGTTAATGTCAGGAGAGGTGTTCTTGGATGTCGAGGATTCACATCAACTTTAGAACCAATAGGGTGGCTTATAGATGAGAGGTATCTTATAGGGTTGTTCTTAAGACCTCTCTATCTTTTGGGGTTGGTTTTAAATTTTCAGTGGTGATAATAGTTTAACATGTATCATATGCAATGTCACATACCATTCTAGCCCATTCATGTGGTAAAATCATGTGCATGAGGTGTTTTGGAACGTAATGGTTACTAATTTCAAGAGTTTTAAAAAAATCCTGTTTTTTCCATAGTAGGTGGCATTAGTGAGTCATGCATTTGTTGGTCAAATTAGTGATTCATTGTCAGTTGGCCACATTGGTGACTTGCTATAGTTAGGTTGATTAGGGGACTCTCATCTGAAGCTCAATGTCATTATCCCATGTCAATAGCTCGCCATTGGTAGCTCACATCAGTAGCTCACATAGGTAGCTTAGTGTTAGTGACTCAACATTGGTAGCTCACATCAGTATTTCAGCGTTTGTGACTCACTAATTTTTGGTGGCATCGGTGAGTGGTAATAGTGACTCACCCAATGGTGATTAATTTTCATCTTTTCCTAGTTTTCCATTTTCTTGCACATAATGTTTTATTTCATGTAAAATGAGTTTAGAACAATGTTTATGAGTTATTTTTGTCCTTTAAAATAATATAAGTTATATCATTAATTTCTTAATTGTATCATGAATTTTTATATTCAAACCACATGGCATTGATATGGACATGGATATAATGGATTTTAAAAAGGTTCCTTCATTGATATAGGATCTAGACATTCTGAAGCTGAGATCCTTTCTCCCTTGTTCTATTTCTCTTTTACACTCTTAATACCAAGCATCCCAGAACGTTTATTCCATCAGAAATCATGTGTCTATGTTTCATACTTAGATTACATCATCATTGAGGTTTCCCATGCTCCTTGAGCATCTCTTTTTTTAGCGCAAAGAAGATTTTCTGATCGACTGCTGTTCTAAGTAGGGATTCATTCATCCTTCTTTTTATTATGCATCATGCATGGTGGGTTTACTAATATTTTCTTGTAAACACAGTTGCATACAAATATAAAAATGATTATAATAAATAATGAATGATGGGCCAGGAAGATGATAAAAATGATTGTGTTTTTCATATGTTATCCTTCATCCTTGATGAGTTTTTCTCTCTCTATATTCCATTGATAAATTATTTCCATTGGTTGTCTTTTTTTTTTGTGAATGGTTGAGTCTTTATAATATTCATTGATCCCTTTTTTACCTTCTATAATTGTGAAATTTATTAAACATGTTTATTCGGTTAAATAAATGGACTCGGCATGATCAAAATTTTTCTATGCTAACCCCTACTTTATGAAAGTGGAATTAAAGAATGTGGGTTTTCTAAACATTACTATAAAATACATTTTTTGGTGCGACATTTTGATTTGTGTGATTTCATTCTGATATTTCCCTTGTAAGGATGTGGTGTGATGTAGTTGAGAGCTGGACTATTGTTGGGGTGGTCCATGTGGTTTAATGAAATATCTGGGTAAAATATTTTTTGATTGTGGAATAGAAGGGATGATTTTGAGCATTGGGGTTTTAGGTTGGGTTGTGCTATAATTATCTTAATCAGTATGATGTATGTGTTATTGTTATATAGTAGCAATTTTAGGGTGTTAGTGATGAGGTGTGTGGTATGGTTTTGATGTTACTTTGGGGATTTCTTGTTCAGGGAACGGACAACACAACATGACATTGAAGAATTATAATGGTATTAGTTGGCCTTGGTGATAAGTGGAGAGAATTTGTGAATCAAGTTGTTTTATGAACATTTTTATCCAATGTTTGGATTATTTGTGAGGTTGGTTGTGTGTTTTGGCTATTTGTTCCTAGGTAGGGATTAAATAACTGGTAAATGATTAATTATATTGAAATTATAGGGTGTTAAGTTACATTCGTTTATCAACATCACAAGTGGATGTTGTTCATTCAGATACATGAATTATAGGGTGTTAAGTTACATTCTTCACCACTGGTTGGGATGACTGTTGGCTACTTATATATACATACGTTTAGTTCCTTGTGATTTACATTTTCACCGCACCCGATTTGAGTATTATGCACCGAACACCCCCATTATCATGGGGGAGTTTGTATTTACCAAACATCATAGTGGGAGGATGGATGGATGGCCACATGTTCATCCATAACCGCTCTTTAAGGTGATGATATCACAAAATAATTCTGGTAGTTTGTTGTTTCTGAGGCCCAGGTGCGGGTGAGTTATACTTATCAGGTGTCTTTGTAATGAGATTTATTGTGGTTAATGACTGTCTTTTGGATTTAGTGTGTTTTTGTTCCTAGATGTCTTCCGAATGTGGTGTTTTTTAGAAACCAGTTGTTTATTGGTGGGTTGAGGTTATGTTTTTTGAGACCCATGTGTCTGCAAGTGAGTTTTAATTCCCAAGTTTCTTCTGGATGAGATGTGTTGTGGATCACATGTGTCATTGGGATGTGGTCTGTTATGGTTCTTAGGATTCTTCACGATGTGGTGTTGTTTGTTTCCTAGGTATCTGTGGGCGGGATGAGATGTGGTCTTGAGGCCCAGGTTTCTACTGGATGGATGTGGTTTTGTATGTTCATAAGAGGTGGTAGGGTTAAGATGTCTTCCATTAGGGTGTGAGATTGGCTAATTAGTGGTATAGTGGTGTAAGGTAACCTATTATTGTAGTTATCTGTATTACATTACATGATACGAGTAATTTGGTGATAGTACCTATAGTGTGGTTGGGGTGGATAGTATAAGTATTTGGGTGCTTTTTTGTTTCAGTTGTTTTCTCACAAGGGCATTACTATGTATATCCACATGTGCACGAGAGATTTTGGTTTTCCTACTCTGTATACTTGTATTCTCACCCCATATTATATAACATATTTCATGTTTCTATGAGTATTACGTTGACCATGTTGGACAATACTAGCTCATACGATGGGGAAAATTGTTGTGCCACTACTTAGATTTTCTTTCAGTATCTACTCTAGGGAATATTTATTTTTCTTTAGTATTCATTTTGAAAATACATATGGGATGGTTTGGATTTTATTTTATCAATATATATCTTCAATGGAGTTTTATGAGTTTGGAATATCTTATCCCCCAATGTTGGTTGCCATTAAAAGGGTAGTGCCTCCCAATTTTGTGAGATTTCTATAACCTAGGTGTTGGTTGCCACCCTGGGGGCTACTGGTGGCGGGACTCGGGGGGAATTATCTCTCTAAATTAATTTCTATATTGGGAGGGTAATCATTTGATGGATGGGTTCATCAAAATAATATTCTATAAAATATTTATTTAGAAAAATGAGTTACATAGTTCATGGAAATTCTTGGAAAAATGTTCACATAAACATTATTTCCATTTTTCAATAGATTGAATGAAAAAAAAATTAATTAAGATTTCACCATTATTGAATCATTATTATATAATTTATATCATATATATTAATTAAATAAATATGAATTATAATTCATCTCAAAATAAAATGATAGACATATAAAAAATATATGACAATGGTAGTCAACTTTTATGTACAACCGACGTTATAATTTTCCAACAAATTAGAAGTTGAGAAGGTAAATGTGATATTAAAATTCCATAAATACAATTATTTCCAAAATAATATATATATATATATATATTAAATTCATCATTATATCCATATGTGTTAGGTGGTTGTGAAAAATGAATTACATCAGTTCATGAGGCTGTAGTCTGTCCTACACACGATCAACGATTTCGTTTCCCTTTTTATGGAATATGATATGGATATATATTATGAAATTTACATAATAATATATATTTATTTTAAACGTAATTATGTTAATATTTCACAATTTTCATATAATATTTGATACATTTTGAGGAATAAATATTATGATGATTCATGGTTAAGAACTATACCACTTCTAAGGGGAACCTGTTTAGGTTTATAGCAAAAGCCTGCATAGAACAGTTTTATGGTCAAAAAATTTAATCGAAGAAATGGTTATGGATTAAAGAATTATATTTGTACAAGTATTTTATTAACCAAATGGATCTCAGTGTTTAATGAATAGGGGAGAGGGGGTTTCCTTTTATAAGTTTGGGGTAGGGAACACTTGGATTTTTTGAAAACAAAAAAAATGTACCCATTTTTTACACTAGCCAGAAGGCTCCAAAATGGATCATTATCGAACATAATATTATATCATATAAATATGTGTCCATATATGTTAAATTATTAAATTTTCTAGTATATATTAACTATTTTATCTTTATTTTAACCGCTCATTAAACCTATTTTATCCTTAACCAGGATAATAAATTTTTACTATTTTTACAATTCAATATAAAAAAATGATATACAACTTATTAAATAATATTAATTGTTTTAATAAAAAAAAATGGAATCTATTTTTTCAAATTTTAAACATATATTTGTAATAATTTAATTTAATATTAAACCCCCAATCATGTCGAGAAAAGGTTTTCCAAATCAAATGTTATCTTCTGTATAAAATGTTCTGATGTAAAAAATAAACATAAAGTAGATTCACATGAACAATATTAAATTATTTATCATTTAATGGAAATAATATTTAATTTAAAATAACTTTAAAACAAAATTATTATTTTTAATTTTATTAAATGAAATGGTAGTATTCTAATAAAATCAGTATTCATCACTACTCATTGAAAATTTATTCTTTTCTGCAAATTCTAAAAAAAATCACTATATGATAATCATGACAGGACGAATTAAAAAAATTAAATTCAAATTTTCTAATAATATTTAATATTTATTGAATATTAATTTTATGTTAATTGTTAATTACTATACAAAACATGATGGATCTACTTTTTATAAAGTAATTGTTTTGAAGAACAAAATTTAGGGCATTTATATCCCATGATAAGAAATATTATTTTTTGAATGATAAAATATTTTATTTAGTTTATAAAATATAAATTTCATTAAAATATTTCATAAAAAGAGATTCAATTAATTTATTAAGATAAAAACAATTTCCATGCCCAAAAACTGTTTTTCAAAAAAGACATTTATTTTACATTCAAATGATTTTAATTTTTATTTCTAATCAATTAATAACCGGTAAATTTATTTATACATGTTTAAACCATATATTTTTTATAATTTATTTACTCCAATTCATACCCATAATATTTATGGTTAATTTATATTGTTTATATTTAAAAAAAATTGGTTGTTTATGCATGGTGCAGTGTGTCTAACAGGTTATCAAACAGAAGGTACTCTTTTTTAAAAGCATAGTATGAAACAAATATAATCCTTTATCACATGAAAAACGAAACATTTACCACTAAAATTATATTTACTCAGTAATTTATCTAATTTTTATGACTATTAACATTTTTAAGTTGTTTATTTTCTTTTTCCCTTAATTAAATAAATAATTTTTCGGCATTGAATAATCATTTAAAGTAATGATTAAATCACATAAAATTATAAAAAAAATATAATGAAAAATATAATCCATCATTTAATAGAAAATTAAAAATTTAACATGGTTTGTATTTTGGACTATGAAAAATTATTTAAAATATTAATAGAAGGAGAGAGAATTTGTTTACATTGTCATTTAAATTAATATTATAAGTGTAAAAAAACAAAGATAAATTTTAAAAAAATGGTACATTATTAAATATTGTATGATTATGGAAAACATACACTCATCCAAGGAGATAAATGAATGTAATAGATATTATTTTAACTCCTTGTCACATATTTTTTGACATTAATTACTCGATTGACCCATAACTGAGGTGATAAATATTACCACGGTCACTATTCAAATGTATAAAAAAAGCAACCTATTTGTCAAATTCAAACTACATAAAACCAATTATATATTCAATTTTATAAAATTGTATTCCTATATTTTCCGAAATCTATTTAAGAAAATATTTGATAAATTTGATGAAAAAATATTATCCATAGAATTTCCTTTTAAGAATGAAAATCGGCATTTATTCAAATAATATTACATTATGACCATAATATAAATAAATTAGATCTTATATATTTTTAATAAAAAGTACAAAATGGAATGGATATTTTGAAATTATAGTATTTAAATTAAATAAATATTATCTTTACAAAAACTGGTAATCTCATTCTTCACTAAATATTATATTTTTCAAAAAAATCCAAAATATTATTCCTAATATTATATTGATATGATGATTTAAAAAATGATATAATTTTATCATAATAATATATTATTATGTTTTTTTAACATATTTTTTCATTTTAATAATGTTATCAAAAAATTATTTAAATAGAAATATATCATAAAATATCAAAGTATTATATTCTACCCCCTTTATAATAATTTTACCCTTGAAATTCCTTCACTCAAATAAAAACAAGTGAGGATTCTTTTTCCTCATCACATCTTCAAGTTCATACATCGATTCATCAAAAATATGGTTTCACCAAGATATTTTCTCTAGGTGAGTGCTTTTGCTTCGAACAACAGTTTCTCTAAGATCTAGGATTTCCTCTGGTTGTTAGTCAAATGATCGATCATGCTCCCACGATATGAAGTCTATTATCATTAGACATAAAGGATCGAGAATGATATTCCATTGAATGAGTGAATGAAATAAATTTCAAAATAGGTATATATTTAGTTTCAAAACAAATTGATATGCTACTTGCCTGATATGATAGATAATCTCATAGGGATTGATATACCTTGTGCTCAGATTTTTTGTATTTCCAAATCTCATAATCATATTTCAAGGAGATATTAAAAGGAATTACATATGAGTAGTATAAAAAACTAGATATCAATTATTATTATCAGTATAACATATTTTTTAACAGTGAGTTGCCCTTATGTGATAATGAACAAATCAAAAATTCTCTTCCATTTCCACAACTATATCAGTTCCTAATAAATAACATTTTCCCAATTCATCCCAACATATAGGTGTACACAAATTCATTATATATAGGTATTAATATGAATCCATCTAACTAATAAATAGGAAGATAATCATGTATGATAATTATACCAAAAGAATGTGTTGATTCGAAATACCTAGGATATCTAAATAAAAATATTCAACTTGACTTCTAGATTTTTAATATTACTCTCTAACTGACCATGTGTCAGATTATAATACAAATCACATAAATTCAACTATGTATCCTGTGCCCAATAATGGATTTTCCAAAACAACATGGTAAACCACATATCCCACCCAGATATGGTTGAATTTGGTACTCTTTGTAATATCAGAAATCGTTAATGTGTAATCATGTAAGATGATTAAGTGATAAATCATCTCTAAAAGCGATAAAATGCATTGATTTCATAAGGAAATCAACAAAAACCCAAAAATCATTATTCCCTCATGATATTTTAGGGATTCTAAAGATTATTCAATGTTATTGTTTTCCCATTCCCATTATGGTGTGGGTAATAGTTGTAAAATTCCTTTAGACTTATTCCTCTCAGCCTTATCATTCACACACACTACGAAACATGATACATACTCATCAATAAACCTTTTAATGCTACCCCATAAGTAATATCCATTTTGAAATCTATACATCTTTGTATTTATAGTGTGAATAAATAATGATGAAATATGAGCGTCATCCAATAACTAATTTATTTTCTTTGGTATTTACGCTACACATACTATATTTGGAATCATTTTCATTCAATCGTATACATGATTGAATGAAGGAAAATTCATCACCATCTTATAAAATTCAAAAAACTCATTCTTATCATGACCTGGTCTTTAATGGGTCTCAATTCACAACTACCCCAAGCCTGCCTTTAAAGGCCAGGGGATGGTGACTAGTGTCAAATGCACAACAATCTAGTGGATTCCTTTACCTAAGAAACATTACACACACATAACCAACTCAATACAAATGTGTCAAGGAAAAGATTTAAAGATAAATCCTTTCTATAAAAAGGAATCCAATCATATATACATCACTCTCTAAATATTACATGTACTAGAAAACTATAATAAAAGGGAATTGGAAAAAATACACGCCCAACTAGAAAATTTTCACCACCCAGCAATTGGAGGAAATGAAAAACATGTGGGAGAGCCCCCCTCCTAGATTCGAAGCAATGACCACTACACGCAGTCCATGCCCCCCGTATACCTATTCTCTTCCAAGGTCACGATCAACCTCTCCATTGTTTTCAAGGGCACACCATGTGTGGGAAAATCCCAAGAAAGGGTGAGTTTAAAAATACTCAATAGGATGTTTCAAAATATCAAGGGAGTGGAATGTTAGGTACCGTAGAGGGATGATGTAGATAAATCAATGCACCATAATAGAGTACAACTCAACCCAACATTGTAGTGAAGTAAGATCATCCAAACCTGGGGATCTAGAAATGATGATGAAGTGCCCAGATCAGTGTGAATCACTGAGAGGGGGAGGGGGTGAATCAGTGATCCCTCTGAAACTTTTTACTAATTTATTCTTATCAATTAAACCTCTATGGCTGGTTAAAGCCTCAATCCACTCTTCTTGTATCTCTCAACATTTCCTCGAATGATGCAGTAATGAAAAGGCACAGGACACAAGGATTTACAAGGTTCGACACCAAAGGCCTATGTCCTTGCCATGTTGGTTATACACCCCAACATGGTTTCTCCATTATAACCTGTTCAAATTAAAATGGTCGATACATAGTCCCATTGTATATCTCATGAGTCCCACAGGAGGGTCTTTATACTGCGTCCCACAGTGTTACTAGAGTCCCATTGGCCTTCTCCAGAATCGCACTGAAGACTTCTTCCACCCTGAGTCTCACAAGGGGCTTTTCCTGGCTCCTCGAGTCACACGAGTAGCTCTTCTTCACTTTGAGTTCTTCAAGTATCGTCAAAAGCCTGGGATAAAGGCTGTTGGACTTTCTCTATTCTTCTAATCACTTGTGGTTGATCCGGACTCCTCGTCTTGCTCAGGCTTTATCTCCTTCTTCTTAAGATGACCTGGCCTCTCTCTCCAAGAATCCTCAACAGCCTCTGATAAGGTCTGTTGGTCTTTCTCTTCACTTATGATCACTTAAGTTGATCAGGCTCTTCTCAATTTACTGAAAACTCAGACAAATGATTTCTTTATCTTCAGTATGGATTCACTCTGGCTTCAACACAACTTCATGCATTGAGTTCATGGCATCACTGCTTCCTCATGCACTGACTGCATGGCTTCTCAATATTCTTCAAGAACTCTTGGTCTTGGACAAATCAAATGCACACAAGAAGATTCAAGTTGTTCACGTGTGCACGTGCATGCATGAAATCATGCACTCCCCTTCTATTTCTTTGGTGTGATAAACCCTCAAAGGGTGTAATTCTTTTTGCACACACACCACTTCTTCCTTCACACTCATTGTTCAATTTGTTCACACACTTAAAAGTGTGTTCTACTTTAGTGTGGATCTTTTTCTTCTCCTAAGTGAGCACACACTTCTTGTGCACACACATAGGCTTCGGACTTGTTCCTCTTCTTGTTTTTCACACACACAAAATATGTTCTTTCATTTGTTATTCAAAGTGTGCACCCACAAGGCTACGGCCTTCCTCCTTTGCACACCCACTACCTGTAGGGTGTTCTCCCAAGTGGCACACACACAAGGTGAATGGTGCGGCCCTCTTCCTCTTTAAAGCGTGAAAGGAACACTTGGGTGCACAAGGCAGTGTGCAAGGTCCAGGGTGCAAGCCCCGCGCAAGGTGATACCGCGTGCAAGTGCTACTGCCGCGCAAGTGCAAC
Source organism: Viscum album (assembly GCA_963277665.1). Lineage (NCBI taxonomy): Eukaryota > Viridiplantae > Streptophyta > Magnoliopsida > Santalales > Viscaceae > Viscum > Viscum album. The sequence goes on from OY728145.1 coordinate 956,094,975, forward strand.
AGCCGCACAAGTATGCAAGCACAAGGACGGCGTGCAAGTGCGCTGCCCAACTTCTTCCTGTCATGCAAGGGGTAGCACGCATGGGTCTTCTCTTCACCTCTTTCGCGCAAGGGGTAGCTCGAAAGGAACACACGAAGCCAAAAGAAGGCTTCGGGCTTCTTCCGCGCAAGTGGTGCATACATGGCTCCTTACATCGCTAAGAACCGAGGCTTCGCAGGACATCAGATCTTCAATAAAGATTCAGAAAACAAATTCGGAGCCTCAGCCTCTCCTTTTATAGGCAGAGGGATTCCTCAAATCCTCCGCGGGATATAAATCTTGAACCACCGAGATTTTAGGTTCTTTGAAAATCTTTAAACGCGGGCCGAGAATCTCGTTTCTTTCTCTCTGTTCAATGAGGATTTCTTCTCCTTATCCTTTCTTTACATGAATGCGATTTCGAACGCATGCATGTCCTCCTCTCTTATATTTCATGCAAAACACAAACCACTTGGCCTCAGCACGTCCTTTTTCCTCGGCCGAACTCAAAATGCTCCCCTCGTTGCATGCACACCCATTTTTAGGCATGATCGTGTTCAGTGTGGCCATACGATCACCATGGACCCTTCGGTTTGATCGGAGGTGTCCGGGTACTCAAAAACATCACTTGGGGGAGCCACTAGTTCAGCGGGGACATCGGGGGTTGCCTCGGGTGAGCTTGAGGAAGGAGATGACTCGCAGGACGTTGGATCAGATCTCTAATGATCAGCGACAGTTGGGATTAAATCGTGCCACGGCGAATGAGAGGAGCGGCGTAGATCAACCGCGCGATTAGATGGGAGGCTCGGATTAGATCCCAGGTTTTTAACCGCGTCCCACATCGAATTCTTTCGCGGATTTCTCACGGATTATCAATGTTCCACTGCCGGCAACACTTCGATTAAACTTCTCCCGTCTCGGTGCTGCCTCGCGCCGAGTTCTTCTGTGGGCGCGCTCTTTCGGCCCACCCCTGCCACTCGGGCATGCCACTGGCACCCACTATGCGCTCTATGAACTCCTATGGGCACGCTCTGCCTCAAGGACTACGCCCTGGCCTTGTTGAGGTTTCCCTTGAGCGCGGTTGACTCTCAGGTCCCGCATGCGCTCGAGGTGAGGACCATCGACTGGCCTTTCTTGGTGGCTTATTTTTTCTTAAGTATAGAACAAGTACTTTGTTTAAAAACAATGTAACCTGGTTCAAATTCCAAATGCCACTCCCTTAACTTCTTCACCATTTCTTCTTCAAATGGATTCCTCCTCTCCTCATATAATGTATTTCTTCTTAGGATGGAATTTCTGAAGGGTCTTTATCAACCGAAGCTCCTGAATCACATTTATTCTTCAATGTTCTTCATTGAACCAATTAGAGATCAAGTTGGATCAATTTCAATTCATCATGCACTAAGAGATAGTGCATGGTCTTCATTAATACACATCATCCACTTAGTATTTGTGGATGGATCAACTTTCATCTCCTCATGCATTGTGAAGACAATGCATGGACTTCTAACATTGTTGTGACATTGTATCCAGTTGATACAAGTTCTTTGAACTTAAAGACCAGTTCAACAATCATCAGATGTAATGATGATGCTCCATCATCATCCATTCTTCCTGTGGTGTAACGTAGTATCATCTTGATACAAGTATTGAAACATTAAGATCAGTTCTACAATCGTCTGATATTACTAGAGAATGTTTCAACCATCATCTCCTATGTCACTTAGTGAATCTCCAAAGTGACATTACTCTATGTTCCATGGACATTCTCCATTCATCACCATCACCATCACATCATTTGAAATTCACATCTTGACGCTCCTTGACATCCATTCATTCCATGTCATCTTTTGACAAAAACATACATAATTGAAAACAAATGAAACCCAGTGCACTTCAGATGAGAATATGAACCAATCGTTGATTATATTCTACCTATAGTAGGAGGTTAGACTTGTCCAACCACAGGAAGCTAGACACAGAAAGCATGTGTCATACCCCACGCAACTTCATCTCTCCTAGAAGGATTGTAACTAAAGCCCATGGAGTGGAACTAAAATATGATATATATATATATATTAATATATTATCATTCAAATAAAACCAAATGATAGAGTATGGGTATATCCATTCCACAGCTCTGCCCAAGAATGTGAGTAGCCAGCAGTTCCAAGATAATTTTTTTTTTCATGCTATGCATCTCATCGCATCTGTCTAGGAAGAAAAATTAAAAGGGGCTCAAATCACCACACCTCAATACTACTCGCTTTGGGTGGTATCGACTCACACACTCGATTTAAGGTCGCATCAAAATGGAACATGTTTGTGGGGATATCACTTTTACATATAGTGAGTCATATGGTAAGTCAAACTACACCACATCACTATGCTCTATAGTCATGGGTCCTACTCTAGTTGTAACTAAGGTACAAAACATCCCAGCCATGTTGGAGGGTAACAATGAATGATTGTCGGGGAATGCCACTTCCCATCATCACAATTGTGTAATCCCATAACTATCATTAGGGAACACCAATTTTTGGCCGCACAAGAGGGTAATCCCAAAACTATCATCGAGGAACGACACTTCCCAGCTTAGCTGGAGGGTAAATAGAGAGAATTCATTTGGAAAGGCCACTTCATTTCCTCACTAGAGGGTAATCACCAAACTAACATTGGGGAATGCCACTTCCTAGCCTGGATATAGGGTAAACCCGGAACTATCATAGGGGAATTCTATTTCCTAGACCAGTTAGAGGGTAAAACCAGAAATATTATTGGGTAAATCCCGTTCCCAGCCATGCTAGATGATAAGCCCAGAATTTTCATTGGGGAACGCCACTTCCTAGCCCACCTGGAGTGTAAAATAAGAACTCTTATTGGGGAATGCCACTTACCAACCCAGTTGATTGGTATACCCAGATCCACTCAAGCCATCCCTAATAGATGTTACCTCTCAGAAAACAATTAAAAAAATCAGATCATCCTTGCTTGATTGTACCTCTTTGAAAAAAATAATGGAAATCTGCAAATTCCTATTGGAGAGTGCCTCTTGTAAAAAGAATGTTTCAGTCATCAAGTGTCACCCTGGATAGGCATCCCACCCTGAACATCTCGCATTGTTTCTCAAAATCCACTACATAGGGCTCCATTAAATTCTACATTGAAAAAAATTCAGGATATTCTACTCATATTCCAATGACTGAGTCAAAAAAAGATATGAAAGATAGATTATTTCTAATGTTGTACATGGTTCGTGTGGGTCCCACGTAATGTGTGGCCCTTCCCCTGCGCCTGTACACATACTATTCCATAACAAGTTACTAAACTTCAAATCAAGTACCCTTAGGAATGCTAGTGTACTCCAAGTGTAAAAGATATATCTATATAAAAATATGATGAGTTCACATTTCACGTTGTTAAGAAATTTTTAGAAACATAATATTACATGGACGCCTCCTCAAATGGTACTGAATAACAAAACGGATCACACTATTGTGAATTGTGGAGACAAACTTCCAACATCAAATATCCATTCTCCCTAAATAGACATCCCATGTAAAAGTCATATTTCATTATAATACGCTTGAGAAGCATCATGTGGGGCTCAAACATTTATAAAAAAAATAAATTATTAGGATTTCACCATTTCCGATTGTTGACACTACTTGAGAAAGTAACCGAATGTACTATGAAGATAACTCAGGATCTTTCAAATCCCAATGCAAGGCTCAAACAATACAAAGGAAAATCAAAAAATACACCCCAAAGAGCAGCGCAACCGACCAGCACAGCCGAAATACGGGGTCGTCTTATGCTTCCGACCTCTGCGGCTGTCTTCCTTGGCATTCCTCCAGGATAGAATATTGTTCATGCCCTTTTCGAAGCATCGGTGTGGAGGAGTTGCGCGGCATACATGCGCGACGGAGCCCCATGCCAGAAGATGTTTGGGTAACCTCGGTGGAATACGTATGTGGTGTAGATGCGTGAAATACCCATGCGGGAGACATCTATTCATCAAGGCCCATCTATACCTATAAATAAAACCCTTGGGTCCACATTTTGGGATAGAAAGAAAGTGAAAGACTCTCAGATCCTCCCATTGCATAGCTCTTTCGCCTAAATCCCTCAAATTTTCCCAGGTATCTCTCTAAACCATGAGAGAAGATATAATTAAATGAGATAGGAATGTTTTGAAGTTCTTCACATTTTACAATAATCATCCATACATGTGCACCATACCTGTGTGTCGTACCTGCACGGTATACCTGCACGCAATACATGCACGGTATACATTGAGGGTACATCTATGCGGGGTACCTAAGTAGGATACTGGCACGTGGGACCATCGCGACCAACTCAAGTACCATTTATAAAATACATTCATGGAAATGTATATATTTCCTGGGTTACCATATCTGATAGGGGCTAATTTGAAGCCTCCACAAAAACCTCATGACTTTTCAATCCTTTGGTAAAGGCCCATTAGTGTGTCTCCTCTGAGGGTTTGTCTTTCCCGAGTCAGAGGTTTCCAACATTTGTTTCACAATAGGGTTAGGATTCATGGGATATTTGTGTGTTTTTATTTCCACAATCACATGGAATTTTCTCCCAGAAATATTGTTGGGAAGCTCCCATTTTTTAGGAGGGTTGGGTCCTTAGTCTCTCCTTTCACAAAGAGATGACCTGGGATCTCCGTTTTCTGGTAGGGAAGGTATGGTTCACCTATTTCTTTTCCATGGAAGCATAAGAGAAGTATCCCTCCTATACCAAGACAAATTTTAGGGCAGCCATACTAGTGTAATCCCCTCACCATAAACCCTTGTTCCTTACATTGGACCCTTTTCCAATGTAAATAGAAGAGTGGGAAGGTTTGTCGCCATACCCTCTTCTACAGTCAACGTTCCCTCTTACATAAGCATGGAGGAAAAATTTTAATGTCTAAAATGTCATTATGAAATCTTTCACATACTATGGTTTCACACAGTAATAATGACTCATGTGGGCTTAGAGATACATGATGGTTGCAACATGTGAACAAAATCTTTTCAGAAGGGAATACGAGAACAATAATGCATGTTCAAACCAGGATACATAGGAATCTTTTTCAGATCATGAGCTCATTAGTTATCCTCCTAAGAATCCACCACTAATTCCCCCTATTTGGGCATCCTCCTTAGGAAATAATCCCCAAATTCAATCTTTAAATCATCAAGTCATACTTTTCATAAAGTAAGCCCAAAATCATCTATCTCAAATGGCCAAACTCTATTATGGGACTTGTCGAACAATGTGACATTTGATTCCCATCCATAGGGGATACATAGAAAACCTCCTTGAGGTTAAAACCCAAAACACCAAATCAACCATATTCTCTTTGGTCCACATTCCCAACATGTTCTGATCTTACTTGGAAACCCATATCCCGTCAAAGTTCCTTGGGCTGCATCAGCATAAGTCCCACACTATGTTTCAATTATGCACCTTCTGCATAGAGGTCCTTATCAAATTTCCATAAAATATGTGATGTATCTAATTAAGTGGAACCGAACTATAAGGGTTATGATTCCATTCACAAGGATATGTATGAGCCAATTTTACAGGAATGACCCCAAGATCAAAACAAACCTTCATCTCCCTTGATGACAATAAATTACAGAGTGCCCCACTAAGTGGTTTAAAAACAAGTATCATTACAACGATGATTAATACAGTCTCTAATAAATGTAGTAAAGGATACCATTGATAGAAACCCACAAATACATATCGATATTTCCATTAATGAAATCCTTGAATACATACTGATGATTCTAAGGTTTTACACATGTTAATAGGTGATTATAAATTCCATGGGGTACTTACGATATACATGGAGAATTAATAATGATTCTTGAAAATATTTTAATTTTACAACAAGAGACCCGAAGTAGGCAATAATTCCCACAAAAAATGTGTGATCAGTCTGACCTCCAATCCTCTCGACCAATGCACATTCTTAAGTATCATAATCATCAAAACATAATGAACGCATAACTTTGTAAAACAAGTACTCATTGGAACAAAACTATTGGATTTTTTTAGTTCCATGATTAAATCCAATGGAAACCACCTAGAAATAGGGATTCTTAAATCTAGAACAGGAATTTGATGGAACTAAGAAACAAAAATGGTGAACCTGAAGTGAATCTTTAACCACAATAATAATTTTACCCACTTTTTTGGCCCCTATCAATTGATAATGGAAGGATAGAAAAAAGAATCAATCAGGAATATTACCATCTAAAAAGATGTTTCTTTAATGGATATTGTTTTTGTTCTCAGTTTTTCGTCACATAATTATCTTCAATCCAAATAATGGATTTCCCTAAGACAACATGTGTGAATTTTCCAAACACTGTTCAAGATAGATCTCCATTCATGGGAAGGATGTTATCACAACCCAGAATCTTCAACGTTGGGTCTCTAATGTGCCGGTGAAGGAATATCACAAGCATGGTACAATACCGTCTTTGTATGCTGCTCGGAAGACCCTCCAGGTCAAAAAAATCCTTGATCATCTGGCCAATGATGAACAATGATAAAAAATCAGATGGTTCCAACCACGGTCTCAAACAGTTTTAGGTCCTTATCCCCAGAACGCGACAACTAGTCCCTCTCATACTACATGGATATGGATAAAGAGGTCACTCATGGACACAATTCAAGATTTAAGGATTCCTTACTGAGACTTGCATCAGTAATCACTGCCAGAATAATGCGGTAGTGAACCCCCAACATGATGGGGGTGTTGCCTCTGGACGTTCGGCCCAGGTCATTGAAACTCAGGCATGCAAGAAAAATTGATGGGGACAACATCTGGCCAATAGGGAGCAAGTTATCTCCTCTTCCTCTTTCTAAGAAGTCCATCGACCTAACTGGATGGAAAACAATGAGTGGGTACATACACCCACCCATCCTAATTTTTTTTCTTAGTAGGATCGTCTGACAAAAACTCACCAATCCCACTAAACAAACCTGGTGGAGTATTGTGAATAGTAACATACACCAGCTTACAAGTTATCATCCAGTCAGCAGGCTCATCTGACTACATTTGATGTAGCCCACCAATCTGATATTGTGGCAACTGATAAATAGTAACATACACCTATTTACAATCACAAGTTCTATTAGAAGTATCGTATACCAATATTAAAGGAAGTCTCTCAACCATACATGAAGGAAAATAGAAAGCAGGAACATCCACATTTTAATGTTCATCAATCCTTCTGACATTCTTGTTTGGTAGCACCCTGATAAGTTAGTCAGAAAGCTCCGTCGACAAATTTGGGGATGACCCAACTCTCTGCCCCCATGCATGAGTACTGTCAATACCAATTGACAAGAAAATGAGTACATGATTAGGCACATACACCTACTCCAGATATGGAATGGACATATATTCCCATTCTGGATGTTGAAGTAACCAAACACATTTTGACAATGGTGGATGGGCAGACGCATATCCATACCCATATTTGAGAATCATTTGAAGATATTTTTACCACTAATTCAGATGTAGTAGGGGAACATACACATAAATATGTCTCCACAAATAGGATAACACATCAGCATGCCATTCTAGAGTAGACACATATCTCTCTTCCTGTCTAGGAAGGTCATGGGGTATACTCCCCTATATCATACGAAGAACAAGATCGGTAACATACACCCATTCTAATTGCAATTAATCAGCATATTCTGGTAAATACTCCAAGGCAATCACATAACCATGCCCATTATAACCACATATCCTAGTAGGTGGACCCAACTATGTATAAGAGATCATTAAAAAATAATTATTACCAAACACCATTGAAAACCAAAAGTCAAGCTGTGATTCAGCTCCTCGTAATGGTTGATTTCTTAAAGCCCTCATACATTTATCTGTTACTGCTCCAGATCCTACCCTTCATTAACAAATTTTTTGAGTAGTAGTTGTAATTATGAAGTTCCTCATTGAACACATCATCATGAAGGATTGGTTTATGAAAATTTAGTCAATCCAGAGTGTCTATCTCCAGATGAATGCCACAGAAACCCTCAGTGTGGCCAGAAGACCAAGAATAAAGAATATTTATCCCTTGCTTTAATACACCTGGGTGATCCTCCCCATGATGGCATTCGTTGAAAAAGTCCTCTCTGTAGTAGTATTTCGCAATGTCAAAACAGTTCTATAATTGACAATGTAGCAATAAGAAATACTTCCAATCTCGAGGCACATGCAAACACAAGGCCAGTCATGTCTGATGAATTTTCATTTACAGGAGAAACACATTCTCAGTCAGAAGACATTTTAAGGGAGAAATCATTATATAAACCTCCCTTGGGTCATTTATCTTCTAATACAGAGAACCCACTATGGTCAGATCAAATGCAGAAACCTCTAGTGAAAGATGAAGAAGACATGTTAAACTTGCGGAATCAGTTAGCTAAAGGAGAAATACCACTCATGTTCTGGCCTTTGGAAAGTTATCAGTATGATGTGGAAGAATTGATAATAGAATATTACATTTATGAAATTCATCTCAACTTATGGAAAAATCATTTCCATTTGAAAAACAAAGTATTGCCATATGATGAATATCTAAATCATGTAATGGTAATATAAGGAATGCAACGAAAAATTGACATAGAATCTCACTCAGTTTCCTGAAATCCAATGATTGAAAAACAATAGATAAACCTTCAATGTGCATGTCTCAATGCTCTAAAGACACTACACCAATTAATTTCTGATTCCCCATCTTGTGTTTGCATTAGAGGATGTGGTGTATATGGGGCACTGCATTTCACTGCACTCCAAAATCAGAAATGTCTACAAAGGTGGTTTCAGGAAATGTTAATTCCCATAGTCGGCCCCCATTAATAGGTTTTTTATGAAATCAAATGTAAACTAAAGAACACACCTCAACCATTTATCATCACAATAATTCCCACAGAAAAGAGGTTGTTGAGATACTTTTACATCAATCATTTGACAATCATGAACATACATCCTTTTTAGAGGATTTCAAGTTTCATAAGATGCATGTGTCTTAAAGGACACAACGATCGTCTGAAATGGGTGATTTAAGTGATTGTTGGATGATGCACCCAACAAATGTCTGAACCAAAATCCAAAAAAGCAGAAGAGAAGTTGTAAAAATTTCAGCTATAGCGGTTCAAGAGTCACCCCATCTTGCGAGGTTGGAGGCCCATTTAATTCAACCATAAAATTCATTAAACAATGTTCATATATTTAATGAATAATAATATGATCAACCTCATACTTCCCGGATGGGGGATTTTTCACCTCTATAATCCCCTCCTCAATGGATGTCAGTTTTCTCCCGATTAGGGGAGAATTCACAAGGATGACGTACAACTGAACTGTCTAATGATTCCCTTCATGTTACTGTCCTGCAAATAGTTCCAATGAATTCTTCATATAAGAGATTGGATTCTTGTGAAAGACAAAATGGGAGATTATCTACCAGAAACATTGATAGAATTCCATCAATGCAGTATGCGTTAGTGAATTTTATTAATACCATTACCGAAGATCCTCCAGAATATAATTCCAGTTCAGGGGAATCAGAAGATGAAGTTATTTTCCATAATAATATACAAAACAAGCCAATTGAATAAGGTGTTAATACTCGAAATCATAGGCTTTCCCATAATTTAGGTATGCCTCCAAATAACCAACTTCCCCTCACCAAAAGGAATCTAACAAGGGGAAATGAAAAAGTCATATTTCATCTCACATTTCCACCAGAGAAGGTCAATATCATTCACATGAAGAGATATTATCATAGAAAGAAGAAGAAATGAGGGAGTTGAAAAGAATTAGAACAGATTTACATCGATGCAGTATTTCTACAAGACATACTCCCCAAAAAAATTCCTCAACTTGAAAATATTGTAGGAGCTCCTCAATAATGGGGATTTGTAGTAACTACAGATACAGATAATGAATTCCCTCCATTGGGTACAAATCGAGACACGATCATATACATCCTGAAGGACCTGTTCCCATGGGTTATCCAAGGAATATATCAGCACCAGTAGTAGTGGTCTTACGGGTCATTGCACCAGCTCAAAATCTATAGGCTATACCTGCACAAAATCCAGCTCATTTGGATACTCCCCAAATCTTTATGAATACAATTGAGGCATTAATGACTCGGTTGGAAGCTATCGAGAAATGATGTGCACCAGTTCTTCCGGAAAAAGAGCATACCTTGAATGGGTAGAAGCAATTCCTCCCCCACTACATTTTGTGAATACCACATTCCCAATCTTTAATGGTTTGGGAGATCCTGAACAACAGTTAACACAATTTGTTTCTCAGTGTGATTTTATGATGGGAACTTCTCAACAAATATAAGCTGTTAATATTAGGTATTTTGTGCATTCATTACAAGGACCATCATTTGTCTAGTATACAAGTTTGTAATCTTGATCAATTACTATGTGGGATGATATCGGTCTATTATTCCTTCTTCAATTTAGCTCAACACTACCAAAAACAACAAATTTTCTACATAACAACTATAAAAAAATGGAGAATGAATGAGTTTCATATTTCATTGCTCGATGCCATAGATTAACATATTCCTTATGATTAGCACTCCCTCAAAAGAAGTTATTGCAAATCTATGTGGAAAATCCGTGTGATGAATTATGCACACCATTGATCCCTGTGAAATACACAGGAGGGTGTCAAGACCTTACATCAATTTCTTAGTAGAAACAAGATTCTATTATAGAAGATAAATCAAAAAACTCGTATAATTTCCTCAGCTCCAGGAAGGAGGATAGGAAAGGAAGAAGTTGCAATAATCACACTCAAATAGAAACCTGTACCTGCTTCTACATCAATACCCTCATCATACTGAAGGTCTCAACCTCCTAAATATCAATAGCAATGACCTCCTCATAAATATGATCCAATAGATACAAGGCGGAAATAGTTTAGGAATTAAAGAACAATGTATATTCTTTCAAGAAAGAACAAGTTCCTCGTTACATCATCTAATCCTGAGAAAACAATTTGGTTCAATTTCTATGGCCATAGAAGGAAAATAAATATGAATATGAAGATCGTCCGAATTATTGTCCCTTTCATCAGATATTGGGGGACCCCATTTAAGAGTTATTTGTTTTCAATGACCTTCTGCAAAATATGGTAGACTCTGGACAAGTGAAATATAAAAAAAGTTCATAAACTCAAGTAGCATGTGTTATTATTACCAATCCAGAGGAATGAGAGAATGGAAAGAGGATAAAAGTAAAAGAGTGCAAACAATAATATGATTAGATTGTCAGGAAAATGATCAACCAGAATCATGCTATTTTACGAACACAGTTGAAACAACCAATTGTGTCTTCTCCAACTCCTGCCATAACAAAACCATCTTCATCAATGAAAAAATGTGATGATAAAGACATAGAGCAGTTAGAATAAGATGATCTCATGTCAAGGCCAAATTTGTCATTAACCATGGAAAATTTTATGCCATCTGTTTCAAAATCATGGGCACTGCCCTACCAAACAGCACAACTAGAAGTAAAATATCAGGTAGAATCATCATCAGAAGAGGAATTGATCTTTGGTTTTTTCAATGTTATCCATTTAATAGATCCTTATAACAATAGTGATTCTTATTGTAGTGAGGTTGAATTCATTGCGCCTAATTGGGGAAATAGTGGAAGAGGCCAAGGTCGAGGATACATGGGAAGATGTGGGAATTTCAGAAACCACCATTTTTAACTCTACCCCAGCTCAAACCATATATGCGGCAGAAACTCATGGATGAGACCTTTGGCGAGATAAACAAGAACAAGGAGTTTCTTCCATGTAAAACAAGTATTTGTTCTCACACAATTATTCTGGATGATAGATTAAAAGCCATACCATATTCTTCTCAGCATATGAATAGACATAGCCAGTCTAATTTACCAAATCTAGTAATATTTCCATATTCTATTTGAACACAATGTAAATCAACAATAGAAGAATCAACTTCCAAAACACCTGCAAAACCACAACTCCATGCTGGGAAAAATAGAACTTTATATAAAAAGTATGATTTTTTAAAACAATTGGCCCATGTACCAGCCATGTTTCCAATTCTGGATGCTTTGAATCTATCAAATGATTTTAGAGAGGCTCTCATTGAGGCTTTGTCAAGTCCTCAAGATTTTGAAACCGAATATGTTACTTCTATGGTTTACCATATAGAGAATGATTCTTCAAAATGTCATGTAGTCATATCTTTTATGGATGAAGATGAATACCATGTGGTACATGTGCATATAATACCTTTGAATCTGTCTGGCAAGGTCAGTGACATAGATATCCGACGAGCCTTCATTGACAATGGCCTCAGAGTCAACATCATTCCCATTCGTACACATTTTCAATTGGGAAAAAATGAATCTGATTTATCTCCTTCGAATTTAATGTTGAAAGGATATGATATAAATGAACAGGAACGTATGGGAAAAATATTACTCAGAACTCAATTTAAATATCTTGTGTCTAATTCATATTTCATTGTTGTTATTCATGACACAACATTCAATATCTTGTATGGAAGGCCTTGGTTGCATCAACATGCAGCCATAACTTCTACATACCATCAATATCTGAAATACAATTTCAATAGTCATATTGGGACAATGTATGGTGATAAGGCTCCATTCAAAACATGTGAATCTCAAGACATTGAGGTAGAGCATTATCAAAAAAAATGGAACAATGCCCATGACCAAGGAGATAACCAAAGTTAATGCTCCAATTGGACTGGAAAAGATCCCAGGAAATCCATTCATGCATATGAGTACAAATTATGTGCTAACCATCAATCAAATTGAAAGGGTAAAACCAAATCCATGCACTCATCAAGTACTTCCCATAATTTCAATTGTGGTGATTGAGCCTGATAACATGGGAGAAATTATCGATACACTAAGCAATAATGGGGGATTGAATGAAGATGTTTTCACTTAATCGGATGAACTATAAAGAAACTCTACTTCATCAATTAGAATAGAATAAATTTTAACAATGTTAGAGGAAGACAAAGATGTTGATTCTCAATCCATCAATCCCTCTTTACCATAGGAAGACCCTTCTTCTTCAGTAATTTTAGATATGGTGGCTTCCTCTTCGGGATGTTCAAATTATGACACATCCCCTAACTTTGGATTTATTGCATTTTCTTCTACTATGAAAATGGAAACAGAATAGGTAACATATAATGAGGATGAATGGGTAGATCTCTGGATGCTCCACCAGTATTAGAAGAAGGTTTCTCTACCACTGTGGATGAACTCTGAGAAATAAATCTGGGTACATAAGAAGATCCACTCCCCACTATAATTAGTACAACCATGACCTATGAAGAACATGAGGTGTACACTTCCTTTCTAAATCGACTTCATGATATATTTTCTTGGAATTGTATGAAATTTTTAGGTCATAATCCAGATGTAGCCACCCATCATTTGGGTTTGTCAGAAGTACATTGTGGATTCAAGAAATAAGAAAGAAAGACAAACACAACTCATGCCTCTAAAATTGAAGATAAAGTTGATAAAATTATAAAGGATAACTTTTTCAGGGATGTTCAGTATCCCAAATAACTGGCCATTATTGTACTAGTGAAAAAGAAGAATGGAAAAATTAGAGTCTGCATTGATTTCAGAGATCTTAACCAACATTGTCCTAAAAATGATTTTCCAGTATCGATTACGGAACTTCTAATTAATGAAACAACTAGAAATAATGATCTTTTCATAATGGATGGATACTATAGGTATAATAAAATCTGTATGTCCAAAGAGGATGATAAATCTATATCCTTTAGAGCCCTTCAAGGTGTGTTTTCCTATAGGTAAATTCTCATCGGTTTAAATAATGCAAGCGCAACGTACCACCGTGTCATGCACCATATCTACAAACCATTCTTAGTGAAAATTGTTGAATGTTATTTGGATTTTTGGTAGTCAAATAAAAGTAAAATTAAAATCATTTGGATGATTTGGAAACCATATTTCACTAGCATTGGCAACATATTTTTAAGATAAACCCCTTAAAATGTTCTTTTGGGTTAACCTTAGGAATGTTTGATGGCTTCTTTGTATGACATTTGGGTATCAAAGTTGATCCTGAGAAAACAAAATCAATACATGGTATGTAAAATACTCAAAATTTAAAATAATTATGAGGAATTCAATGACAATCAGGCAGGAAAGTGTTTACCCTTCACCAGATTAATAAAGAAGGGAGTTACCTATAAATGTACTGAAGACTGCCAAGAAGCATTTGATACCCTCAATAAATATATCTTTATCCCACCAATATTGATGCCGCATGTTAATGGAAGACCACTGATTATATATGTGATAGATTTAGAGTGATCACTAGGTTTCGTTCTCTCCCAAAAGAATGATTCCTGAAATGAAAACAAATTTTATTAACTCAGTCACACTATGCATTATGAAAATATTTGGTATTAAAGTATAGACAAGTGATTTCAGGCATTAATCACTGCAGTTCAAAAATTGAGACACTATCTAAAACATCATGAGGTCTAATTGGTGTCTTGTAATAACCTTATCAAATTTATCCTCAATCTCCCTATGCTTACAGGACATCTAGCATGGTGGGAGGTTATTTTGCAATAGTTTGATATCCAGTTAGTGCCTAAAAATCAATAAAATGCCAAGATCTGTATAATTTCCTTGTTGAACAACCATCTGCAGATGATACATCATTTAATAATGAACATCCTGATGAATAGGTCTTCTCTATTCGTGGTAATTCCCAAACAAGGAAATTGTATTTTTATGGTGCTTCTAGAAGTCCAATAGGAAAGAGATTAGAAGACCCTAAACTCAACAAGATTGGATTAGGAATTGTCTTCATTTCCCCAGAAAAGACAATATTGTCGTATTCTTTCCTATTAACAAAAAGGTTGTACCGAAAATGAAGCAGTATACCAAGATCTCATCGTAGGATTTGAATTGGCCCATCAGGTGAAAAGGGATCATTTAAAAGTAAAAGGTGATTCAGAATTGGTTATCAAACAATTCAATGGGGAATATTCTATCAAAAAAGAATAGTTAATCCCTTTTTGTGATTACTTCCAAGAGTTTATGGATAAATTTCCCTCAGAGACAACATTTTCTTAGGTTCCTTGACCATAGAATGCCCATGAATATGCACTGGATACTGCAGCTAATGCCTCGACAGATCCAAAGTAGGATGAAACAATTATTATCATAACCCATCGTCGTGTGGTCTTACATTTTGTTCAAACAAAAATCGAGGAAATCAATGAACTTTTCCCAATTTCTAATCCATATGGTCATACTATGGGATGGAGAACATCCATCATGAAATATTGTCAAAGTGTGTTACTTCGACCAAATATGGTTGAGAAGGAGCAGATCCGACGATGAGCGGCCAATTTTACACTTTATGATAGTCCAGACCCCCAATAGATCCTTTACAAGTCAGGCATTGATGGAATTCTATTCAGATGTATTGATGGATGGGAGACTGCAGTTTTCATGAAAGTTGTACATTCAGGAACATGTGGTTCCCACCAATCTAGGCACAAAATCTCATATCAGATTCGATGCCTTGGATTCTTTTGGCTTTCAATGATGGAGGATTGTACTGATGTCACTAACAATGTCATCCCTGTCAAGTGCATGCCAACATCATTCATCATCCCCCTGAGATGCAACACATATCTAAATAATCGTAGTGTAAATTGAATGGAAAAGCCGAGAAATACACAACCAATAAAAAATGTGTCCCAACGTGATGGAAAACGAGGAAATAAAACCATATGGAGAGCCAAGGTTTTAGATCAAAATCTGTGACCACCATACATGGTCTGAGAACATTTTGTACATATGGTCCCATGATTCCCTGATCAACCTGTTCACTATCTTCAAAATACACAACAAGTGTTGGGTAAAGACCACATAATGGTGAATATACACTTATTCAGTAGAACACCCAGAAAATGGAGAAGGGGTATTATTAAGAGATAGAATTTAAGAGAAAATAATTAGATGGAACAAGGTATTGTAAAAGAGTACATATCATCCCAACAAGAGAGTCAAAGTGAACTCATCAAGACACAAGTATCTCGAAATGGTTAGAAGATGAAATTATCATCTATTATTCACTACCAATAGCAGGATAGTGGACTTATATGAAAATTAATGACTAAACATAGAAATCACATGGCATCTCCCAATAAACATTGCCTCTCCAAGAGTCATAGAAATTATACTGTAGGAGTGGGTATAGAAGTAGTATATATATATTATCAGTTAATGAATCCCAAATGAGTGAATAAGGGGATATCTATAGAATATATTATCTCAATAATAAGATAACCAATAGTTCTTATCTAATACAATCTACAATGCTCGTCGCCTCATTTATCTTCCCAAGACAAAAAATTTCAAGAGACTCAATCACCACACCTCAATACAATCCTCTTTTTGAGGAACTAACTCGCCCGCATGATTTATTAGGCAATATTACAAGGACACATATCAGTGGGGAAATGTTTCTCCTATCATTAATTTAATGGTATGACAAACCACAGCTTGTTATTGTGCCACATAGTAAAGGGGGGCCATTTTATAGAAGATTAATCCATACACTAGTATGATTGGAGGGTAATACTATGATATTAATTGTGAAACTCCACAACCTAGCCTGGATGGAGGGATATCATCTGTAATGGTCTTAGCAAGTTCCACTACCCAATCCTATTAGAGTGTAATCCCGGTGAGTCGTCAGGGAACTCCACTGCCCAAACTAACTAGAGTGTTATGCCTAGAATATTTCATTGGGAAATTCCACTAAATATCCCAACTAGATAGTAAGAATGTTACTAACATTATGTAATTCCACCACCTATCCCAAATAAGGGGTAACCACGGTACTATACTTGGGGAACTTCACTAAACATCCAAGTTGGATTGTAGGCCCAGAATGTCAAGGAAATCCACTGGCCTGCCTAGCTTAAGTGTAACATGGAGAGATTATTAACGAACAACACTTCCTATTCCAACTAGAGCGTAATCCCAGTTCTCTGAATTGATAATTTAACTTATTTAACTAGATTGAGGGTTACTCTCCTGATAATATTATGATTAGATACGATTGATGTGATCATCAGGTATTTCCTTCACATGTAACAAACATAGAACATTATACATCATGTCTTGAAAACTGATTCTAAGTGTAATATTGAATTCTACATGAAAAAATAACTCCAGATAGAATACTTGTGGGACAAAATCCGAGCTCAAATGATGTAGAAGAAAACATTTAATGTTTGCTCAGAATTATTTGAGGGGAAACCTGTATATGAGTGGACCCAGATGATATGTAGTCATGATCCATAGCTTGGTCGTGTCCCTATCTTCCACACGGCTTCACCCCATGTATTATAACACAATGCATAGGTGGACTACACATTGTTTCCTGACTATCTGCGGTTGTGAGTTGTGGGTGTGTCCATGTACATATACCATGTGTCTGTGTACATTGGTACATGGAATGTTTGTCCACATGGGATTCTCCCTGTCTGGCCAACCCATGTAAATGTCTTTTTACATGGAGTCCAGGCCTGTGAGACATATCACATGAGATATCCAACCTGTGAAAGAAAACTCATCGTGTGATGAATGTATAGATACCATGTTTTCCATGTGATTTCAAAAAACCTAGAACCATCACAAAGGGAGACTACATGCCATATTATTATCCTGAACATGATGTGTAGTTAGGTTTAAATATATATCCATATCTATGATCCATGTGTTAGATCTATCCATTTCATCTTATTTCTATGTATATGTTGTCTATAATCTGCTCATGAACAATGAATCTGGCCAGGATCTACCATTTTCATCACTTTGGTTGGTGAAAACTGACATACGATCGACATGTGCATTCTCATATTACACTACACATCCCATACCATCCAAAGATGAACCCTAAGTATCATTTTATCAAATCAGTCTTCTATTACTCACAATCCTCCCATATTTGAAGCTGCCTCATTGATCTGAACTCTTCTCACGAAACCATACCAAATCTGAGGTGCTGATTGGGGTCAATTCCACCAGAAAATTACAATACAAGACTGCGATGATCTTACTACTGATGATCATGAATAACAGGGAATAAAATCACAATAAAAACAATTAAAACATCACTGGTCAAGTGTTATTGAACAATAATCAATAATGGGGCACTGAGGATAGATGAAAAAAACTAGAAATTAAATAAATTTCAATACCCAGTAACATGAAATGTTTATCAATTGTGTGGATCCTAGTAACAAAAAAAATTTACTCAATTTTCTATTTATTATGTGGAAATACCACAAATAATGAGACCTACATCTATTTGGATTGATTGTTGTTGAAGAACGGGCTCGTACAATAATCTAAATAAGCTAGTCTGTCTATTGTGAATTGATACACCTTGATACATAGGATCTGTAGGGTCGGATATCTCTACAAATAAAGGGATAATTTCAAGTACACCTTTCCCCATTCTACCTAATGACATATATGTTGAATTTTATTTTGTAAATGTTTAATTAATTTATCAATCAATAAATTAACTAATTTACATAAATGAACCTCCACTAAGGAAGGTGTGTGTATGTCCCACGCATACTCTTTTTATGTCTCACCATGGGTAAACACTCCATTACAAATTTAATAGTGATATCCGATTTCTATTAAGATATTTGTTCATGTGTTATCACATTTTCATTAATTATTCATGTGAGCACAATATAAAATATATTTTATTATTTTATAAAATTTATTATAGGGGAAAAGATCCTCAGAATCAAATGTCCTCTCACGGCCTATGTTTTAAAATATATATAAGAATATTTAAAATTTATACAAGGAAAAAACTGATTGTCTATATAATTCCCAACTTGACAAATTTTATACCTGAAAATGAAAACTAAGAAAACAACACACGATATTGTTCCCTCATATATCTCTCCCACTCCTAGGAACACTCCTGCATATTTCGTTGCTTCCACAACACAAAAACCAAAGGGATGGTCCATCCTTTCATGGTATGACCTTGTCGGTCCCCAATCACCATTTGGTGATCTTCAAATGTGTCTCCATCCATGATGTATAGCTTTCCCCAATCACTGATGTGTGTAGGGACATTCCTATATTTACTCTGATTCAACACATGGAATACATCATGCACCCTCTCTAGCTTTGGGTATAAGGGGTGTTGGTAGGAAACCTCACAAACCTTCTATATGGTCTCAAATGGACCAATTTACCTTTGGGATATCTTTCATCCCCGACAAAACTCTACATTCATCATAATGGGGAGACTCCGAAGAAGAATTTTTATCTCTGATTGAACTCCAAGGCCTTGGAATTTTCATCTGTGTAGGATTTATATCAACTCTAGGATGTCCTCTTCTAGTCACAATGAACCTGGCCATTCTCAAGTGTTGCCTTCACAAACTCAAGGACCAAAAGAGATGATTTCTTAAGGTACGTGAAACATAAAGGTGACCTATAGGGTCTCCCACATGGTCCCTAAAAAGGTTTAATGTTGATTATAGAGTGGTATATGTTTTTTACACAATCCCTTCAAATGTAATGATATCCACCCAGCATTGGATGAAGTCCATCATGAAAACTCTTAGCATATTCTCTATCACCTAGATACTATGGACTGTCTACCCATTAGTCTAGGTGGTAAAGGATATAGTAATCTGAATATTGGTCACAAAAGTCTGTTGTAGGCCCCTCCATAATCGTGATGTATACTACACATCATGATTAGAGACAATCGTCTAGGGTACCATGTGAAGGAGAACAATCTCTTTTATGGACAACATCCCAAAAATCACCAGTGAACTATGTTACCTAATAAATAGGATCAATGTTGACGTCGTGAGTTGGTAAACTATCAACTATATTGGGTCATATCCATTTATTGTTCTTGGAATCCCTTTGATTATATTCATGTATATTTCATTCCATTTTAACTATAGGATCTTGATAGGATATAACAAACCTATTGGAACGTCATGCTTAGCATTCACCCAGTGACTGGTGAGGCACCATGAGATAAATTTAGCTACACTTTATTTCAAACTAGACAACCAAAACTACCACTGAAGGTCTCTATACATCATCCTACAATGGGATTTATAACAAATGAAGATGTGTGGAACTTCTACATCACTTCCTCTAGAAAAGTGACTCATACAACTGCTCTCCCCTAAAATAATATGTCATGATTCCATCCATTAGAATGTCTATCTAGTACATGGCCCATCAATATATCATCATGAATTAACTGGAAATCAATTTATCTTTTCATTGAATCTTCCCCATGCTCGAGTTGTAATAGAGTCAACAGCATTGGCTATAGAAAACTTGAACCCACCTGTTCCACTAGGTTCCACAGCAAGGAAGATAGATTTTCCAAAGACTCCCAAACTAAGAAAGATGTTGAATTTATTATATGGGAATTTCATACAGCATTTACCATTATTATAGAATAGACATTATCAATGTCAATGTGTTGAAGGAACTCCAAACAATGTCGATACCTCAGGTTTAGGTATCTCTGAGTGGAGACGTAACTGAGACTCTGGTTGTCTATGTAGACTACAAAGTTCACTCCAAGGTGGTAG
The DNA here is from genome assembly GCA_963277665.1 of Viscum album. Taxonomy (NCBI): domain Eukaryota; kingdom Viridiplantae; phylum Streptophyta; class Magnoliopsida; order Santalales; family Viscaceae; genus Viscum; species Viscum album. The sequence goes on from OY728145.1 coordinate 956,115,761, forward strand.
TGACTCCATAGACTCATGGTGAAGACTACAACCGCTGTATCTAATCCATGAGTAACATATTTATTCTCAAGGGTTCTAAACTACCATGACATATATGTGATGACTCGCTGTTATTTCATCAACACGTAATCAACCCAATACCTATGATTTCAAAATAAACTACAAACTCATCACCTTCCTCTTGTAGTCCCAAAACTAGAGTAATTGTCATCCTCTTCCTCAAAATTTTAAACTCCATATATAATTTCCCATTAAATCTTAGTAGTTATAACTTCTACATTAGGGTAATAGGGGGGCCTCAGTCATAGAGAAATATTCTAGAAATATCATGTATTACTCCACCAAGCAAAGAAAAAGTCTTCACCACTAACACCTTATTAGGTAGATCCCATGAAATCAAAAAATCAATATTCACTGGATCCATTGATAAACCTTGTTCCAAATTGAAAATCAGGTGGAATTTAAACTCATGTATCAAAAAATTTCATATCAAGATATTCCTATAAAGACAGTTCTCTTCATGAAAATCCATTACCATCCTCAAGTCCTACACATGATTCATCTCAGATGCAGAGTAGACAAGTATATATTTTATGATGATAAAAATGGACAATGTATGGTAAGAAAACATTGTTCATAAATTCTTAAATTATTGTGGCGGATTTTTTACACTAATTTTCATCATTAAGAATATCTAGTGGACATAACTACATCATAAAGCCAACCAGTGAATATCAGCTTCACAAACAAAAAACTGATGGTAGTTGGACCTATGATCAATCCTGGAGATCCATCTCAATCCTAAAAACAAATCCATGTGGTTTTCAATAATTTTAAGAGGTTAATTTTCTTTATCATGGTCCAGAATAGGCATTTATGATCCTCTAATTTCTGTAATATCCCATCTTCCTTTTTTAAGAGATTAATTGATTCTGCCTAGGGGGATGCCCTGGGTTTGCTGAAACCATTCTCACAAATTTCCTCAAATTGAAACCATTTCTCTTAGATAATGATTTGATACATCCAATATTTAATAGAAGATATTGGGTAAGTCCCAGTATGAATATCTATGAAAAAAATTCATCTAACGCCTCAGAAGAAGTCCCAGAATTCCATCTAGGATGATGTCTATAGAGTCCTCCAAATCTAGAGGATCCCAAATGCATGAAGATTCCTCTACACAATGGGGTAGACTCAAAAAAATAGTGATAATATACATAATAATTATCATATCATATGAGTATCCTTATATTTGTAATGTCATTCTATAAATGGGAAACCTCGTACCATGATCCCAAAGGCATTTGACTAATCAGTGGGGATAATAAATATAGGATGAGACCATGGATTTCCAATCCATGCCCAAAATGACATCATAAGGTTGCATCATGATTAAAAAATGCCATACATGAAACTCTATCCTCTAAGTTATTTCTCACACTACCGACAGATGAAAGATACAAAAGAAGTGTCATGTGGAGGAACGTCAAGGAAACGATGTAGTGGTAGCACCTTCGCAAGGAGCTCCAACTCCCATACCATGAGTATGGATATAAAATAATGGATGGATGTAGTTTATAATAATACTGATGTGACATTATAATAAACATAGATTGTGCCACAATTCATATCATGTATTGTAGGATGATAGACGTCCAAATATTATTGTTGTCCATGGTCCCATATTCTAAATCACTAAGCCTAAAATGGGCCTCCTAGTGGTGGGTATAGACGGATGTCATATAAACATCATCCACCTACATAACCACTGATCATATTCTAGCTCTGCCTTATTTGGGACCACCCAATCCATTATTGGGAGATCCTTGATCATGGCTATATCTTTGCTGTGGTGATCCATAAACACCTATCAGGGATACTCAGCCCGGTTGGTCGGGCAATCCCATTCCATGTGACCGCACCCATCACGCGTAATGTACTGCCTCTCTTTGGGCTTTTCTAGACCCCCACACTATCTTGTCAAAATACGACCATGTTAATGATAATTTTCATTAAATGGTATCCTATTATGAGATCTATGTTTCATGTCTGATGATATATATGACCCATCTCTGTTGTGACCACTACCAACTCCACCTACATAGTGTACCTCTGATAGAAAACTCTTAGACACTAGTTCCCACTCCAGCTCCTTGATAATGGTGCGGATGCACAAGGGAACATTGATGGATCACATCTTTTTATAGAGTCCCTTATAAGATTACAATGCTCAGAATTTTCCATCACAAATCTTGTGGAGAGAGTACTGTATAATATCTATAAACCTAGATATATACCAATACACTTTCATAAATGTTTTGATTAAGATCTAGATGATTCTAGAACCGATAAAATTGTTATCATGAGGGGTAGTTCCCCTCATAGAATATCACATGGAAGTCATTCCATGAGAGTGTCAACTCATTGTGCATCTATTTAACCAGGCTCCATCAATTCCCAACTTATCAATGGAAAAGTAAATCTTTCAAATACAACATATGATCTATCAGTGACCAAACAAGATTGAATATATGAACCACCAAATTTAGCCAATCCTCTGCTTCCTGAGTATCTTTCCTTCCATGGAACCTTAGTAGTCTATTATTCTGGAACATGTGGAGTGTTCTTAGCCTGTGCACATCCTCATCTTACTCTACCAAGAATATATACTGCTCAAGAGGTGAATTTTCAACTACCTTCCCACTTGATGGAATGAGATCGCGATATAGACCCTAAATTGAGGAATCATTTCTCATAGGGTTGTCATCATGAACCAGATCTGGTATCCTAGTTGTTTATGGTCACGAAGGCATCATGAAAATTATCAAGGAGTGCCACGAGGATATGAGATATATATATATATATATATATATATAATAATGGGGACCTAAGACAAGAAGGACATTCAAAAACTCAATAATATATGATTCAGGTACTATTGATCCCTAAAACATTTATCTGTATTTCTAGTTGAAATGTAGGTAGTCAAGGTCATAGTGAATGGCTACGTCAGCCACCACACCATCAATGGACTCCCTGGAATGAGATCCGCACTCAAAACACTTTGACATTATTTCACTAATTCTAACCAAATCCATTTTAGGTACTATCCGAAGAACATCCCAATGAATAAGCCACCTCTAATACCAATATCTCATGACCCAACCCAAGATTCGGATTGTTCCATAACTACCACAAGTCCACCTCCATAGTTTAGGGGTTAAGGAAAAGCACTATAGGCATAACTAACTCTTGGAGGATGTTTTCAAAGTAAAAATGAGTAAAAAAACTACCAAATAAATGAAAAAGTTCATAGGGAATAAAGGAAAATATGCAGCACAACTATAAAGTAAGTCAAGCATGCATGAAACTCTAGACAACACAATGTATGGTTGTGTATACATGAAGGAAAAGGGATAAAATACATACCCAACCAATAATGTGTTCCAAACTGATGAAAAAAATGATAAGTAAAACAGATGAGAGTGCCAAAATTGTGGATATCGATCTATGACCACTATATGTGGTCTAAGAACCTTATATCCCCAAGCTCCCTCGAAGGCTCGGTCTTCCTGTATACCATCTAAAAAGGACATGACATGTGTTGGGAAAGTTTCATGTAGTGGTGAGTATATGCATACCAAATATATCACACCATAAATTCTAAAGGGGCAGAGGTAAAAGATACATATGTAGATTAAACCAGTTGATAGAACAATGTATAATAATAGAGTATGAATCAACAAAAAAAGAGAGGGAATGTGAATTCGTGCAAACATATGGAGCTTAGAACGGTGAGAATATGAACATATCAGCATGTCTTCAATAACTACAACAAGAGAGTGGATTCATCCAACAATGGGAATCTAAAAATAAAAATCATGAGGCAAAACCCATGCTTCCTTTCCTCTCCTAGAAAGAGAGTATCTACACCAATGGAGTGGGTACTAAAATTGAATATATATATATATATATATGCTCATTCAAAGAATCCTCAATGAGATTATGGAAGTCTCAATATCACATCTCATTCTAAGAACTAGAGTAACCAACAAATATAAGGAATATCCATACTCGATGCTAGAATCCTAATGTGTCTACCTAGAATACACAAGTCCAATGGAATGAATCACCACACATTGATACTATGTAATTAAGGTGGCACTAACTCACATTCATTTCATTTTAGGTATCATCACAAGGAAACATCTAAGTGGGGCATGAATACCTTTTTATTGTGAGTCCAAAGTACTCCAAACCATGCCTCATCACTATGTATTATAGTCTCGAGGGAAACATTTCAATGAAAGGACCTCGTACCATAGTATGATAGGAGGGTCCTACGCTAACAGTCATTGTGGGACTCCACTATCCAACCCGATTGGAGGGTTATTCTAGCGAATTTTATTAAAGAATTCCACTACTAATTCCTACTAGAGGGTAAGCCTGGTGACTCATCAGGGAACTCTATTTCCCAGTATAGCTTGAGGATTATGTCTGGAAGATGAGATTTGGGAAATTCCAATACATAGACCAGTTTTAGGGTAATCTAGATGCTACCTTTGAGGAATTCCACTACTTATCCTAGTTTGAGGGTAAGCTCGGTACTACCTTCGAGGAATTCCACTACACAGCCCTGCTTAAGGGTAAGCCAGAAACATCGAGGAACTCCGCTGCCCATCCTAGTTGGTGGGTAGCTCAAAATGTTTATCAGGAATCACCACTAGCCATCTCTACTAGTGGGTAATATTGGTACTATCATCAATGGAATGCCACAACCAAGCTAATCTATAGGGATACAACTATGAAGATTTGATGATTCTATATGGTTTCCTCCATGATCAGGTGTCACTTCAGTCCATTCCAAATATTTATCATTTCACATATTTTCTTGAACACCTTTTCCAAGGGAACCATCATTTTCTACATGAAAAAAATATCGTTATAAGAGACTCATGGTCCAAAATTGGATTTTGAACAAAAGTAATTTGGATGTTTGATGGTTGTTCTGGATAGCCCAAGGGGAACTCCAACTACAAGGGGACCCACATTGCTTATGGTCCCACTCCATAGTTTGACCATGTCATAGGCCAGGACACAACTCCACCAAAGGAATCATAACACATAGTGTAGGTGGACTACATGTAGTGTCCTAACTAACCACGACTGAGGTCACATCCATGTACTCGGACATCTTATTTGTGTAGTTTGGTACATGGTGTGATAATACACATGGGATACCAACCATGTTTCCAATATGTGTGAGTTTTTCATACCTAGAGTCCCCACCCTTTTGACTTGTCGTACATTTTATCAAAAGGGGGAAGGAATGTATGTCGAGTGAGTAAGGTATGCATGTTGTGTCATAATTTGTATTTCCCAAACCCTTGATCCTTCCCTGAGGGAGATTACACAACATGTTATTCATACTACACATGGAGAATTGCCAGGTTTCTGATAGATATCCAGATCCATGATCTACATGGTAGATCTGTCCATTTCAACCCATTACACCAATGATATGACTTGAAATCTACCCGTGAATATCAGATCTAGTAAAGATCTACTCTTTTTGGACATCAAATGTTTAGAATGCGATCTATGATTAATTCCTCCATTCTTGTACCTCTCCAAATGTCCCAAATATTATATGGCTGAATCCAAAAGATATTTTCATCAAATTAATATACTATAACTCACAATACATATAGATATATATCCAATGCATTGAACTAAACATTTCTATTGAAACATTAATGAATATGGGGGGCCGATCAGAATCGCTCCCATAGAGAAATGTTGATCCAAGACAATAGGGATCAAAATAGTGAATAATGTGAGTAATGGGGGAGAAAATAACAAGAATAATGATTAAAAAACACTGACGAATCATTCCTTTATGGTGATCAATAATGGGGCGCCACGATTAGATAATCAAATAATATTTTAATTTAATTTCAATTCAAGAGAACAAACAAGGTTTTTCAAAGGTAGAGATTATATGAATAATAAAAATCTTATAAATTATCTTATTATAAAGGAAAAAAATAAAATAATGATTCTTATCCTTATTTGGATTGATCATTGGAGGATAATGTAATAGTGCAAGGATCAAAATAAGTAGGTCTGTCCATTGAGTTTTGATTCACCTCGATCAAGCGGGTTGTCATTCATTTCCAATTGAGGAAGGTAATAACTCTCACTGGTTGATGGAATAATTATGACTCACCAGTGTCAATTCCCCCTAATGACATATTTATTTGTTTTTAATAGTTCATTGTTTAATTAATTAATAAACTCACATAAATGATCCTCCAAGATGTGAGGGGTTCAGAGGACCCACACTGGCTCATTTTATGTCACTCTTAGGGTAAACGCCACATTATGGACCCCACCACAGTCTTTGATTTCAAATTTGAACAACGTTTTAGACGTTATCCTATTTTCATTAAATAAAATCTTGTGTATAACATGAAATATATTTAATTTCTTATAAATATAATTCTGGGCATACCATGACTTTGAATCGCATGTATTTTGATAAAATCAAGCATAGAATATATTCAGAAATATTTTAATGTCCTCCAAGGAAACAACCATTACACTACAACATTAGTTCTTCTAAGGAGATGTATTATACTACCCTCATCCCATCAAATAATCTAACGTCTGCAAAACATGAAATTTCTCCCTAAAAACTAACCATGGATCACTATGACAATAGCTTTGTAGATGAACTATCATGTTGAAGTTATGACATGCTCTAGGTGGTTCTGCATAATCTCACCTGATATTATTTGTAAGAAAATTTGGAAACACTCCTTCTTACATATGGGGCATTGAGTAACTTTAATCAATCATGTGGTATAATTTTGATGTGTTCCACCTCCTTGATAATTTGTTTCCATCTTCCTATTATTCACATCATTATATTTTCAAAAATTTCCCATAAAATTTATCATGATTCCAAAAAACAAATATACACATTTAAAATCCAAGAAAAATCATTGAACAAGTAGTTGGTTAACCTATACCTTAGGTGAAACAACATTATTTGTAGCCTCTATTGGTTGGTTCCAACAATGCATACTAGTTTACATTTTCTACAACAAAAACAATACCCCATAAGTCCCACTTCATAGAAACTGAAGGATTAACAATTTCATATTTTACCATATCATATATATCATAAAACCTATTTCCTAAATTCAAAATTTTCGACATTCAATCATTTTTTAAAATACAACCCTGATTTTGAAAATCATTAAATTTTCAACATACCACAAACATTCACATTAGAAACTTTACATTTGAAGTCAATTTTAGCCTTTTTTATTTATGAAAATGTTTAACTGAATTCATTAATCCTTACTCAATATGAAATTTTACATCCTTGTGAGAAGTCAATTCTAAAAATACATATCATTCCTTTCTCATTGGATAAACCGATGAAATTGAGATAATAAATCCTCTAAGTGTCTCAGAACAACCATGTTAAAAACTCCCTAGTAAATTGAGGTTCAACATAAAAATGATACCTATGAATTTTTTTATTAATATTTTGAGTTACAACAATCCTACTCCTTTATGTAATACCACCTAAATTACTAGTAAATAATAAAATTGAACACTAATTTAGAGACATGTGATACCCAAGTATGAATAAAATAGATTCCACTTTCCCCAAAACAATTATACAAACCACTGTGTATACAACATGTAACATACCATACCTCTTCATTGGATTGAGTTGAGTCATAATTACTAATTGGACTTAGGTGAAATCCCCAATAAACCAAATTATGGAAATAAATTCCAAGGTATACATAAACTAATACGAGATGATTTTTCCATTGAAATTCAAAAATCAAAATTACTATAAAAATAACTAATGACAACTATATTATTCATGAAGATAATGTAACAAAATTTAAGGTAATAATTACTGACAAAAACATCGAACTATATCATAAGCCATATTAGAGTACCAAAGATAAAATACTACCAACATCAAATAACAAAGTGGAAGAAAAAACCTAAAATCTCAACTACTCCAAATAAATAAAATTCATAGATCCCAATATTCTCCAACCACAAAATGTGCAATATATAATAATTTATTGTGATGGTTAACCAATGAAATTATATAATTTTTCAACTCAAATATCTCGATACAAAATATCATCAAATTCCCCAAACTGCCCAAGTAAGGGCAGAGTAATAAAACTCAGTAGGATTTCCCCAAATGAATTCACAACTCAAACCACAATGATTTAATAATTTATCACATTTATAAATAATAATTAATATAGTGAAATCCATTTATTACCATTTTATATCAAAAGTCAACCTATTCCAGACCAAAATATATTTTTATACTATAATAGTTTGCAAGACTTAATCCAACTAATTATTTAATTCCTTTTCTCAAATCCCATTTTGGCCTAACCCATTCCATTCCATATATCCACATATCCAACCATGAAAGAAAATAATTATCCGCCCTATACTCATGAAGGGTGAGTCATCCTTTCACCGAGCCTATATATGGTGAATCATTATGATATGGGGATTTTTCTACCCTTATCCATCCCACTTCTGATTGGGGATACATCATACCCTTATTCAGACCATTTCATTAATTGGGTAATGTTTATACCCATATATATTCCACTATTGGTTGGGGAAACACATACCCTTACCTTTCCCATATGCACATGAACACTCACCAATGATTAACTTCAAGAACCAATAAAAATCAATAATTTTAATCCATTACATTATAACAAATTATTTTATATAAAAGTTTATATAAAAATCTTTCCCTTTTTCAAAATGAAGAAATATTTTAAATTATCATTTTAAAATCATGAAATAATGACATTTTCACAATAACCAATTTAAAAAAATTCCAAACAATCACTAATGATGATTTTTTCCAAGCATTGAAAATAAATTTCATAATAAATTTAATGAAATTAAAACAATTTTATATATAAAAATCATATTCTGGATAGATGAGTTGAGAGTGAATCTATTTATCTTGAAAACTATGACATAATTGATTAATCAAACAATTTCTTCCAAAAAACTATGATAGAACCCAAAAAACCCACCTTATATCTATTTACCTTACATTATTTAGTCAAATATTTTAATTATTGAAGGAAAATAATATTTGTCAAACAAATGGATTTGGTAAGTGAATCAATGATAGGGAATAATAGGAGATCAATGAAAAAACACAATGAAATGAGACTTACTATGGAATCATGGCTTCAATGCCCCAAATAATCCACTTGATTTCTTCCATATCGAGTGTAAGGGTCTCTAAATTTTTTAAAAAAAGTTGAAAACAAGATAAGTTTTCATTAGAATAAATTATATTGGTTTAGAGGAAATTAAAAATCAGATAAAAAAAATTTGGATCTTAATTTTTTACCATTCCAATAGTGGGAACATAGTTTGGAAACCCATGTGCTAACCAAACATATTACATTATCCCCAAATGAATGGATAGTCTTGGTTGTATTCATGGTTACTAAAAACAATGAAACTATCCATTTTCTTGACTACTGACCACTGATTCACTTTTCACTATTTCATAGATGTGTTTCATAGGTTCTACTAACCATGCTCAAAACGTACACCTCAAGAAAACTCAAAAAAACATTTCCAAAGTACATCAAAATCTCCCAAACATCACCCTAACAATTTTCATCCATAAAATAAATAACTAAATGGGTAATAAATTAAATCTTATGCTCATACAATATGAGATATTAAAATTATTAAAAATGATTGCATACTATATAAAATGTTATTATGGAATATAGAAGATTAATATTTTTATGAATATCTTATATTTGATATTTGATTATGTTAATAAGGAATAATATTTAAAATGATAATATAAAATAGTTCAAGTAAAAAAAATATAACGTATTTATTTTATTTATTTATAAAATTTCCTTATATACATGTATAATTATAAGTTTTAATAATTATTTTATTTATGTAATGTGTGTAAATGATTATATCACATATAAAATTTATGGATTGTTCAATTATTTAATTTTTATATACATTATTTAGTTTATGAATATAATTTATTAATATTATGAATAAATATATAATTTATATTTATATTTATTTCTCTTCATCTTATATATGTAATACCATGCATTTTAATTATTCAGTTATTGGCATATTATTAGATTTAGCTTTGTCCAACCATGAATGTAATTAATTTGGGATTATAAACTTGATATTAATTATTTTATGATTTATACATATTAGGTTAGTAGATTCTATTAGAATAATGGTCTCCCATCAGTATTGATATTTGAATAGAGGGACATTGGGCCAGACATCTCATTTATTTATGGGATTAGTAATTATCTATAAAAGTATTGGTTTTCTATCTATCATTCCATACTTAATATTGTATTGATTTTGTTTCACCGTGATTCAAAAAATATATATAAAAGTTTTTTTTATACATTATTCAGGGGATTCATAATGATCCGTACAATATAATTGTATTTTTTGAGTAAGAAATTCAAATATCATGTTTTATAAGTTGTTGTAAATTAATATGTTTGTAAATTTTTAATTTAGATGAAAATATAAGATAAAAAAACTATCTTATTAGAAAAAATAATACATAAATTTAATTAATGAGATAATATGGAGACAATCGAAACTCCCCATAAAATAGAATGTTTTCAATTTCATCTAAATAATGATGTATATTGACCAAAAAAATTTATAAGAATAAACCCTAAGAGTTTGGAACCCATTTATTATCCTGTATATGTACTTTAGGATGTAAATGAACATAAATGTTTGGTATCCATTCCCCATTATTATATTTTGGTTAAATATGTAAATCCAAAATTTTGAAACTGAAGAAGAATGTATTTGGAATAATCCAAATGATGTATCTGAGAAAGGATTTGACAAATAAACTACCAATGAGTTATATATTATATGATTCAAATGTTTTTTTGATAATCACTATTAAGTAGGATAAACGTAATATATAAATCAATGGATAGTTAAAAATAGAGCATGAAAAACTTAATGATATGATAAATTTAAATTGGGGTAATCATTTTAGTTTGTGTAAATATAATAATTTTCCTAGTTAAATGATTATAAAACATGACACTAATGTTAAAAATAATTTTATAGATAAATGGAATTAGGATAATAAAATTGTATATTACATGTAATATTAGTATAAAATAATATTTATTGAAGAAAACTCTTATACATTTATTGAAACATAATACTAGTTCTTATGTGAGAAAAAAATTTATTTTTTAATGAAATAAGTTTGTGACCATTGAATTAGTGAAGTAATTAAAAAAGAATATTTATATTATTATAAAAATAATATGAAAGATTCCCAATATGGTTTTGATGGAATTTTTCTAGTTAAAATTGATCAAAGAGACTTCAGTCAATTCTGAAATGTTAAATATGATATGGTATACAAATGAAATTTGAAATACCACATTTTGAATATATGAAATCAGGATGGAGGGAGGATGTGAATTAGTGATATATAAATATTTTATGATTTAGTTTTTTTAGAATGCATCATAACTGTTTAGTGTAATATGAAATTTGTATATACCACCCACATGATTATATAAAATAAGGAACCTAATAGATTAAAAAATATCACTTATATAACAAAAGTGTGTTTACAATACAAATGAGGGGTGGGGGATAATAGTTTTTAAAAAATTAGACTACTATTTTTTTCAAATCCCCAAATTTTGTTTTTAAAAATACTAATATAATGGTACACATTCTAAATATATTAATAATGTCATATCCTTATTTTCAAAAAGATAATAAGAACCATCTTTTGATATGTTTTTAATATATTAAGTGGGAAAAATTGATTTATCATGGGGGAAACATAATAATATGTTGAAGGCTTTGTATATGAAAAAATGGCATAGTTAACACTTTGGAATACTCAATGAAATATTCATAGAGCTATAAACTGTGTTAGTTCATGATTATTAGGCTCGAAAAGGCTCGATGAAGACAGAGTAAAAATATTATATATATTTTTTTAATTGCGAGAAATCTATTCAAAATAATTAAATAAATCCAAAATGGTGTGTCGTATGAGAAATATGAGACCACTGATAGGTCTGGGATGTGGTTTTTCCCATAGGTGGTGAATAAAATTTGTATCTGTCAGGCATTTAAAAGCCTCTCATGAAAAAATAATATATTTAATTTTCGTTATTATATTATTCTTTATGATAATTTAATAACTCCAAAATGGTCTTTCTTATGAGAGAACTAATACTACCATTAGGTCAGCGACATGTTATTTAACCGAGGTGGGGTATAATAGTTGTATTTTCTATAATTTTGTACTCCTTTCTTAAAAAAAATAACCCTTTTATTTTAATTAATTATTTATTTAAATTTTTATTAATAAATCATTAATATATCTCATATAGTGCATCTTTTCAGAAATTCTAGACCACCATTGGGTTTGGGAGGAGTATTTTAACTTATAAAGGGAATAAAAATTAATCTAAATGAGCGTGTTATGTAATTATATTTATGTGAAATAATTAATTTTAGTTTATTAAAAATTCATTTATTTTTTTACAATTAATAATTTTTCTCCAGCACATTAGGCAAAAACTCAATTGTTGACTGATAGATAAATTCAAAACCATGAAGATTCAAAAGTTTTGGAACATTTCAGCTGGTAATGAATTAATGAAGAAAAACTAATGACTCCTTCCCCAATTATAAGGTTAAATAGTGATTGAAATCATTGTTATAAAATTTATTTAGGTGTGTTTCTTTTTTAGTGTTCATAAAATATCTTAATGCCTTTATCTTCGATGTTGGTCAATTCAATTGAGTAAGGATGATCCTAAAACTCCTATATATTTTTTAATGTTACTTCATCGATGAAATCTAGGCTTCATACATAGTTCCATGAATTACCTTGACATCTCTAATTTCCTCTATGTTGCACGCTACCCAAGTTCCACATTTTGTTAATATTTTTCATCTCTCCGTCAATAATTCCGATGATAAATGAAATATATTGTAATTGAAAATTATGAAAACCCTAAATTAGAAAATCATTGTTATATAAATATTATTAATAAATATTCAATGGAAATTTTGACAAACAATTATATTTTGATAATTGTGTGTAATTATCAAAGATTATATCAAAAGATAAGGAATATAATTGAACATGATTATAAGATGATAATTTTAAAATTTTATTAAATGATGATTTCATTATCAAATGATACATTTTAAATTATAAATGGTTAATTTGGGAAATATTATCATAAAATTAATATATATGGATTATTTTTAAAAAACATATATGATAATAATTGTAAATTTATCAACGGATAATTATAAGAGACGTTCCCTGTGAAAGGGACAATGAAAATTTTCATAGAATTATTATGCGAAGTATGAAAAATAATTATCAAGAATTATTAACAGGTAATTGCAAAAAAAAAATTAATGAAGAATTTATGAAAGATATTATGACCGAATAGTTGTGAAATTATTAAATATAAGGAATAATTATTAAGAAATATTTATTCAATTTACTATATGATAATTTATATCTTAGGCATTTTTTATGTGATAATTTAAAAATCTACAGAAATTATTAATTATAATATAATATGAAAATTTTGATAATAAATTGAAAATATTATTGAAGGATGATTATAATCACATTTGATAAATCTAAATGTTAATTTAATATTATTCAAAATAAGGAATATATCATCTCATATTATATTTTAATAAATAATTCGAAACAAATACAAGGGAGAGAAGTTATCATCCCATATAATATTTTATTTTTTTATGAAATAATATATCACTTTTGGTTCTAGGAAACCCTTGATAAACCACTATATTCTATTATTTCATAGCCGATGATTGTTTTTGTTTTTAGAATGGTTTCCAACTAGTTGATATGTTTAATTGTAAACACCAAATGGTTCAATATCCATGTGGACCTTATTTCCAATGGTACGAATTCATTAGCTGTTTTTTACCCACGATGCATAATAACTACCATTGATTAAGAGTATCAGAGGTCTGACTCAATACACCCTTTTAGTAGGAAACTTTTACTTACTCTGGGACTCTCTAATTGATTTATGATATGTTAAAAATTACTTTTTTAATTCCTAAGTATGATGTGGGAAATCTTAATAAAAAAAATTATTTTCATGTGTGGAACTTAGAATCAACTATATGTATCCAAGGTTCTACAAAAATGAAAAAAATATACGTATCTAGGGATCTCCATATATTTTATCCTCTTATATACTACATAGATATTCTTTGGTCAATATTTTAGCGATGCTTATTTTTTAGCCACATATAGGGGTACTCTTGAGTTTATTGTCATCTAGGATGACGATGGTCTCTCTAGAATTTATTATCATCTAGAGTGACAAGAATTGATTGATTTTGGGATCGAACACTTAAATGGAATTCCAATGTGTCATTGTGAAAGGAATCATAACCCATGTTGTGTGGTTCCACTTTATAGGGTACATCATACCTTCTAAGAACATGTTATGAGAAACCAACTATGTAGTTTAATGTCATGTAGTAAATACATCTAAGCGGAAGGTACCAAGTCAAAATCTAGTGTCATACTTATATCGAAACTGAACAGTAATCCTGGAAGCGATATGAGTTCCCAAAATAAATTAGACCATGTTTATGATATGGAACAAAGTGGATATGGTTTATTTAAGAGTTATATTTTCACCACAAGGAAGTCTCCTATGTATCCCATTTGGATTGGAATCAAATACACATAGTTCAGTATATTTCGCAGAGGATTATAGCTCTTTTATAGTATTAATTTCGAGCTACACTAAATATGATTCACTTAAAAAAACCTTGGGAGGTATTATAACACATAGTTATTTGGATTATTACCTCAGGGATTAATCATAAGTATGATTCCCATATTAAGAGAATTATTAATGGGTATTATTCCTAAGGATAAGGCCATTGAGCTCAGAACCTAAGTGGGTTTCCTACGTATCTGGGTTAACATGAATAAGTGTTCTCATAGTTCAATCCATTAGGTGGATTGTGTGGATGTCACGATTATCACTAACCTCTAATCCTATGTGAGTCATTCACTATGTGAGAAACAAGAGTAAGCGGAAAGTTTACGAATCCGCACACTTTTCCTCAGTTGGTGGAAGAGGAAAGGGCTATGATGGAAGAGGTCAGGGCTACAACAGAAGATGATAGTTATATGACACTTCCACGTATTCACATTCCATTGGATGAGAGTATATGGTATGTATGGAATAAAGGTGAGGGTTTCAAAATTTGATAGGAGAATGACTGCAACCTTCTATAGGAAAGGCTCGGGATTTCATAAGGATGGAATCCCTAAAATTTGTTCTATAGTGGGAGGAGGATCTCATTCCATGTTTAATGCAAAAGAATGTGTGATCATGAAATTTCCATAAAAGAACCAAAGGCTTTGGGAATCATTGTAAATAATGAGAAGAAAGAGTCATATTAACAGAATTTGATATCGAGAACACCTCAACATTGTGACCGGGGTAAGGCACCTCGTGATTGAAGATATTAAAATATAGAGACATCCTAAGAGTACTATCCCTTTTATAAAACAATTGTAGAATGACTTTGACCTTATAAATACAAATCCAAATGGGAGACATTATGGTGTTCCTTTCCCCAAGTATTTTTTGAACAGAAGGACTTGGGGAAGGGTTCAAAATGATCAATATCAAACAATGGGATCCATGAAAGGAAAGGTCATTCCATGAGTGTCATTAAAGAAGGTATAATAAATTAATCCTACAGGTTGGAGGATTGGGAGAACCAAGGAGGCTAACTTATTTGATTCTCTTCAGAATGGGTTCTATGTGAAAGTATTCTTGGGAGAATAGAGAAGATTGGATGATGGAATACCTATGAAAATATACATTGGAGAGACTTTGTGGAATCCTTCAAGGGTTTCCAATGGTGTTTCTAGAGGCATGTCACACAGGTCCATAGGCAAGGAATGGATCATCGCTCTAACATTTGTTAATTAGGGGTTGCAAAAAATTATCATATAGTTCATGTATACTTTAAGCATCGTAACTAAATTAGTAATACTACCCTCACGCCTTATTCCACGATATTTAGGTGTAATAAGACTTCACGAGGGTTTCAAAGGACATGACTGAAGCGTTAGGGAAATCCAGAAAAGAAATTTAAATTATAGAATTTTTTTCAATCCAAATGAAGACCCCAAGGGCCTATTAATTAAAAACAATTTGAAACTATGTGATTGTTTTTTTCACACTAGTGGATATCATTCAATTGGGTGGTGTGCATGTTCTCCTTGGGCTACCCTGGGAGAAATTCTATTTTGTTCTTTGAGATTTTTTGTTTTCTTCATCTATTTTATCATCTTTTTTATAAGGACATTACCTTTGTTTACTTTTCATCTATGTGATAAAACTGAGTGTCAACAAAGTAGCCCCCCATAAGGATTGGATTTGATCAATGAATGTGGGTCTAATCCTCAGGCAAAGGAATGAAAAGAATAGATGAGTTATGAATGAATCCATGGATGGCCATTATCCCTATTATGAAGTGAAAAATCATCACATATGTTTGCTTCTGTTTCTATAAATAGGTCTGCATTTTGATGGATGGCCCTTTTTATTCACAAATTTTAGCTCTTCCCATGAATTTTTTCTAGGAAGACTCCATTGCACTTTTATCACTGAACACTTCATTCGATCATATACAATATGTATTTCACTGCGCGATGCATAGTCATGTGTGGATGACTTGGGAGATACACTTACAGGAGACACATGCTTTCCAGAATACCTTTTCCAAAATTATTGATTGCTATGGTCTTCTACAAAATGATCCTATTATAAGTTGAACATAATATATATTTACAGGTCCTATGGCCACCAAGAAGGATTCATTTTCTGATGAAATGTCCAATAACAGAATTTATGAGGTGATGATAATTATTAGGTAGGATTATTATGAAATCCGAGATACCACCATAAATGTTCAGGTGATTTGAAGAAGTATTAGATCTAATTTTACAAAGAGTTCATATCTTCCACTTTATATATATGGCCATCATTGATATGTCCCCACAACAGATCCAAATAGATATCTCCCAAAATACTGGTTTCATGATTATAATATCTTCTTATCTACCAACATTTTCATTGTGGGAATGTATATTAACTTGGGGATGGCATCTAAATAATTTTTTTATGCATCCCAACTTCTGTACTCTAGATCTGAAGCCACTAATTATTGTACTCAAGTCACACATCAATTGATCGATTATTCTATATTCCCAATAAAATCAATAAAGGTAGTTGAGGAAGGGTTTGGAAATCTACCCAAGAGGGGTTGTTAAGCCCGCATAGATGTGGGTGCACTTGGAGAATCAAACCAGTTATTATTTAAAATCGGATCTAGACGGTTTTCAAAATTTATGGTGTCATGTGGTTAGTTAATAACTATGTATATAAGAATAATGAGTTTTTGAGGAGTTTTTGAGATGATGGAGACCACATATAAATTCATTTCATCTGAGGTATGGATGAGTATGTATTGGTTTATGGGATGTTCAGAAGATCTCTAGGGCTCATATTATCTGAGATTAATAGAAAGAGTTAATCCCTCCAGGGGAAATATGGAATGACACTATCAAGATGTCAGATTTAGTGCACGAGGTATTTAGAATCTCTTAAGACATATATAAGGGAGATCACTATGAAAATGGGATATTCATCTTGATAAGTGGATAGAAATATTTTTGAGAAAGAATAAGGGATAAGGCCCCTCTTACAAACAAACAAAAAGAAATACCAATTTGGGGAAGAGTGGTGTACCAAGCACCATCTATCCAACACTAGAAAAGGGGAGTTGTAACAATTGGGAGGTGAATTTAAGACTAATGTCCCTACCAAGACAAGTCTTTTAGGTTTTCTGGAAATGTGACTCAGCATTTATGTGATGCATTTCCATGACTCCATTAGTGGTATAAGTCTAGAAACATTTCTTGTAGTATAAACTATGGTGAACATGAAGTTGGTCGGGTTGGCCATACCTATTTTGGAAATAATCCTCAGGAATCTGAGCATATTCATGTAGGTAATGATCCTTTCAAAATTGAAGGACCATTCTAGATTTAATGGGGATGGACATGGAAACTTTTAGGAATTTTTCTATTTATAGTGGGATTCAGGTCCCTAGAAGACCATTTTGACCATACTTTTAGCTTGTATTTGGTATTTCTCCATTGTCCTTGAATGCGCATGACATTCAGACAAGGATGACTTCATTCAAGGAGTCCAACTTATTCCCCTATGATAATCCACCAATAGGAAGGTTTTTTTATGAACAATTGACTAATATGGACATAAGGTCACACAATGCTAGCCTTTAGGGACAATGTCGTGGTGACTTGGAACAATGGTGAGATCATATGTGGGGCTTATGCTCTATAAAAGTTTTTATTCTAGATAAAATTAGTAAAAAAATTATTGTATCCACTTGAATCAAATTAGATCATAAAATTATCTAATGGTAGAACGATATCTATAGATTCTCACATATTTGGAATTGATCTGGGCAGTCATCAATATATATCCAACATATTCAACTAGAATATTAACAATCTGGTATTCCAATGATTTTGATTGCATCACACACTAAAGGGGAGTTATAGATGGTTGTTCCTTGGGTCATGGTAATGAAGAGGAGCAGAAAAGGCCATTATCACTTGGAGGGTGCATTATCTCCTTTATAGGACGTGTCTTCCAAGATAGATAGAATTTATGATGAGTAACATAGTTCATCAAAACTACCTCATGTAGGATTCAATCCACCCACCAGAATCAGGAGGGATACAACAACATCAACAACTGAAACTACACCTAGGAGGATTAGTTACCATCATCAAGAAGAGAATCAGTTTCCATTTTCTCATATTCCATATGTGAAAAAATGAATTGGATATCCCATTAATAATATTTTTGTGCAATAATATTCATAGAACACCATAATATATTCTGAGTATTTATGTCCTGACGCAATCCAATCATGTATGGACTTGTCCATTGATCCTGAAACTATATTGGTGCTCTTATGTGAGGGTTTTCACATTCAATGAACATGGGATATCTGAGCGTCACCTAATATGTTTTGAGGATAATCCTCCTTTAGTTGGAATCCAAATTGGGGATCTAGATATTATCATAAATTCCAAAAACAATCAAGTACCTACCACAATGATAGTTAATGATATGACAGAACATGGTAGTGCTAAGGGAATGAATCATTTACCTTTTAATGAATTGTGTGGATTTTTCGATCCTGAAGATGAAATTTTCATTCTAATCATATTATTTTATTGATTGACATTATATTTCAGATAATTTATTATTTATAAGTATGAATACCATCTTAATTTTCATTTGGATATTTAAAAATGAATTAATGGTCTGTTGCCATGGTATTTCCCTGGTGGTACTCTAATCGGTGTAACTCAGTCCCCACTGGAATTAGGAGTGGTATCATTAGTACAATAGGACATGGAGGATGAAGTGCTGTGATACCTCCACATGTAATAAATATTTTAAGTAGGTTGATTCTAGTCCTCCAATGAAGAATACCAATATGAAAGTACATCAATGTGTGAAATCATTGGCTACATGCTTTTCCAGCACCGATATTCCTTATTGATATCTTTAATTTCATCATCCTCCAAATAATGTATTTTGAATATGTGGGATTATATAAACTCATTCTATTTCATTCCATAAATAAGATAAAAATGACCCTCTGAGAACCAAATAAGGAACATCATACCAAAAAACTATTCCTACACGTGGAATGGATCCATTGAATAAAGGGACATTAAGGAATAGAACACATCATCTACTATTTTCACTGGTCATATCACTACTCTATAGATAGAGGTGGCATATAATATGTGAGGTTATTAATATTTTCATTTTTTTTATATACTCCCTTAACTTATTTATATGTAATGTGCTTAATTTGTTTGAAATATTATTGTTTAAATGTTAAATATAATTTTAGAGCACTATTTGAATTCATCCAGATTCATGTCTATTTAATTTTTTAATAATAAATCTCACCCTACATATAAAAATTTAATGATTCATATTTTTTCAGGATGAATTACTCAAATTAAAACATTTCATTAGAAGAAACCTTTTTAACTATCATCCATTTGGAGTGTAATATTGTCCACCCAAGAAGACCCAATGAATCTGTGAAGAAACCGGACCAGGAAGGATGATTGATTTACTGGTCTAAATCTCAAAGACCAGATTTTATGAAAATACACCATATGTTTTTATTATCCAAAGTAATATTTGATTAAAAAAATTTGTTCCAAATACAAGAAAAAGGTTCCCAACTGATGATTTAAAATCCTGCCAACCATTATAGAAGAGAATTAAAATTCAAACACTATTCATGACATTTATCATAATCATGAAAAAATACTCAATCTATGAGATTGCATTTTGAATGAAAAAATATTTTATGAAATATGGATAGAAGAAAGAATTTTTATTTTAGGGCATATTTTTGTCCAAAAACCCATTCACATTTCGACCTTATGAAAAGTCTTGATTGAAATGGAAAGATTGCAATGTTTTACTCCAACACTATAACATTTGTTCCATAAGTCAAAATTCTTACAACATTTTTGAGTAGTCAAAAAATAGTATTATATATAACTTTGAAGATGATGATATCTAAATATTCAGCTGTCTGGATGTCCAAATCATTGATCCATGTTGAGGGGTAGTTTTGGAATGTAAATAGTTAGCAACCTTGGGCTATAAATACTACCCCTCCCCTCCTTTGAAATGGGTTAGAATTCCAGAAGATATGAGAACATATGTACATGACCAATGTTTTTTAAAAGTGTTGGGAGGATTTTACATACTCATGTTTTCTCTTGAAAGACATTTCCTCTTCTCTTTGTTTTCATTTACTTATGGGTTCTTCATTGTAGTGGGCGAGGAGAGTTGTGCGTAGGGTGGGGTGTTCACGCGTGATGGGAGCCAAGTCTGCTGACCAATAGAGGTCGAAACTCTGAGTCGCAGTTTGTGTCAAGCCGTGTCCATCATAATATCTGAGTACGAGGGAGGCCAGACCAAGGTCATGCGCGTCACGAGGTGCGGTCGAGGTCAAGGTTGAGGTACATTAGAGGATGGAGATCCAAACTCATATATTCATTGAGAGTTAGGGTATGGTAATGTCTTAATCCATGGTTGATTAGTTTATTTAATTTTGATGAATTTCTAGATCTGATTCATACTCTATTTGTTCTCATACTGGATGTTAATTTCTAAACAGTGGATTCCTTATTTTTCATCCAACTTCCTGTTTATTTTTCCATTGTGGTCACATCTTGCAAAACAATCCTTTTGAATTTTTTAGTGGTTATAAACACCATCAGTCTTCTCTTTTATTCATTCATTGTCCTCACACCTCTTATCTTCTTGCAATCCTCCTTTGTTTTGAGTCCAGATAATGAGAGCCTCCTCTCTTCATGTTTTGGTTCTACAATATCTAGGTAAGGGGATATATCTACCTTCCTTTATGATACAAAACTAGATATACAAACATGGTGTATAATCAGTTATATATTATGTATATATATATACATATAAATTTATAGTATGTGCATCAATCCTCCTCCTCTTTTGAATTTGGGTGAATGAGTTTAGT
Organism: Viscum album; assembly: GCA_963277665.1. NCBI lineage: Eukaryota > Viridiplantae > Streptophyta > Magnoliopsida > Santalales > Viscaceae > Viscum > Viscum album. The sequence goes on from OY728145.1 coordinate 956,137,598, forward strand.
ATAGTATTTTATAGATGATTTAAAGGTTTTTTATGTTGGTTTTCTATTTATAACCCATAAGTAACAAATTTGTATACATATATATGTATTTCTAATTAGTGTATATAATTATGTATAAACCATAAAACCCTTCCTAATTAAGGGTTTCCAGTGACGTTGTTTATGTTTTGTGAACTCAAATAATTTATGTTGGGTTAGTTTTGAAAGGCTTCCATTACATGTCTTATATATATATATATATTCCGGTGAATAAGTATATACACACACACACACACACACATATATATATATATATATATCTGTGTGTGTCTATATAAACCCAACCCAAATCTATTTTAATTATTTTCAAATAAATTTGTATGTTTTAAAAAGGATTATATACACATAAAGAGTATTTGGAATTTACTTTTAATATGTAAATCCCTTTTTTTAAACATTGTATATGTAAATGTATAATTATTTAATTATGAATATATTATTTCCAAAACAATAGATTATGAATTTCAAGACATGAATACTAACCCTTAAGTAATATTTTATGTGAGAACTATTTTTAGGGTTTTAAATGAAATTATGTTTCTAAAACGTAAGTATATTCATTTATAGATATTTATTTAACACCATGCTAATCCGTTTTATAATTTTTAAAATATGATTTCCAAGCCTTACGTAACGTTTTAGATGCGAAATGTCATTTGGGTTCAAATGGATTTATATTTAGTGTGAAAAAACCGAAATTTACTATATGTGTGCACTTTCAGTCGCACATATTGTAAACCATACATTTTTTTGTCTTCATTAAAGTAGTTTTATTAATTAAATATTTATTTGAAATATTTATTACATGTATGATGTTAATAAATATTAATCGGTTATGAAAATACTAAATATGTATGTCTCTTATACATAGAGTGGTATGTATATTTTTATATGTATTATTTTCCAAAACCCTATTTCCTATAAATGAATATCAGAATTTAATTAATGCTTTTAATAAAAATAATCCATGTATGACCTTAATGAATGCTAATTTTAGTGGTTAAACCAAAATGAGATTCTGTCAAACCTGCATTGTTTATATTAACTCCATTTTGATTTAGAATAATTTTGTAAGTGATAATTAATTTCATTCAAACGTGTATAAATATTTACAAGTTAATGTTTTGTTGAATATATGTTTATGGATGAAATGATAGATGTTATATTTATAATTTTATATTCTTATTATAGTCATGTTTTTGAAAAAAATGCACATAACAAATCAACATGTTTGATTGACATTTTTGGGCATCACACATGCACATATACATGACCATATTTTTACATTATCCTTTGTATATGATATACATGATCATATGAGTTTCATTTAATTAATTCAAGAATGTCATATAAGTAATGGACATTGTTTTTAAAATGTCATGCTCATCGGTTTCATTAATCATGCATAGATAATATTTATACATATTTTATGCACTAAATATATGTGTATCCATGATGTATGGTTAATGTGTTATTATGTATATATAAATTTTAAAAGGATGATACGTACGACAAATCATGCAGAGATATGTCGATGTGTAAATCAGCTACTTCAGAACCAGAAGATAAATTCTTATGGTAGTATATATATATATATATATACGTGTGAATATTTATATGGATTACTTATGTATGAAAGGTTTTTTACATGTTTTAATATATGAAAACCCAGTGAAAATGTATACATATTTAATGAATGCTTAATTTTTTTTTTCAGAAAACGTAACTCTCGAGTGTGGTAGACATGAAGGTATTGGGCGTGGATCCATCATGGCATGTAATTAGTCGGGCAGTCTCAGAATTAGTCATTTTGTTTTCAGAGTCTTTCCTAATGTTTTAGAAAAGAACTGGAGTTTTTTTGGGAAATATAAATTGGAAATTAAATATGTAATGTGATATGGGACACCATGAATATTAGACCTTATTGACATATGAGGAATGTATTGGACTACCGGGTTGGGGTTCGGTTAAAAGAAATACCTCCGTATTGAGGATTGGTTAAAGTAAGCCCTCTGGGTTGGAGATCGGTAAAAGTAACCTCCTCAATGCATCGATAGTTTTCAAGATTGTCAGATTGGGGTTTTACCCTTAGGTCATGGAATGAGGGTTTGATATTTAGACATGATTCCAGCATTATATGTTTCCTCATTATGATTCAGTATATGACCAACCAAGTGATTATTTGGACTAGAAAAATATCTTTGGTTATAGAAACATTACCTATGAGTATGAGATTGAAGTTCACATGGCATATGATGAGTCAATGATGATTCATGATTAGTTTACCTTTCCAAAATTTTAATTCAAATGTTATCAACACATTAATTTTTTCATTATGTGCATTTTTATATGTTGTACTGAAATTGTTTATGCACAACTCTGATAAATTTCTTACTTAGTAGTTCTTGCATACCTTGCATGTTATGCTTACTTTACATGGTATAATTCATGAACTTTTGTACAAAAATTCTTAGAAGATTTCAGTTGAATGTTCAAATACTTGTGTATGAAATGCTTTAATTGTTGTACAGCGATATTTGAAATGTCATGGTGTTTTCTTGAAAGGAATAATTTTGATTTATTTGAGTGTATTTTATCATGATGTTTTCAAAAAATGTATTAAGTATTTTCAAAACCACTTACGTAGTATTTCAATGCTCACCCTACATTTTAAATGAAAATTTTTCAAGTATCAGTCATGTCTTCAATAATGATTCAGAATGCAGCTGGTTTTCATAGAACCTGAACCCCGCGATCCTCTGTTGAATGAGAGATGTTGTAATGAATGTAGATGTAATTTAATATTTTTGGTACATCGTGTCTCATGGGAACCAGTTCTAGGCACTCGAGGGTAGGGTCCTTACAGTTGGTATTAGAGGATAGGTTCAAACAATTCTGAAAAACCAGGTAATAAAAAAAATATATAGCTACCAATAACCTTACTAAGTTATTTTATTATAACTTTTAGATGGCAGAAAAAAGATCACTAACAAGTGTTTTTTCCCTTCCCACTGAAATCCTTGATACTATAATTGTTAATTCATGTGTGGAAGCCTATGAACCCTTTGAGATCCTCTGACTATCCTTCAATCTCCTTTACCAAGTGTCAAACAACTCAAATATCCTTTAACTATTTCGAGGATTGAGTCTTGTTTACTATCGTATAACATATGGAAAACTTTCATACAATACGTATATGGGGAAATATTATGAAGGTCTTTTCCTATGTTTTACCCTATCTTCAAACTATTTGGATTTTAGGGTTTTCTAGGAAACTGCAGAGGAGGGAAATCTCTATGCAGCCTATCTGTTTCATGTTTTTAGTTTCAGTCTGTATGAGAGACTCTTTATCATCAAACCCCTAGACTTTGAGGTATTAAGACGAATCTCTAGGGATGAAGTTCATCTGGATATCACTGAGCTTTACAATACTCATGACTCTATCAGGAAGCCTAACTGTTTTATGTGGGATTTTAACTCCAATTTCTCAATGTGTATTTGGGAAAGATAGATCGAGGAACTGGGAACCACCCTTGTAATATAGTTAAGGACATCAACGAACGAGTTATGGAGTGGGATCTGTAAAGGTACAACCTATTTTCTTTATGTTCATTTCATTTTTAGTTACTAAATCCTAGAGTGTTTGAGTAGGGACGTCCCTAAGGATGCCAGGGAGGTTGTGTAAGTGAGTCAGTAGGAGTACGCTAATCGAATAATGAGGGAGGAATTATATTAAGAGGGGAATAATGTAACATCCCTAGTTTTATGAACTCTAATTTTAATGGATAATTTTATATTCTTTAATTTTGTACCTTACTTTTTATTTTCAGAATGGGAATTTATGGTATACATTGATTTATAAAATTGCATGATTTAGGTACTCAACGACGTGTTAAAATTAAGTGAAAATATTTAGTTACAATAATAAGCGATGTATTTTATATATGCAATGGTTTTATATATTATGTTTTGGATTATAATCATTATAAAATTATGATAAGATGAATTTTTTATAAAAGTATTAATAATTCTAATCTTATTATAATTTTAATATACATGTCAATTTGGAATCATTATATGACATTATTTGTAGAAATACATTATTCAAATGAATGAATAATTACATGGGATTCATAATTTTTTTTAAAAAGATATATATATATATATATATATGAAATTATAATTATTTTTTTTAAATTAGCATTATATAAAAAATATGTATTTTGTTTTAAAAAATTATAGCTATTCAATTTAACCATTTTTGTTATAAAATTAGTTTATTATTTATTCTAAAAAAATTTATTAAGTCAAAAAATATGACATTATTATGTTTTATCAAAATAAATAAATCTAATAAAATTGTTGTTATTAATTTTGAAATTTCATCTATATAGGTATATGTTTATAAATAAAACTAAAAATAATAAACACATTTTTATTGATATCAAATTATTTGGAATGTTATTTAATAAATCAAAACGATACTAATATTTATAATATGAATTATAAATATATATATTATTTATAAATATATATATATATATAATTGGTTTCTTTTTAATAAAATTATTTATGTTATGATAAAAATATATGTTTGTAAATTTAATAAATAATATCATTATATTATTTACTTTAAACAAGTACTGTTTTATTGTTTAAAACCTTTTTTAATGTATTAATATATTATTATAAAACCTTTTGACTTTGTATTAGTATAAAGAATATAATAATATTACAATAAAAGATATTTAAAAAAGGGGGAAATCGTGTTAAGGGTGGGTTTGTTTCACAGGTTTCTTGAGCAATGGAAATAGACAATATAAAATAATTAATAAGATAACTGATAAAATAAATAGTAAATTAAAGGATAGCTTTTCACGGGTTAGAGATTAGGGCAGTGCAGTCAAGCAGGAGGCACACAACATGCTGCCGTCGATGGAGAGCAGTGGACGAAGCAAGTTGTGCGCAGGGTGGGGCGTCCGCGCGCGATGGGAGCCGAGGCCACCGACCAGTCGAGGTCAAAGCTGTGAGTCGCAGTGTGTGTCGAGCCATGTCCGTCATGAGAGCCGAGTACGAAGGAGGCCAGACTAAGGTTGTGCGTGTCGCAATGTGCAGACGAGGTCGAGTTCGAGGTACGTTCGGGGTTGGAAATCCAATCTCGGATCTTAGTTCCGAGTTAGGGTTTGGTCATGTCTTAATACATGGTAGATTAGTTTATTTAATTTTGATGAATTTCCGGATCTGAGTCATACTCTGTTTTTCCTCAAACATATTGTCAATTTCTAAATAGTTGAGGCGTTATTTTTCCTCCAACTTCCTGTTTATTTTTCCTTTTGTGGTCACAACTTGCACAACAAGCCTTTATAATTTTTTTAGAAGTTATAAATACCAGTAGTCTTCTCAGGTATTCATTCATTGTCTGATCACTTACTTTCTGCTTGCATTCCTCCTTTTTTTGAGTCCATATAATGAGAGCCTCATCTCCTCATTTTTTGGTTCCACGATATCCAGGTAAGGGGATATATCTATGTTCCTTTATGATGAAAAACCCAATACACACACATGGTGTATAATCGGTTATATATTATTTAGGTATATAAATAAACATATATAATTTTAGTATGAGAATCAATCGTCCTCCACTTTTTAATTTGGGTGTATGGGTTTAGTATGATATTTCCTAGATGATTTTAATGTTTGTTTAAGTTGGGTTTCTATTTATAACCCATATGTAACAAATCTGTATACAAATATATATATATATATATATATATATATATATTTAATTATTGTATATAATAATGTATACACCTTAAAACCCTTCCTGATTAAGGGTTTCCAGGGAGGTTGTTTATGTTCTGTGAACTCAAATAATTTTTTTTTAGTTTTAAAAGGCTTCGATTATATGTATTATATATATATATATATATTCGGGTGAAAAAGAATACATGTGTGTGTGTGTGTGTCTAAACCCAACCCAAATCTATTTTAATGATTTTCAAAGAAATTAGTATGTTTTACAAAGGATTATATACACATAAAGGGTATTTCAATGTTTCTTTTAATATGAAAATCCCTTTTTGTAAACTTTGTATATGTAAATGTATAATTATGTAATTATGCATATATGTTTTCCAGAACAATTGACTATGACTTTCAAGACATGAATACTAAACCTAAAGTAATATTTTATGTGTGAACTATATTTAGGGTTTAAATGTAATTATGTTCCTAAAAATTAAGTGTATTCATGTATATATATTTATGTAACACCACCCAAATCCATTTTATAATTTTTAAAATATGATTTCAAAGCCTAAAGTAACGTTTTAGATGAGAAATGACATTTGGGTTCAAATGGATTTATATTTACTGTCCAAAACCCTTAATTTCATAAATATGTGCACTTTCAGTCACACACTTTGTAAACCTTACATGTTTTGGTATTCATTCAAGTGGTTTTATTAATTAAATATTTATTTGAAATATTAATTACATGTATGATGTTAATAAATCTTAATCAGTTTATAAAATACTAAATATGTACATATATTGTACATACGGTTGTATAAATATTTTTATATGTATAATTTCCCAAAACCGTATTTCCTTGAAATGAATATTAGAATTTAATTAATCCTTTTCATATAAACAAATCATGCAAGACCTTAATGAGACCTAATTTTAGTGGTTAAACCAAAATGTTCTTGTGTCAAACCTTCATTGATTATATTAAATCCATTTTTATTTGAAATGATTTTGTAAGGGATAATTAATTTATTTCAACCAAGTATAAATATTTAAAAGATAATGTTTTGTTGAATATATGTTTTTGGATGAAATGATATATATTATGTTTATAATTTTATTTTCTGATTATCGTCATGCGAAAAACACACACATAACATATCAACGTGTTTTATTGACATTATTGGCCATCAAACATGCACATATACAAGACGATATGTCTACATAATCCTTTATATATAATATACATGATCATATGAGTTTCATTTAGTTAATTCTTGAATGTCATATAAGTAATGGCCATTGTTTTTGACATGTCGTGCGCCTCAATTTCACTAATCATGCATAGATAATATTTATACATATTTTATGCACTGAATAGATTTGAATACATGATGTATGGTTAATTTGTTATAATGTAGAAATAAAATTTGAAATAATGGCTTGTATGAAAAATTGTGCAGAGATATATCGATGTGTAAATTGACTACTCCAGAACAAGTAGATAAATTATTATAAAAGTATATATATATATATATACATGTTAATATGTATATGAATTACTTATATATCAACTGTTGTTTACAAGTTTTAATATTTGAAAACCAAGTGAAAATGTATATATATGTAATGCAAGATTAAAAACGTTTTCAGAAAACCTGACTATCGAGTGTGGTAGACAAGAAGGGATTGGGCGTGGATCCATTATGGCCTGTAATTAATTGATCAGTCTCAGAAATAGTTATTTTTTTCAGAAGCTTGCGTAATGTTTTCCGAAAAACACTGCCGTATTTTTGGGTAATATCAATTGGAAATTAAATATTCATAGTGGTATGGGACACCTTGAATACCAGACCTTATTCACAGATGAGGAATGTATTGGACTACTGGGTTTGGGTCTGGATAAAAGAAAGAACTCCGGGCTCAAGATTGGTTAATGTATGCCCTACAGATTGGAGACAAGTAAAAGTAAGCTTCTCGATTCATCGATAGATCTTGAGACAATCAGCTTGTGTTTTTACCCATAGGTCATGGCATAAGGCTTTGGCATTCAAACATGAGTCCAGCATTATACGTTTCATAATTATGTTTCAGTATATGACCAACCAAGTGATTTTTTCAACTATAAAAATATCCTTTGTTATATAACCATTACCTATGAGTATGAGATTGATGTGCACATGGACTATGATGAGACAGTGATGATGCTTGCGAGATTACCTTTACAGGATTTTAATGAAAATTTTATCATTACATTAATTATGTCATAATGTGCATTTTTATTTGTTGTAGTGAAATTTTTTATGCGCAACTCTGATAATGCTCATGCACAATAGTTCTTGCATACCTTTCATGTTATGCTTACTTTACATGGTATAATTCATTAACTTTTGTACAAACATGTTTAATAGCTTTTAGTTAAATGTTCAAAAACTTGTGTATAAAATACTTTAATTATTGTATTGTGACCTTTGAAATGTCATGATGCTTTCTTCAAAGGAATAATTTTGATGTATGTGAAAGTATTTTATAAGAAAGATTTCAAAAACTATAATGAGTATTTTTAAAACCCATTACTGAGTAGTTCAATGCTCACCCTATGTTTTAAATGAAAAATTTTCAGGTATCAGTCATGTTTTAAATAAAGTTTTATAATGCATCTGGTTTTCCCAGAACCTAATCCTCATGGTCCACTGTATCTTGAGACATGATGTAATGAATGTAAATGTAATTTAATATTTGTGGTACATCATGTATCATGGGCACCAGATCCGAGCACCCAGGGGTCGGGTCCTTACAAGAACCCGCAGCTTCCACTTTCATCCAAAATCAATCTAAATTCCCTATAGCCTCCAAAACAATCCCTTGGATTTTTTTGGCCTGAAATTGAGGGAACACTTCTAAATCATTGGAGGAACAATAGATATAATCAACTCATTCAAGAAAATTTCATTTTCCAACCAATTGAATTAGATATGTACAATCAAAGGGAATAAACACTTAATAAACATTCTACCCCTAATATGAATTACCAACCCTTTGGTATTCAAAATCCAAACATATAGACTGATTTTGAACTCAAATCATATTTGATTAATCTTCATTATATTTTTCATGGGCTAGCTTTTGAGGATCCACATCTACACTGTAAAGAGTTTTATGTGGTGTTCTCTAGCATGAAGCCTCAAGGGGTTTCTGAGAAACCAATAAAACTCTAAGAATTACCTTTCTCCCTAGATGACAATACCATGTCATGGCATTACTACCTCCCTCTTGAATCCATAACCTCCTAGAATGACATGAAGTGACTTTTCATAGAATTTTTTTCCAGCTACTCGTTCTGCCTCCATCTCAATGGAAATAAGTGGTATCCATAAATTCCCAAATGAATCACTCCCTGAGTATATGGAGAGTTTCAAAAATCATATTGCAAGGTGCCAACACAACCAAATACCTGACCAAATCTTGATCCAATAATTCTATGAGGGGTTATTGGCTATGGATAGAACTCTCATTGATGCCACATGTGGTGGTTCTATTGTTGATAAAACACCTACAACTGCACGAGGTCTCATAAGAATCATGGTTGAAAACACACAAAAAATCCATACTCAAGAACATTCTCATGTAAAACATGTCCAAGGAAATCAATCCGTAGATCTGAACAAGATGAATGAATGGATGATTGAACTTACAGGTCATGTGAGATAACTAGATGTGGTTACGAAATCCCCAACCTCACCTTATGAACAATATATGTTCGCTAGACATGTCATGAATTGTGGAATATATATCTCCCCAACTCATTTATCTGACACATGTCCATAACTTAAATAGGATCAATCTAATTTATCTGGACCAATGGAGATCAATGAAGTATATGCTCAGCGGAACCCCAACCCTCAATAATCAGGTCAGTTCATTAGAAACTTCCTCCATCTCCGCCTTGAGACATTCTCTTCTACCTTTAACCTAGGATTAAGGTATAATAATCCCATTTATCATCCCCCTCAATACCCTCATGAAAAATAAAACCAATACCCATATTGTCAAGGTTTTGGTAACTTCCAACAACTTTACCCTTTTGTTCCTCAACCTCCATGAATCAATCCATCTCTTCCTCCTTCGGGGTTCTACTATACTAGAAAGCCTTACCAATTCCCAAACAAATATAGTAATTTTCCCAATGACCGAAATCATGGTAATCCCAATCCAGGAAAAGCCTCTTCTTCCAAGAAACTTTCGGAAGGTGTTTTAGAAGACATTCCCTCCTTTACCCATTCCCGCCTCAAAAACATTGAAACCCAAATTATTCTACTCACATCCAAACTGATCCAAAAACAACAATAAAATTATTCCAAACACCCAGTTCATCCATTACCCAACCCCATGGTTAATTTAACTGCAATTAAACATAGGCCAGGAGGGGAAATATCTATACCATGTGATATTTCCTCCAACCCCCCTTTAAATGTTTACCCAGAAAATGAAAATAAAACGAAACTTCAAAAGGAAGCAGAATCCATTCCCTCACCTCCTTCTGTTCCACTTTTGACCCCAATTCCATTTCCTTAAAATGTTTCTATGCAAAACAAGTCCTTTGAACCTGACCCAGAAATTCTTGACATGTTTTGATGTGTTGGAGTCATCATTTTAAAGACCCGCAAATTTCAAGGAAATTTTTTTTTCTTAATTTTCTTTGGAATTTTACAAGAGCGCAGCTTCAGACGGCACCTGATTCCGAGGCCCGGTGTGCCCGGAATCAATTTCCGAAGTTTGGCTCGGGTACGTTCAGTGAACGGACGAGCGGGTTTTTCTATCTTTTGAACCAGTGCTCGGAATCGAATTCTGAGGGCACCGATGAAATCGCAGCGCCGGTATTTGCTTAGAAACGCCTCTTCCGGAGTTGTGTTTGCTCAGACGTGGTTTTTAAATTTTGGGGCTTTAAGTCAGAAATAAAATAAGTTTGTGCGACAACTTTATTTTATTTCACTTAAGCTGCTCGGAAGCCGCTTGGAAGCCACTTGAACTGAGTTGAACTGGATAGGATGCTATCCAGAAATATCCTACCCCCTTGGTAGGATATTTGTGAGGTGGGGCCCGCACGAGCTCCGCCGTTTCTTTCGCTAAGTAACGCACCCGCGAAAACCCGTCAAAGTAACTGAAAAGTCAACCGACGCGTTTTCTTTAATTCTTAACAGACCATTTAATTGGGCGGTTTATTTCGTGAATTTAATGGGCTGTTTCATTCGTTGAATTAATTCAACGAATTTAATGGGTCGTTACTTACGCGTTTGCGTTCGTTGGCAAAATAATAAAATAAGACCAACTCTTTCTTTTGGAGGATTACTCGTTGTGCGAGATTCTCTGGGCCTCCACCTTCCCCGCGAAGAACGCGAAGAACGCGAAGAACGCGAAGAACGCGAAGAACGCCGGCGACCGGAATTCGACGACGCACACCGAGATCTGCGACGTCGACGAGCTTTACCCGCGACGTTCTTCGGCGACGCCTCTTCTTCCGCGGCCGATCCTCGTTCGGCAACTAAGGTGAGAATCGGATTGTTTAAATTCTCCCTTTTTAAATTTCATGGCAACGGATTTAATTAATTAAATCCGTTTGTTCTTGATCCGGAGATTGGCGACGCGACGCCGGATACCGCGACGACGCGTCGATCCCCTTCTTCCGCGACGAGCGATTCCGCGACGACCTCTCGTCCGACGACGACGACAAGGCAGGGGTTTATTTTTTTTCTTGATGATTCTTTCCCGTGTTTATTCCTTTGAAATAAAGAACCCAATCCCAGAACAATTTTAAATTATTTTAAAATTGTTGATTGGTAGTTTTTATTCCTCCTGATGTTTATGACTAACGCGGAGGGTGCGGATCTAACAAACAAGACCCGGCAACCCTCCGCCGATCTTCCCTTTTTTGTGCGGATTTGGCGGACGACGACGAACCGTGCGGCAAGGGCGATCCGTTGATCCCGCAGTGAAGATCGGCCCCCGGGAGGAGAAACGGCGCAGACGGGAGGCAAAACGGGCCACCGGAGCAACTCCGGCGGCCCGCGGAAGGTGGCGGCGGCGCGGGTCGCCGGCGCGGCGGCGCCCGGCGCGCCGCCGGAGGAGTCCGCCGCGGCCGAGCCGCGGCGGCGGCGAACCGCCGGACCGCGTCCGCGGTCCGGCCACCCAGCACGCGGCCCGCGCGGGCCGCGTTTCTCCAAAGCCGCGGGTCAAACCCGCGGCGGCTCATTCGGCCGCTCGGCCGAAGCCGAGCCGGCCGGTCCGGTCGGCCGGGCCGCGCCCAGGCCGGACCAGACCCGGCCTAGCCGGGTCGGGCCGACCCGGTTCGGCCGACCCAGGGGGGGGTTCGGGCCGGGTCGCCCCGGGCCCAGAACCCCCGTTTCGGGCCCTCTTCGGTCTTTCGCCCATATCTTGGGCCTGGGACCTCCGATTGACGAACCGTCAGCGGCTACGCGATCCTTGGATCGAGACGGTAGTTTTGGTATATCATACTCAAGGTTTCGGAAGACTTTGGGTTCGGCCGGGTTGGTTCGTACACGAAACCAACCGGGCCCTCGGAGCGGAAACGCTCATAACTTGAGCTACGGACGTCCGATCGACGTACCGTCAGCTGTGGTAGTTTCCTCTAAGTGAGACGGAACTTTTGGCATACTACGCCCGGGGATCGGACACAGGAGGAGTACGGTCAGGTTGGTTTTTCCCTAAAAACCAACCGGGCCCCTGGGACGAAAATGCCAATAACTCTCAGACCGGGCGTCCGATTGACGCGCCGTCTGTTGCGTTGAGATCCTGTTGTCGATACGGAACTTTTGGATACATCAACTTCGGACTACGTGTCAGTTGATGTATCAGCCTCTCGGCTCGTGGAGCGGACCCTCCTAACGAGCTCGCTATGTGCGGGAACCCTAGTGCTGGCTGTGGCTTCGACGACAGAGCAGAGATCCTCCGTGGACTGCGACGACGACGGAGCAGAGATCCTCCGTGGACTGCGACGACGACAGAGCAGAGATCCTCCGTGGACTGCGACGACGGCAGAGCAGAGATCCTTCGTGGACTGCGGCGACGACTGTGCAGAGATCCTCAGTGGACTGCGTCGACTACTGCACTCAGCGATCCTACGTGGAACAGTGCTACCGAACCTGTGTGAGCTGAATCTTCTTTTTACCTTGAGCGGTGGAGCGCTTGGGTGTAGCGGCGGACCCGTGGTACTTGACAGTGGTGGTGCGCTTGGATGCAGCAGCAGACCCTTGGCGGTGGAGCGCTTGGTTGTAGCGGCGGACCCGCGATACTCTACGGAGTGTGTGCGCTTGGTTGTAGCGACAGACCCGCGACGGTGGAGACGTGCGTGCGGAGTACGGAGACCGTGTAGATGACTGAGACCTGACGACTGCTTGACCGACTCGACTTGGAGTGAGTCGACTAGCCCAGTGGACGGAGTGCCCAGTAGTTGGCAGCAGACCCACGGCGGACGGAGCGCCTGGTAGTTGGCGGCAAACCCGCGGTACTCGACAGGAGGAGTACCTCAGTAGGCTATCTGGGTGAGCGCCCGGTATTTGGCAGCAGACCCTCAGCGGACGGAGCGCCCGGTAGTTGGCAGCAGACCCGCGGTACTCGACAGGAGGAGTACTTCAGCAGTCTTAGGTTAGTGAGCAGTACCTCGGAGTCGTGACAGGACCACTGTACACTTCAGAGATGGGGCTCTTCAACATTTACGGTTTCGATAATGAAAATCCTGGTTGAGCTGCATCTTATGTTACTCTCCTTTGTGGTTTGTGTTGAACTATCCTATGTGGATTTACTGTTTACTCTCCTTGTGGATTTGAGTCTTGCTTTCCTTTGTGGATTGAGTTGTTCTTGAGCTCGTGAGCAGAGCTAGAATTGGGGACTTAGGTATATGTATGGGCATATACCTAAGTCGAGTCAGATGTTACTTCGTGATTGCATCTTTCTTTTGTGCTATATCCTTTGTGGATTTCGGGAGACCTTCGGGGGTCTCGGGGTCCTTACTGAGTAGCTTATACTCACCCCTGCACGGGCTATGCCCGCACCTTGTTGTGTTGGATGCAGACGACGGACAGCGCTGATCGCGGTTGGGGTGTGGAGCAGGACGGTACCTGGAGGTGGACCACTGGGCGGGACGTGCTCGGAGCGGACGTGGGACCCGAGGAGCCTGGAGGCTATCTGTACCCACCCTTCAGGTGGGATTGCCAGTGGACGACACGAGGCCGCCGTCTTTTCTTCAGTTGCTGTTCTTTACTTTTTCAGTTGTACTTTACAGTTGGGCTTGTATTTCCGGCCCCCTTTACTTTTCTGCACTTTGTAGTTACTTTCCGCTTGCTGAATCTGTGGTGGTTGTTACTTTTAAAGGCAATGCCTTCCCTGTTTACCAGGATTTTACGCCTTGGTGCTAGTCGCCAGCCCCTGGCCTATGAAAGGCGGTCTTGGGGTAGTCACGGCACGGGCCCCGAGGTCGGGTCGTGACAAATTGGTATCAGAGGTGGTCGGTTCTACCGCAGACTCTGATCGTCTTTTCTTTCTATATGAAGCAATAGTGTTTAGTGTATTGAGTGTGGTTATCAGTTCAGGGAGCCCAGTGTTGGTGCGGCGGTCGACGTATCCGTACACCAGGACCCTGACTCCTGATTTCCGACTTAATGCATGAAAACATTGATTGCGTGTGTGTTTCAAGTTTTCTTCGTGATTACTTGTGTCAGCTCACCGGGTATACTGATCTGCTTTATGAAAGTCTCAAGTTTTCCTTGTGATTACTTGTGCCAGCTCACCAGGTATACTGTTCTGACTGTGGTGCTCTTGTTCTCCTTTTCAGGATGGCCCCGCGACGACAGCCAGCTAGGGTTCCGAGTGTAGGGCGCGACGGCAGCCCACCGAGCGACGAGGCCTCGGTGCAGGGCCCTTTGCCAGCAGTGGCACCGGCGGTAGCTTTACCCGCCGAGCCACCGATGCTACCAGTACCAGACGCTGACGATGCACGTCGCCTCAGGGCACTGCATGAGTTTCAGAGCCAACGACCGCCCAGGTTTCGCGGTGAGGCGGACCCCCAGGCCGCTGAGGACTGGCTAGAGGCGGTGGTACGGATCTTTAGGCTAGTGAGGACACCAGCGGATCTCATGGTGATTCTCGCGGCGAGCCTCCTGCAGGCGGCGGCAGGACGATGGTGGAGCTTGATGCTCCAGGTGCACGATGAGGCATCTCTTCTTTGGACGGACTTTGAGAGCCTCTTCCGCTCGGAGTTCGTCCCAGCCACCCTTCGTGCGGTGCGTATCCAGGAGCTTCTACAGCTGCGGCAGGGCAGCATGACGGTCGCTCAGTACGCGGCGAGGTTCACCGACCTTTCTCGGTACTCGACAGACATGGTACGGGACCCCTTCTTCCGGGCCCGGACCTTCGAGCAGGGTTTGAGACACGAGATCAGGGCATCGCTGATCTCCCTCAGCATACCGACTCAGACAGGAGTACTAGAGCGGGCCCTTCTGATCGAGAGCTTCCTTGCTGAGTCTACACCAGCACAGAGACCCACCGCAGGGCGGCACGTAGCGGAGTCTTCGGTAGCAGGTAGCCGACAGATGACTCAGGGTTCCAGGCAGACCAGACCTACCAGTGGCCGACTGCACGACTCAGGCTCAGTTGTGCGGGGAAGCCGGGGTGGAGTCAGAGTCAGGCGTGCCGAGAGTGGGCAGTGTTACTAATGTGGCGGAATTGGTCACATGGCTCGTGACTGCCCGACCCGCCATGCGGGGGAGCAACAGACGGTTGAGGAACCACCTAGGCAGAGGCAGAGGTTCGACCGTGGCGGTCCGCAGGGAGGAGACGGACGAGGTAGAGGAGCTGGCCGAGCAGCAGGTGGTGGACGACGCTTTGAGGCTCTACCACCACCACCACCAGGAGGTCCACCCCGACCGCAGGGGAGAGCTCAGCTTCAGGCAGCCGAGGCCTTTGATCATGGAGCCCTGGGAGCTGATGGACAGGAGTAGAACTAGTGGATACATCCTTTCTACTTCTGGTTCCTTGTTACTTTTGTGTAGCGTCTTGTAATATGAGCTGCAATAATAAAAGACGCATACCTTTGTGATATTTTCGTTCCTGTCCTCTTTCGTGATGTTACTAGGAGATTCCAGTTTTGGCTGTTGACTTGACCCTCACTTGTGAGACATCTACTGGAGGAGACCCAGTTACCACACACTGATGCCGACAGTGTGACTCAACCCTTGGAGGCGAGAGTAACGGTTGAATCTCTTAGTAGTAGCGTCGAGGCCTTACGACGTCATCCTTGGTATGGATTAGTATCATCCATGTTAGGATTGACTGTTTTAGGCAAAGAATGTGGTTCATCCAGGGGATGAGACCAGATTTCTCTTTTCGGCAAAGAAGAAATCTTGCAGCTCTCGTGGGACCAGAGATGGTCCGAGCCACGACAGAGAAGGTCCAGATCATTCAGGAGAGGATGAGGACAGTTCAGAGCCGGCAGAAGTCATATGCTGACAGGAGTCGGAGGCCACTAGAGTTCGAGGATGGCGACCACGTCTTTTTGCGTGTCTCACCTCGACGTGGTTTACAGAGATTTGGCCGAGGCGGCAAGTTGTCTCCACGCTTCATCGGGCCTTTCCAGGTCCTCAGCAGGATAGGAGAGGTGGCTTATCGCCTGGCTCTACCACCTCAGTTGCACCGGGTGCACGACGTCTTCCACGTGTCTCAGCTGAGGAGATACGTGCACGACCCGATACACATCATCGACTTCGGGGAGCTGGACGTGGACGATGGGGCGACTTTTGCAGAGGTCCCAGTGGAGATCGAGGATCGACAGGAGCGGGTCCTACGTGGGCGGTCGATTCCTCTTGTGCGCGTCAGATGGCAGCACGGGAACCTCCAGGAGAGCACTTGGGAGCGGGAGGCTCAGATGCGTGCTCAGTACCCCCATTTGTTCCCCTAGTTTTTGATGTATCTTTACGGGGACGTAAAGCCCTGAGGTGGGAGTAATGTAAAGACCCGCAAATTTCAAGGAAATTTTTTTTCTTAATTTTCTTTGGAATTTTACAAGAGCGCAGCTTCAGACGGCACCTGATTCCGAGGCCCGGTGTGCCCGGAATCAATTTCCGAAGTTTGGCTCGGGTACGTTCAGTGAACGGACGAGCGGGTTTTTCTATCTTTTGAACCAGTGCTCGGAATCGAATTCTGAGGGCACCGATGAAATCGCAGCGCCGGTATTTGCTTAGAAACGCCTCTTCCGGAGTTGTGTTTGCTCAGACGTGGTTTTTTAAATTTTGGGGCTTTAAGTCAGAAATAAAATAAGTTTGTGCGACAACTTTATTTTATTTCACTTAAGCTGCTCGGAAGCCGCTTGGAAGCCACTTGAACTGAGTTGAACTGGATAGGATGCTATCCAGAAATATCCTACCCCCTTGGTAGGATATTTGTGAGGTGGGGCCCGCACGAGCTCCGCCGTTTCTTTCGCTAAGTAACGCACCCGCGAAAACCCGTCAAAGTAACTGAAAAGTCAACCGACGCGTTTTCTTTAATTCTTAACAGACCATTTAATTGGGCGGTTTATTTCGTGAATTTAATAGGCTGTTTCATTCGTTGAATTAATTCAACGAATTTAATGGGTCCTTACTTACGCGTTTGCGTTCGTTGGCAAAATAATAAAATAAGACCAACTCTTTCTTTTGGAGGATTACTCGTTGTGCGAGATTCTCTGGGCCTCCACCTTCCCCGCGAAGAACGCGAAGAACGCGAAGAACGCGAAGAACGCGAAGAACGCCGGCGACCGGAATTCGACGACGCACACCGAGATCTGCGACGTCGACGAGCTTTACCCGCGACGTTCTTCGGCGACGCCTCTTCTTCCGCGGCCGATCCTCGTTCGGCAACTAAGGTGAGAATCGGATCGTTTAAATTCTCCCTTTTTAAATTTCATGGCAACGGATTTAATTAATTAAATCCGTTTGTTCTTGATCCGGAGATTGGCGACGCGACGCCGGATACCGCGACGACGCGTCGATCCCCTTCTTCCGCGACGAGCGATTCCGCGACGACCTCTCGTCCGACGACGACGACAAGGTAGGGGTTTATTTTTTTTCTTGATGATTCTTTCCCGTGTTTATTCCTTTGAAATAAAGAACCCGATCCCAGAACAATTTTAAATTATTTTAAAATTGTTGATTGGTAGTTTTTATTCCTCCTGATGTTTATGACTAACGCGGAGGGTGCGGATCTAACAAACAAGACCCGGCAACCCTCCTCCGATCTTCCCTTTTTTGTGCGGATTTGGCGGACGACGACGAACCGTGCGGCAAGGGCGATCCGTTGATCCCGCAGTGAAGATCGGCCCCCGGGAGGAGAAACGGCGCAGACGGGAGGCAAAACGGGCCACCGGAGCAACTCCGGCGGCCCGCGGAAGGTGGCGGCGGCGCTCGGCGCGCCGCCGGAGGAGTCCGCCGCGGCCGAGCCGCGGCGGCGGCGAACCGCCGGACCGCGTCCGCGGTCCGGCCACCCAGCACGCGGCCCGCGCGGGCCGCGTTTCTCCAAAGCCGCGGGTCAAACCCGCGGCGGCTCATTCGGCCGCTCGGCCGAAGCCGAGCCGGCCGGTCCGGTCGGCCGGGCCGCGCCCAGGCCGGACCGGACCCGGCCTAGCCGGGTCGGGCCGACCCGGTTCGGCCGACCCAGGGGGGGTTCGGGCCGGGTCGCCCCGGGCCCAGAACCCCCGTTTCGGGCCCTCTTCGGTCTTTCGCCCATATCTTGGGCCTGGGACCTCCGATTGACGAACCGTCAGTGGCTACGCGATCCTTGGATCGAGACGGTCGTTTTGGTATATCATACTCAAGGTTTCGGAAGACTTTGGGTTCGGCCGGGTTGGTTCGTACACGAAACCAACCGGGCCCTCGGAGCGGAAACACTCATAACTTGAGCTACGGACGTCCGATCGACGTACCGTCAGCTGTGGTAGTTTCCTCTAAGTGAGACGGAACTTTTGGCATACTCCGCCCGGGGATCGGACACAGGAGGAGTACGGTCAGGTTGGTTTTGCCTTAAAAACCAACCGGGCCCCTGGGACGAAAATGCCAATAACTCTCAGACCGGGCGTCCGATTGACGCGCCGTCTGTTGCGTTGAGATCCTGTTGTCGATACGGAACTTTTGGATACATCAACTTCGGACTACGTGTCAGTTGATGTATCAGCCTCTCGGCTCGTGGAGCGGACCCTCCTAACGAGCTCGCTATGTGCGGGAACCCTAGTGCTGGCTGTGGCTTCGACGACAGAGCAGAGATCCTCCGTGGACTGCGACGACGACAGAGCAGAGATCCTCCGTGGACTGCGACGACGACAGAGCAGAGATCCTCCGTGGACTGCGACGACGGCAGAGCAGAGATCCTTCGTGGACTGCGGCGACGACTGTGCAGAGATCCTCAGTGGACTGCGTCGACTACTGCACTCAGCGATCCTACGTGGAACAGTGCTACCGAACCTGTGTGAGCTGAATCTTCTTTTTACCTTGAGCGGTGGAGCGCTTGGGTGTAGCGGCGGACCCGTGGTACTTGACAGTGGTGGTGCGCTTGGATGCAGCAGCAGACCCTTGGCGGTGGAGCGCTTGGTCGTAGCGGCGGACCCGCGATACTCTACGAAGTGTGTGCGCTTGGTTGTAGTGACAGACCCGCGACGGTGGAGACGTGCGTGCGGAGTACGGAGACCGTGTAGATGACTGAGACCTGACGACTGCTTGACCGACTCGACTTGGAGTGAGTCGACTAGCCCAGTGGACGGAGCGCCCAGTAGTTGGCAGCAGACCCACGGCGGACGGAGCGCCTGGTAGTTGGCGGCAAACCCGCGGTACTCGACAGGAGGAGTACCTCAGTAGGCTATCTGGGTGAGCGCCCGGTATTTGGCAGCAGACCCTCAGCGGACGGAGCGCCCGGTAGTTGGCAGCAGACCCGCGGTACTCGACAGGAGGAGTACTTCAGCAGTCTTAGGTTAGTGAGCAGTACGTCGGAGTCGTGACAGGACCACTGTACACTTCAGAGATGGGGCTCTTCAACATTTACGGTTTCGATAATGAAAATCCTGGTTGAGCTGAATCTTATGTTACTCTCCTTTGTGGTTTGTGTTGAACTATCCTATGTGGATTTACTGTTTACTCTCCTTGTGGATTTGAGTCTTGCTTTCCTTTGTGGATTGAGTTGTTCTTGAGCTCGTGAGCAGAGCTAGAATTGGGGACTTAGGTATATGTATGGGCATATACCTAAGTCGAGTCAGATGTTACTTCGTGATTGCATCTTTCTTTTGTGCTATATCCTTTGTGGATTTCGGGAGACCTTCGGGGGTCTCGGGGTCCTTACTGAGTAGCTTATACTCACCCCTGCACGGGCTATGCCCGCACCTTGTTGTGTTGGATGCAGACGACGGACAGCGCTGATCGCGGTTGGGGTGTGGAGCAGGACGGTACCTGGAGGTGGACCACTGGGCGGGACGTGCTCGGAGCGGACGTGGGACCCGAGGAGCCTGGAGGCTATCTGTACCCACCTTTCAGGTGGGATTGCCAGTGGACGACACGAGGCCGCCGTCTTTTCTTCAGTTGCTGTTCTTTACTTTTTCAGTTGTACTTTACAGTTGGGCTTGTATTTCCGGCCCCCTTTACTTTTCTGCACTTTGTAGTTGCTTTCCGCTTGCTGACTCTGTGGTGGTTGTTACTTTTAAAGGCAATGCCTTCCCTGTTTACCGGGATTTTACGCCTTGGTGCTAGTCGCCAGCCCCTGGCCTATGAAAGGCGGGCTTGGGGTAGTCACGGAACGGGCCCCGAGGTCGGGTCGTGACAATCATACCCCTCTTAGATGCAATAAAACTAGTCCCAAAGTATTCCATGATTCATAAAGAATTTTTCACCCACAAGTGGCAACATAGGTACTTAAAAAATGTTTCCACCTAGTATTCTATTCCCATAGAGTGCAAAGATCCCGGGAACTTTATGGTTCCATTCCAAATAGGATATTACAACTTTGATGATGCACTCATTGACCTAAGAGCCCCAATTTATGTTATTCCCAAATCTGTATTCTCCAACCCTGGTCTAGGTCCCGTAACTCCAACAGGTGTTTTCATTAAATTGGAAAATCAATGAACTGATATTAATGAGGTTATAATCGAGGATATACTTCTTCATGTTAATGATATTATCATCCCAACTGATTTCTATATCATTTTCATGGAATGGTAGGCAAACTCTTCTCGATGTCCCATAATTATAAGAATAACATTCCTAATGATAGCAAGATCGAAGATTGATGTCCATTAAAGCATATTATCAATGGAATTTGGTGACCAAATAGTCATCTTGAATATTTTCCAAGCCATGCGATACCCATGTGAGGATCAATCAGAATTCTCAATCCATGATTCTTAGGACATATCTGAGAGAAAATTGGACCCCATTATTTCATTTTCATCATGATCTAATGAGAGATGAACTAGTGAAATATGTGAAATGATTAACAAAGTTATAAATGGAGATACTGATGATGACCTCTCATTAATAAACTCTATCAATCTAGAGGATCTTGAAAACACTCTTGAATCCCACATCATTTATGATATCTACTACTCAACCTTGGATAGTATTAAGGAAAATGAATCTAAAGAAACTAAAGTCCATTCCTTCATTCATGAGTTGTATAAGACACAAATGAAGGATTAGATGGATCTAAACCCCCTTACTAAACAACTATAATATTAATCTCTTTTCCATGATCACCCTTATCATACCATTATCCCCACTTCACTTACCGAAACTGATTAGCTCAAACTTTTTCAGATGACAGAGGAAAAAATGACTTAGGTTGGACTCTAGATGACATACCACGAATCAACCCTTCTCTTCGCATGCATCACATCCATCTTGAGGAATCATCCAAACTAATTAAATTGAAAAAAAGAAGACTCAATCCACTCATACTTGAGGTAGTTAGGGGAAATATCTGCATTCTTTTTCAAGCGGGTATTATCTACCAAATTTTCGATATTTAATGGGTTAGTCCAATTCATGTTGTACCGAAGAATATTGGGATACATTTTTTAAAAAAATTACTTGGAGAGATAGTCACAACTCGAGTGAAGAACAAATGGCATGTGTACATCGATTATAAGAAATTTAATGTTGAAACAATAAATGATAACTACCCTCTTCCATTCATTGATCAAATTATAGAAAGATTAGCCAAAACGTAACTCAATTTCGTTCATGATGGATACATCGACTAATTCCAAATCCAAATCACACCTCAGGACCATGAAATGACAACTTTCACTCACACCATTGAAAAATATTCATATAAGAGAATGTTGTTTGGCCTTTTCAATGCTCTTACATCTTTCCAGAGGTGTATGCTAATTATTATTTCTGAATTCATTGAACACTGCATGATAGACATCATGGATAAAATTACCATTTAAGGTGAGTCATAATAATCTTGCTTGAATTCACTCTCACTAATCCTTCAATATTTTTTCAAGTTAAACCTTGTGTTAAATTTTGAAAAATTTCTCTTCATGGTTGAAAATGTGATTGTTCTAGGGAACATACTTTTAAAATATGGTATTGAAGCTGATCATACCAAATTTGAAGTGTTCCAATAACTTCCTAAAGCCACCTATGTTCAATACATCCTTTAATTCCTCATTCATGCCAATTTCTATCAGCTATTAATCCATAAATTCAAAAGGATTTTCCTCCTGCTCATTCAGTTGCTCCAAAATTATGTCACTTTCCATTTCATTGAGTTTTGCAAGAGATCCTTCATTGGATGAAAAATTTCTCTTACATCTTCCCCAATAGTCCAACCCCAATATTGTTCCTTACCCTTTGAGTAGATGTGTGATGCTTCAGATAGTAATTTTGGGGTTGTTCGTGGTCACAAAAGGGATCAAATTCTTTCATGTCATCTATACTGCCACAAAATCATTGGATGATACTCAATATCACTACACTATGACTGAAAATGAAAATTTTTTAGTTGTTTTTTCCTTAGATAAGTTCTAGACCTATCTATTAGGTGCAAAAATCATCATATTCATAGACCATTCAATTATAAAGTTCTTATTCACGAAATGTGATTCCAAACCGTGGCTAATAAGATGGATCATAATGCTCCAAGAGTATGACCTTGAAATAAATGATATACTAGGAAAATAAAACCCTATGGTTGATCACCTAAGTATAATTTCTAATTATTCTCATTCAGAAATCATTGATCCGGAATCCCGCACTGAGCACCTTTAATCTCTCACTCCAATATTACCATGGTTTTCCCCAATTGCAAACTACTTGGTTGATGGTATTTTCTATAAATTATTTTCAAAATAAAAAAAATGAAGTTGAAATGTAATTAAAAATATTATTTGTGGGAAGATAATAAAATTTGGAAAACTGGGGCAGACATTATAATTAGAATATGTGATGATGAAAATGAACATTCTTCCATCCTAAAATTTTGTTACTGAATGACTGATGATGGCCACATTGTACAACAAAGTAAATCCCAAAAGGTCCTAGACTCTATATTCTTCTAGACATAACTTTTCGATGACTCGCATGAATCCTGACAATCATCTCCCACTTGCCAAAAGTTTGTCATAATTTCAACGAGAAATGAAATGCCCCAAAACCATTAATTTTATGTGAGATCATTAATGTTTGGGGCATCTATTTCATGGGACCATTTACCCCTTACAAATTATTATCATACATTCTTCTTGTAGTTGATTATGTTTCTAGGTGGGTCAAGGCCAAACCCACTAATATGATGATTCCTATACTGATAGTGGGTTCTTAATGACATACATCTTCAATGGATTTGGCACACCAAGTGCCTTGATAAGTGACTTAGGAACCCATTTTTATAATAAAACAATGGAATATCTTTTGAAAAATAATGTTCTAGTACATAAAACATTAACTGCATATCACCCCCAATCAAATGGTATGGATATAATATGTAATAGAGAAGTGAAAAGAGTGCTTGAGAGAATTGTAAAACACACTTGAAAAGGCTTGCCTAAAATACTTGATGACGTACTTGGGGCTTATGGTACTACCTATAAAAACACCCATTAGGATGTCTCCTTTTAGACTTGTTTTTTTATTAAGAATGACATTTACCATTTCAAATCCAACATAGGTCATTTTGGGATCTGAAAACCTATAATTTTGATTGTGAAAAATATAGAGGAGAAAGATTGTTTCCATTGGCTGAAATAGAGGAGCTTCGACTTGAATCCTATGAGAATTCCAATCTATAAAAAGAAAAGGCTAATTCACGCCATAAAAAAAACATCATGTGAAAGGCATTTTATGAAGGCGAAAAGGTAATTCAATTTAATTATCTATTTTGACTTCACTAATATAATATTAATTCTCCTTGGGATGGTCATTTTTTATTACTAATGTTTACCCATTTGGTGGAGTGTATGTCCATGACCCCTATTCTAAAAGGCAATTCACGGTTAATGGGCATCGGTTAAAGCATCACCATGGGAGGACACAAATCTTGGGATCCACATTGACTTCTATTTGATCTCCAACATCAATAGTAGACCCACCACTAGTGTACGAACATGGATCTTCGTTTCATGCACGCTTTTCCTTTTTTTGGAGTTTTTATGAAAAATGGAGTTTCTGGAAAATTTTGAAGTACACGCCATGTACATTCTGAGTACACGCCGTGTACACTTCTCCGGATTGAAGACGTGTGATGGATGTGCCCGGGCCACAGGCATGGGGTGTACGGGTGACGTGTAGGCCGATTTTGGCGGAGTACGAAAAAACCAACTACACGTCGTGTACATTAAAAATACCCGCCGGGTAATTTTTTTACCAAATGGACCGGGGTCACGCCTCATCGACATATTCATATTCTTCTAGGTTTGTTTCGTCTGAGAGTGACCTGTACGACCATATCTTTCTTGAGCTCCTGTCTCTCTGTCTGTTCTTCGATTTGAGCTCGGTCGATTGCGTTGGAAGCACATGTGTGAGTTCTTCCTTCTTTATGAGCCATGTTTTCCAATTCTTCCTCCTTCTCAAGTTATCCAAGGTTGAATATTTTGTGCATTTTCTAAGATCTATGACGTTATTGGGGGAATTAGCCATTGTGGTTGTAGTATATCGATCTACTAGGATCGAGGTAGGTGGTTTGTGCCTTACCATTCAAAGTCTCTGAGTTTTATGTGAAAATTAAACCAATACCCGTGAATGGGGTATTGCATGTTTACCATTTTACCCTCGTAGTTTTTTTGGCATTTCCTGTATGCTTGTGTAGAGGTAATTTGACCATGTTAGAGGATAAATTTTTGTTCTTGAATGTATTTTCCTTTCTTCATTCTATTTCTGACCTTTGGGTCTCGGTTGCGTTTGGCGGCTACACATGTTTTCGTGCCTTCCAGTTATTGGTTGAAGCGAAATTCATGACATGCTTTTTCCCTTGTAGACTATTTAGATAAGTATCTATATAGGTGTACTTTAGTTATCCATGTGGCTCTATAGGTGTAATTTGGCCTTATAGCATTATTATGCACAGACTAGCACGGGGCTGAGAGAACCCGATGTTGTAAACTATAAGGGATATACCGAGTTATCTTCCCAGAGAGTCTTAGATATTACAGACTATAGAGGGGAAGGACCGAGTGAGCTCCCAGAGAGTCTTTTATTTTATATACTACAGGAGGGTAGACCGAGTGAGCTTCCTCAGAGAGTCTTACCTTGTTTGAATCTCTTTAAGAACCTTCCTAGGCTAGAGGGGGAATTGACCGAGTGAGCTTCATCAGAGAGTCTATGGTATACCTGAGGCTATAGGAGTAATTAACTAATATAGCTTCCTTAGAGAGTCTCTGGACCTTGGGGATAAGAGAGTTAGACCCCGTGATATTCCTCAAGATATCCCTTGACTAACCTAGACTATAAGGGGGATTTACCGAGTGAGCTTCCCCAGAGAGTCTCATAAATTCTTTTGACCAAGCTAGAGGGGTCAGGCTGAGTGCACTACCCAGGGGGTTGTGGTACATCTTGTATAGGACCAGAGGGGATGGTTGCGAGTACTTCCCAGAGGATTACTGGCTTGTTAGCTGTTTGTTTTACTGATGTTGTTTTGTTGTAGATTGATTGCTGCTATGTATCATCCTTTTAACTGCTTACTGTTTACTGCCTTCTGCTTGCTATTGCTGTTTACTGCTTATTTCACTTTTACCTGCCATATACTCACTGACTGTTAGGCACAGATCTTTGGGTGAATCCCTTCTGGGATTTTATCTCACACCCTATTTGGGCCATGCTTTTGGGACCAAGCGGACTATGTTGTTGCAGGTATAGACAAGGAAAATCACCCTTCGACATCTGGAACTTGATTGCTTGGAGCAGGAGAGCATGGAACCAAGATTTGGCTTGCGATGATGAAGAGCTATTTACATTTCATTTGTACTTGTTTTGTTACTATTTTGTTTCAGCATTGTGACTTTTTTGGATTTTTCCTTGAGTTGTATCTTGCATCATTCCATATATGCATATCCGCTCCAGTTTGTTGATTTAGTCTTCCATTGTTATTATTGTTGTTTGTTCACTGCTTCTACTGTTGCATGTTTATTTTCTTACACTGTGTACTATTCCAATGAGGGAATAGTTTCCCCACTATCACACCCAAGGCCCTCACCGCTAGTTGAGAGCTTCTGGCATTTGGGGAAATGCGCTTGAGGCCATGTGACCAACTGGGTACGAGGTGCCTCTGGGTGGCTTCCGGAATCGGGACGTTTCAAAGTGGTATCAGAGAAATTATTTTCTCTTGATTTACTATTTGGAGACATTATCCAGGGATATGATGGATTCAGTACTTGGTAATAAGCTGTGCCCGGGAGTAGCTAACCCGTGTAATGGGAAAATCCATACTACATCGTTTATTGCAGTTTTATGGTATTGAGATTTTACAGTTGATACGATTTCACCTAGAGTGATTCACATGATTGTACTGTTATTATTTTGATATTAAGGTTCAATATCTGCCGCAACCTGATGAGATGAGGGTATTCAATCTCATGCATCATATAGGCACGTGTAGAAATCACATTCCATGCATTCTTGCCACGCCATTTAGGGTGCATTAGCGATTGCATGCAGTTGTGATAGACATTGTGTAGATTATGGATACTGTTGTGATAAATGCTTGAGAGAATCTCTACTTCTTATTAAAGAATTGTTTGTATTGTATTTTGTTTAAATGAACACCAAATTTTGATTCTTGAGGTGTTATGGCCCCTCTTGAATCAGAAATTGGTGGATCATGATCCTGTTTTCTCTTTTACATAACTGTAGGGGATTCCATGCTTTGATTAGCAGGGAGAATGTGCCCTCACAGATCGGAATTTGGCACCTCTTTGACTTGTTTTCCGTGTTTCTGGGCTTCTGTGTAGTTTCTGAGCTACTGCCCAAAAAAACCCAGAATACACGGCGTGTACATTTTGGTTACATGCCGTATAGTTTTAGGCCGTGTTACTCACTGTGAGTGCAGGAACACGGTGTTTTGAAAATAACGTCAGGAGCACACTGTGTACGATATGTACACACCATGTAGTGTAATGCCTTGTACCTGGCCGTGTCACTAACAACACGGGTCGGGGAAGCTCAGGTAGAACACACTGTGTGGGTGAAGAACACGTCGTGTAGTTAGGTCCAGGCACCCGGCCTTGTCATGAACAACACGGGTCGGCATGACCTTCTCTAAGACACGCCGTGTTTCTTTTGGAACAAGTCATGTAGTTGTTCACAGGTACCCGTCCGTGTCGCAAACAACACAGGTTGATGTCACCTTCTCTTATAATGGTCGTGTTTGTTCGGAACACATCGTGTAAGTTCCAGCCGTGTAGACAGCTGTGTAACTAACCACATGAGACGCCGAGTCAGTTTCTAGTACACTCTGTGTCCTGAGGGAACACGTCGTGTAGTCTAAGGTTAGCTTGAATCGTGTAAGATAGAAATGTAAGGGGACTTATGTAGGGGAATAGTCTTCATGTGCACGCTGTGTGTTTGGTCAACACGCCGTGTAGTTTGAGGTGTTACACGACCTCTAGGGCAGGGGTACACACCCATGTCAGTGGCTTAAGAAGACACGCTGTGTAGTTTTTATACACATCTTCTAGTCGTGTTTTGAAAACATGTGTGTTTTTATTCCCCTGTTCATGTTTTGTACTCTTGTGTTCTCTGTCCTTGTTTTCCTGATCTAAGGTATACTTTTTATCTTTCAGAGCTATGCCTCTGAGACGTCCTCCAGTTGTATGTCTGTCGTTAGGCATGGATTAGACGCTAGATTTGGCTGATCAGGGACTTCCTGCCGATCCTCCAGTAGAGCCATCCTTGGCACCGACTGTCATACCCGTTGCAGGCACCGAGGCCCAGTTCAGGGAGGAAATCCTGAGGATGATGCAGACATTCCAAGGAGCGCCGCCTCCTGCCCCATCAATGGCTGAGTTGACGTGGGTTTTCCAGCAGAATCATCCTCCTACGTTTTCAGTGGATGAAAGACCTTAGGTTGTAGTGTCATGGATAGAGGCCACACTGACCATCATTGGAACCTAGAGATCCCTCGGGAGAAAATGGTAAAACTGGTATATGCTCCGAGACATCGCCAAGAGGTGGTGGTAGGTGATCTCACGGTCAGGGAGTCAGCAAGATATATTTTGGGATGAGTTTCAACGCACCTTCTATGACTACTTCTATCCGGAAACCCTAAGGGCCGATTGATCCCGGGAGTTTATGAGCCTGTAGCTGGTTAATCTCTCTATTATGAAGTACTCGTCCTGCTTCTTTGAGCTGCAACATTTCACACCGATCCCAGGAAGTGATGATTTGTTCCTTAATATGAAGATCGAGGACTGTCTCAGGAAGTAGATCCATTCCCAGGTGAGTATCTTCCATTTGAATTCAATATCCTCCATAGTCTACTAGGCCCTGATCACTGAGTGCAATCTGAGAGATTCTGGAGCAGTGAGCCAGGGCGGTTCGATATCCAGAGCTGGTGTTCCTCCTACGGACGGTAGGAAGCATCACAGAAATTCTTCTCGAGGAGATCTAGGTTCGTGGGATCCATCTTCTTTCCACCAGGTTGTTTGCTAACAGTGCGGTAGGAGTGGGCATACATTGTAATAACCCGAGATTATATAAGATATATTATTTTTTATTTCTTTCATATCTTCTCTTGTACGATACACCATGATTATCTTGCGCTATACTCAATACCGTATTAGCTTGCAATATACGCAAAATCCTGGATCGCGTTACACACAATTTCATGTTTGTTTGATAGTAGTTATTCTACGAAACATTGAGAATATATATATATATATTCAATGTATTTTGTTATACGCAGAAACAAATGAGTCGTGCACTACAAGAAACACTGACTTGACTTTCATTACACGCCTTCATGACCTTCCTCGATAGCGTGTGTTGTACGCAATACCGAGTATTAGTAAACAACGATATATTATTATAATATTATTATGAACAAGGTTTTATGAATAGTATTAACTAAATTTTTAATTTTATAAAATTATTATTCATCTTACACATTTTCTAGAACATGGTATAAGAACAAAATAAATTTTTCAGGTAAAATAAGTATTTTTAAAAAAATGCAGTTTTGCCGCCTTTTGATGGCGCACCCACTTTAAAACTAGTTTTGACATGTTGATAAGTTCAATTTTACAAAATAGAATCATTCTTTTGAATCAGGATATAAAATTTTACCTTGTATAAAATTTTCATATTATTCTGATAACTTTCATATTTTAATGAATAGTAAAAACACGCTATATTTTAATTAAAAACAACTTTTTTCATCGTAAGAACTTATGTGGATAAATTATAATATTGAATGGTTTTAAAGTATAAATAGACTATATTTTTACAGTTTAATATAATTTATGTAATTATCATGGATTTTACATTGAATTCATAGGTTAAATCAATTCAATCTTTTGCAATGTTTTAAACAAAAATCTGTTTTCATTCAACAACGGAATTAATTATAATTTAATTTCTGCAACTTCTGTGTATTGAATTTGAAAAAAATGGATTCCATATTTGGAATCAGTGGGTCGAAATTATGTTAATATGATACTTTTTATTTTTGGTAATTATGAATAGTAACTACGGTAAATTTTATTTACCATAGTTAAAGGTAAATCGGGTAATTAAGGGTGAATATAATATTATAAAATTACCCTAACATATGTCAAAATTCTATTGGATGACTAAAGGTCTACCCATATCACCTAAGGGTCGGATTAGATTCATTTTATGGAATTTTGACCATGAAAATAATTTAATTACTATTAAAACCAAAGAAAGTGACAACATGTCACTCTCTTAAATATTATAAGTATAATACTTTTATTTAGTGATAAACATCATAAAACCATGAACATGAATAGTCTCAAGAAATATAATAAAATTATCTACATCATGATCATTTATCTATATTTTTTAGGGATTAAATAATTATCATTAATTGTGATACATTAAAGATGCAGAAATTATTTATTAAGTGAAAAATCAGTAATATAGTTTGTATTGAAATAATAATACCCATTAAAAGGCCCACAAACCTGACCAAAACTTATTTTTAGAGTATATATATACCATAAGAATCTAATTACCTAATATATAACTGTTTGGAGTCTTATAAAAGTGATTATGACAATTATATTATTTTATTTTAAATGATTCCAAAGTTGTCACCTTCATAATTTAATAAATATAACAATTTAAATATTGTGATTTTAAGATGATAAATTTGAGTAAAAGTATTATTGTGAAAGGTAATAGATTTATCTTCATCATAGGAATTTAATTTTAATATTTATGCGACAATTAATTATTTTAAATAATTATACAAAAATGTTGTGGTAATTATTTTATTAAGAGACAAACCAAATAAATGGTTTTCAAAATAATAAAATAAATATTATATGAGCTATTTAATGTGAACCACTAATTTTATAGATACATATGGCCTTTTATGAATATATTAAAGCTTTTATTTCGAACACATCTTCTGTATATATTTTATTTAAATTCATATAAATGAATAGTGTCATAATTGACACTATTGTTATTTATTAAAATAACATATTATAAAATTGTTTAAAAAACACAAAAATATTTAAAAATTATAAATTTAAATTTATATGGTCTAAAATGTTATCAAGTATCCTATTATGGACAATTCACAAAATATAAGTAATTTTTTGTTATAATTTAAAATTTAGGAATTTATTACCACAAATAAAATTAAATTGATTAAGTAAGGATAAATCAAGTTGATAATGTTTAAAATAATTTCCTAGCATGAATAAATTTTATTGGTTGATGAGATTACAAACGTAGCTCATCTTATATTTTAATATGAGTCATTTTTCTAGGTTTCTTAAGTGGGGTTGGATTTATTATAAATTAATATTTTTAATATTTCCAAAGGTGCCCCTCTCCTCCCTTATAAAAGGGCAGCTCCTCCCTCTTTTTAACAAACAAATTTGATCCTTCAAGCTCAGCCAACCCCTACCAAATTCTCCTCCACTTCCCTAGAAACATCCTTGAGGTCCTGGTATTCTTCAAAGACCAATTTTATTGCCCTAAAAGGAGGAATCAAAGAGGCGCTTCAAAGAAGAGGTAATGTTTGTTACCGATTCTTTCAACTTTATTTCTTCTTCCTCTTATTCTTATTTAGTTGTTTCATTATGAAGTAATAACATCAGTATCACTCATATAATGATATGTTATTATAATTATGAAACAACCATATTTCACCATCTATCCATCCTATTGAAAATCAAAATCACCGCGCGTGTGTACGTACAGAATACCGTCTCCACACTGTGGTGTAATATATTCTCCACCACCACCTTATTTGGATGGGTATAATGGTGAAAGTAATGAATATATATGATTATTGTAAATTTATATTGATTATGTAATATTATACATACACTTTAAAACAATTCAACGATCATGAGAATGATATCATCGCTCGTGCGTAGGTACGGAATACAGTCTCCACGACGCGATGAGATTCACTCTCCATGATAACCATTCAAGAATGATTATAAAGTATATATAATAAGTAATCATAAAATATATGACATAATAATGCTAATAGATTTATGTATATATATATTTATGTCATCTACTTAATTCCATTCAATTCAATAAGGAAACGAAAAAAGCATTCTTGGGTACGTACGACCTACCGTCTCCATGAACGGTGTATTTCTTTCCATTTATCGATCTATTATATATATGTATATTATGAATATATATTATATATAAATCATGTTTTATATTTTGTAATTATGTAATCATCATCTAAGTAATCATATGAATAATTACAAGTCATAACATGGACGACAAATGAAACGATTTTACCCAAAACACTCTTTAACATGGAATTTACAAATGAACAGGTAATACAAAGTCATAAGTGAACCATATATGATATAATAACAATGAATATGATTCTGTAATAAGTAAAGGACATTATTTAAATCATTATACAGGAGGTTTGGATATGTACGAATTATATCAGACCTAAGGTAAGGGATAATTTTTCAAATATAATTTTTTCCGATATTGCTTATTCGTAAGTATTTACCGGGGTTATTGTTATCATGCATTTCCATGTTTCCTAAAAATGGTTTCATGTATGTTTAAAGTAATTTTTACCCATTTTGACTTTTACCAAACGGTATGGATGGATTCATTCTTTTATTTAAACTACACGGTACTTTTTTACTTTTTCTACAAAAGTACAAGAGAAGTTTTTTTTTAACGTATACGGCATGAACGGATTTTTACAGTTTTATAAAGCCTTATTTTCATGAAGCTTCCTCCATAATATTTCCTGACTATTTTAAACAAAATCCTTTTCTTTTAAAATTGCATGACATTTTGTAAAAAGATAATGATTTTGAAGAAGAAAGGATATTTTCCTCAAGAATTCATTTCAAGTGTTTTATCAAAACCATTTTCTATCGAAGATTACATTATTTAATATCTGTATGTTTCAGGTATAATTTCTCTATGATTTACATGGTTTCAATTTTCTTATGATGAAATATCCATTTCTTTTATATGGATTATGTGATGATGGAATGATGTTTATGAAACCTACTTTATTCTTTGGGTTATGATGAATGTCTTAAGTTTATTTTGTGGCACATGTAAGAATGATTTCATTATGAGATGGGTGAGACCTATATCTCCCTCCAATGAATTGGGTAAAGATTTATATCTCATGAGATAGACATGGCTGGGACGACAAGTTAAACCGGTTCAGTAATACAAGACTAGAATGAGGAGTGAACTCTATTCAGAAAGGGACATTGTCCACTAAGATGGTATTGGCAGCAATGCATTGGCTAATATGGAAATCATATCATGTTCTTAATGGTTTCCACAATTACATGATTAATTCCCATGCTATTTTATCATTCTTAATGTTTCTTTATGATCTATGCCATACGTACTTCCATGTTTTATGTCATTGCTCAAGCTTTTGATGTTTAAAAATTATGTTCATGTTTTTAAGTTCAAATGTACATGGTATGTTTTATTTTATCCATGCTTACCCTTAATGATCATTTTTGTTCACCCTTTTTATGTTTTCTTTTCCCCAGGGTATAAAGAAATGTTTTAGGTATGAAAAAAAGGAGAAGATCTTTATGGGGGATGTTGAAGATCTTTCACCACGATTAGAAGATTACGTTCCAAGATTCCAAAAACACTAAACTATTACGGTCCTTGTGTGTCTGTTTTTGTTATGTATTAAGTATTTCGCAGAAGTAAGGTCTCTACATTTGGTATCAGAGGAAAGTTTTAGTCAACCATTGGAAACTAGGATGCGAAAACGTTAGTGAGATCCCTAGAGATATTTCTATGTTATGTCTAGGGATATCCCTAAGGATAAGTATACGTATAGGATATAGTCCTAGAACAATGGTAACGATCATAGAATTTAACCTAATATGTTAGATATTAAGGGTACTTCCCCTTTACTATGTTGTTTTCCCTAGCATGATTTCTGCCTCTCACACTATTCTTTTTGGGTTTTAGAAAATGGCTGGAAATAGGAAGATTCATGATAATGGAGGATATGACGGACAGTGGAATGATATTATTCAAGATAAACCAAATGAAACGGGATTTGGAAGTCTAAAAATCATTATTATGCCTAATAAGATATCTCATAATATGATCAATAATCTCAACATTGGTAAGTTTCCCGACACAGATAATAAGAGAAAGATGGAGTTTCATGACGATCATAGAGGAAAGAAAGTTCAATTTCCCTCATGTGAATCATGTGGGAAGAGGCATCCGGGATATTGTTTCAATGGAACTGGAAGATGCTTTGGGTGTGGAAAAGAAGGACACAAAACCAGTAAGTCCAAAGGAAAAGGTTTAGTTAACACCATGGACAAGGATAATGGTATTGCTACGACATCAACAATGATTAGATGTTTTAAATGTGGAATGTATGGGCATTATGCAATCAAATTCTCTAATGGAAAATCTCATGAAGAGAATCAGCATGTTCATACGGGTAGTATTTATGTGGATGATGATGAAGAGACTACAAATGAAATATGAGATGAAATAAATGATGAAGCTCAGCTAGTGGATTAAGAAGTTAGTGGAATGATTGTATGTTTATAAAGAATAATGTATGGCACTATGTAATATAGAATCATATAATGATTGTTACACTATTGTTTTCCTAAATTATATGAAAGTATATGTTGAATGGTACTGGTAACCATGGAATGTTATTCAGATATTTTTGGAAAGTATATGATATGTGCCTAATGAAGGGATAAGAAGATAATGAGATGTTTGATTGTATTCATGAGCTCATGGCTGATATAAGAACTAAGTGATATTATGGTTTGATTATATAGAAATTTTGGGGATTTTGGTATGTGGAAATAGTTAACTTTTGATAGCATTCATGTTTTCACTAAGGTTAAATGGGTATTCATTTTTCAAGAGAATACATGATTATGGTATTCACGTGTTTCTAATTTTACAAACAAGATATATCTTATGATATATGGGGGATAAATGATGGCATTAACGTGATTATTATGTGACATTTCAAGTAATCATTTTCTTTATACTATGAGCTTTGACTGAAGTATTTTAGATAAGCCTAAAGATTGGAATGGATTATGTTGGACATAAGTTAGTATTGTTTAAGGATAGAACTATTTTCGATATTATTGATGGGATGTTATAGTAATGTAGTTTTAGAAAAAGGACAACCTACAGGACTGGCAACAGCCCATCGTGTCGGAAAATGCTATGGGAATCGAACCCACAATCGAAGTGCGACTGACCTTTATCCCCTACCACCAGCCTACATGAAGTCCCTGGTTAGTAGAAACTAGTTTTATTTTATTAAGCGGTATGATATATGAAGTATAAGTTCATTTTTTGGAACCATATACGATTAATCTAACCATATGATGGACTTATAAATTTTGCTAACCATTTGTTTGAAACTATTGGAATGACCCATCATTCTATCACATGATCTGCTAACAAATCACAAATAACAAATTCAACTTCATTTCATTAAGGGATGAAGTGGAAATTGTTCAATTCACGAACAACAGTGTGATTTTACAAAAATCATGTAATTATTTCTCTTAATTCATCAACTTTAGGTAAATGATCTTGAAAACCAAAAATGTTTCCTTTGTGACCTTATATCCGATGAATCAGATGGTACCTTAGATCATCACAAATCTATGGCTTTGTGATTGTTGGATTTTTCATAGCCATGTTCTCTACCACTCTCTATCAGAACATGATGGTTAGATTTCTCTTCCATATACATATTTTCAACTATGTTATCCTATGTGGAAACCCAGTGATTAGTTTATTTGGGTAACTGTTACGTTTTATACTTTGGTTTATAAAGATAAGTTTTGGTATTCCTTTTTATGATGTGGGATTCAATTAAAAAAACATTTCATGTAGAAAACCATTTATAACCCCGACGAATTTCGAGGGAGAAATTAATTTTAAGTGGGGTAGAATGTAATAACCTGAGATTTTATAAGATATATTCTTTTTAATTTATTTCATATCTTCTGTTGAATGACACACTAAGATTATATTGCGCTATATACAACACCGTATTAGCTTGCAGTATACGCAACACTAATCCTCGATCGTGTTACACACAATTTCAGGTTTTTTTGATAGTAGTCATTCTACGAAACATTGAGTATATATATATATATTCAATATATTTTGTTATACGCTGCAACAAATGAGTCGTGCACTACATGCAACCCTGAATTGGCTTTTATTACACGCAATCGCGACCTTCCTCGATAGCCTGTGTTGTACGCAATACCAAGTTTTACTAAATAATGATATATTATTATAATATTATTATGAACTAGCTGTTATGAATAGTAATAACTAAAATTTGAATTTTATAACATTATTATTCATCTTACACATTTTGTAGAACATGGTATAAGAACAAAATAAATTTTTCGGGTAAAATAAGTATTTTTCAAAAAATGCAGTTTTGCTGCCTTTTGGTGGCACACCCACATTAAATCTAGTTTTTGACATGTTTATAAGTTCAATTTTAGAAAATAAAATTATTAATTGGAATCAGGATATAAAATTTTACCTTGGATAAATTTTTCATATTATTCTGATAACTTTCATATTTTAATGAATAGTAAAAAACACGCTATATTTTAAATAAATTTTTTTTTTCATCGTAATAATTTATGTGGTTAAATTTTAATATTGAATGGTTTTAAAGTATAAATAGAATATATTTTTACCATTTAATATAATTTATGTAATTATCATTGATTTTACATTGAATTCGTAGGTTAAATCAATTCAATCTTTTGCAATGTTTTAAACAAAAACCCGTTTTCATTCGACAACGGGATTAATTATAATTTAATTTCTGCAACATCTGTGTATTGAATTTAAAAAAAATTGATTCCATATTTGGAATCAGTGAGTCCAAATTATGTTAATAGGCTACTTGTTTTTTGGGAATTATGTATAGTAACTACGGTAAATTTTATTTACCATAGTTAAAGATAAATCGGGTAATTAAGGGTGAATATAATATTATAAAAATAACCTAACACATGCCAAAATTCTATTGGATGACTAAACATCGACCCATACCACCTAAGGGTAGGATTAGATTCATTTTATGGACTTTTTACCATGAAAATAATTTAATTATTATTAAAAAAAGAAAGTGACAACATGTCACTCTCTTAAATATTATAAGTATAATAATTTTAATTTAGTGATAAACATCATAAAACCTCAAAAATTAATAGTGACCAGAAATCTAATAAAATTACCTACAACATGATAATTTATTTAGATTTTTATGGGATTATTTAGTTATCATTAATGGTGATACATTAATGATGCAGAAATTATTTATTAAGTGAAAAATCAGTAATATATTTTTTATTGAAATAATAATACCTATTAAAAGGCCCCAAAACCTGACAAAAACTTAATTTTAGTGTATATATATACCATAAGAATATATTTACCTAATATATAACCGTTTTGGAGTCTTATAAAAGTTATTATGACACATATATTATTTTATTTTAAATGATGCCAAAGTTGTCACCTTCATAATTTAATAAATATAACAATTTAAATATTGTGATTTTAAGATGATAAATTCGAGTAAAAGTATTATTGTAAAATTTAATATATTTATCTTCATCATAGGATTTTATTTTTAATTTTTATGCATGAAATTAGTATATTAAATAATTATACAAAAATTTTGTAGTAATTATTTTATTAAGAGATAAACCAAATAAATGGTTTTAATAATAATAAAATAAATTTTAAATTAACTATTTAATGTGATCCACTAATTTTATAGATACATATGGACTTTTATGAATCTATTAAAAATGTTAGTTCGAACATATCTTCTGTATATAATTTATTTAAATTCATATAAATGAATATTGTCATAATTGAGACTATTGTTATTTTATAAAAATAACATATTATAAAATTGTTTAAAAATCACAAAAATATTTAAAAATTATAAATTTAAATTTATATGTTCTAAAATGTTATAAATTATCCAATAATAGACAATTCACAAAAGATAAGTAATTTTTTGTTATAATTTAAAATTTAGAAATTTATTACAAGAAATAAAATAAAATTGATTAAGTAAGGATAAATCAAGTTGATAATGTTTAAAATAATTTCCTTACATGACTAAATTTTATTGGTTGATGATATTAGAACCCTAGCTCATCAAATATTCTAATATGAGTCATTTTTTGCGGTTTTTTAAGTGGGGTTAGATTTATTATAAATTAATATTTTTAAGATTTCCAAAGGTGAAACTCTCCTCCCTTATAAAAGGGAACCTCCTCCCTCTTTTCCTCACACCAATTTGAGCCTTCAAGCTTGGACAATACCTGAAAAATTCTCCTCCACTTACCTAGAAACATCCAAGAGGTCCTGGTATTCTTCAAAGACCAATTGTAGTGCTCTAAGAGGAGGTAACAAAGAGGCGCTTCAAAGAAGAGGTAATGTTCATTACCGATTCTTTCAACTTTATTTATTCTTCCACTTATTCTTATTTAGTTGTTTCATTATGAAGTAATAACTTAAGTATCACTCATATACTGATATTTTATTATATGTATGAAACAACCATATTTCACCATCTATCCATCCTATTGAAAATGAAATCACCGCGCGTGCGTACGTACAGAATACCATCTCCACGCCGTGGTGTAATCTATTTTCCACCACCTCCTTACATGGATGGGTATAATGGTTAAAGTAATTAATATATATGATTATTGTAAAGTGATATTTATTCTGTAATATTATAAATACACTTTAATACAATTTGACGATCATGGGAATGATATCATCGCTCATGCGTACGTACGAAATACCGTCTCCACGACACGATGAGATTCACTCTCCATGATAACCATGCAAGAATGATTTTAAAGTATATATAATAAGTAATAATAAAATATATGACATAATAATTCTACTGGATTTATGTATATATATATATTTATGTCATTTACTTAATTCCATTCAATTCAATAAGGAAAAGAAAACAACATTCATGGGTACGTATGGCCTACCGTCTCCATGAACGGTGTATTTCATTCCATTTATCGATCAATTATATATATTTATATTATGAATATATATTATATATTAATCATGTTTTATATTCTGGAATTAATTAATCATTATCTAAGTAGTCATATGAATAATTACAAGTCAAAACACGGATGACAAATGAAACGATTTTACCCAAAACACTCTTTAACATGGAATTTACAAATGAACGGGTAATATCAAGTCATAAGTGAACCATATATGATATAATAACAATAAATATGATTCTTAAATAAGTCAATCCCATTATTTAAATCATTATATATGAGGTTTGGATACATACGAAGTATATCAGACCTATGGTAAGGGATAATTTTGCAAATCTCATTTCTTTCCGAGATTGCTTATTCGTAAGTATTTACTGGGGTTATTGTTATCATTCATGTAAATGTTTCCTAAAAATGGTTTCATGTATGTTTAAATTCCTTTTTACCCATTTTAACTTTTACCCAATGGTATGGATGGAGTCATTCTTTTATTTACCCTACAAGGTACTTTTTGACTTTTTCGACAAAAGTACGAGAAGAATGTTTTTTAACGTATACGGAATGAAAGGATTTTTACGGGTTTATAAAGCCTTATTTTCATGAAGCTTCCTCCAAACTATTTCATGAATATTTTCAACAAAATCCTTTTCTTTTAAAATGGCAGGGCATTTTGTAAAAATATAATGATTTTGAAGATGAAAGGATATTTTTTTCAAGAATTCATTTCAAATGTTTTATCAAAACATTTTTCTATCAAAGATGACATTATTTCATATGTGTATGTTTCAGGTATAATGTCTCTATGATTAACATGGTTTCAATTTTCTTATGATGAAATATCCATTTCTTTTATATGTATTATGTGATGATGGGATGATGTTTATGAAACACACTTTATTCTTTGGGTTATGATGAATGTTTTAAGTTTATTTTGTGGAAAAAGTAAGAATGATTTCATTATGAGATGGGTGGGAGCTATATCTCCCTCGAATGCATTGGGTAAAGATTTATATCTCATTATATATACATGGCTGGAACGACCAG
This sequence comes from Viscum album, assembly GCA_963277665.1. Lineage (NCBI taxonomy): Eukaryota > Viridiplantae > Streptophyta > Magnoliopsida > Santalales > Viscaceae > Viscum > Viscum album. Next base: position 956,177,724 of record OY728145.1, read on the forward strand.
TGAAACCGGTTCAGTAATACAGGACTGGAATGAGGAGTGAACTCGATTCAGAAAGGGACTTTGTCCACTAAGATGGTCTTGGCAGCAATGCCTTGGCTAATATGGAAACCATATCATGTGCTTAATGGTTGCCACAATTACATGTTTAATTCCCATGATATTTTATCATTCTTAATGTTTCTTTATGATCTATGCCATACGTACTTCCATGTTTTATGTCATTGATCAATCTTTTGATGTTTAAACATTATGTTCATGTTTTTAAGTTCAAATGTACATGGTATGTTTTATTTTATCCATGCTTACCCTTACTGATCATCTCAGCTCACTCTTTTTATGTTTTATTTTCCCCAGGGTATAAAGAAAGGTTTTAGGTAAGAAAAAAAGGGGAATATCTTTATGGGAGATATTGAAGATCTTTCACCATGATTAGAAGATTACGTTCCAAGTTTCCAAAGACACTAAACTATTACGGTCCTTGTGTGTCTGTTTTTATTATGTATTATGTATTCCCCAAAAGTAATGTAATGTTCAAGTATGTCAAGCTTACGGTCTCTACATTTGGTATTAGAGGAAAGGTTTAGTCATCCTTTGGAAACTAGGATGCGAGAACGTTAGTGAGATCTCTAGAGATATTTCTATGGTATTTCAAGGGATATCACTAAAGATACGTATACGTATAGGATATAGTCCTAGAACTACGATAAAGATCATAGAATTTAACCTATGATGTTAGATATTAAGGGTACTTCCCCTTTACTATGTTGTTTTCCCTAGCATGATTTCTGCCCCTCAAACTATTTTTTTGGGTTTTAGAAAATGGCTCGAAAAAGGAAGATTCATGATAATGGAGGATATGACAGACAAAGGAATGATATTCTTCATGATAAACCAAATGAAATTGGATTTGGACGTCAAACATCATTATTATGCCTAATAAGATCTCTCATAATATGATCAATAATCTCAACTTTGGTAAGTTTCCCGACACAGATAATAAGAGAAAGATGGAGTTTCATGATGATCATAGAAGAAAGAAAGTTCAATTTCCCTCATGTAAATCATGTGGGAAGAGGCATCCGGTAGATTGTTTCAAAGGAACTGGTAGATGCTTTGGGTGTGGAAAAGAAGGACACAATGCCAGTAAGTGCAAAGGAAGAGGTTTAGTTAACACCATGGACAAGGATAATGGTTTTGCTACGACATCAACAATGATTAGATGTTTTAAATTTGCAATGTATGGGAATTATGAAAACCAATTCCCTAAGGGAAAATATCATTAAGAGAATTAGTATGGTCATACGGGTAGTATTTATGTGGCTGATGATGAAAAGACTACAAATGAAATATGAGATGAAATAAATGATGAGGCTCAACTAGTGGTTTAAGAAGTTAGTGGAATGATTGTATGTTTATAAAGAATAATGTATGGTATTATGGAATAAAGAATCATCTATGTATTATTACACTATTGTTTTCATAAAGTATATGAATGTATATGTTGAATGGTAATGGTAACCATGGAAGGTTATTCAAATATTTTTGGAAAGTAGATGATATGCGTATAATGAAGGGATAAGAAGATAATGAGATGTTTGATTGTAATCATGAGCTCATGACTGATATAAGGACTAAGTGATATTATGGTTTGAATAAATATAAATTTTTGGGATTTTGGTATGTGGAAAGAGTTAAATTTTGACAGCATTCATGATTTCACTAAGGTTAAATGGGTATTCATTTTTCAAGAGAATACATGATTAAGGTATTCACATGTTTGTAATTTGACCAACAAGATATATCTGATGATATATGGGGGATAAATGATGGAATTCACGTTATTTTTATGTGACATTTCAAGTAATCATTTTCCTTATACTATGAGCTTGGACAGAAGTATTTTAGATAAGCCTAAAGATTGGAATGAATTATGTTGGACATAAGTCAGTATTGTTTAAGGATATAAATTTTTTCGATATTATTGATGGGATGTTATAGTAATGTAGTTTTAGAAAAAGGACAACATGAAGGACTGGTGACAACCCATCGTGTCGGAAAAGGATGTGGGAATCGAACCCACAACCGAAGTGCGACTGGCCTTTATCGCCTACCACTATCCTACAGGAAGTCCCTGGTTAGTAGAAACTAGTTTTATTTTATTAACCGGTATGATATATGAAGTATAAGTTCATTTTTGGAACCATATATGATTAATCAAACCATATGATGGACTTATAACTTTTGCTAACCATTTGTTTGAACCAAATGGAATGACCCATAATTCTATCACATGATCTGCTAACACATCACGAATAACAAATTCAACTTCATTTCTTTAAGGGATGAAGTGTAAATTGTTCAATTCATGAACAACAGTGAGATTGTACCAAAATCATGTAAGTATTTCATTTAATTCATCAACATTAGGAAAATGATCTTGAAAACAAAATATGTTGTCTTAGTGACCTTATATCTGATGAATCAGATGGTTCCTTAGATCATCAAAAATCAATGTCTTTGTGATTGTTGGATTTTTCATAACCATGTTCTCTACCACTCTCTAACAGAACATGATGGTTAGATTTCTCTTCCATATCCATATCTTCACCTATGTTATCCAATGTGGAAACGCAGTGACTAGTTTATTTTGGTAACTGATACGTTTCATACTTTAGTTTATAAATATATGTTTTGGTTTTCCTTTTTATGATGTGGGTTTCAATTAAAAAAACTTTCAAGTAGAAAACCATTTATAACCCCGACGAATTTCGAGGGCGAAATTCATTTGAAGTGGGGTAGAATGTAATAACCTAATATTTTATAAGATATATTCTTTTTAATTTCTTTCATATCTTCTGTTGTATGATACACAGAGATTATCTTGCGCTATACGCAACACCATATTAGCTTGCAGTATATGCAACACTAATCCTGGATCGTGTTACACACAATTTCATGTTTGTTTGATAGCAGTTATTCTAAGAAACATTGAGTATATATATATATATTCAATATATTTTGTTATACACTGCAACAAAGGAGTCATGCACTACATGTAACCCTGACTTTTCTTACATTACACGCAATCGCGACCTTCCTCGATAGCGTGTGTTGTACGCAATACCGAGTTTTACTAAACAATGATATATTATTATAATATTATTATGATCTAGCCATTATGAATAGTATTAACTAAATTTTTAATTTTATAACATTATTATTCATCTTACACATTTTCTATAACATGGTATAAGTACAAAATAAATTTTTCAGGTAAAATAAGTATTCTTAAAAAAATGTAGTTTTGCCTCCTTTTGATGGCGCACCCACTTTAAATCTAGTTTTTGACATGTTTAAAAGTACAATTTTACAAAATAACATTATTATTTGAAACCAGGATATAAAATTTTACCTTGGATAAATTTTTCATATTATTCTGATAACTTTAATATTTTAATGAATAGTAAAAACACGCTATATTTTAACTAAAAACAACTTTTTTCATCGTAATAACTTATGTGGTTAAATTATAATATTGAATGTTTTTAAAGTATAAATAGAATATATTTTTACAATTTAATATAATTTATGTCATTAGCATTGATTTTACATTGACTTCGTAGGTTAAATCAATTCAATCATTTGCAATGTTTTAAACAAAAACCCGTTTTCATTCGACAACGGGATTAATTTTAATTTAATTTCTGCAACTTCTGTGTATTGAATTTGAAAAAATGGATTCTATATTTGGAATAAATGGGTCTAAATTATGTTAATAGGCTACTTTTTATTTTTGGGAATTATGAATTGTAACTACGGTAAATTTTATTTACCATAGTTAAAGGTAAATCGGGTAATTAAGGGTGAATATAATATTATAAAGTTACCCTAACACATGGAAAAATTCTATTGGATGAATAAACTTCGTCCCATATCACCTAAGGGTTGGATTAGATTCATTTTATGGACTTTTTACCATGAAAATAATTTAATTATTATTAAAACCAAAGTGACAACATGTCACTCTCTTAAATCTTATAAGTATAATAATTTTAATTTAGTGATAAAAATCATAAAACATCGAACCTGAATAGTCTCCAGAAATATAATTCAATTATCTAAATTATTATAATTTATTTATATTTTTTAGGGATTAAATAATTATCATTAATGGTGATACATTAATGATGCAGAAATTATTTATTAAGTGAAAAATTAGTAATATAGTTTTTATTGAAATAATAATACCGATTAAAAGGCCCAAAAACCTGACCAATACTTATTTTTAGTGTATATATATATACCATAATCATCTAATGACCTAATATATAACCGTTTGGAGTCTTATAAAGGTGATTATGACACTTATATTATTTTATTATAAATGATGCCAAAGTTGTCACATTAATAATTTAATAAATATAACAATTTAATTATTGTAATTTTAAGATGATAAATTCGAGTAAAAGTATTATTGTGAAAGGTAATAGATTTATATTCATCATAGGATTTTATTTTTAATTTTTATGCAACAAATAATTATATTAAATAATTCTACAGAAATGTTGTAGTAATTATTTTATTAAGAGATAATACAAATAAATGGTTTTAAAAATAATAAAATAAATATTATATGAACTATTAAATGTGATCCACTAATTTTATAAATACATATGACCTTTTATGAATCTATTAAAGCTTTTATTTCAAACATATATTCTGTATAAATTTTATTTAAATTCATATAACTGAATAGCGTCAAAATTGACACTATTGTTATTTTATAAAAATAACATATTATAAAATTGTTTAAAAATCACAAAAATATTTAAAAATTATAAATTTATATTTCTATGGTCTAACATGTTATAAAGTATCCAATTATGGACAATTCACAAAAAATAAGTCATTTTGTTGTTATAATTTAAAATTTAGAATGTTATTACCACAAATAAAATAAAATTGATTAAGGATAAATCAAGTTGATAATGTTTAAAATAACTTCATAACATGTCTAAATTTTTTTTTTGATGAGATTACAACCCTATCTCATCTTATATTCGATTATTAGTCATTTTTGGAGGTTTTTTATGTGGGGTTAGATTTATTATAAATTAATATGTTTAAGATTTCCAAAGGTGCCCCTCTCCTCCATTATAAAAGGGCACCTCCTCCCCCTCTTCCTCACACCAATTTGAGCTTTCATGATCCACCAAACCCTGAACAATTATCTTATCCACTTCCATAGAAACATCCTAGTTGTCCTGGTCTTCTTCAAAGACCATTTTTAGTGCCCTAAGAGGAGGTCTCAAAGAGGCGCATCAAAGTAGAGGTAATGTTCGTTACCGATTCTTTCAACTTTATTTCTTCTTCCACTTCTTCTTATTTAGTTGTTTCATTATGAAATAATAACATCATTATCACTAAAATACTGATATGTTATTATATGTATGAAATAACAATATTTCACCATCTATCCATCCTATGGAAAATGAAATCACCGCGCATGCGTACGTACGGAATACCATCTCCACGACGTGGTGTAATCTATTTTCCACCACCAGCTTACTTGGATGGGTATAATGGTGAAAGTAATGAATATATATGATTATTGTAAAGTTATATTGATTCTTTAATATTATACATACACTTTAATACAATTCGACAATCATGGGAATGATATCATCGCTCGTGCGTACGTACGGAATACCGTCTCCACGACACGATGAGATTCACTCTCCATGATAACCATTCAAGAATGATGATAAAGTATATATAATAAGTAATCATAAAATATATGACATAATAATTCTAATGGATTTATGTATATATATATTTATGTCATCTACTTAATTCCATTCAATTCAATTAGGAAACGAAAATAGCGTTCATGCGTACGTACGGTCTACCGTCTCCATGAACGGTGTATTTATTTCCATTTATCGATATATTATATATATGTATATTATGAATACATATTATATATAAATCATGTTTTATATTATTTAATTAAGTAATCATGATCTATGTATTCATATGAATAATTACAAGTCAAAACACGGACGACAAATGAAACTATTTTACCCAACACACTTTTTAACATGAAATTTACCAAAGAACGGGTAACATAATGTCATAAGTGAACCATATATGATTTAATAACAATGAATATGATTCTGTAATAGGTCAATGACATTATTTAAATCATTATACATGAGTATTGGATATGTATGAAACATATCAGACATAACGTAAGGGATAATTTTACATATCTCATTTTTTTCCGAGATTGCTTATTCGTAAGTATTTACGGGGGTTATAGTTATCATTCATGTCCATGTTTCCTAAGAATGGTTTAATGTATTTTTAAAGTCCTTTTTACCCATTTTGACTTTTACCAAATGGTATGGAAGGAATCTTTCTTTTATTTACCCTACAAAGTTCTTTTTGACTTTTTCGAATAAAGTACGAGAAGAATGTTTATTTAACGTATACGGCATGAAAGGATTTTTAAAGTTTTATAAAGCCTTATTTTCATGAAGATTCCTCCAAAATATTTCATTACTATTTTCAACAAAATCCATTTCTTCTAAAATTTCATGACATTTTGTAAAAAGAGAATGATTGTGAAGAATAAAGGATATTTTCCTCATGAATTCATTTCAAGTGTTTTATCAAAACCATTTTCTATCAAAGATGACATTATTTCATTTGTGTATGTTTCAGGTATAATGTCTCTATTATTTACATGGTTTCAATTTTCTTATGATGAAATATCCATTTCTTTTTTATGGATTATGTGATGATGGGATGATGTTTATGAAACACACATTATTCTTTGGGTTATGATGAATGTTTTATGTTTATTTTGTGGCACAAGTAAGAATGATTTTATTATGAGATGGGTGGGACCTATATCTCCCTCCAATGCATTGGTTAAATATTTATATCTCATGAGATATACATGGTTGGAACGGAAAGTTAAACCGGTTCAATAATATAGGACTGGAACGAGGAGTGAACTTGATTCACAAAGGCACTTTGTCCACTAAGATGGTCTTGGCAGCAATGCCTTGGCTAATATGGAAATCATATCATGTGCTTAATGGTTTCCACAATTACATGTTTCATTCCCATGCTATTTTATCATTCTTAATGTTTATTTATGATCTATTCCATACGTACTTCCATGTTTATGTCATCACTCATGCTTTTGATGTTTAAACATTATGTTCATTTTTTTAAGTTCAAAAGTACATGGTATGTTTTATTTTATCCATGCTTACCCTTATTGAGCATTTGAGCTCACCCTTTTTATGTTTTCTTTTCCCTAGGGTATAAAGAAATGTTTTAGGTAAGAAAAAAAGGGGAAGATATTTATGGGAGATGTTGAAGATCTTTCACCACGATTAGAAGATTACGTTCCACGTTTCCAAAGACACTAAACTATTACGGTCCTTGTCCCTCTATTTTTGTTATGTATTAAGTATTTTGAAAAAGTAATGTAATGTTCATGTACGTCAAGATTAGGGTCTCTACATACTTGGCCTCAATTCCAGAGGGATTCGATGGAGTGCTGGTATTGCGGCAAGATGGACCATCTTCAGTGTTTCTATCACATCTTCTCACCTTCATCTGGTGGTAGGGGTTCCCCTATGACCCCACATTCTGGAGATGCTTCACCAGTTTCCCACCAGTTAGGGAACTGGAGTTCATCCATCCGTTCAGGCTGAGGTGGAGATCGCGGCAGTGGTGTTCAGTCACCAGGTCATAAACGACTGCAGAGGGGATCATCTTAGAGCGGTCAGCCAGGGGCGCAGGGTCGCGGTGCAGGCCAGTCTTTCTCCGTGGAGCAGACCATTCAGGAGCAAGATCCTGGAACTTCTATAGTTCAAGATACAATCGTAGTATCCACAATTTTATATTCATCTCTTTTTGATACTGGTGCTTCCCATAGATTTAACTTTTTGCGAATGTGGAGAGCCTTGGGTTGTGTATCTTTTCGTCTGCCGACTTGTTGACTCGTGACACACCGTTGGGAACGAGGAAATCTAGCGTACGCCAGTGCAGAGAGTGCCCTCTTGAGGTTGAGGGGTGTCATTTCATATGGGACCTCTATGAAATAGATATGACAGGCTATGACGTCATTCTTGGGATAGACTAGATAGTTCCTTTCCAGGCAGTAATCGATTGCTATCGCCACAGGGTGAGTTTTGTATCACCCGAGGGCGGATCTTCTCTTCATAGAGGTGAGTGGGATGTCTAGGCAGGTAGAGCTGGACCAGAGCATCATAGGCTAGGGAAAGATAGAACCCATATTTCCAGTCATTATCTGGATGATCAAGGGACTTCATAGTTAAACTTTCGCCCAGTGGTGGATCGTTTCAGGGATGTCTTTCTATAGTAATTTTCAGGTTTACCTCCGAAGCGTGAGGTAGACTTCTCAATTGATCTCATTCTAGGAGAGGCACTAGTTTCCATTCATCCTTATAGGATGTCCACATATGAGTTGTAGGAGCTCAAGAAGTAGTTAGAGGAGTTGCAGACAAAGTGTTTCATCCGACCCAATACTTCTCCTTGGGGTTCGCCTATCCTGTTCGCGAAGAAGGCAGACGGTACCCTTCGGCTTTGTGTGGATTATCGGAAGATGAACCAGTTGATTGTCAAGAACCAATATCACTTGCTGAGGATCGATGACCTCTTTGATCACCTTCGAGGAGCATGGGTGTTATCGAAGATCGACTTGAGATCTGTTTATCATCCGTTGCACGTTAGACCCTCAGATATACCTATGACAGCATTCAGGAGCAGGTATGGTCTTTAGGAATATAGAGTCATGCCGTTTGGACTTACGAACATGCCTGCAGTCTTCATTGAACTGATAAACCGTGTGTTCCATCCGTACTTGTAATCCTTTGTTTTAGACTTCATGGACGATATCTTGGTGTACTCTCGCACTTGAAACGAACATGCCCCACATCATGAGATCATTTTGAGTACACTAAGAGAGCATCGACTGTATGCTAAACTCTCGAAGTGCCACTTTTGGATGGATCATTTTCAATTCTTGGGCCATGTTATCTCTGAGATAGGAGTGTTAGTAGACCCAAATAATGTGAGAGTTGTAGTTTCCTAGGAGCAGCCGAAGAACGTCTTTGAGGTGCGGAGTTTCCTAGGGCTGGCCAGATACTACAAACACTTCATTCAGGACTTCTCACGCATAGCAGCAATGTTGACAGGTCTGACCAAGAAGGGGTTGATATTTTTATGGTCAGATTCTTGTGAGTCAGCCTTTCAGGAGCTGAAAGGTAGGATGACGTCATCATAGATACTTGTCTTGATATAGCCGGGAAAGGGCTACATGGTTTACTATGATGCTTCAGGTATTGGGCTGGGACCTTTGCTCATGCAGGGAGATGGAGTTGTTGCGTATGGGTCTCGGCAGTTTAAGGCCACATGAGAGGAATTACCCTACGCACGATCTGGAGTTGGAAGCAGTTGGTCATGCCTTACGCTATTAGAGACACTATCATCTAGGAGAGAACTTTGTGGTTTTCACTGAACACAAGAGTCTCAATTATATCGTCACTTAGAGAAATATGAATCTGAGACAACATAGGTGGGTGGAGTATCTTCATTCATTTGGCATCGAGATCTTCTATATGCTAGGAAAGGACAATGTAGTGGAAGATGCGTTGAGTAGATGAACTCAGATTCAGGCAGTTCAATAGTCTAGTAGTGAGTGGCAGCTTATGACTCTGTTCTCTGAGATGAATCTGGAGGTGAACGACAGGCAGGGACATACCCTTCTTTCATATGTGGTTGTTACCTCTACACTTTTTTATCAGGTATGAATGAGACAGCTATCAGATTCAGATTCCTTTGTCCTGTGGGAGAGTGTATCAAGAGGGGACACTCTCCCTGGATGAAAAGTAGGCGAGGATGAGATCTTGCATTTCTAGGGACGTGTATGGGTGCCAGTAGACATACGCGAGGAGCTGATGCGGGATTTCCATTCCTCAGTTTGGGCAGTTCATCCTGCCATCACCAAGATGTATCAGGATCTTCATCGATAGTACTGTTGGCCATGTATAATGAGGGATGTTGCTGGTTTTGTCATGAGATGTTCTACATGTCAGTAGGTGAAAGCATAGAATCAGTGACCAGCATGGATCTTACAGTAGTTACCCATTCCAGAGTGGAAGCGGAACGATGTCTCAGTGGACTTTGTGACCGGGTTACCGAGGTCACCTCGGGGAAGTGATGTTTTTTGGGTTGTCGTAGACAGGATTACGAAGGTTGCACACTTATTTCAGATCAAAGAGAACCTTCGTGTTGATGATCTAGGACGACTTTAAATCAGAGAGATTGTTCATCTTCATAGAGTTCCGCACTCTATTGTTTCAGACAGGGATGCGCGCTTTACCTCTTAGTTTGGGAAGGGACTTTAGAAGGCCTTGGGTACATAGGTACTTTTGAGTACAACATACCATTCTGAGATAGATGGCCAGTCTGAGCGTACAATTCGGGTGCTTGAGTATTTTCTCCGAACATGCATTCTATACTTCAGTGGTTCTTGGGAGAAGCATATACCTCTTGTAGAGTTCGCCTACAACAACAGTTTTCAGGTGACCATTCAGATGGCACCATACTAGGCTTTGTACGGTTGGCCATGACGATCACCCTTATGCTGGATGGAGGCAGGAGAGGAAGCTTTGATAATGCCTCGTCTTGTTTAGGAGACATCAGAGCAGATAGAGTTGATTCAGATGAGGATGGCTACAACATAGTCTCGATTGAAATCTTATGCTGATCAGTGGAGACGACCTCTGGAGTTCGGGTTGTTTGAGGTGTTGGAGAGAGTTGGGTAGGTCACCATTCAGTTGCTTCTACCTCAGAGGTACCAGGCTATGCACGACGTCTTCCTTGTCTCTCAGCTCCGATGTTACTATTCAGACCCATCTCATGTCTTTTAGCCCGAGGAGGTTGACCTCGAAGTGGATGCGTCATTTGAAGAGCATCTTATCTGGATTTTCGATCACAGTACAAAGGTTCTCTAAGGTCGTTCTTTCCCTCTGGTATGAGTGCTATGGTAGCACGGGCTAGTACAGGATGAGACTTGGGAGTGGGAGGCTAAGGTTCGATCACAATGGCCGGAGCTGTTTGAGGTTCCTTCCTCTATGCCCACCTAGGAAAATTCAGGGATGAATTTCTTTTAGGGGGGAAGTTTGTAAGAACCCATATCTTCGTTTCAGGTATGCTTTTCCTTTTTCTGGATTTTTTTATGAAAAATGGAGTTTCTAAAAAATTTCGAAGTTCACGCCGTTTACTCTTCTCCGACTTGAAGCCATGTAATGGCCATGCCTGGGACACACACACGGGGTGTACGGGTGATGTGGAGGCCGATTTTGGCAGAGTACGGAAAAACCCACTACACGCCATGTAATTTAAAAATACATGCCATGTACTTTTCTTTTTTTACTAAATGGACCGGGGTCACGCCTCATAGACATATTCATCTTCTTCTAGGTCTGGATCGTCAGGGAGAGACCTGTATGGCCAGATCTTTCTCGAGCTCCCGTCTCTCCATCTGTTCTATGATTCAAGCTCTGTCGATTGCGTTGTAAGCACAGCGGTGAGTTTTTCATTCTTCTTGAGCCTTGTTTTCCAATTCTTCCTCATTCTAATGTTATCTAAGGTTGAACATTTTGTGATTTTTCTCAAATCTACGACGATATAGGGGGAATTAGCCATCGTGGTTCATCTATATCGATCTCCTAGGATCGGGGTAGGTGGTTTGTGCCTTATCGTTCAATGTCTATGAGTTTTATGTGAAAATTCTGCTAATACCCATGAATGGGGTATTGCTTATTTACCTTTTTACCCTCTTTTTTTTCTTTCCTTTCCTGTATGCTTTCGTATAAGTAATTTGACCATGTTAGAGGATAAATTGTTTTTCTTTAATGTATTTTCCTTGCTTTATTCTATTTACGACCATTGGGTCTCAGTTTCCTTTGGTGGCTACACCTGTTTTCATGCCTTTCTGTTATAGGTTGAAGTGAAATTCATGACATGATTGTTTCCTTGTAGACTGTTTAGCTAAGTATCTCGATAGGTGTACTATGGTTAGCCAAGTAGCTCTATAGGTGTAATTTTTCCTTATAGTATTATTAGGCATAGACATGCATGGGGCTGAGAGAACCTGGTGCTATATACTATAAGGAATAGACTGAGTGAGAGTCCCAGAGAGTCTTAGATATTACAGACTACAGAGGGGATGGACCGAGTGAGCTCCCATAAAGTCTTAGATTTTATAGATTACAGGAGGGTAGACCGAGTGAGCTTCCTTTGGGAGTCTTACCTTGTTTGAATCTCTTTATGAACCTTCCCAGGGTAGAGGTGGAATTGACCGAGTGAGCTTCCTCAAATAGTTTGTGGTATACCTTAGGCTAGAGGAGGAATTGTCCGAGATAGCTTTATCATAGAGTTTCTAGACCTTAGGGCTAAGAGGGTTAGATCGCGTGATCTTCCTAAAGAGAGTCCCTGACTACCCTAGACTATAAAGGTAATTGACCGAGTGAGCTTCCCCAGAGAGTCTCATAAATTTGTATGACCACCCCAGAGGGGTTAGGCTAAGTGCACTACCCAGAGGGTTGTGGTACATCTTGGATAGGACCAGAGGGGATGGCTGCGATTACATCCCAATGGGTTTCTGTCTTGTTAGTTGTTTGTTTCACTACTGTGGTTTTGTTGTGGATTGATTGGTGCTATGTATAATCCTATTTTACTGCTTACTGTTTACTGCCTTCTTCTTGCTGTTGCTGTTTACTGCTTATTGCACATTTACCTTCCATATACTCACTGACTATTAAGCACAGATCTTTAGGTTAATTCTTATTGGGATTTAATTTCACACTCTATTTGGGCCTTGCTTTTTGGCCCAAGAATACTATGTTGTTGCAGGTATAGATAAGGACAGGCTCCCTTCGACTTCTGGAACTTGATTGCATGGAGCAGGAGAGCATGGGACCAAGCTTTGGCTTGCGATGCAGAGGAGCTGTTTACTTTTCTTCTGTACTTGTTTTGGTACTGTGGTGTTTTAGCATTGTGACTTGTTTTCCTGCTTTCCTAGAGTTGTATATCACATCATTCCATATATGCATATTTTCTCCAGTTTGTTGATTTAGTCTTTCGCTGTTATTATTGTTGGTTATTCACGACTTCCGCTATTGAATGTTTATTTTCTTCCGTTGTGTACTCTAACAATGATGGAATAGTTTCCCCACTATCACACCCAAGGCCCTCGCAGCTAGTCGGCAGACACTGGTGTTTGGGGAAATTCTCTTGAGAACATGTGACCAACCGGGTACGGGGAAACTCTGGGTGGCTTCCGGAACCAGGACGTTACAACTAGATAGAGACGGCGACACACCAAATACTAACCAAGGGAACCTATTTCCCATTAAATCACTCTCTATCTCTTACTCTCTCCCCTTCTTTTTTCTTATTCGCCTCTCATCAATTTATTTACAACTTTAATTATCATATGATTTTATTTTTCTCTTTCACTATTGTGTGGGTTGGACTTTATAAAAAACTAAAATAACAAAAAAAATCATCTAAAAAATCCATTTAAATATTTTTTGAAAAAATAAGTGTTATTAATACTCACTATCCAATTATCTATTTTTTTAAAACCAATTTTCTGATTTAAAATACCTAGTTTCATCTTAAAAATATTGCGGTTTCATAAAAAAATTTGTTAAAGAATATTGGGTAAAAAAAATTTGAATTCCCAAACATTTTGATTTCAAAAAATATTTTCCCCACTGGTGCGGAACAAAATTTTCTTTCATACCAATGCTACCTATGGTAATATTTTAAAAATGTTTTTTTTCAACTCTATTTTTGAATCTTTAGTTTTTGTACCTTCAAGATGAATTTCCTAATTTAGTGTGCATTAATATGATAGATGAATTTTCTGAACCTCCTGGGAATCACAATAGCCAAATATCATCACATTTCCCTTACATTAATCCTTTTTTTTGAAAGCCCCTTATATACTTTTAAAACCTTTTATTTGATGGCCACATTACATTCCCAATACCTTAACCCACCCAATATAAACATGGATTTCATTGCATATTTTTTTAAAATTTACGTGTGGCGGGAATGGATTTCATTTTGGGTAACCTTATGATGATTTTCACCATGTTATCATATAATTGAGGGAAATCATCAATTTATGATTGGGTGAGAGTTTGTCCATTAGTGGGGTTTGAGAATGTATATATTATTATCTTATACAAATGATATTTAAAAGGGTTCAAAAAATATAAAAGAATAAAATAAAAAAAATAAAGAAATGAAAATAAGAATAGGTTGTGTCTTGGGGGGTCCAAAATAACTCTTTCTCAACCTTTTATCTTGTTATAACTATTACAATTAGTGTAGTGGGGATATCAATCATGGTTCATAAGATTAGTGTGAGATATATTTCAGGTTCAACATTCTTAAAAAAATGAACACTTATGTAATTATGAGATGTTTTATGGTTTGTAAATATTTAATCTTCTCATCCATGTAAAATTTCCTTCCACTTTTGTGTCTTGTTTCACATGTTCATTCCCTCATAAATATGTGTTTCCATTTCCATTCATGTATCATCTAAATAAAAATGTGCATTTATTTTCCATGTTGGGTTTTTACCCCAATTTTACTAACTTTTGGATATCATATTCCGACCATCCCATAGCAACACAAAAACCCCTTAAAAAGATCTCTTGATGTTTTAACACTATAGGATAGGGAGTGGAAGATCATATCTCTTAAAAACTCTATAATTTTCACTTTTGGTTGGTGAATCAGTGAAGGTCTATAAATTAATTTTACCATCTTGAGAGAAGTATATTTAATTATCCACTATTTTCCATTTCTAAATTTGAGAATGAAAAAATAAATTTTTTTGAAATATTTTTTCAGTAACAACATATGGTGGAATTAAATATGAATGAGTGAAATTTTCTAAACATCCATGGATTGGTGTAAACAAAATTTTTATATTTTTTGGAGAGTAATAATGATTTTGTTATGTTTTTATATTTATTGAACATGTAGACATGAACTAGACTAAGTGTGCGGGATTTTATGTTAATAATATTTTCATAATTTATTATATACTCCTTTTACTGATTTCATATTAAATGTGCATAATTTGTGTGATATTTTATGGTTTTAATATTAAATATAATTCTAGAGCATGCTTTTAATTCATCCCTATTGAAGTATATTTAATTTTATAATACTAACTCTCACCCTAAATATCCCAATTTCATCATTGTTGTTTTTTAGGCTTCCGTACTCACAATAAAACATTTCATTAGAAGGAATGTTTTTCCAAATCGTCCATTTGGAGTGTCACATTATCCACACAAGAAGATCCAAAGAATATGTGAAGAAACTGGGTGAGCCAAGTTAATTTAGTTACAGGTCTAAATATCGAAGCCCAAATTTTATTAAAATATATTATATGTTCATGATTGTCCAATTAAATCAATGATAAAAATGTTAATGTCTAACTACATGAACAAAGGGACTAAATGGTTCTTTGAAATCCAGGCCACCATTCTGGACAAGAATTTAAATATAGACACAATTAATGACATTTCTCATGAACTATTAATAAAATCAATATGGGATTTTTAAGTGTTAAATCAAATATTTGTTCAGAAAATTTGTTATAAGAAACACTTTTTATTTGAGGGTATCTTATTGTTCAAAAACCCAATCACATATCAACCTTATGAAAATTATGGATTGAAATATACAGATTAAAATTGTTTACTCCAACCGCCATAACATTCGTTACATAAGTCACAATTCTTCCAAATTTAGAGAGTAGCCATCCAACAGTATTACATAAAACTTTGAGGAATAATATATATCAATATTCAACTGTCTGAATGTCCAAATCAACGAGCTAAGTGGAGGGGTAGTTTTGGAATGAAAATAGTCCACCATCTTGGGCTATAAATATATCCCCTCCAATCCATTCAAAAGGGATGGAATTTTAGAAAAGAGGAGCATATTTTGGCACGAAAAAATCCTTTAAAAGGGCTTGGTAGTAATTTCATACTCATGTTTTCAATTGATAGACCTTTCCTCCTCTATTTGTTTTCATTTACATTTGTGTTCTTCATTGTTGTAATCTTGTAAGTCTCTTTTTTTGTAATTTTATTTCAATGAATGTTTCTTAATCATTATCTCTTATTATCATCCACCTTCTATAGACTAATATTAATGTTATTAAAATATTTTATATAATGTTAAAACCCTTTCCCTTATTTTTCTTTCTCATTTAATGTAATGTCAGTATTTAATTCCCTTCACTGTTTGTGTATGTATGTTCGACGCACAACTCTTTTCTTATCCCTTTGTTTTTGTTCACTTGTTAATTCATCACTATAAACATATGTTACCTGTTAATAACCATATTAATGGATGAGTGAACCTACCATTGGTGTGAGTCTTTATTTAGAGAAGTTAATAGATTGGGGGAATTTTCTAGATGAGTATTCATTAATTTAGCATTGTGTATATTGGACTTATCATGTCATAGAATAATGAAAATTTTAGTTTAACATATGGATTCCATGGTTAATTGGAACCATAAATACACTTCCAAAATCATGTTCTTATTGATATAAGAATCATATTTATGTTAAGGGTTGAATTAAATCCCTAACACTTCAGAATTCCAATAATCATCAACTTGTGACATGGGTGTTAATTTAATGCAGTACAAAGCAAGGCTCAAGGATATCACAAGATTAACTACCTATTGACGAACTCACCCCAATATTTATCAAATTATAAAACCAATCTTACTAAATCAATCATTTCAATTAAGCTCTTCAAACAACCTCCCCCCCACTCAATATATAATCAATTAAAAACAATCAACTATTAAAAAGTATCATCATCAAAGATTTGACCCAAGTGCTGCTATAAACATTAGAAAAGCATTGGAACCATGAACAGTCAATAGCCGACAATCTTCCACGATTTCAATATATCAGTGGTATTTCATAATATTTCACTTGATAATGATTTATTTCCACTACTATAAACATTAATTTTCATCTCATGAACTAGATTGTCCTACGATGATAGATACAAACCATCCAACTGTCACCAGGAAGGATTTTTGAGGTCTCATGTCGTTAGAGGAGTGTCCTAATCCAACCACTCCATGTTTTCTCACGAGTGTGATTAACATAGGGCATGGGATGAAAATAGAAGTGATGATGATTAATAACATGTATTATGAAGAAATAATGAAAAACATTAATATGAAAACTACTTGAAAAGAATTTTGGGTTCTATATATAGAACTAAATGGATGTGAGTTTTTAATTTTGGTCCCATAAATACTTTTATGCACTATTATTTAATCAAAATTTGTTGGAATGCGTAGATACTTCCACAGAAAATTCATCAGTTATGGTGCATAGAGAAGATGTGATATCACTCTAAATCCCACAATTTTAAATGTGCCTTATCTAGAGAGTCATGGAACGACCCATGGGAGTTTCCATCAAGAAGATATGTGATCCAAAACTCCTATGACTAGGAATGCTAGGGAGGAATATTCTCTCTCTACTGACCTACTATTGGGTATGGATCCATATATTTTTTGATCGTTCCTCACTCTTCATATTCTTATGAAGTTAATTTTTTTATTTATAATTTAGAATTATAATCATCTATGGTTAGTCATAAGGGAGATTAATCCACATCATTTTGACCAACATCATAAGGCAAGGGTTCCATTATTCACAAGGGAGCATAACAAGGTACTTATTTGAGTGCGCTGATCTTGGAGTACACATCATCTTATGAAATTGTATCAGAATCAAATCTAGAGTTGTAGGAATCTCTCCACATCGCACATACAAATTCATGATGATAAATATGAAATAAAATCCTTGATATACCCCTTTAGGAACTACCTTCTCAAATCCCATGAATTGTATCCTTCTCAGCATGTTGGGATTCAGTGGGTTTGACTAATGAGAAATCCATGGTGCGGTGAAGGAGAATATCTGTCAGTAAGAGAAATATCATATGCTTCAGAAAGATCATAAAAGGCCAAACTACTCAGTAACATTGATTCTTTAATGATTCAATGTCCCATGAGGATAACACCAACAACACAAAGTTGGAAGATTTTAAACTGAAAATCAAGGGGAAGTCCGTTGAAGTGTTGTGTAATCTACGTGAATTTGATGTCACTCATAGAGAACATTAAAAAATATTATTTTCATTAGTATAATCTAAAAAATAAGGGGAAAATATTATTATTGATTCCAAAGAAGTACATTGTTAGGGTGAGGAGTCAGAAGCTGGTCGACTGGCTGGGCTTTAACAAGCAGCTGATGTGGCGTTGGAGGTCGTTCAATAGATAAAGATTTATATTAAAGTCTCTTTCAATATATGTAATAGATAATCCAATTTTTTGATGTTCTTATAAGGGTTTTTTATAAATGAGAATAATTTGTTTCTGATCATATATGTCATCATACCTACATTTCTCTGGTAATTACTATGATAAAACTTATTTCCATAGCATTAAATCTTTATACAATGTAATCATAATTACATAGATACAGATTAGGGATATTTATCTTTTACCTAAACCAAGGGATATAGTGAGTGTTGTTTGACTGTTACTAGGGTCATGTAGACCACTCTATAGAATTTTCATCTTTTGTGTAATCACCTTAATTTTTTTGAATATGCTTAATATGAGAGAGACCGATTGGGTGGGACATGGATTTTTCTTAGGATGGCCGGTTACGGTTTTTAGCCTAACATTATTTTTTAATTTTAACTTTTTTATTTCTCAATATTATCTAAATCATTCAGAGTTTATATCTAGTGAGTCAGGACTCAAATTTTTTATAGATTACCCTTTGCAGGTTTGTAGCTGAGTGAGTATTATGTTTCTTTTTTTTGGTAGTTTAAAGTCATGAA
This sequence comes from Viscum album, assembly GCA_963277665.1. Lineage (NCBI taxonomy): Eukaryota > Viridiplantae > Streptophyta > Magnoliopsida > Santalales > Viscaceae > Viscum > Viscum album. The sequence goes on from OY728145.1 coordinate 956,196,759, forward strand.
ATTTGGGATAATAAGGCAATTTTTTAGGTCGAATAGCATTGATAATGAGTTTTGAAATTATAGTCCAAACAGGGCTGGATGTCTGGGAATGTTATGATATTCTTCAGATACATCCAAGTATAATCCTAATACAATTTTTGGGATTTCTGAATCATGAAAATGAAATTTAAGAATAACGAAGGATTCTCATGAAAATGAAGTTACCAGTAGTTTAAAAACCTATTATGAGGGTTGTTCTATGAAAGGAATACTAGGGAAATTTCTACATTGTCATGTAACTGTATCTGTAGGCTCACGGGACCGCTATGTTGGTGAATTATGCAAGGCCAGTTGGGGCATGTACATCATGGTCAGTTAAATGATCTCCCATGAATTCCATCATTCTATTACTAATGAATAAAGGATGTTTATGATTTGGATATCTCAAACAATAGTTGGTGGGTTTTCCAAGGAAGGATTTATTAGAAAAATGGAATCATCTATACTGATATAGGTCAGGAATAGTAATACAATCCTACATGAATTTGATGTGTGATGGAGGGCACATTTTTTCAAAATGGGGATTTCTAATATTATGCTATGCAAATTAAATTCATACAAAAAGGAAAATATTTTGTGTAGTTTAAAGTCTTGTACTATAAAATTTAAGTTTTTTAGTAATATTAATTATAGACCAGATATTATAGGGGCTATAATTAATGGTATTTAGATTTGATCTACAAAGACAATAACTCTATGATTTTTGGTAATATACCTAAAAATGTACTACTATATTCAGGTATGGAAGGATAATGTTGTAAGCTATTACATGGGGATTCCATGATCTGATGTGTGGAATAGGAGAAAGGGCTTATGGTGTTATAGGAGGACTCTCCCAAGAACGAATATAACACTGGTTGAAAACATGTTTGTATAGATTTTTTTCCATGGAAAGCTAGGGAGAATAGTACATGATCAATTAGGGAATCCTTTTTTATATACTCATTATGTGGGAAACCTATGAAAGGCCAACCAGGGAGAATACTGAATGGTCGGGAAAAGGATATCTTAATAGTTCTATCATTTTATTGATAAATTCCAATAAATTATTATGGAGATTCAGATTTTTCCAAGCATAGAGTTTGGTTTATGGAGAAAAGGGCTTGAATAAAGAAATGGGTATATCAAGTAATAAATTAAAATGAATCAGGGAAATAGATTCTCTATGAAGTTCTGACCCAATCATAGGAATTATTCTTCCTATTTCTTTAGTTAATATGGCTAGGATGATATGATTTTAGAAATGATATATGGTATGTGTTAAAATAACCCACTGTTATCATACTTTTAATTGAAAAAACCAGGGGGAAAATTAAAAACCATGGTTTTGAATAATTTTATGTTAGGAGAAATGATATGGGATAAATATGAATGAGATAACCACAAACTTTAAATTGTGGTTTCTGGCATACAATCATCATGTTTTAAAGGTATAGAAGAGGTTTCTCTCAAGAAAGAAATTATCCCCTTTTTTCATACTTATATTGGGCTCTTTTATGCTAAATCAACTGGGGAACATACTATATACACAAATAGAAGAATCTTTTGGATGGTAAGACAATTATGCGGGCGACTTATGCAAAGCTAACTGGGGAACATACTTCATGGTTAGGTATAAGAGCTCTCAGGTATCAGAAATTATACCATAAAAGGACAAGGAAATATTTAAATGATCCTAATGTATTCAAGATTAGGTTCATGAAATGATAAAAGTGGTGTTTTTCAATTCATAAATAATGCATTGGATCAATATTATCCCATAGTTTTTAATCCATTATATAGATCTTACTAATTTGTTGAATGGGGGCATCTCTTTTTTCCATGGTGAGATCATTAATGAGGGGAACAAAAATAAAATCAACTTAGTATAATTTTGATTATGTATACAAGAGTGGAAATTTTATTTTTCCCCACGGATAGGGAATGCATTTAAGTCCTTGTCTTCACTACATAGCTCAATGGGATAAGAATCATTCCATTCTTAGTTCTCTGGATACTGTGAAATATATATTCATGCGACGAGGAAATTGGTGTCATGAATTGATGAAAATAGGAAAATGTGGATGAAATGGGGAATATGGGCCAAGTGTCTCTATATATATTCTCAATGAAAGAATAAATCCAAACATAGATCTAATTTATGGGAGTTTATACGTAAAGTGGGAACTCGTATTAGATCTTCTTGTGTAAATCTGACAAGTTCATGAGAGAGTAGGATATTTTAATATGTTGTGAGGTAGATAGGAACCATGTTATTGATTTGGGATTCACAACATATCTCTTATGAAAGATAATAATGCCAAACGTAGTTATTGAGATTCAATGAGGTTTAACATCATGTGGTGAGGACAAGATGAACTGATGTTAAAGAATTTGAAAATTTCATCTAAGGAAAGGTGTAAAAGAATGGAATCTTTATGTATTTCATTCGGATGAGAATCAATCCTAACGTGGTTATTAACAGACTCCCTTTGTAGACCTGATTCAAGCATATAAAGTAATGGGGAAATATGATTTAATCATGGTTGGTATCGAGATTAAAGATTTTGGTGTCAATTTGTATCCCAATAGGATGAAAATCAAGCCGGACATAGTTCTTAAAGGTTATCCCCCTCTCTAATTTGAAATTTATGTCGAGAAGGGATCATTTGTTAACTATTAGACCGATGGTTGGGCCTTATGTTTGATGTATAGGTATTACCACACATCTAATTTCAATTTCAATCAACGCATATGTTTTGGAAGGGTTACCTATGTCAATATGGTTCATCCATGGGGAATAAGAAAGGAGATTTTTATTTCAAAAAATCAGAGTTGGTTATAGGATTGGAGATTAGGGCATCAATACATAACTCAATGAGATGAAAATAAAGCCGCATGTATTTATTGGAGATGATCCTCGTGTAGGTTTGATTCATGCACACATAATGTTAAGTGATATTTTATACATTTTGGAACTAAAATAGATAGGATATCTGAGTGTCACTACTTATCTCATTGGAATGAAAATCAAGCCTTATGTAGTTCAGAAAAATGGTTCCCCACCATAACATATGTCTGATTTGAGGATGGGTGATTCAATATGTTTATATATTTATCAAAATAATGGTTGGGATCAAGATAGAAAATGGTATGAGAATCATGACATATGTTATGGAGGAGAACCCAATATAGATTTAGTTAATAAACCAGGAAATTGAAAAAAATTTCTTTATGGTCACAACTGGATCAATTATTGGGGATATGTGTGTCACTAAATATCTCATTGGAATGAAAATAAAACCACATGTAGTTCATGATGAGTAATGTTGTTAGGATAATGAGTTAAGGAAGTGGGTTATAAAACATGAAATAATTATTGCAGCTAGACAAACGGATAAGACATCGGTGTCACTATATTTCTTTCTTGGAAAAAAATAAATGCACATGTAGTTCTTGACAATTATTCCCCTTGCAGGTCTGAAACAGAAAATAGGGAGAAATGGGGGACATGTTCAAATAAGGATTGGAAATGAGTTGAGTGAGGATTACACATTGACGCTAGTCATCTATTATGGGACTACATGAGGTTTCTGATCATGTTATGTTAGGGATTTCGAACACCAAATAATGGGAAATTTAACTATACAGGTTCATGTCATGTGGTGTAGAAAAATTGTGATATTCATTTTAACATCATATATCTATGAACACATGTCATACAGTTTATCATCAACTAGCAGGGATGATGATTATATATAGGTAATCATCATGAAACATTCATAATGATGTTATATAGTTTAATGTCATGAAACCTGGGCACATATGGTTTCTTGAATTTTTATTTAATACATCTAAGACATCACATTTTTCATTTTATCATCCTTAGACCAGGATGATGATGCTACACAGTTTATCATATCGCAAAATGGATGCTGATTCTACTCAGTTTACTTCATGCAACATTGATGCCTATGGTTATGCTCAGTTCAACTCCCCCAGGTAAGACCATATATCAGACATTTTATCATCATGAGATCAAAATGATAATGCAATGTAGTTTATCATCGTAGATGATGGGTACTAATGCTATTCATTTTAACTCCACACAATAAAGACACATATATACTAGGGTGGGGACTGATTTCATTGATCAAAACTGCTCTGATCCAAACAGAAGGTGAAAATATACGAATATGGGCATTGTTGATAACTATTTTTAAGGATTTGGATCTAACAAATATTTACCAGTATTTTCCAACACATCTTTATGAGAATTATGTGATCATGGTATGTGATTAAATGCTAGATCTCAGGGGAATTGTTCTATAAAACCATGGAAATAATCACATAGAGAAACTATCTCCTCTTCTCCAATGTCATAATCCTCATCGATCTTTTTCATTATAAATTCTGAATCACCCATCACCTCTAGGTGATTCACCAATACATGGAGTGCCAATTACATACCTGAAATGAGAGACTTATATTCTTCATTTTTATTTTTACCACATTCTAATAAAAAAGAAAGAATATGGAAAAATATCCATTTCTAGAGAGAAAAGAAAAACTCCCAACCAGACATTGTTAAGCTTAGGGTCTTCCATTATCTTCTTTATTAGACTCCTAGTAGCACAATCAAAATAAATTTCAAATGTTCTAGTGCTATTATAATTGAATATATTTATTCATTATGTAGTTCATTACTTAATGAAGACTCATATGCATATGGATGCTTAGTGAGTAAGTCTACTATAACTTTTCATTTAACTGGTTTCAAGGCACAAACTGTATACCAAATAGTTGTAGAATGTCTTCATACAATGCCCAAATCTATATTAGCATATGATGAATGATGATAAATTTGACCAGGTTATTTCGAGAAACAAAGTAGATCTTGTGATGCTATAGACAGTTCCTGAGTTTTTAAACTACAAAGACTAACATCATTCCAATATCTTAATATTGAGTCTCTACATTGAGCATTGTTCGGATGATATAAAAATGATGTTAACATTTCCAGTATCATTATTTTGTATAAGGAAATGATCCATTGATCACTCAAATGATATCATTTATAGGATGACAGGATTTCATTCAATAGGTGGAATTAATACTAGTGGGAAGAAGATTTATTTCATGAGGAAATCAAATGTATTGATAGTCTTTAGTCCACTGAAATGTGATCAAATTATTCATCAATTTTGTTAATGGTAAACAATTTCATCTGAGGTTTGATATGAAGAACCAGATTTAGGCTAAGTGACTTTGATGTCCTGCCAAATCATTCATTTTATGAGATGGTGAAATGAAAAGGACAGCTTTAGTCATCTCAGGATTGAAATTTATTACATGATTTCATACAATGAGACAACGAAATATTCCTAAGGTTACCCTGAAAGCACATTTCAAGGGGTTTATCTTTAGATTATATTGTCAGTGATTATGGAATATGGTGTCTATGGTAGAAAGGTGGTCACAATGATTCAAGGATTTAACCACCATATTTTCAACATAGAATTTGATAAAAATTGCAGATAAGTGTATCTCAATGTGATTCATAGCAGGTTGGAATGAGGCATCAACATTCATTAAGAAAAAGGACACTACTCGATAGATGAATAAGCCTTAAGTTGCTATTATGTTAGTGACCACTTCATCCTCTAGGGCCATTCATATTTGATTATACCTAGAGTATCCATAGATGAAAGAGAGGGTTTGGTGTCTAGCTAATGATTCAATTAGTGGTTTTGTGATTGGAACTGGAATGTCATCATTGGGAAAATGACAATTGAAATCTCTGAAATAAATGAAAATTATTATTCTACTATTCTTTTTTTTCACAGTAAAAATGTTGTCTAGCCATTCCACGAATTTCACCACATGGATAATGCATGAATTAATGGGGTTTTACATTTCATCTATAATCGTGGAGGCATGAGTCAGGTATGTACTCATGGCTACATGATTTTATTACCTATGATTTTCTAGAAAACCCAAGTGATGGGTGGATATATCGATGTCATGTCCTAAAATATCAATCTAATAACTTGAAAAAGAATCCTGATGCTACTTTAGTAAGGTTGTGAATACCGCATATTCACCAGGAGTCATGGACACACTAATTTGAGTGGGGAATGTATTATATTTTATACCATGATTTATTTCTCTGAGTTCATCAATTATGGTGGAGACTCAGTCCTCAAATGGTGGAGTCATCAGACATTCTTCTTCCTTCTATTCATAATGACCCATTTCTTATTGTTATTCCATGAGAGGATATGATAAAACAAGTTCCTATGTGAGAATAGGGGAGCCTCTATTTGGACATCCGGAGGATGGGGAAATCATTTTGGGCTCACTCACTGACATGAAGACTTCATGGATTCCTAAATGTAAAATGAGGGTTTGAGAGTGAGCCTCTTCACATTCTCATGCAGTCATGATGGATTATTCCACTTTTTAGGTAGAACATAGGTTTTTTAGGTATTAATTGATGTATTGATGAAATTTCCATTGTATATTTTACTTTCACAAGGATAATTAATAATTTTTTTGCTTCACCAAGCATAGCTATCTTGATTGACGTTACAAATTTTTCTGAATGAATTCATGAATTCTAGACCACTATTCCATTTTTACCAATATATAGCATGAAATCTACGTTGTGATGATTGAAAGGGTAATAATAACCATCTCCGAACTTTTTTTGGAATTTATCTGGATGGTATCATTATCAATTGATTACATCCCTTCATTGTCACAAAACCTTCTGTAAATGTATTATGTCTCACGGTATTTTAATGGGGTATTTCACCATATAATGTCCCAATTTGACCACTGATAAGATGTTTGATAAATTGTTGATATGAAGAACGAATCACTACATGTTTATATTGACATGGTCTCCCCAGTATAACATTGGAATCTGTGTCCTACAGGACCACCATGAACCCTGAGTTAGATAAATGATCTTTTAACTAAGTTCGGAGTGTGATCACACTAAGAGGTTATTGGTTATTAAATTCATAATCCTACATAATCATAGAGGAGGGAGACAAGTGATATTCCTTGTGAACTAGATGGTGAATTATGTAGATAGGTATGAGTATGACTCTTGAGCCATTGATAATGACAGATCTTCACAAATCAATGACTTTTAGCCTCCCAGATATATTATTGGTCTGTAAATGTCCTTCTATTACAACATCCTCATCTTGGTCATTGAGGTAAATACCCACATGTAATTCTTGAATTATCATTCCCCACAAGATATACATCAGCAACAACCACCTCAACATCAAATTTCCATGGTAAAAACAATTCTGTAATGAGTGCTTACTAGAGGTAATTTGATATACTAAGAGATTCTAGGATTGATAACATAGCTGGAAATTAGTATAATTTTCTTAAGGAATAATATTTTTGGACTAATGTTCTACATATTCCTAAAAAAACATTCTATTTTTCAGGAACAATAAGAGCTGATGATCCTGTGATGTTTGGGTCATTCCATGGTATAGAAGATGAAAGTGTTCATATTCTTAGTGGATTTGGCCAGCTCGTTCTACCTACATACTGAGGAGGTGGTTTAATATCCGTTAACCAGTCATCCATGATAATCCTCTTCGGGTAGACACTGTCATGTGTTGAAGAATTACCCCATTGTTTCTGTTGAGCTAGCTGGAGTGCATTCCAATGAGTTTCATCCACTTAAATGGTTCATGTAGGGGTTTGGTTGACATGTTGTCTCCTATAATGACCGTGTATTTTCCTACGTACTATACCTTTATGACCAATTCCCCTTTGTTCCCTGACCATCTATATGTAAATCAGGTTTGTAATCAAACTCATCACTTGATAAAGAATCATTTAATTGAATGATATTGATGGAAGAAAAGATCAATTCTTTGTATGTCGATGATTCTTCTAGAGAGGTTGACAATTGTTGTACCATTTTGTGGGGAATGTATCATTCTTTTTTGATGGTTTTCATGATGTCCTATATGTCCAATGAAGAATATTTCATGGACATAAGATAATTTTCTTTTGTTTTTTCCTTATCCTTCTGACTGTGACAGTTCATGGTAGATTGGCCTATATATGATGGGAATTTTGATGAGGCATTCATTGCTATGGAAAAAGTGGTATGAGGAAAAAATGACTATTTCAACTATGTTTTTATAATTTCATTAGCCTAATTGATTGTTTTCTTGACCATCCTGTCACTGATCATTTTCTTAGACTTTCTTTTATCTTCATGCCACTCACATACCACATCATCATTGGTAACCAAAATATATGATACATGGGATAAAAAATTCATGAAAATAATTTTCACCAAACATACCATATTTTTTAAGAGGTATTTAAATACCAAACTCTCCTCACTATGATACATGAACATTTGATGGAAACTGTAGTAGTTTTGGAGATCATCATTACCTTATTCTTTGAAGCTTTATGGGCTTTGTAATCTTTTCTATGTTGTTTTCCAATGCTGAGATGAATTAACCAGGGAATTGTCCATTTTGAAATGAGTAGACCTTGTTTTGGACCCCCTTATCTTGTCTCCACCTATGATCACTTTGATAATATTGATGATGAAGTAATTTTTGTTGATTCGTGGGAGGGGGATCCTAATGGTATGATGCAAGATTTGAGGTTTGTGTCTAAATATGGGTCCTAATTAAGAGTCACTATAGCAGCCTCTTACTTTTCTATTATTTTTTCTAGTGTTGAGGGGATTATTTGTGAATTTTTTTTGGAAATTTTATTGGATTTTTACACATATTGAGAAAGTGTGGATAGATCCTGAGACCCTCTAATGTATTTCATAGGGAACAATGTTAAGCACATATCTTTAAAAATATATTCTTCATAGATAGGAAACAAAAAAATTTATTGGATATGTAAGATTAATGTGTAATTAAATTCATTCCAATAATAAATGAAGTATTATAATATTTAATGCAACCATTGTTTTCAATGTTTATTATCAAAGTCTTTTCTATTCTATATAATTTAGCTAAAAACAAAGATGAACTTCCAAAGAATATCTTGCCATCCTGTGATTGATTTGGACTACAAACTCATATATCATACAACGATTTGATAGATCATCTTAGTTTCACTTATTCTTGTTTCTTTATAGTCCCTGCCATGTGGTCACAGTGAGAGACAAAATGCATCAAGTGTTACTATATATCTCCCCAGTCATTTAAGATTAAAAATATTGTATTTCAAATTTTTGGTAGTGGGAGGAGTAGGATCTACCCATTTGGGGTAATCCTTCTTTTATAGATTTAGTGGAACACATCTTCCTTCCATTTCTTCCATTCGAGTCATTATTTACTTAATGTTGTTCATAAGAATTAGATTAATTTATGTTTGAGCCAAGACATAGATAGGTATGGTCAATGGAGCATGACCATGTCCTGTGACCGGAAGGACCACTGGTGATATAACCACAAGTATAATCCATGGTTAACCAATAGGACATGCCTGTAAGGGTTGGCGAAACAATGTTCTGGCAGTGTACCCAAAGGAGGGAATTATTGATATGCTATTGTGGGATTAAAATATATTGGGTATTGATGTCCCATGTAGAGATAATACTCATTTTCTTCTTTATTGATTATAGAAAACCCTATTGTTTATGTGTCCAACTGGATGCGCATGTTGAGGGTCTGCATATAATGTATATCAGGAAGAAGACTTCCCCGAAAAAACTCTACATTGAGTTTCTCAACTCTCTCATTTCCTCCTCTTACTAATAATGTATTCCCTCAAGTGAAATGAATGTTAATTTTTTGGGGGAGGTGAGACATGGTATAACCCTTAAATTTTTCCTTATTAGGTTCTCTAAGGAGGTATAAGTTTATTATTCATGTGGATACACAAATATTAGGTGAGCCTCGGGTTTTGGGTATGCATACCTCATTCATTTGTCTTAGTGTTGACTGTCTCATGAATATGAAATTATTATTAAAAACCAACTTAATTGGTCTTATATTTATAAGGGTCTTTAATTAGTTCATTGATGATATTCATAGATTCATAGTTCAACATATGCATCCTGATGGGTTCTCTATGAGATCATATTCTTCTACAACCCCATGAGATATTTTCCTCTTCTTTGTGGGATCCCCAAGAACTGTTTGATGGATAGTGACTCTAAAGGAATTCCCAAAGTGTTCATTCATAAGTGTTCAAATTGAATTTACGAGATCACAAGATGTGTCAATCTGAAAGATAAAATTATATACGAAGGATGTCTACATAATGTTCATAGATGCATGAAGAAAAATTATATTAGGAACTTTCTCTATTATTCCATTATGTCGGTGAAAGTTGATCATGGATTTTTCTAGTTGGGAATATCTTCAGTCATGAAAAAATTCTATTTTTTACATATCCTAGGAAAATGAAATTTCGTGATGCAACTTTTGGTGTGATTTTATGGCTTATAGTGTAGTGAAATGTAATGATCTATGTATACCCCATCCTCTGATACAAATACCTGATGGGGTAACTTCAATCAGATTTCAAAACTTCATTAATGCCCAACATAAATCAATTTGAATGGATCCCTGATATTTCTCAATTTTTGGTTTTTGGAATCATGGAGTGATTACAACATAATTTTTTGTTGTAACCCTTCAATTTACTTATTGTGAGTTTGATAATTATCATAAGGTAATACATTTTGTTTTATATGATAAATATTTTTTCATATGTTGAGGTGAATGTCATGTATATAATATATTGACAAAATATTTGAAATTTTTTATTGAGAGGTTAATAAAGGCTATAAAATCTCTAGTATGTAGTCATTAGCAAACTCTATCTTTATCTTTAGCATATCCTCTCTATATTTCACAAGAGATTCCCTGACCTGGTCTAGCTAGTGTGGATGCTTCCCAATTATTTTACCACAATCGTTGTTGCTGGATAGGATTCCATATGCTATGATGGATGGGAATTGACTTTAGGGTTTTTCAAAGGATTATAATTTACATGGGATGTAATCTAGTTGAAAATTATTTCATTTAATAGTAATATTGCATTAAACATTATTTTCCATGTATTTTCAAATACTTCATGACGAGAGGGATTTACCATAACTACATTTTCATATGGATAATTATTTTAACAATGAAAATTACTATTTTAGAGAAAAAATTATTAGCACATTCCATCAGGGAGTTGATCACCATGGTGGATTACAATAATGGGAAGACCCTCTTACTCCACGGTCTTCTAGCCACATAGAGGGTTTCCATGTCACTCATGAAGAGACAGACTATCGAGTTTGACTAAAATATTTCCATGAAGAAATACCCCATGATGAACTGTCTCATGAGGACCTTCAAAGCTTCTACTAATTATAATTTAATTTTTTAATTAGAGGGTATGATCTTGAGATGAAATGGATAGATATCAGAGGGATTCATGACTTACATCATTAAGTGGAGCCAGATCGTAGATCGGCTCCTAATTCTCAATCTATCTTGATGATACTTTTTATTGGGCATATTATTACAAGATGTTGGGGCCACTTTCTAGGATCAGTGGTCATAATGGGAATAATATTGTTCCTACCTTAGAGTAGTTTTATGAAAAGGCTGATTACCTTCGATTGAAATAGGTGTATGTTTCATATCCTGCTACTTTTATAATATGGGGGTGTTTTCTCCATGACCCTCCTGGAAAAGAGTAGATTCATGTGTCTGCTTTGTGTTGTTATACTGATGAGCCACATCATTTTTGGTTTAACGTAATGTGATTATCCCTTAGGCACAACTATCACCACTATGATAATGTCTTAGAAAGTGTTTATAATGTGGGTAGAGATTTGTGTATTCCCTTTTACCATTTTAATGATATTCATTGTAACAATAGAAACTTGAACGAGGATATATACCCATTACAAATCTAGATTATATGTATGTACCTACTCCATTCCTCCCTTTCTTTCCATAGGATTATAATATTACTTGTTTGTGGGGGATGAAAGATATGTCTCCCAATAATTGTCGTCTAGAATTTCTAACTGTATTATCCATCTGCTACCATATGAGTTTGCTGGCATGCCATATAAATGAAGGCATGTATGTATTCCTGCTCATCTTTTCCATGAAAAATGGTATTGATAATTCTTTGTGTTCTGTTAGATGAGTATGCAAGAATACATGGTTGTGTAAGCTGGTGAATTTTTTACTTATAGACTCCTACTATATTTGGAGTATGGGTTTCCATGAAGGCTGCCAAGAATATATGCTAAATAGTTATATAATTGAAAATGGGTGTATGTTCTTACTCAATATTTTCCACCAAACATGGTTGGTGGGATTTTATGGAGGTGTAAAATGTGTGAACATGATATCTTTTGTCCGGTTGTCATCTCTAGTGGACCTTCTTGTGTTCCTGGGTCTGAGGGAACAAGGCCACACAATCATTGCAACACCATAATCATTTTGAGGATTCATTTATGTGAAACATTATCGAATGATATTTATAGTAGGATCCCATGATATGGACCCTTGTATCAACAAGATGAGTCTATAGGTGGCCTCTTGATCCACCTCAATGAATTATGGGAGGGACTGTTTGTTGTGTTCAGGGGATAATCATTTGAAATGAATGAAGATAATGATCAGTACCTTTTACCTTAGGACCTCTGATCATTGTTGACTAAATGATTGGTGGTTATTGTTGAGTTGGAGGGCCTATTAGGTGGCCTCCAAGGTCAGAATGGTACCGTGATGATGGTACTTTTGAACCAGGGCATTAGTGACACAAAATTTAATATGTTGTGTTGGCGATGGATTCCTTCATGTAGATGATGATCCAACATGAAAAATATCTAGGTTATTCATTGTTGAAAAATGAATGAGGCCATTGGATCGAAAGGTGTATTTGGATGGATGTTCATATATATAATAACAACACAAATAATGAAATCTGTTAAATTTGAATTTCATTTGACTAAACACATGAATTATTGATAACCTTATCTGAACCTCATTTTTATTGAGAATCACAGTGACCTAACATGTAGGTGTCACTATCATCTTAGGTTTGAATTCACATAGAGTTAAATTTTTTTGTTTCCCTTTTATTTATCACATCAGGATGGTTTTTTTTATTTTGAATGTTTTCTAATGGATTGATTTCTTGAAGTGAAAGCACCAATGTTTATATATATATAGGGACATACCTTCCAATAGTTGGTTCTCTTTATATGTTTTGACCCACATTGCTTAATAACTCAAATTGGTTGAGAGGATGGGAGGGAAGGCACTGCTCGTGCCAATATTTATGTAGAGGGAAAGGACACAAAGAGGAAACCAATTTCAAAGGGGATGCCTCACGAAGCCCATTCATAGATCCCCCGTAGATCTAAATTCTGTGCAATGATGTATCCCCTCTACAGTCTCCATGGGTAATAGATGTAGGAGGCTCTGTGGTTATGATGAAATTTACTAGAATCATCACACCATAGTGAGAACAAAATAACCTCTGCAATCCCCAGAACATGACAGATGCCTCAGTGAGAACTACCGAGGGAATTTGGGGTGCGTTGCATTAGGTAGGGGATAACGATCAAATCTATAGTTATGAAAACATTAAACAATCCACTATAAATCTTAGAGCACCATGTAGCTTCACACCAAGATTTCAATGCTTCACATAGCTCATTTCCTATAAATTTCTGGCTCCCCTTGAACCTAAAGGAAGAATACCTCAACCTTTCACCTTTTATGCTCTTAAATTGTGAAGCAACATCCGCTCTAGGAATCATTGGAAAAAATGAGAAATTATATAATGCCCCAACCCCAGTAACCTAGATTCAGTGTATTATTACATAACATTGGAATGATCAAAAGGGATAAAAATCCTGAAAGGCCGATCAGTTCAGTAGTTTTGGAAGTACAATATACATTCGTAAGGTTTACATTACATTATAAAATTAAAAAAAACAAAAAAATTGTCCCCATTGACCATATTCATACCTTTGACTATCCCTACAGGACATTCATAAAATATTTTTTCAAATCTTGGAAAAAATAAACCATAGAAAGGGGTGAGTTCAGATGCTCAGTAAGGATAAGAATATAACAGAAACATTCATACATAAGCATAAACAGTTAAAAAAATGTATAAGACTAAATCCAAAGCCTTTAAATCATAAAAAAAAGTATAATATAGAAAATATAAAATCAAATACATCCATTTACATAATCACATAGATATTATACTAGTAAACTAATCACATGTAATATCAATAGCAACTTTCAGAATGATGGAATACATAATGCCAGAATTCATAACCACACAGTTGAGGCCTTATTCAAGACTACAAATAAGATTTTTTCAAGGCCAGGTGCAAAAACACTAGTTTGTCTCATGATACCTACCAATGAATTGATGATCTATAGCGGGGTCTACCTATCACTTACTAAGTCTAATTCATTCCTCATATGAAAATGTTTTAACATAACAAAAACATTTGTATTAAAACTAGCATACAAAATGTCAATACTTTATCCATAAACCATGAATGGTGTAAAAATTACAAATACACAGTCAAAATAATCACATAAACTTCAAAATAATATAAATTTATTTTATCAAAATAAATCAACTTCAAAGAATATTAAAATCTACCAAAGGATGCTGACATAGATAAAATCAAAACCTTTATAGAGAAAGATCTCATTCTATTTTGAAATCATTTAAAAGTCATATAATTATAAAAGAAAAAATTTATTTTGAAAATATTCTTATAATATTTTATGGGAAGCTTCAATGATGATATAATAGTGGAAAATATCCACACCCGCAGTATAAGTTATAAAAAAGACATTCTTACCTTTATTTTGTCGAAAAGGTCATAAAGTATGTTGTTTGGAAGAAAACGAAAAGCTTCATTTAAAAACATATTTGATCAAATAATTGTATAAAAGATTTTAAACCATCGTATATAAGATAATAAAAATGTTTTTAATTTCATTTTTATGAAAACACATATATGGATGATAAAGAGGTCCCAGTAGATACTTATGTAAAAACAACCTCGGATAATAAAGTGATTATGAAATTGACCGTTAACTTGTCCTTTTCCATAGTTGATAGTATTTTAAACTCCTGTTTAATTGTTAAAACATTGTTATAATATAATATATAAACTATATAAATAAATATGATATCATATATGATCCTATAATATAGCTTTGTTAATAATATTTCAGTAGTATCATCGTTTGAGGTGTTAACCGATTCATTTTACTTTATTTTCTTGGTTACATAAGCCTTGTTTGTTATGGATAGAATGTATTTTATTCATATACAGAAATATATTATGTTCATAAAAATTATTTTTAATCATAAAATAAAAATTACTCTTGATTTATTGCAATGGGGAATGAATCTCATCGCATTTGTGGAGATGGTAATCTGTACGTACACACGAGTGACAATATCCTTATTTTGATAGTGAAATCGTATATAATTGAATAGAATATCATATACAAAGAATTATTAACATGTTATATTTATTTTTTAAATCACTTATAGTCATTATTATAACCATAAAAATAATTACGTGTTTGAATAAGAAACTACACCACGACGTGGAGATGGTAAGTCGTACGTACACACGTATGGTGACATTGTATTTCATATGATGGATAGAATAATGAAAATGGTTGTACCATTTTTATAATAAAATTGTTGTATATATATGATACTAGAGTTATTATTTTATAATGGAAACAAAAATGAAATATGATGTAGAAGAAGAAAATTATTTGAAAGAGGTGATGAAATATATACCATTTCTTTGGGTTCTTCCTTTTGATTTTATCAAAAGGGCACCATAGGATGGATTCATGACCAAAGGAAGGTCTATAGGATTAATAGAGGAAAGGTGGGAGGATATGTGGGCAGGGTATGTCCAAGCCAAAGGGCTTTGGAGGAGTGAAATTAAGAGAAGGGGAAGTGCCCTTTTATAAGAGAGATGAGGGTCGCTTTAAGAAAATAATGAAATATTATTTTATAATAAAATCATTGTCAGTTTATAATAGCTCCAAAATGATTTATTTAGAGGATAAGGTGGGTATGGGTTGAAAACCTCTAAAAAAATAGGTTCCATACAGTTTTTGGTAACTATATCAACCTTATCATTTTTATTTAACTCTTATTTAAAAAGATTATCATTTTCCATGTATATATGTATTTTTATATTATATGTTTAATAAAAAAACTATAAACATAAAAAAAACCCCAAATGGTTAATTAATAATATATATATCCTTATATACGTCTTTTGGAGGATGCTTATATTTTTTCGAAAATTATATCCACTAAAAATATAGTATTTGTTTTAAAAACACAATTATGTCAATTTTGACACTATTTAGTATTTAATTTTTGTGAAAATCATTACAGGATGATAACATATAAAAAAATTATTTAATAAATTCTAACATGTCTTATTATCCTAGAAAATTAGTTTAAATCATCAAAAGTATGAAATTACATTTATTTGGATATTTATATTATCAATTATTCTAAACATTCATTAATAAAGTAATTAATGAATCATCATTATGTCATAATTAAATTAACTTATTTATTGTCTAATTTTTTTTGAATAAAATAATATTATGTATGAAATCTTTTTATTTTACTAATTAATATTTATAGTCTAATTTTCATTTTGTGTAACCCTATATTAAAAATGCTTTAGTTATTAAACAATGAATTTAACTCTTTTAACTCTTCTCTAAATAAATTATTAATTAATGTCCAAATCTAATCCATGTGGGAAAAATGGGATCATATTTTATTCATATGTTTGTTTTTGGACGAATTATACTTATCTAATAGAATCAGGAAATATGTTAGGATAATTATGATATCATTTTTATCCTTAATTACCCTATTAACTTTTAACCATTGTAAATAAAAGTCAAAAGTTACTATTCACCAAAATTATTTTAATCTTATTGAACCACATTTTACTTACTGATATTGACTTTGTTTCTCATATATTTGAAACTCAACTCACAGAAGTAGTAAAATTTTGTTTTGTACAAATTTGAAAATTTTCCTAGGAGGTTTGTAAAACAGGGTAAAAAAGTTCTATAAAATTTTTATATATCTAAGCTTATTATAAAATGAATCTATTGAATTAAATTGAACATATATAGGTATTATGTATCAATTTTGAACTAAAATAGATTTAGATAAAATAAAAAATTATTTAAATAAAAAGTCAGTTTTAACCAATAACGCAGTGTTTTCACTATTCATAAAAAATTGAATGTTTTCAGAATAATACAACACATTTCACCATAAGATAATTTTGATATTTTGAATCCAAAAATGAAGTCTGTTTTGAATGATAAAAATTATAAAATTCCAAAATGTTGGTATTATTATTCATAACATCTAGTTTGATTGGTTGCGATGTGTTTGAATATTGAAGTTGCATACAATGAACGATATTGCATTATTCAATGGGAAACATACTGTGGAAGCATGGGGTGTTACATTTTTCCCTCCATGAAATAATTTTGTCCTTGAAATTTATAGAATATTACTGCATAAATAGATTTAGGTAGTTTTTCATCATATGTTCATTAGGTTCCTACATTGCCTCATCCATCTTATGGTGTCTCCATAGAACTTTTACCAGACGAGTTGTCCGTTTTCTCAGCACTTGTTCTCTGGTATCATGAATTTTGATATGCTCTTTGCAATAAGAATGATCAAGTTCAATTTCATTTTCCTTAAAGTTGTGTACATTCGTTGGGTCCGACATATATTTTCTCAACAGTAATACGTGGAATACATCGTGAACATTGGAGAGACTTGGAGGCATTGCCAAACAATAAGATACCACTCCAATTAATTCTAGAATTTCGAATGGCCCGATGTACCTCAAACTCAATTTACCCTTGTTAATGAAACATATAACAAACTTCCATTGAGATACCTTCAAGAAAACATGGTCTCCTACTTTAAATTCCATATCATTCTCTCGGTTATCGGCATAGCTATTTTGCATACTTTGGGATTCTTTTATGTGGGTATGGATAACCTTCACTTTTTCCATTTTTTCCTCAACATGTTCTGGGCCTATGACTTTTCATTCACCAACATCATCCCAACAAGTTGGTGTGTGAAATCTCTTTCCATATAATGCTTTATATGGTGCCATCTGAATACAGGAATGGAATCTATTATTATAGGAAAATTATACCAGAGGAGAATATTGATCCAACATACCTTGAATGTCATGTGAGAAAGATCTCAACATTTATTCTAAGGTATGAATAGTCTGTTCTGATTGTCCATCAGTTTTAGGGTGGTAGGTAGTGCTCAAACGAACTTCAGTATCTTTCTCTTTTTGAAGACATTTCTAGAATATTCATGTAAAATGGGGATCACGATCAGAAACAATCGTTAGGGTTACTCCATGAAGTCTTAAAACTTTATTAATATATAGTCTTCCCATAGGATCAAGTGGAAATTCTTCTCATATAGCTAGAAAATGTGTAAACTTGGTAAGATGATCAACAATGACTCATATTGAATCATTCCTTCTAGGAGTATTGGGTAGATCCATGAAAAATTCGATCATAATACTATCCCATTTCCACTCAGGTATTGGAAGAGGTTGCATGACTCCTCCATGAAGTTTTCTTACAACTTTCACTTTTTGACAAACCATGCATCTTGACCCAAAATCAGCTATCTCCCTCTCCATGATGTCCCACCAAAAACGTTCCTTCATATCCCTATACATCATAGTGCTACCAGGGTGTATATAAAATTTGAGCTATAAAAATCATTCAACAATTCCATTTTTAGATCAGGTAAATCAGGAACACAAAGTCTCTTCCCAAATTTGAAAATCCCATCATCATATTTTAATTCACTCAATCTCCCATCATTCACAGCATTAATATTATTTTTAAACTCCTCATCATCAGTCTGATAACTCTTTATCCTCTCTTGTAAATATGGGTTCACAACCATTTGAAAATTAATTGATGATTCACCTTCCATGCTTATTCCCATATCCATCTTTTATAGATCAATGAAAATAAGATCCCTTTAAATTCTCATATTGATCAAAACTACCTGATCCTTTCTACTCAATGCTTCTTCTACCTTATTTTCCTTCTCCATGTGGTAGTGTATATTGAAATCATAATCCATAATTAGTTCAATCCAGTTACTTTGCCTCATGTTGAGTTTAATTTGTGATAAAATATACTTCAAATTCTTGTGATTAGTATAAATCTCAAAATTTTCACCATAGAGATAGTTTCTCAATATCTTCAAAGAAAAGATTACAGCTAATAACTCAAGAAAATGAGTGGGATAATATTTTTCATGAATTTTAAATGCCTTGATGAATACGCCATAAATATATCATTTTTCATAAGGAAACAACCAAGCCCTTTCATTGAAGCATCATAATAATTATCAAACCTATCATTCCCTGATGGTAGACTCATGATAAGAGAATTTAATAATATTCTCCTCAGTTCTTCAAAACATTCTTGACACAATTTTTTTTCAAAAAAATTTAACCCATTTATGCGTGAGCTCTAATATTGGGCTAGACAACAGAGAAAAATGTTGGACGAAACTTCGATAATAACCTGCTAATCCAGTAAAACAACGTACCTCAATTATACATGTTGGTGCTGGCCATTATTGGATTGCCTTTGTCTTTTAAGGATCAACAAAGATTCCATCCTCTGAGAAAATAAGGCCATGAAAAGTAATATCGTAAAACCAAAATTCACACGTGATAAATTTTCCATATGATTTATTTCTTCTAAGAGTTATTAGGATATTGGGCATGTGGTCTTCATGATCTTCAAAGATTTTTTAGTATACCAAAATATCATCAATGAATAACACTACAAAGTCATCAAGATATTCCATGAAAACTCTATTCATTAGATCCATGAAGATAGAGGGTGCATTAGTATATCCAAAAGTCATTATTGTAAACTAGTAATGCCCATTCCTGGTTCAAAATACTACTATCATAATGTCTTATTTATTTACACACAACTGATGAAATCCAGATCGAAGGTTAATCATTGAAAAATATTGAGCTCCATGAAGTCCGTCAGATAAATCATCAATGTGAGGTAGAGAATAATTATTATTTATTGTTATATCATTGATCTCGACGTAGTCAATGAAAAACCTCATAGATCTATCTTTATTCATAAAAAAATAATAGGGGCTCCCCATAGAGAAACACTAAGGAAAAATCCCTTATTACTCAATTCATTTATTTGTTTATTTAGTTAAACTAATTCCACAGTGGAAATTATATTATGGGTCTTCGATATGGGCTTTGAACCAGGAATTAAATCACTATAAAACTCAATTTCTCATTCTAGAGGATGTCTAGGGAAATTCCCTAGAAACACATCATCTTATTCTGGCACAATAGGTACATCCTCTATATGAACATTCCTTTCCTCACCCATAGTTATTTTATTCTGTTACTCCCCAATAATTAAATTTAGGTGACCTACTAGTGGTGGATCTTGAATATAATTTGGTGGTGATGTTTCCTCTCTAAAGATAAGGTACTCATTTTCATCATCGAGAATTGTAACAACCTACTTCTTATAATGAATTTTCGTATCATGGTCTGAAATACAACCCATACTAAGGTTTATATCAAATAAAATCATGGGTTTGGTGATGAAATCAGTAGATAAATTACATTTATATGCCCTAATGAGGATTGATTCACAATATATTGTTTCCATGTTACTTCCATTATGAGTTTGTACTGAAAAATCCCTTGTTAAATCAAATTGGAAATATCTAATTTTCATAAAAAACTGGGATGTTATGAAACAATGCAATGATCCAGAATCAAATAAATCATTGGTTAAACATGAGGAAACCATTAAATTACCTTCCACCATGTGTTTATGTGCTTCATCCTCAGCAGGTGTGATCACATAAGCTTGGCCTCTATCCCTTGTCCTTTTCTGAGTTATTTTCCCTTGGAACATAGGAAATTAATTTTCATAATGACCCTTTTCTCTCAATGTGTAGCAATCAACATTGACAACCTTTTCCTTCCCCTTGCAATCACGATCATGGTGGAATTTTCCCCCACACTTGTAACAGAATCACATTCCATTCAGGAAAGTATCGGGATTTTTCTTCGAACATTTACCACATGATGGGTATTCAACTTTTCCCTTCTTCCCCATATATCCAATTCCATAGTGTTCAGCAGTTATCTTTTTTTCCTGCTTTGCATTAAAGTCGTAATACTTAGAGATTTAATTTTCTATCTTGATACTACCTGAGATAATATCTTCATATGATACGAAAGAGTGTGTGACTAATACTCACTTGAAAAATGGTTTTAACCCATCAAAGAATCAACCAATAATACTCCTTGGGATACGTATATAATCTGATGCATGCCTTTCTATCATTGTAATGTTAGCCTCATACTTTGCGACATTCTCATCCTACTTTTACCTCAGACTCAGAAGTTATCTTTCCATATCCACTTGATGGTCAGAAGGAAAGTATTTTCTTAAGAAAATAACTTTAAAATCACTCAATTCTGTGTTTTATAAATCTTCATTTTCCTTTGTGTTTTGGATTAATGAGCACCATTTATCTACATCTCATGTGAGGTTATAAATTTCCATGACAACTATTTCCTTTCTCTACTCCCCATAGAATGAAATATTTTCTCTAATGGAATTATCCATTTCATAACTAAATATGTATTTTAACTCCTATTTAATTTTGGTGGTTGTTGCTTCATGAAGTGTTCTAGCATTGATCCTCCATGTTGTGGATCGGGGTTCTCCCTACAGGTAAGGTTATAATTCCTAACCTGAGTGAGTTATCCCAGTATGGTGATAAGAATATCAGTACCAGTTGCTTCACCATCTCCAATATAATTATCATTATTAAGAGGTAAATCCCTACATGGATTATGTGGGTTGATAAGGTTTACATTCCATCTAATAGGCAAAAATTTTAAATAATGACATACACTATATTTGTTTATGAATCACAATACATAATTCCAAACATGTAAAACACATAACATAAATTGAAAAGTTTATAGATATAATCCATAATCCTAAAAATTTATTCATTGAGGATGTATATACTAAAAAACCATCCAAAATGGTTTGTATTTTAAATGAAAATTATCCTAAGAATATCCCCTTGGAGTGTCATAGCCAAGAGTGAAACACGGTCCGTTTTCGTGTACCCTTTCCCGTTTGAGTCTAGGTCAAAGTAGTGATTCAGGGTTTTACCCCTAGGTACATCTATTCCAGAGATGCCTCTACATTATCGTATATATACAAGGATTTATTTCTTGGAAAACTCACAAAATCCACATTAAACCAAAATTCTAGGATTTTCTTCTCTACTAATCCTAAATGTCATTCTTAGGGTAATGTTCTCTAATCTGAATTTTTCTAAATCTAGTTTCCATAGTTTGTACTAAAATTCATATGATACCAATTGTAACTGCCCAAAAACATTTACCCAGATTTGGTGAATTATTTCATAACATTGGTATGATCACAAGGAATCAAATTCCTGAAATACCAATCTGTTTAGAAGCCTTGGAAGAACTAGATACATTAATATGTTTTACATTACATTATTAATTGAAAACAACCAAAAAAATTGTCTCCATTGACCATATTCATCCCTTATACTATCCATCTAGGTCATTCATAATATAATTCATTGCATCCTTGTAAATTCAAAACATATAGAGGGGTGAGGTCAGATGCACAGTAAGGATAACAATATAGCACAAATATTCCAAAATAAGCATAAACATGTAAAGAAATGTATAAGAAAAAAACAAATGCCTTTTAAACATAAACGTTTGCATAATATGGAAAATATAATATCAAATAATGAAATTTACATAATCATATGGATATTATACTAGTCAAATAATCACATGAAATATCAATTTTCACTTTCATAATGATGGAATGCACAATTCCAGACTTCATAACCACATAGTCAAGGCCTTGTGTGCCAAGACTACAAATAAGATTTTGACAAGGCCTTATACCAGGAGACTATTTTGTCTCATGAGACCCATCGATGAATCAAGGAGATATATCGGGATCTACCCATCACATACTATTTCTAATGCATTGTTCATATGAAAATGTTTAAACATAACATAAACAATCGTATCAAAAATAGAAAACGAAATGTCAATACTTTATCCATAAACCATGGATGGGGGAAATATAACAAATCCACAATCAAACATATCACATAACCTTAAATACAATATATATGTTTTGTATCATAATAAATCATCTTCAAATAAGCATAAAATCCATCAAAGGATGTTGACATAGATGAAATCAAATCTTTTTTTAGAGAAATATCTATTTTTATTTTGAAATCATTTAAAAGTCAAATAATTATAAAAGAAAGAATTTATTATGAAAATATTCTTACAATATTTTATTGGAAGCTTCAATGATGATATAATAGTAGAAAATACCCACACCCTCCGTATAAGTTAGAAAAAGTCATTATTTCCTTAATTTTGTAGAAATGGTCATAATGTACCTTGTTTGGAAAAAAACCGAAAGATTCCATTCAAAACGTATATGGTAAAATAAGGTTACTAATGAATTTAAACCATAGTTTTTTAAATTGTAAAAATGTTTTGAATTACATTTTTACGAAAACATGGATACAGATGATAAAGAGGTCCCAGTAGATTCTTACATACAAACAACTTTGGATAATAAAGAGATTGTGAAATTAACCCTTACCATATACTTTTCCTTATTAGATGTTATTTTAACCCCCTTTATTATAGTTAAAAATTGTTATTAAATTATACAATAACTATATACATTAATATGATATCATATATGATCCTCTATTATAGCTTTGTTAATAATATAACAGTAGTATCATTGTTTTTGGGGTTAAATGATCCATTTCCCTTGATATTATTGGTTACGTAAGACATGTTTGTTATAGATATGATGTATTTTATTCTTATACATATTGATATTATGATCATGAAAATTATTTTTAATCATAAAATTAAAATTATTTTTGATAGATTAGGATGGGGAATGAATCTCATCGTGTTCGTGGAGATGGTAATCTGTATGTACGCACAAGCAATAATATCATTATAATGATGGTGAAATCATATGTAATTGGATGTTATATAATATATAATGAATAATTAAAATGTTATATGTATTATTTACTTCATTTATACTCATTATTATACCCATCCAAATACTTATGTGTTTGAATAACAAACTACACCAAGACGTGGAGACGGTAGGCCATACGTACGCACGTATGATGACTTTGTCAATTCATATGATTGATAGAATAATGAATATTCTCTTACCATTTTTATAATAACATCACCTTATATATCATATATTGGATTTATTATTTTATTATGGAAACAATAATGAAAGTGGAAGTGGAAAAGGAAAAGAACCTGAAAGAGGTGATGAAATATATTTATCTCTTCTTCTTGTTTTTCCTTTTGATTTGATCAAAAGGGAGTCATAAGTTGTCCTCATGACCAGAGTAAGGCCTCTAGGATGAAGATAAGAATGTTGGGTGGAGATTTGAGTAGGGGGTATCTGAACCAAAAGGTTTTGAAGTTGTAAAATTAGGAGAAGGGGAAGTTCCTTTTTATAGGAGAGGTGAGGGTCACTTTAAGAAAATATTGAAATAGTATTTTTTATTAAAATAATTCTCGGATTATAATGGATAAGAAATAATTTATTTAGAGGATATGGTGGGGAGGGGTTGAAAACCTCTAAACCATTAGGTTTTATATAGGTTTAGTTCACCATATTAACCTTTTCTTTTATATTTAACTATTTGTTAAATAGTTTGTCATTTTCCATGTCTCATTGTATTTTTATATTATATGGTTAATAATCATACTATAAACTTATAAGACAACCCCAAGTGGTTCATTAATAATATATATAACCTTATCTAAGTCCTTTGGAAGAACCATAGATCTTTAGGAATATTACAAACCATTAATAAAAAGTATTTATATTAAAAACTAAAAAATGACAATTTTGACACCCATTTCTATTTCATTTTTTTGAAAATCATAACAACATGATTAAATCAAAAAAAAATTATTTAATTTCCCCTAATGTTTCATTGTAACCACAAAAATTAGTGGAATTCATCAAAAGTTGTAAATTACATTTATTTCGATATTTATAATATAAATTATTTTAATCATTCTTTAATAAGGTAATTACTGCATCATTGTTATGTCATATATAAATTAAATTATATAATGTCTGAAAATTATAAATAAAATAAGATTATGTAGGAAATAATTTTATCTTTCTAAGGAATATTTTTTGTTGAATTTATATTGTGTGTAACCTTATATAAAAAAGGCTTTATTTATTAAATATTAAATTTAACTCTTTTAACACTTTTTTAAATAAAATAATAATAAATGTCCTAATCTAATCCAACTGGACTAAAGGGGATCATATTTTATTCATATGGATTTTTTTTCCAAATTAAACTTTTCTAATTGAATTATTTCATGTGTTAGGGTAATGATGATGTCATTTCCACTTTAATTACCCCATTTACTTTTAACTGTGGTAAATAAAAGTGATAAGTTACAATTAACCATAAATTAGATTCATATTATTCATCCACATTTTACTTAATAATTTAAAATGTGTCTCTGATATTTTTTAAATTCAACTCACATAAACTGTAAAATTAAGTTTTATGAAAATTTGAAAATACTCCTAGGAGGTGGGTAAAAGACGGTAAAAAGTTAAATAAAATTTTTATATATCTAAGCTTATTATAAAATAAATCCAATGGATTTTATTGAACATATATATTATTATGTATATATTACTTATTAAAATAAATTTAAATAAAATAAATAATTATTTAAATAAAATGTCGATTTTAACCAATAACACAATGTTTTTCACTATTAATAAAAAATTGAATGTTTTCATAAAAGTATCAAAAATACACCCTAATCTAATTTCGATATTCTGAATCCAAATATAAACATCATTTTGAATGATAAAATTTATAAAATTTCAAAAATTGGGTATTACTATCCATAATGGCTTGTTTGATTGGTGGCAGTGTTTTAGAATTTCGAAGTTGCGTACAATACAAGAAATATCATTATTCAAAGGGAAACATATAGTGGAAGTTTGGGGGGTAACATATTCATTGTACCTGATAATTACAAAGTACATTTACCTTAACTCAAATACAACCCCTCTTTAAGAGGGGATTCCCATTGCAGAGTCCACATGCCATCACAAATGAAGAAGAAACCTAAGGGGACTTGGGTCTTCACATGGAACTCATTCTTCATGATGCACCCTCTATGCATGTATGAACCACATTCTAATGAACAATAATTTTTCTTTGAGAAACACATTTCTTTACATTGATATTATTTTCATGGTACCTTTGCTTTTCATAGTCCTACTATACGAAGGCCTTACTACCTAGCAAAGCACCCATTATATGCACTTGTACCCTAATCCAATTCTATCCCACTCTACTTCATGATTCATACCCCTTCATGATGTCCCTCCACTACTTGGGGAACCAAAGTTCCACAATGTTCATTCATATGAACCCATTTCCTTCAAGAACACTTCTCCCTTACGACCATCAAGGTTTGTAAGAAGTGAATTCAAGGTCCCTTGGGCGTTGCTTCATGTGGTGTTTGTTAGCCTCATGCTTCTTCGAATTGGCATGATAATGACTACTTATTCATTACATTGCCATGCTAATGTGATCCCCTTAAAGGATCACATCATAGTACCGCATTTCCCCAACATTTCTGAGGCCTTCCCTTCCCCAAGGGTTGGTGGGAATCAATTATATATGTCCTAGGGGTGAGGAGTGAACCCACCTCATTTGAGATGAAAGAAATAAATCTTCCAAGAACCATCATCCTCATCAAATTATGTTAAACATTGGCCTCTACCCATGCAACATACACAGGGTTCCCCACCTCAGAAATTCTCCACATCTACTCATATCCACATGAGTGAGAGCATCCTCGCAAGGAATGATATCCACATTGTTGAAGAATCATATGTCTGTGGGGAATGGTATCCACCTTGGTGTAATCCCCTAGTGTTTCTGGATGAAGGTGGCATATATGATACTCCTCTATTCTTCTATATCAATGACATGAGGAGAGGTAAGAACCGGGACCTTCATGACCCTATCCCTCTCCCTATGGGATTTGTCTCCATTGGTTTTCCATCCTAGGGTAAGTCCATATCTCTAAATCCCATGTCAAATAACCAATAATATTACCTTGTTACCTCTTTAAACTATTAACCATGAGTACTCCCCCATTTCATCTTTTGTCCACTTACCATGCATAAGTTCCACTCCACTTCCCGTGTACGCACCATTCACGCCGTGGCCATCAGGTATCTGCTACTTCTTGTTTCTTACACTGAGCATAACTCATGTGGGCTTAGATTAAGCATTGAACATTAAATCCTTCATCGGATAACCTAGCGTAACTCCCAAACCCTCTATCCCAATTTATGTGGACATTGATCATTTCCCCTTTCCAAGAAATGTATATATGATGCCTCTGTAATATTAAAGCCCAAAAACTACTTTTCCTGACCCCATTACATCTTTAATAATTTCCATCCCACGTGAAATTAAACTATATCCTCCATCTCAAACTACATGGACTATGATCTTTGCCTCTATCCGAGCAAGGTACAAAGGAATCCTCCCTGAGGTTCAAGCCTAGCACCCATTAGTCCCAACAACATCACGTCGGTTCACCCTCATCCTACGTGACATTAAACAGTATTTCCATTTTTGTCTCACATGATTCTAAACTATATAACACTAAAATATGTGTGTTTTTATCCTTGTCTTCTAGATTGGGTATGTATGAAGCCTCCATGAGGTTCAACCCCAACTAGTGGTAAGCTGTTCGAGACCCAACCAGTGGTAATCTATTATCACTCAAACTAGCGATAAGTCGTTGTTATCCCCAACTAGTGGTAAGTAGTTGTTATCCCCAACTAATAGTTATATGTTTTTTCCCAAACCATAGGTATGTTGTTTTTATCCACATCCAGATGTAAGAAATTGCCATCCCCAACCATCGGTAAGGTCTTGCCAACCCAACAACCGGTAATCCATTGACACCCCAATGAATAGTAAGCCACTGCCACTCCAAACAAAGGTATGCCTTTGTAACCCCAACCAGTGGTAAGATGTTGTTATCCCCAACTAGTTGTAGGCCACTGTAGTTCCTTTTTATGGGACCCACATCTATAGAATTCCCCATAGCGTCAGATCAATTCTCAGGCTGTTAACCACACGTAATCCTTAGTATATCATCAGGTAGTTGTCCTATGTGTACACCCAGATTATATGCCCCATAATGAACTATGTGGAATTTCATCCTTGTCCCTATCTGAGAAACGTACATAGAAAGCCTCCCTGATGGTCATTCCCATAACTCATGTTCCATCATGGACTCCCCCTCAAGACTCTGTGTTTCATGAAGGTCATTAACCATCCTAGAGGGTCCACATCATCCATATTTCATCCATTCATCCATTCTCATCGGTCTCCACCTCATGTATCCCCTCACCCCACCAAACTACATGGAGATTAATTACCTACCCTGAGGATATGTAAGAAGTCTTTACAAGGATTAATCATAGTATAACCATCATCTTCATGATAGTTTCGTCACATTATCCATCAAATTCACTGCATCATTTTTTATCCATACTGGTTTTACCTAGGCCGCCACATCCCAGTGAGATCATGTCATCAATATATTGATTTCTCATAGCATTATCTATGCTACTAACCATGCATAAGCCCCATCATGGCTTTGGGTTTCTGTCCCCTGCGCACACACTGATTTCAAGCCTCACCCATCTGATATATGTGATTTTCGATCCCTATCTCTCAAACATGTTACATCGGAAATATCCTAGAGGTTCAACCCCATCTAATTATAATTCTTGGAATTTCCTCCTTGGTGACCTGAGAATCCTATGATCCATATTCATTGGATGTCTTGATCTGATTATATAATAGGACATTTAGATGCTCCCCCATGGGGCTGCACCCATTTGATCCACTCTCATCAGTGTTCTGATCAGTCCAATTCATCTCTGCAGGGTGTACAAATCATGGAATACCCAGTGCTAAACAAGGGAATCCAAGGGATCACATAGAGACATGCCTATGAAATATAATTCCCTACAATCGATATTAGATTCCTCGGGCATCTGTGCTCTTGGGAGGCTCTCTCATAAGGGGAAGAAACCCATACACATCAGTTTTCCAGCGTCCATACCCACCAGTGATGTACAATGTGACTACTCTCATGATTGAAGGTTTCTTCATTGACTTGACCCCTTGGAATGCCTTACTAGATGCAGTTTAATTAACCGATGTCTGTGAAGACATGGAACTGGGAAGATTTTCACAAGGAATGATTCAAATCTATAATAGAGGCCAAGAATAGTTAAGGAGTTCCATGGAGGAATCGATTGAAGGAGATAATTACATACCATTATCTCATTTGGATCAGGAATAAAACATCCTTGAATAAGTGATGGATTCCACTAGCCTTTGTGAAGAAGGAATGTAGGGAAACCGACCAGCGTGTCCTTGACGGACGGATGCGTTCCCTGGAAAAGTATCTGAAATAGAAATGGTTAACCCAATGTGAAGTTAATTTTCAAAATTTCAGAGATTATTATAATTTTATATTTATGTGGATATGAATTTCACTGAATCTAGTAATCAGGCAATAGGCCCCCCCAAGAAAATAGTAGGCATGGCATGAAACCCATCTAAAATTTGGGCAGTTGAATTTTGGAAATCCCAGTATATGACATTGTCAATGTGGATCATTTTTCTCAAACATGGATGATGGAATGAAATTGGAGAATTGCACATCACATTAATTATTTCAGAAATAATTATTAAATATCCTATCTTTATAGAAACCAAGCTCATACGACAGGAAATCTATCACCGCCCACCCACCAATGTCTGTGAAGAGGAATCATAAAGGCGGAATTCCCCCATGGATTTCATATCTTTCACGAAAGCCTCCACATCCACGGATGCTGGAGACCACACCCAATATCCCAATATAAATTCATTATGAGAAGGGCAATTAACGACCTTGTCCGATGATATGAGGAACATGGGATTAACCTAATCGGGATATGGCACGACAAGACATCGAGGCTTCTACGCCTCATCATCCCCCCCACGGTCCATAAAGGGTTCCACTACTCCCCACTCCAACCTACAATCATTTCAGGATCCTCTCACTAGAATTATTTTATGAGTCCCTACACTACACCAATGATATGAGGGAAGTCAGGGACACCCTAGCTACAATCCCATCCCAAGGGCCGCAAAGGACGGATCCCACAAGGTCATGCCTGCTCAACCACCTGACCCCACTAACAGATGACCAGGTGCATTATACAATTGTTCCACCATCCCCAGTATGGTTTACCCCACACAAGTATCGGGCATAGGCTGAGGAGGACACCCACCAAGGGGCGTCAACAATAACTACTATTGTGGACCGTTCACCAACTGACGTGTACCATCAATCGCGTTTTTATGATGAACATGGGAAATCCTAATCCCAGACTAGATCGAGGCCCCAAACACGCCACGGGTAGGCTAGGAAAACTATCTTGGTCACCTATATAGGTGTCATCCATTGTAGGCGGACCCACGACAACAAAATCCAATACATAGGTCCTCCCTGTGACACCACTAATGAGGGATGAGTTCCTCCCTACTCCAACACTCAGTGTGGATGTCCTCCCAATGACACCATCTATCCGAGTGATGGTCATCCCTACCACATTGACACCATGTACATAATCCTCTCCTGCACCCATGACCTTAGGTATGGAGTCGTTCCTCTTATCAGAGTATGCCGATATGAAGATGCTACTCGTCTGGTCAACTGTCACGATGGAGGGCCTTCCACATGTTCTTACAACATCCGGCGAAGCTCATGTTCTTCCCAGAGATCAAAGAAGAATACAACTTAATCACTTAATTAGAACCAAATAGGGAGGTCCTACCTGAGTTCATATTCACCAGTTTGTGGACCCTCTTCATACCATTACTTCCAAAAGGAAACAAGCATGGAGGCCCAAACCATGTTCCTACCAGTTCCAACAAAGGTCCTACCCACTCCAACACTTCTAGAATGGATTCCCTCCTCCCGTATACTAGTGAATGCAGAGGAACTCCTCATGTTCTTTTCGACATATGTCCAGGTTCCCCTCGCACCCCGACTCACCAAGATGAAAGTCTTCTCCTCCCCAAAATTAGTTCGACCTAAGATCCTCCTCATGTCAAAAACCTTCCCTATCTTGAAGAACCATCCTAGGGTTGGAGGCCAGGTTTCAAACCCATAAGAAGGGAACCAAGTTGTTTCAGACTACTATTATGCTCATATACTTCTCTGATTCTGAAGCGGAATGCGATTCAACAATGGAACCCTCACCTTGATCCTCTATATCGATGGATGGTGCTGGAATGTGGAAATAAAGTCCCATCATTTAAGAATGGGGGTCCACCAGATACCAACCTCCCTCTGCATATACATCAAGGAGGAGTATGATTTGGCCTCTTCCAATGGCATGGCCTTGCAATCCTCCATATCATCAACATGTTCATTCTATACCTCAACCATAGATCAAATAGAGTTATTTTAGGGAACAATAAAGGATGATCAACAACATGGACCACCATCAGTTATTGCATCCCCTTCACTGAAAAAAGTGGTCACCAGTCCATCTTATCAGTATGTAGTGGCCAAATCATTGCATTCGTCAGAGGGTAGCCAAAGATACGGAGACCTTTCTGCCCATTCACAGTATTCTCCATCGGCTAGTATAAAGTCTCAGCAGGATGCTTCAATAACGCTAACAATTCTCCAGCCGCCCCAATTGATAAATGGGGAAACCTAGGGCTAGACACTAAGTCGTATCATAGTATCTTGTGGGACATCCTTGTGGAAAACCATTTACCAAATATGTTTTTGGGCAGTCACGATAACAGACTTCAATGCACCATAATAGCTTACCTAAGGAGAATTCTCGTGTTTTCACCAAACCCTCTGGTGGATGCACTTCTGTCTCTATTATCAGCGAATGGTTTACCCCAGGAATCAGGAACCCAATAAAGATATTGGATAGTAATGTCATATGGTCGACTTGGAGGTGGTCTCTATAAAAAATCACCCTTAGTCTCTTAGTAACCATCAGACCCTCCAACAACAATGCATCCATAGAATTAATGTTCTATTCATGATTATCAAGGAGGATTCCGATCACATTAAGATCCAGGGTTGGGGGAATTATTCTGCCCTTCATTTTAGTTTGATCATGTGCCAGCCTGACATGCTAGGCGATATTGAGGTTTTTCCTTCAGAAAGAGTCGTGGTTGACATGGTTGATCTACCAGAAGGAGAGAACGTTCAAGAGATCCTTGGAGAGGACTTACCCCTTGAGGGAGTCACACACCTATTGGATCTAATGGCAAGGATAACGAGCAAATAAATATATTTACTAGGTCTTTCCATACCTACCAAGACTTTATCCCTCATCCAGATCCCTAACAAAGGCAAAGAGCATCTTGGGGTAATCAACCCCTCTCACCCATCTAGATCAGTGAGGAAGATGGATGATAATCCCGAAAAGGCCATGTTCCCTCAACAACTTGCAAGCATAAGAAAATGG
This sequence comes from Viscum album, assembly GCA_963277665.1. Taxonomy (NCBI): domain Eukaryota; kingdom Viridiplantae; phylum Streptophyta; class Magnoliopsida; order Santalales; family Viscaceae; genus Viscum; species Viscum album. Next base: position 956,229,668 of record OY728145.1, read on the forward strand.
TTGATGAAGTCCTTTTAGAATGTGATGTAGAGCGAAGACCAGACTACAATGATCCTCGAATGGGGTAGCATGGAAAGATACATCTCCCCGCCCATCGAGATGCCTCAGGCTGACCCCATCATTCTACCCATATATACATGGTTGTGACTGGAGCCTATGGAAGGATTTCATGTTTTGTATCACCTACTCCACCATAAAGGTATAATAATCTTCAGGACCCAACTCATGTTCCCCTAGATGATCCACAGGTCGTCCCACAAGCCACTCCACAGGTCATCCCACCACCCTCCCCATGAGAAGCTGGGTATGCTTGACATGTTGAAGAACCTGAAAATTCACTAGTGGTCAAGGATCATCTCCAAGAAAGTAATATCACCCTAGATGATTCAATGGAGGTTCTCATTTCCCATATTTAGGCTTTGGAAAATCAACAGGTGAAATTTCACCTAATGGTAAGCCATATCCAGCATGGGTGGATGATATTCCGACACCTCTAGGTTTCAAAAATCCTACATTTTCAATGGTTAATTGTACAGGGGGCCCTCTACAGCATCTGGCCGACATTATCTCAAGGATTGGAAACATTTTGGTAACTCTACTGTATCATGTGGCCGCCAAAAAATGATGATTCATTCAAATAGAGGAAGGGCGTGTGTTTGTCTACTACAACCAGCTACCTGTTGGGTCAGTAGTCAGATAGGAAGTGCTTCATAGGAATGTTCACTACATGGTCAACTCTACCACCCAGATGATGAGTATTATATACCTCATCAAGTGAATGCAGAGGCCTGGTGAGATTGTCGCAGTCTTTGTCACTCGGTAGAAAGGACACGCCCACTCCCTTGATATGCCACTGGATCAAGAACAACTGCTGACATTGTGTGTGGGGAATGTCAAAACAAAAGTAGTCCCCTCTCATTCCACTCATAACTACCCTAGGGGATTTATATATTTATCTGATAACGATCAATGTATAGATAAATCCCTGCATATGGACAAAAATGAATGTTCATTGCCTCATATGGTTTCTGCGAGAAGAGCAGATACAGACGACCCCATTGAGGTAGCACAGATAGAGGCCCATATACATCTTGAGTTGTTTCCAATGGAACCACCTCCATAGCCTCATAGAGGCCAGCCACCTCAGGCACAACATTCGACCCAACAAGTCCCGCCTCAAAATCAGCATGTGCCCCCACGTAACGTGCTGCCACCACTTAGGCATGATAAACAATATCCACCTCCTCGATTGGCTCCTCCAGTCCATAATCGGGGCTAGGCACCCAGAGCCACCTTCCCGGATATAAATAATCTGACATACTAATTTTATGAGGCTTAGGCCCCTGGTTAGTTGAAATGTTCTTTAGAACAGGGAATCATATAGTTTCCGGAATGCAAGAGGCCCGAAGAGGTGGATATCATTAATCAACCTAACTACTACCCTTATCATTGGATTCTAGGGAACACCCTCAAATAATGATATGTGTGTAAATACTAGATTCATGAGAAGGTTGATAAAAACATTGAATGGTTTGTCCCAGCTGTAGAACAGGTGGAAGGTGTGTTCATGATGCCTTCTAGTGGATGTGAATGTGAGGGTGAGTGGCATCAGGTTCCCAACAATAGGTCTCAAAAATATGATGACTGGATTGATCTTAATGTAATCACTAGTAACCATGATATTATCCGTACACATGTGAATTGACCCGAGCCATCCAGAGTCGCCGCATCCTCAACAGCCAATACTTCTGTATCGACGTCTCAGCCTTCCTATTCCCTGTATAGAAAGCATCAAATATTAAATGGAATACAATTCCCCCTCACTAATGCCTTCATCATCTCATACACTTAGAGACTTCATTCCCCCATAGATGGAAATTACCCCCAGAATATGTCTATTGGTGGAGGATTCTTCATGTTATGGTCAAGGGTAAGCTTCAGTTAACACTGTTGTATTGGTAAACCCCTACATGATTACTGACAATGAGGAGCGCTAGACGGATCCTTATAATGTCCCCATCTGTCACCAACATAAAAGGAGTCATGTCTATATAGGTTTGTAGAACGACTCATTTAATAGTTCTAGCCTGGATAAACATGCTACCAAATATAGAAAATATGCCCAACGTAGAGCTCAACATTTGTTGCCTTCTCATCTGGAATCATTAAGTCCACCTTCATTGCCATTTGTGCTACTTCACTAGGAAGAAGAACCAAAAAGGGTGAAAATCAGCCACATTCTATTATAGACTGTCCTCAGTCACTTAAAATTTATTAATAAGTGACTCTACGAGCTTCAACTAGCAAGAAGGAGGACATTATCAGCACTAGTTGCTCACCAGTTTAGCTGGAAATGCCAATCATACCCCCTTCTAATGAACGACCTATTTTATGCAGAAGATCAGTCTTAGCACAGAAGTATGATATTCATAAGAATATCTACATCATTCTTATGATAATATATTAGGTCCACATAGATGAATACACTGAGAGGGGGGTGAATCAAGGTATGACTGATTAAAAATAAACGCCCGTTATGATCTTGTTTCTCTGTTAAGCAAACTACTCTTATCTCTCTTTCCTGTTGCACAAAGTAAATCGAAAGTAAAGCATGCACATGAAACAAAAATTTTACTTGGTTCACCGCAAAGGGCTACATCCAAGGAGCATACGCCGACAAGTTTCCGGTCCTACCAATTCCACTAAACTTCACTAGCTGTGGATTACAATGTTCGGGCTAGATCACTTCTATGCCCAGGATCACTGCCTTTACAATGTTTAGGGTCAGCTCACTGCTTTCCCAAGGGTCACTCTCTGTTTCTCTCTCTCTGGCTCACTTTCGGTGGAGAGGATCACCTTCTTCCTCTTCCTAAGCTCACTTCTCTTGGAAAGAATCCACTCACAGTTTATAGACATGTAGGTCTCTTCATTTGCATGAATGAATGCATCTTTCTCTGTGTGTAGATGCCCTGTTGAAGTACAACTTTCACCCGAATATGAATATCTCTTTGCACCGAAGGTATCAGGCAACGTACCAGCTTCCACGCAGTCCGACAAGAACCGCTGGAACAAAACCTTACTTGGCGCCCATGTCAATCTCGGCGCGGAAGTATCGGCGTGCAAGTCACAATGGGTGCGCAAGTTCACCTCAGACACTTGCGCGACACAGTCTTCCCCAACTCCAAACTTGCGCGACTCTCTTCCGTTTACGCACAAATCAATATTGGCGCGCAACTGCCAGCAGGCGCGCAACTTCTAACACCGGCGCACAACTTCAACCACTGGCGCGCAACTTCACCTGCACGACCCACACTCACCACTTGCGAGACCACCACACCTGTGCGACGGGAGCTCTGATTTCTCAAAGTGTTGAACTCCGTTACAGAATGAGGAGGGGTGGTCCAGTATTTATAGGCAAACTGACCACCCTGCGCGACGGCGCGCAAGTCACCTGCGCGACCCAGTCTCGGCGCGCAAGTCTTCTGTCCTTTTGGACACTTGCGCGACCTACTCCCAAACATGCGCGAACCTACTTCCTTTGCCATATTTTGATCTTCTGATCTTGAAAAACATATGGCGCGCAAGTTTCCAATCCTCCATGTCATCAGCGTGCAAGCCCCTTTTCCAAAAACACTTTTCTTCATTTGCTGATTTTCAGGCCCTAAAATTTGGAAAACATTGAAAAACGGCTCCACCTTGAATCTGTTCTTTTGAACCGCCTCCAGATCATCCATTCCTTTTATCGAAGTTCTTGAATCAAACATGGATCGTTGACCTCAGCTCTTGAACTCGACATTCCACCATGAAATCCTCTTTGTCTACAAATTTGTATGTCATTGTTTTGCTTTGTCAGCAATCACTACTCAGATATCCACTTTGTTAACAAACACAATCACCTCAAAAAATCTTCAATGATAACTTGAGGGATTTTTTCCCAACATAATCTCTATCCATGAAGCTATTTTCCTATTATATAATATGAATGACTCCCTCAACGATGATTTTAGAAGTTCCCTCCATTTTGAGACGAAGGCAGCAGCTGGAGAAGCCTTCCATGATGATGTGGTCGAGTATGATGAAGGTTATGCCATTATTTTTTTCTCTAGAGACAATGAAGGATCTCCCATATAGGGGAACAATGACACACTTTACATCATTGGCCTCTTCAACGGTGTAGAAGTTCTTTGATCTGTTATCGACACATGCTCGGGGATCAACCATATCCCGATCCGGATGTTCTAATATATGAGGTTGTCTGAGGATGACCTGAGACCCTCTGACCTAAAAATTCAAGGTTATGACAGGAAGAAACAATAACTTTTTGGAAATATCCACACCCAGTTCAATGGTCTAGTAGCTATCACTTATTTCATGGTTGTCTCACATAAAACTTCCTAGAACACGTTGATGGGTAGGACATGGCTCCACCTACACGCAGAAGTACCTTTTTTTCATCACTAATTCCTTATGTACCCCCTTAATTATCATGTAGGAATACTCCAAGGAGATGAGTCTCCCTTTTATTCTTGTGAACCCCACTATCTGGAGGCAAGATAGTATAATAGAAAGGAAAATAAGATGTAGTATAATGAAGTTGAACCCACTGCAGCTACAATGGACCCGTGGAAAAGCCTAGATGATCCCTAGATTTCCTAATATTCCATTTGGAGGTGATAGCCCAAGATTTGGGGAATTTATTTTTTGTATCTTGAATTAGGGGGAAGAATATTCCTATGTTCAAAGGACACCAGAAGAAGACCTCTTATTCCAACACATATTAGGATCACGTGATCCGAGAGCCTTTTACTCCAAAAAGTTATCGAGATAGCTGCCCCATGGAAATGAAAATATTTCATACATTGTTGTTTCTATAGGATAGGATAAACTAGCTCAAATAAACACACCACTATTAATTTAACAGCATCAAATGTTGCCTCTATGGTTGAAGACCATATGGGGTCTGGTCAAAAAATTTCATCGCTATGGTTTCAGTAACACATGAGTCCCCTGATGCAGTGTCCATCCCTGCACAGGCTGGCACCAGTGTCCTATTAGAATTTTTATACTAAAAGAAATAAACTCCCATGGAGGATCCATCCTCTATAAATGAAGAGGTGGGTTTGGAGGATTTTCCTCCCATATTCAAAGAATGGGTCTCCACCACAATCGATGAATTCATACAGGTGAATCTCGGTTGCGAGACAGATCCAAAACCCACATTGATCATCCTAGATATGCCTCTAGAAGAGAAACAAAGATACATGATCTTCATGAAGTATAATCATGATGTTTTTTCACGGTGTTATAATGAAATTCCAGGACCATATCCTCAGACCGTCATCCACCACCTCAGTCTTCTAGGAAATCATCGCGGGTTCAAAAAACCTCTCAGAAAGATGCACCCTTCTCATGGTGCCATGGTCATCACTGATGTTAATAAGCTCATCAGAACCAACATCGTTAAGAAGGTCTAGTACCCCGTATTGTTATCCAAAATTGTGCTTATCAAAAAGAAGAATGGACATATCATAGTTTTCATCAACTTTCATTTTATCAATTGTCACTATCCGAAGGATTATTTTCCACTTCCTACGATATAAATATTGATTGATTCCACTACTGGGTTCCATGATATCTCTTTTATGGAAGGTTAATCTGGGTATAACCAAATTTTAATGGCCCCTATAGAAGAAGTGTCTATTTCCATTAGGGAACCACAAAGTAAATTCTACTATATGGTGATGCCTTTTGGTCAATAGAATGAACATTCCTCCTATAATAGTTCCTTGAATCATATACTTAATCCAATCCTTAGAACATTAGTGGAATTCTATGTGGATGATCTGGTGGTCATGTCTCGCTAGCACCAGTACCATCTCCAAGATCTCATGATAGTGTTCAGATTACTCTGATCCTGCTATCTGAAGATGAACCCCTTGAATTTCACTTTCAGGGTCACTTCCGAAACGTTTCTCTGTTTATTTGATAGATATAGTGGCATCAAGATCAGTCTAGAGAAGATCATGTCCATCATCCTATTGTATACATTGAGCAACATTCTAGAGACTCAAGGATTTCAGGGACACAAATCCTATATAAACTTAGTCATCGCAATTCTAGATATAATGTGTAAGAACTTTTTATGGATCATGAGGAAAGGGTTTATTATCATAAGGATAAATGATTTAGACAATTTCAAGGATATTTATCAGTATCAATTATAGCCTCTTCTCATGATGAAAACCATTTTCAAAAAGCTCCTGGTTCTTTATGTGACCTCCCAAGAATGATCCCTTAGAGACCATCTCACCCTGAAGAATAATGAGGGAATAGAGAACAGTCTATAAAATCTCAGCCACATGCTCCTTAATACGGAGACCATATACTCTTCAATCAAGAAAAGCTCCTATGTTCTAGTATTCGCAGTGTAGAAATTACAAAACTACATGAAACATCATGAGGTATACATAATGTAACAATTGGATCATCTGAACTACATTCTGAACCACCCACATTAATATGCCTTCTAGCACTTTCTCCAATGATATTCCATCAATTTGACATAATGTTTTCCCCCAAAAGCTATTAAGGGACATAAATTGGAATACTTTCATGCCTCAAATCCAGCTCCCACAGACCAATCTCTGGATCTTGATATTCAAGATGATTCCAAACTCTCGCTAGAGAAATCCATTCAGTGTTGGAAAATGCACATTTATGGGGTGTCCAAAAGTCTTACTGGTAGAAGAATCAGTGATCCCCAAATCAATAGGGTGGGCCTGAGTTTCATCTTCATCACGCGGACATAAGTTAATCTTCAATATGCATCTCTATTTTTAGAAGGATATTCCAATAACGAGGCAGAGTTTCAGACACTCACTACTGGCCTTGAGCTATGCCTCAAGATTTACTTTCCCCACATACATGTGATAGGGGACTCCGAAGTAGTCATAAAATAGATCAACGCTGACTATGTCCTCAGGATTCCAGAGATCCTACCACTTTTGGAACATACCCACCAGTTGATGGCCCAGTTCCCATCTCAGACCATAGTTACTCTTGTCCCTCGATCACAGAACGGTCAAGCCGACATCATGGATATTTTTCCCTCCTATCTTACAGAGCCTATTCTGGATGAGTTGATTATACAGGTAGCGTATCATAGATTCATTTCTATCATTACACCAGATGAAAATGATAGCTTGCATGTAAGACACTTTACCACCGCTGCCTCCATGTTAGGACCCCTAGTTCCCCCATACCATTGTGTTGGAGGAGACACCCAACAGGAGGAATCCCTTCATCGAGTACTTCCAACATGGTATTATTTCAGTAGATTGAGAAAAGTGTGAGATAATCCAATGGAGCATGTTGTATCCTTCCCTTTATAGTTGTACCAGTCTTAAGTAGATCCTCTACAGATGTGGGTTATATAGAATTCACCTCCATTACATTTAGGGAGGTGAGATTTCTATGGTTGTACAGAATGTTCATGGAGGATCTTATGGGGCTCATGAGACCAAGCCAAAACTGCCTCACGAGAATTATTGGTTGGGGTATTATTGGCCCGCCATGATCCATGATTGTATCATGTTTCCCAATAGGTTCCATGAATTCTAAATCCATGCTAATTGTGTGTATTGGCTTCCAGAGCCTCTCCATACTACAATGTACTCTTTCCCCTTTGTGGTTTGAGGACTCAATTTAATGGTACCATATCTATTAGTGACATATCACCAATTCATGTTAATCCTGACCGCTATAGATTTCTTTTCCAAGTGGTAGTGGCAGTTCTTCTCAAGGAGGCTATTGTTTGTTCCATTCTTGAATGTTTGAGCTCTAACATCATCTTCTGATGTGGAGTCCCTCACGTCGTCCTCACTGATAACAACACTAACATCAAGGTAGCTTAACTAAAAAAGTTTTATTCCACATAAAACATCTATTCTATTCATAACACCCTCGATCATGCACATGAAAATGGGAAGATGTAGGCGTTCAAAAAACCCTCTCTAGCATTCTACAGAAGATGGATAGTCAGAACAAGAATATTTGGATGGATAAACTCGCCAACTATCTATGGGCCTATTAGAAGACGAATCTCAATTCCACATAGGTTACACCCTAATCCATGGTGTATGGAATAGAGTTAGTCCTGTCAAATGATATTCAGTTTCCTTCATTAAAAATAGTTGTCCATGAGAAGCAGACACCAGTTAAGGTAGCTGAAATCCATTATAGATGAATTTAAATAACTTTATGAGAATAGGCTATGTGCCTTGCATAATCTTGTGAGGCATAAAAACATAATAACAAAATAAATCAACATGAAATTTCACCTATTCTATTTCCCACAGGGTGACTTGGTGTTGGTACAAGAACAATGATGATTTCAGGTAGGAAACTACCCAAGCTTGAGCCCAAATGGGAAGTACCATACATCATTCATAAGGATTAACCCAATGGCATGTACAACCTTATTACCATTTATTGCAAGAATATAACACCTCCAACCAATTCTAAATTACTAAAGATATACATTTCATGAGTTAGTCATAGTCCTACTGATCCTAAACTATTACATCTTGTATGACGTTAAACTTCATTTCCATCTTTCATGACATTAAAAAAGTGAGAAGTGGATATACATTAATGGTCTGAGATCTATGACCATAAACTACAATCTATAATGTCCATCATGATAATTAATTGCAAAACGGTCTGATCTCTATGATAATAATCTAATATCTACAATGTCCTTACTGCACGATGTTGAATTGTATAGTATTTGGAGAACTACATATGGATTGATTATCATCCTTATGGGTTACATAAGAATGATCGAATGCCTTGTCTTGGATTCCAACCCAAAAAACCTTCTATTTGACTACCCTTGGATGTGGTTTTATTGGAGGACCCACATGGTGCAGTGTAGGATTCTTTGTCTCCACTCATGATATGGATTATAATGAGTTCACCATGTTCCCTTCTATTTCTTCTATCATCCCACATCCTCACTGCACGATGTTAAATTTAATGGAAACTGGAAGAGCTACGTATGGTTTGATTCACATACTCCTAGAATTAATTGGTACGACCAGACATTTATTTCATAGGCCCATCCCCAAACTTCATGATCACCCCTCAGGTGAGAACACATAGTGTACTGCATTATTTTTCCTTTATTCATGTCGAGTTCCTCATGACCGCACCATTTATCCCTCTCCTTGGAGACCTCTACATATTTCTTCATCCCACATGATGTTAAAATATGTGGGAACCTTCATGATTCACACATCCCAATTATTTGTATATTCATCACCGTGATCATTTAAAAGGACCCCCAAACAACATGGATTCTAGGCCTTTGGGCTCTCCTACAGTTTTAGGCCAATGAACCTGAGGATTTTGAATGAAAATTTGATACAAGTCCCACGTTTCAAATATGTTCAGTGGTGGACACTCATTTTTCATTAACACTTAAGGTCGCACGATATGGATGATGTGTTTAGAACGTTCTCAACAAACATCCTCCATCATTATCACCATCAATGCATGTCCAATATATTTGTTGTAATGATTCATTTTTTTTATTTTATCCCTTCAAACATCAATCTGCCTCGAATATGAGTATTTCTCTGGTCAAGATCGACCCTAACCAATATATTTACTTTATTGTTATTCCATCATATGATGGGTAGAACCTGATTAAATTCCATGTTTCCCACACTGAAATTTTCTCAGTAAGGATTAAGAGCATTGGTAAGGAAATGACCATATGAAGGGTAACATATCAATGGCCTGATCCCTACGACCATAATCTATGATCGCCATCATCCTCACTATAAGACGATAAACTGAAAACTTTTGGGGCTTTCCTTCTCTGGTCCCTCACCCTTTTCTCCCCCTGGCATATGTTCTCATTTATAATTGTGGGGTGTGGTATGGACTATATTTCCTCATTCATGTTGTGATATTTTTTCCTTGCCATAAAAATTCCCTTTAGGGATCCATCTTTCCTTATAGCTTTCTTTAATACATTAAACTATACAGGTCTCACCACACTTTACATGTCCCATCAATTGGGATTCATCATCATTCACATTAGAAAGTTCCCCTGAACGACATGGATTCTAGGCCTCCATCTTTCCTACCTTATCGGTCCAATGTCCCCAAGGATTCTAGATGAAAATTTGTTACATGTTCTGCATTGCGAATATGGTCAGCGGTCAATACTCATTGTATTCCCCATCCCTGGTGTCACAATAAAGATTCTATGTTGCGAACATGGACATCAGTTATCCTCGATCATTTTTGTCATTTTGTGGTCTATCTCATTGAGTCCACAATGATGAACCCTTTCCACCCATCTATACATCACATATGACACTAAACATGGTATCTACAGTTCATGGTCTATGGATCTAAACTAAAATCTACTTCATCCTTGCAACAATATTTTAAACTGCATGAAATCCTTAATAACTATGTTCATCTTGATTCACATTCTCATTGGATACATTGGAAAACCCAAACTATTTTTTCTTCGGGTCTAGCCCAGGTATATTTATTCTTTCTCTTAGCCTCTTGACTCGAGTTCTATCTAGGAATTTGGAATGGTGTGGAGTATGTCGGCTTCTCTCCTCATTCACTATGGGTTATTCTCCATGCCATACACATTCCTTGTCAAGATAAACCGATCATATAAATTCTTTATCGCATGATGTTAAACCACATAACATCTCTAGAACTACATATGACTTGATTCCCATCACCATGGGATATGTAGGAATGCCCATATGTTTTGTCTTTGGGTGAAACCCTGTTTCATGGAAACATCCTCATGTTTCCTGCATGGATGTCCTACACGGAGCCCACATGACATCACAACGGAACATAATCCCTACGGGGACTCGGGTCTTCAAAAATCACTCATGCTTATTGATGTAACCTCTATACACATGTGAATCACATGATAAGGAATGCTCACTATGATTCACAAAGCACATTTATTTGCAGTGAAATGCTTTACAATGTACTCTTTTATTGTGAAGTCCTACCCCACGAAGGCCTTTCTACTTCATGAAGCATCCTTGATAAGAACCTACACCCATTACCAAGGCTAGGATACTCAATTTTAAAATTCACATCCCTTTACGAAGTCCCTCCACTACAAGGATCACCAGAGCTCCAAAAATTCCTTTCCTATGAACCAATTTTCTTGACAAAACCTTCCCCAGTATGGCCCTACAGGTTTGTATGAAGTGAATTCAAGCTCCCTTGGGAAGTGCTTCTTGTTGCATTGCATAGCCTCATAATTCTTCATATAGGCTTTCTTATGGATATTGATTCATGGAATTGAATCGCTAATGTGGGCCCCTCAATGGATCACTCCATATAACCACCATTCAATGGAACTATTGATGCATTCCCTTCACCAAGGTTGGGTGGGTATGAGTTGTAGAAGTCTTAGTGGTGTGGAGTGAACCAGCCTCATCCGAGCTGCTGGGAATTAAGAATCCAATAACTATTGTCCTCATAACATGATATTAAATTGTTTCCTCTCCCTATGATATATATATAGTGTTCCAAACCTAGGACATTATCCACACCCACTCGTCTCAATGGGATTGAGATATTAATCATAAGGAATGAGATCCTCTTTGTTGGAGTAGCATCTGTCTTCATGGGAATGGAACCATCATGGGGTAAGCCCATATCCTTTCATGTGTGAAGTCGCATGATTTCCCCTCCTAAATTATTCTATACAAAATAATAGAGGATATATGGGCACTCGGACCTTCATTACAAAATCCCTCTTAATTTGGGCTTTGTTTCCACTTGGGCTTAATCATGGAGTATGTCCCAATATCCACCTCCCTTGGCCGCTATCCAAACATAAGACCCTATTAACTCTTTGGGATGCTAACTAAGAGTAGGATCCATTTTCCCTTTTATGCCACCAACCATGCATAAGCCCGACATAACTTCCCGTTTATGATCCTTTCATGACGCGATCACCATGTCTATACTCCATCTTGATTCTCACACCAAGAACGACTCATGTGAGATTAGAATTTTCCTTATCCAAAGAATAAATCATGGGATGCCCTAGTGTAAGTCCCACATCCTCTATACCAATATATATGGACTTTGATCCTCTTCCCTATCCTTTCATGGTACGTATGAAGCATCCACAGGGGTCCAACCTAACACTAACTTATCCTGACTCCTTCACATAGGTTCTCCTTTCTATCCAACATGACGTTAAAATATATCCTTCCACCAAAACTATGTGTACTTTGATACTTTCCCTTATCCAGGAATGGTACGTAGGAAACCTACCTTAGGTTCAAGCCCAGTACCCATCAGTCCCATCTACATCTCATCGGTTTACCTTTATCCCGCATAATGTTAAACTATAAACCCTTATTTTTTCTTGCATGATGCTAAAGTACATATTTTTGAACTAAATGGTTTTTGATATTTGTCCCAATAATAGGGTTTGTTGGAAGCCTCCCTGAGGTTCAACCCAAACCAATGGTATGATGTCGCCACCCGAACCAGTGGGAAGCCGTTGTCACCCCAATCAGCTGTAAGCTGTTGTTATCCCCAACCAGTGGTATGTTTTTGTTATCCACATATAGTGGTAAGCTATTGTTTTCCCCAACCAATGGTAATCCATTATTATCCCCATCTAGTGGTATGTTATTGCCACTCAAACTAGCGGCAATCCATTGTTACGCCAACCAACATTAATTCATTTCCACCATAGCCAGAGGTATGTCGTTGTCACCCCAACTAGTGGTAATACGTTGTTAACCCAACTAGTAGTAAGCCACTGAAGTCACATTAATTGTGACCCACATCTCTGGTATGCCGACCGGGTTTCAGACCAACTATTATGCAACTAACCATGTGTAAGACCCAGTTTATCGTCTGGTCATTGTCCTATGTGTGCACCATAATTCTATGCCCCCATCCAAAACTATGTAGACTTTGATCATTTCCCCTATCCGAGAAAAATATGTAGGAATATTCACAGAGGTTCAATCCCACCACTCATGTACCATTGTGGTCCCTCCTTTGAGCCATTATGTTATGGGAAATTTATTCCCCAAATTGGTGGTTCCACTTCCTCCATGTTCCATCCATGCATCCATTCTCATGGGTCACCTCCTCAGGTGTCCAAGCATCACCGTCATCCTCATTATGGTCCCATATTAGTATTCATCCACTTCACTCTATCATTCCTCATCATCCTTATTTTACCTGGGCCGCCACATCTCAGTAGGATCATTTCATCCATCTCATCATTACTCCAAGCTGTATCTGGGATACTAACCACACATAAGCCCCAAAATGTATTTAGGATTCTATCCCCTATGAACCCCCTGATTTCAAGCCTCACCCATCCGAACTATGTGTGTTTTGATCCATGTCTCTCGAATAGGTACGTAAGAAACCTCCATGACGTTCAACCCTAACAAATGGTAAACCCCAGGGTTACCTCTCTGGGGACCTGAGAATCCATAGATCTGACTTCGTTGGACTTCTGGATCTGCTTACCTAATAGGACATTCAAGTTCTCCTCCTTAGGGATTCACCCATCTGTTCCACTCTGATCTGTGTTATTATTAGTATGATCTATCTCCACATCACTTTAAACTAGTAGAATAACATGTGTTAAACATGGGAAGCAAATGAAAACATCATAGTCATGCCTATGGCATAAACTTCCATGCACTCGATGTGGGATTCCTTGGGTTTCTGCGCCCTTGAGAAGCACAATCATAAGGGGATGAAAACCAGACAAATTAGTGTTCCAGCATCTAGACACACCAATGTTGTCCAACATGACTACTCCCTCGATCAATGGTTTCTTCCTTGACAGGTTCCCTAGGAATGTCCTAACATAAGCAGTGAAATTAACAAGTATCCATGAATACATGGTACTGGGAAGAGTTTAAAAAACAACGACTCAAATCTATAAGGGGGATTCGGGCCAGGTAACGAATTCTGAGGAGGAATCCATAGAAGGCGAGGCTGACATCCCATAATCCTGTTTCGATCAAATATAAAACGTCCCTGAATAAGAGATAGATGCCGCCCACCATTGGAAAGTGGGAATGCATGGAAAATATCCGGCGCGTCTTTGACGGAAAAATGTGTGCCCTAGTGAAAGTGTCAGAAACAGGCTCAATACATCCTTTTTGGGGGAAATTACTACCTACTCTGGGGATCTCTTAAAGATTTATGATACCTTCATGAATATTTTATTAATTCACAAGTATGAGGAGGATAATCCAATGATTAACAATAAATTATTAACATGTGTGGAATTTAGAATCAATTGTATGTATCTGATAATCATCATCAATTAAAATATCAATATGTATTTGATGTTCTCAATTAGAGGTATTCTCTTATATAATACATAGATATTATTTGGTTGTTATTATGACAACAATGGTTTTCTTGCCACATAGTGGGGAACTTTAGAGTCTATTGTCATCCAGGTGGATGAAGGTCACTCTTCAATTTATCATCATCTAGGGAGATAGGAATTGTTTGATGTCATGATCAATCCCATGAATGGGGTTCCTACGTATCCTTGTGAATGAAATCCGAACACACATAGTTCATTACCGTGTAATAGAGAACATCCTACCTTTTCAGTTCATGAGATGAGGACCCAACCATATAGTTTAACATAATTTAGAAAGGAAAACCGTCTCAAACACGCAACGTGATTTTTTGGTGTGGGACTTTTGCTAAAACAATCCAATAAAACTGGAAGGGATATGAGTTCCTATTTTATTTAGACCTAATTGGGGATATGGACCAAAATAATATGGTTGATTTAAGAGTTGGGTATGAACATTAGAGAGGCTTTCCACATATACCATTTGGAAGATAAATCAAATCCCATGTAGTTTGGTATTTCTTTTATGGGGTTATATCCCATTAAGAGGATTATGTTTAGACTCTTCTGAAGAGGATTCCCCGATAAAATTTATGATGAGAAATAATATAACTTATAGTGATTTGGTGGCTCTAATAATTGATTAATCTTTTAGAGGATGCCGAAATTAATTGAATTGTGAATGATACTTATTCTTATGTAGTATTCCAATTGATCTTGCACCCAATGTGGGTTTCATGTGTATTCTGGTTAACATGAATCAGATTTCAGATAAATCAGAAATTCATGCGGATTTTGTAGATTTAATGATTATCACTAACCATTAAACCCATATGAGTCATGCTCGGTGTGAGAAACAAGTGGAAGTTGAATATTTGAATAACTAACAAACATTCCATCTTGGCTGGTGGAAGAGGCTAGGGATATGGAGGAGGAGGCACATACTATAGAGGAAGAGGATGGGAAAATGGAAGAAGAGGTCGGGGGTATGTCAGAAGAGTTCAAGGCTAAAAACCTTCCCTCTCTTCACTTTAAACTGTAAAATAGTATAAGGTATGTAAGGAATGAATGTGATGGACATGGATGTGTAGAGGAGGAATACTAAAACCTCCTATAAAAAATGCTATGGGATTACACCAGGATGAATTCCCTGAAATTGGTTCCACAGTCTGAGGAGGATCTAATTATATGTTGTATGAAAATGAAAGTGTTTTTTTTACCCTCTTGGCAATGAATTGGATCTCCATGGTCTCCAATTCAAGATGGGGTGGAAAAAATCTTATCCCTAGAATATGATACTGCGAACTCCTCAACATTATCCCTAGGTTTGTGGTCCTCAAGACTAGAGATGTACAAATCTATGGACATCCTGAGGATACTAACCCTCTAATTAGAGAAGTGTGGGGAACTTTTAACTGTAGAAATACGAATCCAAATGGGAGACATTTTGGTGTGCCTTTCCCAATGGTTTTGCAGATATGAAGGTCTTAATGGAGGCTTAAAATGATATCACTTAGGAAAGAGAGACACATAATGAAATGACCAAAAATTAGCGGCATAATATAAGGTCTAATTAATGGATTTCCAATTATATAGGGTTGGGAAACCAAGGAGGGATACGCAAGGGGTGCTCCATGACAATGGTTCCCTACATAAGTATTCATGGGAGAATTGGATCATGTTGGGTGATGGACTACCTAAGAAACTATAGTCGGCCTTGACTGTTCTCAATCCATTGTGGGTTTCCAAAGGTATTTGAAGTGTAATTTCACACAAGTCACTATTTAAGGAAGGGAACCTCACTCTATGATTCATTAATATATGGATGGGTGATTGCCTCACCGAAGTGTTGTTTTCATTAAACACTACAAGGAATAATGTTACACTATCCACCTCTTATTACTCATTGTTTAGGTGTTACAAAACTACCTAGAAGGCTTCAGAGGACTCGAGTGAAGCCCTAGGGTTATCAGAGTATCAATTAGCATGGGGGAATATTTTTTATGTCCAAATTATGTCCCATAGGGTCCATTTATAAGAAAATATGGGACCTTGGATGATGGTGTTTGTTCGTACAAGTTGGGAGCACTTATGTTGGTGGTGTGCGTGTACCTAGTTACGATTTTATTAAGATAGGTATAGTAAATATATATAATTTTTTTGAAACATTTCAAATAATTTAATGTATAATTTTATTAAAAATACGTAACAAAAATATATAAAAACTATGAAGAATGTTCTAAACATTAACTCAACCATTACATAAATGTATAAACCTAGCATAAAGTATCCTTCAATATATTACGATTGTAACATACATCTTAAATACCTAGGAATAACTAGATTTGCATGATTAGATGCACTCTATTTTCATATCATGGGTAACCATAGATTAATCCGATCATAAAAAAACTATCGCTCTATCACAATGACTCCTTGTTCTACTATATCATACAAACAAAAAACAACAACATAGAAATCATAAAGAACATAAGGATACAAACCTAACAATTGATTTCATACTAAAACCCTCAAAATATTTAAATTAAAGAGGTCTCAATAAAAATAATTTACAACACTTCAGTTACTAATTTTGATCATATCGTTAGCTCGTCATACGTTGAAGTGGATGTCCTATTTATAGATGTTCTTGAATCTTTTGATTTCACATTTATCAGTATTATATTCCATGGTGATAGAAAAACATCTAATTCAGTAAATGTGATTGGAATAACATCTCTATATTAGACAGTCATTTTATAAACAAACATTTTAATGCGTCAAATATTATTCTTAGTTTTAATGAAATAAACGTCATAAAATTTAATTTTTAATCTTTTTCTAGTTTTCCAAATAATTGTTGGCATAATACACTTTTGTGTCTCCATACGATGAATCATATTATATATATATTTAGTAAATTAGTTCATTCAATTTTAAAAAAATTCATTTTGATGGAGTTCATAAAACCTTCTATCTAATAGACTTTGTATAAAACCATTATCTGTACATTTAATAACAACATATTATTGTGAATTATTTTTAATAAATATTACTTCAAAAAACATCACACAATTTAATTATAGAGACTGAACTATTATGATTTTTTTTCATATATAAATCTCTTATTCAAAAGTAGTATACTGTTGATCCTCATTTTGATTGTAACCCTATGATGCTTGTATCCTGCAGATATCCACCCTCTGATGATCTATATTTGAAAATGTTGAGTTTCTTAAATTGTTTATAAATAGATGAATTTTATGAAGGCCTTTTTTAATTCAGTTAATCTTATGATGATCCAATATTGGTTTCATGTAACGTATGATGTTTGTATTATACCATTTGATATTTTCATGTACCCATTTATGACATCCTACAATCCTTGTTTTCTATAAAAAATTCGTAATTCATTGTTCCTTACATTGATTTCAGTGTACCTGTGATGTTTAGTATAATGGTTTACCCATAAATGATCAGGAATATACCATATAAAAATTTCTTTAAAATATCAACACAGATATCATAATCATCATTTTAACATCAAATCCTTTCTAAAATGTCTCAAATAATCATTAACATATTTAATATACTTCAATTATCCTTAAATATCTTATTTTAGGTGAGTTTTGACATGGTTTTTTTTATTGAAAACAAAATCTGTCACAATAACACATTATTCTTCTAAACCTTCATTAATTAATCATCATTATAATTAACCATCATTATAAATTATTTTTATATATGAAAACCAAAATTGATTCAATATGGTGTGAACATACCCAAAGCTAAATAATATATCATGTTAGATTGTTTGAAATAAGGAACAAAAAACACTTTTAAAATTAACCAACTAACAAATGAATCATTTTTAAATAATTCAATTACCAATTAATCAAAATCAATGTAGTATAAAATATTATTTAATTAAAATAAATTTTTATCTATAAAGAAAATTTATGTTGAATTTTTCCTAGTTCAATATCCCACTCGAATCCAGATGAATATACCAAAATATTTTATGTCTTCATACCATACGAGTTACAAAATGATAGAGGAATCTCTTCCACTTCTTCCACTCCAATAATATGTTGACCGAACCTATAAAAAATATATTCCAAAATCCATTCTCACAAATATATTCAAATTTTTCATAATAAACTCATAATCACACAAATACCTAAAATCACAACTTATCCTTTTTAGAACTCCACATAAATATATACACCATAGGAATAAAAACCAAACACAGGAATTTGGATACTCTTCCTATAATTGTCATCTCCTTTTAGGAATAAATAAAATGGTTAATCATGAAGATACCTATGCTTTATTTTTCTCCCTAATTAATAATAATATCCAATGAACTGGATGGGTGATGGGTTAATAGATCCACACTCTATCCTTAAAATGGGTGAGGTTGAACTCCAATGTTCATCCTCATCATTTGAAATGAATATTCATGAATTTTTTTTTTATATTTATATTATTCACACTAAGGAAAGAATAATTTTTATCATTAAATAATATTTCTATATAAGCTCCTTGATTAAGTATTTTTTTTTACAACAATGTTCATGGACCGTTAATTATAAACATGATTCCTTGAATAATTGATAGAACATTGATTATAATATCCTAAGACTAGTTGTGTTATCGTTCTCATTACATGTCTATTCGTTTGAGTTGTTACCACATCCTTATATTTAATAATGATCAATGTAAGAATACTTCTATTCAATATGTGATAACAAAAACACATAGAAAATGTAACATCCCAGGTAAACAATGAATAAAACATTCTCATATTTATTAACATTTACGAATTAAAAATTTATTTTACTTTAAAGGGGTTTCTATGTTCGTTAGCATACCTGATACGCAACAATGTGTTTCTTTTAAATCTTACGTTGCACAGTAGTAATAAAATAATATTATTTAAAATGGTAGTTAACACGTAGCCGCTGTATTGGCGGGAGTTAATAGAAATAACTAAAATATGATTATATTTGTTAAATGTTTTTATATTTATCCAATAATGGATAAAGGCTTAAAATAAGAAAAGAATTCAATTTAAGGCATAGATACTCTAATATTCACTAAAGGTCCTCTTATCACCTTTTGATGGAGAACCTTCATTAAATATAGTTTTGGTCACTTTTATACATTTTATTGGGCCAATATAAATTCTACTTTAGAATCGATACATCAAAATTTACTTAGTGTAAACTTTTGGTATTTTTCCGATAAAGTTCATTTTAATGAATAGTGAAAAATGTTGTATTTTAATTCAAAACCTCTTTTTAATATAATTTATTTATTTTATTAGATTATCGTTTGAATTGTTTTTAAAGTTAAATTAGAATATATTTTTACCATTTAATCCAATATTTGTCATTTGAATCAATTTCACTTTGAAAATGGACTTAAACTAGTGTCAATCTTTTGATACTTATTGTTTCATAAAAACACGCTCTTTGCTCTGACAGCGGGAATTAATTATTAAATTAATTAATTCAAATTATATTTTTTTAATTTTGTAAAATAGACTTCATTTTTTAATTCTGAATATCAAATATATCTTAGGGTGAAGTTTTGGTATTTTTCTGAAAAAAATCAATTTTTTATGAATAGTGAAACCACTAAGTTGTACTTAAAAAACTAATTTTTCGTTTAAATGAAATTTTACCACCTCTATGTTTTGAATTTCAAAAGTCCTACATACATGCTTTTCATTAAGAAGTAAAATGTGTTTCAATGGGATTAAAATAATTTTTTTGGTGAATAGTAACTTTTAAGTTTTTTATCGCGATTAGAGGTAATTAGTGTAGTTTAAGGTAAAAATAATGTTTTAATAAGATGAAATGAACTAGACACATGTCCTACCATTATTGGATGTGTCATGGCCGACCAAGACAATCCATGGGTAATCTTGGGGACCCAATGGATCCACTTTTGTAGGAAAATGACATTAATACCTTTTTATTTATAGTTAAAATTAAAATGTCACAAACATGTGTTGTTTTACTAAACCAATTTTTACATGGGGTTATACAAGTCAGATTTTTTTATATAAATATTCATTAGAAATATAAAAATATTTCCTACATCATGATATGTTTTTTATAATTTTTAGACATTAAATAAATTAAATTATTTATGACACCATAATGATGCAGTGACTACCTCATTATTTATCAATTTAAATAAAATGAAAAGATATTGTAAAATATAAGACCTAAACATGTCAAAAACCTATTGGATGGGTGTATTTCAAACTATTATCACCTTATCCTCTAAATATATAATTGTGGGATCCTTTTTATCCAGAAATCATTTTATAATATAGTATCTTTTCTTAACTTTTTTGAAGAGTGCCCCCCCTCTCCTCTTATAAAAGGCCCCCACCTCTGCCTAATTACCCACGGCTCTCAAGCCTTTGGTTAGCCAAGATCTGCCCATTTTATCTCTCCACATCCCTCTATTACTCCTAGAGGCCTCACTTTGGGCAGAAGTCTTCCCAAGGAAGCCTTTGAGCTTAAATCTAAAAGAGTTACATGTTTTAAAGGTAGTGTTTTCTCCTGTGTTCTTTTGTTTTATTTGGTTTCTCCCACCCTATAAACTATTTTTATTCCTTTATTTTGTAACAACACCAGTATCTTCAATATAATAGGATTTTGTTATAAGATGTATTCGATCTACACCTACACACACCTCCGTCTAATGGTTAAAGAACATACTATTTCTGTGGTTGGAGAATTCCTGTCTCACGAAACGATGATTTTTCAATATTCTTTTAACACCTTTAATGGTGGCCATTAAGATCTCACTCTATTTATATATGATATATATTATTTTTATGTTTTCCTTATGCTTCTTTATTTTTCATTTGTGGTATACCTTTATGGCTTCTATTATGGGTATACGCGATATCTTCATTTTAGGAAATGCGGACTACCGCCCCCTCAAAGAGATTTGATTCGTTAATGCCACATGTGGGACGTATAAAGGATGGATTTAAAGTTAAAATATATGATTTTATACTAGAATTATAATATTCCTTTATATAATTATTATTTCTTTCCATTAAAGTATGAGATTGAAATGAAAGTTGCGTTCATGCGTACGTACGGCTTACCGTCTCCATGGACGGTGCATTTCATTTCTTATCCCCAAAATGTAATGTACTATTATAAGTACATATATATAGTGGATATATATAATGTATGTTACATATAAATGATGAATATAATTCTTGAATTAAAATATACATATCTCTCATTTAGTTTTAATTCCATTAATATGACATAGAAAAGAAAGTAGCGTTCCTGCGTACGTACAGCTTACCGTCTCCATGAACGGTGCATTTTATTTATTACCTCTAAATGATTATGTAATATTATAAATACATGTATATGATGGATATATATGATATATATGATATCCAAATCCTGAATAATATTCTGGATATAATGAACATTTGACCACACAAACAACATGTAATTGTAAGAAGTCCACATTCAACATAAGAACCAAATATCGACAAAACAAACATTATTAACATAAATGATAACATAATGTTTATAACATGGTAATAAGTGATATAAAAGTAATATGTAATTTAAAAAGGTTCTTATGAATGTAGAAATTAACTCATGTTTATTATTCAGAACGTTAAGGAAAGATCGAGTCAAGTCTGACCCGAGGTAAGGGACTTCGTCTCAATCTCCTTTAATTGAGGCATATTTAGTTTTATAAACAACTTTATTTTATACAGTGTATAAACCCCTTTGAATTTTACTTTTATATAAATGGAATCTTTTTCTACGAAGTGTTTTACAAAATGATAAAAAGGAATGTTTCTTTTAACGTACGCAGTGACACCGACCTTTTCCACCGCCGCAAGTATTATTTGGTATTTGGCTTCCTCAACAAGCCGTAATGTTTTTAAAATGAAATAAATACCATATAATATTTTATGCATTTTTGTATTGAAAATGGTTTTTATAATGGATTTGTTATTTCAATATATTTATGTGATATATTCTGATCAAAGTGTGGAAATGTTTTCTTTGCATTATATTTGTTTTATGTTTTATGATTTTATAATGGTACTTGGACATTTGACGGGTGGTTACGTGATAAATCATATGACGGGTGGTTCCGTGAATACCAGGATGGGTGGTTACATTATAACCTCCAATGCGTTGGTTATGGAAGTCGGCCGTACGGCTATTCCAACAAGTGATATGTGTGGAAGTCGACCGTATGGTTATTCCATTTAAGTATGTTTATGTCCCAAGTTACCTATATATGTAATGTGATCTTTATATGGGTTTTATGGTAATATTTATGTTACAAAAGGGTATGTAATAATATTTTTTTTTCAGTACAGAGTTTTTACTACTTCATAAAGGTGAAAAGTATTACTTTGATAAAGTATACATGGTTTACTTGTTGTTTTGAAAAACTAACAGTTTTCATTCATTCCGTATCCATTATTGAGCTTTTTATGCTCACCCCAAGTTTTTTTGAAATGTTTTTCACAAGTCTTAATGTGGTATAGGGTCAAGGATGGGATCAAGGGAAAGTCATGCTATTTAAAACATGGAACTAGACATTTTTCCTTTTAGGAGTTTTTATTTTATGGAAACCTAGTATAAGTTTATACTTTGTAATCTTTTGAGATGTAATTGTTATGTCCTAATTCTCTAAAACTCTAAACTGTGAAAATATCCTCAATGTGAATTATTCATTTAATTCAATATTAAGTAAGGTTTAAGTTCGGGGCCTTATAGTTTGTATCAAAGGTTGGATTAGACAACTTTAGGAGTTAGAAAATTGTTAAATTATAAATTATTTTCGGGTATGATTGAAATCATATAGCATTTACAGATTACCATGTTGCTTCTTTTAAGATATGTCTTCGTTAAGAATTCATTTTTCATAAAGTAAACAATGCAGATTTTCTGGGAAGGCATACAGAGGAGAGTGAACTTCCGAATCAGCAACCAAAGATGGTCAGAATCATAATTTATTAGTTTACTCCAGTGATGGCTCAATTGAATCAGGTGATAAATGGTGGTTGTTTTTGTTGATGATATTTTGGTTTATTCCAAAATTAAGGAGGAATATGAAATTAATTTAAGGTTTATCTTGCAAACCTTAAATGAAAAGAAACTGTATGGAAAATTCAGCAAATGTGAGTTTTGGTTACAACAAATTTCTTTCCTTGGTCACATTGTTTAAAAAAAATGGAATAACTGTTGATCCTGCTAAAACAAAAGTTGTTGAATAATGGCCAAGACCCACAAATGTAACCGATATTTGTAGTTTTCTTGGTTTGGAAGGTTACTACTGATGTTTTTTTGAAATTTTTTCACAATTATCTAGTCCAATGACTAAGCTAACTGGGAAGGGTGTTAAGTTTATCTGGACAAAAGAATGTGATGGTTGTTTTCAAGAGTTGAAAAGAAGATTGATGAATGCTCCAGTTTTGTAACTTCCTTCCAGGAATGGTGAGTTTGTTATCTACAATGATGCTTCATTGAAAGGACTTGGTTGTGTACTTATGTAGAATGATCAGGTAATTTCTTATGCTTCACGCCAGTTGAAAACTCATGAGGTAAATTACCATACACATGATTTCGAAATTGGTGATGTTATTGTCACTATAGAAATTTGGAGGCATCATTTGTATGGAGTAAAGTGTGAAATATATACTGATAACAAAAGGTTAAAGTATATATTCACAAAGAAATAATTGAACATGAGATAGAGGAGATGGTTGGAATTAATCAAGGATTATGACTGTAAAATTCATTACCATCCGGGAAAAGCAAATAAAGTGGATGATGCTTTGAGTCGAAAAAGTAATGCTTCATTAACTATGATACGATTGGAATGAGATCCTTTGGTTTTGATTTGATGAACTTTGGTATGGAAGTTGTTTGTGCAGGAAGTCCTTCTGTTTTGATTTTGGTATCAGTGACATCTTCTCTATCAGACAGAATCAAACAAGCATAGAAGCAAGACAGTGAGTTGCTGAAAAAGGTAGAGCTGGTTCAGAAGGGTATGTTTCCTAAATTCAACATTGATAATGATTGTGTTTTGAGATTTGGGAAGAGATTATGTGTGCCTGGTGATTCACAGTTGAAGAATGAGTTATTATGTGAGGCTCATAGTTCCCCGTTTTCAGTTCATCCAGGCAGTACCAATATGTACAGAGATCTGTGGGAGTATTACTGGTGGGATGGAATGAAAAGAGATATTATTGATTTTACTGTGAAGTGTTTGACTTGTCAGTAGGTTAAAGCAGAGCGACAGTTACCGAAAGGGATGCTGTAGCATTTACCAGTACCAGAGTGGAAATGAGAGAATATATCCATGGACTTCGTTGTGGGATTGCCAAAGACACCTCGAGGTAATAATGAAATCTGGGTTATTGTTGATCGCTTGACTAAATCTGCTCATTTCCTTACTATACGATATACTTTTTCCCTATATCAACTTTCCCGATTGTATCTTAATGTGGTAGTCAGGTTACATGGAGTTCCCCTCTCCATTGTGTCTGATCGTGATCCCAGGTTTACTTCTAACTTTTGGAAGGGCCTTTAGAAGTCATTGGGTACTGAATTAAATTTTAGTACAACATTTCATCTGCAATCAGATGGGCAGTCAGAACGAAGAATTCAGACATTGGAGGATATGCTACGTGCTTGTTTGATGGATTATCAGGGAAGTTGGGACCAACATATTTCTTTGACTGAGTTTTCTTATAATAATATTTTTCATTCTAGTATACAGATGGCACCATTTGAGGCATTATATGGGAAGAAGTGTCAAATTACAGATTTTTGGAATGAAGTGGGTGAAAGGAAGCTGATGGGACCAGAATTGGTAGAAGAGAAGGCAGAAAAAGTTCAGTTGATTCAGAAACACATGAGAACAGCTCAAAGCAAGCAGAAGAGTTATGCGGATAACCGGAGGAAGGATCTATCTTTCGAGGTAGGTGATCATGTTTTTTTAAAGTTTCACCAAGGAAAAGTGTGATGTGATTTGGTAAGAAAGGAATGCTGAGTCCAAGCTTCATTGGACCATATGAAATTCTAGAGAAAGTTGGATCAGTTGCTTACTGAGTGGCTTTACCTCCGAGTTTATCTCAGGTACACAATGTTTTTCATGTTTCAATGTTGAGAAAGTATATGACAGATTCATCTCATGTTTTGAGCCCAGAGGTAGTTCAGTTGGAAGAGAATATCTCTTATGAAGAAAAACCAGTCCAGATTCTTGACCGAAGAGAGAAAGTGTTGCGAAATAAGGTAATTCACCAGGTAAAGGTTTTGTGGAAAAACCATATGGTTGAAGAGGCAACGTGGGAATCTGAAAATGCTATGAGGGATAAATACACCCGCTTATTTTGATAGGTGAATAAAATTACGAGGACGCAATTCCCAAAAGAGGGGACGGATGTAACATCCCATGTAAATAACGAATAAAACATTTTCATATTTATTAACATTTACGAATTAAAAATTAATTTTACTTTAAATGGGTTTCTATGTTCGATAGAGTACCCGATACGCAACAAAGAGTTTCTTTGAAATCTTACGTCGCACAATAGTAATAAAATAATATTATTTTAAATGGTAGTTAACATGTAGCCTCTGTATTGGTGGTAATGAATAGAAATAACTAAAATATGATTATATATGTTAAATGTTTTTACATTTATCCAATAATAGATAAAGGTTTAAAATAATAAAAGAATTAAATTTTAGGCATATATATTCTAATATTCACTAAAGGTCCACATATCTCCTTTTGATGGCGAACATTCATTAAATATTGTTTTGGTCACTATTATACATTCTATTTGACCAAATAAAATTCTTCTTTATAATCGGGACATCAAAATTTACTTTGTGTAAATTTTTGGTATTTTTTCGATAAAGATCATTTTTTAATGAATAGTGAAAATGTTGTATTTTAATTCAAAACCTCTTTTTAATCTAATTTATTAATATTATTAGATTATCATTTGAATTGTTTTTAAAGTGAAATTAGAATATATTTTTACCATTTAATCCAATAGTGTTCTTTGGAATTAATTTCAATTTGAAAACAGACTTAAAAAGTGTCAGTCTTTTGATACATATTGTTTCATAAAAACACGCTATTTGCTCTGACAGCAAAAATTAATTATAAAATTAATTAATGCAACTTATATGCTTTGAATTTTTTAAAATAGACTTCATTTTTTAATTCGAAATATCAAATATATCTTAGGGTGAATTTTTGGTATTTTTCTAAAAAACTTCAAATTTTTATGAATAGTGAAACCACTAAGTGGTACTTAAAAAACTGATTTTTCGTTTAAATGAAATTTTACCACCTAGGTGTTTTGAATTTCAAAAATCCAACATAAATTCTTGAAATTAAGAAGTAAAATGTGGTTCAATGAGATTAAAATAATTTTTTTGGTGAATAGTAACTTTTAAGTTTTTAATCACGATTAGAGGTAATTAGTGTAGTTTATGATAAAACTAATGTTTTAATAATTTAAAATGACCTATACACATGTCCTACCATTATTTTATGTGTCATGGACGACAAATACAATCAATGGGTCAACTTGGGGACCCCATGGAGCCACTTTGGTAGGAAAATGACATTAATACCTTTTTATTTACAGTTAAAATTAAAATGTCACAAACATGTGTTGTTTTACTAAAAAAACTTTTACATGGGGTTATACAAGTCCGATTTTTGACAATAAATATTAATTATTAATCTAAAATTATTTCCTACATCATGATATTTTTTTATAATTTTTAGACATTAAATAAATTAAATTATTTATGACACCATAATGATGCAGCGATTACCTCATTACTTAACGATTTAAATAAAATGAAAATATAATGTAAATTCTAAGACCTACAAATGTCAAAAACCTATTGTATGGGTGGATTTAGAACTAATATCACCTTATCCTCTAAATATATAATTTTGGGACCCTTTTTATCTAAAAATCAATTTATAATAATGTATCTTTTCTTAACATTCCAAGAGTTCCCCTCCTCTCCTCTTATAAAAGGGCCCCAACTCTACCTCCATACCCACACATCTCAAGCCTTTGGTTTGGACAAGCTCTACCAATTTTCTCTCTCCACATCCCTTTCTTACTCTTAGAAGCCTCACTTTGGGCAGAAGTCTTCCCAAGGAATCCTTTGAGCTCAAATCAAAAAGAGTTACCCGTTTTAAAGGTAGTGTTTTCTCTTGTGTTCTTTTGTTTTATTTTTCTTCTCCAACCCTCTAAACTCTTTTTATTCATTTATTTTGTAACAAATACAGTATATTAAATATACTAGGATGTTTTTATTAGAATGATTCGAGCTACATCTACACACAACTCCGTCTAATGGTTAAAGAACATACTATTTCTGTGGTTGGTGAATTCCTGCCTCACGAAACGATGATTGTTCAATATTTTTTTAACACCTCTAATGGTGGCCATTAAGATGTCACTATATTTATATATTATGTATATTATGTTTAGGTTTTACTTATTCTTATTTATTTCTCATTTGAGGTATACCTTTATGGCTTCCATTATGGTTATACGCGATATCTTCATTTTAGGAAGTGCGGACTACCGCCCCCTCAAAGTGATTTGATTCGTTAATGCCATATGTGGGACGTATAAAGGATGGATTTAAAGTTATTATGTATGATGTTATATTGGAAGTATAATATACCTTTATATAATTATTATTTCTTTCAATTAAATTATGAGATAGAAATGAAAGTAGCGTTAATGCGTACGTATGACTTACCATCTCCATGAACGGTGCATTTCTTTTCTCATCCCCAAAATGTAATGTACTATTATAAGTACATATTTATAGTGGATATATATGATGTATGTTACATATAAATTATGAATATAATTATGGAATTAAAATATACATATCTATCATTTAGTTTTAATTCCATTAATATGACATAGAAATGAAAGTAGCGTTCATGCGTACGTATGGCTTAGCATCTCCATGAACAGTGCATTTCATTTCTTACCTCTAAATGATTGTGTAATATTATAAATACTTTTATATGCTAGATATATATGATATATATGATATCCAAATAATGAATATTATTCTGGATATAATGAACATTTGACCACACGAACAACATGTAATTGTATGAAGTCTACTTTCGACTTAAGAACCAAATATCGACAAAACAAACATTATTAACTTAAATGATAAAATAATGTTTATAACAAATTAATAAGTGATATAAAGTAATAATGAACATGAAAAAGGTTCTTATTCATGTATAAATTAACTCATGTTTGTTATTCAGGAGGTTAAAGAACGATCGAGTCACGTCAGACCTGAGGTAAGGGACTTCGTCTCAATCTGCTTTCATTGAGGCATATTTCGTTTTATACACAACATTATTTTATACGGTGTAAAAAACCCTTTGAAAATTACTTTTATACAAAATGAATCATTTTCTATGAAGCGTTTTACAAAATTACAAAAAGGAATGTTTCTTTTAACCTATGCGGTGATAACGACTTTTTCTGCTGCCGGGAGTATTATTTGGTCTTTGGATTCCTCAACAAGCCATAATGTTTTTAAAATGAATAAAATACCATATACACTTTTATGAATTTTGGTATTGAAAATGGGTTTTATAATGGAATTTTTATGTCAATATATTTATGTGATATATTGTGATCAATGTGTGGAAATGTTTTCTTTCCATTATATTTGTTTTATGTTTTATGATTTTATAATGGTACATGGACATTTGATGGGTGGTTACGTGATAAACTATATGACGGGTGGTTCCGTGAATACCAGGATGGGTGGATAAGTTATAACCTCCAATGCATTGGGTATGGATGTCGGCCGTATGGCTATTCCATTAAGTGATATGTGTGGAAGTCGACCGTATGGTTATTCCATTTAAGAATGTTTATGTACCAAGCTACCTATATATGTAATGTGATCTTTATATGGGTTTTATGTTAATATTTAGGTTACAAAAGGGTATGTAATGATATTTTATTTCAGTAAAGAGTTTTTACTACTTCATAAAGGTGAAAAGTATTACTTTGATAAAGTATACATGGTTTACTTGTTGTTTTGAAAAACTAACAGTTTTCATTCATTATGTATCCGTTATTGAGCTTTTCATGCTCACCCCAAGTTTTTTTGAAATGTTTTTCACAGGTCTTAATGTGGAATAGGGCCAAGGATTGGATCAAGGGAAAGTCATGATATCTAAAACATGGAACTAGACATGTTTCCTTTTAAGAGTTTTTGTTTTATGGATACTTAGTAGAAGTTTCTACATTGTAATATTTTGAGATGTAATAGTAATGTCCTAATTCTCTAAAACTCTAAACTGTGAAAAGATCCTCAATGTGAATTATTCATTTAATTCAATATTAAGTATGGTTTAAGGTCAGGGCCTTATAAAAAACATAAAACAATAAATAAGGATTAACAATCCATTATAATTTCTACATCTATCATTAACACCACATTCTTAATATGAATATGTATAAACAAAAATATATAACTATCCCTCACTATTTTATATCTAACCATATACTATTATTACCTTTATTTATCTATGAATTGTTTTCTATTAGTAATACATGACCTTATTAATTATCTATGTTATACGGATCAAATGATAACATCATATACTATATATTTCTTATATGCTGTTATATATAATATGATTTCATCCAATTTTTTAATTACTTATGATAAACTAATTTACCTTCAACAACATTGAACAAATTTTCTCTCATTTATAGAGGAATGGAAAATTTATTTGGATCATATATGCTAAAACATTTTAGTATTTCATGGTAACACTTAAAATGACATCTCTTTTCTCATTTGTAACGCCCCAGGCATGGAAATTTCAAATAAAATATTAATCTCCACATAAAATTATATATGAATCCTTTATTAAATTATAAAAAATATAATTTTATCAATAAAAAAATGAAAATTTGGGAAATATTTTTTACCTTTTTTATAGAGATCAACATACACACTTCCTTGTATGGATTGATATTTATTAAAAAAAGTACAAATTTTAGAATTCCAGTCTGTTTGGAATTATTTGATCCCATAGAGATCATTAATTTAAAAAATAAAATATTCTTATCTATTACTAGCACTTCTAAAATACATATTTTAATGTAAACCTCCTCTACTAACTCACCGTTTAGGGAGGATGTCATAACATCCATTTAGAATATCTTTTATTTACATTATAAAATAATAATAATTATGATTACAATGGTTTCTATTTTAGAAACATAGGAAATAATCTCGAAATAATTGATTTCATCTTCTTATATCTCGTATAAAAAATTATTTCTTTGTTCCTCACAACTTCGCATATTTTTTAACATATATCAAAAACCCCATTTTCTCACATTCTCACTCTTGTCTTCATGATTAAGTATCATATTTAATGTTTCATTATTCTCTATATACTCTGATACATCATTAATATCATAATAAAATTATCCATGCTTCAAATATTCATCAAGATTTCTTTATTCACATAGAGAAATAAGTGATGCATGTCTAACGTTTTGAAGGTTCTCTTTTTTTGAAAATTTCATCTTTAATAGCAAATGATTTTATATACATAAACTCATCATATAAACCTTTTAAGAGATATTTTAGATTGATCCTCATCACTTAAGTTAGTTGAATGACCATCACTAATCTATAAATCTTATAAATCTTAACCTCTATCCAAAACATCAACATTTTTTATAACTAATTTTTTTATCTTTATAACTTTTGGAACATAAATCTATATTGTGACTTCATTCTTATAATCACACAACAATATAAAATTAATTGTGACGATGATATTCTTGTTATTCTTATTGTATCATTGAAATCCTATTCCATTTGGGTGGTAACATAATAATATACCATTCAAACCTCTCTAATCAATAATATAATGATTTAAACTGTTCATTTTGGTAATGCATGGTTTCTAAAGATCCTTAAGTACATAAAACATTTTTTTTATTTATTTCATCTCGTATGGTAACCTATCCAAACATGTTCTATATGGCCAACGATTTTTAATTTCAACCACTAAACTGATATGTTTTTTACTAAATACTGAGAAATATCATTCTATATAAATATAGTTTGATTTATCTCGATTAGTTTCTATTATTCCATTTATCTGAACCATTTTATTGTGGTGTGTATAGTGTACTGAGTTCATTGAGAATACCATGGTTTTTATATTAATATTAAATTATTATTTTAATATACCCAACACCATTATCTATCCAAATCATCTCCATAGAGTATCCATACTCATTTTTATCACATCTTCTAGAACTATTAAATATATTAATATCCACTAATGTATGATTCATAAACATAAGGAATATAATTTTTCCAAATTCTTTTGTAAATGAAATAAATTATATATATCAATTTTTTTATTCCTTTCTCATGGGATCATAGATAATAGAATTAATATTCCTTAATAATGAGAAATTTTTATGTAAACATTATTTTATGATGAATTTGTAATCATACATTCATGAAATATAGAGATTGTCTAGTTCATTTGTTTCTTAATCTTTGGATCCTTTATATTAAACATTTTTCATTTATATTATGAATATTCATTTGAAAAATAAATCCAAGCCTCGTATTCCATTGTTAGTTTTCTTCTTCCATATATAGATAACATGAATTTTGAGAATCTCCCACTAGAAATAAATTCTCTTTATTTAACATATCTAATATCAAAATTCAACCATCTTTATGTTTTTACATGAATCCATTTATTAATGATTATATCATTCCCATAATCATAGAGTTGAGAAATACTTAATCATTTTTGTTTCATCCTGTCAATATATAGGGTACTCATATGATCTAATTGTTCCAAAAAAATATACATCGAACCAAATTCTGTTATTTAGAGTGATTAGTTATTTACAAGGTTTACTAAGTCTTATTTACAATATTTAAAATTATTCTACAACATTATGACCCCTATCTTTTGTCAATAAAATCCACTATACAATATCTATGTACCTTATTATTTTGAATCCTTGATAGAAACATCATAATCAATAAATATCTCTTTGCCTTTGTACTTATTTTATAGAGGCTTCTAAGTATTGTGATCAATAATTATTTTGGATGGTAACACGCTGATAAAACATTGAAAATATTTTCATTCTATTCATATATTTTATAGACATATTATAATGGTTTCAATCTATCCCCAATATTTAGTCATGAAGTTTCAGGATGTTTTTATATCCCATTAATTGAGTTAGAAATATCTCCAAAATATTATTCTTATGGTTATTAAATATTCATAGGATTATTGATTTTTAAACAAAAATATCCTTTATGTATATAAAAAACTAGAAAAAACCTGATTATGTCAATAAAAGTGATACATAGACATTTTTATATCCATCAATAGAGGCTTGTCCTTAATATCTATTTTGATAAAAAATTACTCGTTTTTGTAAACTAAATTAATTTTTATATCATGATATATTATTCATTGAATTATGATTATTAATTTTATTTGTATATTCCCCATTTTTAGTTGTTTTTGAGTTTAGTATTTGATTTTTATAATTTTTAGGTTTCTACGATTCACCAAACAAATTAGAAAATATGTCTTCAAATTCTATGATTTTTTTCAAGATATTTCGTTAAAAATTATTTCTTGTAAGAATAGATTTTTATGATAACTAATTACCTATTTAATCATTGAATATTCCCAATCATATTTAATATAATATTTGAAATCTGATCGGGATCTGTTTACCTCCTCTTCATTGTTGACATGTTTAGTTTGTAATGGATCAAATTATATATCAATTGTTTCATTTTTTAATTCATATTTATGATTAAATTAGGTTTAACATAATTCATCTTATTTAGATAATAAATATATTTCATTAATATGAATTTATCTTAAACATGGTCGGGTTCGTTAATGATGGTAAATTGATAACCATTCTTTAGTTTTTTATTCTGATTTTCTATATTTGAAATCATTAGGAGATATTCTTTCAACTCTCTTTTTATTATAAAATTCATTTGTGTGTACTATTCTTCACTGTTACAATTTCAAATTTCATCACTTATTAGATTTTGATAATTCACCATTAAATGAATAAATTCTAATCAATTTCATCCACATAAGTATTAGTTTCTTCATCACCATCACTATCCTCTAATCCTTCAAACATAAATAAGAATTTTCTGTTTATATATTTATAGAACATAATATTCATTTCATTATTATTTTTAACAAGTATACATATCTTTTAAAGGATGTTATCTCCCTTTAACCTTTTTCACGACTAGATATTTCACCTTTAAATATGAGACTAAGTGGCGGAGAGTTTCAAATATAACCACACTTGAAAAACATTATTGGAAACATAAATTTTCTATATTCTAATTCCTACGATCACTTTTCTAGAGAATGGGAAAATATTTTCAAAAAATGTTTTAACAACATATTAATATATATTAGTGTAACTAACATCATTATCTACAACTTCATTCTTACCTTTTCCCTTTTTGAGGCATTAAACTAATTTTCTCTATAATTATTAATCTTATCTTTGGAAGAATTTTTTTTCTTCATCTCTTATGTTATGAGAATACTATATATATCCACTAATGTAATTTTATTTGGATATATATCTTAATAGATGGATAAATTAGCACTAAATATTTTTTTGAAAATATGTATGGAATCATTCTAAACCATTTTTAGGTCCTATAACTTTTCTTCAAAAAATCTCACTATGATAACACATTTATTAAATCATATAATGATTTCATCAAAATAGTATTCATCTTTTATCATTTTGTCTTCATATTTTAATCTCCAAAGACCCTAATTATCTCAGTTGACTTAGGTATTCTCTTTATAAATATTATTCCATTTATACCATTTTACTTTTTTTATCCTTATACTATTTATGTTTAGAAACTATCACGAACCAGGCTGGGTCGCCATCTAACCCAGCGCCCGACCTGGTCCGCGACATTGCCCGAAGGGCGCTCCAGATCCCCACGGGCTGGCACAAGTGATCGTGTATAAAAACTAACTCATGGTAATGATTTACCTGAAACAGTAAACACAAAGCAACGAAAAAGACAATTTAAATGAACTGAAAATAAACAACCAAACTGGGCCTTAAACTAAAAACAGGTTTATTGTCTACAACTCAAACCAATAACTAAAAATAAAAGACGAAAGTGGAAACTAAAAATCTGACTCAAACCTCCAAGCGGCAAGAGTGGTGCAACATCCACATGCCACAACCCAAACCTGCATGAGAAGACCATCACCGACCAAAGCCACCATCACTGAGCATGAAGTCATAACCTGGAATGCAGAAGAAACAGAATCTAAATACACACAAGGGTGTATGTAGGTTGTGAGCTAAAATCCCAGTAGTATGCCACTGATAAAAGGTTCCATAAATAATTATTAAAAGACAAAAACATTTTCAATTTAAAGGAATAGAAAAACATGTGCTTAAAGAATTTCAATGAAAATAGTTTTTAAGGGAAAACTTCTCTAAAAAGAAAAACGACTTAAATTAACATAAACACATACGCGCGCACACACACACACAGACACACACATACACAAACACAGACACACACACACACACACTTTTCATGGTAACCCCAACATCACACCATGTGCTGATGGTGAGAAGAAAGAAAAAGAGGATCATAATACATGGGATGGGTCCTAAAGATACTAGCGAGAGGTCCGACCCTAGAACCTCGTGTCTCAGTGAACAACAGTACATGAACACAATAATATACGTTCTCATGCATGAGAAACTAGTAGGGAAACACATCCATAAACTAGGGGTCTCCAACAGTATCCAATGTTTAGTTAGTATTGTATTCGTCACTCCAGCTAAGGGAAACTGGGCCAGAACCACTCCCATATCACTAGCGCACTAGTCCTAGTCTGCCCACCTAGTACCCAGGCATCCCATTCGTGCTCAAGTAATTAAAATTTCATGCCACATTTCATAATAATACACTCAAAAACAATAAGACACTATACATGCCAAAAAACCATATGCACACACAAAATCCATTTGAAATAATACACCGCAAAAATGTTTTCCAATAACGTTTCACACTACCGACATAATGTAATAATCCACTTAAAAAGTTTATAAAATAATTGAAAAAGAGTGTCACTTGTTTTTGCACGCACAAAAGTAACTATTCATAAATCCCAAACACATTCCAGCATCGTACACGCACAAATACAATATAAAGTGTGACCTTCACCACCAAAAGGATTGATGGAAAACCCTTACACTATATGGAAAACAGCAGTTCATAAACCACATAATTTAACACCCCAAAAATAAAAGCTCATAAAAAAATTTAGAAGAAATCGCTTAGTGTTATCCACTAAATTAAAGAAAAACATCTTTTACGACCAAACGCACCCGACGCCATGTCAGAAAAGTAGTTAACACAACTTACATGAATTAATAAGATAACCTCACAACTCAAAAGTCACTAATAGAGATATCAGCAGGAAACACCCAATAATATGAACAATCTACTAAACAATTTCAATGATAATCAAATTTCAAATAAAAATCACTTCTCACAACAAAAATTAAATAAATAATATGAAAATAATTTAAAATTTGAAAATTAATTCATCAAATAATAATTAGATGGGGAACCACCTACCTCGATGTCAACCCCTGAAAATTGGTGTGGAAACAACAAATTCTAGTGCAAAACCTTAATCGCACACCGTGTGCACCGCCAGGAACCTAACGAAAACTCAAACACATGAATTAGAACCCAAAAACATCAAATTATAACACAAAATTAAGAACATATACCCGATGGAAAGAAAAACAACGAAACTCAAAAGAAAAGGAAAAAACAGCAAGGAGAATAATTAACCAGGGGTGTTTTCCGGATGGAGTAGGGGGTGGCAGTTTTCATCTCCGAAAGAGGGAGGTCTCCAGAAATAGGCGCGACCAAGAGGGAGGCCGCGGCGGAGTTCGGGGGACCAGTGTGATGGGGGAGAAGGGGTGCGGTCCGGCGAGGGGGGGGGGGTTCGTGCGGTTCCGAGCGGGGTATGGTGCGATGTGAGTAGGGGTGCGGTGCAGCGGGTGGGAGAAGCAGGGGAGGAGGGGGGATGCCGTGACGTGGAGAAGAGGGAAATGGGGCGGAGGACGGCCCAAGTGGGAGAGGAGGAAAAAAAGAAAGGGGGGGTTCAAAACCCTAAAAAGGGAGGGGAAACAAATAAAAAAATATAATAGAAATTAATAATAATAATAATAAATTTTAACAATTGTAATAATAATAATATTAATAAATCAAAATAGGAATAATAATAATAATAATAGTAATAAAAATATTTAAAACGATAATGATAATATTAATAACTTAAAAAAATTTATATTCCCAACGCTATCAATAATAACAATAATAATAATATTAACATCACCCAATATTAAAACAAACCATTAAATCTTTCTCACATTTCATATTTAATTTTATTTTCATTTTATCCATCTTAAACATTATTTCTTTATTAATAACTTTTTTATTTAATTGGTTTCACGTCAGGGAGGCGTTCATAGAACTGATCGAGGTCGCACATCGACCCAAGGGAGGTCGCGCGACTTCGATAGTGGCATGCTGAACGCCAAAAGGGCCACAAATTGCGTTTCAAAATAAAACTAAAAAATTTAAAGTTTGGGCCTCGACCCGAAGTATCTGATTACCAATAAAAATTATAAAATAAATAATATAAAAAGGACTGGTGTGACAATTCTACCCACCATAAAGCCTTTCGTCCCCTGAAAGCCACAACTAGAACCAAACCCCAATGAATAAAACCACACTCCTTTATGGTTCAAAAGGGGATCCCCAAAAAAATCAAGCAAAGAGAGGGGAAAAGAATCGTGCTCAGAGAAAGTGACTCAAAAGAAAACCTCAGGGAACATGTAAAAAGACTTTCTGATATTTGTCGCCTTCCCAAAAGATCTAGAACACCTCCAATTGACTAATAAAGGAAAATGACTCTCACACCTGCAGAAACCAACCTCCCAAGACGAAAAAACT
Organism: Viscum album; assembly: GCA_963277665.1. NCBI lineage: Eukaryota > Viridiplantae > Streptophyta > Magnoliopsida > Santalales > Viscaceae > Viscum > Viscum album. The sequence goes on from OY728145.1 coordinate 956,267,297, forward strand.
CAAACATTATTAATGAAAACCACACCATTTGGTTAGAATGAACAAACAAGGTCACCCCACATTCAAGGGTCACTCTTATCACTTATCAACGAGCCATATTTAAAAACATAATCAAATAGATCAACATGGGGAGGACGAAGGCTCTCCCCACCATTTGGAACTCACTGATTCTTGAGACAAGACTGGAAAACTGACACGGGGAGGTTCGAGCGGACTCCCTTCCATTAAAGAAAAGTCCAGCACTGATTCATTCTAGAGACATTCGTGTGAGACCCAAGGTGGGTCTCCCCACCATTATTAACCTACCAACGCCCAAGGAAAGACTAGAAACCCAACATTGGGAGGTCCATGCGGACTCCCCACCATTATGGAAAGGTCAACAATGATTTATTCCCGAGACCTTTGTGCGAGACCCGTCGTGGGTCTCACCACCATTAGAACTAACAGAGGATACATAACTTTGAAAAATTCTCGATGGTGACCAAACACCCACCACAAGGGGCATGGAGGGATGGTCCCGACCACTAGGCGTCAAAACCACGACCTAAGACCTGACCAACACATCCACATCCCGGAATGAGAATTATACAATTTTGGGACTGATTTCCCCAACAGTCTCTCAAGGACCCATAAAAGTGATTACATTTGATGGGACGCTACCCCCAAGACTTCAAGTCATTGAGGCGGACAAGCCTCCACATAGTCGCTAAAACCTTACTCCACCAGAAGGTTTGTTCGAAATGGAACCATAGAAAACAATTTAAGCTGCTTTCACTTTCAACACTAATGTCAGAAATAAAGTCAGGGTCCCATAGACTCCAGGGGTTCCTGACCACATGCCAACTTCACTCCAAGGCCTATGGCTGGAGCCCTGATGTTTGAAGCATCTTCTGCCTTGCACTCAGGCATGAGAGACTCCCTAACAGAGATTCACCTTTTGGTGTCACATGCAACCGCACTAAAATCAAGGAAATACTAGCCAACACAACACATTACAACATCCTACTCATCATACATAGAACATTCACCAAAACGAGAGCTTAGATGGTAAACGCGGATCACCCCTTCTTACACTGAATGAGAACACACCACCACAAATCGTCACCGAGCATGATCATTACTATTGAGAGAAACATTACTCCGAGAAAGACTTTAAACCGCATCTTGAACAACACATGATTCCTACAAATGACCATAGCAGCCTCATACGACTGGGTCTGCAAAACTAGTAGCCTAACATGATCATTTTCTTAAATGAAACAAACCAATGACTAGAGGTCATTTAGAACAATACACCACACCAACAATATAGAGTTACTTCAAGCTTTTCCCCACCAGAGTATCCTTTACCGCTTCCAAACAGCAGTTGACTATTTAAGGGACCTCACGCTATATGACATCCCCAAACCTGACCCTTGTGGCAGATAAAGCACTACATGCCTTTCAAGACTTCGGTCAGCACTGATAACACCGAACCGCCATGAAATTTCCTTGTTAGAATTCCTTTCACCGCTTCCAGGAGATCCTTTAGACACAAATGTGTCAATCCTCATATTCGATGACTCATACAACTCAAAGAGACCAAAAATCCCTTCAACTCCACCCCCCACATTTGTCATCCCGCTGCGGGAGGATCCACTCACCGAAAAGAAAAAGAGATTGACATAGCACTGTCACCAAAAAGGGAGAGTCCTTACTTTAATCAAGATGAGGGTTGGCCAATGGAAAATTATCGATGGCCGCATGTCATTCGCACATTAAATCTTTATTGGGGAGTACAGTAGCCAAGAAGGAGAATCATGGACCTAATCAAACAGGTCTGAGGGTCAAGACATACCACAATCAAACACCAAACGTGCCGGGGGAACCACTGCAAGGGCTCCCCGATTTACTTTTCAGAAGAATTAACTAGCTACAGGATTGCATACCAACTTACAAAATACGAATTCAAAATCAACATACAATTAAATTAAAAAAGAGATCCTCGACTCAAAACTCCTATCACACAACATTTCCAAAAAACAAGGACACACTGTAACACCCGAGACTTTTATGTTATATAAATCATCAAAGGAATCTTTTTCTACACAACACTTGCTTGGATTTCTTTACACGCAATCGCGACCTTCCTCGATAGCTTGCGTCGTACGCAATACCGAGTTTCACTAAACAACAATATGCTATTAAAACTAGCCGTTATGAATAGTAATAACCAGTTTTTGAAATTTTATAAATTTTATTTTTCAAAATGGACTTCATTTTTGGACTCAGAATATCGAAATTATCCTAGGGTGAAATTTTGGTATTTTTCTGAAAACTTTCAATTTTTGATGAATAGTGAAACCACTAAGTGGTAGGTTAAAAACTGAATTTTGCATAAAACTTAATTTTACCGCTTCTGTGAATGGAATTTCAAAAATCCGAGAGACACGGTTAATATCAAGGACTAAAATGTGGTTCAATGAGATGAAAATAATTTTTTGGTGAATAGTAACTTTTTACTATTTTTACCGCGGTTAATAGTAAATAGGGTAACTAAGGGTAAATATGATATTAATATTACCCTAACACATGTCCTAATTCTATTGGACAAGTGTAATTCGACCAAAAACAAACTTAGGAATAAAATATGACCATTTAGGCCCACTTAGATTAGATTAGGACATTTATTATTAATTTATTTAAAGAAGGGTTAAAATAGTTAAAATCAAAGTTTAATAAGTAAATCATTTTTAATATAGGGTTATACAGAAGATAAATTCGACTATAAATATTAATTAGAAAGCTAAAAAGATTTCCTACATGATGGTATTTTATTTGTAATTTTTAGACATCAAATAATTTAATTTATTTATGACACAAAGATGATGCATTAATTATCTTATTAATGAAATATTGACATCATTGATGTTATAAACACCAAAATAAATGTAATTTGAGACTTTTTATGAATTCCACTAATTTTCTAGGTTACTATGATATATTAGTATTGATTTAATCAACTTGTTTTGAACATATAATTCTGTTATGACTTTCACAAAAATCATATATCAAATAGTGTCAAAATTGACACAAAATAGTTTTTAAATAAAATATTATATTATTAATTGTTATTTTATTCCTAAAAATCTAAGGTTCGGCCAAATGACTTAGATAAGGATATATATATTAATAATAAACAATTTGGGGTTCGTTTGGCATGTTATAGTAAGTGTATTAACCATATAGTGAAGGAAAACAAAAAGACACGGTAAAAGTTAAAATAATTAACTTAGAGTTGAATCTAATTGATAAGGTTAAAATAATACCCTAAACTTGTATAAATCCTATTGGTTGATAGGATTTCGACCCATCCCCAATTTATCTTCGAAATAAGACCCTTTGGAACCATTATAAACCGATTTTGACTTTAATATAAAATAATATTTTGAGATATTCCTAAGGTGCCCCTCTCCTCCCTTATAAAAGGGCACCTCCTCCCCCTCCTCCTCACACCAATTTGAGCACTCAAGCTCGGCCAACCCCTGCAATTTTCCCTTCTCCACTTCCCTAGAATAATCCTAGAGGTCCTGGTCTTCTCCAAAGACCAATCTTAGTTCCTTAAGTGGAGGATTCAAAAAGGCGTTCCAAAGAAGAGGTAATATCCATTACCGATCTTTTCAATTTCTTTCTTCTTCAACTTCTTCTTCTTTAGTTGTTTCATGATAAAGTAATAAAATCAGTATTACTTACATACTGATATGTTATTATAAATATGAAACAACCCTAATTCACCTTCTATCCATCCTACGGAAAAATGAAATCACCGCGCGTGCGTACGTACGGAATACCGTCTCCACGCCGTGGTGTAATCTATTTTCCACCATCACCTTACAAGGATGGGTATAATGGTGTAATCAGTAACTATATATGATTATTATTAAGTAATATTGATACTGAAATAATATATATATATACTCCAATACAATTCCACGATCATAGGAACGATATCATCACTCGTGCGTACGTACGGAATACCGTCTCCACGATGTGATGCGACTCGTTCTACATGATCTTCATTTGATAATGATTATATAAATGAATTGAATGAATGAATATGGTATATACTACACTAATACCATTCTGGAAATGAATTATCTATAACCTAAAGATAATAATAAGAATTTACTCGACAAAACACGCATAAGAACAAAAAGTTATAAAGACCCGAGTAACAAGTAACAATGAAATATTACTAACAAGAAGCTAATAATATGACCATATATGATATCATATAAATATGTATGATTCTGGAATAAGTCAATAACATTATTTAAACCATTATACAGGAGCTTCGGACACGTACAAAGCTAATCGGACCTAAGGTAAGGGAAATATCACAATCTCATTTTTATCCGAGATTGTTTATTCGTAAGTATTTACTGGGGTGTATTTTATCATCCACATCCATGTTCCCTCAATATGAAATATTGTTTCCATCCACTTGCAATAGTTTAAATCCAATTTTACCCTTAGGTGAGTTTTTAGTAAAGAATATGAAAGGAATCTTTTGTCGTTTTTCCGTACGAGGTACTTTTTGACTTTTCCGACAAAAGTATGAAGAATGTTTTTTTAACTTATACGGCATGAAAGGATTTTTAAAACATTGTTTCCAAGAAGCTTCCTTTACAAGTTTTCAAGTTTATTTCTAATCAACTTCTTTTATTTTAAAGTTGTATGACATGTTATGAAAGGAAAAATGTTTTTGAAGAAGAAAGGATATTTTCCTCAAGAATGGAGTTCAAGTGTTTTATCAAAATTATTTTCCATCTAAGATAATAAAGGGTACTGTTTTATCCCTGTTATTAAATTGATTTGATCATGTTGTGATGGAATTATTTTTATGAATTCCTTTATCTTATATGAATTGATTTATGATGTCATGAGGTTTCAAGAATCCCATTTTTGTTACATGTGTTATACGATGATGTATGATTTATGATTATGTGGCACACATAATAAAGGATTCATTATAAGATGGGTGGGACCTATATCTCCCTCCAATGCATTGGGTAATGATTTTATATCTCATGAGATAGACATGGCTGGAACGGAAGGTTATTTCGGTTCAGTGATACAGGACTGAAACGAGGAGCGAACTCGGTTCAGAAAGGGACTTTGTCCACTAAGATAGTCTTGGAAATGAGTCATGACTAACAAGAAATTATTTTCCATGATTATGTGTGCATGCCACAAAGTTTCAAGTTTTATGTTATGGGGATCTCATTTTCACTTCTATGATTTATTCCATGTTAAGATATTTTGATCTCTTTTGCAGGTTTTGATTTTCAAAAAGATATGATATGATTTTTATTTCCTTTATTTTCCCTTGCTGATCATTTGAGCTCACCCTTTTATGTTTTCTTTTCCCCAGGCCAGGAAGATGGATATTAAGTAGAATATGCTAAAAGGGACCCTAGATATGATGAAATAAATGGGAGACACTGTAGAAGATTTATGAACCAGTTGTTTATGTTTCCCAGTTTCTAAAGACACTATACCTATACGGTCCTTTGTGGTTTTGTCATATGTTGTAATAAGTGTGATTCAATTTTGAAGTATTAACAATGTATGTAAAGTGTGGGTCGTTATAGTTGGTATCAGAGGAAAGGTATAGTCAACCTTTGGAAACTAGGATGTGAAAGCCTTAGTAAGAACCCTAAGGATAAGTCTAAGAATAGAACACAATCTTAGAAATGGCCATGAATAACCTAGGATAAGACCATAAGCATGAAAATTTTATTCTTGAATTATGTGGTTTCCTATTATAATTAGTGTTGCTCACACTATTATTCTTGGTTTTAGTCAATGGCTGGAACCCGAAGGAACCGTGTTAATGCGGAATGCGATGGGCAATGCAATGATTGTCCCCCTGAGCAACCAAACGATATGGGAGCTGGAATGCAAAATCTTGTAGCCATGCTCACACAACTTTCTCAAGCTATGAATCATGCAGGATTTCCAAACGAACAAAGGAGGGAGCAACATTCTGTTGAATCCTTCATGAGGCAGCGTCCACCATCTTTCAGCGGGTCTACCGATCCATTAGTTGCTGAACAATGGATTAGTACTACTGAAAAGATATTTTCAGTTCTTCAATGTTCTGAGCATGATAAAGTCATCCTAGCAGTGTATCGTTTGGAAGGAGATGCTGATCAATGGTGGAATCTTGTTAAGAATACAAGGCAAAGGGATGAAATTGAGTCTATGGAATGGGACGAGTTCAAGAACTTATTTTTCAATAAGTACTTCCCTCGTATTCTCCGAACAAAGATGGAGAAAGAGTTCCTTGAACTGAAGCAAAGGGATGATGAATCTGTTGGTACCTATGAAGCAAATTTTACCAGACTTGCAAGGTACGCTTCTGGTATTATTATCCAACCTGAGAGTAAGATCGATCGATTCTTTAGTGGCTTAAAACCAAGTCTTCGAAGGGCGTTATCCATAAGGGACTTCAATAGCTACGAGGAAATCGTTCGATGTGCTCTCAAAGTCGAGATGGAGATTGGAGTAACCCATCAGTCACATGGGTTTGATAAGAAGAGGAAGATGGAATTCAAAGAAAAATCTATAGAGCACACGGAAAAGAAGATGAACTTTCCCTTATGCTCAAAGTGTGGAAAGAAACATGGAGGGAGTTGTCTTAAAGGGACAAGTAAATGTTTTAAATGTGGAAAGGAAGGTCATCGGGCATTTGAATGCCGTGATAATGGGAAGAAGATGTCTAATGATGCAAACAAAGGAAGGGATACACAGAATGAACCTGCTACACTTCAATGTTTCAAGTGCAAGGAGATGGGGCATTATGCCAATCAATTCCCAAATCCAAGGGTTGATGATGATGGTCGACGTCAACAAACTCTTAAGGCTAAAGAAAAAGGAAAGTCACATGCAATTTCTATCAGCGATGTGGAATACGATAACGATGTGGTGAAAGGTACACTTACCATCCACTATAAAGTAGCAAATGTTTTATTTGATTCTGGATCCACCCACTCTTTTATTTCTGAAAAATTTTCTAAGGGTATCACCGTATTACCTCAACAATTAGATGTTGAGTTAGCTGTGACAACACCTAATGGCACATCAATCGCATCAGAAGTTTATAATTCTTCTCCGATCGAAGTTTGTGGGAAAGTGCTTCCTGAAAATCTTGTGATCCTTCCTTTAGTGGAATTTGATGTGATTCTTGGCATGGATTGGCTTTCTCTACATGGAGCTCATATCAATTGCCAAAGAAGGGAAGTCACATTTCATATTCCAGATCAACCTACGATCGTCTATCAATGTAAGGATGAACATAACCTTCCAGTGGAAATTTCTTCCATCTTATGGGTATTGATTCCACTAAATGAAGGTTATTTATCTCAAATAGTTGGTGAGAAACTCACGATTAAGAATATGCCCATTGTACGGGAGTTTGATGATGTCTTTCCGGAGGAATTACCGGGTCTTCCACCAAATCGTGAAGTTGAGTTTTCAATAGAACTCGTACCGGGTGCTTTGCCTATTTCAAAGACACCTTATAGAATGGCCCCAATTGAGTTGCAGGAATTGAAGAAGCAACTCCAAGAGAATCTTGATAAGGGATTCATACGCCCTAGTGCGTCACCTTGGGGAGCACCTGTTCTATTTGTTAAGAAGAAAGATGGATCAATGAGACTCTGCATTGATTATAGAGAACTTAACAAGATCACTATCAAGAACAAATATCCTCTCCCACGCATTGATGACTTATTTGACCAACTACGCGGAGCTCAATACTTTTCCAAGATTGATCTTCGTTCAGGGTATCATCAATTAAGGGTCAAAAGGGAGGATATACCAAAGACGACTTTCCGTACAAGGTATGGACACTATGAATTTATAGTGATGCCATTTGGTCTTACTAATGCCCCTGCTATCTTCATGGATCTATTGAATAGAGTCTTTAGAGACTATCTTGATCAATTTGTGGTAGTCTTTATAGACGATATTCTTGTCTATTCAAAGAGCAAGGAAGAGCATGAAGATCACTTGAGAATTATATTGAAGACCCTGAGAAAAGAGAAGCTTTATGCCAAATTTACCAAGTGTGAATTTTGGCTTCAAAAAGTTGCATTTTTGGGTCATATAATCTCAAAAGAGGGGATATCTGTGGATCCAGCAAAAACAGAGGTTATCGAAAGATGGTCAAGACCAACAACAGTAACTGAGATCCGAAGTTTTCTTGGTTTGGCTGGATATTATCGACGTTTTGTAAAAGATTTTTCACGATTATCTAATCCACTCACCAAGTTGACTCGGAAAGGAGTTAAGTTTGTCTGGACAGAGGAATGTGAAGAGAATTTCAAGGAGTTGAAAAGAAGGTTATCCAGTGCACCTGTGGTCACACTGCCTTGTAGTGGAGAAAGGTTTGTGATCTACAGTGATGCATCCAAGAAGGGATTGGGGTGTGTTCTTATGCAAAATGATATGGTGATAGCTTATGCCTCACGACAGTTGAAAATCCATGAGCAAAATTACCCAACACATGATTTGGAGTTGGCTGCGGTAATCTTTTCATTAAAGATTTGGAGGCATTACCTTTATGGTGAAAGGTGTGATATTTATACTGATCATAAAAGTTTAAAGTATATTTTCACACAAAAGGAGTTGAATATGCGTCAAAGAAGATGGTTGGAGCTGATTAAGGATTATGACTGCTCAATCCATTACCACCCTGGGAAAGCAAACAAGGTGGCAGATGCATTAAGTCGACAAGACCATGCTAGTTTATCCATGATGAGGATCACAAAAGATCCAATATTTATGGATTTACAAAGGATGAATCTTGGAATTATAATGGAAGGGGAAAAATCTTATCTTTCTCAAATGAATGTTCAACCATCTATACATGTGAAGATTAAAGAGGCACAGAAAGAAGATGTCGAGTTACAAAAGAAGGTGAGAAATGTTCCTGAATTCAACCTTGATTGTGATGGGATAATAAAGTTCAGGAATCGGGTTTGTGTTCCTCCCATCCCCGAATTAAAGAAAGAGCTGCTGGATGAGGCTCATAGTTCTTCATTCTCTATTCATCCTGGAAGCACGAAGATGTATACGGACCTGAAAGAGTACTTCTAGTGGGATGGCATGAAAAGAGATGTTGCTGAATATGTCTCTCGATGCTTGGTTTGTCAACAAGTTAAAGCTGAGAGACAGAAGTCTAAGGGGATGTTACAACCATTACCCATACCCGAATGGAAATGGGAAAACATCACTATGGACTTTGTCACAGGACTTCCTAAAACATCCAAAGGCAATAATGCTATCTGGGTCATAGTTGATCGTCTTACAAAGTCTGCACACTTCATTGCTATTAGAGAGGATTTCTCTCTAGATCAGCTTGCCAGGATATATGTAAAGGAAGTGGTAATATTTCATGGAGTACCACTTTCTATTATATCTGATCGAGATCCGAGATTTACCTCGAAGTTCTGGCGAAGTCTTCAGCATACTCTGGATACAGAGTTGAGTTTCAGCACTGCTTATCATCCCCAGACAGACGGTCAGTCTGAGAGAACAATTCAAACCCTAGAAGATATGATGAGAGCTTGCTCTATGGATTTCAAAGGAGGTTGGGATCAACACCTACCTTTGGTGGAATTTTCTTATAATAATAGCTTTCACTCCAGTATTCAGATGGCTCCTTATGAAGCTCTCTATGGAAAGAAATGCAGGACTCCAACTTGCTGGGATGAAGTTGGGGAAAGAAAGCTATTAGGACCTGATCTCGTTGATGAAATGGCAAAAAAGGTCAGATCTATTCAACAACACATAAGAGCAGCTCAGAGTCGACAGAAAAGTTATGCCGACAACCGAAGAAAAGACCTAGAGTTTGAAGTGGGTGATAAAGTGTTCTTACGAATATCTCCCTGGAAGAGGGTTATGAGATTTGGAAAGAAGGGGAAGTTGAGCCCTAGATATATCGGTCCTTTTGAAATACTGGATCGTGTTGGGAAGGTAGCTTACCGATTGGCGCTTCCACCGAATCTCTCTCAAGTTCACGATGTGTTCCATGTATCTCTCCTGAGAAAGTACATACCAGATCCTTCACATGTACTCAGCTCAGAAGTTGTACCGCTGGAGCAAGATCTTTCTTATGAAGAACAGCCGATAGAGATTCTGGATCGTAGCGAAAAAGTCCTACGAAACAAGACCACTCGCTTGGTGAAAGTTTTATGGAGAAACCACCAACTTGAAGAAGCTACATGGGAGCTTGAGGATATGATGAGGGAGAAGTATCCTCATTTGTTTGTTGCAAAGTGACGAATTTCGAGGGCGAAATTCTTTTTAAGGGGGGTAGAATGTAACACCCGAGACTTTTATGTTATATAAATCATCAAAGGAATCTTTTTCTACACAACACTTGCTTGGATTGCTTTACACGCAATCACGACCTTCCTCGATAGCTTGCGTCGTACGCAATACCGAGTTTCACTAAACAACAATATGCTATTAAAACTAGCCGTTATGAATAGTAATAACCAGTTTTTGAAATTTTATAAATTTTATTTTTCAAAATGGACTTCATTTTTGGACTCAGAATATCGAAATTATCCTAGGGTGAAATTTTGGTATTTTTCTGAAAACTTTCAATTTTTGATGAATAGTGAAACCACTAAGTGGTAGGTTAAAAACTGAATTTTGCATAAAACTTAATTTTACCGCTTCTGTGAATGGAATTTCAAAAATCCGAGAGACACGGTTAATATCAAGGACTAAAATGTGGTTCAATGAGATGAAAATAATTTTTTGGTGAATAGTAACTTTTTACTATTTTTACCGCGGTTAATAGTAAATAGGGTAACTAAGGGTAAATATGATATTAATATTACCCTAACACATGTCCTAATTCTATTGTACAAGTGTAATTCGACCAAAAACAAACTTAGGAATAAAATATGACCATTTAGGCCCACTTGGATTAGATTAGGACATTTATTATTAATTTATTTAAAGAAGGGTTAAAATAGTTAAAATCAAAGTTTAATAAGTAAATCATTTTTAATATAGGGTTATACAGAAGATAAATTCGACTATAAATATTCATTAGAAAGATAAAAAGATTTCCTACATGATGGTATTTTATTTGTAATTTTTAGACATCAAATAATTTAATTTATTTATGACACAAAGATGATGCATTAATTATCTTATTAATGAAATATTGACATCATTGATGTTATAAACACCAAAATAAATGTAATTTGAGACTTTTTATGAATTCCACTAATTTTATAGGTTACTATGATATATTAGTATTGATTTAATCAACTTGGTTTGAACATATAATTCTGTTATGACTTTCACAAAAATCATATATCAAATAGTGTCAAAATTGACACAAAATAGTTTTTAAATCAAATATTATATTATTAATTGTTATTTTATTCCTAAAAATCTAAGGTTCGGCCAAATGACTTAGATAAGGATATATATATTAATAATAAACAATTTGGGGTTCGTTTGGCATGTTATAGTAAGTGTATTAACCATATAGTGAAGGAAAACAAAAAGACACGGTAAAAGTTAAAATAATTAACTTAGAGTTGAATCTAATTGATAAGGTTAAAATAATACCCTAAACTTGTCTAAATCCTATTGGTTGATAGGATTTCGACCCATCCCCACTTTAGCTTCGAAATAAGACCCTTTGGAACCATTATAAACCGATTTTGACTTTAATATAAAATAATATTTTGAGATATTCCTAACGTGCCCCTCTCCTCCCTTATAAAAGGGCACCTCCTCCCCCTCCTCCTCACACCAATTTGAGCACTCAAGCTCGGCCAACCCCTGCCATTTTCCCTTCTCCACTTCCCTAGAATAATCCTAGAGGTCCTGGTCTTCTCCAAAGACCAATCTTAGTTCCTTAAGTGGAGGATTCAAAAAGGCGTTCCAAAGAAGAGGTAATATCCATTACCGATCTTTTCAATTTCTTTTTTCTTCAACTTCTTCTTCTTTAGTTGTTTCATGATAAAGTAATAACATCAGTATTACTTACATACTGATATATTATTATAAATATGAAACAACCCTAATTCACCTTCTATCCATCCTACGGAAAAATGAAATCACCGCGCGTGCGTACGTACGGAATACCGTCTCCACGCCGTGGTGTAATCTATTTTCCACCATCACCTTACAAGGATGGGTATAATGGTGTAATCAGTAACTATATATGATTATTATTAAGTAATATTGATACTGAAATAATATATATATATACTCCAATACAATTCCACGATCATAGGAACGATATCATCACTCGTGCGTACGTACGGAATACCGTCTCCACGATGTGATGCGACTCGTTCTACATGATCTTCATTTGATAATGATTATATAAATGAATTGAATGAATGAATATGGTATATACTACACTAATACCATTATGGAAATGAATTATCTATAACCTAAAGATAAGAATAAGAATTTACTCGACAAAACACGCATAAGAACAAAAAGTTATAAAGACCCGAGTAACAAGTAACATTGAAATATTACTAACAAGAAGCTAATAATATGACCATATATGATATCATATAAATATGTATGATTCTGGAATAAGTCAATAACATTATTTAAACCATTATACAGGAGCTTCGGACACGTACAAAGCTAATCGGACCTAAGGTAAGGGAAATATCACAATCTCATTTTTATCCGAGATTGTTTATTCGTAAGTATTTACTGGGGTGTATTTTATCATCCACATCCATGTTCCCTCAATATGAAATATTGTTTCCATCCACTTGCAATAGTTTAAATCCAATTTTACCCTTAGGTGAGTTTTTAGTAAAGAATATGAAAGGAATCTTTTGTCGTTTTTCCGTACGAGGTACTTTTTGACTTTTCCGACAAAAGTATGAAGAATGTTTTTTTTAACTTATATGGCATGAAAGGATTTTTAAAACATTGTTTCCAAGAAGCTTCCTTTACAAGTTTTCAATTTTATTTTTAATCAACTTCTTTTATTTTAAAGTTGTATGACATGTTATGAAAGGAAAAATGTTTTTGAAGAAGAAAGGATATTTTCCTCAAGAATGGAGTTCAAGTGTTTTATCAAAATTATTTTCCATCTAAGATAATAAAGGGTTCTGTTTTATCCCTGTTATTAAATTGATTTGATCATGTTGTGATGGAATTATTTTTATGAATTCCTTTATCTTATATGAATTGATTTATGATGTCATGAGGTTTCAAGAATCCCATTTTTGTTACATGTGTTATACGATGATGTATGATTTATGATTATGTGGCACACATAAGAAAGGATTCATTATAAGATGGGTGGGACCTATATCTCCCTCCAATGCATTGGGTAATGATTTTATATCTCATGAGATAGACATGGCTGGAACGGAAGGTTATTTCGGTTCAGTGATACAGGACTGAAACGAGGAGTGAACTCGGTTCAGAAAGGGACTTTGTCCACTAAGATAGTCTTGGCAATGAGTCATGACTAACAAGAAATGATTTTCCATGATTATGTGTGCATTCCACAAAGTTTCAAGTTTTATGTTATGGGGATCTCATTTTCACTTCTATGATTTATTCCATGTTAAGATATTATGATCTCTTTTGCAGGTTTTGATTTTCAAAAAGATATGATATGATTTTTATTTCCTTTATTTGCCCTTGCTGAGCATTTGAGCTCACCCTTTTATGTTTTCTTTTCCCCAGGCCAGGAAGATGGATATTAAGTAGAATATGCTAAAAGGGACCCTAGATATGATGAAATAAATGGGAGACACTGTAGAAGATTTATGAACCAGTTGTTTATGTTTCCCAGTTTCTAAAGACACTATACCTATACGGTCCTTTGTGGTTTTGTCATATGTTGTAATAAGTGTGATTCAATTTTGAAGTATTAACAATGTATGTAAAGTGTGGGTCGTTATACACACCATGCAACCACCGATTACTAAAACACCAAATTTTTCATTTAACAGAACTCTTTGAAATTAAGAAAATATGGTGGGTTGCAGAAACACCAATGGTGTCCCATGGGCCTCGCACATGCGTGTTCCCGTGCCACACCGGCACTCTCCTCATAGACATCCAGGCACTCATCCACTCATTCCATTAACCCTTTCACTTTCCATATACTCTCATGCATGTGGTTTCCCCCAAGAACACCAAGGATCAAAACCAAAGATTTCCATTTTTCAAAACGAAAACATCCAAACCACACATTTAAAACCTCAAACCACATTTTCTTTTTAAAGTGATTTATTTCAATACATATTCCAAAACATTTTCCACGACCAAATGAATTTTACTTAAAACCCAAATTTCCCTGAATCCTATACAAATAGACGAGAAACGATGCAATATAAAACTTGTGTCAGCGTGTGGCTGGAACATATGGATGGTGGCCATACGCCAATCATGCCACTACCACGGAGAGTATTCTAGGACTACGTCTCTAGCTACGCATGGCTTTCCAGAACCTGCGAGCTCACTGGGACCACTGAACATACTCCTTTTTCATTTCCCCTAAACAAGATTAATCGCAAATACAAAAAACTCAAACAAACCTCAACTAACTTTGGTAACTTGATTCCCGCCATGATGTGTGCTGGCCAGGCACCTTACTCGTATTCAGGACGTCGAGTCTGGACAACCTTATCTCCAGTATACCGTGACTCAATTCCATAAAAATCATGGCCCAAGAGAGAAAACCTGCTTCTCTGAAACCATTTTGTCACGAACCAGGCCGGGTCGCCATCTGACTCGGCGCCCAACCCAGTCCGCCAAATGGCCCGAAGGGCATTCCCGATCCCCACGGGATGGCACAAGTTCCAGGGTATCAAAACTAACTCATGGGAATGATTTACCAGAAATAGTAATCACAAAGCAACTAATAAGACAATTAAACCGAACTGCAAATAGACAACCAAATAGGGACTTAAACTAAAAACAGATTTAAATTCTACAACTCGAAACAATAACTAAAAATAAAAGACGACAGTGGAAACAAAAACTATGACTCAAACCTCCAAGATACTAGAGTGGTGCAACATCCACACGCCACAACACCAACCTGCACGAGAATACCATCACCAAACAAAACCACAATTGCCGAGCACGAAGTCATAACCTAGAATGCAGAAGAATCAGATTCTACATACACCCAAGGGTGTATGTAGGGTGTGATCTAAAATCCCAGTAGAATTCCACCAAGAAATGTTTCCACGCATAATTATTAAAAGAAAACAACATTTGAAATTTAATGGAATAAAAAAACAAGTGCTTAAATAATTTTAATGAAAATGTTTTTTAATGGAAACCTTCTCTTAAAGGAAAAAAACTTAAATTAACATACACACACGCGCAGACACAGACACACATGAACACACACACACACAAACAATCTTTTCATGTTAACCCCAACGTCACACCGTGTGCCGGCGGTGAGCGGAAAGAAAAAGAGGAGCACAATACATGGGAGGGGCCCTAAAGATACTAGCGAGAGGTGGGACCCTAGAACCTCGTGTATCGGTGAACAATAGTACAGGAACACAATAATATATGTTCTCATGAACGAGCCACTAGTAGGGAAAAACATCCAAAACCTAGTGTTCTCCAACATCATTCAATGTTTAGTTAGTGTTGTAAGCATCAATCTAGCTAAGTGAAACTGGGCCAGAGCCACTCCCGTATCACTAGTGCACTAGTCCTAGTCCACCCACCTAGTACCTAGGATTCCCATTCGTGCTCAAGTAATTCAAAGTTCCTGACACATGTCATAATCATACACTCAAACCCAATAAGACACTACACATGACAAAACAACCATTTGCCGACACACAATCCATTTGAAATTATACTCTGCTAAAAAATTTTCCAAACACTTTTCACACTACCGATATAATCTAATAAACCACTTAAAAAGTTTATAAACCAATAGAAAAAGAGTTTCAAATGGTTTTACACACACAAAATTTACGATTTATAAATCCAAAACACATTCCAACATCGCACATGCTCAAATACAATATAAAGTGTGACCTGCACCACCAAAAAGTTTAATGGAAAACCCTTACACCCTAAGGAAAACACCATTGCATAAAACACATAATTTAAGATGCAAAAAATAAAAGCTTATAAAACAATTTAGAAGAAATATCTTAGCGTTAACCACTAAACTCAAGCAAAAACTTCTTTTACGAACAAACACACCTAAGGCCATGTCATAAATGCAGATCACACCACTTACACGACATAATAAGATAACCAAACAATTTAAAAGTCGCTAATAGAGATCTTAGTAGGAAACAGCCAATAATATGAACAATCTACTAAACAATTTCAATGCAAATAAAATTTCAAATAAAACTCACTTTGCACAAGAAATATTAATTAAATAATATGAGAAAAAATTAAACATTTAAAAATAATTCATTAGATAACAATTAGACAGGGAACCACCTACCTCGACGTCAATCCCAGAAAATTGGTGTGGAAACAACAAATTCTAGCGTGAAACCTTAATCGCACACCGTGTACACCGCAAGGAACCTAACAGAAACTCAAACACATGAATTCGAAACCAAAAACATCAAATTAAAACCCCAAAATTAGAACATATACCCGCTGATTAGAAAAACAACAAAACTCAAAAGAAAAGAAAAAAAATATCAAGGATAAGACTTAACCGAGGTGGGGGGGGGGGTTGCAGGATGGAGCGGGGGGCGGCGGTTCGCAGCACCGGAAGAGTGAGGTCATCGGACATAGGCTCGGCCGAGAGGGTGGCCGCAGCGGAGTGCGGGAGACCGGTGCGATAGGGGAGCATGGGTGCGGTCCAGTGAGGGGGGCATCGTGCGCTTCCGAGCGGGGTAAGGTGTGAGAGGAGTAGGGGTGCGGCGCAATGGGTAGGAGAAGCAGGGAAGGAGGGGGGGGGGGGTTCCTCGATGGGGAGAAGAGGGAATCAGAGGGGAGGACAACCCGAGAGGGAGAGAAGGAAAAAAAGAAGAGGGGGGGGGGGGGCTGCGAAACCCTAACAAGGGGGGGGAATAAAAAAATATAATACAAATTAATAATAATAAGTTTTAACAATAATAATAATAATAATAATAATAATAATTCAAAATAGGAATAATAATAATAATAATAATAATAATAATAATTAAAATGGTAATGATAATATTAATAAGTTAATAAAATTTATATTCCCAACGCTATCAATAATAACAATAATAATAATATAAACATCCCCCAATATTAAAAAAACCATTAAATAGTTATCACAATTCTTATATAATTTTATTTTCATTTTATCCCTCTTAAACTTTATTTCATTTTTAATAACTTCTTTATTTAATTGGTTGCACGTCAAGAAGGCATGCAGAGAACCGACCGAGGTCGCACGACAACCCATGCGAGGTCGTGTGGCTTTGACAGCGGCGCTCTGAATGTCAAAAATGCCACAAAGTGCGTTTCAAAATAAAACATAGAAATTTTAAGTTTGCGCCTCGACCCAAACTATTTGATGCCCAATAAAAATAATAAAATAAATAATATAAAAAGGGCAGGTGTGACAGAAACTCCTTCTATGTTAGTGAATAAAAATATAATTATAAGAAAATACATCAATATAATTATTCTATACATAACTACTTATTTTGAAAACTATATTATTATAAGAAGTAAACCCATTTCTATTATATTTTAATACATCCATGGATACAAAAAATAGATTGTAGTATGTAATCCTTCTAGTTATTTTTATTGCTTCCAACATATATTTGAATCCTTGTTCTATTTCCTAAAATGAGATCATCTGTAACATATGATTTGAAATTCAATGGTTAACTATTATTAATGATAGAAAAACACTTTTTTCAACCTCTAAAAATATTTATTCAAAAAAGGGAAGTTAAGCTATAATACCAATTTAAAAACAACCTACAAAATGTTTGTAATAACTTAGAGTTAGGGAGGGGGATCAATGATGTAATATTAGTGTACATTTATATGATTATAAATAAATCAATACAATATAGAGTAATAGTATTTTTTAAAACACACATATATATAATTATACTGTTGAAATTGTATATTTACAAGTATCATTAAACTAAATGTGGTGTCAATCCTTGGTATGATTTGAAAAAACCGATGTTACCATAGTCCACTGGTAACAAACAAGTGGATTGAATTAGTAGTTACTATCCATTAAATTTCATAAAAACATATTATCCTAATGATTTATATACCACCTACATAGTTATAATGATGTAGAATAGAATTTTTAAAATAGGAGACCCCTATTCTAATGTTGAAACCAATTATATAATCACCATTCTATTTAATTCTTACCAACAAACACTGTCACCAGTATTTTTATATTCCTTATATTTTTTTTTGAAAAACTACAAGAAAAATACAATTATTATTATTATTATCTCTCTATGATTAACACAGTAGGTGTTCAATACTAAAGTCATTAAAAACATCATAAACTATCAATTTCTTTCTCATCGTCATTTTTTTCATTATACTCAATGAATATTTTGAAATTTTTTTATAAAATTTTATTTAAATTAAAATTAGTTTCCTAAATTAATAATTGTTAATAAAATATTTCAGTTTCCATCAACAACATTATAAGATAATTTAATTTTTCACAATCACATCTGAATCTCACTTTAATCATTGGAAATTATCATCGTGTTCAAAATTTATAAAAAACTACAATAAAAATATCTTAAAAGTCATCTATCAAAATAATTGATGTTTTTAATTTTAAAACCTCAACTGCATATGAATGATAGTCTAGAAAACTGATCACAACAATCACCTATATTGTATAAAACTATTAAAAATTTTCTTCAAACACAAATTATTGTTATATATTATATTTCAATGATGTATAATTCAAAAATAATTTTGTGGTATAAATATTTTAAATTAATTATCCTAACATTATTCCAAAAAAAACATAAATAATATTAATAAAAAAGTGTTTAGCCCTATAATTATATTAATCCAACAATGGTTATACCATATAAAGATCAGTGCTATGATTTTTTTCTTAGGAAGTTCATCTTATTTGAATTTTAATAAATAGAGGAACCCTAAAACACCATCTAAAATAAATTTACTATCAAATTATATATTTTATCATTTATTTAACTATAAAATCCATAATTAAACATTAAAAATTTACACTATACCATATAATGTTACGCAAAAAATCTCTTCATTAATTAAAAATTTATAAAGCGTTGTACATTATGATGATATGTATATACCTTTTGATGTTAAATAAATTTGTGTAACCTAGGAAGATCTATTCCAAACCTAAAAATACCATTTTTAAGATATCGTCTTAAACATAAAAACAATAAAAATAAAATTTAATCCTCCAAAAATTTCCTCCAATCATATTTAAAATATCCAACAACCATAAATTATACTTAAATATACTATTTTTGGTCTGTTTATAAAACATTTATTTATTCCAAACTAAATAACTCATAATAAAATCATTTTATCTTCACAAATCATCATTTAAACTTTTATATACATTTTCTGTAACCTAAAAGATTTATTCCAAAAATTAAAATCACAACACCATTGAATAGTTCTAAAAATTTCATTTCCTCAAAAATATTTTCTAGTTAATGAATCATTTAAGGATAGATTCAGATAAGGAATTAATTATAAGATAATTAAAAGATTGATCAATAATTAATATTATATTACAACATGAATTAGTTCAATAAATTTTTTCCCAATCTCCTCAAAGTGTAAAAATACATGGTAAGGACTTGGGGAGTTTAGGATTTTTTATTGTGATGAAACACCAATGTATTAATGGTGAATATAGAGTGAGTATATCATAGAGTATATTTTAATATTTTGTAATTATTACCAAAAACACTTAGAATGAGGAAAATGTTTCCATTATATATATATATATATATTAGAAATCAGAGATATTACTATTTATATTACCCAAAGGAGTCCAAGGAACTCATTTGAACATCTATGTTATAAATTAATGATATAATTTCTTATTTCATATGATACAAATTATGTTTTAAATAATTTTTTGATATATAGTAGTTAAAAAGTTATGAATATTTAATCGACGGGGAAGAATCTATGTATTTAAGGGACGAATCAATGGGTTAACACATTAAGTATGTGGATGTATTGGAACAAATAGAAGATCAGGGGGATCTGAATATAAATACTTATTTTCCTGTTATATTATCATTTTTGATTTGATATGTTATTTGGAATAATTTTTTTCAAATAAGATATATGTTTAGTTTTTCATGGTTTTGAATTGATTCAATTATATAATATATTTTTTTGGAAATAATACAAGAATAAATCTTTTAGTCCACAGAAAATGAGTTTATTAATGTTATTGATTAAAATATAATGTAATGAGTTCACATGACCTCATATTGGAATATTTAAAGTATTTAAATCATATTTTTCATAATATTTATTTTTAAATATACATATATATTTATATGATATTGTTATATTAGTTTATTTTATTGAGTATTAATATAAGAGAAGTTAGGTTTTATTTTATAAGGAAAATATTTTTTTTCCTTATAAATTTATTTTTTAGAAATAAATTTTCAATACAAAAATTATTGTATTATAAAAATTAGATAATTTAAAATTGTAATAAATAAATGATTATAATAATCCAATAAAATGTAGAAGTCCTGTTTTTGTACAAAAATAATTTATCATATTTTGGAAAATAGTCATCATCATATAATGAGTTAAATTAAATTAATTACCTAATTATCCTAATGAAATATATAAAATAAATAACAAAATATTTTATTATTAATTTATAATATTTTAATGTATTTAAATAAAAAATGTCTTTACTTTCATATATATTGATATTATGAATTGAAGATGTTTTAATGTTTTTTACAAAGAGTTGAACATGTGATTTATGAATCCTAAAACAATTATTGAACAATGAATATTTATTCATATAAATTTTCACACTAATATAATTATATGGTTTTATCATATTATCACATAGGGATGTAATTTTTTCCTCACACACTAATTTAAAAATCAATCAAATTGCTAATGATTTTCTATAAATATATTTGTTTCAAGTTAATTAATTATATCATCACTTTTTTGAAACCCTTATTATTATGTAACCTTTATTCCTCTATTAATGAAAATTTTCTATGATGATGGAATAGATAAATTATATTATATACTTATTGATGTAATATATTTAATATATTCTTAAGAAAATAGCTAACTTAAAGTCATTCTTTGAGTACTTTCATATTTGATATGATTAAAATAAGTGTTATGTATAGTTTTTTCCAGTATACCAATAAAGGATTATAAGAATATATTAAATGTAGACGTATATTTTATTTAAATAAAACCAAACTAGATTCAATCAAAATGAAAGAGAATATTATTAATTGATTATTAAAATCAATTAATTTATATTATGTACATGCGCTCAAAGGATAAATTATTGACTCATATAAAGATGTTTCTGAGACTTTATAAAAATTAATGTGGAATAATAATTACAACTCAATGAATTAAAAAGGACAAGGAGATTACATATATTTATATGTATAATTATTTATGTAAAATTGGAATCATGCATGAATGAACTTTGGTGAGAAATCCAGAAAAAAAAACATTTGAAAATACAAACATGAAAATAAACAACATAATAAAAACATTTATTAATGATAGTAGATTATTACAATACCATTAGAAATAAATAGTTCATGTGATGGATCATTTTCAATCCTAGACATTAAATATTTTGGGTGAGAATGTGAAGTCGTTTGAGCCACTTTATGGATATAGTTATACTCTACAAAATTTTGAATAATTTTGTTTATTATTTTTAAATAATATGGAAGTAAATGAATAATAATATTGGGATGAAATGGACCAAAATATTTTCATATGATATACTACAAAGAGAATTGTTTTTACATATTTTAATAAGATCCTCAATTTATTTAATGATAATTTTATTTGTAATGTAATTGATGAAAAATTGTGGTGAAATTCAAATAAACAATAAGTACTAGAAATGCATGAAAATGGGAATGAACAGTCATATGAAAGAATATAATATCTTACAAATAACAATAAGGATGTTTGTGATGTTATACTAGATGATGTAGAAGATTAATAATTTTATGAAAATAAATTATCAAATTTATCTGGAAACAAGATTATTATATCCAATGTAGATGAGTAGAATATCATTGCTGATAAAAATTAAAAAAATGGAATGAATAATGTTATAAGGATCAGTTTATTATATCATGTAAATCCTATAACATTTTAAAATTGTATAAAAACTTAATCATGTTTAAATATGTTAAACAATCAATTGGATCAAATTGAAAATAAGAAAAAAATCATGAGTTTGTGAGGGGAAACCACGATCGTGTTATGAATCGAACAAAAGTGGCGCTCGATAAATATTTTTTTTATAAAAAAGTAATATGAAAAATGATTTAATTTATGTGGAATAGTTAGGCATTAATTCAGGTTATTTATTTATAAATAGAATGTTCACTATAATAAATTGATGGTGAAATTAGAATTTTTAAAGACGTGAAAATACAAAGGTATTTAATATCAATGAAATTTATTCAAAGAAACAATTCCGAAATTATACTGTAACAAAGGATGATTAAGTTGAAAACCTAGATGGAATTAATATAAATTAGGGTGGTATAATGGTGTGTTTCATAATAAATTATTTTTATAATTTTTTTTCAAACTACCCAGCCGTGGTATAAAAGTGTAGATGTATAATTAAATATGTTTAAGATTTAATGAGGTTGATTTAGTAATAAAATATATTTGATAGAATAATCGAATTGAAACTTATCAAATTTCTCAATGATTTTAATATAATATTTTATTGAACCATTATTTTTATATTTGGAAAATTGATGATACTAAATTTTGAGATATCTATTATTAGTAAAGTTACACAACTATATAACATATATGTATATAAAATATTGGAGTATAAATGCATCACTAAAATTCTTTCTTCTAATCAATAAATATTCAAATCTGTAAAAAAATATATAACATGTATTTTATAACATCACTATTGGAATAATGTTTAGAAGGAATAAATTTAGAAATTTAGTTGATCCTACACAATATTTCTGGAAGATTAGAATGTTTATTCACATAATGTTAAATTTAACAGATATCATTTATTAAACATATTTAACTACATGTGTTTAGAGTAATATGATTGAATAATATATCATTTAAATGACATGAATATTGAGATAAATGAAATATAATCTTAAGTTTCTCTATTTAATTGACAGTAAGGATATAAAATTTATGGTGTTTGTGGGTTTATATTGATTTGAAAATCATGCAGATATAAAATATAAAATAATTGGATCATTCTATATTAGATATATGCGTGTTAGAAGAAAAATATAGAAGTGATAAGGTAATAAAAATGTATTCCCTATATCATGTCATGTGATAACCATTTTTCTGTATTAGACTCATATAGGTAAAACTTTTTATTTTTTAAAGGCACATTAGTTATCATCTATTGATATTTACTTATATATTGTAATTATAATAACCCCACTAAGGAATTTTTCTCCTGATCCATACCTATTTAATGTGAATTATAGATTATAATGGGATTTGATATATTGTTTATATTTGCATGGTTTAATTATCATACAATGATATGTTAAGTTAAATCAATGGAAGAAATGATTGAACATGTTTTCGGGGACCCTCCAAAATGAAATCTCATGATATTTTGTATATTAGTAAATCTCATTCATTATATTGGCCCCTGATAATTGTATATTATACCATAGACTATAAATATCAATAACGTGAAATGATATTTACACTAAAACCCTTCTTATATTTTTGTCACATCAACTCAATATATGCCTGTTAAGTATACTGGTAATCAATTTATAGGATGGTATTTGAAATATGATATATTATCCACCTGTGAAATAATATGAAATTATAAAGTAATACTAATTAAATTTATAACTGTACTTATATATTAATATAAGAAAAAAATATGTTTTATTAAAATATTCAAATTTATTTATTTTTAACATCGCTAATCAGGTTAACCTCAAATGTTACTGGAGAAGGTCTCTATATACTTATGATGTTATTCTATGTTTTATTTGGATTACGACTAATAGTATATATCTATTAAAGGACAAGAAAAATTATACCACATGGTCCAGATTATGATATGTAATTATGAATGAAAAAGGAAATAGATTTATTAAAATATAAATTAGAATAAAAGATACATCACAACTAAATAAAAAAAATGTATTCAACCCATGTTATTATATAATAATTAAGAAAGTTTATATTTAAAAAAAGTCATACATATTTATTTAGAACCTTTCGTGGTTATGTTATATACAATTGGTCCAAAAATTAACTAAAAAATAAATAACTATAAATAATGAAAAAATTGATCTTCAGTCCTAGACATATCCTTTATCCCAACTCTAAATCTTTTTTCAAAAAAATCATCATCTATATATTCCTTTACCATACCTATTCCTACATATATACAGTCTATTTGGGTTTTTGTAGAGACCAAATAGGGTTTGAGTAGGACTCAATTGGACACCACCAATGGTGTACCTAATGTTAAATGGACTATCATGGCTCATGCTTGTGATAAATTATATTTATATTGATTTCTTATAAAATAAACCACTTTTGATGCTTGGTTCCATGACAAAATGTTGGAATGACCATTCCTGCATTGTCCCGTGCCATTATCTTGTTTGAACATGTTACCTACCTATATCAAGGGTCAAAATGGACCCTGATCTATACAACATCTCTTATCAACCCATTTCACTAAGGGTTTGAATTGTTCCCACACATGAATCCATCAGATATTAACATGCTATAACGAATTCTGGAATTGTTCCCATCCGTAAAACCATCACATATATCATTACAATACCAATCGTTGGAGTAGAGCCTTCATATGATTTTGTAAAATCACATCTCGAAATTCTATGGGTCAAAATTGAGGATTCCCTAATACCGTAAACAATGACAAATGGAGTGTAACATAAGTCTTCCATTGATCAAATAGATCTGTAATAACAAATAATTTCATGGTTTGAGTGGATCCCATTCTATATTCTATCCACCATTGACATAGTTTTTCATATATCATCATTTTATTACACCTGTCATTAATAAAACATATGCCTATGAGTGGAATGACACAAATCTTATAACCTCGTCCATTTTTAATCAAACCATGCATAATAATCATAATGTTGAAATGTTTTTTTAATTTAAAAATAAAAAATAAAGAAGATAACAACACACAAAAATTTTTATAGTATTCCAATGGTTAGAACCTAGACCATCATTGGTCTATATATATATAAATATCTTGAATGAGGTAGGTCACCCACTTACACAACCTCTTACACCTATAAATATTAATTTATGGATATTTCATTGAATATCTCACCTCCAGACATCCATTACAAAGGAACACTCTTAGAACCCACACTGGGTAGTCTAGGTCATTGTTCCCAAATGGGAACTGTGATGTGTAGCCATCAAAAACCATTAATTATAACCATTATATGTATAACATTTATCAATGTACTACTAATGTACCAATATTTTATTTTTATTTGTAAAATGGAAAAATTAATCATTTATAATATATATAATGTGCAGAAGGTCAGATCAGCTTCACATCACATAGACATGAATAGAAATAGAAATATTAAGGATATTAAATGGACCATCAACCACATAACTATAAAATCATTCATTTTGAATATATTTAAATGATCAATCCACATATGTGAGAGGTCATAATATTATTGAAAATATTGAATTTCATTCTAAATGACTTAATTTAGTTTTAAAATATCAAAAAATGGAAGAAATTAATGAATATCGTAAGAGGAGTGACATAGTCATTCCTGGAGACCTTATACATTATATTGAACATCAATGATTTAACCAAAAAAAATATCCAAGAGTAGAAGAGAAAAAAAGAGAGGAAAATGGTGTGGTTGTGGCTATAGAATAAGAGACAAAAAATAATTCAATATAATTTTAACATTTAATACATTTAATTATTAAATTAATTAATTAATATATTGGTCATGTGTTATGATGTGACAAACTGATCAAGGTGAACCACCAAAATATAGTATCCTTATAGTATGATATTCTAAGTAATAATGTAGTTCCCAACAACATGGGAGAACAAAAAACTAGATTATATAGGGATTCTTGGTGAAGTACCTCCCTTCAAACCAAAAAAGCCTACCCACGGTGAGGAGATCATAAAATAAACCACTCTTTGATTGGGGCTCCAGGGAACCACTATCTCCCTCAGATAGAATTACCACCCACTAGCTTTATGACCTAGAAAAACATAACACATGATGGTGAAACACACACCCTAGATATATACATCATAATGAATCATATAGAGACATTATGTGACCATATACCAATAGATTGATGTAATCTCTTCTACCCCTCATGTTATTCCAATTAAACTCTTCTCAAACTATGGTTCCTATAATGGATTTCTAATTTATCCTAATAGGAGAATAATTTAACCCTATAAAACAATAGTTATAAAATAATGATTTACATTGTAGAATGTCCATCTCCTAGACATCCAAATATTACACTTTTATAAGATGATAGATTATTATTATTATTAAATCCCCATTATGCAACATACCAAACCATTTTGGTGTGATATTCCCTATCATAGACTCATTAATGTGAAACCTTTATGTATTGTAGTGTGACAAGACACCTATGACTTAACTATAACATGAACCTATAGAAAACTGCATGAACATACCCATTTGACCCATTCAAAAATCACTATGTAACCCAAGTCAAAATAATATTTGGTTTAAAATAATATAATAAATTTATACCTTAAAAATTCTAGTTTCACAACCTCCCCACATCATTTATAGTCATCCCCGAGCTACGTTCCAGAACGATATGAAGCCTCATCAACAAAATGATTTGTAACCTATGCTCAAATATCCAAAAACTACTCCCATGTATCATCTTTAATACATTCATGTATCTAAAATAGTCAGAGTATATTAACTTCCTTCTACAATGTGTTTTCTCACAATTCATTATTCAAATTGGTTTCTCCTTAAATGATGTGTTAGAATCTTACTTGACATCCTTGATATCTATGACATGATATATATCTGGATGATATTTCTTATATAGATATACATGAAATAAAACATTAATAGAAATACATTAATTTGAAATATCTAATCGGTATTCAATTGTTCTGAGAAGATCTATGATATGAAACATCCCTACAAATTCGGTTGATAATTCCCCAATCTATGTATTTTCATGTATCACAATTGATGTGAAACCCATATAAATACCAATTCACCCACCTAAAAATTAGGGGGGGGGGTGACATTATTAGTCGTCATATGGCCTCATATTTTTCTGAATGTTTAACAACTGATTATAGATTATCTAGACATTAATTGATTCCCCCAATTGGGGACTCATCCCGATAATTTCAAAATTTCCAATATCCATCATACAAAAATGTGACCCTGAAATACACCTTATTGAGACTAAAATGGCACAAAAATAATAAAATAATAATAATTGTTATGTGTAGAAAATTCAATAGGCCCTAGGTTTCTTTACCATGAACCCTATAAATCTAGGAAACCTTTTTGGAGAATTTCCTCCAAAATCAATATTGGGAAATATGACTTTCCATCTATTAATGGGTTATAATTTGTTAATAGTTTAATATTTTTATATAATCTTATTTATCTCTCACCAAATAAATTATGTAAAACCAAAATTTTAATAAGATACAAATATCCTCAGAATGCAGTACAAATTCACTGTCCCCAAAACATAGATCATTCATATATCATTGATTGATGAAGTATCCCAGGTTGATAGAAAATAGGAAGTTGTAGTAGACCAATCCAAGACAAACCAAATCAAACCTACAAAATGTGGATTGCATTATAACCCCATCACAACGTCCATGGCCATAACATCCCACTTTGACATTGAAAATTTTAATGGATGCAGGATACCTACAGGCAACTAGAACTCAACCTTTTCCCATTAATATGTTTAAAACCCTATGAAAAACCAATTATATTATTTCGTTATCCGAGGGAACAAATTATGATTTTGAATTTTAGTTAGAGTCTTGTTAATACTCATGTGGAAAACCTGTATCATTGCTTATGGGTCCCTCATCATCCACTCAGACATACCTATTGGGATCACAACCTTTCCTCAGTTGTAAAATATGTCATCGACATTTAGGGTCCAATTAGGTGTTTAATTTCTGATATATATTTCATATCTCAGTATAATATAACGAATTTATAATAGCTGGATAAAAATAATCCTTTTAAGTAATGAAGAGGTAAATATTTGAAATTTCTAGGATTCCCCAATATGATAGTACCAAATGTTAATATGTATCTCATTAAATAAATAAATCATATTCCTCTCACTTATATCCACAAAAAAAATATTCATGTTTCATATAAGATATTATGTCAGTGATGAGATTCACCTTATCGTTGGAGTAATTAAATTGAATGTAAAATGTCAAATTATACCTAAACCGGCACCTTTGGTAAATTTTCTATTCTATATTGGAAAACATATATATATATGGATATTATTGTATATATATGAACCTTTCCCCTATGACATATTGAAAACAAAATATTAAATAATTCACTATTTCCACTAACTCGCGATGAGGATTTAGATAATTCTCATCATGTTTCCTCACCATCTAACCATAGGCAACAATATAGTTAGTTTATATTAGAACTGCTCCATGATCAACCCCATATGCATACGATTACATGGAATAATCTATAACATGTATAGGTAACATTAAAATGGTATATATTTTAATGTTACCCATCATGTTTGGAATCATCACTACTATGAAAAAGACTATAGGAATATCGCTCACTTCTAAGCAAGGGCTGTTATTACTACTGCCAATTTGATGAAATCTTGAATGAATCTACTATAATAACATTGAAATCCTTGGAAACTAAAGATCAATGGAAAAATCTTGGATAGTCTGAAGAAATAGTATCCTCAACCTTATTAGTGTATCTTGATACACCGACCTCTACTGTCATGTTTCTTAATAAGATAAACTGATTATTCAGAAAAATCTATTTGAGAGTTTGGCATTGATGAAATGCTCATTACATGTGCTCAAAACAAAATCAAATGGATGAACATGATCGTATCCATGATAAGAGTAATAAATTGTTTTATCGATGAACATTAACCCAAAAAATACATATAAGGATAAATGTACAAATTCACCAGGACCATAAATACAATTAGAATTTTTTTGAAACAAAATGTCAGGATAAGATATTCAAATAGGAAATAACTTTTTATAAACATTGTAAAATGAATGTTAAATTGAGTTGCCAAAACAAAAGTGTTCATAAAATCAAATAAATATTATAAAACACCATTGATTCCCTTTTTTTATTAAAGAGGTCTTCCATTTGAGGAAAAAATAATTGTTCTTGAATGTTACCTGGTTTAACAATTAATAGTACACAAATAGTTCTCATAAACCATAACCTTCTCGGAAAACATGAATAAAGACTCCCATAGGGTCCTAATTGAGAAAATAATAAACTTATCTATATATTACTCATGTTAAATCTTATGATCATGAATCTCTGTACGATATATCTTTTATGGAGAGAAAGATTAGGGCTCCACACCTTATATAAGATCAATCCCGAACTAAATCTAAATATTTTTTCTAACTGAGAAGAAAATATTTTTAAATATATTCTGTAAAATATACACTATATTATGAATGTATTCTTGACATGTATATACATCATATACCAAGAGAATAAGAAGAAAATATATGATCCCACAAAGATACTTCTAGTCTGGAATTGGGCGATCTTCCTACACATATTACTCCCCAATCTAGGAAGAATTCTCACCCTAATTACATATGATTGATAGTATATACCATCTTGATAAGAAAACAACTAGTTGAGTTTAAGGATCAAATAAAAGCAATGAAAATCTATGATAATGAAATCTATAACAACAAATCAGGTTAGTAAATTAACAAAATCTTGAAATACACTCTAATCAGACCCATAAAATTAAATTAAGATAAAGGACCCCATTAAGATACTATCTGGTAAATGTCAAACCAGTAATGAATTAAATTGATATAAATTAGTGTGATGCCCTAATATTTAATATAAAAAACGTAATATTAGAATATACTAAACACATACCCCAAATAATCGATCGTCTAATATCACGATTTAAAAATTTATGACCCACCGAATATAACTTGATAGAGTATAAACCATTCGATCCTACAAGAATACCTAGAGAATAACATCTATTAATGTAATTTATTCTATTAATGAGAACAACATCCCACATCTAGACCCAAATCACATATACAACCTTGACTTCTAATCTACCGTGGAACGTTCACAACCTCACCCTAACCCAGATTTTGACAGGATCATCTATCACTATTTAGATAATAAAAAATATATAAATTAAACTTATATTCCCTATTAAAGAAGATAACTAGAGATCCATTGATTGTATAATGAATTTAGAACAAATATAATATGGCCTTTCACACTGGTAACACTATATTAAACCATTCCCATGGTGGAACGGATGGGTCATAAATCTAGTAACTCATTCCCCCTATAATTTTATTAAATAAAAAAATGATTTCCCGTACTAAATAAATAGCCTCCACCAACAAAATCAGTAAAATGTTACTACCTAGGGCCTCATAACACCATTAAGTTCCTCTCTACTATTATTTATTGATTAAATTCCACTAAAAATATGAATGTTGAAATAAATTCATCTCAAAAAAATCCATACACCTCAGCCTATACAAGTTGGATATATACATGGTTTTTTATCATTGATCAACATTATGAAAATGTAATGAATCTTTGTAAAGTGTTTTTTTACTCCATAATAGACAATCCATTGAGGATAGATTTATAAACTCAGAGGATTTATCCACCACCAAGATATAACAAATTAAATGGTCAGAGAGGTAATATTTAAATTGCCTCTTGGTGAAAATGTTATGACAACTGAATAGTGAATAGTTTGTTTGCAAAACAATATAGAATTTTAGCTTCACCCTATTATCAGAGTTTGTTTTGAAATGGTCAACTATTTTCTAGATTGATTACACCATTGTTTTAGAATCATAGGGGCCACCCTCAACTTTGAAAAAGGGTCAATTCTATATCTATAACTCAATGGTAGTCTATATAACACCATAATATTTTATGATATAATTATATATATATGAATTATAATTTTCAATATATTTCTCTACGCACAATGATGAGTTAATCCACATTGTGTTATACTATTGAAAAATAATTATTTATTGTGATACTAATATATTAGAAATTCAATTTGAGGTTATTAATAGGATTTAATACAATATTAAATATATATTATGTTTCTATAGAATAAAAATTTATTAATCAATTATTATGAAATGAGCACTGAATTTTTAGTAACATCATTTTAATTTTCAAAAATATTTGTTCTTGAAAATCATATTTTTAGTAAATACTATAAATAATTTATATAAAATTTTTAAATTTTAATTTATTAAGAGGATATAATTTTTCAAATAAAAATATCTAATTTATCATTGGAAGAAGTTTTTTAATATTTTAGAGATGATTGATTTTATATTAAATAATGATAAGTACAAATATTTACTGAGAATCATATTTTGGGATATAAAATCTAAAAAGTTCCATAATGTTTTAAAATGGATTCAAAGTAAAATTAGATCTATTATATTGTTAATAAGCAAATTAATTTACCTTTAATCAATTTCTATCTTGAATTCGATATAAAAACAATTTGATAATTATAATGCATTTTTTAAAGAAAACTATTTTTTATTGTTGGGTTTTTATAATGAATTAATATATTCCAAATATAAAAATTTAATATTTAAAAATGAATTATATATTTGGTAATAGAATTCCTAAATTATTTTAAAAAAGTGGTTTTACTGTTTTAGACAATATAAATAGTAATCATAGTAAATTTGTGTTACCACGATAAAATTAATATAGTTAAAGTTAAAACTAATTTTATGTGGCCTAACATTAATTAAAAACATTCCCATAAAATATTTTATTTAGGGATATAGTTTATATATATAGTATTATATAATATTTGGCCACGTGGTGATGTTTGTATTGATTTGGACATCTATTTTAATTTGATAAAAAATTTAACACAACCGACATTCTCTTTAATTAAATATCTCTAAATTTATTCAATATGAATGAAAAATATCATTTATGTTATCGAAGATTATTTTAATTATGAATTAGCTTTTATTAATGGTAATTTGTTTATAAATTTGGTGGCACTATATCTATAGTAATTTCGTAGGCTATAAATATATAATTTTTTTCAATTAATAGAAAAGTAAAATAAATTATTCTGAAAATAGAAAAAGTATCATAATTAAGTTGAATTATTCTATTCCAAAATATTTATAGAAAAAAATAACATATTTGGGTATTTTTAAAGGTTTATATGTAAATTAATTTACTATAATTCTGTTTTCATATCCAAGTTAAACGAATAGTTCAAAAAAATGAAATTATCGATATTTTATACTAAATAATATTTTATTAACAAAATTAAAATATATAAAGATACTATATTAAAAAAAATGGAATGTGATCTGTTCAAATTTATAATTGTGGTCAATTTATGAAATTTATTCCTTTTATAATAACATTCATAACCATTAAGGACTAAAAAACAATAGCATTTAGATAATTGTCAAAAGGGTTGCGGGGGAGGGTGGTAAACAAAGAGATAAGGGTAAAAACATAATAAAAAATTGTTCAAATTTTATTGTATGAAATTAGTTTAAATCATCATTATACTGTATTTAAATTATATTTATTTGGATTCATTTTTAATAAAATTATATATTTATTAATTTTGTCTTGATGTAATTCCCAGAGTGACCCCCACCCCAACCCCTCATTTATAAAAAATAACCTCATGTAATACAATATTAATAGTGATTTATCCTTTTATTTCATCCAATAATTTCTATAATATTGACCTATATTCCTTCACCACATTCGAGATATTTGTTTCCTTTCAAAACTTATATTTATTCGATGAATAATGTGTACGCCAAAGAGGGTTTCTCAAGGAATATGTCTAATTGTAAACCATGATGTTTAAAATATATTTCTTATTATACATCTATAAAATATATATTATCCATTAAAAAATATTAATTTTAAAATAATAAATATATAAAATTCTTGATACGATGATGTAAAATCCATTATCCACTTTTTTCCCATCTATTGGAAAACGATAACAACACTCCTAACTATGTGTGGACTACCACATCCAAATAGCTATGTGATTCGTTTCTAAATTATGTTATATATGAATGTAACTAAGGATATAAATATTGAATATATATAATAGAATAATTATTCAAGAAATTTAAATTATTATTTATTGTCATATTTTTCCATCTCCTAAAAAGTGAAAAAATATTTCTTGTGTATGTATGACCAACAATCTCTATGATTGGTGAAATTAATTTCTAAATATATACCTTATATGGATGAATATAAATATATATATATATATAATTAATATTTATAATAATTATATTATGATTATTATTTTAGGGATAGTGGAACCATGATCGATTTACAAAGACTAGGATAGCTGAACTGAAACTAGCATGAAAAATGAAGCATTTATCACCCAAAACAATGAATTTAATAATGAATTATTAATAAACTGATGATAACATATTATACGTAAATCATATATGATATTTTATATCAAATACTTATTCCTGAAAACATTTATAATTAATATATTTTTGGTATATATGAGGTTATAATGCATAAAAACAAATATATGATTTGAAATTCATAACTTAGTCCCATTTTATTTGAGACTATTTACACCAAAATTTACATTGAAGAAATTATAAAATCCTTATATGATATATGCAATTAATTTTTCTCCACCACTATTATTTATTTTTGATTAATTATTTTCTTTTATTTTTTCTTCTTTAAGGGAAGAAAATATAATTTGTTTTGGAAACAAAATTAGTTTTACAATTTAGTGAAGAACCATTTTATACGTGTCAATGTATTAATTAACGTGTTTTTTGGAATGGGTTTCATTATTAATGAATGGTTTTTAAAAAATTTTACAAAATTTTGAATTCTTATAAATTTGATTCAAAGGATTCTTCAAGTTTAATTATGAAATAATTAATTTTTTTCCAAAAGTGATAATGAAATATTTGTTTTAACATACATGACATGAATGGATTTACTACAATCTAGATCACTCAATGCATATAATAATACTTTAAAAAAATACTTGGTTAATTTAAATATAAAATTTTCCATAAGATTTTTAATATATTTTTATTTAAAATAATTGACTTCAAAATGAATTTTTTTCATCTAGAAATATTCAAGCGATCATTTATATAAATTTTTAACAATGATGACATCCTTTGATGATAACGTTTTCTCTATGGATATGATCCTTAATCCAATCCATAATCATTATGTGGATATTTAAAAATTATGATAATGAGATAAATTAAATATTCATTTATTTTATATGGGTTATGTAAGGATATAATTATGAAATTTTTATTAAATCCATTTTCATTAAGTGTGTTATGATATGATGATATGATGAATGATTTATGATTTTCTATAACAGATGCGAATGGTTTTCAATATGTGAAGTATGGGATAATAATTATATAGCCCTAAAATTCATTATTTAATTATTTATATATCTTGATGATTATTATGGGAATAAAAAATTTTCCTGATAAACTATATAAAATAGTTAGGGATTCTAGGTCTAATATAAGAAATATTTGATGATTATGGATCTCTTATGATATGAGAAATACGTATTGATCAATAATACACTAATAGTTAGTGGTCTCTATATTTAAACGTGCCATATGAATTTGTTTGTGTACAAATTATTATTCCATACACTTATGACATGTTCTTTAGATTATGATACGACCTTATTGTTTACCATTGATTGATATTGATTCCTCAATCCTATGGTTCAGGTATTTCAAAATATTAAAATTTTACACCAAGACTCATATTTATGATCATTGATAGACTATGTATGAAAATTGTTAATTATTTTCATGATATCCTACCCTTGTTCTAACATTCCATTTTATATTATCATCAATTGAAATCTTCCATTTTATCCCATGCAGATCACCTGAGCTCACCATGTTATTATATTTCCTTTAACTAGGTATTGATGAAGTATTTTCTTAGGGAATGTTAAGAAGGTAACCATGTGATATGAAAATCATTAGTGATGATATGGAATATACCAAGATTTTATTTTCATGTATTTAGTCTCTAAATAAACTAAACCATTTTCTTTATTGATTATACAATTAAATTATGTTTTTAATATTCATCTAAATAGATGTAATATTAATGTGTAGAATTATTGGGTTACTATAGTTTATGAAAGAGTTTGGTTTACCTAATATTATAATATTATGGTACTAAAACATTAGTGAAATTACTAGGGATAATTTTAAGTATC
Organism: Viscum album; assembly: GCA_963277665.1. NCBI lineage: Eukaryota > Viridiplantae > Streptophyta > Magnoliopsida > Santalales > Viscaceae > Viscum > Viscum album. The sequence goes on from OY728145.1 coordinate 956,303,144, forward strand.
AGATAACATCCTAATGATATGTTTACAACCATGTATAACATATGTTAATCCTATGGTTCCATAGAAAACCAAAATTTGTATTTCTTAGACATATTATGAATGATATTTTTTTAATTATATTATATGTCACTCTAAATACTTTAACATGATCCTAGAACTTTTTTTGGATATATTCAATGTATTAAATGATAACAATTTATTCTAAAAACAAATTGGGTGAAAAAATAAATGAATTCCATCCACAAAAAAAGATGCTATGAGATATTTAATGTAAAATATTGTTTCTTTACACACACAACTTCCCCATTATAGGAACCCTGATAAGCCTCCTAACAATAAATGGATGGAAAATAAATTTATTTATTATTTCATGTGGAAACATTCACCCTTTTTTAGTGGGTCTTCTAAACCACTAGTGAATGAGTGATGGATTAGAAACATAAATAAAAAATTTTCCATTTTACAATGCTAAGAACATGAAAATTTTTTCTTATAAATTTATAATTTTAAATGTGAAGAAAAATAATTTTGAAATATTAACAAAAATAAAAAGAACATGGAATATGTTGACTTCATTGAAGGGGTTGAGTTTTAAAGGATATTTTTAGTATTTACTTATCACATATTATATGTATATAAATAAAATAATAATACCTTGAGCCGATGAAGAAGGATAATGAATCTATTGGTACATATAAGGGAAATTTTACAATACTCTAAAGGTATGTTTGAGGCTTAATTATCAATCGAAAAATTATAAATTATCGATTCTTGGTGGATTAATACCAAGAATATGAAATGAATCATCTATAATAAAATTAATTAGATATGAAGAAATCATTTTATTTAATATCAATGTAGAAATATGAATCATATATTAACATAATTTCCATAGTTTTGATAAGAATAAGAAGATGGATTATAATGAAATATCAAATAAATAACATGATGGAATGAAATAATATCCATCTAGGCGCCAATAGTGTGTGAAGAAAAATCTTGTAAATTTGTCTTTTGTAACTTGGATGTGTTTTAAATGAGTAATGGTGATTAATAAATTATTTTAATGATGGAAGGATATGAATAGATTGGTAAATGTAATGGAGGAAAAAAGACAAAAACCAGGGTACCAACCACACTCAAATTCATATAATGGAAGTAATAAGGGAATTATTCCATCCAGTGAACCCGTTTTATGTTTTTTAGATGATTTTTTTCATTAATAAGAACTCAAGTTAAATGGAAAAAAAATCTCATGTGAGCATAAATTTTAAAATGGGTTATGAAAATGACATGTTGAATAGTACACTTATCATGAACTCTAATATAGATTATTTCTTACATTGTTAAAGATCGTTCCACTTTTTTAGATATGATTAATTCTATAAGGATATTCAACTACAAACAATGTGAATATATGTTGGGTTTATGGTGAAAATACTAATGGCATGAAAGTATCCACTCATGTATATTGTTCCTATTTGATTAATGGTTTTGGAAATATCCTTCCTGAAAAACATATAATTCTACCTTTTGTTTAATTTTATGTGATTTTAGGAACTGATTATATTAATATTTCAAGATCCCATATGAATTCTTAAGGAAGGGATGTCACATTTAAAATTTTTAATGATCCAATGATCTTATATCAATGTGATGCTAATAAAAGATTCCAATTTAAATTATTTATATTTTATTTGTCTGAATGCCTACCCATAAATTTTATTTTTCAAAAATTATTGGGTAGAAACACAAAATTGATTATTTGAATATTTTACTAGTGTTTGTTGATATGTTTCTAGAATAATTTTATATTCTACTTCAAAATAGAGAATTTGTGTTTTCAATTGAATTCATACTTGGTGCTACACCTATTTCAAATACTCTATATTGATTGGGACCAAATGAGTTGTTAGAATTGATGATGTTAATGATGTATAATCTTGATCAGGGATTCGTATTACTTATTACATCCCAATGGGGTGATCCTATTTTTTTGTTATGTAGAAATATGGGTTAGTGATATTTGCAATGATTATTGAGAACATAAGATGTTCCAAATTTCAAACAAGTATCCTCTACCCAATATCATTTATTTTCTTAATGAATTATGAGGAGATTAAAAATTTTACAAATTTGAATTCATTACGGATAACATTATTTTTTTAAAGAAATTATATACCAAATAAATCCTTTTGCATGATTTGCAGTCTTGATGAATTTATAGATATGCCATTTGGAATTTCTAACACCCCACCTGTTTTCTTGGAATTTGTTAATAGAGTCAATAGATAATACAATGATTAGTTGGTGGTAGTGTTTATAGATAATTTATTTTTATATTAAATTTTAAATTACATTCATTTAGATAATTTTATTATTCTATTTAATACCATCATAGACTAGTTGCATTTTGAAAAATTTACCATGTTGGAAGATTTCATTCTAAAAAAAGCTCTTTCAGATCATACAATCAAATGTGAGGGTATTTTTTTGGATCATTTAGGGAAGGAAGTTTAATAAAAAACAAAAAAATAACATATATTGGGATCCATATTTTTTATAGGTTTTATAGATATTACCGATTCTTTTTGGGACATTTCTCATTACTATCCAATGAAATCACCATGTTTAATTAAAATGGAGATAGGATTTTTTGGACCAATGAATGTGAAATGAATTTTAGTGAACTAATGAAAAGGTATTTTAATACAAAAGTATCTTCACTACCCTATAGTGGAGAAGGGATTATCATAAATAGAGATACCAGAAAGAAGGAACTGAGATGTTTCCACATGAATAATGATATGGTTATAGAATATTCCTCATACTATATTAAAATATAATAAACATATTACCTGACACATGATTTGGAGTTGTGAAATGTAATTTTTAAATTCTATACGTAATAAAATTATCATTATGGGTAAAGGAATAACATATATATATTGATCATAAAATTTTAAATGATATATTCACTCAAAAAGTGTTGAATATTTATTAGAGAAGATGGTTGAATTGATTAAATATTGTAATTTCTAAATACATCGCCACACTGAAAAAGTGAACAATGTGGAATATACACTTATGAAATAGGATATATATATATATATATATATATATATCGTATAAATGATTAGTATATTAAATCATTAAAAAAACTATATTTCAATGGATGGATTTAGTAATATTGATGGAAGTAGAGATTTCATATCTTAACCAAATTATTTATCATCCATCTATCTAAGTTAGGACTAAAGAGGCGAAAAAAGAAGATGTGGAAGTATAAAATAATGTATAAAAATATTCCTACATTCATCCAATTTGTGATAAATTCATATGATTTAAAATATTTTTATGTGTCTCATAAATAACAAACTTGATGAAGGAGTTGTTAGAATAAATTCATAGTTTATCATTATCTACTCATAATTGATGTATAATGATTTATCGATATTTGAAAGTTTATTCCTATTATGATAAATATTAAATGGTACTTTGTAGAACATGTATCTTGATTCCATTTATGAAATAATTTTAGGGATGATATACATAATTCTATTCATATATTACAGATATTACCCGCACTTTAATTGAAATAGAGAAAATATTATGATAGATTTTGTTGTCGGAATCCCCAAAACATCTAAAGGGAAAAATTCTTTGTGGGATATAGTCTATCACATTTTGAATTTATTTAATATATTTTACCTAAAAAATATTATTACATGGAAAACATTATAGATAATACATTAATGAATTGGTATGATTTCATGTAGTACTATATTATATTGTATCTGATTAGGATCTATGGTGTATCTCAATGTTTTGGAGATTAATTCATAGGATCTACATTCAAAGTTGAGTAATATTACTTATTATCGTCATTAGATAGATGGTAAGAATATGATAACCATTCAAACCGTATATGATATATTTATAGATTGATCACTATATTTCATATAGGGTAGGGACAAACCTATTCCTCTATTCATGTTTTTGTGTGATAATAGATTTCATTGAAGCATTCAACCGTATCCTTATAAGTAAATCCGAGGAATGATTTATATAAATCTATTACACTCAGATAAATTTAGAGAATGAACGAAATTCGTATTAGAGCTAGATAAGTACATAGATGAAAATTTTAAATCCATTTTGAAAAATATAAGGGATTCTAAGAGTTAGTAGAAACATTATGAAAATGATTTTCACTAAGATATATAGTTTGATGAATGTGAAAATAAATTTATATTAATATAAAATTATAATTATTTTAGGAGATTTGGACATAAGGGAACGATAAGAACTAGATATATGATTCCTTTTGAAATACCTGATCATATTGTGATGGTAGTTTTCCATTTGTAACATTCTCTAATCTGTATCATGTTAACGATGTGTTCTATATATCTTTCCTACTTTAGTGAATGTATGATACTGTACGTGTACTAAACTCAAAGGTAATATCACTTGAGAAATATATTTATTATGATGATCAAATGGTTGAGATTCATGATCATAGAGATAAGGTTCAACAAAATAAGGCTACTCACCTGGTCAATGTTTTCAAAAAATCATAAATTAGAGGCTGAAACATGGAATCTATATGATGGAATGAAACATATATAACAATTCTTTATTCTATAAGTGTCTAATAATTTATTTTGTTGAATTAATTTTAAGGACAATATTATTAATTAACAAATATATAATTTGATATATTTAAATATAAAAAATTTTATGTTTATTATATCTTTCTTTACACGCAATATTGAGTTTAACCAAGAAAAGTTATACTATTAAATTATTATTATTTAATTTTATAGATATAACCTTGAGGATGAATTTAAGGGTATAAATAATATTAACTATATTATATATATATATAAATATATATAATTTTGGCTCATAAAAATATATTTATTAATTCTTATGAAATGAGAACTAGAATTATAATTATATCATTTTAGTCTTCAAAGATATATTGTCTTCAAAAATGGGTTTTATTTTTTTAGTGAATCAATATAATTTATAAAACATTTCAGAACCCTTTTTAAAAAATTCAATGATATTTTTGATATCATTATATCAAAAAATCCTTAGGGTTATTATTTTTTATTTTTAGAGGATATTTAATTTCACGTGAATAGTGAAAAGTAATAACCATTATTGAAAATGGTATTTTTGTATCCAGAATTTCCAAAGATACAGTTTTTTAATGTGCTTTCAAAGTAAAATTAGATTTATTATATTATTATCAATCAAATTTATTAATATAGAATAATTTTTTTTTTTGATTTCGTATAAAATACATTTTTAAATAAAATACATTTTATCTAAAGTATTTTTTCATTTCATTTTTTTCATCTGAATATAATTCTTTATAACTATAAAAACAAAAATGGGAAAAATTGATTCCATAATTTGGAATATGTGTTTTTAATTTATTAAATAGGTTCTTTTATATTCTAACAAATATGAATAGTTACCATAGAAATTATTTTTTGTAATAGTAAATGTGAAATAGGATATTCAGGCTTACAACTAAGGTGATAAGGCTTAAAATTCATCCAACCACATGACGTTACCCTATTTTACAAGTATATTTCCCCCATTTCAATCAATGTATAAATGATATGAGCAGAGTGTGTCATGCTTATTTTATTATTATAGTTAAAAAAATTACGAATATTATAAATTAAAAAATTCACTATATTGAAATAAATATCTGATAAAATTTTTCATAAGGATAAAAATTTGACATCTTAATTTCCAATTTATTAATTGAATTATGAATTAAAATTTTTATAATGGTAATTTATTTTCAATTTTTAGTTACTGAATAATTGCCTTAAATTATCAGCATAATAAGATATCGTATTTGTTCAATTAATAGAAAAATGATATAAATACTTTTAAAATATAAAAAGTAATTCAACATGGATGAATTATTGAGTTCAAAAATAATTTTTGATATTTATAATAGATTATGGATGTATAAAAAAATTATAGTTAAATTAATCTATTGTTATGTTTTATTCAATATGATTTTAACTAAAATTTTTGAAAAATGACATTAATACTATTTTAGAAAAAATAATATTTTATTGAAATATATAACATTTAGAAAAATATAAATTTTAACCAATTTAAAAAGAAACGTATTAAAATATTTAACATGGTCATTTTATGAGTCACTTTAGTTTTTATAGTATAATTTTTAACCCTTATATATTTGGAACTACAGATATTTCAATAATTGAAAAAAGTGACTTCAGGATGGTAAAATAATGATATACGGGTAAAACACTAGAAAGAACCTATTTTAATTTTTTTATGAAATTATTTCAACTCAAACAGAGACTATATTCTAATTAGATAAATTTCGATTCATTTATCCAAGACAATTAATTTATATTAATTTAATACTTTATGTTACTCCAATAGTGGCCCTCCTCTCACATATAGAATGTTACATCATAACCATTTTTGTTCATAAATGTATTTCTATACATATCATTTAATCCCATATATAATACCATAATACATTTTTTACCCCTATAATATTATTAAATTTTATGAATACAATCCTTCAAAGGATTATGGTGTAATTCATAGAAGCTATTTTAATGAAGAGGTATATATTTTAACTGAGAAGATTCAAATATATATTGTTTTACTACTTCTCTAACCCAATTTTATCTAGTATAAATTAATTAATTCAATATAAAAATTATAATTTGTTTTTATCATGATATATAACAACCAGTTTCCATCTCATCTTGTACATTTTAATATAATAACATTGATTATGAATATGTGTGGAATACGACATTCACAATGCGATGAGATTTTTTTTCAATTCTGTTTTATATAAATGTTAATAAGGTTTAAATTAATTAATATATATTATATGTATTAAACATTAATTTTTTTAATGAGAAATAATATTTACTTTTCATTCCCTCCATCTTTCGAAAAGTTAAAACAACATTAATGTGTACCTATGACCTACCATATTCGTGAACTGTATAACTTATTTTCTCTCATCATAACTCTTTTGGATTAATATATATATATATATATATATATATAAACATCTAATAAATATATATTATATTTATATAATTATTAATATTTTATAGAAGATGGAATCATTATCAATGTATATGATGTTAATTTTTTGATTTGAAACATGGATGAAAAATAAAGCAGTTATCACCCATAAAAGTTGTTTTAATAAATAGTTTTTAATAAATGAGTAACTAGATATTATAATTAAATAATAAGTGCAATGATATATATGATTATTGTCACATAATATTTTTTAATAAATCTATATTTACTATATAGGACGTTTGAATGCATACAATGAAATATTAAGGTTGTCGAAAGAGATTAACATCTAAACACCATTTTATCCGGTATTGTTTATGCCTAAAATTCCATTTTTGAAATTATATGATACTTATATGATACTTATATGATAAATAAATTTAATATTTTTTTATAATGTTTATTTCCAGGGAATTAATTTTTTATTTCATTTTCCTCATATATTGAAATATATTTTTTCATAGAAAACCAATGCTTTTTTTATATTCAGTCATAAATCTTTTCCAACATTCAATATTTTTTAATTTTTTTTTTCTATTTTTTTATATTCTATAATAAATGTTAAAATTCTTTTTTTTATTTTTTTATTTATAAAATACTTTCAATGGAATACTCTTGTTCAATTTTCGAATGAATTACATTTGACAAAGAGTGAGAATTGAATCATTGTTTTAACATAAATAGAATAGATGAAATATCTTTCTCTAAATAAGGAAAAATGTTTTAATGATTCTACAAAAGGATTCTATTGTTCATTTGAAAAAATATTTTTTCATTTATTATTTATAAATATTTGGATTTAAAATATTTTATATCAAAATGAGAATGGTGTTTTTTAAGAATTATTCCATCCATATTTTAATTGAATTTTGATATTTGAAAACAACTTTTGATGTTAATTATAATTTTTTTAGAGAATGTTCCAATGATTCCATGCTTATTATTTCATGGGACGGATTATTTTTAGAATAATATGATTGTTATGAAATCCATTTATTTTTATATTTTTTGGTATGATGAATTTATTAATTTTATTTTAAATAAATTTTCTTTTCATAGGCAATTGTATGGTTATGTGATGAATGCATTATGATTTTGTTGAAAAAATATGTATTTTAATTATTATTATTATTTTTCCATCAAATGTATTGATTATAATTTTCATATCTGATTAGATATTTATGGGGAACAATTTAATGTGCCTGATCCACTATAACAAATATATTGGTATCCCTGAACAACTATGGGGGGAAAAGTGATGATACATTATCTATAATGATTTGGAAAATATATATTCATGGTTAATACACTATGATTTTGTGGTATTTATAAGTATTATTTGCATATAATGTGGTTTCAATAATAATTATGGTCCAACACTCATAGGAAATGTTATTATACTCATGATTTAGATATATGTTTAAGGATTGATTATTGATTATTTGTCAGTATTTTTATTCATGCCATTTTAAATGATAATATTTTATTCCAAGAATTTTGTTTATTATCATTAATATGTTTTGTATAAACAAAATGAGTTATGGTCCCTATCATATTCCCATATTCTTTTTGTTTTCCTTCAACTGATCATGAATATATATCATCCATATTTATCCTTACAAATAGTACGACATCAACCTTTTCTTATGGTTCCTTTAGGAATGTTATGAATAAAGGTTTTATGATGTCTATGATAATAATTATACTCTGTGAGAACAAAATCATGAGATATGTCAAAGGATTTACCTAAATTAGATATTTATGAATTTAGTATCTAAATACACGAATAAATTAGTGTTCTCATTTAGATCATAAAGGTATATATTGAATGATGATATAAAAATATATAATATTTATATATGATAATATTGGGTTTCTATAAGATCCAAAATAAAAATATATAACTCACGAAACCTCACTATTCAATGTTTATATAACCCTTAATATGATCTCATGGAAAAAATCATCCATAGTTGATGATAGCTTACTACGTTTTTATGACTTAACTTAAAGTGGACAATACTCCAAATCATTATTCATGATATCCATTCGAATATGAAAAACTATCATGTATATTGTTTAAAAGGATCACATAGTGTGTCAGGGAGGTCTCTGGTTTGAGTCTTCCCGGCTTCTACCATCTATGTGATTGTGGTTTTTATTTGAAGCTTTCTAGTTCCCCTTCCACATCCATTTATAATAGAATATATCTATTATGATTACCCCATGTATTATAAAAAGTTTCTATAATTTTTCTTGATATAATAATATAGAGTAAGTTGTAATGTACATAACATTCTACTTTTTTATATAAAATTCGCATTAGTATTGTCTCACAATATGGGCATACTCACTTGCCCAATATAACCAAATAAATCATTAAAAATATATAAAGGATGTATATACAAAATCAACATGTATTAAATAATGATCATAAAAGGAATTGGTTATAAGAAATTCAACCATTGAGTTATTTAGGAAAACACTACATAATTTTATACTACCAATTAAAAAATTTGACTGTTTCATTAGTAAATAAACACATCATTGTAGAGTAGAAAAATTTCATTCAAATTCAATGTTCCCCACATGATTCATAAAATCACAACCTCTATCAACCATGGACTATGAGTAAAAATAAAATATAAAATAAATAAAAAAATAGTATTTAAGAGTATAAAAACAATAAATCACAAAACCAAGAACAATAACATATAATTCATAAAATAGACTTAATTCATTAATGGATTTAATATAAAAATTAAATAGGTCCATAACATGATCAGAAACATCCTATCTATTTTTTTCCATTCAAAAAAAAAAAGAAATGAAACAATGATTGGATATGAATTTTTAATGTCTTTATCCTTGTTCACCAACGCTTTCAACAAATCATAACTATACATAAATCTGGCCCAACTCCTGGTCTGTTAGAGGCTTCCAAAATGGAGATAAGGGATTGATAATAGTATTGTGTTATTACATACCCTTGGTTATGGTTTCATAAGTAATATCGATAAAAAATACAATAAACATCATTACAAAATAAATTAGAATAAAATACACATTATAATGAAATTATATAAAGTAAACAACACAAAACATGCAATAAAAATATAAACTCTCAATATTTTAAACTTTTCATAAATACATTACTATAACCTACAATGTCTAAGTCACATATAGAAGTTCCCCCAAATAATCCAAAAAATGGAATGAAATAGGAGATAACTTCAAAATTAGTACTGATACCTCACATAGTCCCATCTCCCAACATCATTATATCTACCAAACTCAACCACTAAGAGCAGTCTTCCTTCCCTAATACAAACACGAAACCATGATTTTTAGGGGTACCATAGACACTAGAATAAGATGTGAGTATCACTCAATTGGAAACCATAAATGGACTCCCTAGATATAATTAATCAATCATAGTATATGTTGATGTGATTTGAAGTCTAGAATATATTATAATAAAATAAAACACCATGAATCCTTGGGATTTATGGTGACACAGGGGTATTATAATAACATTATTTAATAGTTCATTTTGGAGTTTATATATGTTACACACCAATGAGAAGGGTCTGAATGGAAATCATGCACAATACCTTCCCATTTGATCCCAATTACCAACTGTATGTAATATTACCCAACTATGGAACCATCTCATATTTTACCACTATATAAAGGTTCAAAATATCACCCAGACATGGAACCATCACATATTATACCACTTTAGAAGGGTCAAAATTGTCCCCACCCATTATACCATAACATGTAATCACACAATACCTTGTTCCAGAATATAGATCGCCCTAATAAAATTCATAGTTGACTATTGGAGTGGTTCTAAACTCCCAATGAAATCATAACTATCCAATATAGAATATACATTCATAGGATAAGTAACACACAAACCATGAATTATCCACCAATTATAGTGTAATTGGATTCTAACATATTAAATTATCATACAAATTTATAATAATAGGCATTATCATTTTTTGAGTGACACCCAACCCTTAACAACATCTATTATTAAGAATGACATGAATAAAAAGGATAAGGTACACTTCTAATTTTATCATTTTAATATGAACACTAAACGTTCTAAGAACAAAAAATATTATATGTGTTTACAAGTGTTGCAACATCATCCAAATTAGGCCTATATGTATATACATGTCAAAATTATATAGGTCACCAATGTTTAAAACCCCTTACCCCTAACCATATTTATCTAACCTACCCCTTCACAACATCACCTTTCCACACTTCCTTTACATAGGAAAACTATAGGCTGACAGACATTGTTCACTTGTTCGAAATTTTTTTAAGAAAAACATTAAGGGTAACCACCATACTAATACCCCATAACATTCTCGAAATAACATTTATTATTGGACTACTCAGGCATCAGTTAAATATTTTCGATTCTAAAATGGTTTAATAATAAATTTTTATTAAAGTCATAGGTTAAGTTCAACAATTTAGCAGAACCACACATCACACACACCATTCCATGAATAAATGCCTTAGTGGATTGATGGGGGATTAATAACTTATATCTATAATATCATTATATTAAATAACATTGAAAACATCATCTTATGATGAGAGGGATTGAGGAATTAGTGAAAATACTTAATTCATTCCAAAATTATTATAGCTGACAAAAACAATAAGGAATAAAAACAGTGAAAAAAGGAATAGTAAAATTAGAGGAACATTCTCCCTAGTGATTGTCTCATATAATAATCAAAAGATCCATTATGTGAGAAATGTAATAGACGGAAAAGTGGAATAGAATATATAATAGGGTAAATGAATATAACATTTTCTATTGAAGAAGATATAGAACATAATTTTAATATGATTTAATATTAATAAAAGGTAATTAATTAATTAATTATAGGAAATCTATCGAGATCATGTGTTGTGGAGTGACCATACTATTTATAGTGATATTCTTATCCTTGGCCACCCTTATAAAATGATCCTTTGATTTTGACACAACACTCTACCCAAGGAAGAACAAAACATCCAAGAATATTGGACTTTATGGTTATGGAGAAACATTTATGGAATAAATCACCCATAGAGAGGGATTAAAATAATTAATCATTACATGGATGGGGATTTTGATGACAACATATTCCATCATAGAGTAGAACTTCCAATTATCATTAGTGTATGGTAAAGCACATTGAACTATAGTGCAGAAAATCAACCCTTGATCTATCATTCACAGTTTAATTGAGAAGGTCATAATGTGAATTATTGAATATTTATCAACTCAATACTATATAATCCTTGATTTAGTTCTATTTAAACCTCCTCATCTCCGGATGCTCTAAATAGTTGAATGATATTTATAATAACAAGATTAATTTATCCTTATAATGTGATTTACACATTCAAAACTAGACCCACTGGGGACCACTGGGACAGTGGAAGGCAAGGAAGTAACTACCCCTAGAACACCCTATAGGAATGTGTCTAAGGACCAGAACCAAATGGAGTAACTAAAATATTATACCTTTGCATAAGTTCCTATAAACACATTTATAACCATATCCATACATAAGTGAAATGAGTAATAATAAAATTCATAATGATCTAGATCAAGAACCATGAATTTGAAAATATCATGGTAATATTAACGATTGTGAAAGAGTAAATAAAAATAAATGTGAAAAAATACACACCACACTATAGAATATGTACAAAAAAATAATATCTAGAGAAAAAATGATGAGGGATCCTGGATACAAATATCTAAGCCCTATGAATCATTAACATTTAAATGCATCAAGGTTCCCCAATACTCCTCTGAAATCAACTTTACTCCATTATTCATACATATAAGACATAAAAAATATAGGAAGAGACCATGTTGTGGGGAATTTATACATTCCCAGTCAGAATCACCAAAAAAATTTGGTGGAAGGAATATGGGACAATATTGATGATGTTATTGAAATTACAAAGTAAGAGAAAAAATGAACATCGAAAATATATATGTATATATATATATGATCATAAAAGAAACTGAGATGATATATAAAGGGGATATGCATATAATATCTGAAACTAGGAAATAAGTCTTTTGAATGTTCAAATGGTCCATCATTGATTCCCAACATCTCTTATGTCTTTCTAATGAAGTAACTATGCAAAGGATCCCGAACTCACAACTATGCCACATGATTAAGGGGGAATATTCTACTGTAGAGGACCCATTACATTTTAAATCCAGGGCTACAACTCTTTATAATTGATAATGTAACCATGGCCTAGTATGTTAGGGTGTAGACTTGGTAGGTAGTGTACTCGCACCCTAGTCTGTCTATTAAGAACCACTCAATAGAAGAATAGAGGAACCACACCAATTTCCTATAGGGGTACCACTTAATATAAGGGATGGCTTACCAATATATATTTCTTCAGTGGTGTACCACTCATTGTAAGGATTGAATTCCCAATCCCTAGTTCATCAGGGGCACCACTCAATAGGGAGATAGTGTTCACATGCCCTAGTTCATCATGGGATAGAAATCACTAGGTAGATATAGGACCTGTACCGTAGTTTTTCAAGGGGTACCACACAGTAGGTAGATTTAGGAACAACTAACTAGTGCAATAGATGGTTTTCAATCAATAGGTTGAGGAATCATATCCTTGTCTAACATGGATATACTCTCTAATGTACCTTCCCAATCACTACCATCAAATATCACCCCTTCAAAAAGAATCATGCATAGAGAGAAATTCATTTCATCTCAAAACACAATAAAAATTCTACCAAAATATTATAAATGGAAGAAAATGATAGGGAACTTTTTCGTTAATACCTTTGTAAAAATGTATATGATATTGGTAGAAGATTCCTAAATAATTACTCAACATGTTAGGGGTATTAGATATCAAGTGTCCATAGTCCTATTTCTTAGTATGTCCTCACTAGCATGTCGATCAGTTGACATGTAGTACTAGAAAACATGTGTAGGTACTACACAATGTGTCTCAGCCAACTAGGTCATATCATTATCTCATTTCCATGCGCGTGAGGTCATTCCCATGTAAATAGCCATATTCATGTAAATGGGGTGTGCATGACCATTCCTGGGTTCATGTACACACTTAGTACATTCCATAACAACGAAAAATAAATTTCATGGAGTGTGGTATTCCCATACAAAAAATTTAAATTTATCATTCTGGAAAACTCTTACTACCACAACCAGGGGTATATAATACCTGTGTTCTTTGGACTACATGATGTGTCTTTGGGTTTTCATTGTATTATATATTTTTAATGTGGTTCCCATATCCATAATTTCCATTAAAAATCAAAACATTTAAAAAAATTGGATATAAATTTCACCACTTTTTGACTACGACACTCCAGTGGCTAGATATTGAGTTGTAACAAAACTGATCAATGTCAACGTAATCTTGTTTGCCTCCTTCTATCACTCTTATAGTCTTCTGATAGATCTTTGTTAATAGGTTCATTATAATTATCAAATGAAATCATGAAACAGATCAAGATCTATCATAAAACACTATCCCAATCATTTTTCATACATCCATCATAATTTTATAGGTTCGATCACTCTTGAAACCACACAAAAAATGTCTATCCGAAACCCTATAGGGAAATAATGAATAACACATAGAAATAGGGGTGAAAAGTTCCATAACAAATGTTATAAACATCTCATTCCAAGAGTTCATGGACAATAATTACAATTATGTAAAATATAGCGTGATAAATATGGTATATTGAGATGATAAATTGAATAAAACAATTTAGGTGTAATCTGAATGTCAGAAAACACTTGACATAAATATAGTAAATAAATTATGCTTGGTCTAAAAAAGGATGGAGATCCAAATATCATATGTTCCCTACATTAATGAAGATCAATCATTGGTAAATAATATAGTTCTCCTTTATAAGGGGATCCATTTTCATTCGTTGTTCCTCGTTTCACATTGAATGAGTTGTCGGTCATCATTCGATAATGAGAAGCCATCGATGATGGTCAAAAACACCTCTTAATGATCCCAAGGTTATACAGATAACCATGGAGATTTCCAATATAATATTATTAATATAGGAAAATTGTTTAGGTCATTAAAAAGAAAATAATTAAAATATTAATTTATTTTAACTAAACACACATCGAAAAGGATTCCTCATCTGAACATCCACCACCCACTATCCTCTAGTAAAACATAGAGTAAATCATTCTATTTAAATTTCATAATGGTCTCATGTATCTAATATAAGAATTTATTTATATTATATCCTAATATTTTTGAATAATATTCATCTGTGAAATAAGATTTATTTAATATTAGAATAAATTTAATTTCGGTATCCCCATGACATTGAATCAAACTGCGTCTCAAAGCCTAGATTCAAAAACATTTTTTGATTTATTTCACTACCATATAAGAGAAAACATGTATAAATATTACTATATCCTTCAATATTATAAATATAAAGTAGAAAAAAACTATGAAAAATGATGGAGATAATGAGAACACATCTATCTCTCCTGCTCCTAGATCTCTCCTCTATTCTCACATGTTTCCACAATAGACAAACCAAGGAAATGACCCATCCATGTAAGACCCTATCCTATCGATCCTCGATTGATAATGGGTTCTCCCTAGTGTTATACCATCCTCATTGTCTAGATAACCCTAGTTGATAATGTTTGTGATGTCATTTATGAATATCCTCTCCTATTAAACAAGGAAGACTTTATGAACCCTCTCTAACTATGGGGGTAAAGAGATGTAGTATAATTCCTCATAAACACATTGAAAGATCCTTAATAGCTCATAAAATATTGAGCAAAAAAATTTACCTATATGAATATCTAAAATCCTCACCATGGGTAGACCCTCCAAAAATCATGGTCTCCATGTGCGGACTCCATGGGCATACTACAATGATCATCATAGGATCTCTGCCAGCTTTGATCAATTCTCATGTTCGTAGGGATCACATGGAATATCTTAATCTTCTCTTGTACAACCTCTAGACTCACAAGAGATGCCTCACAAATATCATTTCAGTATAAGGGTGGACTATAGGGTCTCTTATACAGGGCCTCAATATATTAATTTCTAATAACAGTGTGATAGCTATTAATTTATGAAAAATATATCATAGGAACGTAACCCCCCGGGTTTTTGGAAAATACATGAATGAGATCCCATTGCATATCCTATAGCACATGGATAGTGTACTAAATTTTAAAAAAAAAATTGGGGAGGAAATATGTATTCATTATAATATGGGCCCCAAATTCCCCATACAAGAATCTCAGAATACATGGCAAAAACATCACATCACGATCAAATACAATAATTGAGAGTGCCCCATTAATGTGTATGATCTTTTTCAAATATAAATGCACCAAAATATTTGAGGAACTCCACTCATTGGTATTTTGTTGATCAACATTCTACCAAATTTTATCCAATAAAAAATTCTGAGGAAAGACCCAGTACATCTTCATTACATCGAGATCTGTAAAAAAATTAAAATTATAAATCTCCATCATATCCTCCTCTTACATCATGACTGGGACCACTATCAAATATTAGAATATGATTTCATGATTCACTCATCTATAAAATTAATCTAGTGAGTCTACTCAGGATATCTGGTTACATAGTGCCTTCTAATCGATTTATACAACTAAACCTCCCTCACACACTAGAGAAGTATTGGAGTAAACTCCATCGATAAATAAATTTCAACACTCTACTCCTCAAATTGGGTCTTTTATAATAGTGCTAACTAATAAGATAGATACTCCTACAAGAATTCTTAGGACATCTTGTTGAGGGAAACATCAAAAATGTTCTCATTCTAATAGTATATACTATCTCAAAGTCATAGACTTATAGAAACACCATCTAGAAAAACTATATCCTGTTATGATACTCCTACATGAAGACATTCTTTGGAATTTTATGGTTTTATTAATCAACAAATATCTCTCCTAGAAGGTAGTGTCAATGTATCTTCAATGAAAAACACACTACATCCAACTCAATGTTTTGAGTCATGTTGTTCTGTTTATTGGGTCTTAGTTGTCTCGACACATATACATTCACTTCCTGAATACGCCTAAAAAACTAATCATAGAACAAGAGGTATCAAAATACAATATATACCCAATTCCCTCCTCTAGTAGTCTAAAAATAGTATCACATTTCTTCCTCATACAAAAACACATTACAGGATCACTCAATCTACTCAGTCATGGTAAATGACTTCAATTTTTTCATTAGGGACGTAAAATATGATGTAATCATGGAGAAGAATAGTTTGAAACATTTATACTACACATATAAGATGTGAAAAATCTAAAATTATGATACACACTTTGGTGGCTCCTATGAAATAACTACATCAATATTTTTTTGTCCCATAGTTAATCATTGCAAATTGATGACATTTACCAGAAGTTGATCCTCATGGTTCCCAAACTAGATCATAGAGAGACTACCATAAGCATGGTACTCCCAATGAAAGTATAGGACCATAATATTTTTATCTATATTCTACTCCAATTATGTAGAGTATATGAGTATATCGTTAATGAAGAAAATAACAAATAAACCTAGGTATATCCATATTATCAATTTAATCACATCTATAATAATAGTGGGGGGAATTACTCACACATGAAACCATCACCAGGAACTCATTTTTCCCATAGTGAAATATGAATTCTGGATTCAGAATATCTACCTTTCAAACACTGAACTAGTTTAGGATGGCCTAATTTGGAGGTTCATGAACTATATCACACCCTGAAATATATCAAAGAGGTTCTATGTCGATAATAAGGGTTAATTTTTCATTATCTTGGCTGAGATTATGTGATGATAAACAATACCAGGAAAGAAATTCTCATCCAAAATTAAAAAAAACAATATATATCTAGGAGAAACACTAGGTCTAAAAAACCATTCTCTTGATGGTCATCCAACAACACCCAAAAATCACAATTCTTGGTAGGGGGCATCCAATTAGCCTAAAAAAACCTAGGTAGTCCCCCCGTTGCATGTTGATGAAAAAATCCATCTCCCAGCATAGAGGTAGTCCAAGATCATCATTAAAGAAGAAATCCATATAATCCCTTACAAATAAAGGATTCCAGATGACTGAAGATCTATCTTTTCCATCAACTAAACATTTAAATTTCTTGGTGATGAGATAAATCTTCCTACTCACAGTACCCACTTGATACTTCATAAGATCTCTCTCACCCATAATTGAAAACCTCACCCCATATATCTTAATAAAACCAACTAATCATTGGTGAAAGTGAATCTAGGCTTAGAAAATGAAAATGTAGTACATAACCAAGATAAATTCAGAAGGTCTCATCCTGATGAACAAATGGTCTCATGGGAAACTCTTTCCACAAATAGATACCTCAGACTGCCAGTAGAAAGATGATATAAAAGAAGTGTTCCTATAAGTACCTCATGTTAATTCTTTTGGAATAAATTATCAGTTGGGAGCTCTACTTTGTGAAACATGAGTTACAAGATATATGAACGAATCAAAACAATGTCTATTAGTACAAATGAAATTTAAGAATAAACACTGGTCATACCTCTTGTAATATCGTGAACTTCTTGGTATTATGCCTCCAATAATTCAATCTGACCATGACCTCGACCGAAAAAATTCTAAACCTGATATGGGATGCCTAGTTTTAGAGGTGAAATTATCTCATAACACCATCCACCACCCATAGAAACTCTTATAATAGAACCACATACTCATCTTCTAGCACCGCCACCCAGAGGAACACCCTAGTCTTGACTAGGATAATGATGATAATGGGGTTGTCTCTTCCATGATAGTCCACTGTCTATCCACCTACCCTCCAAATATCATTGTGTATGGAAATCAGATGATAATTGTCCTCCCTCATCACAGTCATTGCGTCTCCCCACTCCAATATTTTGCGCTTCACTTTCTATTAAAAATCCACATGGCCATGTGTTGTAGTCTGAGAATGGGTATGATTCTTATGCCTCCACTAAAATCACCTTCCATCCACCATAGAACAATCAGTCTTGTGATCCCTAATGATCAACAAATCTATTTTTCCCTCAGATAGTAATCTCTCTCTACTAATTCCCACTTCAACACATCAGTACATGAGAGAAACAACATGGATTCCCCAATGGATGTAATGTTCATATGGAGAATGTATTAGAAAATGATCAGCCAAATGTAACCATCATGAATCATGATAAGGGAGAATTGTGTATTGTCTCTAACCCTCACTACTTGGTCTATTAATATCAACCATCCCTTCATTAACTCCATCATCCCTAGAATCTGAAATGAGTGCTAGAAAAAGGGGTAGTACCCCACAAAAAAACAACTGTTAGAAGTCAAAATAGGAGAGTGTCAAATAATAATGCATCTATAGGACTAGACTCCAATAGCACACGAATTATCTCTAGAAAATATTGGCTTCTAGAGGATTAAATTGAATTTTTAGGGTCTTTGTATGTATGAAAACTCAAATCACAGCCTCCATCCAATCTTCAATTGCTTGGGGATCATTCGTACCATAGAACCCTTAGTGGCATTTGATGTTCAAAATCATAGATTGAGCTAAATCTGCATGAATTTTCAGCCTACTCTGCTAGTATAATACACTTCTTGATAGACATGGTGTGGAAGATGAAATACTATATAAAGGAAATTTCTTGTCTGATGGACCTGAAGCTGTGACCTCATCCCTCATCAGATCTTCATCACAATATTGAATAGGTAATGGATCTAATTGACTTCACAGAAGCATCCTGGATGTAATAAAGTCATACCATTGTTAAAGGATTAGATATATATAAGGATACGAACCAATTAAGAAATTCAAATGATTCAATCATAAATGATTAATGTACCAATGTTCCCTATAACTAATGTCCCAATATACCAAGTTGATAATGAAGTGGTTAGAGTCTTGATGTATAGATACGTCAGCCGGTACATGGACACCGGGTTCCTTGGCCTGAAATCCAAACTTAATACAATTTGATAACATTCCCCTAATTCCACACCAATTCATTATTAGGGGACAAAACCAAAGAAATTTCTATATAATGAACCACCTTCAATACAAATTTTCCTTGACTAACATATCATGGAGCACTTGTCTAACAGAGGATCAAGGCACAAATACCCCATGCCCGCCTCTATTGTCCAAGGGTTAGCGACCATAACCAATAGACATAACTAAATTGGATGGAATTATCTTAATTACCTATATATGCAAAAAATATCAATGGAAATGTGATGATTAATAATAAAAAAATAAAACAACATCTATAGTAGCAAAAAATAATGTGAAAAAGTAATTGTAATATAAAATGGTGTAACTGTGTAAAGAAAAAAAATGGGAAAAATACACACACAAAAAATAATAGATTTCCCAACCAAAAAATATTTGGAAGATATATGAAGAGATATATATCTCTAGATATCTAATCCTTGACAATTGTACGTGGTCAGATACACCTTGGTATCCATATTCTTCTATAAAATCACCAACAACCTATCTTTTGTATAAATAAGAGATTTTTTCTGCATGAGAATTCCATGTAGGGGTGACACTACTGGAAAGATGATCTTTCCCAACACTTGTATACCAACGGTTTGTAAAAACCGTTGGTATAGGTGGCCTTTCCCAACGGTTCACCAAAACCGTTGGGAAATCCATATATTTCCCCACCTTTCCCAACGGTTTTGGCAAACCGTTTGGAAAGAGGGACCCTTTCCCAACGGTTCCCCAAAACCATTGGGAAAGGCTGTCTTTTGAGCCTCTTTCCCAACGTTTTTGGCTAACCGTTGGGAAAGAGGGACCCTTTCCCAACGGTTCACCAAAACCGTTGGGAAAGGCTGTCTTTTGAGCCTCTTTCCCAACGGTTTTGGTGAACCGTTGGGAAAGAGTGGCCTTTCCCAACGGTTCACCAAAACTGTTGGGAAAAACCATCTAGGAATTCAACATTCTGCCAAAAACTACTCAACCCACCACTAACTTATCCCAACGGTTTTGAAAACCGTTGGGATAGCTTCTTTATTTTTTTTCCAGTTCTAATAACCGAGAACATTATATAAATCAAAATTTTAAATAATGATGATAATACATATATATATTTATGAAATTATGTTTACAAATGTGATGTTAGCTTAGTGGTTAAATCGTTCGATTATAAACGAGGGGTCCTGGGATCAAATCCCTACGGGTTTTTTATTTTTTGATTTTATATACCAACGGTTCCATTACCATTGGTATAGATTTCATATTACCTATACCAACGGTTTCCAAAACCGTTGGTATAGGTCTATACCAACGGTTTTCCAAAAACCGTTGGTATAGACCTATCCCAAAGACTTACTTGGCTACGGTTCTCCAAACCGTTGGTATAGGCTATACCAACGGTTTGGAGGCCTATACCAACAGTTCCAAACTGTTGGTAAAGGTTAGTTTTCCAGTTGTGTGAGTATATACATACCATGTATGATGAATGAAAAACTAGATAGGGGAGTAATAAGAAAAAATATTGAATAATACATCTCCAACACAATGAATGAGGGAAAACAAAGCCCATTGACTTGATATATATATATATATATATATATATATTCTCATAAAAGAAACATAGATCAGAGATAAAGGGGTTATCAATAAGACATCACATCCCAAGTAATAGATCTTCCAATAGTTCTAAGGATCCATCATTTATTAACTGAATCCAGTGTGTCTATATGATGAATTAACTACGGGGAGGAACGAATCCTCACCACTATATTTCACAGTTGAGGGAACACAATATCCGACTAGGGGACCCACTCCGTACTATATAAAGTGGTACAAATTAGTAAAATAGATAAAGGACCCATAAATTAGTCTTCTAGGGGGAACCACTCAGAAGGCAGGTGATCCACACCCTAGTTACCTAGGGAATTACCACTCAATAGAAGAAATAAGGACCCACATCCTTGTTCAACATGGGGGTTCCAATTAGTAGTGGGATAGAGGAACTAAACCACAGTACATCGATGGTTCCCCTCCATATTAATATATTGGTACCAAATTATTTTCAATAAGGGGTTATAATTTAGTAGGTTGATTGAGTACC
This sequence comes from Viscum album, assembly GCA_963277665.1. Lineage (NCBI taxonomy): Eukaryota > Viridiplantae > Streptophyta > Magnoliopsida > Santalales > Viscaceae > Viscum > Viscum album. The sequence goes on from OY728145.1 coordinate 956,325,479, forward strand.
CTCATCCAAGTGTTCCAGGGTTACTATTCAGTTTTTAGACTGGGGACCTGTACCCATGTTTTTTGAGGGTACCACTCAGAAGATTGATAGGGGACCCACATCCATGTTCATCATGGAGGTCCCACATAGTAGGTAGTTGACCCCTGCTCTAGTCCATCATGTGTCACTACTCTCTGATTGTCCAACATGATCACCATATTTGTCAATAGATTCTTGATGAATCATATCACTTGGAACATCTCTCATCAAATCTAAACATCCACAAAAATCCCATTAGCATGATTTACATAGTATAAATATACATATCGGATACTCATGGTCCAAAATTGGATTCCAAATAAAAGAAATAATAATAGTAAAATTATCATAATATTTAATTAAACAATGTGTAAAGTGGTCCATAAGGATTGTGGCCCTTCTCCTATGTCTGGCTGTGGCTTCTCTAGTATATAGCTCACTGACCATATAGTACTACACTATGTGTAAGGGTACTACATGGAATTTAATAGCCACTATGTTCCTATACGTGATCTCATAGACATGTTAATAATGTTGTACTAATGTACCTAGAAATGTTCATGTACATGGAATGTTTCTAGCCATGCCAATGTTCATGTACTCACGATGTTCACACCAGGATACCAACTCAAAGTCACATTATGTGTGGGGTTCTGAAATGGTGTGTGATACTGAAATCAACTTGAAACCCTAGCTATTGCAACCATGTGTATACAAAATCTTTGTTATTTAGACTGAATAATGTGTAGTCATGTTTTTTTGAAGAATTATAGATATGCCAAAAATATCCTTGATTCTCTATTTCAGGAAAAAAAACAAGCAATTTGACCTCCCATAATCTATCTTAATTTCCTTTATCCATATATTTTATCCCTCAAGTGCTCATAATTAGGATTAAGATCCTTCTATCAAAGACATCATCATGTCGTTCGCCACCCTCCATTACTATCATAGTATGCTTATTGATACCTTATCCCAGGTCCATGGGAGTCATCCAAAAAATACCACATTGTATCATGATCAATATGAACATCACCATCCCAATCATCACTCTTAGAAACACCATGATTTCAGGGGTTCAATCACATAGAAGAACACACTGACAAATTCGAACCACGACCTGGTATTCCATCAATGAAGAATATAAAGAACAATGAGGAAAAATCAACCATAAAAAATGTGATCACCATCATTGGACCTGAATCCATGGCTAGAAATAGAATGTTAAAAAATTCAAGGATATAAAATTTCATAATGTGAAGATAAATTAAATAAACAATTTAAATGGGTCATTTGATTCTTATAAAATTAAAGACATCAAAGAAATTAAATAAACCATGGTTGATTAATTCAAAAATGGAAGAAATACCAAAATAATTTCTTACCTTTATTATGATTGATCATTAGTGAGGAATTATGTTTCGAATGATGGGGAATCCACTTACATTTCATGCACCTTGATTCACCATGATCCAGTTATCGTTACCCATATGATCTCAACACTTGAATAGGTCATAGGTCGTCATGACCCTCAAAATTAAATTTATTGACCTACACTAGCACAGTAGAGTATGATCGATCCATAGAGAAGGAAGGTGAGTGAATTCTATGGTTTTTGAATTTTAGTCCCCCACTTTTGTTAGTAGTGGGAAACATCTTCTTACTTTTTATATTTTTTTATTTACATGATGAAGTGGAAACACAATGAGGAAACAAGGTTCTCAACAATGGAACTAACATTTATACTAAGTACTATCATACTAAAGTATTAAAGAAAAGTAACATTTAATAGCAAAGACAACGGTTCTCAAATCAACAAAATTAACTCTGGAAATCTAATCTACTGGTGAAAATAATTGACTTCTTCACAAATTTTATTTAATAATTCCTCATAAACATGATGAAGAACCCCCCTCTCTAAGATATTCAACATGCAGAAGATTAATTTTTGTTGTTCTCCACACCAAAACATAATCGAACTACAAAGAAGTTTGAAAAATATTAAATTTGGAAATAAACTCGCCATACATTTCCAATGTTAATCAAATTAATGTTCTAAAATATGAATTCAATAAAAACCTCAAAAGTAAAAATTGAATTATTAATTTTGATGTCAATTGAGAGGTGAGTTAACTGAACATAGATTCATAATTTAATATCGCCGATATATGATGATTCTGAAAAATATAAAGTAATTGACGAATTTCTAAAGATAAACCATTAGAATTGAATTACAAAGATAAGAAAATATTATCTTATGATCATCTAGATTAATTTAGTGAAAAAAACTGAAAATAGAGTACAATGATTATGGACAGAGGGAAGCTAAAATCCCCTTGCACTACTCTGGCTTCGGGCTCCTTAGCCTCCAGCTCGTCTCCAATGTTGCTCTTGGAAATACCCTCTCGAAATGATATGTTCATGAAATGATTATTGAGAGAGTCTGAATGAGAGTCACCTCAGCAAGTTTCTTCTCTCAAATAATCTACTCCTCCTCCAATCTGCTGCTTGCTCGGTCCTAAGTAGCCACCGTCAAAAGCTGCTTGTCACCGAACATTTTCCACTGACTTCAAAGGCTCTTCACATGTGCACCAAACCAATGTGTTTTCTTCATGATGGGCACATCGTGCTAATATTTATCACATAACTAACTCCTGTTGAGTTATTTAAGTGTACGTGGATGTGTTTTTGATACTTGAATGAACCTCGTCTCCAGTACGGAGCGGTGGCTTCAGCTCACCTACCCTACGGTGTCCCGACTCTTCCTCTTTCCAGTAACAACAACAAGGGGTATTGTGGCATCAGCTTCCCATTCCCAATGGACCTCCTCTTTCTCACTGGGACACAAAACCCTGCAGATCTGGTGGTATGTCCATCCTCCAGTTCTTCTTGGATGGTAATTAATTCTCTTGCGGCGGTTGAAAGACTGCATCCCAGAAAGCCGAACTCCTCAATGAAGCTCCATATCATCATCACAACACATCAAAGGTGGGAAGTGTGACAGTAAGACTTAGTTGAGCCTCCTCCTCCTTAGCACTTCATCTATAGCGACCGGTTCCTTCTCTTCGGGGACTTCAGTTGTGGTGGTGAGATTCTCAACAATTTTGGAAAAAATATAGGTCTGTGGCAACGTCACTTGCTCCATGGTGGTAATCAATTGCGATAGGTGATCCCTCTGGAAACTATAGCATGAACACAATTTCACCATGGAGGAAACATATATTTACTGAAATGTCTACAAAAAACTCAACGTGGTTGTCATTTCTATCTCTTCACAATGGGGGATGCAAAACAGAACAAATTTTTTTTGTTTTTTGTTAATTTTTTTTTCTATGTGAATGTTGATGGTGTGAGTTGCAGAAAAGTAAAATTCGATGAAAGAAATGAAGGAGACCGGTGGTAGGATGTGGCACTATAAAGAGAAATGGAAGAAGGAAGCAGTGCGTGGATATTCAAGGGATGCAATGGTCGAAGAGGCTAATAGTGAGATACTGGGGAAAGGGCGTAAAAAGTTGATGTCTAATGGTGAGGTGCAGAAAAATAACTAACTATGAGTTGAAGTAAAGATGGAAATGAGTCAGAATGGTCATTGGTAAGAATCAAGGGAAAAGTTCACAATTAGAAATAAAATATAAAAGCTCACCGTTATAGTATAAATAGATGATCACCGATAGAACACTAAACAGGGCTACCGATTGGGAAAATATGTCACTGTTAGAAATATAAATTAAGGTTATCGGTATAAAACATGAGGTTACCGATATAATTAAATGGAATCTATAGGTAAGATGCATAAGCTAAAAGGGTCACCAATAGAAAACTAACAGTGACATTAAAATAAACAAAATTTGAACTAAAAAATTAAAACATATGTTATTTAAAAAAATGATGGAAAATATTTGATTACAAGAAATCTAAATAGCTTTATTTTAAAAAGTATTTTTGTTAAACATAAAACTTTAACGATGAAATTAAATATTTTAATTGATAATACATAAATTATGAACTAGATAATTGATAAAACAAGATGCTAAATTACTCAAATTAAAAAAACATTATAGATAATTAAATCTTATTAGCTAGTGAAAATGAAGAGAAACAGTGACTCATTAGGTTACTGATAGTTATAGAATACCTCACCAATAGACCAAAATCAATATAAAATAAATAAATTATAAAACTGCATACAAAAAATTATATAATTAATGTTCAAAACTCTAAATTAATTGATTAAATATCTATTTTAATACATAAAATAAAAAAACAACTTAAGATAACTAAAACTGAAATTGATTACTTAATTATCTAGTAGGGAGATTATACAAGTTAAAAATTAATGTTAATATATCTTCATTAATCCATATTAAATAATAATGTATTAAAGTAAATTCTAAGTTGATTAAAACACAAAAAGAGATGTTAAAAGATTATTTATTATTAAAGAAATACTATTAAATAATGAGAAGATTGGCATTAACACAACTAGAAAACAAATAATAAATGTAGATAAAACAAAGTAGATTAAAATTATTATTTTAAAGATTAAAAATTGAAAATTAATTATAAAAATTGATTAATTGACAAATTTAACTATAAAAAATAAAAAAGTGTAATTATTTGGTATAAATTTATTTAATAACTAATTAAATAATTAAATATTAAGTTAATAGATGTGGAGAAACTATGTAAAATTAGAGCCACATCAAATTCTCCCACACATAAGCATTGTTTGTCCTAAAAATATACCACGTCTTATAAAATATGAAAAGAAGTGAAGTTTTTATTATAATTAAGATCACACTATAACATGTTCATCACTCCGAAATAGAGGACAATATATAAGAATAGGCTTTTAGAAAATTAACTTCTCATATGAATATTTCCTAGAAAGAATATTCACGGGTAATTAAGAATTCTATAAATCATCATGAAATGAAGATGTCATGCCTCATATGTGGTAAAACATAATGACTCATTTGATTCCAAGGTGATGTTCGAACACCAATATTGGAAGAGGTAAAATATCAATGGAATTAAGACCTTAACCAAGGAAAGTTGTACTTTGACAGAATCCTAGGATCCAAAAATAATTATTTTTATTTACAAATCACATTATTGATACAACCTAAATAATTTCCATAAAAACCAATTGACCCCTTCTTCATCTGGAATTCATTATTCCCCTCGCCTTAATGAGCTTATTTTTGACCCTAGAAACTTTATTTATTTTTCCCAAGACATGTATCGTTGTGCTAAGCATTGTGCACTGCACTTATTCAAAGTATACAGAGGGAATATATTAAATAGAAACACACCCAGTATCTAAGGTCTTAGAATCTCACTGTGGGATCCCAGATGCCCAAATTACTCCAGTTTTTAATAATTAAATAGAAACAATATACATAGGCTCATTAAAGAAATTAATTTTAATAATTAAAAGATGAATGTGGCACCTAGAATCAGAATAAAACTTCCAGTTCCAAGAATTATGATCATAATTCTATTAAAAGGATACCCATATCATCTTCAGAAGTAGTTCCTAATCCAAATTTCCATCAAATCACTATGTAAGATCACTCAACAATCATCCAAACTAATTAATTTTAGACTCTATGTAGTTCTTAACTACAAGCAAGGAAATTGTCCTAAGGCAAGTCCCAATTGAGTATAGTGTAAAGCCTATAATTATGCAAGAATTATGAATAATTTTAACCATTTCTTCCAGAAATTTTGAGATACAATGGGAATTGATGGGCTTACATTAAATCACAGTTTAGATATTTCTAGAATTGACCCCCTACCCCACAATTAACACATAATATTGTCCCCAAATTTGAAATCTAAATATGGAGAATAATAATTAAAAAATTAAGGTTCAAAACAGATTTTCAATCAATTAAATATATGAAATGTATAAAGGGTCTCAATGAAGTTAAAAAAAAATTGTTTTCCACAATGAATAAATAATCAACAGGTTTATTAGAATGTATATGAATTATCATTTATGTCTACTGACAAAAAATTTCAATATAACTCAAATGTAAATGTGATGTGTAAGTGCACAATTAATTGGGTGTAATAATTTTAACAAAGTATGATTCAAATGGATGGTCAATATAACTGAAAGATGCATTCTAAACACCCTCTAGACTAATCGGTTCCAATGAAAAACACCACTACCAACAAGAATGTACCTCAACACATAATTTAATATAGTGAATGGGTTTTAAATAATGAATTTCAGTTCACAGCAACATTCACATGCATATTTTTTTATTTACACAGTGACATAAAGCAGAATTTCATTCCAATATGATTAGAATTTTAAACATATGAAGAATTTTTATTTCTGTATCAGAAAAAGAATCATTATTTAATACAGTTCAAATCATGAAATATAATTTTCAGTACACATTTTGCAGAATTTTCTAATACATGAAGAATTTTTCAGTGCGTGGAATTTTATTAGCAAAAATAGGATCAGAAATAAATGCCAAAAGTTGAGGAACTTTTCAGACTAAGTCATATCCCGAGATGATCATCGGAATTCCACTAAATAAATGAAACAAAAAATTTATCTTGGAAACACAAAGCATGTTAACTCGGAACAAAAATTAAGCAGAGATAGTGCACATGGAAGACAATAAAGAAACACATTATTCAACACTAAACAGTACAAAAAATGAGAACAAAGGAAGAGCAGGGGTTGAATCCCATGAAGCACTGGGTTTAAATTATTCATTTAGACTTTATTTAATAACAATTTTTATAGAAAACAAAATAAAATACATGGGTTTCATCCCATGCAGCGCTAGGTTTATAGTCCCCTACTGGACTCACCTAGAAACTATCCTTAATCACTAGGTGGATGTGGTTTCCTTAATAGAAACAACCACATGTGTTTGTCCCCATTATTTTTAACAGATATATGAGATTTTTGGGATTCAAAATAAAACACAATATAACTCTCATAGCTTATAAATATCCCTTTGAAACACCCTTTAATAGTTTTGAGCGTAATGTTGTCCACTTCTAGAATTATTTCAGAGTTATCAAAAGTTGAGTTCACATGAAGGGATGAAATAGTACTTGATGGTTCAATGTATATCTCATTGACCTTATATATATCACTCTCAGTTTCATCATTAACATATTCAACAAAAAAGGTGCTCATGTGTGTGTTTTTCTTAGCATTCTTAATATGGAATTCAAATAAGTGATGAATAGAATCGTGGACAATGGAACACAAGTGTGATTCCACCTATGGACTAATACCAGTATCATGAAAAGGCTCAATATCCTTCACAGTTTAGGATGTAAGTGATAGGCATGGAAGATAATTTATTTTATCAACCACAGATTTAGGTCTATGAATATTATAAATCTCTTCCAAAATTCCTCATTTGTTAACTCACAGTGAACATCTACTACTTCTATCAGATAACTTCTGCCTAATTCAAGCATGTGTTATCCCCTTTTTTATTTTCCAATTCAAATATCTCTCTTCCCAAAATAAGATCAGTAGTGTGTTCTAGAAAGTAGAGTTCAAAGAGAGAAGTATTCAATTCAGCATCAATAATGTCATTTTTAATATTGATAAAATTTAAACAATTTCTCCCACATATATCAACACTTTTTTTAATATCACTGTACAATATTTCAGAAATGTTATTTCTATTAGAAAATGGAAATGAAAACTCATAAGATATCATTTCTTCAAAAATAATTCCCTCATCTTCATCGTCCAACAAAATTTCATAATTTATTGGGTTTACAGATAAAAAACATGGAAGAGACATTTTGAATTTAGACTCAATGATTTTCGATTCTGTGATTTTCAGCATAAAATTCTCTTCCCAAGTGTTCCCAATATTATGTTCAAACTCATTGTTCACAAATTCAGAATAGTTGGGTGATGATTTTCTTTCTATCAAGACTTCAGTTTCTATTTTGACTTCAAAACGAGTGACTTCATTTTAAAAACTCCTAAAATAGTGAATTTTCTCAAACGTAGGAATTATGAAAAGAACTAGGCATTTTTTTTCAATCTGTTGCAATTCTGTTTCAAAATTGACCCACTCAACTCCATTAAAGTTATTCATTGGATTTTAAATGTTGTGTTCTTTGTTTAATGAGTTTTTTATTTCTAGATTTGGTTCAATAATTTCGGATTCATCAAAATTATTGGTTTGATGCCCCGATTCAGATTCACATTCCTCTTTAATTTGGTTTCAAAATATTTTATAAAATTTTTTTTGTTCATTTTCATAAAATTATTCTTGTTCTCTAAACCATTGTTGAAACTCAAAAAGCATGTTTTATAATCTTTTCATTCTTTGATCATTCTTTCTAGAATCTATAATTTAAATTTCATGGGTTTAGTTAAACCTGGTTTTCAAATTATTCTCCCTATCATCTAGTTTGGTATTAATTTATTAAAGTTTATCTAGGAATTCAAGATTAGATTCAAAAATTCCTCTTCTTAAATGTGAACATCTTGTTGCAGTTGTTTATAGACACATTACAAGGAATTGTTCCCATAAAATCCACAACACGCACCAGGGGACCCCAATAGATCCCTGGTTTTGTTAACATCCATTTTTAAACTAAAACCAGGTGAGATTAAACACACTACAATTCACAGTGAAACAAATTTTTGAAAAAAACACAAACAATAGGTTCTAGTCCAAAGAAGTTTTTTAATCATATTTTATTTTTTTTATACGTTTTTTCAATTTTATTAGAGTTTCAAAAAATAGAACACTAAATGAATGTTGTCCTAGAAAACAGCGCCAAATTTTGAACAGGTCGGAGGTCTTCACGACCCTAAAAATTACATTTATTAACCTATATTGGAACAATGGTGCATGGTCGATCCACAGAGAAGGAAGGTGAGGGAATTCAATGGTTTGGGAATTTTAAACCCCCACTATTGTCAGTATCATGGAAACATCTTCTTAGTTTTTATATATATATTTTTTATATGATTATTTGGAAACTCAATGAGGAAACATGATTCTCTACAAAGAATATAAAATTTATACTAAGTACTATAAAACTAACGTATTAAAGAAAAATAACATTTAATAGAAAAGACAAATGATCTCAAATATAAAATGGTCACTCTAGAAATCTAATTATTGGTTAAAATAATTGAATTCTTCACAACTTTTATTGAATCACTCCTAAAAAACATGATGATGAACCCCCCTCACCAAGAGATTAAACAGGCAGATGATTAAGATTTGATGTTCGCCAAACCAAAACTTAATCAAACTTCTAAAACGTTTGGAAATGATTAAATTTAGAAATAAACTCTCAATAAATTTACAATGTTAGTGACATTAATGTTCTAAAAGATACATAAAAAACAACCTCTCCAGTCAAAATTGAATTATTAATTTTGAAATCAATTGAGAGGTGAGTCAATAGAACTGAGAATCATAATTCAATCTCACTGGTGGATGATGATTCTGAAAAATATAAAATAATTGAAGAAGTTATAAAGATAAACTAACAAAATTGAATACCAAATCTATTAAAATATTATTTTATGATCATCATGATTATTTTAGTGAAAAAAAACAAAAAAACCAAGTACTATGATTATGGAGCAAGGGTAGGTAAACTCTCCTTACGCTGCTCTGCCTTCAGGCTCCTTAGCCTATAGCTTATCTCTAGTGTTGCTCCTAGGAATTCCCTCTCAAAATGATGTGATGGTGGAATGAATAATGAGAGAGTACGAATGAGAGTCACCTCAGCGAGTGTCTTCTCTCAAATAATCCCCTCCTCCCCCAATTGCTACTTGCTCTGTCTTAAGTTTCCACTATTAAAAGCTTCTTGTCATAGAACATTTTCCACAGATGTCAAAGGCTCTTCACATGTGCACAGAACACATGCATTTTTCGAGACTAGAATGTAATGTTAATTTTTTCACATAAATAACTCCCACTGAGTTAGTTAAGTGTACATGGATGTGTATTTGACTCTTGAATGATCTTATACTCTAGCACAACGCGACGGCTTCAACTCATCTACCCTTTGGCGTCCCACCTTTTCCTCCTTCGGGAAACGGTAGCAAGGGTTACATCAACTTCAGCTCCTCAGTACCAGTGGAACTCCTCTTCCTCGCGACGAAACCAAATCCTCCCGATCTAGAGGTGCAACCATCATCCAGTTCGGATTCGGTAGCGAGTTCTTCTCCTGTAGCGGTTGAAGGTCTGCATCCCGGATAGCAGAACTCCTCAAAGCATCTCCATCTCTTCATCGCAACACATCAAAGTTGGATAGTGTGACAAAATTACATAGTTAGGCCTCCTCATACTCAACACTTTAGCTATAGTTATCGTGTACTTTCCTTCAGAGACTTCGATTGTGGTGGGGAGATTCTCAACAATTCCAGAAAAAGTCTAGTTCTGTGGAAATGTCACTTGCTCAAAGGTGGTAAACAATCATGACTGGTAAACCCTCCTTCAATTGTGGTGTGAGAACAATTTCACCATGGAGGAAATAGAAATTCACTACAATTTCTACAAAAACTCATCATGTTTGTGATTTTTATCTCTTCACAATGGTGGGTGCAAAACAAAACAAATGTTTTTCATTTGATGTGAATTATTTTTTCTATGTGAATGATTATAGTGTGAGTTGTTATGCAGTAAATTGCGGTGAAACTAATGGAGGAGACTGGTGGAAATATGTGGCACTAGAAAGAGAAACAGATGAAGGAAACGGTCTGTGGAGATGTTGGGGAAGCCAAGGTAGAAGAGGCTAACAGTGAAATGGAGGGGAAAGGGTGTAAAAAGTGGATATCTAACGGTGAGGTGCATAAAAAGAACTAACGGTGAGGTTTGGGTGAGATGGAAATGAGACACAAAGGTCACTGGTAAGCAGCAAGGGAAAAGGTCTCTGTTAGAAATAAAAAATAAAATCTCAACTTTAAAGAATAAATATAGGACCAACGATAGAACACTAAAGAGGGATACCGATAGGGAAAATAGTTAACCATTAGAAATATAAATAAAGGTTACTGGTAGAAACATGAGGTTTTTGATATACTTAAAAGAAATCTGCCGGTATGCTGTATAATGTAAAAGGGTCACTAATAGAAAACTAATAGTGACATTAAAATCAACACAAATTGAACTTAAAAATTAAAACTTATGTTATTTAAGAACAAATAGGGGAAAAAAATAATTACAAGAAATCTAATCACCATTAATTAAAACAAGATTTTTGTTAAACTTAAAACATTAAAGTTGGAATAAAATATTTTAGTTGATAATACATAAATTAAGAACATGATAATTGATAAAGCAATATGCTCTACGAATCAAATTAAAAAAACATATATAAATAATTATAGGGTAGCAGCGAGTGAAAATGAAGATATACAGTGACTCATTAGGATACAAATAGTTATAGTATACCTCACCAGTAGACTAAAACCAAATGGAAATAAATAAATAATCATACTGTATACATAAAATAATATAAATAATGTTTAAAACTTTTAAATAATTTATTAAATAACTATTTGAATACATAAGATAAAAAACAAACTACTAAGTTTAATTAAAACTAAAATTATTGACTTAATTAACTAATAGGATGATTAGACAAGGTAATAATTAAAGTTAAGATATCTTAATGAGTCCATATTAAGGAAAAAATATTAAAATAAACTCTCTGTTTATTAAAACACAAAAAAGGATGTTAAAAGATTATTTATTATTAAAGTAAAATTACTAAATAATGAGAATATTGGCATTAACACAACTACTAAAAAACAATACATTTAGATAAAACAATGTAGATTAGAATTATTATTTTAAAGACAAAAAATACAAAATTAATTATAAAAATTGATTAATTGAAAAAATTAAATATAAAAAATACAAAAGTACAATTATTTAGTATAAATTCAATAAATAATTATTTAAATCATTAAAAATTAAGTAAAAAATATATGGCAAAACTATGTAAAAATTGAGGCACATCAATATCCCAGTGAAGAAAGGCTAGAAACACATCTAAATGATCCCAGGGTAATGCGATTAATACTAATAATTATCCATTTCATCCTGTTTGTTGTGTAAAATGGTTTAATACATTTAATTTAAAATAAATAATTAAATTATGTGTTGTAGTTAAATGTATCCATGATTGTTTAGCTTGTAAGATTATCTGATGTTGAATAACTTTACATCTCAACTATGGTAAATCCCACACATTAGATTCAATTATGTTTACATGTTTCCAATTTGGGACACAAATTTGACGAAATACCATTAATTATGAAATAAATTCACAATTGTGATATAAAAAATATATATTAAATTTATAAAATCAATTTTTTTTTCACCATACCCCTGAATTGAAAACCATCATAGAACATAACTCTGAAGATAGACATTTATATATTTTAAAGTTATAAAAATAAATTCTGGTTCAATATAAGAAAAATACAATTTTATTTATTTTAGTGTAGTCTCTCAAAAACATAAAAAAATTAATATTATATGGGACTATATATTTTTATTATACAACCCATGTAACAGTATAAAAAAATTAATTTCGATGTGACAATCCATTGGATGATCCTCATTATTGTACGATCCTCATGTGTTATGGAATTATGTGACACCAATAGAATAAATTCATAGCCAAACCGAGGGTAACATTAAATAATTATCCAGGGGTCCTATACCCAATCCTTTGAAATACGTAATGTATTAAAATATAATAGGGTTTGAAATAATATAAAGAATTTTTACCAAGTAATATATATGTGGTGTTCTATACATATTTTGAGATGAGTATTTTGTGAATGACTATATGATGTATTCATCTAACAAATAATTATAAGAATAATTTAATATATAATCATTATATGAACAAAATTTGGTTTGTTAAATACAACAGAACCCACTTATGGGTTAGGAATATATTATTTATTACTAGAAAATAATTTTGGATTTATAGTGTTTATATAAATCTCAATACAATAATGGCCCGAATGATCTATAAAATGAGAAATGAGGTTTTGGGTTATGTTAAAATGTTTTTGAGAACTATTTAATTGTTTGAGTCTTGAATTAATTAAATCATAGTGACATAGAATTATTTAATTACATTAGATATATTTAATAAAAAAATTTATTTAAATGAGAGAGATAATGAACTATATTTATTTAAATTATCTTTATGTAGTTATGTTGTGAGAATAAGTGTCTAGTATGATGGAAAAATTAAAAAATTAGTTTTTCATAATATTTTATATGGTTTAATGAGATGAATAAAAGGTGAAAATATATAAGATATTATTATTTTTTCAACTCAGTAAAATAAAAACAAAACATCACATTGAAATATATCAATTTAGATATATCATAATCTAAATTTATAAAGGGGGTTCCTTGGGTTAAAGGCATGTAATATTTTTGACCGACGTTGAAATTTTACCCACCTCCTACATTCCACAAAAAGAAAGATTAACCTTAATTATTCTAAAATGATACAGGGAAACTCAAGGTACACCAATTTATACTAATATTTATCCATTTATGGACCCATTTAGAGGAATTACTCTTAGATTTCTGTTGGACCTAATTTTATTTTAATATTTTAGAAACAATACCAACTAATTATATAATGACAATAATTTTTGTTTATACAAAAATATCAAGCCAATATTCTAATTTTTATATGAATAATATTCATACCTTGTTAAAGATACAAAGTTTAAAATGTCATATTATATGTTTTTTTATATAATTTTTTTCATTTTATTCATACACGAATTTTTTGGTTTATTATTTTTATAATGATTGTATTCTTCCATATCTGGAAAATAACAAGTCCATGTCTCTAACAAGGCATTTATAAATTATAACACTCAGTAATACCAAATTAAAATATATCATGAATATGAATTCCTATACTCAATTTATTTTGATGAAATAATAGTTGGATGATATGAGAGTATACATGAATATTCACAGAGTAATCTTATATGATAACATGGGAAACATAGTTTAATAAAATCAATGAAAATTTTATTACTCCAAGAAAAATTAGATCCAATAATTCTGGATCCCAATGTGGAATATGTATGATTGTAAGAATTTGAATATAAAACAAAGGATTATATTATTCTTGTAGTTTTTATTTATTATTGATATATTATTTCTAATATTTTGTCATGATAATGATTATCAATGGTTACGTTATTTTTTTCAATATTTTCTCGATTAAATGATATTTTTTATATGGATTATTCAAAAAAATACTATGGTGACTATTTTAAATGTTTTGGTTATATGGTAAAGTTAAAAAAAAATATGTTTGTCAAAAACTATAATTATTTTGAAAACTATGTTGTGTCTAATATAACTACAACACATTCATAGGAAATACACCCAAAAATGATGTTTTTTAATAATATTTATGATGAATTTCCATCTCAAATAGCATCATTATAAAACAATTTTTGAAAATTTATCAAATTGAATGAAGTTTTTTGGTGATATACGTCATGAAATAGGGATATTCAATGTAGTCACACTAATTGACTGAATTTTCAAAAGATGTGTTGACACGTTCAATAAAAATGACATGACAATAAAATCATTATGTGGTGAAAATAGTTTCTAAGAGATGAGTTATTAGAAGACATAGAAAGATGAACCCATTGAAATATTATTATTATGATAGATAAATAAATTTAGAATACATTGAATGATTATTATTTTTATGGATAAATAAAACATAAATGATGTTCCATAGAACCATATTGTGGCTATATGAACCAATCCTTATTTGAACAAATAAATTATATTTTTAAAATATGGAAATTATTGAAAAAATAAAAATATTGATACATATTCTTTAGTATAATATAGTTAATTCATTAATTGGAGAACCACCCCAATGGGATTACAATACTAAACACTAGTTGGAAAGATATTGATAAAAAAATTTATATTTTTTTCACATTGAATGTTAGAAATATATTTAATAATCATACGATGTAGATTTTTGTCTACCTAAAACATTTAAACTATTATTTTATGGGAATGTATTATAAAAATAATATTTATATTTTTGTAAATATCATTGAAAAATAAAAAAAATCATAAAGGATAAATATTGGTTGCATGAGAAATAGGAAAATATAAGAAGACCATATAAATATAATGAATAAAGGGGAACTTTTTTTCTATATAATTTTGATTTATGATATAGAATATATAATAATATGAACGTGATACTTATATAGATGTATAGTTATTTATCAACATCAATTTATATATTTTTTGTAATAATAGATCATTAATAATAACAGAATGTGACCTAAATTTATTTATAATAATCTTCTACATATGAAATAGCCCAAGACATTATAATATTTTAATTTGTAAATAAAATTAATTGTATTTGTTTTTTAATTTTCACAAAACACCATGTTAATTTTATGCCACACACAACAATGAGTTGGCATGGGTTACATGCAAGGCCAAGTGATAGCAAACAACAATATATTAATAAATTTTATAATTTAATATTATATATAAGATAACTATTAAATTAGAGGTTCTGAATAGTTCTAAACATATATATAATTTTATATATTCCATATTATTTTGAAATTCACCTTATATTTTTTCTTGGACATAATATAAAAAGAATTTCAATTTTTTGGATTAAATAAGTATTTAAAAAAAATGATGTTTTGAGGCCATTTGATGGAGCACCCATTTTAAAACCAATATTTGACAAATTTATATAATCAATATGAAAAAAACAACTTCTTTGGAATTGGGTAACATAAATTTCATTTATATTTTTTTTTGTGTTTTCTTAATAACTTTCATATTTTTATAAATAGCGATAAATACTAAATTTTATTTAAAAAATATTTTAATTGAAATAACTAATACTGATAAATTATACATATATATGAATGTGTTTAAAGTATAATTAAATATTATTTTTATCATTTAATAGAATTTTGGACATTGGAGTTAATTTAAAATTGAAATTATATATATACACATGTCAATCTTTTGAAAGTTTTTACTTTTCAAAAATCCATTTTCTCGTTACGAAAATGAGAATTAATTTTAAATTAATTACTAGAAATTTTGTTTTCTAAATTTTAAAAAATTATTTCTATATTTGAAATATGTTGTTCCAATTTCTTTTAATGGAATACAATTATTTATGGGATTTATGAATATTATTTTTATTTCTATTATTTAAGGTAAATATCCTAATTAAAGGTAAAAATAATATCATGGAATTATCATAAAACCTATAAAAATAATATTTTATGACTAAATTTTACCTTATAATCTATGTTTAAAAATGGAGTCACAAATTGGCCTATTTCCGATGAATATGACATGAATCTTATAAAAATTAATAAATGTGAAAAAAATGTCACCATCTCATTTTATGTAAGTGTATTAATTTTAGAAAATAGATAACCAAGAGATAATTTATAATATAGGTAGTATCTAAGAATGTAAATAAATTACCTATATCACAGAAATTTAGTTATAATCTTTCGAGATTAAATAATTACCATTTATGTTAATAAAATAATGATGTAAAAATTATTTTATTAATAGAGATATCATATAAATGAGTTTTAAAATATTAAAATACATATTATCTGAAATAATTAATGATCTACAATAATTTTATAGCTGAAAATGATATTTTAGGTGTGAATTAATTTTTTTTTTTCAAATTCAACTTCTGTTTGGAAGTTATTTAATGTCAAATAAATAAATACGATCAAATTGGAAAGTATTGAAATTTTTATAGAAATCACAATTTTTTAAATTGTTTAAATGTAATAAAAACAATAAAAATTACAAAATTAAAATTATACTATCTAAATGGTCATAATGGTTCTAGTTACGTATAATTGGAACCACATAAGAAAAATATTTATAACCATATAATATTCACAATATTTTTACAACAATTAAAAATAAATATATTAAATAACGATAAATAAAAAATATAAGGTTTAAAATAATGCCATAACATGTCTACATTTTTATTTTTGTGATAATTTCAACCCCTAATAATATTAAATTTTAACTAACTATCATTTGAGGTATTTAAAACTGAAATTCAATTTATAATAAATTAGTAGTTTTTGTCTTTCCAAGGGTACCCCTCCCCTATCTTATAATACAGATCATCTTATTATCATTAATTCAGACATCTAAATAAGTTTTTTTTTGACCAAAACATGACCATTTACATAACCAATATATCAAACATCATCCTAGAGTCCACACCATGGGAATAAAGACACCATAAAGCGTCCTTTTGTTCAAACCAAAAGGAGATAATAAAAAATGAGGTAATTGTTTTATCACATCTTTATAGATCTTTTCCTTATAAACTTCTACATTATATATATTTTCTATATAAAAGTAATAACTTTAATATCATCTATATAACAATATTCTATTATAATCAAGGAATAATCATATATCTTATTTTATCCATCATACAAATAACAGTATCACCATGTGTGTGTACGTACAACATACCGTATCCATGACAAGGTGTAATTTGATATTAGAAACTACATTAATTTGATGGATATAATGATGATTATAATGGATATTAAAAAGTAATATAAAATTATTATGATTATGTATAATTAATATACCATCCCATTCCATACCATTTAACCATCATGGGAAAGATATTGTTGCTCGTGCGTATGTACGACCTACCATCCCCACAACGCGATGGGATTTATTTTCCATGTTAACAATTAAAGAATGATT
The DNA here is from genome assembly GCA_963277665.1 of Viscum album. Lineage (NCBI taxonomy): Eukaryota > Viridiplantae > Streptophyta > Magnoliopsida > Santalales > Viscaceae > Viscum > Viscum album. Next base: position 956,343,316 of record OY728145.1, read on the forward strand.
ATAAATTATATATTATGAATAACAATAATAATTATGAACATAATTTAATTATTTAAAAGAATGAAATACTGCCTATTCGTAACAAAAATATCTTACATAGAAAAAAAACAAATGGAAAATAAAGTAGTTAAGAATTGAAATAATGGTAAAACTAAAATACAATTAACAACATGATATAATTGTATCATAAATGATATAAAAATAACATTTTGGAAATTTTATAATTAAATTATATGATTTAACCATTATAAAAGAGATTAACACACCCCCAACAGACATAAAGTACATAATAAGTGTTAATTTCACAATCTCTTTATTATCCAACATTGATTATATATAAGTATCTACTGAGAAATATTTATCATCAATGTATATGTTTATTAAAATGTAATTCATATTTTTATCGAAAGTTGTTTATATTAATTTTTACCCATTCTGTACATTTATAAAATATTTTGAAATGAATATTTCCAGCATTTTCCAAATGATGTACATTATAAAATTTTTAACAAATGAATGAATGAATGTTTTTTATATTATATGGTGGAAGTGTCTATTTTCAACTGTTATGATGACCTAACATTTGAATGATTTCCTTACATGATTAAAATATTATTTTCAATAGATTTTTTATTTATAATTGTAGGACTTCTAAATGATTTTAATGTAAAAAACGAACATTCATCTTAAAAGGTTTTAATGGATTTATTAAATTATTATCATCTATATCAAACTTCATTGTTGGATTTTTTGATTATTTGACGTTGAATTATTATGATACAAACTTCCATATATTATTAAAGTTTTTTGATATGTTTGAGGGTGGATATGCTATGATTATACAATTAATTATTTATAGTTAAATTATTAACATTTTGTATGGTTGTTTTAATATGAATGTGTATGTTATGTCTCATATTTTTCTTAAGAGGAAAAAATTTGAATTATTAAGTGATGGGAATGGCCCAATATATCCCCTTGGTGCATTAGTGGGTCTCATGGAAAAAACATGTGTCTTCGCACATGGCCTTGATGATATTGTAGGGGTCTTATCACAAGGTCTTGGCAGTATAGTTATGATTTATGGTTTTAGGTATTTCCTTTTTATGAGATTGATTATTGATATTACATGTTATTACTCAACTACTAGAGTACCCTTTTGATTATTTAAATGAAATTATTTTATTTATTCATTCCATATTTTTTTGATGATGATTTTTTAAATGTCTTGTTTTTTAGTATTATACAATTGTTTAATATTTTATGCTTATCTATGATATATTCAACTATATGTTTTCCCTTATTGAGATTCTGAGATCACTCCTTATTTATGTTATATTGTTTTTTAGGATTCCAAGAATTGTTTTATATTGGATATGTGGGGATGAGCTATAATATTAACAAAATTATCAAAGAATAAATTATGATGCATATTATGTATTGAATTGTAATGAATATATCAAGTATGAAATATATTTTCCAAGACTGCTATTATTATCGGTCTTTTGATACTTGATCAATGTAATCATTCCAATGTTTTAAAATAATACAGTGGATAATTTCATATAGGGTTGAGGACTTACATTTCATATCAGAGCATATTTTGTAATAAAAGTGGAAATTTTATTTTCTAATAAATGATTATAAAACATAACCCTATGAATTAATTTGAGGATAAGTTTAATTAATGGATAATATCCTTTATATTTAGTTATGAATAACCTAGATTAATCAAATAGGCCTATGGATCTAGAGGAAAATAGAATCATTTGGTGACACTATGAAGTATTTTTCAAGACTATAACATTATGATTATTTTTTTGAGACTGTGATTTAGGTTTTGGTTGATGATTAGATTCAGCATGGTTATAAAAGTAATGGTTATACTATTGATTATGGTGATATTTGAAATGAAAATTAATATGAAGGAGGTTTTATATAATAAGATGTTGAATCATAGTTAACAGTTTATGAGTTAATGTGAAGAACCAAAATTATTTTTTATTTGTATTCATGAATTATTAAATAAATTTATATAATATTCATGATGACATTACATTAGTTTTTATTGTTTAGGTATTTCAAAGAATTAATAGTTTTCATTAAGTATTTTAAGGTGATCAAATATTTTTCATGTGGATATAAGATCTAAATTATGTTGTATGGGAAATTTTATGTTAATGTTTTTTTAAATTTTAGAGCCTTTTTGGATTGTGAATTTGGATAGATGTATTTTGGAAAAGACTTAAAGATGTAATGGAGTAAGTTGAACTTTGGATATGATATTTTGGAGGTTAAAGTATGCTTTTTTGGGATAAACTTGTTGGCTTTATTAACAATTTAGGGGATTATGTAAATACTTACAGACCATCTGATTTATAAAACGTTATTCATGGGTAATAATAATTAATTTTTTAAATTAATTTCCTAGAGTAAAGGATAAATTGAAAATAGATCGAAACACAACGAAAGGATTATATTTTTCATATAACAGTGTAAAAAATAAATTGAATACTTGCCTAATAAATCCTCACAGGGAAAGGATATTGAAACAAAAAATGATATCCTAGTAACTGTTTGATGAATTATATAATCCCTTTGATCATTACACATTAATAACTTTTTTATTTTAACATTATCCTCATCATATTCCCTATAACTCTCTATAAGAACATGATGGTTTGATTTTTCTTTCATGTCATATTTTATTAAATGGAAACCATTTATCCATTATCTATGGACACCATCATAATTAATTTTCTTTATTTTAAAATGGTGGTCTAATTAGCCAATTTTATAATTTGGTATTTCCACAATGATATTTTGAAATGACAAACCACTAATTTAAAATCTTGGCTATAAATTGTGAGGACTCAATTTATTTAATGATGGAAGAATACAACACCCTAAGACATTATAGTACATCAATTTATAAATAAATTTATTTTTTTTACTATTTTTTACAACACAATGTTAATATAACACAACACACAATAATGAGTTTACTTTCGTTACACACAATTCCCAGTTTTACCGAACAACAATATATACATAAAATATTAATATTTTATTTTATATATAAAAAAGACATTAAATTAGATGTTATGATCATTTTTTACCTTATTATTAATTTTTTATATTATGTATAATTTTAACATTAACCTTATGTGTTTCTCAGACATAATATAAGAATAAAATCAAATTTTTGGGTAATATAAGTATTGTAAAAAAAGTAGTTTTTTCAATTTTTGATGGGGAACCTATTTTGAATATAGTATTTTGAAATTTTATTCATTAAATTTGACATAATACAAATTTTCTTTGGAAGAGGGTGTAATAAATTTAACTAGGATAAATTTTATGTGTTTTTCATAAACAATTCAAATTTCAATGAATAGTGGAAATACCATATTTTATTTGAAAACATATTTTTTAATCAAAATAATTTATAGTGAAAAATTAAACATATGAATGGTTTTAAAGTAAAATTAGATTATATTTTTATAATTTAATATAATTTTGGTCATTTAAATTATTTTCACATTAAAATTAGATATCAACACAAGTCAATCTATTGATGGTTTTTACTTTTTAAAAACCCATTTTCTCATTTTGACACTAAGAATTCATTTTAAATTAATTACTAAATATTATGTGTTTTAAAATTTTAATATGTATTATATATTTGGGATAAATGGGTCCAAATTATGTTAATATGATAATTTTATTTTTTGAAATTATAAATACAACATTAGTAATTATTTTTATTACATTTGTTTAAGGGAAATGAGGTAGTTAAAGATTACAATAATATAATAAAATTATCTTAACGCCCTTAAAAATAATATTTGATGTCTAAGTTATACCCTAATAATAATTGGTTTGAAATAGAATCGCCTAATGGCCAAATGACCATGAATATGACATATATGTAATAAAAATTGATGAAGGTGAAAAAAATGTCACAATTTCATTTTATATAACTATATAAATTTTTATATATTGATAACCAGGATATAAAATCAAATATATGTAGTATATTTAAGGATAAAAAAATTAAATATATCTTATAAATTTATTTATATTTTTAATGATTATATAAGGACCATAAATTGTGACACAATATTGATGTAGACTTTACTTTATTAATAGAAATATCGAATAAATGGGTTTAAAAATATCAAAAGAAACATAATATAAAATAATTAATGTGATATAAAAATTTTATATGTGTCTATGACATGTTAGTAGTGTATTAATTATTTTGGTTCGAATTTATCTTATTTTATAATTTTAGTTAATTTTAAATAAATAAATAGTGTCAAAATTGACAATATTGTTATTTTTATAAAAATGTCATTTAATTAATATATTTACGAGTAATAAATTTATTTAAAAATTATGAAGTGAAAATTAAATGGTCTATACTTTAATAAATTTTAAAAATTTGTACAATTGATACCACATAAGAAAATATTTATAACTATTTAATATTTAGAATATTATTACCATAATTAAAATAAAATATATTAAATAATGATAAATCCAAATGATAAGGTTTAACATAAAATAAAAACATATCTAAATATTATGTTTCAATAGTACTTCGACCCATAATCAGCATATGATTGAAATAACTCACATTGGTGCTATTTAAAATTGAAAATTAATTTATAATAAATTAATAGTTTTAGTGTTTCAAAGCCCCCCACTATTATAAAAGGGAACTTCTTCCTCACCTAAATTCACACTTCTAATGATTTTTGGATCGACCAATAACTATCGATTTTCTCTAACAACATCCATATCATCATCTATACAGCACACATTGGGAGTAAATATATTATTATGAGTCTATTTGTGAGAACCAAAAGGAGATACCCGAAAAGAGGTAATTGTTTTATCAAATCTTTCAATGTTCTTTTTTTCTTCTAATTACACTTTATTTGTTATTCCCATATCAAAGTAATAAATCATGTTTCATCCATAAAAAAACTATTATTATAATCATGTGATGACCATATTTATCATTTTATCCATTATAAGAAAAACAATATCACCATGTGTGCACATGTACGGGTTACTATCTCCACGTAATGGTGTAATTTTTCAATAAAAATACATTAATTGGATGGATATAATGATGAGTATAATGGATATAAATAATGAATATAACATTATAATGATAATTTATATTTAATATACCATCCAATTCTATACCATTTAACCATCAAGGAAATGATATCATCGCCTGTGCGTACGTACGACCTACAGTCTCCATGATGTGAAGAGTGTCATTCTCCACATTAAAAATTAATGAATGATTATAAAATCTATATGATGAGTAAAAATAATAAATATGAACGTCATTTTATTTTATACAAGAGTAAAATAAACCCAATTCATAAAAAACATGACTTCCATGGGAAATAAGAATGGTAAAACAAAGTAGTTGTCACCTGCAATAATCATAATATTGAAATACTATTAACAAAATGATATGATAGTTCCATATATGATATCATATATATTGATATAGTCCTGGTATATTTTAGTAACCTTATTTAACCATTATATACGATGTTGAAGGATTATCAACTAATAAAAAGTATAATGTATGGGTTATCTTCACAATCTCTTTATTATCTGAGATTGATTATATATATGTATCTATTGTGACATCCTTATCATACATCTCCATGTTTATTAAAATGTAATTAAATATTTTATCAAAAAACATTTAATTCCATTTATACATATGTTTGAATTTTTAAAAAGTGTTTTGAGAAAAAAATTCACTTCATTTTCTAAATATGGTACTTTATAATGTTTTCAACAAATTATGGTAATAAAGTTTTTTATCATATACGGCACAATCAGCTATTTTTCACTGATATAAATCCATACCATTTTGAATACTTTCATACAGGATTATATGGTTATTCCCAAAGGAAGTGTTTTGTTTTATAATTCTGTAGCTTTGAAATGATTCCAAAAAATAAAGGTATGTTTATCTGAAAGAGTTTTAATGAATTTATTAATTTTTTTCATCTATGTCAACATCCGTTATTAGATTTTAGGATTTTTTTTGGGTGAATTATTATTATAAAATCATAAATATTTTATTTAAGGGTTTATGATATATTTGATTGTGGATGTCTTATGTTTATTCAATTTATGGTTTATGGTTAAAGTATAAAAATTTTGAATGTTATTTTTAATACAAATATTTATGTTATGTTTTACCATTTTCATACGAGGAAAGCCTTGGACATAGTATGATATGGGTGGGGACCACTATAAACCCTCGATGCATTAGTAGGACCTATTAGAGAAAATAGTGTCTTGGCACAAGGTCATGAGGATTTGGTAATTTTTTTTCAATGAGGCCTTGTTGTTCTTGTATTGATGACCGACAGTATGCATGTCCTCATTATGAGATTAGTTATTTATTTTACATGTGATTATTTGACTGGTAGAATATCCCATTGAATGTTTAAATGAAATTACACGATTTATTCATTCCATATTACACATAAGATTCAATATTAAAATGATTTTGTTTTAGTTTCATACATTTCCGTAAAATAATATTCATTTCATAGATTGATTATGCTATATTTCTTATCCATAGTGAGCATCTGAGATAACCCATTTCTTATGTTTCATTCTTCCTTAAGATGCAAAGAAGCATTTTTTATGGACCTGTATGAAATATCTATGGGGTATGAGATGTTTCAATAGGGATAATATGTTATTTTTTTATTTCCAGATGATATGTGAATCTTATATTTGAATATATTATTTCCAAGTATACTAAAACAATTAGTCCTTAAGGATTATATTTTATTGTGATAATGCTAATCTTATGAAATAATGCACCAACTCTGGAGAACTGGGGTCGGGGAGTTAAAACAGATAAAATGTGAATAGATAAAAAGGGTGAATATATTAATGTATCAATTGTAAACCATCACTAATCATTTAGTCAATGAAATATGGTCTGATATATCTTTGGGATACCGATAGATCAGGACCGTCATAATTATTAGACATTGAGCATTAGTGATCCAATTAAAAATACTCATTTTCTTATAATAAAATTTATTTTATATTGTTAATATTTATTATTTGTGATTGATTGCATTACCGTATAATTGGAGAATAATATCCAAAAAGATACATTCATATAATTGACGTTTCACCCCAATTCACCCCCACAAATGGTGTTTCTAGACTATAGGTCTTACCAAATGATGATACATTAAGAGGGGTTGGGTATAGAGGTATTTAAATACAAATAAACCCATAAAAATGATTGTAGAGACCCAATGCTTTCCTTACATGGAAATTACATTACTTTTGTGGAAAACTTAATACATGAAAAAATCAGATCCCCAAAGACCGTATTAGTTTATTGTCTTTGGAAACTCGAAACATAAACTTCTAATAATGGTGAATGATCTTAAAAATCTCCCAGAAAGATATTCCCCTTTTTTGTAATACCTAAAACCTTCCGTTATATCCCGGGAAAAAAAATAAAAAAGCTGAGCTCAAATTCTCAGTAAGGGTAAACATGAAAAACCTAAAAACAATATATAAAAATTTGAACGTAATAACATGAACATGAAACATCAAAATCATGAGTAATGACATAAACCTTGGCAATTCATAAGGCATAGATAACAAAGGAAAATTAACCATGATAAAATAGCATGGAAATAATCCATGTAATTTTGGAAACCATTAAGCACATGATTTGATTTCCATAGTTGCCAATCCATTGCTTCCAAGACCATCATAGTGGAAAAAGTCACTTACTGAATTGAGTTCACTCCTCATTCCAGTCACGTATCACTGAACCATATTAACTTGCACTTCTAGCCACGACTCTCTCATTAGATATAAATCTTTACCCAATGTATTGGAGGGAGATATAGGTACTACACATATAATAATTAAATTATTATTACTTGTGCAACAAAATAAACATAAACCATTCATCATAAACCAAAGAATAAAATGGGTCTCATGAACATCACCCATCATAACAAAATCCATATAATACAAATGGATATAATTTTATCATAAGAAGAATCAAACCATTTAAATAATAGGTACATTATAATTGAAACATAAATATACCAAATAATGTCATCTGAGATGGAAAATATTTTTGACAAAACACTTGAAATGAATTCTTGAGAAAAATATCATTTCTTCATCAAAATAATTTTCTTTTTCACAAAATGCCATGAAATTTTAAAAGAAAATAACAATTGGTGAAAATAATCATGAAATGTTGTAGATGAAGCTTCATTTAAATACATCATTTTGATACTGTAAAAATCCATTCATTCCGAATAAGTTACAAAAATCAGTCTTCTTGTACTTTTGTGGAAAAAGTCAACAAGTACCTTATATGGTAACCAGAGGAAATATTCCTTCCTTACAATGTAGAAAAATGTGAAAAAAGGGAAAAAAGACTTTACACATACATGGAATAATAGTAAACATTTTATGAAAAAAATTTTAGAAAACAAGGAAATAAATGATAAACATAACCCCATTAAATACTTACATATAACCAATCTCAGATAAAATGAGATTTGCAAAATTATCCCTTAACTTATGTCCAATTGCTTCCATATGTGTTTGTGACTCTTGTATATTGGGTTTAAACATATTATTAACTTGTAATAGAATCATAATAATATTTATGATATCATATATGATTCACTTAAGGCTTTATATTACCTGTTCATTTGTCAATTCCATGTTAAAGCAGCGTTTTGGGTAAAATCGTTTCATTTATCATCTATGTTTTGTCTTACAATTATTAATATAATTACACAGATCATGATTACTTAATTCTAGAATTTAAAACATGATTTATATATAATATATATTCAGAATATAAATACACATAAACACACACACATAGATATATATATATAATAGTTCGATAAATGGAAAGAAATACACCATTCATAGAGATAGTAGGTCGTACGTACGCATGAACACTATTTTTGTTTCCTTATTAAATTGAATTAAAGTAAGTAAATAACATATACATAAATCCAATTTCTTTAATATGTAATAAATTTCATTATTTATTATTATTTATACTTTATAATCATTCTTGAATGGTTAACTTGGAGAATGAATCTCATTGCGTCGTGGAGACGGTAATCCATATGTATGCAAGATCGATGATATCATTCCAATAATTATTCAATGGAATTATAGTGGATGATATAATATCTTAGAATTAGTTTAATCTTATAATAACCATATATATTTATTCTTTACACCATTATACCCATCCATGTAAGGTGGTGGTGGAAAAATAGATTACACCACGACGTGGAGATGGTATTCCATACGTAAGCACACGTGGTGATTTTGTTATCTTCGGGATAGATAGAAGGTGAAATAGGGTTGTATAATATAATAAAATATCATTATATGAGTGATACTGATGTTATTACTTTATTATGAGACAACAAAAGACTAGGAAGTAGAAGAAGAAATGAATTAGAAAGAATCAGTAAAGGATATTACCACTTCTTCAACACGCCTCTTCTAAAACTCCTCTTAGGGTACTAATACTAGTCTTTGAAGAGAACTAAGACCACTAGTATGTTTCTAAAGAAGTGGAGAAGAGAAATTGGATGGGTTTTGCTGATATTGAAGTCTCAATGTGGTGTGGGGAGGAGAGGGAGGAGGTTCCCTTATATAAGGGAGGAGAGGGGCATCTTTGGAAACATAAGAAATATTAATTTTTAATATATTCAAAACCCACTTAAAAACCACAAAAAATGACTCAAATACTAAGATTAGATGAGATAGGGTTGTAATATCATCAACCAATAATATTTAGACTTGTTGGTAATTTACTTTAAACCATATCATTTTGATTTATCCTTATTTAATCTATTCAATTTAATTTGTGGTAATACTGTTATAAATTTTATATGGTCATAAATACTAACATATGGTTTGTTAATTATACATAATTTGATACTTTATGACATTTTAGATTATATAAATTTAAATTTTCAATTTTTAATAAAATTTGTGATTTTTAAACTATTTTATAATATAAAATATCAACATTGTCAATTTTGACATAATTCTTTTATTTGAATTTACATAAAATCCATAAAGAATATATTCTTGGAAAAATCTATTTAATATATTACTAACAAGTCATATTAATATAGAAAATTCTTTGAGAACATTAATTTCTTCATATAATATTTATTTTAATACATTTAAAATCATTTATTTGATATTTCTCTTAATACAACATTTTTGTATAATTATTTAATATATTTATTTGTTGTATAAAAATTAAAACTAAAATAATATGATGAAGAAAAATATAATAAATTTTATAAGATTACTTTTAGAAAAACTTAGCTTCTAAAACAACCAACTTTTAAAATTTTATCTTTATTAATGTATGAAGGTTCCAACTTTGACATCATTTAAAATAAAATATTATAAATGTACTATTCAGTTTTATAAGGCTCCATATGGTCCATAATTCTACCCGTGGATGATTAGGGTATAGATATACTCGACCAATAAGGTTTGGTCAAGTTTCTGGTCCTTTTTATGGGTATTATTATTGTAATAAAAACTATATTATTTATTTTTTACTAAATAAATAATTTCTTCATCATTAATGTATAAGATATTAAGGTAATTAAATATCTCTTAAAAAATAAAAATAAATTACCATAACAACGAAAAATATTTTATCTTTATAATGAATATTTATAATCAAATTTATATTTTGTTTAATCTTATATTAAAAATAAAATAATTATTAAAGATTGAGTGAGACATATTTCAGTTTCATTAAAATAATATAATGTAAAGGTTCTAATCACATCCATGTGGGTTCCAACGTATTCAATTTCGACCCAAATATGTAATAGGACAAAATATAATCATCCAATTATATTAAGAAAATTGTTAGGGTAATTTTATAATATTTTATTTACCTTTAATTACCAGATTTACCTTTAACTATGATAAATAAAATTTATTATAGTTACTATTCATAGTGCCTAAAAATAAAAATTAGCCATTTAAAGTAATTTATACCAACTGATTCCAAATATGGAATCAATTTTTCCAAATTTAAATCACATAAGTTTCAAAAATTAATTTAAAATTAATCTCATTGTTAAGAAAATGAGTTTTAAAAGTTAAAACCTTGCAAAAGATTCAAATGATTTTACCTATGAGTTCAATATAAAATCAATGCTAATGTCAAAAATAATATTAAATGGTAAGAATATATTCTATTTATACTATAAAACCATTCAATATTATAATTTAACCATATAAATTATAATGATGAAAATTTAGTTTTTAATTAAAATACAGAGTGTTTTTAGTATTCATTAAAATATGAAAGTTATAAGAATAATATGAAAAATTTATCTAAAGTAAATTTTTATATCTTGATTCCAAAGAAGAATTATATTTTGTCAAATGGAACTTATAAACATGTCAAAAACTAGATTTAAATTGGATGCGCCATCAAAAGGCGGCAAAACAACATTTTTTGAAAAATTCTTTTTTTACCTGAAAAATTTATTTGGTTCCTATAACATGTTCTAGAAAACGTGTAAGATGAATAATAATTTTATAAAATTAATAATGTAGTTAACACTATTCATAACATCTAGTTCATAATAATATTATAACAATATATCATTGTTTTGTGAAACTAGGTATTGCGTACAATACACGTAATCGAGAAAGCTCTCTCTTGCGTGCAACACAAGCCAAGAATAGTGTTGTGTATACTACAAGGTAATATAGTGTTTCATATAGTGCAAGTTAATATTGATGTAGTGTACAACAAAAGACATCAAATTAATTAAAAATAATATTTCTCATTCAATCTCGGGGTGTTACATTCTACACCCCTTAAAATGAATTTCGCCCTCGAAATTGGTCAGGGTTATAAATGGTTTACTACTAGAAAGTTTCGTTTATAGAAAACCAAATCGTAAAAAGGAATAATAAAACATAATTTTAAAAATTGAAGTGTGAAACATAACAGTTACCAAAAATAACTCATCACTGTGTTTCCACATAGTAGAACATAGGTGAAAATATGGATATGGAAGATAAATATAACCATCAACTTATGATGAAGAGTGGTAGAGGAAATGGATATGAAAAATCCAACATTCACAAAGCCATAAATTTGTGATGATCTAAGGTAGCATATGATTCATCAGATATGAGGATAGTAGGACAAAATTTTTTGTTTTCAAGATCATATCCCAAATGTTGATGAATTTTTAAAAGAAATACATACTTGATTTTGGTACAATATCACCATTTCTCGTGCCATGAACATTTTATACTTCATCTCATAAAGAAATGAAGTTGAATTTGTCTTTCATGAAGTGTTAGCAGATCAAGTGATAGAATGATAGGTCATTCCATTTGTCTCAAACATAAGTTTTGAAAAAGTTATATACATAAGTCCATCTATGTTGAGATTATTCATATATGGTTCCAAAAATGAACTTATACTTCATCTATCAACCTGATTAATAAAATAAAACTAGTTTATACTAACTAGGGATTTCCTGTAGGCCTGTGGTAGGTGATAAAGGCCTATCGCACTTCCGTTGTGGGTTCGATTCCCGCAACCTTTTCCAGCGTGATGGGTTGTCGTTCGCCCAGAAGGTTGTCCTTTTTCTAAAACATCACAATTATAACATTCCTGAAATAATATCAAAAAAATGTTCTAGACATAAACAATAAAATTTGATGTCCAACATAATCCATTCAATCTATAGTATTATCCAAAATAATTCTATCCAATATCATTGTATAAAGTAAATGATTAATATTAATGTCAACTACTGAGCATGTGAATTCCATCATTTATCATACGGTAAATCTTTTTGGTTTCATTCCAAACATGTGAATCCCTTAATCTTGTATTATCTTGAAAAATTAATACCCATTGAACCTTAGTGAAAACATGAATGTTGTCAAAATTTTACTCTTTCCCCATAAAAAAAATCCCAAAAAATTATATATACTCAAATCATGAGAACACTTTGTCTTTTTATCAGTCATGAGCTAATGAATACTATCAAACATATTATTTTCTCCTTATCCGTTCATTATGCGCATACCATCTTCTTTCTTAAAATATTTCAATCACTTTTCATGGTTATCGGTACAATTATAGTATTGAAAACCACAAAAAACCAATACATAGATATTCTAATATTCCACGTTACTATAAATGAGATACCACAACATTATTTTGGAATCCAACTACATAAACACTTAATAATTCCACCACATAATTATCATAAACATCATTTCCAATAGTGATCTCATGTGACTTCCCTTTTTTCCTTTTCCTTATGTTGTTGTTGATGTCCTTCATCATTAACCCTTGTATTAGGGCATTGGTTAGAATAATGCCCCATTTCCTTACACTTGTTGTAGCGAAGTGTTGCTGGTGTATTATCTATAGTGTTTTCTTTATTCACATCATTAGCTACCTTTTTTCCATTACTTCTACACTCAACTTCTCAATGACCTTCTTTTCTACACTTAACACTTTTTCTAGTCCCTTTAAGACAATATTCTCCATGCTTCTTTCCTCACTTTGAGAATAAAGAAACATTAACCTTCACTACACCACTGAATTTAGATTTTTTCATGAACTCCATCTTTCATTTCTTGTCAAAACCATGAGATGGATATGTATCACCAACTTATAGTTCAACCTTGATAGCACAATGAACAATTTATTCATAGGTATTGTAGTCTCTTATATCTAATGTTCTTCAAATAATTGGTTTTAAGACATTGAAGAATCTATCAACTTTACATTCAGGTTGGATGATAATGCCAAATTCATACCTTGCAATCCTTATAAAATTCTCTTCATATATCCCAACATATTCATCATTCTTCTGCATAAGCTCAAGAAACTAATTTTCAATATTTGTTTGAAGAATAAGAGGAAAGTACTTATTAAAAAACAATTTCTTGAACTTGTCCCATTCCATGGATTCAATTTCATCTTGGGGCCTTGTATTATTAATTAGAGTCCACCACTGGTCTGATTTACCTTCTAAACAGTAAATAACCAAAATTACTTTTTCATGCTATGTACAACGAAGTATGGAAAATAACTTTTCAATGGTACTAATCCATTGTTCAGAAACAAGTGGATCAGATGACCCACTAAAAGAAGGTGGATGTTTCCTCATGAAGGACTTAATAGAATCTTGTTCCTTTCTCTAGTTATTTGGTAGTCCAGAATGATTCATAGCTTGTGTATGAATAGAAATAAGATTTTTCTCTCCATCTACCATCACATTTGGTTGTTCGGGAGGACAGTAATTTCATTTTCCATTACATTGATCAACATGGTTCATTCATTTTCCAATCATCGTCTAAAACTCAAAAAGAACAGTGTGAGAGGAAAAAAATATTGCTAGGAAAATAACATAATAATGGGGGAGTAACATCAATATATAACATCTTAGGATTAATTCTAATATCATTACCCTAATCCTATGACTATAAACTATACACATACTTATCCATATGTGTATCCCTAAACAAAACTTAGAAATTTATTAGAGATCTCACTAAAGTTTTCGTATCTTATTTTCCAAAGGTGAACTAAACCTTCACTCTGATACCAACTATAGAACCCAAAGATTTCCATACATGGACATTAAATCACTTTTTTGAAAAAATTAATACATGATAAAAACAGACACCAAAAGACCGTTTTAGTTTAGTGTATTTGGAAACTCAGAACATAATATTCTAATCATAGCGAATGATCTTCAACATCTCCCATTAAGATATTCCCCTTTTTTTCTTACCTAAAACGTTTCTTTATATCCTGGGGAAAAAACAAAAAAAGGGTGATCTCAAATGCTCAGTAAGGGTATGTATGGAGAACATAAAAAAATCCATAAACATTTGAACGTAAGAACGTGAACATAAAACATCAAAATCATGCAAAATGGAATAAACCTTGGTAGTGCATAAGGCATAGATCATATTGGAACATTAACCATGATAAAATAGCATGGAAATAAAACATTTAATTGTGGAAACATTTAAGAAAATGATGTGATTTCCATATTATCCAAGGCATTGATTCCAAGACCATCATAGTGGTCAAAGTCCCTTACAGAATCGAGTTCACTCCTCATTTCAGCCATGTATCACTAAACCAGATTAATTTGCCATTACAGCCATTTCAATGTCATGAGATTTAAATCATTACCCAATTCATTGGGGGGATATATAGGTCCCACCCATCTTATAATGATATCATTCTTAATCATGCCATAAAATAAGCATAAATCATTCATCATAACCCAAAGAATAAAATGGGTCTCATAAACATCATCCAATCATAACGTAATACATATAAAACAAATGGATATCATTTCACCATAAGAAGAATCAATCCATGTAAATAATAGATAAATTATACTTGAAACATAAACATACCAAAAAATTTCATCTTATATGGAAAATAGTTTTGATAAAACACTTGAAATTAATTCTTGAGGAAAATATCATTTCTTCATCAAAATGGTTTTATATTCAAAAAATGCCATGAAATTTTAAAAGAAAAGGATTTTTCTTGGAAATAATCATGAAATTTTTTAGAGGAATATTTATTGAAATAATTCATTATGAAGACATAAAAATCCATTCATTCCATATAAGTTAAAAAAATTCTTCTTGTACTTTTTCCGGAAAAGTCAAATAGTACCTTATACAGTAACCAAAGGAAAGATTCCTTCCATACAATGTGGTACAAAATCATGAAAGAGTTAAAATGACTTTAAAAATACATGAAATAATAATATTAATTTTATGCAAACATTTTTAGAAAACATTGACATGGATGATAAATATAACCCCAAGAAATACTTACGTATAAACAATCTCGGATAAAATGAGATTTGCAAAATTTTCCATTACCATATGTCCAATTTCTTCCATATGTGTTTGAGGCTCCAGTATAGTGGGTGTAAACATATTATTAACTTTTAACAGAATCATAATAAAATTTATGATATCATATGTGATTCACTTAAGGCATTATATTACCCGTTCATTTAACAATTCAATGTTAAAGCAGTGTTTTGGGTAAAATTGTTTCATTTATCATCCGTGTTTTGTCTTGAAATTATTCATATGATTACTTAGATGAGGATTACTTGCTTATAGAATGTAAAAAATTATTTATATATAATATAAATTCAGAATATACATATATATAATAGATCGATAAATGGAATGAAATACACTGTTCATGGAAACGGTAGGCCGTACGTACACATGAACGCTATTTTCGTTTCCTTATTAAATTTAATGGAAGTAAGTAAATAGAATATACATAAATCAAGTAACATTAATATTTCTTTTAGTTAATTTTATTTATTATATATACTTTATAATCATTCTTGAATGGTTAACTTGGAGAATGAATCTCATCACGTCGTGTAGACGGTAATCCGTACGTATGCATGAGTGATGATATTGTTCGCATAATTATAAAATGTAATTATAGTGGATTATATAATATCTTATAATTAGTATCATGTTATAATAACCATATATATTTATTCTTTACACCATTATACTGATACAATAAAGGTGGTTGTGGAAAAATATATTACACCACCGCGTGAAGACGGTATTCCGTACGTACGCACGCGCGGTGATTTTGTTTTCTATAGGATGGATAGGAGGTGAAATCGGGTTGGATCATATAATAACATATCATTATATGAGTGATACTGATGTTGTTTCTTTATTATAAAATAATATAATAAGAGGAAGTATAAGAATAAATGAATTTCAAAGAATCGGTAAAGGATGTTTCCTCTTCTTCGACACGCATCTTCTAAACCTCCTCTTAGGGCACTAAAAGTTGGTCTTTGAGGAGAACTAGGACCTCTAGTATGTTTCTATGGAAGTAGAGAAGAGAAATGGTAAGGGTTTGGCTAAGCATGAAAGATCAATGAGGTGTGATGAAGAGTTGGAGGAGGTTCCCTTTTATAAGGAAGGAGAGGGGCATCTTTGGAAACATAAGAATTATTAATTTATAATAATTTTAATCCCCAAATAATAACATCCATAAATGACTCAAAGCAGATGATTATATGAGATAGGGTCGTATTCTCATCAACCAATAAAATTAAACATGTTTTTAATTTATTTTAAACCTTATCATTTTGATTTATCCTTATTTAATCAATTTAATTTTATATGTTGTAATAATGTTATAAATTTTATATAGTCATAAATATTTTCTTATGTGTTTTTAATTATAAATAATTTGATACTTTATAACATGTTGGATCATATAAATTTTAATTTTTAATTTCTAAATAGTATGTTGATTTTTGAACAATTTAATAGTATAAAATATCAATAATGTCAATTTTGACACAATTCATTTATTTGAATTTAAATAAAATCCACAGAGAATATGATTTCAAAAAAATTATTAAATAGATTAATAATAATTCATATTAATCTATCAAATTCGTGGAGCACATTAATTCGTTCATATAATATTTATTTTAATACTTTGAAATTCATTTATTTGATATTTTTTAATACAACATTTTTGTATAATTATTTAATATACATATTTGATGTAAAAAATTAAACATAAAATACTATTATGAAGATAAATATAATAGATTTTATAATAATACTTTTAGTCAAATTTATCTTCTAAAACAATGAACTTTTAAAATTTTATCATTATTAATGTATGAAGGTGACAACTTTGAAATTATTTAAAATAAAGTAATATAAATCTACTAATCTATTTTATAAGGCTCTAAATGCTCCATAATTAGACCCTTTTATGATTAGGGTATATATATACTCGGCCAATATGGTTTGGTCATGTTTCTGGACCTTTTGATGGGTATTATTATTGTAATAATAACAATATTTTTGATTTTTTAATAAATAAATAATTTCTCCATCATTAATGTATATGCTATTAAGGTAATTAAATATCTCTTAAAAATTAAAAATAAATTACCATAACAAAGTAAAACATATTATCTTTCAAATGAGTATTTATAATCGAATTTATATTCTCTATAACTTTATGTTAAGACACATTAATTATTAAAGTATCAGTGGGACATATTTCACTTTCTTTAAAATAAAGTAATGTAAAGGTCTTAATCACATCCAAGTGGGTTCAAATGGATTCCATTTTGACCCAAATATTCCTTAGGAAGAAACATAATCATCCAATTATATTAATACTAGTGTTAGGGTAATTTTATAATATTATATTTACCCTTATTTACCCGATTTAAAGTTAACAATGGTAAATAATATTTACCGTGGTTACTATTCGAAGTGCCTAAAAATATATAGTAGACTATTAAAATAATTTCTACCTAATAATTAAAAATATGGAACTGATTTTTCAAAATTCAAATCACAGAAGTTGCAGAAATTAATTTAAATATAATCCCATTGTTAAGAAAACGAGTTTTAAAAGTTAAAACCTTGCCAAAGAGTCAAATGATTTTACATATGAATTCATTGTAAAATCAATGATAATCACATAAATTATATTAAATGGTTAAAATATATTCTATTTATACTTTAAAACCATTCAATGTTAAAATTAAACCATATAAATTATTATGATGAAAAAAGATGTTTTTATATAAAAATATAGCGTGTTTGTACTATTCATTAAAATATGGAAGTTAGCAGAATAATATGAAAATATTATTGATAGAAAAAATTTTATATTTTAATTCCAAATAAGAATTTTATTTTGTCAAAATGAAATTATAAACATGTCAAAAACTAGATTTAATGTGGATGCGCCATCAAAAGGTGAAAAAATGACATTTTTTAAAAAATACTTATTTTACCAGAAAAGTTTATTTTGTTCTCATAACATGTTCTAGAAAATGTGTAAGATGAATAATAATGTTATAAAATTAATAATTTTGTTAATAATCTTCATAACGTCTAGTTTATAATAATATTATAACAATATATTGTTGTTTAGTGAAACCCAGTATTGCGTACAACACATGTTATTGAGTAAGCTCGCTTTTATGTGCAACACAATCCAATAATAGTGTGGCATATACAACAAGGTAATAATGTGTTGTATATAGAACAAGTTAATCTTGGTGTAGCGTACAAAAAAAGACATCACATATATTAAAAAGAATATTTCTCATAAAATCTCGGTGTGTTACAATGATATTGATTTATAACTAGTAAAAAAACACTTTTCAATCATAAATTAAATTTGGAAATTGTAATTTATATTTATGATAAATAATAAATATTAGGTGGTTAATTTACATTGGTATAATCAATGATGTATACACATATATATTTTCTGGGTACCATAATTAACTAAATACACATATTATTACCAATTCAGAGTTATATCACAAAACTTATAGTGTTAAAACTCTCACAAAAATAGGGGACTATATACTCTCCTCACTAAGAAAAAACATATCAATCCCATAGAAGAAAATAAGAATTTCAACAAACCATGAAAAAAATTAATGTAGTTTAGGTGTAGAATATTACTCCTCTTTTATCAACATATTGAATATCTCTAAAATTATTTCATGTTAAATTATGGGTCATATCATTATTATTTCATATTATATATGTAATTTCTCTGTCCCTACGAAAAATAAATTGCTAACATTCTTCCCCATTTCATTGTGAAGAATTCCAATTATTTTTTTGATTTAATTGATATTCTTTCACTAATTTGGGTGTTCAATTTAGGACTATTATGATCGTAAAAATCATCCATAAACACAATTAAATTTAGAGAAAATTTACATTATTTTATAACTCTTAATACCTCACAAAATAGAAGACATTTTACATAGAGTTATTAACTACTTATAATAAAAATATAACATTTCTAGCCATGAAAAAAATTATTTTAACTCATCATTCGATAAATTTCTCTAAAATGCATGACCTTAAAAAATTCATTACCCCAAAAGTATATATATATATATATATATATATATATAATCAGATCTGAAATAATCTATGTAATAGGACACCATTAACCATGGAATAGTAATATTCTTGGTGAAACACCTTTCAATATTCCCACTGAAATGTATTTTACAAATTTCCAGAACACCAGCATAAATTCCAGTGGAAAAAAATTCCTTTATGAAAATGAATAATATTTCTACCAAATATAATTATTCATATAATAGATTAATATGGTATGATTAATTCTCATTTCAAAATACCATTTCTAATAGGGATTGTATTGTGTTACAAGGGAAATTTAATAACACCGTATTAATTATAAGTTCAACATTTTCCATTACCTTAACCAACCATGATATGATCCTCAGAAATAAAAATGGTCTATCGTAGCATATAGATATTGGGAACAATATTCACTATAATTATTTTTTATATACTAATTCCTTCAGAAAACATGTCATCCTAAAAAACTAACTATAGCATCATTGACCAATTTTTTTCCTCGTTTTTGATTTCTAATATGGGTGGTTTGGGATCCAACCACCAATATATACCTATCTTTAAAACACATACCTCCCAACACCATATCAAACATTTTAATATGTCATATTTAAAAACATCTTCAAAAACCTTCAATTAACTTTATTTTTAGCTTTCTAATATGTTTTAAAAAACGATTATATAGATGTTTTTTAAATTTATAATTATATTAGGGATATGTACCACTATTATATTTATGAAAGCTACAAAAAAATCAAGATGAATTTTCTATTTGGGATTGTGTCCAAAAATAGGTGCAGTTAGACACAAAACTATCCTAACATGGAAATTGAAATGAATAGTAAAATAATATCAATATTTAAAATGATGAATTAACATATATTGATGTATTAAATGTGATCAAATTTATGGTATCTTAGTTTTTATATAGTATATATATATATATTAAAAAATGTGATTAAAATTAATTATGTTGTAGTGATGCCATTAAAAAAATAGACAATTTTTAACAAAGTTGATAAATATATCACTATATATATTTAACTTGTTATAAATAAATATGATTATATCCATATAAAGTAAATCTATTTTGGAGAACATAAAATATATATATGAAGGATATATAAAGGATAATGATATGAAAATTTAACATATTTCATTACAAATTAAATATGTGAAGATATAACCTACTAAAGGAAACAATGGGTTATTCATCCGAATCATTAATGAAACTGGATCTATAAATGTTTTGGGAAAAAATATTGATTATATTAAAATTATTTTTCAATATATTTAAGAATCTATTTTATTTTTACAATGAAATGGTTTCTAAAATTTTTGAATGATATATTAGCGGAGTTTGAAAATATGGCTTGAAAATAAGATTGATGGCAGGATACATGATTGTAAACTGATAAGGAATTTCAATACACTCCCCAAAATGGAATATTATTATATCCCATGATTTATTTATAGAAACCATAAAAATTATGATGAATATGATAAAAATTAATTCTTCAAACATGTAAAATTAAAATCAATCATGAAAATGGAAGGATTATTAGTAAATCATCTTTGTAATTATTTAAGACTTCCAATTTCAGCCACATCATTATGTGGTTTACAAAAGGATAACATGAATAAGTTGGTGATATTTGTTTCTTAAAAAGAATGAAAAATGTGTTACCCTACAATAAATCCAAAATAAGTAATTGATAATAATATATTAGAATAATTAAATGAATATGATATTGGAGAAAAATGTAAGATGATGAGGAATTAATCATTAAGAAATACGATAAATAATGAAAATCATATTTTTAATATATGATGATTGAAATTTTTATGTAGGAGAAATAATAATAAAAATTTATTAATAAGAAAGGATAATTATTAATTTTAAAATGGATTGTGAAATTGATCTATAAGAGATAGATTTTTTTTCAAAGTACATAGATATACTATTAAAGGGGTCCATTGATTTTACTGATGATTATGCGGAAAAAATTTAATGAATCGAGGTAGTTGTTGATGAGTACAATTTTTATCAAGAATATTTATAATGACCCATAATTTCACATGAATTTTGTTTTAATTTTATGGAATTATTATGACTTGGAGAAAATTCGATGTGTGTAATTCTGATGAGCAGTGTGCCCGAATTAAAGTTCTGAAATGTTTTTTAGATATGTTCTGAAAACACATGAGCGAAATTTTTTTCAATTTGGAATTGGTGCTCGGAATTTAAATCCTAAGACACATTTGAACTCACAAAGATGATATTCTCTTATGGAGACCTTCACCTCGACCGTAGTATGTTGGGGGTGGATGTTGGTTTTCCAGTTTTATGTGGGAGAGTTAAAAAATAATGAAAATAAAACTATTATCTTTTGTTTATATTTAACTGAATCCTCCCATTGGAATCTTGGTGATGGGGACCACCATAACTCCTATATATTGTGAGATAAATCGTAGATTTCACCCAATTAATGTGCCAACATTAATTGAATTAATCAACATAACTTAATTAATATTGGATCCTCACCACTCACGGGGGAGATCATTGGCGAAAGGGAGAGGAGGATTTTTCTGGAGAATTCTCAAAGGAAGAACATCCTCCAATGAAGAAAATTCTATAGATGAAGAACATAGTACCATCTTTGGATATTGTTTCAGGAGAAATGGAATCAGCCTCTTCATCATCTTCATATCCCTACTCATGCCACCTCCAAACAAACATTTCATGATCCCTCTTCAATCTTTGTCATTTGATGTGTTATTTGTGGGCAATCTTCAGGATGAGTGGCAGCTGGCTCTCCGGATGGCCATGATGGCAGCGGTGGCGAACAGCACCGCCGAAGGAAGTCGTGGCCCGTCGAATGCTATGGTGTAGGAGGTCAGCTGCGGCGGTGTCCCAGAGGGTGGCCGACACCTGGCCGACCATGTTACAATCATGCGGTGCACAGGAGTGAGGTCGGCACCCAGCTAGCAGTGGAGGCTGTAGCGATGCACGTTGGCACCGCTGGAAGGGGGAAGCTAGCCGGAACCGCTGGCCGACTGTGTCAAGCAGAGCGGGATCCCGACGGGTCCTCTGTGCCAACAGGTTGTGCCGCATGTCGCCACTACGATATCCAAGAAGAACGGTCAATTGGACCATTTGGAATACTGTGGGGCACCTCCCCCTTGGTGTGGCTAGGGTGGGCCCCACCATGGCGGACCACAGCCAGCCGGGCAGACCGCAACCAGCCAGGCGGACCGCACCCAGCTGATTTGGCCGCGCCCAGAGGGCCGCTTCGACCTGGCCATGCCCAGTGGGCCGGGTTTTCACCTTTTTGGGACATTCCATACCCGGGTCGGGTGGGCCGTGACCGGTTGGGTATGGGTCGGACTGGACCCCAGCCCATGAAGACCCAAATAGACCTTTTTTGCTGTAATTTGAGAACCATGTGTCTGATTGAAAAACTATCAGTGGCACTAGAATACATGGATTTAGAAAGTCCATTTGGTAGACTCCACCTGAGTTTTGATGAAATTTGTAGTATGGCCAGGTAGGATCGAACCGGCATCCAACCATGCCCTCAAAATGGAAACCCAAATAAAACACAGATCGAGAGTCCAATTGAAGTGCTCTCGGTTGTATTGGGTCCCTTATTAAATTACAGACCTTCATGATACTTCTTTGTGGGTCTTCGAGGATGTTTTTTCTATTAACTGATGGTTTGAGGGGCGGAACCTCCAAGAATAATGATCTCTTAGTGGGGGAACCCTATGGCTGGCTGTACTTGAGTAGTCTTCAGATCCCATGTTGGTCATCTTTAGATCATGTGTGGGTCAGCACTAAGTTATCCTATGTGGGTCAGTGCAAACCGATCCTATGTGGGTCATCTCTAGATCCTATGTGGGTCATCTTCAGATCCTGTGTGGGTCATCTTTGATCCTGTGTGGGTTAACTGTAGATCATCACGATGAATTAAGATGATCTGTAAATACAGATAATCATATATACTTCCATACCTATATTATACCTGTTTTGAGCTTAGTCTTTACCTTTGTGCTACAATTTTATGTGGTGATACAATTGTGGTATTATTCTATGTTGTGTTACCGTTGTGGTACTTACCATCATGGTGTTACTTGAGTGGTACTTATTTCAATGTGGTGTTACCTGTGTGGTACTTCTAACTTTTTGTTGTTACCATTGTGGTAATTTTACCTTTCGTGTGAGATGAGTATATATTGGTAACATAGTTTTTATGTATAGGAATATAAATAAGTAGTGTTGATTTATATTACTTCATGCTTTGATATTGAGGTCCTGCTTTGTGGTTTACCATTTTGTAGATTCTGGGAGACCTTCAGGGGTCATGGGGTCCCTACTGAGTATTGTTATATTCATCCCTGCCTGGGCTATGCATGGATCTTGTAGTCTCTTTTGTAGAGGACAGACAACATTGATCGTGGTTCATGGTACCTAGTCTGGAGTCTACTCGAAGGTGGACCTTAAATGATGCATAACACATAGACGGCCCTTCGAGATCTGTACCTACCATTTAGATAGGATATTTAGTCAGTGTTCATAAGGGTTGTTTTTAGTTTTACATATACTTTCTTGTTGGCCTTGTATTTCGACCACATTACATACTGTTCACACATTTTTTACTATATATATTACTTTTTTTGTATATTGGTGCGTTCTTAGTTTGTGTGAGTTTACATGTTTTAAGGCAATGCCTTCCCTAATTTAGGGATATTCCTTTCTGATGATAGTAGCTACCCTCTAGCCTATATAAGGCGAGCATGGGATAGTCACAACAAGGGCCATAGGGGACGAGTTGTGACAAATTGGTATCAATGGATTCGGGTGTACCGATGAACATGGACCTTGTTATTTTAATTGGTAGTAGTGTTAAGTGTTATGTGTGTGGTTATCAGTTTGGGGAACATAGTGTTGGTGTGGTAGCTGATGTATCCATACACCATACCCTGAATTCGGTTTTCTGACTCAGTTCAGGAAAACACTAATTGCACGTGTGTTTTTGAAATTTTTTCTTCTTGATCACTTTGAGTCAGCTCACCAGGTATAACATAATGACAATGGCATAACTGTTTCATTCCAGGATGCCTCCACGATGATTCCTAGTCAGGGTTCCAGGTAGAGTTAGTGACGATATCCCACCGAGCGATGATTCTTCGGTGCATAGCCCCCTTTTGACTATTGTACCATCGGGTGATGTACTAGTAGAACCACTCCTCGTTGGGAAGCCGATTCCACTATCCCCAATTGTAGATGGTGTGAGCCTCTTCATATCATTGCATGAGTTTTAGTTCTAGAGGCCACCGTGGTTATGAGGTGAGACGAATTTATAGGAGACTAGGGACTTGATGAAGGCCTTGGTAGGAGTTTTTCAACATGTATGGACACCAGATGATCTCATGGTGATTAGTTCATCTATTATTCTTCAAGAATCAGGGGGTAGTTGGTGGAGCCTGATGCTCAAGGTTCAAAATGAGTTCACTCTCATGTGGGAGGACTTTGAGAGCCTTTTCAGGGAAGAGTTCATCTCATCAACCTTACACTCAGTGCGTATACATGAACTTCTCCACTTGCAGCAGGGAGACACAACTGTGGCTTTGTATTCACTGAGGTTCACTGACCTCTCATGCTACTCCACAGACATGGTACAAGACCCTTTTATCAAGGCCCAGACCTTTGAGAAGTGGCTCATATGGGGGATTCTAGATTATTTGATTTCTCTCAGCATCCTGATGTAGGTGGGATATTATAGTGAGAACTCTTAGTAGAGAGGTTCCTTACTGAGCAGTCACAAGTAGTAAGACACACCAATGGACGTCACTTAGAAGAGTCGTCTATAGCTAGAAGCAGACAGATGACACATAGATCCAATAAGACCAGACCTATAGATGGATGACCATAGGATACACGGTCAGTCATTCGGGGATTTAGAGACAAAGCAGTATAGGCAAGGATCATATAGTGTCACTCATGCAGTGGGCAGGGTCACATGGCTTGCGACTATCGACCCGTCATATATACCACCAGTAGGCGGTCAATGGGCTGTCTGGTGAAAGGAAAATAATCGATCGACGAGGTCAACAAGAAAGATACATACATGGATGAAAAGATAGCCATGCAGCAGGTAGTGGGTGGTGATTCGAGGTTCTACCACCACCACGTCAAGGTGGTCCAACCCGACTATAGAGAGCATGTGGACAGGGACGTTCTCGGCTCCAAGCAGCCGAGGCTAATTATCACGGTACTCTGGAGACTATTCATGGTACGATTTTTTTCCACAACACATTAGTTGCACTACTTATAAACACAGATCTCAAAGATTCAGGTGGAGGCGTTAGATCGATCATTACGGCTAGAGACTCCAACGAGAGAGGATTTGACGATTACACAATGGTGTTGGTAGTGTGAGGTTACTCTAGGAGTTGAGGGCTTCAACTGGGATATTCTAGTAGCATTGTCGAGGCCTTATTAAATAATCTTGTGTGTGGATTGGTCATCTACAATCAATGATTAGATCGATTGTATTATGCACAAAGTGTGGTTTATCCTTGAAAATGGGACTAGGGTTTCCTTTATTGGGGAGAAGGGAACCTTTAAAGCATAGGATGGACTTACGTGGAGGATGGTGCAGCTGATCACACATTAGTAGTCTAGCCTTAACCTCATAGAAGTTGATATTGAGAGTCCGATCTATCATCTAGTGGTGGACATGTATAAAGATATTTCGTCTAATGATGTTTTAGGTCTACCTCATTGTAGATTGGTCGAATTTTTTTTCGACTTGTACCTCGGGACGTTTCCAATATCTACACCAGCGCATCAGATGGCACCTACGATGCTTCGAGAGCTGCGAGTACAATTGGAGGACTTGTAGAGGAAGGGGATCATTAGGCCTAGTGTTTCACCTTGTGCATCCCCAATTTTGTTCACCAAGAAGGTGGATGGGGGTTTGAGACTCTTTGTGGATTATTGGTGCCTGAACCAGGTGACAGTGACGAAAAGGTACCCACTACCAAAGATTGAAGATCTTTTTGATCATCTGAAGGAATCACAATGTTCTTTGAAGATAGAACTTAGATCATGCTCTCCCCAGCTCAGGGTACAAGACAAGGATGTACAGAAGTCAACCTTCAAAAGTCAGTATGACCACTATAAGTTCTTGGTTAAGCCATTCGGATTGACCAATGCCCCAACTATGTTCATGGGACTCATGAACAGTATCTTCAAACCATAACTTGATCTCTTTGTGGTAGTCTTCATCGATGAAATATTTATATACTCATCTATAGTGGAGGAGAATTCATATCATCCACATATAGTTCTGGACACACTCTGAGGAGACTAACATTATGGTATCCTCTTGAAGTGCCAGTTCTGGATATGAGAGGTATACTTCTTGGGAAACATTATCTTGGAGGTTGGAGATACATTTGATCTAGTGAATATTGAGGATTTTCTTGCTTGGGGGTGACCCAGGAGTGAGACATAGGTGTGGAGTTTCCAAGGATTGGTAGGATACTATCGCAGTTTTGTGCCTGACTTATCTAGAGTTGCGGAACCTTTATCAACATTGATAAAGAAGAGGAAACATATCATGCGGTTAGAGAGATGCCTGCAGAGTTTCAAGAGATGAGGCAGAGACTGAAGAGTTCCCCCATCTTAAGGCTACCAGAGAAGAGAATTAGGTATTTAGTCTACTATGACCCATATTGGACTCGGCATGAATGTGACCTGATGTTGGAGTGAGCAATGATCTCATATGGTTCTCGACCGCTGAGACAGCTTGATCAGAACTATGCTACCCATGAACTGGAGTTAGTAGCAGTGGTCTTCTCCTTGAATATGTGGTGATTATACTACAAGGGAGAACATATTTTAGTCTACACTGATCACAAGAGTATCAGGTATGTCATCATTCAGAAGGAACTAAACCTGAGACAAAATCATGGGTTTGAGTTCCATAATGACTTTGACTTCAAGATAGTCTATACTCTTTGAAAGGGGAAAATAGTCACAAATGCACTCAGCATGAGATCTAGTATACAGTTGTTGAGTGAGATGACTAGGTAGCTAGGTGCTTTGAAGATATCCCACATGGATCGAGATAGAGTAGCTTATCTCCAGTCTCTGACAGTCACTCCCCCACTCTTTAAGTGATTCAGGGGGCACAACTTGGGGACACTAGTTGTGAGGATTGGCGTGCTTATATATCTAGAGGGCAATCACCTAATGGATTTTATGAAGGTGGGGATCATGTTATCCTCTTTAGAGGAAGAACTATGGTACATGTGGCTCTTAGGGATGAAGTGTTGAGGGAGTTCCATATATCCCTTATAGAGGTATATCCAGGAGTGGTGTAGATGTACCAAGACCATCAGCGTCAGCACTGGTGGCCAGAAATGAAGAATGAAGTGGAAGTGTTTGTCTCATGGTGCCTCTCTTTTTAGTAAGTTAAGGCATATCATCATGTTTCAGTAGGATTAGTTCAGCCACTACAGGTGTCAGAGTGCAAGTGGGATGGAATTTCCAAGGACTTCGTGACAATACTTCCCCACACGTCCATGGGTCATGATTCTATCTGGGTGATCATTGACCGACTCACCAAGTATTCCCACTTTTTACCTATCAGAGAGAAGGGACTAGTAGATGGATTGAGACGACTCTATGTGAAATATATTGTGCATATTCATTGGGTTCCATATATAATTGTCTCTAATCGTGATGCATGTTTTACTTCTCGGCTATGGAAGTGGTTGTAGGAGGCATTCAGGATGCATCTTTGGTTGAGAACCACCTTCCAACCTCAAATGGATGGCCAGACAGAGAAGACCATTCATACCCTCAAAGACATGTTCAATGCTTGCATCCTTGATTTTGACCGTAGCTAGGAGGATTAATTTCCCTTGATGGAGATCATGTACAACAACATCTATAACTCCTCCATCAGTATGGAACCATTTGAGGC
The DNA here is from genome assembly GCA_963277665.1 of Viscum album. Taxonomy (NCBI): domain Eukaryota; kingdom Viridiplantae; phylum Streptophyta; class Magnoliopsida; order Santalales; family Viscaceae; genus Viscum; species Viscum album. Next base: position 956,372,403 of record OY728145.1, read on the forward strand.
ATTATACGGATGACCTTGAAAATCATCTCTATGTTGGACTGACCTATGAGAGTCATCACTCATGGAACCAGAGATGGTACATGCTACCATAGAGAAGGTGCATACCATCCTAGAGCAGATGAATACTGCACAGAGATGGAAAATTTCTTATGCTGACAGGAGATGGAGACCTTTGGAGTTCAAGGATAGTGACCATGTATTTCTACAGGTTTCACCTCGACAGGTTTTATTGAGATTTGGCCGAGGTGAAAAGTTAACTCTGAGGTTCATCATACCCTTCTATGTTATCAGTAGAGTTGGCAAGGTGGAGTAATTCCTAGCTCATCGCCATCAGTTGCACTAGGTGCATGCCATTTTTTGTGTATCCCAGCTGAGAAGATACATACATGATCTTTCGCACATCATTGACTGGGGTGACTTGGACATCAATGATGGGGAAACGTATTTGAAGGTTTCAGTGGAGATTGAGGATCAATAGGAGATATTCCTTCATGGGAAATCGATACCTCTAGTGAACATATTTTGTAAGCACATAAACCTCCAGGAGAGCACATGGGAGAAGGAGGCTCATATTCATACTCAGTACCCACACTTGTTTCCCTAGTTTGTGTTCTTGAATTCAGGGTCACAAATCACCAAGGTGGGAAGAATGTAATGACTCAAATTTTTAAATTTAATTTTTTTAAATTATGTGGAATTATTACAAGCCTGCAAAAAATTGTCGGTGCATGATTTTGAAGCCCGATTTGCTCCGAATAAATTTCCAATCTTTTTTATGTATGTTCAGTATACGTGTGAGCAGCGTTTTATAACTTTTTATCTAGTGCTCAGAATTGAAATATGAGGACACGGTTAAACTCGCTGCGCTGATATTCACTTAAGGAGACCTTCACCTCAACGTTAGTAGATCAGGGGTGGATGATGGTTTTCTAGTTTTTCGTGGGAGAGTTAAAAAAACTATTAACTTTTATTTTTAATTTAATGAAACCTCTAATTTTAATCTTAATGGTGGGGACCAAACGAAATTCACATTTAATGTGTGTTAACTATTACATTTCCCCGTATTAATGTACTAAAACTAATTGAATTAATGAAATTAACTTAATTAATATTAGCTCCTCACCTCTTGTGGGGGAGATCATTAGTGAAAGGGAGAGGAGGCTTTTGTTGTAGAATTCTTAAATTAATAACATCCTCCAACGAAGAACATTATCTCGATCAAGAACGGGGAACCGTCTTTGGAGTGTGTTGTGGGAGAAACAGATGTACACCTCTTCATCTACTGCATCTCCTTTGTCACGCCACCTCCAACAAGAAAAATAGGTAGGGTTTGTTTAAGATTGTTCTTCATTAACATACATTGAATCGTTATTCAAGAGTTGTATGATATCTGTATAATGTGGACGGTGTGGGCCAAAAAAGCACACCCTAAACCCTCTCCATTTTTTTCATTTGATGTGTTCTTCGTAGGAGAACTATGGGATGAGCTGAAGCCCACTGGAACCACGTCACCAGTGACAGACGCCGACCGAGCACAACGTGGAGGTTGACAATCCAGCTGGTGGAAATGGTGGAGGTGGTGCAATTGTGCCGCCGAAAGAGGTAGGGAGCCATCAGGTGTAGTGGTGGAGGTGGCAGCCGACACTCGGCCTAACGCATGGAGGTAGGGCGGTGCACGTTCGCGCCTCCAGTAGAAGAGGTCGCTGTTGTCAAGAGTTGGAGGCGCACTAGAGGGCGGCCAACACCCGACTACTCACGGTTTGAGTAGGCGGAGCACACAAGATGGCAGCGAAACAGAAGGCGGTTGGCACCCGGTTGACCACGGTTCGGGCAGGTGGCACATCAAGAGGGTGGACGACACCTAGCCGACTGTAGAGGAAGTAGCAGTGCACGCCGACACCGCTGGAAGGGGGAAGCCAGATGGAATTGTTGGCCAGCCGCATCCCGCCGAGTGGGTTCTTGGAGGGTCCTACATGCCAGAATGGGGCGCCACATGGCACCGCTAGGTTGGCCATACCGAACGGTCTGTTGGACCATTCAGAATACCGAGGGGAGCCTCCCCCTGTATGGCTAGGACGGGCCCCACAACGGCGGCCACACCCATTCAGGAAGACCCCACCCAACTGAGTGGGCCGCACTGAGCAGTCTATCTGACCTGTCCACACCCAGCAGGCCGAGCCATCCCCTTTTGAGGTCGGGCTGGGTCAGTCCAGCCCCAGGCCCATCTGGACCCAGATATGCCTTTTTGGCTATAACATCAGATCCAACTGTCTGATTGATAAACCATCAGTGACACTTGATTCATTAGATTGAGATGTTTTATTTGGTATACTACACTTGTTTTTTGGATAATGTTGTGGTACTTCAAGGTTTGATTGAATTCAAATCCAACAAGGCCCTCAGAACAGAAACACTAATAACTTACAGACCAGAAATCCGATTGACACGCCGTCTGTTCCGTTGGGTCCCTTATTACATGGTAGACCTTTAGGATACTTCATTGTTGAACATTGTTCCTGCTGAATTATTGACTGAAGTATTGAGGAGAAGAAAATCCTAGAATCAGGTGCACTTAGTGCGGGAACCCAATGGCAGGTTGTACATGAGAAGTCTTTATATCTTGTGTGGGTTATCTTCAGATCATGCGTGGGTCAGTTCACAATGATCATGTGTGGGTCAATATATACCGATCCTGTGTGAGTCTTCTATAGAGCTTGTTTAGATCATCATTAGATCCTATGTGGGCTATCTTCGATCTAGAGTGGGTCATCAATAGAGCTTCTTGACTAAGTACGGTGATCTAGAAATACAGCTAATTAACTATTCTTCCGTATATATTTTACTCCTATTGTGAGCTGAATATTTTCCTTTTTACTACAGTTCTATGTGGTGATACATTTGTGAAATTTTTTGGTGTGACATTACCTTTTTGGTACTTACCTTCGTGGTGTTACCTGTGTGGTACTTCTATATATGTGATGTTACCTATGTGTTACTTCTACCTTCATGGCGTTATGTTTGTGGTAATCTTACCTCACCTGTGAGATGAGTATATATTAATAACTTAGCTAAATTTATGGGCATATAACTAAGTAGCGTTGATGACTATTACTTCATGCTTTGAGATTGACGTCTTTATTGCCGGTTTCTCTTTTGTGGATTTTGGGTGACCTTTGGGGGTCTTGGGGTCCCTACTGAGTATTTTTATACTCAACCATACACGGACTACTGCCAAACCTTGCTATGTATTGTGTAGTCAACAAATAACATTGATCGAGGTTGTGGGTACCGGGTCTGGAGGTTTCTTGGATGTGGATCTTAGATGAGGCTTACCGCAAAGTCAACCATTCGAGAGTTGTACCTACCCATTACGTAGGATCCTTGGAGGGTATTCAGAAGTGTTGTTTTTAGTTTTACTTGTACTTTCTTTTTTTGCTTGTATTCCCACACCTTTTACTTCCCGTACACACAATATTTACTAAATAGTTTACTTTGTTCTTGAATCATACTATGTTCTTGGTTTGTGTGAATTTACAATTTTAAAGGTAATTTATTCCTAGTATTAGGGATATTTCTTTATGGTGCTATCTCTAGCCCCTAGACTATGGAAGGCGGGTTAGGTGTATTCTTGGCACGGGCCCTGTGGGATGGGCCTGAAAAAATTAAAAATTATATCATATTTTAAGACAACAACTTATACTAAATACATAGTAATTAATGATCTATATAATTACAAAAAATAATTACATAAGACAATTAAATATATTAAAAATGGTTGGAAAAATTTAATAATATTTTTAAAAATATAAAAACAATCTTGAAAATATTAGAAAAAATTATATTTTTGGAGCTATAATGGTCTGATAAAAGAATAAATTGAAAGTGGCCACATAAAATCATTAATAATTTTTGAACAAAAAATTCACCATTATATAGAATAGATCATATCTTGGAATGAGGGTAAATAATAAAAAGATTCAATTGTAAAATGAAATAAATATATTGATGGATTCTCTAAAAAGTATTAAGGATTGTATTTTAAAAGCATAGAGGTTCTTTTGAGGTAATTGTGTAGAAGTGTAAGAAAACAATTCATTTAAAAAATAATCAACTCTATAGCTATAGGGATGGTACTATGATTTATTGAAAATAAGCATGTAGATATCTATAAAATTAAATAATGGAAAATAATTAATTAAAAAAATATATTACATAATGACGAATATATTCTTTCAATGAGTATTATTTACAATTTTCAATGTATGGAAACAAATTAATTGAATACTGGAACATGGTATATAACATAAAATATGAAAAATCAAACATTGATGATGAAGGTTTGGAAATATAAAAAATTATATTAAAGAATGAAATATATTTTTGTAATTATACAATAACATCAATGAACTTGTAATGAAAGGAGTGAGTCTCAAGTAAATTTCAAATAAAAAAAAATTGATATAAATAAAATAATATAGAATAGAATGTAATATTCAAGGAAGTGTTATTAAATATATGAAAAAATTGTGGCATGTAGTTCATTGATTATGGATTGTCATCACACATGATGATAAATATAAACCTATTTAAAAACATTTTGATTAATATAAATGATATACTATTCCTGAGGATTATTATTTTTTAAAGATAATTTAGGGAATGATTTCCATCATAAAGGGTCATTGGAAACAACAAACAATACCTACTATCTTGACAAAATAGAAAACATTACATAATTAAATTTTATGTGAATCTGAATGAAAATTTTCTGTTATTTTTTATAGGATCTGAATCCATCCAAAATAAGTTTTTCAAGATTTTCCAAAAATACAATTGTCCAAAAACATTATACATCACATGTGATATTTTTTAAATAAATAGATACAATAAAAATTATTTCATTAGAAACATAAAACATAAAATATACAAAAAACATAATATTATTTCATAAATTCAACAATAATATTTTAATAAACCGAAAATATATAAGATTCATAAAAACAATTGAGACTAACTGTTATCAATTGGAGGAGGACCACTCAAATGTTTAGGGGGAGGAAACTAAATACCAAAACAACAAGAAATCCATCTCATATACTCGAACATGGGTCCATATCTCTAAAAATTTTACTCATGATCCTCCAACCTATTTCCTTGCATATGTTTTATCATCTCATTCTAGTCCCTCATATTCTCATTTTACAATACAGAAGAAAAAAATGAAGACTCTGTAAGAGATAACTTTGAGATGAAAGAATATATCATAGATTAAATATAATAAATAGTAGGTGTTAGTGGTGAACCAATATCGATCATCTAACGTTTCTCGACACTATTTATAGTTTCTCACATATGAGCCCCCTTAGTAAAACGAGACTCGCAATTGGAATTTTCTTCACCTCCTGCTTTAATGTACAATGATTGATATACTATAGTCTTATACGTTTCATTCAAAAATAAATATGAAATAGAAAAATAGAAAAAATTTAATCGATAATATTTTTAAAAACATTATCAACAATCCATCATTGTCTATTATAAAAATGGTTTCTTATAAGGGGATCATTACATATCTTTTTATAAATCTAATACAATATAATAGAGGGTTTAATAGTGGTCTGTAAAATTTAATCGATAGTTTATTACTAATATATATATATATATATTATTTAATAACATTTCTCAACTTATTTCATCAATGTATAAATAATGTTTTCCTCCTAATCCCATGTATGACTTCATGATTTCCCTGATTCTCAATCCCATATGATGGACTTATCATAAAAATATACATTACCTAGTATGGGAACATTAGATCCCATTCCTAATATGTAATATAGGTAGGATTTTTTGAGAACCATTATTGGATGAAAATAATAATATAAACTCTATCTGTTGCCTAATTTTTTAGATTGTGTAAAAATTGACAAAACAATTAAGCTTTAAAATTCTATCATCCCTCCAATATAATAGATATCAGAATATCATCAACAAAAATATAAATTATATGATATATTTAAATTAAATGTGTAAGTAATTATATTAATATAAAATAACATATATTATTTAAAAATATAAAACCAATGTGGAGCATTTCCAGAATAATGGAATTGGAAATATGAACCATAATATCCATCATATAAAAAAATAATTTCATTAGATCACTCTATCCATCGAAATAGTATAATTTTAAAAACATTAAAAATAAAAAATATTAAGAATATTATTATTAAAATTATTAAAAAAAACTAATATGAAATAAATAAACTAAAAAATTTAACAGATACATGAAAACATGGATAAAAATCAAGAGTTGGAAGTCTCTATAGAATAGAATCTTGAAACATAAATAAAGAAAGGCCAAGTTTCCTCCAAATATGTGAAATATCTTGTGAATCAGATGAATTTGGCTCATATTTGGGAATCCCAGAATTATCAAGAGAATGAACTAGATTATTAGGGGCATCTCTTGCCATATGAAATAGATAATCTTATAAGTATGTTTTTTAATATAGAAATGAAATATAAAAACCTATTTAATACTAATTTATTATCCTCTGACCTATAAAAAAATATCATACAACTATTAAATAAAAAAATTAATAAATAATAGAATATAATAATTAAATTTAATGAATAATAGAATATAATATTCCTCTGTATAACAATTTTGTAAAATTGATATAAAATATAAATATATATTAAATAAAATACATAATATAATATTAATACATTTCAATAATTGTTAATACTAATATCATATTTAGAGAAATATTAATTACTGGCCTTGACAAAGTACATAGTAGATCATCATGTCCAAAATTCAAGAAAAAAAATTTTTACCTGTAAATAATTATTAATATCAATATCAAACATAAAAAAGTAATAGATAGCTAAATATAATACATCATTCAACATCTTATTCATTATATTAATTACAGAAATTGTATTGATATTTATCTTCATCATCATCAAATTTCAAATGGATTTCAGTTTCACTATTCCATATTACTTCATCAACATTATCAATAATGCTATCCCTTAACTATGGGATCCTCATTGATATTTATTTCTCATCTGGTAAGATATAAATTTTGGGATTTTTCATGAAAATATCGGTGAAGTTTAAATTTCTTAATATTATTTTATTTATCTTTAAAATTATTTTCATGAAATTTAGATTTTATTACACAATACTATTCATTCAAATATATTAAAAACAATAAAAATATTCATGTTTATCATATTGTTCTTACTAAGCCAACATAAATTGTTCATTTGTTGCAAGAAGATTATTATATTTTAGTTAGTGAATCCATTTTTTAGATTAACTTTCAATCATAAATTAGTATTAAACCTAGGATTATAAAAAAATTATATAATTTGTTCCTATATAATTTAACTAATTTATTACAACTGTAATACAATAAAAGTCAACAAAAATTTATTTAAGATGATATCATTTAAAAAAACCAATATTCATTTATTTATATTATGAATAAAAAATATTTTCATATATATATATTTTATATTTTAGATGAATATTTGTTACATTACAGAAACACATTCATGAGTTTCATAAAGTTATAGTTACTTTGGAAAATTGGAAACAAACAAAATTGGTTCATAAGTGTATAACATTAGCTCCTATATAGATTCTCATAAATAGAATCCTTCATGGACATATCAGACATATTCCCTATCATCATGACTTGGGAAAAATGAACATTATATTGGGTTGCCTTATATTATTAGTAAGGGAAAATTATGCAATCATATCAAAAAATACGAGGATATCGTTATGAGAACAATTAAATAACATTTGAAAACCATAAACCTCATATAATCGAATAAAATATTGAGCCATGGCATAAATCTTTTTAGGTCATAAGACAAAAATTATAATGTTATCAAAAAAATAAGGCAAGATAAAATAATATTGTTAAAATACATAGAGTTTTGGCATACCAAAAAGTAAATAAATTCATTTCTATAGTAATCAAGTCGTATCTCGAAGTAAATCATAGTGAAATCAGTTCAATCCTCATTTATTCTTAGTAGTCCAGGTATAATCATAAGATAATCCTTGTGGAAAAATACCCTTATTAAACTAGGAATACTCCCTATACTTTTACAATTTATATCATGAGATTTCAATTTTTACGAAATAAAAAGAAGAAGATATATTTCACACCCATCACTTAATGAAAATTATTAAAATATGTTCCAAAAATAAAAAAAATTAATAAAACATATCATATGAAAATAAATGTGGATAATAAAAATTTTATCATATAATAACCCATGAAAAAGAAAAGGGTTTCAAATATATTTCATCATTTCATTATTAAATTATCCTTTATAAAAGAAGTGTGTTTCAGAAGAATTTTATCCGGGTATAAAATTTGGAGAAGAAATGGTCTTAAAAAATTCTTAATAAATATTAACCATTAAAAGAAATTAGAAGAATGGAATCCTTGGATCATATTCTAGTAAGCCATAATTAATATCAAATTATTTATTGTTATATTTAAAATTATTTGGAATACATACTTGTAAGTGTTTTTGTGGGAAATAACACTAGTGACAATGAAAAAAATTTTATAAATAAATATGTATAACATATCTCGTAAATTTATTTATTTGGGAATAAAGATGGAAAAATACAATAGGGTACTTAAATAATTGTTTTTTCATAGTGGTAGGAAAAATAGTTTATTTCGTACAAATGAAAATAAAAATTCCATTCTTATTTTTTTCTTAATGACAAAGAGGCCTTGTTTGGAAAATGAAATGAATATTACTATTATAAATTTTCTTAAAAATTTTAAAAATTTTAAGAAATTTTAAAAAAACATTTATAATCACATCATAGAATGATAAAAAAATTGAAATATATTTTAGAAAACATCAATATAGAAAAAAGTGTTTTTTGACCGGAGAGAGAAATATACTAATTATAAATTAGAAACATTATTTATGAATATTGAGTACATAAAGAGTGTAAAATGAAGATAAAATTTGTATTTTCCTTAAAAACTATTTGATAATAATTTTTATGAGATAATTGAGAGATATATCACATTATTTCATATATGGAAGCACAATAATAAACAATCCTGAAAACAATGAGATTTTAACATAACACACTTCCACATTTTTAACATTGAGCCATATTCGCTATGAAATTAAAATATTAAATGTAACTCAAAATATCATTATAATAAATTAATTGAAGATATGACATGTTAAAGGGTCTGTATATAGACCACATAAAGGAAAATTGGTGTAAAACATAATGTAAGTCCCATAAAGAAAAACTAAGACAAAAACCCCTATGATTACATTTTGAACGCCATCATACATGATTGAAACTACATTATAATAAATATATGTTATTTATAAATCAATTAAATATTCATAATATTATGTATCATATCATATATTATTTACATATGATCTCTTATTACCTATTTATCTATATTTTATTTTAAAAATAATATTTTGGGTAACAACTAATTTTCTTTTCTAGAATGTTTTCAATAATTATTTTGGGCCCCCATACATTGATATTGGTTCCATAATGTAAAATATTTTAACTATGCTATAAATATTATAAATTTTCAGTATATGATTAATTTTAGTAATCCATAATTGTCATAGGTATAAATTGAAATACACCATTAATGGATATGGGTGTCCATACGTACACATGAATATTATTTACATTTTATTTAAAAGTATTGAAATAAATGTAAATATAAAATTACAATTAAAAATTTATTTTCTTCATATATATATGAAATGGTTATTTAATCATGTGCTTATCACCTTCCTTACAAACTATACAAGAAAAAAGAATCGCATGACTTTGTGATGCCGTAGTCCCCAGAACAAATAAAATAGTGCATCATACTTACAAATAATGGAGATTAAAAGGTTATATGAGTAATTATAATTTAAATTGTATAATAATGTCATAAATATATTATATAAACATTCAATCCATCATTATATCTATCACTGAGAGGTGGTTAGGGAAAAATAATAACATCAGCTTGTGATGGGGTAGTTCATTGTACACATGATTGAAGATTTCATTTCCCATTTGATGGAGGTAGAGATGGATATAGGTTAATCAATTAAGAATATAAAATATTTTTATTTTTTAGATACTGATTTTATATTATTATCATAGTTTATTAATAATTTAAGGACGTGGAATATGAAATAAAACAAAAACACAAGTTTAGGAAATTTACCTACTCAACAGAGAACCTCTACATGATTATACCAAAAACGTTCATATAAGTGTTTCTAACCAATATATTGACTCTAAAATTAGACTAGGGAAGTAATTAATTTATTTGGGAAGGTATATTCATAGAAAAAATGTATCTTGGATTTGTAAAGGTAAGATGAGAGTGGGAAACATTTTCAATGGGGGGATGGGATAACCATGAATTTTTTGAAATGATAGAGTGATATCCATGTTTTTATTAAGAAAACTCTATAAAAGTTGTAACTTATAGATGATTACAATTTATAATAACTATTTAATGGCATAAAATAAATTTTCAAAAGTTTTTAGGTCATTTTCGTCCTTATATTTTTTTAACCACCTTATAAACACTATTAACATTAACATTTGTAATTAATTTTTAATATTTTTAAGATTTATTTTGATGAAAATTAATATTGACCTAATTATAAAATATATGTTATTATTATTTAAAATATATTATACATTTTTTAAAACAAAATTCCTTCAATTTGTATTCGTCAATTTGACACCCAAAAAACATACAGGATGAGAAAAAAAATTTCCAAAGAGAAAATGATATATTTTTTAAAAACATTCATATTAAAATTTTATATAAAATTGATTAAAACGAATTAATATGGCTTAATATATATATATATACATAATTATATATATGAACTAATTTTATATTTAAACACATTTTAATTTTTTTATAATTATAAATTATTTCAAAGAATATTAATTCTTCAGTAAAAACAAAAAAAAATTCATATTCATTGAATAATATATATTTTTTGAAACATCCAAAAAATGAATTATATAATAATTTTGAAATATATATTTCATAATTGATTTTTATTTATTAATATAATATTTCAGATATTAAAAAAATTAATATTTTTAAAAAGCGATAAATTATTTTTGATAAAATAATTTTTTAAATGATATAAATCCTTTACATAAAAATTAATTAATTTTTTATGAATTTGTTTTATTTAGATATCAACTATATAAATTATATTTGGCTTGTTTTTATTTATATTTATTAAACAAAACTTAATTTATAGTCATTAATAGTTATGTTTAAATAATTATATTAATAATTTGTGGGGGTTCGTTAAAACTCGATGATAATTGTAACTCAGTCTATTAAGAAGCTATATTTTTTTGAAAAAAAAAATTCAATAAATCATAGAGTGTTATATTCCACCACCCTTAAAATGGATTTGACCCTTTAAAATTTCTGCTCTGATATAATGAGTTGAGTATAATTTCCGTTGTTATATCATAAGTTTCCCATATAGTCTTTTCAAACTGGTGGTTTCCAAACAAAACAATCATTATGTTTTTGGTATTTTTTTGAAAAACAATTCTATGTATAATATAGGATCTCAAAAAGAATTCGTTTGATAAATTATCTTATTCCAATAGAATGATAACAGAATTTTTGTACACGTGAAGGACCAGTTATAATTTTTCTTATTAGAAATACATGGAAGACATCATGGACTATACAGAGGTTCAGTATAAGTAGTAAATTATAATCTACAATCCCAATACAATCAAATATATCAATGGCAGTGATAGTTATAGGGATTAACATTCCCATTTTTTCAAAATTTCACATCTTTTTTTCCTATAGAAATAGAAAGACACAATATTTCAAAAATATCATATTTAGGATCAAGTCACTGATTTGGAGAATAACTTTTTTTTCACGATGGCGTCACCCATATGTGTTGTTGAATGTACCCAACCATCGTTTCCATTTATTTAGATATCTGAATTTATAATAAATTTCTTTCTACAACTTCAGTCCCACATGGTTTAGTGCTATATTTCTAACTATAGAGGGATTTATAAGGATCCATTTCAACACTCTTATGATAGATATTATTTTCTGAAAACTAAACTAGTGGTAGGTGTTGATTCCAACCACCATTGAAATTTATAGCGAAAATTGTCATCATATGATATGTGGATTGAATTGTTCAATAAGGATCAATATTAGTCGAAGGAATACAAACAATTCTACAACTAAACATTGTGTCAATAAATAATTAAATAATTATCAATGACATATAAATAATTCACTAATCTAAATCAGCCACAATAAAATGTCATACTCCATGAAACCATACCAATTACTTAATGCATTCCATGGATAGCCGATCTAATGTAAAATATTCTCTCAAAATGATTATGTGTGCTACCTTTGTTAGGTGATCGAAATAAACCCACAAATAATTTCACCCTTGATATTTTTTAGGGATTTCGATGGAACAATACATGGTTATTTTTTCCAATATCCATTATATAATTGGTAATGGATATATCATCCCATTTGAAATTTTTCACTCCATTATAACATGATAACCCAGAAAATATAATGATAAAATCACTATGATTTATATCATTATTACATCAAACACAAAATAGCCATCATAATCTATATAAGATGTCATAATTCAAGGATGAATTATTAATAATGAACTATGATCCTCCTTTACCAATCTCTTCTACAATTATTGTATGGATTGAACACATATATGATTCCAAAAACATATCATTCCATCAAAATCATGGTTAATAATAGATACATTTTTAAACCTATTATATATCTCTATATCACCACATATTCCTCTTTAATCATCACATGTGTTGATAGTCATGCATTCATTTATGAAATATAACATTTTCCCCCTTCCATAAGGATTTATAGAACAATACTTTGAAAAAACTAGAATATGGGAGCTTTTGTGATCCTCATCATAGAGAAACTAGCATGAACCCATTGACTCAACGCATTAGAAACCTTATTCAATTTCCGAGGGTGGTTATGTATTGAAAATTTATAATATCAAATAATATATAACCATATCTAAATAGATCATGTTGAACTCATTATTTTGGAATATATAAATTAATATTTTTGTCGTAAGTATATATATCAAACTTTTCTCCAAAATGATAAGGCCTCTATATAAATAATGAAAATTTTACAAGTGAAAACTCCAAATCATGAGTTGGATAATTACGCTAATAAACCTTAAATAATCACAAGGAATAATCGATAACCATTTTATTCTATATAATAATGTATCCCAGTTTATTCTAAGATGAATCATTATATTTTACGAACCACTCTCGACTATAGGGTAATTTAAACATAGGTGTACTAACTAATATTCTATTTTATTCCATGAAGTATAATTTTCATTCATCTCTGCAAAAGTAAATAGACCCATTCTAATTTAACTAGGATAGTGGATTAGAAGTACTTGGGAAATTCCTCTCAAACTTTCAATATTATCTAGCCAAACCATAAAAATGTCAGATCATAGTTTTCTCAGTTTTCATTGGTCAATGTTCAATAGATTCTATTGATTGATGGATCCACTGATATAACCTATTTCGAGATTATATGACCTAAAAAATATCCTTTTATAGATATATTCACACTCTTTAAATTTTTCATATATTCCATTCATCCTTAGTTTCTTTAGTACAATTTTTAATTGATATTCATTATATTCCTTATTCATTAAATTTAATATAATTTCATCTATAGTGTCTACCAAAAACTATTCAATTAAATCTATAAATACTATTTTCATTTAATAAATTAATATAATATGAGAATTAGTAAGATCGAATAGAATCATGATATTCTCAAAATGTACATTCATTGTATGGAATGATGTATTGAGTATTACTTCCTTATTGACCTTTAATTTATGTCAACTATAATGAAGGAAAATAATGGAAAAGTGTTGAGATATGTATATTTTATTAAATAAGTCATCAATATGTGGTACATCATACTTGTTCATGATCCTGATCTTGTTCTTCTTTAGATAATCAATGTCGAGTTATATTAATGAATATTTCTTTTTATCCAAAAGAAATTATTAACCCCATGGGGACAGAGTTGACTATATCAATCCACTATCATTATTCTCTTGGAGTTTCTTCTTCAATTACTATAACTAAAGTTCATCCATTCTATTTATAGTATTTAAAATTGATGTGTCAATAGTTATGAGCTATATTGAATACTCAACATCATTATTCTGGGGAAGACTATGAGCCTCTTCATAAAAGATAAAAAAAATTAACAATAGTCATATCATCGATATTGAATTTATCCCAAGAAATATGAGATAAATTCTATTTTGGAATTTGAATCATAACCTAGTGATAGGATGTGATTTCCATGGAATTTTTATTCCTACCATCATAATAATAGATGAATATATATTGAACATTTTTCCACTAAATCCAGCTAAGCCATATATCTACGAGATTAACATTAATCTTAATTTTTCTGCTTCTTGGATTTAAATTTTGAAAATATGAAATTAAAAATTATAATAAATATAAAATCTTTGGTTTAATAATATCAATATAATGTTTCACAAAAAATGATTAGTGAAAGTGATTAAAATTAATTATAGAGATTAAGGTGTAATTAGGCTCAAAACATGACTAACATCTAATGTTGAAGTGCCCAAATGACATATAAACTTGTCTATCACTAATTGAATGGAATCCGTTCTTCCATTAACCGTTCCTTCATGAGTTTGGTTGGGTTGGTATGACTTTTATTATGTTATAACTTGTGAACACCAAAATTATATAAAAAAAATACCAAGTGAGTCCTTTTCCATCCCTATAAAAAGCCACCACATTTACCCATTCCTCACACCTCCCAAAACACTTATGTTCAGACAAGACCTGAACAAATAGTCTCCTATAATTATCTCATTAACTTATAATCATAGATTTCTCTGAAACCCTTCTATCAAATCGTTTTTTTCAAACCAAAAGAAGTTACCTGATTAAAATGAAATATCTTTTATTAGTATCTCTACATTCATTTATATTCTCCAACCTCTAAAATATACTTTGAATATTCTTGTATATCAACAAAAATATAAAAAATATTATTGGATATTGTTATAATGAGATTTTAACCTAAACTTACACACACCACCATCTTATGGGTAACGATCAAAATGGTTCTATGGAGAATGAAATACTGCATCACTAAACGATGATTGTTTATTCTTCTATTACCACCTATCATGGTGTAAATTATGAATGAAAGGATATTTATATAAGATATATATGTTATTTATAATGTTTAAACCTCTTTAATAGTTATTTATATAATTCATTTATTCATTAAAAGTAGATTAAATATGAAAATATTGTTTGAGTAAGTGTGGACTACTGCCCCCTCAATGAAATGTGATTCATACACACGATATATGAAATGTATAAATGAATGGACATAATTAAACATATGTGAAATGAATAACATAAATAATATATACATGAAATAATTTTATTTTTTGAAATATAATATATATATACATATATATATATATAATATTCTTCATTACACATTCAAAAAATATAAAATAGATAATTTCATTCTTGGACGTGTGGACTACTGACTCTACGACATAATGTTATAACATTTTCCCCATATAATTATAAATATAATTATATTTGATTAACTAATTTTTATTATTATTAAATTAACATTATTGAAATATTTTATTTACTTACATTCTTTCCAAAATGGTCATTTAAAAATGGGAATGTTACTAATGCGTACGTACGACCTACCATCTCCATGACTGTAACTTTGATACAATTTTCCTAACCATAAATAATGATTTATTTTAAAAGTATAATTTATGTAATAATTAAATATTTATTTCATGTTTATTATGCTGGATATGTTATATAATTCTCCCTTTGACCCTAATAGACTAATAATAGTTTTTTGACACAAAAACAGAATTTGTTCAGAAAAATCTATATAAGTTTTATTTTTTTAGTAGTTGTACACAACATGGTAATAAATGAAATAAAATTAACTATAAACTGGAAAAACGTTCTGATTCAAGTATAAAATTAACCTAATATTATTATAACAGAAGTTAATGGAAGTTCACATGAAAGGAAACACAAGGTAAGGGATTGTTGTCTCATTTTCATTACATGAGGCATGCTTATTTAATATACACCTAATAACTTATATATGGTGTAATTACTTACACATTGAAAAATAATATGATGAATTATAATATCTTCCTCATATTTAAATGTTTTCATTTTGGAATATTACCATTTTGGTTTCCAATCAATTTGTTAATACATTATTAAAGATTTCCATCTCACTCTTTACATATGTGAGATAAAATTCATTTTCACCATTTACTTATTTTGTATGGTGTAAATACATAAAAATTGGTATATTATATCATGGATAACTATTACAATTATAGTATTTAATACTTTCATTTAATATTATCCTTTAATGAGTTTTTTTATTTAAAAATTTTTCAATGCGGAATAGGACACTTTGCAATTTTTAATGACTATTTTCCTCAAGAATAATTCTAATGATATTTCAATTGTCTTTCTATTCGAGTAAATTATATAACCATTCCTCAATAATAATATTCTTTTTTTATATTATATTTCATGACCATTTTCATGTATTCATACTCTTTTCCCACTCTTTGGTACACAACTTATTCTGGAAATTTTTTTTTACAAAACCCCACTTTATTTCTCTTTTTGTCGAAGAACCTGTCTTTTTTCTAAAAACCATGTTTTATTAATATGTATTCAAAAATGATTTCAAAATGATTTGGTAAAGATAATTTTATCAATATTGTATTACCAATCTATTAGACGGAATATTTCTTTCTCTTTTATAACGATGCATTTTTGAACATTTTAATGTACAAAATGAATATTATTTTTACTTCATAATACATGTATGGATTTAACCTTTTTTATTTCATGGAATCTATATTATACATGTTTTATAAAATTTATTTTAATTTAATAAATATTTTCAAAATAAAATGATATTTTCCTAAAGAATATTTTCAAAAGATAATATTTTATTTTACTAATAACAACAACCCTCTATTTTACTTCACCTGGGATTTATTATATTGATACCATCCATATTATTTATCTAGATAGTTATAATTTATTTTTCCAAGGATAATATACAAATTAACTTCCATGATTTATTTTATATTCTACTTGAAATATTTAATCATTCAGGATAACTGAACATTTAATTTTCCCTAAATCATGCATTTCATTTTTCATGGATATTGCTGTTGACTATGCCATATACATACTTAAATACTGTGTATAAAATGAGATTTGTTTTATTACTTTGGGAAATATTTTTAAATCTATATTGAGTATTCATTAAATATATTTGAAAAATAATATTAATTATTTTGATTATTCAATAAGAATAATTTATTGGATTTGTAGTTAAGGGTGGTTGTCAGACTTTATACATGTCCTTGATGCATTAATTGGTTCTCTTGAGACAAACCAGTTGTGAAAATAAAATAGAGGATATATATAATGTTTTAAACCATATAGAGGATATTTCTTGTTAGTAATAGGTCCTCATGTACCATAGACATGACTTCTTTTAAGAATGAATTATACACAAACTAGTTTTTGTTATTATTCGTCCATTAGATTTGGAATCAACATATATATGGATTCATTTTATTTTCATTTATCTAGACAACATGTATTTCAAAATTTTACCTTTACATATTTCTTATATTCATTCATGTATTTTATTGATTACATGGAATGTGCGTTCAGTTATTTACCTTTCCCTAAAGAATATTCCCATTGTTTCATTATTGATATCACATCATATTTCATTTAAAGAGCTTTTGATCCCAAACATATTATGTTTCTTTCCATTAGAATCCAAGAAGCCTACTGTGAATGAAATAAAAGTATATAATATTTGGATTAATGTACCCTTAACTAGTTTATTTTTATAGAAAAAACATTTTGTAATTAGTGTATCCATTTTTAAAGAAAAAATCATTTATTTATATATATTATGAAGAGTACTAAATATATTTATCCATTAGGGATTGATTCCATGTATTAATGAAAACGTCTTTAGTATCAGACACATGCTCTGCGATATCTGGTGATGGGTCTCTATATACTAGTTTTCCTTTGTATAACCTTTCAGGTTTTCCCCATTTAGGCCCATTACATATTTGTGCATATTAAATGTTAGTAAACATTTCATATAATTAGGTGGTGTGAATATATATGTGCACCCTATATGAAATAGTGTGCACAAATATTTCCATTCTCCCCCAAGAGATCACCTTCTAACCAAGTCATATAAATTCTATCAGGAGGTATTCCAGCATCACATTTCCTATAATCCCCACATGGTTTAGTAATACCTTATGGAGTTCCTACATTTATAAGATTTGTTAATCTATTTATTTTGAGTTTCAGGAAGCATGTGTACACTCATTTAAAGAAATATTATCATTCGGCATGTACTACTGTTTCCCATCATACTGTGTCACCGGAATATCCACTTTCTACCCACCATTTCTAATATAGGTGGTATTTAAATCATAGCTCGTGTGAAAAGTCTGAGAATGGCTATGAGTGACGTCCATAATGAAAATACCCATATTTTTCAAATAATAATTCAATCACACATCATTTACATCCGTAGAAGACCCATTCTGGGTGTCATTAGGGGATGAAGTAGGCTTTCTAGAGTGCTCATACTTTTCATTCATTGGGTTGATCTTCATATATCAATTTCTAATACTATAAAACTCTTATTGTTATTCAATGATATTTTTATTTGGATCATGATACAAGATTACTTCTATTTCTATTATCCTTCAATAGTTAGTTACATAATATCCGTTATTGTTGAAGAATGAACAATTCTTTCCCCTATTACATTCCAATAAATTATATCTAAAAAATATGAAACTTGTAATATTTTTGGTTTCATTTCATATTGGATACTAAAATTGATGCTAGAATCCAATATGGTTTGAAAGAATTTTTCATCATGGGTGTTAGACATATAAAATTTTACATGGATCCCCACATAACTCCCATATCTCATATTTTTAGTTATTCTGGACATCAAAATTAGGTTCCCAATGTAATAATTTATGTATTGAAGATTTTTTGGATGGTAATATAACCATTTTAGTTTAAATATACAAATTGATGCTTTATTATGACTATTCTATACTATATTCAGGCCATAGATTCTATCTCATTCCTCGATACGAAGGAATTGTGGACTTTAGGATAATAAACCAAATCTCTATGGACTTTTTTTGTAATCATTATAGGGAACTACCACAACGTAGCACTATTACCCAATTTTCATCAACTTCAAATATGAAAATATCTAGTTCTCAAATATCCTTCACCTGAGTTCATTAAATATTGTGATATTTCAATTCAGGTAATAAAATTTCCGAACATCCTTAAATTTGGGAAATATCTAACTTTTAATTGACATTATATATTTGTGTTACCAAGTGTTTATAATATGTTATAAAATAATTTGTAAATAATCATTTCAATATTATTTAATTATAAAATGTGACTAACCAAAAAAATAACAATATAGATGTTCCCAAAAAATACTTCATTTTATCCAATTTTGATCTCTCCAAAAACAACTAATATTTTATTTATTTATGGTGGTTCCAAATGTAACAGGAGGTAATATAGAGATGATATATTTTACCTAAATTCTCAAGATTACTTTTGTATGTTCATCTCATTCAATTCAAATTATTATAATATTATTTACCATCCATCATAAAGGTTGATATAGATGATGGATTATCTATGGATTTTCATAATAACTAGACTTCCACCCATTTCTAGGAATAAAGTATTTTTCTCACCCATACAGTATACAAATTATTTTAGACCATGTACACTCCATCAAGATAACATAAAACATTCCCAAAAGTCATATGTCATCCACATAGATGTAACCATCAATTTAAAATTTATTATAAAACTATATTAACTGATGTTTTCTATTTTTTTATAATGAAATTAACTCAAAAATTTGTGCTTTCAAATAAACATACATATTTTTTTTCAAAATTTCTATAATTAATAAAAACATATATATATATATATATATATATGGTTACATCATCATCATAAAATGAGGTATGTAATAGAGAGTAATAAAGTCATGAAAACAATGATATTGAGCAGTGTACATACCAAATGGACAAACCCCGTTATAAGAGAGTCTTAACCCAATGTTATGAGGTTCTGATGTAAAATAAGGATACATCTGATCAAATTGATTCCATGAATCACAATGAAATAGATGATTTAATACTTTAGTAAATAAAATATTTGATTAATAACATGTCATCATAGATTCTTTGGGGATAGTCTTAAATAAATAATGTAAATATGGTGTAAATAGAAAAAAAATCATTTACTTCATAGAAAAATATCGACATTACTTATTGTTCATCTTTTTACCTTGATTATCCCTTTATTATAAAATTAACAATTGTTTCAAAATCAGTATAATATAAGATGATATCATCTGAATGCACTCAAATATTTGGATAACTAAGACCCAAATTATGGAACAACATCTTATTTTCATAGAAAATTGTAGGTATTGTATTTAATTAAGGAGAAAATTATTTAACAAAAGAAAAAATTGGATTGAAGAAAATATTATAAAATGTAATATATAATTTAATATCCATAAACATTGTAACAACATTATGTTTTCTTCTCTATAATCCTATATATAAGGCCTCCTCAACTGATTTCTTGAAATTGTAAAATATAGGTTGTTCTAGTTTAGCATTCAAAATATTATTCCATTTTCCTTTCATAAATATTTGGGCCAATGGAGTCATATTGTAAAATAAAAAATTTGGATATACAACCAATTTTTTTTCTATTTAATTTAATTGAGTACATTGATACCAAAAAGACAAATTCTTCTAAGAACATAAATTCCATTGATAAAGTTCAACATTGTAAAATGTTTTGAATATCCATTGATAAAATTACCAATTTTGAATTTTAATTAATTCTTAAAAAACATATATTTGATTTCTAGAAGAAAATGGAATAAATGCTTCAATAACATCAATATAGATTTGATTTATAGAAGATCTATATGGATTATTTTGATGATTTATTAAATAATAACCACATAATAAATACTAATGTATATATTTTGAGTCGATCAATACATCAAGAATAATTGAAATATGAAAACTTTTTTCTCATTTTGACTAATTAAAAATTATTATTATATTTAAATTATTTCTAATTATTTTTTCATATATATATTTTATAAAATTTATTTCCAATGATAAAAATTATCTATTATTTATACATTATAAATGACTTCTACTAATTATTTAAATTAATACTAAATTTTTACTAATTAATAATTATTTCAAATTTTCAATTATTTTGAATTTTTTTATATTTTTAGAGGCATTGATTTTTTTTAATTATTAAAATACATGGTTCCAATAAATAGTACCTATTTTTAATTTTAATTTTTTATTCATTAAAATAAGTTCTATATAGTCTTTTTATTAAAAACAATTAGTATAATAACTATTTTTAACAATATTTCTTTATATTTTTTATCTCATCATTTATATAAACAACACAATTATATTTATTTCATTCAATATATATGTATATTAAATACTTAATTTTTCATATATGTATATATATAACATTTTTAACATGGTTTTAAACAAATAAGGAGATCAATATATATATATATGTGTGTGTATAAAAACATTACATTTATTTTAGAAATTTCATATTTATATTCACATAAGAATATATATATATTTATATATGTATCTAAATTACACATTTTTTTAATATAATATATATCCATCCAATATATTTTTAAACATTTTTAAACAAATTTAGATATCAAATATATATATATATATATATATATATATTAATATAATTACATATTTCCTTAAAATGTTTATATATACATATTAACATGTAAATATATATAGGACTAGATTACATATTCATATATATAAATACATCAAATATATATTTACATATTTTTTTAATCAAATATATATCAAATATATATATATATATATATATATTTTAATATATTAATAAGATTTTAATATATGAATTATATATGGACATGTTTTAAAAAAATATATATACAAAATCTAAGTATAATAATATATCTATATATCAACCAAAAATCATACATGTTTTTTTTAAATATCTTATATATGTATATTTAGATATTAAGATATTTATTTATATTTATATACTAAATTATTTCATAGATAAATAGATATAAAAAATATATATTTTAAAAAAAATTAATAAAATAATCATATCATATATATACATACAAGCATACATACAAATAGATATATATATAAATCATAAAAAAATTCAAAAATATTATACATTTACATTTAGAAGATAATATATATCTATATATACAAATGTTAAAAAAATTATTTACATAAGAAATTAAAATAAATCATAAAATAAAATAAGAATATGGTTGAACATCATATGGACAATCTATACATTTTTATAATTCATAAAAAATATCACTATAATCTTGGAATATAATTGTCCAACTAAATAAATTTATAAAAAATCTATTAATATCAAATATCCATAAATAATTTTCCTAATATCAATATTTTTAATTTTTGAAAAATATATAATAATATTTTAGTTACAATAAATAATATTACAATAAATATAAAGGTTAATCAATGTATAAAATACCTCAATTTAATTGAATTCAACTCATGTAGAGCCTTTGAACAACCTAAAATAGAATAATAAAATTTCAGTAACCCTAAATATCAAATAAATAATAAAAATTGGTTAATGTTTTGGCCTATGGTTAGACCAATATTTTTTCAACCAGAGTGATTGGGAAATCACAAAAATAAATAAATATGAGAGAACAGTAGTCCATACCTTGGGGTTTTATACCTAAATCAAAAAAAAATCAGGTGTGATTGACATTTTTCTGGGAAAATACAATTGTGGGTTTTGTTATGGGAGTAGTGTGGAGAATCATGAAGTGGGGGTGATGGAGGAATCAGGAAGTTAAAATTATTTTTAATAGGTTAGTGTATATATAGATATATTTTATTCAACTTATAAAGGTAAATTTTTAGGGTCTTTTGCGACAAATTTCATTATTCTTCATAAATAGTTTTTTTAGAATGATAGTTAACTAATAGGATTGATGGCCACAAAATTTATTTCTGATGGTGGAAAATGTTTTATTGTATATAATAACCATTTAAGATCTAAAATGTATTTCATCACAAATAATTTATTCTATTGGACTACTTGCAATATTTCCCTTACTGATCGCAAATAATCCATAATAATTTAACATTTTTTACTTTAGTGATAATATTATTTGGAAATGGAGAGGCATTAAATACAAAATAAAATTGAATGAAACAAATAACTATTTAAGATTATAAGTATATACATTATTATTCTTAGATGAAAGTTTTATATCTTAATAATAGTGAGTAAATTTTTTGATCATGGAATTGAATATCCAATTAATAAGTATCACAAACATGCTTAAAATTATGAATTCAGATACTTTAATCCATGGTAGGAGAGCCGATGGAAATTTCTATAATTTTAATATGAATGAAAACATTTGTTTTCTCTCAATTTAAGAATCTTTTTTTGGAATTGATGACCTGATACTATAAAGAAAAAACAATAATAATATATGAAAACATAAATTAATAGTTAATGCAAGAAACATAAAAATCATATGGTTTTTATCTAAAACATTGTTAGGGAACATAATTTAATTGAATCATTTTGAATAACCACTATGTCTCTAGAAAAAATCAAACAATAATTTAATTGTGAACATTTACATATTTAGTTTCATGGATGGTGCATAGTTTTCATTTAAAATATGAATAGCATATGATAATCTATGCAAGTATTATTATAGGTTTCGTATATAGTTCATAAATTGTGCATGATATGTTAAACGACATGAAAACTGTGAAAAATACATATAAATATGACATGTATATTTGAAACTATTTGTGTGAGGTTTTCTGAATTATATTGATGGCCATGTAAACATTCTGGTTGAGTTTTTTTCTATCATATACATGATTTTAACAATATTTGGATAATTATGTGGAAAATTCATGTGGTATACAAAGGTTCATTAAAATTTTAAATTACACTTTTCCACCTAATGTTATTAAATTATAAAAGACTAATTTTCATCACCCATCTCACTTAAATCGAATAGTTTCCTTCTAGAGAGATTCATATTATTATAATAATTTATTCTTGGTGGCATTTTAACATGATTTTATGTGGGGTTATCCATGGTATGTCCCTCTAAAATCATTTCTCTCATCTATTTATACTAAGTCCAATGCTTTCCATATTACATGAAACCTAATATATATATTTTTTATTTAAGATTTTAGTTGGTTGTAATCTTGGGTATTTACTTGAAAATAGATTATAGATGGAATATTTTCTCTTACAGGAGTGTTATCCAATAGAGTAGATAATTTCCCACATTATTAATGTAACACCCCAGGTAAATAATGAATATGACATTTTCATAGTTATCCATATTTGTGAATAAAATATTAATATGACTTTAAAGGGGACGCTATGCTCGATGGCGTACCCAACACGCAACAACGAGTTTCTTGGGAATCTTACGTTGCACTGTAATAATAAAATAATATTATTTCAAATGGTAGTTAACATGTAGCCGTTGTATTGGCGGGAATGGATAGAAATAACTAAAATATGATTATATATGTTTTTTAATGTTTTTACATTTATCAAATAGAGGATAGTGGCTTAAAATACGGAAAGAATTCAATTTTAGGCGTATATGCCCTAGTTTTCCCTAAAGGTTCACTTATCACATTTTGATGTTGAACCATCATTAAATAGAGTTTTGTTCATTCTTAAACATTATTTTGGACCAAATAAAACATTTATTAAGAATCGGGACATCAAATTTTACTTTGTGTATTTTTTTTGGTATTTTTCCGATAAAGTTCATTTTTTAATGAATAGTGTAAAATGTTGTCTTTTAATTAAAACCTCTTTTTAATATAATTTATTTATATTATTAGATAATATTTTTAATTGGTTTTAAAGTGAAATTATAATATATTTTTACCATTAAATCCAATAGTGGTCGTTGGAATTAATTTCACTTTGAGATCAGACTTAAACTTGTGTCAATCTTTTGATACTTATTGTTTTATAAAAACACGCTATTTGCTCTGACAGCGGGAATTAATTATTAAATTAATTAATGTGACTAATATGTTTTGAATTTTGTAAATTATACTTCATTTTTGAATTCTGAATATCAAATATAGCTTATGGTGATTTTTTGGGATTTTTCTGAAAAACATCAATTTTTGATGAATAGTGAAACCACGAAGTGGTACTTATAAAAACTGATTTTTCCGTTTAAATGAAATTTTTCCATCTTTGTGTTTTGAATTTCAAAAATCTGACATACATGGTTGTCATTAAAAAGTAAAATGTGGTTCAATGGGATAAAAATAATTTTTTGGTGAATAGTAACTTATTAAGTTGTAGTCACGATTAGTGGTAATTAGTGTAGTTTATGGTAAAAATAATGCTTTAATAAAATGAGATGAGCTTGAAACATGTCCTACCCTCATTGGTTGTGTCATGGACTACCAAGAAAAGCCATGGGTCAACTTGGGGACCCCATGGATCCACTTTGGTTGTGAAAAGTCATAAATAACTTTTTATTTAATGTAAAAGTAAAAATGACACAAACATGATATGTTTTAATAAAACAGTTTTTAAGTGGGGTTATGCAAGTCATATTTTTGATTATAAATAGTAATTGGAAATATAAAAAGATTTAATACATCATAGTATTTTTTTTATAATTTTTAGACATTAAATAAATTAAATTATCTATGACATAATAATGATGCAGCGATGACATCATTATTTGACGATTTAAATAAAATGGAAATATAATGTAAAATCTATGAACTACACATGTCCAAAACATATTGAATGAGTTGATTTCTAAGCCTTATCACTTTATCCACGAATTATATCAATGTGGGACCTTTTGAAACCGAAACACATTTTCAAATAAAGTAATATTTCTTTACTTTCCAAAAGTGCCCCTCCTCTCCTCTTATAAAAGGCCCCCACCTCTACCTCATTTCACACACTCCTCAAGCCTTTGGCTCGGCCAACCCCTACCCATTTACTCTCTCCACATCCCCCTACTCATCCGACAGGATTTCCTTTGGGCAGAATCCTTTCAATGTAAGCCTTTAGGCTAAAATCAATAGGAGTTGCACTTTTAAAGGTAATTCATTCTCTCATGTTCATTTGTTTTATTTTGCTTTTCCAACCCCCTAAACTCTTTTTATTTACTTCTTTTGTAACAAAACCAGTATCTTCAATATACTAGGATGTTGTTATAAGATTTATTCGAGCTACACTCTCACACAACTACATCAAATGGTTAAAGAACATACGGTTTCCATGGATGGTGAAATTCTGCCTCCCGAAACGATGATTGTTCAATACTCATTTAACACCTTCAAAGGTGGCCATTATGATGTCACTATTTTTATATATGATATATAATATGTTTATGTTTTACATATGCTTCTGTATTTATCATTTTTGTCTTACCTTTATGGCTTCCATTATGGGTATACGCGATATCTTCATTTAAGGAAGTGCGGACTACCGCCCCCTCAAAGTGATTTGATTCGTTAAATACCATATGTGGGATGTATAAAGGATGGAAATATGATATTATATATGATATTATACTGGAATTATAATATACTTTTATATCATTATTATTCTATTCTATAAAATACAAAATAGAAATGAAAGTAGCGTTCATGCGTACGTACGGCTTACCGTCTCCATGAACGGTGCATTTCATTTCTTACCTCTAAATGATTATGTAATGTTATAAATGCATGCATTTACTGGATATATATGAAATATAATATATCTAAATCATGAATACAATTCTGGATATAATAAACATTTGGCCACACGAACAACATGTAATTGTAAGAAGTCCAATTTCGACTTAAGAACCAAATATCGGCAAAACAAATATTATTAACTTAAATGATTACATAATGTTTATGACATGGTAATAAGTGGTATAAAAGGTATAATAAACTTTAAAAAGGTTCTTAAGGAAGTAGAAATTAACTCAAGTTTATTATTCAGGAGATTAAAGAACGATCGAGTCAAGTCGGACTCGAGGTAAGGGATCCTACTCCTCTCTTTCGTTTTAAGTACACACTTTTATGTCATTCCTTTTAAAGCTCATATTTCTTTTTATTGGGATGATCTTTTATATTACACTTACTGTAATTTTTATGTTCATGTGATGATAGACCCTATTTTCTCTCATCAATCCATTTTGGAAGTTTTGAGTGGCGCCGTTAGGCTGCCGAACTTTCTTAAGAGATCCAACCTCTCTCTTTCTTTTTAAGTACTCTCCTTTATGTCACTTATTTTAAGTTCCTCTTTTTAATGTTGGGGGATGTTCTTTTACATTCCTATTTCTGTACATTTTATTGTAATGTGATGAGATACCCTATTTGATCTCATCAATCCATATTCGGAAGTTTTATGTGGCGCCGTTAGGCTGCCGAGTTTTCGTAAGGGATTTTTCATCTCACTTTTATTCCCGTGAGATTTATGCTACATTTGCCACAAATTCCATTGAGTGGTGTATGCACTGCCCATTATTCTACTCTTTGTGTAATATACGTTCTTTTATGATTATTTACATCAATGATATATTTTCCTTCTTTCATGGGGTGTATGTTTTGAAAGATACCGAAGTCGGTAAGGGAACCTTTCACCCTCCTCTTTTTTAAAAGACTTCTTTTGTTGGGTCTTTTAATTTACATATTGTTATGTTGGGATATGTTCTCATATATCCTTATTGATGTAAATTTTATGTCCATGTGATGAGATAAACTTTTTATCTCTCATCAACTCATTTTGATGTGATGCCGTTAGGCTGTCAAGGTAACTTTTTAACCCAATTTCGATTTCTTTGGGTTCAACATGTAGTCATTGAATATGTCATCCATTGAATATGTTTGAATGACCTTTTATGTTTTTACACTTAATATCCACTTATATTGGGTGTATTTATATTTTTCACACATATTTTTGAGATTGATTTGTCTTTAATTTAAGGATACCTTCTTTATAAGGGATTTCATTACATTTGACATTTCTATTGAGGGTTCATTGTTGTTATGCACCAGTTCACTCTTATATGGTGTATATACTATCCTTTGGAGTATTATATCATGAATCCATTTATTCTCATGATATTATAAAGTTCTGAATAAATGTTATTCCTCAATTATTGTATTCAAGTGCCTCTAATTTTGTTAAAACCCCTTTAACCAAAATATCATTTTAAATGTTTTAATTATTTGTTCTTATTAATATCCATGTTTTCAAAATGGTTTTAAGGATTTATTTATATGGATATTAATGGTTTAAAATTTTAAAAGCTTCAAGGTGGTATGGGACACTTTGATTCAAAAATCTCATTATTAAATGTTTTAAATGGTTTTGGAAATGGTTTCTTTTTGAGTGGATTCATTATTTCAATATACAGAAATGTTATATTGTGATGTGGAAATGTTATGTTTGCTTTATGCGTGTTTTATGTGATACGTTATGGTTCTTGGGCATTATTTTGAAGACGGGTGGTTTCGTGATAAACTAAGGGCGGGTGATCCCGATATAGCTCTCTAATGCATTGGGTAACGCGAAGGAGTGAAACGTTAAGGTTTCTCCGAAGAGATTTTAGGGAATATACTGTGATGGGTATTGCAAACGTAACCAAGAGGGTTACTCCCTATGTAAGAATGTTATGAATGCCTCAAGTTACCTTTATGTCTTATGTTTTCTATGATTTATTCATGATTTGATATGCCTATGTTTTATGGGTAAAGTGTGATTTCATTCTTATGTATATATGAACTCATGATTCCTTTCTATATTTTTATAACCCTTACTGAGCTTTTTATGCTCATCCCAAGTTTTTGAAATGTTTTTCACAGGTCAAGGGAAAGGTACATGATGTGATGATAGTGTCAAGGATGTTTCATGAAAGAATCCATGTTTTATTTTCAATATGTTTCTGTTGATGGGAAGAATGAATACTGTCTTTTATGTAACCACTTTGTTTAAATGTGGAATATAATGCAAGTTTCATGATCTAATTCTCTAAAACTCTAATCCTGAAAATATCCTCAATGTGTAATCTTGTAATAACTCAAGATTAAGTAAGGTTTAAGGCTGGGGCCTTATAGTTGGTATCAGAGGTCGGTTTAGATAACTTTAGAGGTTAGGGTATTCTCTAAGAACAAGTGACATTACCATAATGGTTAGGATTTCAGAAAGAGTCCTAGTTTTAGATAAAGTGAATGAGTAACTGTATCTTAGTGTTTACCTTCCTCATTAGTACATGATGGTTTTCTTGATATACTCACACTGACATTTCTATTTTTAGTGAGTGGATGGATCTAGCAGGCACCAAAGTGACAATGGGTTTGAAGGAAACTATGGTGGTTCTCTGATTAAGAGACTGGATGAGATAGGGGATTCAATGAGGAATCTCATGGTTGTTCTAAACCAACTATCAAGGAGTCATGATCAACGACTTCAACCTTGGTGAGTTCTCTAATGAATCATGTACGAGATGGCCAACTCGATGTGGAAATTCAGGTAATATTTATTAAGGTAACCATTAGGGGTTATATGATCCTTACTTTTGAGGTAATTATGGGTTATTATATGTTATGATGGAAAATGAAAGGCACGAGATAAACTTGAGTTTAAAATATGTTATGATTATTTTTGAATATTTTATCTCGTTTTGGGGAATGTTTTAAGAATTATATAGTTTTGGAAAAAGGACAACACGTTGACCGTGTGACAACTCGTCGCGTCGGACAAAGCTGCGGGAATCGAACCCACAAAAAAAGTGCAACTAGTATTTATCGCCTACCACTGGCCTACGTGAAGTCCCTGGTTAGTTTGACCGATTATTTTTAGTTAGATGATTTTATGAATTAAGAGTAAGTTGATTTTGGGTTATTTATGAAAATGATTAACCTATCATGGAGGATATGTGATTAGGTTAATTACTTTTCTATACGAGACTTTAGGAGCAACTGATGTTGTTTGGAGATAAATGTTACGATTTAACTTGGAAGACTATGTGACTAAATCCTTCAAATATTTGGGTTTCAATCTTAGTTTGGTTTACTTTGAAGAATTTTATGGACAAATTGATTATAGAATGGTCCTCGTTGAACTTTGGGTTTTGTTGGACAAATTTTGGAGGTTAAGAATAGATTTTCTTTTTATTAAGGGTTATCCTTTTCTGAATTATCTGATCTTGTAATAACCTTTTTGGTTTTGGTTAGAGTATAAAGACATGGAAAGTATATAGTTCTATTTTGTGGATTAGGTGATTCTCTAGAAGTTGATTATTGTACTCTTAATGCAAACAAGTCTCCCTAAATACTCATCTTTTGGAAAAAATATGAGTTTGATTAAGTAATCTAGTAAAAGTTGAAAGTCAAAATTATAAGTGATTATGTTTCCTTATGAATACATTCCTCAATAAAAAGTAACTTAAAGAAAAAATGTTGTCTATTAACTTTTCCTACTGGGGAATCGAATACTGTTTAACCCATCACATGTTTGTGATTTTCTTGTGGTTAACATTCTCCTAAACATGTTTTCTATAACTCTCCATCAGAACATGACCCTTTGTTTTTTCCTCCATGTCCATATTTTCATACTTGGAATCCTAGTATGGGTTAACTCGGGTGACCTCTGTGCTTATATTTCTTTATTTTAAAGTGATTGTTTTACCGACTCTTCTTCCGATGTGGGACTTTCAAGGATGTTTCCAAGCGCAATTTTAAAATTGCGAGGACGCAATTCCAAAAAGGGGGGAAGGATGTAACACCCCAGGTAAATAATGAATATGACATTTTTATATTTATCCATATTTGTGAATAAAATATTAATATGACTTTAAAGGGGACACTATGCTCGATGGCGTACCCAACACGCAACAACGAGTTTCTTGGGAATCTTACGTTGCACTGTAATAATAAAATAATATTATTTCAAATGGTAGTTAACATGTAATCGTTGTATTGGCGGGAATGGATAGAAATAACTAAAATATGATTATATATGTTTTTTAATGTTTTTACATTTATCCAATAGAGGATAGTGGCTTAAAATACGGAAAGAATTCTATTTTAGGCGTATATGCCCTAGTTTTCCCTAAAGGTTCACTTATCACCTTTTGATGTTGAACCATCATTAAATAGAGTTTTTTTCACTCTTAAACATTCTTTTGGACCAAATAAAACTTTTATTAAGAATCGGGACATCAAATTTTACTTTGTGTAATTTTTTGGTATTTTTCCGATAAAGTTCATTTTTTAATGAATAGTGTAAAATGTTGTCTTTTAATTCAAAACCTCTTTTTAATCTAATTTATTTATATTATTAGATAATATTTTGAATTGGTTTTAAAGTGAAATTAGAAAATATTTTTACCATTAAATCCAATAGTGGTCGTTGGAATTAATTTCACATTGAAATCAGACTTAAACTAGTGTCAATCTTTTGATACTTATTGTTTTATAAAAACACGCTATTTGCTCTGACAGCGGGAATTAATTATTAAATTAACTAATGTGACTAATATGTTTTGAATTTTTTAAATTAGTCTTCATTTTTGAATTCGGAATATAAAATATAGCTTATGGTGAATTTTTGAGATTTTTCTGAAAAACATCAATTTTTGATGAATAGTGAAACCACTAAGTGGTATTTATAAAAACTGATTTTTCCGTTTAAATGAAATTTTTCCATCTTTGTGTTTTGAATTTCAAAAATCCGACATACATGGTTGTCAATAAGAATTAAAATGTGGTTCAATGGGATAAAAATAATTTTTTTGTGAATAGTAACTTATTAAGTTTTAATCGCGACTAGTGGTAATTAGTGTAGTTTAAGGTAAAAATAATGCTTTAATAAAATGAGATGAGCTTGAAACATGTCCTACCCTAATTGGTTGTGTCATGGCCGACCAAGACAAGCCATGGGTCAACTTGGGGACCCCATGGATCCACATTGGTTGGGAAATGACATAAATAACCTTTTATTTAATGTAAAAGTAAAAATGACACAAACATGATATGTTTTACTAAAACAATTTTTAAGTGGGGATATACAAGTCATATTTTTTATTATAAATAGTCATTGGAAACCTAAAAATATTTCCTACATCATAGTATTTGTTTTATAATTTTTAGACATTAAATAAATTAAATTATTTATGACATAATAATGATGCAGCGATGACATCATTATTTGACGATTTAAATAAAATAGAAAGATAATTTAAAATCTATGACCTACACATGTCCAAAACTTATTGAATGAGTGGATTTCGAAGCCTTATCACCTTATCCACGAATTATATAAATGTGGGTCCTTTTGAAAGAGAAACACATTTTCAAATAAAGTAATATTTCTTTATTTTCCAAAAGTGCCCCTCCTCTCCTCTTATAAAAGGCCCCCACCTCTACCTCATTTCACACACTCCTCAAGCCTTTGGCTCGGCCAAACCCTACTCATTTACTCTCTCCAAATCCCTCTCCTCATCCTAGAGGATTTCCTTTGGCCAGAATCCTTTCAAAGTAAGCCTTTAGGCTCAAATCAATAGGAGTTACACTTTTAAAGGTAATTCATTCTCTCATGTTCATTTGTTTTATTTTTCTTCTCCAACCCCCTAAACTCTTTTTATTTACTTCTTTTGTAACAACACCAGTATATTCAATATACTAGGATGTTTTTATAAGATTTATTCGAGCTACACTCTCACACAACTACATCAAATGGTTAAATAACATACGGTTTCCGTGGATGGTGAAATTCTGCCTCCCGAAACGATGATTGTTCAATACTCATTTAACACCTTCAAAGGTGGCCATTATGATGTCACTATTTTTATATATGATATATAATATGTTTATGTTTTACATATGCTTCTGTATTTTTCATTTTTGTCTTACCTTTATCGCTTCCATTATGGGTATACGCGATATCTTCATTTAAGGAAGTGTGGACTACCGCCCCCTCAAAGTGATTTGATTCGTTAAATACCATATGTGGGATGTATAAAGGATGGAAATATGATATTATATATGATATTATACTGGAATTATAATATACCTTTATATAATTATTATTCCATTCTATAAAATACGAAATAGAAATGAAAGTAGCGTTAATGCGTACGTACGGCTTACCGTCTCCATGAACGGTGCATTTCATTTCTTACCTCTAAATGATTATGTAATGTTATAAATGCATGAATGTACTGAATATATATGAAATATATGATATCTACATCATGAATACAATTCTGGATATAATAAACATTTTTCCACACGAACAACATGTAATTGTAAGAAGTCCACTTTCGACTTAAGAACCAAATATCGGCAAAACAAATATTATTAACTTAAATGATTACATAATGTTTATGACATGGTAATAAGTGGTTTAAAAGGAATAATGAACTTTAAAAAGGTTCTTAAGGAAGTAGAAATTAACTCAAGTTTATTATTTAGTAGATTAAAGAACGATCGAGTCAAGTCGGACCCGAGGTAAGGGATCCTACTCCTCTCTTTCTTTTTAGGTACACACTTTTATGTCATTCCTTTTAAAGCACATATTTCTTGTTATTGGGATGATCTTTTATATTACACTTGCTGTAATTTTTATGTTCATGTGATGATAGACCCTATTCTCTCTCATCAATCCATTTTCTGAAGTTTTGAGTGGCGCCGTTAGGCTGCCGAACTTTCTTAAGAGATCTAACCTCTCTCTTTCTTTTTAAGTACTCTCCTTTATGTCACTTATTTTAAGTTCCTCTTTGTAATGTTGGGGGATGTTCTTTTACATTCATATTGCTGTAAATTTTTTTGTAATGTGATGAGATACCCTATTTGATCTCATCAATCCATATTCGGAAGTTTTATGTGGCGCCGTTAGGCTGCCGAGTTTTTGTAAGGGATTTTTCATCTCACTTTTATTCCCGTGAGATTTATGCTACATTTGCCACAAATTCCATTGAGTGGTGTATGTACTGCCCATTATTCTAATCTTTGTGTAATATACTTTTGTTTATGAATATTTACATCAATGATCTATTTTCCTTCTTTCATGGGGTGTATGTTTTGAAAGATACCCAAGTCGGTAAGGGAACCTTTCACCCTCCTCTTTTTTAAAAGACTTCATTTGTTGGGTCTTTTAATTTACATATTGTTTTGTTGTGATATGTTCTCATATATCCTTATTGATTTAAATTTTATGTCCAAGTGATGAGATACACTTTTTATCTCTCATTAACTCATTTTGATGTGATGTCGTTAGGCTGTCAAGGGAACTTTTTAACCCAATTTCGATTTCTTTGGGTTCAACATGTAGTCATTGAATATGTCATCCATTGAATATGTGTGAATGAACTTTTATTTTTTTACACTTAATATCCACTTATATTGGGTGTATTTATATTTTTCACACATATTTTTGAGATTGATTTGTCCTTAATTTAAGGATACCTTCTTTATAAGGGATTTCATTACATTTGACATTTCTATTGAGGGTTCATTGTTGTTATGCACCAGTTCACTCTTATATGGTGTATATAGTATCCTTTGGAGTATTATATCATGAATCCATTTATTCTCATGATATTATAAAGTTATGACTAAATGTTATTCCTCAATTATTTTATTCAAGTGCCTCTAAATTTGGTAAAACCCCTTTAACCAAAATATCGTTTTAAATGTTTTAATTATTTGTTCTTATTAATATCCATGTTTTCAAAATGGTTTTAAGGATTTATTTATATGGATATTAATGGTTTAAAATTTTAAAATCTTCAAGGTGGTATGGGACACTTTGATTCAAAAATCTCATTATTAATTGTTTTAAATGGTTTTGGAAATGGTTTCTTTTTGAATGGATTCATTATTTCAATATACTAAAAAGTTATATTGTGATGTGGAAATGTTATGTTTCCTTTATGCATGTTTTATGTGATACGTTATGGTTCTTGGGCATTATTATGAAGACGGGTGGTTCCGTGATAAACTAAGGGCGGGTGAGCCCGATATAGCTCTCCAATGCATTGGGTAACGCGAAGGAGTGAAACGTTAAGGTTTCTCCGAAGTGATTTTAGGGAATATACTGTGATGGGTATTCCAAACGTAACCAAGAGGGTTACTACCTATGTAAGAATGTTACGAATGCCTCAAGTTACCTTTATGTCTTATGTTTTCTATGATTTATTCATGATTTGATATGCCTATGTTTTATGGGTAAAGTGTGATTTCATTCTTATGTATATATGAACTCATGATTCCTTTCTATATTTTTATAACCCTTACTGAGCTTTTTATGCTCATCCCAAGTTTTTGAAATGTTTTTCACAGGTCATGGGAAAGGTACATGATGTGATGATAGTGTCAAGGATGTGTCAAGAAATAATCCATGTTTTATTTTCAATATGTTTCTATTGATGGGAAGAATGAATACTGTCTTTTATGTAACCACTTTGTTTAAATGTGGAATATAATGCAAGATTCATGATCTAATTCTCTAAAACTCTAAACCTGAAAAGATCCTCAATGTGTAATCTTGTAATAACTCAAGATTAAGTAAGGTTTAAGGCTGGGGCCTTATAATTAACATTGATCTGAGGTTGATTTTTTTCACTTTATATATAGTTTTATTTGAGTCCTTAGAGTTTTTAATTGTTTAATTATTAAATTTAATCATTAGTGTGTATTATTTGATGGAATTATGTTGCTATCAAATGATTTTTTCCAAATTCAGGGAAAAATATTCCATGCCAAACTTTTTTTAAAACCCCAAAAATGTTTTAAAACGATGGTATTTTTTTTATATTGGTGGAGAGAAACAAAGGTGGATTTTAAAATTTTATTCTCACATAATTGTTTTTTCACTTTTATTCAGTGATGTATTTAAAATGATTATAATACACTGAAGTGATTTTTTTTGATTTTAAAGGAGGTTGTTAACACTAGAGGGTGATATTTAAAACTATATTATTTATTTGGTTGAATAAAATAGTTATATTAAGTGATTTATAATTTAAAATAGTGTTTTCAAAATGTTTTAATGAAACTTAATCACAATACTTACTGTTGAGGGACTTGAAATCAGTGTGTTGGCATGACAGTCAATGCTTGTTATAGAAAAATTCACTTTCGTAACATTATGAAAATTTTGTTTTCAAGGAAATAAGTTAGACCATCTTGAGCCCCATGTGATTATTTCATTCTTATAGTGGCCACTAGTCCAATGGGGTGATGTTTATTATTTATCCATGATTTAATGATTATATTTTTTGATGTAATCGGGGTTGCTACTTTTTTGGTCATTGGATATGAGGTGTACATTAATTTTTTAACCGAAAAGTTAGGGAAGAGCCCTTTTATTAAGAGAAAAAGAATAACAAATAGAGGATGGACGAGGTCATACAAGAAAAATGCCCTTATACCAAGCAAAATAAAGGACATAAATAATCATAGCCATTGTAGGAAGCATCATAATCATCATCCCAATCAGACACATAATCAAAAGAACCATGGGACCGAGTAACCATAGTTGGCTTCAGATGTGAGTAGTCTTTCCTTGGTCTTGCTTTTTTAGGAGGAATAGGTTGGTCCACGACCATTTTTCCTTTGGAGAAAGTTTGACTATAAGTTAACTTTCTTGGGGAATCATCTTTAACATCATCCCACCTTCGGGGGATGCCCTGTGTTTCCCTAAATTTGGTAATTTCCTACTGAAATTTTGAAACACGGCCTGTATTTTGTTTCTCCTCATATGTAGGACCAAAATCTTGATGCTCCATTTCTATGATCATAACACCCTCAACACCCTGCTCATGAACCAACACTAGGGCCAAACCTGGCTCAGATTTAGTCAAGTATGCCCTACCTTCCCCTTCATGCATCTGCATGCTTGATTCAGCCTCCTAAGCCACCTAAGGCCCGTGTGATAATTCAGAATGAATATCTTCCACATCTGGAGGAACACCAACATCGGTATAACATTTTTCGTTGTTGAAACCACTGTTATGCATTGTATGTTTCGTCAACTTCTTCTTCCATGAGGCCTCATGGTGCCCTTTTCGCGAGTAAAATGATAATATGATGTTCCTACATAACTTATCTTTGACATGGCTAATCACTTTATAGTCTAAGCATAAATTTAGTAATCACTTATAATAAATTTTTAAGGAGATGTCATCATCCAATGCATACAAAAAAATATTATGAATCATACAAGAACTTAGATCGACATCAACTAAGTCCCTAGCATAATGACCAAACATCATATCTTCAATGGTCCTATCCATTTTGATTGGAATTCCCACAGGAGAGGCAATGTCAAAAAGAATATTAGGATGCCACAAAATCCAATGAGGACTAAAACTTTTAATCCAAACTTGAACCTTGGTGTTATTAACTGAGAAAGGATTGAAACAGAAGTCCCATTATTGAAAAAAAATCATACCTTGCATTAACACAATAGAACCAAACCCCCAAACACGTCGCTTCAGATCCTCAGATGGGAAAATAATGTGACATAATCCTCATCCCATGGATATACATCACCGATCAGAAAAAACCCAAACAGCAGTCAACTTCTTGACCAAATCATCAATCTTCCAAAGCTTTCCTCGATGAGGTATAACAAGTCTAGCAATGAACTAATGATCACAAATTTTAAATCTATCTAGTATAACTTCTCTA
The DNA here is from genome assembly GCA_963277665.1 of Viscum album. NCBI lineage: Eukaryota > Viridiplantae > Streptophyta > Magnoliopsida > Santalales > Viscaceae > Viscum > Viscum album. The sequence goes on from OY728145.1 coordinate 956,410,548, forward strand.
TTTCCAACCACACAGGCAGTATCACCTCTTCTCACAATTTTGCCAATAGCATCATTATGAATAGATTTGAAATGACATCGATTAGAATCCATTTCCATCCCTACATGGTACTTGTTAGGGTTTTATGTACCTGTCATACTAGCCACAATAACATAAGTCTTGGCCGCAACCACCACAGTTTTAGTGATTCTTATTTTTATATAGTCTATTGGGACATATATGGATGTGATTGGTTCATTATTATTGTCCTTGTTCCCTTTTAAAAGATCATTTCCTTGATTACATGATCCTAGGGATCATTCCCATGCCGATAATATATTTTATGGATCATTATAGTGGATTTTGCATAACTATTGAATTTTATACCACTACTAATTATATTATTACAAGGAAATTTTTTTCCTTTTTTTATCCAAGTTTTTTGGCTTGAGATATTAAATCCTAACTATGTTATTTTTTCATTATTTTTATTTGGTTACATTTAAAATGATTAGAAAATAATTTTTGAATAGTATTAAATTTAGATAGAACAATGTGTAATTTCATTGAGAAATTAAATAGTTGTATGAAAGAGTTTGAATAAGGGTGATTTATAAGTTTGAAGTGTTTTTTTCAAAAAAAAAAATTAGAGTGTTTTAAAATCATAAAAGAGGTTTATTTTTTTAATTTCTTTTTGAGTGGGTATTAAAACGGGGTTTTAATCTATCAATTGATGATTTAATTGTAGATTGCAAACCACATATGTGTTTTGAAATGTGAATTTAAAAAATTGATGTTTCCTAAAAGTATTTTAAAGTGGGAGAGAATAAAAACTATTTAAGAAGAGGCTTCAACGGGTTAATAATGTTTTCCAAGATAATTTTTTAATTAAAGAAGAAAAAATGGGTTTTAACACACATTTGGTGTGTTATTTATTCCTTTTTCAAAATATTATGTTAAATTTTTATTGATTAATTTTATTACCACCACGTATTGTAATATTATTATATAGAAGTGTCTATATAGATTAATATGGTGTTATACAATTGGTATATTTAACATATTCCTATATTCTAGAGGACCTGGTGTATTCCACATTGATTCACCAATATAGATCTTCATGGTAATATATGGGGTTTGATTTTTACAATGTGTAATTCAATAGATCATATGTGCAAATTTATGTCTATCTCTTCATCATTTGGATATGTATCAGTATCATTGGTAAATTTTATATAATGTTTTATATTTTGTATCAGTTTTCATGGTATGTAATTCCATATGAAGTCTTGTGTTTTATATTATATGTCTATTTTTTATTTTTTATTTATCTTGTTTATTAGATTAATTTTAGTTATTAATCAATTTAACTAGGAAAAATAATTTTGAATGTACTTTTTTTATGATTCATAGAGCCTAGTTTCTATTTTATGGGGTTGGTAATTCCCTTCATGCCTTATGGGGATCTGATTAAGGATCATATTACGATGAAACTCCAATCATGTTCGATAATAAATATTATCCTTCGGTTAAATTATAAGTGGGAACTAGTATTCTCCCCTATTATTATTTTTGGAGTTTGTAAGTGTGTTGAAAATGTTTTTTGTACTTTTTTGGAAGGCGTGTTGAGTGTTCCACAAGTTCTTTCTTTCCCCGATCCGTTAATTTCTAAGGGATGTTAGGATTTTTAATTTCATTCTATATTTTGATTTAGTAGAACTATTACATTATTTTCAGACTCCATTGGCTATAGTTCATTGGTCCTCAATGGAATAACTAATACTTCTAGGGGGAATTTTGTTTTTTTTTGTTATATATATATATAAATATAATTATGGATTTAAGTGTGAGTTTTTATTATTGGGTCTCAAAAAATATGGGGGTTGAAGATTTTAATTCATGATATGTTTTAGGGACCAATGCATGTTTGGTAGTTGGCCATTAAAAAAATATCCATTTTTGAAATTGTTCTACTTATCAAATGATATTTCTATATATACAAGTTAATTAAATGATTTACTAGTGTGTTAGAGTAGTGGGTAACGACTCATGATTGGTCATGTGATATGTTGGCATATTTGAAGTAGATATTGTTGGAGAATACTATAATTATTTCTTTTATGTAATTTCACATGTGATGTGAAATCAATTTTCTGAGTGTAAGTGAAAATGAATTTCTTGAGTGCTATTACTCATGGTATGAAAATAAGTCAATAAAAATTGTTATGAAATGATCATGTTTTCATGAATTTTTGAGATGCTTTATTTAATTTTCAAATTTTTAAATGGTTTAAGTTTGATTGAATTTTTAGTCCTGTAAAAAATTTATTTTGATTTCGGAATTTTGTATTTAATGGGAAACAATGATTTCCAAATACGATTTTACCACTTATTTGGATTATATCAATTATATGTTTTCAAAAAGTGGTTAACAAATACAAATTTCACCAATGAAATTTGTCTGTTATATTATGATCCATATGAAGCTGTTTTAGTTTCAAAATAAATTTTTATATATTTTGAAACTATTTTTGAAAATATTTTAAATTAACATGGTCAATTTAGTGATTGGGGATGAATATATCATGTGGTTACTATTTTTGTTTTAGTGAAATAAGGCATATTTATAATGCATCTTTAGTTTCTATAAAGGGGTTTTGAAAATAAATTTAGCGGATCCATCATTTTTGAAGATGTCTGTTTCAGAATTTTTTTTCTTATTATAATAAATATGTGTGAATTTATTTTTATCAAAAAAAATTTGGGACAGACTATTATTATATACAAGGTATTCCTGGATTGAGACCATGTTCCATGTAATTTAATTTATGTATCATAGATAGGGGTAGTGTAAATTTATATGTTTTCTGTCTTCAGGGTGTCTCCTCCTCTAGGTTTTAGCATATCTCAAATTCTGATTTGGGTGGCACCTACGGTATTCTCCAAATTGTATTGTGGCTTGGAAAATTTTAGATCTATGTAATTTCAGAGCCATTGATTTGGAATTGAGGCATAAAAGTGTTTTAGACTCAGGATCCTTGTATTGAAGGCTTCATTAGTATAGAAGAATTATAACGAGGAATCTTATGTGTTCTCTTTTTGAGGAAGTTTGTTTGATTGGACATGGAGTCATTTTATGATTAATATATTGGTGTTAAGCATTTAGTATAATTCTTCAGTGTGATACTTCAAGTTTTTTATTGTGTCAATTTTGGTTGAAAATCTATTTTCAAATTGGACCTTCTTTATGATATAGTAGTTCTAGCCAGATGAAGCCTGCAATAGTTTATTATTGGGTGATTATTATTTTTCTAATTATTAGAGGAGGTTTATGATGTGGGAATTTTTCTCAGAATGTTTGGTATTCCAATTATACATGGAATAGAAAATGATTTGGGATTTGGCCTATTTTTTGGAATGGGTAAAATCTAGGATTCATGAATTGGTGGCTAGGGATGCTCATTTGTTTCTAGTTGGACTATAGATTTTATGTGAATATTTTTTCATTGGGAATCAACATTGTATGATATTATATATATTTCAATCTAAATACCCTTAAATTACATATAAGGAAAATAGATTATATCTATTCTTTTTTAATGAGGGATGTTCTTGGTTGTTGTTCTTTTTGGGAAATTATGTGTTTTGTGGTCCTATTTTCTAATATATTCATATATTTCAGGGTGTTGTTTTATTTTTCATTTTGAACATATATATCAATGTTTGACTATGGGTATTTGTATATAATGGTTTCTTTTTTATAGATTATAGGGATATTGTTTTTAATTAATATCCATATATTTTTTGGAAACATGGTTTTCAATTTTTCAATTATTTTAGATCAATTATGAGTAGTGGGAAGTCGTATGTTTGGTCTCATTATCTTTTTAGAATATTTGTGTTTTTTTAGTATTATTAATATAATTATAACTGTAATGAATTGAGGAATCATATTGGTTCTCAAAGAATTTTTAATCATGAGATATTGTTTTTGTATTCATTCTATTTTAACCACTACATTTTAAAATGATTTCTGGGGTTAAAATATAGGATTGTGAGGAGGATTGAAGAACCCACCATATTAGTATAGTTTTTATTTTTTTTAGTTTATTGAGGTTGTGGTTCATATTAAATATTCAAAATGTCTCATCGTAAAATAGAAAAAAATGGTATTATGTATTGGTGAACATTTAGGGAACATTGTTTGGTTAAAATAATGGGAAGCCCTATATGTAGATCTGGGAAATAATTATGCATTGTTTATATAGAACTGGAATAGTGTGGCATTAATTGGTAGAATAATGATTTCCATACAATATTGTAGAGACTAGGATAAATAGTGTAGGACCTATTGTGAGTCTAGTTTCTAGAGAACAACATGTTAAACAATGTGAAATTCTTAAAATGGCATCTATATTTGACTATTTTATTTAGTATGGTTGGTGAATAGTTTATCAAATAATGTTGATGGATATGTAAACCAATAGATTGTGTTTTATTCAAGATTGTTTGATGAACACTATTGGAAAATGGTTTAGAAAAATATGTTGTTAAAGTATGCAGCCTCATCAGCTCATTAGAACGTTATATTATTCTTTTTTATACTTCATAAATTAAATCCTATAGCCCTAATTTTCTCTCACACTATTAATAGAATTTAATATAAATCACTTAGGGGTCATCAAACCATCCCATCTTCCATTTTTATTGTCCTTCTACCATAATTTCATGTGGTGTTCACCACATTAAGTCCCTTTAAACTCTTTTACCACATATTTTTCATCTCTTCCAATTGATTAATATTCTATCATGAACCTCAGTTTCTCTATTAGATTAATATAGTATTCATACATTATCAATAAGATGGATATGATTTTATTGGGTTTGTAAAAAGAATTTCATTATTTTTGGGAGTTTTGGCCATCACTTGTGAAGACTTATGAAAGGATCAACATTGAAATGAGGTATGTGTTACTTTTTTAGGTCAATTTAATTTATATGACCTTTGAATTATTGTGTGTCTTGTGTGTTTCTTTATTAAATATGTTCACTAATATTATTAAATTTTTTTGTAATTTATTTTATCAAATTATTTTATCCCATGGTATGTAATGGGATTATATAAAAAGTTTTTGTGACAATACTACAAATTTTTTAGAAACATTATTTTGGTTTTAAGTACATTTGAGGGAAATGGATGAAATTTTAAATTTTTTTTATTTAATCAATAGATTTATAAACTAAATGTTTGATGGTTTTAATTTGGTAAAACTACATGAAAGGGGATGACATATCTTAGATGGGTTATAAAGACTTATGTGCTATATTAAGAACCTCACATAAATGATGGTTGACTTATAAGGTTGGTTAAATGGAGTTGTATGTTCTTATTTGGGTTTCAAATATTTTAATGAAATTTAATCACAAGAGTTGGTTGATATTGGTTTAAAATAGGTTATTTGATTGGGATTAAAATATTTTCTTCAAAAAAATCACATTTGGAACATTATGAAAATATATTTTTCATTCAAATAATTAACACCCTAAAAACAACCATCTGATTCTTATATTCCCATGGAAGAAAAGTTTCAACACCTAGAGATTTAAATTATATAGAATTATAACATTTTGGTCAATATATATAATTGGTCACATATCTAGTGTCAAAAAATCGTGAAATATCATATGAATATTGATTTATACAAATGAAATTCAAATTAGTATAAAATAATGATATTTAATTTATTTTAATTGAAGATTTTGTTTTTCAAATTTCTTTATACCATTTGAAAATGGAGGTTTAAGAAAAAGTATAGAAATTGGAAAACTCCAAGAATAATTTTTCTCTATAAACAATATTATTTAGTGTGATATAAAAATATATGTTTCATATAAAATTCAAGAGTTTGGATAATTTTTTATTATTAAAATATATGTTTTTAATTATTCGAGATAAAAAAACATGCCCAACATCAGAAAAACAATACAAGAACAAAAAAAAACAAAAAAAAAATAAAAAACAAAAACAAAAACAAAAAAACCAAAAGGCATCAAGGTTTTATGAAAAAGTGAAGACCAAGAGAATCCCCAATAGTGATGCCCACTCCACCCTGAGGAAGGGATCCAAGGGAATTGAATACCATAAGAGGGGGAATTGGGGTCACCCTATAGGCCAAGAAGACAAAAAGTTGATTACCCTCATGCCATGTGTGGAGAATATGGATGTCATGGGAAAGAAGATCCTTGAATTTTCTATTGAGATATGTGATCTGTGAAGGAGGACAGTTCTCGCATTTTAGGGAGCTCCAAATGAACTTCAAGTCTTTCTCCACTGTATCCAAGGGAAGATCTCTCAATGAGAAAAGATATTATATGCTGAGCATGGAATTGACCTCTGCCACCAGAGGGTCCCCAACTCTATTAGAGCTATTAAAAGACAAGAAAACGAAGCAATATGTTTCCCAAATAGCCCATACTCCCCTCATGCCCCATGGCCGCAATCCCATTCATTGTTGATTTTTAGCCCACGAGATGGAGGATTCCATCTTACCCACGAACCGGGCCTCGTAGGGGGTTGAGGCCCTAGAGAAAGAACTATTACTGTGTAGTGACTGAGGGAGGGTAATGCCTCATTATTCTTGTGGAGCGAAGTAAGCTTGGCGATCAACAACCTGGTCCGTAGGATCAAGCCCTGGAGAGAAGGTTGAGACATGTGGTGCCTTGCATGGTTGCGCACATGCCAAATGCTCCAAAATCCAACAGTGGGAATAATTGAGTGGTCGTCCTCCTCGTGCTTGGTGGAGGAACGACAATAAAAGTGCCAGAAATACTCCACAAGAGAAGAATGTGTCCCCGAAAACACCATATGCTCTCCCAAGGCATTCCACTACTAGCCATCCCAGTCACCTTGATGGAAAAGGTGGGTCAAAGTCTCTTATTTGGGAGTAGAGTAGTAGCGACATCTTGAGGAAAGAGGAATACCTTTATCCTTAATATCCATCTCTAACGGGATAGAATTGAGGAATTTCTCCTTCCCAGGAGTCTCGGTTCCAAAAATTTTGTTTGGACGAGTCCACGGACAGGAAAAAAATCTATTATATCAAAATAATAACACATCCCATATATTTGTTTTAATTTCCCAAACAATTGGAATAAAGATGATGATTTTATTGAAATTGTGAAACATTTTCCTTACAATGAAAATGAATTATGGATACATTTTGATACAATTAAATTCTATTGAGAAAAATATTTTATGAGTTAATGGATGAATCATTTAGAGTGATTTCCTATACTAAGGAAAATGGGAAGTGCTTAATATTTGTGTTGACTAATTATTGACTATAATCAAAAGAGAAAAATATTATTGTAATGAGTAAATATCTTCCACTGGATATGGATTTTTAATCAATGAAGAACTGTAGTAATTGGAATCTTGATTTTAGGTGTTCACCCACATTATATGTAATGTAAATCTTCAAAACAAAGTTAATGTTAGTGTTGTTGTAATTGTTAAATTTCGAACTGATGGTGCTTTAATGATTAATGGAAGTGGAAAAAATCACAAATACTGGGATTAATTGATTAATACCAAATTTATATATATTGATAGACCTAACTATAATTTTATGTCTAAGAATATGTTATTTGACAGAGGGTTGGAAATAATATTCGACATAAATGGCTTAAATATCTAATGGAAGGTTATGAATTATAAAATATTGGGATGGTGAATGAGTAGAATCTTATATCATGTGGATGTTAACTAGAATACATGTCTCCTTATTATAGTAGTGTAATAAAACTTTTGACACCGAATGCTTAGTAATATTCACCAATAGAGTATAGAGAGTATATAAAAATTGAAAAAACTTATTTATATTCCTTTAGTAAAGAGGATCAAATTTTGTTTGGGACTTGTTATTGAGGGGACAGATAATGATAAACCCTTACCTTCTAGTAGTTACCTTCATACCCGATGAATCTATATCCCACTAATTCATGTGTTCTAATGTCATGATTGAACATGTGGTGATAAATAATAATATTTATTTATCCATTACTTCATTATAATGAGTTGAAATATGTTTATATAGTATAAGGGAGATGTTTTTAAGTATATAAAATTATTTTTAAGAAGATTATAGAATGAAAATTTAATAATAATAAATATTGTATGGGTAGATAAAGAAACACAATACACATCCATTTTCATTGAAAATTATAAATAAATACATGGAATAAGGTATAAAGTATTATTGTTATGTATAACTAGACCTAACTGAGTTATATTAATAAGAAATCATATGGTAAACAACATATTACTGTATTGGTTTCTTGAAAGTGAATTTTCATAATGTTATGTAAATCAGGTTATGATTTTTGTTGTGTATAATCACTATCTATAGTTTATTACTCTGGGTTAGAATAATAATAATTATTAAATGTAAAATGGTATAAAACCCTAACTAATCAATATTAGATTATTTATAATTAGATGTTTCTTTAAAAATTATTTGTATCATCAAGGAATGTATCAATATTTATAAGATGAATAAATATTTTAGGGTATATTACATCAAATTAAATATTTTTATTACCTATAAATACAACATTAAATGTTTTGTATTAACCCTCAAAAAAATCACAAGACACAAAACACCAATACAAGAAACACATAATTTTAAATAAAAAATCTGAAAAAAAGTAAAACTAACTCGATCAATTAATAAGAATAACCTACCAGATTCAAATTAAATCCAAAATATAGTTTTCGGCTTTATCGGATGATTTTTCATATTAAATTAGAATAAAAATAACTTCAACCACATCAAAACAGCACACAATAGTGGAAAATGCGGCATAAATAAGAAAATTATAAAGTTAGTTATCTATAATTTCATATAATAAACCAACCAATATGCACAATATAAATTTCGAGATTCAACATTTTACTGTAATTATCCCCCTTATTTAATTATCATGAAAGTGTTGTCTATAATAAGGTGACACTAAGGGTCAGATCAAATTGACAGAGTTAACATTGTGGAAATATTTAGAAATGTGTAATGAATGGATCCAATCTGACTTTTCATATAATTGAATATTAAAAGTATTTTTATAGTTTTTCAAACAGATGTGATGATAGAATTTACGAATATTGTATAATATATATATGTCAAAATTGAAAAACATAAAATTGTTTTTACTTTTTAAATATAATTTTCTACCCTAAAATAATCACTCAATGCATTTTATGCAAGATTGGGCTCATATATGAAGAAAGACAGTTTAAGAGAGGATAAGTTGATGAAAACCATTATATTAAATTCTTGTATGAATCGATGTTCATGGAGATGTTGTTTGTGGATAATATCTTATTTGGTGACGAACTATATAATTCTACTAAAATTTATTGACAATTAATATATTTAAAATTTTAGAAGTCATTTATTATAGTTCTTAATTAGTTAGTTGTAATAAATTTACATAAAAATAATGGAAAACATTCATCACACTGGTGAACTATTCATGAGAGGTGTTAAGGATTCTTAAATTGGAAAATTAAAACAAATTTCATAAGAAATATAATTTGGGGTCAAATTTGGAAATCAATTCGACCTTAATGCATTGGAATCAAAATTGAATATAATTTATTTTTTGGGTCTACTATATCACACTATAATATGACTATATACATTATATGAAAAATTAATTGAATAATGATCTCATAGTTGTTTAAAGGAATGAAATCCCATAGAAGTGATGAGAATAATGTTGTATATTTATGGAACATGGATCTTTTGTTTAGTTCATAATAATGAAATAAAATTAGATTTAACAAATTATATAGTTTAAAATTACTCTAAATATGTTTTTAATTAGAAATCCACAAGTGTAAAGACATTCTTTATTTGATGAAATTTTTCAAGCGTGCTATGTTAGAAGAAGGATTATATATCCACGATCATTATATTGGAAGAATACATTTCTCTTACCAATGATTGTATATAATATATATGGATAATAAAATAATTAGATGATCTTGGGGAAGTGGTGTGATAACCAATGTTAATTCTGTTCAATGGAAATAGTTGCATGGAGTTAAAAATTAATCTAGTGAAACACAATCACATAGTATAAATTAAGATCCATTACCAATCAGTTACTCCTTGATTAATTATTCACAACATGAATTGTCATAAGAGAATCTCAATAGTAATTCCAATTTTGTGACATAGACTCCATGAAAGAGAGTCCTGACAAACAAGGTATAGAGATTGAGTGTATTTATAACTAAATCGAATTATGATATAACAGTCATTGTCTGACAAAGAATATCATTCCATTATTGTTATATTATGAATAAAGTAATAGTTATATGTATATTGATTCATGATCTATTTAGATATATAAATCATGAACATTTAATGAATTTACCTATAAAAATATTGTGCAACTTGTAAATTGTAAAAGAGTATGCGGGAACAAATATAAGATAACATAATGATAATTATCATTCCTCAATTTCTGAAATATTATTAGTTCAAAAAGAATTGATTTTAAATAATTATTAATAATGTATGTTAGTTTTTTGTAATATCCACTAACTAACTATTTGAATATCTATTCATGATATTTAATTTTAAATAATTAAATTGTTGGATTTAAATAAGGAGAATTTTAAAGTATACTAATAGCAATTTTATGAATTTTGAGTTATGTATACCATGGTTATTTTGTTTCATTATATACAAGAGAAGGGTAGAGATGATAAATATTGGAAATATAGGATACGATAAACAATAAATGTAGAGGGACAAAGATTTTTAATTTTTTGAATATATGGGTTTAATTCGTGAATTCTTTTTAGATTTAATTCAATTGATGACTAGGCATTCATGTTATGAGTTAATATATAAACTAGTGATAGACATGAACTGATGGTCATATAATTATATAGAGTAACAATTTTTGTTTTGTGTTTGGTATTAAATTGTTATAATTCAAATGTCAGCATGCACGATGACATCATATTTTATATATCTTTCATGGTATTTTGTTATTGTAGTGTAGAAGAATCCATGGAAGTTGGATAAGAAATGTATCTTTCCCAAAAAAATTAATCTTGACCTAATGGATTAGTTATTATTTGGAATATTAATACATCATTTATTTGTTTTCCTTGGATGTATCCTATTACATGTAAACTATATAAAATTATAATATATATTATCCATTATCTTTGTGGTTTTTTTGCTATTATCATTGTGATAGACTAATGGAATATGATCAAATATGAGGAAAATATCTAGCGATGAATGAGAAAATAAATCGTCTTAAATCACACCAACATAACCTACTATTATTGTGTATGGTGGGGCCATTATTTGTAATTGTTTGGAATCAAAATTGCAAATTAATCCTAAGGATGAAAATCTAAGGTATGTAAATACAAACATGTAGTATGTTAAATTTACGATCGAACATTGAGTTACATATAAAGGAATAATGACAATGAAATGATGGATTATTGTGATATAGATTGGGATAGAGATTTACTGGATGGAAAACCCATCAAAATAAGAGTTTTATATAATAAAAATAAATATAGTTGTATGATATATATGAAAAAAACGAATAAGAATCATATAAAACATGAAATATAAATGATTTTACATAAAAAAATATTGACCATAACTAATTTTTATAAGAACAGTTAATGGATCCTAGTAAAGATGTGTTAATTCCAAATTTAATGTCTCGCTATGCCGATCCACAGATCAGTTCCTGAAATGATGGTCGCTATGGACCTCAGATGCAACTCTATGAATCCTAGAGGTTTATGACTAAAAAGAAGATCATATGATAATACCATGGGGGATACTATTCCCTCAAAATCATAGTATATATAGGATTAGATATATATATATATATATAAATAGTTAACCAATATATATAACCATCCCTAATAAATATAGATAATTTGAATAATATCTTTAGTATAAAAATGATATAAAAATGGTAATTTCATACATTTTAGAAAGATCCACCATGGAGGATCATATAAACAGGATAATAATAGGTAAAAAAAACTAAAATTATTCCACAGGATGTTCCAAATTCATTCTCGACCCCATAAACTACAATCCACTCTAATATTATAAAAACAACCTAATGCATTGGGGAATTTTCTCAAAAGCTATAATACATGAAAACTAATAGATTATGCTTTTGTATCCATGTTACATTCATGGATAACTAGGGTGTGAATATTACTCTATAGGTAACCCAGAAATTCATCCCTAAAATAACTAATCATATATAAAAGTTCATACGTTAGTGCACAATATTAACCTTTTAAAAATTATTATACATTAATGTAAAAATAGTAAATAACATTCCAAAAACCCTAGGTTCATGAGTAAACCATTGATTGACTAATCAATTGTCGATCTATAAGTTTCTGAACATTATTTCCCATAACCTAATATTCTATTGTTGAGCTATATCTAAGAATATTTAAAAATCATGACATCTTAATCACAAGAACATACCCAAGGGTGGGTTCCAAAAAAATATCACAAAACTCCCATATGGGAGTACATTAGATTTCACAAATCCACACTCAATGAGTGTTTTTTATCCCAAATATCTATATAAAATAATTTTTAGATAACCCCCCACCCCCAATTCAATCATTTTACAATCATTCCCAGAAGATAATAAGTTATTATAATCCTCCCTCTATGGGTGTAATCAATATTTGTCCCAAAAATATGATATGATATTCTTCTTTATTTATAACATACCAACCCGATGATAATTTCTCGTCAGTGGAATAAGATAATAATTTATCACATAACACCCCTTATGGATGTTTCTCAAGTAACATAAAAAACTAAAAATATTGTAATTTTCATTATAATTTAAATCAAAATTTCACATGCAAGAATCTTTATAATCAAATACAACACTATAAATCCTTTGGTAATATCCATGTTAAAAATAAAAACATTTTCAATATTCGACATATTTCAAAAAGAGCCTTATAATTTTCCAACCTAATGTTCTAATTTAAATTTCTAGTTCTATTTAAAGTATTAATGGATATGTAATGAGATTTTAAAACCGTTCATTTAATATCCAAACTTCATTACCAAAAATAATTCAATTTCAAAAAATATATTCTATTTTTAAATTCAATTAACAATGTTAACCAGTTTTTAAAATCAAAAAAAATGAAGTATATTCAAATGGATTAAGGAATAATTATTGACAATCCATTTCAGAAAAACTCTATTAAAAATGATTTTATAATAAGGTTATGATTGGAGAAATAATCATGATAGATTCACCCATGAATAAAATGAAGAAATAATTATAGATAAATTTACTGGACCACCAAAATCACCATGATACAATTATACAAATCAAGTACCATCTTTTCGTACGTCTTGAATTAAGAGATAATGAAAAATATAATAAAACCATAAAATTATGAAATAATAGAAAATCATCTTGAAATTCTAATAGAATGTGAATTAAATCAATAAAATGAGGAAGAATAGTCATAAACTCTCCAATAGATCTTGATTAAAAGTAATAGTTCCTAAATTAAATGTCTAATGGGGGATATACACAATAGAGATGGGGAGATAGAGGGTGTGTCATAAGCAGGAGGATACTGGCCAAAACATATAGATAAAGCTGGTTGAAACATATAAGTATAATAGGGTTAGTTTGGAAATCATTCATCTTTTAAATAGAGAAAAAGTTTTGGTGCATGGTTTTCCAAACTATGGATACCCCACAATCATAGGCACTCAGTCATGGATGATATATGAGACTGATATTGAAACCAATGTAAAAAACATGTCAATTCCTCTATAATAAATTTTAGAGATTATAATATTTTTAGGGGTTGTTTTAGGAATGAAATATAATATGTTCTTTGATAAGGGTGCACAATTATCACAAATAGTGCACCCTAACTATTTCCATAGAAACTGAGAACCCAAAATCCATAGCATCGAAAACAAATCAAAACACTATAAGAACCTCATAGTCCTAAAAAACATGAATAAAAACTCATTTAATGTTTAATTTAGTCATGAAATTTCATTTCAAACCTCTAATCATAATTTGGTCTATGAAATAGTCTAAAATGTGAAATTCTTCAAAAAATTCCACCAATACAGACATGGGATCTTACAAGAACCCTAGAATTACACTTCTCATCCCTAAGGAGGAATTGTGTGCCTAAAAAATCACCCAACATATTAAGTTATACATTTTTTAAACACATATTTTATAGTCTCGAATTACCAACATACCACCAATTCACGGTTTCCGCATATAAATTTGAAAATTAATTAAAATAAATACTATTATTTTTTATTTAATTTGAATCAATGAGATACATATCATATCCACCCATATATTCTATGACATGATATTATTATCCCTCAATATCTAAAGAGTTTTAAGATCCCCCCAATATAGGACATACATTAGAAGTTGGATATCAACCTGATACATTACAAAAAATGAATTTGACTCATGAATAATGTCCTCAGAGTGTTAACAATCCGATCAACATTGTTCCCATGTTTGATAACTCAACACAGAAAAGATCACCTATCAATACCAATTCCACCTTCAATATCAACATTTGAACAAATGTAGACATTCATCCCACATTAAATAACCACAAAAACATGTCATCCCTTCATTGAAAAGTTCTAGATAACACTGAAAATTTATTGTTACTTTCTTGATAGTTTAACGAGTGGGGTTCCAAACTCTCCACAATTATTTGAACACAAAAAAGAAGTTAAAATCTACCCTACCTAGAACACTATAAGAACATTATGATTTCACCACCGATGTTATCTTAAATCTAACAACCATAATACACTTATCTATTGATGAATATTGTGGACATATAATAAAAAAATACAAATCAACTACTTAGATTCTGACCACCACATAGAAAACCCCCTCTCGAACAGGGATCATATTCCCCAAAATAAAAACGACAATCCCCACTATTGGAGTGTCAATTCATTCATTATATTAGTTTAAATCCCAAATCGTAACTCCCCACACACTGTCTGTCACCGTGAATAATGGTTGGGCATGGTCTAACTGTAAAGACTCATAATTTCCATGTATTGTTTTATTTGTCAACTAGAGATTCGGATTGAAAGCGATGTCCTGGGTAGTGTGAGACAACTTCTATATCGAGAATCACACCACTGGAACTCGTCTAGTGACCCGGGAAAGGTTCACTGGTGGTTAGAACTGGCGAACATCACCAAATGACAAAGGTAAGGGTGGATAGAACTGTGGTCGGCCATGTGGGTGGTGGCGGTGCTTCCGCGTCACCTGAGGAGTAGGCTATGGGCGACGGGCCTCGGTGCTGTAGCAGCAGCCAATGCATGGTCGTCCGCGAGAAGAAATGGTGGCCAGAGCCGGCGGGTTTCCCGGGAAGGCACGACACAATGCTCGCCGCGAGGTGAACCAAGGGGCCAAAACCTTGGCCATTGTGGCGTGGGACGGGCGGCCGGCTCTACTAGTCTCCGGAGGAGGCTTGGCGATCGGGACTCGCCATGTGGGTCACACGTGACATGGACCAGTGCCACGTGGTGCTGATTTTTAACCTCCCCCCCCCCTCCCCAAACGGCTAAGCCATTTGGGATTTCAAGGGTTGAGACCTCCCCCATGGATACGGGTAGGGCAGACCCCACGGGCCGCCAGCCACAGGCCTCATGCGGGATGAGCCCAGCGCAGGGCAGACCCAGCACAAGCCATACCCAACATGGGTCGGGCCGCCTTCATAGGCCGATCAGTCCTCGCGGACCGGGTTGGACCCCGGTCCGGACCTAGGTCGGGCTGGGTCGGGCCGGGTCGGTCCGACTGGGCGGGACTGGACCCAGCCCCGCTTGACCTTTTTTCACTCTTTTGCATGTAACATGAGCTACGAGCGTCCGATTAATGAACCATTTTTGGCAAAGAAAAACATGGAGGGGAATAGTTCTTTTGGTATACCACAGTCAATGTTGGACATAGTTGGGGTACGACCTGGTTGGATCAAATGTAAATCCAACCAGGACCTCAGAACAGAAATACAAATAACTCTTATATAGCGAATCTAATTGACTCACAGTCTATCACATTTGGATTCATTTGGAAAGACAGATATTTTGGATACATCAAATTGGGACGTCATGGCAGTTGATATATAGAAACATTTCTTGAGGAGAGGACCCTCCCAGAATCAAGAAAGATTTGTGCGGAACCCTGTGGTTGGATGCATTCTGACTAATGTTCCCAGATCCTATGTGGGTTCAACATCTCTAACTATTGTTTCTGGATCCTATGTGGGTTCGACAAATCTTACTATTGTTCTTATCTTTTATGTGGGTTCAATATCTCTTACTATTATTCCTGGATCCTACGTGTGTTCGACAGCTCTGAATACTTTTCCTTGATCCTATGTGGGTTCGACAGATCTGACTACTATTCCTGGATCCTGCATGGGTTCGACAGCTATGACTATTATTCTTGGATCATATTTGGGTCATACAAAATAGATTATTTAGTGGCTACATCTAATCATCGTTAACTCTCTACCAAAGTTTTATACCTTTGTAAGATGAGTGAGTAACTTTTGTGTTTTCTTCATGACTAAGATATATTACTTTTTGGTTTATCCTTGTTGGATTTCATGATACCATGAGAGTCTTAGGGTCCATACTGATTTTAATTATACTCATCTCTACACGGGCTATGCCTACACAACGTTGTGTTGGATACAGATAACGGATATCACAGACCGAGGCTGAGAGTACCAGGACTGGACGGTACCTGGAGGTGGACCATATAGCGTGACGGTACACAAAGGAGATAGATGGATATGGAGTGTTGTGGAGGCTATCTATACATACCCTTTATGTAGTAATCCTAGAGGATAACCCATCGGCTATTTTTATTTACTCCAGTTCCTTTTACTTTACAGCTGGGCTTGTATTTACAGCCCCTTGACTTTTATCACTCCTTTGTTATACAGTTTACATAGTGTTCTGTATCCATATGTATTCCCTATTGTGTGATATTACAGGTTATAAAGGCAATGATTCCCAGTTTTAGGGAATTACATCTTTGGTGGTAGTTTCCAGCCCCTGTCCTGTGGATGGTAGGATTGGGGTAGTCACAACAGGGGCCCCAGGGGACGGGTCATGACAAATTGGTATCAGAGGTGTCGGTTCTACCGCATAATAGAGGACTCTGATCATTGTTTTTAAAGGAAATAGTGTTAAGATTAGTGACTGTTATTATCAGTTTAGGGAAACAGTGTTGGTGTGATGGCCGACGTATCCATACAACATGACCCTAACTTTTGATTTATGAATTTGTGCACGAAAACACTGATTGAATGTGTATTTTCAAGAGTCTTCTTTGCGAATTATTTATGTCATCTGACCAGGTATAAATTCTTGACCATTTCACACATGTTTCATTTTAGGATGCCTCCACTCAGACAGCCAGCTAGGGTTCTGAGAGTAGTATGCACAAATATCCCACCGAGCAACGAGGCCTTAGGGCAGGGCCCTTTTCCAGCAGAGGCACTAGCGGTACCACTCCCCTTTGGTAGACCAATTCCACAAGCCCCAGCAGTAGAGAGTGCATGCTTCTTGAGAGACTTGCACAAGTTCCAATGCTCGAGGCCTCCCACGTTCAGGGGCGAGACAGAGTCCTAGGCAGTATAGGATTGGATAGAGGTTGTGGTGAGAGTGTTCAGACTGGATGGGAACCTAGCCGACCGTATGGTGATACATGTCACGATACTCTTTCAGGGAGAAGAAGGTAGATGATGGATCCTGATGCTCCTGGTTCATGAAGAGGGGACAGAAATCTGGGTAAACTTTGAGATCCTGTTTCAAGAGGATTTTTTCCCAGCCACCACAACGTACATGGAAGATACTGGAGCTACTTCATCAACAACATGGTAGAATGATGGTGGCACAATACTCAGTGAGGTTCACTGACCTCTCATGCTACTCCAAAGTATGGTGCAAGAGATTAGGGCTTCGATGATCTACCTCATCATCCCAATGCATACAGGGGTTTTGGAGCGAGCCCTCTTAGTGGAGTGGTTACGTGCTGAGTAGTCACCAGCAGGGAGACCCTCCACAGGGAATCACATTGTGGAGTCATATTTAGCTGGAAACAGATAGATGTTTTAGATATCCAAGAAGACCATACCATCTATTGGACGACCTCAGGACTAAGGTTCGGTTGTGAGAGGCACACGAGACAGAGCCAATCATACGAGAAACATGCAATGATTCACATGCGGCGGGGAGGGTCACATGGCTCATTACTGTCTGACATATCATTTGGATGATAAAAAAATGGTTGTAGGAAAACCCAAGAAGAGACAAAGATTCAATTGAGGCGGTCCGCAGGGCGCAGGTGGGCGTGGCAGAATAACTGGTCGAGCAGCTGGCGGTGGATGACGTTTCATGGTGTTACTGCCACCACCACCATGAGGTCCACCCCGATTATAGGGAGTAGGTTGATAGGGAAATGCTCATCTCCAGGCAGCTGAGGCATACGATCAGGGAGCTCCAGAGATGATTCTAGTTACAGTCTCTATCTACTCCACCATAGTTGTAGTTCTTATAGCCAAAGGTTCCAATCACTCATTCATTGCCACTGCCCTCATTCGGAGCTCGTAGATTCTGACAAAGCTGTTGGCTAGATCCTTACGAATAGAGACTCCTATGGGAGCGGACTCAGTGATTATACACTCGTGCTAGCAGTGTTAGCTAACTCTAGGTGGAGAGAGATTCGGCTAGGATCTCCTAGTAGTGGCGTTGAGGCCTTATGACTTCATCTTAATGTTTGGACTGGTTATCTACAGTTTGTGATCAGGTCATCTATATTAGGCGCAATGTTCGGTGTGTCCACATGGATGGGACATGGTTCACCTACACCGGAGAGAAGGGAGCCTTGGTAGCGCAGGATGGACATGCCTGATGGAGATTACAACTGATCACTAATCAGTTGGCTTGCCATACCCTTGGAGCAGTTGATATGGAGAGTCTGACTTATCCTGTAGTTGCAGGCATAGCTAGAGGACTTTCAGGGGAAGGGATTAATTTGGCCAACTGTTTTTACCTGGGCATCCCTGATTCTATTCACCAAGACGGTGGATGGGAGCGTGAGGCTTTGTGTCGACTGCCAGTGCTTGAACGAGGTGACCATGAAGAAGAAGTACCCACTATAGAGGATTAACTACCTGTTTGATCAGCGGAAGGGAGCACTATGGTTCTTGAAGATACATATCAGATCATGCTATCACTAGTTAATATTTCGAGATGAGGATGTGTAAAAGACGGTCTTTAGATGTCAGTATGACATGTACAAGTTCATGGTTATGTCATTCGGCGTTGCCAATGCTCCAACAATGTTTAGTGGACTCATAAACAAGATTTTATAGCCATACCTCAATCACTTTGTCGTTGTATTCATAAATGGAATTCTTATCTATTGAACTAATAATGAGGAGCATGCCTACCATTTGCAGGTAGTAATGGACACACTCTGATAGCACCAGCTTTATGGAATCCTCTCGAAGTGAATGTTCTTGATCTAAGAGGTTAACTTTATTGGACATCTCATATTAGAAGATGGATTTGCAGTTGATCTAGCTACGATTGTGTTGGTACTTTCATGGGATCCACATAGAAGTTTGAAGGAAGTACAGAGTTTCTTGGGCTTGGATGGTTATTTTCGGAGGATCGTACCAGACTTCTACAGAGTTTCACCGCCACTATCAGCCTTGAAGAAGAAGGGGAAACCCTTCGTTTGGTCGGAGAGATGCCAGCTGAGCATTCTTAAGCTGAGGCAGAGGATGACTAGTGAAACAATATTGAGGCTTCCAAAGAAAGCGTTGGGTACGTAGTATACTAAGATGCATAAGGGGCTGGACTAAGATGTTTCTTGATGAAGGAGCGAGTTGTGATCACTTATGGTCCACGACAACTAAGACAACATGAGCATAACTATGCTAGCCATGGCCTGGAGTTAGAAGTAGTGGTCTTCGCCTTTAAAATGTGGTGGCACTATATGATGGCTGACCATTTTACCATGTACTTTGATCACAAGAGTCTCATGTATATCTTCTCCCAGAAATACATGAACCTGAGACAATAACTTTGCCTTGGGTTCCTTCAGGAGTATGACTTCGAGATAGACTATACTCCTGTGAAGGGAAATGTTGTTGCAGATGCACTCAGTAGGCGGTCTGGTGTATAGCTGCTAGGAAAGACTATAGAGCAGTTGGATGCTTCATAGATATCTATTATGTATAGATATAGAGCAGTCTTCCTTAAGTATCATATAGCCACTCCCCCAATTCATCAACATGTTAGGGATGCACAACATGGGGATGCTGACTACGAGACATGACTGGCTCAAATATCCACACGACATGTACGTGATGGATTTTCTGAATGTAGGAACACGTCACCCTTTTCAGAGGACGTACAATTGTACCAGTGTCACATAAAGAGGAATTTTTAGGGAATTCCACACATCCCCACTATAGGTACATCTAGGAGTGGTGAAGATGTACCAGGATCTCTGGCGATATCACTCGTGGCTGGGAATGAAAAAGGATGATGTAGAGTTTGTCTCTATGTGCCTCACTTGTCAGAAAATGAAAGTAGGGAACTAGGTACCAACAGGCTTTGTTAATCCTTTAGAGGTCCAAGAGTCAATTTGGTATGGGATATCCATGGATATCGTGATAGGAATTCCACATAAATCTAGAGTTCATGACTCGATATGGGTGATCGTTGACCGACAAACTATGTCAGTCCACTTCCTACCGATCAGAGAGCAGTGTTCAGTAGAGAGATTTGGACACCTCTATGTGCATAAGATTATGTGGCTACATGATGTACCTTCTTCTATTGTCTCTTATCATGACACATGATTTAATTACCAGCTATGGAAGGCGTTATAGGATGATTTCGAGATGCATATTCATTGGAGCACCGCCTTCCATCCTCATACAGATGGTCAGACAGAGCAGACCATTCAGTCCCTTGAGTATATGCTCCTTGCTTGTGTCCTAGAATTCGGTAACAGATGGGAGGACAAATTAACATTGGTTGAGATTACATAAAAAAACAGTTATCACTCCACCATTGGGATGACACTTTTCAAGGCGTTGTACGAGTGAAATTTCAGATCACCATTGTGCTGGACTGACCCAGGGGAGTCAGCACTCGTGGGACCAGAGATGGTATGGGCTACTATAGAGAATATTCGAATCATCCATGAGTGGATGAAAATTGAACAGTCGGAATAAGTCGTATGTCGACAAGATACTGAGACCACTGTTGTTTGAGGTTGGTGACCACGTCTTTCTATAGTTCTCACCTCGATGAGGTTTATGAAGATTTGGCTGAGGCGAAAAGTTATCTTCGATATTCATCAGACCTTTTCAAGTCCTCCGGTGAGTTTGTGAGGTGGCATACAACATGGCTCTTCCACATTAGTTGCAATGTGTGCCTGAAGTCTTCCATGTATCCCAGCTGAGAAGATATGTGATTGACCCTTCTCACATCATCGACCATAGAGAGATGGACGTCGACGATGGGGAGTCTTTTATGGAGGTTTCAGTGGAGATTGAGGATTGACAAGAGTGGGTCCATTGAAAATTTTTGATACCTCTGGTGTGTGTTCACTGGAATCACATGAAACTCCAGGAGATCACATGGAAGTGGGATGCTCATATGCATGCTCAGTACCCCCTTTTGTACCCTTAGTAGTGAGTTGTGGCTTACGGGAACATATAGCCTTGAGTTGGGGTGAATGTAAAGACCCGAAATTTCAATGAATTTTTTTTGTCAATGATGGTTGTGGATTGAAGGTGTCGTCCTGAGTAGTCCATGGAATCTTTCAGATCGAGAATCAGGCCATCAGAACTTGTCTGGTTACACATAGAATGTTCCTCGGCAGTGAGAACTGGAGAACGTCATCGGTGATGATGGGAAGGGCACTCGGCACTTCGGTCAGCCGCTTGGATGGTGGCGGCGCAACCGCGCCATTGTAGGAGTAGGCTGCGGCCGACGGGTCATGGAAGTGTAGTGGAAACTGGTGCATGGTCGGCCACGAGAAGAACCGGCAACCCGAGAGGTCGGGTTGGTCAGGAAGGCATGACGTAGCACACACTGCATGGTGGAACAAGGGGTCGTGACCTTGGCTTCATCGGCAAGGGATGGGCGGCCGGATATTCTAGTCACCAGAGGAGGTGTGGCGCAATAGCGCTGCGTGGGAGGCGGCTAGTTGCTCGGCCAACCTAGAGGAGCAAGACTATAAGGCCCCAGCCTTAAACCTTACTTAATATTGAATTAAATGAATAATTCACATTGAGGATCTTTTCACGGTTTAGAGTTTTAGAGAATTAGGACATAACTATTACATCTCAAAAGATTACAAAGTAGAAACTTCTACTAAGTTTCCATAAAACAAAAACTATTAAAAGGAAACATGTCTAGTTCCATGTTTTAGATAGCATGAGTTTCCTTTGATCAAATCCTTGATCCTATTCCACAATATGCCTTGTGATAAAACATTTCAAAAAAAATGGGGTGAGCATAAAAATCACAGTAAGGGATACACATAGAATGAAAACTTTTATTTTTTCAAAACAACAAGTAAACCATGTATACTTTATCAATGTAATACTTTCCACCATTATGAAGTAGTAAAAACTCATCACTGAAATAAAAGATCATTACTTACCCTTTTGTAACCAAAATATTACCATAAAACCCATATAAAGATCACATAACATATATAGGTAACTTGGGACATAAACATACTTAAATGGAATAACCATACAATCGACTTCCACACATATCACTTAATGGAATAGCCATACAACCAACTTCCATACCCAATGCATTGGAGGTTATATCATAACCACCTATCCTAGTATTCACGGCACCACCCGTCATATGGTTTATCACGTAACCACCCGTCAAATGTCCAAGTTCCATTATAAAATCATTAAACATAAAACAAATATAATGGAAAGAAAAAATTTCCACACTTTGATCACAATATATCACTGAAATATATTGACATAAAAAATCCATTATAAAAAACCCTTTCAATACCAAAATACATAAAATAGTATATGGTATTTATTTAATAAAATAAACATTATGGATTTTTGAGGAAGCCAACGACCAAATAATACTCGCGGCAGCGGAAAAGGGTCGTTGTCACCGCGCACGTTAAAAGAATAATTCCTTTTTGTCGTTTAGTAAAAAGCTTCGTAGAAAATGATTACTTTTGTATAAAAGTAAAATTTAAAATGGTTTATACACCATATAATATAATGTTGTGTATAAAACAAAATATTCCTCAATGAAAGGAGATTGAGACGAAGTCCCTTACCTCAGGTCTGACTTGACTCGATCGTTCATTAACGTCCTGAATAATAAACTTGAGTTAATTCATACTTCCTTAGGAAACTTTTTCAAGTTAATTATTACTTTTATATCACTTATTACCATGTTATAAAAATTATGTAATCATTTAAGTTAATAATGTTTGTTTTTTTTATACTTGGTTCTTAAGTCGAAAGTGGACTTCTTACAATTACATGTTGTTCGTGTGGCCAAAGGTTCATTATATCCAGAATGATATTCATGATTTGGATATCATATATATCATATATATACATCATATACATGTATTTATAACATTAAATTATCATTTATAAGTAAGAAATTAAATGCACCGTTCATGGAGACGGTAAACCGTACGTACACATTAACGCTACTTTTATTTCTATGTCCTATTAATGGAATTCAAACTAAATGAGAGGTATGTATATTCTAATTATAGAATTATATTTATCATTTATATGTAACATACATCATATATATCCATTATATATATGTAATTATAATAATACATTACATTTGGGGATAATAAATGAAATGCACCGTTCATGGAGACGGTAAGCCGTACGTACGCATGAACGCTACTTTCATTTCTATCTCATACTTTAATGGAGTGAAATCATAATGATAAAACGGTATATTATAATTCCAGTATATTATCATATATAATATTATTAAATCCATCATTTATACGTCCCACGTATGGCATTAACGTATCAATTCACTTTGAGGGGGCGATAGTCCGCACTTCCTAAAATGAAATTATCGTGTTTACCCACAATGGAAACCATAATGGTGTTCCATAAATGAAAATATTCAGAAGTTTAAGGAAATCATAAACATATTATATATCATATATAAATATATTGACATCTTAATGGCCACCATTGAAGGTGTTACAAGAATATTGAACAATCATCATTTTGTGAGGGAGAAATTCGCCTTCCACAGAAACAATATGTTCTTTAACCATTAGATGTAGGTGTGTGTATGTGTAGGTAGATTTATTCTTATAAAAACATCCTAGTATATTTATGATACTGGAGTTTTTACAAAAGAAATGAATAAAAATATTTTAGGGGGTTGGAGAAGCAAAATAAAACAAAAGAACACAAGAGAAAACACTACCTTTAAAACAGGTAACTCTTTTTTATTTGAGATCAAAGGCTTCTTTGGGAATACTTCGGCCCAAAGTGAGGATTCTATGAGAAATAGAGCGATTTGGAGAGACAAAATGGTCATAAAATGGCCGAACCAATGGCTTGAGAGGTGTGGGTAAGGTGGTAGAGGTGGGGGCCTTTTATAAGAGGGGAGGAGGGGCACTCTTGGAAAGTTAAGAAAAGATACTTTATTATAAAATTATTTTTGGATAAAAAGGGACCCACAATTATATATTTAGAGGATAATGTGATAGGAGTTCTAAATACACCCATCCAATAGGTTTTTTGCATGTTTAGGTCTTATATTTCACACTATCTTTTCATTTTATTTAAATCGTTAAATAATGAGGTAATCGTTGCATCATCATGGTGTCATAAATAATTTAATTTATATAATTTATAAAAATTATAAAAAAATATCAGGATATAGGAAATATTTGTATCTTTCTAATGAATATTTATAGTCAAAAATCCGACTTGTATAACCCCATTTAAAAATCGTTTTAGTCAAACAACTCATGTTTGTGACATTTTTATTTTAACTTTAAATAAAAAGTTATTAAAGTCATTTTACTACCAATGTGGCTCTATGGGGTCCCCCAGTTGGCACATGGATTTTATTGGTCGGACATGACACATCCAATAAGGTTAGGACATGTGTCAAGTTCATTTCAGAATATTAAAACATTATGCTTACCTTCAACTACACTAATTACCTCTAATCGCGATTAAAAACATAAAAGTTACTATTCACCAACAAATTATTTTAATCCCATAGAACAACATTTTACTTCATAATTACAACCATGTATGTCTAATTTTTGAAATTAAAAACACAGAGGGGGTAAATTTTCATTTAAACGAAAAATTAGTTTTTTAAGTACCACTTAGTGGTTTCACTATTCATCAAAAATTGATGTTTTTCAGAAAAATACCAAAAATTCACCCTAAGATATATTTGATATTCCGAATTAAAAATAATTATTATTTTACAAAATTAAAAACATATATGTTGTATTAATTAATTCAATAATTAATTCTCACTGTCAGAGAAAATAGCTTGTTTTTATGAAACAATAAGTATCAAAAGATTGACACTAGTTTAAGTCCAATTTCATAGTGAAATTAATTCGAATGACCACTGTTGGATTAAATGGTAAAAATATATTATAATTTCACTTTAAAACCAATTAAATAGGTAATCTAATCATATAAATCAATTAGAATAAAAAGTGGTTTTGAATTAAAATACAACATTTTTCACTATTCATTAAAAAATGAACATTATCGGAAAAATACAAAAAATTTACACAAAGTAAATTTTGATGTCCCGATTATAAAGAAGAATTTTATTTGGTCGAATAGAATGTATAAGAGTGACCAAAAATATATTTATAGACGGTTCTCCATCAAAAGGTGATATGTCGACCTTTTGTGAATGATAGAGTATATATCCCTAAAATTTAATTCTTTTCGTATTTTAAGCCTTTATCTATTATTGGATAAATGTAGAAACATTTAAAAAACATATATAATCATATTTTAGTTATTTCTCTTCATTCCCGCTAATATAACGGCTATGTGTCAACTACCATTTAAAATAATATTATTTTATTACTAGTGTGCAACGTAAGATTTCAAAGAAACTCTATGCTGCATATCGGGTACGCTATCGAACATAGCAACCCCTTTAAAGTAAAAATAATATTTAATTCGAAAATATTAATAAATATGGAAATGATTTATTCATTATTTACCTGGGATGTTACATCTTTCCCCCCTTTTGAGAATTGCATCCTCGCAATTTTATTCACTTATCAAAATAAGTGGGGGTATTTATCCCTCATAGCATTTTCAGATTCCCATGTTACCTCTTCAACCATATGGTTTTTCCGCAAAACCTTTACCTGGTGAATTACATTATTTTGCAACACTTTCTCTCTTCGGTCAATAATCCGGACTGGTTGTTCTTCATAAGAGAGATTCTCTTCCAACTGAACTACCTCTGGGATCAAAAAATGAGATGGATCTGTCATATACTTTCTCAACATCGAAACATGAAAAACATTATGTACTTGAGATAAACTCCGAGGTAAATCCACTCGGTATGAAACTGATCCAACTCTCTCGAGAATTTCATATGGTCCAATGAACATTGGACTCAGCTTTCCTTTCATACCAAATCGCATCACACATTTCCATGGTGAAACTTTGAGAAAAACATGATCACCTACCTCGAAAGATAGATCCTTCCTCCGGTTATCCGCATAATTCTTCTGCCAGCTCTAAGCTGTTCTCATGTGTTTCTGAAACAACTGAACTTTTTCTACAATCACTTCTACCAATTCTGGTCCCATCAGCTTCCTTTCACCCACTTCATCCCAAAAATCTAGAGTTCAAAACTGCTTCCCATATAAAGCCTCAAATGGTACCATCTGTATACTGGAATGAAAACTGTTATTATAAGAAAACTCAACCAAAGAAAGATTTTGGTCCCAACATCCCTAATAATCCATAGAGAAAACTCGTAGCATATCCTCCAAGGTATGAATTGTTCGTTCTGACTTCCCATCTGATTGCAGAGGAAAAGCTGTACTAAAATTTAATTTAGTACCCAACGTATTCTAAAGGCCATTCCAAAATTTATAAGTAAACCTGGGATCACAATCAGATAAAATGGAGAGAGGAACTCCATGCAACCTGACTATCTCATTATTATACAATTGAGAAATTTGATCTAGAGAGAATGTATCTCGAATAGGATGGAAATGAGAATATTTAGTAAATCGATCAACAATAACCCATATTTCATTAATACCTCAAGATGTCCTCGGTAATCCCACAACAAAGTCCATGGATATATTTTCCCATTTACAATCTGGTACTAGTAATGGCTGAAGCATCCCATTCGGTAACTACATCTCTACTTTAACCTGCTGACAAGCCAAACACTTCACAGTAAAATCAGCAATATCTCTTTTCATTCCATCCCACCAGTAATACTCCCGCAGATATCTGTACATCTTATTACTGCCAGGATGAACTGAAAACGGGGAACTATGAGCCTCACATAACAACTCGTTCTTAAATTGTGAATAACTAGGCACACATAATCTCTTCCCAAACCTCAAAACACAATCATTATCAATGTTAAATTCAGGCAACTTACCCTTCTGAACCAGCTCTACCTTTTTCTGCAACTCGTTGTCTTGGTTTTGTGCTTGCTTAATTCTATCTGATAGAGAAGATTTAACTGATACCTGAAACAAAACAGAAGTATATCATACACAAACAACTTCCATTATAGAGTTCATCAAATCCTTAACCAAAGGATCACGTTCCAAACACCACTTTGTTAACGAAGCATTACTTTTTCGATTCAAAGCATCCACCAGTTTATTTGCTTTTCATGGATGGTAATGAATTGTACAATAATAATCCTTGATTAATTCTAGCCATCTCCTCTGTCTGATGTTCAATTCATTCTGAGTGAATATATACTTTAAACTGTTGTGATCATTATATATTTGACACTTTACTCCATACAAATGATGCCTCCAAATTTTTAAAGAGAAAACAACAACAGCTAATTCCAAATCATATGTAGGGTAATTTACCTCATGAGTTTTCAACTGACGTGAAGCATAAGCAATTACCTGATCATTCTGAATAAGGACACAACCATGGCCCTTCAACGAAGCATCACTGTAGATAACCAACTCAACATTCCTGGAAGGAAGTTCCAAAACTGGAGCATTCACCAATCTTCTTTTCAACTCCTGAAAACAATCATCAAATTATTTTGGCCAAATAATATTAACACCCTTCAGAGTTAGCTTAGTCATTGGACTAGATAAGCATGAAAAATTTTCAACAAACCTTCGGTTGTAACCGGCCAAACCAAGAAAACTACGGATCTCGGTTACATTTGTGGGTCTTGGCCATTATTCCACAACTTTTGTTTTAGCAGGATCAATAGTTATGCCATCTTTTGAAACAATGTGACCCGAGAAAGAAATTTATTGTAACCAAAACTCACAATTGCTGAATTTTCCATACAGTATCTTTTCTTTTAAGGTTTGCAAGATAACCCTTAAATGAAATTCATGTTCCTCTTTATATTTAGAGAACACAAAAATATCATCAATGAAAACAACCAAAAACCTATCTAAGAACTCAAAGAAAAATTCTATTCATAAGTTCCATGAATACAGCAAGTGCATTTGTTAACCCAAAAGGCACCACAACAAATTCATAATGGCCATATCTAGTACGGAACATAGTCTTCGAAACATCTGCTTATTTTACTTTCAACTGATGGTACCCCGACCTCATGTAAATCTTTGAAAAATACTGAGCTCCCTGGAGCTGATCAAACAAATCATCAATATGAGGCAAAGGATACATGTTCATAATAGTAATTTTATTTAAGGATCTATAATCAATGAAAAGTCTCATTGATCCATATTTCTTTTTAACAAACAAGACAGGAGCACCCCATGGTGATGTACTAGGTCAAATGAAACCATTATCCAATAACTCCTACAATTGCTTCTTTAATCCTAAAAGTTCAACTTGATCCATTCGATAAGGTGGTTTTGAAATTGGCTTAGAATCAGGAACTAAGTCAACAGTAAATTCAACTTCCCAATCATGAATAATACCATGCAACTCATCAGGAAAAACATCAAGATACTCTTTTACCACTGGCACATCATTAATCCGAACAGTTCCTTTATTTTCAACAATATGTGCAAGGTAACTTTCATTTCCATCTTTTACTTGTATCTCGACTTCCTGATATGTTATCAAAATCAAGGGTTCATTCTTGTACAAAACTGAAAATATTTATGAAAAGAAACCATTTTAGCTCTGCAGTCAATCTTAGAATGATAAATAGAAAGCCAATCCATGCCCAAAATAACATAAAACTCTACTAGAGGCAAAACAATAAGGTTTTCTGGTAGATTCATTCTGCACACAAGGATAAGAAAGGTTCTTATAATTCCTGTTTGTCTCAACGTTCCCTCAGGGTGTTTTTACCATAAGTTCATGATTCATATCTTGAGATGGAATTTCCCATTTACTAGAAAACATCGCAGAAATAAAATAATGTGTAGACCCTGAATCAAATAACACATTGGCATAATCAGAAAAAACAAACAGTTTACCTGATACTACTTCATTAGATGGCCCAACATCTGCTGAAGTAGTTTCAAATGATTTCACCACCCCTTTATGCTTGTAGTCATGCTACTTTTCCCCAATTAAGTTCTTCGTCAGACACGCATTTGTATAATTACCCATTTCATTACACTTAACACATCTAACAGCTGGCTTTTCATTGCCAGTTTGACCATATTCCTTACAGTTACGAGCAATATGGCCAGACTTACAACACCGAAAGCACATACTAGACTTGGATAAACATTCTACAGGATGCATTTTACCACACTTCTCATAGGATGGATATTTGGTTTCCTTAACCCTTTTCTTCTTTGATGAATTCTTCTCCATTTCCTGCCAACTAGACCTCTTATTATGTTGTTTGTGAAAGAACACATGATCATCGGCAAACTCCATTTCCACCTTCTCCACACATCGAACAAGTTTTTCATAACTTTTGAACTCACAGGAAGCTAAATCCCTTCGATACTATGGCTTTAACCCTGAGTAAAAATGGTTTATTTTACTATCAAGATCTCGTATGAAGTTTAGAGCATACCTTTCCAATCGAGTGAACTTTGATTCATAAGGAGCCACTGAGTCATCCTCCTGCCTCACTTCTAGGAACTGTATTTCCATCCTAACACAAACCACATTAGGAAAATATTTCTCAAGAAAAATACCGTTGAATTCTTCCCAGTGATGATCATCAATCTCATCACTATCCCTGATATTTTTCACCATCGACCACCACTGATCATCTTCACCTTCAAGACAGTAACTAGAAAGACTAACCTTTTGATGTTCTGAACACCCCATGACATAAAAAATCTTCTCAAGTGCTTTAATCAAAACTTCCGCTAGCACAGGGTCAGATGATCCTCTGAATGATGGGTGATGTTTCCTCGTGAAATGTTCCACTAATTACATGTTCCTTTGCAGTTGATCTGGCTGATCTCGTGCAAGGATACCACCACCATTTATATCCAAAGTCAACTGTTCCATCACTGAAACAAACGGTTCAGTTCCGATTTTGACCATCCCAGGTTGCTGATTTGGAAGGTTGCCTTCCTCCTGATGTCTTCCCAACATAGCTTCTTTTTTGCCTCTACGGAAAACCATTCTAAACACATAAATATCTTAGGCTATGCAACATGGTAATCTTTAAATGCTATATCATTTCAATCATACCATAAATTAAATTATAATGTAACACTATTCTAACTCCTAAAGTTGTATAAACCGACCTCTGATACCAACTATAAGGCCCCAACCTTAAAACTTAATTAATATTGAATTAAATGAATAATTAACATTTAGGAACTTTTCACAGTTTAGAGTTTTAGATAATTAGGACATAACTATTACATCTCAAAAGATTACAAAGTATAAACTTCTACTAAGTTTCCATAAAATAAAAACTCTTAAAAGGAAACATGTCTAGTTCCATGTTTTAGATAGCATGACATTACCTTGATCCCATACAAGACGCTATTCCACAATATGTCCAATGAAAAACATTTCAAAAAAAAACTTGGGGTGAGCATAAAAATCTCAGTAAGGGATACACAATGAATGAAAACTGTTAGTTTTTCAAAACATCAAGTAAACCATGTATACTTTATCAAAGTAATACTTTTCACCATTATGAAGTAGTAAAAAATCTTCACTGAAATAAAAGATCATTACTTACCCTTTTCATAACCAAAATATTACCATAAAACCCATATAAATATCACATAACATATATAGGTAACTTGAGACATAACCATACTTAAATGGAATAACCATACGGTCGACTTCCACACATATCATCTAATAGAATAGCCATACAACCAACATCCACACCCAATGCATTGGAGGTTATAAAGTAACCACCTGTCTTGGTATTCACGGCACCACCCGTCATATGGTTTATCACGTAACCACCAGTCAAATATCCAAGTACCATTATAAAATCATAAGACATAAAACAAAAATAATGGAAAGAATACATTTCCACACTTTGATCCCAATATATCACTTAAATATATTGACATAACAAATCCATTATAAAAAACCCTTTCAATACCAAAATACATAAAACATTATATGGTATTTATTTAATAAAATAAACATTATGGATTTTTGAGGAAGCCAACGACCAAATAATACTCGCGGCAGCGGAAAAGGGTCGTTGTCACCGCGCACGTTAAAAGAATAATTCCTTTTTGTCGTTTAGTAAAAAGATATGTAGAAAAAGATTCCTTTTGTATAAAATTAAAAGTAAAAGGGGTTTATACACTGTATAAAAGAACGCTGTGTATAAAACAAAATATGCCTCAATGAAAGGAGATTGAGACGAAGTCCATACCTCGGGTCCGACTTGACTCGGTCGTTCTTTAACGTCTTGAATAATAAACTTGATTTATTTACACTTGATTAAGAACCTTTTTTAAGTTCATTATTACTTTTATATCACTTATTACCATGTTATAAACATTATGTAATAATTTAAGTTAATAATGTTTGTTTTGTTGATACTTGGTTCTTAAGTCGAAAGTCGACTTCTACAATTACATGTTGTTCGTGTGTCCAATGGTTCATTATATCCAGAATGATATTCATGATTTGGATATCATATATATAATATATATCCAGAATATAAATGTATTTATAATATTACATAATCATTTAGAGGTAAGAAATGAAATGCACCTTTCATGGAGACGGTAAGTCGTACGTACGCATGAACACTACTTTCATTTCTATGTCATATTAATGGAATTAAAACTAAATGAGAGGTATGTATATTTTAATTACAGAATTATATTTATCATTTAGATGTAACATACATAATATATATCCATTATATATATGTACTTATAATAGTACATTACATTTTGCGATAAGAAATGAAATGCACCGTTCATGGAGACGGTAAGCCGTACGTATGCATGAACGCTACTTTCATTTATATCTCATACATTAATGGAGTGAAATCATAATGATAAAAAGGTATATTATAATTACAGTATAATATCATATATAATATTATTAAATACATCCTTTATACGTCCCACTTATGGCATTAACGAATCAAATCACTTTGAGGGGGCGGTAGTCCGCACTTCCTAAAATTAAATTATCATGTTTACCCACAATGGAACCATAAAAATGTGTACAAATGAAAAAATACAGATGCTTAAGGAAAACATAAAAATATTATATATCATATATAAATATAGTGACATCTTAATGGCCAACTTTGAAGGTGTTAGAAGAATATTGAACAATCATCGTTTCGTGAGGCAGAAATTTGCCATCCACGGAAACAGTATGTTCTTTACCATTAGATGTAGGTGTGTGTAAGTGTAGCTAGAATTATTATTATAAAAACATCCTATTATATTAAAGATACTATAGTTTTTACAAAAGAAATGAATAAAAACAGTTTTGGGGGTTGTAGAAGCAAAATAAACCAAAAGAACACAAAAGAAACCACTACCTTTAAAACAGGTAACTCTTTCTGATTTGAGCTCAAAGGCTTCCTTGGGAATACTTCTGCCCAAAGTGAGGCTTCTAGGAGTAATAGAGGGATGTGGAGAGACAAAATGGGAAGATCTTGGCAGAACCAAAGGATTGAGAGGTGTGGGTAAGGAGGTAGAGGTGGGGGAAATTTATAAGAGGAGAGGAGGGGCACTCTCTGAAAGTTAAGAAAATATACTTTATTATAAAATTATTTTCGAATACAAAGTCTCCCAAAATTATATATTTATAGGATAATGTGATAAGATTTCGAAAGACACCCATAAAATAGGTTTTTGACACGTGTAGTTCTTATATATTACACTATCTTTTCATTTTATTTAAATCGTTAAATAATGAGGTAATCACTGCATCATCATGGTGTTATAAATAATTTAATTTATTTAATGCCTAAAATTTATAAAAAAAATATCATGATGTAGGAAATACCTTTAGCTTTATAATGAATATTTATAGTCAAAATTATGACTTGTATAACCTCATTTAAATTTTTTTTAGTAAAACAACTCATGTTTGTGACATTTTTATTTTAACATTAAATTAAAAGTAATTAATGTCATTTTCCTACCAACGTTGCTCCATGGGGTCCCCATGTAGACCCATAGATTTTCTTGGTCGTACATGACACATAAAATAAGGGTAGGACATGTGTCAAGCTCATTTTATAATATCAAAACATTATATTTACCTTAAACTACACTAATTACCTCTAATCGCGATTAAAAACTTAAAAGTTACTATTCACCAAAAAATTATTTTAATCCCATTAAACCAAATTTTACTTCTTAATGAAAGCCATGTATGTCGGATTTTTGAAATTCAAAACACAGAGGTGGTAAAATATCATTTAAACGAAAAATCAGTTTTTTATGTACCATTTAGTGGTTTCACTATTCATCAAAAATTGAAGTTTTTCTGAAAAATACCAAAAAATCACCCTAAGATATATTTGATATTCCAAATTAAAAAATTATTTCTATTTTAAAAAATTCAAAACATATAAGTTGAATTAACTAATTCGATAACTAGTTCCCACTATCAGAGCAAATAACATGTTTTTATGAAACAATAAGTATCAAAAGATTGACACTAGTTTATGTCCAATTTCAAAGTGAAATTAATTCCAACGAACACTATTGGATTAAATGGTAAAAATATATTCTATTTTCACTTTAAAACCCATTCAAAAGATATTTTAATCATATAAATAAATTATATTAAAAAGAGATTTTGAATTAAAATACAACAGTTTTCACTATTCATTAAAAAATGAACTTTATCGGAAAAATACCAAAAAGTTACACAAAGTAAATTTTGATGTCCCGATTCTAAAGAAGAATTTTATTTGGTCCAATAAAATGTATAAGAGTGACCAAAACTATATTTATAGACGGTTCTCCAACAGAAGTCAATAAGTTGTCCTTTTGTGAATATTAGAGTATATATGCCTAAAATTTAATTCTTTTCGTATTTTAAGCCTTTATCATTTATTGGATAGATATAGAAACATTTAAAAAAACATATATAATCATATTTTAGTTATTTCTATTAATTACCGCCAATATAACGGCTACGTGTTAACTACCATTTAAAATATTATTATTTTATTACTTGTGTGCAACGTATGATTTCAAAGAAACTCTTTGTTGCGTATCGGGTACGCTATCAAACATAAGAAACCCCTTTCAAGTAAAATTAATATTTAATTAATAAATATTGATAAATATGAAAAAAAGTTATTCATTATTTACCTGGGATGTTACAAGGACCCTCCATGTGGATCTCGCGTAACACAGATAGGCACCACGTGGTGCCGGTTCTAAACCCCATTGAAGGGAGAAGACGTTCAAGATTACTTGGGTTGAGGCCTCCCCTGGATGCGCCTAGGGCATACCCCGTGGGCCGCACGCCAAGGGCCTTGCACGGGCTAAACCCAACGCAGGCCATAACCAGCACGGGCCCGACCCTACGTGGGCCTGGCCGCCCCCGTGGACCGGGTCGGTCTGACTGGGCCGGACCAGACTTGAAATTGCTTGACATGTATCCATTATTTTCCTCGTAACATGAGCTACGAGTGTCTTATTGGAAAACTATCTACTGAAACGGAAACCATATAGGGTAATGTTTGTTTTGGTATACCCCACTCGAATTGTGAACATAGTTGGGGTATAGCCGGGTTGGATCGAATGTAAATCCAACCGGGCCCTTGGAACAGAAATTCCAATAACTCTCAGACCAGGTGTCTGATTGATGCACCATTTATCACGTTGGGTTTCATTTGGAAAAACAGATCTTTTGGGTACATCACATTAGGAAATCATGGTAGTTGGTGTATAGAATCCTTTCTTGAGGATAAGACCCTCCCCAAATAAAGCATGCTTTGTGCGTAACCATGTGGCTGGCTGCATTCTGACTACTTTTCCTGGATCTTACATGGTTTCGAAAGCTCTGAATACTATTCCTATATCCTACATGGGTTTGAATGCTCTGACTACTGTTCCTAGATCCTACATTGCTTCAATAGCTCTTACTACTGTTCATGGATCCTTCTTGGGTTTGACAACTCTGACTACAATTCCTGGATCCTACATGTGTTCGAAAGCTCTGACTACTATTCCTGGATCCTACATGGGTTCGACAGTTCTGACTACTATTCCTGGATCCTACACGGGTTCGATAGCTCTGACTACTGATCCTGAATCCTATGTGGGATCGACAAAATAGATGATTTAGTGGCTACATATAATCATCTCTAACTCTCTAAATAAGTTGTATAACTATGTGAGATGAGTCAGTAACTTTTTTCTTTTCCACATGATTGATATGGATTACTTGATAACATAGGTATATGTATGGGTATGTAACTATGTGGGGTTATCTGTTGATTTAAAACGTTGTGGTTTATCCTTGTTTTATTTTTTGAGAACATTAAGGGTCTCGGGGTCCATACGGAGTATCTTTATACTCTCCCTTTCATGGGATATGCCCGCACCTCATTGTGTTGGATCCAGACGGCGGACAGCTCTGACTAAGGTTGAGAGTACCAAGACTGGACGGTACCTGGAGGTGGAACATATGGCGTAACGACACACGAAGGATAAAAATATATGTGGAGTGTTGTGGAGGCTATTTGTACCTACCCTTCAGGTTGGAATCCGAGATAATGACCCAACATCAGTTTTTCTTTTCTCTAGTTCATTGTACATTACAGTTGGGCTTGTATTTCCGTCTCCTCTACATACAACACTCTTTTTTTATGCAGTTTACTTATTTTTTTGTATCCAGTTGATTGCTCTATTGTGGGCGATGACAGTTTATAAAGGAAATGACTTCCCAGTAATAGGGAATTATGCCTTTGGTGCTAACTGCCAGCCCCTGGCGTATAGAAGGTGGGCTTAGGGTAGTCACAAAACCGACCCCTGGGGAAGGGTCATGACACTAACACACTTATTTCTGATCAATAGTTAAACAACAAATTGTTATGTATTCCACGGGAACAATCCCAATGGGTCATATAATCATCACATTATTGTATCTCCTTTTGAAACTTGTTCAATATTCCGTCACATCCTGGGTAGAACTATTCTATTGTATCTGCAATGTCATGACACCTCGATCCAATCCAAATCTACTTCTCTCTCATCCATATGTCATTTCCTTTTTTAAGCTCAAATCAAGGTTATATTATTGTATCAACAAATCATGGTCATCAACCCCCATCTACCCAATTATTACTCACTTATCTAAGGCTTGATAGGAATCACAGTCCTGAACATATAACTCTTTTACATCTATAATTATAAATTCCCCACACCCTCACCAACTGATCATATAGCATGATTAATTATCCAATGAGTCACTTTTCTTGAAATCTACACTAAAAAAAATAGAGAAATACTGATTTTCACGTTCATGTCCACCATTCTCATCTCAGCGTTCACACAATACACTGTGAAAAATATGTAATAAATTTTTTCCTAGGTCCAAAACCAGACTACTAGTAAGTAGAAGTTGTTCCAAAACTACAGGAATCACTGCAAACCCTGAACCCTGATACCTAGTATAGGAACCCAATGTGATTTATTATTTAATCCCACTATTAATTACCATGCATATGTTTTATACCCAGTAATACCTCACGTACTATGATAATATCTTATCAAAACCCATGGGTTTTATACTCAACTATGATTGATTCAAAAAAACCTTATAAATCATCTAGTAAGTTGAGCACCACTAATACTCGGCTCACATTCCTAAACAAAAACCATAACATGTTCTTGGAATGTGTATTACACAAATCAAAGACATCCTATATTATATATTATAATAGACCTAACATTCCACTTGTTTTGATTCCAATTACATAACCAATAATCATTTCTTGCATCTATTCGAGAGTCACAGCCATCCACCAATTTATTAACCACATACCATAAGATGAACCAACACCACAAGTTTCATGAATTTATAAAATCCTTCCCCTTTAAATCCATCCAATTTGTAGCACATAATTAATATGTGTGTTAAACCATTACATTGTGAAACTAGAAACACAAAACATACATCAATATCATATTCCAAGGAATATTCTATTCTATATATCACTAATTAATCGAACAAAATTCAATTAACAACCATCCTAAAAACAATAAAATTCCACCTTGTGTCATCTTACAATCTAGATTCACCTTCTTGGGAAACTAGATTATACCACAAACTCTTAACCAATGGCCCACCTAAAGAACAACATAAGTTACAATACTCGTCAATACTTCAAGTTTGATGTAAACTACCGATCTAACCAAACAACTCATGGTTCTCACAAACTTGCAATTTATCATGCCCAAGAATCCCATAAAAAGGGTCAACATTATCATCTCCAACATAATTTCCCAACCATCCTCATATAATAGGGTAACATATCATTAGTTCTCAAAGAAACCAGACTACCCATAGAAAGATCAAAGACTCATAAATAAGGCCTAAAATCAACCACGACCAATAGGACATCCCATTATTCATTAATGAATTTGATGGACGGTTTTTAAAAAATTCACATTATTATAATTTATAATCATAGTTTTTATATTAACTATGTATAAATAATTTTAAATGGGTATCGTTAAAATTAATATCCTTTTAAAATACCAATTCTCATAGAATCCTTATTTAAATTTTTTTAAATTTTCCCATTTTATTAAAAAATATATTGTCTTGGTTAAATATAATATCATATACATGAAAAAGAAGAAAATGTATTATAGTTAAATTACAAAAATTTTATTTAAAAAATACCATCATCAATCCATTTATATCAGTCTATTAAAAAATAGATCATAATAGGAATTCATTATGTGAAATATCACCATAGCCATATATATAATACACCACATATAATGTTAAAGACATTTTTGCTATGAAATAACATAGTATCAGTAAACCTAGACCATAGGCATATAGAAATCATATTTTTAAAACCATGATCAAATAATGACACACTCTTATTAGGGGAAAGGAATTTTTTTATTAATAATGTATAAATGTCTACTCTGTAACCCTTAGTGTAAGATAACAGAAATTTATGGGTCCTCTGGGTCATGTTTTCAGGTAATTATTGAGGGTTTTAAGTACCATTGTTTTGGAGTACTGGCTATGGTTTTATTTTGGGAAATTTTTAAGAATACCTAATGGGCAATGGGAAGTGAACAGTTTGTGCATGGATTGGCAAACCGTGTGACTAAAACATGCTAAGAATTCAAAACTGGAAAAAGAGGAATGCATGGTTTATGCATGGTTCGACAAATGGTCTAACCAAACCATGCCAATCATGAAAACCGTGATAGAGTGGTCCACACTGTTGGTTAATTGTTCACTCTAACTATACACGTGGGGGTTCACTATCCTAAATTCATTTTTAGAACCACCTGTACCCCCTAAGACTCCAATATATCAACATTTGATTGAGCTTGATAAATTCTAGGTGATTCCAGAGCTTTCTGAATGAATTTTATGGGGATATGAACATTTTTTTCATGATAAAAAGGCATGATTTAAGATCTGCTCTCTTACTGGTGAGTAGATTCCATCCCATTTCATCTCTCATTCAGTCCTCTATCTTTCCTTGATCTTTTCATGGAAGATATCCATTATTTTCATATATCTAAACCTATGATTTTGGATTTAGATTTATTTTTTCATGATCTTGCAGCCTTGGATCTCAGTTTTTGGTTTAGAGATTTAGATCTAGAGCTTGATCAGCGAGGTTGTGACGATCAGATTTTGGGGATTTCCGCTGGGCTATAATCTGTCAATAAACTGAGGTAGGTGGTTTAAATCAAACTAAAATAGTAATGTATTTGAAATGTGAATGTTATTTTATGGATTTTATAGCTTTTCTTGATAAATGATTTCCAAAATTTGAGTAATTTGGAATGTGGAATTTAATTATGATTACCTTGGTGTTTAATTAATATTTGAATCACGGAACAAACACAGGGGGTTTCCCAAATAGATTTTCATTTGGAGATTGGTTATGGGTTGAGATATTGAAATTGAGTAATTTAATTTATTGTGTTAAGATTATTAATAGTGGTAAATTAATTATGAAATGATATTTTATATGAAAGATAATTAATTGTGAGGATTAATTTTGTTCCATGATTTTATCAATGATAATTAATATTGAGAATTAATTATGGGTTTAGAATTTTTTTGATTAATTAACTAATTAATGAATCAATTATTGGTTTATGTGCTTTGTTAATGGTTGATTTAACTAATTTATTTTAAAATGTTTATCTAATCATTGGATTTGTAATGGAATCATGTGACTAATTGTTGTGAATTAAAGAATTAATAAATCAATGCCATTTTTGGGGTACTATGCATAACGACGTACACCGAATAGGATATGAAGAGATTGCCATGGAGACCTACACTGATAGATATTTTGGGTGCTTGACATCATGTTCAACACCAAATGAATGATAATAATGAATGACGATTCAAATGGAAAACTTGAATTGAAAATGGGACTAATTATATTATTAAAGAGAAAATGGAAATCTAAAAAATGTTTAAATTATTCAATGTGTTTATTAATTCCTAAAACATCATATTGAGGTGGATCTATTTTTACATAAATTTTTCATTCCATATATTTAATTTTTAACCATTTAACATATTATTTTTCATGTTTTACTAAATAATAACACTTCATATTTGTTATTCAATTTGTTTATTTATTAATTATTGTAATTACAATTGTATTATTAGACTATGAATAATTAA
This sequence comes from Viscum album, assembly GCA_963277665.1. Lineage (NCBI taxonomy): Eukaryota > Viridiplantae > Streptophyta > Magnoliopsida > Santalales > Viscaceae > Viscum > Viscum album. Next base: position 956,451,172 of record OY728145.1, read on the forward strand.
TTAATTCATCACATTAATTTTATAGTCTTACAAATTATTATTTATTTTAGTTTCATCATCTTCATGTTTAATAATTTTTTGTATGAACTAATTTAAAAATATTTTTATTCGTGCTTATGTTACTTAGTTGTTTTTCTAAAAAAATTAATTTTACATATAAATTATTTAAAATAACATAATCTAAATACTAGATGTATTTAATAATTAATTATTTATAAATTTATGATTATAAAATCACTACATTTATAAAATCACATTATTTTTGTTTCATTAATAAACATGATTGTATAAAAAAAATTATGATTACTGTTTACTGAAATAAATATAAATTTTTATAGTAGCTATTATAAATAATATAACTTTCTCAAATAAACGATTAATTTAAATTTACATTTATCATTTAATTATGTAATTTATTTTTAATTCTAGTTTATGTTTAGTTTTAATATATCTTTTTTATTAGAAGTTAATAATAATATAATTATTTTTTTAATTGTTTCATAACATAATTTATGTTAATGAGTTTCTTAAGTTTTTCAATTGTTTTAATAAATTTTTAGTATACTTTAATTATTGTTTTGTTAATTTATCTATGTTTCTAATTTGCATGAAATAAATTTTATTTTTTGCAGGCTTAGTCCATGTGGAACTATTTCTCCATCACAGTGCCACTATAACACATACATCTTGTTTCCCTTTATGGTGCCACAATAAGCATTGACATCATTTCCTTCTAGGAACTGTTTCTCCTAAAATGGTGGAATCATTATACCACTTCCTTTTGCGATTTAATCATAAAGCCTACTACAAATTCTCCATTAACGGTGCATTAACATTGTTTCCCCACCATATATTCACACAACAAACTCCTAGCACGGTTCTATCAAGATATGCCATAGATAATCACCACCACTAGTATTTATAATCACATCAGTGGCACTATTTACCTGTTCTTAGCACTGTCTCCCTTATCCGACATAACACCATACTTCTCCCATGACACCTAGTTCTCTCATTATCACGACCTTCAATAAAATATAAAAACATCAAAATGAACCCAAAACCTGGACGCATCTTATAAAATGGAATGTTGAAACTTCCATCCTCAACAAATGGTACATCATTCCAAATATGAAAACCTCTCACAACAACCAGAACCATATCTTGAGTCGCCTCTGCCGTCGTCAGTCGATTGTTGTGCCACCACCACCCAGAGATCCAAAGGCGAGAATTGCGTGCCATGAGGTTGATGTATAAGAAGTCGCGATCCAAGTTTGCAACCACTTTTGGTGGAACATGTTGTAGCCATCTAAGAGGGAGTATCTACATATTCTAAGCCTCTCTATTCACTGCTTAGTGGAACACGAACCATAATCTTCCAGATCTGGATGTCGATATCATGCCATCGTCTGCTGTAGAAGCTTATGCTCTGCGTTCTGAGATCTGTCGGTGATCTAGTGTCATGCGTCAGTGGTGATCTGTTGAAGACGCATATTAAACCAAATGTAATAAATAAATAATTAAATTAAATTAATTAAATAATAATCTATTATATAAAAAATATATAATCAATATTTACTATTAAAATTAATAAAATATGTAAATATTAAATAATAAACCTTATAATTATTTTAAATTTTTTTTAAATAATAATATTTAACAATGGTAATAATAAAATAAATAAAATAATTTGGTAAAATAATTACTAATAAATTAAAAATAAATTAAAACCAATAATACTATTATTTAAATATATAAATTGGATTTGTTTATTTAATCTTTAACTCTTTATTTTCATCCTCTATTTTGTAGGTTCATGGGGGAAATGTAAACCCATCTAGATTATTCTGTACCTATTCTTCAGGGGTTAGTTAGAAGGGAAAAACTACTACGATGTGGGTTTCGTGAAAAAACCAGGTGTATGAAGCACATTAAAGAAACAAAACTATGTGGGTGAAATGACGTGGTTACATACATCAGATAACATGATGTTTAAAAAATGAAAGCAGAGTAGGAAGAAAGGGACTCTCATTTCATGAATTTATGACATGATCTTTTCAAGAGGAGAACTGAGGAGTTCCAAGAGTTACACTGGAGACGATGAAGGCAAAGGAGATGAAGAGAATAGTATCATTCACGGGGTTCTTACCTCGTATTTAAAATCTTGTACAATATTGTAGTATGTTTTCATTTGCTGTAATGAAAATGAACAGTATAATTGGATAAATCATCTAGTTCAGGGTGAAATTTAATTTTATATGGTTATCTTCAATTATTCTTTTTCACTTAATCATATAAATGTATTAAGAATTGTTTGATGAGATCAGTTCTGAATTCATTCAACTACATCATTCCACTATCACTTAATTTCTAAATTCCAAAATCAATCAATTAGATTGATTGAGGATACATGTTAAAAATATTTTGAAGAAAGATGAAAACATTAAAACTAATGAAGATCCATTTCTGTTTAATCTTTTAATACAAAATACATTAGTTGATCCTTTTTTGGAGTGAAAAAATGTGAGATTAATCGACCTGAGCTACTTAGGTCTGGGGGAGGGAGAGAATTTACTCTTTTAGAATGGTTATAGTTGCATCCTTTAAGTAAATAGTTATCCATTTTAAAATAGTCTAATAGAGTTTTTCCTCTGGGTGTACTTCTCTTGATTGTTCATTTATCTACATTCTTAATCCCTATTACTTTTTCTTTTCATACATTTTCCTATTTCATTGTAGTTTTGAAACAAGACAGAAAATGAATGTGGTAATTAATTTACCCATTAAAAAACAAAAAAATATATATAAATTTAAAAAATAGAAAATATACCCCCAAATTGACCAAAGTGGGGTATTTTTTAATTTTTTTAAATGAATAGTGGTCAAATATCTTTCCCTGTGGGTTCGACCATACTTTACATTACATAGTAGTTTGAAAGAAATTATATATACCTGAAATTTGTTTTTATTTCAACAACATTATATTCATGTTTTTGGAATAGTTTTCAGTTAAGCCACAAGCCCTTACTTTTCTAAAAAAATAAAAAAAATCACATATAAAAGAACAACTAAAAAGATTGAAAATTGAAAACTGTTAAAAAAATATTCATTTATACACTATTTTATTTACACACTTTTTACGGTTTATCATTGTTACTATTTTCTTACTACTTGATTTTTGAACATTTTTGAGCTAGTTTCACTATGATATCACACTTTTCCTGAGCTCAAGAGAATTATTTGTTACATTAGGTACCTCAAACTATGAACTAGATATACATTTAGGGGTTCAAAAACTAATGATTCTATGGGAAATCATGATAAAATAGTTGATCAAATAAGGAATGTGACATAAACCATTGTTCTATACCCCAGTTACATAGACTTACGGATTTTTAAATTACAATTGTGTCACCCAACCCATCTTGTATTATGCTAACCATAACTCTAGGAACTCTGAAATTAAGCAGTATCACCTTTCTCAACTTCCATCGTCTAATGGTCTTTCCAGAGAAGATTCTCAAGAGTTCATTAGAGAGTTCTATTGTTCTTTAAAACAATTACCACTGAAAGAGATTTGTGAGGAGAAGTTTATATTAAGGATGTTGACATTATATCTAAGTGGAAGGCTAGGACAAGGTTTAAGAAATTAGATAAAGATTTTTTTTCGAACTAGGAAGAGGTCTTTACATACTTTATTTCACAATTATATCCTAGGAACACCACCTCTCAGATATGGAAAAAAATTAAAGGGGTTTTCCAGGATGAGGGAGTGTTATTCTATAAGTAATGGGATAGATTTATAAGTCTCCATAGACAATGTTCCAATCACCATTTTCTCCCCATCTACACATGGATACATTTTATATTGTTTTCACCCATTACAACAAAAATATAGCGACCCATTCTATGTGGGTGACTTTTTTGACTCCACTACTGATGATCTTAAATATCTGTTTGACAAGCTTGCTCAAAAATCTTAGCAAAAGTGCTCTTGGAAGAGGGTCTTCCATAGGCGTGAAGTCAATCCATAGGCTACTATAGTTATTGATAGTGTCCGATGGGAGTAAAGTAATCATTGTGGGGTGTTATTTCACACACATACATATTGTCCTGATTTTGACATCAATGTTCAAATTGATTAGAGTGCCATATTTTTAAATTTTAGAGGTAGTAACAAATGATTAAATGATCAATTCACCAACTAGTATACTTCTAGTTATCAAAATCACCCAAACTTTTCCTAGAATGAAGACTATGTAATGAAATAGACCATTGCCCCTAACTACCAATCACACCCCAAAAATTATATCTCAAAACAATATGGGGCTAAATAATCTAATTCTCATAAAGAGTTAAAGGGGTTGTTACAACATGTTTTGGGAGAGATCAATTCATTTTGAAATTGAATATATAGTATGATTATAAATTTATTATATCAAATAGTTCAAATGGATATGGTTAAAGGTGGTAAGGAAAATGAAATTCTACCCAACAATTAAATTTTTAATCCAAGAGATAATATCATGGTCTTAACCAGAAGATCCTTCTTCACACCCAATAACAAGTTAATTAACACCATGGGAAATGATAAACTGATAAAAAAAGTTATTCAGGAATGAAAATTCTTCTTGAAATAGAATCTAGGAATCTTGACATATTTTATCAACCTGAACAGAATATTGAACCTAAAATTGTAAATGTTCAAAAAACAAGAAAAATGAAGTGGGAAATAATCAATTAAGAAAACAAAAAATGGAATTTTGGAGAAGAATAATAATCATCCTTTTCTTCAAAATATTTCCCCTCACATTCCCTTACCTAAAATAGTGAAGAGGAATAATGGATCAGACTATTTTATGTTTCATTAAATGATTAGAAACATTAGTATCAATATTCCATTTGACGAAGCCTTAGAAAAAATCCATTCATATTTTTATTTTTCCAAAAAGGTTCTAAAAACATAAATTATTGGAAGAATATAGACATCATTAATCATAATGAAGAGTGTAGTGTGATCCTGTTAAATAATTTTCTTCCAAAATTTATGGGCATTGGAAAAATTATTATTGAATGCATAATAAAATCTTGTGAAAAAATTAAAAATTTGTGTAACTTAGAAGCAAACATAAATTTTATGCTTTACTATCTATTTAGAAGTTTTGGTCTTAGGGGATTTCAACCAACATCTGTTTGTATTCAACATTTGGACATGTCACTCACACACCCATAAAGGATGGTAGATGATCTATTAGTGAGTGTAATAATACTAACACTCCCCACATATATCTTTATCGTAGATGTGGAGTGTGATGAAAATTTAGGAATCATTTTAGGGAGACCATTCCTTGTTATAGATGGTGTTTTCATAGATGTGTACACATGGAAAATCAATCTTAAAGAAATTGGGGAAGTGGATGAGTTTTTAGTATTGGAAAATCCTCAACATGAGGATAGTTTTGATTTTATAGATGTTGATGAGAATAAATGTTTTATAATTGGTGTCTGAGATGAGGATGGCTCATGAACTCCTTAGGTCATATAGAATATGATTCCCCAGTTTGATGAAACTTTTATTCCAGCTAGTAATCATGACCTACTTCAACATCTAGATAAGAATAATTTTCCCTAGAACCCATTCTGTAGAGTATTCCACATTCTTTTCCCAAAATATATCTACCGGTTTCTAAAATTTTCCCTTAAAACTAAACATTCCATGGATTACTAATATAGTAGAATGTTCTGGGCTGAGTCATAATGAAAAAATAGATTTTCCCAATATAAACAAGTGTGTTTTCTGGGAACCTTATTCCTACTCCGTTTGATGCTGTTTGTGATGACATCCAACCTGAACATGAATGATTCACATCATTTGTGTCGTATGTGGAAATTTTCTACCACCAGTTTCAAGCATAGTATGATTCCTTCTTCCAAGAGTTTTCTGAGTTATATTTTATTCAAGTTGTGGTGGGAACATTTTTAGAAAATGCTGAAGAGTTTGCTGATTGGTTTTCTTCATATCTTGGTTGGATCAGACCTCTTTGTGTGGGGAAATCCTTATAAGTATTATTGGTATATTTAGTAATTTTATTATGATGTTTTATAAAAAATTTAGAGCGATGGAAGTGGTCTTTAGAAGATAAAATGGCATGGAAAATATATTATAAATTGTTATATTGAATGAAATTTTGATAATATTGATTGGTATGAAGATGAGAATTCTTTAGTTGGTCATAATCCTAAATCTTTAGATAATATTGATTCTCACACTGTTAATAATTCATTATATTTAAATGATCGTGGATAGATATATTTATAGAAATTATATCTATTTGGGGGATATACTTCTAGCACTATATTAGAGGAAACCCATAATTTTTCTTTTGTATTAAAAACATTTTTTAATTAAATAAAGTCTAATTAAAGACATTAAATTGAGTGCTTCATGAGAGTCAACCCATGCTGTTCTTTTTTTCATCATTTTTGTACCATTTTTTGATGAAAATGCTTATTGTAGCTTCCCATGCAATCTTTGTAACTATTAGAGTTTTGTTTGGACTCTTTCTAGTTATTTATTTTCAGTTTGCTGCTATTTTGTGCCATTGTAGGAACAAAATTCCCGACAGTGAAAGCATAATTGGTACAGAAAAGTGTCATAATTTATATATTCATAATTTATCTCCTTTCACTTTAATTAAAATTCACCGATAAGTCAATGTCTTATTGATATCAGTGTGTCATTGACTCACCTTTTCACCTATTCTGAGATGCACCGTTGTTGGAGACTCGTTTATTTTATTGACGGTGACTCACTGTTAATATTCTCGTAGTGAATTACATATTGTTTATTTGAAAAAAGTATTCTTATTAATAAAAAACTTTCTACTTTCACTAAAAATTCTACTATATTTTCCTTTTCTCAGAAATCAATCTGCTACATGTCATGCACACTAGAACGTTTCTGCACATGTCAGTGAGCTAATGATATAATTATTCATGTTCAAAATTTCTGAAAATATAATTTCAGTATCATAAATTCATTCTACTATGAAAAACAATGTGTTGGGGGAATACATGTATAAATATTGCAAGATCTATAAAATCTTCTTTTATAAGATTATATATAGAGCATTAACTTGTCTACTCTACTGAAAACCCAATTTAAATCAATATATGACTTTTTTTCACCCTTCAACAATGCACCAAAACTTGTTACATGTTATATTGTTTGAATTTCATTGAATATAATTTCAACTGATTCATTTGTTAATGCATGACTTTGGATGTGAACCTGTTGTTAAGTCATTTTTGTGTGGAAAAAAATAATCTTGGACATCATCGGGACCCTATACATGAGATAAATCTACTATATTAAAAATAATTTTATGAAATTTAATTGTTAAATTATTATTCTACACATTTGAATTCAACATTGGTGACTTCGTTGGATTTAATGTGTGGTAGATGGGGTCAATTATTGAGTGATCAAATATATTTTTATTGAGATGTCCATCAATTTCCACTACAACCTATAATATTTTGTTAACAAATTGTTAATTTTTTTTCTATTTCTTTCAACATTTCATTCCCAATTTTATAAATAATATTTTTTTTCAAATTGTTCTTATCTAAGGATGATTCTTGATTAGTAGTTGTGAACTATATTTAATCTTGAATTAATTAGGATGGATGAATTATGAGTGATTATTCTTAATTATATAATTCAAAATTGGATTATGAACTACTTCTAAAAGTTTTGTGGGTTGCATGTTTGTGGAGTTATAATCATAGCCCTTGGAAGTGGAAGTTCAATATTTATCCTAGTGGACTCATTTTTCTTTTAATTATTAACATGGTTACTTTAGTGAGCCAATGTAAATTAATTTCATAAAAATATTTTGATATTGGAGTAGTTTGGGCATCTGGGATCCTAATGTAAACCTATTATTGCCTAGATGTTGGGTGTGTTTCTGTTTACTATAAAATTACACAGTACATTTTAAATAAGTGCATATTCACAATGCTTAGCTCATGATACATGGCATGGTAAATATAAAATAATGTGTCTAGGGTAAAAAACGATCTCCATAAGTTGAGGGGAATGATGAACACCAAGTGAAGAAGGGGTCAACTGGTTTATATGGGATTCATTTAGTTTGAATTAGTAAGGTGATTCAAAAAAATATTTATTTTTAGATCCTATGTGAAATGTAAAATTACAAAGTTCATTTGTTTAAGTTATAAGTTCTGCATATATTTAACATGTTATCACAATTGGATTTATATATTAGATTTTATGTGAGATGAGTAACTAAGTAATAACACCAATGAGGTTGGACACATTCTATGTTTTTTTGATTCATTTCTCTCTAGACAACTAGTGGGAGTTTTATTTGGTAAGATTTTATTTGAGTTATCATTTTTAAAGACTATTTACAGTCCTTTGTTTTTAATGTTCTAGACATGTTACATTTTGAGATGATTAATAATCACTTTTCATTTTATCAAGGCCAATAAAATCATGAGATTTTATTAGGAAAATAGTGGTTATATATGATGGAATTTGATGTGGATCTATCTTTACATATTTATCAACATATTTTTACTTAATTTTTAATCATTTAATTAAATATTTTTACATTTTTACATAATATTGACACTTTTTTATTTTTTTATGAAATTTTTTAATTAATCCATTTTTTAATTAATATTTCATTTTTATCCTATAAATAATTAATTCATTCCCTACTTTAATTATATAGTCTTACAACTTATTATTTAGTTTAGTGTCTTAGCCTTCATATTTGATAATTTGATTTTGATCTACGAACAAAATAATCTTGTTATTTGTGCTTATGTTACTTTGTTTTTTAACTATCATTATGACTTTTAAATATTATTTAATTAAAATATAATAATATAATTATTAGATGTCTTTAACAATTCATTTATTATAATTTTTTGATTATAAACTCACTACATTTATTAAATATCCTAAATATAATTTCATTAATTAACAAAATTTTTTATCCGAAATTAAGTTAACTGTCTACTTTAATAAATCTCATGTGTTATAGTAGCTATTTAAAATAATTTAACATTGTTATATAAATGTTAAATTTAAAATTTCTGTAAACATTTAATTATCTAATTGATTATTAATTTTAGTTTATGTTTAATTTAAATTTAAATTTTTAATTTGATGTTAATTATAATTTAATTTATATTTTAGATATTTCATAACATTATTAATGTTAATAAGTTTAATTGTTTTTATTTTTTTTATTAATTTTTAGTTTAAATTAATTGTAATTATTGTTACATTATATATGTTTCAAATTCTCTTTAATTAAATTTTAATTTTTCATAATATGTCTATTTGGAACATTTTTTCCATCACGGGGCCACTATAACCACTTCATCTATTTTCCCTTTATGGTTCAACATAATGCTTCAACACTGTTTCCTTACCGGCATAGTGTCCTTAAAAATTGTGGCATCGTAAGACGATCTAATGTTACTTTCTGATCATCATGGATGCTACAACATCCCCATTAATGGGGCCAAAGCAATGATGTCCTGCAATCTCTTCACACTGCGTACTCTTAGAACAATTCTCTCAAGCAATGACCCAGAAAATCACTAATATTGGTCTTTCTCATCACATTGGTGAAACCATTTCCACATTTCTTAGCACCGTCTCCTTTCGATTCCTTTACTCCACACTTCTATCATGCCTCAAACTTCTATTATCAATATAACCTTAAATAGGATAGAAAAACAAATTAAATGAACAAAAAACCTATAAACATCTTAAAAATAGGAATATTGAGACTTTTATCCAAAAAAATTGGGCATTCATTCCTAATATGAAAACCACTCACAACCACTGGAACCATCCCTTGACTCGCCTCTTCCGTCGTCAATTGATTTATGTGCCACCACCACACAGAGCTATACAGTTGAGAGTTGTGTGCCACTAGGATGATTCACATGAAACCATGAGCCGACTATGATGTCTTCATGAGAGAAACATGTCATAACTATAAAGGAGGGTGTCACTACTTATTCCAATGGTATCTATTCCCCAATGAGTGGAACACAAAATGTCATCCTCTATATCTAGAAGTTATGGTCATGTTGTTGTCCATCCAAGAAGCCAGTTCACCGTGACATGAGATTTGATGTTGAGCCAGTGTCGTGCCACAGTGATGAAACAACACCCACACTGCCACTGTGGAGGATTTTTGAGAGGAAGTGGCGGCAGAGCCGACTTACTCATACTGAGAATATGAACTCCGCTTGTGCACCGAAATCATTGGGGGGGGAGACCTAATTTGATAAAAATTTATAAATAATTTAAATATGACAAATAAATATATAAAAAAATCTTTTATAATGATAATACGTTTTATGTTAATAAATAATAATAAAAAAAATTAATTATAATATTTTTATTAAACTACAATATTTTGTATAACATTTATTAAAAATAGTTGAAATAAAAATTAACTTTTTAATTCTAATAAAAAATGTAATAAATAAAATAATACATTTAATTTAATTAAATAACAATATAATATATACAAATCATATATTAAATATGTAGTAATAAAATTAATAATATAAATAAATATTATATTATAACCTTCATAAATAAATTAATTACTTTTAAATAACGATATATAATAATGGAAATAATAATATAAATTAAATGATTTAGTAAAATATTTATTAAAAATTTAAATAGAAATTAAAATCAATATTTATATTTTTTAATTAAATTAAATAGATTTTTTTATTTTATCATTAACAGTGCATTTCTTTCCTTTTTTTTCAGGTTCATGTGGGAAATGTAAACCTATCCAGATTCATCTCAAATTAATCATCAGGGGTCAGTTAGAAGGGAAAAACTAATGTGACCTGTGGTTTACGAAAAAACGATCATTTGACTTGACCATTAAAGAAACAGAACTATGAAGGTGGAAGGCTGTGGTGATAAGAAAAAAATGATAGGATGTTTAAAAGGTGAATGAATATAAATAAGAAAGGGAATCTCATTTTTGTACTTGACAACACAATATTTTCTTGACTAGACCTAAAGAGTTTCAAGAGCTACATTGGAGATGAAAAAAGAAAAGGAGCTTAGGAGACGAGCATCATTCATGTAAATTTGTATTCAAACTAAATTTTTGATTATTTATGAATTTGTATGATATATATTGATAACATATTTCTAAAAATATGAATTTCTTTATTTGTTTGACCATATTTTAGAAAAGATCAATTACGTGTAATGAATGTATATAAGTTTGTATTATATATACAGTAACCTATATTCATGTTTAATGAATCGTTGGGTTTAAATTTATGTCATAGAGGATTCTTATAAATCTATCATTCATATGAACATATGTAAAGATTTAATTTTACTATTGATTAAATAATGTTGTTTTATAATATGATTTGTATAAATGTGTGTGTGTGTGTTTATATATATATAATAGTTTATTCACCAGATTAATATTCAAATTATGTGTTTTTTGAATAATAATAATTATTTTTGATTTTTTATTCTTTCAAAATATATAGCTCATGAGTATTTTTGGAATCTTATCAAATTTAAATTATTGATCTACAAACATGTTACAAAAAAATCAGGATTATGGCCATATATCGATAAATTTTCACGACAATTCTTACATTAGTAAATGCATATTCATATATATGAATATACACATATGAATAAGAATTGAATAAATTACATGTTTTTATAACTCCCTTAAAAAGGATATTTATAGGTTTATGAATCAAATTTATAAATACATGTGTGAAAATTAATATTTCACAATATTATGCAACGTGTAGGTGTCGAGTGATTTGGTTATGAACTGTCTAATAAGTGAATGCCCAGGAATTTTTATATTTATAAATTTATATATTAATGAAATCGAGTATAAATATAATATTTTTTAATGTTTTAAAATAGAAAATCATTTAGAATATATATATATATATATGTATGTATAGAACGATTATTTTTTTAGAAAAATACAGCATTTGATCATTATAAATATGGAAGAGATTTGGGGAGTTAACCCATTATTGGTCATGTGGGTAGATTCAAGACAAAAATTAACATTTTATGTGGATAAAACTCAGTGTCTTTATAGATGATTTCTTAGTGTATTCAAAAATAAAACTGGATTGATTTTAATCATGTTTTGGACATAAATATTTTCTAAAATGATATAGAATTTTTATGGTGTATGTAATTTAAAATAATATTTTTAAAAGGGTATTTCTAAATTTGTTTTCAAAATTATTTTCAAATGAATGTTTTTAAATGTATTTATTAATGGGTTTTCACCCACTTACTAGACATATTGAATACTCACCATTTGTTTTATATTTTATACATAGGTTCAGTTGAGTTTCCCGAAGCTATAAATTTCACTATCGATGTGTGCACATGTAAAGCCTTCTCTTTTATATTATTTTTTCAGATTAATTGGATTAATTTGTGAGGTGTGTCTATTATCCAACACCTATACTGTTAAAGTTCCTCATTTGTGTAATGTGTTGTTTACATTTTCAATTTCATTTTATAAAAAACATTCAACAACATGTTTTATCCCCAGATCCATACATCCAGGGTCAGGGCCTTATAATTGGTATCCAAAAAATGGTCAAGAAAAATTTTGAGATTAGATATTCTCATTTACATGGTAGATTCTAGTGGTATAGTAGTCATATTGTTTCATAATTCCAAAGACGTAAATTCAAAATTCTTGTTAGAATGTTGAAACCAATTTTGGGGATGCAATTCTATTGAGGGGGAATAATGTTACATCTCTTGTAAAATTGAATAGTAATTATGAATTTTTCTTATATTTTTATAATAAATTAAAATTAAAAAATGATTTAATAAATATGTGTACAATACTATGATATTTTGTATAATAAAATTATGATTTTAATGAAATTATATTGTATCACTTTAGTTTTAATAATAAAATTTATTAATGTGATATTATTAAAATAATTTTTTTTAATATTTCTTTTCTAATAAGATAAAATTTTAATGACTAAATATAATATGATTATTTTATCGAATATAATATTTGTAATTTTATCTTTATATTAAATGAAATTAAATGAAAATTATAAATTATAGTAAAATTATTAAATTATTATGATTTAAAACTTTATTTTATATTTTCATTTTATATATATATGTATATGTATAAAATTGATTTATATGATATATATGTGTGTGTATCTGTGTTTTATTAAAAAAAATTAATTAAAATATGAAATTATAAGTGGGGTTAGAGGGGAGGCACTGTATTGTTTCACGAAACGATGGGGTGATCGCGAGCCGACACCGAGGGGGAGGTAAAGGTCTTGAATGAAGGAGATGATTCCTTTGAGTGGGAGGTAGAGTGGTGGTCCAAGTCGAGTTGGGCATTGGGTTTTGCTGATTGCTAGTATGTCGTGGAGATTGGCTTCCATTGAGGTTCATTTCAAACCAGGGGAGTCATGTGTAGCCCGATCACAAGGGTTTTCAAATAAAATTTTGATTTTATCTAACACTGAAGAATATTTCAGAACTAGAGAAGGGAATATTTTCTATTTAGGGTTTCAAATATTCTGTCATGGTAAATATTTTTTTACGTTTCATTTGTCCTTCTTGTAATAGCGGTTTGGTTGTTTATTTTTTATTTTCTCAACTGATTCGAGGGTTACTCGACTATTTATAAGTTTTTAATTACAAATATTATTGTATGTTTGTTGAAAACTATTTATCATTTTTTGGTTCCATCTATTTTTTCAGATGATTATATATATGTGTTTGTTGTTTCTAAAATTATTTTCAGAAATTGAATCAACATTTTGGCCACATCTATTTTCAGTAGGACTCGAATCTCACATAGGATTCATTTCATTTTTTATCACTATTTATTCCTATAAAAATTATATGATAATATTATTTTTATGAAATGTATTTAAATAATGTTTTTATGAAAAAAAACCAATTACCTATATTTTAGGAAGACTCTTCCTAAGCCAAATATATATCTCTTTTTTATCTCTCGTTTCATTTTATTGAAGTAGGTAGAAACCATCTACCATAATATGGTCCATGCAAATGTTTCCATTTGGGTGGTTGTTATTTGGGTTCTAAATTTTAGGTAAGAGAAAATTAATTACTTTCAAACATTAATTTATCTCAAGTATTATATCTATGAAGATGATGTGGATTTTTTGCAAACTGTGGTTTTGAATTTTTTAATTAGTATTAGATATATTGTTGAAATATTTCTAAAGTTATCCAATTATTTTTATGTTAGAATTATTTTTTAAAAGTTCAATTTGTAAATATATATATATAAATATATATATACCTATATTCGTATAATTATGTATGATATATACATGATCCTATATTCAGGTTTTAATAGTTTTTGGTTTTAAATTTATGTCTTAATTGAATCCTATAAATCTAACAATTTTATAAACTTAAAAAAGTTTAATTTTATTGTCAATTAAATTATATTTTTTTAATATATATATAAATTAATATATATATATATACCAATGTTTATGATGTTGATTGATATTCAAATTATGTGTATTTTGAATTATAATAATTAGGTTTGATTAATTATTCATTTGATATATATTGAAAATGATTATTTTTTCAATTTAAAAGTTTGATCTACATATACGCCATACCCAAATCCTGATTATGTCCATATATCGATGACTTTTTATGACAATTATTACATTAATATGTGTATATGCATATATAGGAATATAAAAATATGTATAAGCATTGAATAAATACTACACTTATTGGGACGATGTCAAAGGGAAATTCATGGGTTTATGAATGAAATGATTAAGTACATGGATAAAAATAAATCCCTCATTAAATTATGAAAAGTGTATGTATCAAGAGATTTGGTTTTAATAATTCTAATAAGTTAATTTCTATGAAAGTTTATATTTTTGAATGTATATATAAATTAATTTCCATGTAAATCTAATAATTGTAGTTTTTTAAAAATAATATAACCCAATGGAAAATGTATAAATATAATTAATGAAATCCAAAATTTATTTCTAAAAAATATAGATTTTGAACATTGTAAATATTGAAGGGAATTGGGGAGACAAACTATCCTTCATCATGTGGGTATGATCAAGACATCTGCAGACGTTTCATGTGGCCTCAATAGAGTGTTATTTTTAATAATCATCTTTTATATTTTAACAAGTATCTCTATTTAATATTTAACCAATTTTTGAATGAAATTATTTTCTAAAAAGATGTATTATTTTTAAGGAATACGAAATTTTCAATACTATTTTAACAATATTATTTTTAAATGTGATTTTAATATATTTTGGAAACAATTTTTTTAAGTGGATTTATCAAAGGATTCTATACTCTTTATTGGGAATATATAATGCTCATCCCTTGATGTCTCTTATTTCACACTTTTGTGGTAGAGTTTCTTGAGGATTTTAGTTTCATTTAAAGTGTGAAAACACATGAATAATTTTATTTTAATTTATATTCTTCTAAAGATTTTGGTTATGTTGTTATGTGTGTCTATTCTCGCAAACCTAGAAGAGTAAAGGTCTCCATTTTTGTAATGTGTTGTTTATTTTTTAGATTTTTTTGTAAAATAAAATACAAATCATGTTATTGCTTTAATCTGAAGTTATTGGGTTGGGATGATATAGATTCCCCTATATACATATGTGCTAGATCCAATTCCATATTTAGAATCAATACATTTATATATTTCTAGGATAACACTCACTATATTCTTTACCTTAATTCTACGACATTTTCATATAAATTAACTTATCCTTAGAATTATCCTCAGAGACATCCCTAAACATATCCTTGGAAATATTTCCAGGTATCTGACAAAATGTTTATCATCATAGATTCCAATGGATGAAAATACAATTCCTTTCATACCAACTATAAAGACCTAGGATTAACATTAACATATATTAAATCATTATTGATGAATATTCATAACATTACAAATGTAAATTCTCAGGCACTATAATAGTGGGGTTTTTTTGAAGAATAGAAAAAAATTATCTAAATTGGGGAAAGATCATCAATGATTTTAGTAAATAAATTCCCCATTAGTACATATAATTTAAACCTTTCTACATATCCTCATGAAATTTAAAATAAGAATGGGTTTACCTTGAATATTCACAAATTAAAAAAATGTAAATACATAAGAATATAAGTATCTTATGGGTATGATAATAAGAGAATAACCATTGATGATCATACTCTATATTTCAATGATAAAAAACAGTAGAACTGGAATAATAATTATTAGTTAATTATTCTTGAATGATAAGATAATAAATAACATAAACCATGTGAGAATATCATATGACTAATAAATAGAATTTTTTAAAAATAGATTTACATTTAACATCTGTATACATTAAATATCAATTCCAAAATCCAATTAGAGCATGACATGTACACTATACTTCAAGGATTGGACACACCACCATCCCTAGTCGTAGTAACTTCCATTTAAAGTATCATGATTCCCCATCATTCTATATTGCAATGGGTTTTCTCATCTTCCCATAGTGGATTGTGTTTCCCCATCTTCCAATAGTGGATTAAGATAGTTTAGTTTCACATTTTGGATCATGACAGACATGTTTTCTATTTTGGATCAAGACTATTGTCTTGTTTACAATCATTATCTTTGGAGATATAAATCTTTACCCAACACATTATAGGTTGATATATATCCCACCATTCTCTTGATGAAATCATACACACTACTTCCGAATATTCATAAACTATAATTTAATAACCCATGATATTAAATGGGAATAATAACCATGTATTCATATCATAACTAATGAAAAAATACATGTTCCATAAGAATTTCATCAAATTATAATCACTAAAATGAAATCAGGTTTGAAATAATATATCTTTTTAATGAGAAACATGTTTTATAAAAAAATTCTTTCAAAACATAAACTGTTCAGATAAGTGATATGAACCACATTCTAGGATAAAGTCTATAGTAAAACCCATTAAATAAGTAATGAAATCATATTATATGGCGAAGTATTTCTAAATATAATATGTAATATAACTTTTGAAAACATATAAATTTTTTAAAATCCCGTTCACTGAATCCACCTTGAACATATATTTAAATCGTTGAAATTTATTTCAAATAATTTCTTGAGGAATATATATTTTCAAATTTAAAAACATTATCTTCAAAACCAATGAAATCGAAATTAAATTTATATTTAAATATCATTGAAAAAGTATAATATTACCATCAAAACATATTGAAAAAAATTTTCCTTGAAAAAATATAAAAATATATTCAAAACATTCTTAATCTCATTTTGAACAAATAAAATTTTTGAAAATTTTTTTCTTTTAAGATAACATTGAAATTTTTTTCAAGAAATATTTAAAATTTATTTAAAACACTTCATGACGATAAAAAATATTTGAAATTATTTTTATAAAAATCAAGGCTTTGAGGAAACATAGATTACCAACCCAATGTATAATTAAGGTAAAATTTTCATTCTTTTCAAATATTTATCTTTAATAATAAATAGAGGATTAATGGTATTAATACATGAATATATCTTGTATTATAAAAGGAGATGAAAATTAATGATTTTTCCTATTATATGGATAATAATATATCAACAGTGGTTGCAAAGAAAAAATCAATAGTGATAAACAATGAGATTACAATAATAAATTATTATATCTATGGTAACATTACATCATAATACCTAAAAAATAATTAAATTAGATTATTCTTAAAATATTATGAAAATAAGGATATTAATTTTATTATTTTTAGATTGGAATTACAAAAACCCTATATATATGTTCATATCATGGAATTTATCTCAAAGAAGGAATTGAGAGAAAATTACATTACAGATTTGTAAACTTTTGAGCCCTAATCCAAGTTAAATACAGATAGTATAATGGATATGTAAATAAAAAAATCATTATGTATATTAATCATTGAAAAAATTAATGGTATGTATTTAATCTATCCAAATTATGTGAGTGGTGAATAATGAATAAGACTCATAGAAATAAAAGTGAAATGAGAAAACCCATACCATAAGCCTTTGATTTATTTGTACATGTTCAACCCTCATGTGTAATGAATATAAAATTATTTTGTGTCTACTATAAAACCATATTTTTATATATAAATTCATCTTTATTTTGTTTTGAATTTATATTATCCATTTGTTAACAAATCTTTTTTAATGTTACATTTTAGGTAATATATACATTGTCTTTTGTATAAGTTTTGAGTAATTATTCTAGAGCCTCTTACATAGATTAGTTTTTATTTATTTATATAATTTTTAATGAGATTTAAATATCATAAATAGATATAATAATATATATAATATAGATAAATGAAAGAAAATACACCTCTATGGAGATGGTAGGTCGTACGTACGGTAGAATGATGCTTACATTTTCTTGTCGTATAT
This sequence comes from Viscum album, assembly GCA_963277665.1. Classification (NCBI taxonomy): domain Eukaryota; kingdom Viridiplantae; phylum Streptophyta; class Magnoliopsida; order Santalales; family Viscaceae; genus Viscum; species Viscum album. The sequence goes on from OY728145.1 coordinate 956,469,742, forward strand.
AATGAAAAATATTAATTTTAATATATATATATAACCATAATGTAAAAATACTATGTCATATGTTCCCTTTTTCACAAAATCCATATTTAATACATTCTATTTGGAGTGTGAATGAATCACATTTCTTTGATGGGTATGAAGTCTATACATCCACAAACGAAGTTATTGTATTTAAAAAACTAAAGATCACTAACATATATTTTATATTATATGTATATAATCATATATAAATAAAAAATATAATATATATAGTATAAATATATAGTTTATTTCATAATTCTCAATAAATATATGTAGTAATAACAAAAAGGAATAACAACATTTCATGAGGTGGTGGTTCACCATACCCAAGAACTGTATTATTATAACCTATTAGAAGAAACATTGTTTAAGTGTAGTTAAAAAACAATGAATAAGAACATATTAGTTTTTTATGATAAATGATTTGTTATATATTCTTATAATTATAATATTTTAGGTGTTATATAATGAAAATAAAACAAATGATCTTAGGGAAGGATTTTACGTCTTATTGTTGTAACTCCTCTTGATTTTAACTAAAACGAATTTCTAGGAATGATTTATGCTAAAAAGTATTATATGATTAATGATGGGATATTGGGATCTTATTTGATTCGAATATTTTTGATCCAATGGTAATGACATGTGTGAATAAGTGTGAGGGTTCAGTTTCTTTTTTAGTGGATGAGGAGGGGAATTCTTCTATATTTTTTAAAAGGAAATTTCACCCACCACATTCTGTATAAATATTGCTATAATAATGATTTAAATGATATAAAATGTTGTATAGAGTATAAATATCAATATAAAATAGATTTTTTATAAGACTATACGTCATTTTGTGCCTTATGATTTATGATTAGTCTTTTGTTAGGCTATTTTTTCTCTTAATTGTTCCAAATCATTTTATACATTATCTGTGATATTATTTAAAAATAAGTTAAAATTATTATAAATTATTAATAATTATGATTAAAAATATTGAATAAATATTTTTAAATTATAATTATATATTTATAATAAATAAATTTAAAATTAATCCCACTGATGTTCCACAACATCAGGTTTTATGTGAAACAATGTAAATGTTTGAAATGTTTTTCTATCTAATTTCAATTTGAAATTTATTTTAATGAACTAAATTTGAATAAATATTGTAAAACTTATCTTCATAAATGTAACATCCCACATAAATAAAGAATAATACATATATCATATTTATTAATAATTGTGAATTAAATATTAATTTTACTTTAAAGGGGTTCCTATGTTCGATAGCGTACTCGATACGCAACAACGGGTTTCTTTGAAATCTTACATTACACACTAATAACATAATATTATTATTTTAAATGGTAGTTAAATTCATGTTGTTTTATTGGAGGGAATGAACAAGACTAACTAGGATATTTTAAACATGTTTTCTAAATGTATTTATGTTTATACAATAAAAGTTAAAGGCATAAAATGTGAATAAATCTAATTTTAGGCATAATTTACATTAAAAGGTCGATTTACTGCCTTTTAATGGAGAACCATAATTGAATATGGTTTTGGTCACACTAATAGATTCTAATTTATCATATAAAATAATTCATTAGAATGGGGACATCAAATATAACTTTTGGTAATTTTTTCTAATTTTTTCGACAAAGTTCATTTTTTAACGAATACTGAATAATGTCGTATTTTAATTCCAAACATCCATTAAATATAATTTATATATATGGTTATATTATATTTTTAATTGTTTTTAAAGTGTAATTAGAATATATTTTTACCAATTAATCTAACGGTGGTCATTGGAATTAATTTCACTTTGAAATCGGACATAAACACGTGTCAATCATTTGATAGATATTGTTTCCTAAAAACAAGCAATTTTTTTTCAAAAAGGGTAATTAATTATAAAATTAATTAATGAATCATTTATATTTTGAATTTTTTAAAATAGAAATCATTTTTGAATTCAGAATATCAACTATAGCTTAGGGTGAATTTTTGGTATTTTTCTGAAAACCAACAAATTTTGATGAATAGTGAAATCACTAAGTGGTAGTTAAAAAAACTGATTTTTCATTTAAATAAAAATTTACCACTTCAGTATATTAAATTTTAAAAATACGACATACATGGTTGTCATTAGTATGTAAAATGCAGTTCAATGGGATTAAAATAATATTTGGTGAATAGTAACTGTTGACTTTTATTAACCGCGATTAAAGGTAATTAGTGTCATTTAAGGCAAAAATAATGTTATAATAATATGATATTATATTTAAACCATTCCTACCCTTATTGGATGAGCCATGAACGACAGAAAAAATCCATGGGTCAATTTTGACACCCCATGGAGCCACTTAGGTATGATAATGATATTAATAAATTTTTATTTAATGTAAAAATAAAAAGGTCACAAACATGTATTATTTAAAAACAATTACATGGGGTTATATAAATTATCTTTTTGACTATATATATTTATTATAAATATAAAAATATTTCCTACATCATGGTATATTTATTATAATTTTAACATATTAAATAAATAAATTTATTTATGACACCATGATGATGTAGTGATTACCTCATTAATGAATGATTTACATCAAATGAAAAGTTAAGGTACAATATAAGGCATATACTTGAATAAAACATATTGGATGGGTGGATTTCGAACCATTATCACCATATCTTCAAAATATATCATTGTAGAAGCCTTAAATCCTAAAATCATTTAATAATAAAGTAACATTTACAGACTTTCCAAAAGTGACCCTCCTCCCTCTTATAAAAGGCCCCCAACTCTACCCCCTTACCCACACCTCTCAAGACCTTGGATCACCCAAAATCTGATCATATTAACTCTCCACATCCCTCTCTTACTCCTAGAAGCCTCACTTTGGGCCGAAGTCTTTCCAAGGAATCCTTTCGCTAAAAAAAAGAGTTACCCGATTTATAGGTAATGTCTTCTCTCGAGTTTCTTTATTTTATTTTCCTTATTCACTCACCACTAGCTTATTATTATTTGATCCCATAATAACACCAGTATATTAAATATACTAGGATATTGTTATGATAAGGATTATCAATACACTTACACACACCTCTGTCTAATGGTTATAGAAAATATTGTTTCTGTGGGTCACAAATTACTGCCTCGCAAAACTATGATTGTTCAATCTTCTTTTTACACCTTCCATGGGGGCCATTATGATTGAACTATATTTATATATTATTTATATTATATTTTTGTCTCGTATATGCTTCTGTATATTATATTTAAAACACACCTTTATGCTTTTCATGTTGTGGAAATGCGATAATGTCATATGAGGAAGTGTGGACTACCGCTCCCTCTAGTGATGTGACTCGTTCATGGAAAACATGGAATATATAAAGAATATAATTAATGTACATATGTTACCTATATAAAAAATATATTATACTGGAATTATAATATATCTATGTCTCATTTAGTTTTAATGTCCATTAATATGACAAAAAAATGAAATTAGTGTTCATGCGTACGTACGACTTACATTCTCCATGAACGGTACATTTCATTTATTATCTCCAAACATTATGGAATATTATTAGATAAATATATACTAGATATATATGATATTTAAATCATTAACAAAATTCCGGAGATGATGTACTCATAACTACATGGCCAATTCTCTTCAAACATGTTCATTTTTGACTAATGTACCGAACATCGACAAAACGTATGATATGAACTCACATAATTAAATAATTATTACAACATGATAATATGTGATATGAATTTCATAATAAAATTTAAAGGAATTAATTAAGAAATTATATATTTACAAAGATTTATTATTCATAAATATAAAGGAATGAACAAGACTAGTCGGACGTGAGGTAAGGGGTCCTACCTCTCTCTTTCTTTTCATGTATTCTCCTTTATGTCATTTATTTTAATCTCCATGTTTTTATGTTGGGGATGTTCTTTTATATTCATCCTATTGTCCTTTTCATGTCCATATTATGAGAGACCCACTTTTTCTCTCATCAATTAATTTTTAGAATGTTTAATTGGCGCCGTTAGGCTGTCGAAGTTTTGTTAAGGTATTTCTTATATCACTTTTAATTCCTTGATATTTCCATTGTTAGCCACTTATTTGTTGCATGTGGTGTATTTTGTCTTTCCATTTCATATATATTATCATGATTCTATTTATATTCATGTTATTATTTGATTCATTTTCTTTTTATTATATTTTGGTCATATGACTCGATTGATTACAACGAGGTAAGGGGTTTTTATCTCAAATTTTATTCCCATGAGATTGTTGCTATATTTTCCACTATTTCCTTTTTTGTGGTGTATGTACTTCCCATGATATTATTCATTATATAAAATAATTTAATTTATGGGTATTTACATCTTAATTATATGACCCTTCTTTCATTGGGTGTATGTTTTGAAAGTTACCCAAATCAGTAAGGGAACCTCTGACCCTCATTTTTTTAAAAGACTTATTTTTGTTAGGTCTTTTAATTTACATCTTACTATGTTGGGATATGTTTATATATATCCTTACTACTGTAAATTTTATGTCCAAGTGATGAGATACCCTTTTTATCTCTTATGAACTCATTTTCTGAATTTTTAAGTGACGACGTTAGGCTCTCAAATTTCTGTAAGGGAACATCATTACCCAATTTTAATTCATTGGGTTAAACCTCTACTTCATGATTATTCCATTCTATGAATATGTGTGAGAGACCAATGTTTGTTTTAAACAAAATATACACTTATATTGGGTGTATTTATATTTTTCACACATAATTATGTCGTTGATTTATCATTAATCAAAGGATACCGTCTTTATATGGGACTTCATATCAAACTCCTTTTTTGAGGATTCCTTAAATTTATACACAAAATAATTTAATATGGTGTATAAAACCCTTTGGATTTTAATTTCCATGAAATGGAATCATTTCTCTACAACCCATTTTACTAAATGACAAAAATGAATGTTTCTTTTTTTACGATAGCGGTGACAACGGCCTTTTATGCCGCCACAAGTATTATTTGATCATTAGCTTCCTTAACAAGAAGTATTGTTTTTAAAAGTAAAATAAATTACATATCCTCTTTTTATTCTTATGTTATGTGTAATGTTTATGTTATTATTATTGGGAATTGTTTATGAGGTCGGGTGGTTCTGTGATAAACTAAGGGCGGTTGAGATCGAGAGAGCTCTCCAATGTATTGGGTAACATGGTGGAGTTAAATTCTAAGGTTTCTCGGAGGATATTTAGGGAATATACTGCGATGGGTATTCCAAATGTAACCATGAGGGTTACTCCCTACGTAATAATGTTCTGAATTCCTCCAGTTATCTTTATGTATTATGATTTATATGAGTTATTCATAAATCTTATGATTTTATGAGGTATGTTAAAGTGCTTATGTTTTATGAGTAAATTATGATTTCATTGATTCTTATTTATACATGGACTAATGTTTTCTTTATGTATTTTTATATCCCTTACTGAGATTTTTATGCTCATCCCATGTTTTTGAAATGTTTTTCATAGGATATAAAGTGGAACAAGGTCAAGGATGGGATCATGGAAATGTCATGATGTCTAAAACATGGAAGTAAACATAACTCTTTTGTTCATGAGATTTTATTTTGTGAAAAAATGGAAACTGAGTAGATGTGTCTACTTTGAAATCATTAAGATGTAATAGTTATGTCCTAATTATCTAAAAATCTAAACCTGAGAATATCCTCATTGTGAATTATTCATTTAATTAATGATTATTTAATGTTTTAAGTCCAGGTCCTTATAGTTGGTATCAAAGGGAGGTTTAGAATACTTTAGGGATTCAGTGTTTTTTTATAAACATGGTTAGTCCCTATGTCTATTATTTCAGTTAAATCCTTCTTTTTTAACTTTTTTAGATCAAGTATAGTCAGTTACAAATGGAAGGATGAGTATCTCAAACGAAATTCCTATCTCTTCCTGAGGACATGCTTGCAATCATTATTTCAATGTAATGTTCGGATGATCGTGAAATATTTTCTAGCATACAACTCACTTTCACGAAGTTGTTTGAGATATCAAACACCTCCATTATACCTCGTTATCATCGTGGATCAGGGGTTGTATTTAGGAAAATCCTATTTTTACAATATTCTCATATTTTCAATAAAGGTAAATATTATCAAGGCATTTTCAAATATGTTACCTTATCACAAGATTTTGAAGCATATTATGATTTTGAAAAAGGTGCTGATGAAAGATACCCATGTGCAACCTATTTATATTTTCTTTTACAATATAGTCACTCAACACATACCTTTGGTAATTTAAAAGGACCATTAATTGAATGTTTCAACTCAAATTTGGTCCGAATAGTTTATATAGATCTTGTTTTTCAGATGTTTTTAAATTATATGTCATACATGATTATTTTCCAAAACTGTTTTTCTATGAACACCCATATGACCCATGTTGTACAAGGTGTATTTTGATGGAGGAAGCAAATTATTTTGAGGTATCTATAAATCATTGTTGCAATTCATGGACCTTATACATACATGAACAAGATGGTGATGAAACCAAATGGACACCAGGATGAATGTATGATGTTCTCCATTTAGTGGATCATTTAATTTTATCTTACGGTGGTGAAATAAGAGTTCATGAATTAAGATGTTGAGATCATATTTAATTTGGATGAAAATGAAAGGTATAAGGAAACCATTGAGGTTAAAACATGTTAGTATTTTTTTTGAGTATTATAAAAAGGACAACCTATAGGATGGGTGACATCCCATCGTATCTGGTATGGCCGCAGGAATCGAACCCACAACTGAAGGGCCACAAGGGCTAATCGCCTATCACTGGCCAACTTGAAGTCCCTGGTTATTATGAATTATTATTTTAGTAAAATGATTTTACGGAAAAAGGATAAGTTTTTTTGGGAATTTATGTTTTATGAAATGGATATACTTAGTATAAGGAAATGATTTGGTGATTAAGTGATAAAGGTTGTTCTGAAAGACGTTCTCTCTTTTGATGAGAAAGTATATCCCTATGGAATATAAAATACTATGGGATTTCAATTGTGGAATAATGGTTGAAATTTTAGTTTTGAAGAATCTGTGTTTTTTTGTGGACATATAATTATTTGGTATATTTATGAATATTATTAACCTATCATGAAGAATATGTGATGAGGTTAAATACTTTTCAAAATGAGACTTTGTGTGTAACTAATGTTATTTGGAGATAAATGTTAACATTTATCTTGGAAGTCTATTTAATTAAATCCTAATGAAATTAGGGTTTAAATAATAGATTTAATTACTTGTGAATAATTTTATGGACAATATTTTATTTATTAGACTTCGAATAAACTTTGGGTTTTATTGGACAAATTTTGGAGATTAAGAGTATTTTTTCTTTTTATAATAGATTATCCTTTTTGGGGATTTTCTGATCATGTACTAACCATTTTGGTTTGGGTTAAGCTCTAAAGACATGGGAAATATATAATTCTCTTTTTTTGATTAGGTTATTTTAAAGAAGTTTAATATAACACTCTTAATGTGAACAAGTCATTCTAAATACTCATCTTTTTTGGAAAAATGATTTTGTGTAAGAAATCTAGTAAGAGGGGAATGTCTACATGACAAGTATATATGTTTCCTTATGATTTATTTTAGTTCATAAATAAATTACTCAATGAAATTATCATAAAACAAATACTTTTTCCGTAAAATTTACTTAATGGGGAATCAAATACAGTTTAACCAATCACAAGTTTGTGATTTTTGGGCAGTTAACTTTCTCCTAAACATGATTTCGATCACTCTCCATCAGAAAAAGACCCATTTTTTTCTCTTCAATATCCATGTTTTCATGTAATCCTAGTATCTTTTGTCTCTGGTGATGATTTTACTTTTCTTTATTTCTTTTAATGTGATAGTTTAATTGACTCCTTTTCTGATGTGGGGCATTCAAGGAAGTTTCCAAACCAAATTTTAAAATTGTGAGGATGTAATTCCCAAAAGGGGGGAAGGATGTAACATCCCAGGTAAATAATGAATAAGAAATATTTCATATTTATTAATATTTGTTAATAAAATATTGATTTTACTTTATAGAGGTTTCTATGTTCGATAGCTTACCCGATACACAACAACAAGTTTCTTTGAAATCTTACATTGCACACGAATAATATAATAATATTATATTAATTTTTAGTTAACTCTTTGAAATTGTATTGGATGGAATGAAAAAAACTAAATACAATATTATTATACATGTTTTTTAAATGTATTTACATTTATCCAATAAATTTAGAGGCTTAAAATATGAACGAATATAATTTTAAGAATAATTTACATTAAAATGACGATTTACCACCGTTTAATGGAGAACCCTATTTAAATAGGGTTTTGTTCACATTAATAAATTGTAATTGACCAAATAAAATCATTCTTTATAATGGGGACATCAAATTTTACTTTCGGAAAATTTTTTGTATCTTTCCGATAAAGTTCATTTTTAATGAATTGTGAAAAATGTTGTATTTTATTTAATAACCTAATTTTAACCTAATTTATTTATATGATTAGATTATATTTTTAATTGGTTTTAAAGTGTAATTATAAAATATTTTTACCATTTAATCCAATGGTGGTCATCATAATTAATTTATCTTTGAAATTTGACATAAACAACTGTCAATCTTTTGATAGATATTGTTTCTTAAAAACATGCTATTTGTTTTGACAACATGAATTAATTATAAAATTCCTTAAGGAAACATATATGTTTTTAATTTTGTAAAAATGGAAATAATTTTTGAATTCGGAATATCAAATATAGCTTAGGGTTAATTTTTGGTATTTTTCTGCAAAAACTACAATTTTTGAAGTATAGTGAAATCACTATGTGGTAGTAAAAAAACTGATTTTTCATTTAAATGAATGTTTACCACATCTGGGAATTGAATTTAAAAAATACGACATACATGGTTTTCATTATTAATTAAAATGTGGTTCAATAGGATGAAAATAGTTTTTGGTGAATAGTAACTTCTGACTTTTATTAACCGTGATTAAAAGTAATTAGTGTAACTTAAGGTAAAAATAATGAAATAATAATATGAAATTACCTTTAAACCTGTTATAACATTATTGGATGAGTCATATCCGACCAAGAAAATCCATGGGGAAATTTGGGGACCCCATGTAGCCACATGGGTATGATAATGACATTAATAACTATTTATTTAAAGTAAAAAATAAATAGTCCCAGACATGTATTATTTTATGAAAACAATTTTTACATGGAGTTATATATAGTATCTATTTGAATATAAATATTTATTATAAAGCTAATAATATTTTCTACATCATGGTATTTTTTTATAATTTTAAGACATTGAATGAATAAATTTATTTATGACACCATGATGATGTAGTGATTACCTCATTAATAAATGATTTAAATAAAAAGAAAAGACAAGGTAAACACTAAGACATAAACTTATAGAAAATATATTGGATGGGTGGATTTCTAACCCTTATCACCTTATTATCAATATATATCATTGTGGGTCCTTTAGAATCTGAAATCTATTTTATAATAAAGAAACATTTCAAGATGTTCCAAAAGTGACCATACTCCCTCTTATAAAAGGCCCCAGACTCTACCCCCTTACCCACACCTCTCAAGCCCTTGGATCACCCAGACATTAATCATATTATCTCTCCACATCCCTCTATTACTCCTAGAAGCCTCACTTTTCATAGAAGTCGTTTCAAGGAAGGCTTTGGCTCAAATAAAAAAGAGTTACCCGATTTAGAGGTAATGTTTTCTCTCGAGTTTCTTTCATTTGTTTTCCTTCTTCAATCACCACTATATTCTTATTATTTGATCCCATAATAACACCATTATATTTAATATACTAGTATTTTGTTATGATAAGTATTATACTTAAACATACACACTCCTCCATCTAATGATTACATAATATGTTGTTTCTGTTGGTGCAAATTACTGCATCACGAAACAATGATTGTTTAAACATATTTTAACACCTTTCACGGTGGCCATTATGATGGAACTATATTTTTATATGATATATATTATATTTAAGTTCACTCTATACTATTTTATTTTTTATTTAAAACATACCTTTATGCTTTGAATGTTGTGAAAATTCGATAATGTCATATGAGGAAGTGTGGACTACCGTCCCCTGAAGTGATTTGACTCCTTCATGAAAAACATGGAATTTATAAAGAATGTATTTAATGAAATTATGTTAGATATAAAACATATATATTATACTGGAATTATAATATATCTTTGTCTCATTTTGTTTTAAATTCCATTCATATGGAAAAAAATGAACGTAGCGTTCATGCGAATGTACAGCTTACCATCTCCAGGAACGATATATTTCATTTATTGTCTCGAAATATTATTTAATATTATTAAATACATATATAATAGATATATTTGATATTTAAATCATGAACAACATTCCAGAGATGATGTACATATAACTACATGGACAGTTCTCATCAAACATGTTCATTTTTGACTCATGTACCGAACATCGACAAATCGTATGATATGAATTCACATAATTAATTAATTATTATAACATGATAATATGTGATATGAATTTCATAATAAAAATAAAAGTAATTCCTTACATGGTATATTATTCTGTAATATAAAGAAATCATCAAGACAAGTCAGACTTGAGGTAAGGTATCCTACCTCTCTTTTTTTCATGTATTCTCTTTTATGTCATTTATTTTAAGCTCCATGTTATTATGTTGGGGATGTTATTTTATATTCATCATAATGTACTTTTAATTTCCATACAATGATAGACCACCTCTTTCTATCATCAATTCATTTTAAGAATGTTTAAGTGGGGCCTTTAGGCTGCCGAAATTTTGTTAGGGGATTTCTTATCTTACTTTTAATTCCATGATATTTCCTTTGTTCGCCACTTATTTGATGCATGTGGTGTATTCTGTACTTCCATTTCATATATATTATCATGATTCTATTTAGATTCATGTTAATATGTGATTAATTTGGTATTTATTTTCTTTTGGTCATATGACTCGATTGATTACAACGAGGTAATGGGTTTTTATCTCACTTTTTATTCCCATGAGATTAATGCTACATTTTCCACTATTTCCTTTTGTGGTGTATATACTATCCAAGATTTTATTCTTTGTGTAATATAATTTATTTTATGGGAATTTACAACTTCATTTTATGACCCTTCTTTCATGGGGTGTACGTTTCAAAAGTTACCCAAATCGATAAGGGAACCTCTCACACTCCTCTTTTTAAAAGAGTTCTTTTTGGTACGTCTTTTAATTTAAGTCTTCTTTTTTTGGGATATGTTATCATATATACTTATTGCAGTAAATTTTATGTCCAAGTGATGAGATACCATTTATATCTGTCACCAACTCATTTTTCCAAAATTTTAAATTGTACACCATTAGGATTTCAAATTTCTGTAAGGGAACATCTTTACCCAATTTCAATTCATTGGGTTAAACCTATACTTCTTGATTATGTCGTTCTAGGAATATGTATGAAGGACCTATGTTTGTTTTAAACTTAATATCCACTTATATTGGGTGTAATTATATTTTTCACACATAATTATGACGTTGATTTATCCTTAATTAAAGGATACCTTATTAATAAGGGGCTTCGTCTCAATCTTATTTTATTAGGAAATCCTTTGATTTATACACGACATTAATTTATATGGTGTATAAAAACCATTTGACTTTTCATTTCATTCAAAGTTAATCTTTTCTCTATGAAGTTTTTTACTAAACGACAAAAAAGGAATGTTTCTTTGTTTCACGTAAGGGGTGACAACGACCTTTTTCGCCGCGGCGAGTACTATTTGTTCTTTGGCTTCCATGACAAACCATAATGTTTTGAAAATAAAAATTAATTCCATATACTATTTTTACATATTTTATTATAGAAAATTGTTTTTATAATGGATTTATTATTTCAATATCTTAAAAAGTAATATTTCTTTTATTCTTAAGTTATGTGTTATGTTTATGTTATGGTTCTTGGGGATTGTTTATAAACTGAGGTGGTTCTGTGATATAATATGGGCGGGTGAGCCCGAGATACCTCTCCAATGTATTGGGTAACACTATGGAGTTAAATGGTAAGGTTTATCCAAACATATTTAGGGAATGTACTACGATGGGTATTCCGAATGTAACCATGAGGGTTACTCCCTATGTAATAATGTTATTAATTCCTCAAGGTATCATTATGTATTATGATTTATTTGTGTTAATCATAAATCATATGATTTCATGAGGTATGTTAATGTTCTTAGATTTTATTAGTAAATTTTTATTTCATTGATTCTTATGTATACATGGACTAATGTTTCTTTCCTTGTTTTTATATCCCTTACATAGCTTTTTTATGCTCATACCAAGTTTTTGAAATGTTTTTCACAGGACATAAAGTGGAATATGGTCAAGGATAGGATCAAGGAAATTTCATGTTGTTTAAAACATGGAACTACAAATGACTCTTTTTTTCCTGAGTTTTTATTTGGTGAAAAAATTGAAACTGATTAGATGTGTCTACTTTGAAATCATTGAGATGTAATAGTTATGTCCTAATTCTATAAAACTATAAACCTGAAAAGATCCTCAATGTGAATTATTCATTTAATTCATGATTATGTAATGTTTTAAGGTCGGGTCCTTATAATAAACATTAGATAAAAATTAAAATATAACATTACAATATAAATAAATTGGATAATAATAGTTTTGAATTAAAATTAATTTTTTTCCACTATTATTAAAAATTGACTCTTCCCATAAAAATTACAAAAATTCACCCAATGTAAACTTTGAAATTCCTCTTATAATAATGAAGTATATTTTTTGTAATAAAATCTTTTAATGCGAAACAAAATAATATTTAAAAGGGCTTTCCCATTAAAATGTGATAAAATATCCCTTTTAAAAAATACATCTTTTTATTCATAATATTTGATCTATTCATATCATATACATATCAAATATATTAAACTAGTATTAAAAAAATTTATTGAATTTTTTAAGATATAATTTTTATTTTAAAATTTAATCAAATGTGGTTTTTTAATTTATTATCCTAAAATTTTGAATGTGTATAGAAAATAGATTTCTAATAAAAGTAATTGATTTATTTTAAATGTTTCTTAATTTGTTATCTACTAAAATATAAGTTGAGGATTAATTTTTAATACGTCATTAAATTTTATTAAAAAAATTATTAAATGTTATTTGTGACATCTATTACATAGGATATGTGATAGATAATATAATATTTTATTATTAAAATTTTGTAGAATAATCTTGTTAGATAAAACACGAAATTTCGTGTCACACAAGCTATCAAAGGGACTCGTTATTTGTGAAATAGAATCCAAAGATACTGCTTATTCTATCAGAAGACAATATAATTCTTGTGTGTAGTGTAATCCAAACGTGGTGTTCCATATAATGCATGAAATACTTAGTGCAGTCATAATACAAAACCTATATTTAATGTTGTGTTTAACTAAAAATATCAAAAAAATAAATTAATTCCAAAAATTAATTCACAAAATCCCATGGTGTTACAATAATGAAAGGGAATAAATTTTTATCATGATTCATAATTTGATTCAATTTAATGACAATTTGTAATATTTTAATTAGGAACAATGCTCAAAATAAAATAACCATACCTCTTACATTGTGTTATGTTTCCTCCAGAAAATATATTTCTTCTAACTGGAATCCTTTATATTGGATACATATATTAATAATAATCATCCTATATTAAAGTGTGTATTATTTATTTTTACAAAATATGTACAAAATTAATCAAAAATAGTGAAATGCCTCAAGATCATCATTAAATTAAATAGATAATACCCTATCATAAATAACTCATTAAAAAATTGTGGATGGTATCTTTTCCCACAAAGGATTCATTTTAGAGGTAATAAATATTTATCTATTTTAATATATAATTTAAATTTATATTAAAAAATACTCATGATGATCTGTTGAGACACTAAGGAAGTTATTTTGAAATCAAATCATATCTATTAAATCCAATGACTTTTAAATTATTGTCTATTTATGAGTACATGAGATGTCAACCATAGCTGAAACTTGAATTTAATAAAAATGGATAATATGGGTTGATTCTCACATCACTAAATATACCTAAATAAATAAACTATATTATATATAATATCCATGGATTTAATCTATAATTAATAATAATATAATAGATGAAAAATAAATTAATTTTTTTTCAAAAAATAAATAACAACAAAATCATAATTCAACCATAGAAAAATTAAATTTGTAAAAAAATTAAATTAATCATCAAAAGCTGAGAAATAATTCAACGTGTTTAAACGAATAATCAGAATGAAATTACATATTCATCCATCAATTTATATTAGAGGGATGATAAGCTGGGGAAATTAGAAATGAAATCAAATATTTGGGATCTAGATTTTGGAAACTAAACATCATGGGCCGGTAGATCACATTCATTTAATAGAAAATATTACATTCATACCTCTTAATTAAATATATTTTATCTTAAAAATTTTGATAGAATTAAAATTATATTTATAATTCTATCTAAAAAATCTATAAAATATATTGTTCAATTAATGTGGTTCATTATTTCATTAGTGTTTTTATTAGAGGGTTTTATAGGGGTATATAGAACACCTCCTGAATTAATTAGATTTTTAAAGAAATTATGAATCAATTAATACAATAGTAAAATTAAACTATAGAATAACTAGAAATTTTGGATTGAAAATAGGATTAATCAATGGAATTTGGGATCATCTAATAATATATTTAATTCTTAATGGGGTTCAACATAATCTAAAGAAGTCTAAAAAAAGAATATTTTGAAAAATAAATTTAAATATTAAATTTGTTGTAATTCATGTATCAAACTAAAAAAATTAATGAGTATTAGGTTTTTCTACCGATGATTTATGTAGTCTGTATTATTTTATAAATCGTTTTATTTTATAAAAAAAATTATAATACATAATATTAGGATAAAAATAAAACTACATTTCATATAACCTACCTCTTAAATAGTGAAATGTTATTTTATATCTTTGGTTCTTCCTATGATAGGAAGCCTTAATGTTTTATCCATCCACTCATAAATCCAATACTCCGATAATGGAATTTTTATATATCTTTAATAAATCTATAAGAATGTAATAACCAAAATAAAATCACCTCAACCATATCATAAAATTTCCAATGTTTTTTTGAATGGTAACTAAACAATTCAATACTAAAATGTTACTTTTTTACAAATGTGATAATTATTTGAAGAGAATATATTTAATTATCCATTTATATGAATAATTAATATTTACATAGAAAATATCTTTAGGTTATCATAAAAACTCCAAATTATGTCATTTAAATTCATTTGTGTTCTATTGAAAATAATGATTTTGAAATGACTGAAAAATTATTAGTAAAATAAAATTGATAATCTACTGAATAATTTTAATTTTAGAAAAAGAGATAAAAAGGTTAAACCCAATGATATTTATGATTTAAAACTACCTTAAAACTGTTATGTAATGTTTCCAATGAGGTAGTTATTGGAATTTTGATGAATAGAACACACCAAACATCCATTGAAATTTTTATTAACAGGAAAAAATATCACATATATTAATATTAAAAATATATAATAATCAATTTGATAAAAAGAGTTAATTAATAAATGAAATTTAATAAATAATTCAATTTAATCCATCTAAGCCTCGAAATAAAATAACATAGTTGGAATCCGTGTGGATTGGATATATGAGACAAAAAAATTTACATAGAAATAATTCAATTTCCCTATTTTGTTCATCAATCAATAAATCCTATATTTATCATAATTCTCTACATCTACTCAATATATGTCTCCACATAATGAGTGTATTTTCACATCTATTTCGTGTTATCCCCTCATTCTGAACAAATAAACATGTCTTCATAATTTTTTACAATGATTACTGAAACTGTTATGATCCAACATGAACATCCATAACCCATGTCAGCATGAATCTTAACATAAAATTTCAATCAACTAGAATCAATTACAAAAAGGATCATCCCTAAACCAATTTAGCTGAACTATTTTATATTTTACCCAGATCTCCTTACATATGTATTATTTTCAAAACCAAAAAAATCTCTTTTTTTTAATTTGGCATGGACCCATCCCAATTTATAATGGAAACATTCCACTTTCAATATATATCTATTCTTTAAAGGTTCATATATAAAATTTAAACCATTATGACATATCATATTTTATTTGATAAATTTTTGATATTTTTTACCTAAAAGGATATCTAAAGAGACACTTAAAAATGAAAAAATATCACAGATCTTAGTTTTAATTTAAGAAATATTAAAATAAAAAACTATTGAAAAATATATAAAAATAAACTCATAAATTTACACTAATCTAAAATATTAAAAATCATAATAAGAGATAAGGAAAAATTAGAAAATTAAATTTTTATACATTAACAACAAAATTGAAACATTTAAAACAAATAATCCATTAGCCAATAAGTATACTAATAACTATAAAGATCATGTATTTAAATATTTTTTATTTTTAATATTAATTGTTTAACCCACCCCCACCCCCACCCCCAACTCAAATTCACCATTTTATGGTTCTCTGTTTTAGATTTGGATTAATGGAATGAAGTGGATTGAGCTATCAAAATTGTATAAAAGTATTCAATATGTTTTTATTTATAAATGATATTTACTGATTAATTCATAACCATATTATTTCATTTCAGGGTTTCAAATTTTCATGTAAGTGTTTTTTATGTTTCGTGAAACAGTAGGGATCAATACATGTCAATAATCTAAGAATATGATGTTCATACAATAATTTGAAGCTATTGAATAGTTAGAAAACTTCCTAGAAAGAGGGAGAATAGAGTTGGAAAATGTGTATCATATCTGAATTAAGATTTCATCCAATTTATGATGGGACTATATGGAAGGATAAATATTTGATGACAATGGGGAATTCTATAATAGGTCAGAACTATCTAGGAGAACCTATGTGGTTTGACATGAGATTTTATCATTTGTTTGAAATTTTTCTCATCATGTATCTAATGTGAGAAACCTCCTACTCTATACATTTTTATCTTATGTAATGTGAAGTGGATGTATTTTTATTTTTAATCAGTATTCATATAGATACTGAAAGGACATAATTCACCACTGCTTCTCGTAATTCTCATTACGCCATCATGATCACAAATACACAATAGATTAATTATGGATGAATGAGAAGATCTCAATACCACAACCAGGTATATGTGAACCACTATTAAAATTGTATTGGATTCTTTGGTTGACCACAATAAATGAATAAAAACATTTACATATGTTGGTATTTCATTAGAAACTTGAATATACCCTCTATTATGTTTAAGGGAAGCCTGCTACTACCACCCTATACGTGGATTCTCTATGGAGGCATTGCAATTATCTATTATGTATAAAATATATCATATGAAAATTGTTAGGGGTTAATGGAAAATAATATGCACAATAAGGGGACATAAATAAAGAACTATTTTGGGGATTTCCATATATGATCACAGAAATAATATGTGATGAGCATACTCCATTGGGATTTCATAAGGTAATGTTTTTGATACATTTCATTGGAGGATGAGTTTTCTAAAAATATTGGTTTTATAATTGAAAATATACTGTGAAACAAGAATGGAAATGTATCTTAGAGATGTTGAGTTTCCTTCCATGTTGGGATTAACATATTGAAAATGATGAATGATGAAACATTGAGTGAATTGAAAAATTCATTATTGGAATAGTAAATATCTGGATTATATGTGTACATGGAGATTCAAATGCTAAAATAATAATTTTATTGGAAGTAGTATGTTTGAAATATTAATATCTCGTGTGTTGATTATAATAAAGAAGACAAAATAATATGATCCTATTGGTTGTGATAATAATTGTTCAGTAAAGGAAATAATTTAGATCTTTTGGATAACGGTAATAATGTAATATGAAGTAAAACCAAATTAAACATCTAAGTGGACTAGATTATTCACAAAAAAATAATTTATAATTATTCTTATTTTATATAAATATTCTATTTAAATTTATTTAATATATTTTGTAATCACACATTTTCTATTTTAGTAAAAAAATATCTACCCTACATTATCTAATTCTTTATTCTATCATGTTTTATTAAAAAATTATATTATTCACTATGATATTCATAACTCATGTTTAGAATTTACTAACCAATGAAATATTAGAGGGGTTGAATCAAGTATTTATACTAATTAACATTCAAATTAATTATTGATTTTTATTATGAAATTTCGGATAATTGATGGATTACAAGAAGTGAGAGAAGATACCCACATTGAGGTTATCTATGTATTACATTTATATTCTAAAAATTATCCAACAATTATGTTGTTGGATATGCATTGCACATAATGATTATTTATTTTACTCTATATTCAAAACATGGATGGAAAATTGTTCTCATATATAAAATTTAGTCTCTTAATTATATACATTTGAGGTTTTATATGACATATAGAAGGTTAAATTAACACAATTCATTAGAAGAATGTTTTTATTTCTAATTTAATTCATTTTGATTTCTTATATAGTGAATATTTATTTACGAATTTTTTATTCTATAACCCAATGACATAATCCCCTAATAAATTCATAAATTGTAATAAATGAAAATATACAACTTAAAATAAGAATAGTGGGTGATTGACTACATGAGCTCCTCTAGTGAGAATACCCTTGTTAGCCATTGTGTTATGGAAAAAATAAATAGTATTTTTTTATAAAAAAACTATGGTCGGTGTTCTAAAACATTAAATTGTTGTTAGGCAGCCAACATGTACATCATTCAATTTTAATTTCTAATTTTTTATATAGTTGTTTTTAATTATTAATAACACATAAATTTTCAATCCATTACCTCACTCTCCCACAATGATAAATTAATTTTATGTATTTCATAGAAATGTGAGGGGATATCGAAAATTAAATTTTTATGTAAGGAAATTCCAATAGGTTATTCAGGAAAATAAAAATTGCTTATGGATCATAGTATATAAATAATTTTCTAAAGAATTATCATATCCCAAGGATTATTTCCCAAAGTCCATTCTAGAATTTTTTGAGACCTAAAAAGTCATCATAATGTTTCCTCATAATATTTATAATAATTTGTAACAAATGTGATGGAGTTGATTAATGATATACTAATAGGATACACATGGCCATGGGTATAATAGATCCATGAATAATCCATATTAACTGAAATAGTAGTGGATGATAAATAATATATGTGTGAATTTTGAAATGATATTTTAATAATAAACATGAAACATGGTCATTACTTATAAGAAAAATGAAATAGCAACATTAGACTATTATCTAGCCACAGAAGAAGAAACAAACCACGGGTTGGAGTTTATAGTGAAGACATAGGATCACTATTACCTACTCCTTTACATCAAATATTGACTCTAAAAGGAATTAATAAATGAATAAACATTCCAAACCAATCTATGTTTTGAATAGTTTCTTTACCTAATTTACATTTTATTTTATTAAAACTGAATTGAGTATTGACTCCCACAATATGAAATTTTTATTTTTATCCAACACATGTACTGTGCAAGATGATGAGGAAGAAAATAAATATCATTCAAATAAATAATTATTTAATCTCCATAAAATTTATAAATATCAGTACAGGGGTGTAAATGAAGAATTTATTGTTTTATTTTATGAATAACATGACTCACACATAGTCAACATTTAAAGGTATTATTTTTATAAATTTAACATAATTTAAATATATTAAACTACAAATATTAGCTAACTTTACTCTTATTACATATTTTTATATAGTAACACATGATCATGTCTATGTGAATAAAAAGGAGTCCAACAATGTACTGGTAGATGACAAAGTGGAGGGTAAATATTTTCTACTCTCTCACTATGAAAATAATAATTAATTATAATGGTGATGGTTTTTGTTATATCAAGGTAATTCCATGTAATTTTTTTTATTATATGTAGTTATTTTGAGACCAAGAGATATGACGACATGCCATTCAGAGTCCTGGAGTGCTGAAAATGATTAGTTAAAATTCATATTTTTTAAATAGCACACTTGAGATGTTTTCCTGAAAAAGATGAATTACTATTAAATGGGCACTCTAATAAGATATCTGAGAGCCCCATTTCCTTTAGGATGGAGGTTTTTCCCTAGGTGTGATCTAAGTTTGGTTAGTGTAGGATTCTAGTGAAAAAAAACAAAAAATTCATAACGGTAAATAAAATTATTACATAAAATTATTATTTTTTAATTGAATATTACTTATTAAAGGTGGCTCAGATTGAAAATATAAGACCACTATTGGGAACATGATGGTATTATTTCCTTAGGTTAATCCTAAGGTTTATCAGTGTGAGCCAACAATGGATGCTTGTTTTGGCTCTAAATAAAATAATTAAGTAACAAATATGTTATATTCAAAAACTAATAACTCTTAAATGATATCCCATATTTTCAATATAAGTGATCCTTTGAGCTTGTGAGAGATTGTTTAACTTAAGAGAAGCTTAACACATACCAGCATGGGTCAATGATGAAATATAGTTTTTTGATATTTTTTTAAGAGTATTAAAATGGCACACTAGCACTTTTTTGGAATCCTCTAAACAGATGCCCAGATTAAAAGTGTATATTGTGAATGGACCTAAACTCGACTGGCATAGGTTGAGGAAAAAAATTTAACTTCTAAAATTTTATGAAAAAAAACATTAAAATTATATTTTATTAAAAATTTGTTTCTCTTCCACATAGTGTTGAGCTGATGGTATCATTCCAAAAATGAAAAAGCATAACGAATCATTAATTTCAAGTGTAACAAAAAAATATTTCATAAATGAAACAATATAATCACCAAATGACACATCATAATAAAAATGATGCAATGCATTTCCCTTTTAATGGAATAATGGGATGGAGAAACAGAGGAAAAATATATAACATCCTCTAATGAATCTACAATGAGGAATCCTTTCCAATGATTAATGTCGGAGAATCTCTTGATACAATGACACCCGCAATGGATGGGTCTAGGATCAGTCCTTGATGAACACCAACCCCACGGTTGGATCACCATCAGTAGCAAGCTTCTGTCTAATCTAACCTTCTCTATATAAGAGTTTTTTTTATTTTCCATGTTTTTTATTCTAAAAAAATGAATTCTGATGAACCCATAAATAGGTTTTCTACAGAATGCTTATTCAGGTTGAATGGTGATTTTTCTTGGGGGTTTTCAGAGGAATTATTTATTTTCTAATGGAATTGTAATCTTTAACACCCCTTGTTTTAAACATTAAGGAGAAGGGAGCGAGCTAACACATACAAGGCCTAAGCCCATCTACCATGTATGTTCATTTTGGTTGAACCTTTAGGTTGACGTTGAAGTGGTTAGAAGGCCTGAGAAGATGTGGATGCATCCGATGGACACTGGTGGCACATATAGTACAAGGAACATACAACCAGTGTAGGCTCTATGGGCCGCTAAAGGCAATACTGGGATGCCGAAAGATTCACTGAGGCCCTCCGGTAGTGGCCTGGTGGTTGGTGGATTAATACAAGGTCACCTGGTTACATTAATGGGGTTCCTTGTACTGCACTGGTGGACGAGACTCATTGGGATGCAGTCTAGCGGGACAACATTCTAGAAAAAAGCTCAGTCATTTTTGTGGTTGAGGCATGCAATAACTGGATGCCACAAGGAATCCAGGAGCCTACGGGGGCTGGGTGAGTTGTTTCAAGGTGGCGGTGACCCATCGATGAGGATTCGGGTTCGAGTCCTCACAAAGGCAACGCGCACCATTTGTCAGCGAACCTCTCGTCCCCTTGACTCCGTGGGAACTGGCCCAAGCCCAAGGGTTGTCCACCTTGGGCCTAGCTGGGGGCGTGTGGCGCACAGTTGGGAAGGCCGGCCCTATACCTCGTTACCCATACAACACGTTTTCCCGTGGGGGCTGGGTGAGTTGGTTCAAGGCGGCGGCGACCCGTCGCTGAGGTTCCGGGTTCAAGTCCTCACAAAGGCAACACACACCATTTGTCAGCGAACCTCTCTTCCCCTCGACTCCATGGGAACTGGCCCACGCCCATGGGTTGGCCACCTTGGGCCTAGCTAGGGGCGTGCGGCATGTATGTGGGCAGGCTAGCCCTATACCTCGTTACCCATACAACACGTTTATGCCAGCGGGGGCTGGGTGAGTTGGTTCAAGGCGGTGGCGACCCGTCGCTGAGGTTCCGGGTTCGAGTCCTCACAAAGGAAACACTCACCATTTTTCAGCGAACCTCTCATCCCCCTGACTCCGTGGGAACTGGCCCAAGCCCAAGGGTTGGCCACCTTGGGCCTAGCTGGGGGTGTGCAACGTGCAGGTGGGTATGCCAGCCCTATACCTTGTTACCCATACAACATGTTTGCCCGCGAGGGCTGGGTGAGATGGTTCAAGGCGGTGGAGTCCCGTCGCTGAGGTTTTGGGTTTGAGTCCTCACAAAGGCAATGCGCACCATTTGTCAGCAAACCTCTCGTCCCCTCGACTTCGTGGGAACTGGCCCAAGCCCAAGGGTTGGCCACCTTGGGCCTAGCTCGGGGCGTGCGGCGCGCAGGTGGGCAAGCCAACCCTATACCTCGTTACCCATACAACATGTTTGTAGTTGGGGTTTGGCTTAGTGGTAAGCACCCCGTAATACTACATGGAAAATGGGGGTTCAAAAACCATGGGGCATAGGTACTGTAGCAGTACTGTAGCAGTGGCGACACTGTTCATCAGCAGGTACTATAGCGGTGGCAAGGCACTGTAGCGGCGGCAGGGCACTATAGCGGCGAGCAGGTTATTATTCACAGAATGTGAATTGGTCTTAGAATTTGGGCCTACTAGCTATGTAATGGGCTACAAGCCCACTAGGCCTTCGGGCTATGTAATGGGTTTCCCTCTAGCCAGTTAAAAGAGGACTTTTCTTTGATTTAATAATAAAAATGAAGCTTCGGCCCCAACCTTTAATAAAATGCAACATGGCATCCAGGATGGAGGGGATCAACTCACCAGGTGGGGAAGATCGAGACATGAAAAATAGAACACTATGCATTCAGGGATGGAAAATAAATAAAGTCAACTATTGATGGATGGGCCCGTGGGATAAAATTGGAGCTCTACGTGGCCTAGGGTGAGAACCAACTAGCCTGATGGTAGGAGGCTAGGCTGAATGAATGTCTGTTTCAAGGAAAACCAGCGTGATAGACCCCTAATAGAACCAGGGTGGGTCCAATAAGGACCAATGGGCCTAGACCAGAACCAAACTATATCGGGTTGGATTGGTCATACCGGGCGAGGGCATGTGGGTCCCATGGGCCAGATTTTTTGGGTCAGTCCGTCCGGGTCAGACTGGGCCGAGACACGACCAGCCCCTGATTACTAAAACACCAATATCATTCAGATAGAGAATGAAATTGATATGTTTTTTATCTTTGTTACCCTTTATATGAGGACATTATTTTGGCATAATGAAACGAGGATTTTATAGATTTTGTAATTCGACAAATGGATTGAGGTGTGGTTTTCCTCGAATTAAAGCGCACACCGTGCGAGAATCCTATGGCTGAAAAATACCTCATGTCTACTAATAAGAGACCCAACGTCGATCAGTTAAAAGAGACCCTATGTTGATTAGATTCGATGGACTAGGGAGAAGAGGATATTTGGGACCCGACATGCACACTATGGGGAGCGACTCTGTATGACCTGACAGACCCACAACACATATCAGAGACTAGTATCTCATTATAATGGCCATGGTGGGAAGCAACTATGTGTAACCCAATGGTCCTACAATGTGGAGTGCCTTTCTGTGTCCTAGAATACCCTTGTTACTCATTTGAGATGAGTACCCCAGTAGTCCATGGTGATCAGTTTTAAGACTGATTGTCTTGGTTTCTATACATTATATTATACCAACATGAGCTGATATATCCTTGTGTATACATTCCGTTATTGTCATTCTTTTTTTGTTTGGGTTCCCTAATGTGTATTTTTTTAACCACCGTTGCACGAGATTCGCCCACATGTGTCGTGTCATGTGTAGGTGATCGATGCTTCGACAAAGACCTTGGTGGTCCAGGACCAGTTGGTGTTTAGTGATATGGGATAGACAGACGTTTCAATGGAGACCTTGTTGGTCAGGGACCAGGTAATTCTTAGTGTGATAGGGAAAACGAGCTTACATCTACATCTATAGGAAGATACCCTTAACATACCTCTTGGGGGGGCATTAGTCGACTGATCGTGGCATTTGCACATTCCACTGTGGTTTCAGGAATGTATTCTGGCCCCAATGTACTTTCAATTTCTACTATAATCTCTATAACTATCTTATTTAAAATTATGGTTTTATTCCTGTTTATATTCAGCAGTTTTATAATTGTGTTTGTATTAGTCTAATGGAAAATTCCATCCATTTTTGGTATATGCCTATTTGGTTATAGTCACCAGCCCTTGGCCTATGGAAGGGAGACTCGAGGTAGGCATGGCACAACCCCTAGTGGATGGGTCATGACAATGTATTATTATAGGTGTTTGGTTCTACCTGAAGAAAAATTAAGACATAAATCATTTTTTATGGGAAAAATGTTCTGTATTTCGAGTTCAACATTCTATCTTGGTAGTCCAGTGTTGGTGCTGTGGTTGACATATACATACACCAGGGCCCTGAATTCTAATTTCTAACTAGGTTAATGAAATCCCTGGTTTCCTGCGACTTCAAATTTTAACTCACGATCTTTCTGAGCTAGATTCAGCTCACCATGTATAACATAGTAATTATGATTCATCTTGATCTCTTTCAAAATTACATCACATAGACAACCATTCATGATTCCAATGTGTGAACACAAAGATGGTTCAAAAAGTGATGAGGCTTTGATACATGGATCATTCCTCGAGATGGAACCATCAGGTGGTGTCCCATCTATTCATATATCCATTGAATCGTAGTTATTATTGGATCTACTAATAGAAGACACATGTGGGATATGTTACTTACATGAGTATTAGGGAATGATACCCCTGATGTTACTAGGTGAGGCCACCTCATATGTAGCTAAGGACTGGATTGAGGTGGTGACCAATTTTTTTTATCTATTTAGGGAACTGTTAGATCAAATGGTAGTCATGGTAGTGTGCCTTCTATATGGATTAGCAAGGAAATGATGGGGTTTTTGTCACATGATCATGTAATGAGGGGAATTTCCCATGGACAGAGATTGAGACACTCTCTCCTTGAAAGGGGTTCTTTCTATAAAAGCTAAAGGCTATGCATTCCAAGAGATTCTTCAGCTTCAATGGGTTAAAATTTCGCTAGATGAGTATACATTTAGGCATAATGACCCATCAAGGTACATGATGAATACGATGTGACCAATGCTTCAAGGATCACACCTCTGAGAGAGATGTGTTTTGGGACATATGAGCTACAACTATACATCAGTAAATTCCTATTTATCATAGTGTCCACAACAGAGAACAACTATTGTTGAATTTTTATTTGCTGAGCAGATACAACTACTGGATTTCAGCAGTGGGAAAGCCGGAAACTGTTGTCAGTCTTAGAGACATGGATGATTATGAGGATGTATTTGTAGAGGATGTTCCATGAATACCTCTTTAAAGAGAGGTAGATATATGAATTGATATTCACCCTGAGACAACACCGATATCTACACCTAAATATCGGATAACTATTATAGTGCTCTTGGGGATAATGGTACAGTTTATGGACTTATAGAGGATGGGGTTCGTAAGGCCCAAAAATTCACTATGGGTAGCCCTAGTGTTGTTTTCCATGACGGTAGATGGAATAATGATGTTATGTGTGGACTTAGGGAACCTAATCCAGGTTTACTCAAAGAAAAAATATCCTATACTGATGATTGATGACCTCTTTGATCTATTGAAGGACGAAATATGGTTCTCAAAGATAGACCTCACATCCTAATATCACTAGCTTAGAGTAAGAGATGATTAAATCTCAAAGAACACATTTAGATGTCTCTACGAGCACTACGTGTACTTAGTGATGCCGTTTGGTAGGATGAATTCCATAACTGTGTTCATGGAACTCAAGAATTGGATCTTCCAGCTGTAATCAGACCGATTTTTATTGCTCTTCATGGATGACATCATATTGTATTCAGAGTCAGAGTAAGGGAACACTATACACATGATTATGGTTCTAGACACACTGTTAAATCACAAGCTTTATAGTATGCTCTCGATGTGTGTGTTCTGGATATGAATGGTTCACTTCCTATGAAATGTCATCTATGAGGATGGATTTGTGGTGGATCCATCAAAGAATGAGGATATACTTTTTTTGGAGCCACCCAAGATCCTTACTGAGGTGTGATGTATTATTTGGGATGGCTAGGTACTATCGGAGGTGTATACCAAATTTCTCTAGAAAGGCCGCACCCATGATAGCATTAACGTAGAATGGAAGACCCTATTTGTGGACAGAATTGTTCCAAGAGTGGTTTCAATTTCCAAGGAAAATCTTTCAGAGTGCACTTATCTTGAGGATTCAAAATGATAACACCCACTACGTGGTGTACTGTGAGGCATATGAAACCCGGCATGGTTGTGTATTGATGGAGGAGTGAGCAGTGATCGCATATGGTTAAGAAAGTCGAGGTAGCATGAGAAGAACAATGTGACACATGAAATAGTGTTACAATCAATTATATTTTCTCGAAATACATTGTGACACTACATAACGGGTGAACTATTCATCAACTACTCTAACCACAAGAGTCTCAAATATATGTTTTATAAAAAATGATCAGAATATGAAACACTCCTATTGGGTATAGTTTCTCCAGGACAATGACTTCAATATTTTCCACACACTTTGGGCAGGGGAACGTGGTGGTAGATACTCTCAATTGGATAACTAGTTCACAGCCACTGGGTGAGGCCTCATAACAGTATGCCTCTCTTCAGATAAACATTGTGGATAGAGAGGAGGAAGATTATCATTATTCCATGGTAGTTTCCTCACCACTATTTTAGTGAGTCTGGGAGGCACAACTCGAAGAAACCATCTGTGAGTCCATATGTGCCCAGATTCCCAAAGGGCATGCCCCTAATAGATAATCGATTGGAAGGGATCACATCATTCTTTTCAGAGGACACACAATTTTACAAGTGGTGTTATGGGTGGAAGAGTTAAAGTAGTTTCGTACATCCACTTTTGTTATATATATTGGTTTGGAAAAGATATATCATTACCTCCAACATTAGTACTGGTGGCTAGGAATGAAGGAGTCAGTGGTAGAGTTGGTATTGAGATGGATCACTTGCCCGCATATGAATGTTGACAACTAGGTTCGAACAGGTTTGACATAGCCCCTTTGAGGTACTATATTGGAAGTGTGAAGGTATATTTATGGATTCTTGTATGGCTTGCCACATATGTCTTGGGAGCATGATACTGTCTGTTTGATCATAGCCCGACAAACCAAATTGTCTCACATTCTACCCATTCAAGAATGTAGTTTATTAGAGAGAATGAGATGCCTCTACATGGAAGATATAGTTTGAATCCATGGAGTCCAATTTACGATTGTCTCATATCATGAATCTTGCTTTACATCCCGGTTGTAGAAGGGATTATAGGAGGCATTTGAGAATCAGGTACGCTTTAGTGGAGCCTTTCACAAATAGACAAATGGTTAGATAGAGCAGACTATAGAGATATTGGAGGATGTTCATAGTGGTTTCCTACTTGATTGTGGTTGTAGTTGGGAGGACCACCTACCACTGGTGGAGTTTCAATACAACAACTCTATCAGTCCACCATTTTCATGGAATAATTTGAGGATTTTACGGGTGGCCGTGTAGGTCACATCTGTGATGGAATAACCCAAAAGAGTTAGCACTATTGGGCCTAGAGTTGTTATAGGATACCAGAATGAAGGAGAAGATCAACCAAGAGAAGATTAGGACTAAACATAGGAAGAATAAATATTATTTTGATATCAGATAGAGGCCCTTGGAGTTCAAGGAGGGAGACCATAAGTTCCATTGGGTATCACCTGACTGGGATTGAAGAGAATTGGTCGTGGATTCATGTTATCTCTAGGGTTCGTCGAACCATTATAGATTCTGATAAGAGTGGTAAAGTTGGTGTATCACCTAAATCTCCCACCATAGAAGCACCATGTGCATAATTATTTCCATTTGTCTCAGCTGAGGAGGTACATTAATGATCCATCGCATGTCATTGAATAGGGAGAGTAGGGAATTGATGATGGGTAGATATTTGCGGAGTTCCTGATGGACATATAGGATCGAAAGAAGTGGGTCCTTTATCAACAATTTATTCAAGCAGTGATCTTTTGATGGCATCACGAGAATCTCCCAAAGAGCAAAAGGGATCAGGAGTCACAGATTCACGCTTAGTACCCCAATTTCATTGATTAGACTTATTTTAGATTATGGGGACATGAAATCCTAATGGTGTGGGTAATGTAATGTCCCCAAAATTCCATGTAATTTTTTCAATTATATAGAATTATTTCGAGACCATGTGCTAAGACAGCGTGCGATTTCGAATATCAGAGTTCCTGGAATGATCTATCGAATTTTTTTTTGTTTTAAATAACACCCAAGAGAATTTTTCATAAAAAAGTGGATTTACAATTATACAGGTTCTGAGATAAAAAATATGATGGAACCATTTCCTTCAAGATGGTGGGTTTACCCTTTTTGTGTATTTTTAGAACTCATTTCATGCCTTTGATGAGAAAACACAAAAATTTAATAACCATAAAAAAACAACAAAATAAAATTATTTTATTTTTCAAATTGTTATAACTCACTAATGGTGAATCAGATTTAAAACCAAAGACCTTCGTTGATCTCATGAGGGTATTCTTTCCTTCAGTAGAATGTAACATTGGTAGGTGTGGGAAAATGGTGGATGTTAGATTTAGGCTGTAAATAAAATAAATAAGTAACAATTATTTTATTTTGAAATCATTATAACTCATAAATGGTAACTCATATTGTAAATTCAATAGCACTATTAAGCTCTTGAGGGCGTGTTTCCCTTAGGACGTTCTTATCATAGACAGAAAAAGGTCATGGGTGAATGATATATTGTTGAACTTTTTTATGTGATTTAAAATGACACGCGTTTGAGGTTTTCGCATCTTCTAAATGGGTTCCCCGATTAAAAATATGAGGGCACCATTTCGTGAGGAACAATGAAATTACCTAATAATATACCTAACCTTGACAATCACTGGTTGAGGGAAAAATTTTATTTTTAGATATTTTATGAAAAATAAAATAAATATAAAAAGTTTATTTTATTTAATATTTTTTTATTACAATGCATTGATGAACCGATAGTCTCATTCCTTAACGAAAGAAGTGTAATGACTCATTAATTTGAATAATAATAAAAACCATGTTTCATAAAGGAGACAAAATAGTGATAGGATGATGTAGGGTAGAAGAAATGAAGCAACATGTTTTTATTTTAATGGAATAATGGGTTAGAGAAATAGAGGGAAACGCTTAGAATTCATATGATGAATTGATGACAAGGAATCATTTCCAACGATGAACACATGTGAATCTCTATCAACAATAATGAACTCAAAGGACAGATCTAGAACCATAGACTCATGAATCGAAACACCCACATGAGGATCACAATTGGTATGAATCTTCCCTCTGATCGAACCATCTTCATGTAGGGGTTATTTTTTTTGAGTTTCCATGTTTTTCATTCTAAAATAATGAATACAGATCAACCCAGGAGTAGGTTGATCCAATGATCACTTGTTTTATTGGGTGGGTTATTTTTCTTGGGGCTTTCAAGTAGAATTATTTATTTTCTGATGGAATCATAATTTTAAACACCCTTATTCTATACACTAATGTGGAGGGCATGGGCTGGAAAAAACAAGCCCCAAGCCCTTTCTCCTTGTGTGATCTGTTTTGAAAAAACCTTCAAGTTTACACTTATTTGATTTCACGGCCTTTGTAGAGAAGGAAAAATCCAATGGAGGCTGAAGGCGCAGATAGAATGTGGAACTGACCATCAGAGAAAAACTGGTTGTCTACTGAAGGCACCACTAGGGTTCCATGATGGTGTACCAAAGGAGGTTCCACATACGGCTCGAGATATGGGGGAGTGGTAGGATCAACTAGTAATATTATAGTAGTTGGCGGAATGGGATGTGGCCATCAAGATACATCGGAGGGGTGTCCCGTAAGCACAAGGTCTAGCAAGACCACATGCGGGAAACAAGAATGGTCAACTTAGCCAGCCAAAACAAACATGAACCAGATGCCACATGGCCTCCGGGTTGGAGTGGGATGGCTTTTCGGGCGGTCCAGAACACCGCATGAAAATCGGGATGTAAAGTAGACCTAGATAGAAATAAAGCTACTAGATATATGGGCTGGTCCAGTGGGATATAACAAGGTCGATGGGCGGCCCGGGGTAGGAACGAACCGTCCTTTCGATTGTAGGCTATGCTGGATGGAACCGGTTCATTGGGTGACCTAGCGGGTTGGTCCCCTGGCCAAACTAGGATGAGACTAGTATGAAACAGTTAGAAAGCCTAGATGCTAGGAAAAATCGGTCCAGGTGAGACCTCCACCGGGTCAAGTCATACCTGTTGAACTGGGCCCAGACATGACCGAATGAGAAATACTAAAAGGCAAAAAAAATTTAGACCTACAGTCCAATTGATGAAATGTTTGTGGAGTTGGAACCCTTGCGATGAGGCATTTAATTTGAAAAAATCTATAAAGGTTTTCATGGATGTTAAAATGTGACAAATGGATTGATGAATGGTTTATCCAGGAATCAACAGCAATATGTGCGGGAATACAACAGTTGTCTGAGACCTAGAGACTGCTGACAAACAACCCTATGTGGATCAGTTACAAAAGACACTATGTGGATTAGCTATTATGGAATAGTGTGAAGTGGCTCCATGTGACCCTATTGGCTCATGTTGGAGTGATGTTCTATATGTCTTTCCAGACCCACAATACTCATTAGGGATGAGTACCTCAATAAAGTGGCCAATGAGGGAATCATCTTTGTGTGACCTGACATTCTCACAGTGGGGAGTTACTCTTTGTGACCCAGTATACCCAATGTACTTATTGTGGATGACTAAACCAGTAGTCTAGGGTGTTCAAAGTTATTACTGACAGTCTTTCTTTATATACATTAGAGTATTCATGCGTGAGATGATATTACTGTATGTATACAATCTATTGTGGTAGTTCCACTGTGGGCTGGAGTCCCTGATGATTATTGTGTTACTCACCCCTATAATTAATTTTCATGAACATTTCTTCTCCCATGTACATGATTGATGTTTCGATGGTGACATTGGTGGTCCGGGGCCTGGTGGTGCATAGTAAGACGGTACAGACATATGCATCGACATAGACCTTGGTGGTCTAGTACCAGGTAGTACTCAGTGAGACAAGATGGACATGCATGATTCTAGGATTGTACATCACTACCATTAACATACCCTTTAGTCAGGGTCTCAAGGTGATGGAACATGGCAGTTTTACATTCCTTTGTAGTTTTGGGCCTGTATTCTGGCTGCATTGTACATTTAATTCCAAATTTACCCTCTATATATATCTTAGTGACAGTTGTGGTTTACTTCATGTTTACTTATTATTGATTGAGATTTTTTCATGTGTAAATTTTAAAATGAAAATTCCTTCACATTTTAGGGTATTCCTATTTTGTAGAAGCCATCATCCCCAGACATACGGTAGGCGGGCTATGGGTAGTCATGACACGGGTCCTAGGGGATGGGTCCTGACAGGTTTTTCTTATTATATCCATGAAATAATTAATATATTATTTTTTGGAATTTAATCTTTTGGGAAATATTTTTGTTTGGTCATATAATAGAAACTCAACCCGCTATTATACATGTCAATTCCACTGTAATTGTTGGGAAAGGAAAATCCAAACATTATACTCAAATGTAGGCCAAATCTAGAATATTACTTCTATTCATTACCAATTCTTAATCTATATTATTTCAGTAAAATTTTCTTTCATATATTCCTAATTTTCATTACATATTTATTTTTTTATTAATGATTTCATTTCATAGATATTAACTCATGTTATTCTTTAGATCCAATAAAAATAGTATTATTTCACTTTTACCTTTTTTTAATCAAAGAATGTAATTTTTCTTATTATTCATAAATATTAATGGATAGTGATACATATCATTTTTGATTTGGTATTTATTGTATTTTTTTAGAATAATTTTTATGGTTTATATGTTTTTCTATTTGTTTTTTGGAGGGTTTTTGGTTGTGCAGCATATGCATCACATATTTCTTGAATAGTTACCAACATGTCATTGAAGCCATATTAATTTCACTATATTTACTTTTTATTGAACTTATATGATTTATGAGAAAGTTATAAAATTTTTTAGTAGAATATTTATTTTAAAATCAGAAAAATGATTTTAAATGTAATGTAATTAAGTGGAATAATAAATATTAAATGGGGAAAAACAATATTTAACTCCTTCTTGAGTTAAATTTCAATTCTTGAAGATAATAACCAATGGGAACAATACAAAAATACATTCTTATAAGTCCATTTTGAACGACAGTAAAATGGTATGTTGTTATCCTACATGAATTTTTGTAATATATAATAGCACGAAATAGAGAAAACAAAAAAACAAAATGGAAATAAAATGTTGTAACTAACTGTAAAAATGAAATGGATTTAGGATAAGGTGAATACTAAATATATAGTGAAGAAAAGGTAAATTGACTAATGTGAATGTCATTTATTCTGAATGTATAAATTTAAAAAGATAAATTTTCATTTTGAAAAATTCAAATAAATAATCTTTCATATTGTAAATTGTTAAAATAATTATTCCCTTGAGTTTTGTTTTATTAGAATACCAATAAGATCAAAATTCTCTTATAAAAATGTGGTCACAATGATAATAACTTTAATAGAGTTGTTATATATTTAAATATATTTAGTAATAAATATTTGTATCACTTATTAGTTGGATTTTCTTATTGAACATGCTATGGAAAATTATTTACATTTATCTTATTCAATGAATTATCAAATAGTATAATGTTTACATCATGGGGAAAAGAAACAACTATTATTTCTACACATTTCACATTGAATATTGTTATTTCATACCACTTAAATTATCCATTTTTTTGTGTTAATTGTATATATATTGATGAAATAAATTATTTTAATGAGTTTTGGAAATTTTTAAATATGATTTTATAAATATTTTTATTCATATTAGATAATATGTGTCTTCGCAACAGCCAAATTTTATCATTTTACTGTTAGATTTTTTTAATGATGTGTACTTTCCATATAATTTTGGCTTAACCTATGCTGATAACCCTATGATATCAAGGCCATAAACCAATAAGAAACAATATGAATGTCACTAAAGAATATTTACAAGGATATAATAGATGAACCATGTTAATTAGACCTATCCAAAAAGTACACAGAACATGGGATGTAAACTCATAGAAGAAACATTATGAATTAGGGTAGAAGAAGTCCCAAAGCTTATTTTTTCTATTCATGAAGACCTATATGATCCATGATAGAAGAAATTCATATGGTAACCTAGTGATATTTTTGGGTGTAATCTGGAAGCACGGATTCATGATGTTCTTTCGTGTGGTATGTGGAGTGAAGTAGCACTTTTCGAATTTGTAATTTTAATTCTTGGATATAATGAAATGAATAATTTCCATGATCTAACATGTTTTCATTACTACAACATCAATTATAACCTCTACTCTATAGATATCGCATATATGAATGTGAATAGATCATGACTAATATTGGGATGCTTTGATCCCCCAAAAAGCATGCTATGAGGATTTTTATAATCGTATTAATAGAGAAAAATCCTAACACCACCATGGGATAATACTATACATAATTTGATATCACCTGGGATAGATGTAGGAAACCAGATACTACAACCATCAATAAGAATGATCAAAGAAGAAAATATTAAAATACAATAATTAGTTATATTTGCATACAATCCCGACCATTAAGATAATGAGAATAATGAAATAATGATAATGATAAGATTGAAGAAATGCGTTTTCATACCTTCCATGGTCATGACCACAATCACTATAAATCTATGTGATTGACATGTCACATAGTTATTTAAAAATAATGAAATGGTGGAAATTATATTGTGGAATATTTTATCATTGAGAAAACTACAAGTATTAATGTAGAAATAAAATTAAATTGAAAAGAAATAATGTTAAACTATTGTGAGTTGAAACATTATTTTAATTCACCTTATAAAGAAAAAGGAATACTAAAATGTGGAATGGTTTTAAAAATTTATTATATAAAAAAAACTCAGGTATATATGTTAATATGATTATCAAAATAATTAAATAATAATATATGAAGTATTCATGTGTTTAAAAATTTTAAAATATCTAAATAACTTTTTATTGTTGAAAGAAAAAGAATGTGGCCCCATGAACAAAGAGTTTGATTTTTCGATCAAGTAATAATATTGATATTTTGGGTAGAATGAACATTGATGTAATTCCTATAAATTACTATTAAAGGATACAATGAAGACCTTATGCAATAATCTGAGAATCTAATTGTTGTTATCATGATTTTATTATTATTTGTAATATTTATTTTAATTTAGTCTGTAATTGCATATTTCATATATGAAAACACTATATACCGATCATTCTCTCTATATGTATTGTATATCTCATATTCTATCCTAATTCTACTCATGGTCATTATTAACAAACATGATAAACATAGTTACTAGTGATCCCGTGGATTGAAACTATGTTTTCATGAATTCATTCTATATATTTATTATATTATGGGTAAGATATGAGAATTACCAGTTGTGAGATTGGTTATTCATGTTGTGTTTATCTAATGATAAACTTATTCATCAACAATACATTCTTTTTAACAACAGAGGTGTCTATGAATGCACATCTAAATTATCAAATAGAATGTATTTTCATAAAATGTGTATTATAGGACGTTCACACATATAAGGTATAGTGTTGAAATTCAAGATTTAATGCAATCATTGAAACAATGATGAATGATAATGGATGATTTTTTATTAGTGTTTCCTTCAATTCTAAGTTCATTTATTTATTTTAAACAATATATTAATGTTTATTTTCAAGTTTTTTATTCTATAACCTAAATACCAATTTTTTTTAATCATTTAGAAATAGAAACCACAAATAAATATTCCTGAATGAATTCAATAGTTTCTTAATTGAGATTTTATTATTTAGAAATTCAGATTCACTTGTAAAAAAAATAGTATAGATTGTACCACCATATGATAAATTTTTATATTCAATATAATGAATCCTATAAAAATATCATATATTTTTTCTATTTAAAAAAACTACCTTTATTTAGTATTTTTCCTACCTCATTATCTTTATTGACTATCAATATTGAATGATTTAGAAATATATACTCAGTTCTCATAAAATAATATGGTTTACTATAGAGTTTCATTCTTTGTCGTGTCCCAATTTTGTAGTATTAAAGTAATGCATAAAATTATGATTAACATTCTAAATTGGTGATAATAGTTTTTGAGGTTGTATGGAATAATTTCTTCCAGATGTATGAATGTAGATTTTTTAAAACTATTTGAACAACCAAATATTCAAAGAAAATTATTTAACATGATAATAATCACTCATGTCTCACTTACTATGAAAAACATCATTACCGATTCCCAAGAAACATGTAATATCATTACGATAATATCCAAAAATGAAAAAGAAGATATACCACATTATTTTTTATGATTCATATAAATAATTATATATCATTATTTAATGGAATTTTCATATATTGATATCTAAATAAAGATGTATAATATGACAATAAATGATAAATTTATCAAATATTGGATGAAAAAATAATTCTATTCCTTATTGAAGTTAATTTATTTAAAATATATTTTATATAAATGAAATAAATTGATAAATCAAACCATGTTCTTTTAAATTACATTTATTAAATAACATTATATGGTTTAAATATGTAGAAGTAAATTGTGGATATTGTAGGTATGAATTTACATTTAGTGGTTTGGTCACAACATGTTCCAATAATTACCTCAATAATATAAATATATTACATAATAAAAATTTTATCATAATAAAAAATGAAATGTTATAAATTTCCCTCATTGATCTAAGATTACTCTATGATATATATGAAAACAATTAATGACCATGGAGTAATTCCCTTTTGTGTTATTAAATTAGATTTCATATAGCACTTATGAGGATAGATGTTTATATTAGATAGAAATAATAATTAATATATTAAAAAATATGTGAAATATATTGGAAATAATCTGATCCTAAAAAAACTAGATCACATGGATTTAAAAATTTATTTAATTTTATAAATAACTATTGATAAGAGTTTATGTTCTTGAACAATTTACTTTAAAATAGTTCTGTCTTTCATGAGTATTTTTATAATGAGAAATATATTTTTAATAATTACAAATTATGCTACAAGAAAATATGGAATGTTTTAAATAATTAAATGATAAAGTGAAATAATAATAAGAACTAAATTCCCCATTCTATACCGATGAAATGAAAAATGATTAATATTATATGAGTAAATGGAGTAATTTAGTGTGAAATATGAGGTATTTCATAATCATGGTATGGAATTTTGAAAATGTGGCGACACATCAATTCCTCACAGTGAACTAAATGATAAATTAAATTTATTAAAAAACTATAATGTAGTAAAAACTATTATATTCATTAGATAGCCTCAAATATAATAATTTAATTCCATACCTATACCTTTTTAACCTCTCAATAATAGTCTAAGGAAGAGTTTTATTTTCATGAAACAAATAAATAAATTAATTTTCTCACTACCTTTTAGAAGTAAAATATAAACAGCATGATCATTAAATCATATTTGGAACTAACATATCTGGCCATTATTCATCCTGCATCCTCTTTCTGAAATAGATCTATTGTAATGAATATTATATGAATTTTATGATAATTAAATACCTCGACTTCCTTGAAGGAATATTATTCATGAATATTATTATCCATAATTATTAGATCAATTTTATAATTACAAAAAATATAATTACCTTAAATTTATAAATATTAAACATCATTAATTGAATGAGATTAAACATTCACAGTAATTCCTACTTAATAATTATCTATACATTCATCACCATAACCTATAACATATTTATTGTCTTTCATATACATATTTTTAATTTCTAGCTCAATTATATTATAAAAGTGAAAAAAATTCAGTGAAATCACCCATCATAGAAAAATTATTCTCTAAAAAATTGTAAATATGAATGATTGCATGTTTCATTGAGAATTTCAGAATTATTAATTCCAAATTTATCTCCTTGTTTTTAATAAAATTTCATGTTATAATCATCAAATCTTCCTTTATTGATATGTTTCGTAAAGGATGTTTTTGAATATCCTTACTATCCACAGACACATTATTATTACATTCAAAACAACAATATTTAGACCTTGTAATTTTTTTAAATGAAATAGTAGATGAATATCATACCTCTATATTTATTCACACTTTGAAAATATTCAAAAATAAAATTATAAAATGGTATATTAAAAATTAACAATGGATACAATCATACATGTAAATCTAAATACTCATTTTTCAATAATTTTTCCTCATCAATGGAACCAAACACATTATATGACCTTCATGGGTGTGAAACAGAGTTTAAAATTTTGTAATCCTTAACAATCAAAATCTATGTATTATTTTCGGAGATTATGGTTGAATCATATGGAATTCATTTTTACTGTAAAGGAATGTATTTATTTAATTAATAAGTTATTAATACTCAATTTTTTCTTTGACGGAAATATTATAGATGAAAATAAAAGGAATTTAGAAATTTTTGAATAAGAGAGACTTCAAAAATAAATATTTCACTCTGTTATAATTCACATGGTATTTGGATAATTCTTTATTATCTCTAAAAAATTAATAATAATATATGAAATGGATAAAGGGGAAGATTCCCAATATACTTATGTTGTATAAAAAGTCAAAATCTGTTTCACAGTATTTCATAGGTTCTAATATATAGAATTATAATGAATAGAAGTCATTTATATTCTATTAAAAATTTATTTATATAAATATAAATCAAAGTAAATAAACAATATAACATTAAATAAATAATTATAATAAATCAATAAATTCATCTATCACCCTGTAAAATGAATCATTTAGTTTTATCCTATCCAAATCCTAAATAATGTAACCTTATAATGATGTGACTAGAAGATATGTGAAACAATAAATGTTATAAATTACAACACTCATTTCATCTTAGGACCCTGCATCACTAAATCGTCTTTCTATTCAATCTCTTTTCTCTCCTAAAAAATAATCCCCCCAAAAAATTATAAAACTCCAATAGTTGTCAATTTCAATCTATTATAGTCGAAAAAATGCATCTGTATTATTTTGGGATGGTGGAAAGACAATGTTGGACAACCTTGTTCTGTATTCCATAACATGGATTTTAACACATCATCATATAAAATTCTGATCAGCATCCCACTGGTACCAACACAATGAGACCATTTTGAACTGGTTTAATATTTTTCTATTATGGAATGGACTGTTACACTCATCTAATCTACCTCTTGCACCACTAATCTCAACTTTGAAATTTAGAACAGACCTATACTGACATGGAATGGTCCACATAAAACTTTATAGAAATTAAAACGTATAATGTAATATAATAAAAAATGAAACCCTACCTATATTAATTTTTATCTATTATTAATTTATATCATTGTAGTCCTTAAAAAATAATTGAGGAAAATCCTAACCATATAGTCCAAAATACAAACATGTGGGTTATAAAAAACCAAATTAAACAATAGAATATTTTAAAAAGTTTATTAATATATTATTATTAAACTCCCACGTACCTAATACATTAGAATATAATGAAAATATAATCATAACATCCATGAAAAACCTTTATTAGAACATAATGTAAAAGTTATTAGTCCCAAAAATATTGACATATTCACCCCAAATTTTAACAAGTCCTTAAAACCACACATTAAAAATACACTACTTTAGTATCATTATTTTCAAAAATAATAACTTTAATCCATGAATAATTGGGACATACCCCATTTACATAGTCATCTTTAAAAATTTAATCTTTTAAAAATTTTACCCATGTTAAAAAAATCTGAGAATATATTTTCAGTAAATTTCAAATGTAATTTTTTTAAATATTAAGTTGACTAAATTAAAAAGTACTATTCACAATAGTTCAATACATTCAATATTTATTAATGAATAATTTTTGAGGTTGTTTTTGGAATTTTAATTCTTTTGATTATATTATAAAATAAATGTTTAATATAAAATTAATGAATGATTACATAACAATATTATTCCTTAGAAACACACATATAATTATTCAAATTCCCCCTTGAAACCAATTAACTCTCCACCTTAAAATATTAAATTAAAAATTGATAGAAAAATTTAATTTATAATGATTCATATATATCATTTATTTTTATGTAGTGGGATATTATATTTACTTGTATCCCTATAATTGAGAGTTATGGGATAAATAACTACAGTATGTGTTAAATATTTTTAAAATTTTTAATAATTTTCCACCATGAAATCGATGTATTTGAAATGTGATATTATAAAATAGTTTTCATGGACCATTCAGGATCCACTGAGAGAGGTGGGAGAGTATATTGTACACATATTTTAATAATTTTTATTATTTCAAATTCATATTCTCGAATTGGTTTACATAATCGATCGAATCAGTGATTTATCACACCCTCGCCTTCATATGGAATGATTAAAAATAGATAGAGTTTGTAATACCTCGAGATTTTATGAGAAATATTATTTTTAATTTCCTTAATGTCTTGTGTTGAAAACTATACTAATATTAAATTTCATTATACACAACACTGTATTATCTTGTAGTATATGCAAAACTATTCTTGGCTTGTGTTGCATGCAAGAGCAAGCTTCCTCGATAACATGTGTTGTACGCAATACCGAGTTTCACTAAACAATGATTTATTGATATAAACTTATTATAAGCTATTTGATATGAATACTATTAACTAAATTTTTTATTATATATGATTATTATTCATCGTACACATTTTCTATAACATGGTATGAGAACAAAATACATTTTT
Organism: Viscum album; assembly: GCA_963277665.1. NCBI lineage: Eukaryota > Viridiplantae > Streptophyta > Magnoliopsida > Santalales > Viscaceae > Viscum > Viscum album. The sequence continues at coordinate 956,510,430 of OY728145.1, forward strand.
CAGGTACAATAAATATTTTTTAAAAAATGCAGTTTTTCCACCTTTTGATGGTGCACCCACATTAAATATAGTTTTGAAATGTTTATAAGTTCAATTTTACAAAATTAAATTCTTATTTGGAATCAGGATATAAAAATTTACTTTGGATAAATTTATCATATTATTCTGATGACTTTTATATTTTAAAGAATAGTAAAAACACAATATATTTCAATTGAAAACAAATTTTTTCATTGTAATAAATTATATAGTCAAAATATAAAATTGAATGGTTTTAAAGTATTAATAGAATATATTTTTACTATTTAATATAATTTATGTAATTATAATTTATTTTACATTGAATTCATAAGTAAATTCATTTGAATCTTTTGAAAGGTTTTAACTTTTAAAACTAATTTTCTTAACAACGAGATTAATTTTTAATTATTTTTTGCTGCTTCTGTAATATGAATTTGGAAAAATGGAATCCATATTTGGAATCAATAATTCCAAATTATGTTTATCAGCTACTTTTTTATTTTTGGGCACTATGAATAGTAACTATGGTAAATTTTATTTACCATAGTTAAAGGTAAATTGGGTAATTAAAGGTAAATATAATATTATAAAATTATCCTAACACTTGTATTAATATAATTGGATGATTATATTTCGTCCTAAGACATATTTGGGTCAAAATAGAATCCATTGGAACCCACTTGGATGTGATTAAGACCTTTAATTTATTTTATTTTAAAGAAAGTGGAATATACCTCACTAAAACCTTAATAATTAAAGTACTTTTAATATAAGGTAATAAATAATATAAATTATATAATAAAAACTTATTTGAAATCTAAATTTTTTTTCTTTATTATGGTAATTTATTTGTAATTTTTAGGAGATATCTAATTAACTTAATAGTTAATACATTAATGATTTAGAAATTATTTATTTAGTAAAAAATTAATAATATAGTTTTTATTACAATAATAATACCCATCAAAAGGACCGGAAACTAGAAAAAAACATGTTGGACGAGTATATCTATACCCTAATTATCCAATGGTAGAATTATGGACCATTTAGAGCCATATAAAATAGATTAGGACATTTATATTTTTTATTTATTTTAAATGACGTCAAAGTTGTCACCGTCATACTTTAATAAAGATAAAATTTTAAAAGTTAGTTTTTTTAGAAGATAAATTCTACTAAAAGTATTATTATAAAATCTATTATATTTATAAAAATCATAGTATTTTATTTTTAATTTTTATACAACAAAAAGTATATTAAATAATTATCCAAAAATATTGTATTAAGAGAAATATCAAATAAATGATTTTTAAAGTATTAAAATAAATATTATATGAACGAATTAATGTGCTCCAGGAATTTTATTGATTAATATGACTTTTTATTAATCTATTAAATATTATTTCTCTAATTCTTTTTGGATTTTATTTAAATTAAAATAAATGAATTGTGTCAAAATTGACACTACTGATATTTTATATTATTAAATTGTGTAAAAATATCAAATATGCAAAAAAATTAAAAATTAAAAATTATATTATCTAATGTCATAATGTATAAAATTATTAATAATTCGAAACACATAAGTAATTATTTATCACCGTAATAAATTTATAACATTATTACATCAAATAAAATTAAATAGATTAAATAAGGATAAATTAAAATGATAAGGTTTAAAATAAATTACCAACATGTCTAAATATTATTGGTTAATGAGATTACAACCCTATCATATCTAAGCTTTGTATTTGTGTCATTTTTTTTGGTTTTTAAGTGGGGTTTGAATTTATTATAAATTAATATTTCTAATGTTTCCAAAGATGCCCCTATCCTACCTTATAAAAGAGCACATCATCCATCTCCTCCTCACCCTACATTGAGTGTTCAAGCTCGGCCAAACCTGGACCATTTCTCTTCTCCACATCCATAGAAACATACTATGGGTCCTGGTTCTCTACGAAGACCATCTTTAGTGCCCTAAGAGGAGGTTTAGAAGAGGTGCATCAAAGAAGAGGTAATATCCTTTACCGATTATTTCAAATTCATTTATTCTTCTACTTCCTCTTCTTTTTTTATTTCATTATAAAGTAATAAAATCTGTATCACTCATATAATTATTTTTTATTATATGAAACAAACCTATTTCACCTTTTATCAATCCTATGGAGAACGAAATCACCGTGCATGCATATGTACGAAATATCGTCTCTAGGACGAGGTATAATCTGTATTTCCACCACCACCTAACTTGTATGGGTATAATGGTGTATTTAATAAATATATATGTTTACTATAAAATTATAATAATATTGAGATATTATATCATCCAATATAATTCCATCTATTAATTATGGGAACGATATCATCACTCGTGCGTACATACCTATTACCGTCTCCACGACGCGATGTGATTCATTTTTCAAGTTTACCATTCAAAAAGGATTATAAAGTATATATAATAAATTATAAATAAATATATGTCATATTAATGATACTGGATTTATGTATATGTTATTTACTTACTTCTATTCTATTTAATAAGGAAACAAAAACTGCGTTCATGCGTACGTACGACATACCGTCTCCATGAACATTGTATTTCATTCCATTTATTGATATGTTATATATATGCATATTCTGAATATATATTATTTATAAATAATTTTTTACATTCTAGAAGTACGTAATCATGATCTATGTAATCATATGAATTATTTTATGATAAAACATGGATGATAAATGAAACGATATTACCCAAAACACTACTTTAACATGGAATTGACAAATGAACGGGTAATATAAAGTCTTAAGTGAATCAAATATGATATCATAAAATATTATTATGATTATTTTACAAGTTAATAATAAGTTTAAACCAATTAAAAAAAGAGTCTCAGACACATATTGAAGAAATTTTACATAAGGTAAGGGATAATTTTTCAAATCGCAATTTATCTGAGATTGCATATACGTAAGTATATAACAGGGTTATGTTTATCATCCATGTCCATGTTTTCTAACAATGCTTTCATGAAATTTTTACTATTATTCCTTGAATGTTTTATTTCATTTTTACCCTTTTTTTACTTTTTACCACATTATATTGAAAGAATATTACTTTTGGTTACCATATATGGTACCTTTTGCCTTTTCCGGGAAAAGTAAAGAAGAATGTTTTTTAAACTTAAATGATGTGAATGGATATTTATGGTTTCATAATGACTTATTTCATTGAACCTTCCTCTACAAACATTCATGATTATTTTCAAAAAAAAGTCTATTTCTTTTAAAATTTCATGGAATTTTGTGAAAATAAAATGATTTTGAAGAATAAATGATAATTTCCCCAAGAATTCATTTCAAGTGTTTTATCAAAACTATATTCCATCTAAGATGACATTATTTGGTACGTTTATGTTTCATTTATAATGTCTCCATTATTTACTTGTATTGACTCTTCTTATGATGAATTTATATCCATTTGTTTTATATGTATTATGTTATGATGGGATGATGTTTATAAGACTAATTTTATTCATTGGGTTATGATGAATGATTGTAGTTTATTTTGTGGAGAAAGTAAGAATGATTTCATTATGAGATTGTGGGACCTATATCTCCCTCCAATGAATTGGGTAGAGATTTATATCTCATGATATAGACATGGATGGAACGAAAAGTTAATCTGGTTCAGTGATACAGGACTGGAACGAGGAGTGAACTCGATTGAGTAAGGGAATTTATCCACTATGATGGTCTTAGCAGCAATTCCTTGGATAATGTGGAAATAATATCATGTGCTTAATAGTTTCCACAATTTCATGTTTTATTTCCATGCTATTTTATCACGGTTAATGTTCCTTTATGATCTATGCCTTATTCACTCCTAAGGTTTATGTCATTACTCATGATTTTTATGTTTTATGTTCATGTTATTACGTTAAAATGTTTATAGATTGTTTTAGGTTCTCCATGTTTACCCTTAATGAGAATTTAAGCTCAAACTTTTTATGTTTTCTTTTCCTCAGGATAGAAATAATGGATTTAGGTAAGAAAAATAAAGGAGAAGATCTTTATGTGAGATATTGAAGATCTTTCACCATGATTACAAGATTATGTTCTGAGTTTCCAAAGAAACTAAAGTAATACAATCTATGGGTGTCTGTTTTTGTCATTTATTATGTTTTCTACAGAAGTACTGTAATTTCCATGTACGACAAGCTTTGGGTATCTACAATTCGTTTCAGAGAGAATGATTATTTAACCTTTTGAGACTTGGATGTGAAAACATTAGTGAGATCCCGAGATATATTTCTAAGTTTTGTCTTGGGATGTCTCTAAGGATAAGTATATGTATACGTTATAGTCATAGAAATATAGTAATTATATTATAATTAAACATATGATATTAAATGTAGAGACCCAAAGCTAACCGTACATGAAGATTAAAATAATTTTGTCGAAAACATAATACATGACAAAAACAGACACCCAAAGACCGTATTAGTTAAGTCTCTTTGGAAACTCGGAACATAATCTTCTAATCATGGTGAAATATCTTCAACATATCCCATAAAGTTCATCCCCTTTGGTTTTATATCCTAAAACCTTTCTTTATATCGTGGGGAAAATAAAACAAAAAAAAGGTGAGCTTAAATGCTCAGTAAGGGTAAACATGGAGAACCTAAAACAATCCATAAACATTTGACCCTAAGAACATGAAAATATAACATCAAAATCATGATTAATGACATAAATATTGGAATCTCATAAGGCATAAATCATAAAGTAACATTAACAATGATAACATATCATGGAAATAAAATATGTAATTGTGGAAACCATTAAGAACATGATACGATTTCCATAGTATCCAAGGAAATTCTACCAAGACCACCATGGTGGAAAAGTCCCTTACCGAATCGATTTCACTAATCGTACCAATCCAGTATCACTGAACCAGATTAAGTTTTCATTCTAGCCATGTATATCTCATGAGATATAAATCATTACCCAATGATTTAGAGGGAGATATAGGTCCTACCCATTTTATAATGAAATCATTCTTACTTTTGCAACAAAATAAGCATAAACCATGAATCATAACCCAAAGAATAAAATGGGTCTCATAAACATCATCACATCATATCGTAATCTATATAAAACAAATGTATATCATTTCATAATAAGAAGAATCAAACAATGTAAATAATAGAGAAATTATACTTGATCCATAATCATACCATATAATGTCATATTAGATGGAAAATAGTTTTCATAAAACACTTGAAATGAATTCTTGAGTGAAATATCATTTCTTCTTTAAAATAATTTTCTTTTCAAAAAATATCATGAAATTTTAATAGAAAATCATGTTTGTTGAACATAATAATGACATTTTATAGAGTAATATTCATTGAAATATTTCATTATGAAACCGTAAAAATTCATTCACACCGTATAAGTTAAATAAGCATTCATCTTGTTCTTTTACCAGAAAAGTCAAAAAGTGCCTTATATGGTAACCGAAGGAACGATTCCTTCTATAAAATGTGGTAAAAAGTAAATAAAGGGAAAAATTATTTTAAACATACATGTAATAATAGTAAACATTTTATGAAACATTTTTAGAAAACATGTAAATGGATGATTAACATAACCCTAGTAAATACTTAGTATAAGCAATCTCGGATAAAATGAGATTTAAAAAATTATCCCTTACCTTATGTTCAATTTCTTGCATATGTGTCTGAGACTCATGTATAGTGGGATTAAACATATTATTAACTTTTAAAATAGTCGTAATAATATTTATCATATTTTATATTATTCACTTGAGACATTATATTACCGTCCATTTGTGAATTCCATGTTAAAGTAGTGTTTTGGGTAAAATTATTTCATTTATCATCCGTGTTTTGTCATGAAATTATTCATATGATTAATTAGATCATGATTACTTACATCTAGAATGTAAAATATTATTTATATATAAAATATATTCATAATATACATATATATAATAGATTGATAAATGAAAAAAATACACAGTTCATGTTGATGGTAGGCTATATGTACGCATGAACGTTGTTTTCGTTTCCTTATTAAATTGAATGGAAGTAAGTAAATAAAATATACATAAATATAGTGTCATTAATATGTCATATACTTCATTATTATTTATTATATAGATTTTATAATATTTTTTTAATTCTTAATGTAATGCCCTGACCCTAGATACCCGGAGTCGGTTCATTATTATATAACATTGGCATGATCACAAAGGATCATGTGCCGAAATACCGGTTAGTTTAGTAGTCTTGGAAACACTAGATATATTCATAAGTCTTACATTACATCATAAGGTAAAAAAACTAAAACAAAATCCTGTCTAAATATCTCCTCATAATATCCATGCAGGTCATTCAAAAATTACTTCTTCACATCCTGGGAAAAATAAAACATTAAAAGGGGTGAGCTCAGATGCTCAGTAAGGATAAAAAATATAGCAGATGCTTTCATAGATAAGAATAAACTCTAAAAGAAACTTATAACTAAAACAAAAGACTTTTAAACTTAAACTTCAACATAATATGGGAAAGATAAAATGAAATAATTCATTTACTTATTCACATGGATATTCTACTAGTCGAATAATCACATGCAATATCAATAACCACTTTCATAATGATGGAATGAATAATTCCAGACTATCATAACCACATAGCCAAGGCCTCGTGCCAAGACTACAAATAAGATTTTTCCAAGGCCTTGTGCCAAGACACTAGTTTGTATCATGAGACCTACCGATGCATTGAGGAGCTATAGCAGGCTCCACCTGACACATACTAAGTCCAATGCATTCCTCATATGAAATGTTTTAAACATAACATAAACATTCATATTAAAACTAGAATAAGAAATGTCAAAACTTATCCACAAACCATGAATGGTATAAAAATAGCACATCCACAGTCAGACATTACTCATTCGATACAATATGAAAGATTGTATTGTATCATATTAACCTCAATAGAGAATAATGAAGGATATTGACATAGATGAAAATAATCATCAATGCTATTTGATAGAAATATCCCCATTTTTCTGGAAATCATTTAAAAGTCACACTAATTGTCAAGAAGCCATTTAAAAATAGATTTTTTAATCAAAGTGTCACATACCACTTTGAAACGTTTAAAAGGAGTTTTAATTTTAAAACATTATTGTCCATATAAATAAATCCTTAAAACCATTTTTAAAACATGGAAATTAATGAACAAGATGTAGAAGAATAAGTCTTTATAACATTTAAAAATTTTATTTTAGTTAGAGTTTCTAACCAAAAGAGAGACACTTGAATAAAAATAATTGAGGTAATAAAAACTTTGTAATATCATGAGAATAAAGGGATTCATGATATACTATGTCAAAGTACATTATATACACCACATAAAAGTTATTTGGTGTATAACAACAAAGAAGTCTCAATGGAATGTAAATTGAGATGAAATATCTCATAATGGATGTATCCTTAGGTTATGGATAAATCAATGAAATAATTATGTGTGAAAAATATAAATACACTAAATATAATTGGATATTCAGTGTAAAACAATAAAAGGACATTCACACATATTCTAGTAAAAACAACACCAAGGAATTGGATGTTTATCTCAACAAATCGAGATTGAGTAAAAATTACTATTATCAAGTTAATACCGATGACATGAGAATTTATCATGGAGTGATTATGTGACTAAAATTGATATCCACAGAAAGGGAGTGGTAATTTTGACATAATCAAATGAATAGTGATTCCACACATAATCTTGGAGTAAAATAGTCAATGAAGTATGCGTAAAGCCGAATGAGTGGAAATTGAAATTTCAAATTCCCTTATCGATTTGGTAACTTATGAAACATGCACCCACGAAAGAAGGACCATACAATAATGATTTAAATACCCATAAATTAACGTATATTACAAAATTAATACAATCATGGGAAGTACACACGCAACATGCAATAAATAATTGGTGAACAATGGAAATTTCAATGAATTAAAAGTGAGATAAGAAACCCCTTACTTTTTACTTTTTCCTTGGTCAACAGTATGTTAACCTCCTGTATAATAGTGAAATAATTGTTATTTATTTATAAAAGAATCATTTACATTAATATGATATCATATATGATCTTTTAACATTGATTTGTTAATAATATCTTCGTATTATCGTCATTTCGGGTGTTAACTTACTCGTTTTCCTTTATATTCGTTGTTACATAACCCGTGTTTGTTATGGAGAGGTTGTATCTTATTCATATCCAGAATTATATCAATTACTTAAACATTATTTTTAAATCATCAAATGATAATTATTCTTGAATGGATACGATGGAGAATGAATCTCATCGCTTTCGTGGAGACGGTAGTCCGTACGTACGCACGAGCGACAATATCATTCTTTTGATGCTAAAATAATATATAATTGGATGGTATATCATATAGACAGAATTATTCTCATGTTATATTTATTATTTACATGAATTACACATCATTATTATACCCATCCAAATAATAATTTATTGACCGACAATTACACCACGACGTGGAGACGGTAAGCCGTATGTACGTACGTATGGGGACATGTCATTCAAAGGATGAATAGAATACTGAATATGGTAGTACCATATTTATAGTAATATTATAGTATATAGGAGATAATGTATTAATTATTTTTGAATGGGAATAACAACGAAAGGATATGTTTAAGAAGAAAAGAATTTGAAAAACGGTGGTAAAAACGTTACCTCTTCTTCGGATTCTTCCTTTTGATTTGATCAAAAAGGCACCTTAGGTTGGATTTCCGATCAAAATAAGGCCTCTAGGTTGATGTTATGGAAGTTGATAGAGTATTTGGGCAGATTTGGCCGATCCAAAGGGCTTTGATGGTGTAAAGTAATGAGAAGGGGGAGTGCCCTTTTATAAGAGGGGTGAGGGGCACCTTTGGAAAAGCTAGAAATATTATTTTATAATAAATTCATATTCGGATTATAATAGTTCCAAAGTGGATTATTTAAAGTCTAAGGTGGGGATAGGTCTATAACCACTCAACCAATAGAATTTAGACAGGTTTGGGTCATTATATTAACTTTATCTATATGTATTAACTCTTAGTTAATTAGTTTCACTTTTATAATGTCTCTTTGTATTTTTATATTATATGGTTAATAAACATACTATATACATCCAAGAGACCCCCATGTGGTCCATTAATGATACAACTATCATGATATAAGTTTTTTGTTCGATCCTTAGATTTTTAGAAATTTAATATCAATTAATAATATAATATATTTTTTAAAAACTATTTTATGTCAATTTTCACACTATTCAATAATTGATTTTTGTGAAACTTATAATAGAATTATTACGTCGAAAAAAGTCAATTAAATAAATCCTAATATTTCCTTTTATCCTAGAAAATTAGTGTAACTCAATAAAAGTTTCCAATTATATTTATTTGGGTATTTATAATATCAATTATTTTAATTTTTCACTATTATGGTAATTACTTCATCATCATTGTGTCATAAATAAATTAAATTATATAATTTCTAAAAATTATAAATAAAATATAATTATGTATTATATCTTTTTATATTTCTAATGAATATTTATAATCAAATTTATATTATGTGTAACCCTATATAAATGATATTTTTGTAAATAAACATTGATTTTAACTATTTTAACTCTTCTTTGAATTAAATAATAATAAATGTCCTAATCTAATCCAAGTGGACCTAAATGATAATATTTTAATCCTAAGGTTGTTTTTGGTCGAGATACACTTGTCCAATATAATTAGGACATGTGTTAGGGTAATATTAATATCATTTGTAACCTTAATTACCCTATTTACTTTTAACCGTGGTAAATAAAAGAAAAAAGTTATTATTCACCAAAAATTATTTTCATATCAATAAACCAAATTTTACTCCTTGATATTAACCGTGTCTCTAAAATTTTTGAAATTCCACTCACAGAAGCGGTAAAATTATTTTTTATGAAAAATTCAGTTTTTTAACTACCACTTAGTGGTTTCACTATTCATGAAAAAAAGAAAGTTTCCAGAAAAATACCAAAAATTAATCCTAATCTATATTTGATATTATGAATTAAAAAATGATGTCTATTTTAACAAATTTAGAACATACCAGTTGCATTAATTAATTTAAAAATTAATTCTTTCCGTTAAAACAAATAGAGTGTTTTTAAGAGATAATAACTATCAAAGGATTGACAGTTGATTATGTCTAGTTTAAATGTGAAATTACATCCAATGAAAAAAAAATTATTAAATGGTAAAAATATATTATAAATATATTTTAAAACCACTCAAATTAATAATTTATCACTATTAATTATTTCGATTAAAAAAGTTTTTTTTAATTAAAATTTAGTAATTTTCACACTATTCATCAAAATATGAATGTTATCAGAAAAGTACCAAAATTTCACCCTAAGATAATTTGGATATTATGAATCCAAAAATGATGTCCATTTCGAAAAATAAAATTTATAAAATTTCAAAAATTAGGTATTACTATGCATAATGGCTAGTTTGATTGGTTTTGGTGTGTTAGAATATCGAAGTTGCGTACAATGTACACCATTGCATTATTCAAAGGTAAATGTACCGTGGATGCTTGGGATGTTTCATTGTAAATTTTTGATGTCCCCATTCTAAAAAGTAAACTTATTTAGTCAAATTGAATATATAAAAGTTTAAAATATTGGAATTAAAAAGGGTTCACTATTAAAAGATTGTAAAAGTTAAATTCTGAAAATGAATTTGTTCTTACATTAGGTCTAAGAAACTCATAATATGGATTATAAAATTATAAGGATTATATAATGTTCAAAATTCATTTAATATTATTCATAACCTCTTTTGAACGGCTAGTTTGGTAAGTCATGGTGCGCTTGAATTCGGTGTTGCGTGTAGTGGAAGTTATTGAATTATTTTGAAAAATTAACGCACTATAAAATCACAGGGTGTTACATTCTCCCCTCCATCAATAAATTGCATCCTCGTAATTTGAAACTGTTCATCGAAAATTAAATGGTGAAAAATGAAAATATCGTTGTGGGAAAACCCACATCGGAAATTGGGTTAATAAAATTTAGTCATAATATGAGGAAAAGGGAAATGAAAGGGTCACCACCAAATTATGATATCGATTATGAGAAAATTGGTGGAAATTAGAGACCTATAATTGGAGGAAAAACGTAAATATTTATAGGTAGTTATTGAGGTCATCAATCACAAACAAGTGAAATTTAGGGCCTTAAATTCATCAATCTATGATGATTTAAAATTCCATCGGTTCAACAAAACATATAGTATTGGGATAACACATTTTTTGTTTAAAGATCCCTTCACTAAAGTATAAGAATTAATTTCTTCATTGAATAAGAGAAGAAGAAAAATATATACTTGACATGTAGAGTCTCATCCTTTAACTATTTTCTACCACAAATTCATCTTTCACTCTAAAAGATAATAGAACTCAAAAATAATATTCTATTTATCCTATTGGTATAGGGTTCAAAAAAATGAATTTTATAATTCATCTATCAGAACCATTAAAAACAACATTATTCAATCCAGGAAATCTCGTGGGTCAGTGGTAGGTGATACACCCTTGTCGCCCTTTGGTTGAAGATTCAAGTCTCACAGCCTTGCCAGACGCGGCGGGTTGCCGCCCGACATCCGGGTTGTATTTTTTATGGAAATCCAAAAATACTCTCAAACTGGACTTATCCAAAATACTTCTTTCCAGACTCATAGCCCAAAATTTATAAGGCAGGTAAACACAATGAAGATCATTTTTTCCACGTAATATTATGTAAACACCTTCATCGTGTATTCTTTTGAAACACCGCAACATCTTGAAATATCATAAAATCTTATTGATTACGTTCATGATCCCTTATTACATATAGGATACTTGATATAGTGATTATATCCAAAAAAGTTGTAAACTCCAACAATGATGGAATATAAAAATCATTAATCAGTTTCAAGGTAGTCAATAATATTCAATATAATTTATCCAAATCAATCATGTATTCTTCCAAAATTACTACCTCGGTATAATAACCATATTATGGTTTATCTTTCTATCAACCATATATATTCCAATAATTTAACCCGCTATTGAGTCACTTTTCCTTGTTCCACACAATCTCAAGTCCTTAATGAAATAGTACTTCTGTACAATCCTTATATACTCCATAATTATTATAACAAGTACATTGTTAATACAACACTCAAATGAAATATCAACATAAGAAATCTAATCATTCCTCTTCATATGTGGTAGTATCATAACATGATTATTATCCAATATCATCATTTGCGCCATAATCTAATGACTGGGAAATAGGTTCGCGTAGTGTCCAAACTCCTTGCAAATGAAGAATTGTACATTTGAAACCATTTTCTTACCCTTGTAGTCATGTACTTTGTGTCCTTTTCCTCCACACTTATAACATACTCAAATTCCCTTCAATCATTTTCCAAGGTGATTCTTTCCACAGTTATCACTTATGGGAAAATCCTTCTTTACCTTCTTCCTTTTATTTTCCCTTCTCTCTACCATTCCTTTCCTTCTCTAGCTTCCCTTCAAAGCCATAGGACTCCAAGAATTATTTCCTTATCTTATCAACACATGATACTATTTCTTCATATGATGATAATACGTGGGAGGCTATTTCCCTTCTAAATGCTAGATTAAGACCATAAAAGATATGATCCTCCTTACTCTTTGTATCATGTGTATTGTTGGAGTTATGATTCCTTCTATTGGGAGCCATTTATAAACAATGTCATAAACCAGATCAGTTTATGAATCAAAATACATAATTTCATACTTATAAAACACTTAAAATAAATTGAACTATTTAGGGATATAATCCATAGTCATGAAAATGTTTTCATTGAGGAAATATATATACTCATAAACCCTTCATAATGATTTGTAATGAAAATGAGAGTTATCCTAAGAATATCCCCCGGGAGTGTCGTAACCATGAGTTCAGCAAGGCCTGTTGTGGTACAGCAGTTCCTGTTCAAGTGTATCTCAAAGCGGTGTTTTCAGGTTTTACCCCAAGGTACATCTGTGCCAGAGCAGCCTCTACCTGCTCGTATCCAGACATGGATGTATTCCTCAGAAAACTCACAAAATCTCTACAATACCAAAATTCTAGGAATTTATTATATTCAAGTCCTCAAAGTTCATCTTAGGTCTACGTGCTCTAATTAGAGTTTATCTAAATCTAGCTTCTATGGTTTGTACTAAACTTCCTCTAATACCAACTGTAACGCCCCGACCCTAGATACCCAGAGTCGGTGCAGTATTAAATAACATTGGCATGATCACAAAGGATCATGACTCGAAAGATAGATTAGTTTAGTAGTATTTAAAACACTAGATATATTCATAAGTCTTACATGACATCATAAGGTAAAAAAACCACAACAACATCTTGTCTTAATATCTCCTCATACTATCCATGTAGGTCATTCATAAATTACTTCTTCACATCCTGGGAAAAATAAAACATTGAAAGGGGTATGCTCAGATGCTCAGTAAGGATAACAATATAGAATAAGCTTTCATAGATAAGCACAAACACTTAAAGCAATTAATAACTAAATCAAAATCCTTTTAAACTTGAACTTCAGCATAATATGGAAAAGATAAAATGAAATAATTCCATTCACTTATTCACTGGATATTCTAGTAGTAGAACAATCACATGCAATGTCAATAACCACTTTTATAATGATGGATGCATAATGCCAGACTATCATAACCACATATCCAAGGAGTCGTGCCAAGAATACAAATATGATTTTGCCAAGGCCTTCTGCCAAGACACTACTTTGACTCATAAGACAAACCTATGCATTGAGGAGCTATAGAGGGCTCCTCCCGCCACTTACTAAGTCCAATGAATTCATCATATGAAAAGTTTTAAACATAACATAAACATTCATATTAAAACTAGAATAAGAAATGTCAATACTTTATCCACAAACCATGAATGGTATAAAAATAGCACATCCACAGTCAGACATAACTCATTCGATACAATATGAAAGATTGTATTGTATCATATTAACCTCAATCGAGAATAATGAAGGATATTGACATAGATGAAAATATTCATCAATACTATTTGAGAGATATATCCCCATTTTTCTCGAAATCATTTAAAAGTCACACTATTTGTCAAGAAGCCATTTAAAAATCGTTTTTTTAATCAAAGTGTCCCATACCACATTGAAACTTATAAAAGGAGTTTTAATTTTAAAACTTTATTGTCCATATAAATAAATCCTTAAAACCATTTTTAAAACATGGACATTAATGAGCAAGATGTAGAAGAATAAGTCTTTAGAACATTTACAAATGGTATTTTAGTTAGAGTTTCTAACCAAAATGAGACACTTGAATACAAATAATTATGGTAATAAAAAATTTCTAATATCATGAGAATAAAGGGATTAATGATATACTATGTCAAAGTACATTATATACACCACATAAAAGTGATTTGGTTTATAACAACAAAGAAGTCTCAATGGAAGGTAAATTGAGATGAAATCTCTCATAAAGGTTGTATCCTTAGGTTATGGATAAATCAATGACATAATTATGTTTGAAAAATATAAATACACTATATATGATTGGATATTCAGTGTAAAATAATCAAAGGACATTCACACATATTCTAGTAAAAACAACACCAATGAATTGGATGTTTATCTCATCAAATGGAGATTGAGTAAACATTACTCTTATCAAGTTAATACCGATGACTTGAGAATTTATCATGGAGTGATTATGTGTCTAATATTTATATCCACAGAAAGGGAGTGGGAATTTTGACAAAATCAAATTAATAGCGATTCCACACATAATCTTGGAGTAAAATAGTTAATGAAGTATGCGTAAAGCTGAATGAGTGGAAATTGAAATTTCAAATTCCCTTATCGATTTGGTAACTTATGAAACAAGAACCCATGAAAGAATGACCATAAAATGATGATCTAAATACCCATAAATTAAATTATATTAAAAAATTAATACAATCATGGGAAGTACACACACAATATGCAAAAATAAGTGGTGAACAATGGAAATTTCAATGAATTAAAAGTGAGATAAGAAACCCCTTACTTTGTACTTTTTCCTTGGTCGACAGTATGTTAACCTCCTGTATAATAGTGAAATAATTGTTATTTAATTATAAAAGAATCATTTACATTAATATGATATCATATATGATCTTTTAACATTGATTTGTTAATAATATCTTCGTATTATCGTCATTTCGTGTGTTAACTTACTTGTTTTCCATTATATTCTTTGTTACATAACCCTTGTTTGTTATGGATAGGTTGTATCTTATTCATATCCAGAATTATATCAATTACTTAAAAATTATTTTTAAATCATCAAATGATAATTATACTTGAATGGATACGATGGAGAATGAATCGCATCGCTTTCATGGAGACGGTAGTCCGTACGTACGCACGAACGACAATATCATTCTTTTGATGTTAAAATAATATATAATTGGATGGTATATCATATAGACAGAATTATTATCATGTTATATTTATTATTTAAATGAATTAAACATCATTATTATACCCATCCAAATAATAATTTATTGACTGGTAATTACACCACGACGTGGAGACGGTAAGCCGTACGTACGCACGTATGGTGACATGTCATTCAAAGGATGGATAGAATACGGAATATGGTAGTAACATATTTATAATAATATTATAGTATATAGGAGATAATTGATTCATTATTTTTGAATGGGAATAACAAAGAAATGATAAATTTAAGAAGAAAAGAATTTGAAAAAGGGTGGTAAAAACATTACCTCTTCTTCTGGTTTTTCCTTTTGATTTGATCAAAAAGGATCCTTAGGTTGGATTTACAATCAAACTAAGGCCTCTAGGATGAAGTTATGGAAGTTGAAATAGTATTTGGGAAGAGTTGCCCGATCCAAAAGGCTTTGAAGGTGTGATGTAATGAGAAGGGGGAGTGCCCTTTTATAAGAGGGGTGAGGGGCACCTTTGGAAAAGCTAAAATATTATTTTATAATAAATTCATATTCGGTTTCTAATAGCTGAAAAGTGGATTATGTAAAGGTTAAGGTGGGTATAGGTCTATAACCACTCAACCAATAGAATTTATACAGGCTTGGGTCATTATATTAACCTTATCTATAAGTTTTAAATCTTTGTTAATTAGTTTCACTTTTACAATGTCTCTTTGTATTTTTATATTATATGGTTAATAAACATACTATATACATCCAAGAGACCCCCAAGTGGACCATTAATGATATAAATACCATGATATATGTTTCTTGTTCGATCCTTATATTTTTAGGAATTTAATATCAATTAATAATATAATATATTTTTTTAAAACTCTTTTATGTCAATTTTCACACTATTCAATAATTGATTTTTGAGAAACTCTTTACAGATTTATTACTTCGAAAAAAGTCAATTAAATCAATCCTAATATTTAATTTTAGCCTAGAAAATTAGTGTAACTCAATAAAAGCCTCCAATTATATTTATTTGGGTATTTATAATATCAATTATTTTAATTTTTCACTATTATGGTAATTACTTCATCATCATTGTGTCATAAATAAATTAAATTATATAATTTCAAAAAATTATAAATAAAATATCATTATGTATTAAATATTTTTATATTTCTAATGAATATTTATAATCGAATTTATATTATGTGTAACCATATATTAAAGATGTTTTTGTAAATAAACTTTTATTTTAACTATTTTAACTCTTCTTTGAATTAAATAATAATAAATGTCCTAATCTAATCCAAGTGGACCTAAATGATAATATTTTATTCCTAAGGTTGTTTTTGGTTGAGATACACTTGTCCAATATAATTAGGACATGTGTTAGGTAATATTAATATCATTTGTATCCATAATTACCCTATTTACTTTTAACCGTGGTAAATAAAAGGAAAACGCTATTATTCACCAAAAATTATTTTCATATCAATGAACCAAATTTTACTCCTTGATATTAACCGTGTCTCTCGGATTTTTAAAATTCCACTCACAGATGCGGTAAAATTTTTTTTTTGAAAAATTCAGTTTTTTAACTACCACTTAGTGGTTTCACTATTCAGGAAAAAATGAATGTTTCCAGAAAAATACCATAAATTAGGCCTAAGCTATATTTGATATTATGAATTAAAAAATGATGTCTATTTTACCAAATTTATAACATACCAGTTGCATTAATTAATTTAAAAATTAATTCCCGTCGTCAAAACAAATAGAGTGTTTTTAAGAGATAATAAATATCAAAGGATTGACAGTTGTTTATGTCTGGTTTAAATGTGAAATTACATACAATGAACAAAATTGTATTAAATGGTAAAAATATATTATAAATATATTTTAAAAACACTCAAATTAATAATTTATCACTATTAATTATTTCGATTAAAAAAGTTGTTTTTAATTAAAATTTAGTAATTTTCACTATTCATCAAAATATGAATGTTATCTGAAAAGTACGAAAATTTCACCCAAAAATAATTTCGATATTATGAATCCAAAAATGATGTCCATTTAGAAAGATAAAATTTATAAAATTTCAAAAAGTAGGTATTATTATTCATACCGGCTAGTTTGATTGGTTTTGGTGTGTTAGAATCTCGAAGTTGCATACAATGGACGCCATTGCATTATTAAAATGGGAAACGTACCGTGGAAGCTTGGGATGTTTCATTGTAAATTTTTGATGTCCCCATTCTAAAAAGTAAACTTATTTAGTCAAATTTAATATATAAAAGTTTAAAATATTGGATTTAAAAAGGGTTCACTATTAAAAGTTTGTAAAAGTGGAATTCTGAAAATGAATTTGTTCTTACATTATGTCTAAGAAACTCATAATATGTATTATAAAATTATAAGGATTATATAATGTTCAAAATTCAGTTAATATTATTCATAACCTCTTTTGAACGGCTAGTTTGGTAAGTCATGGTGCGCTTGAACTCGGTGTTTCGTGTAGTGCAAGTTATTGAATTATTTTGAAAAAATAACGCACTATAAAATCATGGGGTGTTAAATTCTCCCCTGAATCAATAAATTGCATCCTCGTAATTTGAAACTGTTCTTCGAAAATAAAATGTTGAAAATAGAAAATATCTCTGTTGGAAACCCACATAAGAAATTGGGTTAATAAAATTTAGTTTTAATATGAGGAAAATGGAAATGAAAGTGTCACCACCAAATTATGATCTCGATTAGGAGAAAATTGGTTGAAATTAGAGTCATATAATTGGAGGAAAAACATAAATATTTATAGGTAGTGATTGAGGTCATCAATCACAAACAAGTGTAAATTGAGGGCCTTAAATTCATCAATCTATGATGATTTAAAATACCATCGGTTCAACAAAACATATGGTATTAGGATAACACATTTTTTGTTTTAAGATCCCTTCACTAATGTATAAGAATTAATTTCTTCATTGAATAAGAGAAGAAGAAAAATATATACTTGACATGTAGAGTCTCATCCTTTAACTATTTTCTACCAGAAATTCATCTTTCACTCTAAAAGAAAATAGAACTCAAAAATAATATTCTATTTATCCTATTCGTATAGGGTTCAAAAAAATGAATTTTATAATTCATCTAAGAGAACCATTAAAAAACAACATTATTCAATCCAGGACATCACGTGGGTCAGTGGTAGGTGATACACCCTTGTCGCCCTTTGGTTATAGATTCAAGTCTCACGGCCTTTCTAGACGCGACGGGTTTCCACCCGACCTCCGGGTTGTCTTTTTTATGGAAATCCAAAAATAATCTCAAACTGGACTTATCCAAAATTCTTTTGTCCAGACTCATAGTCCAAAATTTATAAGGCTGTTAAACACAATGAAGATCCTTTTTTCCACGTAATAGCATGTGAACACCTTCATCATGTATTCTTTTGAAACACTGCAACATCTTGAAATATCATAAAAACTTATTGATTAGGTTCATGATCCCTTAATACTTATAGGATACTGGGTATACTGATTCTATCCAAAAATGTTGTAATCTCCAACAATGATGGAATATTAAAATCATTAATCAGTTTCAAGGTAGTCAATAATATCTAATATAATTTATCCAAATCAATCATGTATAATTCCAAAATTACTACCTCGGTATTATAACCATATTATGGTTTATCTTTCTCTCAACCATATATATTCCAAAAATTTAACCTTCTATTGAGTCACTTTTCTTTGTTCCACACAATCTCAAGTCCTTAATGAAATAGTACTACTGTACAATCCTTATATACTCCATAATTATTATAACAAGTACATTGTTGATACAACACTCAAATAAAATATCAACCTAAGAAATCTAATCATTCCTCTCCATATGTGGTAGTATCATAACTTGATTATTATCCAATAGCATCATTTTCGCCATAGTCTAATGACTTGAACATAGGTTTGCGTAGTGTCCAAACTCCTTGAAAATGAAGCATTGTACATTTGAATCCATTTTCTTACCCTTGTAGTCATGTACTTTGTGTCCTTTTCCTCCACACTTATAACATACTCACATTCCCTTCAAGAATTTTCCAAGGTGATTCTTTCCATAGTTATCACTTATGGGAAAATCCTTCTTTACCTTATTCCTTATATCTTCCCTTCTCTCTACTATTCCTTTCCTTCTCTGGATTCCCTTCAAATCCATAAGACTCCGAAAATTCTTTCCTTATCTTATCAACACATGATACTATTTCTTCATATGATGATAATACGTGGGAGGCTATTTCCCTTCTAAATCCTGGATTAAGACCATAAAAGATATGATCCTCCTTACTCTTTGTATCATGTGTATTGTTTGAGTTCTCATTCCTTCTATTGGGCGCCATTTCGAAACAATGTCATAAAACAGATCAGTTTATGAATCAATATACATAATTTCATACTTATAAAACACTTAACATAAATTGAAATATTTAGGGATATATTCCATAATCATGAACATGTTTTCTTTGAGGAAGTATATATACTCATAAACCCATCACAATGATTTGTAAAGAAAATGAGAGTTATCCTAAGCATATCCCCCGGGAGTGTCGTAACCATGAGTGCAGCAAGGTCCATTGTCGTACAACATTTCCCGTTCAAGTCTATCTCAAAACCGTGTTTTCATGTTTTACCCCTAGGTACATCTGTGCTAGAGCGCCCTCTACCTGCTCGTATCCAGACATGGATGTATTCCTTGGAAAACTCACAAAATCTCGACAATACCAAAATTCTAGAATGTTATTATATACAAATCCTCAAAGTTCATCCTAGTTCAACGTTCTCTAATCAAAGTTTATCTAAATCTAGGTTCTATGGTTTGTACTAAACTTCCTCTGATACCAACTGTAACGCCCCGACCCTAGATACCCAGAGTCGGTGCAGTATTACATAACATTGGAATGATCACAAAGGATCATGTCTTGAAAGATAGATTTGTTTAGTAGTATTTAAAACACTATATATATTCATAAGTCATACATGACATCATAAGGTAAAAAAACTACAACAACATCTTGTCTTAATATATCCTCATACTATCCATGCAGGTCATTCTTAAATTACTTCTTCACATCCTGGGAAAAATAAAACATTGAAAGGGGTGAGCTCAGATGCTCAGTAAGGATAACAATATAGCATAAGCTTTCATAGATAAGAACAAACACTTAAAGCAATTAATAACTAAATAAAAATCCTTTTAAACTTGAACTTCAGCATAATATGGAAAAGATAAAATGAAATAATTCCATTAACTTATTCATATGGATATTCTACTAGTAGAACAATCACATGAAATATTAATAACCACTTTTATAATGATGGATGCATAATGCCAGACTATCATAACCACATAGCCAAGGATTCGTTCCAAGAATACAAATAAGATTTTCCCAAGGCCTTGTGCCAAGACACTACTTTGTCTCATGAGACCTGCCTATGCATCGAGGAGCTATAGCGGGCTCCACCCGTCACTTACTAAGTCCAATGCATTTCTCTTATGAAAAGTTTTAAACATAACATAAATATTCGTATTAAAACTAGAATAAAAAATGTCAATACTTTATCCACAAACCATGAATGGTATAAAAATAGCACATCCACAGTCAGAAATAACTCATTCGATAAAATATTAAAGATTGTATTGTATCATATTAACCTCAATCGAGAATAATGAAGGATATTGACATAGATGAAAATAATCATCAATACTATTTGAGAGAAATATCCCCATTTTTCTTGAAATCATTTAAAAGTCACACTATTTGTCAAGAAGCCATTTAAAAATAGATTTTTTAATCAAACTGTCCCATACCACATTGAATCTTTTAAAAGGAGTTTTAATTTTAAAACTTTATTTTCCATATAAATAAATCCTTAAAACTATTTTTAAAACATGGACATTAATGAGAAAGATGTAAAAAAATAAGTCTTTAGAACATTTAAAAATGGTATTTTAGTTAGAGTTTCTAACCAAAAGAGAGACACTTGAATACAAATAATTGAGGTAATAAAAACATTGTAATATCATGAGAATAAAGGGATTCATGATATACTATGTCAAAGTACATTATATACACCACATAAAAGTGATTTGGTGTATAACAACAAAGAAGTCTCAATGGAATGTAAATTGAGATGAAATCTCTCATAAAGGCTGTATCCTTAGGTTATGGATAAATCAATGACATAATTATGTGTGAAAAATATAAATACACTAAATATTATTGGATATTTAGTGTAAAACAATCAAAGGACATTCACACATATTCTAGTAAAAACAACACCAATGAATTGGATGTTTATCTCAACAAATCGAGATTGAGTAAAAATTACTCTTATCAAGTTAATACCGATGACTTGAGAATTTATCATGGAGTGATTATGTGTATAAAATGTATATCCATAGAAAGGGAGTGTGAATTTTGACATAATAAAATGAATAGTGATTCCACACATAATCTTGGAGTAAAATAGTCAATGAAGTATGCGTAAAGCCGAATGAGTGGAAATTGAAATTTCAAATTCCCTTATCGATTTGGTAACTTATGAAACATGAACCCATGAAAGAAGGACCATACAATGATGATTTAAATACCCATAAATTAATGTATATTACAAAATTAATACAATCATGGGAAGTACACACACAACATGCAATAAATAAGTGGTGAACAATGGAAATTTCAATGAATTAAAAGTGAGATAAGAAACCCCTTACTTTGTACATTTTCCTTGGTCGAAAGTATGTTAACCTCCTGTATAATAGTGAAATAATTGTTATTTAGTTATAAAAGAATCATATACATTAATATTATATCATATATGATCTTTTAACATCGATTTGTTAATAATATCTTCATATTATCGTCATTTCGGATGTTAACTTACTCGTTTTCCTTTATATTCTTTGTTACATAACCCGTGCTTATTATGGATAGGTTGTATCTTATTCATATCCAGAATTATATCAATTACATAAACATTATTTTTAAATCATCAAATGATAATTATACTTGAATGGATACGATGAAGAATGAATCTCATCGCTTTCATGGAGACGGTAGTCCGTACGTACGCACGAGCGACAATATCATTATTTGATGTTAAAATAATATATAATTGGATGATATATCATATATACAGAATTATTACCATGTTATATTTATTATTTACATGAATTACACATCATTATTATACCCATCCAAATAATAATTTATTGACTGACAATTACACCACGACGTGGAGACGGTAAGCCGTACGTACGCACGTATGGTGACATGTCATTCAAAGGATGGATAGAATACTGAATATGGTAGTACAATATTTATAATAATATTATAGTTTATAGGAGATAATTTATTAATTATTTTTGAATGCGAATAACAAAGAAAGGATAGGTTTAAGAAGAAAAGAATTTGAAAAAGGGTGGTAAAAACATTACCTCTTCTTCGGGTTCTTCCTTTTGATTTGATCAAATAGGATCCTTAGGTTGGATTTTAGATCAAAATAAGTCCTCTAGGTTGAAGTTATGTAAGTTTAGAGAGTATTTGGGCAGAGTTGGCCAATCCAAAAGGCTTTTAAGGTGTGATGTAATGAGAATGGGGAGTTCCCGTTTATAAGAGGGATGAGGGGCACCTTTGGAAAAGCTAGAAATATTATTTTATAATAAATTCATAATCGGTTTCTAATAGATCCAAAGTGGATTATTTAAAGTATAAGGCGGGTATAGGTCTATAAACACTCAACCAATATAATTTAGATAGGTTTGGGTCATTATATTAACCTTATCTATAAGTATTAACTCTTAGTTAATTAGTTTCACTTTTACAATGTCTCTTTGTATTATTATATTATATGGTTAATAACCATACTATATAAATCCAAGAGACCCCCAAGTGGTCCATTAATGATACAACTATCATGATATATGTTCTGTGTTCGATCCTTATATTTTTAGGAATTTAATATCAATTAATAATATAATATATTTTTTAAAAACTCTTTTATGTCAATTTTCACACTATTCAATAATTGATTTTTGTGAAACTCATAACAGATTTATTACTTCTAAAAAAGTAAATTAAATCAATACTAATATTTAATTTTATCCTATAAAATTATTGTAACTCAATAAAAGTTTCCAATTATATTTATTTGGGTATTTATAATATCAATTATTTTAATTTTTCACTATTATGGAAATTACTTCATCATCATTGTGTCATAAATAAATTAAATTATATAATTTCTAAAAATTATAAATAAAATATCATTATTTATTAAATCTTTTTATATTTCTAATTAATATTTATAATCGAATTTATATTATGTGTAACCCTATATTAAAGATGTTTTTGTAAATAAACTTTAATTTTAACTATTTTAACTCTTCTTTGAATTAAATAATAATAAATGTCCCAATCTAATCCAAGTGGACCTAAATGATAATATTTTATTCCTAAGGTTGTTTTTGGTCGAGATACACTTGTCCAATATAATTAGGACATGTGTTAGGTAATATTAATATCATTTGTATCCTTAATTACCCTATTTACTTTTAACCGTGGTAAATAAAAGAAAAACGTCATTATTCACCAAAAATTATTTTCATATCAATGAACCACATTTTACTCCTTGATATTAACCGTGTCTCTAGGACTTTTTAAATTCCACTCACATATGCGGTAAAATTATTTTTTATGAAAAATTCAGTTTTTTAACTACCACTTAGTGGTTTCACTATTCAGGAAAAAATGAATGTTTCCAGAAAAATACCAAAAATTGGGCCTTAGCTATATTTGATAATATGAATTAAAAAATTATGTCTATTTTACCAAACTAAAAAAATACCAGTTGCATTAATTAATTTAAAAATTAATTCCCGTCGTTAAAAGAAATAGAGTGTTTTTAAGAGATAATAACTATCAAAGGATTGACAGTTGTTTATGTCTGGTTTAAATATGAAATTACATCCAATTAACAACATTGTATTAAATGGTAAAAATATATTATAAATATATTTTAAAACCACTCAAATTAATAATTTATCACTATTAATTATTTCGATTAAAAAAGTTGTTTTTAATTAAAATTTAGTAATTTTCACTATTCATCAAAATAAGAATGTTATCTGAAAAGTACCAAAATTTCACCCTAAGATAATTTCGATATTATGAATCCAAAAATGATGTCCATTTCGAATGATAACATTTATAAAATTTCAAAATTAGGTATTACTATTCATAACGGCTAGTTTGATTGGTTTTGGTGTGTTAGAATCTCGATGTTGCATACAATTCATGCTATTGCATTATTCAAAGGGAAACGTACCATGGAAGCTTGAGATGTTTCATTGTAAATTTTCATATGTCCCGATTCTAAAAAGTAAATTTATTTAGTCAAATTGAATATATAAAAGTTTAAAATATTGGATTTAAAAGGGTTCACTATTAAAAGTTTGTAAAAATTGGAATTCTGAAAATGAATTTGTTCTTACATTATGTCTAAGAAACTCATAGTATGGATTCTAAAATTATAAGGATTTTATAATGTTCAAAATTCAGTTAATATTATTCATAACCCCTTTTTAACGGCTAGTTTGGTAAGTCATGGTGAGCATGAACTCGGTGTTGCGTGCAGTGCAAGTTATTGAATTATTTTGAAAAAATAATGCACTATAAAATCATGGGGTGTTACATTCTCACCTCAGTCAATAAATTGAATCCTCGTAATTTGAAATTGTTCTTTGAAAATAAAATGTTGAAAATAGAAAATATCTTTGTGGGAAAACCCACATCGGAAATTTGGTTAATAAAATTTAGTCTTAATATGAGGATAATGGAAATGAAAGGGTCACCACCAAATTATGATCTCGATTAGGAGAAAATTGGTGGAAATTAAAAACATATAATTGGTGGAAAAACGTAAATATTTATTGGTAGTGATTGAGGTCATCAATCACAAACAAGTGTAAAATGAGGGCCTTAAATTCATCACTCTATGATGATTTAAAATACCATCGGTTCAACAAAACATATGGTATTAGGATAACACATTTTTTGTTTTAAGATCCCTTCACTAAAGTATAAGAATTAATTTCTTCATTGAATAAGAGAAGAAGAAAAATATATACTTGACAAGTAGAGTCTTATCCTTTAACTATGTTCTACCACAAATTGATCTTTCACTCTAAAAGATAATAGAACTAAAAAATAATATTCTATTTATCCTATTCGTATAGGGTTCAAAAAAATGAATTTTATAATTCATCTAATAGAACCATTAAAAAAAAACATTATTCAATCCAGGACATCACGTGGGTCAGTGGTAGGTGATACACCCTTGTCGCCCTTCGGTTGTAGATTCAAGTCTCACGGCCTTGCCAGATGCAACGGGTTGCCACCCGACCTCCGGGTTGTCTTTTTTATGGAAATCCAAAAATATTCTCAAACTGGACTTATCCAAAATTCTTCTGTCCAGACTCATTGTCCAAAATTTATAAGGCAGGTAAACACAATGGAGATCCTTTTTTCCACGTAATAGCATGTGAACACCTTCATCATGTATTCTTTTGAAACACGGCAACATCTTGAAATATCATAAAATCTTATTGATTAGGTTCTATGATCCCTTATTACTTATAGGATACTGGATATACTGATTCTATCCAAAAATGTTGTAAACTCTAACAATGATGGAACATAAAAAATCATTAATCAGTTTCAAGGTAGTCAATAATATCCAATATAATTTATCTAAATCAATCATGTATAATTCCAAAATTACTACCTCGGTATTATAACCATATTATGTTTTATATTTCTATCAACCATATATATTCCAAAAATTTAACCCGCTATTGAGTCACTTTTCTTTGTTCCACACAATCTCAAGTCCTTAATGAAATAGTACTGCTGCACAATCCTTATATACTCCATAATTATTATAACAAGTAAATTATTGATACAAAACTCAAATGAAATATCAACATAAGAAATATAATCATTCCTCTTCATATGTGGTAGTATCATAACTTGATTATTATCCAATAGCATCATTTGCTCCATAGTCTAATGACTGGGACATAGGTTTGTGTAGTGTCCAAACTCCTTGAAAATGAAGAATTTTACATTTGAAACCATTTTCTTACCCTTGTAGTCATGTACTTTGTGTCCTTTTCCTCCACACTTATAACATACTCACATTCCGTTCACGCATTTTCCAAGGTGATTCTTTCCACAATTATCACTTATGGGAAAATCATTTTTTACCTTCTTCCTTTTATCTGCCCTTCTCTCTACCATTCCATTCCTTCTCTGGCTTCCCTTCAAAGCCATAGGACTCCGAATATTCTTTCCTTATCTTATCAACACATGATACTATTTCTTCATATGATGATAATATGTGGAAGACTATTTCCCTTCTAAATCCTGGATTAAGACCATGAAAGATATGATCCTCCTTACTCTTTGTATCATGTGTATTGTTGGAGTTCTCATTCCATCTATTGGGCGCCATTTCTAAACAATGTCATAAAATAGATCAATTTATGAATCAAAATACATAATTTCATACTTATAAAACACTTAACATAAATTGAACTATTTAGGGATATAATCCATAATCATGAAAATTTTTTCTTTGAGGAAGTATATATACTTATAAACCCTTCATAATGATTTGTAAAGAAAATTAGAGTTATCCTAAGCATATCCCTCGGGAGTGTCGTAACCATGAGTGCAGCAAGGCCCGTTGTCGTATAGTAGTTCCCGTTCAAGTCTATCTCAAAGCAGTGTTTTCAGGTTTTACCCCTAGGTATATCTGTGCCAGAGCTGCCTCTACCTGCTCGTATCCATACATGGATATATTCCTAGGAAAACTCACAAAATCTCTACAATACCAAAATTCTAGGAAGTTATTATATACAAATCCTCAAATTTCATCTTAGGTCTACGTGCTCTAATCAGAGTTTATCTAAATCCAGCTTCTATGGTTTGTACTAAACTTCCTCTGACACCAACTGTAACACCACGGCCCTAGATACCCAGAGTCGGTGCAGTATTACATAACATTGGTATGATCACAAAGGATCATGTCTCAAAAGATAGATTAGTTTAGTAGTATTTAAAACACTAGATATATTCATAAGTCTTACATGACATAAAAAGGTAAAAAAACTACAACAACGTCTTGTCTTAGTATCTCCTCATACTATCCATGTAAGTCATTCATAAATTACTTCTTCACATCCTGGGAAAAATAAAACATTGAAAGGGGTGATATCAGATGCTCAGTAAGGATAACAATATAGCATAAGCTTTCATAGATAAGAACAAACACTTAAAGCAATTGATAACTAAATAAAAATCCTTTTAAACATGAACTTCAGCATAATATAGAAAAGATAAAATGAAATTATTCCATTCAAATATTCACATGGATATTCTACTAGTATAACAATCACATGCAATATCAATAACCACTTTTATAATGATGGAATGCATAATGCTAGACTATCATAACCACATATCCAAGGAGTCGTGCCAAGAATACAAATAAGATTTTCCCAAGGCCTTGTGCCAAGACACTACTTTGTCTCATGAGACATACCTATGCATCGAGGAGCTATAGTGGGCTCCACCCGTCACTTACTAAGTCCAATGCATTCTAGATATGAATGTTTTTAAACATAACAGAAACATTTGTATTAAAACTAGCATACGAAATGTCAATACTTTATCCACAAACCATGAATGGTATAAAAATAGCACATCCACAGTAAAAAATAACTCATTCGATACAATATAGAAGATTTTATTATATCATATTAACCTCAATTGAGAACAATGAAGGATATTGACATAGATGAAAATAATCATCAAAACTATTTGAGAGAAATATCCCCCATTTTCATGAAATCATTTAAATGTCACACTATTTGTCAAGAAGCCATTTAAAAATAGATTTTTGAATCAAAGGGTTCCATACCACTTTGAAACTTTTAAAAGGAGTTTTAATTTTAAAAAATTAATTTCCATATAAATAAATCCTTAAAACCATTTTTAAAACAGGGACATTAATGAGAATGATTTATAAGAATTAGTCTTTAGAACATTTAAAATGGTATTTTAGTTAGAGATTCTAACCAAAAGAGAGACACTTGAATACAAATAATTGAGGTAATAAAAACTTTGTAATATCATTAGAATAAAGTGACTATTGATATAATATTTCAAAGTACATTATATACACCACATAAAAGTGATTTGGTGTATAACAACAAAGAAGTCTCAGTGGAATGTAAATTGAGATGAAATCTCTCATAAAGGTTGTATCATTAGGTTAAGGATAAATCAATGACATAATTATGTATGAAAAATATAAATACACTAAATATTATCGGATATTCAGTTTAAAACAATCAAAGTACATGCACACATATTCTAGTAAAAACAAAACCAATGAATTGGATGTTTATCTCAACAAATCGAGATTGAGTAAAAATTACTCTTATCAAGATGATAGCGATGACATGATAATTTATCAATGGAATGACTATGTGTATAAAAATTATATCCATAGAAAGGGGAGTGGAAATTTTGATATAATCAAATGAATAGTGATTCCACACATAATCATGGAGTAAAATAATCAATGAAGTATGTGTAAAGCCGAATGTGTGGAAATTGACATTTCAAATTCCCTTATCGATTTGGTAACTTATGAAACATGCACCCATGAAAGAAGGACCATACAATGATGATGTAAATACCGATAAATTAAAGAATATTACACAATGAATACAATCATGGGATGTAAACACAAAACATGCAATAAATAAGTGGTGAACAATGGAAATCCCACTAAATTAAAAGTGAGATAAGAAACCCCTTACTTTGTACTTTTTCCTTGGTCGACAATAGTTTAAACTCCTGTATAATAGTGAAATAATTTTTATTGAATTATAAAATAATCATTTACATTAATATGATATCATATAGGATCTTTTAACATTGATTTGTTAATAATATCTTAGTATTATCGTCATTTCGGGTGATAAATTACTCATTTTCCTTTATATTCTTTGTTACGTAACCCGTGTTTGTTATAGATAGGTTATATCTTATTCATATCCAGAATTATATCAAGTCCTTAAACATTATTTATAAATCATAAAATGATAATTATACTTGAATGGATACAATGGAGAATGAATCTAATCGCTTTCGTGGAGACGGTAGTCCGTACGTACGCCCAAGCAAGAATATCATTCTTTTGATGTTAAAATAATATATAATTGGATGTTATATCATATAGACAGAATTATTATCATATTATATTTATTATTTAAATTAATTACACATCATTATTATACCCTTCCAAAAAATAATTTATTGAATGACAATTACACCACGACGTGGAGACGGTAAACCGTACGTACACACTTATGGTGACATGTCATTCAAAGGATGGATAGAATACTGAATATGGTTGTACCATATTTATAATAATATTATAGTATATAGGAGATACTGGATTCATTATTTTATTATGGTAATAACAAAGAAAGAAGAAGTTTAAGAAGAAAAAAATTTGAAAAAGGGTGGTAAAAACATTACCTCATCTTGTGGTTCTTCCTTTTGATTTGATCAAACGGGATCCATTAGTTGTCTTTATGATCAAACTAATGCCTCTAGGTTGAAATGAGGAAATTTGAGAGAGTATTTGGGCAGATTTTGGCCGAACCAAAAGGCTTTGAAGGTGTGAAGTAATGAGAAGGGGGAGTGCCCTTTCATAAGAAGGGTGAGGGGAACCTTTCGAAAAGGTAGAAATGTTATTTTATAATAAATTAATATACAGTTTCTAATGGCTCCAAAGTGGATTATTTAAAGGTTAAGGTGGGCATAAGTCTCAAATAACTCACCCAATAGAATTTAGACAGGTTTGGGTCATTATATTAACCTTATCTCTAAGTATTAACTCTTAGTTAATTAGTTTCACTTTTACAATGTCTCTTTGTATTTTTATATTATATGGTTAATAAACATACTATATACATCCAAGAGACCCCAAGTGGCCCATTAATGATACACCTACCATGATATAAGTCTCTTGTTCGATCCTTAGATTTTTAGGATTTTAATATCAATAAATAATATAATATGTTTTTTAAAAACTCTTTTATTTCAATTTTGACACTATTCAAGAATTTATTTTTTTGAAAATCATAACAGAATGATTACTTCAAAAAAAGGAATTTCAATCAATAAAAATATGTAATATTATCCTAGAAAATTAGTGTATCTCAATAAAAGTCTCCAATTATATTTATTTGGGTATTTATAATATCAATTATTTTAATTTTTCACTATTATAGTATTTACTGCATCATCATTGTGTCAGATATAAATTAAATTATTTAATGTGTAAAAATTATAAATAAAATATAATTAGATATGAAATATTTTTATATTTATAATGAATATTTATATTCGAATTTATATTATGTGTAACACTATATTACAAATTTTTAGTAAATAAACGTTGATTTTAACTCTTTTAACTCTTCTTTGAATTAAATAATAATAAATGTCCTAATCTAATCCATGTGGACCTAAATGATAATATTTTATTCATAAGGTGTTTTTTGGTCGATATACACTTGTCCAATAGAATTAGGACAAATGTTAGGGTAATATTAATATCATTTGTAACCTTAATTACCCAATTTACTTTTAACCGTGGTAAATAAAAGAAAAAAGTTATTATTCACCAAAAGTTATTTTCATCTAAATGAACTAAATTTTACTCCTTGATATTAACCGTGTCTCTCGTAGTTTCAAAATTCCACTCACAGAAGTGGTAAAATAAAGTTTTATGAAAAATTCAGTTTTTTAACTACAACTTAGTGGATTCACTATTCACTAAAAAATGAAAGTTTCCAGAAAAATACCAAAAATTAAGCCTACGCTATATTTAATATTATGAATTCAAATATGATGTGTATTTTACCAAATTAATAAAATTTCAGTTGCATTAATTAATTTAAAAATTAATTCACGTCGTCAAAACAAATAGCGTGTTTTTAAGAGATAATAAAAATCAAAAGACTGACACTTGTTTATGTCGGGTTTAAATGTGAAATTACATCCAATGACCAACATTGTATTAAATGGTAAAAATATATTCTAAATAAATTTTAAAACCACTAAAATTAATAATTTATCACTATTTATTATTCCTATTAAAAAAAATTTAATTAAAATTTAGTAATTTTCACTATTCATCAAAATATGAAAGTTATCCGAAAAGTACCAAAATTTCACCCTTATCTATTTTCAATATTATTAATCAAAAAATGAAGTCCATTTAGAAAGAAAAAATTTATAAAATTTAAAAAATTCGGTATTACTATTCATAACGGCTAGTTTGATTGGTTGTGGTGTGTTAGAATCTCGAATTTGCGTACAATGCACGCCATTGCATTATTCAAAGGGAAACGTACCGTGGAAGCTTGGGATGTTTCATTGTAAATTTTTTATGTCCTGATTCTAAAAAGTAAATTTATTTAGTCAAAATGAATATATAAAAGTTTAAAATATTGGATTTAAAAATGGTTCACTAGTAAAAGTTTGTAAAAGTGCAATACTGAATATGAATTTGTTCTTACATTATGTCTAAGAAACTCATAATATGAATTCTAAAATTATAAGGATTATATAATGTTCAAAATTCAGTTAATATTATTCATAAACTATTTTTAACGGCTAGTTTGGTAAGTCATGGTGCCCTTGACCTCGGTGTTGCATGTAGTGCATGTTATTTAAATATTTTGAAGAAATAACTCACTATGAAATCTTGGGGTGTTACACATAACATGGAGAATGAATCTCATCGCGTTGTGGTGACGATAATCCGTACGTATGCACGAGCAATGATATCATTCCAATAATTATTGAATGGAATTATAGTGGATAATATAATATCTCCGAATTGGTATAATGTTATAACAACCATATATAGTTATTCTTTACACCATTATACCAATCCATGTATGTTAGTGGTGGTAAAATAGATTACACCACGACGTGGAGATGGTATTCCGTACGTATGTACGCGCGGTGATTTCGATTTCTGTAGGATGGATAGAAGGTGAAATATGGTTTGTTAATATAATAACATAGCATTATGCTAGTGATAGAGATGTTATTACTTTATTATGAAACAACAAAAGAAGAGGAAGTTGAATAAAAAATGAATTAGATAGAATCGGTACTGGATATTACCTCTTCTTCAACGCGCCTCTTCTAAAACACATATTAGGGAACTAATGATGGTATTTGAAGAGAACTAGGACCTCTAGTATGTTTATAGAGAAGTGGAGGAAAGAAATGGGAAGGGTTTTGTTGATATGGAAGACTCAATGTGGTGTTAGTAGGAGAGGGAGGAGGTGCCCTTTTATAAGGGAGGAGAGGGTAAACTTTGGAAACATAAGAAATATTAATTTATAATTAATTAAAACCCCACTTAATACCTCCAAAAATGACTGAAATCCGAATATTATATTTTATTGTGTTGTAATATCATCAACCAATAATATTTAAACATGTTAGTAATTTATGTTAAACCTTATCATTTTGATTTATCCTTATTTAATCTATTTAATTTTATTTGTGGTAATAATGTTATAAATTTTATATGGTTATAAATATTTAATTATGTGTTTTTAATTGTACATAATTTGATACTTAATGACATGTGAGTTCATATAAATTTTAAATTGTAATTTTTAAACATATTTTTGATTTTGAAAAAATTTATTTATATAAACTATCAATAGTGTCAATTTTGACACAATTAATTTATTTGAATTTAAATAAAATACACAGAGAATATATTTTAAAAAATAACTATTTAAGATATTACTAAAATGTCATATTCATCTAGAAAATTCACGGATCACATTAATTCGTTCATATAATGTTTATTTTAATACATTTAAAATCATTTGTTTTATATTTCTATTAATACAACATTTTTGTATTATTATTTAATATACTTATTTGTTGTATAAAAAGGTAAAATAAAATAATATTATGAATATAAATATATTATATTTTATAAGAATACATTTAGTATAATTCAGCTTCTAAAAAAACAACTTTTAAAATTCTATATTTATAAAATTATGAAGGTGACAGCTTTGACATCATTTGAAATAAAATAATATAAATGTCCTAATCTATTTTATATGGCTCCAAATGGTATATAACTCGACCCTTTCATGATTATGGTATATATACACTCGACCAATATGTTTTGGTCAAGTTAATGGTCATTTTTATGGGTATTATTATTGCAATTAAAACTATATTATTGATTTTTTACTAAATAAATAATTTATGCATCCTTAATGTATAAGCTATTAATGTAATTAAATATCTCTAAAAATTACAAATAAATTACCATAGAAAAGAAAAAAAATTTATATTTCAAATTATTATTTATAATCAAATTTATATTCTGTATAAATTTATATTAAAAATACTTTAATTATTTATGTTTTAGTGAGACTTATTTCACTTTCATTAAAATAAAATAAAGTATTGGTTTGAATTACATAAAAGTGGATTCCAATGGATTCCATTTCGACCAAAATATGCCTAAGGAAGAAAAATAATCAACCAATTATATTAAGACAACAATTAGGTTAATTTTATAATATTATATTTACCCTTAATTACCCGATTTACATTTAACTATGGTAATAAATTCACCATATTTACTATTCATAGTGCCCAAAAAACAAAAAGTAACATATTAACATAATTTGGACCCACTGATTCGAAATATCGAATCCATTTTTGCAAATTCAAATCACAGAAGTTGCAAAAATTAATTTATAATTAATCTCGTTGTTAAGAAAATGAGTTTTAAAAGTTAAAACCTTGCAAAAGATTCAAATGATTTTACTTATGAATTCATTGTGAAATATATGATAATGAAATTAATTATATTTAATGTCAAAAATATATTATATTTATAGTTTAAATCCATTAAATTTTATAATTTAACAATATAAATTATTAAGATGAAAAAGGTTGTTTATTATTAAAATATAGTGTGTCATTACTATTTATTAAAATATGAAAGTTATCAGAATAACATGAAAAGTTTATCCAAATTAAATTTTTATATCCTAATTCGAATGGAGAAATTTATTTTCTGAAATTGAACATATAAATAAATCAAAAACAATATTTAAAGTGGGTGCACCATCAAAAGGCAACAAAAATCATTTGTTGAAAAATAATTATTTTACCTGAAAAATTAATTTTATTCTCATACCATGTTCTTGAAAAATATTAAGATGAATAATAATGTTATAAAATTCAAAATGTAGTTAATACTATTCATAACGGGTAGTTAATAGAAATATTATATCAATATATAGTTGTTCAATGAAACGTTGTATTGTGTACAACACACATTATCTAGGAGGCTCGTTTTTTCATGAAACACAAGCCAAGAATAGTGTTTCATATAATACAAGCTAATACAGTGTTGCATATAGCGCAAGTCAATCATACTGTAGCGAAAAACACAAGACTTCAATAAAATTAAAAATAATATTTCTCATAAAAGCTCGGGTGTTACATTCTATCCCCCTTAAAATGAATTCCGCCCCAAAAATTCATCGTGGTTATAAATTGTTTACTAATGGAAAATATTTTTAATGGAAAACCAGATCGTAAAAAGGAATACTAAAACATAATTTTAAGAAATGAAGTATGAAACATAACGGTTACCCAAATCAACATATCATTGGGATTTCACAAAGGAGAACATAGGTGAAAATATGGATATGGAAGACAAATATAACCATCAACTTCTGATGAAGAGTGGTAGAGGACATGGCTATGAAAAATCCAACAATCACAAAGCCATAAATTTTTTATGATCTAAGGTACCATCTGATTCATCACATATTAGGGAACTATGATAACATTTTTTTTTTTCATGATCATTTTCCAAATGTTTAATAATTATGAAAACAAATACTAACTTGTTTTTGGTATAATCTCACCGTTTCTCGTGCCTTGAACAATTTCCACATATTCTCTTAATGAAATGAAGTTTAATTTGTCTTTCATGAAGTTTTAGCAGTTCATTCGATAAAATGATAGGCCATTCCATCTGTCTCAAACATAATGTTAGAAAAACATATATACATAAGTCCATCTATGGTGAGATTAATGTAATATGGTTCAAAAACAATCTTATACTTCATCTATCATCTTGATTAATAAAATAAAACTAGTTTCTACTAACCATGGACATCCTTTAGGCCATTGGTAGGCAATAAAGGCCTACCACACTTTGGTTGTGGGTTTGATTCCCTAAACCTTGTTCGATGTGATGGGTTGTAGCTCGTCCAATAGGTTTCCCTTTTTCTAAAAATTAACCATTATAACATTCCAGAAATAATATTGAAAAAATGTTCAAGACATAAACAATAGTATTTGTTGTCCAAATTAATCCATTATAATCTTTAGGCTTATCCAAAATACTTCTTTCAATCTCATAGTATACAATAAACTATTAATAGAAATTTCATCTATCGAGCATGTGAATACCATCATTTATCATATGATATATCTTGTTGGTCTCATTCCAGACATTCAAATACCATAATCATGTATTCTATTGGAAAATGAATACCCATTGAACCTTAGAAAAAACATGATTGTTGTCCAAAGTTAACTCTTTCCACATAAAAAAATCCCCAAAAAAATCTATATACTCAAATCATGATATCACTTTGTCCTCTTATCAATCATGAGCTCATGAGTACTATCAAACAAATTATCTTCTCATTATCCATCCATTATGCGCATAACATATTCATTTATAAAATATTTCAATCACTTTTCATGGTTACTGGTACCATTATATTATTGAAAACAACAATAAACCAATACATAGATATTCCAATATTCCACAATACTATAAATGAGATACCTAAAAATTAATTTGGAATCCAATAACATAAAAATTTAATCATTATACCACATCATTGTCATACTCATCATCACCAATAATGATCCCATGTGACTTATATTTTTTCCTTTTCCTTAAGTGGTTGTTGATGTCGATAATCATTAACCCCTAGATTAGGGAATTGGTTAGCATAATACCCCATTTCCTTTAACTTGTAGCATTAATGTGTTGGTGGTGCGTTATCTGCAGTCTTTTCTTTATTTTACATCATTAGCTACCCTATTTCCATTACTTAGACACTCAACTGCTCAATGACCATATTTTACACATATAAAACATTTTTTATTCACTTTAATACAATATCCACCATTCTTCTTTACACACTTTGAGCATAACAAAACAGTCACCTTCTTTTCACATTGTTTTGATATTTTTCCTTGAACTCCATCTTTAGTTTCTCATCAAAACCATGAGATGGATAGGTAACACCAACATCCAGTTCTACCTTGATAGAAAAACATATAATTTCTTCATCAGTATTGATGTCCCTTATAGCTAATTCTCTTCGAAGAATTGGTTTTAACCCACTGAAGAATCTATCAACATTACTTTCAGGATAGTTGATAAAGCCAGATGCATACCTTGAAAGCCTTGTAAAATCCACATCGTATATACGAATAGATTCATAATCCTTATACTTAATCTCAAGGAACTCCTTTTCAATCTTTTTTCAAGGAATAAGAGGGAAGTAATTACTAAAAAAACATGTTCATGAACGAGTCGCATTCAATGTATTCAATTTTATCTTGGGGTTGCGTATTCTTAATTAGAGTCCACTACTAGTCTACTTCACCATCTAACTGATAATCAACCAAAATTACTTTTCGATGCTATGTAAATCGAAGTTTAGAAAATATCATTTCAATGGTACTGATCCATTGTTCAGAAAACAAGTGGATCAGAAGACCTAATGAAAGAAGGTGGACGTTTCCTCATGAAGGACTTAATAGAATATTGTTTCCTTCCATGCTCATTTGGATGTCCAGAATGATTCATAGATTATCTATGTATTGCAATAAGATTTTTCACTCCATCTCACATCACATTTTTTTGTTCGAGAAGACAATAATCACATTTTCCATTGCATTGATCAACACAGTTCCTTTGGGTTCCAGCCATTGCCTAAAACCCAAAAAGAACAGTGTGAGAGGGAAAAATCATGCATGGAAAACAACCTAATAAAGGGGGAGAACATTCAAAATATAACATACTAGGTTTAATTCTAAGATCGTTACCATAATTCTAGGACAATAACCTATATGAATACTTATCCTTAGGTACATCCCTAAACATACGATAGAAATATCTCTAGGGATCTGACTAATTATTTTGCATCCTAGTTTCAAAGGTTGAATAAACCGTCGCCCTGATACCAACTATAGAGACCCAAACGTTTTCATACATGGATATTACATCACATTTGCGGAAAACTTAATAAATGACATAAAAAGATTCCTAAAGACCATATTATTTTAGTGTCTTTAGAAACTCAGAACATAATCTTCTAAGCATGGTGAAAGATCTTCATCATCTCCCATACAGATCTTTCCCATTGGTTTTCATACCTAAAACTTCTCTTTATATCCTGGGGAAAAGAAAACATAAAAAGGGTGATCCCAAATGCTCAGTAAGGGTAAACATGGAGAACCTAAAACAATCCATAAACATTTTAACGTAAGAACATGAACATAAAACATCAAAATCACGAGTAATGACATAAACGTTGGTAGTGAATAAGACCTAGATCCTAATAGAACATTAACCATGATAAAATAGCATGTAAATGAAACATGTAATTATGGAATCCATTAAGCACATGATATTATTTCTATAGTAGCCAAGGAATCGCTGCCAAGACCATCATAGTGTATAAAATCCCTTACTAAATCGAGTTCACTCCTCGTTCTAGTCCTGTATCACTGAACAAGATTAAATTTCCATTCCATCCATGTCTATATCATGAGATATAAATGTTTACACAATGGATTGGAGGGAGATATAGGTCCCACCCATCTCATAATGAAATATTTTTTTACATATTTCGCAAAATAAACATAAATCATTCATCATAACCAAAATAATAAAATGGGTCTCACAAACATCAACCCATCAAAATGATATCCATATAAAACAAATGTATATCATTTCATCATAATAAGAATAAATACATGTCTGAAATAGAGACATTATACTTGAAACATAATCATACCAAATAATGCAATATTTTATGGGAAATAGTTTTGATAAAACACTTGAAATGAATTCCTGAGGAAAATATCTTTTTTCGTCAAAATCATATTCTTTTCACAAAATTCCATGAAATTTTAAATGAAAAGGTTTTCTTTGAAAATAATCAAGAAATTTTGTAGATGAAGCTTCATTAAAATAATTCTTTATGAAACTATAAAAATCCATTCATGCCGTATAAGTGAAAAAAACATTCTTCTTGTACTTTTTACAGAAAAGTCAAAAAGTACCTTATATGGTAACCAAAGAAAATATTCCTTCCATACAATGTGGTAAAATGTCAACAAAGGGTAAAAATTAAATTAATGATAGATGGAATAATAGTAAACATTTTATGAAAACATTTTTATAAAACATGGACAAGAATGTTAAACATAACCCCGATATATACTTAAGTATAAGAAATCCCGGATAAAATGAGATTTGAAAAATTATCCCTTACCTTATGTCCAATTTCTTCCATATGTGTCTGAGACATTTGTATAGTGGGATTATAAATATTATTAACATGTAACAGAGTCATAATATTATTTATGATATCATATATGATTCACTTAAGTCTTTATATTACCCGTTCATTTTTCCATTCCATGATAAAGCAGCATTTTGGGTAAAATCGTTTCATTTTCATCCATGTTTTGTCTTGAAATTATTCATATGATAATGTATATCATGATAACTTACATCCAGAATGTAAAACATGATTTATATATATTATATATTCAGAATATACATATATATAACAGATCGATAAATGGAAAGAAATACACCGTTCATGGAGACGATAGGCTGTACGTACGCATGAACACTATTTTTGTTTCCTTATTAAATTTAATGGAAGTAAGTAAATAACATATAAATAAATCTAGTATCATTAATATTTCATATATTTCATTATTATTTATTATATATACATTATAATCATTTTTGAATGGTTAACTTGGAGAATGAATCTCATCACGTCGGGGAGACGATAATCCGTACGTACGCACGAGCTATTATATCGTTCCCATAATTTTTGATTGGAATTATAGTGGATGATATAATATCCCAGAATTTTTATCATGTTATAATAACCATATATAGTTATTCTTTACACCATTTTACCCATCCATGTAAGGTGGTGGTGGAAAAATAGAATACACCACGGCGTGGAGACAGTATTTCGTACGTAAGCACGCGAGGTGATTTCATATTCCATAGGATGGATAGAAGGTGAAATAATATTGGTCCATATATTAAAATATCAGTATAGGAGTGATACTGATTTTATTACTTTATTATTAAGAAACAAAAGAAGAAGAAGTAGAATAAAAAAATGAATTTGAAAGAATTGGTAAAGGATATTACCTCTTCTTCGATGCGCCTCTTGTAAAACTCCTCTTAGGGAACTAAAGATGGTCTTTAAAGAGATACAAGACCTATAATATTTCTATAGGAATTGGAGAAGATAAATGGACAGGGTTTGGCGGTCCTTGAAGGCTCAATGTGCTGCGAGGAGGAGAGGGAGGAGGAGCCCTTTTATAAGGGAGGAGTGGGGAATCTTTGGAAACACAGGAAATATTAATTTATAATAAATTCAAAACAAACATAAAAACCACAAAAAATGACTCTAATCTGAAGCTAAGATGAGTTAGGGTTGTAATCTAATCAGTCAATAAGATTTACAAATTTTGGTAATTTATTTTAAACCTTATCATTTTGATTTATCTTTATTTAATCTATTTAATTATATTTATGGTAATAATGTTAAAAGTTTATATGGTCACAGATACATAATTATATGTTGTTAATTATACATAATTTGATACATGATGACATTTTAGATCATATAAATTATAATTTGTAATTGTTAAATATTTTTGTGATTTTTAATCAATTTAATAATATAAAATATCAATAGTGTTAATTTTGACACAATTAATTTATTTGAATTTAAATAAAATCCACAGAGAATATATTTTCGAAAAAAAACTATATAATAGATTAATAACAAGTCATATTAATCTATAAAATTCGTGGAGGTCATTAATTAATTCATATAATATTTATTTTAATAATTTTAAAATCATTTATTTGATATCTCTCTTAATAAAACATTTTTCTATAATTATTTAATATATTTATTTGTTGTATATAAATTAAAACTAAAATAATATGATGAAGATAAATATAATATATTTTATAATAATACTTTTAGTTGAATTTAGCTTCCAAAAGAACCAATTTTTAAATTTTATCTTTATTAAAGTATGAAGGTGACATCTTTGACATCATTTAACATAAAATAATATAAATGTCCAAATATATTTTATAAGGGTCCAAATGGTCCATAAATTGACTCTTTGATGACTCAGGTATAGATATACTCGACCAATAAGATTTGGTCAAGTTTATGGTCCTTTTGATCGTTATTATTATT
Organism: Viscum album; assembly: GCA_963277665.1. Taxonomy (NCBI): domain Eukaryota; kingdom Viridiplantae; phylum Streptophyta; class Magnoliopsida; order Santalales; family Viscaceae; genus Viscum; species Viscum album. The sequence goes on from OY728145.1 coordinate 956,551,897, forward strand.
ATAATAAAAACTATATTATTTATTTTTTACTAAATAAATAATTTCTGCATCATTAATGTATACGCTATTAAGGTAATCAAGTATCGCTTAAAAATTACAAAAATATTACCATAACAAATAAAAACATTTTATCTTTCAAATGAGTATTTATAATCTAATTTATATTCTATATTACCTTATATTAAAAAAACATTAACTATTAAATTTTGAGTGAGAAATATTTCAAATTGTTTAAAATAAAATAATGTATATGTATTAATCACATCCATGTGGGCTCCAATGGATTCCATTTCGACCAAAATATGCCTTAAAACGAAATATAATCATCAAATTATATAAATACACTTGTTAGGGTAATTTTATAAAATTATATTTTCCCTTAATTAGCCGATTATCATTAACTATGATAAATAAAATTTAACATAGTTACTATTCAAAGTGACCAAAAAAATAGACTATAAACATAATTTGGACCTACTGATTTAAAATATGGAATCCATTTTTCAAAATTCAAATCACTGAAGTTGCATAAATTAATTTAAAATGAATCTCGTTGTTATTAAAATGAGTTTTAAAAGTTAAAATCTTGCAAGAGATTAAAATGATTTTACCTATGAATTCAATATAAAATCAATGCTAATGACATAAATGATATTAAATGGTAAAAATATATTATATTTATACTTTAATACCGTTAAATATTATAATTTAACCATATAAATTATTACGACAAAAAAGTTGTTTTAAATTAAAATATAGCGTGTTTTTAGTATTCATTAAAATATGAAGATTATTATAATAATATAAAAAATTTATCCAAATTAAATTTTTATATCCTGATTCCAAATAAGAATTTTGGTTTTTAAAATGGAAGTTATTTACATGTCAAAAACTAGATTTAATGTGGGTGCACCATCAAAACCCAACAATACTATATTTTTTTAAAAATACTTATTCTACCCGAAAAGATTATTTTATTCTCAGAACATGTTCTAGAAAATTTGTAAGATGAATCATAATGTTATAAAATTAAAAATATAGTAAATAATATTCATAAAATCTAGTTCATAATAATATTATAACAATATATTGTTGTTTATTGACACCCAATATTGCGTACAACACACGTTATCGAGAAAGCTCGCTCTTCTGTGCAACACAAGCCAAGACTAGTGTTGCTTATAATACAAGATAATATAGTGTTGCATACAACGCAAGTTAATCTTGGTGTAGTGTACAAAACAAGAAATCAAATAAATTAGAAATAATATTTCAAATAAAATCTCTGGGTGTTACATTATATATTGAAGGTACTCCCCCTTTATTATGTTGTTTTCCTAGAATTATTTTTTCCTCTCACACTATTTTTTTTGGGTTTTAGATGATGGTTGGAACCCGAAGGAACCGTATTGATCAATGTAATCGAAATTTCAATTATTTTTCTCCCTAAAAACCAAATGTGATGGGAGATGATGTGCAAAATCATATCTCTATACTTACACAAGCTGTGAATCATTCTGCACATCCAAATGAACAGAGAAAGGAAAAATATTCTATTGAGTCCTTCATGAGGAAACATCCACCTTCTTTCAGTGGGTCTTCTGATCCACTTATTATTGAATAATGGATCAGTACCATTGAATATATAATTTCTATACTTCATTGTACAGAGCATCAAAAAGCCATTTTGGCTGTTTACGAGTTTGAAGGTGAAGCAAACCAGTGGAAGACTCTAATTAAGAATACAAGGCCCTAAGATGAAATTGAATCCATGTAATGGGATGAGTTCAAGAACCTATTTTTCAGTAAGTACTTACCTCTTATTCTTCGAACAATGATTTAAAAGTAGTTCCTTGAGCTTAAGAAGATGGATGACAAATATGTTGGTATATACATAGAGAATTTTACAAGGATTGCAAGGTATGCATCTGGCTTTATCATCCAACCTGAAATTAATTTTGATCGATTTTTTACTGTCTTAAATACAATTCATCGAAAATCATTAGCTATAACAGACTTCAATACCTATGTATAAATTGTGCATTGTGTTATCAAGGTAGAACTAGAAGTTGGTGTTATATATCCGTCTCATGGTTTTGACAAGAAACTAAAGATGGGCTTCAAGGAAAAATATAAAAACAATGTTGAAAAGAAGGTGAATGTTTCATTATGCTAAAAGTGTGGAAAGAATCAGGGTGGAGATTGTCATAAAGGGACTAGAATTTTTTTTTTGTGTGGAAAAGAAGTTCATCGAGTAGTTGAGTGTCGATGTAATGGAAAAAGGGTATCTAATGATGTTAATAATGAAAAGACTTCAGATAACTCACCACCAACACATCAATGCTACAAGTGCAAGGAAATGGGTCATTATGCTAACCAATGCCCTAATCTTGGGGTTAATGATGATTTAAATCAACAACCACTTAAGGAAAAAGAAAAAAGGGATGTCACAAGAGATCACTATTGGTGATGATGAGTATGTCAACTATGTCGTGGAATGATTAAGTTTTTATGTAATTGGATTCCAAAATAATGTTGTGGTATCTCATTTATAGTATAGTGGAATATTGTAATATCGATGTATTGGTTTATTGTGGTTTTCAATAATATTATGGTACCAGTACCATGAAAAGTGATTGAAATATTATTGGAAAAAAGAAGATATTCTCATAATGAAGGGATGAGGAGAAAATAACTTGCCTGATAGTATTCATGGGATCATGAATGATAAATGAACAAAGTGATATCATAAGTTGATTATATTGTTTTTTTATGTTTTTATTATGTGGAAAGAGTACACATTTGACAACATTCATGTTTTCATTTGGTTAAATTGTTATTAATTTTTCAAGAGAATACATGATTAAGGTATTCACATGTTTGGAATGCGACCAACAAGATATACTGTATGATAAATGATTGTATTCACATGCTCGGTAGATGAAATTTCAAGTAATATTTTACATTATACTATGAGATTTGATAGACATATTTTGGATAAGCATAATGATTGGAATGGATAATGTTATACATAAGATAGTATTGTTTATGTCTAATATAGTTTTTTTATATTATTTCTGGAATGTTATAATGGTGATGTTTTAGAAAATGGAAAACCTGCAGGACGAGCGACAACCCATCACATCAGACAAGGTTGCGGGAATCGAACCCACAACCGAAGTGCGGTAGGCCTTTATTGCCTAACACTGGCCTACAGGAAGTCCTTGGTTAGTAGAAACTAGTTTTATTTTAATAATAATGATGATATATGAAGTATATGTCCATTTTTGGAACCATATACGATTAATCACCCCATAGATAGACTTATGTATATAACTATTTCTAACCATATGTTTGAGACAGATGGAATGACCTATCATTCTATCGCATCATATGATAACACTTCATGAAAGACAAATTCAACTTCATTTATTTAAGATATGAAGTGGAAATTCTTGAAGGCATGATCAACTGTGAGATTGTACGAAAATCAAGTAATTATTTCTTTTAAAAATTCATCAACATTTGGAACATGATTTTGAAAACCAAATATGTTGTCCTAGTGCCCTCATATCTGATGAATCATAGGGTACTTTAGGTCATAAAATATTTATGTCTTTGATATTGTTTTCTTTTTCATAGCCATGTCCTCTACAACTCTTCATCGTATGTTGATGCTTATATTTTTCTTCCTTATCCATATTTTCACATATGTTCTCAATGTGGAAATCCAGTGATGGGTTCATTTGGGTAACCGTTAGGTTTCATACCTTATTATTTAAAATAACGTTTTATTATTACTTTTTGAAATTTGGGTTTCTATAAATGAAACATTCTAGTAGTAAACCATTTATAACACTGACTAATTTCTAGGGCGAAATTCAATTTAAGGGGGGGGGGGTTAGAATGTAACACCCATAGAATTTGTGAGAAATATTCTTTTTAATTTATTTGATGTCTTGTGTTGTACAATACACCACGATTAACATGCGTTATATGCAACACTGTATTATCTTGTAGTATACGCAACACTATTCTTGGCTTGTGTTGGACGCAACAGCGAGCTTCCTTGATAACGTGTGTTGTACGCAATACCGGGTTTCACTAAACAAAGATATATTGTTATAATGTTATTATGGACTAGAAAGTATGAATATTATTAACTAAAGTTTTATTTTTATAAAAATATTATTCATCTTACACATTTTATAGAACATGTTATGAGAAATAAATAATTTTTTTGGGTAAAATAAGCATTTTTCAACAAATGCAGTTTTGTCGCCTTTTGATGGAAAATCCACATTAAATATTTTTTTGGACATATTAATAGGTTAAATTTTAAAAAATAAAATTCTTCTTTAGAATCAGAATATAAAAACTTACTTTGGATAAATTTTTCATATTATTCTGATAACTTTCATATTTTAATGAATAGTAAAAACACGGTACATTTTAATTAAAAACAACTTTTTTCATCGTAAACATTTATATTGTTAAAATATAAAATTGAATGGTTTTAATATATAAATAGAATATATTTTTTCCATTAAATATAATGTATGTCATTATCTGTGATTTTACAATGAATTCATAGGTAAAATCATTTGAATATTTTCCAATGTTTTAACTTTTAAAAATCGTTTTCATAAGAACATGAACAATTTTAAATTAATTTATGAAAATTATGTTATTTTAGTTTGGAAAAATGTATTCCATATTTGTATTCATTAGTTCCAAGTTATTTTAATAGTCTATTTTTTATTTTTGGGCACTATGAATTGAAACTACAGTAAATTTAATTTACATAGTTGCAGTTTAATCGAGTAATTAAGGGAAAATATAATATTATAAAATTACACTAACACATGTTTTAAATATAATTGGATGATTATATTTCGTCCTAAGGAATATTTGGGTCGAAATGGAATCCATTGGAACCCAATTGGATGTGATTAAGACCATTGCATTATTTTATTTTATAGAATGTGAAATATGTCTCACTCAAACATTAATAATAAATGTATTTTAAATATAAAGTTATAAAGAATATAAATTAGATTATAAATACTAATTTGAAATATAAAATGTTTTTCTTTGTTATGGTAATTTATTTGTAATTGTTTTGAGATATTTAGTTACCTTAATAGCTTAAACATTAATGATTCAAATTGTTTTTATTTAGTAAAAAATCAATAAAATAGTTTTTATTACATTAATAATACCCATAAAAAAGACCAGAAATGTGACCAGACATTATTGGTCGAATATATCTATACCCTAATCATCCATTTGTCGAATGAGGGACCATTTGGAGCATTATAAAATAGATTTGGAAATTTATATTATTTTATTTTGAATGATGTCAAAGTTGTCACCTTCATACATTAATAAAGATGAAATTTTAAAAGTTGGATTTTTTAGAAGCTAAATTCAACTAAAAGTATTCTTTTAAAATCTATTACATTTATCTTCATCATATTATTTAATTTTTAATTTTTATACAACAAATATGAGTACTAAATAATTATAAAAAAATGTTGTATTAAGAGAAATATCAAAAAAATGATTTAAAAGTATTAAAATAAAACTTATATGAATGAATTAATGTGATCCAAGAATTTTATAGATTAATATGACTAGTTATTAATCTATTAATTAGTTTTTTTAGAAAATATATTCGTTGTGTATTTTATTTAAAATCAATTAAATGAATTGTATCAAAATTCACACTATTGATATTTTATATTAGCAAATTGTTTAAAAATCACAAAATATTTTAAAATCACAAATAAAAATTTATATGATCTAACATGAAATAAAGTATCAAATTATGTATAATTAACAACACATACGTATGTATTTATGACCGTATAAAATTTATAAACTTATTACCACAAATAAAGTTAAATAGATTAAATAAGGATGAATCAAAATGATAAGGTTTAAAATAAATTACCAATCTGTATAAATATTATTGGTTGATAAGATTACAACCCTATATCATCTAAGATTTTGATTTGAGTCATTTTTGGTGATTTTAAGTGGGGGGGGGGTTGAATTTATAATAAATTAATACTTCTTATGTTTTTAAAGATGCCCACTCCTCCCTTATAAAAGGGAACCTCTTCCCTCTCCTCCTCACACCACATTGAGACTTCATGCTCAGCCAAAACCTACCCATTTCCCTTCTCAACATCCCTAGAAACATACTAGAGGTCCTGGTTCTCTTCAAAGACCATATTAACTTCCGTAAGAGGAGGTTTAGAAGAGGCGCGTCGAAAAAGAGGTGATATCCTTTACCGATTTTTTAAAATTCATTTATTCTTCTAATTACTCTTCTTTTGTTGTTTCATAATAAATTAATAACATCAGTATCACTCATATAATGATATGTTACTATATGCGCCAACCTTATTTCACCTTCCATTCATCCTACAAAAAATGAAATCACTACGCGTGCGTACGTACAGAATACCGTCTCTACGCTGTGCTGTGATTTGTTTTTCCACCACCACCATAGGTGGATGTGTATAATGCTGTAAATAATAACTATATGTTCTTATTATAACATGATACTAATTCTGACCTATTATATCATCCACTCTAATTTCATTCCATATTTATGGGAACGATATCATCCCTCGTGCGTACTTACGGATTATCGTATCCACAACGCGATGAAATTCATTATCCAAGTTAACCATTCAAAAATGATTATAAAGTATATATGATATATAATAATGAAATATATGACATATTAATGATACATGATTTATTTATATGTTATTTACTTACTTCCATTCAATTTAATTATGAAACGAAAACAACATTCATGCGTAAGTACAACCTACCGTCTCTATGAACGGCGTATTTCATTCCATTCATCGATCTACTATATATATATATATTTTGATATATATAATATATAAATCATGTTTTATATTATGTAAGTAATAAACCATGATCTAAGTAATAATATGAATAATTAAAAGACAAAACATGGATGATAAATGAAATGATTTTACCCAAAACGCTGCTTTAACATAGAATTGACAGATGAACATGAAATATAAAGTCTTAAGTGAATCATATATGATATCTTAAATATTATTATGATTGTGTAACAAGTTAATAATATGTTTAAACTCTTTATACAGGATTCTCGAACACATATGGAAGAAATTGGACACAAGGTAAGGGATAATTTTTCAAATCTAATTTTATCCGAGATTGCTTATATGTAAGTATTTACTGGGGTTATGTTTATCATCCATGTAAATGTTTTCTAAAAATATTTTCATAAAATGTTAAATATTATTACATGTATTTTTAATGTCATTTTTATCCCTTTTTGTCTTTTTAACACATTTTATGGAAGGAATCATTCATTTGGATACCATATAAGGCACTTTTTGACTTTTCTGGAAAAAGTACAAGAAGAAAGTTTTTTAACTTATACGGCCTGAATAAGTTTTTATAGTTTCATAATGATTTATTTAAAAGAATATTACTTTAAAAAAATTCATCATTATTTTCAACAAAAATAATTTTCTTTTAAAATTTCATGGAATTTTGTGAAAATAAAATGATTTCGAAGAAGAAATGATATTTTCCTCAAGAATTCATTTCAAGTGTTTTATCAAAAGTATTTTCCATCTTAGATTAAATTATTTGGTATTTTTATGCTTAAAGTATAATTTCTCTATTATATATATGGATCGATTCTTATTATGATTAAATGATATCCATTTGTTTTATATGCATTACGTTATGATGTGATGATGTTTATGAGACCCATTTTATTCTTTGGGTTATGATGAATGATTTATGTTTATTTTGTTGCACAAGTAAGAATGATTTTATTATGAGATGGGTGGGAGAAATATCTATCTCCAATTGATTGGGGGAATATTTATATCTCATTAGATAGACATGGCTGGAAAGACAAGATAATCTAGTTCAGTGATACAGGACTGGAACGAGGAGTGAACATGATTCAGTAAGGGACTTTTTCCACTATGAAGGTCTTTGAAGCAATTCCTTTGATACTATGGAAATCATATCATATGCTTAATGGTTTCAAAAATTACATTTTTTATATCTATTCTATTTTATCATGGTTAATGTTCCTTTATGATCTATGCCTTATGAACTTCCAAGGTTTATGCCATTACTCATGATTTTGAGGTTTTATGTTCTTGTTCTTATATTCAAATTATTATGGATTGTTCTAGGTTCTTTATGTTTACCCTTACTGAGCATTTGAGCTCACCGTTTTTATGTTTTCTTTTCCCTAGGATTTAACGAAATATTTTAGGTTAGAAAACAAAATGGAAGATCTTTATGGGAGATGTTGATGATATTTCACCAGGATTAGAAGATTATGTTCCGAGTTTCCAAGGAAACTAAACTAATACGGTCTTTGGGCATCTATTTTTGTCATGTATTAAGTTTTCCAAAAAATTAATGTAATGTTCATGTATGAATATCTTAGGGTCTCTACAGAGTCACTATGTATTTATAGGGTTTTAATTTTATACATAATCATTGTTGGAATTTTTTAATCCCGAGATAAACATATTCTTCAACATACCATATATCAATAAAAGTGGTTATACACACTAGTATCAATCTCATCAGAAAATTTATTAGTCACCACATCATCTCATATTCATTAATTGGATAATCACCATAATAATAGTTCTCTAGGTACTGGTAAGACACCCCATTTATTATATTTTCAATTATAATCTAGAAACTAAATTCATAATAAAAATCATTAGTTCATGACACGAAACTACTTCTAGACAATATGAAATTTGGATTCTCCTCAATCATTGAATACTCAGGAACATAAGTTTCTCCATATTCAAGTGGCACATATCTTAAAAATCTTTATCTTTTTGGATAATATATGTACCAAGATTCTCAAATTATGATTTCACGCTGGCTTTATGATCTATCAATTTTCATATTATATCATCACAAATTTGATACAAGAATATATTCTATAGAATATTTTCTATCTGTGAAAACACGCCCACATATATCAAATATGGTCTCATTAATTTTATATATTTCCAACAATATATGTTAATATTACAACCCTCCTTTTAATTACACTCATGAAAATGATATATTACATAAAATTTCACTTAATAAAACTCTGAAGATTAATAGGTCTTATATCTTGTGAAATTAGGAACATTAAAAAACAAATTAGAACACCACTCACAAAATATTTATCGAAAAAATATTTTACATGACCACAAAATTCCTTCGTACGTAGCATTGCATGGGAAAATATGATGACATACATAAGAAAATGGTGAGCTATAAATTCTAGTAAAGCATTAAACATGGCATAACATAAAAAATATAGTAAATGTTATGAAATAGGAATATAAATGGAGAACAAGAAAAACATGAACACAAATTCATGATATTGCAAGATTATTATAACATGGAAATGTGGAACCAACATTTAACATGATATTAGCCAGACCCAAGGCTCATTGCACATAAAGCAAGAGTAAAACCTCATTGCACATGAATTTTCATGGGTAAAACCTAATTTCACATGAATTAGAATGAGTTAACCTTAATTGCACATGACGTATCATGATACTATTATTTACCCAAAGAATTGGAGAGATATTAGGGAACACCCTTTATAAACATTTCATTTCATGCATAAATGTGCCACATTGATCATATAACATGAAATCATTCAACATCATCATGTATTCCATGAATAAGATATTTCGAATACATAAATTTTTGTTACTAATCAGAAATTACATTTTTATATAGATTAAAACCCTTGGAAGGGAAATTGGTACGGTATTTACATACATTATGATTTTGGAATGGGAAATTTTGGTGTACCATAGTCAGCATAATGGCATTAAATAGAAATTGTAATGGATTGATGAGAGAGAAGGTGGGATCCCATTATTTATAAAAGAAATTTAATGTATGGTTGTAATTTTACATATTATCGCAACATTTTTAATGGAACTTATATGCATAATATTATGTAATTCCATGAATTTAAAAGATGAGACATAAATCCCATATGGAATTTTGGGAATAGTAATACGTTTTCAAGGGAGACATTAATGAAATAGAAATGAGTATATCATCATTAAAAAATTTTGGGATGTATATGGGAGGTTATAAATCATACCCCAATTTTTTTAATTTAATATAAAAGTTCATAATATTATAATGAAACATGGACTTAAATATGGAAAGAAGGAAATTGAGGATACCTTACATGGAAGTGTGATCCCAAAGGCTTGGGAGAGGCTTGATAGAGGCTTACAGAGAGCACGGGGCACCATGGGAGGATTCTAGGGACAGGAGGGTGGATTAGGGATAAACTCCAAGGGTTTTTAGTTAAGGTAAGTGTTTGCATTGGTGAGATTATATAGAAAAATAGAGAAAAATTATTTAATATTTAAAAAACATTGGTTTTGGAATCTATATAATTGAATATTTAAAATCCTAAACCTACCCATTGTTTCTTCCCAAGATTTATTCAAATGGGAAGTAGAAAGAAATATTTTATATGTCAATGGATGGAATTATAAAAATATTATTATTTCTTATATATAGGTGAGCCACACTCTAAATGGAATAACTTTAAAACATTAAAATATTATAAAACTCTTTGAGGGTCCACTATGGTACAATAAATGTAATAAAGAAACTGCCAAAATCAAATTATTTTCTTGATAAAACAAATAATGGAAGGATAAAATTCTTATAGTATTTCATTACATGAAAATAATGTCATTATGAAGTAATGGAACACATTATATATTTAAACAGTATTTAGTTTTTACCCAACAATTTACCTGTCTTAGAAAATTATGAAATAGTCATCATTATATAATTTCGATGTCTTGAATCCACAAATGATAAATTTTTTACCTAAATAGATATTTAAAATCTATGATTTGTTACTTTTAAAATAAAAACTAACATTTAACAAAATTCATAGATTTTAACAAAATCAACTTTCAAAAAATAATAAAAATTAATATTGTATTCATAAAAATTATACGATCATTTATATTTAATAAAACTTAATTTTTTAATAATACATTAATAAAATATTATTTAATTCAAAATCCCATTAATTCATCAAAAATGATTTCTTAAAATAATATTTGTACATTAAATACCATTTAGAAAGTAAAAATAATATAATTAATGTACATTCATTATAAAAAAATAATGCACATTATCATAGCTTTAAGGTCTTGTTACATAACCCCTTATAACACCCGCATAAGACATAAGGATATCTTGTGTGATGATGAAAGACCCTTTGGGGTGGATCAGATAACATTTCTCGTGTGATCATCCTTATTAGAATCCATATCTAAACATGGTTATTTTGTTCATACTAAACCTGTTGAGTCTCAACATGGGATTTGTCTAGAGTGAAGCCCAATGATTCTGCCTCCTTTCTGAGCTCCGAAAAATGGGCATTGTATATAAAAATTCTACTGGATGAGGCCATCGCTTCCTTTATCAGAGTAAATGTGATTTGTTAAAGACATATATTAATATTAATCATGTGATCATTATTCAAATACAATATTAATAATAATAACAATTCATAAGGATAAGTTAAAATCCAGAAACATAAATCCATATTCATCCATATGTTTTATATAACCATTTTACATTACAAGAAATTTAATTAGATAAAGACTAATTTTTATTAATAACTATTTGGGTCATTAAAATATTCCCCCCATATGAAATTTCATGCACAAAATTTGATTTTTCCCAAACTAAAATAAATGAGTGTATCTCTTCTTCATCAGTTCCTCTGATTCCCACATAGCTTCATCAATTATGAGGTTTGATCACAACACCTTGATGAGGGGAATTATCTTAATTTATAGAAATTTATCTTTATGATATAATATCACCAACTACTTCTATTCATATAATAGTTCATTCTACAATGGTACCACCTATGATTTGAGTACATGAAATGGGTCAGGTATATACTTCTTCAATAGTGATACATAGAATACATCATGTACTATAGATATTTTTTGTGGGACTAATAGTTGATAGGTCACTGCTTCAATGCGATCAAGGATATTAAAAGATCCAATGCGCATTATAATAGTTTATTCCTTCGTCCCAAATCTCATAAATATCTTCCACAATGATATGAAGATGAATAATATGTATCCAACATCAAACTCTAGGTCTCGTTGATGATTATCAGCATTGCACATTTTTCGATGCTGGGATGCTTTAATTAGATGTTGGATGGACATAACAGTCACCACCATTTCATGGACCATTTATTTACCTAAGGGGGTTTTCACCCAAAATTCGTCCTAAAATGTCAGTGTTCTACACCCCTTCTCAAAATGGGATTCATAAGGAGCCATTTGGATTCTTGAGTGGAAACTGTTATTGTAAGAGAACTCACTAGAGGAAGATGTTGATCCCATCATCCTTTTATGTCCATTATGAATTCCCTCGACATGTCATCAAGTGTTTGGATATTCAATTCATATTGGCCATCATTTTGAGGATGACAAGTCATACTGATGTTCATATTAGTATTCAAAGCATGTTAGAGAATCATCTAGAATGTACATGTGAGTCTTATATGTCCCCCTAATATAATAGATAGTCATACACCATGAATCTTTACCACATATTTGATGTATTTCGGTTCCATTTTATGAAATTATAAATCCTCTTGAATAGTATTAAAGTGTGAAATATTTGTAAGATGATCCAAAATAACCTAGATTGGATTGATTCCATTGGATTTCTTCAAATTTCTAGTGAAAAAGTACATGGTGATGTTTCCCCATTAAATTTTTTTATGTTAATGGTTGCATCATCCCCATAGACTTATGCCTCTCATCCATCACTTGCTCACATACAAGGCAATTTGATGTATACTCAACGATATCCTTTTTCATGTTATCCCAATAATAATTCCCTCGTAGATCGTGATACATCTTTGTGTTTCTTGGGTGAATGGATAAATTCAAACAATTTGAATCATCCAAAAGTTTATTATTTAACTCCATCCTTGAAGGAACACATAATCATGAGAAAAATCTCACTATTACTTATTATTGAACACTTATCTCCAAGGATATCCCTTTTCAGATATTTTACACTTTCGTCTGAATTTTGGCATCATCCTTTTGAGCATCCATTATTTTTTCCAAAAGAGAGAGTTGAGAAATAATTTGTGGTAGGATTGATGATGTTCTATTCTTTATGATTCCCATTTCTGTATTCATCAATTATAAGAAGATTTTATCCATTTTAATTCTCATCAATGATAAAATAGCTGGGTCCTTTCTACATAGAGTACCTTCCGCCTTTTTTGCATTCCCAGGGTGGTAATGGATTGAAAAGTCCTAGTATTTTATCAGTTATAACAATCATCTTTGGCGCATATTTATCTCTTTCTATTTGAACAGAAAGTGGAGGATTTTGTTCATAGTAAATATTACACACTCATATCCAATGAGGTAAAGTCACCAAATTTTTAAAGAGATGATTAATATATACAACATCAAATCATTTGTTTGACTTTTTTTCTCATGAACATTCAATTTCTTTAAGGCATATTCCATGAAATTCATTTTTTATCAACACACAGCCTAGCCCCTTCTTTGCAGCATCACTAAATACCAAAAAACCCCTACCCACTTGTGGGGTACTGTGAGCATGGGAGTTATGATAAGACTCTGTTTCAACTCCATAAAGCTATCTTCCCATTCAACACTCCAATATAACGTTACTCCCAATCACGTTATCAAGGTAAGAGGGTTTGAAATCAGGAGAAATTTTTCCCAAATCGTTGATAATATCTAGCTAACCATACGAATTTATAGATATTTGTCACTAATGTTGTCCATGACCATCCCTTAATTGAAACTTTTTTGAGGTATTCATACATATACCATTGATTAGGATGATATGACTCCAGAATGAGACCTATATAAACTAAAACTCACACATACTGTACTTTTCATAGAGATTCTCCTTTCTCAAGGTCTCTATTTCCATGGTTGGATGCTTCTGCATGGTTTTGTAGTATATTAGAATATTTTCTGTAAATACTAACATAAATTTATCAAGAAAATATTTAATGAATCTATTCATCATATCAATTAGGATTACTATAGAATTAGTGAGTCAAAATGGAATTACTATGAATTCATAGTGCCCATATCTTGTAAAAATGTAGTATGGGGGATATACTCATTCTTAAAAATTACATGGTAATATCCTGACCACAGATCCACCTTGGAGAGGTATTGTGATAAACCTAGTTTATCTAACAAATCTTCAATTTGTGGGAGGGGATACTTGTTCTTTATCATGATTTTTTTCAAATAAAGATAATTACTGAAAATCCACATTGTCCCATCCTTATTCATGAAAAATATGGTGCACCCCTTGGTGAAGAACATGGGCATAAAAACCATTTATCCAGATTCTCATATAGTTTTTTTATTTAGCTCCTAATGCTCCATAATAGCCATTATATATGGAGTCTGTGATATTGAAAATTCCCCAGGTATAAGTTCAATCAATAATTCAACATATTTCCTAGGAGGAAGACCTTGAAATTCGTTGGAAAAAAATCATTGAATTCTCTCACAATAGGAATGCCATCAAGGACAGTTGCTTCATTATACATAATCACCTGAGCATGATACGTGTGCACATAGGGTGGTAATATCCATTATTGAGATGATTGTGATAAAGATGATTCATCCTTCTCTTTGCAGTTGTATAGAATCGGGGTCGATTCATCATATGGAGAGGGATGTCCCTCTCACAACAATTTATGTTGTCACTATATAAGGAAAGTGAATCAATTATATGAATTTCATCTAATTCCACCAAAGGGCGTATCACGAGGATCTCTGAGAAGTTCAATCCATAAATTACGAGAGGGGTAGTTTTATTCATAGGATTCAATTATTACCCCAATTTTCTTTCTTAATGACATATTTAATTCCATAAGTTGTTGTGGTGTTGGGATTTTTTACTAAACATTTTGATATAAAACAATTTGGTGAACCAGAATCAATAAAATAAGTTTTCTATTTTTGAATAAATTATTAGCATACCTATCACCAATACATTGTCGGCAATCATTTTGGAAGTTGTGATGGAAAAATATCTCTATTTCTTCCATGGTGGTTTTGAATGCCACAAAAAAACCGATTTTAATATGGAACTAGTTTTTAATGTTCCATGGTTCTTTGTAGATGATACAATGAACAATGCGTTGGGGGTCGAATAGAGTGCTACTATCCAGTATCTCATAAACATGTTTTTTTATTGTCAGTTAATTTCTATGTGAGCATTCGTTAAATAGCTAAAGATTTTCCTCATCCCCTTCACGAAATTTATGTTGTTCTTGTTTCCTCACCTTTGGCATGTGTGGTGAATGAATTTCATAGCAGTATTGGATTTATCACTCAGACCTCCAAAATTAAAGTCCACTTTCTATTTCATATCCCTATGACACCCCTGAGATTCTTTTATCTCCATTTTGATTTTGATGGCACCTCAGAAATTTTTCTAATAGTTATCAAAGTCAAATATAGCTATGGATATCCGTAATCTAGGTTTTATCCCCCCAAAAAAGAGGTAAACATTGCATTCGTGGGTAACGAAAATGCTGAAGTCCTATCATGCAAGCCTTGTGATGTTTCCTTCATATGTTGTGATAGATTTGATATCTTTTTTCTTAATCCAAAGGAAGACACATCTCGTCCTATTTTAGATGGTGCATGGAAAATATTTATCGAATATAATTTTCGAGAAATATGTCCATTCTAATGCCTTGATCTCTTCCACAAGCTTCATATTTGGGGTCAATGTCCACCTTCAATCAGATTCAACCTCCATACTATAAGCAGTGAGAAGAACCTTTTCCTTTTAATAACAATTAAGGATGAGGAATATCTTTTTAATAGATTTGAACTAATTTTTGGTGATTGAGGGATCATATGATACATTTATATTATGAGGCCTTTGTCTCATAAAGCTCTCATTGTGGATTTCTATTTCGTGGGGGGTAAAAATTCCTCTTGAAACATGTTTATAAAAAAAACATGAGTTAAGAAAGATATAGTATCATTATAATGTTTTCAATTCCTGCTACCATCGAAATGGGAATCGCAGTAGAACATTCATCACATTGATCTTCACATATGTGGTTAGCCTGTGTCCTCCTATTACCGGCCATTTGATTGAGTTAATGGAATGATCGGGATAAAACATGAAGAGGAATCAAAATACCAAAAGGGATAATTACAACATACATTTATTTCCTTATCATATGAATTTATAGGCTTCAATTTGTGTTATACATGATGTACATTCCAACATATATTCTTAGGGGAATTTTTTATTTCCTTAATAATTCTTCACACTAAGATTATGAATTTTACGAAGCATATCCCCTAGTAGTATCGTAACCAAGAGTCAAGAATGTACCATTTTCGTGCACTAGTTCCCGTTCAATAGTAGTTCCAAGCGGTGTTTTAGGGTCCTTACCACAGATACATTTATGGTAGAGCCACCTATACATGTTATTATCCAGACATGGATTTATTTCCTTGATACACTACATACACTATACTAACCAAATATAGGGTTTTTATATTACAATCAGTCTTTTCCATAAGGCTTTCACAAGGATTTTCATATCTTAGTTACAAAAATAACTAAACATATCCTTTGATACAAACTATAACAACTTTTCTCTTTATTGCGAACATAAACCTGATTTATTACATAAAATATAACATAAGACAACTCCGAGGATCGATAGGTCAAGTGTATTTGGAAATTGGAACATTAACTAGAAACATAGAACATAACAGACAACAACATTATTGAAAAATTCTTTTAAATGACCATACCATTACTTCAAACTTATCATTTCATGAGATAACCAGAGGAAATGCATAAGAAAAGGGTGAGGTATAAAGCCCAAAAACGGAGTAAACGAGGAATATCATTAAGTATATAGTACATGTAAGGATATAGAAATTTCAATTGACAAAAATAGAAAAATGATAATAAATGCATGATATAACATGATTTCCATAACATGAAATTGTAGCAACAACATTTAACATGATATTAGCCTCAGCCCAGGCTCATTGCACATGGAGTATGAGTAAACAATAATTTCACAAGAATTAGCATGAGTAAAAACTCATTGATGTTAACTTAGAATTAGTTAACTCTCAATTCACTTTCCATATCATGATATTATTCTTTACCCATTGCATTGGAAGCCTATCACTGTGCACCATTTATAAACCTTTAATTTCATGCAAAAGTGTTCCACATGGATCATATAACATTGAATCATTCAACATCATCATTTATTCCATGAATATGATATATGTAATACATAAATTTAATTATTCAATCAATAGGTAAATTTTTATAATGATGAATACCCTTTATTGAAAAATGGGTGTGGTATTCTCTTACATGATGATTTTGGCATGAGAAATTTTGGTGTTACTACGGTAGTGTAACGACGTCAAATGGTATTTGTAAAATCGATGAATGAGTGAGAAAGGGGTATATCATAATTAATAATTTAAATTGAAAGATGTGGGTCATGTAACATATTATCCTATCATTTTTAATGGAACATATATTCATAATTTTAAACAATTTCTTGAATGTAAACAAGGAGAGAGAAATCCCTTATGAAATTTCAGCATGGTAACAGCTATACATGGGATGAATTAATGAAAGAGAAAGGGGCATCTCATAATTAAAACATAATGAGGGATGTATTGGGGAGGTGATAAATCATACCCCATCATTCTTAATGGAATATAAGAGGGAATAACATTATAAGGAATCAAGGACATAAATAAAGAAGGATGGAAAGTGAGGATCATTTATTTGGAAGTGTGGTCCCTAAGGCTTAGGAGAGGATTGAGAAGTGCTTATATGGAGCTTGGGTAACCATGGGATGATTATAGATACAAAAGGAATTTGTAGGGATGATATAAAAAATATATGAGTAATGAAAAGTGGGATATTTTGTGGGTTTATATATGAAAAGTGAGGGGAATTCTTTAATATTTCACAAACATATGTTTTGAAATCTATATAATTAAATATTTGAAACCACAAGACGAACCATGGTTTTCCCATATTTTCTATATGGTATTGGGAAATATCCAAAATTATTAACATATAAGGCTTCTTTTGGGAGTTCTGTCACACACACAAGGAAATGATTTTTAAAATTTCAAATTTTTAAAAAGTATTAGAGGGTCTACTAAGGTACCATAAAATTAATACAAAAGTTATAAAATTAAATTATTTTAAATATATTATATATATATATATCCCGAAAAAACTTTATATAGTGTTTTATTACAGCACTTTGAGGTCATTTTGATGTCATAAAATACAATATATATTTTACAAATATTTAATTTTTACCCAAAAATTCAATTATCTCAGAAAATTATAAAAAATACACTGTTAGATATTTTTGACCTCCAGAATCCAAAAATAATAATAATTTTCCCAGAATAGTTTTCTAAAAATGGGAATTTTTACTTTTTAAATAAAAACTGAAATTTATCAAAAATTTATTTGTTTTGACAAAAATAACTTTCCAACATTAATAAAAACTAAAATTATATTCATAAAAATTATATGATAATTTATATTTAAAAAAACTAATTTAGATATAATATTTATTTAAAATATTATATTAATTTAAAATCATTTAATTAATCAATGTATATTTATAAAAATATTATTTTTTCTTTAAAAACAATTTACAAGTAACAATTATAAAATGAATGTATATTTTTTATACAAAAATAATGAACATAATTATAGTTCTAGGTACTTGTTGAATGAAACCATATAAAACCCGAATATGTCCTATGGGTAAGGTGTGTGATTTTGAAAGACTCTTAGAGTGGCAGAGATAAAAATTCTAAAGTTGTATTCTATTTTAACTTCCACTTCATCCATTAGTGGTTCCGCTAAAGCTTAATGTGTTGAAGCTCAACATGGGATTGATCTAGAGTGAAGTACAATGATGCTACCTACTTTTAGAGCATTGAAAAATGGTCTTCATCTGGATCAATGATACTAGTTGAGGTCACCAATTCCTTTTTCATGGGAAATTGGAATTTTTAAAGCCATATATTTATACTAATCATGTGATCGCTGTTCAATAGTTATATTATCTTTGGTAACAATTATTTAAACTATTTTAAAATCCAAAAACATAAATCCAAGGAATTGAATACGTTTTATATAACCATAATACATAATTATACATTTAATTAAATCAAGATAAATTTTCATTAATAAAAATTTTGGATGTTACAACTAATATCCTGAATTATAATTTCATCACCAATTTCTTGTTAACATATGTCTTTATATCCTTCCTGATTTTTTCATGTATTTGTATATACTTTATCTTTTACATTGCAATGAATGTGATAAAAATTCTAACCACATTCATATCTTCATAAATTCATCATGAAAAAAATAATATAACTAATACAAGATATCAACAGGTTTTATATTTATTGAATAAAAATCACTATTTAAAAAAAATACTAAGTAAAAAAATCCTTATATAAATATCCAAAATAATTAGACACCATTTACTTACATCATATTTAAAAACATATTATTAACAATGATCATTAATTATCTCTTCGTCAATACCTCACTATAATTTTAACTTCTTTTTAAGAATATCTACAAAATAAAATTGGTTACATGAAGCTCCATAGGATAATCAGCTCTATAAAACAACTCAAATAATCATATATGATTTTCCATTTTAAAAACAACTTAAGAATGAAAAAAATTATGTGAATGTATCAGCTATGTGGATTATGCCTATAAATGGTTATATCATGTTTCTCTAAAAATGTTTATGTGAAATTAATGACATACTCAGCTATATGAAATATCATTACGTTATGTGTAAGTCTATTACAATTGGATATATAAAGATTTGGTTATGTAAATAATAGTCTATATTAGTCATGATCATTAATAGTAGGGTAGAAATCTTTTTTCACTTAATTTTATGTCAATTATAATATATTTAATTTATTTAATTTATCATTTCAATCTCAAAAATGTAGTAGTGCGGAAATTATCAATGGAGAAGGAATATGTTCGAGATTTTCTAACTAATTAATTGTATTTATGCAAATGCATGGGTTTTAGACACACCATGATCTTTATTCCATGTATATTATGATTGATTCCATCATTAAAACATGGAAGAAGACTATAAATTATAATTATAAATGTATTGGTTCAGTAGTCATGGATCACATTATTTTGGTTTCTAAAAAATGGTTGATGAACCTTGTACATCTAAAATCATAATTATCCGGAGGAATAATACGATCATCTGTGATGAACAGATAGCTCGAAGTACATTCATTCTTCCCCTTGTGTTTAGTAAATAAAATTTTAAATATTAGAAAAATAAACCATGTGTCGACAACCCACATTACATATTGTTGCATTCATTAACTCCCATATAATTTTTTTTCTCTATCGCTTTGATCAATGACACTATGGTTAACACCCATACACACTTCATGCACATACATTGGTCATAGCTAACACGCTCATTCCCTTTTTTGCTACATGATAAGAAATTATGTGTTCTAGGTGACCATGCATTTGTGACTTATTATTCATACACTCTAAGTCCCCCTCCATTCAAACTAATTGGCTCTCCTTATATCCCATTCATATTTGAGATTTCTCCTATAATGTATGGTCGAGTTGGGATATTTGGATAGATTTCCTAGACACTATTTGTTTAAATTACATAATGACCTAGTTTCAAATTAACCAAAAAACACATGTAATTATAAACACATTATCTTCTAATGGTCATATAGAAATATAGAATCCCTCTTTAATAGGGTATAACATAATATAAAAATGCTAAAAAATATTCACACAATTCAACATGAAATCAATTTCACTGTGTACAGTCTTCAATAAATTTTTATATAATATAATTCTCCTTATTAATCCTGATTTTTAAAAGAACGTGTCAATCATATCAGCACATGTCACAAAACACAATATTACTTCAGATATTATTCACATTTTCATGTAGAATTCTTCAATTATGAAATACAATTATTTTAAATGAATCCATAACTATTCTCCATGAATCACCACATCATCAAAAGTTTCTAACAAAATATTATCATATATATGAAAACAAATGCAACAAATGGATTCTAAAATTCCACAGAATTTATTTTGTTGTAAATATTACATCAAAACAAAAAATTCATTCTATGTGATCATTATGTAATCCCATTATTGAAAATCAAACTCAATGATTTAACATGGTTTCTCATCTCATATTTCTTCTCAATTATACATTTTATTATTATCATTATGAATAAGAATTGATTTCAAATAATTGTCTTTTTAATGGCTATTTTAGTTATAATACTTGACATCAATGTATGTTAACCCAATGTAGATTAAAAGAGAGAAATATCCAAGTTTATCTATACAGTCTATGAAATTACCATTTATGTTAAAAGAAGCTCATAATTTTTTATTTTTCAAATATGGTTAATATAAAAATAGATTCCAACTAAATTAAAATTTTACCTACAAACATTTCAAAAAAAATCAACTCTGAAACAATTCATATAAATCACACTTTTTATAATAATTTGATAACCCCCCCAATCGTTATATTTTATAAAATTAAGAAAATGGCTTGAATTTTTGATAGATATACACAAATTACATTTTTACTAGGCTATCTAGAAAATTTAAAATTAATATAAAATTTTTTAATCCCCAATTCATTAATTTTGAACCCCCTTAATAGAAACACATTTCAAAATCATCATGTCTCTGAAATTACATAGAATTTATTTTGAAAAATTACATTTTTGATGAAATAAAAAAACAAAATTCATTTCATTTATATAAATTTAGTAGCATTTAAAACATCACGTGGGATGATATTCATTATTTTATATTATTTATAACTCAAAAAATATTATGAAACCAATATGGTAACATCTACATCCTTATTATCTAGAATGTAAAAACACTAAGTCTGTCACATGTTATCCCCATTAGTACATGATTCATCTTATGTCGCATCATTATAATGTAAAAAAAATTGAAAATTAAATATAAGGGAATAGGTTGGATATAGTTTTTCTTCAATGGGATCTGTATGGATTAGATGGGGTTCTCAACCAATTTTACCCACATACTAATTTATTTAGCATTCAACATATAATTTTAAAATATTATTTATCATGTGTAATCTTGTATATTTTCAAACCTACAATTTCATTTCAGGATCAGGTTATTCTATCATGATCAATAAAATTATATGCATCTCTTGATTCGATAATAATTATATTAACGGATTATTTTTATGATGGAAATTTTTTATGAACCGTCTTCCATTATATACATAATTTTTGTATCACCTAAAAAAAATTTCTTTAATGAAAGAGTTTCCATTTGGTGATAGACTCTCATGATGTTGATCTTATTTTCGTAAAATCATCATTTATAATTCAGTAGTAGCGTTTTCTTGAATTATTTGTTTAAATTATTCATATTATTTTGAAAAATAACAAGAATATGTCTGGGAATGTTGTTTGATAGTTTAGAGTTTACATATATCTCGACATGATTGTCTTTTATCATCAATTTAGAACATTAATTCAACATGTAGGACATTATTTGTCTATAGAATTTCTTATGAATTTTTTTAATGACAAATTTTTCTTATATAAAAAGGGAGTTATTTTATTTCACAAATTTTTTAGTTTATTACTCAATCCGGAAACATCTTTCACTTATTCAATTATATTCTCACTCATTACTGATACTTTAACTAATATACATGTAATTATAGAATATGAAACATTTCATACAAAAATATTAACAAAAATTAATAATATTCATTACATCTCACACGTACATGAATTATGGACATAAAGGATTAGTGTCCATAATGTATAGATACATACTATTGATATTATTTTATGATCTATAAATCCTCAAAATAAATTTATTTCAACATCGTACTATTATTTGAAATACATAACATAGAAAAGTTCATCATATATTCAGAAATGTGTACATATTAAAAGTTGTGATGTGATGGTTAATATGTGAAAAAACGATATATAAATTATCATATATTTATAATATGTAAATATATGTATGGGAACATGAACATAAAATATGAAATATATGACCTTTAAAATAGAGATCATAATATGAATTCTTAAAATAATGATTATAAGTTCTTTAAATATGAAGAAAATTTGAATGAAATAGAATAATACATGAGAAAATAACATAGACATTATAATGTAGACAAAAACAAGATTATCAAATTGTATACATGTATAAATAGAAATAGGTTCACTCATAATGTTTTTACAATGATGTATGGACCTTGAAAATACATATCCACATGAGACCAGGACTACATATAACCATGTAAACATGAAACTTCATCCAAATAAAACTTAATAGAAATGAAACCATGTATACACATGACCTTATGTAATTTAAACATATTCCAAACATAAAATAGTGAATATTGAATGATTTTATCGCTTAACATAATTAATACCTGAGTACACAATAATTACCCAATATGTTGGATGGCTATATAATTCTTGGCCCACTGATAACATAATGATAACCATAAAGATGTTGTATAATTTCATAAAACAGTCATCATATCATAACATAATAAACCATTCACATATTACATGGTTTATTAAGTTTTCAATAATTTATTATATCATATTCCATTAAAAAAGTGGTTTTCCTAAAAATCTCATCATAATAATAATTAATAATTAGTATGAAAAAAATACTTGGTATCATTTGATCATATCCTATATAAAAAATAATAAATAATAAATGTTTTTGTTGTTTGATTCACACCAATCGTGGAAGTGGACACACTATTTAATAATTACCATAGAATACTATTACATTTAATCTTTTGCAGTCTCTCAAAGGTGATTACACATAATTTATGGATTTGACTTTATGATGGTTCCCATAAAAATTTTATTTAATAAATTATGAGAAATAAAGAGAAGAAAGTATTTTCATTTTATTTTTTTTTAAATTTACTATGATGGTGACCATAGTTATTTTGGATAGACCAAGTGTCACAATATTAAGGTTTCTAAATTTAACCTTATTTTCTGCATCCATCTATAATTATAGATTCATCTAATAAGACATATCTCTCCCTTATAAAGGTAGTTTTGATAAGAATATTCCTATTTCAAAAAATAGGATAGTAAGCCCTCCTACCAGTGTTCATATAACTGCACTGGGTTCTCTTGATTATTGAGTAAAATCCCTGACAAAGAATTAGTTATCTCTAATAACTCAATTTTAGAACCAAATATTTTTCAAATTCTTTAATGATGGTTGAAAAGTCACCACCAAAACCTCATATAATTGATCATATCTAGAAAAAAATTCTTCGGAGAGAGATATGGATCATCGAACATGGAATTTAACATTAAAAACATCAAAACCTTACAAATAAACATTTTAAAATTAAAAAAGAAAAAAAAATTGAAACCATTTTCTTAATTATGAATGGATAACATTATATTCAATCCAAGCACTCATGAAAAGAAAACAGGTCCATCCTCCCCCATTCCAATTAACTCAGATAATCCATCCCTAAATGTATTTGGACTTCATGTTTATGCAGGAGCGTGGAGACATCATAGAATGAAGAGAATAAGGAAAAAGAAATTTAGGTAAATGAATGTATACATGGTCATCATTCGAGTCATACCACACAAATTTTTCCCCTTCGATCTCCCAAACCATTTATATTTACGGTTAAATCCAACCCTGTGGAATCATAAATGTTATATTATATTGTCTTGAGTTATAATGTTTCATATAGGGTCAAAATATTTAAATTTCCACTAAAAACACATAATTAATCGGTTTTTCTACAATCTATATGAAAATTTATGTTTTATTTAACTGGTGTTCCCAACGTTTTAAGTGTAGGTCTCTGTGTAATATTCACTATATGTAATAATTCATGTGAATAAAAAATATCTAGATACATTTTGTGTAAATCACATATATGATGTGAAATTTTTATTTACATAAGGTTTGGATGAGTTTAGTTTATTTCTTCTTTTCCAATCTCAATATTTGGTCCTTGATAATGTATCACATTCAAAATATCTTCAATTTTTTTTTTGTTTCCTGAAGCATCTTCCAATATTCATCTTCTTTTTCTAAATGTTCACCAAACTCTATATTCTTTCCAAAAATATAAGCAAAATCAAATTTTTATGATTTTAATCAATTAATATATATAAATGAGAAATTTTATACCCAAAAAAAAATTTATAATATTGTTCATCCATCATTGATGATTACAATTTATATAGAAATTTTATTAAAAACATGTTGTTGAAAATATACATTCCATTATGAAATAACATTATTAAAATCTAAAATCTTCCCCAAATATTATAGAAAATGATTTCACTATAAATAACCTTATAAAATTATATAGGTATCCATAAATACTTTATTTTTCTAGATGTCAGCAAATACTGTCTATGTCATACAAGTTAAAACAGATATTCATTTAATTTTTTTTAACATTTCCTAGTTTTGAAAACTTTAAAAGTATTCCTATTATTTTTTAGATGTAAAAGATGTGTAAAATAAATATATTATAATTTCATAGATGAATATTCAAAATTTCATGATTTTTATTAAACATGGATATAGTGGAATCATATTTTTTACTGAAGAATGATGTAACACTTTTTTATTTAGAATCTACAATTTAATAACATGAATTCATAATGGTGGTAAAATGAAATGAGAACTTGTAATATCATAAAATAACCAATGTAGAAAACAATTCTTGACTTTTTTTGATATATTTATCCTAAAATTTAGTGAAAAAAATATAATCATATATAATCATGATAAATAATGATAATGTATCTTAAATCATAACTGAATATATAAAATTTTTATCATATTCTCCATGAAAGTAATATCCTTTACATTATATTAAGGTCCTAATAACATTAATAAGGTGCATCCTAAAATAACTTCATTGGATTTATATAAATCACCTAAGTAAAAAGTTTGTTGAATATTCCATGTGTCTCTATCGGTCGTGGGTTCTTTCATTTTCTATTTCCCTCTGCGGATCTAAAGGGTTGAGCATGGAGTTATGGTTCAATAAACCTTCAGCTGAGGGTTATGAGATCTCATGAATGGAATTTAAGCATTAACATCAATGATTTTAAAGACACATGCACTCAATTATGGATTAAAATCTATGGTCTTAGCTGGGTGATATGGCATCTGGACATCCTATTTGACATAGACTCTGCAATTGGTATGTCAATTAGAATGGACGCAACCACTGAATTGGTTAGATATGGACACTTTTCCATAATTTTAGACGATGTGGACTTAAGTTCAACTTTGATTGATAGAGTTATTCTCTCTACACCAAATGAT
Source organism: Viscum album (assembly GCA_963277665.1). Taxonomy (NCBI): domain Eukaryota; kingdom Viridiplantae; phylum Streptophyta; class Magnoliopsida; order Santalales; family Viscaceae; genus Viscum; species Viscum album. The sequence goes on from OY728145.1 coordinate 956,578,534, forward strand.
GAAATCATTCATAGAATTGCTTATGAAAATAATCCTCTTTTTTGTGTTTCATGTAAAATTGTTGGAAACTCAAAGGACAATTGTAAGAGATAACATCACTGTAACAATTTAAAATTAAATGGTAATGACACCTATGATTGTCGAAAGAAGTTTTTTGTGCTTCATGAATCGGCACCTGAGAATCCATCTATTGACCACCCCTTGGTGGTTGTATCTACTTACACTGATTTAAAACAGACCAAGGACCAACTGAGTGTTGAGCATGCCTCTGATTTTAATTAGCAAAATTCCATCTGTGGACAATTGAAGTAACCTAATGATGCTGGTTTTTCTCACAGAACAAGAAGAACATGAGCTTCTGACTTAAAGAAAGTAACTATCTTCCTTGACATTTCATTCAATGAGGAATTTTCTATAAATTTTAGGAAAGAGGATGATGAAAGGAATTCAGTGGATTCCCACTCAGATTGGGAAGCCTATGCTCAGGAGGTTGTTCACTATAAGATGTGTCATGAGAAAAAACAAGTCTACTCCAAGAGAAAAGGTAAATCAAAATTGGAGGCTTCCATACCAAAATCTAGAAAGACTACTGCTCTATCATAGGAACACTACAGGTATGTCCCTGATTTTAATGCTTCAAAGGATTCCATTTAGCCGTACAACCCACCTTAGTCGATAAAAAAACAGCTCAAATGAGTCATTAGTTTCCTTACATTCTGGACATGCGCTGAATCAGTTGGATGGTACTACAATGAGTAATTGGAAACACACTCCCTGTGATGATTGAAATCTGAAAGTGAAGGTCGTGGTTCCTCAAGCTGTCACAGATAGAAAGAATCTCAAATTTGTGAATATGTAACATCCTATTTTGGAGGAGGGGAGTAATATTGGGCAGGACAAGGGCCCAAATGTTATCTCTAGTGTTGCATACTCTTAGCTAGAACCCCATAAAACCAAGGGTGGTTCAAAAATTGGGGGATCAGACCATAATGATTCCAGGACTTCAAATATGGCACCTGTTAGAAATATTGCACATTCTGATACTTTGCAGAATGATTTTTTTGTTGAACAGGTGAAGGATTCACCCCCCGCACAGTTCAAAAAGGCTACCTCTCCCTTTCCTATTAATTCTAGGGGGTATGGTTCACCTGCTTCTGCTATCCCAATTCCTACATTGGAGAGGGCATCAATTCCCTGTTCTGTGGGAAAGCCCAAGACTATGAAGAAAAAACCTTATATGTAAGTAAGTAATCATAACTACTTTGAGTTTCTAGGTTCAGGTAGTAGCGAGGAGGAGGTTCAAAGTAATTTCTGTGAAATTAAAATTGATGAGATGATGGATTTCGTTTCTACTGGCCTACTTGATGATGGAGTTGGACCTTGAATTCAAGTGAAATCATGGAGAAGAGGGCGAAATCCTCGGGGTAGAGGTGAATTCTCTTCACATCACATCACGTGCACAAGATATAAGGGAATCTAATTTCTTGACTTTGTCATGTATTCAGCTTTGAAACTTCTCTGATGTTCATTGCATTCTTGTTTTAATATAAGGGCATTAGTGTCTCACCGTTTATAAAAAAAGGCATTTAATTGTTATTTATTTTTTATAAAGAATATTAGTATCAATTGAATAATAAACAAGGGTAAATGAAAAAAAAAAATTATAAAATACAGTTTCATAGTAATTTTCAAAAGCAATTTATAATCAATTTTGAATGTTTTAAAAAAATTGAAAAAAATTAATTTTTCAATCTACATGTTAATAAAAAGAAAGGATTTATTTTTTGATTTATATAAAATGTATAATTTTTTATGAATATTGAGCAATACTGAATTTTATTTGAAATCAACAATTTAGTTAAATTTATTTATAAAATTAATTATTTATTAAAATTTGTTTTAAAATGAAATTATTATAATTATATATATATCATTTAAATTTATTTCTTTTTATTTATTTTAATGTTTAATTTAAAAATAATTTTTTTATTCTTTTAAATATTTTTTCTTTGAATCTTTGCATTCTTATGGAATATACAGGGTATAATGTAAATAATAATTTTTCCATTATGTAAAATTAAATTGGAATAATAGTTTCCATATTTATCGTTATCAGAAATTCAATTATGAAAAAAGTTCAAATTATTTTTGGAACATAATGAACTGTAAAAATAAAAAAAAATTATTAGTCACATTTAATGTAAAAATGTATTTACCAGATGGTTCAACATAGATAATAGGGTTAAAAATGACCTAACAACTGTATAAAATCAATTTTAAAACTATATATTGACAACATCTTGTCAAATTATCTTGAATAATTCATTTTTTTCCCTATTTTTTATTAAAACATTAGTACATGATATTCTTTTAAATAAATACATATGTGTCACTCACAACATCATTTAAAGGTTTCCCACCCCTCATATCCTATTCACACATTAAAACCCGTTTGGATACCAAAAAATTATCAAATAATTTAAAAATTCCCTCATATTATCCTAAATTTATTTTTTTGGGCGTATATATGTCTAAGAGTGGAATTTAGTGAAAAAAATGGACGATAATTGAAGTAGGTGTAGCATTCTTCAATGAAATTTTTAATTATATTTTTTCATCCACCTATTAAAATTTTTATAAAACCTTGATGTTAAAGTATTCTCATAATACACAATATGTTAAGAATTTTTTATATTTTGTTCATAAACAACTAGAATATCGACATTCATAAAAAGGGATACAAAACTATCATTCGTGTGTTTGTCGGAATACATCCCCACAAATTATGGTTACTCAATTTCCCATTACCACATCTCATAGATGGGTACGCTGATGGATATAAATTATATATATTAAATTTGAAAAATAAATATACATATAGATAAATTATATAATATATACCATTTTGCATTTCATTCTGTAGTTGTTAAAATAACATCAATCATATGTACGTCGTGCTATCGCTTCACGAAGTGATGTGATTAGTTTTTTACTAAATATTTAATAGGAAGTTTAAAAGGTCAATGTTACTTAAGATATGTTATATAAATAAATAATTAAAATATTAATATCAATTATTTCATTACTAAATTATAATTTATAATTTAGATTCTTACATCTTTACTCAATGAAAGATGATAACATTTTCTGTGTACACGTGGGATACAATATTCGTGAAAGGATTTGACTCTATTTTCATCAACCTAGAAAAATTGGTGATATATATAAGAATATTTAATGAAATAATAATTTATATACGATATTTTTAATATTATATACATATAAAATATTACATAACTTGTTTCCAAAATAAGAATTAAAAAAATGGAAACATTACCTGTAATTCCCCGACCCTAGTAACCCAGAGTCAGTGCATTATTTTAATACATTGGAATGAATATAAGGAATCATGTCCCAAAGGATTGATCAGTTTAGTAGTATTGGAAAATATATTATATTCATGAATGTTTCATTACATTATAAATTGAAAAAAAACATTGTCTTCATTGAGCATATTCATACTGCATAGATTATTCATGTAGGTCAGTCACAATATACTTCTTTGCATCCTGGAAAAAATAAAACATTGAAAAGGGTAATCTTAGAAGCTCAGAAAGGATAAATATATAGTTAAAACATTAATAAATAAGAATAAATATTTAAGTTAATGTATACAACTAAAACTAAATCCTTTTAATACTAAAATTCATTATTATATGGAAAATATAAATCAAATAATTCCATTTACTTATTCACATGGATATTATACTAGTAGAACAATAATATATAATATCAATAGCTAATTCCATAATGATGGAATGCATATTGCTAGACTTCATAACCACTTAGTCAAGGCCTTATGCCAAGACTACAAATAAAATTTGGTAATTGCCTTATTCAAAGACACTGGTTTGTCTCATAGGAGATATAGAAGCATCAAGGAGTAATAGTGGGTTCCACCTGTCATTTCCTATGTCCAATGCATTCCTCATTTGAAAGGGTTAAACATAATATAAACATTCGTATTAAAACTCGCATATATAATGTCAATATTTTTACCACAAACAATGAATGGAATATAAATAGATGATCCATGGTAAAAAATAACTCATTCAATAAATATGGATGATTTTATTATGATAAATCAACCTCAATCAAGAATAACATACATTGAAGGATATTGAGATAGATGAAAATAGTCATTAAAACTATTTGGTAGAAATATCCCCTTTTTTCAAGAAAACATTTAAATGTCACAATATTTTTCAAATAAGTCATTTAAAAGATAGTTTTGAATCAATGTTTTCCATAACAATTTTAATCTTTTTAATGAAACTAACATTTTAAAACTTTCATGTCCATATAAATAAATCCATAAAATTATTTTGAAAACATGGACATTAATAAGACTGGATTTGGAAAATAAATCATTAAGATGTTTAAAATGATTTTTTAGTAAAATGTACAATTAAAATAATCCCTTTAATAACAATGTTATTAAATATTGACATGGATAATAAATATTTCTCAGTATATACTTACGGAAAAATAATCTCGGATAATAAAGAGATTGTGAAATTAACCCTTACCTTGCACTTTCCATGGATCAAGGGTACATTTAACCTCATGTATAATGACCATAGTATGTTTCTAAATTATACCAGAACCATATTAATCTTTATTTTATCATATTTGATTCATTAATTAATTCATACTACCCATTTAATAATGATTTCCAAGTTAAATTAACATTTCCTGAAATAATCGCATTCTTTATCATACATGTTTTAACTTGTAAATTTTTATCATAACATTTAGACCATGATTTAAATACATAAATAATATATAAAAAATGATTTATATATCATATATATTTAGAATATAAATATTTATAATATATAGATGTATGAAATTGAAGGCACCGTTTATGTGGATGATAGGTCGTACGTACGCATAAACATTGTTTCGATTTTCATATCCTATTGAACATAAGTAAGTGAATAAGATATATGTAAGTGCATATATAAATATCTCGATTAAAATTATAATTTTTTATATTAAATACTAATTACTAATATATATTTTAATTATCATCATTGAATGGGGAATGTGGGAATGAATCTCATCGCATTGGGGAGAGAGTAATCCATACGTATGCATGATCAACAATATCACTTTATTGATTGTGAAATCGTATGACATTGGATGGAAAATAATATATACATAATCATTATCATGTTATATTTTTTATTTACATCAATTATACTCAATATTATACCCCTCCAAATAATGATGTGTTTGAATATAAAACTACACCATGGGGTGGAGACGGTAAGTCGTACGTACACACGTATGGGGAAATTATCATTTAGAGGATTGATAGAATAACGAATATAGTTTTACCATATTTATAACAACATCATGGTATATAGGAGGCACTGGAGTTATTATTCTGTTATTGAAAAAACAAAGAAAGTGGAAGTGTAAGATTAAATGAACTTGAAAGAGTGTGGTGAAATTATTTCCACTTCTTCGGATGTTTCCTTTTGAGTTTATCAAAATGGAACCTTAGGACGGAATTCTGATCAAATTAAGGACTATAATTTGATATGATGGAAGTCTATAGGATATTTTGGCTAGGTTTGTCCTAGCCCAATGGCTTTGGAGGTGTGATATTTAGAGAAGTGGAGGTACAATTTTATAAGAGAGGTGAGGGAGACTTTAAGGAATCTTGAAATATTATTTTATAATAAATTCATTATCAGTTTCTAATGGCACCAATATGATATTTCTCTATTATAAGGTGGGTATGGGTCAACAAACACGCAAAAATTAGGTTTTATACAGGTGTATGTAACCATATTAACCTAATCTTTTAGATTTAACTCTTAATTAAATATTTTTACTTTTAAGGTGTCTTCTTCTATTCTTACACTATATGGCTATTGAACATGCTATAAAATTAAAAGAAACCCTCATGTGGTTCATTAATTACATATATAATATTATTTAATCAATTTTTAAGAACCTTATATTTTTAGGAAAATTATATCATACAATAATGTTGTATTTTTTAAAAACATAATTTAGGTTAATTTTGACATTATTTGGTATTTGGTTTTTATGAAACTTATCAAAACTTGATTAATTAGATCAAGATATATTGAATCAACTCTATAATGTAATATACCCCATGAAAATTCTTGTATGTCAAAAAAACATTGAAATTATATTTATTTTAATATTTAAAATACCTTTTATTTGATTCTTTCATTAATAAATTAATTACTGCATCATCATTTTGTCATAAATAAATTCAATTATAAAATTTATAAAAATTAAAAATAAAAGGCCATTATGTATGAAATAGTTCTATATTTATAATTAATATTTATTGTTGACTTTATATTTTTGTAACTCTATTTTAAAACTAGTATAGTTATAAAACTTTCAATTTAATACTTTTTATACTTCTTTAAATAAAATAATAATAAATTTATAAATCTATTCCAAGTAGACCTAAAAGATCATATTTTATTACTAAGGTTATTTTGGGTCTACATACACTTATCCAATATATTTAGGACATGTGTTAGGTTAATTATAATATCATTATTACCATTAATTACACAATTTTATTTTAACCATGGTAAATAAAATTCAATAGATTATATTCACTAAAAATTATTTTCATCTTATTGAACCACATTGTACATACTAATATCAACTGTGTCTCTTATATTTTTGAATTTTAACTAACAGAAGTAGTAAAATTATGTTTTATGAAAATTTTCAAATTCTCCTAAAAGGTTGGTAAAAGAGGTTAAAAAGGTAAATAAAATTTAATACATCTAATTTAATTATAAAATGCATCCAATGAATTAAATTGAACTTATATAGGTATTATATATCTTTTTTGACTTAATATAAATTTAAATATAATAAATAATTATTTAAATAAATAGTTGGTTTTAAATAATAAAGCAGTGTTTTTCACTATTATTCCAAAATCGAATGTTTTCAGAAAAATACAAAAAATTTATCCAAAGATAATTATGATATTAAAAATTAAAACTTAAATTATATTTTACCAAATTGAAAATATATATTTCCATTTATTAACTTAAAATTAATTCCCATTTTCAAAACAAAAAAGCGGGTTCTAAAAAAGATAAAACTATCAAAATATTGACATGTGTTTATGTGATATATAAATTTGAAATTAATTATAATAACAAAAATAGTATTAAATAATAAAAATATAATCTAATTATAATTTAAAACCTTTCAAATGAATTATTTAACACTACATGTAATTTTTATTAAAAAAGTTTTTTTCTATTAAAACATATTAATTTTCACTATTCATTAATATATGAATGTTATCAGAAAAGTACCAAAAAATTTATCCTATATAAATTTTAATATTCCCTTCTAAAGAAAAATTTAATTTCATTAAATTTAATATATAGTAATGTCAAATATTGGTTTTAAAAAGGGTTCACCAATACATGGTGGTAAATATTCATTTTTAAAAAAATACTTCTTATTTCTAAAAAAATAAATTAGTTCTTATATTTTGTATAATAAATAAATAATATGGATCTTAAAATTATATAGATTATATAAGATTCAAAAATCAGTTAATACATTTCATAAATTTTTTTTGAATGGTTAGTTTGGTAAGTTGTGGTGCGCTCGAACATGATGATGTGTGTATCCCAAACTATTGAATTAATTTAATGAGATACCGAAATATAAAATCATGGTTTGTTACATTCTCACATACATAAATAAATTTTATCCTCGCAATTTGGAATTTTTCTCTGAAAATAGATAGTTAAAAATAGAAAAATATACCTTTTTGGAAAACTCACATCAGAAATTTGGTAAATAAAATTTAATCTTAATAAGTGGGAGTGGGATTAAAAAAGATACCACCAAATTATTATCTCAATTAGGAGAACATTGGTTAAAATTAGAGACACAAAATTGGAGGAAAAACATAAATTTTTATATAGAGTTATTGAGGTCGTCAATCAAAAACAAGTGTGAAATTGAGGGCCTCAAAGCCATCAATCTATGATGATTTAAAATATCATTAGTTCAACAAAACATAAGGTATTAGGATAACCCATTTTTGGTTTTAATAATCCTTCCCTAATGATTAAGAAATAATTTATTCATATAATAAGAGGAAAAAATATACATGACAAGTATAGTTTCATCTTTCAACTAATTCCTACCCCAAACACATATTTACCTCCAAAAGATAATAGGATTCAAAAATAATCTATTTATCTTAATTATATACGGTTCAAAAAATAATGAGTTTATAATTAATTTTCCAGGATATTTAAAAAACTACATTATAAAACCAGGACATCACATATGCTAGTGGTAGGTGACCCACCATTATTTCCCTTCAGTTGTAGGTTCATGTCTTGCGGCCATGACAGACGCGACAGGTTGTCCCTCGACCTTTGTGATGTCCTTTTTATGAAAATACAAAAATAATATCATGTAATAATATAACCATAAAAACAGTATCCAATGTCAAAATTAATTGATTTCAACCTTTAAACTTATCCAAAATACCTCTATCCAAACTCACAGTCCAAAATTTATAAGGAAGGTAAACGCAATGATGATACTTTTTTCCATGTAATAACATGTGAATACCTTCATCATGTATTCTATTAAAACACTATAACTCCTTAAATTACAATAGAAACATATTTATTACATTCATACAAACTTATTCATAACAGTATACTAGATATTATCCTTCTATCCAATATTATTTAAACCCTAACAATGATGGAATATAAAAATCATTAATCAGTTTCAAGGTACTCAAAAATATAAAATATAATTTATCCTAATCAATCATATATTATTTGAAATTCACAACCTTAGTTTCAGAACAGATATTATGGTTGATATTTCTCCCAACTATATATTTTTTAATAAATTTTACCTACTATTGAGTAACTTTTCATGGTTCCATACAATCTCAATTCAATAATGAAATAGAACTTCAGTGCAATCCTTTTATACTCTATAATTATTATAACATGTACATCATTAATACAATACTGAAATAAAATAATACATTAATAACATCATAAGGAATATAATCATTCCCCTTAATCTATGGTAGTATCATAACTTTATTATTATCTAATAATGAAATTTAGTGTATACTCTGAATTTTTGGAAATTGCTCTGTGTAGTGTCCTAACTCATTGCAGATGAAGAATTATACATTTGAATCATTTTTCCTACCCTTGCAATCACTTACTTATTGTCCTGTTTATCCACACTTATATAAAACTCCCATTCCTTTAATGTATTTAACAAGGTTATTCTTTCCTCTTTTATCACATATGAAAAAATCATTCTTTCCCCACTTCCCTTTATCCATATTTCTCTCTTACATATTTTCCTTCTCTTCCATCCCTTCAAATCCATATGACTTAGACATCTCATTACATATATTTTTATAACATGATACAATTTATCAATATGATGGGAATACGTGGGAGACAATTTCCATTTTAAATTTTGGCTTAATACCATGAACGATATAATTGTTTTTAATATTTCGATCATGCATATTGCTGAAAATCTCATTTCATCTACATGGGCACCATTTCTAAATAATGGAATACACTAGGTTAGTTTATGAATCAAAATGCATAATTCTATAGTTGTAAAATACATAACGTAAATTGAAAACATTATGCATATAATCTATAATAATAATAAAAATTCTTTGAAGAAGTATTTACTCATAAATCCTTCATAATGGATTGTAATGAAAATGTGAATTTCCTTAAGCATATCCGCTGGGATTGTCATAACCATTAGTGCAGAAAGGACCGTTTTCGTGTACCAAGATATTTTGGGTCATGACCTAAACTTCATATCAGGGATATCACTGCTAGGTATATCTATTCAAGATCCTCTTATACATGATCATATCTAAACAAGGGTGTATTTCATGGAAAATACACAAAATCACGACATTACAAAACTTATAGGATGTTCTTCGATAATAATCCTCAAAGTCTATCTTAAGGTAATGTTCTCTAATCAGAGTTTATCTAAATCTATTTTCAATTTTGTTAGTAAACATCCTCTGATACCAACTGTAATGCCCCAACCCCAGTTACCCAGAGTCGGTGTATTATTTTAATACATTGATATTATTACAAGGAATAAATTCCCAAAGGACCGATCAGTCTATCAGACCAAGAAAATAGATTAAATACGTGAACATTACATTAATTTATAAAATGAAAAAAAATTGAATCCATTGACCACATTCATATCCATATGAATATCCATACAAGTTAGTCATATTATAATTCATTGTATCCTGAAAGAAAAATAAAACATATAAAGGGGTGAGATCAAATTCTCAGTAAGGATAACAATATGGTGAAAACATTCATAAATAAGCATTCATATATAGGGAAATGTATAAAACTAAAAGAAAAACATTTTAATCTTTAACATCGGTATTATATGGAAATGGTAAATAAAATAATGTCATTTACTTGTTGACATTGATATTCTAATAGTCGAATAATCACATGAAATATCTATAGATAATTTTATAATGATGGAATGAATATTTCTAGACTTTATAACCACATAGTAAAGGCCTTGTGCCATGACTAAAAATGAAATTTTTTAAAGGCCTAATTCTTAGACACTAGTTTGCCACAAGAGACATACTGATCCAGAGAGGAGCTATAGTAGGCTCCACCCATAACTTTCTAAGTCCAATACATTACTCAAATAAAAGTGTGAAACATAATTTAACAATTAATATTAAAACTGGTATACGAAATGTCAATATTTTAAGCACAAACCATGAATGGAAAAAATAGAACATCCACAGTGAAACATAACCCATTAAATACAATATGGATGATTTTATTAAGATAAATAAAACTCAATCAATAATAATATACACTAAAGGATATTTACATAGATGAACAAAGTCATTAAAACTATTTGAGAGAAAAATACACTTGTCATGAAAACATTTAAATGGCACATTATTTATCAAAGTAGTCAATAAAAACATAGTTTTGAATCATAGTGTCACATAAAACATTGAATCTTTTGAAAGGAATTATTATTTTAAAATATTCATGTCCACTTAATTAAATCCTTAAAATCATTTTGAAAACATGGACATTGATGAGAATTGTTTATAAGAATAAATCAATAAAACATTTAAAATAACGTTTTAGTAAAAATTGCCTTATAATAATAAATTTTAGAAATTGTTTAAAAAACATGGACATGGATAATAAATATATCTCAGTTTATACTTACATAAAAACAACCTCGGATAAAAAAGGGATTGGGAAAATGACCATTACATTGCACTTTATTTTCTTCGAGGGTACGTTTAACCTCTTGTATAATGACCATAGCATGTTATTAAATTATAGAAAAACCATATTAACATTTATTATATCATAAATGATTCATTTATGACTTTATAATAACCATTTAATAATGATTTCCATGTTAAATTAACATTTTGGGAAATAATCACTTTTTTATCATATGTATTTTAACTTGTTATTTTGGATCATATCATTTAGATAATGTCTTAAATAATTCCAGAATATAAACCTTCATTTATATATCATTTATATTTATAAAATAAATATTTATAATTGATAGATATATTAAATTGAAGGCACTGTTTATGGAGACGGTTGGCTATACGTACCCATAAACGTTGTATCAGTTTTCATATTGTATTGAACAGAAGTATGTGAATAAGATATATGTAAGTAAATATATATATATATATAATATGTATTATGTCATATATTACAGAATTATTATTAATATATATTTTGATAATCATCATTGAATGGTGAACGTGGAAATGAATCTCCTCTCGTCGTGGAGATGGTAATCCGTAGATACGCACGAGTGAAAATATCATTAAATTGATTGTGAAATGATATGTAATTGGATTGTATATCATATATAAATAATCATTAATATTTTATATTTATTATTTAAATAAGTTATAATCATTATTATACCCACCCAAATAATGTTGTGTTCGAATAACAAACCACACCAAGACGTGGAGATGATTAGACATACATTCTCACATATGATGACATTTTCATTTTAAGGATGTATAGAATAACGAATATGGTTTAATATGTTAATAATAACACCAAATTATGTAGTATGCAATTGATTTATTATTTTGGTATGTAAAATAAAAAGAAAGTGGAAGTGTAATATGAAAAGACTTGAAAGAGGGTGGTGAAATTATTATTTCTTCTTCGGGTGTTTCCTTTTTAGTTGACCAAAAGGGCTCCTTAGGTTGGATTTATGATCGAATAAGAACACTAGGTTGATGTGAGGGAATTTTGGAGGATATTTGGGTAGGGTTTTTCCAAGACAAATGTCATTGGTGTTGTGATTTTGAGAGAAATGAAGGTACCCTTTTATAAAAGAGGTGAGGGTCAGTTTAGGAAAAGATTGAAATATTATTTTATAATAAAATAATATTGGATTTATAATGGCTCAAAAATGAGTTATGTCTATGATAAGGTGATTATTTGCCTGTAAACACTCTTCCAATAGGGTTTACACTGGTTTAGGTCACCATATTAATGTAATTTGATAGATTTAACTCTTACTTAAATATTTAATCTTTTATCGTGTCTTCTTGCATTCTTAAAATATATAGTCAATAAACATAATCAAAAAATAAAAGTTAAAAAATTTTGGTTATTAAATTTCATATCTAATATTTTTTATTCCCTTTGGAAGAACCTTAGATTTTTAGGAATACTATATCATCGAATAATATAGTATTTGTTTTAAAAATTAATTTATGTCGATTTAGACATTATTTCATATTTGGTTTTTGAGAAAGTCATAAAAACTTGATTACATTGAACATGATACTTTGAATCAACCCTAAAATGTCAATTCCACTTATAAAATTAGTGGATGTCATTAAAACAATGAAATTATATTTATTTTAATATTAAAAAAAACATTTTATTTATTCTTTTCATTAATAATGTAATTACTGCATCATATTTGTGTCATACATAAATTAAATTATTTATTTTCAAAAAATTCTAAATAAACTTCCATTATATATGAACTATTTATAGATTTTTTATTAAATATTTATAGTATAATTTATATTGTGTCTATCCTTATATTAATAATGGTCTAGTTATTAAACATTGAATTTAACACTTTTAACTCTTTTTTAAATAAAATAATAATAAAAGTCAAAATCAAATAAACATGTTAATAATGGATAATATTTTATTGATAGGGTAGTTTTTGGTGAAAATACACTTTTCAAATAGAATTAAGACAAGTTTTAGGGTAATTATAATATCATTTTTACCTTTAATTACCCTATTTACTTTTCAATGTTGCAAATAAAAGTCAAAAGATACTATTAACAAAAAATTAACATTATATTATTGAACCACATATTAGTTAACAATGTAAACCATGTCTCTCAGATTTTTGAAATTTTACTCATAGAAGTTGTAAAATTATGTTTTATGCATATTTGCAAATGCTCTTAGATGGTGTGTAAAAGAGGTTAAAAAGTTGGATAAAATTTAATACATTTAATTTTATTATAAAATTACTCCAATAAATTACATTGAACATATATATGTATTATTTATCTATTTTTAATAAAAATAAATTTAAATAAAATAAATAATTATTTAAATAAAAAGGCAGTTTTAAATAATAACGCAGTGTTTTCACTATTCATAAAAAATTGAATGTTTTCGGAAAGATACCAAAAATACACCCAAATCTATTTTTGATCTTCTAAATTAAAAAATGAAGCCTATTTTACCAAATTAATACCATAGAATATTCATTTATTAAATTTAAAATTAATTCCCTTTGTCAAAACCAAAAAGAGGTTTTTTGAAAAGTAAAAACTATTAAAAGATACGGATGTGTTTAGGTCAAATTTAAATGTGAAGATACATGTATTGAATTAAATTGAATTAACTTATAAAAATATGATCTAATTATACATAAAAATATTTCAAATTCATAATTTAACACTAACAGTTATTTCTATTAAATAAGATTTTTTCAATTAAAACATAGTATTTTTCAGTATTTGTCAAAATATGAAATTTATCAGAAAAATATCTCAAATTTATCTTAAGTAAATTTTAATTTCCTGATTCTTAATAAGAATTTAATTTCATTAAATTTAATATATAAAAGTTTCAAATTTTTTATTTAAAAAGGGTTCTCCGTTAAAAGGTGGTAAAATTGCATTTTATTAAAAATACATCTTTTATCTGAAAAAATGAATGTCTTCTTATTTTATGTCTAATAAAAACATAATATGGATGATAAATTTATATTGAAAAAAATAAGATTCAAAATATAGATAATACAATTCATAATCACCTTTTGACCGACTAGTTTGGTAAGTTGATGTGCACTCGATCTAAGTGTTGCGTGTAGCGCAAGCTATTGAATTACATTAATGAGATAACGTACTATGAAATCTTTGGGTGTTGCATTACCCATATTTATATAAGTCATTTTGTCTCCATTATTGAATCATATTTCATTTTTGATAATTTCATTTCATTAATGGTTTTATAATTAATATCTGTATATAAATATGATAATTATTTCATTATTATTATTCACAATATGTCTAGAAAATGACCTCTATGACCATTGTTAAACTACAAAATTCATATTTGACACATATTCGAAATATCATCAAAATATCCAAAATATAGATAATCAGTTAATTCATAACATATGACATATTAATAATTTAAACATAAGTGATAATAAACATGAAACTTTTTGTTAATATATTTAAAAATTATCATATTTTTATTATTTAAAATGCTAAATAAAATACATTGTTTGTAATAATAAATGTTTTTTTCTCACATTTACCACATTGAGTCATAATACCTATTCAACACATATATCATTTTTTGGCCTATAAACTACCCCTTTTTATGTTATATAGTTAATTAATTTATCTTCATTGTGTATAATTTTTTATGTGACATTATTTATTTCATGGTGCTAATGATACTAAATTGTACCAAATTGCTAAAGGATTACTTCACAATTTCATAATTATTTGAATATTTTTCCCCTTAAACCTCTTATAGTTGGATTATTTGATATTTATATATTATAAGAAATATATTTTCATCCCCAGTAGTTATTGTTTATCAGGAAAATGTATCATATCTTATATATTTGGATGATAAATTTATTCTTGAATTTAATCTAATTACATATTATGATTTGTTTAACTTTGGAAGGAAACACTTTTACATCAAAAACCACATTTTATATAAATGTGTTGAAAACTATTGTTTACTTTTTAAATGTGATTTATGAATGAAAATTTTAACCATTTTTAATTTTTAATTTTTTTAATGGAATCATCAAGACATTTTCATATCAATTATTGATTATATTTTACAAATTTTTTGAATTGATTCATTGTTTTAAAAAACAAAAGATGCATGGATTTTTCCACAATCATTACTTGTAAATTTCATAAAAACAATTTTACAAATATTCAATGTTTATTTTGAAATAACTAGGTCTTCAATAATTTTTAGTAATGATTTTATATATGAAATTGAATATATTATTTAACAAAATAACGTTTTTAAGTACTTTTTATTGTATTTTTACTTATCAAGGTCATAAAACCTTTATAAAACATATGATCCATTAGAGATGTGTTGTATTGATATCCTTGATATTAATTATTTTGATGGTTTTTGTTCATTTTGATATAGGATGAGAAATTTTGTTACAATCCACTATATTTATATGCATGGATTGTGATTTTATTATTGTTAGGGGAATGTATTATCATTTCATATGCTAGTCATTCAATATGAATGTTTATTTTATTTTTACCAATTTACTATAATAAATGTATTGGACATTGTCGGTTATGGTTATGGCCCTATATAGTCACTTAATGCATCGAAAAGTCTTAAGATAAAAACTATATTATGTATTTTGCATGTTATTGACCATTTATATAGATTTATTGGCATTAGTACATGATTCTATTAGATGTTTATGAACGTGGACTTGATGTTATGTATTAGACGTCTAATATTTTGTGATCCATCATTATATGTTCAATTATTAATATACTGTGTAATTTATTGATAAGTTATAATATCAATGGTTATGTTTAATAAAAATTTCTTTATTTATATGGAATTATTTCATTGTCATTTATTCCATCCATATTATGCTCACATGTTTATTTAATGGACAGTCAATATTTGTTATTCAGTATTTATTCACTGCATTGATGTATTATTACACTTACTGAGCATCCAAGAACACATTTTTCTGAATTTTTACATTCCCCGTGATAAGAGGATGTATATTCTAATTAATAAATGATGATAAAGTAATTTTAATATTGAATATTTCAATTAAAATTGTTTTTTGTTTTATTTTTTAAAATTTAATTTTCATTTCATGTATGTATCAGGTTTTTCAAGGATAATAAACAATATATCCTTCAAGATGATAATTATTTTACATTATGAAAATATAATTTATTATAAATAGGGTCTAACATATTGGGGTTGTGGTCAATATATATAACATCTGAAATGGGTAGTAAATACACAACACAAAATAATGTAGTGTTAAATATGTCACTTCTCCAAGAAATAAATGTGATTCTAGAAATCAATTAACTCATGTACCAACATACATAAAACTCTTTTAATATTCTATATAATAACTATTGGAATAATATATATTTTTTATATAAGTATAATAATAAAAATCATAACATATTTTATTTTCTTATAAGATTTTATCACCCATTTGATAACTATTATATGTTAAATTAACAACATAATTTGATAACTGCTTCAGGTTTTTTTATTTTTTCATTCAATAGTATTTTTCCTTGTTTAGTTATTACGGTTTCATAGAATCTATAATTTTTATAGTAATATAAATATAATATTAATTTATTTTATACAGATTTATTATCATCCATTAAATTTAGAGGTAAAAAAATGAATTACACCATTAATGGAGACAGTAGACTATACGTACGCATGAACAATATTTTCATTTTTCGATAGATCGAACCCAATAAGTGTAAATATTAATATAAAGTTATAAAATCAATTTTTATCAAATATATAATAAATAATCAGTTCATATAATCTTATTTCCATCTATATAAAAATAAAATAAAATACTTATAACCTCTCTTTGTGGATGTGGTTTCCCACGCGTATGGAAGAAGAATATTATCATCTTCCATCATATTAGAAGGTAAGATGAAATGTTTTATAATATTATTACCAAAGTATAATTATTTAATAAATATAACATATCTATCTATATGTGTATAAATTAAATTAATAATTATATCTAGTCTTGAATGGATGTGGTGGAAAATGAATTAAATCTCTTTTTAGGAAGTAGTATTTCGACACAAGATTGATGGTTTCACATCCAATTTAACGAAAGAGGAGATGCATTTAGGTTTTATAATTTCATAAAAAACTATAATTATATCTGTGTTAATTGTATTATTATATTATCATTATTGAATATGTCTTTATTGAGGGGTATGTTAAAATAAAATAAAATTGATTGATAATGAATGATAACTCTCCTCCAAGTAACTACCATAGGTTAGCCCCGAAATCCTTCATAGGTTGTTTTCTTAATAATAATAAGTACTATAGGACATTAAAATAGAAATAATTAATCTATTTTTATAGGTCCTAGTCCTATAAAAGATCATTGACTATGTAGTGATTTGGAATCGACATTTCCTTTTATATTTAGTGAGTGGAACTAACATGGAAGCTACTTGAATAATTTCCCGTAATAATCCAAAAAGAAAAATCCATTCAAAAATAAAAGTCATCCAAATAACCATATATTATATTTAGTGATATGATATTTTCTAAATTTTACCATCCAATAGTATGTATAAAGTCTAATTGGTGAACTGACCCATATCATTTGATTTAACCCCCAATGGTTGACCTATTTTTACATTAACTATGGTAATTAATTTTGACTATTTTCACTATAAATTATGAACAAAATATTATGATAATTTTTTTATACTATTAATTATTGGGATTAATAATTAGGAATAAATTTACTAAAATAAATTCACAAATTAAATAGAGATTAATTTAAATGTATACATTCATACACGATGAAAAACCATTTTAGAACGAAAATGTTTTATAACATATAAATGGTTTCATATCAAAAATCAAAATAAAATACATTAAAATTACCAAAATTATATTATTAAAAATATAATTGAACAAATTTTAATTATAATATATTTTTATAAAATATTATAAGTTATTAAATACATCAATTTAAAATTAATTTTTCATTAAAATTTAATGTTTTCACCATTCACATACAATTTTTATGAGATATTTTTAATTAAAAATAAGTTAATATAATAAATATGATTCAAAAAGATAAATTAAATTTTTTTGTAATTTTTCTAAATTTTTAAATAGAATGTTTTAAAATAACATTTCAGAAGAGAAGAAAAACGTTTTTATAGAAACATTTCAAATTTTAAACATAAAATTTTATTTATCATTAAACCCTTACATTGAAAAAATATTATATGAATGAGAAAAAATTTATTGAATATAAAAAATATATATTTCATTAAAATAATTCTACGATATTGATTTAATTTATTTTTTTATAACAAATTTTTTCGTCATAATTTTTTTTAGAATTCGTTTATTTTTATTTCAATAAATTTTAATTTAAATTTCGATTCAATAGATAAAAATGAATTTATTTTATTCATGTGTATGTATAATACATATCATACTTAAGTTATTGATATTAATACCCTCAAGTATTATAACTATCGTATAATAGTATAGATTATATAATAATAATATTATTATATTGTGATTCCTTAAAACTTGGTGTTCTATGTAACACAATCCATCAATAAAAAATATATATTTAAAAATATATATATAAAAATATTATATTATTCCTCCTTTAATAAATTCAATCCTTTTAATTTAAAAGTCTTCTTTCTAGTTTTTAAAATTTAATATTCCATCTTGGAAAACCCAAATCATAAAAGGGGTAATAATACAACCACATCAAAATGGGAAGAAATCATGAAGGACATAAAATAACACATAACACGGTTTCTACGATGATTAATTTTTATTAAATGTGAATGATTATACATGGAACGAAAATATAACTCCCAAATACTAATATAGAAAAGGATATTAAATGGTCCGAAGAAAGATAAGGACCAGAAACCCAGAAATCTTCAATTTCTGAAAAGACTGCTGATTCATTAAAAATAAATGGATATTTATAATTTATTTTTCAAAATAATATTCCTAATGTTGATAAATTATAAGTATAAGGTATACATACATGATTTAATTCTATTTAATATTTAAATTCTCATCCTTTTGTTATGATACAATCAATTTCAAATTAATCTCTTACTCCATGAAATGAATATTCATGTTTATTTTTTATCAAGCCTCATAAACTAAAATTAATATTTAATAGATCATAATATAATTAAAAGTATGGATATTTATACAACCAATCAATATATATTTAGAAAAATAAAAAATATTAGCATTATTATAAAATTAGGATAATTATTAATTACTTGGATCTAAAACTTTTATAAATACCCAAAATTTTCACCCTATCACATTCCATATTAAGTTAACCATAAATACTATCCAAAATATGCATGAACAAATTTCAGTCCCAAACATTGGAATAATTTGATCTCACATTCTTCTATGTTTAAAATTGAAATTATCATGAAATAATAATTATCACATCTAATGCATAATACTTAAATTTAATACCATACCATCTCATAAAAAATAAAATATTATTAAAAAATAATGATCTCCCATTTTTAATTTAATAAAAACATATCACAACAAAAAAAAAATCCATAATAGGTTTAGGAGAATCAATTTTTTTTGAAAATATCCAATATGATTTCCTTATTAGATAAAATTATATTAAATCTATTTCAAGAGATAAAATCAATTCTTAATATAAAAATAATTTACTATAGTATAAGATTTTAATATGGAATCCCAAATTATAATGGCGTGTATAATTATTCCCTAACTATCATGGCTCTCTTTAATTATTATTATTCCATAATTTCTTCCAAAAGAAATTTTACTTAATACGATTTTTACACATTGTCATCAATAGTCCTTAGATATTGGTATTTGAATCTCTTAATGACCAAACCCCTTGAAATTATCGTACTTATGTTGGAGTGTTGTATTCCATTATTCTCACTGCACATTTATTTCATTCACATGACACATCAAATCACATTGATATTATTTTTATTTATGTATAAGATTCCTAAACATGAAAAATATCATACATCCTTTCAGGCATTCACATGAGTTCCAATTCTAAAACATTTAGATAGTAGAATATTGAAATTTTTTCGATACACCATTTCACATAAAAGAGAATCATATTTTAAACTCTATATTAATTTTATTATCAACATATCCTAGATCATTTATAGATTCAATTTATAATTTTAGTTCTCAAAAAAATTTCATCATATCTTTAAAGGTGCATTATGGGTACGTATATTCAAAAAGACGTTTTGTGTTCACAAAAGTATCAATCAATTTTTTTTAAGAAGGATGAATAAACGTGAAAAATACATTTTAGGTCCTATAAATGTTTTTTCATATATTTAATTTTATTCATTACATGTTTCCATAATATAAATTAATACATTTTAACATTTCAAATATATTTATATTAAAAGTGTTGTAATTTCTGAAAATTATCTCCTTAAACTGATCCAATTAAATGAAGTCAATATAACATTCTCGCATCATATTCTTAATAATATTTAAATATTGATATTCTTAATCATATAAACTATATCATGATAGGAAAACCATTTCATGTTCTGATCACTGAAGAACAGAAAATTTATTTTCCAGCACATTGATCCATTCCATAGAAATAATATTATTAGATGATATATAGAAGGATTTTTCATGTTATTGCAAAAACGATGATATGGAACATTTCTCATTCCATGTTATATTTAGAATTATAAAATAATCTTGTTACCATTTATAAGATGAGATTGTTGTGTGAGAATAGTTAAAATATGTTTAAAACCATTTTCTATGTTATATGGTTTGTCATGAATATGGCCATTAAAATGATATTTAAATTTATTGTTCACATGTTTTCTCTCAGTTACAACTATTGACTAAAATAAAAATACATATTATGAGGTGTAATTTTCATAGTGGGAAACCACATAATCATGGAAACTATTTTATTGGATGTCAAAATAATTACACACTATTGTTAATATTTGAAATATTAGATTTAATATTGGACATTAAATGTTATAATCTATTTAAAAAATTCATAATGGTTTATAAATTTTTATGACATAACAAAAAATATTATTCAAGAGTGTCACAATAAATGACTGTAAAGGCTTCATTTCATGAACCATTTGATAATTAATTTAAATCCCACAATACCCTTTTCAGTGTTATTACCCAAATGTAAAACTATACCAGATCGACAATTTCCAGTTGCATCAGGATTGAGGTATAATATCATAGAATCCACTAAAGTTATTCGTCTCGGAAATTATATTACAGTTTCCTTTACCAATATTTATCCTTAGTATTATACCTAGGATTCTTACAAATGATTTATCATCACATTTTCAAAGGATAACTAAATATCTGTATATATAAAAAATCTCTTTGACCAAGATATTTCATTCATATTAATTATATATTTTTAAATGAATAATCAATGCAACTGAAAAATATATTTTCAAGTGTCATTAGAAAATTGATGAAAAATATTATAATTAAATTAATGATATTCAACAACTCCCATGATGTTATTCTCAAATATTACTCTTATTATGAATACCCCACTTAAAACCTTTCAACTTCACCTCGGGAAAGAAAACATATAATCGGTGGTCTAAGATTCTCATTAAGGGTAATCATGGGATATATCAATGGTCACATGGGTGTAACATAATAATAATGGTGTGAGATCTATGATAAAAATTTGATATCCATACCATATATAACAAAGATTAAAATATTTAATCATATTATAACAATTTGATGTTTATAAAAATTGAATCATTTGGGAATCAAAAACTAAAATCCATGCAAGCATAATATATACATAATTTTGTGAACAAAATGTTTATTTCACACATTTAAGATGAATAAATAGATATAGGATCAGTAATTCAGTTCAAAAATTGATTTATTCCCTTTCATAAACCTATGAAGTTGAAACTATGCCCATAAACAACATTATTCCAAATAAACCTGGTTGACACATATTCTAATGGACATGATATAAGGTCCACATAAATCATTATGTGCATGAAACTTGGTATAAACATAATATTGAGAACATGAAATTAGGATCATTAATATAAAAAATAAATCAGATTTTTCCAATCACTAACCAATGTATTTGATAAATATATAATTTTGATTCCACCCATAACATATTTAATAATCCGAATATATTCCATAATGTCATTAAAAATTTTCATTATATTGACACATTAGAACTCAGGAAGAGAAAATTAGGTTAATAAACATTTGATAATCAAAATGTAGTATAATTATGAAAATAAATGGTTTTCATAAAAATCTCATCATAATTATCATAATCCAGAAAAATACTATTTATTGTATCATTAGATCATACCCCTAATAAATCAAATTCTTCTTTAATGGGTGTCTTATTTGATGGATAGAAATTCTACATAAATTTCATTAAGAGAGTTAAAAAAAATAACCCATAAACAATGAATTAACATTATTAAAATTTAAACACATTGCAAAATTTTAACGAAAATTTTTTATGTAAAAATATCATTTCAAAAGTTTTGATGATGCATTAAATTATTGAGTGGTCATGATGTCCTAAATAATTTTCATGGAGTATATATTTAAAAATATTCTATGAATATTTTTTAAAATCATTCATGATCAAAAAATTGGATAAATATTCTTTTTAAAAAATTAGAACAACTGTATAAAAATCCAAACATTCATTTTCCAATTTTAAATAATTCTAAAAAACATTTTTGGAAAACAATGTTATGATAGAAAACAAATTTTGACAACATAAATAAGTAAAATATTATTTCCAAAAATACATTATTTTTGTCTCATATATTATAAAAGTGATGAAAGTAAAACGAAATTATTTAATATCTATAATAAAAATAAAAATAAAATAAAATTCTCGAGATTCATAAGAGATAGATCACAATATTTTATAATTTTAAGCAAAATCAAAGACAATCTTGAAAAAATGGTTTTTATAACAAAAAAAATTACACATTGGAAACATTTCAATAATATTCCACATAAAGAAAATAAAATTATATTGTTATTTAAATCCACATGAAATGAATAATAATTATCATTAAATACATTTATTAGTAGTTTACACCATACATAAATTATATTAATAGTGAATATGTAACGTGTCTCTTTGAAATCAAATATAGATGAAAATTCCTTACCCCATTTGAAAAATATAAATCTTATGGAAATTAAAGATCTAAATCAAATGAAACATTAAATATAATTAAAAATTTAATATTCATGATATTACATGTAAATGGGGAAATATATAAAAAAGATGATACAACCGAGAATATGAAATATTTCACATAGAAATAAAAGGAAAACTAAAAATCCATCAAATAAAGTCTTAAATTTCATTATACATATTAAAAACAAAAGTAAAACAAATACATGTTTATTTTAAATCTATTACATAAAAATAATCATACATTTCGTACCATATGTGATTTAAATACAACATTTTATTACCCATTGGTTAAAAATTATTTTGAAAATCATTGTTTCAGGTGATAAATACTTTCTATTTTGTGTACATTTTAGTTTGTTATATCAAGTTCTTATATGTTTTATTAACATAAAATTATCCATATAATTTTATTAACTACTTACATATCATATAAATTCATTATTTACATATTTATAAAAATCTATAAATTTAGAGAGATAAAAATGAATTACATTGTACAAGGAGATAGGAGAAGGTATATACGAATTAAAATCTTTTTATCTTTATAAGGATGGAATGGAAGATAAGTAACTGACAATTCACCATCCAATGATATTTTGTATTTAATATAAATCATATTTATTTATTAAAACTCTTTATATTACTATCCATGTAAAATTAAAATTTAAATCATATAACATAGTTTCTTGCAGACATCACTCCAAATGTATGCATGAGTGATCATATTATTTTGAAATATATTAGATGGAAATATCTTATAAGATATATTATAATTAAAATGTGCAATTTTTTAATAGATATCACAAAAATTTGGACAATACATTATTATAACATATAGTGAATGGTTGGGATAAAAAAAATACTATTTTCAATTTGTGAGGAAGTAGTCCGCAATATACATGATTGAAAGTCTTATTTTCCATTTTATAGACGAGGATCTGTATTTTATTTATTTAATTAAAATAATAATATTTAAAATAAGTATAAAGACACAAAAATTAAAATTCTCTATTATAAATGATACATCTTCTTTAGACAACCTCTATAAGTTAGTACCAAAAACCATCATGGGGGGTTCCTAATCAAAATGATGCATCTAAGATGTCAGAAGGTATGTAATGAATAGATTTGAGTAGGTATTTTTGAAAAATATCTTTTATTTTGGAGATTATATGATAATATATTGCAATTTACATGTTTTGAAAGTAACCCACATTGGATCTATATTTGGATTTACCAAACGATTCCAAAATTATAAAATCATTTCCAAGATATGTACTAAATAATGATAACTAATTCTAATTAAGGATAAAATAAGAATGATATACGTCCATCATATTTTATTATCTAACATTTTTGGATAACTTACCCTATTCATTGATTTTAAACCCACATGGTAAACTTATTATATCTTTAACCATTATACTTATTTTTTATTGTATTTACTATTCACTAGAGACACATTAATAACTACCATTAATTATTATTATTGAATTTATGTTATTAATTATATGAAAATTAATTCATATAAATAACATAATTTATTTAAAATTTTATTTGAAACACAAATTAAAAATAAGGTTTTCCAAATAAATTAATTCTTCATGTAATATTATTTTTATATAAAATATAAACAAAAATTTGATTCCAATATAATAAATAAGATTATAAAAAATTTAATACAAAATTTTTTAGTTTTTAAAAACCGTATAAAATTATATGACTTTTTATATCCTTTAAAATAAAATTTTGTTTTCAAATTTTGTTTTTCACATTTGATTAAAAATTAAATATTCTCATAAAATTTTCAAAAAAAAGCACTAAGATAAATGATAAGCATTGATTTAGAAAGTAATATTATTTTTTATTATAAATTAACTAAATTTTTAGAAAAATTGAAATAAGTGCAATGATTTTAACAAAAAAAATTTTTGAAAAATAATATTTTTTTAAAAAAACCGCGATTTATTATATTCGCATTCATTTTAGAAATATTACATGAATAATATAACATTTTATTTAATATTATATATATATATATCATTTTAATCTATCACCATATTTTAATAATTATATTTATATGTATAAACCACTTCATGTGCATAAAAATAGATTTTTAGGAGAACAATTATTTTACCTACAAATGGTGTTTCTTTTTATTTTTGAATAAATTGAACGAATTCAATTTTTTTGTCTGTTTCTATACCATATATGTATAATAATTTATATATTATTATTAATAAACCCTAATTTAACAACTAAGATAAAATTTTCAATTTTAAATAATCATAATAATAATAATATCATATTTTGGTTTACTAAAACAGGTCATTTAATGTACTGAATGAAGTCAATGATATTACGCTATTGTGATAAATGTATTTCATAAAATGATTAGGTGTTAAAAAATCACTCTTTTGACCCCAATTATTGGGAAAATCAAATATACAATCCAAAACGTCAAATTTACTTTATATTGACATATGTTAAAATGTATATTTTGTTGCATCTTATTCTTGGGATTTCTCCTCCTTGATATAAAAATAATATTTTAAATATAATTTAAATAATAATAATAATACTATGAAAAATAGATTAATATGTTTCATAACAAAAAAAAATAAAAATGATCTTAATTTATTTTATTTATTTTTCTACAATTTATAGTATAATTGTTTTGGGTCTTTTTCATATGCAGAAGGGATTAGTGTGGGGAACGAAAACATATAAATCATCTCGATCGACAATATACATGGTAGTAGGATTTATCACATTAATAATAATCCAAATTTATAGAGAATTATTATTTAATATAATGCTTAATGAAATAATATAATTTGGGAAAATTATTATATTGTGATATTGATGGTACCTCAATTTTTAACAACACCACTGAAAAAATCAATAGATGATATAAATATCATAACATATAATTATGAACCTATTATTATATTATCCTAAAAAATCATCAAAAATATACGTCTTTTCTTGTGAATGCTCTACATGAGTTTTTTTAAAATTTTGGTCATCTTTATTTCTAATTTAAGAAATTACATACTAAATAACGGTTTTAATATTGAATAAATTAAATTTAATTATCACAGTCCTTCCTCATTTTGTCAACAAAAGAATTCATGTTATTAATTATATTCTTATTATAATTATCCAATCAACTTAAAAATCATTGATTTTATATGTAATTGAGGATTCATGGCATCCATAGAAACATAATAAAATTTTCTAGTGCATGAGAGTCATCTATAAAAGCAACCGCAAAAAAACATTTCTCACCTGGATAACATTGAAATTATTAATCAATATGAATAATGTATTTTTCCAGTTCTTAAACTAGATCTATCAATGTAATGGAATTTATAAAATTATGTTTTGGTGAATACTGTAGTTATTCATATTCTCTATCATGATTTGGATTATCAAAATGATTTCCCTTTGTAGTACCAAAAATTCTTCTAACAACTTATTTAACTACATTCAATAGTTTTTCATTGAATTTCTAATGGAGGCCATTGAATGATTTATAATCATCAATGATTTAACATGATTTATTAGAAGAATCATAATAAAGTTGGTAAATAATATTTATAACACTCACATTCATTTTATCTAGTTATGTTTATCCATTAACTATTGGATTACTCTTAAACATCCATTCCCCTTTTTTGCATTCACTGAGCAGAAATCTATTGATTTTTATCATCATAAGTTACATCTATTTATTTAGAGCATGTAACATAGTAAATTCTTGAAATATAAGCTTCATATAATCTATTAAGTGAAATAATGCAAATAAATAAAATATTTAATTAAACAAAATTGTCATAAATATATATTAAATATTATTAGATGAATATTCATTACATTACATGAACACACGGTACTATGAATCTTGAAGGTATAGTTCTTTTATTATTTTGGTCACTTAATAATATGGTCCATAAGTGGGCTACATTATCTTACACTATGTAACTAATAACTGGATCCCTTATTATATATATCATACATAATAACATCGATCATAATCTGGGGAATTAAAATAAAAAAAATTATAAAATTTTTTTCTCAGTAATGGAGGAAAATATTGATACAAAATATCATTAAAACAGGTTTATGTGAAAACTTGAATAAGATTTAAGGACCATATTGTGCATATCATAGATCAAAGACTTGAGTTATTTCATATTTCAAATTAGTAAATAAGACATGAATCATAATAAAATTAATTAATAGGAATTTTAGAGAATACCATTTTATAAAGACATATTGTTTTTCATACACATATTCAACAAAAATAATTTCCTTAGTGGTCAAGTATGTTTTCAAAAATTACCAGAGTGGAATGGGTTAAAATGAGAAATAATTGTAGTAGTCATGGTTGAATCCCAAAGAAGATCGTAGTGGAAAACATGTCATAATGTGTTGGGTTCAATCCCCTTTCCATTCCTATTATTGTCAGGTGATATCATTATTAAATAAATAAATTGAATTATGATATAGATCCCACTCATCAGAAATGGAAAATAATACAAAGATGTACTAAAAGAACACAAAATTTATTAGATAAGAACCTTTTAAAGGAAATGGGTTTCTCAAACAGTTCATCATAGAATAACATTCGGAAAAGAAATTAGATGCATAATCATTTAATCATTTCCTAATAGCATAACATGAGGAAGAAGATGAATGTTTAATTTAAAATTTATCAAAGAAAAATACATTAATTGGAAAAAGTATTGTAATATTTTTTTCATCATATATCATATAGAATAGAAAATATTTTCCTAAATATCATTTCATCATAAAAATAAAACATATTTGGAAAAACTAAATATGGTATCACGAGATCATATCCCCATTTAATCATATGTAACATCACTGGATTCCACCATATATAGAAAATTATTTTAAAATATAACATAGAATATTACTCTGATAATATTATTGTGGAAAACACATTCTCTTGAAAATATATAATAGTTAATTTTTGGTTATTTGTTGAAATTCATATTAGTTTATCAAATCAGATAACTTAGGTGGGAAGTAAATATTTGGACATCTATGAAATGATTAATTTGAAAATAATGATAGAGAGCAATAAAGATCAATTAACACAAGAAATTTAATTATCATGTTTAAATGAGCAACCAAAAAACCATAAACCAAAGATTTTTGAATAAGGTCATTGATATTAACCGATTTGATATTAGAAGGAATAAATTTTATTTTAATATATAATTATTAATGTGGTGGAAATTTTATTGGAGGATGTAATTACTTGATTTATTTCAATTCTAGATTCACATTGTCATCATTTGGTTATACATTGATAAATTTCCACAACATATTTTACCATATGAAGTAAAGATGATGGTTTTTTATTTGGAAGCACTAGGGGATCATAATATCCATACAGTATTTATTATTCATTATTCCTTTCTGTAGTAATTATCAAAATAAATATGGTTATACAATTTATCAAATATTCATAAATCGTTATAGTTTGACATAATACATTAATCTCAAAACCTTATCATAAATAAAAATTAGACCATTCCATAAATGTTTAAAATAACAAACCATACAAGATCAACATATCATCAATCCTAAAAATATCAATATGTATATTTTAATAATCACATGCGATATATGTGAATAAAATGGTCATATATTCTCTTAAATCATGGTAATAACATGAATTACTATAAACCATCAATATAAATATTAATTCGTCAACATTCCATAAATAAATCAACATATTATTAAACCTATTCCATAGATAAAATAGTATTTTGAAATCCATTAATTAAATCATGAACTGGTTTTTCAAGAAATCAATACCATGTTCTTTGGTCATAAATACTATCCAATTTACATTATCTATAGTAGTGTTCTCATTATCTCAACTAAAAAACATTTAATAAAAATTAAGAACATATTAAGTGTTATATTCTAATAATCATGTGGCATCCAAAAAATATAACCTTTCCATTAAATCAA
The DNA here is from genome assembly GCA_963277665.1 of Viscum album. Taxonomy (NCBI): domain Eukaryota; kingdom Viridiplantae; phylum Streptophyta; class Magnoliopsida; order Santalales; family Viscaceae; genus Viscum; species Viscum album. The sequence goes on from OY728145.1 coordinate 956,608,273, forward strand.
TTTTCTATTTCATTTTTTTTATTCATCATTTTCATATAGATCCTTTATGGAAAAATTATATAGAATAATAATTTTATATTATATGATTCATGTCAAAGAATTGAATAATTCCAATAAATTGGCACATAAATCATTCCACTTCATTTTTAAACCACTATCTATGATACATCATATTATTCATGAACACCTCTTACATAAATTACGAATTATGATTCATGTTTTAAAATTCATCAACCTTAATATAACCATAAATCTCATATTGACCATAAAATATACTATTAAAACATAACATGTAACACCCATGATTTTTATGAGTAATATTTTGTTCAAAGTATTATTTCACTACACACTTGCTTGGCTTACTTTACACGCAATCACGACCTTCCTCGATAGCTTGCGTCGTACGCAATACCGAGTTTCACTAAATAACGATATGCTATTAAAATATTATTAAAACTAGCCATTATGAATAATAATAACCACTTTTTGAAATTTTATAAATTTTATTTTTCAAAATTGAATTCTTTTTTGGATTCGGAATACCGAAATTATCCTAGGGTGAAATTTTGGTATTTTTCTGAAAACTTTCAATTTTTGATGAATAGTGAAACCACTAAGTGATGGTTAAAAACCGAATTTTGCATAAAACTTAATTTTACCGCTTCTGTGAATGGAATTTCAAAACTCCGACAGACATGGTTGATATCAGTAAGTAAAATGTTGTTCAATGAGATAAAAATAATTTTTTGGTGAATAGTAACTTTTTACTTTGTTACCGCGGTTAATAGTAAATAGGGTAACTAAGGGTAAATATGATATTAATATTACCCTAACACATGTCCTAATTCTATTGGATAAGTGTAATTCGACCAAAAACAACCTTATGAATAAAATATGACCATTTAGGCCCACTTGGGTTAGATTAGGACATTTATTATTAATTTATTTAAAAAAGGGTTAAAATAGTTAAAATCAAAGTTTAATAAGTAAATAATTTTTAATATGGGGTTATACATAAGATAAATTAGACTATAAATATTAATTAGAAAGATAAAAAGATTTTCAACATAATGGTGTTTTATTTATAATTTTTAGACATTAAATAATTTAATTTATTTACGACATAATGATGATGCAGTAATTATATTATTAATAAAATATTGACATAATTGATGTTATAAACACCAAAATAAATTTAATTTGAGACTTTTTATGAATTACACTAATTTTATAGGTTATTATGATATATTATTGTTGATTTAATCAACTTGTTTCGAAGATATAATTCTGTTATGACTTTCACAAAAATCATATATCAAATAGTGTCAAAATTGACAGAAAATAGTTTTTAAATCAAATATTATATTATTAATTGTTATTTTATTCCTAAAAATCTAAGGTTCGGCCAAATGACTTAGATAAGGATATATATATATTAATAATAAACAATTTGGGGTTCTTTTGGAATGTTATATTATGTTTATTAACCATATAGTGTAAGAAAACAAAAAAGACATGGTAAAGTTAAATTATTTAACTTAGAGTTAAATCTAATTGATAAGGTTAGAATAATACCCTAAACTTGTCTAAATCCTATTGGTTGATAGGATTTCGACCCATCACCACTTTAGCTTCTAAATAAAACCCTTTGGAACCATTATAAACCGATTTTTACTTTAATATAAAATAATTGTTTGAGATATTCCTAAGGTGCCCCTCTCCTCCCTTATAAAAGGGCACCTCCTCCCCCTTCTCCTCACACCAATTTGAGCACTCAATCTCGGCCATCCGCTACCAGTTTCTCCTCTCCACTTCCCTAGAATAATCCTAGAGGTCCTGGTCTTCTTCAAAGACCAATCTTAGTTCCCTAAGTGGAGGATTCAAAGAGGCATTCCAAATAAGAGGTAATATCCATTACCGATCTTTTCAATTTCTTTCTTCTTCAACTTCTTCTTCTTTAGTTGTTTCATGATAAAGTAATAACATCAGTATTACTTACAAACTGATATGTTATTATAAATATGAAACCACCCTAATTCACCTTCTATCCATCCTACGGAAAAATGAAATCACCGCGCGTGCGTACGTACGGAATACCGTCTCCACGCCGTGGTGTAATCAATTTTCCACCATCACCTTACAAGGATGGGTATAATGGTGTAAAAAGTAACTATTTATGATTATTATAAATTAATATTGAAACTGAAATAATATATATATATACTCCAATACAATTCCACGATCATAGGAACGATATCATCACTCGTGCGTACGTACGGAATACCGTCTCCACGATGTGATGCGACTCGTTCTACATGGTCATCATTACATAGTAATTATATAAATGAATTGAATGAATAAATATGATATATGTTACACTAATACCATTATGGATATAAGGTATCTATAACCTTAAAAGAAAAATAAGAATTTATTCGGCAAAACACGCATAAGAACAAAAGGCAATAAAGACCCGAGTAACAAGTAACAATGAAATATTACTAACAAGAAGCTACGAATATGACCATATATGATATCATATAAATATGTATGATTCTAGAATAAGTCAATAACATTATTTAAACCATTATACAGGAGATTCGGACACGTACAAAGCAAATCGGACCTAAGGTAAGGGAAATATCACAATCTCATTTTTATCCAAGATTGTTTATTTGTAAGTATTTATTGGGGTGTATTTTATCATCCACATCTATGTTCCCTCAATATGTAATATTGTTTCCATCCACTTACAATAGTTTAAATCAAATTTTATACTTCCGTGAGTTTTATTAAAGAATATGAAAGGAATCTTTTGTCGTTTTTTTCGTACGAGGTACTTTTTGACTTTTCCGAAAAAAGTACGAGAAGAATGTTTTCTTTAACTTATACGGCAAGAATGGATTTTTAAAACATTATTTCCAAGAATCTTACTTTATAATTTTTCAATTATATTTTTAATCCACTTCTTTTAGTTTATAATTGTACAACATCTTAATAAAGGAAAAGTGTTTTTGAAGAAGAAAGGATATTTTTCTCAAGAATGGAGTTCAAGTGTTTTATCAAAATTATTTTCCATCTAAGATAATAAAGGGTTCTGTTTTTATCCCTATTATTACATTGAGTTGATTATGTTGTGATGGAATTATTTTTATGGATTACTTTATCATATATGAATTGTTTTGTGATTTCACGATGTTTAAGATTCCCATTTTTATTACATGGGTTATGCAATGATGTATGATTTATGATTTTGTGGCACACATAAGAATGGTATCATTATGAGATGGGTGGGACCTATATCTCCCTCCAATGCATTGGGTAAATATTTTATATCTCATGAGATAGACATGGCTGGAACGGTAGGTTATACCAGTTCAGTGAAACAGGACTGGAACCAGGGTGACTCGGTTCAGAAAGGGACTTTGTCCACTAAGATAGTCTTGGCAATGAGTCTTGACTAACAAGAAATGATTTTCCATGATTTTGTGTGCATGCCACAAAACCCGGCTGGATTTCGGGTGTGATCCCACCCGGCCACCATCCAACTGCATCCAAAACTCGGGCGGAGGATGCCAAAAGTTCCGTATCGTCAACAGGAACGCAATGAGACAGACAACGCGTCATTCAGACGCCCGGTCTGTGAGTTATTGGAGATTTCGTTCCAGGGGCCCGGTTGGTTTCGTGAGCGAACCAACCCGACCACACTCCGACGACATCAAACCTCGAGCGGAGTAAGCCAAAAGATCCATCTCACTTAGAGGAATTCATCAAAGCTGATGGCACGTCAATCGGATGTCCGTAGCTCATGATATGAGCGTTTTTGCTCCGAGGGCCCGGTTGGTTTCGTGTACGAACCAACCGGGCTGAACCCAAAGTATTCTGAAACCTTGAGTGCGATATACCGAAACGACCGTCTCGATCCAAGGATGGCGTTGCCTCTGACGGTGCATCGTTCGGAGGCCCGTAGCTCAAGATACAGTCAAAAGACCGAAAATGGTCCGAAGGAGGGGGGTCCGGGCCAGGGGCGACCCGCCCCCCCCCCCCCCCCCCCCCCCCGGGGTCGGCCGAACCAGGTCGACCCGACCCGGTCTGACCCGGCTGGACCCGGTCCGGTCCGGCCAGGGCGCGGCCCGGCCGGTCGGACCGGCCTGGCTCGGCTTGGCCAAGGGGCCGAGCGCCGCGGGGCGCTGCCCCCACGGTTTGGAGGTGTCGCGGCCCTCGAAGGGCCGCGTGGTCAAGCGGACGCGACTTCTGCCGCGTTCTGTGCGGGCGAGCTGGACCCGCGCGGCCGCGGGTCTTCCGGAGACCTGCGCCGCCGGCAGCTTCCGCGGGCCACCGGAGTTGCTCTGGTGGTCCGTTTTCCTTCCTGTCTACGCCGTCGTTCCTCCCGGGTTCCGTTCTTCACTGTGGGATCATCAAAATGCCCTTGCGTCACGTTTTGCCGTCGCCAGCCAAATCTGCACAACCACGAAGAACGTTGGAGGGTTGTCGGGCCATGTTCGTTTGGCCCGCACCCTCCGCGTTATATAAAAGAACGAGAGAAATTATTCAACATATAAACCAACAATTTTAATAAAATAAAATTGTTCATATGAATCCGGTTCTTTAATTTTTTTTAAGTAACATTCACGAGAATATAAAATATTCAAAACAACCCCTACCTCGTCAAGTCGTCGCACGGAGGATCTTCGCGGATTTGATCACCACGGAAGGAGGTGATCGTCACGTCGCAGAAGGCGTCGTGTCGTCGCGGAAGGGCGTCGCGTCGTCGAACTCCGAGGTTCAAGAACAAAAAGATTTAATTAATAATAATTAAATCTGTGCGTTGATAAAAACCCACAAATGAGTTCTAAAAGGAACTCGGAATCTCTTACCTCCAACAGATGATTGAAGATTTCGTTGCGGAGGAAGGAACGTCGCAGAAGAGGAAACGTCGGCGTCGCGGCACACGGTGTTGCATCGTCGATTTCGGCGGTTTCAGTGTTCTTCGTCGGAGGCCGGCGTTCTTCGTGTTCTTCGCGTTCTTCGCGAAGAAGGGTGAAGGCACAAGAATTTTGTCAAAGGTCTCCCAACGTGTAATCCTCAAGATGTGGTCTTGGTCTTATTTTATTACTACGCCAACGGATTTCAAACCGGTTATGAAACGAATAAAGAGATAAGTAACGACCCATTAATTCGTAGAATTAATTCAACAAAATAAACCGCACAATTAATTCAACGAAGAAAACCGCCCAATTAATTGGTGTGTAATGAAATTAAGAAGACACGTCAGTTGAACTTCATAATGACGGGTTTTCGCGGGTGCCTTACTTAGCGGAAAAGAAACGGTGGGGCTCGTGCGGGTCCCACCTCAAAAATATCCTACCAAGAGGGTAGGATATTTTTGGATAGCACCCTATCCATAGCAACTCCACTTAAGCAGCTTTAAGTGGATCTCAGGTGGCTTCCATGTGGATTAAGTGAAATAAAATAAAGTTTGTCGTACAATTATTTTATTTCTTAACTTTAATCCCAAAAATTAAAAACTACACCCGAGAAAACTCAACTCCGGAAGAGGTGTTTCTAAGAAATTAATGGCGTTGCGATTCCATCAGTTCCCTAAGAATTTGATTCCGAGCACCGGTTCAAAAGTTAGAAAAACTCGCTCGTCCGTTCACTGAACGTACCCGAGCCAAACTTCGGAAATTGATTCCGGGCACACCGGGTCTTGGAATCAGGCGCCGTCAGAAACTGCGTTTTTTTAAAATTTCAAAGAAAATTAAGAAAACAATTTCCTTGGAATTTAAAGGTCTTTACAACCAATAGATTATATGATCATCTTTAGTGATGAAGCGGCCACCATCCTCCTCCATCTAAAAATATGTTTTATCCTGTGATGTTATATTAATCGAAATTTATTATTTATTTTAATGAATTGTATAGATATTATATTTGATAATATATTTTTATATTAAAATAATATTCATTACTGTGAATAGTATAGATTAAATTTATATTTATTGTTAAGTTTTTCATTGAAAATTGTTTCTTATGTACTTAACATGATTATTTTACAATTATTTTCACCCATTTATAAAAACTGGATAAAATAAAATTTTTTCTATATTTGAAATTATCATGTATTGTTTTTTAAATGATTCCACTTTAAATTTTGGTCTTTACGAATAGTAATCGAGGTAAAATTTTATTTATATGGAAATGTTTAAAAGGTTAAAAATAATTGTTGATCTAAATAGTAGGGGTTTAAATGATCTAAAAAAATTGTAAAACCAAATTATATTAATGGATTTCAATTATAAAAAATAAAATATTTAAAAATATATATATTGATATGTGTTCCATAAAGTGTGACTTTATCATAATGTAATATTCTTGATATTAACAAGTGCTCTACCCTTATATCTTATATAAGGTAACCTCCCATAATATCTTGTCTATACAGCTCAAGTACTATATATAAAATATTCACTGACTAAATACTCACCCCAAAATCCATATCCATGACAATTTTTATTATTTTCCCTATAAATTCAGCAAATAATTTTTTATTTTCAATCCAAATGAGGATACCCAATTTAGAGATATATGTTCATACAAATATTTTTCCATTTTTTTCATCATAATGATCCAAAAAATGTTCTATAAATATAATAAAATGATGGAATTATAATATTAAATATACTTTTTTTATTTTTTCCCATTATCTACCTCTTTCCTATCTATGAGAAAATCATAACATCACTTGTATGTAGGTGTGGGATACCACATACACGAAACAATGTGATTTATTATTAATTTACCATTTACAAGGAATTTTATAGGAAGATATTTATTTATTATTTTTTATTTTAAAGATATAATTATTATTATAAAAATTTTATTAATTATTTACCATTAACTTGGTTCATCTATAATAATGTTGATGCATCATTATTGTGTATATCTGAACTACCATCTCCATAGTATTATCTAATTTAAATTTTATTTTGGTTAATATTAATGGAAATAAATTTTTCTTTAATGAATAAAAATTATTATTATTATATTATTATGATTAGTGATATAATTTATCCATGCTAATGGTGGTATGAAATGAACTATATAACTAAAAATCCATTGAAAATAGACCAGTTTTCAACCAAATGAACAATTTATTGAACAATTGTCAATAATATATCAATTGTAAATAATAATGGAATCATACATGGTATTTTTTATGAATATAGTTCAATAATTGATATAAATTAAGTAAATATATATTATACATTATGTTTTAATCTACGCAAATCATGAATTGAATCATTATAACGGTTTATGATACAATTTCAATTATTTTCAGGATTTTCTATGTTAAACACACATTGATGGAAATTATGTTATCCTTATCAATTAAAGCCCTTATATTTTATCCAACTCTTGTTATTTCTAGGGTTTACATTTTTTCAATTCATCATACCATCATTGGGTTATAATCATATTATGAAAATATTTCTAAGTAAAGACGACCATATTTCATATGTTATCGATAATAAATTTATACCTTATCTATATGCATAAATTTTTTTAAAATTTTTTTATCTTCCATGATTAATGTTTTATTTAATTTCATTTTCATATAAATTTATCTTTCATTTTAATATTATAAATTGTATCTTCTTATTGTTTTTGAAATGATGTTTTTTTTTGGAATTTTTACAAATTCAAGAAAGGAATGTTTTTTAATGATTACTGTATAAAAATTTCTTCCTCCCATCACAACCACTCAATTAATATATGATCCATGTTACTTTTTTATTTTTTATTTTTAAATAAAATAAATTTTCTATATTTTTTGAAATATTTTGTTTAAATGATATCAATAGAAATGTTTATATTCCACTATTTTTAAAGAAATGTTCAACTTTTCTTTTAATTGTATTTGATATTTATTTAAACATAATTTGATGCTTATTATGGTTCCTATGGGATATGTTTTAAAAATACCAAGCATGTTCTTCCAATTGATATCTTATTATTATGGGATGGTGAAATATTTGAGAAACCAATTTTTTCTTTGATTTATGCTATAATGAATTGATGAATTTTTTAATAATCATATACAATAGAAATATACAATTTTCATTATTTGTTATGTGTTATTATATTAAACCACTCTAGTGAATTGGGTAATGACTAATATCTATTGAGATTTTTTGTAATTTAATGGGTGATAAACAAGTTTAGTACATGACATTGTCCACTATAATAGTCATCGAAGTAAAAATTTACTAAGGATGTGAATGAAGGGGGAGTAAACCCAATCTGCTATGTGATATTCTACAATATGATAGTATTAGAAGTGATATATTAATAATAAAGTTATTTTATATTCTTGTGAGTGTTTACAAATTTCATTTACATTTTCTCATGATTAAAATTTTCTATAATAGATCTAGATTCATTAATAATGATTCTTTACTCCTAGTAAACATGTATTTTTTATTATTAATCATTATACAACCCTTATGATTTATGATCTATGTCTAATTGGGTTTTTAATTTGAAAATTTTATTCATAAAATAATATCACTATGCTTATATTATGATTTTATTAATTCATCAGTTGATATATCAGATGTTTACCCTTAATAATAAACCAATCTTACATATTATTATATTTTCATTTTCTCCAGGTTGTAATAAATGGGTTAATGTAGTGAATGTCTAGAAATTGGACAATCATATATATTATTCAGTGATGTTAAAAATCATTTTAAAAATATATTAATCATGTATCCAATAATCAAATATACTCCAGCCTAACTCTCATAGGGTGAGTACAATTGTGAAATGTCTTTAATATTCATATGAAATGGTAGAATCATTATTTATGTTATAGTATATTTCCTCAATTGAGATAAAAGTATGATATATTAAATAATACTAATTATATTTTTAATATTTTATGTATAAAACTTTAAATATCCAATGATTAGTTAAAATTGATATAGATTGATCCTAAAAGTGTCATAGGCTAATAAAAAGTTATCATAATTTAGGATGTATCATGAATTATTTTCATGTCTAAATGATTTATCAATCATATTATTCTATCTAAATGGTAGTATAATTTATTTTTATTTTAGTCAATTTTTGTAACTGAGAAGAATCATGTTAGTAACTAATGGGAAACAAAATGTAATTATAATCCATTATAGAAATGACCTAAATGGAGTATGTAATGTAAAATTGTATTATTATTATTATAAAAACAATTCAATATGTTAATCATGTTGAGCATCAATATTATAAAATTATTTCCCAATTCTATCTTGAGTCATTCCAACAGAAACATTTATATTCGTTCATTGGGTCCTCCAATCTACTAGTTTTCGAGAAATGGTTAACTACCTGTAAAATAATATATTTCATACCCTAGTGGATTTGACCTGAATTTTTTTTTACCAAAATTGATGTATTTATATTTTAATGATGAATGATGGTGTAGTCATGCTTTGAATAAATGTATTGAGGATAAAATTAACTTCATTTTATGGGATATGTTTGAGAGCGTATTTTTCATTAAGTACTTTCCCCAATACCCTCAAAAAAATATAAAACAAATTCCTTATGATTAACTAGGTTTATTCAGAAACTATTTTTATTTATAAGGATGACATTACGAAAATTTAGATGTGTGGTTTATGTTTTATCATCAACCCTAAACGAAAAATTTGATTCGTTCTTAGTGCCCTAAAACCAAGAATTAAAATGTCATTATCCATAAGGGTCTTCTATATCAATGACTGGATATGATGACACGATCTCAAGGTATGAATCGAAATATAATATTTCGATCATTGTCATGGTTTTATAAGATGAGAAATATAGAGATTCTAGGATAGTCTAATTTTATAACATATAGACAATAGAAAATAAATCTTCATTTGTGTTAGATGTGTTGAAATAACCATGGGGTAAATTTATTCAAAAGAAATAATAAATTATTAATTTATAGAAAGGAATCCAATCATGAAATAAATTCCAAATATATTCAAATAGTAAATCCAATTACAATAATTTGTAGAAATATAATCTTAATACACCACCCATTATCGAATGAGACAATTTCCTATATTATTTTAATTATTATAACCACTATTAAATCCAATAATTAAATATGAATATATTTATCAAAGAAAATATACAGAAATGTATTAAATAGAATTTAAAGGATTTCAAAACAAATATTTTGGGTCCCAATAACATATCAGTCAAATCTACCCTTATCTTTCAATATATAACTAAAATTTTCTTTTTTTTATTTCTAGTTCAAAGCATTATTTTTAAGTTGAATAATTTTTTGAGGTATCCTTTTACAACCTAAAGGATTAGATAATGAATTAATTAGCAAATATTCTAATGTAATGATGATCTAATCTTTTTTTACGTCCTATCTAAATGGATTATTTCATAAATTTATTTCTCTAAACATTATGTTTCTCATAATAGTTTAATTTGTTGTTATTTTTGTCATGTTTATGCTTTCTTTATATAAATTCAATATAGATTTCCATGGATGTGAATTTTAATTTTATATTTTTAATCAAACTATGATCATCATTCAACGTGTGTATGAATATGAAAATATAATGTGAATTAATTATGTTTTATGTGGTTTTCTACCTATCCATGAGGGTTATGTATCTAAAATAGATGAGTAGAAACATTAATTTTCATATTTGAGTATTTTTATGGAAAATAAAAATTATTTTCCGTAATACAATTGTAGCCTCCCATCTAAAAATGATGTATAGATTTCAATGAAACTAATACATTGTATTAAAAATTATTCTATGAATACATACAGAATGTCCTTGATTGATTAGTCAAAATTGAATGAGAAAATATTGAAGATAATTTATAAGGGATTCATTTTCCATAGTCATTAATTATGGGGTCCACAAATTAATTTTTCTAATTATAATTATGATTCTGTGGGACATTAAATGATTTTTGAGAACATAACATTAATACTATTAGGAACTAGTATCCACTACTTAATATTGATTACATGTTAGTTCAACTACACAAATTGTAATAATTTTTAATGATTTACATAATTATAAATATCAACAAATGTGTTTCAATATGAGGATATATCTAATAGAAATTTCTATATTAAGTATGTTCATTTTGAATTTACTGTTATTCTATTTATAATGAACAATACTCATGAATATGTAATTATTTAATTAATATATTATTTTGAGATTACATCAATAAGTTTATCATTATATTTATACATGAAATTATAATATATTCGAAGTGAAAAGGAGATCAATAAGATCATTATAGTATTTTTTTTGTAATCCTTGAAAAATAAGAATATTATACCCCTTTTTGTAATCAAAACACACACATTAATAATTTATATGATGAAATATAATTAAAAATAATCCAAAATATAGTTTTTATGTAGGTAATTCCAACCCCTTTATTCTGAAAAATTACTAAACATAATTTCATGAAAAATAAGTACCCCCTCCATTGTGTTGGATTGATCATAGAAATCCTAAAATATAAAAATATCACAAAAAATAAGAGGTAACCATTATTTCCATAAATTTATCCACATTTATGAATGTAGAAATTAATTAGAAAAGAAAAAATACAATCATAAATTAGAAACATAATTATATTTTATATTTTGTAGATCATATATTTTGGTTTTCTTCATAACATATATAGAACATTATATCTTCTTTAAAATCTCTTTTTTCATGGTTAGTGTCATAGAATTTATCTACATCAATTACATTTCATCCATTCACTCTCATCTGAAAATTTATTTTCATAATTTTTGGTCATGTGGAATATCACTTATACAACAAGTCTTGATTATATTGTTAGGTGTTTCTATATAATAAAATCCATGATTAGATATTCATAACATTAACATTTAACTTCTTTTCCAATGATCATAGATTGTACTTAATAGACATAAAATTCCTTTACAACATTTAAATGGAAAACATTGATCATCATGGATATTATCCTGAGCTTTTTAAAATAATTTATTTTAATGAAACTTTGGATAAGAACAACTTTAGAATAAAAAAGTGTTTTTTGAAAAACATTTTTCGAAACAAATTCAAATTATCATCATTGTACTTCAATGTAACATTTTTTATATCCAAAATATTATACCTTTAATAATGATTAATTTTCAAAGATAATAATATAATATAAAATCACAAATTATATTAGTTACGTATTCCATTAACAATCAAATTTAATAAATCATTTACGGGAATATAAAAAGGTTCCTTTTAATAAATTAAAAATCCCATATAAAATTTATTAAGTGAATTGTAATGACATATGAATATATTCACATTTTATATTATATATATCAATGAAACAACAAAATCAATAGCCAAAAATTAAACGTCTTTTATATTTCATCCAAAAAATGTTTGATCATTCTCTTTTAGTGAACATCCAATATATATTTTTTGAAAAAAATATAAATCATTCATTGAAAATTAATAACCAGTAATCATTGAAAACATAATATGATTGAAAAATAATTATCTTGTAAAATATATATGTTTAAAAAATAGTTAATTTTTTAAATATAGATTTTTATAAATCAAATATAATTGGTGAACAATTAAGTTTGACAATTAGATATTCATTACGGTTGTATTTTTTTTGAAAAAATCAACATTTGAAAAATATATGTGTTTGAAAAATAGAAATGTTTTATAGAAGATATGTTTTAAAAAATTGATATGTTTGAAACAAATATCATGTTATGATAGTACATTTTATTAATTAAGATATGTGAAACAATATGTTCAATGAATCTCACATAAGTTTGATCATTTCTAACATCTACTATATATTTTATATCTATAATATGTATGTAGTTTTGAAAAAATACATGAAAGATGATTTTACTTCCTAAACATTTCATGATTAATATAATCGTTTTGCTTTTGAACCCTATAAATTTTGTTATTATATCTATGTGCAATAGTAGAGAGTGGTGTTAAAGGATTCTATTAAATGAAATAGAACTATTACTATAACAACGATTTGGATTACAAGTAAAAAAATTAATCCAAAATTCATGAGTGTGTGTTGCATCCAAATCACTTATCACAATAAATTTAAGATGATACATATTACAAGTATATAATGAGAATCTCTAGAATACAATATGTATTGATTTCTATTAGAATAAGTGTCCTCGTTAGAAATAGAATACAATGAATGTATAATTTCTATCTATTATTAAAAATTTATTATGTACATTTGAAATTTTTTAAAAACCAAAATTATTTATATTGTGTAAAATAATCCTTTTTCTAAATTACCTATAAGATATCTAAAAATTTTTATACATATTTATATGGGGTTATTTGATATTATTTGTAAATATAACACAAAAATATATTGAAAACAATATGTATGATATTTTTTATGATATAAAAAATATAATATTATAGTTATACAATAATACTAATACAGTGATTTACTATTTATATCATATCAATTTTTATATAAGAAGCTAATAGATTACTTATATTTTATGTGTTTCCATTAAAAATTGTTTGATTAAATATTTCATTTAATGAAGTTGAGATAATGTATTTAATATTTTTCTAATACATCTGATAACCAAAAAAATTTTAGTTCTCCCATCAACCGCAATTTAAAATCATTTTTCATATGTTTTTAAAAATAATCATAATGTTTCCTTTGAGTTGAACCCAGAATAATTTCATAAATACATTTTTAAACAATAAATGTGATCTTGAAAATTACCATTATGAAAAGAGTTTGGTCATTACTTATATCAAAAAGTATTTGAATTAAATATTTGATATGAATATTATACCTAGAGACAAGGAATTATTTAGGACTATATACTAGTTTAGAATGATTAAATAGTTTGTTCATAATTTTAATACATAAAAAACCTATAAAAAGATAAATATAAAAATAATATTGAACATAATAATTCTATAATGAAAATTTCACATCTATTTAAAAAAAATTATAATTTAGGTGATATGATAAGGATAATATAATGATAATATATTATAACCAATCTACTTGTGGAAATTTTTTACCGTAATCTATACATTATTATACAAAATCACATTAGTAACAAACCTTGATTTAATTTATATAATAATTACATTCTCATTACATTATTTTCTGAAAGCCAATTTTACTCTAATTTTTTACAGATTTATTAGAAGTTAAATTGGTTACCAAAAGTGGTTCTGTTAAAATTTATTGAGATATTATTACCTAGTTCTTATCCAACATTCATCACCTAATGTAGAATATGTTTTTTTAGGTTCAAATTTTTCAATGAAGTGATGATCGTCATAATGATTTATTAGGGACCATATATTTTTAACTATAATTCTTATAAATTAAATAATATAATCAGGAGTATTATTCCTTATTATTGATTTTTTTGGTAAACTGGTTATATAATATTGAAATAATGATAGTACTTATTTTTTTAAAATATCTTCCACATATTTCAAATCTGATGGTCTTACATCTACAAGAATTATAATTAGTAGCAATTAATTATCTTCATGTAGAAGAAACATAAATTCTTTTGAATGTGCAATAGACCCAACACCATTATCCTATAACCAAGGTCTATATTATTACATTTAAATAACATACAAGGGATCCAATCTTAATGAACCTATTTTTTAGTAGTTTTATTAAAAGTGAAATGAACATGGTTACCATTTTATGTGGGAAAATAAATATAAAATATAAAACATTAATTGTTTTGAATCCTAGAAAATCATTTATAAAATTCACATATATATCTTTATTAATGGAAGTGGGATAACGATGATATCAAATTATCAATAAGGGTTAACCAGAATAGGTGTTATTATGAGTAAATGAGGAATAATTGATTTTTTTTGTAAAGAACTGAAAACACATGGCATTTTATCAGTAACATGAGAATGTAATGATTAGATTGATAATATCAAATAATATAATATCTTCGAAAATAATAAATATATTATCAATGATTTAAATCCATACTATTGGATGTCATGATCTCAGATATCATTGTATCTCAACCTTAAATGCATGACGTGAAGTATGTTTAAACTATGGGTAGATATTCAGAAAAAACCATTTAATTTTCTCAACTAAATTTACTTAAAGGAATTATTAATGCACCATGGGGATATATATTTTTGGGATTCATTGGAAAATATGTGTATATTGAATTACTGAAATACTAAATTAAAAATTTTATTCCTAAAAAATGTTGTACCCCAGGTTTCCGGTATATAACCCTTACTTGATGCTTTTCACGGTTTTAATGTTAAAGGTGTTGAATGGGAGAGTCGGGAGAACATGGAATGATGTTTTGAGGCAATGGGGAAGTATCACGAGAGGCACACTGTTTGTCTAAATCGTGCAGCCAAACCGTGCATAGCTGACTGAGGAGGCAGTGGCTTCCACATAGTCGGTGTACGGTTTTTCTAACAGTGTGGCCAAATTGTGCGAGAAGGGTGGCCGATGTAGTAGCTAACGCACGGTTAGAGCACAGTTTGTCAAAATGTGCAGACTAACGGTGCAGTCACTCAAAATTAGATCATTAAATGGTGGATCTAACTCATTTTTCCTCTAATTCCCTCATTAAAGATCTTAAGTGGCCCTAACATAGGATTTTGGTACCCCTAAGGTCAAATAGGGTTCTTCCATCATTCCAGAGGCAATCCGAAGGATTATCTTGGTGAATCGAAGTCAGATTCTAGAGGTATGTGATCATTCTCCTTTGTTCATGATCATTTTCTTAGATCTACCCAGAGTTACTTCACGTCTTCGTTCAGTTTCTTAGATCGAAGCCCGTTATGGGTAGATCTATGTGTGTGGATGAAAAATATGATGAGATATTGTCTTGTATGTGTTAGGATAAGAGATCTAAGGTGAGTTTTTGGAGGTTTGACACAGTGTTATTGAGTGTTCTTCGTCCGTTGCTTGGTTCACCTATTTGTTGAGGTAGGTGGAATCACTCTCGACTCCTCTTGTTAGAATTGGTTAGCTTAGATTAAAATTGGTTATTTGAATGGAATTGATTGTGAAAATCATGGAATAAATTTCCTTTAGTAATGATTTATGGTTTTGATGAAATTGTGAAATCGTAGTGAATTGTATGCAAAGTGACTTGGCCATTTGAATTTAAAATATTGGTTTTAAATTATAAAATTTCTGAAATTGTAAATGGTTTGATGAGAATTGGGATTTCAATAAAAAGGGTGTTTTATTGAAATGGTTTTGATGGATTTGGTTTTCAATAAAAATGAAGCTTTATTTAAATGGTTTGAATTGTTTGAACACACTTCGTTTGGATGGAAAATGGTTTTAAAAAAAAAGTGTCTTAATGAAAGGATGGTTTGGATTGGTTGTTGGGAATCTGTGGTGTGTGTTCATATTGCATGTAAGGGTCTTTGTTGAAATAGGGCCTTATGCTCGGTGTGAAACATTTAATGGAACTTGGTAACTATATGTACGAGGCTTGGTTCAAATATGACCTTGTGATTGGTGCCAAAGGTGTAATGGATCATGGGAAACAATTACCTTATGAAGACTTGGTAGATCGATGAGAAAATGATCATGAGTATGGAACTGTCAAAACAATTCATGCATGGTTGATTTAACAGGATTGTGGAATGGTTGGGAATGCCAAAAAAAGATGTTTGTGAAATGTTTTGGAAATTTTTTTGGTTATTTTTATGAAAAAATAACATGTTGGAATAGCTGGTTTAAATTTTACTTTTATTCTTTTGAGCATGGATGGTTTTGGAAAACTGGTTTATATTTAGTTATAAACTTTTTTGGTGAAAATATTTTATATAAACTGTTTTTATATAAATGTGGCTAACTATTCTACCTAGTTGCGTGAGTATAAAAGTCATTGGGAAACCCTACTTAGTTTTATACTCACCCCTTCTTTTTCACTTTAGTCCATTTGTAGATATTGTATAATGAGAAACAGGTAAAGGTAAAGCATCTCATTACTAATGGGTCATGGTGATGTTTGGGAGATGAAGTGGAGCTTGGAGCTTGTGGACCATGGAGTTGTGGTGTCTTTTGAGAGTCTCATGTCTTCCTTCCACTGTGTACCTTGATGTTTGGTTTGGTCTTCCGCTATTGTGTACTCTGATGGGTTTTAATATAAATGAAGTTTTTATTTGGTCGTTCTTTGTTTCATGCATGATATAGTGAATGGTTAATGGATGGTTTTATTTTCTTAAAGGGTATATCGTTCCTCAATTGTTTTTGAAACCCTCCGGCATTTATTACCAGCCTTTGGCGCCATAGGGATGTTTCTTATGGCCTAGTAATGACTCGTGTCACTCTCAAGCCAATGATAATTGGAGGGTCATTACAGATGGTATCAGCTTATTCATTCCTTGACAAACAAGTAGTCATCGATGTTCCTAGTATTGGAGTTGAAATTCATTCATTTATATTCCTTGGGCTAAAATCTTAGAAAGGATTAGGATTGTCGGAATGGGAAAGGTAGAGCATAAAAGGACATAACTAACCTATTTATGCTGAACTTCAAGTTACCAGAGTGTTGGTTACTTAAGTGTTTTTTATACACTTGTAGAATTTTGGAAATATCATTTTCATGGGTTTATCCCATGAGAGGATCATGACATGCATTGTAGACAAATGACTTCCCACTAGGATTTCATATCACATTGTGAGGAATGAGTAAGGATTTTGTGCATGGTGCTAATTTTTGAAAAATGCAGAAATTGTTTTCATGTGAAATCTTTTTAAAACATGGTATTTGGTGTATTTTGAAAGTGGATTGATTTTCAAAAAGTATGATGAATATTTTTAAAAATGGTTGAACATGGATAAAGGTTATTTTAAGAACAATGTTGTGATAGTTGATGTTATAGAATTTGAAATGCTAAGAAAACTGTTTCTAGAGAGTGATATTGACGTAGTTTGTTGTTGGTTTAGAAAATGGAAGTCGGTAGGCGTCGTCAAAATCAACCCAAAGAAGGTGTGGATAATGCAGTTGGACCTGAATCTTGTGTGAACCGAGAACTGATTCAGTGTATTGTCCATGCCTCTCAAGCTGTGGATACAAGGAATAAAAGGAATGAGCCACGACATATGGATCATACCATCCAGTTCATGAAGCAGACTCCACTAAACATTAGGGGTGATGTTGAACCCGAGAATGCAGATGTGTGGCTAAGAAGGATGAATCGTATATTCGATTTCATAGGCACAACAGTAGAGTTGAATATAATTATGGCGACATATATTCTTGAGGATCTTTCATGTCAGTGGTGGGATTTAATGGTGCATGCTAAATTGGATGAAGCCCTTACAAGGTAGGATTTTAAAGTATTGTTTAACAAACAATTATATCCTCACACGTTCAAGATCCAAAAAATGACGGATTTCATCAGCTTGAAATAGGAAAGCCTCTTTGTCATAGATTATGTGGCTAAGTTCATGAATTTCTTTTCTGTTTTTCACAAGAAGTTGTGGCAAGTGATTCGTTAAAGTCACACATCTTTGAATTGTGGCTAAGGAAGAAGATTCGATCAATGATTGTGATGCTCTGTATTACAGATTATACGGAGATGGTGAACAGAGCAACAATTGATGAATATGATATCTCAGGATCAATAAGAGGAGGCTTGATGATACCCATAAAAACGGCTGGAAATTCCAATGTTGGGATCAAGTGGAAGAGGGACACCTACTTTCAAGGTGGGAGTGCGAATTCGAACCAGACGGTGGGATCAATCAACCTTCCTCCATGACCCCAGAGAAAATAATGTTTCTTTCAATATGTTTCAAATGATCACATGAAACGAGAATGTACAACACCACTGAGATAATGACACAATTGCAAAAAGATGGGGCATCTTCAGCGATATTGTCACAGTGCTTCACGATCGGGTGATCAGGACACTTCCCAGGTGTCACAAGCAACGTATGCTTCGGCAAGATGAGGTTAGGAGAATCAGTCTCGTCAATATAACAGAGCTAGGCATGGTGATTCTCGAAATACCATGAATCCTGAAGCAGGGAAATATCAACAAGGAAACAAGGAGAAAAGTGCACCAACGAAGAAATTGTATGGAGCTGAGCAGATGATGGTCGATGATCATGCTGGACGATCTATGGTGAGAGGTACGATTCAATTTAATTATACCCTAATGAAAGTTTTGTTTGATACTGGTGCATCGAATTCCTTTATTTCTTCTCGTATTGTTGATTTTATATGTTTAAAACTAGAAATGATGCCTTCTGTCTTGAACTTAAAACTCCTCTTGGTGAAAGAGAATTTCAAGCCTTTGTTTGTAGAGATTGTGCTATAATTGTTGATGGAGTTGAGATGAAATGGGATTTATCTATGCTAGAGATGGATGTCTATGATATAAACAAGGGTATGGATTGGTTTACAAGGGTTAAGGCTCACATCGACTGTTATAGGAGAATGGTTAGTTTCATGACTGAGGACAGTATCGACCATCTCTTTAAAGGAGAGAAAATGGTAAAGAAAGGTGAAAAGAGCTTGTTGGCACCAATGGTGGAAATGATATCTTAACAATTGGAAGTGTTGACTTTGGAATCATTGGAATAGAGTGACAAAAATATTTTTCCAATTGTGGTGGATCAATTTCTTGATGTTTTTTTCTAAAAACATCTCAGGATTACCACCTGTAAGAGAAATGGAGATTAAGATTAGTCACCTTCCGGGGACCAGTCCTATCTCACTTCCATCATATAGGCTGACACCAATGGAGTTAATGGGATTGAAAGGTATTTAGAGGTGCTGTAAATCAAGGGAATCATTTTTTCAAGTTTGTCTCCATGGGAATCACACATTTTGTTTGTAAAGAAAGTAGATGGAACTCTTTGGCTATGTGTGGATTATTTTAAACATAACCAAGTAATGATAAAAAATAGATATCCACTTCCACGCATTGAAGATCTGTTCGATCAATTAAGGGGAGATCAGTGGTTCTCTAAAATGGACTTGCGATCAGGATATCACCAACTGCATGTTCGGAATGTGGATATTTCAAAGACAACATTCAGAAGTAGATATGGCCCCTACGAATATGTAATCATGCCTTTTGGTCTTACGAATGAACCGGTGGTCCTCATGGATTTGTTGAATAGGATATTTCAGTAATATCTAGATTTTTTTGTGTTGTTTTTGTGGATTATATATTGGTGTATTCAAGAACAAGGGCTGAGAATGAGCAACACTTGGCGATAGTGTTGGAAATCTTGAGAGAAAATCAGTTTTATGCCAAATTATCATGGTGCAATTTTTCGCTACAAGAGGTACACTTTCTGGGACATGTTGTTTCTGGGAAAATAGTTTCAGTGGATCTAGAAAAGATAGAAGTTGTCCTTTCATGGAAACCACTAAAGAATGTCTTTGAAATACAACATTTTCTTAGTCGAGCTGGTTATTGACGACGCTTTGTCTAAGAATTCTCATGACTAGATTTTCCTATGGAAACATTGAAAAAGAAGAACAATGTATAATAATAGACTGAGGAATGTCAGATATCTTTTAAAGAGTTGAATGTTTGCCTTACATTAGCACTTATCTTCATCTTTCCAGAATCAGGGCAAGGATATGTGGTGTATTATGATGTTTCGGGAATAGGGTTGGGTTGTGTTCTCATGTAAGGAGACCATGTGGATGCTTATAGATCAAGGTAATTAAAGGTGCATGAGAAACATTACCCAACACATGATTTGGAGTTGGATGCAGTCATCCGTGCCTTGAAAACATGGAGACATTATCTTAATGGTGAGAAATTTACTGTGTTTATGGATCACCAAAGAATGAAGCACATTTTCTCATAGCGACATTTCAATCTAAGATAGAGGAGATGGATGGAGTATAATCAAATGTTCAACTTTAAATTAATGTAAAACAAGGTAAGGTCAATTCGGTGGTCGATTCATTAAGAATGAATTCGTATGCTCAGTTGGCAAAGAAAGCTTCAGACGAATGGCAGATGATGTCAGTTTAAGCCGACATGCATGTGGAATGTGAAATCTGAGGTGATGTAGCCATTTTATTTTTAGCTATGCTTGTTACTGATCTGGTCAAAGTGGTTAAAGATGCATAAACATATGATTTTGAATGTCTTGTAATGAGTTCAATACTCAATGGTGGGGAGAACATTACTGTCTAGAAACTGGAGGACAATTCATTTTTTTTTCAGAGATCAGATGGTTGTAGATATAGTCTGTTAGGAACCACTCTTTAATGATTACCACCATTCAAGATGGGATGTATATATGGGTACACAGAAGATTTATAAGGAGCTAAAGGTACATTTTTGGTGGAGCGGAATGAAAAGGAAGGTGGCCGAGTTTTTCTCATGATGCTTAACTTGACAGCAGGTTAAACCAGAGAATCAGAGACTAGATCTTATGTTACAGTCATTTCCTATCCCAATGAGGAAATGGGATAAGATAACAATGGATTTTGTTACAGGTCTTCCAAGAATGTTCTGGAAACACGATGTCATTTGGGTGATATTGGATCACCTAACCAAGTCGGCCCATTTAATCCCTATTTGTAAAACCCATACGGAGCAAGATCATTTAAAAATATATATCTGGGAAGTGGTAAAGAGACATGGTGTACCAGTGTCTATAGTCTCAGATAGAGATATGAGGTTTATATCTCTTTTCTGGAAATCCTTACAACAAGCTGTTGGAACTCAGTTGACTATGAGTACGGTGTATCATCCCCAGATGTATGGACACCCGAAATGATGATATGGACATTGGAAGACATGTTGCGGGCTTGTGTAATGGATTTCAGTGGATCATGGGAGGAGAATATACACTTAGTGGAGTTCTCATACAATAACAGTTAACAATCCTCGATACACGTGGCTCTATTTGAAGTATTGTATGGGTGTCCTAGTCGTTCTCCACTATTTTGGGAGGATTCTAGTGAAACATTACTAGTTTGTCCGAGCCTTTTCCATGAAACAACCAAGAAGATTCAGTCGATTAGAAAGGGGATGGAGATGGCTCAGAGTCG
The DNA here is from genome assembly GCA_963277665.1 of Viscum album. NCBI lineage: Eukaryota > Viridiplantae > Streptophyta > Magnoliopsida > Santalales > Viscaceae > Viscum > Viscum album. The sequence continues at coordinate 956,630,390 of OY728145.1, forward strand.
TCATAAATCTTATGCAGATCACCATTGAAGACTGTTGTCATTTGAAGTGGGTGATCATGTATTTTTGAGAATCTCTCCAAGGCATCGACATCATCGTTTTGGGAAGCACGAAAAATTATCTCCTCGATATATATGCCCTTTTGAGATACTGGAATGGGTTGGAGAGGTCACATATCAGTTGGGATTTCCACCACAGTTCAGTTCGGTGCACAATGTGTTCCATGTATCTCAGTTGAAGAAGTCTCAACCCGATCCTGACCATGTGTTCAGATGTGATCACGTTGACCTAGAGCCGGATGCTTCGTCGGTACATTTCCTGGTGCAGAGTATGGATACGTAGGATAATGTCTTTCATAGAAAAAGAATCGGTGTAGAGTGGGTTTTGTGTAAACAAGGTTAGATTCAGGAAGAGACTTAGGAAAGTGAGAATGAAATGAAAGAGCAGTGTCCAGAACTCTTTCAGGAAAGAGATGGTTTTATAATTTCTGGGGACGGAAAGACCAATGGTGGGGAGAATTTTGTACCCCCAATTTCTGATATAAAACCCATACTTTATTCTTTTCATGATTTTAAAGTTACGGGTGTTGAATGGGGGAGTCATGAGAACTTTGAATGATGTTTTGGGGAAAAGGGGATGTCGCACGGGAGGCACACAGTTTGTCTAAACCGTGCGGCCAAACCATGTGTGGCTGACTGAGGAGACAGTGGCTTCTGCATGGTCGGTACACAGTTTGTCTAACCATGCAGACAAATAGTGCAAGAAGGGAGGCTGAGGCAGTATCTAATGCATGGTTAGTGCACGATTTTTCAAAACGTGCAGACTAACCATGCAGTCACTTAAAATTAGATCCTTAAATTGTGGATCTAGATCGTTTTTACTCTAATTGCGTAATTAAATCTCATAAGCTGACGTAACTCAGGATTTTGGTTCTCTTAAGGTCAAGGAGGGTTCTTCAATCATTCTAGAGGCGATCCAAAGGCTCACCCTGGTGAATCGAAGCCAGATTCATGAGGTATGTTATCATTGTCCTTCATTCATGATCATTTTCTTATATCTACCCATATTTAATTCTCTTATTCTCTCGTTTTCTTAGATCTAGAACCGTTATGGGTTGATCCAAATGTGTGGATTCCAAATATGATGAGATTTGCTCTTGGTTGTGTTAGGAGAATAGATCTAAGGGGGTTTTTTTTGATGTTTGAACCGTTGTTATTTAGCGTTTGTCATCAGTTGCATGGTTCTCCTTTTTTTGATGTAGGTGGCTTCACACTCAACTCCTCTTGATAGAATTGGTTGGCTTAGTTTCAAATTGGTTATTTGAATTGAATTGATTATAAAAATTATGGAATAAATTTTCTTTAGTGATGATTTATGGTTTTGATGAAATTGTGAAATCTTGGTGGATTGTGTGGAAATTGACTGGCCTATTTGAATATAAAATGTTGATTTTAAATTATAAAATTGCTGAAATTGTAAATGATTTGATGAGAAATTGGTTTTCAATAAAATGGGTGTTTTATTGAAACAGTTTTGATGGATTTGGTTTTCAATAAAAAGACAGCTTTATTGAAATGGTTTGAATTGTTTGAACACACTTCGTTTGGATGGAAAATGGTTTTCAATAACAGGTGTTTTATTGAATGGATGGATTAAAATTGTTTTTGGAAATCTATGGTGTTTGTTCATATTGCATGAATAGGGCTTGGTTGAAATAAGTCCTTTTTCTCAGTGCCGAACATTTAATGGAACGTGGTAACTATATGTATGAGGCATGGTTGAAACATGACCTTGTGCTCGGTGCCGAATGTGTAATGGATCATGGGAAACAATTAACTTGTAATGACTTGTTAGATCGAAAAGAAACCACTCATGAGTATGGAACAATCATAATGATGCATGCATGGTTGATTTCACGGGTTTGTTAAATGGTTGGGAATGCCAAAATTGGATGTTTGTGAAATGGTTTGGAAATTTGTTTGGTTATTTTTCTGGAAAAATAACATGTTGGAAAAGCTGGTATAAATTGACCATTGATTCTTTTGAGCATGGATGGTTTTGGAAAACTTGTTTATATTTAGTTATAAACTGATTTGGTGAAAATCTTTTATATAAACTATTTTTATATAATTGTGGATAACTCTACTATTCATGTGGCGTGAGTAGGGAAGTCATTGGGAAAACCTGCTGAGTTTTATACACACCCCTGCTTTGGCACTTTAGTTATTTTGCATATGTTGTATTTCGAGACACAGGTAAAGGTAAAGAATCTCATTACTAATGGCTCGTGGTGATGTTTGGGAGATGCTGTGTTGCTTTGATCTTGTGGACAACAGAGTTGTGGTGTCTTTTGAGAGTCACATGTTGTTCTTCAGCTGTGTACCTTGATGTTTAGTTTGGTCTTCTGCTGTTGTGTAATCTGATGTGGTTTAATATAAATGATGTTGTGATTTGGTCTTCCTTTGTTTCATGATAATATAGTGAATGGTTAATGGATAGGTTTATTTTCATAAAGGGTATATCTTCCACCAATTGTTTTTGAAACACATCAACATTTATTGCCAGCCTTTGGCGTCTTGGGGATGTCGCTTAAGGCCTAGTAATGACTCGTTGCACTCTCAAGTCAATGAGAATTGGTGGGTCATTACAAAAAGTATGGCTTAAAAATAATCTTTTATATGGACTAAAGAACACAAAATATTATTATTAACCCAGACAATAAAATAAAATTCATTTCTAGAAATTGTATTTAGAACGTTATATGTTTGAATAAATAAGAATATCTATGATAAAAATAATATGGATATTTAAGAGAAATGAAATATCTATTTCTCATAAGAAACTGAATGTTCATGATAATGTTAATGTCCAAAAAACAATTCAAGAAGATTGAGATAAACATAAAAAGGTAGATTTATAGTAAAATAAATTCCATTAAATAATAGATTAAAATTGAAATGAAAAATTATAAACTAGTTTTCATAAATTGTATCTTTCTAAAAATCTTTGAAATATTTTGTAATCTTATAATGTTAAAAAAAATTATGTCAGCAAGAAAATCCATTAATGTCATATATGATAAAATGAAAACATTTCTTTTGAATTTAACGAATAAATCTCAAAATGAACATTTGGGGGAAAATATAATATTTTTTCTAATCCATGTAATAAAGTCAAGGATATCTTATAATTTTTTAAATAAATATTTTTTTATTATAAGCGACATTTAAAAAAAATTGAATTATATGGACATTGGAAAAAAATTTACCCCACCAAAATGATAAAATAGATTATGTTTTCATATAAACATTTCTCTTGAAATTGTAATCTAGATTGAATCATTCATAATCATTAGTAAATACATATTAAATTTAAATAAATCCAATGGTCATGATATACATCACTAAAATGTATTTTGGTTTATAATAATAAATATTTATCAATGGAGTGAAAATTTAGACCGAATCCCTTACCTAATGTTTCCCTTTACTTTATCAGGCTTTAAACATCTGTATATTGTCTTTGAACATATTATTAATTTTTTCCATCCTCATAGTAATAATTTAATATAATATATAATCCTATTATAACTTTTTATCATGACTTTATCATCAATAAATCATTTCAACCACTGTTTTGGGTGTTAACTTTTCAATATTCTCATGCATTCCATTTCACATATGTTTCATTATTTTAAAATTATTTTTGGAATGATAATAAAAATTATTTTATTTAAATAAAACATATCACATATATTTATGAAATCAATATGTATTATCTTCTATGTGAATTATAAATAAAAATGGGATCACATCATTTCGTGGATGTGGAATTGCACATGTATGCACTAGCGAAGTTATTATTTTTGAATGGAATGTAATGTAATAATGTATGTATGATATAATAATCATATATTATTATTTAGACCATAAATAAAATAAATATTCATTCATTATTTATTTAAATCCATCCAATTAAAATGGGATGAAAATTGAATTACATCGCTATGCCGAGACCGTAATTCAGAAGCACCCAATAACGACATTCTATATTTTTATTGGATATAGAATATATGAAATAATATTTAAAATAATCAAAATAATACCTTAGTATATTTATGATACTAAATATATTATTTCATTATGAATACAATAAATATTGTAGGATTTTATGAATAAATAAATTAGTAATAGTCATTAATGATGATAACCATATCCTCAAAAAACCAATTTAAGTTATTTTTATGAGGGAAATAGGTTTAGTATTTTAGTGATAATAAAACATTAATAAAATATTTAGGATTTATATATTTTTTTCATGGGTTTCAAGCTCAGAGGATCTAGTTAGTGTTTAAAATGTAGGGGTGGTGCTACCACTTTATAGTGGAGGAAAGAACACTCTTATATTTAATAAATATATTTAAATATAGTAAATTCTTTTTCATGTGAATTTGGATCACTATGGAAATAATTTAAATAATAATATAAGATATGTGTGGAATCCATTCAGTGAGGTAATGTTAAGTTGTATTTAATAGGTTTTTTAATTTAACCCTGTTATTAGGAAATTTTAAATATAACATAGTAGAAACATTTTCTACCATAAAAGGTAATAATTTTACATATAAGGTTATAATTTGAAAATTAATATAAAAGGGGTTATATTTTTGAGAATTTATGGACACAAATGCCATCTTTTAGAATATTTATCATTTTAAATAATCTAATAAAATACGTGTTCCCATAATATATTAATAATGTTATTTTTGACATTAATAATTTAATATCGAATTATTTTTCAAATGAAAAATATATAAATAAAATTATCATTGTATATAAAATAATAAAATGTTATATTTATCTATAAAATTATTTTTTTAATAAAACTAAGTCAATTTTTTTCATTTTAGTTTTTTGAAAATAATTTAATTTATTTTCTAACTAATTGAATATATTTTGTGTCGGTCCATAAATGTAATTTAATGTAATTATTTAACCAGTAAAAATCAAAAATATATTACCATGTTATAATATTAATTTATCCAAAAAAATATGTTTAAACTAAACATCTGTTGATTTTATCAAAGTGAAATTTTTTATAGATTTTAAAATTTAATTAGTGGACTTTTTTAATATACATTGAATTTAAATAATAAAAATCATATCCTTTAAGGAAAGTGGAAATAAATTGAGATATATTAAATATTTAATTATAAAGGTAAAGAAAACATCTCCAAAAATATAAATATATGTTTTCAGGACAGTTTGATCCCCTATCACAGTTTTGTTAACCTTAATTACTTTTCTTCCCTTTACCTATGTGATAAATGTAACCACATTTACTATTCATAAAAACAAAAAATAAATGGGAACTATTTCCTAAATATAAAACTCATAATAAATATTTATGGATTCTATTTTTTAGTATTCAATTTATAGAAGTGTAATAACATAATTTCATTACAAAATCATAAAATTCAATGAAAAATAGTTTTTTGAAAAATAATGTATTTTTAAGAATAAACCTTAAGATATATTAAAATTAAGATAATTATTGATTCAAATTAAATAAGAAAAATATTATTGTCTGAATTTCATCTTAAGTTAATATAAAAAATAATTTAAAATTAAAATAATTTAATTTAATTAATTTCATTAGTTTTAATTGAAAATTTTCTATTTTTTCACTATTGACATAAAATATATAATTTTAGTGAAATCGTAAAATATTGCACTATGATAATGTTAATATTTTGAAATAAAAATCTAATTAATTTATTATAATTTGATTTAAACTTTTAATAGTTTTTTATTTAATTACATTATTTAATAATTATATTTTTATTTCCCCATTGATTCAGTAAAATTCAAATCAAACAATAACTGAATAACTACTGTTATATTATTCCTTCCATAAAATAAATATTACCCTCTAAATTTATAAAATGTTACCTAATGAATATGTTTGGCTAGATCTCAATCATAATTTCTTTAGGTTCTCACATCACCTCTCTTATCTTGACATTCCTCCATTGAACTCTTACTAGTCGAGATTTCCAATTCGTCACTATAGGTTCTCTAGTGTCTAGAATCTGGATAGGCTATTCACAACAAGATAAATTATATTTCAATAATATTTCATCAGATGTGAGAATATTTATTTTATATTTTTCTTTTATTTATAAATACATATTTATAGAACACATCATGTAATTTAAATAGGATATTGGACACTTCTATATGGAATGATGTAACATCAATTATTTCTATAATTTGAAAATATATTATGTACATGAGGATAATTTTACCTTTATTACTGATCCTTTTTAAACACTTCCTTGGATGTAAATTCAATTAAAGATGATTTTCCACCTGAGATTCCAATTTTTTTCCTTCGAATATCATTATAACTCATTATTTTTTTTAGAAGCATTGATATTTGTTTAAATAGTCTTAACCATTACCACAATCTCATCAATAATTTCTAGGACCACATGAATTATTTCACATACTACATCACAATGACATAGAGTATGACATATAATTCAATATATTGGTTCATATGATTCCAATTGAATAAAATAATGGAATCGATAGATTTAGGAAATGTCTAATAAATGTAAATAATTATCCCACATACCTTGAATGTCAAGAGATAATGACCTGAAATGTTATTCTAATGTTTTAATATTTCTATTTGAAAATATTTTAGTTTGAATGTTATATGGAATGCTCAAATTAATCGTAGTATCTATAAATTTATGAATACATTTTGAAAAGTTCAATTTAATTTATGGATCATGATCAGAGGCAATTTGAAAGAGATACACCATGAAGTCATAAAACATTAATAAAAAATATTTCATGTCTCTCAAGAGGTAAGTATTCTGTTGTTGAAATAAAAGGTTTATATTAGGTATTGTGATAAAAAATAAGCAATATTGCATCATTTTATAAGGACTATCTTTTAATACATTGATAATGTCCATAGTAAAGTGATAATATTTTCACATTAAAATAGTTATATTTTTCATGACTCATCTCGGATTTTGTCTATTAGTATTTTCCTTATAAAAAACCAATCATATTGATACATAATCTGATATTTCCCATTTCATATTATCCAACCAAAAGAAGTTCCATAAAATATGTATATATATTACTAAAAATAAAGTGAATAAAGAAATTATAGTTATGAATATTTCTTTATAATCTACATTTCTTATTATGTATTGGAGGAACATATAGCCTATTTATTAATTTCAAAATTCCATCTTTATAAACATAGTCTTCTGATTAAAAATCAATTATTAAGTCAACTTTATTTCTAAAATTCTCATAATGAGGCTGATTTTTTTATAATTTCCAATAATTATGGGTTTTAAATAATATAAAAAGGAATAATGTTTCACCATCATAAATAATTTCTATATCATTCATTTCTAAATCCATGTACATAGAATCCATTTTGATCTACTTTTGGTTCATGACTCCTTGATCTATCCTGCTCAATGCATATGTTTCCTTATTTTCATTTTCTATTTGGTAGTGAGTTGTGTAATAATAATCCTTTGGGAGTTATATTAATTACCTATTCCTTATAATTATATCATTACAAAAAAATATTTAATTTAGGATCAAAAGGTATTTGTATATCTAAAATATTTATCATTTGAGATAATGGTTTCATATATTTAGAATGTATATTAAAAATTATAACTCATGTTCGTGAGAAGGATAGTTATGTTCATTCTCCATTGACTAAAATAATTCATAGGAAATAATATTATAATAATTTGTAATGATGTGACAAATCTAATTTTTTATTCATCACTGTAAAAAAATAACCAATCTCATAATTGAAGATTCAAAATTATAGAATTCAAAAATATTCTCTTCAATTATATAAATATTGTTTCACAATACATTGTCGATGTGAAAATTTTCCCAATATGTGTAATATTTTATAAAAATTTAGATGACCACAATTTTTTAAACATTTTACACATATAAATCTTCCAATCAAATGAAAATAGATATCTTGTTTATGCTTGTTGGTTTTTAATATTCTTTGACTACCTTTTTCCTTGTGGTATCTACTGATATTCCATTCATGGAGATAATATAGAAATACAAACAGTCTAAACCAAAATACAAACATAATAATCTTCCCATAAAATTCAATTTCTCTTAGAATATCATGAATGATCTATATGAGATTATCTTCACCCTCATAACAATTATTGTACTCAAAGACATCATCAATAAATAGGGAATTTTTTTATCAATGTATTCTCTTTATTCTATTATAATTAAATATATAATAATAGGTTGTGAATAATTCATTTAAAAAATAATTCCTGTAAGTTTTTGATGTCCACAACACATATGAATTGATGTATTCATAATATCATCCTTCATTAATCATGATTGATGATAACTAGAATGAAGGGAAATAATTTATCAGTACTATGACCCATAAATCATATTGAAAAATAAATCAACGTAAGGATGAAGATACTTGTTATATATATAATGTTCATTGATTGTTTATAATCAATTAATAGTCTCTTAGATCCATACATCTTACTAAAAAATGAATAGTGTATCCCCATGGTTAAATGATCTTGGGTATAAATCCCTTTTCAAACATTTCTTATAGTTGTTTCTTCAGATCCAAATATTTCACATTGGTCATTATACAAGTAGTCAATAAAATAGAACATATATAATGGATTAAATAAATGGAAAACTCAACATCACATTCTAGTGGATTTATAGGTTTTTATTTAATAAATAAATCATTACTGAAATGTACAATTAGTATATACAAAAAATTAATGTTTCCGTTTCAATATGTATATTTTTCTACTATTCTTCCCCAAGAATCTCATACTGAATATATACTAGAAGTAGATATAGATATGAATTATTTTTGGATGTTTATACTATATGGTTAATGAATTCAACATCCTCGACACAAATTATAAATTCCTTATATTAGTAAAAATATTTTAATATTTTTTGAAATCCAATACAAACAAAATAATTCTATAAAATAAAAAATAGGTATAGTAATCATGAATGAAAATTAGGTGCATTTATGTGTTATAATCATAACTAACTAACACTTCTTTGTTTTACTGATAATTCCACTATAGTTATTGACTTACAAATCCCTTCATATTGTTCTAGGGAAATAAATAATTTTATTAGAAAAAATTAGAAGATATAAATTAGTGAGAATATGAATAATGTAATAAATTGTTATCTTAATTTTATGATATAATTAAAATTCTTTATAGTACAAACATAAAAACATAATCCGTAGTTTTTGTGATCTCATAAGCTTTGCCTTTCCCTAGGGCCACTTCATCTATAGTTTTCCCAGATTCTTGGGAAATTTATGTCAATAAATCCTCATTTCTCTACAAATGAATAACTAGATAGTTTTAGGTTCTTTATTGCCACTTTATTCATTATCCATGATACAATTATCAATACAGTTGTACAAAACTCCCATACTCCTAAAAAATATATATGATGTTTCTTTCATCAATTTTCACAAGAATGAATTATTTTTTCCATTATATTATCTTGATTCAATATTTTTTATAGGTTCTCGTCGAACATACTTTTTCCTTCATTTCCTTTAAACATGTTTGATCATGAAAATTCATTGTTTGTATTGATGGGTCACATAACTACTTTATTATGTGATTAAAATATTGATAAAAAATGGCATTAAGTGGTTTATGGTAAGGACATCCAAGAAATTTTAAGCTACCCTCTCTTTATTGTACAGAAATCTTAATGAAATATCAGATAGTCTTATAAATCTATTCACACAATCCACAACACAATAATAATCAATTTTATTTAATTTAGTTAACTACATGTACTTTTTAGTTTTATCTCAAAACATAAATATTTTTAAAATAATATTCATTTAAAATATATCCTTTCCATATGTTCAATTTTTTCTTCCTCTCTAATATTCAAGAATAAGATACACCATTGATAAAAATTTATCTTAGGGGATATAAATACAATATAACATTTCCCATTTATTGGATCCCGTGGCTATAAATGCCATTTAAAGAGACATAATCCATTGTTCAACTACCATTTTATTAGATGTTCCAATAAAATTTTGAGAATTATATAATTATAAATGATCCAATATAAGTGTATCATGTCATCGAACATTATGTGAAAATAAATTTGATTGTTTATCATCCATAAACTAGGTTTGATTACATAATACATCCATGATCTTCATAGATACAACATTAGTTTCATTATCTTCTTCTGTAGGGAAGTACCTACATTGACCATTATTGTTTATTCTTTTTTCCAATGTTAAGTTAAATCATTAAATATAAGAAATAATGTATCTAACTTCTTATCATCATGAATATTGATATATAAATTCCAAATTCCATTAATGTAAAATTTTATCAAATAATATAATAGAATACCATAATATCATCCTAGTTACATTCTTCTAAAATCCAGTTCCCCGTGTTTATATAAGACATACTATAACACCAACTGTAAAAACACCTACTCCAGTAATCAAGGGCCCGAGTCTAAATTATTACATGGGATAAATGTTACATAGGATATAATATTTAATTAAAAATTAGTTTATTAGTCTTAATAAACCAGATACAATAATGTTTACAATTATATATTGGATATAGAAATACAACATAATAATATAATGTTTTAATTATAAATGAGAATCATGGAATGAATTTTTTTCTAATGGAAATAAAATAGAATAACATTGATATAAAATAATCTTTAAGGTTTAACATAGTAGAATATATAATGATATGCATGAAACAATCAATATTAAAAGTAAAATAACTAAAAATACATGTCATTTAGTCAATAAGATGAACCTAAAATGCATTAATAGATAATATAATATGAAATAATCCGATGGATAAAAATATCATAATTATAAATGATGTAAATGAATATTATTTTATATTAAAATCATCCATATTGTGATATCTCTACCCTAATTACCTTGAACTTGGATATTTTAAAGAATGGGTTCACATACACTAAAACATACATCAATTTTTCCTACTAATTTATCTCATTAGACAGGTCGATGAATTATGGGGACATATAATTTTGGACCCCAACTATCTCTACATTTGAAATGAATCACTCACTTATTCAATGATAAAAATAATTCATAAATAATAGTAATTATCATTAATTTTCAGAATAGAATAATGACTATGAAATATCAATATTTCCTTAGTCAATCAAGTAACTCTCAAATAGAAACACTATATTGATAAATGGTGTATGGTTTAGGAAATAATTAAATCCATGAAAAAATAATATAGATATTTAATTATTAGGTAATTTTTATTGAACAAAATATTTTTAATGAATCATGATAATTTTAATTTCACAAAAAAATTATCATGATATGATAGATGACTATTAGAAAATTATTATTTACAGTGTGTCAAATTCATTTCAAGAACATATGAAAATATAAGTGAAATACTAAAAAGATATTTTCATACATTTTTTCATTTTAAAAATAATTAAAATAATATAGAATAAGATAATGTTCTAAAATGGTTATTGAAATTATAAAGACTGTTAATTTCGTATATGTTTAAAATAAATAAAGCATTTTATCTCTTTATAAAGAAAGAACAAAATGAACCATTCAAGAAAAAATTAGAAATATATTTTTTAGAACATTTAAAAATTTGAGGATAAGTTATTATGTCACAAATAAATCACTGTATTAATAAAAATTCCTTCTATAAAATAATATTGAAAAATACAGTCGTTCAGAGTCCCCGGCCCGATGGATCGAGATCTGCACTTTGGCCACCGATCTGGGTGTTTGGAGGTCGAGCGTGGTCTTCTTGGATGGCGGCGTTGGGAGATTATTTCGTTTCGAGATGATGACGGTCAACGCCGGGAGGTTTGTCGGTCGAAAGATGTTGTTTTTCTTGTTTTCTCCTCATCGGAGGCGGTGATGGTGGTTTGTGATGGCGGTGGCGGGGTCGGGTATCTCTCCGGCGACCACGATGAACCTTCTCGCGGGGTCTACCGGCACCGGCTCCTCCGCCTCCTTGTGAACGGTGGCACGTGTTGCTCCGTTTGCACACGGCGTGTTGATAGCGGTTCGACGCTTGAGACGGTGCAGGCTCTCGGCTCGAGGATTTGGTGATGATGGTGAATAGTTTGATGGGGCTGACGGTCCAGCAGACGAGGTGCACGGGAATGCGTGATGTTGGATGGGTGATGTTCGAGGCTTTTTGGTTGAATTTTAATTTTGAATGTTGATTTTGGGTGTGGCTGTATCGGGAACCGGATAACCCTCAATCCGGCTTTTTATAAAAAAAAAAATTAAAAAAAATTAAAAAAAAAAGTATGATCCACTTATAAAATATTATCACCCATTCTTCAATAATATTTCATTATTAACATTATATTGGTTCTTAATTACATTAATTTTCCTCCATGATTTTTCATGGAAACTATGGTATATACCCTGTATTTATGGTTCCATAATATTTATATTATTATTCATAATATAAATATAAAATATATTAATTAAATTACTATACATTTTCTTCCATTTTATGTGGAATATAAAAATCATGTACATCGCTTCACGGAGCTGGTATTCCATAAGTACATGCCAATGGTGTTATTGTAATCTAATATATTAGAAGATATGAATATATATTTGATATTATCATTAATAAATCATATTTAAATCATATATATCTTATATAATCACTTTCCAATCAAAATAACCATCCATGTTAAGTGATGATAAGATAAAATTACACTACTATGTGGAGTGTTTAAGAAATTCATACACATTAGCGATGATTTTTATTTTCATATGATGGAAAATAGATTTAAAATGGATTCACCATAATATTAATAACATCATATTATATTGATGATACATACCTATTATTTTATGAGGGTATTAGATTATTTAGATGAAGATGGAAACGTATGAACTTTGAATGAGTCAGTAAATATTATTATATATTAATTAAATGTTCTCCTTTATGTCATCAATAATGGGAACTAGGGTTGGCCTATTTGTAAGAAATTAACCTCTATAACATTGAAATGTATTCTGAGAAGTGTTATTCACATATTTTGTTCATGATTATAGGATATAGGCAGTGTATCAATGATATGATAGGTGGATCCATTTATAATGAATGAAAGTATACACATGGAATAAATTAATATATTTAATTATATAAAATTAATTATAATAAAAAGGGGAAAAATTAAAGAAATTTTAATGTTAATGTATTATAGGTTTTCAATATAGGAAAATAATAAAAATTTGATAGCTGTATATGGTTTTTTAACATTATCTTTTGGTTTAACCCCTTTGTTACACAATTTCATCCCTAAATGGAGAAAACAAATTTCAAACCTAATGTGTTATAATATTATGTATAATAATTTTAAATCACATAAATTGAAATTGGATTTTAATTTATAACATTTATGATTCAAATTATCCTATTTTAATATTTTTAATATTTAAAATAAATTAATAATGTTTTATTTTTCATAAAATATCAATAATGACATTATGCACACTATTAAGTTATTTTGACATTATAGACATCGATAAAAATTGTTAATTTTATTATAGTCATTTAATATATCTATAAAATATTATATCTCTATATAAACTTCAACTTCCATTATATTTCACTCATTAAATTATTGTCGTTAGAGTTATTAAATAAATATACTCTATTTTTCTATCAATATAATAAGAAAATTTATCGGCATTGTATTAGAATTTAGGTTAATTGGTTCATTACTAAAAATTAAACATAAATTATCATGATAAAATGAAATTACTTATCCCAATTATTACTATTTATATCTAGAAATATTGTTTCCAACACTATAAAAAATAATTTATATATTGAAATAAAGATATTGACATTTTTGACATGATATATACTTAAAATAATATAAATTTTATCATTATAGAAACATGAAATGAAATTTTATTTATTTATAATTGTTAATATGAATAATATAAACACAAGTATCAAAAAAATTATAGAGTCATGTAATGAGGATTTTGTGGACTTATTAATTTTTGAAAACATAATTACACGATTTGTGCTTTAGGTATGTGATAAATATCAACAGGGTTATAATTCACAATACATAAAAATAGGAGGAATATCATTTTGAATTTTGAACCAATGATAAAATTATTTATATCAATATATATTTTTAAATATCAATAATTAGAAAAAAAATAACTTGAAAAGAAATGCATAAAATGCGGTGAAAATATTTTTTAGGCAAATGAATTATAATGTATTAAAAATAAACTATATAAAAATCTAAAAAACAAATAAATTAAATTAAATATTTATAAATGATATGGATAATATGGCACTATGAAAACAAATCCCAAATATATTGTGAGTTTTAAAATAAATAATTTAATGAAGGTGTGCAATATTTGAAAATTTTAAATGTTATACTATTCATTGAAATATCATTAATTTTATAATCGTTTTAAAAAATTTACCTAAGTTAATATTGATATTATGATTTCAACAATGTAGATATTTTTATAAAATGGAATTATTATAAGGTGATATTTTAGTATTATGTTCATGAATAAATTTATTTTTATTGTTCTCATGTTTCTTTAAAAATATAATACTACGATTATTAATGATTAGTTGTTACAGAATCCATTGTCGGTATTTTAAATTTGTATGGTTTTACAAAAAAAATTACCATATTAATAATAATTTAAATGAAATTTTTTCTATTTTTTTTTATTTTATTAAAATCTCTTGATCCCATATTTATTCCTGTATATAAATTACATATTATATTATATGTTTTTTTATTAAAATTTATGGACTAATATTTTATATTCATAATGGTTACATTACATATATATACTATGATGTAATAATGTTTTAGTTTTCCTCTTTTACACATTCATAATTTGTTTACTTACAAAATATTATATATAAAACTAAATATTTAGTATATCATGAGGTATAAAAATTCTCAAGAAAGAAATGAATACCAATAGAATACTCATATATAATTATTCGAGTAATTTCATTATGATTAATATTTATTCATTAATCTACACAATTTTATTGTGGTTTTATTGGTGTATAATTTTTTTAGTAATACTATTTTATTAAATAGTTATTCAAAATTATAGTTCTTGTAATCCCTAACATGATCAATCCAAATTATATCGAATGTGTGTATTTTGGAATTTTTAAAAAAAATATAAAATGGACTAATATGATTATCCTATTCAGATTTATGAGAATGAAAATATTACCATGTGAATTTTGCATAATCATTAATGATAAATTATACATTTTATTTACCTCAAATACTTATTGTTTGTGTATTACTAACTAACTCTTCATGTACTAACTATTATTCATAATTAGTTGTTACATCATAAATATAATTAAAAATATACTTTGGTTCTTAAATCAAATTGATAACTATCACTGACTGTGGTTTAATTAAAATTTAGTTGTGTTAAATCCCTAACATATCGTTACCTAAAAATTTTAGTTTTGTTTTGGAAGTTATTGATTTGTTAGACACATATTCCATAAACAATATATTTACATTTCTACTAAAATAAATAAAATTTAGATAACATAATTTTTCAACATCGAGTGTGTAATGGTCATGCCCATTGGAAGATAAAATGAAATTACATTTTAAACATTGATTTTCACACATATCATTCTTTAAGATTCCATGATATCCCTCATCACATCCATAACATATACATATAAGGATATACATAAATCGTTAAATTTAAAATAAATTTGAAATAATATTTTTTACATGAAAATAAACGTTAGAAATTTTAAGGATTTCACTTTTTGAATTGTCTTTAAATGTGACTCATCCTCAATTATATTTATTTATTCTTTTAAATTGTTACTTCCTATGTTAATGTGTCATGAATAATAATTATCCATGAACCATTTATTTTTTCTACTGGTGCTCAGATTCATTTCATTTAATAATGAAATTATAATCTTGGTACCTACACATTTGGGGGTCTGATTACATTAGTTAATATAAAAGATTGAACCAATATCTATATAACATATATTTATAACATATATTTCATATAAAATCAATGTCTTTTCTAATCCAATACACAAACCTTTTTTTGGAAAAATATATACTATACATATTTTCACATTAACTTTTAGTATAAGAGTTCTACTTTTTGGTTAAAAAAATATTTTATTAAAAATGATGTTAATCAAAAAAAAAATCCGATAAAATTATATTTTATATGATGTATTTGTTGTTCATTAATTTTATAAAAACATTATTTTCATGTATTAATTTTCAATAAATTTTTATTTAAATATAATATTTAAATTTTAGTTCTCATAATCAATTAATGATTATATACATTTTTATTAATATATTTATAAAAAAATATTTTTTGATCAATTGAATTCATCTACGAATTACATTTTGAACTTAATTCAGTTTAATTTTATAAAATTTTAAATATTTATTTTGACATTATTTTATCATATACTAAAATAATTCATCATTAAACAATTAACGAAATTTTATTATTTATAACAGAAACATATATGTCAATTTTAGATGAAATGTGTATTGGTTCTTCATCTTATAAATAGTTTACTTTTTCTAGAACTAATGCAATATTTTTTTCAAAATTTAATAAAGATGAATACTCATATTATGTATTATATGTGAGTTTTTAATGATGAATCGAATTCATGGGGTAATATTTCCTTACATTTAATATTATATATATTTTATTCCTTTTAATATTTAAATATAATCAATATTTTTTTGGAATATTCAACATTATATTACTAGAATATTTGATGATTTGTAAAATTAACTCAAATTTTAGTTTTTAAAATCATTTATAATTTTATTACATTTAATTTATAATAATTTATAGGCATTATATTTATTTTTTATGTTTTAAAAAATTAGTTCTGATATGTCATTTCATTTTTAATTATAATAAAATTACTTCTGATTATACCTTATTTATTTTTGCCGTTCCTATATTAATTAAGAAAATAATTTGTATTAAGATTAATGATAATATTATTCATTTTCCCTGAAATTATTTAATGTTTATTATTAATTTATTCCAAATCGATTTGATATAAATTAATAAATTTCCTCATTAAAAATAGTTATTTATATGTGTCAACTAGTGTGTGTTAATGTAATTGTAATTTTGGATAACTAATGTTGATGTGGATTATAGAACATTCGTTACTTTCTCATTTTCAGTATATCATCTAAGAAAACATTAATAGTACATTAATTTTTAATTAATTCATCCAAACATGACATTGTAAAATTTGTGGTGTTATTTATTGATGTCATCATACACTCCCATCCATTTGGCCTGATATGGGTTCATATTTCCATAATTACATTTCACCTCGTGACTATAAGTGTAATAGCCTGAGATTTTATGAAAAATATTCTTTTTAATTTTATTAATGTCATGTGTTGTACACTACACCAAAAGGAGCTTGCACAACACGCATCCTTGACATTCCTTGCATTACACACAATCACAACCTTCCTCGATAGCGTGTGTAGTACGCAATACTGAGTTTCACGAAACAACGATATGCTATTAAAATATTATTAAAACTAGCCGTTATGAATAGTAATAACCACTTTTTAAATTTTTGAAAATTTAGCTCTCAAAATGGACTTCATTTTTTGGATTCGGAATATCGAATTTAGCCTAAGGTGAAATTTTGGTACTTTTCGGATAACTTTCATATTCTGATGAATAGTGAAAATTAATAAATTATAATTAAGAACAACTTTTTTAATCGAAATAATTAATAGTGATAAATTATTAATTTGAGTGGTTTTAAAGTATATTTAGAATATATTTTTACAATTTAATACAATGTTGGTCATTGGTTGTAATTTCACATTTAAACCAGATATAATCAGGTGTCAATCTTTTGATAGATATTGTTTCTTAAAAACACGCTATTTGTTTTAACAGCGGGATTTAATTATGAAATTAATTAATGCAACTTATATGTTATGAATTTGGTAAAATAGACTTCATTTTTGAATTCGGAATATGAAATATAGCTTAAGATGAAATTTTGGCATTGTTCTGAAAAACATCAATTTTTTATGAATAGTGAAACTACCAAGTGGTAGTTAAAAAACTGAATTTTTTATAAAAATTAATTTTACCGCTTCTGTGAATGGAATTTCAAAAATCCGAGATACACGGTTGATGTCAGTAAGTAAAATTTGGTTCAACGAGATGAAAATAATTTTTGGTGAATAATAACTTTTTACTTTTATTTACCACGGTTGAAAGTAAATAGGGTAATTAAGGGTAAGAATGATATTAATATTACCCTAACACATGTCCTAATTCTATTGGACAAGTGTATCTCGACCAAAAACAACCTTAAGTGTAAAATATTATCATTTAGGCCCACTTGGATTAGATTAGGACATTTATTATTATTTAATTCAAAGAAGAGTTAAAAGAGTTAAAATCAATGTTTATTTACTAAAACATATTTAAATTAGGGTTGTACATAAGATAAATTCGATTGTAAATATTCATTAGAAATATAAACAGATTTCCTACATAATGGTATTTTATTTTTAAATTTTAGACATCAAATAATTTAATTTATTTATGACACAAAGATGATGCAGTAATTATATTATTTATGAAATATTGACATAATTGATGTTATAAACACCAAAATAAATGTAATTTGAGACATTTTATGAATTACACTAATTTTCTAGGTTAATATGATATATTAGTGTTGATGTAATCAACTTGGTTCGAACATATAATTCTGTTATGACTTTCACAAAAATCATATATCAAATAGTGTCAAAATTGACACAAAATAGTTTTTAAAGAAAATATTATATTATTAATTGTTATTTTATTCCATAAAATCTATGGTTCGGCCAAATGACTTAGATAAGGATATATATATTAATAATAAACAATTTGGGGTTCGTTGGCATGTTATAGTAAGTGTATTAACCATATAGTGAATGAAAACAAAAAGACACGGTAAAAGTTAAATTATTTAACTTAGAGTTAAATATAATTGATAAGGTTAAAATAATACCCTAAACCTGTCTAAATCCTATTGGTTGATATGATTTCGACCCATACCCACTTTAGCTTCGAAATAAGTCCATTTGAACCCATTATAAACCGATTTTGACTTTAATATAAAATAATATTTTGAGATATTCCTAAAGTGCCCCTCTCCTCCCTTATAAAAGGGCACCTCCTCCCCCTCCTCGTCACACCAATTTGAGAACTCAAGCTCGGCCAACCCCTGCCATTTTTTCATCTCCACTTCCCTAGAATAATTCTAGAGGTCCTGGTCTTCTTCAAAGACCAATCTTAGTTCCCTAAGTGAAGGATTCAAAGAGGCGTTCCAAAGAAGAGGTAATATCCATTACCGATCTTTTCAATTTCTTTCTTCTTCAACTTCTTCTTATTTTGTTGTTTCATGATAAAGTAATAACATCAGTATTAATTACATACTGATATGTTATTATAAATATTAAACAAACCTAATTCACTTTCTATCCATTTTATGGAAAAATGAAATCACCGCGCGTGCATACGTACGGAATACCGTCTCCACGCCGTGGTGTAATCTATTTTCCACCATCACCTTACAAGGATGGGTATAATGGTGTAATGAGTAACTATTTATGATTATTATAAAGTAATATTGATACTGAAATAATATATATATACTCCAATACAATTCCACGATCATATGAACGATATCATCACTCGTGCGTACGTACGGAATACCGTCTCCACGATGTGATGCGACTCGTTCTACATGATCATCATTACATAGTAATTATATAAGTGAATTGAATGAATAAATATGATATATGTTACACTAATAAATTCTGGATATAAGGTATCTATAACCTTAAATGAAGAATAATAATTTATTCGGCAAAACATGCATAAGAACAAAAGGCAATAACGACCCGAGTAACAAGTAACAATGAAATATTACTAACAAGAATCTAAGAATATGACCATATATGATATCATATCAATATGTATGATTCTGGAATAAGTAAATAACATTATTTAAACCATTATACAGGAGCTTTGGACATGTACAAAGCAAATCGGACCTAAGGTAAGGGAAATATCACAATCTCATTTTTATCCGAGATTGTTTATTCGTAAGTATTTACTAGGGTGTATTTTATCATCCACATCCATGTTTCCTCAATATGTAATATTATTTCCATTCACCTACAATTTTTTAAATCCTATTTTACCCTTCTGTGAGTTTTTAGTAATAGAAATGAAAGGAATCTTTTGTCGTTTTTCGTATGAGGTACTTTTTGACTTTTCCGACAAAAGTACGAAGAATGTTTTATTTAACTTATACGGCATGATAATTTATAATTGTATGACATATAAAGAAAGGAAGAGTGTTTTAGAAGAAGAAAGGATATTTTCCTCAAGAATTCATTTCAAGTGTTTTATCAAAATAATTTTCCATCTAAGATAATATAGGGTTCTTGTTTTTATCCCTATTATTACATTGATTTGATTATGTTGTGATGGAAGTATTTTTATGAATTCCTTTATCTTATATGAATTGTTTTATGATGTCATGTTGTTTATGAATCCCATTTTTATTACATGGGTTATGAAATGATGTATGATTTATGATTTTGTGGAACACATAAGAATGGTATCATTATGAGATGGGTGGGACCTATATCTCCGTCCAATGCATTGGGTAAACATTTTATATCTCAGGAGATAGACATGGCTGGAATGGTAGGTTATACCGGTTCAGTGAAACAGGACTGAAACGAGGGTGACTCGGTTCAGAAAGGGACTTTGTCCACTAAGATAGTCTTGGGAATGAGTCTTGAATAACAAGAAATGATTCTCTATGATTATGTGTGTATGACACAATGTTTCATGTTTTATGTTATGCTTATTGGGATTTCATTTCACTACTATGATTTATCCCATGTTATGAAATTATTCTCTCTTTTGCAGGTTAAGATTTCCAAAAGCTATGTTCTTATGAATATGATGTGATTGATTTTTTCTTTTTTTTACCCTTACTTCGCATTTGATCTCACCCTTTTATGTTTACTTTTCCCCAGGATATAAATAATGGTTTTAGGTATAAAAAAAGGGAAGATCTTTATGGGAGATGTTGAAGATCTTTCACTAGGATTAGAAGAATATACTCCGAGTTTCCAAAGACACTAAACTATTACGATCCTTGTGTTTGTGTTTTTGTTATGTACTAAGTATTCCGCAAATGTAATGTAATTTCAATGTACGTCAAGCTTCGGGTCTCTACAGTTGGTATCAGAGGAAAGGTTTAGTCAACCTTTGGAAACTAGGATGCGAAAACGTTAGTGAGATCCCTAGAGATATTTCTAAGGTATGTCTAGGGATGTCCCTAAGGTTAATTATACGTATAGGTTATATTACTAGAATTACGCTAATGATCATAGAATTAAACCTAAGATGTTAGATATTGAAGGTACTCCCCCTTTATTATGTTGTTTTCCCTAGCATGATTTTTTCCTCTCACACTATTCTTTTTGGGTTTTAGACGATGGCTGGAACCCGAAGGAACCGTGTTGATCAATGCAATGGACAATGCAATGATTTTCCTCTTGAACAAACAAATGTTATGGGAGATGGAGTGCAAAATCTTATTTCTATACTTACACAAGATACGAATCATTCTGGACTTCCAAATGAGCAGAGAAGGGAACAATATTCTATTGAGTCCTTCATGAGGCAACATCCACCTTCTTTCAGTGGGTCTTCTGATCCACTTGTTGCTGAACAATGGATCAGTACCACTGAAAAGATATTTTCAGTTATTCAATGTTCTGAGCATGATAAAGTCATCTTAGCAGTATATCGTTTGGAAGGTGAAGCTGATCAATGGTGGAATCTTATCAAGAATACGAGGCAAAGAGATGAAATTGAGTCCATGGAATGGGACGAGTTCAAGAACTTGTTTTTCAGTAAGTACATCCCCCGTATTCTTCGAACAAAGATGGAAAAGGAGTTTCTTGAGCTGAGGCAGAAGGATGATGAATCTGTTGGTATATACAAATCAAATTTTACAAGACTTGCAAGGTACGCTTCTGGTATTATCATCCAACCTGAAAGTAAAGTTGATCGATTTTTCAGTGGCTTAAAACCAAGTCTTCGAAGGGCATTAGCTATAAGAGACATCAGTTTCTATGAAGAAATTGTGCGACTGGCCTTTATCGCCTACCACTGGCCTACAGGAAGTCCCTGTTTATTAGAAACTAGTTTTATTATATTAATCAGTATGATATATGAAGTATAAAGTCCATTTTAGGAACCATATATGATTAATCTCACTATAGATCAACTTATGTATATAATTGTTTCTAACCTTTTGTTTGAGACAGATGGAATGACCCGTCATTCTATCACATGATCTGCTAACACTTCACGAATAACAAATTCAACTTCATTTATTTAAGAGATGAAGTGGAAATTTTTAAAGGCACGAACAACAGTGAGATTGTACCAAAATAAAGTAAGTATTTATTCTAATTCTTTAACTTTAGGGAAAAGATCTTGAAAACCAAAAATGTTGTCCTAGTGATCTTATATCTGATGAATCAGATGGTACCTTAGATCGTCACAAATTTATGGCATTGTGATTGCTGGATTTTCCATAGCCATGTTCTCTACCACTCTCCATCAGAACATGATGGTTAGATTTCTCTTCCATATCCATATTTTCACCTATGTGGAAACCCAGTGATTAGTTTATTTGGGTAACCGTTACGTTTCATAATTTTTTTTTTAAAGATTGGTTTTGATATTCCTTTTTACGATGTGGGTTTCTATTAAAGAAACTTTCGAATACTAAACCATTTATAACCCCGACGAATTTCGAGGGCGAAATTCATTTTAAGGGGGGTAGAATGTAACAGCCCGAGATTTTATGAAAAATATTCTTTTTAATTTTATCAATGTCTTGTGTTGTATGCTACACCAAAAGTAGCTTGCACAACACGCATCCTTGACTTGCCTTGCATTACACGCAATCGCAACCTTCCTCGATAGCGTGTGTAGTATGCAATACTGAGTTTCACGAAACAACGATATGCTATTAAAATATTATTAAAACTAGCTTTTATGAATAGTAATAACCACTTTTTAAATTTTAGAAAATTTAGATCTCAAAATGGACTTCATTTTTGGATTCGGAGTATCGAATTTAGCCTATGGTGAAATTTTGGCACTTTTCGGATAACTTTCATATTCTGATGAATAGTGAAAATTACTAAATTATAATTAACAACAACTTTTTTAAACGAAATAATTAATAGTGATAAATTATTAATTTTTGTGGTTTTAAAGTATATTTAGAATATATTTTTACAATTTAATACAATGTTGGTCATTGGTTGTAATTTCACATTTAAACCAGACATAATCAGGTGTCAATCTTTTGATAGATATTGATTCTTAAAAACACGCTATGTGTTTTAACAGCGGGATTTAATTATAAAATTAATTAATTCAACTTCAATATTATGAATTTGGTAAAATAGACTTCATTTTTTAATTCGGAATATGAAATATAGCTTAGGATGAAATTTTGGCATTGTTCTGAAAAACATCAATTTTTGATGAATAGTGAAACTACTAAGTGGTAGTTAAAAACTGAATTTTTCATAAAACTTAATTTTACCGCTTCTGTGAATGGAATTTCAAAAAATCCGAGAGACACGGTTGATGTCAGTATGTAAAATGTGGTTCAATGAGATGAAAATAATTTTTGGTGAATAGTAACTTTTTACTTTTATTTACCACGGTTAAAAGTAAATAGGGTAATTAATGGTAAGAATGAAATTAATATTACCATAAAACATGTAATAATTCTATTGGACAAGTGTATCTCGACCAAAAACAACCATAAGTGTAAAATATTATCATTTAGGCCCACTTGGATTAGATTAGGACATTTATTATTATTTAATTCAAAGAAGAGTTAAAAGAGTTAATATCAAAGTTTATTTACTAAAACATTTTTAAATTAGGGTTGTACATAAGATAAATAGGATTTTAAATATTCATTAGAAATCTAAAAAGATTTCCTACATAATGGTATTTTGTTTTTAATTTTTAGACATCAAATAATGTAATTTATTTATGACACAAAGATGATGCAGTAGTTATCTTATTCATGAAATATTGACATAATTGATGTCATAAACACCAAAATAAATATAATTTGAGACATTTTATGAATTCCACTAATTTTCTAGGTTAATATGATATACTATTGTTGATTTAATAAACTTGGTTCGAACATATAATTCTGTTATGACTTTCACAAAAATCATCTATCAAATAGTGTCAAAATTGACACAAAATAGTTTTTAAAGAAAATATTATATTATTAATTGTTATTTTATTCCTAAAAATATATGGTTCGGCAAAATGACTTAGATAAGGATATATATATTAATAATATACAATTTGGGGTTCGTTTGGCATGTTATAGTAAGTGTATTTACCATATAGTGAAAGAAAACAAAAAGACGCGGTAAAAGTTAAATTATTTAACTTAGAGTTAAATCGAATTGATAAGGTTAAAATAATACCCTAAACTTGTCTAAATCCTATTGGTTGATAGTATTTCGACCCATCCCCACATTATCTTCGAAATAAGACCCTTTGGAACCATTATAAACCTATTTTGACTTTAATATAAAATAATATTTTGAGATATTCCTAAGGTGCCCCTCTCCTCCCTTATAAAAGGGCACCTCCTCCCCCTCCTCCTCACACCAATTTGAGCACTCAAGCTCGGACAACCCCTGCCATTTTCTCCTCTACACTTCCCTAGAATAATCCTAGAGGTCCTGGTCTTCTTCAAAGACCAATCTTAGTTCCCTAAGTGGAGGATTCAAAGAGGCGTTCCAAAGAAGAGGTAATATCCATTACCGATCTTTTCAATTTCTTTCTTCTTCAACTTCTTCTTATTTAGTTGTTTCATGATAAATTAATAACATAAGTATTACATACATACTGATATGTTATTATAAATATAAAACAACCCTAATTCACCTTCTATCCATCCTACGGAAAAATGAAATCACTGCACGTGCGTACGTACGGAATATCGTCTCCACGTCGTGGTGTAATCTATTTTCCACAATCACCTTACAAGGATGGGTATAATGGTGTAATGAGTAACTATTTATGATTATTATAAAGTAATATTGATACTGAAATAATATATATATACTCCAATACAATTCCCCGATCATAGGAACGATATCATCACTCGTGCGTACGTACGGAATACCGTCTCCACGATGTGATGCGACTAGTTCTACATGATCATCATTACATAGTAATTATATAAGTGAATTGAATGAATAAATATGATATATGTTACACTAATACCATTATGGATATAAGGTATCTATAACCTTAAAAGAAGAATAATAATTTATTCGGCAAAACACGCATAAGAACAAAAGGCAATAAAGACCCGAGTAACAAGTAACAATGAAATATTACTAACAAGAAGCTAAGAATATGACCATATATGATATCATATCAATATGTATGATTCTGGAATAAGTCAATAACATTATTTAAACCATTATACAGGAGCTTTGGACACGTACAAAGCAAATCGGACCTAAGGTAAGGGAAATATCACAATCTCATTTTTATCCGAGATTGTTTATTCGTAAGTATTTACTGGGGTGTATTTTATCATCCACATCCATGTTTCCTCAATATGTAATATTATTTCCATTCACCTACAATTTTTTAAATCCTATTTTACCCTTCGGTGAGTTTTTAGTAATAGAAATGAAAGGAATCTTTTGTCGTTTTTCGTATGAGGTACTTTTTGACTTTTCCGACAAAAGTACGAATAATGTTTTATTTAACTTATACGGCATGAATGGATTTTTAAAACATTATTTCCAAGAATCTACCTTTAAAAGTTTTCAAGTTTATTTTTAATCAACTTCTTTTAATTTATAATTGTATGACATATTAAGAAAGGAAGAGTGTTTTTGAAGTAGAAAGGATATTTTCCTCAAGAATTCATTTCAAGTGTTTTATCAAAAATATTTTCCATCTAAGATAATATAGGGTTCGGTTTTTATCCCTATTATTACATTTATTTGATTATGTTGTGATGGAAGTATTTTTATTAGTTCCTTTATCTTATATGAATTGTTTTATGATGTCATGTTGTTTAAGAATCCCATTTTTATTGCATGGGTTATGAAATGATGTATGATTTATGATTTTGTGGCACACATAAGAATGGTATCATTATGAGATGGGTGGGACCTATATCTCCCTCCAATGCATTGGGTAGATTTTATATCTCATGAGATAGACATGGCTGGAATGGTAGGTTATACCGGTTCAGTGAAACAGGACTGAAACGAGGGTGACTCGGTTCAGAAAGGGACTTTGTCCACTAAGATAGTCTTGGTAATGAGTCTTGACTAACAAGAAATGATTCTCTATGATTATGTGTGTATTCCACAATTTTTCATGTTTTATTTTATGCTTATTGGGATTTTATTTCACTACTATGATTTATCCCATGTTATGAAATTATTCTCTCTTTTGCAGGTTATATTTCCAAAAGTTATGTTCTTATGAATATGATGTGATTGATTTTTTCTTTTGTTTACCCTTACTGAGCATTTGAGCTCACCCTTTTATGTTTACTTTTCCCCAGAATATAAAGAAAGGTTTTAGGTATAAAAAAAGGGAAGATCTTTATGGGAGATGTTTAAGATCTTTCACCAGGATTAGAAGAATATACTCCGAGTTTCCAAAGACACTAAACTATTACGATCCTTGTGTGTGTGTTTTTGTTATGTACAAAGTATTCCGCAAATGTAATGTAATGTCAATGTACGTCAAGATTTGGGTCTCTACAATAAGTATTTTTCTTCTCATAAATCATTGTTTAATTTTTTTATTTTTTATACAAATACAAATAAAAATTAAAATTGTTTATAGTACTCTATTATCAAAGATATTCTAATTTCTAAAAATTTGGATGCACCAAAATTATTTTACTTCAGTTTTTTCCAAACATCATTTGTTGTTTCACATGCAGATATATGGAAATATATGATCCAGACCACTGAACATAATATTATTAAAAAAATATTATTTACATGAAATTACATTTTCTCTTCAATAAATAGTTCTATTATATCCTTATATAATCATTATATTTTTTTGATAGCATGATAAAATTATTTAGAATGATATTAATGAATTTTTGTTTTCATAAGATCATGTGAGTAATTGTAATCATCGACATCAAAAATATGTTGTTTTGTTGTATTTATATTCATGGGTGTTTCAATTGGAACTCCCACCATAAAAAAATATCATTGCACAAACAACATGGTTATGATAAGGAAATTATGTTGAAAATTAGATATAATAATAGAAATAAAATTTCTAATAAACTATTTCTAATTTCATTTTGAATAAATATAAATAATAACTATGATACCATGTTTTGTTTATTGGTGTGATCATAAAAAATACAATATGTGGTGAATTATTGTTTTCAAATAAAATTTAAATTTATTTATGTATATGTATTATATGGATTGGATTTCCAAATTACATATCAAATTAAAAATTAGATTAAATGAATTGTAATGTTTATTTAATAAATTTTAAATCAATGAAATAAAATAATTTGTATTTTATTTTACAAATGAAATATTTAACATAACTAGAATTTAAAAAAATAGGAATATTTGTTTGAAATGCAAATAATATTTTTGATTTATATTATTTAAACTATACATTTAAACCAATTTTAAATATAGATATATCTATAAAATAAAATTAATACATTAGCTCAATCATTTTTAATGTATTTAAAATATAATAACTATAAAATATTTAACCTTTATACACCCATAATCCCTCAACATAACCTATCTCTAGTAGCACACTTCCACACACACAAAATACATGATCTCTTTCATCCAAGCCATGGAATCCCTTAATAAAATGATCAACAATTTATTCTCTCTTCTAATCTATGGAACCCTCAATCATATAGAATCAAATGTGTAATAGTAATTTTAGAAATTTGAAATATAATTATAATAAATTCTATATAATGAAATCTATTAAAAGAAGAACATAGATATGAAAATACTACACGAATAAATACTTATATAAAAAAATATGTTTATTGTCACAACAAACATAAATTACATTTCAAAATTCAAGATCTATAAGATCATTAATATGTTCCTGTCAATATACTTCTAATACATGAGGTTTATATATATTTATAGTATTCATAATAATATCCTCTAATGGATGATTTCCTCAAAATTCTGTGTCATTTGTTACTGCATTGAAGGGAATATAATAATATATGGATAAAACTATAATGTGATTTTATCTATTAGTGAGATTAATTACCACCACATCCATTTTCATAAAAAAATATAATTAATCAAGAATAAAACCTTATGTCACATGATTTTCAAAAAATATTTTTCTTTCATGTTTTTTCTATCACGTGATGTTAATTAAAAATATACGTAACAACAAAAACCAAACCATCAAAATAGATTATTTTTATATTAAATATATTGTTAATTAAAATAATAATAATTTAATTAATTCATTAACTAAAAATATATATTCTATATTTACTATAAAAATAATTTATGTAAGAACTGGCTACTTAAGATATCAATCATGTGTTATATAATTACATGAGATAATATATGGGTAGATCCTTAAATTAATGAAGCTATTGAGGATTGGTTCTAATCGACCATAGTAACAAAAATCTATAATTATATTGTGTTAGATGGATACTATAAAAAAATTGAAACATTTATCAAACCTATCAAATCATTTAACCACACTGAGAGAGGAAGGAGAATAATTACATTGGAGTTATGAATGTGTGGAAAATTTTAACTAACTAAAGAGAAGGATTTTTAATGAACAAATAATCACATTAACATATAGTAAGTAATGATTTATGAACTTTATTGATGAATTAAAAAAGATATTGTATTGATTCATACTGAAGAATGATATATTTATTTCATTTTTCACATTCCTATTGAAAATATAATAGAAAACTACCTAACTCGTGATTTAGAGTTGTCATCAGTAATATATTCATATAAAATATGAAGGTATTATCATTAATGTATCATCTCATATCAGGATGTGACGCAATGGTTCCCTTAACGCAGTGGATTACATGCCCTCAAGAACATCTCTTTAAACATCAGATTTTATTGACTAGTATTTAGGGCCACGGTTTGTTAGTGGGGAGAATTTTCACTCATCACCTGGGTGGAAAATAATAGATAAATAAAAAAATAAAATTAGTTATTGTAGTGAATAATACTGGATGTAGATACATAATAATAATACATGAAAATAATAAAAATATCTCAAATATAAATATTTTTATGATACATTTAATGTTAATCTAAAGAAGAAGAAAAACAACTACATATCCATAAAATAAAACAAATGATTAAAAAGGACAAAAAACCCAAAACGTATCACAACTATCATTGTCTGTCTCCGCTCAGTCCCATTCTCCCCTGCTCCTATGCATCCATCATAAAAAAGTATCATGGAAGCTTTCTTTATACATAACTACAATATAACAGTATGTTCAGTTATCCAATGTATCCGAAGATGGGTGTGAGACTATATACAAGTAGAAAACCACCTAATGACTAGTGAGATCCTATCAATGAAAATATAATAACAACAATGTGAATCTTGTAATAGAGTATATAAATTATTCAATGAAATTAACAATCTTATAAATTCTAGTTTCAAATATATATATATATATATATATATTATTTTTATTTAATAAACTTTATTTTAAATTTAGTCTCATTTAATTGATAATTATCCAGAACTCATGAATATAATATATTCCCCCATCGTGACCTACTCAAGGATTAGTTAAGCAGTATTCCAAAAATTTTATGATAAGGAATTAATCCAATGTTGTTCGTTGCCCTAGATATTGATTTATATAATTAATTTCATTCATTACTCATTTTGGAACCTGATCATGTCCTTATAATTCCACATTTGAATCCAGGTCTCTCCCCATGATTAGTATAAACCACCACCCAAGAAGCCTATCCATAGAGATCATCATAATAACCCATGTATCACTCTAGGTGTGGCTAAATATTATAGGCCATCCTTTCCATACATAGTGGTCCACTAAGGTAGAACAATTATTGCCCAAGGCACATCAACTTACCTCAGAGACCATCCTTGGAAAACCATATGGACTCCAATTGTCAGTCAATATATAATAGCCATCAACCATGAGTCCATCGTTGGATTTATATATAAGGTTTACAACTGTCAGTCATTCATAATTCGGGTTGAATCTAAATAATTCCATATGCAAAAATCGTATAAGAAACTTTGTGGAACCCAAGGAATATAACAATTCCTTTAATAAAATATAATTATATGAGGTTCATCACCTTATTCTTTTCAATTCACCCTTATTGTAAAAGGTGACTCATGTCATGGATAATAATTAAAGTCTTAGTCATGAAAAAACTCATGTCTATATTTCATAAAAAATTGAAACTTAATCATAACCATTCAATTTATTCTCAGAGCCTAGGGTCATTGTCATCTCATATGATTCGATTAATCAACATCATTTATAATTTACAATTATTGTTGAAATTGCATATATATTTCAATTTGAATGAAATTAACAATTAAATATATAACATCCAACAGAATGTAGAAAAGGGAAAACCTCAATGGTATCCAAAGGACAAAATCCACCCATGGTGGTCCTTTCAATACAAAAAACATGAGTGAAAGTTTCTATTAAATTTCTTTAACAATATAAAATTTATCAATGAGACATATTAATTTAACATTCTATACCTATCTAATAAATTGAAGGATTTATATTCATCTCAATGTCTTCATTTGGAGAATTGGGTTCACATCACCAAAAAATATATATAAACACATTTACATTATTTCAATGACATGGCGCCACCTTTTTTTGTGTATAGATCATCCATTATTATGTCTAAATTAAACATATATCAAGAAAATATCGAAGAAAAGACAAAGACCTGGAAAATAATGAAAATGAACTTTCATATAAATGGAGAATCAGATATGAAACTAAACGAGGAATTAATCAAAACGAATTGATATATTACCAATGTGGAACTAATGAGATAGAAAATTCACAATTCTAGTATCAGATAAAACTGATCTCTTGATTCCATGAACAATTTCCAATGCAGAGATTCCAATGGGGGGGGGACACTATGAGTGGGATGATAAATAGAATTATGGTTTAATTAATGATTCAATTGAGTCAATATTTAGAATTTCACACACAATTTGTGACCCAGAGATTTGGGCACACAGTTTCAAATCCTTCTGCCAATTGTGCATAGTTATCTTTAGGGAAGGGTCACCCCATAATATTTCCTCAAAATATTTGACTAACCATGATGAAATAATAAATATACCACTATAAAAATTGAAGACATGGTCAGATGGTTGTTTCTCCCATTTTTTATGTATTAGTCTAACCATGTTGCCTATATCCCTTTATTATCTATCCTCTCATTGTTTTATCAATATATGTGTCTTCCCCATGGTTTGAAAAAACTATTCTCCACGATTACATCACTCAAAATAATTGGTTTCATGCATCCGAATATCCCTAGACACCCCTCATACCTATATATAACAGTTAAAATTAATATTAGGCCTTATTTAAGAATTCAAAATAAGAATTTATTGAAGGTAAATGATTCCTACCTCAATAAACTAACAGGTTCTTAAAAACACCCCCCAAATAAATTTTTCCGTGAATTTCCCTTCCAATGTTAGTGAATCATAATCTATGAATAACTCCAACAACTATGATCATATATGGGCTCCAATTCCAGATCACATCTTATACCAAGTCATGCATCCATTTCACTCATACTAATGAAATTTACCAACATCATAGGTCTATTTAGCTATAATATACAATATGTATTGGATACTCTTCAAATGACACATTTACCAGTAACTCACCGTCATTGAGATGAATTTTGTGAGGCTTGTATGAATAGTAACATTGTTTCTAGGATACATGGAGGACATCATTCTTGTATTCCTACTAATGAGATAACTATAACTGCTAGGATACTGAACTAACTCACTTCAAAATCATAATCAGGACAATAATATACGAAGAAAGATTTCCCTACCTCTAAATTATTCTAAATAGCATCCATAGAAAAACATAAATGATCTCATGATTCCCTACCAGAACTCTAGAGGTCATCTAAGAAGATCATCATATGATTTATAATGATACTTCCGATATAAATCCTCATTTTAATAAACTGAACCTGATATATGGTCTTTTGAACAAGACAAGGTTCAATTATTTCATCCTCTAATGACTATAAACAACCCAAGAGTGATTGGCTTAGACTCCCAGACAATGTGTCATTTGGTGTAATATGAATTGTATCTTGAAGTTGTTATTTTTCGTGAATTCAACCAGGGTTATATGCCTCTCCCATTATCCTCTAAAATCTCAGACCATGCTCACTGCATGTCCCTAATCACTTGAATTGTGAACTCTGATAGGTCATCTATCAAGGGGTTGCAATTTATGCTCAGAATCACATGTGTAGACAACATCCACTATATGCCTTTCCAGAAATGTGGTATAAATTGTGATTCCCTATCTAAATCAATAGTGAAAGGGAACCTAGTAATTTTTACTATCTCAGTAGTGGAAAGCCTAAAAAACTTATAAAAGATTATTTTTTCTTGTTCGAAGTGAAATATGAAAACATTGTATGATTTTCAACAACAACCCATAAATCCTCAGTACTCGAGGATACCTTAGAATACCTATCACAAAAATCATTATAATTATATAATACTTCTATTCTGGGTTAAGTATCTGCTATAAATTTCTATCTTGTCACTAGTGTTCCTCTATAAAATAATAACATGTGCAATACCTTAGGAAAAAAAATATATATAACTTTTTATACGAGGTCACTAATATTGTTGGTGTAAATCATGATGTATATTTTTGATGCCAGGATGCACTGTTAATTATGAATCATGAAATTATCGCATCAACTAAACACACATGTCTACTAAAACCCATATGAGATGATGTACATGAAATATTTTATCCCCTCCAACAATCTAACCAAGAGGAGTGTCTTGACATGAAACAATTTCCATTAAAAATAAGACCTCATAATCTGATAGCTACTTTATCATCACTCTACCTAGAAGTGTGTATGTACAAAATAAAGATTATAGATATGTCTGTCCATGAATGTTATGCACCGCAATGTTAATATTAAAGAATAAATCCTTTAATTTCCACTCACTAATTGCAAGTTGAACTTCCAATATCTGAGTTATTCTATTTAGTGTGTTAGTCACTTGATTTCCCATCCTATGATATCTATAAATCGATAGACTATAAGAATTACACCTACCATCACTATATTAAATTTAGATCATACTCTATAAATTTATATATGGGGAATTTATGGTCTATGTACACCACATAAATTTCTTCAATTATGTAATATTTTTATCAACAAAATGCTTGTAAAAGTATAACTGGCTCAAGATCATGTGTCAGGTAATTCCTCTCATGTAGACTCAACTCCAAAGAAATGTGTTCTTTGACATTTCCCTACAGGATTAATTTGGTTGGTCAACACACCAATCCCATGAAGCTTATGTCCAGGTTGACCCCCTTGGACATCCTATTCACCTATCTGAATAAACTCTCATCACTCTAGTGATGAAAAATTCATCCGTATATGATAATAGTTAATGAATTAATAAAATGGAACCATCCATTCCATCATGCGAATGATTTCAATACCCCTCATCTCTATGAAAATGATGTCACATACAAAATGAAACCCTCCAATATCAAGGTGGAACTCCAAACACAAATGTAGAACCTTTCTTCTAATATAAAATAGAGTGCCAAGAATCATGATGTCAGCATATGTATAAACAATAATCCCTAGGATCTCTAAAACTTGAGAAAATATAAAGCTATGGGAAGCCTCTGTATCATTAAGAGAATATGCTAAAATAGAGACCACTAGAATAGTAACTTTTATAGTATAAGGAATAAAATTATACTCCTCATCAGAATATTTCACTGTATGTATATAGTGCCCTCAGGTTCGTTTAGATAACCATTCCCTCGTGATTTTTATATAAAAGATACATTTTTTTAATAAATTATGTGTATTTGAATGGGTTTCTATAAAATAGGGAGTTTCCATAAAATAGATATTTTCAGTAAAGTAGAGAGTTTCTATAAAATATAGAGATTCCAGAAAATAGAGAGTTTCCATAAAATAGAGAGTTTCTATAATATTAATGGTTTCTATAAAGTTGGGTGCTTCCATAATTTTGGTTGTTTCCATAAAGTGGATTGTTTCCATAAATTGGGGTGTTTCAATAAAGTGCTTTGTTTCCATAAAGTGAGTTGTTTTCATAATGTGGGGTGTTTCCATAATGTGGGTTGTTTTCCTAAAGTGGGTTGTTTCCATAATGTGGGATGTTTCCATAAAAAGTGTGTTTCCATGAAAAACTAGTAAAGGTGAATAATGGGATAGTTTTGGGGTTTTTTAATGTCACGACCCCCTCCCCACAAAGTGTACCCCTTCGGGGATGGTAATGTGAGAAGGGAGATAATGACCCCCAAGTCCTACCTCCAGTAGGCCTCGGGTTGGAGACTAGCACCGAGGGTATGGTAACACACAAACTGGTGGCATTTCATTCTAAGAGAACACATGAAGAAGAGAGAGATAAGATAGACACCAACCAACTCCGACTCAGAACTGAAATATAAAAGAAACACAAGTACCCAAAAGAATGGAAAAACAGCTCATGCAAGCATAAGAAAGTATTAACCATCTTGATCTCCCTATTTCTCCAAGTGACCTGAAAAACAATTTATATATACGTAGGGTGAGTATAACAGTATACTCAGTGGAATCCTCCCTGAAACCTCTTGTGAAAAAGAAAAGGAAATCATGATAAAGCCTAGCGAACAACATGTGAAACTAAACTCGTCACCTAAACAGGTATACTAAGTTCCCAGCCTCACCATGGAAACTCTCACCAAGTAACGCATACAAAAATATAGCATATTGGAATGAATATCAATGGTACCCCACTACTACTTCCCCACTGGTTTTCCAATTTTCCCCAATGACATACTTCATGTGCTTCTCTCTCCAAAGGCTTTCCCTTATAGACTTGGGCTATGCTCCACAATCGACACCACGTTCACCACAAAGGCTTGCCCGTAGTCACATGGGCTAAGAACCACACCATCCTTACAACCAAAACTAACCAGGTAGTTTCCAAGATCCACCAAAACTCGCATAATGTGTATTATACGTTGGGTATTATAACTCAAGACATTACAGCCCATACATCGAGTATGGATCCTCAAGCCATCACAACACAAACATGTTACACCTATAGTAGTACATAAGACACTATATACAAGATATATGTGTGTAAAATAACCACAATCCATTACAACCCTCTACACAAATATATGGGGAATCTAATTGTTGTGCCAATGGCACGAGTATCTACCAAGAGAAGAGAGTGGGGCTAAAGAGGGTAGTCTGCCATTCAACCTCCCATCAGAATGTTGCGGAAAACACCCCCCATGGATCAGAATCCCCAGGGTGTCAGTTGCCCTTACCGATATGGTGGAGTAGCATATATAAACACAAATGTAGAGAATATATATAACTCACAACCACAATATGGGAATAACCAATCCTTAGAAACAACTACAGCTAACGTCTCTCAGGCTCTGAGCTTCCACTTCTAAGACTAGGTATCATATAAGCTCACAACCATTTAAGGGGTTTATTAGATTACTTCATTCCCATTTTATCAATTGCACTGTATTTTAATTAATTCTTCGAACATTAATTAACATGAACACAACCTCAAAAAACTAAATTGGAATCATATTCAAAATCAAATGATCCTTTTAAAATTCAACATCACCTATAAATTCCAGCATCTCCATCCCTGTGGATTATCCTTATTTAATCAATCATTCAATACAAAATTACTTTCCCATATTCCCAAGAATTCTAGAAAAGCATCATATGCTACTAAACACAAATGGGGATCATCACAGTGAGTATATATACTACCCATTGAGTGTTTTCCACCTATATCAAGAGCATAGAACAATTCTATCTCGAGAGGCTAAACACGGAAATCACGTGGCATTCCCCATGTGCCTTCGCCTCCTTCGGAAGGAGGGTATGCAAGACCAGCTGCCTTGAGTAGTGGGGAAATGTAAATAAGATAAACAACCAAAAAAAACCACCAACATCCAACCATCACATCCATCCCATACCATCATCCTTGGTGTCCTCCCTGACACCCACACGCATAAACTGTTGCATCTCGCCACTATAGGTGTCATCCGCTGCCACAAGCACAAGGCCTCCATACCTCTACATATCACAACTACCCTTCAGGGTCACATCATAGCACATGCAGAAGGAAATCAAACATCACATAAAATGGGATCTTGGCCATTTAACAAGGCATCCAACCTTCATACAAAATGAGCACTCATGGCTCTAAAGCACGAGGCACTCGCCCTTTCGAAAAAGAGGATAAATAAGAACCCTACCAGGCATTATCTTTTATCAACCAACAAATTCTTTAATCCCTATTGAATTAATAGATTCAATTCATAGGATCCAATTATATGAAACCTATTCAGTAATCTATCTCAAATGATTTAACATGCTTACTATGCCAATTTGATTAACATAAAAATTAGAACAACTACAACAACATCAATAACCAGATTCATTTACATGCATCTTTATCTTTATCTAATTAATTATCAATTAATTCTAACATTATGTTCTTTATCAATTTCCACCAAGGACAAATAGCTAAATGAAATTACCATAGATA
The DNA here is from genome assembly GCA_963277665.1 of Viscum album. Lineage (NCBI taxonomy): Eukaryota > Viridiplantae > Streptophyta > Magnoliopsida > Santalales > Viscaceae > Viscum > Viscum album. The sequence continues at coordinate 956,667,624 of OY728145.1, forward strand.
TCACACTATCTAGAAAAACAAGATTCAATAACATACGATAGATAACAATTTCATTATTTGGTTCAAATATTTAATTAGGTCAATTTCATTGTGTCCAAAGGGTTAAATCATGCTAACTCTTCGATTTCGCATAAAAAATTTGAGAATCAATGAATCCCCTACCATGAAGTGTTCTTGACATTCTTTATCCACACAACGGGTCACAGTCCTCCTCTTGCAACAACTGCATTCAACCGAGGATGCCACTGTACGACGACACCAACAAAAACCCAAGAAAACTCTACTAGAAGCATGGATATTACATGTTATAAGATGGAAATGAGAAACGTGGGAAGATGATCGCCAAAGGAACGATGATAAAACACACCTTATATAGAAGATTGATTTATACGGCTTGGTTTCATTAAAACAGAGCAGATCCAATCCTTTGAGTAATGTTTGATTGTGCAACTCAAACAAGAAGGATTGAAATGTTATAGTATATCATAGCCGATAACAAAGAGGAACAACAATGTATAATGATATCTCGTTCCTTTTTGATGATTTAATGAGGTGACAGTTTAAGATCCTCTTAATTCTCCATTAAAAACAGATCGCATTAACCCATGTAGTTTGACCAAGTAAAAACATCCCAACATTAGGAATAATTAATATAGGATTTATGGCCTTTTAACTGGCCTTAAGAGTCCTTAAAATAAGCTTTTAAATGTATTTTACGTCAAAGGAAACATCAAAAAGGGGAAATATTGTAGGAATCTGGAAACATTGTTCTCCTACCATTTGTGTTCACCTACAAATCTGTGAAACCGATATGTGAAACCAATCTGGGAAATAGATCTGTAAAACAGATCTTTGAAATAGATCTCTAAAACCGATATGTGAAACAGATCTATGAAACCGATCTGTGTAGCAGATCTTGGAAACTGATCTGGGAAACCGATCTGTGAAACCGATATGTGAAACCGATTTGTGAAACCCATCTGCAATACCGATCTGTGAAACTAATTTGTGAATCTGATCTGGGAAACCGATCTTTGAAACCTATCTGCAAAACCGATCTGTGAAACTCATATGGGAAACCGATCTGTGAAACCGATCTGTTATTGTTCAAAAAACTAGAAACATTGTTCACATAACTGGAAAATTTGCAAAGTGTTGGGGATAAGTCATCATGACCTCCTGAAACACCTCCAAAACCACATTTTCACAATGTAATGGATTGGAGAGGTCCGGGACATTACATTTGATATCTCTCAAAACATTCTTTTCCTCGAGAATATTAAACCAACCTAAGGAAAAGAGGGGTCTTAACAACCACCCAGTAAGATACCTCTCAGGGGAAACCCCCCCTTAGTTGTTCTAAATATAGTACCAAACCAAGACACCATAGAGAAAGGGAACAAACAATCCATATCCAAAAAATTCAAGCATTACTTCACATCAAAGTTACATAAATGAACAGATCAAATAATACTTAGCACAATAACATAAAATAGCTGTGGGTACTGGACATGCATCTGTGACTCACGTTCCCAGGTACTCTCCTCCATTCCACCGTTTATCCACAAGACATGAACTAAGGGGATATAACTCACATGAAACACCTTCTCCTTACATTCTTGGATCTCCACAGGTCACTCATCGATGGTCGTATCATCATCAACATCGATATCTCACCAATTGATGATGTGAGAGTCATCATGAAGATTTCGACGGAGATGTCATACATGTAAAAAATCATGTATCTGACTCATCTATGGGGGAAGTGCTACACGATACGCCACAGCTCCTACATGAGCTATCACCTCGAAGGGCCCGAAAAACCGGGGAGAAAGCTCACTTCCACGAACAAACCTTGCTGCCCATGACGGGAGTCACCTTCAGAAACACATGATCCCCAAAATTAATCTCCTAGGGTCTCCTCCATTGATCATTATATGATTTCTGACGATCTTGCGCTATCTTCATCATCTCACGAATCACCTAAATCATCTCTGTTGTATTCTACACTAGTTCTGGTCCAAGAATTACTGACTATCTGACACCAGTCCAGCAAAATGGAAAACGGAATGGCTGGCCATACAAGGCTTCAAACGGTGCCATACCAATGTTGGAGTGAAAACTATTATTGTATGTGAACTCTACCAAGGGTAATTGCCTCATCCATGAACCTCCAAAGTCAAGAACACAAGAGTGAAACTTGTCTTCAAGTGTCTAGATGGTTCGCACTGTCTAACCATCCGTTTGAGGATGAAAAGCAGTGCTAAGGAATTTTTGAGAATCAAAAGCATGTTGGACACCCCTCCAAAACCCGGAGGTAAAACGAGGATCTCGATCAGAAATGATAATCCTAGGGACTCCATGAAGTCTCAACACCTCCACTAGAGACTACCTCGACAAAACTTCCACTGAGCTTGACTCCTTGATCGCTTTGAAGTGGGATGATTTAGTTAAACAATCCAATACCACCCAAATAGCATCATGTCCTCACGGAGCTCGAGGTAAACCTATAACAATGTCCATTGAGATGTCCTCCCACTTCCACTAAGGAATCTCTAATGGCTGGAGAAGACCACCAGAAACACAGTGTTCAGCCTTCACCTTCTGGAAGAATAAACATCGAGACAAAAACTCCGAAACCACACGCTTTAGCACAGGCCACCAAAACTGACTCCTCAAGGATCAATAAATATTTCTCACACCATGATGTAATATTAAGGGGGAACTATTTAACTCTCGGAGAACCGTCTCGTGCATCGCCAAGGGAACAAAAAGCCTGCAATTATAAAACACTATGTGTTGTTCATCCTCTGACCAACCATCAGGGGCCCCACCAGAAACAACTTTGTCTCTCCAAACCTCCAACTCTGGATCACTCAACTGGGACTCTTCCACCTTCTTGTATCAGGGATTACTTTCCATCATCTAGAAAAGACAACCTCTACCTCCAACATCTTCCATGTAATGATGCAAAGGTGATAGTTCCTCTATTACTCTCCAGGAATCATTGGATTCACTTAAAAAATCACTAAGTGACTTTCGGCTCAGCACTTCAGCTAAAACATTCCCTCTTACAGGTGTATATGATATTTCGAAGTCGTATTCTTGTACGAACTCCATTAACTGACGTTGTCATAAGTTCAAGTCGCGCTGGGAGAAAACATACATCAAAATCTAATGATCGGTGAAAACCACATATTGCTCACAAATGAGGTAATGTCTCCAAAACATCAGAGAAAACACCACGGCTGAAAAATCAAGGTCATGAGCGGAATAGTTGCGTTCATGGGGACACAACTGTCGAGACCCATAAGAAACAAAAAACCTCTGCTGCATGAGAAAACAGCCTAGCCCCAGATGTGAAGCATATTAGAAAACATCAAACTAGACTCCCTTCGCAGGAAGACAAAGGACTGGAGCACTTACCAACATCTACTTTAGATACTCAAAAGATTTCTAACACTGATCAGTCTATATGAACACTTGATCCTTCCTAGTCAAAGCTGTCAGAGGAGTCACAACTCGGGAGAAATTGGCTACAAACCTCCTGTAGTATCCTACGAGACCATGGAAACTTCGCACCTCTAACACTGTATTAGGGGATTCGCAAGACAAGAATGCTTCTATCTTCGATGGATTCATGACTACTCTCTATTGAGACACAGCATTCCCCATGAAATGGAATTCTCGATCCCAAAACTCACACTTCGACAACTTCCAAAACAGCTAATGTTGGTGAAGAAGTCCCAAAATGGATCATATATGCTCTTCATGCTCCTCTTCAGATATATGGTACACAAGGATGTCATCGATGAAAACCACCAAAAAAGTGTCCAGGAACTCACAGAACACAGCATTCATCAATCCCATGAACACAGCTGGAGCATTCGTCACGCCGAACGACATTACATTGAACTCATAATGACCACAACCACAATGCCTCCATGCCTCCACATATCACAACACTCCTACAGGGTCACATCATAGCACAAGCATCCGGAAATCAAACATCACATCAAATGGGCTCATGGACCTTTAACAAGGCATCCAACCATCATAAAAAATGAGCACTCGGGGCTCTAAAGCACAAGGCACTCGACCATTCGAACAAGAGGGTAACTAAGATCCCAACCAGGCGTTGTCTTTTATCAACCAACCGGTAATTTAATTACTCTTGAATTAATATATTGAATTCAAAGGTTCCAATTCTAGGAAAATTATTCATTAAGCTATCTCAAAAGATTTAACATGCTTACTATGCCAATTTGATTAACATAAAAAATAGTACAACTACAACAACAACATCAAAAAGATTCATTTACATGCCTCCTTATCATTAGCCAATTAATTATCAATTAATTCAGGATTTATGTTCTTTATCAATTTCTATCAAGGAATAACATCTAAACCATGAAAGCATAGATATAACAATATCTAGAAAAACAAGAGGCAATAACATACAATAGATAATAATTTATTGATCCTATTCAAATATTTAATTAGGTCAATTTCATTTTGTTAAAGAGGGATTAATCATGATAACAATACGATTGCACATAAACAATTAGAGAAGCAATGAATCCCCTACCTCGAAGAGTTCTTGACGTTCTTTCTCCACACAACGGGTCACAATCATCCTCTTGTGACAACTGCATCCACCCGAGGATGCCACGATACAACCACACCAACCAAAAACTAAGAAAACTCGATTAGAAGATTGGAGATTACATGCTATAAGATGGAAAGGAGAAAAATGGAAGAAGATCCCCGATGGAATGATGATAATACATACCTTATATCGAAGATTGATCGATACAGCTTGGTTTCATCAAAATAGTGCAGAACCAATCCTGGGAGTAATGTTTGATTGTGAAACTTCTACGGGATGGATTGAAAGGTTCTAGAATATCATAGCCGATAAGAAAGAGGAAGAACAAGGGATAATTATATCTCATTAATTTTTTAAGATTTAATGAGGCAACAGTTTAAATTCTGTTTAATTCTCCGTTAAAAATGGATCGCATTAACCCACACGGTTTGATCATGTAAAAACATCCCGACCATAGGAATTATTAATATCGGATTTATGGCCTTTTATTCATCCTAAAGAGTCCTTAAAATAAGGCTGTAAATGTATTTTATGTCAAAGGAAATGTCAAAAGGGTGAAAGACTATAGGAATCAGGAAACACTGTTCACCTACCTTTACTGTGCACCTACCTATCTGTGAAACCGATCTGTCGAACCGATATGTGATACAGATCTGTGAAACCAATTTGTGAAACCGATCTGTGAAACTGATCTGTGAAACTGATCTCTGAAAACGATTTGTAAAACTGATTTGTGAAACCGATCTGTGAAACCAATCTGTGAAACTGATATCTAAAACCGATCTGTGAAACCGATATGTGAAACTAATATGTGAAACGGATTTCTGAAATTGATCTGTGAAACCGATCTGTGAAACCTATTTTTGAAACCGATATGTGAAACCGATTTGTTACTGTTCATAAAACTGGAAACACTATTCACAGAACTGGAAATTTGGAAAAGTGTTGGGGATAATTAATCTTGACCTCCTGGAACACCTCCAACACCACAATTTCACAACTTAATAGACCGGAGAGGTCCGAGACATTACATATAAGGTATTTAGGGGCCAAAAGAAAGGTCACAAGATCCATACACAGTTATCCCAAACCGTGTGGTCAAACATTGCGCAGAGGTCAAATCATGATCTTATTTTCTAACTAGATACTCGTTATTGAACTATATAACTTTTTTTGGACTCAAAACGCCCCTATATTAATATTTATCTCTCTAAAATACAGGATAAAACTCCCCACATGAGTTGTATCAATCCTAGATCCTTCCCATGGGGATTTCAAGCCCGAATCTTGGGTTAAGTGCTGATATTCTTAGTTCTTTTCCATTTTCTGCAAACTCCTCCTTCTCTCCATCAAGTTTTCTCCGACATACACATCATGTGGTTCGATATATGTTTTTAACATCACATTCTTTTTTTGTTACGTTTTCATAGATCTTCTTAGATTTACTTCTCCAATATCCATTATTTTTCATATTTGAACCTATTGTGGGTAGATATACGTTTTGGGATGAAAAATAATTCAATCTTGAGTCGTGATCATTCAAGGATAAGAGAACTATGGTGATTCTTAGAGAATCGTCCCACCTTATTGTGTGTTCTTCATCTGTTGTCGAGTTTCATAAAAAACATTGAGGTAGGTGGCCTCACTATCATCTACTATTTCTAGAATTTATTTTCTTAGATTAATATTGGTTTATTAATTTTTAAATTCCAGTAAAAAGTTTCATTTGTGAGGATTGATCGGTTTTTTGAAATTACATGATCTTGAGGAATAATTGCGCAAAAGGGGGTTCAATTTCATGAATTTAATATGATGGTTTTATCTTATGGATTTTCTATAATTGCTAAATAGTTTTAAAAAAATGGGATTTTTAATTGAAATGGTTTTAAATTGAAATGGAGTTTTATTAAAATGGTTTTGAATTGAAATAGTTTGGAATTCAAATGGTTCTCACCTAAATTGTTTTCAATAAAAACATGTTTTTATTGAACGGTTTGTTTCTGAGTGATTGTTGGGTATATGTGGTGTGTGTTCATGTTGAATATATGTGGAATGGTCTAAATATGTCATTGTGCTCAGTGCCAAAAGGATAATGTCCCATGGGAATTGCATACATGGGGATTATTTGAAATATGATCTTTTGTTCGGTGCCAAAGGGTTAATGTCACATGGGAAACAAATACCTTGTAATGACTTCATAGATCACTGAGAAACCGCTCACGAGTGCGGAACTGTCATAACATAGCATACATGGTTGGGTTCCTGGATTTATGGATTTGTTCGATATGCCAAAAATAGATATTGTGTAATGGTTTTTAAGCTATATTATTTATTATTCTGGAAAAATATCTTGTTGGGAAAATTTGTTTCAATTTCACTTGTATGAGTTTGGTAATTAATTGTTTTGGAAACATATTTATATTGAGTTATAAAATGTTTTTCAGAATTTTTTTTATATAAACTATTTTATTTAATTGTTTCTATATATTCTATCCTAGTGGTGTGAGTAGGGAAGTCATTGGGGAAAACATATTATGTTTTATACTAACCCATGAATTGGCACTTTTGTGATTTTGGAGATTCTATCGTTAATGACAAGGAAAAATGTAGTGTTTCACAAGAATGTACCACTACCTCCTGATATTTATGATTTTCAGAGATTTATGATCTTGGATCTTATGGAGCATGGAGTCTTGCGGTCTTTGTAGAGTCATGTGTAGTTTATCCATTGTGCACTTTGATACTTGGTTATTCTCCCATTGTTTCTTACGTTGATGTGTTTTTTAGATACAATAAATTGTTGAGTTTTCATTAATTAATTCATGCATCATATAGTGATTTTTTATGGTTGGTTGGTTAATTATTTAATTTGTTAAAGGTAAAATTGTCCACCACATGTATTTTTAACGCTTCGGCATTTATTTTTAGCCTTCGATGTATTGGGGATGTGGATTCAGGACTAGAAATGACATGTTTATATCTCAAGCCAATGGGAATTGGTGGGTCATTATAAATGGTATTAGTCTGGTTCTTCCATGGTGGTATAAATGGTATTAGCTTTTTTAGCCCTTTCTTAACAAGTTGCCATCGATGTTCATAGTTTTGGAGATGAAATACCTTCTTGTCTATTTCTTGGGTGGAAATCATATAAAAGATTATGATTATCGGAACACAAAATGTATTTAATAAATGAATGTAGCTATCACGACCAGTCCTTGGGGCCCGTGCCGTGACAACCCCAATCCCGCCTTCCATAGGCCAGGGGCTGGTGACTAACACCAAGGCGTAAATCCCGGTAAACAGGGAAGGCATTGCCTTTGTAAAGTAAACAAGCACCACAGAGTAACCAAGTGTAAAAAGTAAACAATAAGTAAAAGTTGGTACAACAGTAAGTGCAGAAAAGTAAAGGGGGCTGGAAATACAAGCTCAACTATAAAGTTCAACTGAAAGGGGAAAAACAGCAACTGAAAAGTAAATTCGCAACGTCGATCCGTCCACTAGAAGTCCCACCTGAAGGGTGGGTACACAAAGCCTCCACTGCTCCTCGGGTCCAGCCAACCACTCTGAGTATGTACCGCCCAGTGGTCCACCTCTAGGTACTGTCCTGCTCCGCAAGCCTCCACCACGATCAGCGTTGTCTGTCGTCTGCAACCAACACAACGTTGTGCGGGCATAACCCATGCAGGGGTTAGTATAAGCTACTCAGTAGGGACCCCGAGACCCCTGAAGGTCTTTGAAAATCCACAAAGGATAAACCACAAAGGAAAGATACAATCACGAAGTAACATTTGACATTGCTTAGGTATATACCCATACATATACCTAAGTCATCAATTCTCTCTCGGCTCCAACATCCGAGCTCAAGTACAACCCAGTCCACACAGGAAAGAAAAATGTAAAATCCACACAGGATAGCTCAACACAATCCACAAAGGAATGAAAAACGTAAATCCACACAGGATAGCACAATACAATCCACAAAGGAAAGAAAAACAGAGTTTCAGCTCACACAGATATACGTCTTTAAATGACGATATAAATGATCACTTATCCATCTAAGTCATCGGACCCACAACGGATCGATATGTACAAACCCCCGCAATGACCCACAAAGCATCTGACCCACAACGGATCGATAGGTAACTAACCCCCGCAAAGACCCACACAGGATCGGGCCCACACATGACCTATAGGCGCTGGCCCACATAGGACCGCTGAGCGCTGACCCACACAGGATTGGACCCACACAGGATCAGTAGCACTGACCCACAAAGGATCGCTGAGTGATGTAGTTGTCACCGTCGAATCCACTGAGGATCTCTGTACAGTCGTCGTCGTCACAGTAGCAGTCGCAGCCAACACTAGGGTTCCCGCACACAGCAAGCTCGTTCGGGAGGGTCCACTCCCTGAGCTAAGAGGCTGATACATCAACTGACACATAGTCCAGAGTTTATGTTTCCAAATGTTCCTTATCGACAACAGGAACTCAACATCGCAGACGGCGCGTCAAACGGACGCACGATCTGAGAGATATTGGCTTTTTTGTCCCAAAGGCCCGGTTGGTTTTTAACGCAAAACCAACCCGACCATACTCCACCTACGTCCAAACCTCGGGTGTAGTATGCTAAAATATCCGTCTCACTTAGATAAATTCAACGAAGTCGACGTCACATCAATCAGACGTCCGATATTCAAGATATGAGCGTTTCCGCTCCGAGGGCCCGGTTGGTTTCGTGTACGAACCAACCCCGGCGAACCCAAAGTATTCCGAAACCTGGAGTGTGATATACCAAAATGACTGTCTCGATCCAATGATCGCATCGCCGCTGACGGAACGTCATCCGGAGGCCCGTAGCTCAAGTTATGATCGAAAGACCGAAAATGTCCGGAGACGGGGGGTCTGGGCCTGGATCGACCCGAACCAGGTCGACCCGACCCGGGTCCGGGTCGAACCCTGATCGGCGTGGCTCGGTCCAGCCAGTGTGCGACCCGGCCGGTCGGGCGGGCCCGACTCGGCTCGGCCGACCGGCCGCGCGAGGGAGCCGCGGGGCGCTGCCCCCGCGGGATGAAGGTGTCGCAGCCCATGTGGGGCCACACTGGAGTCATCGGACGCGGCTTTACCGCGTCCCGTACGTTCCGGACCCACGTGGCCGCGGTTATGCGGGCCACCGCGGCTTCACCCGTGGCTGCCCTGTCCGGCGGCACGCCGGGGCGCCGCCGCCTCCTGCCGCTGGTGGCTTCCGCGGGCCACCGGAGTTGCTCTGGTGGTCCGATTTCCTTCTCGTCTGCGCCGAAGGTCTTCCCGGGTCCCGTTCTTCACTGCGGAAACAACGGATCGTCCCTGCTGCATTTTTTGTCATCGTCCGCCAATCCGCGCATCAACGAAGAACTGCGGAGGGTTGTCGGGCCATGTTTGTTTGGCCCGCACCCTCCGCCTTAGATGATAATAGTCGGGAGAAATATTCAACACATGAAAACATAACAAAAAACAATTTTAATAAATTAAAATTGTTCTTATGAAACCAGGTTCTTTGTTTTAAAAGAAACAATCACGAGAATATAAATATTGTTCTCAAATAAAAATCCCTACCTCTTCAAGTCGTCGCACACGTGTTCTTCGCGGAATTGATTGTCGTGGAAGGAGGAGATCGTCGCGTCGCATCGCGGAAGGGTGTCGCGTCGTCGCAGAAGGGCGTCGCGTCGTCGCAGAATACGGTGTCGCGTCGACGAACTCCGAGGTTCAAGAACATGTATATTTAATTAATTAAATATGTGATGTTGTTAGAACTCACAAAGAGATTAAAAAGAAGAAACCCGAAATCTCCTACCTCAAGCAGTTGGTGATCGGAGATCATTGCGGGGAATAAAGTCTCGGAAGAAGCGTCATCGATCTCCGAGGGTGACGACGTTCTTCGCGTTCTTTTCGTTTTAAACGTTCTTCGCGAAGGAGGATGAAGGCAGAAGATTTCTGTCAAAAGCCTCTTAACGAGCAATCCTCAAGATGTCGTGCGTTGGTCTTATTTTATTATTACGCCAATGGATTTAAAACAGGTTAAGAAACGACTAAATTAATTCATAGAGTTAATTCAACGAATAAAACCACCCAATTAATTGGTGCATTAAGAAATTAAGAAAACACGTCAGTTGACTTTCATAATGATGGGTTTTCGCGGGTGCGTTACTTATCGGAAAAGAAATGATGGTGCTCGTGCATGCCCCACCTCACAAATATTCTACCAAGAGGGTATGATATTTTTGGATAGCACCCTATCCGCAACAACTCAGATTAAGAAGCATTAAGTGGACTTCAAGTGGAATTAAGTGAAATAAAATAAAGTTTGTCGTACCAATTATTTTATTTCTTAACTTTAAGCCCAAAAATTAAAAACCACACCCGAGAAAACGCAACTCTGGAAGAGGAGTTTCTAAGAAAATACCGGCACTGCAATTCGATCGGTGCCCTCAGAATTCGATTTCGAGCACCGGTTAAAAAGTTAGAAAAACCCACTCGTCCGTTCACTGAACGTACCCGAGCCAAACTTCGGAAAATGATTCCGGGCACACCGGGCCTCAGAATCAGGTGCCCTCAGAAACTGAATTCTTGTAAAATTTCAAAGAAAATTAAGAAAAAAATTTCCTTGAAATTTATGGGTCTTTACATCACTCCCACCTCAGGGCTTTACGTCCCCGTAAAGATACATCATAAACTAGGGAAACAAATGTGGGTACTGAGCACGCATCTGAGCCTCCCTCTCCCAAGAGCTCTCCTGGAGGTTCCCGTTTTTCCATCTGATGCGCACAAGAGGAATCGACCATCCACGAAGGACCCACTCCTATCGATCCTCGATCTCTACCGGGACCTCCACAAAAGTCTCCCCATCATCCACGTCTAGCTACCCATGGTCAATGATATGCTTCGTGTCGTGCACGTATCTCCTCATCTGGGATATGTGGAAGATGTCGTGCACCCGGTGCAACTGAGGTGGTAGAGCCAGGCGATAAGCCACCTCTCCAATCCTGCTGATGAACTGGAATGGTCCTATGAAGCGTGGAGACAACTTGTCGCCTCAGCCAAATATCTGTAATCCACATCGAGGTGAGACACGCAAGAAGACTTGGTCACCATCATCGAACTGTAGTGGCCTCCTCCTCCTATTAGCATATGTCTTCTGCCGGCTCTCAGCTATCCTCATCCGCTTCTGGATGACCTGGACCTTCTCTGTCCTGGCCCGGACCATCTCTGGTCCCACAAGTGCTGACACCCCAGGGTCTGTCCAGCACAAAGGAGATTGCAAGGTATGCCGTACAACACCTCGTATGGTTCCATCTCGATGGGGGGGTGGTAGCTATTGTTGTACGGGAACTACACCAAGGGTAGATGGTCCTCCCAACTGCGACCAAAGTCGAGGACACATGCACGGAGCATTTCCTCGAGAGTCTGAATGCTCCTCTCCGTCTTACCATACGTCTGAGGGTGAAAGGAGGTGCTCAGATGTAGATGCGTCCCAAACGCCTCCTGCAACCCCTTCCATAGACGGGAAGTAAAGCGAGCATCTCAATCGGAGACGATATATGATTTCACACCGTGAAGCCATACAATCTCCTGAATGTAGAGACGCCCCAATCTCTCCACTGAGCCCTGCTCTCTGATGGGTAAGAATTGAGCCGACTTGGTGAGTCGGTCGACAATCACCCAGATGGAGTCGTGACCTCTAGACGTACGTGGAAGTCCAGTCACGAAGTCCATAGATATGCTATCCCCCTTCAACTTCGGGACCTCCAAGGGCTGTGCAAAGCCTGCTGGTACCTGGTGCTCTACCTTCACCTGCTGGCAGGTGAGGCATCGAGAAACGAACTCTTCCACAACCTTCTTCATGCCCGGCCACCAGTGCTGTCGTTTGATGTCCTGGTACATCTTCACCACTCCAGGATGTTCCACAAAATGGGAAGTGTGAAACTCTATCAGCACCTCCTCTCGTAAAGCGACTGGTACTAAAGTACGTCCTCTGAAAAGGATGTCGTGCTCTTCTCCAATGGAGAATCCATTAGGTGCGTGTCCTGTGGATATCTGTGCACGCCATGTCTCACAGTCTGTGTCCCCATGCTGTGCCTCTTTGACCCGCTGCAGTAGTAGAGGGGTGACTTTGAGAGACTGGAGGAAGGCTGCTCCATCTCTATCCACAAAGGATATCTGCAAAGCAGCTAGCTGCGCTTTCGCCTCCTCAATTAGCGGAATGCCCATCCTCCTGCTGAGAGCATCGTCTACCACGTTCCCCTTCCCAGGAGTATAGACTATCTCAAAGTCATTGTCCTAGAGGAACTCGAGCCATCGCCGTTGTCTCAAGTTCAGGTCCTTCTGTGAGAAGATGTACATGAGACTCTAGTGGTCAGAAAAGACTGTAAAGCACTCTCCCATCATATAGTGTCTCCATGTCTTCAGAGCGAAGACCACTGCTGCTAACTCCAGGTCATGGGTAGCGTAGTTATGCTCATGCGGACTCAACTAGCGTGATCCATAGGCGATCACTGCCCGCTCCTGCATAAGGACACATCTGAGTCCAGTCCATGATGCATCGCAGTATACTACGTACCCTACTCCCTCCTCAGGAAACCTCAAGATAGGTGCGCTGGTCAACCTCTGTCTCAGCTCCTGGAAGCTCTGCTGACATCTGTCTAACCACACAAAGGGTTTCCCCGTCTTCGTCAAAGCGGAGAGTGGTGCCGCAACTCTGGAGAAGTCTGGCACAAATCTCCGATAGTATCCAGCTAGTCCCAAGAAACTCTGCACCTCTGTCATGCTCATGGGTGGCTCCCAAGCTAGCACTGCCTCGATCTACGAGGGATCCACTGCAACTATCGCCTCAGAGATGATGTGTCCCAAGAAGTGGACCTCACGTATCCAGAACTGACATTTCTAGATCTTTCCATAAAGCTGGTGCTCTCGGAGTGTGTCTAGTACAACCCGTAAGTGGTAGGCGTGCTCCTCCTCAGTCGTTGAGTATATCAAAATGTCGTCGATGAAGACCACGACAAATCGATCAAGGTATGGATGAAAGATCCTGTTCATGAGGCTCATGAACACCGTTGGAGCATTGGTTACGCTGAATGAAATAAGCAAGAACTCATAGTGGCCATACCGACATCTGAAGGTCGTCTTCTTCACGTCCTCATCTAGAACTCTGAACTGATGATATCCTGACCTGAGGTCTATCTTCGAGAACCACCGTGCTCCCTTGAGCTGATCTAAGAGGTCATCAATCCTCGGTAGCGGATACTTGTTCCTCACTGTCACTTGGTTCAGGAGACAATAATCAACACAAAGTCGCAAGCTCCCGTCCGCCTTCTTGGCAAACAATATCGGTGAAGCCCAGGGTGAAATACTGGGTCGGATGAAACCCTTGCCCTGCAAGTCCTCCAACTTTACCCGTAGTTATCGAAGCTCATAGGGGGCCATCCAATATGCTGGAGTGGATATCGGGGTTGTCTCGGGGTACAGATCAATATGAAAGTCTACCTCTCTGCGAGGAGGTAGCCCAAGAACGTCATAGGGAAAGACGTCTGTGTACTGATCCACCACTACAGGAAAACTAGGACTCCACAGGTCAACAGCTCCTAGGATGATGCTAGCCAACTGATGAGTGATGGTCTGTCCTCTCCTCTACGGAAGTCCGTCATGTGCTGCGAAGGCTCCCCTCTCGCCGGTGAAGGTGAACCTGCTCCCATCGGTGCGTACACATCGCAGCTTGTTCCTAATACAGTCAATCTATGCATGGAATGTAGATAATCAATCCGTGCCAAAGATGACGTCATAAGGCCTCGACGCTGCTACAAGAAGATCCCAGCAGATGCTCTCACATCCTAGAGTAAGCTCACACTGCCGGAACCAGTGTGTAATCATCGAGTCTAATCCCATAGGAGTATCTAGCCGTAAGGATCGAGCCAATGGATTTATCTGAATCTCTGATCTCCAAACAAGGGCAACGGCTATGAAAGAGTGACTTGCTCCTCTGTCTATAATAACTACAGCAAGGGTGGAATAGACACATATTGTACCTCGAATCATCTCGGGCGCGCCGTGGTCATAGGCCTCTACTGCCTGGAGCTGTGCCTATCTCTACTCGCCAGCTCCCTGTGGTCAGGGCGGGCCTCCTGGTGGTGGTGGTGGTAGAGCCTCAAAGCGTCGCCCACCACCTGCTGCTCGGCCAGCTCCTCTATCTCGTCCGCCTCTTCCCTGCGGGCCGCCACGGTCGACCCTCTGCCTCTGCCGGGGTGGCCCCTCAACTGTCTGCTGCTCCTCGGCATGGTGGGTTGGGCAGTCACGAGCCATGTGACCCTGCCCGCCACAAGTGTAGCACTGCCTGACTCTTGAAAGACTAGCTCCACGCTGGGTGCCCCACACGGATGATCCAGTGTCTTGAGGCCGTCTATGTGAGGATCTGGTCTTCCTAGACCCCTAAGTCATCCGTCGACTACCCGCTGTGGAATACTCTGCTACGTGCCGCCTCGCGGTAGGTCTCGCCGCTGGATAAGTCTCAGCAAGAAGGCTCTCGATCAAAAGGGCTCGCTCCAGTACTCCTTCCTGGGTCGGGATGCTAAAGGAGATCAGTGATGCCCTGATCTCGTGTCTCAATCCCTGCTGAAAGGTCCTGGCTCGGAAGAACGAGTACCGTACCATGTTGGTCGAGTAGCGCAAGAGATCAGTGAATCTCAACGAGTACTGGGCGATCGTCAAGCTGCCCTGTCGCAGCTGAAGAAGCTCCTGGATGCGCACCGCACAGAGGGTGTCCAGGACGAACTCTGAGCAGAAGAGGCCCTCAAAATATTTCCAGATGAGGGAGGCCTCATAGTGCACCTGGAGCATCAAGCTCCACCATCATCCTGCTGATGCGTGCAGTAGGCTTGCTGTGAGGATCACCATGAGGTCTGCTGGTGTCCTCACTAGCCTGAACAATCGTACCACTGCCTCCAGCCAGTCCTCGGCTGCCTGGGAATTCGTCTCCCAACGGAACCTGGGCGGTCACTGGCGCTAGAACTCATGCAGTGCACTGAGGCGACGTGCATCGTCAGCGGCTGGTGCTGGATGCATCGGTGGCTCGGCGGGTACAGGTACCGTTGGTGCCTCTGCTGTCAAAGGGCCCTGTACCGAGGCCTCGTCGCTCGGAGGGGTGTCGTCATGCTCAACTCTCGGAACCCTATCTGGATGCATTTGTGGGGCCATCCTGAAAAGAACCAGGTGTGCCACAGTCAGAACAGTATACCTGGTGAGCTGATACAAGTAATCACAACGAAAACTTGAAACACACATGCAATCAATGTTCTCGTGCATTAATTCAGAAATCATAAGTTAGGGTCCTGGTGTACGGATAAGTCAGCCGCCGCACCAACACTGGACTCCCTGGACTGATAACCACACTCAATACGCTAAACACTATTGCTTCACATAGAAGAAAGATCAGAGTCTGTGGTAGAACCGACCACCTCTCATACCAATTTTTCACGACCCGTCCTCGGGGCCCGTGCCGTGACTACCCCAAGTCCGCCTTCCATAGGCCAGGGGCTCGCGACTAGCACCAAGGCGTAAATACCGGTAAATAGGGAAGGCATTACCTTTGTAATGTAAACAAGAACCACAAAGTAATAAAGTGTAAAAAGTAAACACTAAGTAAAAGCTGGTACAACATTAAGTGCGGAAAAGTAAAGGGGGCCGGAAATACAAGACCAACTGTAAAGTACAACTGAAAGGGGAAAAAAAGCATCTGAAAAGTAAAGCCGCAACGTCGAGCCATCCACTAGAAGTCCCACCTGAAGGGTGGGTACAGAAAGCCTCCACTGCTCCTCGGGTCCAGCCGACTACTCCGAGTACGTCCCACCCAGTGGTCTACCTCCAGGTACCGTCCTGCTCTGCAGGCCTCCACCACGATCACCGCAGTCCGTCATCTGCAACCAACAAAACTTAGTGCGGGCATAGCCCATGCAGGGGTGAGAATAAGATACTCAGTATGGACCCCGAGTCCCTCGAAGGTCTCCAAAAATCCACAAAGGATAAACCACAAAGGAAAGATAAAATCACGAAGTAACATCCGACACTACTTAGGTATATGCCCATACATATACCTAAGTCATTAATTCTCGCTCGGCTCCAACATCCGAGATCAAGTTCAACCCATTCCACACATGATATCAAAACGTGAAATCCACACAGAATAACTCAACACAATCCACAAAGGAAAGTAAAATTTAAATCCACACAGGATAGAACAACACAATCCACAAAGGAAAGTAAAATAGAGTTTCAGCTCACACAGGTATACTTCTTCATATGATGATAGAGATGATCACTGATACATCTAATTCGTCGGACCCACAAAGGATCGATAGGTACTAACCCCCACAATGACCCACAAAGGATCGATAGGTAACTAACCCCCGCAAAGACCCACACAGGATCGGGCCCACACATGACCTGTAGGCACTGGCCCACACAGAACCGCTGAGCGCTGACCCACACAGGATCAGACCCACACGGGATCGGTAGCACTGACCCACAAAGGATCGCTGAGTGCTGTAGTCGTCGCCATTGAATCCACTGAGGATCTCTGTACAGTCATCGTCGTCGTCACAGTAGCAGTCACAACTAGCACTAGAGTTCCCGCACACAGCAAACTCGTTCGGGAGGGTCCGCTCCACGAGCCGAGAGGCTGATACATCAACTGACACATAGTCCAGAGTTTATGTGTCCAAAAGTTCCGTATCGACAACAGGAACTCAACGTCACAGATGGCGCGTCAATCGGACGCCCGGTCTGAGAGATATTGGTTTTTTCGTCCTAGGGGCCCGGTTGGTTTTTAATGAAAAACCAACCCGACCGTACTCCACCTATATACAAACCTTGAGTGGAGGATGCCAAAAGATCCATCTCACTTAGATGAATTCAACGAAGTCGATAGCACGTCAATCGAACGTCTGAAGCTCATGATATGAGCGTTTCCGCTCCGAGGGCCTTATTGGTTTCGTGTACGATCCAACCCGGCCGAACCCAAAGTATTACAAAACCTTGAGTGTGATATACCGAAACGACCGTCTCGATCCAAGAATCGCATCTCCGCTGACGGCGCATCGTTCGGAGGCTAGTAGCTCAAGTTATGAGCGAAATACCAAAAAAGTCCGGAGACGGGGGGGTCTGGCCCCGCACAGGGTCCGGGTCGGACCCGGTTCGGCACGATCCGGTCTGGCCAGGGCACGACCCAGCCGGTCGGGCCGGCCCGGCATGGCTCGGGTGAGCGGCCGAGCAAGGGAGCCGCGGGGCGCTGCCCCCGCGGGATGAAGGTGACGCAGCCCACGTGGGGCCGCGCTGGAGTCAGCGGACACAGCTTTGCCGCGTCCAGAGCATGCTGGACCCGCGCGGCTTCAACCGCGGTGGCCCTATCCGGCGGCGCGCTGGGGCGCCGCCGCCGGTCACTTCCGCGGGCCACCGGAGTTTCTCCGGTGGTCCGATTTCCTTCCCATCTGCACCGAAGCTCTTCCCGGGTCCCGTTCATCACTGCGGAAACAACATATCATCTCTGCAGCATGTTTTGTCGTCGCCCGCCAATCCGCGCATCAACGAAGAACTGCGGAGGGTTGTCGGGCCGTGTTTGTTTGGCCTGCACCCTCCACGTTAGATGATAACAGTCTGAAAAAATAATCAACACATGAAAACATAACAAATAACAATTTTAATAAATTAAAATTTTTCCCATGAAACCGGGTTCTTTGTTTTAAAAGAAACAATCACTGGAATATAAAGATTGTTATCAAATAAAAATCCCTATCTCGTCCGGTCGTCGCACGCACGTTCTTCGCGGAATTGATTTCAGCGGAAGGAGGCGATCATCGCGTCGCGGAAGGGCGTCGTGTCGTCGCGGAAGGGCGATGCGTCGTCGTGGAATACAGTGTCGCGTCGATGAACTCCGAGGTTCAAGAACATATAGATTTAATTAATTAAATCCATGATGTTGTAAGAACTCACAAAGAGATTAAAAAGAAGAATCCTGAAATCTCCTACCTCAAGCAGTTGGTGATCAGAGATCGTTGCGGGGAAGAACGTCTCGGAAGAAGCGTCGTCGATCTCTGAGGGTGACAGCATTCTTCGCGTTCTTCGCATTCTTCGCGAAGGAGGATGAAGGCACAATATTTCTGTCAAAAGCCTATCAACGAGCAATCCTCAAGATGTCGTGCGTTGGTCTTATTTTATTATTATGCCAACGGATTGAAAAAAGGTTAAGAAACGATTAAATTAATTCATAGAATTAATTCAACGAATAAAACTGCCCAATTAATTAGTGAGTTAAGAAATTAAGAAAACGCGTCAGTTGACTTTCATAATGACGGGTTTTCGCGGGTGCGTTACTTATCAGAAAAGAAACGGTGGGGCTCGTGCGGGCCCCACCTCACAAATATCCTACCAAGAGGGTAGGATATTTTTGGATAGCACCCTATCTGCAATAACTCAGCATAAGCAGCTTTAAGTGGCTTTCAAGTGGATTTAAGTGAAATAAAATAATGTTTTTCAAACCAATTATTTTATTTTTTAACTTTAAGACCAAAAATTAAAAACCACACCCGAGCAAACACAACTCTGGAAGAGGAATTTCTAATGAAATACCGGTGCTACGATTCCATCGGTGCCCTTAGAATTCGATTCCGAGCACCGGTTCAAAAGTTAGAAAAACCCGCTCATCCG
Source organism: Viscum album (assembly GCA_963277665.1). Lineage (NCBI taxonomy): Eukaryota > Viridiplantae > Streptophyta > Magnoliopsida > Santalales > Viscaceae > Viscum > Viscum album. The sequence continues at coordinate 956,686,955 of OY728145.1, forward strand.
GTCATTGAACGTACCCGAGCCAAACTTCGGAAAATGATTCTGGGCACACCGGGCCTCAGAATCAGGTACCGTCAGAAACTACATTCTTTTAAAATTCCAAAGAAAATTAAGATAAAATACCCCTTGAAATTTACGGTTCTTTACAAAAGATAACCCTTTTAATAGACGATCATGACATGAATTGTAGAGGAATATCATCCCACTAGAAGTGCATACCTCATTTTGGGGAATGATTCGTGTAGTGAAAAAGTGCTTTTTTTTTGAAAATGTATGGATTTTTTTTTAAATACATGATTTTGAAAAAGGGAATGCTTTAGGAAATTTAAAAATGGATTTATTTTCATAAAGCATGTTGAATGATTTCAAAAATAAAAAAATATTGAAAATGTTTTTTTGAAAAAAAATTTGTGATAGTTGATGTGATATAATTTGAAATGATAATCCATCAGTTTCGAAATAGTGAGACTTATAGAGTTTGTTGTTGGTTTAGTAAATGGAACTTGCAGGCATCATAAGAAATTGTTAAAAGATGTTGTTTAGAATTTTGATGCTCCCAAGACATTGGTGAACCCCTAGTTGTTCAAAATCATCACTCATGCAATTCAAACAGTTGAGTTGGGACTGCAGTTGGATACTCCATTTATTATATATGTCACTACTAAAAATATAAGTTGTGGATGTACATATGTCTTCACTAGAGGGGATAAAAACTCTAGTACTAATATTAGAGGAAGTGGGGAACCTTTTTTCTATGATTAAAACATGAAATGATGCCTTATATAATAAAACTCATAACTTATCTTGGTTAAAGAGAATTTCGATCCTTCGTGTGTTGAACTTGTGTTATAATGCTTGATGGAGCTATGGTAAAATTGAAATTCACGATGATAGATATGGACATCAATGACATAATCCTGGGTATGGATTGGTTGACAACATTCATGGCTCAAATCAACTATTATATAAGAGATGCTAGTTTCTTGACTGAGGACATCATCAAGCATCTTTTCAGAGGAGAAATCATGGTAATAAAAGGTATAAATAGATTTTTAGAAACAATGGTGGGAACTTCCTCTTATGAGTTGGTAGCGTTGACTTTTCCATTAATAGAAAAGACAGAGGAAAATAGTTTTACAGTTGGTGTGGATCAATTTCCAGATTTCATTCTGAATAATTTCTCTAGGTCACCACCTATAATGGAAGTGGAGTTTATGATTGATCTCCTTCAAGGGACCTACCTGATTTATCATCTATATTATAATATGTAACAAATTGAGTTACAAGAATTCGATGTCCAGTTAGAGGAGGTGGAAAGCAAGAGTTTCATTTTAACAAGTATGTATCTGTGTGTAGAATTAGTTTTTTTTTTGAAAAAGGAATATAGAACTCTTCATATGTGTGTTGATTATCACATTCTTAACCAAGCTAATATAGAGAATAGATCTCCACTTCCATTCATTGATGATCTGTTAAATTAATTTAGGGGAGATTAGATGTTCTCCATGATTGACTTGAAATGAGGATACCACCAATTGTGAGTTCGGAAAGAGTATATTCCAAATAAAACTTTGAGAAGTAGATATGGCCACTATGTATATGTAGTCATGCCTTTTGGTCTAAAAAATACACCAACGATATTCATGGCATTGATTAATCAGGTATTTCAATAATATCTGGATTTTTTAATTAAGGTCTTTGTGGATGACATTTAGATCTATTCAGAGTCAAGGACTGGCCATGAGGAGCACCAAAAAATATTGTTACAATTCATGAGAGATCACCTTTTGTATTCCAAATTATCAAAGTGTGATTTTTGGATACAGGAAGTATGTATTCATGTCCATGCCATTTCATAAAATGGAGTTTCTGTGGATCTGAAAAAGATTGTAGTTGATATATCATGGAAACCACCGATGAATGTCTTTGAGATATGAAGTTTTATTGATCTAACAGGTTAATACCTACAATTTTTTGTGATATCTCATGACTATATTTTCCAATAGATGCTCTGAAAATGATGAATTCCCCATTCAAGTGGATAGTGGAATGTCAGAAGTCATTCTAGGAACTGAAACATTGTCTTACATTAGACCCTATCTTGATCCTTCCAGAATCAGGACTCTAGTATCTGGTATATTTTGATGCTTCAGGATCAGGGTTAGGCTATGTTCTCATGAAAATAGATCATGTGCTGGCTAATGGTTCAATGAATTTGAGGATGCATGAGAAGAATTACCCAACACATGATTTGGAGTTAGCTGTAGTCTTCCATGATTTAAAAACCTGGAAATATTATATCTTTGGTGAGAAATTTACTCTGTTTACATATCAAGAAAGCATGAAAAACATTTTCTCACAAAAAGATGTAAATCTGATGTAAATGAGATAGATGGATTATCTCCAAATGCTTAACATTGACTTGATGTAAACACTAGGGAAAGGAAATTTGGTGGTGGATTCATTGAGTATAAAGTCATATGCTTAGTTGGAGGAAGAATCTTCAGATAAATAGAATTTTATGTCGGTCTTAGATGGCATGTATATGGAATGTGTAGACCGAGTTGATGTTGCAGTTTTCTTTTTAGCTACGCTTGTTCCTAATTAGTGAATATGATCAAAGAGGCACAAACATCAAATGCATAACGTCTTGTTGTATGTTCAAAACTCAAGTGTTGGGAGAACATTGAGGGCTGGAAACTTGATGGTGTCAGTATTGTGTTTCAGATGTCATATGTTTGTATGTATGGTTTGTTAGGAATGACTCTTTCATGTTTTCAACAATTTGAGAGGGGTTGTTCATCTAGGTACATATAAGATGTTGAATGCGTTGAAGGAAGAATGTTGGTGGAGCGGCATGAAAAGGAAGGTGGCTGATCTTGTCTCATGGTGGTTATCTTATCAGCAGATTAAAGTAGGGCATCAAATACCAGCTAGTATATTACCATCATTTCCCATCACAGTGTGGAAACAGGATCATAAAACAATTGAATTTTCTATAGTTCTTCCATGAATGGTCCTGAAACACATATCTATTAGGTTGATAGTGGATCATCTAACCAAGTCGTCCCATTTTATCCCTATTAGTGAAACTCATACGGTGGAGGATCTTTCAAAAATCTATATTCAAAAAGTGGTAATATGGCATGGTGTACTAGTGTTAATAGTATAAGATTGATATATGAGGTTCACATCATGTTTCTACAAATCCTTACAGTGATCCCTTGGGAATCAGTTGACTATGAGGACGACGTATGATCCTCAGACGAATGGAAAATTCAAGCGGACTATACAAATTATGGAAGACATATTGTAAGATTGTTTAATGTATTTTGATAGATCATGGGTGGATCATATACCATTAATGGATTTATCATATAGTAAAAAAAATCAATCATCAATACACAAGGCTCCGTTTGAAGCATTGTATGGGCGTCCATTTGATTCTATACTATGATGGGTGGAAACATGTGATACTTCACTAGTCGGCCCAAGCCTCTCCAAGAAACAACGGAGAAGGTCTTATTTATTATAAAATGGATGGAGATGACTCGGAGATGTCAGAAATATTATGTAGTTAGCCTTCGAATAGCAGTTTCTTCCATTGATAGTGATCATGTATTCTTGAGGATCTCTCTAAGGAATGGACGTTGTCACTTCACGTAGTAGGGAAAGTTATCACATAGATAAATTGAACCTTTGAGATTATGGATAATGTTGGGGAGGTGGAATATCGGTTGGAATTACAAAAATAGTTTAATTTGGTTTATAATTTTTTCCATGTATCCCAGTAGAAAAAGTATCACCTTGATCCTGACCATGTGATCTGATGGGATCACGTTGAGCTAGAACCAGATGCATCCCAGGTACATACCCCATTGCATATCAGTTATAGACAATTGAAAGTATTTCATTGGAAAAACATTAGATTATTTAGGGTTTTATGGAAACATGGTTACATTCAAGATGAGACTTAGGAGCATGAGAAATAAATGAATGTCCAGTGGTTGGAACTCTTTTTGGCCAGTGAGGGTTTTCTACTTTCTGAGGACAGAAAGACCAATGGTGTGGAGAATGTAGTACCCTGTTTTCGAGTATATAACCCTTTCCTCCTGTTCTTAGGTAAAATAACCATTTATTTATAAATTTTGTTTCTTTTATGGGGTTTAAATAAAATAGTGAGTTTCCCTAAAATATACATTTTCTATAAAATTAAGTGTCCATAAAATAAAGAGATTCCATAAAATAGAGTGTTTCCATAAAATAGAGAGTTTCCATAATATAAAGAGTTTCCAAAAAGTTAGGTGTTTATATATTGTTGGTTGTTACCATAAAGTGGTTTTTTCCATAAAGTGGGTTGTTTCCATAGAGTGGGGTGTTTCCATAAATTGGGTTGTTTCTATAAAGTGAGGTGTTTCTATAAAGTGGGTTGTTTCCCTAAAGTGTGTTGTTCCCATTATGTGGGATGTTTCCATAATAATTGCATTAAAAAAAGGTTAAAGGTGAATAATTGGATATTTTTGGTGTTTTATATGGAGAGTTGGGACCAAAAGTAATGTTGCGCGATCCTTACATGATTGGCCCAAACCGTGTGGTTAAACCTTGGGTAGATGTCAAATCTAGATCCTATTTTCTAAGAGCTCAGTCGTTTTTGCTCTATATATTTTGTTTTGGATTCAAAATATCCAAATTTTGATATTTCTCTACCTATATGGCCAGATAACCCTCCCCACATGAGTTAGATCCAACCTAGAGCCTTCCCTTAGTGATTTCAAGCCTGATTCTTGGGGTAAGGGATGATATTCTTGGTTCTTTTCCATTTTCTGAAAACCCCTCCTTATCACCTTCTTGTTTTCATATATATAAACCTCATGTGGGTATACATATTACTGTTAACATCATTATAATTTAAATATTTTCTTGTTCACGTTTTATTTAGATATATAAGAAACTTTTTGGGAATATTTATCTGATTCATGAGGTATATCACCATTCCTTCCAGATTTTTCATGATTTCTAGATCTTCATAGATCTGCTTCTCTGATATCCATTATTTATCATATATGAAACTATATATGGTATATCTATGTTTTTGGATGCCAAATAATTCAATGTTGAGTCTTGATCTTTCTAGGATAAGAGAACTAACACCATTCATGGAGAATCCACCCACCTTCTTTTGTGTTCTTCATCTCTTGTTCAGTTTCGTCAAAACCATTGAGGTATGTGGATTAACTCTCATATCCACATTCTATAATAGTCTGTATTAGATACATATTAGTTTAATTATTGTTAAATTCATGTAAAATTCTTCATTTGTGGTGATTTATGGTTTTTGTGAAATAGTTTGTTTTTGGTAAATATTTGTGAAAAATGTGGCTTAGTTTCATGAATTTAAAATGATGCTTTTAAAATATGGAATTTATGTAATTTAAAAACGGTTTACAAAGAATTTAATTTCAATAGAAATGGTTTTCAATAAAAATTTAGTTTTATTGAAATGTTTTGGAATTGAAATTATTTGGCATTGAAATGGTTTTGACAGAAATTGTTTTCAATAAAAAAGTGCTTTTATTGAAAGGTATATTTTGGTCTGATTTTTGGGTATATGTGGTGTGTGATCATGTTTCATACATGGGGCTTGGTTGGACTATGTCCTTCTGTTCAGTGCCAAATGGATAATGGAACATGGGAATTGCATACACGTGGCATTGTTGAAATATGATACAGTTCTCGGTTCCAAAGGCTTAATCGAACATGGGAAATAATAACCTTGTGATGTCTTGGTAGATAGACGAGAAACCACTCATGGGTATTGAAATGTTATAAAATAGCATGAATAGGATGTTTCATAGGTTTTGGAAGGGTTCAGTATGCCAAAAATGGATATTGTGAAATGGTTTTGTTGCTTGTTTTGTTATTATTCTTGAAAAATATCTTAATGGGAAAATTAGTTTCAATTTCACTTGTATGGGTTTAGTAATGAATGTAATTGGAAACATTTTTATATTTAGCTATAAAGTTTTTTGAGAATTTTATTTATATAAATTGTTTTATATAATTTTTGTTAACTCTTCTATCCTAGTGGCGTGAGTAGGGAAGTCATTGGGGGAAAACCTACTGAGTTCTATACAGACCCATTCTTTGGAACATTAGTGCTTTTGTAGAGACTATCTTCCCAGAAAATGGGAAATTTAATGTTCCACATGTGTTTATCACTACCTTGTGATTTTTGGGATGTTTGGAGATGTGGATCTTGGAGCTTACGAAGCATGTAGTCTTGAGGTATTTAGAGTGTCTTTGGTAGTTTATCTGCTGTGTACTTTGATTCTTGGTTATTATTTAATTATTGCTTAAATTTATGTGGTTTTGAGATACATGAATTTTTTGGGTTGTCATTCATTCATTCATGCATCATATAGTTAATGTGTGTTTATCGTTGGTTGGTTTATCAGTATTTTTATTAAAGGGTAAATTGTACCCAACTTGTATTTAAAATCCTTCGTAATTTATTATCAGCCTTCGACATCTTAAGGATGTCTCTTAAGGCCTATTAATTAAATTTTCTAATCTTAAGAAAATGATAATTTCCATGTCATTAAAGTATATATTGCTTGAACCATGAACTTGTTGTATTACCTATCTTCCCTATATTGATTTTCTATACTATGACTATAATACTGGAGTCTGACTACCATATCCATGACCAAAACCTCGGACTTATCAAAAATATATATTACCACTATCCTCTACTAAGAATCATCTAACCCCACTTCTGGATGTGGAGAAAGTGTATACCCTCTCTCACTATCTATTGGAGGAATCATCCTGTAGAACCATTGAAGAATGCCCATCTTATGGCATGATGATCCCTCAATTGTGTCTCCAATAAATTGTGACTTTGTATCTCCCATCCTTCGACACTAGTAGCTCCTCCCATAACTTCTGATTATGTATACTGAAATCAAATATTACTATGTATAATCTCAAGATAAAAATTCATACTACTGATCGATTAAATACCAGATCGATGTGTTGAACCACCGTAGCTCACACCACCAGCCTCTCTCTAGTTACACTCTATGATAAGAACCTAATTAAATACTCTAGAAATTGTTTCCATCCAAATTACATCCACCTCTGATTCAATGTCATACCTAATACTATCCTATAATTTCTAGACTTTGGATAGCCCGTTAACCATCATAATTGGTGTGAAGTGCTAGAGCATAATAGAAAAAGATGAATATTACATAACTGATAACATTCCCTTCTCCAAGAGAATGAAATACTCGGCTCAATTAGAACTCAAAGTCTCTAGATAGAAGTTTTCATAGAAGGCTTCAATAAAATCCCTCTAATCCATCTCTTGATGATGATATGTCTTAGTAATAACATCTCACCATATCTCAGTAGAATCATGCTACATATACATTGAAAATTTTTCCCTCCAATTAAGCGGTGTATCTAGATTCTCAAATGTGGATATAATGAACTTTATCTATGACTCTATAGACTATTGATTTATATCCCGTAAAAATGAGGATGGATGATTCTTCTGAAACATAAAAGTCTAAAAATCCGTAGTTTGGGTAGGCCATGGTTCTCCCAATGGTTTCATAAATTGAATAAATCCCTTAATAAATTATTCCACATAACCTATTTACGGTACTACTACTTTTTTCATAGTTTTCACTACATGAGTATTGATAGGTTACTGATGGTCAATAACCTTTGGAGTATAGTCATTTCCACTATATTGGAATATGACTTGAGGACGTTGGGCTGGAATTAAATTATTTATTTTCATTTATATTTATACCCATGTCACATTTATAGCACAATTCATCTATAAAATTTATAGATTGGTGATCTACAATGTTCTGATCCATGAGGTCTCATACTCCTCATCAACTAATGTACGTCATCCACATGATTCATACCATAACACATTCCAAAAAAATTATCACAACAGTAGGTATATATAACACCACATTTATCACTGAAATATGAAATAATTATTACATCCTAAATATCATGGAATAATGTGTGTCATGTGATTCTTATAAAGCACATTTTATGATTCACGAGATGACATACCCTCTTCTCATTGGGATATAACACAATTAAAGAGACAATCATATCAAAAATACCACCATAAAACAATTGCATCACCCAATGATGGAATCAAAGAAATTATAGAAGGAAATATCTAGAAAAAACGTTCAAGGATATTTATTAATTTTCATATATGTGGGTCAGCTATACCGAGACCAACTCATTATAAAATGTATATTCCTTTATGTAAATTTATATTTCTTCCAATCAGTAAAAAATATAAGTGATGAATTTATCTGATTCTACTTTGTAACATCCCACACAGAGATGCCACTCAATTTTTCACTGATACTGATTAGTTATATGACCTCAAGCGCAACTCCCCAAACATCAGAGGCTGTTGATTATCAATAATATAACAATTGTGTGAGTTAATAGATTATTTTAACACCCCTATAGGGGAAAAATTGAAATATTAATAAATTACAAGTACCATAGGAAGTAAATCATACATATAATAGATACACAACTAGATTAGTTGACATTATCAAATGATATATCATATACAATGAAGATTATGATACATGTCATATGTCTCAAAAAGACATCAAAAACAAGTACACAAAAGTACAATATAGTACATGTATCAAGAAAACAAGAATCCTAAATCGAATCCTAGCTAGAATCATAATCCCCACCTCGATCCCAAGCTTCATTATTCCTCTGACACTATCATGAGTCTATATCAAGATTCCTTTACATATCCATACATGATACCATATAGTCTCTCCAGGGACCCAAGGGGAAGAAATAGGTGTGAGACTAAATCGGAAGAAGAAACCACCCATGCTCTAGTGTCATCTAACCATGGAAAAAATAATTAAAGAATTTTATATAAAATAATAGCGATTTCAAAAGAAGAAATGAATGTATACATCTTATAAATTATTGGATATCATATATATATATATATATCGAATTCATTTAATAAAAAATAATTGCAAAATTATTATCATTTAATTGATAGTAATATTGTCTTATAGAATAACTTATAATCCCTCATATGGACATGCTCAAGGATGCCTAAACATTCCATCTGTAAATTGTAAGAAAAGTATCAATTCCTACTATGTGATTTATCTTCACATATGCGTCATATAATTCATATAATTCACTAATTAAATTACAATCTAATCTTATTTGTGGAATTATTCAATTATAATATAGGTATCACAACATGTATAATAAAAAAAACACTATATAATTCCATATATGATGATCCTCACAAGAAACCATGTATCACTATAGGTGTGGTATAAAATAATAGCCACTATAGTGCTTCCTTGGTGGCCCACTATGTGAGCCCATGTATCATCCATGGAATATGTGATCAACTACACTCTATTACAGTTCTTCAAAAACCATATCGATTCCTTGTATCACATGATATATAATATTAATACCCCATGTTTCATTCCATATGATTTTATATCAGGATGTGCCGCTCAGTTATAATCAATGTTGAATTATATTGAGTTTGTTCATGGTATTTCTATATAAAACCATGTGTCCCCCTTGTCTTATAAGAATTCATTGAATAACATTCATTTTTATATTGGTTATCACCTTAATGATTTCAATTAATGATCAACTGAAAACGAGAGTCATGTCATGAAATTATTTAGAAGGGTTTGTTTTCCACTCACTCATGGGTTCATTTCATCATTAAAAATAAACTTGATACTAATAATTCAATTGCATGTCACATAGTAGGATCATGATCATCCAATTCCTTTATATTAATCAACGTCAATTATAATTTAAAATTATTATTACATTTAAATTTACAATTCAATTCAAAAGTGTTTCCAAATTTAAAATTTAATGTCCTAGGGAAATGGGAAAAGGGAAAACCGAAATGGTATCCAAAGGGAAAAAACCATTCCATGGTGGCGTATTAAATACAAAACCCATATGATGGGTGGTTTCAATTCAATTTTATTAACTATTTTACATTTATCTATGATTCTCATTGATTTCATAGTTTATACATATATAGTCAATTCAAGGATTAAACTTAATTTCAAGGGTGTCTCTCCCTGAATTTGGTTCATGGGCTTATGAAATATATATAAACACTTAGAAATTAATAAAATGGAATTCAAACACCTACAATAAGTATTTAGTTGATATCCCTTTCAATATTATCACTTGAATGGACTCAGATCGAGAAAACATCAAGGAATAGATGAATACCCTAAAAATAGGGAAAATCAAATTACACCTGTGTAATGTAATTAAGGCCAAACTAAATGAGGAATTTCACAAAATGAATTAGGTTCATTCAGATGCATATTTAATCTTACTGATGTTTCTCAATTTTGGTATCAGGTGAATAAAATCTCTATATTCCATGAATGGTTTCCCAAAGAAAACTAGAATGGGGAGGGATGATGTGCGTAGGAGGTTATCTATAAATAGCGTTGGAATAAATATTTAATTGAGGCAATTTTTTCAATTTCACCCAAAATAGGCCACCCTATAGTTTAGGTGCATTATTTCTGAATATTGTACCAACTATTTATGAATTACTATAGAGAAGTGGGTACCGAGTATGGTTTCAATGCACGATTTGATTAACAGCATGGAAAGCTTAAAAACCCCATTGTAAAAATAATAGGATAAGGATCATGAATGTGTTCCCCATTTTGAATGGTTTATCCTAACCGTGTGGCCAATATCCCACATTTATCAAGCCTCACATTGATATATCTAATTATGCATCCAAGCATGCAGGATTTTTACAAACCATTTCATTGATTGTTTAACCTAAAATAATGGGTTTTAGGCATCAAAAGATCACCACACAACCCTTATATCTCCATTACCTAAAAGGGGTTTCATATTAGGCCATCATTAGTAATATAAAAAATGAATTTATGTAATGTAAATGATCAATACAAAAAGAGACAACCATGTTCATATATTTATGGTTGTAATGCGACAAACAAAATTGATTATAAAATATTAATTTATATATTCTCCTTGAAATAGTTAAATTTTTACCAAACCCTATGGTTTGTGGTGAATAAGGATTAGGAATTTTTAATACATTCCATAAATGGATAGAGGGAAAAGGTGGAAAATTACCTAATCCCAATTGAATCTTATATTTTCTCAAAAATAAATAATGGAATGGATCAAATAATTATGGAAATGTGGAAGATAGATAGTTAAATCAAAAGGATGTTTGAAATATGATATCCTTCTTAAATGAATATCCATCCATCAATTCATGTAACCATTAAAGAGTCATAGAAGTAAGATATTTAACATTAGAAGAAGATAAGGAATTTTCTTGAGTTCCTCCATGACTTTTATGTAATTATAAGGATTGTGAACCAATTATGTCTCTCAATAATATAATATTTAATGAAATACTTATTGTATGAATTTCATAGTTCATCTTTACATTTTTATCCTACAAGTAAAAATACATTTATGGATCTATAAGATTATTTTACATTTGACAAAATCAAAATTTATTATTTTGATTATGTATCTCAGTAGACTGTATGTCGATATGTTATCGCTAATAGACATAATTATAAGGAGATATTTAAAAATTTACCCATAATAGAATTGAAATGGGAGAAAATCACTAGGAATTTTTCAATCGGACTCCTAAAAACAACTAATGACCTTAATGCTATTTGGGTCATAGATGATCAACTTTAAAATTTTTCACCATTTAGTTAAATTAGATAATATTTCAGTACTGAATTTTTTTCCAATATAAACATTAAGGATGTTTTAATTTAAAATAATGATCTGTATTATATTATATTTGATCTACATTATCAGGTTATCTTAACAGTCATGAAATGTTTTTTGTATCAATTTATCATATTGTTAATATATATAATTTTAAATCATCCTTATACAAATATTTTGTTTAGAATTATAATTAAAACAATATAATATTGTTTTTAATGTATTCTCTACGGATTAAAAATGATTTTGGGATCAATACCTTTCTATGGTTGAGGATTCCTATAACAATACCATTTTAATAATAATTTTGATGGATCCTTATGAATACCTCAATATTAAGAGTCATATAACACCAATGTATTTTGTTGATGTTTTCCAATTAAAGGTATATTGAATTTTTATCTCTGAAAATAATAAATAAAGATAGAGAGAATTAGTATATCCTCTTGTAATATATAAATTGATAGAAAATTTATATGAGTAATTTTTTATGAGATCGATAATTTAAAGTTGGTGACAATGTATTTCTATAAATATCTCGAATATAAATGTTATTTTATTTTAAAATATGGGTATTCTTATCCCCAGATATATTGAACAATTTTTAATTCTTTACTATATTGTGATTATTTTCTTACTTCCAGTAACTTCAACCAAATTGTCTTTATTAAATGATATGTTCTATGTATCCCTCAAAGGTTTTGAAAAATAGATGTTTCAGTATTAGCTAACATTTTGTTAATACGGTTAGGAAATTATTTTTATTAATAGTAATAACCAGGACAAATTATAGATCAATGAGAGACAGTTTTGTGGGTCAATACTAATCCAATGGTCTTTGTATTAAAACAGCACTGTAAATTTGGTGACGCTCTGTGGGAATATGGTGTTTCAGTGAAAAATATGTATCCTTAGTTATTTTTATCATAGTGATATATTTCAAGGGTGAATTTATTTTAAGGAGGTATAATTTTACACCCAAATATTATATTATATATTTCTTTTTAAATATGATTAATTAATTTTAAATAAATATTTATGTATAGTGACTATTTTGAAGAGACTAAAAAATGCTATTGAAATATAATGGTTTACATTTTTACATAATTATTTGATTGGTTTATAATTGATTTTAAATGAATAGTGAATCAATTGACTATAAAGGAAAATATTCATTTTTTCATAAACCTGTGATTATGCATGAAAGTTTTTATAATGATATAATTTATTCACTGTATATGATTTATTTTAATGAAATTTTTAGATAAATTATTCAATAAAATATATTTATACCCATTTAGTTGTTAATACTATGACATGAATGAGAGAAAATTCAATTTTATATATAAAAATATGTTTTTAAAAAAAAATTATTGTGTACTGCACACTTATATTAAATTTTTTTATCACACATCTAGAAATTAAAGGAAATAATTTTTTCCATAATTATAATTATCATTTTCTAACTTTGGTAATGATTCCAATTTTATTATTACCATTACGTATACTAAATGAGTTAAATATATATTACTAAAGTAATAGATAAAAGGGTTAACAAGGTGTTTAACAAAAGAAATAAAATTAAAATGAACTAAAAATCTATATCAATCCTATTGAATGAATTAAATATATCTTAAATAATATTATGTTTTATGATTATAAAATTTAGAGGCTCTTTCCATTAGATGAATATTACTATATTTTAGTATTCTTAATACTTATAAGTGTGTCAAACCCAAATCATATAAAAGTGTGAAAACCCTCCCATTTTATCATCACCAATGGATCCCATTAAACATAAAAGGATATACACAAATACAGCCCAATTTTTTTTATCTATGATCCCTCAGTTCTTATCATTCAAAATGATCTATATAATAATTTTGATGGTTATTTTCAAATGTATGATACCGGTAGATGATGAATATTTTATAACTAATATATTTCATTATTTTTCTTCCTTATTTTAATCAATGTATTCCAGAACCATCTTAATGTTATGGAATAACTACAAATACTATACCAATAATATTATTTATAATTTTATATCCATTTCATATATCCTTCTCACCTATTGAAGAAAATATCTTAATTCATCTGAACATGTGAACTAACTCATCCTCAATACAATGTTTTTCATTTTTCATTTTATATTTACCTGGAAATTAAAAAGTATATATTTAATTCATAAATATTATATTTATGATATATTTATAATTCAGTTAGGTTTGATAATTTTATACCTTAATTTTACTCAACTAACTATCATTTTGAAACATAAATCTTCTATACATATAAATTATCATCTCAAAGAAGTGATTTAATTCATTTTTCATTACTCATTTATATATATGGAAATAAAAGGAAAAATAATAAAAAAATATGATACTTATTAAATGATTATTATTAAATATATAATAATACCCAGACCAATGTGCATGAATCGATACCATAAATATAGAATCATGTATAATTAACAGAGCAACTATAACCTCTATAAATATTTTTAATTAAATTTCATTATAATAAGATAATTAGAAATTATAATGGAATGAGACATGGTATTATATTTGTGAATATGGATATGAAATATATTTATAGTAAATATATATTTATTATGCACTATTTTTGAAGAATAAAAATGCAATACAGGACTTGAGGTAAGGTTATTTTTTAAAATACAACATCCATTTAGGATTATTAATGTAAAAAATTCATTGACGGAAATATTATAATACATATCATTTAATCACAATAAATTTTATTCACCATTTGAAATAGATGGGTTCAACATTTTTCCAATTCATATTCCATATTTTCTATATAATAAATGAGATATTTTTATGAAAAGTCCACCTTATTTCTTCTATGTATATAGATCCTTTTCATTGATTATCATGTTCATTAAAATGATTTAACAAATTTTATTTACTATGATAAAATTATTATTTCCTGTCTTTTTCAAGTCTTTTTGAATTTACTTTCAAATTTTTCAAAGGATTATTTTTAATTTTATTAATGATGCAATTTTAATCATTTTACTAATTATGTGAAAAGAATAATTATATTAATATTTACCACAATGATGGATTTTACCTCCATGATAATAATTATTTTAATTAATGAAACATTTAAATGATTCAATTGTTATTTCTAATGAATGTATGTTTCTTAATATTCTGAAAATTATTAGTTCTAATGATTCTTAAAAAAATGATTATTTACCCATATTTTCAATGAAATGGTAAACTTGCCTTTTAACGTTTTATTCCTATTTGTTAAATTCCCTTGTGTTTTGATGAATAACTGAAGATATTATATGATGTTAGAATTCGTTTTCTTTTGAGGGGCGTATAATAATTATATAATTATAAAATGTTTATGAAACAAATTTCTTTTCCAATGTATATAATATGATCATTTAAGGAGTGTTTTTATATTCTTATTCCATAAATAAACATGGATTTTATTATTTATTAGGTGTGTCTGTTAATGTCCTCCAATAAAACGGGTAATGAGTTATGTTTCAAGAAAATATACCGAAAAGAGGGGGGTGAAACTAGAGCAATAATGAAATTTTTCCATTGAAATGGTCTTGTGAGTGAAACCTGATAATGTAAGTAATGGATCTGAGGGTGAACCTAATCCAGTATTGAACTATGTCTTCTATGATGATCTTATAAGTGAAAAACATATTAACAATATATAGTTCTATCCTTATGACTATTAAAAAAATCCTATGATATGTTTTTTTTTCGAAATATATATTTCCAATGATCATTATTAATTAAGGATTAGTCCTCATTAATTTAAAAAAATTCTTTTGAAATGGGAAATAATTATTCCATGAATGGAAATATATGATCTATAACTGTTTTTTATGAAACTTTTTATTTATAATCTTGATCTAATGCAATAATGTACATTTTTTCTCGTATTCCATCATCGTTTTATATCTATCGTGATTACACTTACTATTGTATTTAATATCAACCTTTCTTATTATTCCATTTTACAGTAGTTATGGTTACATGTTATATGTAAGAAATGTATTATAGATGTAAAATGATGTAAGAGCTTCATTAATGATATTAATATTATTTTATGAAATAATTTTATTTTTTTCCCTATTATCCAAAAAACCAAACCATTATGGTCATCATGCATATACTATTGGAAAAAATATCTAATATTTATTTAAATTTATTAAATATTTATATATGTTTGACATTTTTAGACTCAATATAATACACAATGAAGACAAAAACTTCATTGGAAATATTCAAAACAAAAAATGATAATTTAATGAAATAGACAGTGGGAATCTAAATAAATGATTATATAAAATTACATACATCACTATAATAATTTTTATATTATAAATTTGAATTGATTTTTCCCATTTAAGAAATAATCAAATTCAATAAAAAATAGTAATGTAATGTATGAATGAAAACTAAAAGTATACTACCTATGTATCCTTATGAAGAAGATATGCTATAGTTATAAAAAACTACGAAAAACCATGTTAAAAATTAAATATGAATATTTATAATAAAATTAGAAAATATAAAACTGTTTCAGAAGAATTGAAATATTCATAAAACTATATTAATGAAATATTCATTTAAAAATTCGGACAAAAAATCCATGATAATGACTAATAATGGAAAAAGGATTTTTTTTAAAAATTTGGAAAATTTATGCTTGGTGATTAGGTTTGTAAAATGATCATCTTAAAATATTCATGTTTTATTAATTCTATTTAATATATAGGTTCAATAAATAGCATTCCCAATTATAGGTTTGCAAGGGGTTTAAATATTTAAGATAAATAATCCTCCACAATTAGTTTATTTTTCTATTTTCAAAAATGTTTTCAATATTTATCATGTATGGTTCCATCTACTTTGTTTTTAGACACTCCATTAATTTTGGTATGAAAAAAAATATATTATTGATCTAAAATGAGAGAAGAATATCCATTCTTGAATCTCTATACATTATTATAGATTAATTGTTTTCCATTTTCTATTTTTTATGTGTTATACGATAAAATATGGAATTATATTTTGTTATGACAATTCTTATCCAATCTATTTAAATACTTTTTTACTGATGATATCACTCTTTTTATTTTAGTACATATATAATGTGATAGGGATAATCATGTGGTGAATGTATATTAATTTATAAAATGTATGGGAAATAACGTTATTATATTTTCATTTAATAAAGCTCACTTACCACAAGTATTAATAACTGATGTGATTAATTACCAATTTATTAATGTAATGGGGATATCACCAATTCATATACCAAAATATAAAAAATAATTTTTCCGTTTTTATTTTCGATCTCACATCTCCGATTAATTTTCTGGTTAGTAATCTATTTTTATATTTTAACTCCCTAAAAAATATAATAATTGAGGTTTATTATTTTTATGGACTACGATGGAATATCCTTGTAGTTCTTCAAATATATCAACCACTAATATATCATATTAGTATATCATAATTAATTTCATTTCTAATTATTCAATTTATAGGAATCATATATATTCCATTCTAAACATTTTTATCACACTACATTTTCAAATAAAAAAGAGACAAAACACATATTTAGTGCTCATTCCTCTATCATAGACAACCAAGGGTTATAATAATCAATTTTTCATCAGGATTAAATATAATTCATTAAACCCCATAATTGTTATGAATTATTAGAGAAATCGATGGTGAGAACATGTTATTTAGGGAGTTATGCCAGATCATTTCTGTGAAATAAGGAGAGTATGATATTATTTTTCAGTATTAATTTTTTTGATCATGTAATAATATGTAAGGTATATAATCTATTTCTCATTATAGGTTTTATATTATTTAATATAGTTCTTAAGATATTATTTATATTATTTTCATCAATGTGCTATATCTTTTAGAGGTAAAGGATGAAAATCATATTCCACAATTCATGTTGGTGAAATTGAATAACATTAATCATATGATTGTGGATATATCTATAGACAATAATAATAAATTTGTACAAATACCCAAATATTACAATGTTATCAATGATATTTTAGATTTACTAACAATATCATGGATTTTTCACTCTAGTAAAAAAATTAATTTTTGTGTTTGATTCAATTATATATAAAAAAGGTGTTATAATCCTAGGATAATATCAAATAACTAAATTTTTTCAAGGAAATTAATTGTTTTTCATGATATATATGGTTTGTACCATTATTATGGTCACCAGTTGTATCAGGATAAAAGAAACCACTAAAATATAAATGATGAAATTGATGAGATTATCCAAATTAGATAAGATATGTTAAGAATAAGAATTATCTATTTTAATATCTTATACTCTAACCAAATACCGGTATTTTGGTTTTCTTATGGCAGTTTGTATTATTGATCATGGTATAAGGTGATGAATAACTATTATTTAACCTCAATCTAGTGATGATCCTAACCAAGTACATACAATTTATCAATGATAGGATCAGAATGAGATAAATTTATGATAAATTATGTGTCGATTAATGGTGAATCGTCCTATATTTTTTTTTGTAGTAATATATTCCTATGAGTCTCTCCGTGGCATAAGGAATGCACATTTGGTAGAGTAATAATTTTTTTAGATTTATTTGGTTTTAGGTCATTTCATAGATTTGTGTAGGGAATTAGTTGTTGTATTTTCAACTTCTTCTAGATTTACTCCTTGATAAATTCTATGTTTCATAATTATGGGAGTATTCAATGATCTATCTTATGAGATTGAATGAGGTAGGATATAATTTTAAATGGATGACATGATGGTATAGAATATTTTATAGATAAAAAACCGCATATATAAAATTTTATATGGTTATGTTATTCCATAATTATGTGAACACTATAGGTGTAGTGGAATATAAGAGATTTAATGGGTTTGGGATTCCCATTTATGTTATTAATAACTTTATTTATGATATTCTCATCCATCTCTTGTAATTTCTATTATATAATATTGTGATTTATGAACATGAATTTTTTAGAAATATTTTTCATGAGGTTATATTTTTTTAATGTTGGGACTTATTAGAGTCTAATAAAACTTACTAGAACAAGTTAATTAAATGAATATCAAAATTCTAATATCACCATGCATTGTTAAATCGAAACATGTGTACTAAAAATGAAAAATAGTAACTAATGTTACACCTTTTAGTAAAGATCCATTGATTAATATTCATATGTAATTGAAGAATATCATCAATGATGAAATTATATGATTCCCCCCTCTTGATGTAATTATATTTTATTCTAGAATGATTCATTATACGGTTAGATCCATAACACTCTCAATGGTGTGTAATCATGTCATATGAATATAAGGATGAGTATGGGGATTTGATTTTCAAGAAGGTTTTACCTAGCATAAAAAATAACCCTTCAATATCCATCATATAGTTATGGGTTTCATAATTCCTCTAATTTGATCCATTGGGATCAATTATTTAAAACATTCATTATACAACAAGAGTTAATTCCTTTTATGATTCATATAACTCCTTAATGAATTCATATAATAATGCTCATTACGTCTTATCTGACAACTTATTTAATGATATAAAAGCATTTACGATTGACTGAGTGTGTCATCCTAATGATATATAAAAATAAAAAATGTAATGCATATGAATAAATCATATAATATGGTTTAATAGGTTCATGGGAAGTGTAATTTAATGATATTGTCTAATTATATAGTATGATAAACGTTTTGTTTTATATTAAATCAATTTTTTCACCATATGATTACCCATCAATCATATTCTACAATATTACCATAAATGACAAGTAGGTAATCGAGTAATATTATTTTCCAATATCATCAATATTATAATGTGATTGATACTAATTATTCATATATAAATTTATGGTTTATTGAATATATCCTATTTAATATAAATTATTAGCTAAATTATAAAAAATGTTCATCTATTTCACGTTATATCAGATCATTCAATATATTATTTTAAATCATATCTATTGTTTTATTAAATATATTTCGAAAAAAAATATCATTATAAAACACAGAGTATAACATAATATGAAATACCTTGTTAAAACTAATCTGAAATACAATTATATTAACTGTAAAAAACGCATACATTAAGAGTCTTACTAAATCAAAATTCCCAAATAGTTAACCAAAGAGTTTGATTTGATGGTCCATTTTTGCGTTAACAATGATTTTAGTACCTAGATACATAAAAGTAAGAAAACATAATACTTTATAAAATATTTAATGTCATTCAAGATACAAAGGGATCATGAATGGTCCCCATTAAACACTAATATCAATATACCTATATCCCCCAACTACATCACATGATTTATTTCATTATCATATCTACTTCATTACTAATATATTGATGGAAAAGAGACACATTATATGTAAATTCCTGATATCTAACTCATATGATCATGATTATCAATATATGAACTAAATTTTCAATGAATATATCACATTTCATTTATCTTTATCGGTGATCTCTTCAAATTTAACTCAAATGAAAAAATATATCATATGTACTATCTAGTTGTGGCCACATAATCCTTGGTAAATCTCATTTTAGGGATTAGATATCATTTATTTAATACGTGGTGAAAAATAAATTTTTTAGCTCCATCTGATGACATTGTTAGTATCATATCCATATACACACAAATTGCATACACCAAATGGATTTCTTATGAAACTCATTACTGTGTGAAGGTTATTATTATTGGTATCTCACTAAAATTAGGTTTAATGAATTTTAATATGATCCATGCATCCCTATTCTACCACATTCATGGTTTATGACACTCTATGTGTTATACTGTGTGGGACATCTATCATAGGAAAAAAATTTCTACCCTATGATCTTATTTCATATCTCATTAAATAATCTCACTCACTCTAAAAGTAACATTTCAATATAAAATATAATATTCCCTAAAAATATTACTTAAAGATAACTGATAGTTATACATAGATATGTCATGTATCATTACACATCGTGAAATATTTTATTATATATATATATATATATAACCTAAAGGAAAATAATGATTAAGTGGGTATTTCATTTTATATGCTACCTTTTATATACATAAAATAAATTTATGAATACTTAACAAAAACCGAAATAAGAACTTTAATAACATACCAATAATGCTTAAATTCCTAGCCAACCTTAGGGTTGCTACACATTATAAGATTATATCAACTCATTATATATATATATGTATATAATTCATATCCTTTATTTATATAATGATATTTTAAAACTATGAAACTATATAATTTATTTGGTAATATATATGAAGAAACTATGTTTGAATAATGGTGATATTTAGTAATCATATACTTATTGTATAAAAAATTGAACATTTTCAAATTTATAACATCCAAAAAATAAAATCTCATTAATTTAACTCAAATTGTTTATATAGATGTTTTCAATAATTAATATCTATACCTTGAAACTCATTTGATAAAAAAATTTCTCTGAATATTAATACAAATAATAAAATTATTTCTTACCATCACATATTAAATTATATTAAGATAACATAACATGCATTCCAAATTAGTGAATAAATATAAATATTTACATTACTCTGTATCACTATAATTTATTTTCTTGTATAGACAGAGAAATATACATTTAATTTTGACTGGATATATCATTTTCAATAATGTAATATTCCATTTTCAGTATAATGAAATACAACTCAATATTTAACATTATTTGAATATATATACACATTATGATATTTTTTGGAAAACAAATTAATCATTTACTATATGACCATTTAATGGATAAATATTGAAAATCCATTAATCCAAATATAATCCCACTAGTCCCTAAGAAATTACATTATATTCAACCTATGATGTTAACATAAATAATTATTTATTTTTATAAGAAATAATAATTTTCTTTTACTCTAAATAATTATGAAATAAATTTATGTTTTCATATCATATATAGTATTCTATGTTCTCGGAGAAATATCATCAATAAAATAACATCCATTAAAATTTACTATTGGTGGGTGCCATGAATGTATTACATCATATTATGACTTACAACATGATAAATACATTATTATAATTAAAACATTTCTATCTCTGTATTGTTCATAAAATGTGTTATGGAGTATGAGGAATATTAATTTTGTGTAATGTCACATTTTTTTCAAATCTCCTTTAAAAAAATGTTTTTTAAAATATGGGAAATTAGATATAGATAAAAATAATTATATTAGATTACCTTTTAATTGATAAAATTTATTGGATTTGAATTTTTTATATAAAAATACATGTCATTTTAACATGTATGAAAACTATCATCTATATTAATTCTTCTATTTAAATTTTGTTCAAATTTATTTTAATATAATGAGATAAAACAGTTATTGTGATATTCCATAAAAAAATCAATTAATTGGTTTATATAATATTGAAACTTATTATAGATAATCAATTGGGTTTCAAATATCCCTTTAGATTCTCTAAATAATTCTATCATATGGAATCTGTATTCCTCCTTCCAGAAAATAACATTAGGTATATATGACTATAAAAGGATATATTAGGGAAAAAAATTTGACTCCCCAAAAACATTCCTTCATCTAATTCAAACATTTACCCACATGTACAATTTATTATTTATCATATAAATAAAATCATGTTACTCGATAATATATTGTAAACACATGATAGTATTGAGGAAAATAATTAAATAAAAAATAATTTTAGAACTATTCAATATATGATATCATATTGAATTCATTTACTAGAATAATAGTTCATGAAATCCCTAATTTCCCCAATTAATTAGTATGAACAATAATATTGAGTATATGAGTGGATAATAATCAACCATAGGAATGAATGATTATAATTACTTTAAAAATATAATTGACAAATTTTATTATACTCATAAGAATCTAGACTCACATGTTTAAAAAATAAATCATTTATTTTCAAGGGAAAGTGTTTCTTTGACATGCAATCTTTTCATTAATTATGAAAATTTATTATGTCAATATTCTATGGGGTTATATACATAAATCAATAAAATTCACATATTAATTTCTCAATTATGATAGATATTGATAATTTTATTTGTCTACTATAGAATATTATTTCAAATGATTTTCATGTTTTATAAAAATTTAATAAGAACATTTTGTAACTGGTACCTGCTAAAAGGTTGACACCATTTAAAATCATTGTAATTATGGGGGACATAATCCAAAATACACAAATATTTGAGTCCATGTTAGTAATCAGATTAGGAAATATATATTTAGGTTGACCAATATTCCAATCATATCGTATCTAACTATTGGAATGGTGAGAATAAAACTCTTCTTCCAAAAAAATATTAATAAAACATACTAGTTCTCCCTTAGTATCATACATTTTAGTATTTCCTAACTAATGGCTACACAAATTAAAACCTAATAAATGGAAAAAATTATTATTAGTTTTAACTATTTTTATCTTTCCATAAACATGATATTCCATGCTAGTATATCCATTAAATGTTATTAATGCAATATTTTCTCAAAACAAGATGAATGCATTCAATCCCCATAATGGATAGTTTAATTATATAGTTATTGTTTTTTATATTTTCTGAAATTGTATTATTTTAACTCCCATATGTTAAAAATGTTCCTAATATGTTTGATCCTTATATTGCATATTATAGAATGATTAGTACCAATAAACACATAAAAATATCAAATATTATAATGTTTCATGTTAATTGTAAAGTTTATATGGTTTCAAAATAGCCATTTTCATATTGTTAATTCACCATTACTTTCAACAATTTTGAAGGGATATATTGACATTCAGGTGTATTGCATACAATTATACTTTGTACAGATGGGTTGGTTATTTTGTTCTGATATTCATTATGATGATTTATAAGGAGGTGAATACACACGCAGATAAATACATATATAAGTAGATTATATCAGTTTCCCTCTTTAACTTTATTATTTTATTATATGCATCGATGTTAATTTTGTTCCATGATAGCATTAGATTTGTGATGAATATGGATAAACCCATGCCTATAATTTTTTTTATATTTTTATTTTCTCAAAATATAATAATTTCAAAACTCAAGGGTAGTATAATTATTGGTTTTATGATATTTTAATAAATATTATAACACATTAAGATATTATTACCTAGGCCCTTTATGTGGAAATCATAATTTTATTTTTATAAGAGTACTATAATGTTTCTCCCATATAAGTAATATACATTGATAGGAGTGAATCAATTAATGAAAAATTATATTGTCCATTTTTAATGAAATTTCCCTACGATTATTAAAAACTAGCCTCAATCCCCCACAAAAATTAAAATAAATAATGAAAAGGGGGACATTATTATCTTTTATATGGTTCACCGACACTTGAACAAGCCTATGTTGAATACACTCAGTGAAGTTTTAGATTCCCAAATTCAACTATAAATACATTGTGAGTTCATGGAAACTAAAATCATACTCACTGCGTCTATATTGAGTTTCTCCATTACACATTTATTTTTATGATATATAAATTTATACTTCTCAAATTTATTTACTTGGTGTTTTTTATCATGTCTGCTACAATGTTATTATTTTCATAAAATATTTTTTTATATAGTATATATAATTTTAGTTATAGTGGTATTATCATAATATGTTTACTACATGTGTATTGACATGGTTTATTATATTTTTTATGATTATTTTATTTTATGATTTACTATGTAATTATACATTTATTTAATGTGTATTCTATCAATTTGTTTCCTTTCATTTTATTATATTAATGAAAATTAATGTATCATTAATTTTATATAAAATTTTTTATATTCTGTTTAGTAAAATTGTGTAAAATAGTGTTGAAATATGTATTTTTTTCTTACCACATGAGATGATATATGATCTATTATGATCATGGTAATTTTTAAATTATTTTATTAATATGTTTTTTGAAATTTAATTTATAAATAGAGGTTTCAGCGATACAATGCTACATGTATAACAAATGTTTTGTTATTAGTTGTATGTCAGCCAACATTGAATCCTAAGGTCAGATGATCTTAAGACACCATCCATTACATATCAATATATAATGATATAATCATGTCATGAGCCATGTAGAAACATTAAATAATGATATTTTCCAATGGAATAATACTTCAAGATTCCCCAGTATGTTACTTGGACAATGTACCACTGTATAGATGACCAATGGTTTGACATCCTCAACAGAATGTTATTGTCTAAAAATGCATGAAATAAAAATTCAAATAAATCATTAAAAATATGTAAAATGTATCTCATTATTAATGAAGTCACGTGTTTTCACAATGCATCATCTATTTTAATCAATGGATTGTGTGTCATTCAACACATGTTACAAAAACTGTACAACATAATCTCAGAATCTCTAATAGATGTTATGAACACATCAAGGTGTACGAAGCACTGCAAGCCAGTGATTTATAATTTTTTTATTGTCTAAACTATTTTGGATCCCTCCGATTCAGCCATTATAGCTTTTAATCTCAATGTTTTTCCATTGTTTCTATGAATTTTTTCATAAAATAAATCGAATTCATTGTTTTATGATTCTAAGGAGATCAATAGAGGAAAATAAATTTATTGGGATTCTCTAAGATTGGTATCTAATATTTGTAATTTTTTTGTTCAATAATTATCATAAAAGTAAAGATGTATTTTTTTTGATATCATAAATAATCATCTTCTAAATGACTATGAAATTTGTATTTTCATGGATTTATATAAATAATAATTTGGGCGTATAATTTCTAGGTTTAGAATTGTGTAATATGAATTATTGTTCTTTATATGTATATGTACAAAAATTAGTGTTGGATATACACCATAAAATTGAGGATTGATATAATAATACTACCAAAATCATACCCAAGGACCTTAATTTGGTTCACATTATTGTCTATAATAAATATGTATCATAATTCCTATATAATATGAATTATTAACTAGTATTCTATTCAACTATTACAGTAAGATTCCTTGTTTTTCTCTGAGGCATGTAACATTTAAAGTTTGGTTTATGTTCTCAGTTTTATCTTATTATATATATATATAACCTATGAAATGAAACATGAGTATTTAGGTCTTCTTAAAAGGCCATAACTCCTAATTATAGTGGAAAGGATTAGGTATAATGTTTGATCAAACCATATATTGTGGTCCATATGGTTTTTTGTAACCATCCTCCCCAATAATGTTGGCCCACACCCCATGGATAGTGGTAGTCACACGGTAAGTTCATTGTTTGGAATACATTGTAGACAAACCATAAAAACAATCTATTTTTAAAGGATTTGAAGTTTTTACTATGATCTGTATTTAAGAGGATAACCCCCCATTTTACTTTTCATTTCATCAATATCCCCCACTCGCGCATGCATTCTCCCTCTAAATTATAACTTTGGATTTGAAAGATCTTCACCGAACGATATCTAATTCATGTATTTTTATCATGTCGGAACTCCATTTTTAATTATAGTATTATCCCTCCTTCCTTACATCAATTTCGTTAAGGTATAATATTTTGTTTTGTTTTTGGATATTGTTACCTTTTATAATGTATTTTTCCATTATTTTGATTTCTTGTGGTCTACACCAAATTATAGGATGATAGTGGATAATTATTCTTCAGCAGTCATGAAGAAGGTGATTTATATGTTTTTTCTCATATTTAGTTTTTTATACAATTTTTTGTCATTATGCATGATGTACCATCTAGAAAGTGAATCCAAATTTAATAAAACCATAAATCGAAAGTTGAATTCGTGTTTATGACTGTCCATAACACCCTTATATAAGGATGGATGTTAGTAATTACATTCAAAACCATCTTTGGGGTGTTTTCATTCAATTGTGAATGGAAATTCCTCCCTTGGGATGATTTTTGCTCACTTTACCTTTTTTAAATTTAAATTTGGGAAAAAATTAGAATGTTGGAGTTTTTAAGAACCGTAAACACCATTAAATTTTTATATGAAATGAATGAGATAAATGATCACTTAGATGGTGTATTATTAGGAATTGGTTGTGATGAGTAAAATTATTAATGTAATATAATCTGATACAGTCCCTCAATACATTTTATAAATCTTGTTGATATTAAATGTAATGGTAAAAAATTGATGTGGGACACATGGTATTTAGATGAACTGGGAAACAAGATATGGCACAGTTCTAGGGACTAAAAAATGAACCGATGGGTGTTTCAATAAGGAACCAATGTCCCACATTATATTATTAGATGCCTTGGTTTTCACACCATGGGTTTGTTTTTCTTGGATGATCGTTGACATAAACAATGGTCTCCACCCATGTTCATACAATGATTTTATGGATGCCCTCTATGGACTCGAAGTGGATAATATGGTCATTGTCATTGGTTCCTTTCCCAGATATGTTTGATACTTAGTTAATTTTCATGGCCATTGATGATGATTAAAATTTCTTTATATTTATCCATTATTTATGACTTCTTTATCACAATGAGTTTTTGTTGCCTATACTATATCAAATCAACATTAATCACTTTTATTAATGTTATATATGCTCACTTATATGTCTTAAATACACAGAATGGACTTATTATGGAAACCATTGGTGGTGGGCTACTAAGAGTTACCTCACACCCTATTTAGAGAACTGTTTGTTACATAGATAGTCATCATCGATGCAGGTAAGTATATGGGAATGTTCTGTCATGATAGTGCTTGATTGATTATGGAATAAGATTTGGTTGAATAAGATAAATATATTGCTTGTGATTGTATCTATATTTTGTTTTTTGGTTTTTTTAATTTTGATATATTTATTGTATTGGTTACCTATTTCCATTCATTTCCATTCTTCATTACCTCTCAATGACATTCTCAACATTTTTTTATATGACACCACCCATGGATCATATATCTTTTACTAGTGTGTGGATGATATATCTTACATTTCATGTTGATATTATGGTTCAACCATTTATTCATTTATATTAACACTTTATTTCCCTCATCGTGATTGAATAATCATTCCTCTATAAAATCATTGATGCTCACTACTATTCAATATCTATTGGAACATTGGGTATTTTTCTTGAGGCCATGTGTCACACCATCTCGGTCTCCATTTAGTGTCTCTTGGATCAAGACATTGATTTTTTTCATGAGATTATTTCTATTATTTTTCCATTACAATTTTGGATCCATTGCTAAGAGACTAGGAAATATTCTTTATTTGGAAATTATTTCATCCGTTAATTAGCTAACACACATATTGGGAATGAAAAAAATTCCTTGGAATGGGGCATTATGCTCTCATTTATGCCTTTTACTATTGATCTAATTTCACCATTGGGTGACAAACGTTATAGGCTGTGTTTATTTTTATTTGGGATTCCCCTTAACCTTGTATGGCGAGGAGATATTGATCTCATTGATCATTTTTGGCATCTATAAAATTCACATTCTTTGTATATTCCACATCATATTGGTATCATTTCTAGATTTCATAACATATATTATGTGTTTTTTGTGAGATATAAGGGTATTTAGAAACATAATTGGTAATATAAAGTTCTCGAATCAACCATATAGTGTTTTCATAGATAATTTAATATTTTAATGATAAGTAGTCTAATATGGAATGCTGAGTCATTGAACACCGATCACTAGGGCTATTAAGTGTTTACAGTTACGATTAAAAGGATTCTATTTATAAATTAATAATATTTATTTTAATTTTTCAATTGAATATTTTATTTTATCTAATTAGTATGTTTAATAATTTGTACATTATAAATAATGAATAAACATACATGTCCTTGAATTATGAAATGTAAAGGTCACTCTTAAATACACCTGACAATTTCAAAGTTAATGGGGTTTTCTTCTATAAATTTCAATCAAAACTCTATATACTGGGAGCCCTAACATATATATGAGAGCATGACACAAACCCAACATTAGTTGTGGGAAGCACAATATATATCTTGGGTTCCTATGTTCTGTATGTTACCTAGACCTCACATCTGATGTAGGATGATCTGTGTGACTTATATATGAGAATGTGTGTGTCTGCCGGGTTTTTATATATGTCATATTATCTTCATCAAAATGTGGTGACGTCTTGAAATTTTTACAAAAATCTGACCACGATGGAATTTCTTTGTGTGAACAATGGGAGTCGATGACTATCGTCTATTGGTGGTATTCCATGGGACACTAGTCGATGTTTCTATAGTTTCAACTATAGAACCACTAGTTATACTAGAAAATGGTTTTAATGTTGATTTTATGGATAGATTTATAACTATTTTACAGATTGTTATCAGAATACCTTGGTCGACACTACCTATAGAATAGTTTATGTGCATGAATCAATAGTGGCATCCACCATATTTTTCAAGAGATGGTTTCACCTAAGGTTCCATTCTATGTATTAAGACTATCATTTCTATCCTCATCCACGGGGACATGAATCGAGATAGTATATTCAAGATCATCACATGTATTATTCATGGTTCCTATAAGAATTCATATGATTTCATGAAATGTGAAGATAATAATAGGGATATGGTTTGAAGGGACTTATAATCTAGTTTTTTTAGCTAACATTTCATCGATAAATTCATGAATGAATACACCATGGTGTTTATAAATCAATATAAGGGATTTTTTATATAGGGAGTATTTGCCTTATTTATTTTAGTTTCAATACTTTTCACCTATCTATTAAACTTATGATCTTTCTTGGTTGAGACTCCTTGAGGAAGGGCTCAATCCTGTTGTTCTCTCACTGAAGAATTTTTTTCTATCAGCCTCCATATCTGAAATAGTATTCCAATAAAATATTCATGAACATACCAGGATTGAAAATGGGATGTAGAGAAATTAATATTATATTCTCAACCATGTATCATTGTTTCAGGTTTTAGAACGAGATGCTTTGAGACCTCTCATTGGTAAAATACCATCTAGAACACGAGTATTGGTATTTCCATTTTCATTCCCAAGTATTAGAGGCATGGACACATGAAGATATAGTGTGATAGAATCCCAGTTCATTTCATTTCTTGTGGTGGTATGGGCCACCTAAAATGGTATTTACATACCATCCCACTCGTCTTCAAAGATATATGTATAAAAATGGTATAACTATGATGAGGATTCATATAAATATGTTATGATATGAGATGGACTAATATTAGTCAACTTGGAAGGGGAGGTAGACATGGTTCAGGGATCTGTAAATAGATTCACCATTATAGAAGTGTGGTACTAGTTAGTGTAGGCATGTTTTTTCACAGAGTTGTTGTTCAAGAAATATATATTCAACACATCCTATACATGATGAGTATAGTGTTTGGAGATATATAGAATGAGGTATGATATTAATTGATGAGAAACAAATATGTAATATTTATCAGACTGTGAATAATCTATATGATTGGTCAATCCAACATGTTCATGTGAAATGGAATAATGGTCATGTACAGGAAGATAAATGTAACCTAAACACAAATGTATTTTCCCATGTGTTGGAACTCTTTATAAATGCCACACCAACCACAAAAGGAATATTTTGGATTATTTTCACTAAAATTGAGACATTTTATGATCCATATTTTTTCTATTATGTTTATAATATTTAGAATTAATTTTATATATTAGTTGTTATCCTTTTATATGTTAATAAATACATATGGAAAGAGTTTGGTGTTTCTAGGGTTTTAACAATGCCCAAAACTGTAAAATTATGTGGGAAGGGGTCTGGAACATGTTTTGATAAAAACAAAAACTATACGCAACACTATTTTGAAAAAGCATGCCTAGTGTTGCGAGGATTCGCATAGAGGGTAGAAGGGATTAACATAGATATCAAAACTATAATCCCAAACCAAGAGGGACCACTATCAATGGAAAATGGTTGGTTTGATGTTTGAAAAATCATGTGGCCAAACCTTGTACATATTTATTTTAGGTAAACTTAAAACTCTCTCTAATATTATGTAAAAGGAATAACGCCATTAATACATTTAAATTTTATTGTATCCCCCTCCTACACAGGATATCTCCCTCCACCATATTATATGGTATTTGAAGGATATTTACCATCTGGGTTCAGACATGAGTTTTTTTAATCTCATTTGATCTCCATTGGTTACATCATTATTCATATTTCACATTTTGTTCGATTTATTTTTCATAGGAGTCTTTATTTTCAGGAAATAAAATATATCTTATATTATGAGATTTTTTCTATTCTTTTATTTTTATCCAATTTTGAACAAATCCAAGGCTTATACTAATGAACATTCCTTGAAAGAATAAGTTAGACTTCCTATAATATTTCCCTCAATGAATGGTTATTTATTCCTTATTAATACCTTTCCATATCTCAAAACATCAAGAAAATTATTACTAAATTTATAGAACCTAATTTTAAATTTTTTAATCTAATTTTTTAAATTATATTACACCCTTGTACATGTTTTTAGGTCAGTGATCTCCTCATGAGCTACCATTAGGGTGTGTTATTTCCATAAAACATTGAAATTTCACCCATAGGCTGATATGAGCACATGTTTATTTATTGAAAGATGAATATGTAAATTGAGTATAATCTTAATGGATGTATGAACCATAATATAATTTTAAATTGTCTCTTAATGGAATGTAATGATCAGTCACTTGGATTGTGTATGAGTATGAAATAGTTAATTAAAGGGTGATGGTGAGTTAAATGATATATGGTATAGAATTTAATATGTTCCCTTTCCATTATGTAAGTCATTTATCACTGGTGGATGACACATTGAATGAAATCAATTGGGGACAAATGATACAGTACTAGTATGGGGACTCCTGATATGACATTGATCGTGGAGTTTCGTAGTATGATATCAATTAACAACATTTAAATAATTGGATGTCTTGTCCTTTACACCTTTTTTGTAACTTGGATGGACTACCATGGAAACGATCCTTAGGATCAAATAAAGACTTTATCTAGATTCATATGAATGTTCTCTATGGACTAAAAAAAGATTCATAGGTCATCATCCATGGGTCATAAAAACATTGGTCTGATACTTGATTATATGACATATGTTGTTGCAAATTCATTAAATTGATTTACATTTATCATTTATTTGTGGATTCCTGATCACATTGAGTTTTGGAGGATTAGAATATACCACTTATACTTTTTCCACTTTTATTCATATTAAATATGCGCTCTTATATTTGTAATATGTATGGAATAAACATGTAATAGACAATGTTATTAGTGTAAAACATAGATTTACATCACACACCATTTGGGATGTTGTTTCGTACCCAAAAATCATTCATTGATGTAAACACTGATAAGGGAAAGCTCCCTTCTGGTTGTTCATTATTGATTATTCTATAAGAGTAGGAATGAACATGATCGAGATATGGATCATGATTCTATTTAGGGATATTATTTTTTTATTTTTAAACATTTTATACATTTATTATACTAGTTATCTATCTCCATGTATTTTGTATCTTTTAAATAGACCCTGACATGTTTATCATTTTTTATAGTTTACTTCCCTTGCCTATGATTATTATTACTACTATTATATACTACATTTATCTTATATTGATGGTTGATATTATGCTTCCTAATTTGATTCATTTGTTATAAAATTATATTACTCAAATAAAGAGGGTATAGTCACTCCACCATACCATTATATACCCTCACTACTAGTCTGTATCCTTTTAAAAATGTATAGGCATGCATGAGGTCATGTAACCCACCAGTTCATCGAACTGTTTAGGGTCTCCCAAGGTGCTACAGTACAAATATCTTCCGATATAACATGAATTTGATGCTTTCATATTCCATATTAGTTCAATATGGTTTTCCTTATTTATAATCCATTAAGAGGGGATAAAATATAAATGTAATATAAATTTAATGATTTAAATGGATATACATAAACTATATATAAATCACATATGGAATTTAATGATTCCAAATATGAATGATGCATTATTCATTCAACAAATTCATCAATAAGGTATTTAATATATAATGAGACTTTATATTTGGTTTTGTGGAGTGGATAATGTGGTTGTAATGATCATCGGTTTTATAGAAATACATTTACTATCTCTATTTTTTCAAATACTCTCATTACTATTTCCTAATGTAAGGAAGAATGCGGCCTCACAATATTAGAGTCCACCTAGTACCATCATAGATCCAGTGGACAGTGTCCCAAACTTTTTGAGTTAGGGGTCACCGTTTTTTAATTTATTGGCCACCATCAATAAAACTATGAATAATATGGAGTCTATATAAATGAAATTTTATATATGTCATTCTCCATTTACTTTTTTACATGTATAGTTTCTTGCATAAAAATCAGTAATTTCATGGGTTGTTTCTACTACGCTTAATTCTATGTTAATCCTTCATATCCCATCAGAGGTATCTGAGCCTGATTCTTCAATTGATAAATTTTATTAATATAGAATTTTTAAATAAATATGTAAATTTTAATTCAATTATAATCATCTCTTATAATATGATAGGAAAAAATTATTTTCATTAACTCACCCATAATATATTGTTTTAATATATCATAATGTATAATATTGAGGTAGCTCAAGGTAGTTTTTTGTATCATTGTGTATAACATTTTATGTTTTATTTAATGATGAAAACTACGTTTTGAGATAAATAAAATAGAGTTTTATAGTTATAACACTCAGTAAATTATAAATTATGATTCATGTTATCCATTATATCCAATCATAAACAACAATAGGAATTATATGTTATGATTCAATGTTATATCATAAAATATGAAGTCTATTATAGAAATACACTCAAATTTTCTATCTTATTTAATAAATGATAATAACATTATAAAAAAGTAATGATATGTAAAAATATTATGGAACATTATTTTGATAAATTTAGTTATAATTGTTATAATTTTTTTAAAAAATTATAAATGTTAGGAATTAAAAAATTTATTTTATCATTCAAAAAAAAATATGATTTTTTATTCTTTAAAATAAACAAATTTATATATATGTTCTTTTATTTATTTAAATTATAGATTAGTTAATAAATTATGAAATAAGAATATTTTTTATCTCTTATTTATGTGATAAAATTATTCAAGGAGGTATTGAATAGCGACTCATTCCTTTTAATGAATTTATTGTATGATTTTTTCTATATTTATATTTTAAATTCGAACTAATGATAAATAATTATTAATGTCTTTGGATGACTAGGAACCTAAAAAACTAAAAAAAAACATATTATTGTATTATCAATATTAGTCTGTCCATTGTCTTGACCTCTTAATATTGTGTATGAAAAAATTTGGAAGACATAATTAAAATTGGTGAGATAAAAATCTATATATTTGAATAAAAAATAAAAGTAATTATAATATGTGAGTAAAAGGTATAACAAAATATCTGAAAATAATTGGCACAATGAGTAATCAAGTGTATGTATCAAAATAAGAACATGGTATTATAAAATCATGGAATCCTATGAAATTTGGTTGAAACATAAGAAATGTCATAAACTTAAATCAAGGCCACATGTTGAGTCAACATCAATATTGTTTGGAGAGTCCCAAAATAGATTATATTTACACTCAAATCCCATACATGAAGTATTATGTGAATAAAAAATCTCTCAGTTCATTAGAGGGATACATATTTCTTATAACACCATTCACATTATGTCTATGTACATTTATATTTCTGTTACATAAAGAATCAATCATAATAAATAAACATTTTATTTTCCCATTGAAATAAAATTGGTTTCCTATCATACTTCATATCACAATCAAACGTGGTTTCTTAATTATGATTTTTTTTAATGTTCAAAAGGAAAGTATTACCCCCTTAAATGATTGAATGTTGATATAGGTATACATATATGGGTTATATAAAAAAAATTTGGGATTATTATATAACATTATTGGTTATTATCAGTTATGAAAATTTCATTAAAAAATTACATGAAATATTTTTTTAGATAAGATTTCCCTTTTCCCTTTGAAATCAGCTATTTCAAAATCCAACAATTTAAAAAATATTTTAGGAAAATTTGTAATTATAAATAATATTTTAAAAAAATAAATAAATAATTTAATTTTAAATGTTCATGATAGTTAGTATTCCATACATTAAACACATGTTAAAAATCTTTCCTTTCACACTATTTTTTAAAGGATAAAATGAACTCATTTGAAAAATAATATGATGGTTCCAATCAATCAATTTATATAAAAAATGCCTATAAAAAATAATTTAATAATTTAATAAAATTTTTTGAAAACATTTTATAGAAAACTAGACACTAAAGAGAATGATATTCTTATAATATGGGAAATAAATTCAATTTTTATTAAAAATTTACAAAATCAATTTGTGCATAAAAGAAATCAAAAAATAATTATTAATATAAATTTTCATTAATAAAAATACTAAAATAAAATATTTTTTTTATAAATGGTTCAAATAATATCCATCAATGTTAAATTGAAGCATAATTAGCCCCAATTATTATGAGATTGAAGCACAAACAATTTCCACCAACATATCATTTGAATCATAACCCTTATAAATTATTTTATTGAATTTTAAAATAAAACAACATGATTTATGATAGATTAATAATATAATATGTGAATGGGATGTGTATACATCATATGAATGAAATTAAGTGCATAAACGAACATGTGTCTCACAGAAGAGAGTTTCAAGACAAAACACATACAAATATAATATCATTGATATGGGGATTAAAAAATGTAATGATTAATTGTATAAAATAAGAATGCAAGTAAGAAAATTGAAATATATATATAATATAATCAATTTTCATTAGAAATATAATATTATTATAATACAATAAACGAATAAGATGTTAAACCCAATGAATAAAAATAGAGTTATAAAATCCCTTACCAAAGATTTCCTTATAGTTAACAGAACATTGAACTCTGATATACTGGGTTCAAAAATGTTATTTACCTATAACATTGTCCTATAAAAATTTATAATATCATATATTACCCCTTTTATAACTTCTTATCAACCATTAATTGATAATATTTCATTATCAAAATTGTCTTATATGTTTATTGCCTAAATTTTTCATGCATGTTTTATCATAAATGTTTTGAATATAGAACAAATGAAATAGGTAAATAATATATTTAATGATATTAAAATTATAAATTCATGTTTATTCTACAAATCATTATAATCTGTATATCATTTGGGTCATGTAAAATGAATCACTTCACTTTGTTGAGATGGTAGGTCGTCTTTACACACTAACGATGTTAATATATACACGTCTAATGAAAGGGTTAAAATTTGGAATGTGTATTAGTTTTAAATAATAAATTAATTTTTATATATATCGAATATATTATTTATATTTATCCATTATTACATTCCATGTAAAGTGTTTGTGAAAAATGATTTGCCTCGCTTCGTGAGGCGGTGATCTTTCGTACAAGCAAGCAATGCTATGTTATTGCCTACTGATTTTAATGTAAGAAATAATGTGAGATATTATGATTCCAAAACTATAATTATATCATAGATATAGTATATAAACATTAAATAAATCATTATATATTATTGTGAGAGGCGGATATTGAAAACAAAATATATTTGTTTGTGTAGTAGCATTCAGATATACATACGATAAGTGTTTTTCCCATTTGGGGGAGGAGATGGATGTAGGTAATAAAAAAACAATATATGATTATATGTAATATTATTAGGTTATTATATAATCATGTATTAATAAAATTTGATGGAGGTTTGAGTAAATATCATATAAAATTAAATGTTTAAGAACATTATTTTTCTTTAGATAATTTCTTTAAGAATTCACAAAAGGCCTTGCTAGGATTTGAATATGATCAATACAAGGATTCGTTGATAAAATAAAATATGTGAGTATGTTATTTGTTTTGTATTTTTCTGAACTAATGTGTAATATATGTGTGTAAATGATATTATAGTGGTCGATTTTTATATGTTTTAGATAGTAATCCTTTGATTTTTTTAAAAATAATGAAAACACACCAACATTTTTCTCATTCTATAGGGCTCCAAAATAGACCATTTTCAAACCTAAAAATATATATTCTAGAAATATTACCATAAATTAATAATTATACATGTTTTGGTCCATTTTATAACATATCTTTATATTCCCCCCACCAAATTATTTTTTACATTAACCACTGTCAAAAAATTTTAATATATTAACTATCTATATGGTATGAAATTAGTTTGAGAATATTAAATAATATAAATAGTTATCCTTAAAATTATTTAATCCATTTTTTGAAAACCAACTCACATATGTGGATGAATTTAATTTTATCTTAATCCCACACATGTTTCAGAAAAATAGTTTTTCAATAAATGCATATTTCTAAGGAAAGATTGATCAAATTTCACTATATAAAAATAAATACCAGTTAATTTAAATTTAAATAATATTTATATATATAATATATAAATTTATTTTAATAAATTTAAAAATATTGGTTATTTAAATTAATTAAAAAGAAAAACATTTATCATATTAAGCTGTTTTCAAAAAAATGTATTTTAAATCCTACAAATAAACATATAATAACATTTAGTATCAAGATGATTTGTATATGATTAACTATATGAATTTTCACTAATGTGTATATATTTTACATTAAAATAATAAATAAATAATTATGGTACATTTAAATTAAATATTTTTATTAAATTATATGAAAATTATACAAAACAGTTTATAATTTTTAACCATTCACAAAAAAATAAATATTTTGTGAAATATCCAAACATTTAACCCATTTTGAATATTGTTATGATGATTTCATAAATGATTTTATTTTTTTAAAATAATTATTTATTGTTCCAAAAAATAATTAAATTATTTTTTGATAAATAAATATAAATTATTTTTTAAATCAAAATACATTCTTATAGAATTAAATATATTTATTAACGTTCAGTTACATTTTATTATGTATTTTTAAGTCAATTATTTTTGATTAAGAAAATTTTATGAATATATATATTATAAATTATATAATAATATCAAAAATATTTAATTAAATGAAAATTTTTTATTTGTCATGTTTAAATAATAATATTCTAATATTATCTCACAATTCAGTCAAAATCGGTGTTCTATTTAAGGAATACTATAAACATAAAATATTTTAAAATGATAAATATTCATGGGGTGTTACATTCTAAAAAATTTAATAAAAAAATTTCTTCAAAATTTTATCTTTTACTCTGTAAACAATTGTTAGAAATTTGAGATTTTCATTACGAAAAACCACCATTTTAAATAGGGTTAATACAACAAACACATCAAAAGTGGGGAAATGGGATATGAATAAAATATGGATTAATACAAAAATTGGGATCTATATTTTCGTAAATTGGATGGATGTAAAAATATGGACATGGATGGAAAGAATTAATAATTGTAGAGAGTCATAAATATCATTTATTATATTCAATTAAATAATCAAGTGAATAATAACATTCACAAAACCAATATACTTTGATAAATTAAAAAACAATTATTTCATAGGATATAAAGGTAATATGATAAATTGTATCATTAATTTTAATTTCTATATATCCAAGGGATTAAATTACAATTAAAATATAGAGCGTAAGGAAATAAAATTACTTGATATATTTTAATGTAATTAAATCTATTTCATTTATTCATTATGATTCGTCAAAATTACATATCACCTCTTACTCTAATAAATTCATATACAATTTTTTTCATTCAAAAATAATAATATTTTAACTGCTCACATAATACCTAAAATAATAACAACGTATTACTAATATATTAATTAGATAATTTTTTTTAGTAAATAGTAATAAAATACCAAAACTAAATATTAATATTTTAATTGTAAAAAATTAAACAATAAAAATAATGGTTTTACAATGATTATTCAATAAATAAAAAACCTTGTATCCAAAGTTACCTCTATAAATTTAACATGAAAAGGTCACAACCTAATAGGTTTTCACATAAACATCATGAATCATACTAAAAAACATAATATCTTGTTTCCAATTAATCATCTACATTATTCCAAATGATTTTAAAGATCTCTACATGCTAGAATGTTTCAAAATATATCACCAATATAAAATTAACCGTTAAATAGTTTTTTAATACCCATTAATTTCAATACACTTATTTTTCATGGTGAATCAAATAATCATAAATTATATCATTACCTTAAAATCTAAGATAGGATAAAACATAATGGATGTTAAAACCATTAAACACATGTTAACAAAATATACAATAATTCTTCCTAAAATAACTTTTTTACTAAAAAATAAAAATCATAGGCGTTATATTATAAGAAATATATAAAAAAATACTTATAATCATCATACAATTCAATAACTCAAAACCAAAAATGTTGTACTTATACCTTTAAATATATGGTCAACCTTATAGTATCAACCAAACACACATTTTTTTTAAACTTATTTCATCCTTGATTATCCTCTATTTAAAATATTTATGTCAGTTTCTTATGAGTATATGAAATTCGAAAAAAAATCTCCCACGATTTTCAAACAAACTATATATAAAGCAATTTTTTTTCACATCGGGTGATAATTGAATCCAAATAAATGTTTGATTTTGGGATACATTAACCCTAACTAAAATCATTATAGAGCTATATCCACATTTATAATCTAGAAAAGGAAATAATTCCATGAAACTACTCTTTTTAAACATCATCAATATTCCAGTATATTTTCTTATACATAGATGTATCATTTTACATAACATTATTCTTATCCATATGGTTATCACTAATGTTTTCTCATCCTTGTTCCAATGATTAATTGATACTCTCCAATAATAATACCAATATCATCCCATTACATCTAGAAATATTTCTATATTATCTTTTACTTAAATATCCTTTAAATATTTTCTCAGGATCAAGAAGGTGTAGTGCCTTTTAAGACTAATACATTAAAAACAAAAATAAATCCTAATTATTTTAATGTAAAAATGATATTGTTATTTCCATGAGCTTCTAAATTTCCATAGAAGAACATGTGGGATATGTAAATGAAAGGGGTGAGATAAGAAGATGGTAAGGGATTGATCAGGATAAAGAAACATGAAATTTGAGTCAATGGTATAACATGATATAAAAAAATATATTACTCATCAGTAATCATATGGATTAATTTAAATAATAACACACTATCATAAGATCTTGTCATTAAATGAAATTTTAAAGCAACATAAAACATGACATATGATTAATTCAAGACTAACCACAAAGGCAATGTCATATTTTAAATGGAGTCCTATAATAGATTAGGTGTACACCCAAATCACATACATGAAGACTCATGAGATTAAAACATTAAAAAATTCATTTAAGGGATGTATAATTTTGAGCCCACCCATTACTTTATCTTCATATACATTCGTAGGAGTTCTACATAATAAATCATCAATGAGTCAAAAACATAATTATTACATATAGAATGTAACTGAATCATATAATCATACCTTATATAATAATAATAATAAGATATTACATAATTAATTAATTTTAGAAGTTATCATTATGCATGTGTTACCCTATAAAATGAATTCTATATAGAATATATATATATATATAAGATTCATATATATTGCATTCAAAATAATCCCATTATATTATGTGTTTTTTTCATTAATTAAATTTTCATTAAAATATTTCATTGAAAATTTATTCTGAAAAACTAACCTTTCTATTTGAAAAAAACAATTAAAATTATAAAAATTTCATAAATTTTATTGAAAATTTTAATTTTAAAATAGTCACAGGAATGTATAATGGAATCATCAAAGAGTATAGTGGTCATGATTGTGGGTAAATTTTTATATTCCACTAAATAAAAAATTAATTACTTTAATTATATTATAAATAAATTTAATAATTAACTCATATTAAAATAACATGGATGTTTCTATAAATTGTTTTTTTATTAAAAGTTAGCATTGGATAAAATTAATGTAAACAATCATAAAATAATTTAAAATGAGTTTAATATAATACATTAATGAATACATTGTCTTGGAATATGAATTATTTTTGATAAAAGAGGCTAATAAAATTGATTTTCATGGATAATAATTACTCAATAATTTTAAATTCCAAATAATGAAAAAGTGTACTATTGCTTAATAATTTAATGAATACCAATAAAAAGATGAAATCAAGGTGTTTATTAGATAACGATAAAAAAATTTCCTTCACTGTAAAATTTATTCATAATCATTATTGATTCAAATGAAATTGAAGCACAAACCCCACACCTTGGTAAACCCAACATTATAACCCACACAAAATAATTAATTTAATTTTAGCTTAACATATCATGAGTTATGTAGTATTTATGATGTAATATTTAAATTGGTAGAATATACCCAAAATAAAACAAATGTTTCAAAAATATAATTTGACAAAATGAAACATGTTTTGAGACGAAACCTTTAAATATTTCTTATCATTGAATTTGGTATGAATCAATGAATTTTTTATTTGATAAAAATTTAATTACACATGAAAAAAAGTCTAAAAAATTACTCATTTCTCTTTAAATACATAATTTATCTAAATATAGCGTTGTTTGTAAAAGATTATGATAATTTATAAGAAATGATAGATGAAGTCCCTTTCTTTGAATATACCTTTATATGAGATCTCTTTTACTTCTCATGTAGTGGATTTATTAATATTACTAAACTGTATAATAATAATATTTATTTTTATAAAATCATATATAATACCTATTATAAAATCTAATCACCTGTTTGTTAACAACAATTCATAATAAATATTTTTTGTGATAAATATCTTATTTGGTCATTAATTTATTATATTTAATGATATTAATATAAAACATGGGATATTGTTAAATTATCTACATAATTATATCATTGTTATCAATAACATTTTTTCAATATATAAATCCTTAGAATCATTATTTAATTTATATCATGGATAATTTATCACACGAGTTCATGAACATGTTGGTTCTTATGTACGCAAGAGCGATATTATTATATTCTTAATGGTTGATAGGGTAGAGATTTTTATTATATGTTAATTTTTCATAATATATTTATTTTCATATATATAATTTATATTCATTAAATTTTTTCTTTTTTTACTATCCATTTATTGTTTTAGTGAAAAATGATTCATATTGGTTTGTGAGGTGGAAGGTTGCCGCACACATGAGAGACATTATCATATTCCCTAAAGAATATATATTAATAAGATATATATGAAATTATAAATACATAAGAATACTTATATAAAAAATATAAAATATAATCACAAAAAAATATTTATATCCATTAGTGATATGTAGTTATAGAAAACAAATTAGTTTGGTCTATAAGGTTGTAGTCTACCGTAAACATAATCAGTAGTTTTGTTTCCCATTTAAAAAACAAAAAGATGGAATTAGGACATATCATTAAAAAATCTTATTATATTTAATATAAAGAAGTTTTCATATCATCATGTTTTTAATATTCTATTTAGGAGGTGCAAGGATAAATAAAATAAGTTCGTTCTTTTAAAAATTTTACCTCTTCATCAGAAAAAATCATTTGGATTGAACTAGAATCCTTCCTAGGATGGATTTAGGATCAAACAGAAGATTATATAATCATGTGAGATAATTAAGGAAGTTATTTTTTGTATAGTATGGAATAACCTTTTTTTAGTGTGGAAAATAGATGAGATGTGGTTTCCTTTTATGTGTCAGGGAGTTGATACATTTAGAACATTTGAGAAGAATGAATTTTAGTAAAAATTATTTCAGGATAAAAGGATAAAAAATAGACCATTTAAAAAATAACATGAGCTCGTAATATATCAATATATTAAAAAATTTAAATGTTTTGGGTCATATTGTACCCATATCATTTTAGTTTACCCCCTTAGAAAAAACAATTTTAATCTTATATTTGGGAAATAATTTGTACTATTATCACTATTCTTTATGGATGAAAATTAATTAGAAATTATTCGATAATATATTTAATTGTTCTCCCAAATAAGAAATCCATTTTTACAAATTCAACTCTTAGATTTGGACTGTATTGATATTTAATTAAATGTGCTGATTTGTCAAAAAAATGGTTTCTAATATATGGAATTTT
Organism: Viscum album; assembly: GCA_963277665.1. Classification (NCBI taxonomy): domain Eukaryota; kingdom Viridiplantae; phylum Streptophyta; class Magnoliopsida; order Santalales; family Viscaceae; genus Viscum; species Viscum album. The sequence continues at coordinate 956,730,207 of OY728145.1, forward strand.
TCATGGAAATAATGATCTCATATACACAATAAAGAATAAAATAATAATTAAATGATATTAAATTATAACTAAAAGATATATAATTGAAAAATATTAATTTAAATAATTCATCTATAGGGGTAATTTTAATTATTTTAAAAAAAGATTCATTAATACATTCAAAACTAATTTTAGAAAAAATGTTTTTTAAAGCCTAAAAATAAAAATATAATAAAAATGAATAAAATTATAATTAAAATATAACTAAAATTATTAAATTTATTAAAATAATACTTTTTTTATTATTATATAAAAATAAAATAATAATGGTCTTCTAATATTAATTTTTTTAAATAATAAAAAATAATTTTAAAGATAAAAGGTATTTTTATCTTTTAACTGAAAAATAAATATTTTGAAGAAAATACCAAACATTCAAACTAATGTAATATAAAATATATAATTTAAAAAATCATTTCAATTTTATATTAAAAGATTTATAAAGGTTTAAAAATAACATATAATTTTTTTCATAAGAGAATAACAATTATTGAAATATGTTTTCTTATAATGAATAATATCATAATTAATGTTTCAAACTTGTTTTTTAATATTTGGTAAATTAATATAAGTTGGTAATGGAATGTATATATTTTCCATGAATTAGATATTATTATTTATTCTATATAATTTAACAGGTATGTTATATAAGTCACAATTAAATTAATATATTTTGATATTACATCATGATCATTTAAACTCAATGTTACGTGTATGAAAAGGTAGCATTGAATGAAAATTTATATATTGATAAATATGTTATAAATTATTAGGGTGTTGCATAGATCCTTTCATTACATTCTTGGTGTATCTCTATAATATTTAGTTATAATCTACCTTAACATATGTGTTTTTTTATAGTTATAAGTTTGATAGTTTTGGCTGAAATTAGTTGTTAAAAATGAAGATTTTGAGATATCATGGATTCCGATATATCTTTTTTAATGTCTCTATGGGGATATATACAAGGTTTTAGACTACCAACTAGATTGGGGGGTTATTCCATGATTTTTCAAATTTAAAGGATAGTTATATTTCTTCTTGGGATTACTCATAATGATATTTTCAATCACATATACTTATAAAATATTACATGAAATATTTATCTACCTTATATTTTGGGTGATTTTTCTTATGTACAAATATTTTTTCATAAATTTTTTATAAAGAACTTAATAGGATGGGTTTTTAATAGTTACATATTAATGTGGTCTAACCAAATTAATTTACAAGATATATTAGGTATTCTTAAACAAAATCATTATTTCATTCATAAAGAGAGAATAAAACATGAGAAGATAAGAATTTCATGTGACGAAATGGATATTAATTTGATATATATATATATATATATGATTTATATTATTTCTGTGATACATTCTAATTGATACCCCCTTCAAATATAATATATAATATTCCATAAAAATTTGTAATTGTTAATATCATTATCATCTTATAGGGTATGTTCTTCCATATCAGGGAAACAATATATGATATTTTGTAATAAAAAATATTAAGGTATTACATTAGATAATATTTAAGTAGATATTCGTTTGTAGGGTTCCTATTGTATATCTATACAAAAAAAAATGTAAATTTTCATTGGATTTCACGTAGATGGAAAACACGTAGAGTTATTATATCAGTGGAATTGAGTTCTGTTTTCCATATGATGGATTTAGGAAACGAATTTCTCACTGAACAATCCAATTGTCAAAATGATTTGGATTGGGACATTTATTAAAATAAATAATTAGGTGGTGAGTGGAATTCACTATTGCATAAATCACATAGTGAAATACTGAGCATGAATCACTAGTGATATTTGATGTGTGGGTCTGTCTTTTTTATTGGGATTAATTTCTTCAGATTTATTTATTAAAATATAGAGAACATGATACTCATCCAGCGTACTATTGGACACATCATATATATGTAATTACCTTAGTGATAACTAATGTAAATGGTAGTTTTATAATGTTTTTTACTTTTTCCAATGAATTTTCTCGATATGGGAATGTGATTATTATGATACAGATGTATGAAACATTTTAAGACATCCATGTTTTGCATTGATATATAAAATGAAAAATTAAAGAGTATTAAGATACTTATACTAGTTTTTGTAGTAAATAGTCATTCTAGTAATTAAATTACCAATTGTGGGATAATGTAACCATATCACCACTCACTCTTTCTATAACAACATAATTGAATGATTCTTCTGAGGCAAAGAAAATTTGAACACAATTTTTTAGTCATGATTATGTGTGACCTTATTATATCATTTTTTGGTTATTATATGTGTACTACTATGTTTCTACTAATTTTTGTTATATAAAACTAATTTATAAAGACAATATATTATTTTTTAGAGTAATATTTCCTAATTCCTATTTTATATGTATTTGTTATTGTGAAGAATTTATATCTTATTTTGATTCTAATAAGACTTAATCTAAAATTGAAAAATTATTATTGTTTCTTATTCTAAAGTGATGGTCAGAGTAGAAAACTCAAGAGAAGGTGAATTTAATTCTATTATAACATTTTGTTAAAAAGTGTATTTAAAATATTCCACCAATTAAAAATAAAATAGGCCAGTTTGTCATGGTAGTAATATGATAATAGTTTGACTATTCAAATTGTTTCTCAAAAGAATGATTAATTATACATTATAACAATATGAGATATTGATACAACTAACGAAACTACTATAATAAATAAAAATAGTTATAACTACTATACAAGACTAAATATGAAACAAATTTTTATGTTTATGAAATATGAGTTTAAAATTGAATAAGACTAAACTAAAATACACGATAGATAAAACAAGATGTCCAATCTCAAGATGAGACCTAATCCACTATACATGGTGATCACGTACCACTACGAAATATATACATATATATATATATATATATTGTTTTGTTCCACACCATTTATCAGGGTTAACAACATTACACAGGACACTCCAGGTCATAAGAACTCTTCCATAGTTTTTTTTGGGAAAAATAACAGCCAAATCACATAGGATATCTTCCATAGTTATATGTGGGTGAAATAATATGTAGAAGATATTTTGGTGATGATATCTTGTATCCTCTAGTTCGATGCAGGAGACCGTTTTTGTTGATAATACATAAACACACACTACATGAAAAGTAATAAAAACAGTACACATCATAGAAGAGATTATGAATAAGGATTATAAATTCATTGTATCTTTTTCTATGAAACTATGGACTTGTAAGATGTATTTGATGTGTATTTTGACTAATATTTTGAAAATAATGTGTCAAAAATCTATTTTTCTTTTTTCTAGTACGATGTGATGTGCATTGTAGTTTTGAAACTTCTAAAAGATGATGCAGTGAGGCTATTTAAGGTTCTGATCCACAGTAATTCAGCCTCCCAGAATTGAGAGTTCATTATGCTTTCTTTAATGTATGTATGATCAATAATTTTATCATTTAATCCACTACTACATAAATTTTCTCAAGTACCGTGCTGTTATTTTTATTTTGGGTGCTTATGTTAGAGTTGACATGAAGCACGATCTCCACACCGTTTACCTCGTATTGTCTGTTGACTAGATTGAAAAAGAATACTAATTATCTAAATGTCATTAATTGAAAAAAATAGTACCATTAGAAAAAACATGCATATTTAATTGAAAAAATGGTTATGTATGGAACAATTTCACAGTTGTTGCGTGAAAATCATAGTTCCACAATCACATTAAGACAGTAATGGTAAGATAGTCATGGTGAGATAGTCATGGTGCAATTATTTCGTTGAGATCTGGAACCGGTATCACAACTGTAGTGTCTATTAATTTATGAATTTTGTAATCATTAGTGAGACTAAAGTGTCAGTTAATTATAATATTAAGTAATGGTGTGTATTCCTTAACAAAAATTCTTAACGGTGTCATGGGAATAGTAGCAAGGAAACGATGATAGGTCCTTTGTGAGAATTTGGAACCGGTTGCAAAATGATCATTTCTTAGATATATCCAAATAACTGTAAAAATATTTGATAATTAAAATTTTATAATTGATTATACATGAGAATTAGAACAATGAAACATAATAGAAATGATAAAACATAGTGTATAAGATTTATACATTATTTGTGATTTGTAAAACATTAATTCGGAGAAATGAAACGTGATGAGTACAACAATCTATAAACCTGATGGGTGTGCATTAAAACACGAGGTTTCCAATAATCTCCCCCATTTAAATGTTCACAAATCATAAAATTTCAAAGGCATATATTTTTGTAACGTAAATATATTTGATAATATATGTGACATGATATAGAAAAATAGTTCAACTATCATGAAGATATTTTTTCATAAATTCTTCCTTAAATTTCATGCCTTATTTATCCCCCTTTAGGGATTATCAAAATGAATAAATAGATTAATAAATACTAATGGAATGAAATTAATAGAATAAACAACAATAGTGAACATTGTATTGAGTTGAATGAGAGAGTAAATTACTAGCATAATGAAAAATACAAGACATCCCTATCAAAATGAAATCCTTAAAATCTCTTTAGATCCATCTATATTTTGTTTTCCATTGGTTGGGAAATCAGGAGGATCCATAAGATCAGAAGTAGAAGTGGTATAAGTGATTTATCCAATTATGAGAGAAGGAAAAAGAACTCCTTCAAACATAAAGGGATCAAGAGATGTTATGGTGGAATACTAAGGCAGGATTTTACTAATTATATCAGTTCTGATATGTCTCAGTGTGTGGGATATAGTCATGGTTACTGGATAAAAAGTAGTGGAGAAGGAAGGTGTTGAAATAGGTTGAAAATTGTTACCTACATGATCCACAGTGGTATTATTATTCACAAGTAGATATAGAATTGACACATAATGAAATCAGTGATGATCTCACCTCCATAGTGCATAGCCTTCTCAAAGTAATTACTTTTTAAGAACACATCTGGAGTGGGTGTCAATTCCATGATCATCTGCATAGATCCTTAAATTATTTAGTTAAATTAACTATTTTAAAATTCTATACATGATTGTTTTAGTGATTGTTCAACTCATTCTCAATCTAAATTTTGTTAAAGATGAATTCCACTTTTATTGAGATTTCTCCCTCAAAATCAATAGATATAATTGAATGGAACCTAAAAAATCAAGCACATGGTAACTATTCTTGATAATAGAATAGAAATGTTCCTTATCAACACCACAAAACACTGACTGAAAGAATTATTTAAATATCCTTCTAATTTAGTCACTATCCATTGGGTGAGATGGCTATCGAGAGGCTGTTAAAGCTATAACAGCTGTTATGAGTTACAAAAGTTGATTTAGAACCATTTTTAAACATCCATTATATTCATCATTCCTCTTATTATGTTTAACCGCAAGAACACACTTTACATTTACTATCATGGTGTTTATCTCAACATCTTCTTCTTATACTGTAGTTATGTTTGGTTGAATTAGAGATAAAAATGTATGTGGGATCTGATCATGATCATTGTCAACATGAAAAACAATAAGCTATTGACTAGTTATCAAGGCATTCTGCATTTTTTCAACCATTGTTTTAGTGACATCACCACAAAACTCAACTTTTTGTTCTCAATCATAACTTCTTGAATTTCTAGGAGACTCTTCGATTGAATCTTGAAAATAATTTTTCCAATAGTAGGGTGGCATATTTTTCACTGAGTTTAGTCACTAGGGTAGGATGAGACTTCCTGATCTTTTCAAACCCAAAAAACAATGTGTTTTCAGTGTTTTATATGTTTTCATTACTTACAAAAGTAAAAGATTATTGTATAGGACCGTAATTTGGAACTGGTTATGGTTCTGATTCCTTTTAATGTAAAATATCATTAGTAATGATTTGATTGAGATTAAACAATGTTGTGGGGTCAATTGATTTAAAAGAGACACCATGATAATAAGAAAGATCAAAATATTATCAAAATTTATAGCAGGTTTCCACTAAAATTAGATCCATAGGGTTGGTTAAATCAATTCATTCCAAATTAGGGTTCTGATCCACCTCTACAATTCATCTATCGTAGGACTATGTGAGTCAGTATCTTGACCCATTTCAATATTCTCACCTATGTCAGGATGAACTATATCTTTTCTAGATAGTCTAAAAGAATATTCCATTCTTTCCTCAGGAGATAATATATCATTAGTTTAAAACTAATTTTCATACAGTTCCATAATTTTAGGAACTTCTTTAACAATAATCTCTTCCTCATGAAAACCATATTCCTCTATAGGAACACATTTTCAGTAGCAGCTACATCTGTTCCAACTACATATTGTGAAATAAGTTGGATGTTGTATTCATTATCTAAGACAATTTCTTCCTCAGGTGAAATATTTACATCTCCTACCTCTTCACTTGATTAAATAACAACTTCATTAGGTTCTAGAAAAGGGTTAGATATATTATTAGACCTCGAATGAATTTCTAACGAGTTGAATATTTCATAAATTCATTCATTATCTTCCAACCAAGATTTCATTACCAGGTTCCAGCTAAATTTCATCCTTCAAAATGTATCCTTTAAGATATAGAACTCAGAACCTTTCAATATATCTTCATTCAGACGAACTACTACACTAGATAACCACATTGTAGAAATCAACCTTTATTTAGAAAAGGGAAGTGGACATTGATGTAGTTTTGAGCATATCACACATATGAGGTACAATATACATAAACAAGTTTATTTTATGTCCTTTCACTAGTGCAGAAAACGTTTTTTACGTCACCATTTTTTACGTCGGTTATATAAAACCGACGTCATAATATGTAAAACGAGGTTTTTTACGTCGGTTATTTCTTAACCGACGTAAAAACCTGTGTTCGGTACACATTTAACGTCGGTTATACAAATAACCGACGTTATTAATCTCGCGGCTTCGTTTTTTACGTCGGTTTTTTTTATAACCGACGTAAAAAACGCGGTTTTCGAAGGCCCTTTCACGTCGGTTATTGAATAACCGACGTAACAAACGCGGTTTTTGAAGGCTTTTTGACGTCGGTTATTGAAATAACCGACGTTATAAATGTTTTTAAAACAATTATCATGTCTGTTATTGAATAACCGACGTGATAACTCAATTAAAAATTTACCCAGACCCGTGGATTGTCATTTGCGAGTTTACCTTCGACAGTCGCGACTCGTCTCTCTCGCGCGTAAACCCGAATCGGCTCGTCCATTTCGTTGGTTTAGATTCGTTTTGCGATCATCGTTTCTCATATTTAATCTCCTCGGATCAATCATCTAAACTCGCAGCACTCAGGTAATCCTCCCACTCGTTCGTTTTTTTTCGCGGATAGTAAATATATATGTGTTGTGATTTTTTTGTTGAAACTAGCTAAGATTCTTCGATTGCGAACCCTTTTAACTCGTTTTGGCACCATAATCTTATTTATCATCCCTAGATCTATTTGTTCGACTTGCAATATTGAGTAATTTTATGATTTCACTAATTTTTCATCGTTTTCTATAAATCCCCGAGAGGGTTGGGGCGTGTCCATTTGGATGGGTTGCCCTTTTACAGTTGTTACTACTTTATTCACACACAACCATGGCATAGGTGCATGGATTTGGGGTCGGGGGGTGTCCAGGGGGGTTTACAAGGGGGTGGGTGGGTGTGGGGGGCTGTCCAAGGGTGTGGGTGGGTGTTGGGGGGTGTCCAGGGGGGTGTCCGAGGGGGTAGGGGGTGGGGGGTGGTGTCCAGGAGGGGTGGGGGGGCTGTCCAGAGGGTTGGGGGGTGTCCAGGGGGGTGTCCAAGCAGGTCGGGGGTGGGGGGTTGTGTCCAGGAGGGGTGGGGGTGCTTTCTAGAGGGGTCGGGGGCTGTCCAGAGGGGTCGGGGGGTGTCCAGGGTGGTGTCCAAGGGGATGGGTGGGTGTGGGGGGCTGTCCAAGGGGGTGGCGGCCTGTCTAGAGGGGTCGGTGGGGTGTCCAGGGGGGTGTCCAAGGGGGTGGATGGGTGTGGGGGGCTGTCCACGTGGGTGGCGGCCTCTCCAGAGGGTATTTGGGGTTGTCCGGGTGGGTGGGGGGGCTGTCCAGAGGGTTGGGGGATGTCCAGGGGGGTGTCCAAGGGGGTAGGGGGTGGGGGGTGGTGTCCAAGAGGGGCGGGGGGCTGTCCAGAGGGGTCGGGGGTGTCCAGGTGGCCCCTCCATCCCCTCCATCTAGACATGAGAAATGGAAAAGAGCTCGGAAGGGCAAAAAAGGACAATATCTTTCGGAAGAATCGAGACTCGTAGTTGAGAGGATTGTAAGATATCTATTTTATTTATTTAAGTTTACTATTTTCGTCATATATTTCCAATCATTATAGAAAAGTTCAATTAATTATTACAGGACTCTCTTGAGGAGCAGAGTTCACAGGGGACATTTACACCATCTGGGAGGGAAGATATTTTATCTGTGGCATTGGGAAAGCCCGAACATCCTGGCCGTGTAAGAGGATATCCGGCAGGTGTATCGTTAAGAAAAGTGTTTCCACGTTCCTCAACTTCTAACGTTGAGGGAGTTTATAAAAAAAAATAGAATCGTTGGAGGCTGAAGTCCATAATATTAATGCGACAATGGAGGACAAGATTAGAGCATCGGTGCAGTTAATGTTTGCAGACTTGCAAAGACAATTTCAGGGTGCAGCTCCCACTCCACCTCTCCCAGTAGCTCCCACTCCCCCACCTCAGCCTGCGGACCCCATTTTTGATCCTCCTCCTCCGCCGCAGCTACCTACTTATTGTGAGTTGTATGTTGATGATCCTCAACATCATATAGTTGCATATGGGATGGTATATTGTATAGGAGATACAGTTCATCATCAACAGTTAGAGGTAGAGAATCAGAGGGTCACTGTACAGGATATTATAGATAGATCAGCTCGGATACCATTACCTACAGATGAGGTGACGACAGTTGGACATAGTATCGGCCATTTTTTACTTTGGCCATCCAGACTTCTTCGACTCATTACCATAGAGGTATGGATGTTATATCTTTTATTTTATATTTTTATTAATGTTTTATCATTTGAAAACTAATATATTTTTCAATTTATTTTTACAGGAATACTTCAAAGGTAAAGAAATACTGTATAGACAACAACAAAGACAGATAGCTATGACATCAGATGCAGATACTAGCAGTCTTGACAAATTGTCAAGATATTCAAATTTGTTGGCGGATCATTATGACTTTACAATGGAAGCTCATGTCTGTGGACGTGAACTATGTGTGGGGATTATGAAAACTGATATCATGGAGTTTGTCACTGGAGATAAGATGGGCATCAACGTGGTGCAAATTTTTATCATGTAAGTCTTAACTCCTTTTCCTTGCGTTATATTTATTAAAAATGTATACTTATGTCTGCTTTGTATTAGGTATATGTATAAAATTTGTGAGAGGAATGAGCTGACAGATGTATATGGATTCATGGACCCACAATTGATTTCCCCTGAAGCATGTGCATTGGATGAGGAACAAAGAATGCTTTATATTGCTGATAGATTTGAAAAGAATGTAATCACACAGTGTTGGATGATGCCTTTTTGTGAGAGGTATGAAACACATCCCTCTCAAAGAGTTAATTATATTTTAACATAAAAAACCACTAACGTTAAATTTCCTTTTCTCAGGGATCATTGGATGTTAGGGGTTTTTTGCCCTAGGGAGAAAACACTTTATTGGATATGCTCTCTCCATGATGATGTGCGAGAAAGTTTTAAGAATATATTGGAAACGTAAGTTTCAATTTCACAATAGTTTTATATATTATAATGAATTTTAAATTTACCCCATTCGTATTATTTTCTAACAGGGCATGGGTCCACTTTCGAAAAAGCGCAAAGAAAAGGAATTACAAGATCAAATATGTACATGCGAAGGTAAATATCCATTTATAATTTGTACATTTTGATTTATTACATAAAAATAATATATTGAATTTACACTCATTCAAACAGAAATGTCATGAGCAACAAGGCATCATCGAATGCGGATATTACATGTTAAGATTTATGTATGAAATAATAACAACTGGGACAGTTCTGAGTTTTGACCTGGTAAGATTTCCTCTTTCTAATAATATTTCAATTTGATTTATTCATTATACACGTTGACTACTATCCTTTTCCTTTGTAGCTTTTTGATGACCCTCAACCCTTTACTGCTGAAGATATCAAACACTTACAAGTGGAGTGGTCAAATTATTTTACAGGTTTGATTGACTTTTAGTTGTTTGTAATGTAAAATGTAATTTTGAATATTGTCAATGTAATTGTGTATTTCGTAGTCGTTTAGGTTGGATTTAGTTTTTTTTGAAGTTGACATTGTAAGTTTTGAATGTTATATAAGTGAATGTTTAATTTTTCTCTACTTCTTGTTTTGGTCTACTGTTGATGGTTTTTCTGGTCTGGATTTTGGTATGGGGGGAGAGGTTCCAAGGGGGTGGGTGGGTGTTTGGGGGGTGTCCAAGGGATATGGGAGGGGTGTCCAAGGTGTGTTTGGGGCTGTCCTAGGGGTCGGGGGGGGGGTGTAAATGAGGGTGGGGGTGTCCAAGGGGTGGGGGGTGTCCAAGGGATATGGGAGGGGTGTCCAAGGTGTGTTTGGGGCTGTCCAAGGAGTCGGTTGGGTGTCCAAGTGGTGGGGGGGTGTCCAAGGGATATAGGAGGGGTGTCCAAGGGGTGTTTGGGGCTGTCCAAGGGGATGGGGGGGTTTCCAAGGGGTAGGGGTGGGTTTCCAAGGGGTAGGGGGGGTTTCCAAGGGGTCGGGGGGGTGTCCAGGGGGTGGGGGGCTGTCCAGTGGGTGGGGGGGTGTCCAAGGGGTGGGGGGTTGTCCAAGGGATATGGGAGGGGTGTCCAAGGGGTGTTTGGGGCTGTCCTAGTGTTCGGGGGGTGTAAATGAGGGTGGGGGGGCTGTCGAAGGGGTGGGGGGGTGTCCAAGGGGCAGGTTGGGTGTAAATGAGGGGGGGGGGGGGTGTCCAAGGGGTCTGGGAGGGCTGTCAAGGTGTGGGGGGGTGTCCAATGGGTGTTTGAGGCTGCACTAGGGGTCTTGGGGGTGTAAATGAGGGTGGGGGGTGTCCAAGGGGTGGAGGGTGTCCAAGGGTTGTGGTGGGGCTCCAATGTGGTGGGGGAGGGCTGGCCAGGTTGTTAGGTGGGTATAGATGAGGGTGGGGTTCAGTTGGGGCTTGGGGGAGGGCTGGCATGGTTATTTTTGTTTGGTTTCTGGTTGCTTTTTGGTGAGAGCAGTGCAATTATTTAAAAAAAAAAAAATTCTTTCACGTCGGTTATTTTATAACCGACGTGGTAAATAAATCGGTAGGGGTTTATCACGTCGGTTTTTTCTAGAACCGACGTGATAAACCTTTCCCGGGGATTTTATCACGTCAGTTCTTAGTATAACCGACGTGATAAAAGGCCAGGGAATCGATTTACCACGTCGGTTATTGAATAACCGACGTGCTAAAACGTTTCCCAGGCCTTTTTATCACGTCGGTTTCCTAAATAACCGACGTGGTAATAGGCCAGGGGAAGGGTTTATCACGTCGGTTATGACATAACCGACGTGATAAACGATATCCCAGGCGTTTTATCACGTCGGTTTAGGGAATAACCGACGTGATAAAGCCCCCCGCGCATATTTATCACGTCGGTTATTATATGAATCGACGTGATAACCACCGTGAAGTTAGGGATATTACGTCAGTTTTAAATAACCGACGTAAAAAACGTTATTTATAACGTCGTCCGTATTAACGTCGCCTAATAACCGACGTAAATAATAAAAAATAACCGACGTAAAAAACGTTTTCTGCACTAGTGTTTATTTAGAACATGAATATAAAATACCTAATGACACTCAAGAGTATAAAAATACCCTTTTCATGGAAAAATATGATGTTGAATTAATTTGGACAACAATCTCGACACACCATCATTCTCAACAACAATTTCCCTTATCTTCATCTTCTTACTAGTTAAACTTTCATGATCATCTTATACGCTAAAAAATCACTAGGTGGAGGAGGACCTTAATGGTAATCATAAAAACACCCTTCATGTGCTATTATGATGCCGGAATCCCATAACCATGATGAAAAAGTGTGTCTTTGACCATTTACATAGCTCTTTACAACAAAATCATCCTTAGAGTTGAAGGAAAACATAACATATTGATAAAAAAAAACAAGTCTTCGGTATATGGGTATTTTACCCATGGTAAACCAATCCAACAACCATTGTTCTTTTAGAAATCATAGAACCAGATATATAAAGTTCAAGATTCACTTTTCATAGACATCCTTTTCTGGTACATCCTTTTGATACTGATGAAATGGTTTCAGTGGTTACTCAGGCATGACAACAAGATCTTTATTCTATTTCTGTTAAGACCTTTTCTTTTATAGAGTCTATGAAGGCAGATGCTTGATTCTGGGCATCCAATGTGGGTTTATGGAATATGAATGGTCTAAAAAGTGATAAATATTTGAGAGATTATGGTTTCATTTTAAATTTATGGGTGCTTGAGTAAATAGAGGGGTGGAAAATATCATGTTTTTATTATTTTGAGATTTCAAATGTCACAAAAACAAATAAATGACAAAAATTAATTAAAAGTATTAATAAAATGATATGAGAAATAAAATTATAAAATTAAAAGATTGATTCATTATAGTGAGACAGTAATAGGTAGTCAAAGTATCATCATTACGGTATGACAGTAAATGATGTCACTGTATCATTAAGAAAAGAAGTACGAGACTATAACTTAGAGACAATAACTTCAAGATAACAACTTTTGAACCCCTGAATTCTAAATCAATAAACTGTGAAATAGTAAACTTTTCACATAAGTCTTATCATACCTAATTAATTTATGATGTAATTGATCCATTGAGAATTTAATGTCTTAGTGAATATATCATCAAGGTCATGTTCATTGAAAATGAATTCTAATGTGATATAAACATTTTTATAATGATATCTGAAAATGTGATGTGTTAAATAAATATGATTAGTCCTGGAATGTTGAACTAGAATATTTTAAATGTAAATAGAACTTGTACTGTCATAATTTATAGATATATATCTAAATTTATATTTATAATCCAGTAAATTTTGTTTTATCCATAAAACATAGGCACGACAACTACCAGTAGCTTTATATTCAGCCTCGACAGAAGATAATCCAACAAAATTATTCTTCTTTTTTTCTACACCATGAAACTACAGACTTTCATAACAAGTGATATGTCCTAGAGGTGAGTTTTCTATCATACTCACAACCACCAAAATCATCCTCAAAATAACAAACATAATCAAATGATTTCCCTTTTGGATAAAATAATCTTAAATTGGTATAATGTTTGAGGTATATGAAAATCCTTTTAACATCATTTAAATGAGACTCTTTAGTGTCTTCATGAAATCATGCACATAAGAAAAATTAATCAAAATATCAAGTCGACTAGTAATTATATAGATTTAACATCCAATCATTCCTTTATAAGTGTTTTGATCAATAGATTTACCATTTTCATCAAGATCCATATAATAGGTATTACTCATTTGTGTAACACTACTTCTAGTACTATCAATGAAAAAATATTTTATGAGATCATGTTTATATTTCATTTTAATTATGATAATTACTTGTTTTTTTGAATTTTTTTAAATCCAATATAGATTTTTAGGTCACCAATAAAAATTAATACAAATTCATTTTGAATAATATTTGAAAAATCCGTACTAAAATAATGTATAAATTATCAAAAAATAATGTCATATAAATATATTTTACCAACTAGAAAATATTTCGAAATTAGTTTTATAAAAAGAGTTGGATTATATATACCTTTTGTTAAACCTCTGGAATAATTAAAACAACTTAATCTATCATACCATGTTCTTGGGGATTTTTTAAACCATATAAATAAATTGATAATATAAAATATGATTTTTAATGTGACTTTTTGTAAAACTAGGGATTGGTTAAAAAAACATCCTCATCCATAAAAACATTTATGAATTCATTCAGGACATCCATTTGATATTTTATGGAATTGAGATGTTCTACAATTTCAATAAAAATTATATTGGATTTATGTCTATCTACAAGTGAAAATGTTTCTTCATACTCAATTCCTTCTTCATGACTATAAACTAATGTAACCAGTATAGCTTTTTTATCTCACTATGTTACCACTTTCATCTACTTTTTCCTAAACAACTATTTATTTCCATTGGTCCTGGTTTATTTTGGAATACCCACAAGTTTCCAAAAATTAATTCTTTCAAACTGATTTCTCTCTTCTTGCATAATCATAACCCAAAAGTCAACATTGATAGCTTCAGTGATGTTTTCAGCTCATGTGGTGATAAAAAGGCTTGATGTTTTTCATGATTACTAAGATATGATTTATCAGGTTTTCATTTATATAAATCTACAAAAAAACATCATGATGATGGTTTTTAAGGGTTCTAACATATCATAAAAAAGAATTAATAATAATATCATATTCCTAAACAGGATTAGGATCATTTTGGCTCGAATATGGATAATTTCCTGAACTATATGTTTTAACAGATTTTTTCATTAGATGGTAGGATGTTTTAAAATTGATGTGTGTATTTTACATATAATCCTAAATATTTTCTACTAAGTTATTAGGATTATGTGGATCCATTTACAAAAATTTGTCATGTATAGATTAGTCCACACATTTGGTTCTCTTTTTATAAACACTATATGATTTAGTATATATTGAATATCCAAAAAATTTCCATACTCAAACTTGGAAGAAAATTTTCCCATATTATCCAAAATATTAATAATATATAATTTCTAACCCAAAAAATTGAAATAGTTAAGATTGGGTTTTCTAATGCTCCACAACTGATATGGTATTTTCTTTAGATTGTGTTTAATAAATAATATTTTGATTAAATAGATTTCTTTATTGCCAGATCAGCCCAAAAATATATAGGTTGGTCATACACACTCTGCATGGTTCTATAACGTTCATATATGTTTCTATTCCTTCTGTCTACGACAACATTTTTTTGAGGTTTCTAAGGAGTAGAGAATTTACAACTATTGCTTTTTTTGTGAGAAAAAGTATTCAAAATCATTGTTTTCATAATCATGGCCATGTCACTTCTTAAGGATTCATTTCTAAGACCACTAATATTTTCTATATTCCAATAATACATATTAAAATGAGAGAAGACTTCACTTATGTGATCCATGAAGAATATCCATTTATATATAGAGTAGTCATCTACAAGAAAATAAACATTGTGCTTACCATTTAAACTAGAAATGCTAAATGTTCCAAACATATCCATGTGAACCAAGTCGATAGGTTTAGAATTGGAAACATACTTATTTATCTTAATGGGTGTTTTTTTTATGTTTACCCATTTAACAAGAATTACATACATTACTATTTGGATACTCATGTTTGGGTATACCCGTGACAGAACCCTTTATAGTATGATTTCTAACGCAGTGTATAGTACGTTGTCATAATTTCATAAACCAAATTGAAGACTCATTATGAATTAAAGTTAAGCATGAATCATTTTTAGAAATTAATGAATATATGTTAATAACAAAATCATTTTCATTTCAAAAATTATGAAATACTTATTAATTATTATAATTAATAACACTATAAGAATAATTTTCAAATTTAACATGAAAACTATAATAACAAAGTTGTTAAATACTAAGAATATTATATTTTAATCCACAAAAAAATTCTTTGGATATTAAAACTAAGGATCAGCTACAAGTCCGCCCGTGGTGAATTTTTTTTCCTTTAGAATTATCACCAATGGATTCAGCCCCCCCCCCCCATCAAGATTTTTTAATTTATTGATATATTATTAAAATCCTGTCATGTGTATCAAACATCCAATGTCCTAGTATTATAATCATTTACAAGATATTTTCAAGAAGTTTTCCAATAAAATAATAAAAAAACAAATTTCGGTACCCAAAGAAGTTTGGGTCTAGTAACATTGGTAATCAATTATTTTGAAACCCACATATGCTTCACTGGTTTCCCATAATAAGTTTGTAACATATTTGAAAAATAGACACTATTTAGTCCAAAAAACTAGATGTCGTAAAAGACTCTCTAGAACATGAACTATCAAACGAATTTTAATTTTCATGTAGAAAATGATATTTTTTTATATTTATTTACAAACTTGTTTTTGGTGAAATTTATTTTCCCAGGATGGTATCTTATACTAGTAGTATATCTTGGGGATATTTTTTACCACGAATCTGTGTATGATTATTTTTTCTATTGGTAAATTTCTCTAGGTCTGTTTACAATTTCTCATTAAATAACTAAAGTTTATTATTTTCCTTATTTAATTTAATATTTTACATTCTCTATGGATTTGGTTCCTACTTTATAGTAGTATTCAAGGCATGATGATTTTTTAAATATTTATAGTTTTTATTTAGTTCATTACAAGTTCTTTAAAGAATCTAAATTTACTCAAATGACTCTTCAGTAGTAAATTTTTTATCATTTCCAGATTTCTCTCGAAAATAAAACATGTTTTGTACAGGAAATCCTTGGGTTACCTCAGATTTGATTTTCATAAAACACATATTGAAAATGTCATCATTTTCATCATATGAATTCTTTGAGTCGGTTGAACTTTCCTATGAATCACTTCATGTTTCCTTAATGTACTTTTTGAACATTCTATTTTTTTCAGAATTCAAATTTTAATATTTTAACTCAAGACAATGAAACATTACACGTTCCTTTCCCTTTCATCCAATGATGATTATTGCATTAAATTTGTAACTTCATTTCCAATCCTTGTTATAATTTCCCTTATCATCATATCTTCCTTCGAATCTGGTCATAATGAAAAAAATTATCTTTTTTAAAAATTATTAATTATTCTAGATAATTGATTCATTTCATCATCACTATATTGTAATGGTTATTCAGTACTATAAAATTTAACAGAGTCTTGTAATTTATAATTTTCATCGTGTTTACTAGTATTGTTATTTAATGCTACAGATTTACATTTGGGTTCTACCACCCCTTCATTGTTAACATTTAAATATTTCTCGTACATCATAAACATTCCTATAATATCCTTGACTGGAATATTGATAATACCAAATCATTCTATAACTGATAAAGGGGTCCATCTTCATATATCTAGTAAGCATATGGGTTTTCTCATGTTTTTCTCCTTGGCAGTAACATCTCTTCCTATAGAAATCATAGTGTTTAAAATTTCATTAAACCTAAGTTACATGTTAGAAATAGTCTTAGCATGATTCATCTTAAAGTTAACATATTTAATAGTATATGTGTTATGTCTCATTTACATAAATCTAGAGTTTCTATCGTGTGAAACAGATAAAATATCCCAAATTTCATATGATGTAATATATATAGAAATTGGATAAACTATTCATCTATTCATGAACAGTATATGGAATTCATGGATTTTTAATTACTATTATTTGATAAAGTAGTTGGATAATCATGAGTATTCCTATCAGTAAAATGTATCATATATTAATCTATAATTTAAGACCAACTCACTAATCCTATAATTTCTAAGTGTGTTTAAATTTTAATTTTTCATTGTGCATAATTTGTTTATTTAATGAATGGGGGTATATTGGTAGAAACACCTTCCAATATATAACCCACACTAAAATAATTTGAATATTTTTATGGAAAAAAAATATAGAACTAACAGAAATTTTGAAATCTTTAAAACTCAACAAAAATCAATGTTTAAAAATATTTTCAAATACATTTAAAATATTTAAAATATGAATTTTAAAAATACCTCTGACCTCAAATACTTTTCAAGGTAGGAAACTCATGAGGTGTTAAGTATAGTTCTTATAAAAATTTCTATAATAATATTTATTTAAAATATTCACCCAACCAAAAATACAATAGGCCAATTAATCTAGGTAGTAATATTATAATAGTCTGACTATTTAAATAGTTTCTCAAAATATTGATTAATTATCTATTATAAAATATGTGATATGGATTCAACTTATGAATATACTATATTAAGGAAAAATAGTTATAAATACTATCTAAGACTAACTATCAGAGTAAAATTTAGTTCCCAAAAATACATGTCAAAAAAGTGAAATTCTAAATTGAAAGATAGTGTGTATAAAAAAAGTCTTTCCATCTAAAGCCATGGAAAAATAAAACCAACATGGTGATAAACATCCATAACAAATATATATATATATAGGTTTTGATCCACATCATATATCCAAGATAATAGTAGTACGCGAGACTGTCAAGGTCAGAAGACCACTTCCACTGTTCTTTGTGGGAAAACTAACAGCCAAGTGAGATGTCACCTCATCCACACATAAATGTGGGTGAAACAAAAAGAAAAATATATTTAGTGAGGATATATTTTATCCTATAGTTTAGTGTAGGAGGAAGTTTGTGTTGCTATAACAAAAAGACTTAACTCTCAGAAAAGTTATAAAAATAGTACACGATAATGAAAATATAATGAGAATGAATTAAGGATTATCTGAGTGTTGTTCGATTCATCTATGGAATTGTGGGAAATAGAATATGTGTTTTTAGAGTCCTCTTCTGAAAACAGTGTGTTGTGAATCTCCTTTTGTAGATTCCCTTTCAATGAGATGTGCTCTATACCTCTTCTTCTTTTTAAAGTGTCTACACATATGATGTTTGAGGTTCTGATCCTCTACATTTCACCCACTCTGTGTTGAAAGTTCTAAGTTTTCTCATCAGTGTATGAATTTTCTATTCGATTTTCATTCAATAAACTTCTACATATATTTTCTCAATTACCATACTTTTCCTTTTATTTCAGGTGCTTGTGCTAGAGAAGACAAGAATCAACATCTCCACACCACATACTTCATACTATTTACTAACAGACAATTAAAAAATATTAATTATATTAGTGTCATTAAATGACTCTACTAGGAACATTAGAAATATCATTTAAATTTGAGTGGAAAAGATGAAAAGATGAAAATGTTTGGAAAAATACCACAGTTGTGGTGAGATAGTCATGGTTCCACAGTTGTGGTATGACAGTAATTGTGAGACATTCATGATCAATTGTTGCAATGACATCTAGAATTGGTTTCATAGTTGTTGTGTATAGTGCTCTGCAAATTCTTGAATTAGTACAGAGGGTAAAATGTTAGATAAGAGATTTCTCAAGTAACGATGTCTAGTCCTTTCTCAAAACTATGAGAACTATCTTGTTACATTATCATGGATATGGTAGTAAGAAAATGGTGTCTGATCCTTTGTTAGAATATAGAACTGGTAGAAAACATACAGTTTCATATTAATAAAAAAATATATATAAATTTATTTATGATGTTATACTCACAGAATGGATTAGACATAAGCATTATCAGAATAAAGCACAATAGAATATAATTATTCATATTTTAAATTATTTAAAAATTGTTTTTGATATGTTAAAAATGATTTGTGTCCATTGAAACATGAGGAGTCCAAAATATCTAATTTTTTTTTTGCATTAAAACATGAGGAGTCCAACACAAAGATATTAATTGATATTATTAATATAAACCTACTAAACACATAGTGTTTAAGGCCTTATTTCATATAATTATTAAATAATAATTTATCAGATGATTAGATATATGGTCATTTTATCATTTAGATGTTAGAAAAGAAAATCAAATGTTGTGTTTCTCATATAAAGGTCAAGTTAGTTCAATAAATATTTGTGGAAGATGAACCAAATAAAAATATATATGAACCTCAAAGTGTTGTAATGATTCATCATAAACAAATGGTATATTAACATTTCTCAATGATGATTATGTTTTCGTATTGTTTATATATGATTAACCTAACCAAAATTAGTACGCCATTGAGAAATCTAAATTTTAGAAATATTTACAACCCATAAAATCTAAAATAGACTACATAGAAACTATAAAAGTTTAGAATTCTGAAGATGTTCCAAAATAGGTGAGGCCCATAGGAGAAAGTGGGGTTTCCACAATAAAACGAAAGTGAATAGTAGAGGTTCATCCTATAATGAGTTTATTATGGGAAAATGCAATAAGAAAATTCATATTAATTTAATTAAGTAAAAATTTTAACATATTTGAATGATAAATCCTAAATGCATATCTCTATCCAGAACAAGAAATTTTTATGTGATATATGAAACGAAAGTAAAAATTGATTTCCAAAATGTAAATTAGTCACATACATTTTTTTTATAGAGATATATGTTTATTATCATCCAATTGAGACTTCAAAGTATGCAATCTTCAATGATCAATTTATAGATTGGAAAAAAATCATAAAGATTGAATATATAGTTTATTGATCTAATCAAATATTTTAGTTTTATTAATAATGATGATTATTCTTATGAATATAAGTGGATTATGGGGAGTATAGTAGTGTTTTTTATTTTGTATATAATTACATGATACAAATCATAAACTATATGAGGACACCTTAAATTATCGATATATTGATGTGGGAATTCCTCTTCACAATGGACACTGGTGAAGTAGTTTATATACTGTGTATGATTTTTCTATGTTCGGTAACTAATAGTAAATTTGTAAATTGATAATGTAGTATTTCATTGAGAACAACAAAAGGGGGTCTTTTTTAGTGTTACACTGAATGAATATTATGAAAATTGAATATCTGTTAAATGAGTTAAAAATGACACGTAAAAATCTCTATGAATTCACCATAAGGCATATCATTTATTTAATATAGTGTAAATTAATTAATATTTCATATTATCTTATCATTAGTATATACCAGTCTAATATTGGTGAGAGTCAAGGGACTCTAATTAAGAATATACTAAAAAACATGAGAGGAATAAGGAAATTTTTTTGGTTGTTAGAGAAGCTGGTGAGGACTATGAGAAGGGTTACAATGATTCTAGATTCTAATTAGATAGATGTGATATGAAATATTCAATTGATAATATTAGTTTCCTCAATAGTAGTGTTCATAGTCAAAATAATTCCAGGAAAGATTATACAGGGAACTCCACAATAGAAGTTGAGTATATTCATTCATAAAATATTTTGATGAATGATATTTAGGTCATCATGTTATTTTTTTAATTATAGGTGGTTCCTAGAAATTAGGTATTGATTAACATATATTTTGAAAATAATTTTTTATATCTCTGGCCAAGATAAAATGTTCTCATTAATAGACAAAACATTTACTTCACAAATATTATCTCATATATGAGTCCATCGAGACGGGTAATGTAAACAAATCAGTTGGGTGAATATATTTGAGAATGTAGTATATATGTCAATAAATCCATTACCATGATGAAAAAATTATTTTCATGTATAATATATTTATATTAAATAGAATATAAAATCATATTAATGGTTTTAAATGTACCCGGTAATTTTAATGAATGTAACCACTGTTTATATTGTATTAATGTGTGGTGAAATTTACATTTCATGAATTATATTGTGTTAGTATCCACTCATTTTGAAATATCAGGGTGTCCTTAATAGATATTTGATGTGGATAATAATGGGTTGTGATGATTTTTCTAGGACATCATGAGTATATTAATGTACTAATTAAAGAGGGTTGTGTATGAGATATGAAGAATTCATTCATGATGTAATAAATATAGTCCAATTTGTTGAACTATCCCACTAATGTATATATTATAGAATGTAATAAAGACATTGATACACATATGATACTAGTATTATAATCAATCCCCATTACCAAATATTGTAGAGATACCTACCATGATAACCTCTATAATTTGGTACATATATAATTTTTTAAAAAATAGAATTAAATATTCAATTCGTTTTGGGGATATTTTTTCATTTTAAATATTGGTGTGATGGGAACAGAAAATGTTTCAACATATTTGAAGAGTAAGGTCATATGGGCCTTGATGGAATTGGGTTGAATAAATTAATGGACATTCATAGTCGATCAAAATAATATGTTCTTATCTACCTTTATGGGAGAATCTAATGTGCTCCATTGGTAAATAAATAACACATGATGTACTCAACCACCTGGAGAGTCTTTTTTTGGAATCAAGAAATGATGGGATTATATATGATAAATTAGAATTATTCCACATCCTTTGATTAGTCATGTTCATTGAAAACAATATTTTATAGGTATACATGATATGTATATGTCATGTATTTTTTGGTACATGTTTATATATATTTATGATTTTTCTTGATAGAGATCTCATCAAACCATTAGTGGCTTCAGTATCACTGATGCATTGTTTATGGCCTCTCATTTCATACATATATGAAATAAGTACATTATTTTTAATCAAAAAAACTAATTCTCATATAGTCACTATGTTATACTCTTTTTATGTATTATTTTTTGTTAAAAAAATGATAACAAATACAATAAATAAAATTAGGAAAAAAAATAAAAAATGTAATTTGAATGGATTTAAAAGTGTTCTAATGTTTTTTATAATGACATTATGGGATTTGGGTGCAAGTGGGAGGTTTTTTGTTATAATCATAAAATGTGAGGATTCATATTATACACTGCCAAAAAAGAAACCAGTTCATTTAGAGGTGGTCTTGGGAATGTCACCATAAAATTTTAGGTTAGTGGTGGTTATGATGTAACCGATGATAAAATAAAAAATATAATCATTACTAGGAAAAATCCACTCTAATTAGATAGATTATTGACGGATAATTATCACTATTAATTTCATCAATTATATGGGGGGTTTTAACAACAATAAATTTATTAAAATTATGTTTAATTATATATTTTATATTTTAGCATCAAAAAAGTTAAAACCGTAGATAATTTCATAGATTATAGTGTATTTTAATCCTTTGATTTTTTTAAATATCATATTTTATACTAAGTACAATTTTTATATAAATAATTATATAAATTTATCTAAATAAATTATAAATACATATATTAATACATTAAATAAATACATATATATATTCAAAATGTTAGTATATACAATTAATTACGTAAATATTTGTATTATATAATAATCCACACATATTTTATAGTTATATTAATTTCGTTATTATATTATAAATATCTTATTAGTAATAATATAATTATTTATATATATATAATCAGATAAATAAATATTTAAAATTATTTATAAAAATATACATCCTTGCATCTATTTGTGGGTGTGTTTAAATGTAAGTATTATTATATTTATAAGTATATATTAAATAACATTATATATGTCTGATATAAATTTATTTATAATTATATGTTCATGTATGTTTATAAAAATATTTTTATGCGTGTATGTATACATAATAAAAAAATATTTATAAAAATATATGTATAAATATATTTATTTATATATATATATAAATATAATTTTTGGGGTGTATGACACAATAATCAAAAAATAAATACTATGTTATGTGATATTTTATATATATGATAAGATAAAGATATGTATTTAAATTAATATATTAAATATATATATTCACACATAATAAAACTTGAAATATGTATAAATTTAAATATATGTATAATTGTATTTTTATATGTCAATTACATACATATATATTCTTAAAATTCTAGCAATATATAAAAATTGTATTAAGCAATATTATATGTAAATATATATATATATATACAAAAAATTTCGTTTTCATACATATTTATATATTATTTGGATAATATATAAGTATATAATAGATAATATATATTTTTTTGCATATAAATATAATTAATTATATATATATGAATGTATAATATATATATATATATATTACATTTATATATATATATATGAATAGTTCCTTTGTATAATGTATAAATATATAATATAATTTATGTATATATCTCTGAATGGGTCTATATAAATTTAATAAATAATATATATATATATATATATATTTGTATTTATATAATATATATTTATAATATAAAAGGTATTTGTGATTGTATGATATATATATATATATATTTTTTGCAAAATATATTTTCAGAATATATATTAATTTATTCATAATATATATTATGAATTATTAATTAAAATGTATATAATATAAATATATATTTAAATTAATTTTTAATAATGATTTTTATTTTTAATCCATTTAAATATATATAAATGTAATCTTGTGTATATAAATTCCTAAAATTATTTTTTGTATAGTGGTATATTATTGGGGTTTCCTACCAGGTGGGGTAGGTTCAAACCCCTTTTATTTGGCATTTCCTTCCTATGCGCAAGGAGAGGCGGTGGGAGAGTATGCATTTGAGTGTGGGATGAAGCTAGGGAGTGGTAGAGGAATTGTGGTTATGTCAGGGTGGGGATGAAAATGCATGTGGGTTATATTATGAAATGGTTTGTGGGATACATTATGAAATAATATATATATATATATATTGAAAATTATATGGGTGTCATAGCTTTCCAAAAATAATTCAATTAAAAATCATCTAGATAATCAATTAGGTGTGGATATAAATTTTTAAAATAAATTTTAAGGGTATAATACCATATATATAATAACAATGTATTTTCTTAAAACATACCATTGATTATTAAAAACCCATAATTTGATTGATTGACAACTTTGAAGGTTGTTTTGTATAACCCCTTCCATTGTTTTTTGAAGGGGTTATATGTCCCCTTAAATGAAAAAAATAACCCCCTAAAATTGCCAGTTTTTTAGAGAACCACCTAAATAACACTTTATAATATACATTGGATTCCTATTATAGTAAAATACATGAATATAATATCACATGTTTCCTGAACCAATATCATATGCTATGACTAGCTGATGATACTACCTGAATCAGATGCAGGAACATTCCATGTTCATCCAACAAGGTTTCCAAAATTTTTAATCCATTGTGAATGAATTAAACAAGACAAGACTATCTATTTAATGTGTTAAATGGATAAATATATAGTAGATGTTAATAAATGGTTCCATTAGATTACACATGTTGTAGTTATTTCTTTATTCATTTGTGAAATAAATCAAGAATGAATATAAAATGAAATGGGTTCACTAATTTTTTATTGTAGAGTGGATGTGGTAAGATCCCGACCATTTATTTAGTTGAATCAAACAATATTTATGTTATTATTTATTATTTTTGTTGCATAATTATGTTTTGTTAAACATTGGTGTGAGTTTTCGTGATATTTGAGAAAAATTGAATGGAGGGTAGTGAATGGGTGGCATATAGTTTTCTATGGTCATGTTACCCACACCAGAAAACCATAAAACACTAGATAGAGAAGATTTTCATAGTAAGCACATGTATTTTCAAATTATTCACCAACATATGAGTTAAAATACACCCCTATAAAATAGGTTTATGGTTGAGGATCATGGTGAGGGAAATCTATTTTCCCTAGTCCATCTAACTCTGTGCGAGTTTTTAATTTACATGAAAATTAAATTTTAAATCACACAATCCTATGAATCTCAACCTATTTGACCCTAACTAAGACTAATTTATCTCTTCACAATTATATATCCTCTTAGATGGATTTCAAGCCTTCATGAAATCCATTTTTAATGATTCTAAGCATAGATTGAAGATCTACACGTCTCTTAGTTAGTGAATATTCTCCTGCTTGGTTTCTCATTCATCTTCCTTTCTTCTCCCTTCCCAGAAAGGGTTGTTCCTTCCTTTTTTATTATATCTAGTTATAGTTGTTTTAAAATTGATATAGGATTTTATATCTTGGTCTATATTAAATAGTTTTTTATTTTTTCAATTTATATGTCGTGTTTTAGATCCATATCTCATTCTGTATTATTGTGATGCTCAAATTTTAGGGATTTCCATTGAGTGATTATTCATTAATGAGTTGATGTATGTGGACTATAATTGAAATACTATAGTCTTGATTTCCATTGTGTTTTTTAAATTGTATATTTACTATTTATGTGTATAAAATATGTTCTTTATTGAATTAATGAAATTTGTGAATTAATTAATTAATAAAGAATGTGAAATTGGGGATATTAGAATTGTACATTATCAATATAATTTATTTAATTTTTTTTGGGGTTAATGAAATTGTGTTTGAATGTAATTAATTTTGGAAGTTATTATTTGTGTGTTAATGGTTTTTAGATTAATTAATTACAGGATTATGTCTAGTATTATTAGGATTATGGTATTTGGTTAATTGATTGGAAAATTATTTTAGAAAATTTTTCTGATAAAATAATTATTTAATTAGTAATGAATTCATATGATTATTTAATTGATGAGTTAATTAGTAGGATTGATATTATTAATTAATTTTTAATTTAAATAATCCAATTTATATAAATAATTAATTATTGAGGTAATTAATATGATTAATATGAATAATTAAATTTATATCCAATTAATAATATTGACAGGATTAATTAATTGTTGAGTAAATTAATATGATTGAGATAATTAATTAATTTTTCTATTCAATAATATTGTAAAGATAATTTATTAGTTGTTCTCTTAATTAATAAGATTTATAATAATCATTAATTATATATTGAATTAATATTAATGAGATAATTTGTTTATTATTGTGTTAAATAATAAGTTTTTTGAGATTAATTATTTGATGAGTATACTAATGATATTGAGAATATTAATTTATTTTTGAGATAATAAATGAAATTGAGATGAATTATTAATTTTTTAGTTAACTATTAATGTTTATAATATTAATTAGTTTTTTGATATTAATTATATTTAGAATATTAATTAATTAATGGGATAATTAATGGGATTGAGATAAATAATTAATTATAGTTTTAATTAATGAAATGATGAATATCAAAAATTGAGTTATTTTTAAAATTGAGTTATAGAAAAATAATTATGGAATAATGATATTGATTTTACATATAGAATAGTAACATTGGAATAATAGAACAATGTATCATTTATAGATAGTGTAGTCTCCTGTGTGGGATGAAGATGGTTTCGAGGTTTGGGTGTCCTTGGAAACCTGAGATGTTTATGTGGATAGATAAGGAGTAATTTGGTAAATAGATAAATATTTATTTATTTGTTATATTTATTTCTTTATAAAACTACATACACTATTTATTTAATGTGACTAGTTTCAGACACCATTGGGGGTTGTCTACTGATTTAAACACACACTCTACTCGGGCTACCAGATCAGTACCTGAATAGATTTTATTGTTACAATATAGGTTAATAGAAATTAACCTATGATATATGGATAGTTTTGGAATGGATCATGGTTGAGAGAGTTGTACATTGTTTGGGACCTGATTTGAAGTTTTTAGGGTCTTTACTTTTGAGATTTATTTTTACACTTCTCATATACTTTATCATGGAATATCTATAGATTAGTTTTGATATCCTATTTATAATTTTAGTCATCATGTGTCATTGGAATCATTTTGGTTTTGGTTCGATATTTTGGTATTCTTTATATATCTTATTCTAGAGTTTTAATATGAAGTAGAGAGTATAGCTTCCCAAAGACTTATAGTAGACCCTTGCTTCTAGTTAGCAGCCTTTACCATATGTTATGGAATTCTATATTTCATGTGACTGACCATCTTCAGACACTAGCAAGGGGTACTTGAGATGGGATATTTAAATATTGTGTCACATGAGTATTCTTTTATATTATTTTTTTACTATTTTTGAATAATAGATATGAGATTATGGAGATTTTTTCCATGAACATGATATTCTACATGGGAGTCTCAAACCAATGTATATTGAAAAACTCATGTTCCCATGGGGTGAATTCCTCCTAATTTTTTGTGTGGTTATAATTGGATATTATTTCACCTTTAGTGATGTAATTGTTGTGCGATGTGATTATTTTATGAGAGTTTATTTAGAATTTTTTTATTTATGACTACTGTCTCTCTAAGGAACAAGAGTTTAGTATTATTTAGTCATTAAAAAAATATAGGATTGTTTTTTCACATATTTCATTTTAGGCATGCATGGAAAAAGGGTTTCGCGTAAGTTGATAAAATTGGACAAATATTTTTATTATTGATAGAATTAATGTA
Source organism: Viscum album (assembly GCA_963277665.1). Lineage (NCBI taxonomy): Eukaryota > Viridiplantae > Streptophyta > Magnoliopsida > Santalales > Viscaceae > Viscum > Viscum album. The sequence continues at coordinate 956,758,382 of OY728145.1, forward strand.
ATTTGGTTTCGAATATAAATTGAATTTGGTAAAACAATGTATGATTATAATAATTGAGTTTATACTTGAGAATCCCGAATAATGATAATTATTTACCCTTCATTAATTTTGACCTATATGTAATATGGTTAAGGGTAGTGTTAGTGCAGTAGTTGTTAACATTTGGATGGTTAAGGAAAATTGACATGTTTTAACTTAGTGTGTCTTCTGGTAAATGATTAAATTTTGATAAAAGAATCCTAAAGTATGTGTTTTGATTTAATATTTACGTCTCCATGATGATGCATATCGATAGGATGATAAGAGGAAATAGCATCGGATGATCCCCCAATGGTAGATCTTGATCCACCAATGGTAACATGTGGGAAAGTTGGAGGAAAGATCGTGGAGAAATCTTCATCATTCTAGAAATTAATGTAATGTGACACAGGGAAGATTGATAGTATAATGTCTAAAATGAAAAGGGATTTTCAGTTGCATCACTGATTGAAATTCACATGAGAGGGTGGTCCTGAAGTATCTGAGTAGTGGATTGAATTTATCCATACTATACATGGCCACATGGAGATTCATTCTATGTATAGGGTCATTTATGATGCATATATTCTATGGAGATTAGCGAAGAACTATTGGGATGTTCAGGAACTGATTAGAATGGGTGATGTAATTTTATAGAAGGACTTCAAGGTGAGTCTCATGGAAAACATATATATAGATATGATAAGTCATAAGAGAGTTTCTAAGTTCATGATATTGAAAAAACAGAGTACGTCTTTAATGGAATAAGATCAATTCTTTATTGATTTTCAACACATTTCTCTAATGTTGGTATTAGATGAGGCTACATAAAAAATGATAATTCCGTAGGTATGTTTGAGGATGATTTGTGGGTTTAACTTGTGCTTCTCATTCAACCATAAAAGTGATCTATGGGTATGTTGTAACTCGTGTCTTCAATGGTGGATCCCCTTAGGCAGGTTGTCTCGCATGTGGTTTTTGTGCGGTTTCTCACTTTTTCGTTAAATGTGATTATGAAATAAAAAATTTAATTTCCAGTCATAGAGGATTGTTGGATATCTAGGTAGGCTGAGTTGGTCCAATTAAAAAACAAATGAGAGAGCTCACTACCCAGTTTTCTATTTTATTATAGGATGATGAAGGTGTAAATAATGACGTCATTCCACCTATAGTGGACCAATTTCAAGATGTTTTTTCTGATAAATTCTCATGGTTGACATCAAAGAGAAATGTGTAATTTAATATTGATCTCATTCCATGATCTAAAATAGTTTCTATTATAGTATAAAAATGAAACCATCAAGGATTCAAGAGAACTAGACAAAGCTAAAGGATTTGGTGGATATGGGGTTTATCCTACAATGTAAATCACCTTGGGGATCAGCTATGTCGTTTCAAAATAATCCTCAAGAGATTTTGTGCTTGCGTGTGGATTACCGGATGTTGAACCAAATTACCATGAAGAACTAGTATCTTCTTCATGAATCGATTATCTTTTATAATAGTTTAGATGAAATTTTATATTTTACCATATTTACATATGATCAGTGTATCATAGATTGAGTGTTAGGTCATTTGATATATAAATTAATACTGTCAACATATGTTATAACCTATATGAGTCTGGTGTATTTCTATTTGGAGTGAAGAATGATCCATTAGTGTTTATGTCCTTAATGAAAATATTTTTCCATCTATAAATATATTATATTATTGTAGTATTTTTTGATAACATATTGGTGTACTATAACACTCATGGTGATCATGGCAATCTTCTTGGAAAAATTTGGAGTACACTGAGAGAGAATTGGTTATACTCCATGCTATCTATGTGTTTTTTTATTGATGTGGTATATGTAATGGGGCACATCTTTCTGAATGATTTTTTGTGTGTGGACATCAAGAATATTTCGGTAGTAGTGACTTGGGAGAAACAAAGGAATTTTTTTGATATCCATATGCTTTTTGGGGTTTGTTAGATATTATTGCAGATTAATATAAGAAATTTCATGATCGGTAGCACCAAATCCATGCTTGAAGAAGATGGAGATAAATTCTATTTTATGAGAAGACTGTTATAATTATTTCATGGAGTTTAGGAATGTAACATCAACAATATTCCTAATCATACCATATATACTTGAGTAGTTTATGGTGTATTGTTAAAATTTTGGGATATTTATTGGATTATTACTTATGTAGGGAGATTGATTTGTGGCATATGGCTCTTGGATGTTGAGGCCCCTTGAATGGAATTTTCGTACACATGACCTCAAGTTTGACATGGTGGTTTATTCTTTTATTTTTTTTATTAATTATCAATTGTGTTTAACAATTACATTATTTACTAATATCAAGATCTTAACATATATTTGCTCGTAATGAAATTTCAATATCTAGCTGTGGGGATGGGTTGGGTATATTCAATCTTTTGGTATTGAGCTAGAATATACATCCAAAAAGTGTAATATTGTTTTTGATACATTATGAATGACATAATATACTTAGATAGTTGTAGATTCTAGTGTCGAGTAGAGGACGTTAATTGTTCTAGTTGAGATGCATGTGGTGGTTCGAGAGAGGTAGGAGTAGACGAATCTTTTATCTCTTTTAGTGGATCCTACACATTTGAGAATCATCAGCAATATATAGTTTGAGGATACAAAATTTTTATCATTGTGGGTATTCATTGAAGGTGGGATGACTCGTCAGACTAGTTGATAGATGAGGAAAAGATAATCTAGGTTATTAATTATGATGTTATGCCTACAAGTATGTGGGAAGACGTAATGTGTGAATTTAAAGCCACCATGTGGGTAGTTCATCCATGAGTGACCAAAATTTTATATGACCTATGTACACAGTTTTCGGGGCTAGTAATGAAAAATGAGATTATAAGGAGTGTTACATGATGCTACTTCTGTAAACAGGTGTAGAATGATCATAAAAAACATGGATGATTGTTACAATTGTTTCCAATCACGTAATAAAAGTAAGATGATGTGATTATGGACTTCATGGTGCTTCTCCTAAGGATTACATGTAAAAATGATGCCATTGAGATGATTTTGTTACATATGGAAATTGTATCAAATTTATTTCGGATAAGGGATATTTTCTCTGTGGAGCAATTGGGGTAATTCTACATTTGGGGGATAATCCATCTGTATGAAGTGACATAAACTATTGCTCCAGACAATAATTAATATTTTACTTCTAGATTTTGGAATCAGTTTTATATGATTATGGGAACATAGATTTTACTCATTAGTGTTTTCCACCTACATATAGATGGGATGCTGAAGAGTGTGATATAGGTTCTAGAGGACATTTAATGGGCCTATGTCAGATGCATCTATAGATCTATTAATATGAATTTAGATTCAGTGGATTTTTCCTATAAAAAGAGTTATCATTATACAATTTTGATATCAATATGCAAGGATCATTTTGGAAGGCCATACATGTCACTATTATGATGGATGGAAGATGGTGTGTTATATTTGATGGGACTGAGTCTTATTTGGGGGATGTTAGAGTAGGTCAAGTTGATTCAGAATCATGTGACTACAAATCAGAGCAGACAAAATTCATATACTGATATACATACATAGCCCCTATATTTTATAGTGTGTGATCATATATTCATTCTAGTGTCTTCCATATTGCATCAACATGGGATACATAGATATTTCACACTGGATCCTAGGTTCATTGGCCATTTTGATGTTGCGGAGAGAATTGGGCTGATAGAATTTTTATTAGCTCCTCTATAGAAATAAAGTGTTATGCATGAATTTATTCATGTGTCTGAAATTAGAGGTATCACCCTAACCCTTCTCATGTCATCAATATGGATGATGTTAATATTTATGTTGATTCAGCCTTTATAGAGCATCTACTACGTGTGTTATATTAATTGGAAAAGTATTTTTCTGAAGAATCATACTGATAGTTCACATATTATGGTTTTATAGAAGTGTAGAAGAGAAATAATAGATGGGAGAAAAAGATATGAGGAATCAGTGGAATAATATTTTTGGAACATTATCATAGATATGTGTGTTATTATCACCATTGTTACTTTTTTATTAATAAGAAAACAAACTGAACAAACAAACAAACATACAATCATGCAAAACAAGCATCCTATGGAGGTCTGAAGTAATGCAGACCAAGGGCATACCCTCTGATTAAATTGACTGCTTCGGGATTCAAGGTGGAAAGATTGTGCAAACAAATCAGGTCAGGACCAAGGACCTCCATATAAGAAAGGTGATCTGCCACTTGGTTACCTTCATGCTAGGAGTGATTGATATTGGTTCCATTATCGAGCATGACTTTTCAGTTTCTGATAATGTAGTGATTGGACCAAGGAGGGAGCATATATCATTCAGGGAATCTTGGAGAATTTTAGAATCTGTTTCAACTTCAGAAAGATTAATACCCTTCTGATGATAAAGGGTAACCCCTATGAGAATGGCCTTAGATTCTGCCTAGAGGGAGGAGCCATTGCCTAACCGGTAGGAGAATGCCAGAAGGGGGACGTACATGGGGGGAACACAATTTTACTTAATAGTGTGCCCATAGACCAGAAAACCTTGCAACCCTCGAAAAATGGGAAATATACAGTTAGTGTACAGTTTTTCAAACATTGTTCCCTTATAGGAGTAACTGAATAACCCTATAATATAGTTTAATTTATTAGATGCATGGTGAGGGAAAACTATGCACCCCTACCCAGTGAATTGTGCATGAAATTTTAAATCACCCGAAATCTATATTATAAACAACCTAAAACCATTAAACTCACCATATTCAACCCTATATCCTCTTAGTCTTAGAGCCTATCAGATGGGTCCTAATACATAGTAAACTCAATTATTATTTATTTTAATCATGGATCGAAGATATATACCACTCTCATTTTTTGAATCATATCGTGTTTGGTTTCCTATTCCTCATCATTTGTTCTCCCATTCTAGAATGGGTTGTTCTTAAGGTTTTTATTATATCTAGATATGATTTTGTTGATATATAACTAAGATTTTAGATCTATATGTTGATTAAATATAGTGTTTTTCAACGTGATTTATTGGTTTAGATCTAGATAATATTCAACATTATTGGGCCACTCAAATTTTGGGGACATCCCTTGGGTGATCGTTCTTCAACAAATTGATGTTTAGGGCCTATAATTAAAATTTAAATACATTTATTTTAATTATATCTAGTTAATTATAGACCATATCATTATTTATATAATTTATTTCAGGATTTAATTAATAAATTTTGCAAATGAAATTATTAATAAAAATTTGGAAATTGGTGATCTTGGAATTGTTGGAATTGAGTAATTAATAGTGGACATTATTGAGGGATATTGATATTGAGATTAGGAGTAAATAATTTTGGATTAAATATTGGGTTATTTTTTTATTGGGTTGAATAATTAATCGATGAATTAATTTTGGGATTACTGGGATAGTGGATTTTTGAAAAGTGATTGGAAATTTAATTATTGGATATTATGTCATAAACTAATTATTGAATTCATCTCGAATTTAGATGATTAGCTAATTATTGTGTTATGTAATAAAATTGAGATGATTAATTCATATGATTGATAGAATTAATATATTTTTGAGTTAATTAATAATATTGAGATGATTAATTATTTGTTATGTTAAATAATAAGATTTAGAAGATTAATTAGTTGTTTCATTAATTAATAAGAGTGTGAAGATTCATTAATTTTTTGAGTTAATAAATTTGATTGTGAATATGAATTAATTTTTGAGTTCATTACTAACAATTATAATATTAATTAATTGTTTATTTAATTCATATGATTTACATAATAAATTAATTATTGAGTCAATTAAAAATATTGATATGATTAATTAAATTTTGAGTTAGATAATGAGGTTTGGAAGTTTGATTAATTTTAGACTTATTTAATAGGATATATATGATTATATAATTGTTGAGTTAATTAATAAGACTGATAATATTAATTAAATGATGATTTAATTAATGATATTAAGATGATTAATTAATTAATTAGTTAAATAATGGGATTGAGATAATTAATTAATCCATAAAATAAATAATGAAATGATCAATGGAAATAATCTAATTCATATGAAAATTAAGATCTATAATGGTAATAATAGAATTAAGAGATTGATATGAGATATCAAATTGTAACAGTGGAATTCTAGAACACAGTATACCTTGGGGAAAGTTTTGAATATGGAATTCAGTGAACATGTATTGAGAATTTTTTGTCCTTTGGATCATGAGATATTTTTGTGGTTATGTAAGCAGTAATTTGACAGTGTGGTAACAATTTATTTAATAATTTTTTTTATTTATTTAGACAATATTTTACAGTTTTTATTGACTGGATATAGAATTAGACAATGTTGGTGGTGGCCTAATAAGTTGTACTCACACCCAACTCACGCTGCCTGATTAGTACCACAATAGATTTCATAATTTAAGTACATTTTAAGGGAAATTCCATGTGTTAGATGACTGATTTTGGAATTGGGCACAGATGAGGTAACCTCTTGTGGTTTGGGACCCTATTTGGATTTGTTAGTGTCTTTATGGTTTAGATCCATATTAACACATGGAACGTACTCTATCATGGAACATATAATATTAATTTTTTATATTTTTTTTCTAATTATATTCCTAATTTGATATTGGAATACTTCTTGTAATGGTTATATATTTGGTTAATTTTTATTTATTTTCCAGTAGTGTTTTATTATAAAAAAAATAGGGTATAGTCCATAAATTATTGATATAGTCCATTTCTTTAGTCAGTAAAATTTATCATAGGGTGAGTCACGTGTGAGGATATCTAACCAATGGAATTAGGGACCCAAAATATTTCATAGAGGTTGGGATGTTTCAATGTTATATTAGAGAATTTTTCTGTTCATTGGGTTTTTCATACTCTATGGGAAAGGATGAAAAGAGATTTTCTTGAGTTGGATCTAGGACATGAACTCATGTATGGATGTTTCTGACCCAGGTATGGGGAAAACCAAATTACCCAATGAGTTAATTTCTACTATTGATTTATGTGGTTACAATTTGATATTATTTCACCTTGTATGATACAACTGTTGTGTGATGTGATTATGGTTTCAACTATTTTTTATTATTATTCTTAGTTGTGACTCATGGCCTATTATGGAATGTGATTTGAGTATGAATCCATCATACTAGGAACTCAATATTATTTTTCGACAAGAATTATTTACGTACACATAGTAAATAGGTTTTTGAGTATGTTTTTAACATAAAATACTTTTCTTTAATAGTAAAATTGAACTAAAAATTGTGCATAATATGAAATTTAATATTTTAAAATGATGGAACATTAATATTATTGCGTGGGTAAATGAGAATCATAAATAATAGGAATTTGTAACCCATTGGTAACCATGAACTAAATTTAAGATGGTGAAGAGTAGTGTTATCACATGAATTATGACCACGTGGATGGGTTTGGTGAAAAAGAATTTTTTTCCTTATGATGTCTTCCCATATGTGTGTCAATGTAGAGAAAATTATCCAAAGGTATGTGTTTGGATTGCAGATTTAGGCCTCTGTGATGATGTTTTTTGAGAGGATGATTAGGGTACATATCTATGTAGGATTCTATAGTGGTAGAACCCATGGTACAGATAGTTCTAAGAGAAAAATTTGGAGATATTTTATGTGATAAATTTCATTGGTTCGGTAAATTCATTAAAAGAGACTCATGAAGGGTCAAGAAGAGCATGTTTGACTTGATGAGGATGATTCAATTGTATCACACTATAATATACACTGAGGAGGGATATCCTTATAGATATTATTTTTGTATTGATTTAATCTAGAAAATAAATTACCAAATAGATTCTATGGGTAGGAAGAGTTTTAGGATGGATTAATATATTCTAACAGGGTAAATTAATTACTGGTGGGAAATTCATGCTATAACTGTAAAAGATGATGGTATGTTATAAAATGACTTCTAGGCATGGTTGTTGGAGAACATCTAACCGTAGAACCTGATGTGGGAATGAGTACTTGAGTTCATGATATTGAAACATGTTAGTAATTTTTTTTATGTACTATGTTGGATTCATACAAATTTGAAGTGATTTTATATGGTTTAAGACAAAAATGAGACTAATTCAGAAAAACAATTTCATGAAGGACTTAAGTGTGAAATTATGTCCTAGGTAAAAATTATTCGGAATATGTTGATCATAAATGTGCTACATCAGGATGTCATACATAAAGGGTACTTGAAAAAGGATTCTCGTACTCGACATATGGTTGATACTACATGACTTGAAGGTACGTTTTCTGAGAGAAGGGAACATCATTCTGAGATATTTATCTATAAAATGGAAAAAAGTAGTTGAGGAGAAAATTCAGTAACTTTGGACATTTCTTCAGTGATTTATCAGTAGTTCAGAATTTCTTGCCACAATCGTAGACATTGAACTCAACCACTAGTGGAGTGATAATGTTATGGACCTGTGGGAAGCCTAAATAAGTAATAAATAAACCCACAACAGATGGGTAATGATGGGTTATATTGAAATAATCATAGCGTACGAGGTGTATATTCTAAAACGGATTAGGCTAGCAATTTCTGTTCTATTATTCATGCTTGTTGATGTAGTTGACAAGGTAAATTTCTATATGAGAGCCCATTTTTGTGGGGTGGATCAGATCAAGGGACATAGAATATATCATAGGGAAGTGGGTTTGGACTGTTTAATAACATTAATCCAACACTTCTGGATATCTAGGTTATACGGTCAACGATTATTTGTTCTATTATTATATCATCAACATTATATATATCCTTATTTGATATAGGATCCAACGATTCCTTTATTTCTACAAAACATGTGAATGATTTGATTATAGATATGGAGTTCATGAGTGTTTTGATGATGATAGAATCACTATTTGGATTCTGGAATAAAAAAAATCATTTGAAAGGGATGTTCTCTCAAAGTTTTCATGCATCATTTTCTATGGGATGTTTACATTCTAAACATGTCAAGATTCGTCCTAATTTTTGTTGTGGATTTTTAGTTGAATATGAAGCCCCTATTAGAATGTTACTATATGATATTGACATTTACATATCTTGAGGGTTACAACTACACTTATCAATGATTGTGTGATATATCAGTCGACCGATCATGGAATTTACATAGAAATTAAGAGTGAATATTTCTCTAGATTCTAGTATATTTTTAGATGATGAAAAGGTAATGTAGGACATCTTTTTACCTATAGTGGACTAGTATTAGGATGCGTTTCTTAAATATTTTATATGGATACAACCTAAGAGATATGTGGGATTTAAAGCTGAGATAAAGATAGAGATGAACCCATTTCTATTCCACTATACAGAATTGTACCAAAATAGCTTCAATATCTCAAGACTCAGATAAAGGATTTGGTGGATAATGGGTTTATCCATATAAGTAAATAACCTTGGGGATCACATTTTTTGTTTTCAAATAATAATGATGGATGTTTCCACTTCTGTTTCAATTACCAAAAGTGAACAAAATTATCATGAAGAACCAGTTTCCTAGTCCATGAATCTATGATCATTTTTACTATTTGATAGGATCTTATGTCTTTTACATGATTAGCTTGGTATCATGTTATAATCATTTGATATTTCATACTTATGATATGCTGAGGATTAATTTCATAAACAGTTATGTATTTTATGGGTTCAATCTAATTTTAGTTGGGTTGATGATCTTACTTTTACTTTTTGCAGTGCTCAAAAAACAGTATATTCCATTTGTACCTAGGTCAGTTTATTTTTGAATTTGGGTAAAAAATCAAGGTGCACTAAAATTTTCATTATGATCATGTCTGTCATAATTACATCTTTCTAAGTGAACTGATGGAGCATCAAGAATATTCCATGATATCTATGGGTCATTTTTTGGTTTATGGGGTACACTTATTGTGACTTATCGTCTCAAAGGAAGGGGTTTATATGGACTTAGATGAGGTTCAAGATTTTCTCTCTTAGGAGAATCCCAAAAAAAAATTCTCTATCTATAGGTTTCTGGTGATAACTAGATATTATAAGATATCTATCAAGTTCATTTCTATATTGTAATACCCTATTTTAGGCATGAAAAATAAAGGAATATTTTTTTATTGATTTGATTCATGTTAGAATTATTTCTAGGAGATTAATATAATATTTACAACCTCACTGATATTGATTTGTTGTGATATAGGTGATGAGTATATGGTGTAATGTGGATCTAGTGTGATAGGTCTTGGAGTAGTGTTAATACATGGAGATTGATTTTTGGTGTATGGGTCTCAACAGATGAGTCCACATGAATGAAATAAACTTACTCATATCCTTAAAATATCAATTATGGTTTAATATTTGATGCATTGGTGGTATTATCTATTGTGTGAAAAGTTTACTATGTTTACTGATCAAAATTTATTATGGTATATCATCCGTAGTGATATTTTAATCTATGGTATCATAAATGGGAGTGGGTTATATGTATTACATCAATTTTTTAACATGAATTTATTCTTGGGAAAGGGAATAGTATTCGTGACACTTTTACTATAAAAACCCCATCTTAGGTAGTCCAGGTGTTTACTGTTGGGTGGGTGATAATGAATCTACTAGATCATATGCAAGTGGTGGTTGAAGAGTGTTAGGAGAAGAAGATGTTGGAATTAGTTTCAATGGAGTCTACACATATTATATGAATCATTGATAGATTTTATGAGGATTGAGAATTCATAACATTTAGGAAAAGCCTTGATGGTGTAGAGGAACCTTTATACTAGTTGATAGATGAGGAAGAGATCCACTATGTCATGTATCTGGTGTTTGTTCCAACATGTATATGGGAGGATTTTATGTGTGAAGTAAAATGATATATGTGGTTATTAAAATCATGTTTGACCAAAATGTATCGTGAAATCGGTTTATAGTGTTGATGTTTTGGCATGAAAAAGAAAATAACATGGTTCCTAACACAATGCTACACCTATCAGCAGGTGATGTCCACGAAATAAAGAACCAGATGTTTTGTACATTTATTTCCCAATACAAAATAAATTTGGGATGATATGACTATGGACATTTTAGTGGGTCTTATAAGGACTCTTTGGAAGAATGATTCTATTTGGGTGATTTTGATCCTTATGAAAAAGGTAGTGTGTTTATTTCTTATATTGATGAATTTCTCTTTGGTGATTATTGTATAATGGTTTCTTTAAGAGATAGTGTGTCTGCATAGTGTTCCATGAACTGTAGTTTTAGACAATGATACATATTTTTCATCTGAATTCAAGAATGTATTATAGATGGTGATGGGTAGGGATATTTTAATGAGCACTATTTTCCTCCCATAGACATATGGGCAAAGAGAGCATAAAATAATGGTTATTGAGGATATGCTTTTGGCATGCATCAAAGTATTCAGTGGATAATTAGAGAATAATTCATATTTGGGGTAGTATTCATATTATAATTGTTATGAATTTTTTATTTACCTTTACAGATTGTGGTGACTAAACACTTTCTAGTGGAGTCACATGAGAGTTTTATGTACCTATACGGAGATATAGATTGAATCTATACGATAATGACCCTCATTGGGATATAGGATAAATTTATGTTTTTAAGGATATTTCTTTTGAAAATAAGTCAATGGAAGGTAGTTTTATCAAGTAATATTCTATCAAAATATTGAAAGTATCAAGAATGTTTTTATGTGAAGAATCCTCAACCAAATATGGAATGTTAATGTATTTTATTGAATTACATCAATTTTGAGAATTTTATTATTATGTAAATATGTAAAAAATGAGTAAAGGATGAGGGTTCCCAATGATGAGTTAATATGGTAATATAATGTTTTTTAAAGCCTACATGAAGATTGAGAGTTGTTGGATGTTCTGTGATGGTGGAGTTTCAGGAACTCAACACCCATGAGTTTCATGGATGGTATATGGAAGATGTAGAAAATGATTGAGTGTTATGTAATTCATATAAATAGAGACCTATCATGCTCATTTGTAGAGATAAATCCTTAAGGAATATCCAAGGATGTTGAATTCATGAATGAGTATTGTGACATTATTTATTGTAATATGCTTTATTGTAAACAACAGTTTTGTAAATCAAATAAATTTCACCTATATAACAATGATATTTTCTATGAATTTTTTTATTTATATAAAATATTGTGTGTTTTAGTAAGTCTCATAAATTAATGGATGGTTTATAAGTTTCGTAAAAGGTCAATAAAGGTTTCCTAAAATTGTATGTTTCATAAAACAATGAATAATTACTTATAAACCTTGTGGTAAATTTAAATTTTTTAATAGGATGGATGAAGAACATAATGACACACGAATTTTTTAAAAAAATATTGATTCGTGATTTCAGTGGGTATCTACTAAATGAATATCCATTACACTTCAGTTGAGATATCATTAAGCTCTAAGTACATTAAGGTCAGCGAACCATTGGAAATGACATCTCTCTAAAAAATTTAATAGTATTACCATATATTTGATTCAATAAATTATAAAAATTCAATTTTATAAACCTTAGACTAGCTCAATTAAGGTGACAATTTTAAAATTTTCATTTCCAATAATTTTTTTTCATTTTATTATATATTACAATGGGAATGATAAAATAGAGTGTTTTAATTATCGGTGAAACCAAATAAATAGAGATGTAATTGGTATTATCCATAATATCCTAACCCCAGTCAATGTATTTTACCTAGAAATGACAAAATTCACATTAGATGTTTTTGAAATAGTTTTATAGTTAAATATATATCATTCACTTATAAATATAACCCATGAAAATATTTCAAGTGAATGAATTAAAACTCCACATTTCTCCCATATACTAACACTACATATTTGTAACCATATTTTATACCACTATAACAATGTGTTATAAGTGTAATATTCAATTTTCATTCAGTTTTATCATAATTTTATCATGAATTTCTTGATTCAGTGCAAAATTATAACATTAAATTGACAAATAATTGTTTTTCTTCTTCATGGGAAAAATCGTATATTTTTATCAAGAATATACTAAACTCTTTGATGGGAAATTCCTTTTTCCAATGTATATATTTCTCATATAAACCATCCATTTAATTACAGCCTAAATTCACTTCATATAAGTACTAATAAACATAGAATATGGGATTAAGGTGTGGAGTCTTAGTTATTTAGTTGAAATAGCAGGGAAAACTATTTCCTCTCAACCAATATATCTCATTTTTTCTAATCTCAATATTGGAACAATTATTTATATTTATTTTCCTACAATTATATTTTATAGTATCCTGATCATGATCATACATTTATGTTTTTAATAGGCACTCCATCTCTTCATATCCTCATTCATTGAAGAATACACTTTACTTAGTGTTTACATTATCTATTACACCTTAGTATTTGAGTCGGTAGGAATGACATTCAGCCTTTCATACCAAAAATATCTTACTCACAGATTCCACATATATTTTCATGAATCATTATATTGCTACACATACAAAACCATCATGAAATAAATAATATTATTATAAAATAACATGATTCATTTTATCATTATATCATACTATGTATTTACTAATATTTTCATAAATTTCAATATGTGTTGGTTTTACTACTCTGAACACTTTATCATACTCTTATTTATTAATTTATTTATATGGGTTTTTACTAGTTAAAAATAATAAGATTTTTTAGTTATCACCTTATAAAATTAATTCACATTAACAGCATAGGGATCCAATTTTAATAGTTTATCTATACACCTCTTATCTATATGACCATCATATTTTTATATTAAAAAATTTTCCTTTGATCCTCTAAATTTATTTTTGGATGGAACATTTGAAAAATTCATAGTCATGAATTTCCACCATTCATAATATATCACCATTTACTCTATTTAATTCCCCATTGGTAGATGGCTCTTCATTAATAAATACATATTAAACTAGTAAAAGTTATTATAATTTCCAAACACACCCACAACTCTAGAATAAGAACTGAAACAATGTTATTAAATATGAATTGATTGTATTCTAAAAAACATTTTTTTGATGTTGTAGATATATATTAGATTTATGTATAAGAAAATTGACATTTATCCTGGTTTACATCACTTGGATTACTTGTTTGAAAAAATCATTGTTGATTTTTATCACACATTTTCATAAATAATTGTTCTAAGTTATGATTGTTTAGGATAATATTTCACATATTTCATATAATCTTTATCTCTGCTAATTTGATAAATTTTTTCCATAACCTCAAATGACTCATTGAAGTCATATATGATCCTTTTAAACTTATTTTATAATTAAATACATATTAAACCTTTCATGAATTTTGTATTTCCTATTAAATAGAATTTTCCATCATGATCACCAACCATCAATTTAAGATCTTATACTCTCAATATATATTTATTGATATCTCTTATATATGTCGATTGTTTCATTAAACACTCATATTTAACATCATCCGTATTATAATTTTTTTCAACATATTACTCTTATCCTTCTTGAGCAATATGTTCAATTCAAGATATGTTTCTTAATCATTATTCATAATGTATGCTATCTATTTTCTTTATCCATGATCTTAATAAATTATTTATGTAAAAGAAGAATTTCCAACATAAGTAATAAAATGAAACTAAACATCTATTTAGATTCATTAGAATTATTCAACTTCTTTCGATAATTAAATTATTTCTATTGCAACTAAATAATTTCTTATTACATTTCCATAATTTCTAAAAAAAAATTCAAATTCTTCATCTAAAACAAATCCAATAGATTAAATTTTTTGTTTAAATTTATATTGAAATTTCAAATTTATTTAAATTATCTCAAACATAAATGATTTATTTCCATTATATTTATATTATTTAATTTCAACTTCATTGGTGGTTGAGAAATAATTTATTGTAGTCTTTATCATCATTCTAATTATCAGAATAACTTGATTATGGATCATCATAACCATTAATTGTAATTTCCCTCATAGATATAAAGGGTATAAATTATTTTAGTTTCCTCGTGAATTTTATAATTTTAATAAGTTAATTATATATGAAAATATTAATATTTTTTTTAATATAATGGTATTATTAATCCACTATGGATCAAACAGTAGGATCAGACATATATGCAATGTTTGTGTTCATCATTTTTTGATATGTAATATCATCCTAAATATCCCTAAATTCACATATTTTAATAATAATCAATTTTTAATGTATGGATTAGTAAAAAATATCCTCTTTGTAGCACACTAAAATTTTTGAGTGTGTTTTAATTATCAAATACTTTGTCCAATATCATGATTTACATGAAACGAAGAGCTAAAATGATCTACAATATGTTTATTATTATGAAAATTTATTTATAATAAATCCACGAGTAAATATAATGTTATTAACCAGTGAAAATTTATTACATTTAAAGAATATATAATAACTATTTTTCATTTATATAAAAGGATTTTCAATTTTCAAATTAATTTTCATGAATAAATGAATTATAATCGATCAGTTTTAAAAAATTATTTATTTAATATAAAATATTGAAATATATTTCATAACAAATTAACATTAGTAAGATATTAATTATACTGATATATTTTTAAGAACACATTATAAATAACAAAGACATTTTCCCGTAAATGTATTTTTACTTATATATTAATATAAATGTTAATTTTATAAATATTTTATTTTTATTTTTCTAAAATAAAGTACAATTTTTAATTTCACATGTTAAAATTAGTTTATGATTTTTTTTCTTATTTCCCTATAATTATTGATTATTGAATGAATATTTGAGAATACTATTTTTATAGATAACATGCTCTTTTTGAAATTATCATCACATAAATATGAATTATAAATTCATGAAATAATTTTTAAAAAATTATTCGTATTTCACAAGTGAATCAATATTTTTCAAACAGAAAACATTAAATCCCATATTTGACAGTTCAGAACCAAATATATATATTTCAAAAAAATTAATACATTATAAATTTTGGATTTTAAGATAAATATTTCTGCTTCTAGTTAATTAATAAAATAAAATTTATTTGAAATTGGGAATCATTATAGATATATTTTATAATAATTTATGATTTATTTTAGTCATAATACACAAATTACTTCTAAATTTTTTTTATCTTCATTAAAAAATAGAAGGTGTAAAACAGGTTTAACCAAGAGAGATAAACATTAAAGATTTTTAAAACAGTTATAGAAATGGGGGAGATGAGGCATTAATAAACCATATAACTTTCCCTATGAATTATATACAAATTTTTAGATTTGTCCAATTAGAGTGACCACCCATTATAAAATATATTTGTTTGTTTTTAGAATAGTTATCCATTATCACTTATAATTGTGGTACTCCTCTCCTAATATTCCTATACACCAAAAACAACATATTTAAACTAAAAATATATCTAACCATATACTAAAATTTCTTATACTTATTTAAGATATTGTGGTCATCTAATGAGTCTATCCCTCAAATGATTAACCCCTTTTTAATGTACACAATCCATTATACAAGCTATAAAAATCTAACTGCTCTTTTCCCTTTTCCGTTCCTTTATGTTCATTCATTATTACTTTGATTCCATTAAAATATTATAAAATGGTAAAATAAGTATCATTATTATAGTGGTATTTTTTTATGATTTTGGTAAAATAAAAATCCAGATTTTTTATATTTTATTAAGAAAAAAAATTTTCATTCATGTGTTGTATGGGAAACCGCCAACATGATGTGATGTGTCTATTTTTTATTCTCCGTAATTCAAGGATGGTATTAATAGGAAATTATAATATAATTATGATAATTGTGAAATATTTTAGATCATGAAATTACAAAAAAAAAATCATTATAAATGCTGAAACATATCATAAATAAATATTAAATTTAAATAATTGAATATTCCTCACATAAACTAATAATTACTACAAGCATTTTTCAGATATAGAGCCTCTAGAAACATTGACATGAATAAAGTAGTCCCCAAAAATTCTATTTTATCACTCATTATGTTCATCTTAACTATCATCATTATTAGACATATAATAAATATAGAATTTCATCATAACCAAGGGATGGGAACCAATATAATTAGAGATCATAGAAGAAAACTAATGATAAACAAGATACCTAACAAGATCTATTGAGTGTAAGGGTATGCGAACATGATAATAACATCTCAAAATCATACCCTTTATATCATTGTTTATAAATATGAGTCATGAAATAAAACATGGTACAAATGAAGACATGATGAATAATATAATCAAATAACATGGGTAATGAGGTCAGAACTTTGGCATAAGATATATATTATATTAGTATAAATAGTCTTCTGCAAACCATTTTTTTCATTTTCAAATGCCGGTTAAAGGGTATCCGGTACCCAAATATAGGAATCCAAACAGCATACAGTCCAAACAGCGGCGACATCACACATTCAAATAAAATTCAACAATAGAAAAAAAACGCTCACAACCTCGAGCCACGAACCGATGTGGTGGCCTCAAAGCACGGGATCCCTTGATTACTACATCACCTCAAACCATGATCAGCCTCAAAACACACCCAAAATGATAGGAAAATATGTGACCCGATTTACGAGTGGGCTTCACCGGCGTTCATCGCCACTATCATAGTGGAAGGAGATCGTCATCCCAACATCAAAAAACTAGAACACCGTTGACCCCATCCGAAGCGTCCAACAAAATGAAATAAACCACAATCACAAACAAAACCAGCAGAACACAATGCCAGAGAGAATCAAAAGAAGAAGAACCAAAACCAAAATCAATAAAAACAACACGCCGAAAAACAAATACAGAATCAATCGACAACCATGGATCCATGGACTCCATCCATGCATAATAGTATTTATCACATTATGTATTAATATTTACAAAAATTAATTATAGGGGTATATAGGTATCATTAATCACATAATTAAAACCATACGTATGTCTTCCAAAAAACATTCTTCATATCATATCCTATGAAAAGAAAAAAATGTATAGAGATTTTTTCATATCATATCCCATGGAAAAGAAATTAGAATCATATCATTCCATCAATTGATCATTCCATAACCCATGGATAAATAATTGGGTTTTATAAGCATTTTATCATGGTATAACTAGTGGAATATAAAATGGTTCATAAACATCTTATCATCACAAACAAAAACCATTCATCGATATAGTAAGTATGGTATCCTTTAATAGTATCCCCATTAAAAAATAATTAGATTCAATGTATTTTTATCATAGATGGAAAATGATTTTGAAAATTCACTTAAAATATTTTTTTGTGTAATATAGATTTTCTACCTTGAATATAAATTTTTATAACATAAAACAATTTCAAAATTATTTTCCAATGAAAACAAACATGAAATGTTATAATTTAAGATTTAAATTCATTGAAAATTTTGAATAAAGAAAATTTAATATCCACATTTAAAATATACTATTAAAAACATAAAAACTTTTCAAAATCCTTTTATTGAAAACTATTTTGGAATCATATAAAAGAAGAATTAAAAATTATATATAACATTTGTAATTAAATTTTTTTTTTCAAATTTATAAACCATTTTATAAAAAAATTGTTTTCATAATTAATTTATTTGATAAAAAAAATATTTAAAAATAATCAGCACATTTAGTATTCTTGACTGTTGAACATTTAGTCATTAATTATATGTTAAAAAATATTTCATTCACATATTTGGAAAAAATACAAATGGACCAATTTTGGAAAATTACTTGATTATTCCTTTACATATGTTTTCTAATAATTCATTCACGGGTAAAATTATAATTAATAAATCATTTTAATAATTTTAAAAACATTTTAAACATATTTAGAAACCATGGGTTTGGATGAATAAAGTATTTATATCAATGATTGAAATCAATATGAATTTTCAAAAAAAAAAATCTATTGATCTCTTGAGTATGTAAAGAGATTAAATTAAAGAGAAAAATTTTATTATCATTACATAATTATTGGATAGAAAAATTAATTTTATTATTGATATATAAATCTTAATTTTTAATTATTTTATGTATAATAATAAAAAATATAGATAAACAATGAGATTTTAACAAAAATCTCTTGCCATATGGGTAAATTTGATTTTTATTCCGTATGGAATAATAAAATTTATTGAAATGTTTAATATCATGATAATATCAATATTCAGGATATTAAATTTTATATGGGATGCATATACACCTCATAAAATATTTTAGATTAATAACATAATGTACATCATAATGATCAGAAATTGGGATAAAAAACTCTTACAATTGTGGTAAAATTTGAACTATAAACTAAATGAAATAGTGATAAAAAAATGTATATAAAAATAACAAAAATCTTAATGAGATGAATAATAATTAACATTCAAATGAAAAAAATATAAATAAATAAACACACGGTGAATATGTCATGTATCTCACAGAAAATATAAGTGAGAAAAAAAATCAATTACCACAAGTCTCAACATGCTTGAAACACATTCAAAACTGCAGAATAATAAATATAATTTTATTATAAATTTATTACTGAAATATAATAATATGTATCATATAATATATTATTTTCTTATGACATTTTATTACCTGTTTAATAATATATTTTTTTAAAATTCATGTTTCAGGTAATAAATACATTTTTTTAGTTTGTTTTGATTAGATATATTCCTTTTTATTATATTGATCATTTATATGTAATTTAATTAATGTAAAAAATATATATAAATATAGTATATAATCATTTTAAAAGTATTAATAATAAACCATAAATATTATAGATATGAAAAATAATAAACCATTCATTGAGAATGCATGAAATACAAATTCACTAATATAGTTTCCATTTTACCAATGGATGAAAAAAATATTAGATAATATAATAAAATTATATAATCATTTTTATATGTTATATATCATATATGTTCATTAAACCCATCCATATTATCTTCCATGTAATGTGTGAGTGAATTATATCGCTTCGTATGGTTATATTCCTCCGTACACATAATCTACGTTATTGTATTATAAAATTATTGAATTTAGGAAAATAAATTCTATATAAATATTACATAAACAAAATAATATCATAAATATAATATATAAATGTTCATTCCACAATTATATCCATCCATGATATTTTGTGTGGAAGAAGTTTCACATTAGTTCTTGAAGTTGTAGTCTACTGTAGACACGAGCAAGTAATCATTTCCCCGTTGAGGGAAGTGGACATCAATGTAGGTCATAACCATAATATAATAATAATATATTATTTATTAGTGTGTGTGTGTGTGTGTATGATATATATTTAGTTATAATATCATGGTTTAATTTAATTTTATAGAGGTAGAGGAATAATGATAATAAAAATGATCATTCAATAACATTGCATGTTCTTCTGGTAAAACCCTAATTATTTCAAAAAATGTCATTATATGTTGTATTTATGATCCAAAGAGTATTATATGATGATATTTTGGAATTAAGGATGGTATTTTGGCATTTCATGGAAGAAAAAAAAAGTTTTTGGATGTGTGAAAAAGCATGGAGATGGGGTGGATAATAAATATTAGGATTGTGGGACACTAATACAATTTCGAATGAAATAGATGTAACCATGATTTTAAAATTTTAAAATAATCTAAATGGTCCATTATATAACCATGTTCTTCATAAGGATGAAATATGGACATAAAATTGGTATTAAAAAATATTACTGGTCATTTTCCAGTAGACGTTTTTAGTTTCAACGCTTGGTAAATTATTTTTATCATTATCTCCAGTAATTAATATTTACCATTATTTCTATTAATGTGGATAAAATTAGTATTTAAATATTATTTAATAAAAATTATTCTATTTAAATATATAATTCCATTAATCTTAATTTAATTGAAATAAGTGGAAATTTTTAATTTAAAATAAAACCCATATTCGAAAAATAAAGCAGATGCATGAATTTAAAATTATCCAATATATAACATAATCGTATAACAAATGTCAATATAAAATAGATTATAATGAACTAAATTATAATAACATTTATGTAAATAAATATTATGATATTAATTTAAAAACCATATTAAATTGATTATGAGGTTTTTAAATTCTCTGAAATAAAACAATGCTTTTAATAAAAATGATTTTTTTTCATTATTAACCGAAACCTTTATCATATAATCAATTATAAATAAATAAATAATCATATATATTTGATATTTTAATTTCAAATATTAATTTCATTTTCAAAATATATTTTTCTTTCATTTTATCATATTAATTTTTAAAAAATTTGAACAATATGCGACAAAACTATATTTCACTAAAAAAATTAATTTGAAAAATTAAGTTTATATATATATATTTTGTATTAAAAATTATGAAGAATTTATCTAACTGAATAATGAAAGCCTAGATATTGTGTCTTCTATTAATTACACTGGAATGATTTTGAGGAATCGAATCCCAAAGATCCAACAGTTTAATAGTCTTGTTAAACTAGATATTTACCTAGGTATTGTATTACCAATTAATAGAATAATTACAACATATTTATTTTATCTTTGTAAATAATGTTGAGGATAATAAGTTCTATGGTAACTTTATTCCATCTATTGTATCCTTACATATCATTCATAATATGATTCGGGCATTCTTATGAAAAGGAAACATAATACAGGTGAGCTCAAATGCTAATTTATGGTAATGTATTATCAAATAAATAATGGATAAATGATAATAATAATCATATAATGGTAAATTACTAAACCCACATAACTTTTACTCAACAAACTAATAATAAAATTCATAAACAATATTTAGATGTTATATATAGAAACAATTTCTATTTAAATAACATTTTATAGAAAAATAAATTTGGAAATGTATGAATCTATAACACAATCAATTTAATGATATAACTAAAAATGAAATTTATCTGTATATATTCCAATTAAAATATCAATGATAAATCGTAACTAAAACTAAATTAGTAAAATTCTTGATTATTTGATCCCATGTTTCAACGGTACATTTTATATATTCTTTCAAGAACACTCAAAATATTGTTTAAAAAATAATAGGTAAATTAAATATATGGTTTAATTCAAAATAACTCATCACATGAGACTAATGAGGTATTGGGGGTATATCTATAACCAGGACCCACCCTTGTCGTACCAGTCCATAACATTACGTATAAAAAATAATCTATTTTATAATGTGCATTATAAAATATTTATTTGGGTAAGAGATATGGGTTTTTAAATATTTACCAAATTAATAAAATAACATTAAAAGTTATCACCATATAAAAAATGACATAGATTTTATGCAGTGAATATACCTATGATAAATCTTCTGGTATATATGGGAGATTTAGTGCTCAACGATCATAGGAAAATATCATTTTCAAGGGATAAAAGGAATAATAGATGTTAATGTGAAAATAACCCTTGTACATGTCATTCATAAAGATTATAGAGAAATTTTAAGGATCATCTAAATACAAAAAACCCCATGTGGAGTTAAATAAATGGTTGATGTCCTTGATGAATGAATATATTATAACAATATAATTTTGAAGAATTCTTTAAGAAAATATCCTTTTGTTTTGAAATCCCTTTTGAAAAACCTTTTGAAAAACATTATCATTAAATATCTATTTTAAACTCATTTTAAATTAAAATTATCCTTTTAAACATTCAATGGGATCATCTGAGTAATGAGAGTGGGTAAATACATACATGTTGAACAAGGTATAAAGAATAATCATTTTTTATTGTAAAAGGTTAAAAAAGAACCTTGTTTTTAATGAAACAAGATGAATCCCTTGAATACAGTGATAAAAGACAATAAAGTGGTTAAAAAGCCTCAAAATATTATTTTCAAAACATTATAATAAAAACAATTATGATAAAAATAGGTTCCCTAACTAAAGTGAGAAATTATTTCAGGTTTTCTTAAAACTATTTTCTAAAACACCATGACTACAAACAAATGGAAAATGGCAATAATACATGATGGAGGTCATGAGTTAATATTTTAGAGTAAAATTAATGGGTTTATTGAAATTGGTAATTTAATTTCCTCAAATGGAAATAACATTAAAGTTATTATTGAATAAAATAATCATTAAAAGATCAAATATTTTACATTCCACATTGAATAATTTTAGATAAAAAACCAAATGAATGGATAATCTAAAATTTATTTTTTTGATAACTTTAATATAATTTAATTAATGATATAATTATAAAAATGTTTTAGTAGATACACCACACAAAATAAATAATGGGTGGTCATGACATTAATGTCACATAAAGTAAAAAGTATGACAAAAAATCCATTTCCTTCCATCCAATTGGTCAAGAGTGTTTTTGTATTCCTGAACAAAAAAATTATGTTAATTATTTAGTTCACTTAGAACATTTTTTCATTTATCATGAATTTAATTTAAATTTTTACTATATTATATAAAACTACATTAAAAATTATGTTTACATTAGGTGTTTTGAAGAAATTAGGTTCATGTGTTAATAACTATATTGGTAGGTCAACTATGGTCATAGTGGTCATTATATAGAATCTCTAGAATAATACTCATAAATCATTTTAATATTTATAAATAAAATATAATTTTAAATATAATCATTATATATGGTTATAAAAAATTAACTTTTATAACAATCATAGAGATAGTAAACCATATGTATGCATGAGTAACATTTTCATTTTTCAAAGATCAATACGGAAAAAATGTAAGAAACACATATATTTAAATAATTATAATTATACCATAATTAACATTTTATTTATTAATATTTATATATATATACATAATTATTACGAGATTAAATGAATTAAAATGTGTCGAGGAGGGGTAGTCCACACATCCCTGATAGACATTGTCACTTTTTAAGTGTTTGAAACTATTATAATGAAAATGAAATATAATATTTATTCAGAAAGGGAATTAGGTACATAATATAATATATAATTTTATTTATTACATATATTTTTAATATAAACAATACATTATATATTGTTTCGATAGAGTGAATGAATCACATCGCATTGAGGAGGCAGTAGTCCACTAATCCATAGATGATCTTATTATAATTATAATATTTTGAAAGTATACGGTTTTTAGTTTTAAAATAAATAATATTCCCAACTAAATAATAAATATATAAATATATTTTATGTCCTAATAAACATCATTAGAGGTAAAGAATGAAAAATCATGGATTCATGATGAAACTTTTCTTCGTAGATAGAAATAATATGTTCGCTTCCCATTTGATGGATTTCAGTGTCTATGTACGATGAATCCTTTGAAAATAAAATCATAGAATTTTTTGGATATTTTTTTATTCAATAATAGAATCAGAAAATTTTAGGGGTTTGATTATTGAAAAAAATACCAAATTGCTTATGAATTGATGTAACCACTTAATTGGGTAACTTCATTAGGTTTATTCCAAATAGAATCATTGGATGTATTTATATTCAGGGGGATTATTCTACGAATAAGGGAAAGATATTTAAGAGTTATATGGTTTGATCTTTTTCGAGAAATAATGGCTTGAGATGTGTGAGTAAATGTGTGGATGAGATGACTTTTAATTGTGGAGGATGAGTGGAACTATTGTAATATTTTGACAATAGAATCACAAACTTTTTTACCACATTGAATTTGGATTTAATAATAGTAAAAATTATAGTAAATAGAGTATAGGGTCAACATATGTCCATTAAATTGTCATTATACTAGTTTCAGGTTTATTTTGTCCATTAAGATTAATGCTTAGTCCCTTATTATTATTAATTTTTCCTTCATCATTCTAATTAATTTTAATTATATTAACTATTTTTTGGTTAAAAACATATATTAACTTGTTAGAAATTATAAATTATTAAAATTTTAAATATGGAATTCATGTTTAAAATTTCAATCACATTAGTGGCATAAATTAATTTGAATTTATTCTTGTAGATTGGACGAAAATGTGGGTTTTTAATGTATAAACATCTGAATGTTTGGTATGTTTTATCGTAAACTTTTAAATGATATAAAATCCAATTAAATAAATTGTGTTAAATAAAAATTAAATTATAGAATTTAAATTACAAAATAATTTAAAATATAGTTTAACCTTATAAATAAACTATATAAAAAGCAGTTTTATATTAAAATTCAGTATTTTTCAGTACTCCATAAAAATGATTCATCAAAGAAAAATATGAAAATTTTAAAATAATCTAACTTTTATGTTTCTATTCAATATAAATATTTTAAATTGAAATATTAATATTATTAATGGGTTGAAAAATATTATGTAAATATGGTTCCTTATTAAAATGTAGTGAAAAAGACTTAATAAAAATCGTTTATTTTATGTGAAAAATTCAGAATTTTTATCTTAAGCCCATGAAATATATTGCATGAATATAAAAAATATTTCAATGAATATAATATATATATCACTTTATTATAAAAATATAATTTTAAATCAATAAATTTATTATTTAAAAAAATCATTGTGTGCATAAAATAGTTATCTATAATATTTTCCATTTTTTTCAATTTCTATTATATTCATTTGTAAATAATTTGTAACAAATTAAATAATCTTATCTATTTGTAATAAATATGTTCTCATAAAATAATTAAAAAATTAATAACGACTAGTTTATTTAAAATAATATTATATAACATTAACATACCAATATATTATTGTTTGGTAAGACTCGGTCTTGCATGTAACGTAAGCTATTGACAAAACTAGTTTTTGCCTATGTCTCACACTAAGTCAGAATTACATGAATTGAAAGACATAATGTAACACCCCAAGGATTTAAAAATAAACATAACATATAATGTAATTTGTTGAACACTATGTCTTTGTGAATAAACGCATTTTTATTATAATTTAGTTGTTAAACATAATTTCTTTACCGCACTATTTTGAATTTTGAATAATAGAAATACACAGTTGGTATCTGTAAGACATTTAGATTTTGATTGGATCAACATACCTGTTTTTTTAATATTAACATGATCTTTATGTATATTCATATAGACTTATTAGTAGTAATATGACCCTTAATAATAGTAACCTCACCCTTATATTTAGAAATTTAAATTTTGCACCTTATAAATGAGAGTGGATATTTTAAAAATGAATAATTAAGTGATGGTATTTTTGTGAGTAATAAATATTTATAAAAAATATAAATTAATACATTGTTTTAACATTTAAATAAATTTTCGAATAATTATTTCAAAATAAGTATTTTGTGAGTCTATGATTATAGGATAAATTTATGGGACTATAGTTAATTATGAATGTATTATAATATCAGTTTGAATATAAAAAATGTATTTTTTTACATAAATAATGATTGTTTTTTTAAAATAAAATTTCAAAAATTTAGAAAGTTATTTTTTTTAATTTTAGTACATTATATAATTCTTCATGTAAACAAATGGTTATGGTGAATTTTTGGGATTTTTATAATGTATCTGAGTTTTTGTTAAATATTAAATATTGTATGTTAGGGTTTAAATACATAAGAAGATAAATATACTATTACTTGAGTCTTCACTGATTTAAGAACAATTTTTTAAAATTCAAATGCAGTTATTACTATTTTCGTCTCATGATTCAACACTATTGATTGTCTTTAGAAATATAATAAAATAATGAATAAGATATTCAAAATTCACCCCTCTCATTAACTATAAAACCGACCCATAACTTTATCTTTTCCTCACTCATCAAAGCCTATAGGAATATTAAAATTCTTCCCAAATCCTATTCTCTATTATCTCCCCACTTCCCAGAGCTCTTGGTTGTTTCAAAAGACCAAAATGTCTTCACATAAGGAGAAAATTTCTAGACATAAACCATTTTCCTTTTTATGTTGATTTTATTTTCAATTTATTTTATTTTCTTATCATATCATCATCTCCTATGTCAAAATGATCATGAAAACACCAGTATAATTTATATGAATGAATTATTTCATGTTAATGAAATATCCTTCCTAAAAATACAACTACTCTCTGTATTTTATTCTAATAAATAAATCATCATTTGGGAGGTGTCTATTCACAGCTTCCGTGGACGACGAACCATAATTTTTAAATTTCCCCATAAAATCTATTCATGAAACCATTTTTATTGTTTAAAGAGATTAAAAAATTTGTATAATTATATATGTAATGATATGAAAAATTATATATACGTAAAAATATTTCATAATATAAAACTAGTTTGTAATAATAGAAATATCTCCAAAATATTCTTAATGATTATCACTAAAGTTTCATATAATTAATCATCCTCATACGATATAAAAAATTAATTATATCACCATTTAATATTATTTATGTTCATTGGTATCATGTAAATTCAACTCTGTAGAATTATACCAATAACACAAGAACATGTATACTCATATATGAGTATACCGACCATGATAATAATGGAATTGAATTCTCCTAATCTATAAAATTATATCTTATAACTCAACCAAATTCCGAAAAATATCTTAATAAAATTATAATAAATATAATAAATGTATATATGATTCTTTATTATCAAATTAGTTGATTTAATTTTATTATCCCTGACATTACGTTCATGTTCAGAACTCATTAAGTTATAAGGTTAGGGTTTTCTACCCAAACCTCCATTTCCATTCAAGATAATCATTGTAACACATAATCCAAATTAAATTATTATTTTATTATTATGCACTCTTATAAGATTATATATTAATGTTGTATATATTTTTACTAATAATAATCATTCTTTATTTTATGTGTTTTTAAAATTTTTGTAAATGTTTTTATAAATTCTTCCTAATAAACAATAACAATTTTTGGGAACTCTTCAATTTAATACCTATTTTCAAGTGAAAAATATAGTAATTTTTAAGAAATTATTAATTTTATAAAGATATCAATTTATACTGGTAAAAATAACCTTAGTTCATTTTTTGATTATGCAATTATTCTTCCAAAACAACACTTCTTATCAATGTAAACATGTATTTCTCCCATAAATTCATCAATGTATTTATTAGAGCATTTTTTCCTATTTCAAGACCTATGGACAAATTTATGTGTTATTAAGTTTAATATATTATGTTTACCATATAAACATTATTATAAATGTTTTATTATTATATTTACTGTGGATATGATATCGTGATACGTTTCACCATAATACTAATAAGGTTTTAGTGTTTTTGTGTACAGATTGGTGAATATTATTTCATATGTTCATGTTTTTTATGATTACACCCTTTCAAAGATGGAATTAATTAAGAAGCAGCATGTTAAGGGTGGGTGAAATTTTTATCATGATACATCAAATTTATTGTGATTTTAATGATTATTTTTAGTCTAGGGAAAACCATAGTTCGACTTCCTAGGAGCATTCGTTGGGGTATAGTGTGAGTTTTTAATTAGAAGTACTAAAAGGGGGGTTTTAAGACAGTTTAATGAAAATGATATTATTTAATGAATTTAATAGTTCATAAATAAAATTGGAGTTTTATAATAATGAGTTAAGGCTATAATTACATGTTCACTACAATACATGTTGAGTTCATCATTATGAAAAATACACATGGTTTAATTGAATCCTCTCATTGATGGTTGTGAAATTCTCGACATTCCTATTTCCACTTAACTGATGCTCAAAGAACCACACCATGACACAAAAGTCATGTAGTTAATATTTTTGTGTCAGGCATAGTGAATAAAGGCTACCAAATCATACAGAAATTTTATGTAAGTGTGAGATAAATAAGATTCTTTTCTTATCCAATTGGAACAACCCAAGATTCCTAATTAAAATCTCAACCCAATCGTTGCTGAAATAAAAATTGTTTCACTTAATTTTAACAATAGAAATGAATTCCGAGGAGAATCATGTCATGATAAGAAATATATGAAATATATAGCTCATAGATTAAGAAAAACTAGTAGATGAAAAAGTCTCGTAACACCCTCTCAAGTGTTTGTAACTCCCTTGAAATGAACGTCCACCTTTTAGCTCAACATAGGGAGGAGGAAGAAGCTCAGGTATATCTTAACCTTCATCATTGATCACCCTATGAGGATAGAGGCCTTCATAACTCCTTATATGATTAAATGAATAATTTTTGTCTCCAAAATACTAGTTCATTGCCTCTTTGCCGAACATACAAATGGGGATCCCAGGGTTCCATATTATAGCAAAATGAGATGGTGGTTTTGAGCTCACAAATTTATTAAGACCACTTGTCACATGGGTTTCAAGATCCAGAATTCTTTATAATGCTTTTCAGAAAATAAAAAAGTTGTAACCCCACCTCTTTTATATCTTCACGATATTTTTGGACAAAATTGGACAACTAGAGTCTGAGATATGGACAGATCACAGCACATCACTTTTCACTTTCATGTAGATTCCACGTACTGGACAGATCAGGTCGGTTGGGCCACCAAATTGATGAATTAGTCATGGTTTTCTTCATAAGAAATGTATATCAATACAATATGGACCTGACCACAAAATTTCAGCCCATTGTATTCATTGATCAGTAGAAGTGTGCGGATGATTCCACTATTATGCATGGATCCTCCACAATTTGGCCTATTTTTTTAGACATCATCATTGGCCCTCCAAATCACCACCACCTTCAATGAGAATATCAAATTTAGTCTCATTTCTATTTTTTAGTGATCAACCAAAAATAAATTATTCAAACATGAAATTAAATTCTATATTATTTTTATAATTTTTAATAAAAAACTAGTCTAACACGATGGTTTACGGTTAAGAATGAAACAATGAATCGTAGTTCGATCACACCCCCATAGATAAAAATTTTCACTCCTAAGAAAAGTCATAATTACAAATATTATGCATGTAGATATTTCTATCTTCATAAATATTTGATATTCAATGAAAATTTAACTCTTAATAGAAATGTGATCAAAGAAAAAATCACCCCGAGGAATTATTCTCATTTATCATTGAATAATTAATCTCAAAATTTGTATCCAAATGAAATTCCAAGAGATGCATGACACAAATAAAATAAAATAATTCAAAAGTTATTCATGTTACTAATTCTCCACGTGTTTGTGTGACAACCATTTCATGTTATTCTTTCCACTTTTTATCAAGAAAATATAACTTATTTTAATAATTTTCGACTTACAAGATCATTTCCGCTGAACTTTCCCCACATCCTTTATAATCAAATTTCAAGACCCACTTACTAAATCATTCTCAAAAGTCAAACAACAGGCTCTTGACCTAGATATTCTTATATATCGTACATTTCTTCACTCCTTCATTTATTAATATTTCAAATGTTTCTCATAGAACAAATCTCACACTCTTATCCATACCCATATTTGATCACCTCGTGACACTAATTGTAATAGTTATAACAAGATAAATAGTTGAGGAAGGGTGGTTTATGACCTACCCAATATAACATCATTTTATTAATTTTTTATTTATTTTTGGATGGCGTACAGCGGTCAGATAACAGGTACACACACATCGGTCAATCTGGTACAGTAATGAAATACATTAATTAAGGAACGGGTGTATGAAATTATGAGTTTTGGAAAGTAGTGAAAAATAATCCTAACTTATATTTTCCTTCCACTAAGTATGAAATTTTTACATTTCATGTTTGGGTGAAGAAATATGTGGAGAGATTTAGTAACACATTTTTCCATTAAATTATTAACAAAAGAGGGAACCATTTTTATAAAATTTTCTAAAATGATACAACCATATATATCATCGACAAAGAACTAAAATTCAAATGAGAGTCTAACTAGAGTATTAAATTCTTTCTGAAATACACATTTCATCATAATTTTTTTCCTTTTGAATGATAAATCAACATGACATACGGACATTACACATTCATTTTCAATAATATCCATAATTAAATGGGCATCATTTTCAATGATAATGTGGGGAAAAAAGTAATATTTCAGTGAAAAATAGGGGGGGAGGTAATGGGGAAGGTATCGGTACAGATCTGCAATATAGAAAGAGAAAAAGAAGAAAATGATGAAGCTTTCTAACAAACCCATAAATATACCTCACCCCCCATCACCTAAAGAGTGCAGTGTCCTCGCTGTTAGAAAAGGGAATGTGGAATGGATTTATAAAACAAGGTTAGTTTCATTCATAGAATACTTCTCGAACAAGGAGTTCCTCCATCGGGGTCTCCGGAATAGATTCATGGACGTGATTTAGCCACTACCCATTGATAATGATGTTTTTCTTGGTTTAATAATTTTGAAATAGGACAACACCAAATGGAGAGATGTTAGTAACAATGTATGTTCCAAACAAGTTGGAACGAAGCTTACCTAGATGTAACTTCATCCTTACATTGTATAAAAAATAATTATTCCCAATTCAGATATGACGATGAAGGATGAAAGGGTCATGGGATGCCTTGGAATGATCTTATTAAATCACAGTGTTCTTATATGCATCTCTTCTCATTTTTTATAGCTCATGAATCTACTACTTACATTGAGAACATGAAAAATAATTTTTAGAATTGCATTGTTTGATGGCCCGGTAGTCCTGGTGTTTAATCTCAACATGGAGGTGAGAACCCCTTCCAAACCCAAGATGATATGGTGGCATTCCAATAGGAGTTTCGAATGTAGTACGGTAATCCCATAATGAATCAATAAGTCGAAAAATCCAATCTTTTCTATTGGTTGGAATAGTTTTTTCCAGAATCTATTTTACATCCCAATTTTAAACCACAACTTGACCATTGGTTTATCGCAGATATGTAGTAGACACTTGATGCCCGACCCCATACCGACAAAAAAGTGATTTCGTGGTTCAGTTACAGAAATGAGAACCCTGGTTACTAATGATGAACCTAGGTAACCAAAACCTACAAAAGATCTGAGTTATCAAAAAAAACCACAACTATTTTGGAATCATCTGTCTTTGTGGCTTAGGCCTCTACCCATTTTGACATAAAATCGACTACTAGAATAATGTACAAGATTCCTAATGAATAGGTAAATCCATCCATAATGTCAATGCCCCAAAAATAAATAATTTCATAAAAGAGCAAATGTCTTTTTTTCATTTCATTTCTTTTGGAGACATTCTCAAATCATTGACAATAGGGACAAGATTTTTCAAAATCATGGCTTTCCTGAAAAAGTGATGGCCAAAGGAGACTATAATGAAGGACCTTTCTAGATGTCCATTGGGGACCAAAGTGACCCTCATAAGAAAGAGTGTGGGAGAGTCTAATGACACAATAAAACTCGTTATCAAGAACACAACACTTATGTACATGATCAGTATAAGTGCAACATAGGTAGTGGTCATCCCTAAAATACCAACGTGACTTATGTTTTATAAGGTCATTCTAGTATTTGTTAAAATCAATAGAAATTAATGATACAAATAATTAATTTACAATTTTATCAAACCCTGGAAAATCATATTGCACTCGGTATAGTTTAACATCAAGAAACATATCATTTGTAGTAATACAGGTAGATGAGTCAATGTCCAATGATGGGTGGGTCTCACTGATATGGCTATCCACCACATTATATGGACCTTTTTTATCTCAAATTTCTACATTGAATTCATCAAAGAGAAGAATCATCTAAATGAGGTGTTTCTTGGATTCTGATATCATATGAATATACCAGAGGGCTGAAAGGTCAGATAATACAATGACTTTGGACCCTAAAAGATATGAACTAAATTTATGAAAGGAAAAAAACTATGTAATGTAATTCCTTTTCAGCTGTGGTGTTGTTTTCCTGGGTAGGGATCAAATTAAAAGAGGCATAGGCAATGATATGTAGAGATCAATTGGCCCTTTGTGAAAAGGCAGCCCCAACTGCATAGTTAGTGGAATCACACAAGAGCTCAAAATGTAAATCCCATTGAGTTGGTTGGATTACCAGGGGTGACACGAGACTCCAATTTAACTTATAAAAATATTCCTAAAATTCTTTATCAAAAACAAATTATTTATCTTTTTGGAGTAATTGGGAAAGTGGGAGTACAATCTTACTAATGTCATGAATTTAACGATGGTAAAATCCAGCATGACTTAGGAATGACCACACATCCTGAAATTTTTTTCAGGAATGGTAAGAAAGAATTGACAACCACTTTTAATTTATCTACTTGGATACCATACCCATAAATGAAAATCCCCAAATCTATTCCTTGTCGCACAATATAATGGTATTTCCTATTATTTAATACATGATTATTTTCAATACAGCGACATGGGACTAAACGAAGACTACTCAAACATTCATCAAAAGAGAATCTATAAATAGTGAAATCATCCATGAAAACATCCATGCAATTTTCTATCTATTCCATAAAAATGCTAACTATACAAACCTGGAATGTACCCGGATCATCAAACATACCAAATGTCATCCACCAATATGAAAACGTTTCAATGGGGAAAGTGAAGGTTATCTTTTCCTGAAACATGGGACAACATGGATCTGAAAGTATCTAGAATACCCATCAAGGAAAAATTAGTAGAATTTACTTACTAGCCTCTCTAGAAATTGGTCAATTAATTGAAATGGGAAATGGACTTTCTTAGTGTGATGGTTTAGTTGGCAATAGTCTATGTAGACACTGTAACTATTCTACAAATGATTTGGAACCAATTAATTGTTTTCATTTTTAATTATTGTAGGTCCAGTTATTTTAGGAACTACATGAACATTACTAACCCATTTTCTATCAGAAATGTGGTAAATGATTCCAGCAATCATTAATTTTTTTACCTCCTTTTTAACAACTTATATGAGGGTTGGGTTTATTTGATGGTGTGCCTTCCTCATAGGTTTAGACTCATCATTTAATAAAATACGATGTGTGACAATTAATGGGATAATACAAGGAATCTCAGCAAGTGTACATCCAAATGCTTTTTTATAATCCCTCTAAAGGTCAAGAAGTCGCAATTATAACTTAGGAGGGATTGAACTATTAATAAATATTGGCATCTTGTTTCTGCTCTCAGGATATGAATATTTTATATCTTGAGGCAGTTGTTTTAGTTCCAATTCTGCTGGATTTTTGATTTATGGAAATGTTTGTGAATGTGAGATGTCACTGATCTCATCTAACTGCCCAATGGTATCATCATCAATAAATAAATTTTCTCTTACAAGCATATTAGAATCATCGATGGTCATTGGATCCTCTATGTTCAAGAAATCATCAATCGAGGAACATGCATAGCACTTTCCTAGAACACTACGAAAATATATAAATGATTCCTTTCCTATAATTTCAATCAATAAAGTATACTCATAAATGGTATAAGGTGAATAAAATTTTTTTTTTCAAGTTAATGGAGTACATTTTTAGAATTAACAGAGATAAAGGAATGTTCTTCTTGAGGGGTGCTTCATGGCCTAAAGGATATTGAAGTGGAAAATGTCACCACCGAACTCCATAGATAATGTACCATTATAGACATTTAATAAGGTTTTGAGGATTTTAAAAAATGGACTATCCTATATAATCATGGAATGTCTATTCATACTATCATTCCCCATTATAAGAACATAAAATTTAGCAGGAAAAGTTAAAATTTGATCCCTCACAAGAACATCCTCTAACACACTAGAGGGGTGTGTCTTACATTGGTTATCCAGTTGAACTATAATTATAATGGGCATCAGTTCACTGAAATACAATGTAGATTAAATGGAGTGAGTCATCACATTTATAAAAGAACCTAAATCAATCATAGCATTAGAAAAAGAAAACTCCCTTATGGTGCACATAATTGAAAATGTTCTGAAATCAATTCACTTGGTGGGATGTGATGGCTCTATTGATGATGAAAAACTATTTTCCAAGATAACCATGTCATCACCTCAAATTCCCTTTTGGTGTCTCCAAATATACTTTAGAAACGTAACATATCATGGTATTTTTTTCAAAATATCAATGAATGGAATTTTTACCTGATCTTTTTTGAATGTCTCTAAACGTTCTTTATCGATTGTAGTTTCCTATTGTTTTTTTACCAAAGGTGGACCTTTGTGAAAATGGTAGAGGGATTTTTGGGATATGCGACTCATCAATAAACACACTCTTTCCCTTGGAGGGGATTCTATCAGGACAATGTTTTACCTCATTTGGAGTATTTCAAGTAGTTGGGATTGTGGTTTCCTTAGGAGTGGAAGACTCAATTGGATGGGTCATTTGTATTTTTAGTTTTGTTCCACATTGAAGGGTGATAGCACTGACATTTCCTTTATCTCTAGGGTTAATGACTGGTTGAGAAGGTATTTTACTAGACCCATGGGTTTGGATTTCCCCCCACTGAGTTGGAATGTTGGCCTAATTGGGTTTTTAGGTCGTTAATGGTAGCTTTGGTGGTTTGCAGGAATTTGATATTATTGGCAACCATTTGTTTCATCATGTATACTAATCTAGGCTCTGGTTTTAGAAGGGTGTTTTGGAAAGACCATTATTGTAGATGAGGTTTTCTTTGTAGTGGTGGTTTTCTAATATGACATGGTTAGTTCCATGGTTATTGAGTTTGGATTGACTACTCCCCATTCTTATATGATTGGTTGTATTTCCACCCACGATTGGATGGATAGTATGGTTCTAGCTTAAAGGGATGGTAATTGGGGAGACCTGGAATGATTTCTTCACAACTCTAAGAATATTCTCTCAGTTGGGGGAATTTATTCTTGTAGTGGGTGTTAGATAAAAATATACCAAAATATAAATGGGGGGATATTGGGATTTCCATATGGAGAGTGAAAGTTTTCGAATAAGGGTACTTAACTCTTCCAACATCGGGTACACCTTCCTCTCAAATTCGGTACTTTGCACCTCATGGACACCTCGAATGGGTACATCGGACCTTGAATAAAATTATTGAGTGTTATTTTCCATGTTCTCAATTAATTTACTTGTAGTTATTGGGGTTTTATCATCTAGCACACCACCTAGAGAAAAATCATTCATATTTCGGTCAATTGAAATTAAACCTTCATAAAAGTACTAAATTTAACATTGATAACTTATTTGGTGGTGTGGATAGCTTGAACATAACCATTTATTGAATTCCCTATATTCATGTAATGTTTCCCATTGATATTTCCATACACCAAATATTTCATTCCTTATAGTGGTAGTTCGAGAGGCTGGGAAATATTTTTCATGAAAAAAGTATTTTATGTCCACTCAGCCCCTAATTGGAAATTTACGTAGTATAGCCAGACATTTTTAGTTTCATCTAATTAAAATGGGAATGATCTGATCTTTACATGTTCTTCATAGACATTTTCAGGATATAATATAGAATACATAGTATAAAATTCTTTAAGATTCTTGTGTGGATCTTCTCTATCATGTCCATGGAATCATGGTAATAAATGAATTAAACCATATTTATGTTCGAAATTGGGTGCCTCACATTTCATTTGAATGAATGTGGGATGGATATCAACATCTGTTTATTTTAATTATTTTATGGTTATATTGGTTTTATCCTTTTCAAAAAATTTAATTTTAGGATATAATTTGGTTCGGGAAGAAGATGGGTTTAGAAAAGTCTCGAGTTGTGGTGTGTCCTTCTTCAAAGGGTTGTCTTGTGCATCTCAGGGTTTGATAACGTAAGATCCACTCTGGTTGGTATTCAAATGGTGGTAATTCTCATGGAGTAGAACACATCCTGCCAAGAACCTATTGATAAAATAAATCAGAACACAAATGTATATGAAAAGGAAGAATATGAAACGAATAAATATTCACATAAATTACAAAAATATTATAAAAAACATGCACTAAAACAAACGTGCTCCCCAGGAAACGGTTTTTAAATTTGAACATGATTTCCTGAAATGTCTAATTTATTATGATTTTAAGGATGTTTTTTAGTTTAGGGAAGACCATAGGTCGTCTCTCGAGGATATTTTATTGGTTTAGAGTGTGCATTTTTAATAAGTAATACCAAAAGATGAGTTATTTTAAAACAGTTTAATGAAAATTACTGGATTTAAAGAGTTTAATATTTGATAAATAAAATTGATGTTTTAGAGTTATGAGATAAGGAGATCATTTCATGTTAGCTACAAAACATTGTGAGTTCATCATTTTGAAAAATGCACATGGTTTACTAGAATCATATGGTTAAGGTTTGTCAAGATCTCAACATCATTATTGCTTCTTAAACAATGGAAAAAGAACCACCCCTTGACACAACAATCGGGTTGTTAGGGTTTGGGTATCAAGAATAGGGAAAAGTGGATACCAAAAAATACTGAAATCTTATTATTGTGTGAAATAAATAGGACTCTTATATTATCCAATAAGAATCACCATAGATTCCCACGTGATATATCATCCCAATAGGTGCTAAAATAAAAAGTGTTTCACTTTATTTTGAACAATATAAATTCAATCAGAGGAGAAACATGCAAAGATAATAAATAAGTTAAATATCTAGAACAAAAATTACCTAGAACCAGTATATGAACATGTCTTTTAACTATAACACCCTGACCCCAGTTACCTAGAGACGGTGCATTATTAAATAACATTGGCATGATCATAAAAGACCAAGTCTCAAATGACCGATTAGTTTAGTAGCCTTAGAAACACTAGATACATTAATAAGTCTTAAATTACATCATAAAGTGAAAACTACAACTACATATTGTCTCCACACTCATATCCCTTTATACAATCCCAGAAGGTCATTCATAAAATATTTCTTCACATCCTGGGAAAAATAAAACATAGAAAGGGGTGAGCTCAAATGCCCAGTAAGGATAACAATATAGTGGATACTTTCATAAATAAGCATAACCATTTAAGGCAATGTATAACTTAAACAAAAGCCTTTTAAACTTGAACTTCATCATAATATTGCAAATATAAAATGAAATAATTTCATTTACTTATTCACATGGATATTATACAAGTCGATTAATGACATGCAATACAAATAACCACTTTCTTAATGATTGTATGCATAATTCCAGACTATCATAACCATGTAGTCAAGTCCTCGTTCCAAGACTATAAATAAGATTTTTTCATGGCCTCGTGCCAAGACCCTAGTTTGTCTCATGAGACTTACCGATGCATCGAGAAGCTATAGAAGGCTCCACTCGTTACTTACTAAGTCCAATGAATTCCTCATATGAACATGTATAAACATAACATAAACATTCGTATTAAAACTTGCATATGAAATGTAAATACTTTCTCAATAAACCATGAATGGTATAGAAATAATGAATCCATAGTCAAACATATCACAAAACCATAAATACAATATGGAAGTTTTTTATCATAATAAATCAAGTTAAAATAAGCTTAAAATCCATCAAAGGATGCTGACATAGATGAAATCAAAACAATTTGAGGGAAATATCTCTTTTTTGAAATCATTTAATAGTCACACATTTATAAAAGAAGTAATTTAAAAGAGATTTTTGAATCAAAGTTTCCCATTACTTTTTGAAAAATTTGAAAATAAATACCATTTCAAAACATTCATTTCCATATAAATAAATCCTTAAAATCATTTTGAAATCATGGACATTAATTAAAAAGATTTAGAAAGATAAATCTTTAAAACATTTAAAATTCTGATCAAGATAAAGAGTACCTTTCAGAAATTCTTAAAATATACATTTTAAAATCATTTAAAGGTCACATAATTGTAAAATAAAAAATTTACATTAAAAATAAACTTATAATCATGTAAGGGAATATTCGACTCTTTTATAATGGCAGAAAATTTATGTACCCTCCGTATAAGTTAAAAAATACATTCTTACGATAATTCTGTCGAAAAGGTTAAAAAGGACCTTGTTTGGAAAACGACGGAACAATTCCTTTATAAAAATCTAATAAAAAGTCCAAAAAGGGTATAAACGATTTTAACCCATATTCTATGAAATAGTAAGAATGTTTTACATGGAAGTGGATGATAAATATGCTCCGGTAGATTATTACATATAAAGAACCTCAGATAATGAAGAGATTGTGAAATAAACCCATAACTTGTACTTTTCCATGGTTGAGGGTAGGTTAACCTCCTGTATAATGGTGAAATTATTTTTATTAAATTATACCAGAATCATATTCATTAATATGATATCATATATGATCATTTAACATTGATTTGTTAATAATATCTTAGTATTATCATCGTTTTGGGTGTTAACTTACTCATTTTATTTTATATATTTTGTCAAATAAGCAGTGTTTGTTATGGATAGGTAGTATTTTATTTATATCCATAATGATATAATGTCCTTAATTTTTTTTAATCATCAAATATGAATTATAATTGCATGGACATGATGTGAAATAAATCTTATCACGTTCATGGAGACGGTAGTCCGTACATATGCATGAGCAACAATATCAATCTTTTGATATTAAAATAATATATAATTGGATTTTATATCATATTTAAATAATCATTATCATGTTATATTTATTATTTACATCAATTACATATTAATGTCATACCCATCCAAATAATAATGTTTTGAATAACAATTACACCACGACGTGGAGACGGTAAGTCGTGCGTATGCACGTATGGTAACATGCCATTAAAAGGATAGATAGAAAAATTAATATTGTTATAGCATATTTATAATAACATCACAGTATATATAAGATACTAGAGTTATTATTTTAGAATGGAAAAAACTAAGAAGGAAGAAGTTTTAGAAGAATGGAACTTTGAAAATGGGTGGTGAAAACATTACCTCTTCTTTGGGTTCTTCCTTTTGATTTGATCAAAAAGGGTCATTAAGATGACTTTCTGACCTAATAAATGCCCCTATGATTAAGTGGAGATATTTTAGAGGGTATTTGGGTCGAGTTTTGCCAATCCAAAAGGCTTTGATAGTATGATGAATTGGTTAGAAGTGGTGCACTTTTATAAGTGGGGGAGGGGCTCTTTAGGAAAAACTTAAAGAATTAATTTATAATAAATTCATATTCGGTTAATAATGGAATTGAAGTGAATTATTCAAAGTATAAGGTGGGGTTGGGTCGAAATAATTTCATCCATTATATTTTAGATAGGTTT
Organism: Viscum album; assembly: GCA_963277665.1. Lineage (NCBI taxonomy): Eukaryota > Viridiplantae > Streptophyta > Magnoliopsida > Santalales > Viscaceae > Viscum > Viscum album. The sequence goes on from OY728145.1 coordinate 956,798,766, forward strand.
GGGTCACTATATTAACCTAATCATTTATATTCAACTCTTAGTTAAATAGTTTGACGTTTACCATTTCACTTTGTATTTTTATATTATATGGTTAATAAACATAGTATATACTTAGAATCGACCCCCAAGTGGTCCATTAATGATACTCCTGTAAGGCTATAAGTAATTTGGCCGATCTTTAGACTTTTAGGAATATAATACCAATTAATAATATAATATATATTTTAAAAACTCAATTTTGTCAATTTTGACACTATTCAATAATTGATTTTTTTAAAGTCATAAAAACATTATTAATTAGAAAAAATTTCATTTAATCAAGAATATCATGTCATATTAATCAATAAAATTCTTGGATGTCCTCAAAACATTCAAATTATATTTATTATAACATTTATAATACCAATTGTTTGATTCTTTCATTAATAATGAATTTAGTACATCATTATTGTGTCATAAATAAATTTAATTATTCAATGTCTAAAAATTATAAATAAAAACCCATTATGTAGCAAATCTCATTATATTGATAATGAATATTTATAGTTGAAAATATAACATATATAACCCTATGTAATTTTTTTTTCTTCTAAAAGATATATGCTTATGTCATTTTTGTATTTACATTATCTTAATTAATATAAAGTGTCTTTATCACCTACAAGTGGCTCCATGGGGTCCCACAATCTACCAAAATATGACCACAATTGGGAATGTATCAAAAAATAGGGTTAGGACACGTTTTAGGGTAAATTAATATTCTTATAATATTATTTGTTTACCCTTATTTACCGGATTTACCCTTTAAACAAAGTAAATAAAATATTTACCGAAGTAATTATTCAAAATATCCAAAATTAAATGTTGCATTTTTACAAAATTTAGACCTCCTAATTCCAAAAATGGAATCTATATTTCTAAATTCGAAACACAGAAGTGGCACAAATTAATTTAAAATTAATTCCCGTTGTTAAAATAAAAAGCCTGTTTTTAAGAGATAATAACTATAAAAATATTGAGGGTTGTTTATGTCCAATTTAAATGTGAAATTATGTCCAACGACCAAAAGGGTATTAAATGGTAAAACTATATTCTAAATATACATTAAAACCACTCAAAATAATAATTTATCAATATTTATTAATTTGATTAACAATGTTTTTTAATTAAAATTATGTAATTTTCACTATTTATCAAAATATTAAAGTTATCCAAAAAGTACCAAAATTTTACCCTAGTCTAATTTGGATATTCTGAATCCAAAAATGAAGTCAATTTTGAGATATAAAATTTATATAATTTAAAAAAAGAGGGTATTACTATTCATAACAGTTATATTGATTGGTCACGGTGTGTTAGAATCTCAAAGTTGTGTACAATGCAAGCTATTGCATTATTCAAAGGGAAACATACCATGGAAGAGTGGGGTGTTACATTCTCCCCTCCTTCAATAAAATTCGTCCTCACAATTTTAAATTGTTCTTCCAAAATAAAATGTTGAAAATCAAAAATTTCATTGTGGGAAAACCCACATCGTAAATTAAGTTATTAAAATTTAGTCTTAATAAGAGGAAAATTGAAATGAAAGGGTCACCAAAAATTTATGATCATGATTTGGAGAAAATTGGTTGAAATTAGAGACACATAATTGGACGAAAAACGTAAACATTTATAGGGAGTGATTGAGGTCATCAGTGAAAAACAACTAGAGAATTGAGGGCCTCAAATCCATCAATCTAGATGATTTAAAATATCATTTGTTCAACAAAACATAAGGTACTAGGATAACAAATGTTTTTGTTTTAATATCCCTTAACAAATATTTATGAATTATTTTCTTCATAGAATAAGAGAAATATATATATACATACATATATATATAATAGACAAGTAGAGTTTTATCTTTCAACAAATTTCTACCACAAACTCATCTTTCACTCCAAAAGATAATAGAACTAAAAAATATTATATTTATCCTAATCATATACTGATCCAAACATTAACATATACTATTAAAATGATTGAAAATACTTTTTATTGACCAGGGACTTCCATCAGGCTAGTGGTAGGTAATAAAGGCCCGTCGCAATATAGTTGTAGTTTTGATTCCTACAGCTTTGTCCGACCCGACTGGTGATTTCCCAACCTGCAGGTTTTCCTTTTCCAAAAACTACAGTATCATAATATTCCAAAAATTGATCATAATAATTGTTTTACCATTAAAAAATACTATCCAATGTTCAACATAATCCACTCCAAACATTATAGTTATCCAAAGTACCTTTGTCCAGAGTGTATGTAAAAGGTATCTAAATTCCAAAAATCAAATGTCACATCAGATTCCCCTGACAAAGTAAAGTTTATATTAATGTCATATAATGAAAATATGATTACCTTAGTCATATTAAAACCTTAATGAAAATAACAAGTACTATAGTATAATCCTTATATATATCACATTATTCTTATATCCAAAATATAATCTTTGAGTCCAAAAACACAAATACATTTATTATTCTAATTCAACTGTAGTAAAAACATAATATTGGCCCTGATCCCTTGGCCTTTTATAAGGTATGTTTCCTTGGGACTTAGGAAATTAATTTCATAATGCCCCATTTCACTACAATTGTAGCATTCAACATTGACATCATCTTTCATTCCTTTTCAATCATGAGCCTGGTGACCATTTTCTCCACATTTTTAACAAACTCCCATTCCTTTTTGGAAAGTACCGGGGTGTTTCTTCGAACAGTTATCACATAATATAAAATCCTTCTTTACCTTTTCCCCATTATCTATCTCTTGTTCCACCGTTCTCTTATTCTCTTGCTTCACTTTATAATCATAAGATTTAGAGAATATCTTTTTCTATCATTATAGAACATGAGACAAAGTCTTCGTATGACGAGAAGGATTTTGGGACTAATTCATGATGTAGAAATGGTTTTATCCCATAAAATAAACAATCAATATTACTCCTTGGGTTATTTATATAATATGTTGCATGCCTCTCTAACCTTGTAATGTTTGCTTCATACATTGTGACATTTGCATACACCTTTTTTCTCATACTGAGAAATTTCCTTTCCATATATGCTCGATGGTCATGAGGAATGTATTTTTCTTATAAAATATCTTCAACAACCTCTATTCCATACTTGATACTTCTTCATTGTCATTTGTTTTTAGAATTAATGACCACCATTGATAAGAATATCCAGTGAGGAGGTAAACTACCATGATAACCTTTTCCCTATCACTACTCTCCAATGACTGAAATATTTTCTCTATGAAACTTATCCATTTCTCAAATACTAGTAGATTTTTACCCCCATTTAATGTTGGTGGGTTTTTCCTCATAAAGCTATGTAACATTATTCCTCCATGCTGCAGATCGGGATACTCCATACGGGTAAGGTTATTATTTATAACCTGAGTGAGCTGTCCCAGTATGGTGATTAGCTGATCAGCACCATTTTCATCACCAATACCATATAATTAACTTCACCAGGAGGGAAATACCTACATGGAGTGCGTGCATTGATACAATTTCCATTTCTTCCACAAGGTGCCATTTCTGAACAATGGCATACACTATATTAGTTTATGAATCACAATACATAAATCCAAACATGTAAAACACTTATCATAAATTGAACAATTTATGGATATAATCCATAATCATAAAAATGTCTTCTTTGAGGAATTATATACTCATAAACCATTCATAGTGGTTTGTAATGAAAATGAGAATTATCCTAAGCATAACCCCCAGGAGTTCTGTAACCAAGAGTGTAGCAAGGCCCGTTTTCGTGCACTGGTTCTCGTTCGAGTCTAGCTCAAAGTAGTAATTTTAGGTCTACCCCTAGGTATATCTATGCTAGATTCGTCTCTAAACGCGTATCCAGACAGGGATTTGTTTCTCGTAATACTCACAAAATCTCTACAATGCCGAAATTCTATGAAGTTATTCAACACTAATCCTCAAAGTCCATCTTAGGTCTATTTTCTCTAATTAGAGGTAATCTAAATCTAGATTCCATGTTTTGTACTAAACTTCCTCTGATACCAACTGCAACTCCCCAACGCTAGTTATACAGAGTCAGTGCATTATTACATAACATTGGCATGAATACAAAAGATCATGTCTCAAAAGACCAATTAGTTTAGTAGGATTGGAAATACAATATACATTTAGAAGTAAAATATTACATAATAAAGTGAAAAGTACAACAACATCTTATCTCCACACTCATATCCCTTTATACTATCCCTGCAGGTCATTCATAAAATACTTATTCACATCCTGGGAAAAATAAAACATAGAAAGGGGTGAGCTCAAATGCCCAGTAAGGATAAAAATATAGGGGAATCTTTCATAAATAAGCATAAACATTTAACGCAATGTATAACTAAAACAAAATCCTTCTATACTTGAAGTTTAGCATAATATAACAATTATAAAATGAAATAATGACATTTAATTATTCCCATTGATATTCTACTAGTCTACTAATCACATTAAATATCAATAAACACTTTCATAATGATGAAATACATAATTTCATACTATCATAGCCACATATCCAAGGCCTCGTTCCAAGAGTAAAAATAAGATTTTGTCAAGGCCTCGTGCCTAGACACTAGTTTGTCTCATGAGACCTACCGATGCATCGTGGAGCTATAGCAGGCTCCACCCGTCACTTACTAAGTCCAATTAATTCCTCATATTAACAGGTTTAAACATAACATAAACATTTGTATTTAAACTAGCATTCAAAATGTAAATACTTTCTCCATAAAATATGAATGGTATAGAAATAACACATCCACAGTCAAAAAAATCACCAAACATTCAATACAATATAGATGTTTTGTATCATAATAAATCGACTTCAAATAAGCTTAAAATCAATCAAATGATGTTGTCAAAGATGAAATCAATACTATTTGAGAGAAATATCTGTTTTTTGAAATCATTTAAAAGTCACACTTTTATAGAGTAAGAAATTTAAAAGATATTTTTGAATCAAAGTGTCCCATACCACATTGAAACTGTTGAAAAGAAATATCATTTAAAAACATTCATGTCCATATAAATAAATACTTAAAATCATTTTGAAAACACGGATATTAATTAAAAATATTTAGAATGATAAATCATTAAAACATTTAAAATTCTGATCTTGATAAACTGTACCTTTCTAAAAAAATTAAAATATTAATTTTGAAATCATTTAAAAGTCACATGATTATAAATTAAAATATTTATGTAAAAAATATTCTTATAAAATTGTAACGGAAGATTTGAAGATTTTATAATGGCGGAAAATAGTCGCACCTACCGTATAAGTTAAAAAAACATTCTTACCTTAATTCTCTCGAAAAGGATATAAAGGACCTTGTTTGGAAAACGAAGGAAAGATTCCATTATAAACATAATATAAAAATTAAAACAAGGGTATGAATGACTTTTACCCATATTCTGTAAAATAGTAATAATGTCGTGAATAACATTTTTAAGAATCATGGATGTGGATTATAAAGAGGTCCTAGTAGATAATTACGTATAAACAACCTCAGATAAAGAATAAATTATGAAATAAACCCTTACATTGTACTTTTACTTGGTTGAAGGTTGGTTAATATCCTGTATAATGGTGGAATAATTGTTATTAAATTATACAAGAACCATATACATTAATAAGATATCATATATGATCTTTTACCATTGATTTGTTAATAATATCTTAGTATTATCATCGTTTCAGGTATTAACTTACTCATTTTCTTTTATATATTTTGTTACATAACCTGTTATTGTTATGGATTGGTTGTATTTTATTCATATACATAAAGATATCAAGTCCATAAACATTATTTTTAATCATTAAATGAGAATTATAATTGCATGGATACGATGGGAAATGAATATCAATGCGTTCATGGCGACGGTAGTCCGTACGTACGCATGAGCGACAATATCATTCTTTTGATATTAAAATAATATACAATTTTATGGTATATCATATATACCAAATCATTATAATGTTATATTTATTATTTAAATCAATTAAATATCATTATAATTCCCATCCAAAAAATAATGATTTGAATAACAATTACACCGCGACGTGGAGACAGTAAGCCGTACGTGTGCACATATGATGACATGTCATTAAAAGGATGGATAGAATAATGAATATGGTTGTACCATATTTATAATAACATCACATTATATAGATGATACTGTATTTATTATTTTATAATGGAAACTACTAAGAATGAAGATGTTAAAGAAGAAAGGAACTTGAAAAAGGGTGGTGAAAACATTACCTCTTCTTTGGGTTCTTCCTTTTGATTTGATCAAAAGGGTTCATTAGGATGGCTTTATGACTATTGTAAGGCCTATATTATTAAGGTAGGATAGTTGAGAGAGTATTTGGGCAGAGTTTGGCCGATCCAAAAAGCTTTCAAGGTATGAAGAATTGGTTAGAAGTGGTTCCCTTTTATAATGGGGAGGAGGGGCTCTTTAGAAAAAACTTAAAGTATTAATTAATAATAAATTTATTTTTGGTTTATAATGGCTCCAATGTAGATTATTAAAATTATAATGTGGGTATGGGTCTAAATACTTTCATCTAATAGATGTTAGATAGGTTTGGGTCACTATATTAACCTTATCATTTATATTTAAATCTTAGTTAAATAGTTTGACATTTACCATGTCACTTTGTATTTTTATATTATATGGTTAATAAACATACTATATACTTCCAAGAGACCCCCAATTTTTATATTAATGATACATCTATCATGATATAAGGCCTTTGGACGATCCATAGTTTTTTAGAAATAGAATATAAATCAAAAATATAATATTTTTTTAAACAACACATTATATGTCAATTTTGACACTATTCAAAAATTGATTTTTGTTAAAGTCATAAAAACATTATTAATTAGAAACAAATTCATTTAATCAAACATAACATGTCATATTAACTAATAAAATTAGTTTATGTCCTCAAAATTTTCAAATTTTATTTATTTTAACATTTAAAATACCATTTATTTGATTCTTTCATTAATAAGGAAATTACTGAATCATTATTGTGTCATATATAAATTTAATTATTCAATGTCTAAAAATTATAAATAAAATTCCATTACATAGTAAATATTTTTATCTTTCTAATTAATATTTATAGTTGAAAATATAACATATATAACCCTATGTAAATATCGTTTTTCTAAAATATATATTCTTTTGTCAATTTTGTATTTGCTTTAACTTAATTAATCTAAAGTGTCCTTATCACCTACAAGTGGCTCCATTGGGTCCCAAAATTGACCCAAATATTCCCATGGTCGGAAATATATCAAACAATAGGGTTAGGACATGTTTTAGGTTAAATTAATATAATTATAATATTATTTGTTTACCCTTATTTAACAAAATTACCCTTTAACCATCGTAAATTAAATATTTACCGAAATAATTATTCAAAATGTATATTAATAATAGTTACATATTTATAAAATTTGGACCTCTTGATTCAAAATATGGAATCCATATTTCTAAAATAAAAACACATAAGTGGAAAAAAGGAATTTAAATATAATTCTCATTGTTAAAACAAAAGTGTGTTTTTAAGAGATAATAAATATCAAAAGATTGATAGTTGTTTATGTCCGGTTTAAATATGAAAGTATGTACAATGACCAAAATTGTATTAAATGGTAAAAATATATTCAAAATATACTTTAAAACAATTATGATTCAAAATTTATCACTATTAATTATTTTGATTAAAAAAGCTTTTAATTAAAATTTAGTAATTTTCACTATTCATCAAAATTTAAAAGTTATTCGAAAAGTAAAAATATTTTACCCTAGACTGATATTGATATTCCAAATCCAAAAATTAATTCCATTTTGAGAGATAAAATTTATAAAATTTCAAAATGTGCATATTTCTATTCATAACAGCTACATTGATTGGTCGTAGTGTTTTAGAATCTTGAAGTTCCGTACAATGCAAGCTATTTCATTATTCAAAAGGAAACGTATCGTGGAAGTTTGGTGTGTTACATCAACTGCCTCCAAAGTGTGTATATCTCCCTTATAATGATCGTCTACTGTTTTTCTCGAAATATGGGGGAGGAAGCTCGGGTGGAACTTCTTCTTCATCCATGATCCCGCAATGAGGATAGGGGCCTCTAGAACTCTTACTATGATTAAAGGACTCATTTGGGTCACCAAAATACCATAGCATGGACTCCTGGCCGAACATAAAAATGGGGACCCTAATGTACCATTTTATAAGAAAATGGAATGGTGGTTTTGACCACACATATTTATTAAAACCAATTGTCACAAGGGATTCGACGTCCAGAATGCCTTATCTCACATTGGTGAAAATAAGAAAGTTGTAGAACCACCTCATTTGTGTCTCCAAAGAATGTTAGGCACAAATTGTACAAAAAGAGCCCGAGATAGGGATATATCACAACACACCACTTTTGACTTCGTATAGATTCGGTTTGCTGGACATATCAGGTCACTTGGGCCACTATATGGCCCATTGAGTCTTGGATTTCTTCATACAAAATGTACCCCAATTAAATGTGGACCAGAACATAAAATTTCCGCCCATTTGGATACACGGTTCTATAGTAGTGAGCAGATGAGTCCCATGGTGTTCATTGATCCTATGAAATTTGGCCCATTTTTCATGGACATCATCATGGGCCTCCCAAATCACCTCCAACTTCAATTATATTATCAAAACAAGTATCATTTCCATTTTTAATGGTGATCAAAACAAAATAAATAATTCAAACATTAAAAGAATTTCTATTTAATTTTTATAATTTTCATCACAACACAAGTTTAACACATTGGTGTAAGGGTGTAAATGAAATAATGAATCGTAGTGCAATCAGTGGGTCCTCTATATCCCCTCAATTCATCATTAGTTCTCCTGAGTCAAAATAGAATTTGTTTTTTTTTCGGAGGCCTTACCCTAGTATTTTCATATGTCATAGTCGAGTCCTTGGAAATATTTTTTTAGATGTATGGAGTTATGAATTAACTCGGTATGATTATAGTAATTGATAAACCATGTGATTACTCAAATATTATAAATACATGGTAATGTTTCATTATCGTATAATTATTTATATGGATTTATATAATTACCTTTCATTCACTTCTTATTAATATCATTATTCTTTTTAAATCGCATGTGTTTTAATTTATTTTCAATGAATAATGATTGGGTTTATGATACCATATTCTCTATTAAATACCCTTACTGATTATACGATCTTATGCATTTCTTATGTTTTTTCCCTACTGTGCAAAGAATAATAATATTATGAATACTAATAGGAATAATATATGATTATATGGGAGTATCCAATGGATTTGAAATGTTTTATTAAGTTGTAATGAAATTCATATGTTTGTGTCTGATCTTCCAAAACTACTAAAAAATTCATTCCTTCTATATATATATTTATTGTAATCATTTATATTTAATAAAATAGATCACTGACTCTAGTAAATAGTGTTTAGGGTGTTACTGTTCGTACTAGAGGGTCTTTTGTAGAAAACATGTAATCTAGATTTAAAAAACATAGAGTACGGAACAAAACCCTATGGTAAACATAAAGGATAAGTATAAAATAACATTAAAAAACATACGTTATATTTTATGTGGATTTTTCTAGAAAATATATCCATGCCTGGATACTACAAGTGGATGTGGTTCTTGAATAGATGTACCAGAGAGTAAGAACATCGACAAGGTATTTTGGGCTTGACTCATGTTAACCATGTATTCAATAACATGCCTTACTATGCACCTGGTTTGAAACTCTTTAGGGATATGTTTCGAATAAATAACATTTTTATTTAAAACTATTATGAAGGATTTAGATAATAAAATTTTCTCAAGGAAAATATTTTTATGATTATGAGATTAGAAATTCAAATATATATATATATAGGTTTATATTTTTTTTCAAATTTACCATTATATATTAAGGTTCATAATCTAATTTAGTGTATTCCATAATTTATAAAAGTATCCTGGTTGAAGGAATGAAAATTTTAAGAAAGCTCGTATCCCATGTTGGGATTTCCCTCTTATACAGGAAAATGATATTGGTTATAAGGATAAAAATAGTGATGAGCAACTTATATCTATATTGTGACAATTGAACCTTGTATGAATAATAACCTTACCAATATGTAGCAACTGGATCCACAATGTGGACGAGAAATTTTATATTTCCATTTTTGGAAACATCCTCCATTATTTAATTAGACTTAAAAACCATTCATAGTATAATAGTGGATATTTTTCATAGATATTATATTTCACTATTTGGGAAGTAAAAAAATGGATAAATATGCCATGGATTCTTTTTTTTATATCGGCATATGTAGATCAATAGTATTTATTGATTGAAAACTCAAATTAGGGGAAAGATATTGAAAGAATGGAATTAATGTTTTTTATGGAAATTTTATCAAAATTGATATTCCTCACAAACAACGAGCTAATATTTATGGAAAATTCATAAAACTATGGCATAAAAAGGATGTGAATGTTTCCTTATTTGAATAAAACATTAAAAGGATATAATGAAATTCTCTAGACTATATCCATAATTTATCACGAAATATTGATCAATTCCTTCAGGGTTTAAAACCATTCCATTGAAGGGACTAGTATCCCAAAATTTCTCTACATATGAGGATATAGTTTCATGTGATAAAAAGATAGAGAATATATTATCTATTTAATATGACTTTAAGAGAATCAACGAATAGAAGATGGTGGGAGATGAAATAATTGATAAGGGGATGAATAAAAAGGGGAGCTTTCGAAAAAGTGAATCATAGGGAATAAAACACACTAGAGTCTATTTAAAAAGAAAATAAGTCTATTAAAAATGATGAGGAAGAGTCCACCACTCTTATAAATTGAAGGGGAAGAAATAAGCCACCAATGATTAATGATATTATTACAAAGATATGGATCATTAATGATTTCTTTATGCTGAAGAATATTTCCACAAATATGGCCAATGGAACAAGGCTGATATGATATGATGAAAACAACAAAGGATGAATTTATTACTGATATGGTTATTGCTATATTAATAATGACTTCAAATTTAACTAAATATTTTTTTTGATTTTGGATCATTCCATTCAATTATATCATCCAAGTTTTCATTTAAAATTAGATATTTTTAATTCTCCTAAACAAGGGAGTTGTCGGTAAAACACTATAAGGGAAGTCTCATTACATCAAAGATGTGTTAGGATGTTCCCATTATTTTATATAAACATGTTTTATCTACAGATTTTATCATCAGAACTATGGTTTACTTTGACATAGTCCTCAATGTAGATTGGCTATCAGAATATTATGAAAAAACTATTATAAGAAGAAAGAAATTATTATTTGTGAGGAAGGTGTATAATTCATTATATTGAGAGCTGAAACATGATAATCTAATTATTATCGCGATCGAACTCTAGTATCTCTAATGAATTGAATTCATGTGGATTAAAAGAACTTAACTGATGAGTAATTAAATATTCAAAATGAGGATGAACTTATTGTACAAGAATACGTTGATGTATTTCTAGAGGATTTACCTGGAAATCCTCTAGTGTGTAAAGAGGATTTGTCTATTAATTTAACTATTTTTTTATGACCTATATCAAAAACTACTTATAGAATATACGTAACTGAATTATTATAACTAAAGAAACAAGTAGATGAATTGAGTGATAAAGGATTTGTTCATCCTAGAGTTTCTCTATGGGGAGCCCCAATTCTCTTTTTCAGGAAGAAAGATAGATCCATGAGGTTGTGTATTCATTATAAAGAAATCAATGTTATTTCAAAAAATAAAAAATATCATCTCCCTTTCATTGATGATTTAATTGATCATCATCATGGAGAACCTCTCTCAATTGTCTCTGTTCATGATCCATGATTTAAATCAAAATTCTAGAAAATTCTCCAAAAATATTTTGATATTGTGATTCATTTGAGTAAATCATATCATGACCAAAATTACAGGTAATCAAAAAGGATAACACAAACCATAAAGAAATGTTGAGGTTATGCTCACTGGATTTTCAAGGTATGTGGGATCAATATTTAACTTTGATACTATTTACCTACAATAATAGCTTCCACAAAAGTATTAAAATGTAACCATATGAAAAATTTTATGGAATGATATCTCATGCACCAACATGTTGGGATGATGTAGGTAAAAGGATGCTTCCCGGACTAGAAATATGGAGGAAACAAAAAAATGGTAAAGACTATTCAAATTCATATTATAGTAGCTCAATTTAGGAAAAGGTATATGGTGATAATTAAAAGATAAATTTCGAATTTCAGGTGGGATATCATATCTTATAAAAAGTATATCTATGTATGGGTGTTATAATATAAGGAAGGAATAGGAAACTGGGTCCAAGGAACATTGGTCCTTTTGAATTTTTGGAAAAAATTGCAGTTCTTTACTATCATTTGGAAATGATGTGTATCCAATCTATGTTACACATTTTGTATCATGTCTCATTGTTAAGGATGTACATTCTAGACCCAAAATATTTACTCACTTATGAAGACATATAATTAGAACTAGAATTATCGTACAATGAAGAGCTTATCTATATGTTGGATACTAGGAAATGTGTTTTTAGAAATCAGATGACTTAGTTGGTAAAGTTAATGTGGAAATATTATAAATTTGAAGAGTAAATGATAGAGCCTAATGAACATATGATAAAGAAATACCAAAATCATTAAATGATGTAACATTTTGGAAATTTCACCGAAGAAATTTTTTTATTGGAGAAGAATGCAACACATAAAGGTTTTACAATTAAATTTAATATAAATGTAATGCATAAAACCCTAAGAATAATATAAATTTTTTTTCGTAATTATATCCTTTAGGTGAAACATAATATTTATGACTATGTGTTCAGAATTTCAAAAAAAAGGCTTCCACTTTTGCAATACGTAAGATATTTAGGCTCTAATAGGACCAATGTACATTTTTTGTGATTAGAAACATCACCAATAGGAATATTAACGTAACCTTATGAATTTTAATATTACTCTTATGAATTGTATAATAACCCATGTATGTATATATATTATTTAGTAACCGTATAAATTAAGGTGATTATTTATAAAAAATTAGTAATTAACAATTGGTATTTTTTAATAATATATATTTAATAACAATTTAAATTTAAGAAAATGATTTAAAATAAATATATTTTTCATCAAATTTTTTCTAAAATAAATATTTTTATGTCCTATGATTTTAGGAAAATTTTAAGATACAGTAATTAATTTATGAAAGTGTTATAATATCATTTTAAAAATTAAAATCTATATTTTTCTTGTAAAAATTAATTTACTTAAAAATTTAAATATTACATAATCAGGAAATTATTTTGATAAAATGGATTTAATTTTTGACTTCTACGCATAGAAAAATGGTTATGATGATATTTTTATTTTTAAAAATATATAATTTATTGTAGAATAGTAAGATATATTAATTTAATGTATACATACATTTGAAGTTAAATACAGTATTCCTTGAGTCATTAGTGATGTGGGAAAACTTGGTTTGAATTAACATGAACATATTACAATTTTTTCTCACATGAATAGACAATATTTCTTGTATTCATCAAAATAATATAATAATGAATAATATATTAAAAAATCACCAATATCCTACAATATAAAACCAAACCTCACTCCCTCTAATATTCTGTCATATAATCCTATAATCTCCATAATTACCTACCCAAATCAGCATCTCTAGTATCTAACCACCTCCAAGTGTTAATGGTCTTTCCAAAAGTCCAAAACCCCTTCCTTTAAGGAGTCTCTCATGGAGGATATTTAATGAGGTAAAACTTGTTCCATTTTCATTTGATTTCATTTTCAATTTATTTTAATTTATTATCATATACTCAACTATTATATCCAAATGATCATGATAAAATTAATATAAGATATCCAGTATAATTATATCATGTTAATTTAATATTCTTCCTCAAATTACTATTTATCTCTCACTTTTATATTTTAAACTAAATCATTATCCTATAGGTGACGATTTCCAACCATTGCAGACGACAAACCTTAATTCTTAATTTTCCCTATAAAATACGGTCATGAATACATTTTATGGATAAAAAACATTATATAATGTATATTATTTCTTATATAATGTTCTAAAACCTGTATAAGAACATAATAATAATTCATATGAAAATAGTAGTTTGTGATAATCGAAATATCACCTCCATATTCAAAAATGATTATCACAAATGTAATATTTATTAACTCATCCTCATAAAATATAACCAAATGATATATATCACCAATTAATATTATAAATTTTCATTATTATCATATATATTCAATTCTATAGAACTATACAAATTCCACATGAACATTCAAACTCATATACATGTTTACTGATGCTAAAAACCAAGGGAATGAACGCTCCGGAGCGATAAAACTGTATTTTATAACTCATCTAAAATTACATAAATGGTCTTAATAAAATTATAATAAATAAAATTAATATAGATATTATTCTGAAATAATTATTTAATGAATTTCATTTTATTATCCTGGATCTTAAGTTGATGTTCATAACTCATTTGGACATAATGTAATGGTTTTCTACCCGAACATCTATTTTCATTTTGGATACCCTTTTTCTTTCTTAATCCAAATTACATTTTTAATTATTATTATTTACTCATCATAAATTATATTTTAATGTTATGTAAACTTTTAACAAACATAATCCTTTTTTACATTATGGGTAATTAATTTTTTTATAAATATCTTTCTCAATTCATTCTGATAAAGAATCCCATTTCAAGGGAACTCCTCAAAATCATTTCGATTTTCAGGTGAACTATATAATCTATTTTATGCAAAAAAATCAATAAAATAAAAAATTTTATCATGAAAATATTAACTTATTTGATTTATGGATTTATTCCAATATTTTCCAAAAGAACTCTTATTTAAAAAGTAAAAAGTGTATTTCTCCCAAAAATTTACGATGATTTTTTTAGTGTATTTTTTTATATATGAACACCTATGTTTAATTTTATGTATGATTGAGTTTAATATATTATTTATATCATATACCATGTTCTTTAAATGGTTTATGATCATTTTTACTATAGATGTGTTATCTTGATTCCATTCACCAAACTACATGGAATGGTTAGTGATTATGTGTACAGATTGGTGAAAGTTTTTTCATATTTTATTGTTATTTATGTTTACCCACATTAATTTTAGGAATGATTTAGATTTATATAGGTAGGTGTAGGGACATAAATTTCCCTCAATTTATTTATAGGTCTCATGAGACAAAATAGAAATTGGTTTTTCCCTAGGCCATACCCAAGTATTTTCCGACGTTAGGGTGAGGCCTTGATAATATGATTCAGGTGTCCTATATTATCCATTCCCTCATTATTATTATAGTAATTGATAAATTATTTTACTATTATTCTATTATATAAAGAGTGGTTAATTTTAAATCCCTTATGGTTATATATATGGATGTGTGTAATAATATTTTGTTCCTAACTTATTATGCTCAAGTTTATTTTTAAAGGAATGTGTTTAAACTATTATCCATGCCAAATTAATATTTATGTGATAACATCTGATATATTAAAAATACTTTCTATGAATCTAATCTCACCAATTTATGATGTTTTCCCTAGGATGTGAAGACGAATCATATTATCAATGAGATGAAGGAATAATTAAAGAGTCTAATGGTGTTTCCATTAGAGTTGAAATGTTATACTTCTTCCAAGTTGTAATGAAAATTATATTTTTTATCTGGTTTTTGAAAACTATGAAACTTTTCATTCCTTCAAGATTAATCTCTCTTGTATTCATTCTAATTTTAAAAAATAATGCATTAGACCATGGAAACATGTATATAGGCATTAAGTAAAAAATATATTGATTTTATTAAAAATAATATATATATACATATATATATATATTACATTATTAGGATATTATATTTTTTTATGGAATTGGTATCACATTTTATACACACCAAAAAATGAAATATTCATAATTTATATTTTCAAGGATTTCCATTCCACCCACATTAATTAAATCACATCCTTACAATTAAAAATTGCTCATTGCATTATATTATTTGATATTTCTTATATTTAAATCCCAAATTGTAATAAGGTTTCATAAAAAATCCTCTATATAATAATGGATGACAAATAAATAATTCACATTGAATTACAATGAACCATGTCTCCAAGTATGTTTACATTAGTAGGAGGTAATGATACCCACATTGAGGGAAAACCTATTTATTTATAGGTAGTGATTTAGGTCATCAATCAATAATATGTGAATAATATATAAATAATTAATGTCCTCAAATCCATAAATCAATTTTAATTTATAAAAAAGTTTTTCAATAAAAAACTAGTTATTAGGACAACATTTTATTTTTATCTCATTTTTCTTAGGTTGGGTAATTATTATAATACTTATGATAATAAAGAATTTTAAATACATTATACATATCGGATTTATGTGATATATTACATAAATTGGTTTTGAATTGGTCATATTCTAATTCATCCATCTACACCCAAATATTAATTATCAATAATAAAATTTTTATGCCAGAAGAACTAAAATAAATCATTTAATGGATCATAAGGTCAATAAAAAATTTAAAACTATTACTATTCATATCTAGCTATCTCCCAAAACCAATACAGTTAATATATTAATATATAATACTAAAAATAGATATTATTATCTCATCATTAACATTAATCCATCAAATTTTTCAACTAAAATCAATGACATTGAATCCAGGACATCGTGATAGTTTGTGGTTGGTGTGAAACCCATATCGTCATTCGAAGATGGGTTCATGAGACACAACCTTTTCATAATTTTTTTCACCAATTTTAAAATTATCCCTTTTATAAATCTATATTAATATAAAATCCAAAATAACTATGAGGTACATACTTTATATTTGGTTATTCAATAAATAGACTTTTTACTATGTGTTTTAATAAAATCTGAAAACATAAATACATCATCTGTTTTATATTATCATATTTAATTTTTTGGATTTTTTCTTATTAAAAATATAATTTCATAGATTATTATACCATGACACCTTATATTATATATTATATTCATTAGTTTTTTCATAGGTTATTTATTTTCACAATACTTGAATGTGTTTGGTAATGAAAATAATAATTTTTCTCAAAATATCTAATATGAGTGATATACCATGTGAACAATAAGGATCATTATCATGTACCAAGGTACACCAAGTTAGGCTCAGATCACCTTTTCAGAGTTGTTACTCTTATGTACATCTGTACTAGAACCACATCCCCTTATATTATCCTGACTGGGAATTATTGCTAGGAAAACAACATAATCATTATCTAATAAAAACATTAGTATGTTCTTCTACACATTTCCAGAAAATCTACCTTATTTCAATGTTAAAAAATATGTTTTCCCAAATTCTAGTTCCCATGGTTTCAACTAATAATTATCTGATACAAACTATAGCTACTCAGTTCCAGAAATATCCTAGTCATTATATGCTATCAATTATATTAACATGATTAGAAGGAATCTAATCCTAATGGAATGAGAGTTTAATATTATTGGGAAACCAAATAAATACATCATTGTTTTATTACAAATTAATAATATAATAAAAAAATTATTATTTCGTATAAATAAATAATTTCTAGGATTATAACATTGAGGTTAAAATTATTTCATCTACTATATCTTGGAATATCATTCATAATATGACTCTTAGATTCCTGGGGAAAGTAAACATAATACGGTTGAGCTCAAATTATTAGTATGCATAAAGTATACAAGAACAAATAATGAATTAATGAGAAAAATAATAATGTAATGATAATTAACCGATCACATATATGATGTAATCAACAAACTAAAAACAAAATTCATAATCAAAATGACACAAGAATAACTGGAAACAGAAGCCATTAAAATAACATGATAGGGAAAAATAAATATGACATGGTATGATACTAATACACATTTATTTTAATCAATGTATTGATAATTGAATTTATACATATAAATTAAAATTTATAATCTCAGTGATGAATAATAAATAAAACTAAATAGGGGAAATGATTGATTATTGGTTTTCATGTTTCCAGGGTATATGATACCTTTTCATTATGACCTTCCACAAGAATTTTTACAACATACCAGGTAATACCCCATCTATGGTGGATATCCAAGTGACACGTCCCGTGGGACTATATATGAATTGATGGGAGATGTATAACTAGGCCCTACCGATGTCAGACGAGTCCAAATAATTCCTCATATATAAATTATTAGTTTAACAATGTTCCCTATCTAATATTATTTTGGATAAAAAGATAAATATTAATCACTATTTACGAAAATAATCAAATAAAAATCAATTTGAACACCATAATAAAATTTAAATTCAATTTTTGAAATGAACATTTACATGATAAAATGTATCGAATGATAGGTTAAATTCAATGTTCATTGATCATAAGAAATTGAATATTTCTATGGGGAAAAGGAATCAAGGACATGAATGTGAATATTATACTTGAAAAAATTAATCATAAACCATATAGTGTAATATTAAGGATTTATAAAAAAACATTTCCCATGTGGAGTTAAATAAATGGTTGTTGCCCTTGATGATTGTAAATATTATAAAAAATCATTTAATAACATTGTTGAAGATAACATAATATTTTTTTTAAAAAAATAATAGAAAATATATTTGAAAAGTTATTTTCATTAAAATTAACCATTTAAATATGTAATGGAATATTTTAATGAATGTATTTTGGTAAATATATACATGTCATACAAGATAAAAAAACATTCCTTTTGCATGATAAAATATTAGAAAAATTCTCTGTTAATAAAGAGATAGGAAGATTCCATCAAAAAAATTTGTAAAATAAAAAATTATGTAAAAATGTCTTTACCCAATAATATTAAAAATTATTTTTGAAAACAATTTTTGAAAATGTTGTTTTTAGAAAAAAAATTAGGTTATCCAACTAAAGAGTTAAATGAAGTCTGGTTTTCTTAAATACATTTTCTAAAACCCCTTGACTACCAAAGAGTGCAACACGGTAATTATAATTGAAAAGGGAAATGAATTACCATAGGTAAAGAATATCTAAGGGTTTATTGAATAATATTAATATAATTTCTTTTAATGGAAATACAATTGATTGATCATTAAATTTATTTGTTAGGATAATAATATTTAAACATTCAAATATATCCTATACCACATTGAATATTTCTAAATAATAAATCTCAATAAAGAAAAAAAATTAAATGAGTGTTTTAATTTCTATAAATTATATTGTATTCTTAATATAAAAATATTAAATGTTTAGTAGATACACCACACAAAATAAGTATGTTTTTAACATAAAATTTATCTTAGAGATGTAAAATTTGAGATGATAAATCACTTACCCTACGTCCAATTTGTCTCGTCTATATTTATATTCTTTACAAAAAATATTTTGAAAATTATTAAATTTTATGAGAATTGTTTCTATGATTCTCATGAATATTTTTTCATTTGTTCTATGTTCTATACAAATAGATAAACAATTATGTTTACATAGAATGTTTTGACAAAATTTTTTCCATGTGTTAAAAACAGCATTGGTTGGTCAAATATTGTCAAATTGGTCATTATATAAGCATTCAAGAATAATAATGAGGAAATAATTATAATATTTATATGTATGATTTTTTTCTAAAACTAACCATTAAATATGGTTATAAAAAATGAATCAGTGTTACAATCAAGAATACAGCAGGTTGTACGTATGTATGAGAAAAATTCACATTTATTAATGATTCTTATGGAAGGGAGATAAGTAACCCCATGTTATTTTAGAATGATAAAATTATCCTAATTACAATTTTATTTATCCATAAAATATAAATATATAATTACAGTGATGTAAATATACTCTCATAATGTTGAGGATGAAGTAGACCAGACGTCCACGAACAATGTTATAACATTATAAATATGTGACAAGGTAATTATAAAAAATGAAATATATTGTATCTAATTAAGGCTTATTATGTAAATAATATAATATAGATATTTTTTACTTAAAATATTTTTATTTAAACCCACCATTATGCATTCAATGTATTTTTTGAATTAATAACATCGCAACGAGGATGTGGTAGTCCAAACGTCCACAAATGATGTTATCATATATATTCATAATTGAGTGTATATAGATATGTGTTATAATATAATTATAGAATAATAATGACATAATATAACATATATATATATATATATATATATATATATATATTCTCACCATAATGGTCACCATGATATTTGATAAACGAAAAATAACCAGTCACTGTTTCTTGAGGAAGTATTTATCCCTACATAATAATAATATGTTCTTTACAAAGTTGATGGAAGTGTGTGTGAGAGTAATTCTAAACCACTGAATAAAAACATCCCATTATATTTATTATAATATTTTGGTTTTTAAATAATATTATATTATGATTTTAGGCGGTTTAGAGTGGAAATAAAACTAAATATCTTAATGAAAGATGTTATCTCTTAATGGGGTAACTTCTATTGGTTTATACCAAAAGGATTCCTTGGACAGGTTTCACCTTGGTGGGGGGGGGGGGGTATTTTGGGATTAGGGGAGATATTTTTATAATCATTTTTAGATAATTTGTATGCCAACTTTTCTTGAGAGGTGTGAGAAAGTGGGAGTAGAAGATGTATTTCTATATTGGAGGGGGAGTAGCACTTTTTTTCATATTTTGAAAATAGAATTCCATAAGGAATATTCACATTAAATGTGGCTACCATAATGCTAAAAAAATATTTAATGGTGTATGTGGTCTATATATGTCCATAATATTGTTATTATAATAGTTTCTCAATCATTTTTGAAATTATGATTATGGTTTAGTCCCTTCTTATGCTTAATTTATTCTTCAATCATTGTAATTAATGTTAATTAAATTCACGAATATTATTAGTTAAAAACATTTTTTACAATATTAAACATTTTAATTTATCATTTTCAAAATATGGAATATATTTTGTAAATTTTAAATCACATAATTGGCATAAATTAATTTAAATTTCATCCCATAGAGGTCAAGATAATTTAGGTTTTTTAATTAAAAAACATCAAAATGCTTAATATTTTTTTATAGTCAATTAAAAAGTGAACTTCCTTCCAATTACCTAAGAAAAATATTATCTAATTTTTTTTATAAAAAATTTAATATAAAATTTAACTTTATAAATAAATCATATGATAAATCAGTTTTGAACAAAATATCCGAATTTATCACTACTCAATAAAAAACGATCATTCACATAAAAATTAAACAATTTCACCATAAGCTAATTTTTATGTTTTGTTACAATTTTTGAAGTTTATATTAACATATAAAATATTTCAAAGGGTCAACGAAATATTTATAATGGGGTCTCTATTGAAATGTGGTGGAAATTCATTAATGAAAATATAGTATTTTATGTAGTAAATTGTGTTTGTTATTATTATAAGCCTATAGAATAAATTGGACGAATATTAAAATTATTTGGATGAATATAAGATATATATATATATATCATTTTAAAATAAATCAATTTTTTAAATTAATTTATATTATTATGTTAAAACAACTCTATGATCATAAAAATATTTTTCTATAAAATACTATATTTTTTCAGTAGTTTCTTATATTCATTTATAATTAATTTTTAACTAAGGATTTCATTAGAATTTTTTATAATCCATATATATTCATATGTTCGTTTATACTATTCATAATATCTTGTTTATTTCTTTTTATATTTCTAAGAATATTTTAGTAATATATTATTGTTTGGTGAAACACGGTCTTCTATGTAATGAAATCAATTTAAGAAACTCATTGTTTTTTATGTCTCATGCTAACTCATTATTTCATGAAATTAAATATATTTAATATATTTAATTAGTTAGAATATTATATATATATATATTTTATAAATTTACAAGATATTATCTTCGATTATGCCTTTTTTTTGTCACATAAAATGCACTCTATCGAATAAAATGTTCTTAATTTAGATTATTATGTCGTTACATTATCCAAATCTAAATTAAATTGTGTCATTAAAATTTAAACCCAACCATTATAATATACTATTTGATATTTATTTTTTTTCAATCCCACATAATGAGAAGGGTTCATAAAACATCCTCTATATAAGAGATAATGATAAATACAAAGGACAGATTGACTAACATATAACTAGGTCTCCATGTAAGAGGATATTAGTGGCAGGTAGGGATACATACATAGAGGGAAAATTTATTTATTTATAAGGAGTGATTGATTTAATAAAAAATATTGAATGATAAATTTAACATCGAGGAAATCAATTCTATAAATAATTGTTGAATTACTGGACCGTTGTTTCAAAAAAAATATTTATTAAGATAGAATTTTATTTCCCTGAAATTTTACTAATGTAGTGTAATTATTTCATTGACTATGAATAAATGTAAATTTAAAAAAATTATACATTTTTATTTAATGTGAACAATTCCATTTTATTGTTATCATTTGATCTAATTCTAATTCATCCCTTTATCCTATTAATTAATTACCAATAATTTATTTTTTTATGCAGGGTGATCTAAAATAAATTTTTAATTGATCATAGGGACTATACCAGATTGAAGATTCTAACTATATTTCACTATATATATTTAAAAACCTATTCGTTTTATTGATTAATCACTATTCCAAAAAATATATTTTACCTGTTCTTAATTAAAATTTATTCTTTAAATTATTTAACTAAAAATATTACCATTTTAACCAGGACATTATGTATGTTAGTGGTTGGTGTAAAACAGTTATCATCCTTCTATCTGGGGTTCATGGATGATAGAATTCCTTTATTTTATTGGTTTTCTCCCTGTTTATAGGTTGTAATTTTCTAAAACTATATTAATATATCATCCAAAATAACTATGATGTAAAAACATTACATTTTGATAACCACTAAAAAGCCTTTTTTACAATGGTTTTCAATATAACGTTAAATAATGAATTCAACATTCATTTTATTTTTAAAATAGGTCATTCCATGGTTTAATATTTATCTATGATTTAATTTATACTATTTTGAAACCATGAATCCTCATATAATATCTAAATAATCTTATCTTTAACCTTGTTTTCCCATCATCAAAATTCATCATAGTGGTTTCTAATGAAAAATATGATTTTTCCTTAGAATATCCAATGGGAGTGTCACATTAGGAGAACATTAAGTCGAGTTTTCATGTACCTAATTACATTGACTATGTTTGAGAACACTTTTCAGATTTGGTACTCTTAGGTATTTCTTTCCCAGAACCACATCCACTTATAGTTACAATTTACTGATATATTTATAAGAAAATTGAATAATCTCTATGTAAATGAAACTTCACTATGTTCTTCGATACATATCCTAAAATTCTTCCTTAGGGTTATGTTTTATAATATATTTTTTTTCCTAATCCTAGTTCTCAAGTTTCCTACTAATCATTCTAAGATGACAACAATAGTTACCAAACCCTAGAAATCCCTAATCTCATGTCTGCTATCAATTATATTGACATGATTATAGGGAAACGAATCCTAATGACCTGAGAGTTTAATAGTATTGGTAAAATATATAGAGATGTAAATTTTTAATTAAAATTTAATACACTATTTAAAAAATTATTTTTTTCAAAATAAATTATTTTGAGGATAAAAAAATCTAGTATAACATTATACCATAAAGTATATCCATGAATATCATTTATTGTATGCTTATTAGATACCTAGGGAAATGAAATATGATAAGGGTTATATTTAATTCTCAGTAAATGTTATGTGTGGATGAATAAATAATAAATTAAAAATAATTATAATCATGTAATTATAAATAACTGAACACACATAGGATGTTATCAACCCAATAAAAAGTAAATGCATAAACACTATGACAAGGTCAGAACTAGAAATGAAATCAATTCAAATAACTAGATAGGTAAAAATAAATATGGCATGGTTTGAATCTAAAAGACCTTCCATTTAATAAATGAACTAAATATTAAATGTATCCATAGATATTTTTATGAAACATATCATGGATGAATAATAAATAAAATAAATTGAATGAAATAATGGATTACTAGACTCTATATTTCTTAGTTACATGGTAGCATTACTGTGAAGACCATTCAGATGAAAAGTTACAATATATAATGTGAAAACCCATATTAGAAGGATATCTAAATGAATTATCCCATGAGACTACTAATGTATCATGGGGATATCTATAACTGGACCACACCTATGTTGTACCTATACGAAAAATTCTAATATATATAATAATCAATTTAAAATTTTTTTTACCAAATATTCTTACAGAGTAATAGATATTCATTTATTATAAAATTTTCCCAATATAATTAATTAAAATCCAATTTTTACACCAAAAAATTTATATATTGTTTATCTAATTAATGTATCCAAGAAAAATAGTTTAGAATTATAGGGGGAATTCAATGTCAAATTATAATAAGAAATTCAATATTTTAAAGGGAAAAATAAAATCAAGTAATGGAATTTGAATACTATCCTTATCCAAATCCTACATAAATCATCTTTGGGAATATTTTGGAAGGTATCAGTACAACTCCCCCAAAGTGGAGTAAAATAAAGTGATGTTGTTTTTGATAAATAGAAATATTATAATAAAAACTTTTAAAAGAAATATTGATGAAGATACAATATTTTAACCATTTGAGATAAACATTCTTCGAAAATCAATTCTAAAAAAAATCATTAAAATCCTCATTTTAAACATTGAATAGAATATGTAAAGTAATGATAGAGAGTAAATATGTACATGTTGTAAAAGAAAAAATAACATTCATTTTTCATGGTAAAAGTTTAGAAATATTCCTTTCCTGGAATGAAATAAAATGGCTTAATTTAAAGAATTAGTAAAAGACAAAATAGGAAAAAAACTTATTTTCCCAATAATTTAAAAAACATTTTTAGATAATTTTATAAAATAATGGTTTTAGAAGGATTTTGGATATCTGACTAAAGAGATAATGGTGTTAGGGTTTATTATAAACATTTTCTAAAAAAAACCATGATGGCCAAAGAGTTGCATATTATAATAATACTTCAGAAATATCGTGAATTTACCTAGGAGAGGAAAATTAAATGTTTTTATTGAAACTTTATATATAATTTCCTCAAATTGAAATATCATTGAAATATTATTGAATTTATTATTGATGAAAATAATATTTAAACATTCAAAGGTGTCCCATACCAATGCATGCAATTCCATCCATTGAAGAAACTCATTGTTGCGTATGTCTATTGATAACTCAATATTTTGTGCACTAAAATATATTAATTATATTTAATTTATTTAATATATATATATATATAATTTATCAAGATATTATATATCCTTACGAGCTTGGGGTCCTATGTAACACACACTATCGATTACAATGATCATACATAATATTATTGTGGTGTTATACTGAATATTAAACATCTGACTAAAAATGAATTATATAAATTTCATTAAATCCATACAACATTATTGATTTTTTTTAATTTTTAGGGTAAAATGTGCTGTTATGCAGAAAATTATTATTTCATAAAATGATTTCTTTTATTTCCATGTTATTTTTATTTCTAATTAATATGTCATCAAATATTTAAATTAATATGCACATGTACACCATAATATAAAAAAGATAAGTTTATCTAATAACCCACATCATAAAATCTTAGTCTATAACATTATATCATCTTTAAAATAATATTTTTCTTCAAAATTTATCAAATAGTACCTAAAATAGAGGATAATTATATATCATTAATTTATTAGTTTCCCATATAGCTTCCTCAAGATTGTGTTTTTTCTAAAAAAATTGTTCAAGTGAGCGGCCTTGTTATTGTCGCATTCAATGTATTACAAATAATATCTATAGGTTGTTACTCATATAAATGACCATTATCTAGCAGTATGACCCACATGATCTATAAATGTAATAGATTCCATATGTACTTATTCTAGGGACACACAAGAAAGACATCATGATCCTGATTGAATTTTAGTGGAAGCATAAAATTTCAAATTAATGTCTAGATATGATGATAAATTGAAATATATACCATGAGATTAGTTTTCACTTATTTCATCCCTTGATAAATTTTTTAAAAAAAATCTCACCAACATAAAATTTTATATATTATAAAAATTAATCAATGTAACCATTCTTTCGACTTTGTGATACCCTTATGTGTTTCTTAATGTGTCCAACCTTATCTCTCATTTCATTGTCTAGCTCAGCTCACAATTTCCTTTTTTTCTATCGCAATATTCTATTTCATTGATTTTCTTTACTTGTTTACATAGATAGATTCATATGGATCTATGTGAATGCTCTATAGAAAGATAGTGTTTTATAAAAACTCATCAATAGAGTTTATTGATCCCAACCACCATTGAAATCCATATAACATGATATTTCAATGTATTTAAGGGTTTTAATTTTTCTCTCTTACTAACTATCTGTATAAGGATGATGTGTAATGTTGATTCATGGATCCATACCCTGGCCATACTAAATATTTTGTCCAAACATTGAGGTAATCATTGGACACTGATTAATAATATTAGAATTTTGTACTACATTAAACTTTATTACTATAATATACCCCCTATAAATCTGATATAGTGAATAATCATCTCTAATAATGATGAATTGTAGAGAATTTTAGGGTTGTATACTAAAAAATATTTAATTATTCACTGTAGTTATAACACCCCAGGTAAATAAAGAATATGACATCTTTATATTTATCCATATTTGTGAATCAAAAATTAATATTACTTTAAAGGGGATGCTATGCTCAATGGCGTACCCAATACGCAACAACGAGTTTCTTGGGTATCTTACATTGCACTCTAATAATAAAATAATATTATTTTAAATGGTAGTTAATGCATAGTCGTTGTAATGGCGGGAATGAATAGAACTAACTACCAAATGATTATATATGTTTGTCAAATATTTTTACTTTTTACAATAAATGTTAGAGGATTAAAAATGCGAATGAATCCAATTTTAAGCGTAAACATTCTAAATTTTTTAAAAAGGTCGATTAACCGCATTTTGATGGAGAAACTCATTTAAATCCACTTATTGAAAATTTTATGTGTTATATTTGACAAAATAAAATTCTTCTTTAAAATCAGGACATAAATATTTACTTTGTGTAAATTTTTGGTATTTTTCCGAAAAAGTTCTTTTTTTAATGAATAATGAAAAATGTTGTATTTTAATTCAAAACCTCTTTTTAATATAATTTATTTATATGATTATATTATCTTTTGAATTGGGTTTAAAGTGAAATTAGAATATATTTTTACCATTCAATCCAATAGAGTTCGATGGAATTAATTTCACTTTGAAATCGGACTTAAACTAGTGTCAATCTTTTGATACATTTTGTTTCATAAAAATACGCTATTTGTTTTGACAGCGGGAATTAATTACTAAATTAATTAATGAAACTTAAATTTTTTAAAATTTTTAAAATAGACATCAATTTTGAATTCAGAATATCAAATATAGCTTAGGGTGATTTTTTGGTAATTTTTTGAAAAACTTCAATTTTCGATGAATAGTGATACCACTAAGTGGAACTTATAAAAACTGATTTTCCGTTTAAATGAAATTTTGCCACCTTTTTGATTTAAATTTAAAAAATCCGACAGACATGGTTATCATTAATAAGTAAAATATGGTTCAATGGGATTAAAATAATTTTTTTTGAATAGTAACTTATTAAGTTTTTAATCGCGATTAAAGGTAATTAGTGTAGTTTAAGGTAAGAATAATGTTTTAATAAAATGAAATGACCTAGAAACATGTCCTACCATCACTGGATGTGTCATGGACGACCAAGAAAATCCATGGGTCAACTTGGGGACCCCATGGAGACAATTTGGTTGGAAAATGACATAAATAACTTTTTATTTAATGATAAAGTAAAAATTACACAAACATGAGATGTTTTACTAAACCAATTTTTACATGGGGTTATACAAGTCATATTCTTACCTATAAATATTAATTGGAAAGCTAAAAATATTTCCTACATCATATTATTTGTTTTATAATTTTTAGACATTATATAAATTAAATTTTTTATGACATCATGATGATGTAGCGATGACCTCATTATTTAACGATTTAAATAAAATGGAAAGATAATGTAATATCTAAGACATACACATGTGAAAAACCTATTGTATGGGTTTATTTCGAACCATTATCACCTTATACATGAATTATATCAGTGTGGGTCCTTTTAAATCTGAAACGCATTTTCAAATAATTTATCATTTTCATACTTTCCAAGAGTGCCCCTCCTCTCCTCTTATAAAAGGCCCCCACCTCTACCTCCTTACCCACACTTACAAAGCCTTTGGGTCGTCCCAAACCTTCCCATTTTATCTCTCCAAATCCCTCTCTAACTCCCTGAAGCCTCACTTTGGGAATAATCCTTTCCAAGGAAGCCTTTGAGCTCAAATCTAAGGAAGTTACCCGATTTTAAGTTAATGTCTTCGCTTGAGTCCTTCTGTTTTATTTTGCTTCTCCAACCCCCTAAAATCTTTTTATTCATTTATTTTGTAACAAATACAGTATCTTCAATATACTAGGATGTTTTTATAACAAGGTTTCGAGATACACTTACACACACCTACTTCTAATGGTTATAGAACATACTGTTTCTGTGGATGGCGAATTTCTGCCTCCCGAAACGATGATTGTTCAACATTCTTCTAACACCTTCAAAGTTGGCCATTAAGATGACACTATATTTATATATTATATCTAATATGATTATGTTTTACTTAATTTTCTGTATTTTTCATTTATTGCATACCTTTATGGTTTCCATTATTGGTAAACGAGATATCTTCATTTAAGGAAGTGCAGACTAGCGCCCCTCAAAGTGATTTAATTCGTTAATACCATATGTGGTACATATAAAGGATATATTTAATAATATTATATATGATACAATACTGGAATTAAAATACTATTTTTTATCATTATGTTTTAATTCCATTAAATATGAAATAGAAATGGAAGTAGCGTTCATGCGTACGTACGGCTTACCATCTCCATGAACGGTGCATTTCATTTCTTAAATCTAAATGTTATGTAATATTATAAATGCATGAATATACTGGATATATATATGATATATATGATATATACATGATGAATAAAATTCTGGATATAATGAACCTTTGACAACACGAACAACATGTAATTGTAAGAAGTCCACTTTCGACTTAAGAACCAAGTATCGACAAATCAAACGATACTAACTTAAATGATTACATAATGTCTATGACATGGTAATAACTGATATAAAAATAATAATGAACTTGAAAAAGGTTCTTAAGGAAGTATAAATTAACTCAAGTTTATTATTTAGGAGATTAAAGAACGATCGAGTCAAGTCGGACCCAAGGTAAGGGATCGTACTCCTGTCTTTCTTTTTAAGTACACTCTTTTATGTCATTCCTTATAAATCTCATCATTATTGTTATTGGGATGTTATTTTATATTAATCTTACTGTAAGTTTTATGTTCATATTATGAGAGACCCTATTCTCTCTCATCAAACCATTTTGGAAGTTTTGAGTGGCGCCATTAGGCTGCAGAATTTTCGCAAGAGATCTAACCTCTCTCTTTCTTTATAAGTACTCTCCTTTATGTCACTTCTTTTAAGCCACTCTTTGTTATGTTGGGGGATGTTCTTTTATACTCATCTTACTATAAACTTTATGTTAATATGATGAGATACCCTATTTTATCTCATCAATCCATTTTTGTACATTTTATGTAGCGCCATTAGGCTGCCGAGTTTTCGTAAGGGATTTTTCATCTCACTTTTATTCCCATGAGATTTATGCTACATTTTCCACAATTTCCTTTGAGTGGTGTATTTACTGCACATTATTTTACTCATTGTTTAATATAATTTAATTTATGAGTATTTACATCAATGTTGTATTGTCCTTCTTTCACGGGGTGCATGTCTCGAAAGATACCCATGTCGGTAAAGGAACCTTTCACCCTACTCTTTTTGTAAAAGACTTCTTTTGTTATGTCTTTTAATTCACATAATATTATTTTGGGATATGTTCTTCTATATCCTTATTGATTTAAATTTTATATTCAAGTGATGAGATACCCATTTTTATCTCTCATCAACTCATTTTCTGAATTTTGTAGTGACGCCGTTAGGCCGTCAATGTTTTGCAAGGGAACGTCTTAACTGAAATTTGATTCTTTGGGATAATCTTGTACTCATTGAATATGTAATTCTATGAATATGTGTGAATAAAATCTGATTTTTTTACACTTAATATCCACTTATATTGGGTGTATTTTTTTGTCACACATAATTATGTAATTTATTTATCCTTAAACCAAGGATTCCGTCTTTGTAAGGGGCTTCGTCTCAATCTCCTTTCATTGAGGCACATTTTTGTTTTATAAACCACATTCTTTTATACAGTGTATAAAACCTTTTGACTTTTATTTTTATTCAAAAGTAATCTTTTTATACGAAGCGTTTTACTAAACGAAAAAAGGGAATGTGTTTGTCGTACATATGTGGCGACAACGACTTCTCCGCTGTCGTGAGTATTATTTGGTCTTTGGCTTCCTCAACAAGCCGTAATGTTTTTTAAAATAAAATAAATACCATATACTTTTTTTTGTATTTTGATATTGAAAATGGTGATAAAGGATTCTATTATGAAAATTTATTTAAATGATATATTGTGATTGAAATGTGGAAATGTTATCATTCCTTTATGTTGGTTTTATGTGTTCTAATTTTATAATGGTACTTGGACATTTTACGGGTGGTTACATGATAAAACATATTACGGGTGGTGCCGTGAATACCAGGACGGGTGGTTACATTATAACCTTCAATGCATTGGGTATGGAAGTCGGCCGTATGGCTATTCCATTAATTTTGTATGGAAGTTGGCCGAATGGCTATTCCATTAAGTGATATGTGTGGAAGTCGACCTTATGGTTATTCCACTTAAGTATGTTTATGTCCCAAGTTACCTTTATATGTTATGTGATCTTTACATGGGTTTTATGGTAATCTTTTGGTTACAGAAGGGTAATTAATGAACTTTTATTCAGTGAAGATTCTTTACTACTTCGAAAAGGTGAAAAGTATTACATTGTTAAAGTATACATGGTTTACTTGTTGTTTTGAAAAACTAATAGTTTTCATTCTCTGTGTATCCCTTACTGAGATTTTTATGCTCATCCCATGTTTTTGAAATGTTTTTCAGAGGACATAACGTGGAATAGGGTCAAGGATGGGATCAAGGGAAAGTCATGATACCTAAAACATGGAACTAGACATGTTTCTTTTTAATAGTATTTATTTTATGGAAACTTAGTAGAAGTTTCTACTTTTTAATCTTTTGAGATGTAATAGTTATGTCCTAATTCTCAAATACTCTAAACCTGAAAAGATCCTCAATGTGAATTATTCATTTAATTCAATATTAAGTACGGTTTAAGGTCTGGGGATTATAGTTGGTATCAAAGGTCGGTTTAGACAACTTTAGGGATTAAGAGTTCTTGTGAGACACATGATTAGTCCCTATATCTATTATTTCAGTTAAATACTTGTTTTATAACATTTTTTTAGGTCAAGTAAAGTCGGTTACGAATGGAAGGAGAAGGATCTCAAATGACATTCCTATCTCTTCCTGATGACATGCTTGCAATAATTATTGCAAAGTTATCTTCGGATGATTGTGAAACTTTTTCTACCATACAACTCACTTGCAAGCAGTTGTTTGAGATATCAAACACCTCCACTATACCTCGTTATCATCGTGGATCATGGGTTGTTTTTAGACAAATACTATTTTCACAATATTCTCATAATTTAAAGAAACGTAAATATTATCAAGGTATTTTCAAATATTTTACCTTATCACAAGAATTTGAAGCATATTATGATTTTAAATGGTGCTGAGGAAGGAGACCCTTGAGCAACCTATTTATATTTTCTTTTTAAATATAGTCTCACATCACATACTTATGGTATTTTAAAAGGACCAATAATAGAATGTTTCAACTCAATTTCAGTCTGACTATTTTATAGAAATCATGTTTTATCAGATGTTTTGGAATTATATGTCATACGTGATTATTTTCCAAAACTGTTTTTCTGTGAACACCCATATGACCCATGTTGTACGAGGTGTATTTGGATGGAGGAAGAAAATGATTTTGAAGGATCTCTAAATCATTGTTGTAATTCATGGGACTTCTACCTATGTGAGCAAGATGACGATGAAACCGTGTGGATGCCATGATCAAGGTATGATGTTATTCATTTTGGGAATATTTTTATTTTATCTTATGGTGGTAAAATAAGACTTCAAGAGTTAAGATGTTGAGATCGTAAGGAATTCGGATGAAAATTAAAGGTATAAGGAAATGATTGAGGTTAAAACATGTTATGGTTATTTTTGGACTTTTATAAAAAGGACAACATGCAGACCGTGTGACAACCCGTCGCGTCGGACAAAGCTGCGGGAATCGAACCAACAACCAAAGTGCAACTGGTATTTATCACCTACCACTGGACTATGTGAAGTCCCTGGTTAGTTTGACTGATTCTTTTTAGTTAGATGATTTTATGAATTAAAAGAATGTTGATTTTGGGTTATCTATGGATATTTATTAACCTATCAATGAAGATATGTGATTAGGTTAATTACTTTTCAATACGAGACATTAAGAGCAACTGATGTTGTTTGGAGATAAATGATACAATTTAACTTGGATGAATATGTGACCAAATCCCTCAAATATTTGGGTTTCAATCTTAGTTTGGTTTACTTTGAAGAATTTTATGTACAAATTGATTATCGAATGGTCCTCGTTGAACTTTGGGTTTTATTGGACAAATTTTGGAGATTAAGAATAGATTTTCTTTTTATAAGGGGTTATACTTTTCTGGATTATCCGATCCTGTACTATCCTTTTTGGTATTGGTTTTAGTCTAAAGATTATATAGTTCTATTTTGTGGATTAGGTGATTCTCTAGAAGTTGATTATAGTACTCTTAATGTGAACCAGTCTTCTTAAATACTCGTCTTTTGGAGAAAATATGAGTTTGTGTAATAGTTGAAAGTCAACATAATAAGTGATTATGTTTCCTTATGAATAAATTACTCAATAAAATTAACTTAAAACAAAAATGTTGTCTATTAACTTTTCCAACTGGGGAATCGAATACCGTTTATCCCATCACAAGTTTGTGATTTTGTTGTGGATAACTTTCTCTTAAACATGTTTTCTATCACTCTCCATCAGAACATGACCCTTTGTTTTTTCCTCCATGTGCATATTTTCGTACTTGGAATCCTAGTATGGGTTAACTCGGGTGACCATTGTACTTATCTTTCATTATTTTAAATTGATTTTTTTACCGACTCTTGTTCCGATGTGGGACATTCAAGGATGTTTCCAAGGCCAATTTTAAAATTGTGAGGACGCAATTCCCAAAAGGGGGGAAGGATGTAACACCCTAGGTAAATAAAGAAAATTACCTCTTTATATTTATCCATGTATGTGAATCAAATATTAATATTACTTTAAAGGTCATTCTATGCTCTATGGCGTACCCAATACGCAACAACGAGTTTTTTTGGAAATCTTACGTTGCACTCTAATAATAAAATATTATTATTTTAAATGGTAGTTAACGCCTAGCCGTTGTAATGGCGGGAACGAACAGAACTAACTACCAAATGATTATATATTTTTGTCAAATATTTTTACTTTTTACAATAAATGTTAGAGGATTAAAAATGCGAATGAATCCAATTTTAAGCATAAACATTCTAAATATTTTTTACAAGGTCGATTAACCGCCTTTTGATTGAGAACCTCTTTTAAATACACTTTTTGAAAATTTTATGTGTTATATTTGACAAAATAAAATACTTCTTTAGAATCGGGACATCAAAATTTACTTTGTATAAATTTTTGGTATTTTTACGAAAAAGTTCAATTTTTAATGAATACTGAAAATGTTGTATTTTAATTCAAAACCACTTTTTAATATAATTTTTTAAAATGATTAGATTATATTTTGAATTGGATTTAAAGTGAAATTAGAATATATTTTTACCATTTAATACAATAGTGTTTGATTAATTAATTTCACTTTGAAATTGGACTTAAACTAGGGTCAATCTTTTGATAAATTTTGTTTCATAAAAACAAGCTATTTTTTTGTCAGCAGGAATTAATTATTAAATTAATTAAAGCAACTTATATGTTTTGAATTTATTGAAAATAGACATCATTTTTGAATTTGGAATATCAAATATAGCTTAGGGTGATTTTTTTGGTAATTTTCTGAAAAACATCAATTTTTGATTAATAGGCAAACCACTATGTGGTACGTATAAAAACTGATTTTCCATTTAAATGAAATTTTTCCACCTTTTTTTTGAATTTCAAAAATCCGACATACATGGTTGTCATTAATAAGTATAATGTGGTTCAATGGGATTAAAATAATTTTTTGGTAAATAGTAATTTATTAAGTTTTTAATAGCGATTAGAGGTAATTAATGTAGTTTAAGGTAAGAATAATGATTTAATAAAATGAAATGACCTAGACACATGTCCTACCCACATTGGATGTGTCATGTCCGACCATGAAAATACATGGGTAGACTTGGGGACCCCATGGAGCCACTTTGGTTGGAAAATGACATAAAAATATTTTTATTTAATGATAAAGTAAAAATGACACAAACATGAGATGTTTTACTAAAACAATTTTTACATTGGGTTATTCAAGTCATATTTTTAACAATAAATAGTCATTATAAAGATAAAAATATTTCCTACATCATAGTATTTTTTTTATAATTTATAGACAGTAAATAAATTAAATTATTTGTGACATCATGATGCTGCAGTGATGACCTCATTATTTAACGATTTAAATAAAATGGAATGATAATGTAATATCTAAGACCTACACATGTCCAAAACCTATTAGATGGGTGGATTTCGAACCATTATCACCTTATCCACGAATTATATCAATGTGGGACATTTTAAATTCGAAACGCATTTTCAAATAAAGTAACATTTGCTTACTTTCCTAGAGTTCCCCTCCTCTCCTCTTATAAAAGGCCCCCACCTCTACCTCCATACCCACACATAAAAAGCATTTTCCTCGGCCAACACCTGCCCATTTTGTCTCTAAACATACCTCTATAACTCCTTGAAGCCTCACATTGGGAATAATCCTTTCCAAGGAAGCCTTTCAGCTCAAATCAAAGGAAGTTACCTGATTTTATGGTAATGTCTTCGCTTGAGTCCTTTTGTTTTATTTTGATTCTCCAACCCCCTAAACTCTTTTTATTTATTTATTTTGTAACAAATCCAGTATCTTCAATATACTATGATGTTTTTATAAGAATTTTTAGAGATACACTTACACACACCTACATCTAATGGTTAAAGAACATACTGTTTCTGTGGATGGCGAATTTCTGCCTCCCGAAACGATGATTGTTCAAAATTCTTCTAACTCCTTCAAAGATGTCCATTAATATGACAATATATATATATATATGATATCTAATATGTTTATGTTTTACTTAAGATTATGTATTTTTCATTTATGGCATACCTTTATGGTTTCCATTATGGGTAAACGCGATATCTTCATTTAAAGAAGTGCGGACTACTGCCGCCTCAAAGTGATTTGATTCGTTAATACCATATGTGGTACCTATAAAGGATATATTTAATGATATTATATATGATAAAATACTGGAATTAAAATACTATTATGTATCATTATGTATTAATTCCATTAAATATGAAATATAAATGGAAGTAGCGTTCATGCGTACGTACGGCTTACCGTCTCCATGAACGGTGAATTTCATTTCTTTACTCTAAATGTTATTTAATATTATAAATTCATGAATATAATGGATATATATGATATATATGATATATACATGATGAATAAAATTCTGGATATAATGAACCTTTGACCACACGAACAACATGTAATTGTAAGAAGTCCACTTTCGACTTAAGAACCAAGTATCGACGAAACAAATGTTATTAACTTAAATGATTACATAATGTCTATGACATGGTGATATGTGATATAAAAAGAACAATGAACTTGAAAAAGGTTCCTAAGGATGTATAAATTAACTCAAGTTTATTATTCTGGATATTAAAGAATGATCGAGTAAAGTCAGACCCAAGGTAAGGGATCTTACTCCTCTCTTTCTTTTTAAGTACACTCTTTTATGTCATTCCTTCTAAAGCTCATCATTCTTGTTATTGGGATGATATTTTATATTACACTTACTGTAATTTTTATGTTCATATGATGAGAGACCCTATTCTCTCCCATCAATCCATTTTGGAAGTTTTGAGTGGCGCCGTTAGGCTGCCGAATTTTTGCAAGAGATCTAACCTCTCTCTTTCTTTTTAAGTACTCTAATTTATGTCACTTCTTTTAAGCCCCTATTTGTTATGTTGGGGGATGTTATTTTATACTCCTATTTCTATTTACATTATGTTAATATGATGATATAACCTATTTTATCTCATTAATCCATTTTTGTATGTTTTATGTGGTGTCGTTAGGCTGCCGAGATTTCGTAAGGGATTTTTCATCTCACTTTTATTTCCGTGAGATTTATGCTACATTTGCCACAATTTCCTTTGAGTGGTGTATGTACTGCCCATTATTTTACTCATTGTGTAATATACTTTCATTTATGAGTATTTACACCAATGTTTTATTGTCCTTGTTTCACGGGGTGCATGTCTCGAAAGATACCCATGTCGGTAAGGGAACCTTTCACCCTCCACTTTTTGTAAAAGACTTATTTTGTTATGACTTTTAATTAACATAATATTATGTTGGGATATGTTCTTATATATCCGTATTGATTTAAATTTTATTTTCCAAGTGATGAGATACCCCTTTTTATCTCTCATCAACTCATTTTCTGAATTTAGTAGGGACTCTGTTAGGCCGTCAATGTTTTTCAAGGGAACTTCTTAACCCAAATTTGATTCTTTGGGATAATCTTGTACTCCTTAAATATGTAATTATATGAATATATGTGAATAACAACTTATTTTTTTACACTTAATATCCACTTATATTGGGTGTATTCGTTTTTCACACATAATTATGTAATTGATTTATCCTTAAACCAAGGATACCGTCTTTGTAAGGGACTTCGTCTCAATCTGCTTTCATTGAGGCACATTTTTGTTTTATACACCACTCTCTTTAATACGGTGTATAAACCCCTTTGACTTTTACATTTATTCAAAAGGAATCTTTTTATACAAAGCATTTTACTAAATGACAAAAGGGAATGTTTTTTCCGTACGTATGCGGTGACAACGACTTCTCTGCCGCCGCGAGTATTATTTGGTCTTTGGGTTCCTCAACAAGCCGTAATGTATTTTAAAATAAAATATATACCATATAGTTTTTTGTATTTTGGTATTGAAAATGGTTTTGATAAAGGATTATATTATGTCAATTTATTTAAATGATATATTTTGATTGAAATGTGGAAATGTTATCAATCCTTTATGTTGGTTTTATGTGTTCTAATTTTATAATGGTACATGGACATTTTACGGGTGGTTACGTGATAAACCATATGACGGGTAGTTCCATGAATACAAGGATGGGTGGTTACGTTATGACCTCCAATGCATTGGGTATGGATGTCATCCGTATGGATATTTCATTAAGTATGTATGGAAGTTGGCCGAATGGCTATTCAATTAAGTGATATGTGTGGAAGTCGACCTTATGGTTATTCCACTTAAGTCTATTTATGTCCCATGTTACCTTTATATGTTATGTGATCTTTATATGGGTTTTATGGTAATCTTTTGGTTACAGAAAGGTATGTAATGAACTTTTATTCAGTGAAGAGTTTTTACTACTTATAAAAGTTGAAAAGTATTACTTTGTTAAAGTATACATGGTTTACTTGTTGTTTTGAAAAACTAACAGTTTTCATTCTTTGTGTATCCCTTACTGAGCGTTGCATGCTCATCCCATGTTTTTGAGATGTTTTTCACAAGACATATCATGGAATAGGGTCAAGGATGGGATCAAGGGAAAGTCATGCTACCTAAAACATGGAACTAGGCATGTTTCTTTTTCAAAGTTTTTATTTTATGGAAACTTAGTAGAAGTTTCAACTTTTTATTCTTTTGAGATGTAATAGTTATGTCCTAATTCTCTAAAAATCTAAACCTGAAAAGATCCTCAATGTGAATTATTCATTTAATTCAATATTAAGTAAGGTTTAAGGACGGGGACTTATAGTAGTAATTTTGGGGACTTCAATAAAAATATTAATCATGATGTTGACCAATTTAAATTCTAGTATTGATAATTTTCGTAGCTTACCCAAATATTTGTTTCTCCTCCCATTAAAGGGTTGATATATCAAGAATTATATAAATACATAAAAATATCTCCTATAATATTTTGAAAATTGAAATACTGATTCACATTGGTCATTGGTAGGGACCATTATCTTTTTGTCCTATGGTTGTGGGTTCAAGCGCCATGACCCTATCAGATGGAATTGTGTTAACTGATCTTGGGGGTTATAATTTTTGTAAAATAATATTAATATAGTTACTAACAAGTTATATAACTAAAACAATAAATAATTTTCATATTATTAAATATAATTTGAACCTGAAAGGCTACAAATAACATCAATCATATGTCTACCATGTTTAAAGGAATTCCTTCTCAAATAACTCTATCAAGAAAACATAAAAAAACAAATAGTTTTATTTTCGTAAATTCCTTCAAAACATCCTTAGTCTTGATAAAATCCCATCCTATAATACCTCAAAATTTGTGTCTACTAATTTGATATTATATTCAACCATAGACTCATAAGGACATGATAATATCCATAAGCATTGTATCAATATTACATGGAGACATTTGGGATTATAAAAATAAAACAACCCTTAGATGATTCAAGATTCATATATTCGAAATAATATTGGTAAAAAAACACTTAAAACATAATCCAAGGATCTAAATACATTAATATATTAATACATTTTCTTTATTGATTGATGAGAAATACATCCATCCTTATTCTAGAAGATAATTCTTAAGACATGGAATTGAGTTGGATAATTAAATTCCTCCCATAATATATTACAATTTACTCCTTGATAATTGGACACATTATTAACAAATTTTTCACAAATAAAAAAACATCCTTACATTGGGATACTATTCTAGGTGTTATTACCACCTTGTTGACATTTAACAAGTTGAATCTCATTTCCTCTCAATTCATTACCGCATAAACATTAAATAATGATCATCTTTCTGATATTTATGACTTAGTATTCTTGGTGAACTTCATATCACTATCCATATTTCATGATATATTATTTGGTATAATAAATTTTTATTTCTCTCCAGTCAAAATTCAATTTGGATTCTAATAGGCACCAAATTATCAATCAGATTCAATGTTAAGTTGAATCTCTATGCTTCCAACCATTGACTAAAAAATAAAATCATATTTTGAATAATCTTAATCACCGTTGAGAACTAAATAATCATGAAATATCAATTATAGAGTGTTTAAATCCTAAGACTATAATTTTATTATATTTAAACTTGTTCTGAAACTAGGACATTTGTTTCAATATTCAAATCCTTCATTATTGTTCATAATGTGTTTTTTCATCAAAACGTATATCGCCCAAGAGTGTAAAAGTATGTGTGTAGAAATATCCATTGTTGGGAACAAGGTGATAATTGACTCTAACCAAATTAACCCATTTTGGAGTCATATCACCTAGGTTACAATCATTTATATCCACCTGTACTTGTAGTATCCTCAATGGAATGTAATTTCATTGAAACCACTATCTCTATCTATTACCATAATTTCATAAAATTTTCCTATACATTAAATCGCCCTTATAATTATTAATGGACGTATCCCTAGATATATCCTTCAAAATATCTCTAGGGATATATAAAATTATTTCTTATACTAGTTTATATAGGATAACTAAACATGGATATAATTCCAACTATAATGTCCCAACCAATTTATATAAAAATATTACATATTAAATGAAATATATTCATTACCTAACATAACAATCAATGAAATAATCTTTTAGGTCTAGTTCCATTGACAAATATTAGATGTAACGAATTCTTTCATATGTGAACAACACCATCCCCAACTATATTTCTAATAAATAAAACCCTTTTTAGACATATAATCTGTAATTATACTCATCATAACACGGGGAAAGAAATATTAAGTGACATATAAAATGATAATAATGAGAAAATAATTGAGATATCAACATATCATGAGCATTATGGAATGCGAACTTGGTAATAACATTTTTAAATAATAACCCTCATATCATATATCATTAACATGATTCCTTCCATAAATATTTTTAGTTCATAAGACATTAATAATAATGTAACCACATAAAATTAGCCATAAGATAATATCATTGTATAAGATAGAGATTTTAGGAATATATATAAGAATAAAAAATCATTTTCATAGTAGATAAAATTCATTTCTCAGACTATCCCAGAAGAATGGTTTCTCTCCCAAAACTGTCATAGTAGTCATAGTCCACTCCTAATAAAAATGTCCCTTATTAAACTAGGCTCTCTCCCCATTATAGGCCTATGTATATCATGAGATAAAAATTATTTAACATTAAATTTGAGGGAGATATAGTTAACAACCATTACATAATGAAAATCATAAAACATGTAACACAATATCTTAAAACATTCATCATATCTGAATCCATTAAACATAATGTGATTCCAAAAAATTTAATCAAAGAATAAAATGTTTAAAATAAACATGATTTTCAATAATTTCAGCAATTAATTATAGTATAAAAAATAGATAAATAACTGTCTATCATAATTATTTTATCATGTAATTACATGTGGAAGAGAAAAGGCTTTCATAATAATATTTTCATCATAAATTAAACCATTTATAGAATTAATAATAATTGTATCAATGGATCACATAATAATAAAATCATATGTAACATTAATGTATGCAATCTAATTTGGATTTTTTTTTAAAATATCACATAAAATAGGTCTTAGTTATATATTTTTTTACTATGAAAAATATTTTTGGCACTTAACCATTTTCAATATCAATTTCATTGGAAATCACCATGGAGTCATATAATAGAAGCACATATGTAATTTATAACATTTCATGTGGAAATTTCCATTTCAAATTTTTGAAGATAATTTATATCCTAAAACATTTTCATAATACTTTCCATCGAAAATATCCTTTTAATCATATTAATGAATTATTAACAATCAATTAAAAACTTTCTTGAGAAAAATACATATTCCCCATTGAGAAAAACTTTTCAAAAAAATACATCATTTTTAAAAAGATTTTCATTGAAAATATATCATAACATATATAAAATATTATTTTAAGAATTTATTTATCATCAATATGGAATATTATATACATTCCATACATGTTAAAACAAAAATTCCATTTTTCATTTTTAGCAAATGTCAAATGGGCCATATTTTGAAAAAAAACTATAATTTATACATTTTTTTGTAAAAATAA
The DNA here is from genome assembly GCA_963277665.1 of Viscum album. NCBI lineage: Eukaryota > Viridiplantae > Streptophyta > Magnoliopsida > Santalales > Viscaceae > Viscum > Viscum album. The sequence continues at coordinate 956,840,868 of OY728145.1, forward strand.
AATAATGGGTAGATATTCAATCATTACATCTTTTAATTAATATTTAAAAAATTATACTCATTTTTATAATAAAAAATATTGGAAGCAAAATGGTTTCTGAACAAATAATTAAATAAAGACGATTTTTTTATAAAAACATTTTTAGAAATATTTTTTATATAATGATATTAATATTACTTGAAAAAATGTATTAAAATGATTTGACTATATTATATGAAAATTCTTGATTTTATTTTGTGATATATCATAATATTTCCCCACTCGAATCATAATACCAAATAATCTGAACCAATGACGAGATTGAAACATAAAACTATTTCCATATTGGTAACTATGAATCATAAGTCCCATGAAATATTATCATTAAATGAATTATATTATATTATTATAAATGTTAAATTAAATATATTACATGTCAAAGGGTTTGTACAGTCACGTATTAAACGAAGGTTGGTGCCTAACTTGGTCAATGTAACAAAGATGACAAATTGATATAAAAATCCCTCACCACTCTGGTAACATTTGAACCATAATCCTATTGAAACGGATCTGATAAAATGGATATTTATATATCCATAATTATTATAGGATTAGTAAAAAAATTCATTCATGGGATATACATACATCACATAAGAAACATGTTGTAAATATGGAAAGTGTCTCATAAAAAATAAAAGTGGGATGGAAATCAATTATCTTAAGTGTCAATATAATTGACACACATTTGAAACTAATATGTGAATATAATTTTATTATAAATATATTAAGGTTACATATTCATATGTATCATAGTATATATTATTTAATAATGATATTTTACTACCAGTTTATTGATAATTCCTTGTTAAAATCGTGTTGCTGGTACTAACTACTACATTATATTGAGTATGTTATGATTTTTTTATTTTATATCCTCTTACATTAATCATGGTTAAATAATATAATAATTATATTATAAATTATATAAATATAATATTGATTAACTATATATGAAACTATAGTAATCTATAATGTATAGAGATGGAAAATGAAACAATGTTGTAATGGAAACCATATACCCTACACAAGCAAGAACAATATATCCATTTTCTAGATAGATGAATGGAACAATGGAAAATTAAATATTTCCATTTATAAATTATTTTATTACATTCATATCAAACTTTTTAATTAAAATAATAATTATTACAAAACATTCCAAGCTTGAACAAATCACATCTCTTCGTGAGGTGGTAGTCCGACTTACACATGATCGATGTTATCATATTCCCATATAAATGATACTATTTGAGGTTTATGTAATATATTAATTAAATAAGAGTAATATTATTATAAATATAACATATATAGTTTTAATAAATCATTATACCCAATTGTGATATGTTTTGTTGGAAAATTCGAAGAAACAGTTCACAAGGCGGTAGTATGCCAAACACGTGAGTGAAATTAAAAGTTCCCATTTGAGGGAAGTGAAGTTGAATGTAGGTAACTAAAATAGTCTTAAAAAATATCATTATATTTAATATTTCATGTAAATTATATTATAATTCTAAATTATGATGTTAATTAGTTGTATGAATAAATAAAAAACAAAGGAATGTTGAATAACGATGCTTCTTCTTCTGGTACCCCCTTAAGATTACACAAAAAACCTTCCAATGTTGGATTTCTAACCAAAATATTTATTATATCATAATATTATCAAATTAATTAATGTATTTTGGTACGTTTTGTTAGAAATAATGGGATAATGAAATGTAAACATCAGTTGGAAGGGGTGGGCTTCTATAAATGAGGTTAGTGGAATAATTATAACTTTTGAAATAAAAAAGGTGTAACCATATTATTGAAAAAGAAATAAAAAATTAAAATTGTAAATTATCATAAAATAATGATAATAAAGTCAAAATTTGATCCTAAAAGTGGGTTTTTAATAGTCTAAAATTCATCTTACAACCTGCATTTTTAGTTTAACCCCTGGAAAACATGTTTTAACCTTATACAATGTAATTATTTTTACTATTTCTGCTAATAATTTTGAAAAATATATATGTTTAAAATACTATATAATATAAATTATTATCATTCAAAACATTTACTAAAATTCTATAAATTCCATTAAAAAACTAGGAAATTTTAATCTAATATTAAATATACAAGCATCCCAATAAAACTAGTTTCCAATGGGAAAATGTTTAAGGGATTCAAAATCATTTACAACATAATTCAAATTGAAATTGATTAAAATACCTAAATTTTATTAATATAATAATATTTGAACTATTTTATCTAAAAAATATAAATAAATTCAATTTTAATTTTTTTAAATTCTCAAAAATAAATGATTGATTTTAATAAGGATCTATACATTTCATTATTTAATAAAAGCAGTATCTTTATAAACAATTATAGTAGCGTAAAACTAAAATAATTTTATTTTATGATTTATAAAATTAATATAATCATTTATTATAAATATTTTATAAATTTATATAATTAAATTTTAATAAAATATCTCAATGTACAACATTTTGTTTTTCATAGAAATATTTGTCATATGTGTAAAACTGGTTTTTTTATATTAACATACATAGACAAAAACATAAAAATTATATTAAAAATTTCAATGAATATTTAATATATAATATTATATAAATTATTCCACTAGTATTTATATTTTAAATTTTATAAGCTAAATGGTATTTGGGCACATAAAAAAATTATATTTTGTTTTTTGTTTTTTTATCAAATTTTTTTTTATTATGATTTCTCATTAATTGGTCAAAAATGAATTATTTTTATAGATATATATAAAAAATATATTTTCAAAACAAATATATTAATATTCATTCCCACAATTTAAATGGATGGTAAATAACTATTAATTTAAATAATAATTTTGTACTATAATGTTATGTTGGATATGTATTTGGTGTTGTACATAACCCAAGATATACTTCAAGTGATGTATAACGTAATATATAATAAGTGTTGTGTGTAGATAAATATATACTCAATGTTTCTTGTAAGAAAAATATGATAAAAATTATTTCATTTTAAAAAATATATATTTCATAAAATCTCATGGTGGAAGTCACATTTTCCTCATTCTATGGAAAAATAAATTGTCATTCAGGTGTGAAACTGGAAAAATAACTCAATTGATCATTCTATTTCTATATTTATTTTAATTAATTGCTCAATAATTCAATAATGAAATTAATTTCCCTGGATAAATAGTATGTTTTAGAAATTATTATAGGTTTTTAAAAAGTTATATGAGAAATTATTAAAAATATTTGGAATAAAAAACATTAGTTAATTCCATAATCAAAAATATTATTCTAAGAGAAATGATGATTTATTAAAATTATGATAAAACTTTATATATATCTTATTCCTAATGAAATCCATCAAAAGGAAGATGTAATTTGCGAGAGCGATTTCCTTTGATTTCTTTCATGGAAATTATAAATTGAGGATCATCAAATCTTCACCTTAATTTATTAAATGAGTTAGTTTGATTCCGAATGGGAATCTAATTTCAAAGATATTATTTCCACCTTCGCATATTGTGTTAAATGTTTGGCTTCAATTGACCCAAATTTTTTACAAAAGAAAACCCTTTCTTTACAGAAGCCTTATATGGTTCTACATTTCCAATAAAAACTGATTTTTTCATGAAACTCAAATATTAGAAGGCTGTAGGATAGTGGTTTCGTGGTGGTTGCAGATTCGGAGGTAATTCAATAGCAGATGAACCATTGTAAGTTTTCAATACTCGATGGTGTTATCTATTACAAGGGGGAAAAAACCTTGGTCCTATACTGATCTTAAGAATAGGGTATCACATTTTTAGGGTATGAGGGATTGGAAAATGTATCCCATAGGCAAAGGATACATTCATTTCATTTTCAAGTCTTATGATCCCTTGAGATAATCCTAGATCCTTGGTAATTTGGAAATTAAACATGGAATTCGTAAATTATCCGAATGGGATATCAAAATAAATCCCATTAACATCAGGAAATCTAATTCTCAAATTTTGGGTTTGGATTCATGGGTTGAATTGGGTCCACTAGAATCCCAGGATTTTGAATGACATTACCTCTTTCTTTGGTACTCCGATTAGGTTGGACCAGAGAACCATGAATGGTGATATTGGTTTCTATGATCGTGTTATTTTTAAAATTGATTTAGTAGCTAAAAGTACAAAATGAATTTTATTTCAGGTCAATGGAAGAAATTATTAAATCAATATTGTGTTTGAGAATGTGCCTTATTTCTATGAGGTATTCAGTATATTTGGTCATTATGTTTCCCATTGCATGACAATACAAAAAAATATATTATACCTTCAGATGTCCATAATTTGAATGAAATGAATAGGAACAAAAATACTATAGTAATTTTTTTTGAGAAACCGGTAAAAAACAAGATTTTATCTACTCCTTATTTTAAAATCTAGAATGATCTCCATGCTCCAATTGTTTCTATTGTTTAGTGTTTTGGCCCTTCTTATCACTTGAATGCTTCTTAGGCTGACATTACATATGAAGAGGATAAAAAACATGTTACCTCATTATGAAATTCCAAGTGTGGAATTGTTCCCATTGATTTTGACTGCAAAGAGGACATGACATTTGTTGTGAATGTTACATAGATATTTATGGTTTAACTACTTGATTACAAAGATAGATTTTAGATAATCTTATCTTCCTTTATTTTAAGGACATTTTTGATCTCTCCTTGTACCCACAAAGTGTTGATCACTCTGATGTTATCCCTAGGGATGGATCTGATTTGGGAATTAAACAGACTGTTGAAGTGTGTAATCCTGCTAAAAACTTGTTCTATGAATATAAAACTATTCAGTCTGTTCTCACCTTATCTCAAGCTGCTAAACAGGTCAGAATTGGTGAATTGGCACCTGTTAAACCTGCATTTGGAAGTGCGGAAGATGTTGTTGTTATCAGTTCGGTTAAAAATTATTATTCTATTTTTATCCCCTACAAATATTCCATATGTAATTAGGATTACATCAAGGTTAAATAAAAATATCCTACTGTTATTCTTCATTGAACAACGCCTACTTGAAATTCAGATAATTCATGTTGTCCTATTGATTTTTATCAATCAAAAATTTCTCTGTGGAGTTCAAGAATTAATCTTGTAAGTAGTTCTAGGAATTTGGTTTTCCCTATTTATACCCCTCCTCAACTAGAAAATAACCATGTGCATCATATTATCCAGGTTCCCTCAAAAGAATTAGATCTTACAAAGGTATTAAAAGGTAAGGATCATGCTCCTACAATTGAGCAGGTTAATACCTTGAATGTCAATACATAATCTTGTCAAGGGAAGTTTAACCAATTCCCTAATATCAATTCCCTTCTACAAGATTCTAATACCCTTAAAAAGTTGTTTGGGAGACCACCATATGCTAGAAAAGTAAAACCTTCTGAACTCAAAAGGGGGATCCATCGCCATTCTAAAATTCAAATGAAGATTTTTTTTAATATATAAGTGTTGGATAATCATGACATAATGAGATACCTTAGGCATTTTATTATTCATGAAAAATCTCTCCTCATTGGGATTTTGATCCCAAAAGATACTTTTCATCCAATATTTCTAAATTAGATTATTTATTCTTTCATTTAGTGGACTAAAATATTTTTCATATGATGTCAAGATCCTTTGGTTATTGACTGATTGACAATTGGAATAAATTTATTTGGTTGATAATAGTGAGAAGCAAGTCATTTGATCCTTCATGATTCATGGTTATCATTACTTCTTCACCTTTTTATGCTTTCAACAGCTATCAGAATCAAATGCGGTTATGGATGGACATTAATGTTCTCAACTCTACCATCTTTGGTCCTTAGGACATTCTTGGTGACTTAAATTCTATCATGTATCTTGATGAGAATTTGATAGCTTTGTCCAATGTTATTTATTCCAGAGAATTTAGATCATTCATTGACTCTAATGGATTATTGGAGGTAAACTTAGTCGGCTCAATGTCTACTTGGTATAGATAATTATTAAACATATTTATGGAAGGAAAAATTGACATAGATTTTAACAATGAATTTTTTCTTGACTATTGGGGTTCTATTTTATGCACAACTCTTCCAATGCTAAACTCTAATCATCACCCTATTTTAGTGGATTTTATTTGAAGAGATTATAGATCTCCCCTTCCTTCCCAATTTAACAACTCCAGGGTTAATCAAAATGATTGTAGATCCATTCGGGAGCACTCATAGAATTTTTTTTATTAAAATAATGATGGAATTACTTTTGTTATGAAGCATAAAAATATCAAAATATTGTTGAGAGTCAAGAGTGAAGATAAATTCATCTATATTGACTCCGAAATTTCTTCTCTTGAAAATTATTAGCAGCATAATACCAGGAATAATTTTTCAGATGGTCTTCAAGAGGAATATGATATTGTTAAAAATCATAATGGCCTCTTGAACATTAATGATGCCCTGAAAAGGGACATATTTAAGGGTAAATGTTTGAAGTATGGTAATAGGAACTCCACATTAACACTCTTTAGAGAAATATAAAGGTCTCTAAAACTATTTTTGTGATTAATAATGTAGATCTGATTATTTATAATGAAAGAGATCTCTCAGATCATGTTATTTCCTATTTCAGTGATCTTTTTAATGGTTCCCCTGTACAAATGATCAAGTGGATGGAATCAATCATAAATTAGTTAATCAGAAAGATAATTTCGTCATCACATATATTGCCCTAAACATTGAAATTAAATAAGCTACATTGTGTCTCAAATATGATTTATCTATATGTCTGAAGGGTTTTGGAAAGTATTTCATTCAAACCTATTTTGATATCATTCAAAATGTTGTTTATAGACTTACCGTTAATTTTTTCAGGGGTGGTATCCCACCCCAAGGTATCAATGCTCAAGTCCTTTATCTTATACCATATCTGTAAATTGAAATTGAAATTCATTTTTTCATGCTAGTTTCATTGGTCAGAACTATTTGAAAAATCAATTTTAAAATATTGGCCATAAGATTGGATTTAATTTCTAGAGATATTGTTTCCTTTAATTAGTTTGGTTTTATCACAAATAAATGTATTAAGGATTTCCTTGTTACTTATTCTGAATGTGCAAATTTTCTCATGAAATATTCCATAGGTTTTAACATTTCTATTGAACATAATGTTAGGAAGGCCTTTGATGATATGGATTAGGGATTAATTTTCAAGGATCATTCTATGTTCGAGTTTTATAAGACTTTTATTTCTTAGGTGAAGTAAATTCTTAGATCTGATCATATTTTCATACATATTAATTGATCCTCCAAGGTATATATTACTTGTTCTAGAATGTTAAGACTAAGTGATCGTTGTTTTGTTATCATTTTCTCCATTGTGGAGGATTATCTAAGCAGACTTCTATACACTGTGGCTACAAACGGGAAAATGAAAACTATCAAATCTGGAAGATGGATTCATGCTCTTACACACTTATTATATTATGATGAAAATATCCTCCTCAATACGAGGTAGAATAAGAACATTAAAAATATCAAATGGTCTCTTTTTCACTATACTTATATCTCCGACCAAGATATTAGTTGGGACGAGTCCTTTGTTTATTTTGGAAAAAATCACACTGTCTCAAGGTAGAATGAAATTTTTCAGAAGTTGGTTATTAATGATTGGTTAATTCTATTAAAATACATAGGTGTTACCTAGTTTTGGCAAAGACCAAAATCATGTCATGTCTCCGATATCATTATAAATATTTGAAGGCATCTTGCTACATGGAAAGGAATTTCATTATCTATGGATGGATAGGTTTTTTTTGGATAAATTTGTCATTTTCTTCAAAAATGATTACTTTTTTGGGGGTACATATAGCCTATATCATTGATTTGGAAGATCAATGTGTCTCTCAAAAACTTCATTTAGAGTGGTATCATCATGGAAAGAATGTTGGAAACTATTTCATGGAATGATTTTTGTAAGCCTTATGATGTAGGGTGTTTTGGTATTAAAAATATTCTACTTTTTAATGATTCCCTACAACCCTCTTTTATTTAGAAACTCTTTAACAAAAAATCTAAGCCTCTTAATTATATTCATTAAAAATTACTGAATTATAGAAAAACTATTTTTTAATCATCTTGATTCACCTGTTTGGCCAGCCTTTAAGATCATATTTTGTTCAATTGATTCTCACTCAAGATGAAATGTTTTGAATGATTCATCCATTATATTTTGGAAAGATAATTGTATGGGTAACCACCTTATTGACATTATTTCAGATGCAGATAATTTTGATTTTGATATCTCAATCATGGATCATCTTGATAACATGGAGAGTCATCAAGTCATGTTTTGAACATATTTAATAAATATTTTCCCCTAAAAGAAATGATTTTTGGTATTGGGAACGTATGACGAATGGTATGCTTTCATCAAAACATTATTACAGGTTCTCTTTGTCTTATATCTATGATGAAATTTGGATGAGATACTTACATAGAAATTTTGTTAGTCCATCTCGATCTATTTTGGTATGGATAATTTCTCCAAGGAAAGTCCATACGGATTCTTACCTTCATAAATGTCGAATCTATTTGTTTTCCAGGGGTTTTACTTTTCATCAATATAGAGAGGGTTTTGATCATTTGTTTCTTTTTTTTTGTTACAAATGCCTCTATGTGGAAATAATTAGCATAAATATTTGATGTTTCTATCCCAAATATGGTCTCTATCTGGGATTTTCATCAGACTTGGCATTTTCTTCCACTTCTACCCCAATTTATTGATCTTTTTCTTGTATCTTCTTATGAATTACTACATTATATCGGGTATGTTTGGAATCAAATTCTTCATGGTGGTCAACACTTCTCTATCAATTCTGGGTTTTCAAGCATTCTAGCTACTATTCGTGAGGAATTATTTCATGGGAAGAACTTCTGCTTTTATTCAATTCATGATTTCTCAGTTCTTACTCGAATTGGTATCAAAGGTACTTCCATGTCTCTATGGAGTACTTTCATGGTCTTATGGAATAAAACTTTTCCTAGATGGATTAAGAATAATCTTCATGGGTCCTTAAGGGGTAATCCTCGTCCCTCTGGATATGGTGATTTGTTTAGAGATCAAAAAGGGAATTTTATGGGCAACATTAATGGTTCCCGTGTTATAGACTTTGCAATTGAAGTTGAAATGCATGGTATGGTTATTGTGGTGGATCATGCTACGATTCGTGGAAGGGAAAATATTTAGCTGGAAAGTGATTCTTCTATCATTGTTTCTTCCATCAGAATGGTTTTATACTATTTATCATGGATGCTTACTAACAGATGGATTAGCTTATTGGATTCTATTCTCAATATGAATTATATCATCACCCACACTTATTGAGAAGCTAACTCAGTTGCGGATAGACTTTCTAACAATGGATTCGGTGGTGCTGATTACAACTTGTATGATCTTCCCCTTAAAGACCTTGTACATCATCTTTATATGTATTATTATAGATCTTCTTTTTTTCAAGATTATATATGTTGGGATTTATTTTTAATTAAAGGAAACATTATTTTCTTCAAATGTATTCATCATTATAAAACAAATAATGAAATCCTTCAAATTAAAGATATATCGTAGTAATAAAATTTAAATGATTTTATTATGCTTCTTGAAAACATTTATTAAAACTAAATAGATTGATAGTCATCCTATAATTATAGTATGTTCTTTTTTTCATTAGATTAAAAACATACGTCAACAATGAGATAGGAATATATGATAGATTACTATAATAATTTAATAACTATTAAAATATGGTATAAAATTAAAAATAATAATTATTTTTTGTTCTAGAATAGTAATATTAAAAATTCCGCTAATAAATAACTAAAAGATTAGTCTATTCCAAACAATTATCATAAAAAAATAATGTAAAAATTTATCTTCTTAAAAAATAAAAAAAACTCCAATATAATAAAATTATAAAATTATATATAATTTTAAAATTTTAATTATTTTACTTTTATTATTTTTAATTATGAACATTTTGAGAATGAAGGGGTAAAATATTGTTTTTACAAAACTATTTTAAAATAACCAGTATTACTCACAGCTAATATTCAAAATAGATAATAACTATGGAATCATAAAATTTATGATTCATTGAAAATTGTGTGTTGAAATGTCTAGTAAACTAAATATTTTTTTCACTATGTAATTAATATAGTTATTTTCGTTAGATTTATAGTTATATTATGATCAGTTACGTCAGAATTCATGTTAAGGCGGTTCTTATTGAAAATAATAAATTAATTTTACTATATTCAATTGTTGCATATGTTTTGAGAATATGTATTATTTTTCAAGTATTTTTGATTTACATGATACCAATAATATAAGGTTCTTTGATAACATAACTCCATTTATTCAGTTAAGGCGGTTCTTATTGAAAATATTTCTTCAAATATAGATCTATTTAACCATAATATTCTAATATATATTACTATATAATCATCAATTAAGGAATATGAATTTTGAAAATATTTATTTAAACTTTATAATTTTCATATATTTTATGTATATCAGTGTTAGAAATAAATCATGTCTAATTTATTGAATTCTTCACCTCATTGCCCCTATTTTCATTTTCCACCAACATACTACTTTATAACTATAACCCCTATTTTTGTGTTACAACCTTTGACCATCCAATTATCAATTACCAATTTTCAATGGGTTTTTTTCTAAGGTATTTTATTAATATTTTTTCTCAATAAAATTGTTTCAAACTAAATATTGTTTTAATTTCCATTTAAAATAAAATTATGTATCATCATTTCATTAAATAAATTGAAAACATTTATTTGATTTCAAGGAAATTTTATGGAAGTCCTTATATTAGAAGTAAATATTTTTAATCATTAAATTGACCATTAAGGTAAAAAATTATTTTTTTTAATGATTAATTATTGAAATTGAGTTCATATGTAAAATATCCAAATAAATAAATAACTCTTTAGAAAAAAAATATTTTATTTTAATGTGTCAATTATTTAAGATTATTTTAAAAATAAAAATGATCCATAAATTATTCAGTTCACATGTTTCAATGCTGTAGATATTATATAGGAATCAATTATATATGAATCTTTTTAAATTGTACTTTTTTTCAAATAAAAATCACATCACTATATGAAAATGTTATTTTTTATTTAATGGATCCATTTTTTACTAATATTTTTAGATATAAAGGTTTTTTCATTTAATATCAATTCATATTTTAGAATCAATTATTTGTTTTCAAAGCCATCGTTATTAACATTTCTTTCTAAAATGTTCATATTTAATGTTCCTTAATTTTAGTTTCTTAAAAGTAATAGTTTTTGAAATGAATTTTTAAAGTGGTCCATAATATCATCCATTAATACAAAGGTAAATAATTTAATAAAAAATATGATTCTCAACCATTTACCTCCTTATATTTAATTTCAATATTTCCATGGAATATACATTACATTTATGGCTCTTTTAATGTAATTATTTAATACTATTATAAGGAGAATGAATTCTAGGTATCAAATGTTTAAATTAAATATATGATTTTTTTCTAAAACCATTGTTAAATGATCTTAATCCCATTTTAATTCCTATGGTAATTATAATTTCTAATGGTTTTTAATTGTTACCACCATTTTTATGATTGATTAATACAAATGTTCCAATATTTCCTTCCAATTAATTTGTAATATTTATATGTCATGATCTATAAAGGGTGAATTATATGATTTATTTGATATAAAAGGGTAGACTATAGGATGTAACTCAAGAAAAAGGCTATATATGATTTCTTTTCCCAAGACAATGGGTTCATAAGGGTATTCATACAATGATAAAAGGTGTACAAGACTATTTATCTCAAGAAAAAGGATATAATAGATTATCTATCCAAATAAATTGGGTATATAAGATGATTCATCCAAAAAAACCTAACAGATCATGGATTTATCCATATAAAAAGGGTACATGTGATGATTTATCGTAAAAGAATTGGAACATAAGATGATTTATCCCATTAAAAATGGTGTAATAGAGGATTTAATCCAAACCAAAGGGTAGACATGATTATTTCACCATCCAAATGTGTAAACTGAAGTTTTTATCTATATCCCATGCTAATATTAGAGGACATTACCATACCTAATAAGCCACATCTATTTTTTTTATGAATCCTCATATGTGATGAGTTTCCAGATGGGTATCTTTGAATTATTATTACTATGGTTTTTTATATTCCACACTCTTGTTTCATAATATGGTTCTTAGAATTACACTCCTTAAACCATGTGTAATTTATCCTAATTCTAGAAAAAAATTTAATGGTACGTGATTGTTCATTTTATAATATATTTTTTCTTTTCATGAAAAATGTAAAATCATTATTATTCCATGTTCTTTTTCTATTATATTTTCCTAATCTAATGATTCTTAATATACTTATGATCTAATACTTGATGATATATTGTTATGTTTTACCATATTGAGAATTTAAGGGAACACCTATCTTATGTTTCTATATCCATTGAATTGGATATAATTATGATTTATAATAAGCTCAAATGGGAGTCCTTTTTTATTTAATTATTGAGAATTGATCACATTTGTGACATATATAACATATTTATAATGAGTCCAGTCCTATAATTATTTGGATTGTGTGACTAATTATGAGATTGAATGACTATTCATGTAAAATAATGTAATATATCTGTATGTTTATCTTGGGATTATGTTTTTGGTATCTTATGAGGGTTTAGTTGTTTTTATTATTACTATTGTTAATTGGGTGAATATCAAGTTAAAATATTTGTGAAAACCATATTTATTAGTCTATGGGACATGTCTATATATAAAATAACATCCCAATTGTTTGGAAATGTAGGGATTATAAGGTTCTCTTAGAAATTATTGCACAGTTTGGATACTAGAATGCTGATGTGGATATGTAATATATTATCATTATTGTAATTACCCTAAAATTGTTATAGTGAGCACTGAATCAAACATCATTCTAGTTCATTATGAGTTGCCCTTATACTATACACATAACATGACATTTTGTGGGGGATATTCTTTGGTTAATAGAATTATTTTTATAAGCTATTCGGAAGAATTTACCATGATGATAAATTATATTGAGGACAATTATAATACTCAATATAAAGAAAACATGACTTATCATTGAGTGATTTTGGTTGAACTGAAGAATAGTGAAAATTATAATTAGATATATATTATAAGGATGAATATTTCATGTAATTGTGAAATGATATTCTATTTATAGTATAAGTTTCTTATCACACAAAATTAAATCCATTATTTTGAAATTTATGGGGATATGTGTAAAAAATTAATAATGAACACGATGAAAAATATAGTAATTGTCCTACGGAAAAATAAACCGGCTAGAATCTGGTGTTGAAAATTATATGATTAAGCTATTAAACTATCATAATAATTTATTAATAACATGGGTATTTACAAAACTTATAAATAACAATTAAGAGAATTATTGGGTTTCCTCAATGTTAATGTGATTAACTTGATGATAGAATGATGTTTAAAATTCCAACGAATAGAATATGTGGGAAGATGAATAATTGAGAATGAACCAAAAGAAAAAGAAATGTTTTAATGATTGTAATGATTTTCCACATAGCTCATGATTATAAATGATATATAATGAGTATAAATAATACAATTTAATTATTGGAGACCCAACTAATACACTATTCAAACATTATCTCTATCAATTTTTATAGTTTTGAAATGATTGAAATTAATGCCCCAATACAAGGTCTAAAAGGGATTATAGTTATTAAGAACCTCCCACAATAAGGGAACAAGGTAAAGACTATCAAACCACAACTATATAAGGGGATCATGATAATTGAGGTAAAATTATACTACATTATATATTTGTGGATGGATTTTGGATGAAATTTAAGGGAATCTATGAATATTTCAAATAACCTAAAATTCATACCACAATAATTTTATTATTTATGATAACATCATGTTGAATAGTATAGAAAATTTTGTTTAAGGAATATGATTAATTAGTGTCTTATTATTCTATATTTCGATTAACTCAATACTACTTTTTAAATTTATTGGTCGTCTCCATATAAAATCATAGTAATAAAAAAATAGGGAAACATGATTTCATATTTTAGGTCAACCTAGGATCGTCGATCCATTTAATGAAGAATAAAACCTCTCATATAAAACTAATTCCACTCTATTAGTAATAATACCTAATCATTGGGGTTATTTTTATAAAATTCATATATAAAAATTCAATATTTTCTGTGATATATTTTCAGGGAATATGTTATATTTCTAATACATATTGATGAAACATTATAAAGTATATCATAAATCATGTATACCTCATATATACCCTTATATAGTTTTATTGTTATATTTTAAATAATATTTTGATGCATAAATTTAATTAATTGGGGGATTTAACACCCCGTGTGTTTTTAGTAATTTTGATTAAATTAGTACTTTGTACAATATTTTGATTTATATGAAGTACCAAACTAAAACTAGCTTCGAAATATTTAATATCAATACCAGTTTGTAATATAAAAAATATTATTAAATAAAATGATATTAACCCATTAAAATTTAGTAATATTATAACATACATAATTAATATCAGTTAACAGATATTATATTATTTATTAACTATTTATTTTGTTAATAAATTGATATTGATCAATTTTAAAATATTATAATGAGAGTATATAATATTTTACTATATTAACAAATATATTATCATCCAAATGTTTACAATTGGTATGATAATTTACAAATGACACATAATGATTAAAAATTCAATTTCCAATAAATGTAGTCTTTATTGTATTTTTTATTAATTTTGATTAATTTTTTGTTTATGAAATTTACAAAATTATTAAATTTTTTATTTCAAATTTAAATATTTTTTTATTATGAAATTATTATATAGTCATAATTTTCTATTTAATAGTGTATTGTATTGTTTTTAAAAATTAAATTACTTTAAAAATGTCAATATTAGTTTATAAGTATTAATGTAATTTTTTTGAAAATTTATTATATGAAAAATTATTTATTTTAGATTATATTATTTTAATTTAATGTTTATTAAAAATATTTACACACATTTTTTATTTTATATCTTCGGATAAATTTTTAAAAAATGATTTCTTTTAATAAATTATATATTCAATATTTGAAAATTAATTTTCATTTATACATGAAAATAAAATAATCATTTTCATTTTATATATGGAATAACTAAATCCATATTATTAAACAAGGATCAATTTATATATAATAATAAATGATAAAAAATTTGAATATAAATTTGTTACCTTGGTTAAAATGAAATGTTAAAAAAGCTTTTAATTAAGAGGTAAATACCAATAACATGTTTATAAAAAATTTAGGAATTTGTGTTTGAGGCCAGGATAATCCTTATAATATCTTATATCCATTATTTCAACATTTTAGAGCAATATTCCATGTGTTGATAGAAACTTTTTAGACCATTTTGTTTATTTACCAAAATACCATCCCTTTTCATTCCTGAAATGGAAATATGTCACATCACCTTCCCTCACAAAATAACCATGTTTGTACATCCTATACAATACTAAACAATATATTTATATTTCTTATCAACATTTTGGATATAATAGTCTTTTAAAAATACTATCACTCAAAGGATTAACCCCCTTACCAAATGAGATAATCTAAAAATTGAGGTATAAATATTTATCATCTCCATTATCAATTCTTTTTATTTATGTGAAATTGTTTCTCATAAAATAACATTAAAGAATCTAAAAAATGATAAATTAATTATAATTATTATAATATTATGCTATTTTAATTATGCTACAAGTATTATCCACTATTTCCATTTTCAATTTTATAAAATGAAATCTCCATTTCTGCCTTGTGTTGACTACCCTTCCATAAACCAACACCTTTGTCTTCCTAAAACAACATACAATGATGTACATAGTATATAATTTTATCTATAATTATGATATTTATGAAATATATGAGATTATAGAATGATAATCCATATTACCCTTTTCATTATTCAATTGAAACATAAATATCAATCAATCCATATATGCGGACTACATCGTTCATGGAACGATTGAATTATATTTTTCGTTTCACTGCATGATTAAGTTGATAGTAACAAGAATGGTTTTATTGTATAATTATTATATTTATGAAATTGTTAATTATAAAAAATGCTAATGTGTTCATGATATTATAAATATGATAAATAATCAATTTTACTAAATTCAACATTACAAGTGAGCCTTCTAAGAGAAAAAATTATTTCGTCATATTATGTATAAACATAATAAATGTTATATTATTTATATATTCATTTAATATTATAATATATTATAGTTATTAACCATAAATAATATCATTATGATTTTTTTATTAATATTACATATAAATTACATAATAAACAGGCATTTATTGTGAATTGTTCTTGTTCAAGTTGATTTAAAAATGTTCATGAATAATTATATAAATTTTTATAATAGATATAATTGGTTATTTAATTTTATGTAAAAAATGTTATAAATAATAAATTATTCATTATTTAGGGTTTTTAATAGTTCTACAATTTTTCATCCAATATTTAAAAATATACAATTTCATTCATAATAATTGTCGAAGCAGGCTAACTGTCAAATTCATCATTTTGTATAGTAACAAAAACAATAATAAAATGACATTATAAATGTATAAATAATAATAAATCATCAATTATAATACCTTTTATGATTTGTTTTTTATTAATTGTTAGGTCAAATATAGAACAAGATAACAATTATTAGAATTTTATGAAAATATTATGATTAATCACACATAATATTGAAAATAGATAATAAATAACTAATATACATGTAGGGAATAATTTTAAATGATTCTATAAATTAGCTTATTAATATGTTTTTGTTTATTATTCATAAGGCTATAGTTCATTCAACTAAGAGAGAATTCAATGTAAATTTTTCCTATCTCAAATTTAATTTCATCTCATATATTTAAAATTATTTACCATGATATCTTTTTAATGTTAGGATTACGACATAATGAATTTAATTTACAACTTCCATGTATTAACCCATGTTTTATGATCTATATCATTTTATTTCTATAAATTACTTTCGATTCAATGGATACTAAAATCAAAAGGTTTTCTTGTAAACAAATATCCCTTCATTGAGTTAAAATTATTCTTCATAAACTTCTTTTATACAATATTTATTTTATACACACTAATTTAAAATTCATTTTACATTATAATCCTCTATAATTCAATATTTCATTTAAAAATAATTCTTTTCCTTGATAAAATTCTTCCTCAAAATATATATCATTTTTAATAACAGTTTTTATCTACTATAATGACAATTTACCATACATTCCCATATATTACATCCTCTATAATTTAATTTTAAATTTACAGGATCCCCATTTTTGTGTAATCATGTGTGAGCTTCTTATTTCCATTACTAATTTTAAATTGTATGTCTTAATACTTCTTTTTATGATGTGGGATTCCAATATTGGTGATTCAAAATATTAATATAAATCTAATCCTTTCAAATCAAAATGATTTAAATTCCACTACAAATTTATTTTAATAACCTTTCGGTCATTTCAAATATTTAATATTGAATATTATATTCAATAAGTAATAAGTATCAAAATATTTCACTTTTTGATTTTAAAACCATTATTAATTTATAAAACATCAATTATTAATTATTTTTAATATGTAAATGTTTCCAATAAAATCATTAGATCTTATTGAAAACATCTAGTCTTTAAAAAGAATAAAATATTTAAGAGTATTTTCAATGTTAAAATATTTAAAAATGTGTCAAATATAAAATTTTGGAATAATTATGTACAATTTTGGGATCAATTATTAATGATTTATTTTTAAGTGAAATATTTCTCGTCAAAATTATATCATTTTTTTGAATCATTTTTTTATTTATCAAGGGTCAAATATGGAATATTTTAAATTTTTTTTTCAAAATGATTTAACATGAAAATATTTTTTAACCTTTATTTCATTTCTAGGGTTTCATTATTGATATTTAATTCATAGTTATTGAATTTCAAAATTCCTTATTTTCTGTTTTTCAAAATTGGTGTTTCTAAAATGACTTTGTCTTGACTCGAAAATTCATCCCCTATGACATAGTTAGATGTTTTTTATCTAAAAACATTAATATTCCACTATCATTATAATATTCATATGTAAAGGACTATTTTACGTGGTAGTTATTTTACTTTATCAACGAAAAATTTTTCTTATGAAATAATTTTTTTGGATTATATTTTTTGTATCAACCGTTAAATTCTAAAATATAATTTTACTGATACCAATTATAAATTTTGTGAACCACATTGTTTTACATGGGTTATTTATAAAGTTTTCTATGTAGATTTTTTCAAATGGAACCATATGTATGGATGATTAATGTGTGGTGTCCTATACATCCCTCGAATTCATTGTTAATTCTCTCATCACATGAACTCATAAGGGTACGAGAGTGGATATATCCCAATATAATAGTTATATGAGTGGAATTATTACAAGACAAAGCATATAAGATTGTTATTCCAAATCCAATGGGTATAACTAAAAATTTATCCCAATAAAAATAATGTATTACATGAATTATCACTATCAAAAGGGTAAGAATATTATTTATCCCATTACAAAGAGTATATGAAAGGATCATAAAAAACACAATGGTATATGGAGGGATTTCACCAAATACAAATGGTAAATGAGTGGATTTATACTAAAAAATGTATATAAGTGAATTATCCCAAGACAAAGGGTATACAAGAAAATTTATATAACGCCAAATGAACATGTGGTTTTACCCTAATCACATTTGTAAATTGGATGAATATCCCAATCCCAAGATGGTACATGAGTGATTAACATAAGATTATTCGCTGATAAAATTATTGTTGGGAATCCTTAACATATGATTTTTATTATTTTTTCCACACTCTTATATTATAGCCGTATGCCTGGGAATATTAACATGGAGTTTTATTTAGTGGATCTACATCTCTTGACCTTTTTATTAGGTATATCTTGGTTCCATTTGGATTACATGTACTTTTATAACGCATTATATATAATTTTTATTATTCCATGTTCTATTGAGAAAATTTTTCTTCAATTATCTTGTTTCCTTATATTTGTATGATATAAGCCTTGATGATATGTTGATAAGTTTTCCATTAATAAGAATTTGAGCTAATCCCTGCCCCCATGTTGTACTAATAATTTTAACATATGATAATTTTATTAGGGACTCTAGGGTAGTATGAATACGGATAAATGATCACATGTGTTTCTTATTTAGAAATTCCTCAACGATGTGAAACATTTTCTTCACTAGTTTTCATGATATTATTGAGATGGAAATATTATTCTTGTAAAACAAAGAAATAAATTTATTTTTTTGAATTTGGTGGCTATACTCATCATAATAAATTTTAATAACCACAAATCTACCACCCTAAATTTTATTTTTGAATCCTTAACATTTATAGATCTATTATAAGTATTCATCAATTTATCCGAAATTTCATTATCAGTAAAACTCCCAATGAAATTTTTAATTTATATTTTATAGTAGAGTCACTAATATATCATTCTATAAAATCCCATTAACATCTACATCTCTCTTATTAGATAAATTTTTATAATAACTCTCAATAACTAATAAAAATATAACTTTGGTTGAATTTTTACAATCATCACAAGTAATATGAGATAAGATACCATATTATTTCTTTTTTATGGTATTCATTTCCATCAGATTTGGGGAAAACCCTATTTTTAACATAATTTACATTATTCAAAATTAGTAGCTATATTGATTTTTCAAAATTAATATTCATATTCTATATCCCACAAATAATTCCCATGTTGTGTTACACATTTATAGGAGTCAAATCATTAATCCATTTTATAAATAATTATTGATAATTAAAACACTATGATTGATTAAGATCGCAATCCACTCAATATTATCTCACATAGAATCACTATGGTATTGTATTAAATACATGAAATCACACAAAATATTTACATTATTCATAATTAAAATAATGATTCTTACCATAATTTGATAGAATCTCAAATCATGAATTCTACACAACAATTCAATTTGTTTACAATTGGGATAATTCCAATAATAAAATAACAGAATTGAACTATGATCATATTCTATATCCCCACTCAAAAACAATATCTTCTAATTTCATACCACACAATTATATATGCTATAAGATGAAATTAATCATTTTTCACTAGTTCGCTTCTACATAACCTAAAATTGATCACCCCCCTGACTCATGGATTGTATGTTCATTAAATTACCATATATTTGAGATCTTCAAAATAGGTTATGGTGATTAGGATTCCATATCATGATTTCCCTCTATATATATTTAATGATTTTAATCTAGATCATCATCAATGTTACATTTTTATTATACCAAAAACAAGACATCCAAAATATGAAATAGATGCCAAGAAGTCTAAGGAGACTTAAAATAGTGATGTATGATGAAATAACCTCTAATAAAATTCAACCCATCTAGTTTAAAAGGGAAAATATCATTCAGAACAATAGGATCATTTCTATGGACTTCGAATGAGGTTAGGTAATTCGACACTTTGTTACCATCACACCAAGAATTCAAAACAATGATGTTGTTGATGATCATGCCATTGCACTTTCTGATAATATAGATGATAGACTTGGGAAGGGGGGAAATATTTCAGGTCATAATGGAGAATATTTGATCCCCTTTCAACATTGGATAAAGTTAAACCATGCTGGTGGAAAATTTTGATACCCATGATCATAGTCATGGCTTCGACCTGAAGAGAGGAACCAAATCCCATGTAGGAGGAAAAGGCCAAGAGGGCCGATTATTTCTATCAAAAAAGTATTTTATGAATAATTGGAATATTATTTTCATGTTTCAAATATTGAAACCATCTACATTTCATAGTCATGAAATATTAATTTCCTAGAATAACTAAATTGAATTGTTGATTTTATTCTATTATTCAAAATAAATATAAATCCAAGTCTAATACAATATAAGAAATCACATATTCCAATCTCTCAAAACATTATAAAATTTATATATTTAAATCATTTTGAATTCACCATCCTTATATGAATTTCCCCATTTGGTTGAAAGAAGTCATTGTGTCGTACAATATAGAAATATTCCTATTAGTTCACGATATTTTAGTATCTATCATAGTGAATCTCAATCTCATTGTGATATATAATCCCAGTAATTATAAGACTAGAATTTTCAGATTTAGTATTATTTAGAATAGACAATTAATTATTTTTAGTATATTCACATTATAATATATCTTATGAAACATTTTTTATGAGATCAAGCTATCTTATGAAATTTTATTTCCTTATAAAAATATAATGTGATACAGAATGAGATATCTTATGAAAATCAATTATATATTTTTTAAAACTTCTATCATACAACATTTTCATATTATTTTTATGATTTATAAGGATATTATGATTTTTTAGGTATCTTCTGATCATTCAAGAAACATATGGGATGATAATATATTGTTTTATTCTTCTAACATATGAATAAAGATGATATACTCAATATAACAAGACTTTAATGTCCTGAAATATATAATTTCATATAAAATAATAATGAATGTCATTATATTATTTAGGTAACTATTAAATAATTAGTTTATGCATTAGATAATCCTTAAGAATTAATGATTCATCCATACATAGTTGTGTATAATCCGTAGAAATGGGTAGATGTTCTTTATAAATAATGAAAAAATATACTTATTATTAATCCTTACACAACCTCTCTTTACTCTTATGAATTCTCTATGTTATTATAAATGATATTTATGATTGTCCCAGGCATTCTTATAGAATATTGTTTTACATAAAAATGATACTTATGCTAATATAGATAACAAAATTCAATTTTTCACATCTCAAAATTGAATTCAAAATTGAACCTTACATAGATAATAAATTATCCTTATTAGTATTTAAAAAATTTTATAATATTTAGCCACATCAAAAAATTAATATTTGTTCAAAAAATATCAGAATCATTTCTTATAATCAATGTGCTTCTTGAAACACATAAAATCATCTGAAATTATTCTCACTCAAATGAAATACCATCCAATGATTTACATATAATTTATTTTCATTGACTAATTTTAATTACTATAGAATATCCAATTTTGTCAATATGTAATATTTAGTCTCTCAACATGAAATATTCTTCAAAACTCAATAATTACATTGATATCTACAAAATCATATCGATATGTTATATATCATATTTTCATACATTTAATAATACAATATTAATTTATTAATATGATATATTATATTTTAAATATAATTGTTATATTTTTATGTTATAGGAATATTTTTAACTATATATTGAAAATGGAATAATTTTTATTTTGAGATAATGGTATCATATTTATATATTTTCTATATAACATTTAACGTCATTCTAAACTATGAAATTCACATTTTAAGGCATCCATATACAATGGGGTACATTTCACGTGATTGTACCTAATGTTGAATATACATACAGGTAGCCCAAAATAAGCACACAAATGGGGCCTCAAAATTTATGTATCGATTAGATGAATTATGAAATTGATCCAATTTATTAAAAAATAAAAATTAAATTAATAATTATTTTTAAATAAAAATAATAAAGGGTAGAAGAATAATTTTACATATCTAAGACTACATGTGATTCTACTTCTTATAAGACCATAAATTCATCAGATACTAATGCATTTTTATTCATATATTATAACTTGTTAGAATATATTCCTCATGTAATTTGGATATAAATCTGGAAACATGTGTTAAAAGGACAGAAAACTATTTATATTTATATAAAATTAATGGATGTGAAACTTCATATAAGGTCTCATAACTATATTTGATTATTTAATTGGGAAAACACATGTGATCATTTGGGGAAAAATTTAAAAACCAAAATTAGCAACCAATTTCCCATATAAATATGTACTTCATCATAATTTAAAAAAGAGTTATCCATTATATTATAAAATAAATGTTATATTTCTCTTTTGTAATTTTATATTTTTATAATATATATTTTTTTACTATTTATAATTATTTTATGTAATATTGTTTCTTTTTTCCATATCTAAATCTCACGTCCATTATAATATAAAACTTACATCAAATTTTTTTCGAATAGAGGATAATGTTAAGGTTCAATTTATTTTTTCCTAAATAATCATCAATATTATATCATATTACTTTGGTTGTTGTTAAACATTTAATGGTATACTGTTTCTATTTTTTCTCTATTGTAAAATTCTATAATTAATTTATTTTTATACATATAATTCATCATTATATGGTATCATATTGTGGAGTTGAGTTATAATGATTATATGTGATGAATAGGAATCCAGGAAATAATTTTAAATTCTATTATATCATATACAGAGGCCTCGGTGTGGGATCATAAAAATTTAGATATTAGTTTTTAGGGTTGTATTCCATGATCACAAACATTAATTTATTACTTAGATTGGTTTTAATAATAACAATAGAACTAATTTAGAAAAATTCGATTATTGTATATTTGATTTCATTCATAACCAGGTCATGTATTAAATTTTTCTGTATTTTTCATTGTAAATATTTGAATATCCCTTGAATTGTTAAACCCCTTATTATATTATTATTATTATTTTATAAATTCCCAAAGTAAGTTCCTGGGGACGCACAACTTATTGTTGTGTGGGCAGTGGTTCTAGGATCATGTTATAATTTATGTTCATTATTTTTTAAATTGAATACATAAAAATTATATATATACAATATATTAATTTAAAAATTGTGAAACGGGGGGAATAATTTCTCTATATGGAGTCATTATGTAATCAACCATTGATTTTTCACTATATTAATTTCTTAGGTAATAAAAAAATATTTATTATTTATCCAAAAAAATCCACCAACATCACATCCATTAGTACATGTTCTATTTTCTATGAAATAATTTTGAACGATCAACACATTTAAAGGAATACAATAAAAAATATTTCAAACTATCTATTCCAGAATATCAGAAGTAGTTTTCTTCAGATTATTGGACAACATGAACCTCAATCCAATATCTTATTTCAGCCAACACATTTTGATTAATTATAAATATTTTAATATACTCTAATATTTTAAAAAATTTATACTTTTTCACATAACATTTTTCCCTTCACTATGAAAATTTTTGAGAATAGTTTTTATGGCTCTTTTGTTTATGTTTTTTTTTCATCATTTACAATTTATACATTATTTATGTGTTTTAATTTATTCATCCTTATAAACTGATAATTAATTGATTTAACTAATATAATATTATTTTATTTTGAGTATATGATGCTTTTTTATTATCATATTATCAATAACATTTCAAAAAATAATAAATTATGGAGAAGGAATAGGGAATACTATGAAATAAAAAATATTGACGAAATTAATTTTAAAATGTGATTATAAAAAAAATTATTATTTTTTATTGGAATAATACTATTTCATCAATATATATTAGTAATATCTTGAATACTATCTAAATAGATTTAAAAAGTGAAAATATGAATATAAAGAATAAAAAAAATTCATTTTTTCTCTAACTAAAAAAAATATCAATTTAAAAAAAAGATATAATCTAAATAATATTAAAAACACATAGCTGCCATAAATAATAATCTCATAACCAATATATGTTTAGAATATAAAAGGACCATGATTAAGATATATATAAAAATATATTACAAAATCAATGTAATGTACTGACCTGGATACCATTAACGGGTGATCTGAGATTGTTCAAAAAAATCCCTCAAGAATGCCACTGAACAGTCAATTGTCATTTGAGTTGCATCATGGGACTGTGATTTTCTATAGAGAAATTATACTATAACATATGATCCATAAAAAAGACGAAATAACTACAAATCATACATTAAAACAAACTAATGAGTATACAGAAAGTAAATATAAACCCGGTTATAATAATAAATGGAGGGAAATAATGGACCGAAAAGAAATTACATACATGAAACTATGATCACCAACTAGGTTAAAAATAAATATATTTGATTAAATAATTGAAATAGAATTAAAATTACATTATAATGCTATAGAAATGAAATCATAGAAGATACACATCTCTATGTACAAATCTATGAAATTCTACTTCATCAAAATCAGGCCACTTCCAATCCTGTAGTACAATCCTGTAGATGAAACCAAGTGAATGTTTTACTATGAATCCCATTTTAATGGTGAACCAAGAAAGGTATGAGTGAAATACTCAAAAAGGAACAAACAATGAGGTCCCATACGTAGCTATAAAATTATGTGTTTGTATACGTGAGATACTACTCAGGATAACAATAATAAAAAGATCTAAAAATTTACTAAATGAATAGGTTAAATATAATCATGATTTCATATGTTCATACACATGCATTATGATCATCATATCATAGACACCACATGAGGAAAAATGATAACATAAACATTCAATCTATCCTTTGTCACCTTATGAGGATTAAATTAACAACATATGAATGAAGAATTGGTTTATATATAGTTATAATAAATATTATTATTATTATATTTGATCCACGGTTCCTTAATCTCGATTGATGAAAATTATTTTTTATACCTCTAGAAATATTATTGCACAACCTATATCACAATTGGACAATATATTTTCTAACCCTGGGACCATTCATGATCACCACCATTCAATATAATGAATGATTCTAGTAAGTATTTATTCATCATATAAATGGTATATTAAAATGTTGTCATAACACTCATGCTATGTAAGTCTAGGATAATTTATAACACTAATGTCATATCCCAAATGTAAATCATAACATTGTGACCAGTGTAATCTATAATGGGATAACCCATTGGTGAAGTAAAGGGAATTTTTATCCTGACCCAAGTACATGCTCATCATTTGCTTAGTAAAATTTCTCAACATCTCAATCCAAGAAATGTTTAGTTAATAAAAAATAGTGTACTTATTTAAAAATAGATAGAACCATATATTCTGTCATGAAGAAAAGATTCTAATCCTAATGATTATCTAATGAGAGGTCTAATAAATCCTAAAAAACCGCCATATATAACCATCAATAGGGTAGGAATCCGATAAAAATATGGGGCTACCTAAAATGTTAACTCTCATCCATGTAATGCTCATTATACGGTTCTTAATAAGTGAATCTTGGAATCCAAATAATCATGTATGAAAAATATCCAAATCCTTGGAAGGAAATTTAGGAATCTAAATCATATCATATTCAAAATAAGGCTCAAAATTAAGAACTTAGTAATTACAGCTGGACATCCCAATAATACCAAAATTAAGACAAGTCATGTAGTATTTATCCTTGGAATTATTCCTTTTAATCACTAAAATATAACTCACTATGGTAGGATCATTGGGTTAAAATAATATGATTCATACCAAAAAAAACATTTCATTATCAATAATAACCATTTGAATGCATCAATAGAAGACTGAGGGTAGATGTATTCTTAAACCAACCACTCGCAATATGTTGGTCTTCCCAGATTAGGATAAGTTCTATGGTGACAACCTCTACCATCTCTATGAAAACCCTTGACGTACCAGTATTTGGTTGGTCAAACTTTGGGGAACCCTCAAGATCACATACATTAATAATAACATAGAGGAATCATATATAGGATCCTTGGGGTCCATTAATAAATGATGGATTCCCACTAGGGTCCTCTAAAGTCATAATATTGAGGATGTATAATATATATGAACATACAATGTAAAAACATAAGTAGAGTTATTACAGAAGGGTCCATGATCATAGTCACAATATCTTGTTGATGTTTGAAGATAGTACATAGGGGTTGTTAGTGTACCCTGGTGTCCATCCATCACTGCAACAAAAATTCTTGTAGTTCAATAATTCATTGTAATAACTATAATTTGGGGGTGTCTCCCTTCTAGAAAATCCCAAGAAGGAACATACTTCCATAAATATAAATAAATACTATAGGGAACATTTAGTAGACCACCTACAGCTCAAAAAAATCAATTTATCATGCGAAGTGTCATAATTTATTTCCAATAACCATCTAAGACTATGTGGTCCAATGGACCTTTATAATTAATGAATTCCAAGTGTTCCAAGAAGAATCGAATTAAATACATGGTACATAAGCCACTAAATTTGGAGACAATTCTTCTTATTATCAATGAAAAATTGAGATGGTTTTTACATGAACACATCTATTAGGATACACTATTACATCATCATCTCATTCTTCAATCATCACATGTTTGTTCCCAGCATAGATCAGATTTCTATATGACCAATTTCGAGGCATGTTACTTCCTCCCGCAAATATATCAATTATTAATGTTTCATAGTAATATTAAAATGATCATCTCACAATTAACAACATAATACACTCAAGAATAGATGAGGAATATACTTTTAGTCCAATGTTTAGTTAAACATTAAATCTATAATCAACATTGGAAATCTTTTTCCCATAATTTCCTTAAAATAAACCAATTTCGAATCCTAGACTATAATCAACTCATAGAAATGGCATGCTTGATGTTCTTCAACCTAAATCACATACATAAATACAAATGAGAATAAGGAAAACCTCTCTACAACATGTAGAATGATTCTCACATTCATCAACCCATGATTCCAAAACCATATCATGATGCCCCTACTATAAGGTACAAAAATATCATTTCCATTGAAATGGTACCCATGGTAACATAAAAATTCAACATATAATGAGGTTTACCACCCTCAAAATATTATGGAATACTCCACACCAAATTTCATTCATTTTAATTATTTCATTATAGTAAATCCATGGTATATTTTCAGTTAAAAAAATTGTATTTTGAATGGTAAGAAGCCTAGAATATATTCGATACTACATCACCATACTCAGTTCTATTTAAGGACTTATTGAATGATTTTCTAAATTAATGGAGTACACTATGATTCTATTGATGAATGTGTATCACTCTACCAAACCCACAGTCACATAAAATTGGTAATACTCTCCCTTAACCAATTTTAGAAACCATTTTTTTTAAAATTAACGTCTACAATAGAATATGGAATAATAAGCTCACATAAACAAATTTATCCTTGATTAGTTTGACATTCATCATTGAATCACATCCCACATTAAACCATACATTACAAACTTCTTTGAAACCATCGTTCCTCAAATCACACTGATCCAATCACTAATTCATTATTTAAAAAGTATTTCATGGAAGAGGAGGATTCCATAACCTCCCAAATCTTACTTCGATGGGTGTTCCATCATAACGATTTGTTGATCATGCTTTATAGAACATCATTCTAACTAAGAAATAATTTACCATGCGGCAGTTCTCACAATTAGGTACCTTTCATATTCCCCTATTTATTCAACTATCACACATCACTCAACAACATTCGTGTTAGGAGCATCTACCTCTACTCTCAAAAAACTACATAAAATATATCAATCAGTCAATAGAGTCTAGAACCAAAATATTCATACTAGTTAAAAGATGTCTTGAAAAGAAGAACCCAATGTGATTCTATATAAATATAAGCCTTTATCATGCATATATCGTAAAACCCATGAAACTCCAATGCATCAACATTAACATGATCGTACTGTTGAGATCACTACCTCAAAGTCATATAGAAACCAAAGATCACAACCCCTAGTGAATTCCCCTGATCAAACTAGATGTTGACCCACATGGGACTGAGTCATGACTGAGGGTCTCCAGGTCTCCCACATCAACCATCGATTAAGGAACATATCAGGGTGGTTTTGTAATACCAGCAATCCCAAAAGTTGAGTCATATCCTATGTCATATCTCAAAGGGTGTCACCCGCCACCAATCTCAATTAATGTCATATAATTATCTTTTCAACCCACTTTAATGGATGTAAGGAAAACATCACCATATCTGGGACAAATATATAAAGATACAACCTACCTAGGGCCGAATCCTTTATGGGTATCCTCAATATGGCTTCCTCCAAGATGAGAAAATATAAAGTAGTATAAATTATGTATTGACTATCACATGGAATATATATACAGTAATATACACTTGAAATTCTAATAAAGTGTAAATGGTTTAGTGTCTATCAATATTTTATAAAGAGACTAGATTAGATCACCTAAATTGAAGGTATATGTTCTTTATATAGACCAATGAGGGTCATTAGTATGAATGAAACATCATCACAATGATATGTGGTATATCAAATGTTCGGGGATTGGTTTGGTATAATGTTATTCCAACATATATGGGAATGAAATTAATTGGTTGTTATTGTAATATTAAATATCCTAACCTAAGAAAAATCACCATATGTGTGGTTTATCAACGAGAACCGTGTATCATATCTATATAATAAAGTCAATATACCTCTTTTGTATGACGACTACATCATCTTCCTCACCATCACACATCTCACAATAGAACTACATGACATTTAGTAAAAAGATAATATATATATATATATACAAATCATTTAAATTAACTATAATTCCCTCCAAGAACATATATAGGTTTAAAATATGTTTTTATGGAAACATTAAAAATTACAATAAATTGTTAGAAAAATCAAACAATGTAAGACCTATATCATGTGTACCCTATGTGCCAAAATTTCGGGAATATACACCTTTTTCATTTGTATTCAATGATTCAAAATCAATCAGTAGACTATTTCAAATGGGGAAGGAGCCATAAATCTATTATAAATCATAACACCCACACAAAATGTGCCTCAATCAGAAAAATGTCATATAAAATAGTAACATTGCATATCAAAAATAGTTATCTATTATCCCAAGAAAAAATAAATTCACAACAGAAAGGGTTTCCCCATCACAACAATCCATTTTCCTTCATAGGTACTAAAAAATTCATAATACTCATGTAAGCCACATATCAAATAGAAAATAAATAGAAAATGAACACCTATGATTCAAAATTGTAATGTCCTGAACGATATTCCACTAACTAGTGGATAGAGCTAGTTCTCCATAAGGAATCAAGAAATGCATCTCAATATTCCAGATGCTATTGAAAAGAAAAAAAATTCCTTAATTGTGTTTGTTTCGAGAATATTCTATCATTTACGAGTACGAAATAAAAACAAATTAACTACATATTATCCATAATAGTAACAAAAAAGTGTATTTGTAGTGAATATCAACAATGATTTAATAATATATAGAATATAACAATGACTTCATTAGAAAATTCCAACCTAAAACATTGATCACCCACTAGGATGACCATACATATAAAAGAGTAAATAAATTAAATATAAACAAAATTACCTTTTCCGACTACAAACACTATGTCATACCACATACCTTGTTTTACAAACATATATGATATACCACGCTCAATGAGTTTCATGAATCAGCCAAACCGATGCCTACCACCAATTGAGAATCATATCGTGAATCCATGTTCAATGGAGTCCCATGAAACTTGTATGTAAAAGATAATTTAGGTAACCAAAAATATTTTCATGTATGTATCCAATAAATCCATTGTATGTATATGTGTGATACTCATCGGTATATTAATTATAATGAATACTAAAAATAAATATAATATAGGGGTAAAACCAATACATACAATAAAAATGAAATACCCATCAAATATTATCATCCTAGATGAAATAGATTATGTGGTAAAATAATTACATAAACCTACACTCTGTCACTAGGTCAGTGAACCTGGTTGACTAGACATTGTATGAATGAGGTGGTGAGAATGAAATCATGACACCCAATCTATTTATAATTCATATAGATCTGAAGGTCTATAACCATATAGATGATACCCCATTAGAAAGTTCTATAATGTTCCATTCCCTAACAATATAGACGATACCCCATTAGAATGTTCTATAACGTTCCATGAGAACGTTATTTCAGAATATCAAGAGAGTTAATCCTACCCCAGGATCACCCATACTCTCCTCTAATAACATTAAAAACGATTCAATGAAGTTTTTAGAAATCCTATAGAAGGACATTGATAAGGATTCAATATCACTAAATCTATTTAAATATTATCCAATGTCTAATTCATTGGTCATAACCTGTAGATAAATAATGAAATTTTGAATTATATTATCCCTATAGCATGACTTTTAGGTGATATAGGAGGGCTTCTAAGTAGATCCATGTACATGATCAGTATCCATTTAGTAAAATGTCTCAACAGTCCACTCATAGAAATAATTTTCGAGTATATGATATGTGTGTCGACCAAACCATTGTGAGAATCAAAAAATATCTCAATCAAAGATTAATTTAAACCTCAAGAGTATCTAAACATAAGTCTGATGAATCCTCATCAACCACATTCTCTAACCATTGGTATGTTCAGAATCCAAGAAACAAACAGAAATTCATAAAATGGTATCCCCTAACCTTGTACGACTCATAATATAGATCCAAATAATTATTTATATGAACCCAAATAATCGAGAAGTCTCAATAGTCAGAACCATGGAATTTCATCTCAGTAAAGAAGTTATATCACAATAAAAAAGGCTCAAAATAAAGATTATATGAACTAAATATAGGCATCTTAAAAATATATCAATTAATGAAAGGCTTGTAATCCATATCATAATAATTATTTCTAGTAATCCATGTAATATATATCACTATGTGAGGATCATCGGCCGAAAATAACATGATGGGGCTCTAGTGATCATGAAAACATCAACTACAACTATGTGAATACATAAAAAAGAGTGAGGGTGGTTGAATGGATAAATAAACTTATCCTCCCATATCCGCATAGGCATAAAACACATGTAAAGGTTTTAAGGTGACATTCACGAAAAATAATTAATGAAACCCATGATGTACTATCTTAGGTTTATTCAAATATTAAAGAACCCATATGGTTCCCTACATCAAAATATATTAGATATATCATGCTCTGGATACTCGGGGTCCATATATAAATAAAAAAAATTCCTTGTGGGTCATTAAAAGGATTAATAAAGTTGACGAAACCTATTTGGTAACTTTTTTATATAATCATAAATAAATGCAACCCACAAGGGTTCCTATGTCATATCTATAGTATCATGATAAGCTATAGATCATGTTCATAGGGTTTGATAGGGACCCCTGGTTTTCATCCATATTATCCAATGAAACTCGTTTAGTTCAATTGTTATTTAGATTAATTATATCATGGTGTGTCACCATTAGTGGAAATCCCAAGAATTCACATACTACCATAAACATGTAAAAATTCCATAATGAAATAATGAAAGAACAACTATTTGATAAAGAAGATTTTCATTTATCTTATAATGGGATAGCAATGGATTCATGTCTTGTCCAATCCAATATGAGAAACATGACATCATGTATCACCACCAAAAACATAGAATTAAATAATTAAAACAAAATCATAATAAATTATTTATACAATTTAAGAAATAAACCATCAATTATTTTATTTATACAAATACAATTCATTAATACTTAACAGTTGATAATGTTGCATCTAAATTAGAAAATTATCACTCTCTAACATTTTATAACATATTCCTTATATAAATTTAGCCATAAACAATAAAAAATTAATAATAACCCTTTCAGTAATTTAAATTTAATTGTAAAAGAATTTGAAATTTCATCATGCACACATACCTAAAAGAAATCACAAGCGGTGAAGTTAAAAACTCTCCTAACATCACCCTCTTACTAGAAAAATTGAATTCCTTGTCACTAGTATCTAATTCCATCATGCTCTAGTAAAATTGACACTAAAATCCATAAAATAATAATCTAAGAATATATGAAAAATAAAAATAACTCAAATGAGTGTAGCTTTGTCGAAGGAATATTTCTAGGCATCCAATGCAACTGAAGTCAATATATTTAGACCAAGAATGTTTAATAACTCCTATAGTGACATGGAGAAGGAAAATGGAATGGATGTGTGTGGTACTTCATGAAATGAGGTTGAAATTGGGGTAAAAACTATTAAACTTTAGTGGGGGAAATGTTTCGCACTCAAAATGAAGTCCATGGTTAAGCCGCACTGTTTAGAAAATTGTGCGCCATTCATGTGGTACAACAACCCCAATATACAACCACCTCACATTATGGTAGGGAGTTATAGTCAATAAATAAAATAATAGTTTGATATATCATCTGAAAATTTGAAAATCCTCGATGGTTTCCCCTATCCTACTTAATAATTTCTAAAAATAGTTTCATATAAAAAATAAACACATGGTTTAGCCACACGGTACGTAATAAACATACACCAATTGTGTCCCATGATCAGCACCATTCCAAAACACTAGTATTGAGCCTTTAATGCCTAGGAATCTCACAAAAAAATTTAGGATTCCTTATAATACACATTCAACATCTAAAAAATATCATACTTATGTATTCCAGCCCCCATAATTCCATCATGAATCTACATTAAATACTTTACTACTATAGAAATTATAAATTCATTTTCATTATGGAAATTTGTAACTCATGAAACAAGGATCCTTATAATCAAAATGGATTCAATAGGTATTAATAACTAGTAATTATTATCAAATATTCCATGTTAATTGTTAATTTTATAACCTAATATTTGTAGTCATCATATTGATTTGAGATAAATAATATTTAAAAATTTTGATGTGAGAAAATATGTTTTTTCGATCCCAAAATATCCTAAAATATTTATATTTCCTAAATTATTACGATTCAATTTTTGTACATTTGAGAATTAGAAATGTATAGTTAATTTTGAAAAAAAATATCACTCTATATTAATGGGAAAGGTGTCAATAAAAATGTTCATATTATTTTCGTGGTCGAATTTCATCCACTTGGAAATAACTCCGGAGGACATTTACCAAAATGATAAATAAATTTCCTTTTGAATATTATATAATTCATTTTTTGAGATATTACATGTAATATAATACTAATTTTATGATGATTAAAAGTAATAAATATGTTTTCTCTATCAAAAAAATGTTTTCCGTGTCAATATTTAAATACATATATCCAACTTTGTTCTTTGATTAAATTCATTATATAATTTTATGTAAACCTATCCTATGATGATTTATTATGTTCATTTCTTCCATTCTTTTATCACTAATCACTATTATTATAAATACGTCAAAATTAGTTTTTAGGAATGAAATAATATTATTGTAATTTCCATGGTCAATGATTAAAATTTAAAAAACCTTGTATTGGATCATTAAGAATATATAATTAATTATTTTTTCTATTCTTGTCAATATTTTAGAAGAAAGGCTAAATTTAAAATGAAATTTAAAGTAAAAATATCAACAAAATAATGAAAATAAAAAATAGGCATTGATATTTTAATTTATTCACATAGTATTATAGATAATATAGTTTAATAGTAAAACACATGTAATGATGGTATTATATAGGAACATATAATTTAACATATAATACATTAAAATATTTTAAATTCGACCGATACTAGAGGCTTGGTTTATAACATATTTGAAACTATAAACTCACTTCTTCAAGAAAGGGTTCATGAATTAATCCAAATATTGTTTTTATAATTATAATATTTAATTGTAATAAACAAAAAAAAACATTTGATATTGTATCTTTTAAAGTCAATATTTTCCAAATCAATGTGTTCATCTCCTTAAAATTATCTACTATTCAGTTTAGTACCACGTAATGATTGGAAAACTTTTTTTATTGAATTTACAATTTATTATAATCGTATAGAAATCATATGTAACATAAATTTAATTCTATTTCATTGTAGTCATAAATTTACTTTCATTTTCCTTCCAAAACATTAAATTAAAATTTTTGATACTTTAAACTAATAGATATCTGTTTATTTTCCTCTACATTTAGGCATATTGAAATATTTCAAAAATTATTGAAAGATATTAAATTATATGCACTTTTAATGAATTAATTTTTATAAAAAACATATTCGAAATACATATCCAAATTAATTAGATATGAATCAAAATAAATGGGGGTTTACCCTATCATTAAGTCAAGACTGGCCAAAGGGAATCTCTACAAGTCATGGTCTAAATAAAATTTAAATTCAAAAACTATTAACAATTTTCATATCATTATGATTTATAATGTATATCACAAAAATATATTTTTATTTGATCATGGTTTAGTTTCTAATATCGAAGCATTGTTAGTTTCTCTTAAAACGTATCTCATAATGTCACTATATATGTATTTTTAAATCAAAACTGCTATCATGGGGCCTTATTTTTTATCCATATCACCACAATACATAGAATGTGTATCCTAATATTTCAAAACATTACATTTCTAAGATGACATGGTTACTCTATATTTTAGTATTTAATCTAGTGGTTAATGTTTTTTATCACCATAAAATTTTAATAATAGGATTATCATTATTATATTCCCTCAAGTGATATCCTTCCATAATTGAAACACAAGTACATAAACATACAATCCTTTAAAATCTTATTCATAATATTTTAAATTTGTCAAATCATATTGATGATAACAACCATGTATAATTAATCTATATACCTCATTCTCTTTCACATTTTAAATAAAATATATATGTTTTGTCAATCGAAATATATATATATATATGTTTTCATAAATTATTTTTTCATGTAATACATGACTCTATATTCAAAAACTACTTCCAAATTGTGGAAAATATTTTCAATAGTGAAAATATTCTACCACTTTGAGTCCTTCAAAAATATTCAGTAATTAAAAATTATATAATTAATATATGTTTATGGTTATACTCCATCTATGGATAAAAATATTTAAGGTAATAACATCTATAAAATATAATCATAACTATGTATATCTCAATGATAGAATGTAGATATGGTAGAAATTATTCAACGGAATGATATTATCTTAAAACTCCCAAAAATTTTATTCTAAAATGAACTCACCATATAAGGACCTTGCCATACACATTACATAATACCAATTAAATGGATAATTCACATTGATGATATTTTCTGGTTAAGAGTTTTTGAGATTTAGATTATAACTATTATATTACATCTCAAAATTCACAAGGTAGTCAGTTCTACTCAATTTCTATTTTATCGTAAAATAAAAACTTTTTAAAAATGACCCAAGTCTTGTTCCATGTTTTAGACATCATGAATTTTCCTTGATCCCATCCTTGAATGTTTTCATCTTTAAGTCTCGTGAAAAAATTTCAATAAATGGGATTAGCATAAAAATATCATTAAGGGTTATAAAACAAAGAAAAAAAAATTAGTTCATCATTACATACATAAAATAATATATTTAACATTCCTCATGAAATCATAAGAAATACATAGTAAACAAAAATCATAATGGTAACTTCTGTCATCCAAAACATACTTACGTTGTAGCTTTCAAATCTATGTAAGGAGTTACATTTAGAATTCCCATCACAGTATATTCCCTAAATATATTAGGAGAAACATTCACATTTACCTCTGTCACATTACCCAATGCATAAGAGTGATAACTCTGGCTCACCCACCCTAGGTTTATCAAGGAACCACCTGTATACGTAAAAAATGCTAAAGAACCACAACATATTCATAACACATAATAAAAATATAAAAAAATATATCATTTCCACATTTCAATCATAATATATCACTTAATAATATTGAATAAAAAATTCATTACCAAAAACATCTTCAATACCAAAATACGTAAAAGATTATATGGTATTTATTTTCCTTTTAAAAACATTATGACTTGATAAGGAATCCGAAAGATTAAATAATACTTGTGGCGGATGAAATAGTCATAATCACAACATAAATTAAAAGAAAAATTATTTTTTCTGTCATTTAGTAAAACAGCTAATTGAAAAAAAATTATATATGAATGAAATGTGTTGGGTCGGAATAAACGGGGAATGATGGCAAGAGGGGGGGTGAATTGCCTTTTAAAAAAATGATTAACAAATTAAAAATCAAAGTTGAAATGCAGCGGAAATAAAGAGGCAATCACACAAGAAATTGATAACGAAGTTCGGCCAAAACCGGCCTACGTCTCCGCTCCCAACTCAACCGTTGAGAGATTCCTACCGCTTGCTTTTCAATGGTTTTAGCAAGAAACCCACTAGGCATTGAGGTAGCACTAGGACCTATTACAGCTTGCTTTTTTTGGTTTAGCAAGAACCCACTTACTTTTAATGGTTAAGTAAGAACCCACTAGCCTTTTTAACGGGTGAAGGCTAGCTCACCGGTGACACAAGCCTTTTAAAAGGAAAGGCTTGAAGAAACCTCTTCACATCTTAATGGTGGTGTGAGAACCCAAAAGAAAGGGGGATGAGAAAAGGGTTTGGGGTTTGTAGGCATAAACCCAAATTGAAAGCTCAAAAAGATAAAAACAATAAAACCCGTAATTGGAGGAAGTCTTGGGCTCCTTTGATTGATTGGAGATGTTGAAGGCCGCTTCCAAGCTTCTTGAGGTGCTCTTTGGATTGAGAATTGGATTGGAGCACTTGAGGATCCTTGAAGGTGGAGCGCCGGATGTTCGCCAAAGGTGCAACAATGTGTCCGGGCGCTTGGGTGATGTTCCGGGGCTTCCTAGGCCTTTATTTATAGAGGGGGAACCCTCATATGGCCGTTGGAGGTCTTCGGAGCCGTTGTAAAGGCTTTCGGAGTCGTTGGGAGGCAAGTGGAGCAGCCTGGTCAAAGCCCCAACGGCTAGTTTGACTGGCTCCACCGGCTGGCCGGTGCAGGTCCACCGATTGGCCGGTGTTTGCAAAAAGGCATAGGATTCTGGTTCAGGCGCCACCGGCTGACCGGTGCCAGAGCCACCGGCTGGCCGGTGGTGAGGCAGTATCTGGCACTATTTGGAGAGGGTTCCACCGGCTGGCCGGTGCTGAGGCCACCGGCTGACCGGTGGTGAGGCAGTGGCTCCCCTTTGAGTGCAGGTGCCACCGGCTGGCCGGTGGTCTGGACAGAGGAATCCCTCTTGTCCAGTCCTCCATCGGCTGGCCGGTGGTCTTCCATCGGTTGGCCGGTGGACTGAAATTCAGTCCACTTTGCCTTCTTTCTTGGGCCATTTTCTTGGCAACATTGTGCCTATCAACACAAACACTTGAAAACAATGTTAGAAACATAAGAGGGTGATTGTGATCATGAAAATTAAACCTCGAGGGGTTTGAGAGGTACAACAATCTCCCCCTATTTTGATGATCACAATCACCGAAACAAACAATGTAAAAACATAAATGAAATGCATGCAAAGCATGAGAGAAAAGATTCTCCCCCAATCAATCAAGAATTTTCTCCCCCTTTGTTATTATCAAAATAGAATGGGGCATAAAACTTGATTGAGGGAATGCTTTGAAAAACAAGATAGAGATTTTTAAACCAAATGAAATTTGAAATTTGAATTGAATGTTTTGAATCAAAAAATTGAATAACAGTTTGAATTGAAAGTTTTGAATGAAAATTGAATAGAGAATTTTGAATTGAAAAATTTGAAATGAAAATTTTGATACCAAGTGTTGAAAAATGAAAGTTGGAATCGAAAATTTTGAAATTACAAAAAAGCTTGAATCTAAGACAAGGTTTTGAAAAATCTCCCCCTAAATGAAAACCAAAAAATCACCGGGGAGAGGGATTCTGAAAAGAGATAATTTTAGGCCCGGAGAGACTCGCTAAGAGGGATTTTTCAATCCATACTTGTCTCATGGCGGGTCTTCTCCTATAGAACTCATCGGAAAAGAAAAAAGACTTGGGTTGGCCGTACCGGGCATTTTTACAATTACATTCATAAATTAGGTGCCCGGGTTTTTTACAATAATTACAAAATTTAAAGCTAGAGCTCCCCCTTACAAAAACAGTGGGTGCATGGGAGGAGGAGGCTTGCTTGGAATAGCCAAGACCTTGGGTGGTTCTAGAAATTCGTTGGGAACCTAGGATATTGTTCAAATTTTGTTCCCCTTGGGTGAACTTAGCTAGGGTCTCCCTTAGGTCTTTGATGGTTGATTCCATAGAATCAACATTTGGAAAATTTTGGATTTTAAGGGTGAGTTCCTCCTTCTCTTTGAGAAGTTGGTCTTTTTCGGAGGATAGTTTTTTGAAATTCTTTTTCAAAGAAACAAATTTTGAAGAAAGCTCATGAAAACCTTTTTCTAGTTGATCTCTAGCGTGTGAGAGTTCTTCATAAGATAAATGATTTAAAGAATTGGAATTTGAAGAACAAGAGGAGGAGGAGTCGGAAGAGGATGATGATACCTCATGTTTTTCCATTAGGCAATTATTACCATTTTCGCTCGAGGAGAAGGAGGAGAATGAAGAGGTGGAGCTATCACTCCATGTTGCCTTTGAAGCCTTCTTCTTTTTCTTCTTGGCCCTTTTCTTGTGAGGTGGGCAAACGGGCTTGATCTTTTCGTCGGGTTCTTGCTTTTGAGTGGGTTCTTGCTTTGGAGCCTCTCTAGTACCTTCATAGGTTAGTTCTAAAAGCTTCCAAATATCATGAGAAGATGTGCAAGAAGAAATACAAAAAAATACATTTCTATCTAACCCGTAATGAAGAGAATTCATGGCTTTGCCATCAAGCTCGAAATTTGCAATGTCTACGGGGGTCCATTTAGACTCATCGGGAGAGGAGAGGGAAAATCCTTGCATAACAATTTTAAAAATTGGATAACCAATACTTTTTAAAAAAGTGGTCATGCGGGTTTTCCAAAAAGTATAATCGGCTCCATCAAAGAATGGAGCACGATCCAAAGAATGTCCTTCGGGGGATTGAGAGGAAGAAGCGGTAGAAGCCATCAAAAAAATAGGATCTTTAATTTGAAACCGGTTAGGGAATTATTCAAAGACGTCCTCTGATACCAAATGTTGGGTCGGAATAAACGGGAAATGATGGCAAGAGGGGGGGTGAATTGCCTTTTAAAAAAATGATTAACAAATTAAAAATCAAAGTTGAAATGCAGCGGAAATAAAGAGGCAATCACACAAGAAATTGATAACGAAGTTCGGCCAAAACCCGGCCTACGTCTCCGCTCCCAACTCAACCGTTGAGAGATTCCTACCGCTTGCTTTTCAATGGTTTTAGCAAGAAACCCACTAGGCTTTGAGGTAGCACTAGGATCTATTACAGCTTGCTTTTTGTGGTTTAGCAAGAACCCACTTACTTTTAATGGTTAAGTAAGAACCCACTAGCCTTTTTAACGGGTGAAGGCTAGCTCACCGGTGACACAAGCCTTTTAAAAGGAAAGGCTTGAAGAAACCTCTTCACACCTTAATGGTGGTGTGAGAACCCAAAAGAAAGGGGGATGAGAAAAGGGTTTGGGGTTTGTAGGCACAAACCCAAATTGAAAGCTCAAAAAGATAAAAACAATAAAACCCGTAATTGGAGGAAGTCTTGGGCGCCTTTGATTGATTGGAGATGTTGAAGGCCGCTTCCAAGCTTCTTGAGGTGCTCTTTGGATTGAGAATTGGATTGGAGCACTTGAGGATCCTTGAAGGTGGAGCGCCGGAGGTTCGCCAAAGGTGCAACAATGTGTCCGGGCGCTTGGGTGATGTTCCGGGGCTTCCTAGGCCTTTATTTATAGAGGGGGAACCCTCATATGGCCGTTGGAGGTCTTCGGAGCCGTTGTAAAGGCTTTCGGAGCCGTTGGGAGGCAAGTGGAGCAGCCTGGTCAAAGCCCCAACGGCTAGTTTGACTGGCTCCACCGGCTGGCCGGTGCAGGTCCACCGGTTGGCCGGTGTTTGCAAAAAGGCATAGGATTCTGGTTCAGGCGCCACCGGCTGACCGGTGCCAGAGCCACCGACTGGCCGGTGGTGAGGCAGTAGTTGGCACTATTTGGAGAGGGTTCCACCGGCTGGCCGGTGCTGAGGCCACCGGCTGACCGGTGGTGAGGCAGTGGCTCCCCTTTGAGTGCAGGTGCCACCGGCTGGCCGGTGGTCAAGCCACCGGTTGGCCGGTGGTCTGGACAGAGGAATCCCTCTTGTCCATTCCTCCATCGGCTGGCCGGTGGTCTTCCTTCGGTTGGCCGGTGGACTGAAATTCAGTCCACTTTGCCTTCTTTCTTGGGCCATTTTCTTGGCAACCTTGTGCCTATCAACACAAACACTTGAAAACAATGTTAGAAACATAAGAGGGTGATTGTGATCATGAAAATTAAACCTCGAGGTGTTTGAGAGGTACAACAGAAATGAACATCCAAAGTTTTTTATACAGCGTATAATAGAACGTTGTGTATAAAACAAAATATTCCTCAATTAAAGGATATTGAAACGAAGTCCCTTACCTCTTGTCCAACTTGACCCGTTTATTCATTATTCTAATGAATAATAAAGTAATGTAAATTTGTACTTTCTTAATAACCTTTTTCATGTTTATAATTCCTTATAAAACACTTATTACTAGTTTATAAACTTTATGTAATCATTTAAGTTAATAATGGTCATTTTATCGATATTTGGTACTTCATTCCGAAAATGGACTTCTTATAATTACAAGTTCTTCATGTCGTAAAAATTTCAATATATATCCAAAATTATATTCCTGATTTTGATATCATATATATCATATATATCCATTATATACATGTATTTATAATAGTATATAACATTTGGATGTATAAAATGAAATCCACCATTAATATAGACTGTAAGTTGTATGTACGCATGACCGCTAATTTTATTTCTATTTCATATTTAATGGAATGAAAACATAATGATACATAGATATATTTTAATTTCATTATAACAACATATATATAATCTTGGTAACTCTATCCTTTATACATTCCATGTAAGGCATGAACGAGTTATATCATTTGAGGGGGTGGCAGTCTGCACTTCCTCAAATGAGATTATCGTATTTAACTACTATGGAATCCATAATGGTATTCTATAAATGACAAATAATGAATCATAGAAACAATATATATATATATGATATATCATATATAAAAATAGTTCTATTATAATGTCCACCATAAGAGGTGGTAACAGAAGATTGAACATTCATTGTTTTATGAGGCGTTTGTTTGTCATCTATAGAAATAGAATTTTCCTTACCCACTAGATGGAGTTTTGTGTAAGTGCAGTCTGAATCCTTCTCATAAATACACCCTTTTATACTGAGGATACTGGTGTTTTTATAGAATAAAGTTATAAAAATCATTTGGGGGTGGAGATATGAAATAAAACCGAATAACATAAGAGAAGACGTTATCATTAATTCTGGTAACTCCCTTTGGATTGAACAAAAAGAGTTACTTGAAATGCTTTATGCCTATGTTAATGAATATAGGAGTAATATAGGGATCTATATATATTACTTGGGCATAGGATGGATGAGCCAAGGTTTTTTAGGGGTGTGAGTAACGGGTTAGAGGTGATGGTTTTTATAAGGGGGAAGAGGGGCTCCTTAAGAATGTGTGAAAATATTATTTTTTTATATAATTATTTTCAATTTATAAATGTCCAAATCAAATTAAAGATAAATATTGAATTAATCATGGTCAAAATAAATTCATCTATTAAGAATTGTACAGGTTTTGGATGTTATTTTAATCATTACAATCTAATGTATTTAAATCATTTATTAATGGAGTAAACACTGCATCATTATTGTGTCATAAATAATTTAATTTATTAGTAGTATAAACATTAAAAAAAATATACCATAATTTAGGAAATATTATAATATCTCTAATGAATATTTATAGTTAAATATATCAATTATATAACCCCACATTAATAATGTTTTTTCAAAAAATACATGTTCATTATATTTATATTTATACATAAATTAAAAGTTATTAATATCATTATCATACACAAGTGGATTTAAAAGGACAAAAGTCTTACCCCCGGATCTTCCTTGTCGACCATTACACATTCAATAATGTCATGAAAACGGTTAAAGTAATTTTTTATTTTTATAATATTGTATTTATCTTGAATTACCCTATTTACCTTTAACCACGGTAATTAAAATTCAAAAGTCACTATTTAACAAAGAATATTTTCATCTTATTGAACAAAATTTTACATTATAATAACAAACATGTATATAGGATTTGTGAAATTAAATTCATAGAAGTGGTAAAATTTAATTTAAATGAAAAAGTCAGATTTTATCTATTATTCAATATTTTTACAATTCATCAAAAATTTATGTTTTTTAGAAAAATACAAAAAATTCATCCTAATATATATTTGATATTGTGAATTCAAAAAAATTCAATTTTACCAAATTCAAAACATAGGAGTTTGATTAATTAATATAAAATTAATTACCATTGTCAGAACGGAATGTGTGATTTTAATAAACAATAACTATTAAAATATTGACACTTTTTTATATACAATTTCAAAGTTAAATTACATACAATGAACAAAATTGGATTAAATGGTAAGTATATAATCTAATGAAACATTAAAAACAAATAAAAATATAATATAACTATTTAAATAAAATAGATTAAAAGGATGTTTTGAATTAAAATACAATAATTTTAACTATTCATTAAAAATGAATTTTATCAGAAAAATACCAAAAAAATTTACAAAGTAAATTTTCACGTCTCGATTATAAAGAATAGTTTTATTTTATCAAATAGAACATATAAAAGTGAAAAAAACTATATTTAAAGAGGGTTCTTAATTAAAAGTATGTAAATTGACCACTTAATGAATATTAGAGTATTTATGCTCAAAATTAGATTCATTCACATTTTAAGCCTCTAACGTTTTTTAGGATAAATGTAAAAACATTTAACAAACATGTATAAACATATTATAGTTATTTCTGTTCATTTCCTCCATTACAAGGGTTTGGATTTAACATAAATTTAAAATAATATTATTATTTTATTATTTTTTAATATAACATAGTATTTTGTGCAAC
The DNA here is from genome assembly GCA_963277665.1 of Viscum album. Lineage (NCBI taxonomy): Eukaryota > Viridiplantae > Streptophyta > Magnoliopsida > Santalales > Viscaceae > Viscum > Viscum album. Next base: position 956,885,127 of record OY728145.1, read on the forward strand.
ATATGATTTCAAAGGAACCCATTATTGCATATTGGGTATGACATCAAAAAAACAACCAATTTCAAGTAAAATTAATATTTAATTAAAAAATATTAATAATTACAAAACTGAGTTATTCTTTATTTACATGAAATGTTACATCCTTCCCCCATTTTGGAAATTAAGTCCGCATAATTTTTATTCACTTATCAAATAACTGGGGGTATTTATCTCTAATAGGATTTTATGATTTCCTCATTTTGTAATCGACCAAATGATTTTTCCACTAAACCATTACCTGGTGAATTACATTATTCCACAATACTTTCTCTCTTCGATAAATAATCAGGACTAGTTCTTCCTCAAAATATTGATTCTCTTCCAACTGAACTATATTGGGGCCAAAAACATGAGATGAAACTGGAATATACTTTATCAAAATTGAAGCCTAAAAAACATTGTCTACCTATGATAAACATGGAGTTAAATCCACTCAGTAAACGACTGATCCAACATTCTCTATTATTCAATAAGGTCAAATGAACTTCGGACTCAAATTTCCCTTCTTAACAAAATTCACCACACTCTTCCATATTAAATCATTAAGAAAGACATTATCACCTACGTCAAATGAAATATCTTCCCTCCAGTTATCTGCATAAAACTTTTTCCTTCTCTGAGACTTTCTAATGTGCTCCTGAATCAACCGAGCTTTTACTGCCATCTCTTCTAAAAATTCTGGTCCCATACACTTCCTTTCACATACATTATACCAAAATGTTGGAGTTTAAAACTGGTTCCCATATCATGCCTAAAATGGAGCCATATGTACACTGAAATGAAAACTATTATTGTATGAAAATTCAACCAAAGAAAGATGTCGGTCCCATCTTCCCTGGTGATCTAGTGAATAAGCACGTAGCCTATCCTACAAGGTCTAAATTATTCATTCTGAATGTCCATATGATTGAGGATGAATAGCTATAATAAAATTAAATTCAGTACCCAATGACAACTAAAGGCCTTTTAAAAAGTTAAAAGTAAACCTGGGATCATGATTAGATAAAATGGAGATGGGAACTCCATGCAACCTGACTATATGTTTAACATAAATCCGGGAAATTTTATCTAGAGAAAAACAATATCAAATCAGAAGGAAATGTTCATATTTAGTCAATCTATCAACAATAACCAAGATTGCATTTCTACCTTCAGATGACATTGGTAATCCCACAATAATGTCCATGGATATATTTTCCCATTTCCAATCTAGAACTGGAGAAGGCTATAGCATCCCTTTCTATAACTTCCAATCTTCTTTAACCTGATGACAAGTCAAACACATCATAGTAAAATCATCAATATATATTTTCATTCCATCCTAATTGTAAAAATCTCGAAGATCTGTCTACATCTTAGTACTTCTAGGATGAACTGAAAACCAAGAACTATGACCTTCACATAACAACTCATTTTTCAACTGTGAATTAGAAAGAATGCATAATATCATCTCAAATCACAAAATAAAATCATTATCAATGTTAAAATCCAGAAACATACCCTTCTAAACCAAATCTACCTTTTTCTGCAACTCATTATCTTCCTTCTGCGCTTTGTTAATTCTATCGGATAGAGATGATCTCACTGACACCTGAAACAAAATAGAGGAAGTTCATGTACCAAAAAATTATATTCCAATTTTCATCAAATAAAAAACATAAGGATATCTTTACAAACATAAAGTGGTTAATGTAGAATTACCTTTTCTACTCAATGCATCATCCACTTTATTTTCTTTTCCCAGAAGGATATGGATCGTCCATTCATAATCCTTGATTAATTCCAACCATCTCCTATGTGTCATGTTCTATTCATTCTGAGTGAATATATACATAAAAATTTTGTGGTCAATATATATTTCTCATTTTATTCCATACAAATGATGCCTCTAATTTCTTAAAGAAAAAAACAATAGCAGCTAATTCCAAATAATATTTATAGTAATTTAACTCATGATGTTTCAAATAACGTGAATCAAAAGCAATTACCTGATCATTTTAGATAAGACAAAGACAATTCCTTTCCATGAATCATCACTATATATTAAAACACAACATTTTGGGAAGGTTGTACCAAAACTGGAGCATTCTCCATCCTTATTTTCAATTCATGAAAACAATAATCACATTCATTTGTCCATATGTAATTAACATCTTTTCAAGTTAACGTAGTAATTTTACTTTATTACTAAGAAAAATGTTTATCACACCTCCAGAAATAACATGCCAGAACCAGAAATATAGGGATCTCGGCATATTTGTGGTTTTTGGCCATTCTTCAATAACTTTTGTTTCAACAGGATCAACCGTTATGCCATTTTTTGAGACAATTTGACCAAGGAATAATATTTGGGGTAACCCAAACTAACACATAATGAATTTCCCATATAGTTACTTCTATTTTAAGGATTGAAAGACAACCTTTAAATGTCCTTCATGCTCTTATTTACTTTTATAATAAACCAAAATATCATCAACGAACACATCAACAATATTATCTATGATCTCACATAAAATCATGTTTATATGATCAATTAATACATTAGGATGATTGGTTAACCCAAAAGGCATAGCTACAAATTCATAATGTCCATATATAGTATGAAACATGGACTTTAGAATGTCTACTTGTTTAATTTCTATTGATCGTACCCTGACTAGAAATCAATATTTGAATAATACTCATCTCTCTCGAGCTGATTAAATTAATCCTCGATAAAAGGAAAAAGATACATGTTCGTAACAGTGATGTTATCCAAGGAACTATCATCAATGAAATGACTCATTTTACCATCTATCTTTTTAACAAATAACACAGGATCACCCCATGGTGATGTGTTAGGTTTAATGAAACAATTGTCTAATAACTCCTGAAATTCCATTATCTGTAAAAGTTAAATTTGACCCATTCGATAAGGGGGTTTTGAAATTGTATTAGCATTTGGAACTAAGTAAACAATAAATTCAACATCTGAATCAGGTATAATACCAGGCAAATTATCTGAAAAAAATTCAAGATACTCATTTACCACTGGAACATCCTTATTCTAAATAGTTCCATTGTTTTCAGCAATATGTGGAAGGTAACATTCATTTCTATATTTTACTAGTTTCTCATATTACTGATAAGTTATCAAATTTAAGGGTTCATTCTTGAACAAAAACTGAAAATATTTATAAAAAGAAACATGTTTAGCTCTTCAGTAAATCCTAGAATGATAAATAGATATACAATCCATACCCATAATAACATCAAACTCTAATAGAGGAAAAAAAAAATGTCTGCAAGTAGATTCTTTCCGCACGAAAAGATACGAAGGTTCTTATAATTTTTTTGTCACGACATTTCCCCCAGTGTTTTTACCATATGTTCATGATACATATCTTGAGATGGAATTCCCAATTTACTATAAAACCTCTCAGAAATGAACAAATGTGTATTTCCCGGATCAAACAACACAATGGAATAATCTGAACAAACAAACTGTGTACCTAATACTACTTAATTTGATGGCCCAACATCTGCTGAAGTGGTTTCAATGGACTTCATCACCCCTTTAGGCTTGTTTATTGGGTTCTTTCCCACAGTTTAGTTCTTCATTAGACAATCATTTCCATAAGGACCCATTTCATTTCACTTGAACCATTTCATAGGTTTTAAATTAGTTTTTTTCTTACCATTACAATGATCAATTTAATTTCAATTACGAGATTTATATACAATTTAATCACATTGATATATGTTACCATAATTAAAAAGGCATTCCCTATCATGCTTTTTAACACAATTTTTACAAACTATAAACATAAGTTTCTTACCATAAATATTTTTTTGAAGATTTATTCCTTTTGTTCTGCCAACTCGACATATTATTCTGTTGTTTTTTCAAGAAGACATGATCATCGGAAAAATCCATTTCCACCTTTTCCACACATCAAACAAGTTCTTCATAACTTTTTAACTCACGATAAGATAAATCCCTTCGATACTTTGGCTTTAATCCAGAGTAAAAAATAGTTTATTTTACTATCATGATCTCAAATGAATATTTGAGCATACCTTGATAATCGAGTGAATTTATCTTTATAAGAAACCAATGATTCATCCTCTTGCTTCAATTCTACGAATTGTTCTTCCATCCTAAGACAATCCACCTTAGGAATATATTTCTCAAGAAAAAAAGATTTGAATTCATCCCAATAAAGAGCATTAATCTCCTCACTATCCTTGATATTTTTCACCATTGACCACCACAGTTCTTCTTCACATTCAAAACGATAAATAAAAAGACTAACCTTTTGATATTCCGATGACCTCATGCTATCAGAAGTATTCTCCAGTTAATTAATCCACCCTTCAGCTATCACATGGTCAAATGATCCTCTTATTGATGGGGGTATTGCCTTATGAAATGATCCAATACTGACATGTTTCGCTGCAGTTGATCTGGCTGTTCTCATGAATGGACCCTACCACCATTTATATACTGATAAAACAGTTCCATCAATACAATTAACTAATCAGTTCCAACTCCGACTGTCTCAGGTTTGCTGATTTGGATGGTTTTCTTTTTCATGATGTTGTCTCATCATAACATCCCGGTTTCCTCTACGGAAAATCATTCTGAACACAGAATTATCTTAGACGAAGCAACATGGTAATCTGTCAATGCTATACCACTTCAACATTACGATAAATTAATTTATGAACATTAATTTAATAATATTTAAAATTCCAAATTTATCTAAAATGACAACTGAAACCATCTATAAGGAACCATCTTTAAACACCACATAATACTGATTTAAATGTACAATTCACGTTGAGGATCTCTACAGGTTTAGATTTTTAGAGATTTAGTCTATAACTATTAAATTAAATCTCCAAAATTACAATTCAATCACCTCTGCACAGTTTCTATTTTTTCATAAAATAAATACTCTTGAAAAAAAAGGACATGTCTAGTTCCATGTTTTAAACATCTTGACTCTTCCTTGACCCCATCATTGGCCATATTGATCTTTAAGTCCTGTGAAAAAACATTTTAAATCATGGAATGAGTATAAAAATCTCAGTAATGTTTATAAGAAAAAGAAATAAAACATTAGTTTATTAAATCATACATAACATAATCCCTTTAAAATAACTCATGAAATTATCTGATTTACATGTTAAAAACAAACCACAATGTTAACCTGTGGAATCCATAACACTGTTAGGTTATATCTTTCACATCAACATGGGGAGTTACTTTTTGAATACCCATCATAGTATATTACCTAAATCTCTTGGGATAAAAATTCATGGTTACCTCTGTCACTTTTCCCAATGCATTATCAATATCTCTCGGGCTCACCTGGCCTAGGTTTATCACAGAACCACTCATATACATAAATAATGCCCAGGAACCATAAGATATTCATTACACATAAAAAAATATTAAGGGATGATAAAATTTCAATATTTCAATCACAATATATCATTTTAATATATTGAAATTAAAAATCCATTATCAAAACCATTTTCAAAACCAAAATATTTAACATAGTATTTTGGATTTAGTTTCCTTTTAAAAACATTACGTCTTGTTTACGAAGCCAAAAGATCAAATAATATTCACGGTGGAAGAAATGTATGTTGTCACAACATACGTTAAAATTACATTTTTCTTCATTTAGTAAAATGACTCATAGAAAATAATTCCATTTGAATGAAATATAATTTCAGTGGTGTTTATACAGCATATAAGAGAAATTCATGTATAAAACAAAATATGCCTCAATGAACGAAGATTGAGATGATGTCCCTTACCTCATGTCCGATGTGAACTATTTTTTCATTAATCTATTATATAATAAAATATTGTTAATATAATATTTTTTATGAACATTTATCAGGTTCATTTTTCAGTTGTAATTAATTATTTCCATGTTATAAACATTATGTAATCATTTCAGTTAATAATGATCGTTTTGTTGATATTTGGTACTTGAGTCAAAATAGACTTCTTATATTTACTATCTGAACATGTGGTAAAATGTTCATTGTATATAGAATGAAATTCATGATTTAGATATCAGATATCTCATATATATTCAGAATATATATGTATTTATAAAATTAACTAACATTTGGAGATAAAAATTGAATTTCACCATTCATGGAGAAATAAGTCGTATGTACGCATAGACGCTAATTTCATTTCTATTTCATATTTAATGGAATAAAAACATAATTATACATAGGTATATAATAATTTCATTATAATATCATATATATATATTCCCAGTAACTCTATCCTTTATATGTTCTACATAGGGCACGAATGAGTCATATCACATTGAGGGGGCGGTAGTCCGCACTTCTTCAGATGAGATTATCATATTTACCTACTATGGAATACAAAATGGTATTCTATAAATGAAAAATAAAGAAGTATGGAAACAATATAAATATAATATATATAATATGTAAATTCATTTCCATCATAATGGTCACCATAATAGATGGTAGAATAAAATTGAACAATCATCGTTTTGTGAGAAGTTAGTTTGTCGTCTAGAAAAACAATATATACTTCACCCATTAGATGGCGGTGTGTGAAAGTGTAGTTGGAATATTTATAATAACAAGAACCTATTATATTAAGGATATTGGTGTATTTATAAAAAATAAATATGTTTAGGTTGTTGGATAGGTAAAATAAAACAAACAAACTTAATAGAAGACGTTACCTTTAAATAGGGTAACTCCCATTGGCTTGAACCAAAAGGGTTTCTTAAAGTTCTATATTCAAATTGTAAGGCTTCTAAGATGAAGATAGGGATCTTGATAGATTATTTGAGTAGAGTATGGTTGATCCATGAGGTTTGAGAGGTGTGTGTAATGGGTTAGAGGTGTGGGGTTTTTATAAGGGGGAGGAGGGGATCTTTAAGCATGTGTGAAAATATTATTTTATTATATAATTATTTTCGGTTTCTAAAGGACCAATGCTATTTAAAGTAAAAGATATGATGAAACATGGTCTAAATATATCATTCTACAAGAATTAGATAGGTTTTGGATATTCTTTTAATATTTATAATCTTGTTTATTTTAATCATTTATTAATGAGGTTAACACTGCATCAATATTGTGTCATAAATAATATAATTTATTAAATCTTTAAAAAATTTAAAACAAATACGATAATGTAGGAAATATTTTTACTTTCTAATGAATATTTATTGTCAAATATATCAATTATACAACCAAACAATAAAATTATTTTATCAAAATAATTAATGTTTTTTATATTATTTTTATATTAAATAAAAAGTTATTAATATCATTATCTCACTCAAGTGTGTTTCAAAGGCAGAATGTCTCACCCAAGTATTTTCATGGTCATCTATTACTCATCCAACAATGTTAGGGTAATTGTTAAGGTAATTATATATTTCTATAATATTGTTCTTACCATGAATTACCCAGTTTATCTTTAACCGTGTCAAATAAAATACAACGTTACTTTTCACCAAAAATATTTTCTTTTTATTAAACCACATTTTACTAAAAAATGACAACCATGTGTGTAAAATTTTAGAAATTATATTCACATAAGTTGTAAAATTTCATTTTAATAAAAAATCCAGCTTTTTAACTACTACTGGTGCTTCCACTATTCATAAACAATTTATGTTTTTCATAAAAATACCAAAAATTATGCATAATCTTTATTTGATATTCTGATTACAAAAACGATTTCTATTTTTACAAATTCAAAAAATAATTTTTTTCATTATTTAATTTTAAATTAATTCTCATTTTCAAAACAAAAATCGTGTTTTTAAGAAATAATTACTATCAAAATATTGGCACCTGTTTATATCAAATTTCAATGTAAAATTATTTCCAATGAGAAATATTGAATTAAATGGTAAAATTATAATCTAATTAAACCATAAAAACAATTAAATATATAATTTAACCTTAAAATATATATTTAAAGTCAGTTTCAAATTAAAATACATCATTTTTCAATATTCATTAAAAATGAATTTTATAAAATAAAATAATTTTTTTTACCCAAAGTAAATTTTGATATCCCGATTCTAAAGAATAAATTTTATTTTGTCAAATAGAACATATATAAGTAAAAAACTAGATTTATTGAGGTTTCTCTATCAAATGGTGGTAAATTGAATTTTAATGAATATTAGAGTATTTATGCTTAATATTAGAATCATTCACATTTTAAACCATTAACTGTTATTGGAAAAATGTAAAAACATTTAACAAACATTTATAATCATATTTTATTTTTTTCTATTCATTACTTCCATTAAAACATGAATCACCATAATCTTCCAGTGTACATTTCCCTTTGAATAATACAATATCTTGTGTTGTTTTCCACATCGAGTTTAATCACACCACAACCAATAAAACTACACATTATTAATAGTGATAGAAAATTATTGAAATTTTATAAATTTTATCATTCAAAATTGACTTCCTTTTCAGATTTGGAATATCGAATTAAGATTAGGGTGAATATTTGGTATTTTTTAAAAAACATTCAATTTTTAATGAATTGTAAAAAACACTAAGTTATTGTTTAAAACCAACTTTTTATTTAAATTTATTTTAGGTAAAAATAAATTCACAATACTTTTATAAGTTCAATGTAATTCATTGGAATCATTTTATAATGAGTTATATATAAAATAACTTTTATTGAAATTTTTACCGTCTTTTACGCCCTCCTAGAAGCATTTCCAAATTTTCATTAAGCATAATTTTAACTCTTCAGTGAGTTTAATTTCAAAAATTTGAGAGACACATTTAATATATCTATGTAAAATGTGGTTCAATAAGATGAAAATAATTTTTTATCTATTTTAATTTTTGATATTTATTTACCATGGTTAAAAGTAAATATTGTAATTAAGTGTAAAAATGATGTCATAATTACCCTTACACAAGTCCTAATTCTATTTTATAAGTATAATTTGACAAAAGAAACCTTATAAATATAATATGATTGTCTTTGTTCGAATGGGATTAGATTAAAACATTTATTATTATTTTATTTAAAGAAGAGTGAATGGAGTTAAATTGAATGTTTAATAACAAAAACATTATTAATATAGGGTTAAAAACAATATAAATTCGACTATAAAAATAAATTACAAAGAAAAAAATATTTCCAACATAATAGTATTTTATTTATAATTTTATGACATTAAATAATTTATTTTATTTATGACACAGTGATGATGCAGTAATTACCTTATTAATGAAATATAAAAATAATTTATATGATAAATATTTAAATAAATGTAAATTGATACTTTTGATGAATGAAACTAATTTTATATGTTAATATGACATGTTAGGGTTGGATAAATAAATTTTATTCTAAGTGATAAAATTTTTATGGCTTTCAAATAAAATGAAATACAAAATAGTGTCAAAATTGACATAATGGAGTTTTTAAAACAAAAATTAGATTATTAATAAAAATAAATTTTATAAAATACTATGTATATGCCATAGGATATAGATAATGTTATATATATAGATATTTAAGAACTCGAGATTACTTAGGATGTTTATAGTATGTTTTTTAACCAATAAATATAAAAATACTAAAAGACATGGTAAATGAAAAATAATTTAACTAAGAGTTAAATCAAAATAATAATGTTGATATGTGACCTAAACCTGTCTAAAACCTATTTGTAGAGATTTTTTTGGACCCAAACCCAACTTAGAAAATAAATAAATCATTTTGGTGGCATTATAATCCGAAAATGATTTTATTATAAAATATTATTTCAAACATTTCTTAAAGTGACCACCACCTCTCTAATAAAAGGGAATTTCCCCTTATCTTAATTTCACACCTCCAAAGCCTTTTGGCTCAGCCATCCCCGGCCCAAATATCCCCCAAAACATTCATCTCTTCATCCAAGAGGCCTTACATTGGTCAGAAATCATACATAAACAGCCCTTTTGATCAAATCAAAAGGAATAACCTAAAGAAGTGGTAAATATTTTATCACCTCTTCCAAGATATTTTCTTATTCTGCTTATTATTTCATTGTTATTTCCATTAAAAAAGAATAAATCTATTATATTCTATATGTAGTGATTTTGTTATAAAAATGGTACAACTATATTCATTATTCTATCCATCATTGAATGTCAAACTCTCCATACTTGCGTGAGTAAGACTTTCCATCTCCATGTCATGGTGTAGTTTGTTATTCAGACACTTCATTATTTGGATGGGTATAATAATGAAAATAAATAATTTTAAGAATAAATATAACTTATTATTGACTTTTTTTAAATATGACATACCAACTAATTACATTCGATTTTACCATCATTATAATTATATTGTCACTCATGTGTATTACGGATTACAGCCTCCACGAACGTGATGAGATTCATTATCCATCGTAATAATTCAAGTATAACTTTCATTTTATGATTAAAAATAATTTCTATGAACATCATATCATAATGTATATGAATAAAATTCATCATTTACATAAAAAACATGGCTTACGTAACCAATCAGATAATGGAAAATGAATCAGTTAACAACTAAAACGATGATATTACTGAAATATTATTAACAAATAAATATTAGATGATAATATATGATATCATATTTATGTATATAGTTAATCTATAATTAATAACAATTTTTTAACTATTATATATGATGTTAACATAACCTTGACCTAGTAAAAGTACAAGGTAATGGTTAATTTCACAATCTCTTTATTATTTGAGGTTGTGTTTACGTAAGTATATATTGGGACCTCATTATCATCCAAATCTATTTTTTCTGAAAAAGGTAATTCAAAAAAATTTTACTATTTAATATACTATGGGTTATATTCATTTATACCATTACATGACCATATATGTTTTGAAATTTACATTTCCGTCGTTTTCCAAACAAGGTACATTATTACGTTTTCGATAAAATTAAGGTAACATATTTTTTTAACTTGTACTGTGGGTGGGGATATTTTTTGCCATTATATAATCATAAAATATTCCCATAAATGTTTATTATAATATTTAAAAAATAAATTTTTTCATTCATAATTATATGACTTAAAATTTATTTTAAAATAGAATGAGACATTTCTCAAAAAAAATATTGATTTCATCTATGTCAACATACTTTGATGAATTTTAATCTTGTTTGAAGTTTATTTATTATGATACAAAATGTCTTTATTGTATTGAAGGTTTTGTGATATGTTTGATTGTAGATGTGTTATTTTTAAACCAATTATCATTTATGGATAATGTATTGATATTTCATATTCTAGTATTAATATGAATGTTTATGTTATGTTTAATCCTTTTCATATGAGGAATGAATTCGAAATAGTAAGTGATGAGTGGAGCCTGAAATATCTCCTTGATGCATCATTGGGTCTAATGAGACAAGCTAGTTTCTTGGAACAAGGCTTTGCAAAAATCTCATTTGTAGTCTTGGAACATGTAAATGACTATGTGGTTATGAAGTCTTGAATTTTTAATTTTATCATTATGAAAGTGGCTATTGATATTGCATGTAATTATTTGATTGGTATAATATCCATGAGAATAAGAAAAGTGAATTATTTGATTTTATCTTTTTCCATATTATTCTCAAGGATAAGTTTAAAAGGGTTTTTTAGTCTTATAAATTACCTTAAATGTTTATGCTTATTTATTAAATTTTCAGCTATATTGTTATCCTTACTAAACATCTGAGATTGTAACACCCAAAACATCTATAGTATGTTTCCCATTGAATAATGGAATATGTTGCATTGTACGCAACATTGATATTCTTACACACCTCAATCAATCAAACAAGATGTTATGAATAGAAATAATCACTTTTAAAATTTTATAAATTTTATCTTTCAAAATGGACTTGATTTTTTGTCTCAGAATATCAAAATTAGCTTATGGTGAATTTTTTTGTATTTTTCTGAAAATAGTGAATTTTTTATAAATAGTTAAAACCACTATGTAATTGTTTAAAACCAAATTTTTATTTAAATAAAAATATATTTATTTTAATTTATTTTAGGTAAAAATAGAAACATAATACCTATATATGTTCAATTTAAAACATTGGATTCATTTTATAATATGCATATATATATATAAATTATATTGAACTTTACCGTCTAATTCTCACCCCCTAGGATATTTTTACAATTTTCATAATACATAATTTTACCACTTCTTTGAGTTGAATTTCAAAAATTCAAGAGACACGATTAATATCAATAAGTAAAATGTGGATCAATAATATGAAAATAATTATTGGTGAATAATAAAATTTAACTTTTATTTACCTCGGTTAAATATAAATAGGGTAATTAAGGGTAAAAATGATATCATATTACCCTATTACATGTCCTAATTCTATTGGATAAGTATAATTCTATCCAAAACAACCATAGGAATAAAATATGATCCTATTTGATCCTCTTGGATTAGATTATGAAATTTATTATTATTTTATTTAAAGAAGAGTTAAAAGAGTTAAATTAAATGTTTAATTAGTAAATCATTCTTAATATAGGGATACAGACAATATAAATTAAACTATAAATAATCATTATAAAGATAATAATATTTCATTCATAATTGTATTTTTTTATAATTTTTAGACATTAAATAATTTAATATATTTATGACACAATGATGATGTTGTAATTTACTTATTAATGAATGATTATGTAAATTGATATTATAAATATCCAAATAAATGTAATTTGAATCTTTTTAGGCATTCCTCTAATTTATAGGTTAATATTACATGTTAGGTTTTGTTAAATGGTTTTTGAAGAAATCAAGCTGTTATGATGATAAAAACCTATCTAAAACATATTGGTTGAGTGGTTCTCAACCCATACACATATTATCCTCAAAATAATTCATTTTTGAGCCATTTTAAACCGAATTTTATTTTAATATAAAATAATATTTCAAGATTTTCCTCTAGTGAACCTCACCTCTTTTATAAAAGGGTACAACAAATTTCATTAATTACACACCACCAAATCCATTTGGATCACCACCCCTGGACCGAATATCCTTCCAAAATTAATTATTCATCCAAGAGTCCTTCCCGTGGTCCTAAATCCAACCTAATGAGCCCTTTTTATCAAATCAAAAGGAAGAACACGAAGATGAGGTAAATATTTCATCACCTCTTTCAAGTTCTTTTCTTTTTCCACTTCTTATTTCTTTGTTGTTTCCATTATAAAATAATAACTCTAGTATATTTTTTCTACATTGATGTTATAATAAATATGGTACAATCATATTCTTTATTATATCCATCTAATAAATGATAAAGTCACCATACGTGCGTACGTACGGCTTACCGTCTCCACGTCGTTGTGTGGGTTTTTTTTCAAACACATCATTATTTTGGATGGGTATAATAATGAATAAAACTAATTTAAATAATAAATATAAAATTTTATTGGTTATGTAAATATGATATAACATCCAATTACCTATTATTTCACAATCAATACAATTGTATTGACGCTCGTGCGTATGTACGAATTACCATCTCCACGAACCGGATGAGATTCTTTCTCCACTGTAATCATTCAAGAATAATTTTAATTTTATTATTAAAACTAATTGTTAAGAATATAATATAATTATTTATATGAATCAAATTCATCCTATCCATAACAAACATGGCTTACCAAACAAAGCATATAATGTAAAACAAATCAGTTAACACCTGAAATGATGATACTACCAAAATATTATTAACATAGTAATATTAAAGGATCATATATGATACCATATTTAGGTACATAGTTATTTTCTAATTTAATAAAAATTATTTAACTATTATAAATGAGGTTAACATACCCTTGACCAAGGAAAAGTATAAGGTAAGGGTTAATTTCACAATCCCATTATTATCATTGGTTATTTTTACGTAAGTAACTACTCGCACCTCTTTATCATTAACATCTATGTTTTCATAAAAATATAATTAAAAAAAATTACATTTTACAATAATATGGGTTAATTTCATTTATATCCTTATTTTTCCATATATCCTTTTAGAGGAATATTTCTATCGTTTTCCAAACAAGGAACTTTATGACCTTTTCGACAAAATTAAGGTAATAATGCCTTTTTTAACATATATGTGGGGTGTGGTTATTCCATCGGTATATCATTGTCGAAGCTTCCAATATAAGCTTATAAGAATATTTTGAATATACATTATTTAATTTATAATTATATTCATTTTAAATTAATTCAAAATATAATGAGATATTTCTCAAAAAATGTTTTCACCTCATCTATGTTATCATCTTTTGATTGATTTTAATTTTTTTTATGTTGATTTATTATGATACTAAACTTCCATATTGTATTAATGTTTTTGTGATATATTTGAATGTGGATGTGTTATATTTACACAATTAATGGTTTATGGATAATGTATTGACATTTCGAATACTGGTTATAATACAAATGTTAATGTTATGGTTAAACCTTTTCATATGAGGAATGTTTTGGAATTATTAAGTGACGAGTGGATCCCTCTATAGTTATTAGATGCATTGGTATTTCTGTTGGAAGAAACAAGTGTCTTGGCACAAGGGATTGACAAAATCTTCTTTGTAATCTTGGAAAAATTCCATGACAATGTGGTGATGAAGTCTGGTATTATGCATTCCATCATTATTAAAGTGGCTATTGATAATGCACGTGATTATTCTACTCGTATAATATCTATGTGGAGAAGTATATGGAATTATTTGATTTTATCTTTTCCATATTATGCTGATGATTGAGATTTAATGTGTTTTGTTTTATTCTTATACAATGCCTTAAATCTTCATACTTATTTATGAATCATTATGTTATATTTTTATCCTTACGGAGCATATGAGCTCACCAATTTCTTGCGTATTATTTTTAAAAGTATGTGAAGAAGTATTTTATGGTCGACCTACAGGGATAGGATATGGATATAAGTGTTCTCAAAATGGGAAAAAATTTTGTTGATGTTTTTATTTCATGATGTAATGTAAAACTTATGAATGTATCTAATAATTCCAAGGATACTAAAATGATCAGTCTTACAGGATTTGATCACTTGTGATCATGCAAATGTTATGTAATAATGAACCGACTCAGGGTAACTGGGTTCAGTGATATACAGTTGATATCAGAGGATGTTTAGTACAATCAATGGAAGATATATTTAGAAAAACTCTAATTAGAGAACATTTCCCTAAGATAGTCATTGAGGATTAGTATAGAAGAATTTCCTAGAATTTTGATACAGTAGAGATTTTGTGAGTTTTCCAAGCTATACTTCCCTGTCTGAATACGATTAGGTATAGGCTGCTCTGGCACATATGTACCTATGAGTAAAACCTGAAAACACAGCTTTGATCTAGACTCGAATGTGAACTGGTGCACGACAACAGGCCTTGTTGCACCCTTGGTTACGACAATCTCAGGGGATATGATTAGCTTAATTCTAATTTTTGTCACCAACAATTATTAATGGTTTATGAGTATATACATTCATAAATTTTTTTTTGATTATGGATTATATCCATATTCCGTTTAATTTATGATAACTGTTTTACAAGTTCACAATTATGTATTGTTGTTCGTAAAATATTCTATTGTATGCCATTGTTTAGAAATGGTGCCTAGTTTAAGTCATGTAAATTGTATAAATTCATGTAATCTATATAAGGACTTCCCTCCTAATTAATATAATTATAGTGTATTTGGTGACACAATTGGTGCTGATCAGCTTATCACCATATTAGGACAACTCACTTAGGTTATTAATAATAACCTTACCCGTATGGACCACCCGGATCAACAATGCGGAGGATCAATGTTAGACCACATCATGAGGAAACAACCACCAACATTCAACAGGATTACAAATCCATTATTAGCCGAGAAATGGATAAATTCATTAGGGAAAATATTTGATGCATTGGGGAGTAGCGAAAGGGAAAAAGTTGTCTTAGTATTTTATCGACTCACGGGAGATGCGGATCAATGGTTGTCATTAATCCAAAAAACAAAGGAAGATGGAGAAGTATAGAACATGGAATAGAGGGTTTTTAAATAATTTTCCTTAGAATTGTACTTTCCTTGTGACCATCTAGTGGATATGGAAAGACAATTTCTGATTATAAGGCAGAAGAAGGATGAGAATATAACAATGTATGAGGCTAATATTACAAGGTTAGCAGGGATTGCAGCCGATTATATACATAACCCAAGGATAATGATTGATCTATTCTTTGATGGGATAAAGCCATTTATCCGTCGAGTATTAGTCTTATAATCCTTCTCATCATATGAAGATATTATCTCATGCGCTATCATGAATGAAATATAATTCTCTAAGTCATACGTCATCAAAGAAATGAATGAGAAGAAGAGATTTGTTGAACACTTTGGGAATTGAAATTAGAAGAAGAAGGTAAAAGTTGAATATCCATCCTGTGGTAAATGTGGGAAGAATCACCCCAGTACATTCCTGAAGGGAATGAGATTCTGTACCATGTGTGGTGAAAATGTCCACCAACCTCATGATTGAAAGGGGAAAAAAGATGTTGTCAATGTTGAATGAAACTATTTTAGATAAAAGGGGCATTATTAATATTAATGTCTTATGATCCAAGGGAAAAAACCTCAAAAAAACCCATGGATGAAATGCCATAATTATGTGATCACTACTACTGAGGTTGATGTTCTGAAAGGCATGGTGGTGGGTAATTTAATGTTTTCTAGAAGATTATTCAATGCTTTATTTGATTCTAGATCATCGTATTGTTTCATATCATTTTGGTTTGTTTTGAAAAATATGTATTTCCATTTTTTTTATCATATGAGTGTTCAGTCAAAACCATATGGGAAGTATCATTGCAACAACGTTTTGCAAATCAATTCCCATTCAAGAATATAAATGTTCTTTATCTAATAATATCATCATCACACCCATGATTTAATTTGATATAATCCTTCATATGGATTTTATTTCATACCATGATATGGAAATTTATTGTAAGAAGAAGGAGGATACAATCCTCGATGATGATAAACAATGCCTTTTCTTTAGAGCAGTAACATCACCACCTTATTCTTATCTAGATCCACCCCAGTATCTATACTATATTCAATTATTGTGAAAGAAGATAATTAAATAACTATGGGTGAGGAAAAGAATGTTCAAATATAGTACGTACCTATCATGGATGAATACGTTGATGTGTTTCTAGTTGATTTATCTGGACATCATCGAGAATGAGAAACTGAGGTTTCCATTAATATATTTCCATGTTCAAGGACCATATCAAAGACCCCTTATATAATGGCCACTGTTGAATTAGTGGAACTGAAAAAACATCAAGAGGAATTGAGTAATAAGGGATTTATTCTCACTATTGTTTTTCCATGTGGAGCCCCTATTCATTTTGTTATGTAGAAAGAATGATCTATAAGGTTGTGCATTAATGACATGGAGATCAATGATATAAAAATAATGAACATGTATCCCCTACCATGCATTGATGATTTATTTGACCAACTTCATAGAAATCAATATTTTTAAAATATTGTCCTTCGATCTAGATATCATCTATTGTGTGTGAAGAATGAAGACATTCCAAAAACAGCATTTCGAACTAGGTACGGGCATTAAAATTTTACATTAATTCCATTTTTATTGACAAATGATCCCTCTGTCTACATGGATCTAATGAATAGAATTTTCAAGGAATATCTTGATGAATTTTTAGTGGTAATTATTGATGATATCTTTGTATACTCTAAAATCTACAATTATCATGAAAATCACTTGCGCATTATTCTGAAGAGTCCTAGAAGAAATGAGTAATATGGGAAGTTTAGAAGGTGTGAATTCTAGCTTCATGAGATTTATTCTCTAGGCCATATTCTCTATAAGGATGAATCCTTATTGATCCTTCAATGACCAAGGAAATCCAAGAATGGCCTGCACCGATGAGTATAACTAAGGTATGCAGTTTTATTGGTTTATCAGGTTATTATCGACATTTCGTCCAAAAATTTTTCAGGTTGGCTAACACATTAAACAAGGACACAAGTAATGGGGTTATAATTTTTTTGGACACAAGAGTATGAAGAATGTTTTGAAGAACTGAAGAGAATATTAGTTGATGATCCTATCTTGAAACTACCACCAGGGAACGATGGGTTTTTTATTTATAGTAACACTTCAAATAAAGGAAATAGCTGTGTACTTCTGTGGAATGATAGAGTTATTGCCTATGCATGATGGAAGCTAAAAATTCATGAAAAAACAATCCCACTCATGATCTTGAGAAAGAAGTTGTAATGTTTTCTCTAAAAATATGGGGACAATATGTCTATGTTGAAAAAATTGAGATTTATACTGATTACAATAGTTTAATGTATATATTATCATAAAAAGAACGTAACATGAGGAAAATGTGATGGATTTAACTATTAAAGGATTATGATTGCACTGTACACTACCACCAGAGGAAGGAAAATAAGGTGGAAGATTCTTTGAGCAGAAATGATCATGGAGTTTTGAATAAGTTTGGAGTTGAAAGGGATCCTACATTATGGATCTAGTAAAGAGGGAAATGAGAATAACCATGGAAGTTGAACCATAAATTATTATTCATATGATTTCCAAGAAATATTTACTAGAAAAAATGAAGAGTTCTCAGACAGATGATGAGGAGTTTCAAAAGATCATTATAGCTGTGAATGATGGGGGATTGTGTCACAACTCGTCCCAGTGGGGCCTGAACCGCAACTCCACAATCCCGCCTCTAATAGGCCATGGGATGGTGACTTGCACCGAGTAGGAATGCTACTAACATGGGAGAAATTTACTATAAACTTGTACGCCCACACACACATCTCCATGCAAACAAATCTTAAAAGTAAAAACTACTAAAAGGAAAAGATGCATGCATTCACAAAAACCCAACCAATAGTGTACGACAGGATATTAAAGTACAAGAAAGTAAAACCCCATGCCAAAAGTACAATCCCACCAAAATAGAGTCTGTAACAAATTCCAACTGGTAAGAATAGTGCTGGGACTAAGTCTGTAGCTGTAGGAACACACCTCGGCCTATCTGATCTCACTAAGTACTGTCAGGTCATGGTCCACCTAGAATCATGTTAAAGGCTCGTTCGTCTACACAAGACACGACATGTGTGGGAAAATCCCGTCTAGGGGTGAGTATAACAAAACCCATTAGGTTTCATGACCCGACCGGTGGCGAGGCTCGAGCCGAAACTACCCCAAGCCCACCTCCATAGGCCAGGGGTTGGCGACTTTCACTGAAGGCACAATAAACTAGAGGAGGTCATTTCCTAAGAAACTGTACACACACACGTAGCCAACTCAAAGTAAAATTGCAGGGAAAAGAAAGAAAGGTGAAACACTACTATAAAAAGGGAAACCAACATACATGCATCGACCTCAAACCTGTACAAGTAATGTGATGACAGGTAAAATGAACAGTAAAAGGGAAAAAACACGTGCCTATCTAGAAAGGTTACAATACCCGGCAGCAGGTAAAACAAAGGTAAACTGCTGGTGAGTCTCACAACTAGGTTGTCCTGCTACGGCAATCGAATGCATCCCAAGCTCGTGTGTCCTCTACGCTCCTCCGTAGTCTTGACCGATCTGTCCATCGTCTGCAAGGGCACACCAAGTGCGGGAAAATCCCAAGGAGGGGTGAGTATAAAAACACTCAGTAGGATGCACCAAAATCTCGAGGGATCAACAAGGGAGGAACCAAAATGGGGAGTAGTAGACAGAGCATAGACCATTGTAAGAGTGAAAAATAAATAAAGAGAGTGCATCTCAACCCAACAAGAGAAAGGAAGAAGACTCTTCCAGATGCAAGGATCTAGAGATGGGGATAAAAATAACTTCTCGTAGATTCTTCACTTCCTATAGCAAGAGAGTATACTCTTCATACCAAGAGTATCTAGAAACAGAAAGCACATGGAATACCCCACGCATCTTCACCCCTCCTAGAAGGAGAGTAACTGAACACAAGGAGTGGGAAAAACAATATGATGTATATATATGCTCAAAGAGTTACCCGAATGAGTGGGTAAGGGGATCTATATATCAACGCTCTGCCCAAGAAGAGTCACCAACAGTTCAAAGGATATCCAACACTAAACCCATATTTTTTGCATGTTAACCTAGGAGGTACAAGTCAAAGGGGCCCAATCCCCACACCTCGATGCTATCCAATTTGGGTGTCACTGACTCGCCCGCACGGCTTTTAGGTCGCATCGCAAGGATGCGTCTTGGTGGGGAAAAGTGTCCCTCGTCCTCGTATGTCCTAAGGTCACTTCAAAGATGTCACATCAATGACCCGTAAAACCAGGGGTCTTGCTCCAATAGTCACGGTGAAAATTCACCGACTAGCCACATTAGAAGGCCTGAGTCTGAAATGCCAATAGGTGACCTATAGCCCAACCTTGTAATAGGGTAAACCCGGAAGAAGTCGATAGGTGACCCACTGCCTAGCCCTACTAGAGAATAGACCCTAAAGAATGAGAATGGTGACCCACAACCCAGCCCTTCTAGAGGGTAGACCCAGAAGATGCCGACAGGTGACCCACTGCCCAGCCCTGCTAGAGGGTAGACCTGGAAGAAGTCGACATGTGACCCACTTCCCAGTCCTGCTGGATGGTAGACCCGAGACATTTCGACAGGTGACCCACTACCCAGTCTCTGCTGGAGGGTAGACCCGGAACACGTCGACAGACGACCCACTGCCCAGTCTCTGCTGGAGGGTAGACCCGGAAAACGTCGACAGGCGACCCACTACCCGATCTCTCCTTGAGGGTAGACCTGAAGGTAGTCGACATGCAACCCACTTCCCAACCCTGATAGAGAGTAGACCCGGAATAAATTTCCAGACGACCCACTACCCAGCCCTATATGTGGGTAGACCTAGAAACGAGTCCGATAACTCAAAACTACAACTGACAACACTGGGTGTTTCCAACATCGCTACCGTGTGTTGCTTCAGAGTGTGTCAAAAAGACCTATATCCAACACCCTTTCATGTTTCCAAATTTAATAAGACCTCAAACAAGGCTCCACATGCCCAAAAATATCACACCATTGCAATCCTCACTGAAAACTATGCGAGATAGACCATTTACTCGCCTGAAACGGTCAACCAGTGAATATGGAACTATTTACCATAGCCAGCATCGGTGGGGCCCAAACCAAGGTCCTGAAACTGAACAAACGGATAACACCACTGTTATCCCCTAGAAAAAACAAACGGTATTGGCTACTCAATCACCCAAAACAGACACCCGGTGATAAGGGTATTGTTTGCCATATCCAGCTCAGGTGGGACCCACACCACGATCCCGAAAAAGGTCAGGCGAACTGCGCCATCGTGAAGCTCTCAGAAAAACATGTCAAAACTACTCTTCATTCTCCCTAAAAAGACGTGTGATGGACAGGTCACAATACGCTGTACACAGCTCAAAAGATGGCATGTGGGGCCCACGCCTCAACTCCGGCTTCATCGCATGAAACCACCCTGGTCAACCTCATCTCGATGCTAGGGTTACAATGCATCTAACGATGCCTAAAACGGACTCCAGATGCTGAAGCCGCAACTCCCCGCATTATACTCAAACGGGACTCCGTGGGGCCAACACCTCGGCCCGAATTCAAGTGGGCGGATTGCACCTTCGCAATACCATCGAAATAACACTCAGAAACGAGTATCCAAACACCCCAAACGAATGTCGGTTTGAAAAGTGGCGTTTCACCTTAAAACATGAGAAATAGGCCCTCTAGGGACCACACCTTGTCTTCAACCCGAACGCTTCTGAAATCACCTCAAAAACCTTGCACAAGGACTGGGATCACGCTGCTGCTGATGGCGCATCAATCGGACATCCCAAGTAGGAGTTAGGTCCGACGCAACAATTACTTAATTAAAAAAATAATTAATTAATTACTCACATTTAGCATTTCATGCCACTGAGCATCGAAACCAAACCGAAAAGGCTCCGAACCAACTTTGGAATGACTGTCTCAGCTCCGGGGAACTACACCTTTGACGGCACGTCAAACGGACGTCCGGCTCGCGAGCCACGTCCATCCCAACTTTAATAATAATTTATTATTATTAACATAACACGTTTCAGATCACTATCCTTTAATCATGTAACGTAAAAACCCCGTGACTCATCATAAAAATAGCTCCTTGTTGATACTATTCAGCAGCCAAAGACGGCGCGTCAAACGGATGCACCGTTTAAAAGATACGGCCCCTCGAATGCAAGGGGGCCTAACCGGACCGGTTCACCCCGGCCAGCCCAGACCGAGCCGTCGGCCCGCGGCCCACCCCTCAGCACCGGAACCGAGCGGGTCCGGTTTTTCTCTATGTAGACCGGTCGTCTGGTCGGTCGTCCGCGTCGTGCAACAGGATTCACATTCAGTGGGTCCTTGCTCCCTCCGTGCGCCCGAGGCGCTGACCACCTCGGGACTCAGCCTGACGACCGCGACCAGCAACAACCGCCACTCCAAGGTCCCCACTACGCTGGATCCAATTGATGCTAGCGTCCCGGACACCTGGAGCTCCTCTGCTCGATCGCAAGCCACCATCGCCCCTTTCCGGATCTGCCGCTCGATGCCGCGCCCGCCTCCTGCGAGACCCTGCGAGGCCGAACGCCTCTGCTGGCCTCTGCTCGCAGGCTAACACACATGACATCGTTCGACCGAACGCCTATGCCGGCCTCTTCTTGCACTCGCCCGGCCGAAACCCGAGACCCCGTTTGACCGAACGCCTCTGCTGGCCTCTGCTCGAACTCGCTCAGCTGACACCCACGACCCCGCCGTTGAGATGAATCCCCTGAGCTCCGCCGCTTTCCAAGACGCGGTCGCCCCGCTCCGCCGCTGGTTCGATCTCGGGCCATCGCCCCTGGCCGGAGCCGAGCCTTTTCCCAGTCCCCCCGACCATTCTAGTTCTCAGAAAAATTATCCAACACCAGTTTTGGGATCCCTGGGATAGGATCATCTTAACGCCTTCCCCTGCTCATTGTTCTGTCGAGGATCGTGCATTCACTTAAATTTGGTACGAAGAACATTCAAGAATGAGGAATTGAACGGGGCTCGCGCATTGGTCGTGTTCATTCGGCCAACACCCCAAATTCTGAAAAATATAAATAAAAGAAATCCAAATATGATAATGATGAAGAAATTGAGAAAATTGACGAGGGCGTGAAATTCATTAAGAATCTTACCTCGGATTGCCCATTCGTCATTGGCGACGCATCCTCGATGCTCCCGCTCTGAGGCGGGACACCAACTCTATCCAACCCTCCACTGCCTGAGGGTATGGCTCACCGTGGAAACTCAGCGGTCTCCGACGCTGGAACTCAGGTAGTGTGCCCAGCCTGCACTCTTCATTGGCCCTTGTTGTCGGTACTATCTGCTACTACACACGTGGAGGTGGTACTTCCTGTCCCCCTGGAGAAATGGTAATCGTATGATGGATCTTGAAATGAGGCCTCTTCACACACGAAATCATCATCATGAACCAGATCTAGTATCCTGGCTGGCTATCATCATGGAGACATATGGAGCCGAATCAAGGAGCACCGCATTCAAATGATCATATATATATCAACAACGATGGGGAGATGACTCAAGAAGGTCAACCAAGAACTCAATCTTATATGATTCATGAACCAATTTCTCTGCAACAAGTGTCTCTGTGTGCCATGTCGACAAGCGGGTTATTAGGGTCCTCGTGAATGGATACGTCGGCCACTGTACCATCACTAGACTCCCTGACATGAGAGCTACTCTCGAGACACATTGACACTATTGTCCCAAAACTCAACCAATTACTTTCTAGGGACGTTCCAACATCGCCCCATGGAATGAAACACCTCGGATACCACATTGTCACGACCCGTCCCACACAGAGTCATGAGCCGCAACTACCCTAAGCCTGTCTCCATAGGTCTGGGGCTGGCGAGTAGCAATGAAGGCACAATAAACTGGGGGAGTCCTTTTCCTAAGAAACTATACACACACACACAGCCAACTCAAAGCAATAGTACGTGAAAAAGAAAACAAGGTAAAACAATGCTACAAAAAGGGTAACCAACATACATCCATCGACCTCTAACCAGTACAAGTAATGTGATGACAATTAAATTGTATAGTAAAAGGGAAAAAACACACGCCCATCCAGAAAGGTGCCACAACCCAGCAACAGGTAAAACAAAGCTTAACCGATGTTGAGTCTCACACCCAGGAAGTCCTGCTACAACCACCGAACGCATCCCAAGCTCCTGTGTCATCTACACTCCTTCGTAGTCTCCACCGACCTGTCTGTCGTCGGCAAGGGCACACCAAGTGCGGTCAAAGCCCAAGCAGGGGTGAGTATAAAAACACTATGTAGGATGCCCCGAAAGCTCGAGGGAGCAACAAGGGAGGTACCAAAATGGGGAGCAGTAGACAGAGTAGAGAACATTGTAAGAGTGAAAAATAGAGAAAGAGAGTGCAGCTCAACCGAATAAGAGAATGGAAGCAGTCTCATCCAGACACAAGGAGCTAGAGACGTGGAGAAGAAGAAAATCTCATCGAGTCTTCCCTGTCTATAACTGGAGAGTAGACACATCCAACCATGAGGATCTAGACACGGAAAGCACGTGGCATTCCATGCACGTCTCCTCCCCTCCTAGAAAGAGAGTAACAGAACCAAAGGAGTTGGAACAACAATAGGATGTATATATATGCTCAATGAGAAACCCTAATGAGTGGGTTAGGGGACATCTATCTCCATGATCATCCCAAGAAGAGTCAACAACATTTCAAAGGGTATCAGACACTGAACCCAAACATCATTCATGTCATCCTAGGAAGTACAATTCAAAGTGGCCAAATCACCGTACCTCGATACCATCCACTTTGAGCGGCACTGACTCACCCGCATGACTTTTAGGTCATGTCTCAAGGATGCATCTTGGTGGGAGAAAGTGCCCCTCGTCCTCGTATGTCCTAAGGTTACATCAATTTTGTCACATCACTGACACGTACAACCAAGGGTCCTGCTCCGATAGTCACAGACAAAATTCACCGACTATCCATATAAAATGTCCTGAGTCTGAAATGCCAAGAGTTGATGCACAGCCCAGCCCCGCTGGAGGGTAAACCTGGAAGAAGTCGACATGTGACCCACTGCCCAGCCCTGCTGGAGGGTAGTCCCGGAAGAAGGCGACAGGTGACCCACTACCAAACCCTGCTAGAGGGTAGACCCAGAAGAAGCCGACAGGTGACCCACATCCCATCCCTGCTAAAGGGTAGACCCAGATAAAGTCAAAATGTGACCCACTTCCCAGCCCTACTAGAGAGTAGACCAAGGACACAACGACATGTGACCCCCTACCTAGTCTCTGCTCGAGGGTAGACCCGGAACACGTCGACAGGTGACCCACTACCCAGTCTCTGCTGGAGGGTAGACATGAAACTAGTCGACATGCAACCCACTGCCCAGCCCTACTAGAGGGTAGACCAATAATAAATCGGCAGGCGACCCACTACCCAGCCCTGGTGGAGGGTAGAGCTACAAACGGGTCCGATAACTCAACACTACAACTGACATCACCGGGTGTTACAAACATCGCTACAGTGCGTTGGAACGGAGTGCCTCAAAGGGACCTCCTTCCAACACCCTTTCATGTTTCGACATTTAATAAGACCTCATCTGAGGCTGAACATGCCCGAACGGATCACACAGTTGCAATCCTCGCGGAAAATCACGCGAGATAGACCATTTACTCACCCAAAACGGTCAACCGGTGAATATGGCACTATTCATCGTAACCAGCCCGGGTTGGTCCCACAACATGGTACCGAAACTGAAAAAATGGATCACACCATTGTGATCCCCTCGAAAAAACACACGAGATTGGCTACTCAATCGCCCAAAACAGACAACCGGTGAAAAGGGTATTATTCAACGTAGCCAGCCCGGGAGGGACCCACACCACGATCCCGAAAAAGGTAGGCCGAATTGCACCATCGTGAAGCTCTCATAAAAACACTCCAAAAAGACTATTCATTTGCCCCGAACGGACGTCTGATGGAAAAGTTGAAATACGCTGCACACAGAACAAAAGACTACCCGTGGGTCCCACGCCCCAACTCTGGCTTCATCGCCTGAAACCACCATGGTCAAACTCGTCTCGATGCAAGGGTCACAACACCGCAGAAGGTGCCTAAAACGGAATCTGAATGCATAAGCAGCAACTCCCCTTGTTATACGGAAACAGGACTCTCCAGGGCCCACACCTTGGCCTGAATTCAAGAGGGAAGATTGCACTATCACAATCCCAGTGGAAAAACACTCAGAAACGAGTACCCAAACACCCCAAATGGATTTCAGGTGGAAAAGTGGTGTTTCACTGTAAAACATGAGAACTCGGACCTGTGGTGCGCGCACCTTTTCTCCAACCCGAACGCTGTGGAAAGCCCCTCAAAAAGTCTGCACGAGTACTAGGATCACGTTGCCACTGACGGAGCATCAATCGGACATCCCAAGTAGGAGTTAGGTCCGACGCAACAATTATTTAATAAATTAATTAGTTAAATACATTAAATTAGTGTTTCATACCACCGAGCAACTAAACCAATCTGCAATGGTTCCGAACAAACTTTGGAATGACCGTCTCAGCTCTGGGGCCACTGCGCCTCTGACGGTACATCAAACGGAATTCCGGCTCGTGAGCCACATCCGTAGCAACTTTAAAAATAATTTATTATTATTATCTTAACACGTTTCGGATCACTCAACTTTGGGAATGGAACCTAAAAACCCCGGTACTCATCTTGATAAGAGCGCCTTGCCGATACGATTTTGTTGCTGTAGAGGGCATGTCAAACGGGCGCGCCGTTTATAAGATACCCCCCTGAATTCAAGGGGGCCTAACCGAGCTGGTTCACCCCGGCCGGCCCAGACCGAGCCGCCGGCCCGTGGCCCACCCCTCAGCATCGGACCAGATTGGGTTGGGTTTTTCTCCACATGGACCGGCCGTCTGTTCGGTCTTCCACGTCGCGCAGCAGGACCCGCATTCGGTTGGTCCTTGCTCCCTCTGTGCGCCTAAGGTGTTGAATGCCTCGGGACTCTGCCTGCAGACTACAACCAGCCGCGACCGCCGCTCCGAGGTCACCGCTCCGCCGGCTCCACCTGACGCCAGCGCCTCGGCCTCCTGGAGCTCCGCTTCTCAACCGCGTGCCTCTGTCACCCCTTGCCGGCTCCGCTGCTTGACGCCGCGCCCACCGCACGCCATACCCCGCTCGACTGAACGCCTCCACCGGCCTCGGCTGGCACTCGCCAGACCGACACCCGCCGCCCTGTTCAACCGAACGCCTTCACCGGCCTCCGCTTTCACTCTCCTGACTGACACCCGTGACCTATTCGACCGAATGCCTCCACCTGCCTCCGCTCGCACTTGCCCGGCCAGCCCCCACGACCCCGCCACTGAGCTGAACACCCGAGCTTTTCCGCGTTCCAAGACATGGTCACCCCACTCCACAGTCGGTTCAGTCTCCGACCGCCGCCCCTTGCAAGAGCCGAGCCTTCGACCGGTCCCCTCGACCATTCCAGTTATTGGAAAAATTATCCGACACCGGTTTCGGGATCCCTGGGACCGGATCTTCACAACTCCTTCTCTAGCTCATTGATCTGTCGAGGTTCGTGCATGCTTGAAAAGTTGGTACGAAGAACATTCAAGAAGGACGAATTAAACGGGGCTCAGGGGTTGGACATGTTCATTTAGCCAACGCCCCAAATTCTAAAAACTATAAATAAAATAAATTCAAATATGAAAATCATGAAGAAATTGAGAAAATCGACGATGGCTTGAAATTCAACCAGAATCCTACATCGGATCGCTCGTTCGTCGTTGGTGACGGGTCCACAACGCATCTGCTCTGATCTTCCAAGGATCCAACAGACATGGCTCCTCGATCAGCCAAAGAATAGCGAAGAATGCCGAAGAACATGAGAGAGAGAGAGAGAGTGGGGGAGGGAGGGGGGGGGGGGGTCTTCCCTTAATAGTGAATTTGTAAAAATTCCCTAAAACTCTCCCAACTGGCGCGGATTCTAAAACCCTCATGCCCGCCTATTTTATCTCACACCTAGGAAAAACACTCCACTCCAAACTCAATGTAAGACTCAGATTTTAATTCCGATACATCGTTCAAAATTTAATCAAAAAGAATGCCAGTGATAAAAATACCTAAGTGGACATTTTGAAATGATCATTTTTCCCCTCGGTGACATCTTTCACAGCAGACCCGCACCCGAAAAACATACACCCCTACTAGGGTAAACGGAACACTCTGAACTCAACGGTTCCCTCAGTTTCAAAATCTGAGCCACTGTTTAAAAGATAGTTTAGTTTAACCATTAAACTAATTAATTAATTAATTAATTAATCCGTTTAACGTTCTGGTAGAGGGTGAGGGGTCAAAATGTCCCACGCTGACCTGATTTATGTTATTCCTTGGGTAAAAACCCCATTTCGAACCCATATTTACACTCGGATCTCTGATCTGAAGAACCGTTTAGGAGTTATTCCCTTAATTTGGTTTGCCCGGTGTGAACGCACTGAAAATTTAATTCCAGCCACACCGGGGCTCGGAATCGAATGTTGTCTAAAGGCGCTGCTCTGGAATTATAACATGAATATTCCAAAGTCTTTTATAGAAAAAAACGGGTTCTTCCATTAGGTCACCCAGAAACCACAAAGGAAAACAACAGGGGAAAGTAACACAAATGAATGATACAGTTAGCTCTATACAGTATATGTCTACAGAACATATAACAAGAATATCCAGATATAATCATACACAAATGACCATTGCAAAACCACCACTAAGATCCAGCTCGATGATTCAACTAAGCATGCAACCGGGAGAACACAATCCATGGTCTAAAGAGGGAGATACGATGTACTCGTTCAAAGAGAAAACACTCCACAAGTACTTTGAGAACATGATTCATAGATGAGGATCACAACCAAGTCTTGGGGTGATTCTGACAACTTAGTCTGAGCTAATCCACTAAGCAGAGGATCGTCGACCAAGTAAAGTTGGTCACGTCGATACCAATAACTCTACCTAGGGTTCCAAGAATGAATAGAGGATCCAGCTCCAAGTATAATAGAGGGGATTGCAACAACTCTATTCAAGAGGTCCTGCTAAAGGGATCATACTCGTGTATCTAGGAAAAGATACCAGAAAACATCAGGAGAAACACTAAGGTGAAAAACCCTAAATAAAACTAGTCCAAGTCATAGAAGGATACTGGCTAAATCCAGGTGAAACGGGTTGTTCGTCGTGTAGTATGGTTACACGCCATGTTCCTTGACTTCATGTACTACCTATGTAAATAGACACTGTCATGTGTCCAAGCTGTGTAAAACTGGACTACACTATATCTTGAATAATCACAATCCGGGTTCCATGACTCCGGGTATTCCCGTGTAAACAACCCATGTCATTTTACTCATCATATAAAAAGTAACTAGACAATGTGTAGAAGAATCACAGGCTGCGTTCGGGCACCTGGGGCTCGCTCCGTGCACGCTGGCCATTTGCCCGTACACGGTCTCGGTCCCTGTTGTCAGCCCGTGTACCAGCACACGTGTTATCCCTTGTGTCTGGACGGGTCTAGCTGTGGAGTGGTATACACATCGTGTCCTTAGCCGTGTACTCATGGAGTACACACTAGGCGGTTTGCCGATGAACAAACGCTGTGTACCCCATACTACACTCCGTGTAGTCGGGATTCTTCCAGAAACGCCACCTTCCTCCATAAACCACGACTAATCCTCCGGATCCATTGTTTCTCATCCGTTCATCTAAATACACCAGGGGCTGGTTCGTTTCTCCATACGAACACCGAAACGGGTGTTTTCGTTCCTTAAATAGGATCTTAAACCTCGAACGATCCATCCGAACAAAAACACCCGAAAACTCTTATCTCTCGATCCACTCCGAATCATCCACCGAAACCGTCGTCACACCTCCGTGACATCACTTTAGGGTTGGATCTACCATCTCGGAATGATGTGCCAACAAACAAATGTGCAACGATCTTTTTCTTCCAAGAACATATAGAACGAAACGATGATTGCACAAGAGAATAAAAAAATACAATAAATCAAACAAGAGGGATGAACCTCGATAATTGTTCGCGATGATTCGTGTCCATTGTCATTAGATCAAAACCACAACAATCAACATATTATAAATCTCGAGCATTTGATTTCCCGATAAAATCCCAAATCACACCTGCCCGCAAAACGATCGATCCACAGCCTAATCGGTTCGCAGATTAGTCTATGTTCATCGTAGGAATCAAGAACGGGGAAATTAAAATCAAAAACAAACATCCTACCTGGATTCCGAGGCATTTTTGGATAAGATATGGTCGTCGTGTCATTTTTGCTGACGAAAATCGTCAAGGACATCATCGCAGTGTTGGGAGGTATTCTCCAGAGCCTCTAGAGCCGCCAAGGGTTTCATGGTTATGCGGTTTGTAACCCTGGACCCCTACACAAACCATTATTTAAAAAGGATAAAGATATCTGTTGCAACAGATTTAAAAATATTTAGCTGCAGAATAAAAATATTTTATTAAATATTTTATTACTCTATCGTCCAAATACTAGATTTCACCACCAACCTAAGCAGGCCGATGTTAGGCCTTTCCTAAGGTAAAATCACTGTTCTAAACACAACGGTGCCATCATATTTTTGATCCGAGCACTCGTTCGAGAGTTATCCCCCTTTTTCAAGAAACCTCATGCACACCTTATTTAATTATTTAATTAAATTCAAACATTTTTTTCGGGCTCACCGGGCCTCGGAACTGCACGTCGTCTCGAAGAATGGTCTCGAAATAATTCCAACTTATTGTTAAAAATAAATAATAGAAAAATCTGAGAAATTACATCACACCCACCATAGGGCTTTTATGTCCCTGAAAATCCAATACAAAGGCTACTAAAAAAGATGTGTGTACTCCACATGAATCTGAGCATCCCGCTCCCACGTGCTCTCCTGGAGATTCTTGGTCTGCCACCGGACACGCACCAAGGGAATATCTCACCAACGAAGGATCTTCTCCTGCTGATCCTCGATCTCCACTCGGTACTCGGCAATGGTCTCTCCATCATCGATGTCCATCTCGCCCCAGTCTATGACATGCGATGGATCATGCATGTACCTCTGTAGCTGCGAAACATGGAAGGCATTTTGTACCTGGTCCATATGAGGAGGTAGATCCAAGCGATATGTCACCTCACCAACTCTACTCAGAATATGAAAAGGGCCAATGAACATCAGAGATATATTTCCACCTTGGAAAAATCTATGCAATCCTTGTCGAGGTGAGACCCAAAGGAACACATGGTCTCCCTCCTCGATCTCCAATGGCCTCCACCTCCTATCGGCCTGAGACTTTTGCTGACTCTGTGCAGTCTTCATCTGATCCTGGATGACCTGAACCTTCTCTGTAGTTGCTATCACCATCTCTGGGCCCATGAGTGTTGACTCTCCGGGGTTAGTCTGGAAAAGTGATGAACAAAATGGTCACCCATACAAAGCCTCGAATGGTGCCATACCAATAGTTGAATGATAATTGTTGTTGCAAGAAAACTCCACCAGTGATAGGTGATCCTCCCAGCTACGACCAATGTCAAGTGTGCTGGCTCGAAGCATATCCTCTAGAACCTGGATGGTCTGCTCTGTCTGACCATCAGTCTTGGGGTGAAACGATGTGTTCAAGTGTAATTGAGTCCCAAAAGCTTCCTTATATCCCTTAGAAAACTAGGATGTGAAACGAGCATCATGATCTGAGACGATCGTGGATGGCACTTCATGAAGTCGAACTATCTCCTGCATGTAGAGGTGTCTCAAGATCTCTACTAAACTGTTCTCCCCTATGGCTAGAAAGTGGGCCTATTTGGTGATTCGATCAATGATCACCCATATGGAATCGTGTCCCCTGGACGTACGTGGTAAACCCGTCATGAAGTCCTTGGATATCCCATCCCACTTCTATTATGGAACTTCAAGGGGCTGATCCAAACCTGGTGGCACCTAGTTCTCAGCCATTACTTGCTGACATGTAAGGCACCGAGAAACAAACTCTTCCACACTCTTCTTTATTCCTGGCCACCATAAATGACATCGGAGGTCATGGTACATCTCTTCCATGCCTGGATTCACTGCCAATGGAGATTTATGGAACTCCCTCAGAACCTCCTCCTGCAACGTCACTTGTACTACAATACTCCCTCTGAAAAGAACAATGTGCTCCGCACCATATGAATATCCATCAGTATCATCACCCGCGGATATCTGAGCACATATAGTCCCACAGCTAGTGTCCTCAAGCTGTGCTTCCCAGACTCACTGTAAGAGAGGGGGGGGGGGGGGGGGTAAAAACCACGGACTAAAGGTAAGCTCCCTCATTTCTATCCACGATGGATAACTGTAAGGAGGACAACTGCCTTGAAGCCTCATCCAGAAACTGCGAACTAGATTTCTTGCTGATAGCATCTACCACAAGGTTCCCCTTCCCAGGTGATTAAATGATCTCAATGTCATAATCCTGGAAGAACTCAAGCCATAATATTTGTCTGAAAATCATATCCTTCGATGAAAAGATATATCTGAGACTCTTGTGATCAGAGTAGATGGTAAATCGATCACCCATCAGGTGGTTCCACCACATATTCATCACGAATACTACTGCTTCAAACTCAATATCATGGGTCATGTATTCTTCTTGTGGGGACTCAACTAGCATGAGCCATAGTTAATCACAGCTTGCCTCTGCATCAGGACACAATCAAACCCGGTTCCTGATGCGTCACAGAACACTACATACTCAATACCCTCCTCTGGTAATCCCAAGATCAGGGCACTCGTCACCCTCTGTCTCAACTGCTGAATAGCTTGCTGGCATCTCTCAGTCTACACGAATGGATGCCCCATTCAGGTCAATGCTGTCATGGGTGCTAAAATCCTGGAGAAATCGAGAATTCATCTCCAATAATACCCTTCCAACCCAAGGAAAATTCGCACCTACATCACACTCCAGGGTTGCTTCCATGCTAAAATTTCCTCTTCCTTGGCTGGCTCCACTGCTACACCATCTGCAGAGATGATGTGTCCCTGAAAGTGGACCTCCTATATCTAGAACTGACACATTGAGAGTTTCCCATACAACCAGTTCTCTCAAATTATGTCCAAAACCATCCATAGATGTCTCACATGATCCTCCTCGGATGCAGAGTACACAAGAATATCATTGATGAAGACCACTACAAACCAATCTAGATAGGGCTGAAATATCTTGTTCATGAGTCCCATGAACACTGTCGGAGCGTTCGTCCTGCCAAAGGGCATCACCAAGTACTCATGGTGACCGTAGTGACATGTGAAGGATGTATTCAGTATATCCTCATCCTGTACTCACAACCGATGATAGCCTGATCATAGGTCAACCTTCGAGAACCATCGTGCCCCTCTCAACTAGTTGAAGAGGTCATCGATCCTTGGTAGTGGATACTGGTTCCTCACAGTCACCTGATTCATGCACCGGTAATCCCCTAATAGCCTCTTGCTCCCATCTACCTACTTGGAAAACAACACTGGGTCCTCCCATGGTGAAACGATGGGCCTTACAAAGCCCTTCTTCTGCAAGTTATCCACCTGCACCCTCTCCTCACGACGCTCTGCAGGATCCATCCGATATGCAGATGCTGATATTAGTGTCGTCCCGAGATTCAACTCAATGCATAAATCTATCTCGCGATGGGGAGGTAGTCCTGGGAAATCCTCCAGAAATACATCCTCATACTCATCCACTACTGCTGGGAACAAGAAAGTCATAACTTCTATTGCACCAAGGGATATGTTATCCAACAGATAGTATATCGGTTGCACCTTCCTACGCATGAGTCTATCCTGTGCTGCTTGTGTCTCTCTTTCACCAAAAAAAGAGAACCGCATTCCATCACTATGGACACACCACACCCTTCGCCTAAAATAGTAAATCTAGGAATGAAATGTGGATAGACAGTCCATACCTAGAATTACATTGTAAGGCATCGATGCAACCACCAAGAGGTTCCAAACGAAACAATCACATCCAAGGGTCAGGTCACACAATCTGTAGAGGTGTGTGATCTCTAAATCTTCTCCAGTATGTGTTTCTAAGTGTAAGGGTCGAGTCAACAACTCAACTGGAATCTCACGGTCTTGAACAAGATAAGAAAACAGAAAGGAATGACTAGCACATGTGTCTATCAGTACGGCAACCATGGTAGAAAAGACACAGATTTTACCTCTAATCATTCCGAGAGTACCTAGGTTATAAGCCTCTGCCGCCTGTAGCTATCCCTGCTGCCAAGAAGCTCTCAACCACCAAAGCCTGGTTAATCACCCCATCATAAGAGGGAATGATCATAGGGATGATGCTAGATCAGATATCTCTGCACAATCCCCACTCAAATGTCTGTGCTCTGATGTACTGATATCTAACCATACCCATCGAGTACCACCAGAGGTCATTAAACCTGGAGGAATAGTCAGCCACCATCATGGTTCCCTATGGGAGCTGAAGAATCTCTTGTATACGTATTGCTCGCTGGGTACCAGTGAAATATCCTCTCTAATGAGACACTCAAACTCTGTCCATGCAAAAGTCGTGTCGTCATGAGTCTGAATAACCAAACTCAACCATCACCTTGCTGAGCCCAGCATAAGGCTCGCTGCAAGGATCACCATCTGGTCCGATGGTTTCCTAAAAAAACTAAATACTCTAGCCACTGCCTCAAGCCATTCCTCTGCTACCTGATGGGTAGGCTCGCCTCAAAACCATAGAGGTATCTGTCTCTGAAACTCATGGAGTGCACACAGCCTGCGCTCCTCCTCCACTTGTACAGAAGGCACTAAACACTGCTCCACAGGTGGTGGGATAACTGGCACACCACCCGATGGTAAAACCGGAGGATCTGCTCCCCAAATCGAAGCTTCATCACTGAGGGGGGCATCCTCGTTATCGAGCTGATAGATCCTAGCGTGTGAGCGCCATGGAAGCATCCTGTGAAGAAACAAGATGTATCTTAGTCAGTGAGTATATCTGGATAGTAGACTCAAGAAGGACATGAAAACCACAACCCATTCCTATATGAGGCGTGTACAATTACTTTCCCCAGAAACTAGTGTTTTCAAGTTTTGAGTTGAAAATAATGTTATCATAGTCCTGGAGTATGGATACGTTAGCCGCCCGCACCAACACAGGGGTCCCTGGCCTGAAAGCTGAACGAAAAACACTTAAAAATGTTTCCCCAAACCGACTCACAGACTCTTTTTCATAAGGTAGAACTGACCACCTCTGATACCACTCTATCAAAACCCATCCCAGTGGGGCCTGATCCACAACTCCCCAATCCTGCCTCCAATAGGCCAGGGGCTAGTGACTAGCACTGAGTTGACATGCTACTAACATGGGAGGAATTGCCTATAAACCTGTACGCATGCACAGAAATATCCAAGCCCACAAAGATGAAAAGTAAAAACTAAACACGGAAAAGATGCATGCATACACTAAAACCCAACCAACAGAGTATGATAGGAATGTAAAGTACAAGAATGTAAAACCCTGGGCCAAAAGTACAATCCCACCAAAAGAGATTCTTTAACAAATTCCAACCTCTAAGAATTGTGCTGGGACTGTAGTATGTAGCCAGAGGAACACACCTCGGCCTGTCTGATCTCACTGAGTACTATCCAGACCTGGTCCGCCTAGAATCCTATCAAAGGTTCGATCGTCTTCACAAGGCATGAAACATGCGGGCAAAGCCCGTGCAGGGGTGAGTATAACAATACCCAGTAGGAAACCCCAAAACCACAAAGGAAAACAATAGGGGAAAGTACCAAAAAGGAAATATAAATTTATACCTACACAGTGTATTTCTACGGAACATATAACAAGAATATCCAAATATACTCATACAGAAAAGACCATTGCGAAACCGCAACTAAGATCCAGCTCAAAGATTCCACTAACAATGCCACCGGGAGAACACACTCCTAGGTATGAAGAGGGAGATATGATGTACTCGTTCAGGGAGAACACACTCCACAAGTAATTTGAGAACATGATGCTCAGATGAGGATCAAAACCAAGTCATTGGGTGATTCCGACAACTCAGTCTGAGCTAATCCGCTAAGCAGAGCATCAGTGCTTGGGTAAAGTTTGTCACGTCGATACCAAGAACTCTACCTTTGGTTCCAGGAATGAATAGTGGATCCGGCTCCAAGCCTAACATTGGGGATTCCAACAACTCTATTTAGGAGGTCCTCCTGAAGGGATCATACTTCTGTGTAGAGGAAATGATACCGAAAACCTTCAGGAGAATGACTTCAGGGACGAACCCTAAGGATAGAAGTCCGTGTCACAGAAGTCAACTGGTGCAAGCCATGTGAAATAGGTTACATGGCATGTAGTATGGTTACACACCGTGTTCCTTGAATTCAGGTACTGTCCATGTATGCCGCCCAAGTCATCTGTCCAAGCTGTGTAAAACTGGACTACACTGTGTGTAGAATAATCACACGCCATGTTCCTTGACTCCTGGTAATACCCATGTAAACGACCCATGTCATTCGACTCATCATATAGAAAGTAACTACAATGCGTGTAGAAGAATCACACGCCGTGTCTGAGCACTTGGGGCTCGCTCCGTGTACGCTGTCCATGTGCCCATACACGGTCTCTATCCGTGTCACCTACATGTGTAGTAACACACAAGGTATCCCGTGTGTCTGGCCTGGTCTATCCGTGGAGGGGTATACATGTCGTTTCCTTGGTCGTGTACCCAAATCTTGTTTGTGTACTCCCGGAGTACATTCCCTGTGGTCCGCCGATGAACACACACCGTGTAGCCCATACTACACGCCGTGTAGTATGGATTTTTCCAGAAACAAAGTCTTCCTCCTCGCACCGTGGCTGATCCTACGGATCCACTGTTTCTTGTCTGTTCTTCCCGATAGTCAAGGGGTTAATTCATTTCGTCATACAAACACCAAAATGGGTGTTTTCTATCCTAAAATCGGATCATAAACCTCGAAAGATCCATCCGACGAAAAATTCTCGAAAACTCATATCTCTCGATCATCTGTGAATCGTCTACCAAATCCATCATCGCACCTCCGTGACATTGATTTGGGGTTAGATCTACTATCTTGGATCGTTTTACAAACCAACGAATGTGCAACGATATATTTACACCAAGAACATGTAGAATGCAATGAAGAACGCGTGGGAGAATTAAAAAATACATGATGTTGAACAGGAGGGACGAACCTCGATCGCTATTCGTGACGATCTGGGTTCGTCTCCATTTGATTAAAACAACAACAATTGACAGATTATAAATCTCAGGAATTTGATTTCCCAATAAAACCCCAAATCACACCCACCCGCAAAACGATCGATCCACAGGCTAATCGGTTCCCATATTAGTCTGTGTTCGTCATAGGAATCAAGAATAGGGAATGGAAAATCAAAAAACATCCTACCTGGATTCCGCAGTTTTCATCGGCGAAGATCTGGTCGTTGCGTCATCGTCACCGGTGAAAATCCTCAAGGATGTTGTCACCGCATTGCGAGCTTTTTTCCAGAGCCTCCATAGCTGACAAGTGTTTTAGGGTTATCAGGTTTGTAAACCTGGACCCCTGTGCAAGAAATTATTTAAAAAGGATAATGATATCTGTTGCAACTGATTTAAAAATATTTCGCCACAGAATAAAATATTTTTATTAAATACTTTATTACTCTTATGTCTAAAAACTAGATTTCACCACAGACCTGCGCAAACCGATGTTAGGCCCTGCCAAATGTAATATCGATGTTCTAAACACAATGGTGTCCTCATAATTCTAATCCGAGAACCCGTTCGGGAGTTATCCAACTTTTTTAGGAAAACCTCATTCCTGTATTATTGAATTATTTAATTAAATTCTAAAATTTGTTTCGGGCTCATCAGGCCTCGGAAATGCACGCCGTCTCGAAGACTCATCTTGAAATAATTACCACTTATTATTAAAAATAAATCATGGAAATGTTTGAGATATTACAGATTGTGTGACATAATATATGAAGATGGGATTTTGAAATTTGGGAAGAGAAACTGTGTTTCTGATTTACCTTATCTAAAAATTGAATTGTTTGATGATGGTCATAGCTCAAATTTCACTATACACCCTGGTAGAACTAAAACATATAGACGTTTGGTGGATCATTTTTGGTGGGACAACATGAAGAGGGAGATTGCTGATTTTGTGTCAAGATGTATGGTTTTTCAACAAGTGAAGGATGTAAGGAAATATCCTGTAGGAGTCATGCACCCTATTCCAATACTAGAAATGAACTGGGATACTATTATGATGGGATTTGACAAAAGGCTACCAAAGGCTCCTAGAAGGAATGCTGAAATATGGGTAATTATTGATCACCATACCAAGGCAGCACATATTCATGTTATAAGAGAAGATTTAGCACTAGAACGTATTGAAATACGATATATTAAGGATGTTTTAATTATTCGTGAATTACCCCTATCGATTGATTCTGGGCGTGTCCTCATTTTACATCATGCTTCTAGAAAATTCTTCAGAAAGCCCTGGATACTGAACTTCATTTGAGCATTGCCAACAACCCTTAAATCTATGGGCAATCAGAACAGACTATTCAAACCTTATAATAAATTTTTAAATCTTTCTCACATTCTTTCATGGAACATGGGGTCAATATTTAACTATGGTAGAATTTTCCTATAACAATAGTTTCTATTCAAGTATTCATATTGAACCATATGAAGTGTTATATGGAATGAGATGTCGCACACCAACTGGTTGAGATGATGTTGGTGAAATAAAACTTTTAGGTCCATAACTTGTTGAGGAAATAATGGAAAATGTTTGGGTTATCTAAACCCACATCAAAGGTTCTCAATAAAGGAAAAAGATCTATGATGATATCTGAAGGACGGATTTTGAATTTCAAGTAGGAGACCATATTTTTTGGAAGGTATCTCCATGGAAGGGTGTTATATGTTTCGGTAAGAAGGGTAAATTGTGTCCCATGTACATCAAACCTTTCAAAATTTAGGAATGAATTGGATTTGTAGCTTATCATTTGGAAATGCTTATAAGTGAATCCAATGATCATGATGTGTTCCATATTTCACTGTTGAGAAAATTCATGCCAGACCCAACGCATGTACTCTCATATGATGAAATATAACTCATACCTGGCTTGTCTTATTACGTAGAGGATATCAGAATTCTTGATAGTAGAGAACAAATTTTGAGAAACCGGATGACTTTTCGGGTGAATGTTCTATGGAGAAACCATAAGATAGAAGAGGAAATGTGGGAACCCGAGGAAGTTATAACAAAGAACCACCAAAATATTTTTATGTAGTAATATTCAAGAAATTTGGAGGATGATATTATTTTATGTATGGGAAAATGTAACACCCCATGATTTTACGATACGTTTCCCATTGAATAATGAAATATCTTACATTGTACACAACTTTGAGATTCTAACACACCACAACAAATAAAACTATCTGTTATGAATAGTAATACCCAGATTTTAAAATTTTATAAATTTTAACTTTCAAAATACAATTAATTTTTGAATTTAGAATATTAGAATTAGCTTAGGGTGAATTTTTGGTATTATTCTGAAAACATTCAATTTTTAATGAATAGTAAAAAACACTACATTATTGGATAAAACTTCCTTTTTATTTAAATAATTATTTATTTTATTTTATTTTTTTATATAAAATTAGGTACATAATACCTATATATTTTAAATGTAATTCATTGGATTCATTTTATAATAAGATTTCATAAATAAAATTTTATTTTGAACTTTTTACCGTCTTTTACCTAGCTCATAGGCACTTTTGCAAATTTGCATAAAACATAATTTTACAGCTTCTGTGAGTTCAAATTTAAAAATATGAGAGACATAGTTAATATAAGTAAGTAAAATGTGGTTCAATATGAGGAAAATAATTTTGGTGAATATTAACTCTTGACTTTTGTTTACCACAGTTAAAAGTAAATAGGGTAATTAATGGTTAAAATGATATCATAATTACACTAACACATTTACTAATTCTATTGGATAAGTATAATTCTACCAAAAAAACATTAGGAATTAAATATGATCTTGTTTGGTCCCCCTGAATTAGATTAAGACATTTATTATTATTTTATTCAAAGAAGATTTAATAGAGTTAAATTCTATTTTTAATAAATAAACCATTTTTAATAAAGGGTTACACCAAATATAATTTCAATCATAAATATTAATTAGAAATATATAAATATTTACTTTACAATGGTCTTTTATTTAAACATTTTATATTTTATATAATAAAATTTATTTAAGACACAATGATGATGGAGTAATTACCCTATTAATGAAAGAATAAAATAAATGAATTATAAATAAACAAATAAATGTAATTTTATAATTTTGATGAATTATACTACATTTATTGGTTAATATGACATGTTAGGGCTGATTAAATAATTTTCTTTCGAAGTAATCATGCTCTTATGATTTTCAAAAAAACCAAATACAAAATAGTTTCAAAATTGACATAATTGATTTTTTTAAAATAAATACTATATTATGAATTGATATATTATTCATAAAAATAAAAGGTTCAGTAAAAGGACATAGATAAGGGTATATATATGGAAAATTAATGACTTGGGGTTCTCATAGATGTTTATAGTACTTTTATTAACCAAATAATATAAAAATACAATGAGATATGGTAAATGTCAAACTATATTACTAATTGTCCTATATAAAGGATAAGGTTTATATGATATCCCAAACCTATATAAACCCTATTTTGTGGGAGGATTCTGACCCATACCCACCTTATATTCAAAATAAATAATTTTTTAGTAATTGGAAACCGAAAATTATTTTATTATAAAATAATATTTCAAGCTTTTCCTAAAGTGACCCTCACCTCTCTTATAAAAGGGTACGTACCCTTATATTAATTTTACACCTCCGATTCCATTTGGATCAGCCAACCCCTGCCTAAAAATCCTCCCAACATTATTACATTCATCTTAGAGACCTTATTTTGGTCAGAAATCCACCATAATAAGCCCTTTTGATCAAATCAAAAGAAAGAATCGAAAGAAGTGGTAAATATTTCATCACCACTTTCCAGTTCTTTTTTTCTTCCACATCCTTTTTCGTTGATTCTTAAATTTTAAAATAATAACAGCAGTATCTTCAATATAATGTTATGTTATTATAAATATGGTACAATAATATTCATTATTCTATCCATCCTATAAATGACATAGTCACTATACTTGTGTACGTATGGCTTAACATCTCCACATCATTGTGTAGTTTGTTATTCAAACACTTAATAATTTTGGATGGGTATAATAAAAAATATAACTATTGTAAATAATAAATATAACCTATTAATTATTCTGTATATATGATATACCATCCAATTACATCTGATTTCACCATCAATATAATGACATTATCGCTCGTGCGTATGAATAGATTAATGTCTCCATGAACGCAATGAAATTCATTCCCCATTATAATCATTCAATAATAATATTCATTTTTTTAATATTAATGCTTATGAAATCAAAATAATTGTGTCTATGAATATAATACATTCTATCTATAATAATCATGTCTTCTGTAACCAAACATATAATGGAAAACAAATCTGTTAAAACCTGAAATTATGATACTACTGAAATATTATTAACAGATCAATTTTAGTGGATCATATATGATATCACATTTATTTATATAGTTCTAGTATAATTTAATAAAAAAACTTTAACAATTATAATGGATATTACATACCCTCGACCAAATAAAACTACATGGTAATTGTTAATTTGACAATCTCTTTATTATCCGAGGTTGTTTTTACGTAAGTATCTCTTGGGAACTCATTATCATCCACACAAATGTTTTTTTAAAATTTATTCAAAATTTTATTACTATTTACAATAGTATGGTTTAAAGTCATTTATAATCTCATTTTACCATATATGTTTTGAAATAAATCTTTCCGTCATTTTTAAAAAAAAGTTACTTTATTACTGTTTAAACAAAATTAATGTATGAATGTCGTTTTTATATTATACGATAGGTTTGGCTATTTTCTTCATTTATATAATTGTCGATGCTTCCCATACAAGCTAATAAGAATATTTCCAAAATATATATTTTATTTCATAATTATATGACTTTTAAGATATTTCAAAATAGAAAGAAATACTTCTCCAAAAAAATTTTGATTTCATCTATGTCAATATCATTTGATGAATTTTAAACTTGTTTGATGTTGATTTTTATGATACAAAACATTCCTATTGTATTAAAGGTTATGTGATATGCTTGACAGTGGAAGTTTATTTTTACACCATTCTTGGTTTATGGATAATGTATTGACATTTCGTATGCAATTTTTAATACGAATGATTATGTAATATTTAATCCCTTTTATATGAGGTGTGAATTGTACTTAGTAAGTGGCTGGTGGATCCTGATATAGCTTCATGATGCATTAGTAGGTGTCATGAGAAAAAATATTGTCTCGGCACAAGGTGTTGAAAAAATAATATTGGTATTCCTGGAACAAGGTCTTTCCTATGTGGTTATGAAATCTAGAATTATGCATTCCATCATTATGAAAGTGGCTATTTGATATTGCTTGTGATTAGTAGACTAGTAGAATATCCATGTGAATAAGTAAATTGAATTATTTGATTTTATATTTTTCATATTATGATGATTTTAAAGATTAAAAGGATTTTTTTAGTCTTATAAATTTCCTTAAATGTTTATTCATATTTATGAATGTTTCCGCTATATTTTTTTCCTTACTGAGTATTTAAGCTCACCGATTTCCTTTTTTTATTTTGTCGATGATGTGAAGAAGTATTTTATGGTTGTCCTATAGGGATAGGATAAGGATATAAGTGTGTTAAAAAGGGGAAAATTTTTTTTTTGATGTTTTATTTCATGATGTAATGTAAAATATATGAATGTATCTAGTAATTCCAAGGCTACTAAACTGATTGGTCTTTCGGGATTTGATCCCTTGTGATCATTCCATTGTTATGTAGTGATGGACCCACTCTATGTAACTAGGGCCGAGGTGTTATAGAGCTCACCCCATTCAATATATTATTATTCAATGTATGTGAAGAAGTATTTTATGGTTGACTTGTAGGGACTGGCTAAGGATATGAGTGTGTTCAAAAGGGGACCAAATGTTAATGATGTTTTAATTTCATGATGCAATGCAATACTTAAAAATTTTTCTATTAATTCCATAGATACTAAACTAATCAGTCATTTGGGACATGACTCCATGTATCATGCCAAAAATATATAATATTTCATCGACACTAGGTAATCGGGGTCAGGGTGTTATAGTTGGTATCAAAGGAAGTTTAATACACACTTTGGAATCTAGATTTAGAAAAAAGTTGATTAGAGAACATTACCATAAGATTGAATCTGAGGATTAGTATAGAATAACATCCTATAATTTTGGTTCTATAGATTTTTTTTGAGTTTTCCATGAAATACATCCATGTCTGGATATGAGCTGGTAGAGGCGGCTCTGGACCAGATTTACCTAGGATTAAAACTCGAAAACACCACATTGAGCTAGAATCGAACGGGAACTGGGGAACAACAATGGGCCTCATTGCACTCTTGGTCACGAAATTCTCTGGGTGATATTCTTATGATAATTATCATTCCCTTTATTACCCATTATTAAGGGTCATTAGTATATACATCATCATTGAAAACATTTTTATGATTATATATTATATCCATAAACTGTTCAATTTATGTTAAGTGTTTTACATATTTTGAATTATGTGTTACAATTCATTAAC
The DNA here is from genome assembly GCA_963277665.1 of Viscum album. Taxonomy (NCBI): domain Eukaryota; kingdom Viridiplantae; phylum Streptophyta; class Magnoliopsida; order Santalales; family Viscaceae; genus Viscum; species Viscum album. The sequence goes on from OY728145.1 coordinate 956,929,336, forward strand.
TAACATATTGTATTACATTTTTTAGAAATGGAACCAAGTAGATGGAATTAAAACCGTGTGAATGCACGTAATCTATTTAGGGATTTCCCTCAAACTCAAGATAATTTTAGTGGAGCTGGTGAAGCAACTGGTGGAGATCAACTTATCACCATACTAGGACAACTCACTCTGGTTATGAATAATAAAATTAACTGTATGGAGTGCCCTATTCTACAACGTGGAGGATCAATGTTAGATCACATCATGAGGAAATAAGAACCATGATTTAATGGGAGTACATATCAAGTAGTATATGATCAACAGATAAAATTTATAGAGAAAATATTACTTTTCTTGGGGAGTAGGAAAAAGGAAATAGTTGTCATGGTAGTTTATCACCTCACGGGATATTCATATCAATATTGGTCATTAATATAAAACCCAATGAATGATTAATATCTATCCAACATCGAATAGAATGAGTTTAAATAAATTTTTATAGAAATATACTTTTCTTGTGACCATCGAGTTGATATGGAAAGTCAATTTCTGAGTCTGAGAAAAAAGAAGGATGAGAATATCACAACGTAAGAGGCTATCTTAAAAAGGTTAGAAAGGAATTTTATATATTTTATAAAAAACACAAGGAGTAATATAAATTGATTCTTTTATGGGTTGAAATAATTTCATTGGTGATAATTATTCATAAAATCCTTCTAATCATATGAATATATTGTCTGATGTGCTATCAAGGTAGAAAAATTATTCTCCTTGTGTTAAGACTTTAAAGAAGATAAGGATACTAATATAGCTTCTAAACACTATAAAAATATAAATAAGGGGATGAAGGGAAACATTGAATACGCATCTTATGGTAAATGTGGGAAGAAAAAACACAGTACATGCCTGAAGGGAATGAGAGTTTGTTACATGTGTGGAGAAAAAGACTAAAAATCTTGTGATTGTAAGGGGAAGAAGGAGGCTCTCAATGTTGAATGCGATAATTTTAGAGAAAATGAGAATTATAAAAATTAATATCCTATACACCACGGTAACTTACCATAGAAAGTCCAAGGGAGAAAGGCCAAGCTTATGAAATCACTTCTACTGAGGTAGAAGCTTCGAAAGACAAGGTGATAGATAATTTAATGGTTTTCTATAGTTTAACCAATTAATTATTTGATTCTAGATCATCAAATTCTTTCAAATCATACCAATTTTCTATGAAAATTATTTATTTTTAAATTTACATAACAAGGGAGTTTTCAGTTCAAAATTATAAGGGAAGTATCATCACAATAATTTTTTGTGTATCAGTTACCATTTGAGAATATAAATATTCTATATCTGCCGATTCCATCATCATACCCCTGATTTAATTGGATATAATATTTGGGGTGGATTTTCTTTTGGAACCAGGTGTGAAATTTTATTGTAAGAATAAGGAGGTTACAATTCTCGGATATCATAAGGTGTACCTTATCATTAGAGAAGAAACATCACTACCTAATTTTTATCTAGATCCACCACCAGTATCACTTCTAAATTAAACTATTGGGGATGAAGATAATGAAATAACTATGCATGTGGAACTAAATGTTCAAATAGATTATTTACTTTTTTTGAAACAATATGTTGATGTGTTTCTAGAGAATTTACCTAGACATCCCCTAGATTGAGAAATTTAGTTTTACAATGATATAATTTATGCTTTAGGGCATAAATTAAATAACCCTTATATAATGGCCATTGTGGAATTAGTTGAACTAAAGAAACCAATTGAATAATTGAGTAATAGTTGATTTATTCACCATAGTGTTTCTCTATGGGGATCCGCTGTCCTTTTTGTTTAAAAGAAAGACGGATCTATGAGGTTGTGCATTGACTATAGGGAGATCAATGCTATAACAATAAACGAAAAGTATCCCTTAGCTCTCATTTGTGACTTATTCAACCTACTTCATGGAGATAACTATTTTTCAAAGATTGAACTTCGATATGAATATCATCAATTGTCTGTGAAGAAGGAAGTCATTATAAAAACATCATTTCAAACCTGGTACGGGAATTATGAGTTTACAGTAATGCCTTTTGAATTCAATAATGCACCCTCTGTTTTCATGGATCTTATTAATATTGTTTTTAAGAAATGTCATGATGAAATTGTAGTTTTATTTATTGATGATATCTTGGTACATACCAAAAGCTACGAAGATCATTAAAATAACATTTACATTGTTCTAAAGACTCGTAGAAAAAATTAATTATATGGGATGTTTTTAATGTGTGAATTATAGATTTAGGATATTTCATATCTTGGCCACATTATATCTAAGGATAGAATCTATGATGATCCTTCAACGAAAAAGGAAATCCAAGAATATCCAACCCCGACAAGTCAAACTTAGGTACATAGTTCTATTGGTTTTTTGGGTTATTATCGACATTTCATCAAGAATTTTTCTCGGTTGGCTAACCCATTAACCTTGCTCACACATAAAGGGGATAAATTTGTCTGGAAAAAAGACAGTGAATAATTTTTAGAAGAAATGAAGAGAATATTAGTTAATGCCCCTATCTTGAATCTTCCATTAGGTAATGATGGGTTCGTTATTTATCATGATGGTTCAAAGAAAGGAAATGGTACTGTCATTATAAACAATTATAGAGTTATTGCCTATGCATCAGGACAACAAATAATTTATGAAAAAACTATCCCACTCATGATCATGAGTTAGTAGCTGTAATCATTGCTCTAAAAATATAGGTACACTATCTCTATTGTGAAAAATGTGATATTTATACTGATCACAAGAGTTTGAAGTATATTTTCTCACAAAAAGAACACAGCATGAGGAAAATGATATTGATTTAACTACTCAACGATTATGATTGAACAATACACTACCACCCGAGGAAGGAAAATAAAGTGGAAGATTCATTTAGGAGAAAGGATCAGAGAGTTTTTTATAAGATGGGTGTTGAGAGGAATCCTATTTTCATGGATCAAGTAAATATGGATACAGGAATTACTATGGATTGTGAAGCATCAATACTTTTTCAAATTGTTTCGAAAAAAATATTTACTAGAAATGATATAAAATTATCATACTAATGATGAGGAGTTTCAAAAGCAGATTAAAGCAACATATGAGGGTAGATTGAGTGACTTCGTATATGAAGATGAAATTCTGAGATTTGGTAAGAGACTTTTATTCCTGGTATACCTGATCTAAAAAGGAAGTTTTTGGATGATACTCATAGATCCAATTTCATTATACACCCTAGTAGCACTATGATTTATAGATATTTGAAGGATCATTTTTGGTGTGATAACATAATAAGAGAGATATTGCAGATTTTGTGTCAAGATCTATGGGTTTTCAACAAGTGAATTCTCGAAGGCAATAACCTGGAAGAGTCAAGAAAATTATTCAAATACCAGATTGGAAATGTGATAATATTACTATGGAATTTGTCATGGGGCAACCAAATACTCCCAGAAGGAATGATGCAATATGGGTTATTGTTGATGGTCTAACCAAGTCAGCACATTATTTTTTCTATAAGAGAAGATTTACCACTTGAACGTTTTGAAATAATGTATACTAATAATGTTTTAAGTATTCATGGACTACCAATATTGATTGTTAATGATAGTGATCCCCGTTTTACATCATGATTATAGAAAAGTCTTCAGAAATATCCAGATACTAAACATCGTTTGAGTAGTGCCTACCACCCTCAAACCGATAGACAATCAGAACTGACTATTCAAACCTTAGGAGACATGTTTATATATTTCTCACCTTTCATTCAAGGTATGAGGGATCAATATTGACATCTGGTATAATTTTCTTATAACAATAGCATCCATTCGAGTATTCAGATGACACCATATGAAGCATTATACGAAAAGAGATGTCACACACAAATTTGATGGGATGATGTTGGTGAAAGAAAACACATAGGACTATAACTTGTTGAAGAAATGATGGAAAGATGATGGTTATACAAACCCACATCGAAGAAGCTAAAAGTAGGCATACGAGCTATGCCAATAACTAAATAATAGATTATGAATATCAGGTAGGAGATCATGTTTTCATAAAGGTAGCTCCATGGAAGGGAGTTATATGATTTGATAAGAAGGGAAAACTAAGCCCCAAGTACATGAGACATTTCAAAATTCTAGAATGAATTGGAGATGTATCTTACTATTTGGCAATTCCTCTAAGTATTTCCAAAGTTCATGATGTGTTCCACATATAACTATTGAGAAAATACATGCCTGACACAACGCATGTACTCATTTATGAGGAAATTGAATTGGTACCTGATCTGTCTTATTGTGAATATCACGTCATGATTATTGATATAAGAGAAAAAATCATGTGAAAGTGGACTACTCCCCTAGTAAAAGTTATATGGAGAAACCCTTAGATAGAAGAGGCAACGTGGGAACCAGAGGACCTTATGATTAAGAACCACCAGAATCTTTTTATGCAGTAATATTCTAGAAATATGGTGGATGAAATTATTTTATGGAGGGGAGAATGTAACAAAACAAGCTTCCACGGTACGTTTTCCTTTGAATAATATAATAGATTTTGATATATTAAAAATAGAGTTAAACAAACCACAACCAATCAAACATTCAGTTTTGAATATTAATACCCACTTTGTGAAATTTTAAAAAATATATCATTCAAAATGGACTTCATTTCTGGATTCAGAATATAAAAATTATCTTATGGGGAATTTTCGGTATTTTAATAAAAAAAATCAAAATTTTATGGAATTGTGAAAAAATATGAGTTGTTTTTTAAAACTGACTTTTTCTTTAAATAAGTTCAATTTAAATCTTTGGAGTTATTTTATAATGAGTTTATATATATAAAAATTTTATTGAAATTCTTACCGTCTTTTACCCACCTCCTTGGAGCATTTTCAAATTTTCATAAAACATAATTTTACCACGTCTGTGAGTTGAATTTGAAAAATATGAGAGTCACAGTTAATATCCATAAGTAAAATTTCGTTAAATTAGATGAAAGTAATTTTTGGTTTATAGTTACATTTGACTTTTATTTCTCACGGTTAAAAGTAAATATGGTAATTAACGGTAAAAATTATATCATAATTACTCTAAAATGTGTTTTAATTATATTGTATAAGTATAATTCGTCCAAAAACAACCTTTGGTATAAAATATGATCATCTTTGGTCCACATGGATTAGATAAGGACATTTATTATTATTTTATTTAAAGATGAGTTAAAATAGTTAAATTCAATGTTTAATGACTAATCCATTTTTAATATAGGGTTACAGACAATATAAATTCGATTATAAATATTCATTAGTAAGATAAGACGATTTCCTACATAATGGTATTTTATTTATAATTTTTATACATTAATTAATTTATTAAATTTATGATAATATGATGATGTATTAATTACCTTATTAATGTAATATTAAAAAAATTGATATTATAATTATCCAAATTAAGGTAAATTGAGAAATATGATGAATTAAACAAATTTTCTAGGTTAATATGGAATGTTAGGGTTGGTAATGTAAATTTTATTCTATGTGATAAATATATTACTGCTTTTAAAAAGGTTAAATACATAATTGTGTCAAAATTGAAATAATTGATTTTTTATAATAAATACTATATTATTAATGGATATAATATATTTCAAAATATATGGTTCATCCATAGGACTTATATAAGGTTATATATATTAATAATTAACCAAATGGGGGTCTCTTGGATGTTTTTACTATGTTTATTAACCATGTAATATAAAATACATAGAGACATGGTAAATTAAAAACAATTTAAGTAAGAGTTAAATATAGAATATAAGGAAAATATGGTAACCTAAACCGTTCTAATACCTATTGGTTGAGATATTTTCAACCCATATACACCTTATCCTATAAATAAATCAATTTTAATCCATTTGAAACCGACAATTATTTTATTATTCAATAATATTTCAAGCGATTCTTAAAGTTATCATCACCTCTCTTATAAAAGGGTGCAACCGCTTCTCTTAATTTCCCACCTCCAAATACTTTTGGCTCAGACAACCCCTGTCCAAAATCCTCCCCACATTTCTCTCCTAATACTAGAGGCCTTCCCAGTGTTATAAATCCAACCTAGGGAGCCATTTTGATCGAATCAAAAGAAAGAACCCTAATGAGAGGGAAATATTTATCACCTCTTTCATGTTCTACTTTTATTCAACATCCTATTTATTTATTGATTCCATTATAAAATAATAACTGCAGTATATTAAAAATTATATGATGTTATTGTAAAAAATTTACAAGATTATTCATTATTCAATCCACCATATAAATGTCAATGTAACCATACATACCTACGTACGGCTTACCATCTCCACGTGGTGGTGTAGTTTGTTATTCAAACACTTCATAGTTTCGATTAGTATAATAATGAGTATAAATAATGTGAATAATGAATATAACATGTTAATGATTCTATATATATGATAAACGATCCAAATACATATTACATCAGCATCAATATAATGAAATTGTCGCTCGTGCATATTTACAGATTACAATCTCCACGAATGCGATGAGATTCATTCCCCATCGTAATAATTGGAGAATAATTATCATTTTATGATACAAAATAATTTTTATAAACATATAATCAATCTATATATGTATATAATAAATATTATCTATAACATACATGGATTATGTAACCCATCATATAAAGTAAAATGAATCAGTTAACACCCCAAGGGATGATACTACTGAGATATTTTTAACACTAAAATATTATAGGATAATATATGAATTTGTATTTATGTATATATTTCTTGTATAATTTAATAAAAATGATTTAACTATTATATAGGATGTTAACGTACCCTCGTCCAAAGAAACTTACAATGTAAGGGTTAATTTCACAATCTATTTATTATCCAAGGTTGGTTTTACATAAGTATCTACTAGGGCCTCTTTATCATCCACATCTGTGTTTTCATAAAAATCTAATACAATTTTTTTACTATTTACTATATTACATGTTAACGTCATTTATATCAGTATTTTACCATATATTGTTTGAAAAAAAAAATCATTTCTTCATTTTCCAAACAAAGTACTTTATGACCTTTCCGACCTAATTGAGGTAAGAATTTTTTTTAATTTATATGATGGGTGTGTCTATTGTTTGCTGTTATATAATCATAGAAGATTCCCAAACAATATTATAATAATTTTTTCAAAATAAATACTATATTTTATAATTTTATGAATTTTAAATGATATCAAAATTGAAAGAGATATTTCTCAAAAAAGGTTTTTATATCATCTATGTCAACATCATTTGATAGGTTTTAAGCTTGTTTGATGTTGATTTATTATGATACAAAAATTCCATATTTTAATGAATTTTTTGTGATATGTTTGATCGTGTATGTGTTATTTTTACACAATTAATGATTTATGGATAATGTATTGACATTTTATATGCTAGTTTTATAACTAATATTAATGTTATGTTTAATCTGTTTCATACGAGGAAAAAACTGGACTTAGTAAGTGACCGGTGGAGCCCTCTTTAGCTCCTTGATGCATTGGGAGGTCTCATTAGACAAACTAGTGACTTGGTAGAATACTTTGAAACAATATTATTTTTAGTTATGCACAAGGCATTGACTATGCATTTTAGAAATATGGAATTATATATTTCATCATTATTAAAGTGTCTATTGATATTGCATATGATTATTCGACTAGTAGAATATCTATGTGAATAACTAAATGGAATTATTTGAATTTATTGTAGCCATATAATGTTTATGTGTATATTTAAAAGGCTTTTCATTTAGACTTATATATTTCCTTAAATTTTTATTCTTATTTAGTAACGTTTATTCTATATTGGTATCCTTACTGGGCATCTGTTCTCAACACTTTCTATGGTTTATTTTTCCTCGGACGTGAAGAAGTATTTTATGGTTAACCTATTGGGATAGTATAAGGATATAATTTTGTTCAAAATAGGACAAAATGTTTTTGATTATTTTATTTCATGATTTAATGTAAAACTTATTAATGTATCCAGTACTTCCAAGGCTACTAAAATGATCGGTCAATTGGGAAATGGTTCCCTTTATCATTCCAATGTTATTTAATAATGCACCAACTATGGGTAACCAGGTTTGAGGGATTACAAAACATATGGGAGTTACTGCCATTTAAAATAATAATATTATATTATTTTTTAGTTTGACTCTGCCTTGGGTGAAACATATTTTTTCCATGAAAGTCATTGCGTATCAGGTACGCCATCGATCATAGAAACAACAATAAAGTAAAATAAATATTTAATTTACAAATATTAATGATTTTAATAATGAATTATTCTTTATTTACATGGGATGTTACACCCCATGGGTCATAAACACCCTATATATATAGTATTTTTAAAAAATTATAATTTAATAATTTTAGGATATATTTTTTATTATTTCACATCAAAAATTTGAAAGTAATAATTAAATTATCAACATAATGAATTTTTACTATATAGATAGGATTTGAATTCATTATTTTCATGGGGTTAGATTTTAGTGGAAATTTATCTTATTAATGGACGTTATGGTCTGTTTTGGAAAAGATAATAGTTATATTAATTGTTTGGAAACACATTAATTTTAATGACATAGAGGTATAAAATATGGATTGTTAGTTTCATATTTTGAAAAACCGTTTCACCAAATATTATGATCTAGAGAATTTTTTTTATAGATCAATTCAGTCATAAATAATATAATTTGAAAAATTATACATACTAAACAATCACATGAATTAAATATCTATTTTTAAACTATATTGATCCAATATTTTACACTGATAAATCCTCTTGGATCATTTGAATATATTTTAGTGTGACTTGGGAGTGAATAAAAGTTTCATTCTATATTTATTTATGGATTTATTATTAGTATATATTTTATTATTAAATAATGGTATTGGAGTGATATTTTTCCTCATTTTAGAATTAAGTGATTCTTATAAAATACTACCAGTTATTTTCATGAACTCACTTGTAATCAATAATTTTTAACATAATTTCTTTAACAATAAGAGTATTGGATGTATCATCTAATGGTGGAATCATACAAGAGGAAAAATATCATGTTAAATATAGTATTAGGAAATGGTGAATATATATTGACGTGTAAGGCTATAATATTACTTTATCCATGTAGATGAATATGGCTTAGGGAAAAGTTAGGTATAAAAATGTTATCTAAGATTATTATAATGGACAAAATCATATTATGGATTATTATTAATGTAAATATATTGTTTCATTCAAGTATTTCTATTGGTATGGGTTCATATTTAATATTGTATAACATCAAAATTATTGTGTATTCCAATAATTAAACTATTTCATATGATTGATTATATTGTGAAATAAATTTAAAACACATACATTACCTTTATTATAAAATTAATTTATTTTTTGTATTAATACCATTATTATATCAAAATCATTGAATAAATTACTTGAGGGTGTCGAAGTTACTAGATGATATTTATTGGAGGATGAGCATGATATGTATCTGGACATATATAGTTAATTTGAGAGAATTTCAATGATACAATCTAATTATATATGATTCATACATTTATAAAAATAATATATTTTTATGGATTGAGAAAATGGAAATTGGATTCATACATATCTATAACGTTGAATATAAGTATTTTTTATTTGTAGTAATTCTGTTATAAGGGGAAGCTAAATATTTGTAGTTGTTGTTCTTATGATATGATCAATATATAAATCTTTGTTGCATTAGTTTAAATATTTTATTTATGAGGTGTTCTTATTTGGTACTATTATATCTCAACATTAACAAACATTTATTGATAAAACCTAGAAAAACATGAATTAAAAAAATAAGTGGTTTTTTTAGATAATTTCATTATTTCCAAAACATCTATTATTATGAGAAATGGAGAGTCAACCAATTTTAGGGGGATCTATGAATAAAAAATTAGTGAAATATTATCCTAAGTTACTCTATGTATGTTTACAATGGGGTTTAATAATAATAATTTTATTGAGAGAATGAATGTGGGGATTACTGTTTTCCCGAAAGAAGTATGATAGAGATTGGTTCATGGAGGAGGGTGGATAATGAAACATTGATTCTCAGGGTAGTTAGGTCATTAGTGTAAATCTCCATATTCAGGATTCTTGTGGTCTAGTTTTTTATATATTTTACATGTACATAGTTACGTGTTATGTTATTTATATAGAGGTTGTTGAAACTATTGGTTCATGTGATCATTATATCAGGGTGGATAATGTGAACAATATAAAAAAGGATTATGGATGGGGTGGCCCCAATATTTTACATGGCCCTCAGGAATGATTATTTATTAAAGGGTTAGTAGGAAAAATCATTGAGGGTAAACTTGAATAAATTTATTTCAAAAAAAATTCCATTTCGTCAAATTTGAATATGAGGGACATCCTAAGGTGGTGAAATTTAACACCCCAAGGCATTATAATCATTACCTTTTTGAATAATTTTTATTTCATTTCTTACATTCATTAAACCCAAAATAAATTTTTTCGTAATCTACACAAAACACTGAGTTATCTTTCATTAAAATTGATAATGAAATTTTTCATTAACTTATATTACATGTAAGGCTAAAAAAAAGGAAAAAGTATATATTATAAAAATTCTATATTTTAATATAGAAAGATATATCATAGAAATTAAATTTTTGGTTATTAATTTGAATAAATAAATTATAAAAATATATTTTTCAATTCAATGGTTAGAAATTTATTAGAACTTAATATAAAAACTAAGAAAATATAAAGGAAATTATTCAATTAAATAATATTTTCATGCTACCAATGTTGTTTTTACACAATAAATTAGATTAATTAAAATTAATAAATGATATTAATGAATATATATATATATATTATTTATTTTATTAAATATTGATTACATTCATCTAATATATTTGATAGACATAATATTATCAAATCTAATTTTAACCAAAATAGTTTTATTTTTTCTAAAACAAAATATTCCCCTTTAGTTATGAAAATATTTTAATTAAAATTTATACAAATTTATAAAATATATTTTAAATAGTAAAAAAATATTTTAATTTGGACTATAAATGTTATATTAGTGTTAATTTATTGTGTTTTTTTGTGAAGTTTCATTTTTTGATGAATAAATTAAAATGAAATATTTTAATTGAACAATTATATTTCATCATAATATTTATTGAGTAAAATTATATTATATGTTGTTTTTATTTGTAATTAGATAAATTTAACTTCTTTAAATATATTTCATTTTATTAGAATTGACTTTATATTGAAATTGGATATAAAAACATTTCAGACATTGGTCCATATTCACATTAAACACTCCCATTCTCGTTCTCTATATTTTATTAATTTTAGAAAAATCTATAAATATTATGTGATTTTGATTTAGATAAGTTAATTACATATTTTTAATTATCAAAAATCTATAATATTAGTAATTTCATATTATTTTTTACCCAATTATATTAGTGAAATAAATTATTTATTTTTAAAATTTATTAGAATGAAATGGTTTTATTTCATGGGTAAGCATTAATATTACATTGAAAATTGACCTAGAAACATTCAAAAATACATTTATTAGCCTTATCAATACCATATAATCCATTGTATATAATTTTTATCATTATTTTAGGCACATTAAGTAAGTGGTACATCTGAATAGTAAATAAATATTTATATTTACCAGATTATCACTCAACCTCCACTATAAAAGGACACTAACCCCCTTACTTATTCACACCACCCAATCCCAATGGAAGGCTAACTACTTTCCAAAACAATATCCCAAATTCCATACCATAAACATATAATCCTCAATTAAGGCATACAAAATCCATGAAAATCATTTGCTGTAAACTAAAAGGATATACCCAACGAAGAGTTAAGTTTCTTCAACAAGACCTATTTTTTCTTTCTAGACAACATCAATTATTCTTATATATTAATTATTAAATAACTAATATCTAAAAAATATACATATATTTTTATTTTATGGATATATTCAACACTTTCACACACTTTCATAAAATGAGATACACAATCATCATTTGTGTGTACATCGAAATACGACCTCACGAACTGATGTCATTCATTATTCCATTACCAAAATTAATGGTTGGAAAGAATGATTGAATTAGATTTTATATGTGATATATCTAATATTTATAATTTATTTATTCATATTAAATTATTATATTTTACATACCTTCATTATTTCAATTTTTTTGGGAGTATGATAACATCGTTAGTGGATGTGTGGACTATAGTCACCTCCAAGCGATATTATGTGTTCATGATTTATAATAAATGTGTTAATATTGGTATAAATATATATATGTTATTTATATAATATAAATATGATACCATAACTATAATATAACTATTTTTTTTTAATTTCAATTATTTTTATGTGATAAAAAATTAAAAACAACATTCATCCATATGTATGTCTGACAATATATAAGAACATGGTATTACATTTCATGTATAAAAATGTTATATTTTACAATAATTACATATATATGGAATAAATTTGATATTTTAATATTTATTTACATTAAATAAATGATTAAATCATGATATATGTTACATGAAATAGAAAAACCAAGGAAAAACGTAGTCGTAAAATAATGCAATTAACACCAAACATAGTAAATAAGCACCATGGGAAATTTTTACAGCAAATAAAAATTATTTAAAGAAGCACCCAGAGAAATTTTTATTGGGATTGGGAGTATGATAAATTTTTAGAAGAATATGACTCCAAGAAAATGAATGCAATGTGAAGAAGGAAAACACTTTTTCTCAATGGTTAAATTATAAGGTTATAGGGTACTACACAAACTAATTCCCCAATTTGAAAATGAATATACATTAGATTATACTGTGCGATCAGGTTAATGATTACTATATTGAAAAAACCAAAGTGGAATGTTTAATATATTTCTATAATTGGATCATATAAATACATTGTAAAGTTAATTTAGTAATGATATTCTCATCATATAAATTTCTAGATATATATATGTATTTTACTTCAAAATATTATCAACAATGATTTAAAATCATATGTTTAATGGAACTAAGAAAATTGATTGAGTAAAATGATTATCTTTTTCGGAAAACACATTCTTAAGAAAATATAATCACTTATATGTTCTTGAGGATGATACAATTTTGTTAGCATAATGGGATAATTAATATGGATACCATAAATTAGATATTAAAAAGTACCATTGAACTATTTCTATATATGTGATATCAAAATAATTTGAAGCTTCATAAAGAAAGTTTTTTAATAAAATGTTTATATCGATAATGAGACATGTTTTTAGTTGTCAATTTATAACATCACTATATAATGAATCCTATACTAAGAAATAAATTATAAATAGTTCATGGCACAACCAAGGGTAAGATTATGTTTATTAAATAGTAATACATATGGTATATGTATTTACATATATGTTTAGTCTGTAAAAGAATTTCTCAAATATATAAAATGGGATAATAAATAAAAATGATTTCATTTTATCATCATTTTTATGATATCAATGGCCTTTTTCCCACCTCTTTTTTAAGTATTTTTGGCCATAAAATATATTTCAAACATGTTATCTATCAATCTATATCAGATCTTGATAGTTTGATTTATCTTCCTTGTCCATGTTTTCTCTAATGTTCTACAATTTGATTTTATAGTTTTTTGATGTACTTACCATTTACTATCCCAAATTATTTATAAAATTTTATTAATAACCATGTTTATGATGTCTTTTTTTCAACAATTTTATTTTTAAATATAAAAACCTCATTTACGAAGATCATTATAAAATTACAATGACAAAATTTATTTAAGGTGGGGAGAATGTAACACCCAAACATATTAAATAGTTTCCTTTAAGAATAAATTTAGTTTCATTTATTGAATCATTTTAATGACTGACCATGTTAATATAATGCTACATACATTCCTAATTTTTCATTCATTATAATAAAGACCAAATTTTTTTATTGATTGAGTTCTACAGAAGAATGCGTTTTACAAAAGAAAAATTTATTGTAAAAACAATATTATTCAAGATAATTATATATGACCTAGTAGTTAAATTGGAATTTTTGAATATTATTAACTAAGTTATAAAAATATATTTTTAACTCAATGGATACCTATTAATTATAAATGAATATAAAATATAATTGAATATAAAGAAAATTGTTTCTATAAAAAACTATTTGTATCCTATCAAAGGTGTTTTTCATAATAAATTAATTTCATTACTATTAGTGAATGATAAAGAATATATATATATACTATATATTCAATAATTTATTTTTTATATTCATTCAAAATATTTGATTGACATATGATAAGAACAAATCCAATTTAACTGATAAAAATTTATTCTATTCTAAATTTGGTTTTGTCCTTTTATAATAGGGAATATATTTTTTATATAAATTATGAAAATTTTATAAATTAAATTTTAGAAATTAAACAACATTTCATAGTGTCATAATTTTAAAATTATTTTATGGTGAATGTTTTCTATTCATTGAAGAGTTGTTTTTTATGAATAGAGAAAAATAATTATTTTTTATTGAATTTTTTTTTCATCTAATAAATTTTAGGAAAAATTATATTTGTAATTTATTTTAATTAATATTTTATATATTTTTCATTTATTAATACAATTTATGTAATTTTTATCAATTTTATTTTTAATTTTTAATAATAACATTCTATGATTTTGAACATTATCACTTTAAAACCCCATGTTCTAATTCAGTTAATGAGATTAAATTTAAATTAATTTATTATAATTCAGTGATATGTAATTGGAAAATCAATTAGCTATGTTTAGTCATAATAATTTACAAATTTATATTAATTTTAACTATGTTTTCATCCCAAAACATTAGAGAAATTAATTAAAATTAATTACACAAATTATGGGGAAAATAAGTTTATATTGTGGTTACAAAATAATCACCAGTGAAAAAATTACATTGAAACATTCCTAACACAAATTTCATGGGATTAAATAGAAAATAAAATGCATTTTACCAAATAGGATTCATTATTTTATGTAGATTATGTATGGGAGACTTCCAAATATTATTTTCAATTTTGTATTTATTAGAATGCCAACTAAAAAAGGGAACTTGTCATCATGTCTTATGAAACTTAATGAGCAATGGATCATTACAGAAATTCCCAAATAAGTTCTTATAGTCCATCGTATAATCCAATAATCATTACTTTTGGAATAAATCCATCCAAAGAAGACTTTTTGAATAAACTATAAAGAGTTACCTTAAAAAAGAGGTTTAATTATTCAATGATACATTTTATTTATTTCTACAAAACATAAATTATTCTAATATCATTATTTTATAACTACCTAATTATACTAAATATATTTATATTTTTAACCTAATTTAATAACATAAACATTTACACTATTACCTCAAACAAGACATGAAATCATTATTCTTGTGTACATTGAGCTACCGCTTCGTAAAAAGATGTCATTTATTAATTTATTACCACTTTTAACAGTTTTAAATAATGATTTATTACTAATATATTTATAAAATATATGAGACTTATAAATAATTTATTCTCTATTAATTATAATATTACACATAAAATCATACATTCCATTTTATGGAAATATGATAACATTGATTCTAGATACGTGGACTACTACCTACTCAATGAAATGTGATGCGTTCACTATTTATATAGAATGTAGTTTGGATCATTTAAATAATTTTTTGTATAAATATGATAAAATAATTATAATATAAATTTATATAATTTAATTTTTATTCTTTTAATATGAAAAAAATGGAAACAATGTTAATGCGTACATATGACCTTCTATCTCTATTAATTGTGTATTTAATTTCTTATCTCATTATTTTAGGGATTAAAATAATTAAATATGTAATAAATATATATGATATTTATATAATGATTTATATTTTTGATATTATGAAATCATTATCTATGTAACATGACTAAATATTTACAATTCCCAACACACTCAAATAACAATGCTATTAACACTCGTAATAAAAACATTATTGAATGATTATTAAAAAATAATTAATGAAATGTATAATGTGGATTATATATTATATGTTAAATATTAATATGGTTCTATTATAACATAATAATATTATTAAAACCATTATAAAATATTTTAATTATTATTTAACCAAAATGTATAGTAAGATAAGTGATTTCAACTAAATTTTCATTCCACAAAGACTTATTTTATATTATGAACCAATTTGAATTTTTTTAGTGTTTATAACACCCATTGGAATTGTAATAACATTAATAATTAATTGTTAATTGTATTTTTATTTCAATTATAATTATTCCATCATCTAGTATTTTATTTTAAATTTTCAATAGATTAATTTTTTATGAAATCTTTTGTGACTATTAAATTCTATTAAAAATATAACTTTACTGTAATAAATTTCTATTGTAAATTTAATTTATCATAATTATCCATATTTTATTGTAAAAGATATTATTATTTTAAAAATTATATTCTATTTTTATATTAGGTGTTTAAATTTTATGTTATTTGATCAAACAAGAAAAAATATAAAATCAATTTCTTTTACCCAATAAAAATATTTGATAAGGAGCATTATTTTTGAATTAAAATTGTAATCCAATATATGAGGAATTCCTTAGGAATGTAATACATTGGTTGGGGAGTGGATAATTCAGTCCCCTCACTACATCGGTAGTCTCATGATATTAATAAGTTGTCTAAATCAAAATGGTTCTTCCCTTGTATGTTTTAAACAGTCTTGAGGATAGATCATAAAGATAAAGGCACCATGTTCCTAGGAAACATGATGTCTAATAATTAAGAAATATCTTTATTGAGAATTTAGATATTATTATTATCCATGATATTTTTTACATCTTATATAGATTCATTTTCATTATCAATTTATTTATTTAATGTTGTGTGTGTTCAATTATTACATTTTGATATTGATTATAACTTATTAATTAATGATGGATTACACTACACTCAACTCATACTGAGAAACTGAGATCTACCATATTTTTTTTCTTCGTATTCCAAGGTTATGAAGAATAAATCATTTAAAAATCACTCAACGATATTGTTTATCTCATTTCATTATTAACCATGGATCAATTTCTATTTCCCATTTTATTACCGGTACCATGTATGTAATACATCTTTACAATACAATTAATTTTATTAGCCTTTAAGGATTTAATCCAATGTGATCATGGAAATGTAATAATTTATGTTATCGACAATATGAATTTAGGGTTAGGGAATTAAATGAAAGGTATAATGTAATTATTTATAACCATTAATACAATGTAATTTATTTATTTATAATTTCATTAATTTTTTATTTTTGTCTTAATAAGATGATTTTACATTCTCTTAAAGATAATTCATCAAGTAATGATGTTATCTAATCTAGTATGTTATTGGTCAATGATAAATAATCTAGTTCATATGTATTATATAATTTTCAGGAGTGATCATCTAATGTTTTATATAGACATGATTCATATATAAACTTATTATTTCATACGAATAATATACTACTTATAATATTTCAGAACCTACATTAACATCTATTGAATAAATATATACTTTTTAATATATAAAATGACATTGTGTTTTACATCATTGGAAAAAATTAATGAAATGGTTTGTGATATATGAAATCATAAATAATAACACATCAAATATTAATTTTAATATATTACACATCTGAAATAAAATAAAATTGGTTTCTAGAATGATATTTCCTTGTCCATTCCTGGAGTATATTAATTTTTTACCGATAGGGTGGGAAATCAAGTCTAACAGATATATATTTCTAATAATGATTCTTATGTTGTTGGTTGTTTATCATTTGGAACCTACTGTGATATTGGAAATGTATTTTACTATTGATGATACCTGACAAGAGTTTTGACATTCTTAAGTGTATGTCATTAAGGTTTCTTGGGATTATTTGATAAAGAGATGATGTTAATTTATGGTTTTATAATGAGTTTTTGTGGTAGAATCAATGTATATTAAAGTTTCAATTCATATTAACACTAAAAGATGTATTACTAAATCTTCTAAAAGATCATAGATGGTTTTAAATTATATATATCACCTTTGGATTCTTATGAATGGATTTAATGGAGGATGATATTTAGAATACATTATTCCAATGTTTTTATGGTCATTTATAAATCAATAATTCATTTTTTAACAAATTTCTGGATTGTGTTTACTGAATAAATTCATTGATGTTTGGCCAATATATTTATATGGTTTTATGATATTTTTAATGATATATTAGTTTAATTGAAAATTAAAAACAAATAATATAATCATCTTAAATTAGTTTTGGCACTTATTCACCATACAAGTTATATGGGAAAATTTATAAGTATATATTTTGGTTTTCATAAGTTTATATCCAAGAAAATATTGATCCCTAAAAATGATTATAATTGTGTCTATCTAGGTTCAAATGGGATGTTGTGTTATTGTCCTAAAGGAATGTCTTTATAGTTAGAAACATTATTTTGTTAGTTGTATATCATATAATTTTCTTTCTAAATATATCAATGATTTCTTGTACTTGACCATCTTTGTCCATGATATTAAAAAGAAATGCTTAGTACCCATAATTTTACAAATAAATTGAATATATTAATTATATGTAGATTACTATAAATATTCTACATTTATATGAGGATTTAGTAATACTATTATTTTATTTTACTTCATCACATCAAATTTTTAGATTCTTTTAAGAATGAGAGTGATCAGAAATATCCTATGGTTTTAGAAAATTATTACCCCATAAACATAATAATTCTACTCAGGAACTCGAGCATGTGTTTGTTATTTTCTATATATAATTATGGATACAATATTTAGTTAATAATTTATTTTGGTTTGTTATTAAACAAAAAAAAGGTTAATATTTTCAATAATGTATTTGAAACTGTGTAAGTGGATATTGGTTGATTGTTTTGTATTATTAAATTAAAATAACATATTTTTTAGGAAACATTATTTTAGTTGATGATTTAATGATATGGAAATATCATTATGATGATTCATTAAAATAATATTATGAATAAAATATAAAATATTCCATTGTTTCACTTCAATTTAAAATAGATGAAGTTAGTAGGAAAGAGTTATTATGTTACATTATCCTTTTTAAATTAATAGAATCTTCATAACTAGTAGAATTTGATGTTAAAGTATATATATATTGTGTATTCATTGGATATATTTTTCAAACACTATTTTTTGGTGATAAACATAATATTTTCTTCCATGAGAACTTAAATGGTCCTCAATTAAAATTTTAATCAATATTGAGTGATTTCCACAATAGATTGGTTTCCATTGAAAAAAAATAAATTTTTACTTCATATTATTAAAATAATAATAAATATCTATTCACAGTATGATTATTATTCACAGAAACATTAATATGATTATTTCCTCAAGGTGTATGTAACATCAAACAATTAGAGAATTTCCCTACTATAATCAGAATGTTGAAATACTATGATAATATTTATCAACATATGTCTTATAGTCAAGAGTAAATTTATCTATCATGTCATAAATGTTGTTTTATTATTAGTAATTAGATGTTCATGTTTCTTTGAAACATATATTATTAACATTTCAACTAGGTTATGTCCAAGAATTTTGTTTTTGAGGATAGACATACATATAAGAATTCTATGTGTAATGTGTGTAATTAAATATTCCTATATATTGTTTTATGTATTTAAACATAGATAAGATATTATTATTAATATATATCATAAATCATATACATTAATTTTTTTAATAGAAAATTATGATATATACTCATTGAGAGGTAATATATGTTGTTATTTCATAAGTGATGTGAAAATAGTATAATAAATCACGAAATGACTTCTACATTAATAGCTAATGGGGGAAAGATATCTCTAGACCTCTAAATGAAATGAAACTGTCTAATTAAAAAAAATTACCTATTATTTCGACAAGCAGTTCTTTTAGAAATTTATAAAATGATAAATCATGTATATAGTTTTATGACACAAAAATGTGTTTAACGAGATATGATGAAAATGGGTTACATTACACAGTACTGTTTGTTTGGGATGTTTCTATAGTTGTGAAATAAACATTTTTCCCATATATAACCAATGGAATGTTGTGAGATGATAATCCATGACTTTAGGTATGTTCACATAATTCCACAAAGAATGAGTACTATGGGGTCACACACTACGTGTATCTATATTCTCATTAAATTTTAATGAATATAATTTTATACAATATTTTTTATAAATATTTTTTTAAATTTAACTATTCTAGGCGAATTGATCTTATATATTCAGATATAATAAATTCAACTTTAGAGACAGTGAATTAAATTTTATCTATTTTTTATATTAAAATGGTAATAATTTAATATATTTTTTATTCACCAGTTTAGTGAAGATATTAATATAAATAATTGTTTTAAAAAATTAATATTGAATATAATATTTAATAATGAAAATTTGAATTTAATGTTTACTAATTTATTGAATCCATTATATTTTTAAAAATAAATCCATTCTTATTCAATTTTCAGTAAAATATTATGGATTATTGATAGGTTGAGTCAAGGGATATTCATAAATGATATACTTTATTTATAAATTTCAAATAAATATGGATTTATAAATTTAACAAATGATATTTAATTATTTTCATGTCATGTGATTTATGAAAAAATAATGATTATTAGTCATGAGTAATAGATTGTTGTTAATATTAGTTATAGGGGAATTGCACAATTATCTAATTTTTAACCATATGTATACAATATTTTTGAATAATTTTAGGAAAGAGTGTTATTGTTCAGAATGAAGAGACTCTTGAATTATCCCAATATATAGAATGTTAGTCATCCTCCCTCCCTCTCTGGGATAAGAAAGAACAACATATATTCATTATTTAAATCTATTTTGAAGAACATCAATACATTTTTTATCCACTCTATTACTCGAAATACAAATAACATTTTTCAAAGATTTATGTAGAATTTGTGCATAAAACTAGATTAATGCATGTTCAAAATATCTACCTCAATAATGATATAATATACCTTGT
The DNA here is from genome assembly GCA_963277665.1 of Viscum album. Taxonomy (NCBI): domain Eukaryota; kingdom Viridiplantae; phylum Streptophyta; class Magnoliopsida; order Santalales; family Viscaceae; genus Viscum; species Viscum album. The sequence goes on from OY728145.1 coordinate 956,950,684, forward strand.
TAATATAGTTATAAAAATTAATTATTTCATTTATGTTAAATCATGTATTAGATAAATTATATATTAAATATTAAAGATCCCTCTTAGGTGATTCTGGTTTTAATACCATCAAATTCACATAATTTCATCTATTGAACTCAATGAAAACCCATTGTTGGCCACTAACCTATTTCATACACTATTCCCTAAAATTATCAAATTGTATCATTACAGTAATATTATATTTAATATTAATTAATTACATGTTTGATCAATTTTGAAGATGGTTTATTAGTTTTCATTTTTAAATTTTTTTTCTACATTTAAAAGTCATGATAACTTTTTTGTTCAGATTGACATGAATTATATCATATGATGAAATGAATAAGAATATATATATGTGTGGGGAACTGTTGTGTTATGAATTAAATAAAAAAAAATGAAATACTATATTACACATTGTCTTCCCATGGTCAACAACCTAATGAGTTGGTAGAATAAATTATTTAATGTTGTTAGATTGATATGTTTTGTCAATACACAACATATATTAACTATAATAAAACATATGGTTTTATAGGGTGTTTATGTTTTGAAAATAATGTATATTCCATGTAACCCAACATGGAATTGACTGTGTATAAATTGTATTAATCGATGCGGTTGAGTAATGTGACATCATTACATGAAACATGTTTACTTCCCGTTAAGTGACACCACATGACCTATAACACATAGAATACAGTATACTATATACACCGTGTGAAATTTCATAACTAATTTGGTATATATTTTGTAATCTTAGGTTTTTTATTTTTTTCATAAATAGATTATACAATGTATGTCATTTTGTTTATTCTACGTAACATGTGTCTGGTCATGAAAGGTATTTGTCAAGACAGTAATGATGTATGATTCAAAAAATGGATAATTTAAAACAGTACATAAATACATGACATTTAACTAGTTATAAACATCACATAATTAGTAAAATTCTTGACATGGTACATTCCAAAAGATTTTTTAGTTTTCCTTTTGAAATAATGAATTGTATTTATTATATAAAAATTTTCTGAAATTCACAAAATTTATGATCTCCATAGAAACCTTATACATTTTATGTATATATAAATATATATATATTCTAATTTATTATGTTTATTATAATATTAAATATCTCATTGACTATATGGGTGGAAAATTTAAACAACAATCCATGTATATGAAAACATCTGATATAATTAAATTTTACAATATTAGGACAGTAAATAGTTTAACTCACCAGATGTGTTGCATGACAGAACATTATATATGTGAATAAATCTATAGATATTGATTTAGTTGTATTTAAAATTATATATTCCATGCTGTCACCAGTACATATTGTGTATATTGGTTATTATAGTATTTAATTTAAACAATGCAGGAGTTTACAATTAGTTTGGCCCCACGAATAACTGAAATGTTCTTAATTTATTTTATAATTTAAAATTATGTTTAATTGATTTATTTTAAATTAAAAAAAATGGGAATATAAATTATTATATTGATATATTATTTTTATTATGAATATATTAATTAATTAGTTATTTTATTTATTAAATTGGATAAAAATATCTTAATAAGGATAAATTTAAATGAATAGTGGATAGTAAAAAATTCCTTAGTTTTTTCATTTTGGGATTGATAATGAAACTGAGAAAAATATATATGTGTTGAAATTATAAAATTTAAATATCTATTTCATTTTTATTGTAATAAATTTATTATTAAATTATCTTTTATGAGATAAATATTACCCCTCCCATCATTATTGTGTATTAGATTGCATATTCATGGCCAATTTTATGTAAAATTAATCATATAGTACCACACATCTATAATTGACTAGGTATTGGTAAAGGGTGGAGCAACTTATGAGAGGAATATTTCTAGACCTCAGATTATGTTAAATAAAACAATGATATATATAGGTTAGTTGATTAATTTTTTAACTCAGTCTACTGATAATATGAAAGAGTAATTTCCCATAGGGTCATGTTTGGTTTATCTCCATTAATAAACAAAAATATATTTATAATGACAAGATTTTTTAATTATTTATGCAAGGAGTTTTTTATTCGATGATTACATATGACCACCTAATGTTGATAAATTAATGAATATGGTATGATTAAATATGATAAATTTTTAATTTTTTTCATGAAAAGATTATTAATTATATAAAATCCATATAATTTTATACATTATGTAGTGTATAAAATAAATAATATTTATACATAAGTTAAAAAATTAAAATAATGGAATTATCATGTAAGTTAATGACTTTTAACTTGAGAGCTACAATGTCACCATAGTTAATGTGTTTCTCGAGCCATAGTTTGGGACATTATTCAATTTTCATAGAGACATAGGAAAGGTAATGGGTTCAATTAACAATATTAATTTTAAGGATTATGGAAATTGTATATATAGTATAATTTGGAATAAATATTTCAATAAATTAATGTATATGATTCTATTATTTGGTATATAAGGCAACAATAAATGAATAATGAGTTATTAAAATCTCAAGAAAATTCCATCCAAAATACCTTTGAGTACTTATTATGGTGATAAAGTGGAATATGAGAAATTTAATATAGACCATTTACACTGGAATATCTAATAGATATTATATTATGAAACTATTTATGGTTCATGTTTGGATTTGATAAAGTAATTAGATACTGATGATATTAACTCATTACATCAAAACATGTTTCCTCGATAAAGTGTAAAAATATCTAATTATATTTTTAGTTATAAAATAAAAAACTATTCAAAAAAATACTTCCATAAGATCAATCATAAAGAAAGATAATATTAGTACCTTTATGAATTCTAGAAGTTATACTGGTTCATGTGTACCATCATATTCTATGTTTTAATTTTTTATATACTAATACCACTAGTACCAATTGATTCTTCTAAGAATGAAATTGAGAAGTTGAAAAATATCTTTTGGAAACACATAACTGATTCATTGGATATATACTTCATAATTAAATCATAAATGAATACTGATATCCATAATATTCATGAATACCTGTATACTTGAACTATTCGGTCATATATCTCTTATCCAAACCATAATAAAGAATGATATGAGCACTATAAAATATATTAGACACCATTTATTTGAGAACTATGAGATGTATTTTAAAATTTCCTAATTCCTTTTACATGTTATTATACATAGAGGGTTTAGAAATATTTTTAGGTATGTTTCCAAAGTAATTATCAACAAACCTCATACTTACCACACATCTTTCATTTTTAATATGTTTTATTCATATTTTTACCATGATGCTCTTTGATTTATTGTTTATGATTTAGCATTTATATAAAGACATGAATTACAAAGAATCAATATATACATATAGGGAACCATTAAAAATAATGGGGAATATTTATATAGAACATTATATATCTATGATACCTTCTCACCAATAATACAGGAATAGAATCCTTTATGGAAGGGTTAAGGATAAAGATGCAGTAGTCATCAAATGTGTTCATAAAGGATACTAGAGGAAGAATTGTCCCATGGTAATTAATCGAGGGAAAATATTTGGTAGATTTTAACTCAACAGTAATCATTTAATTTCTACGCATTGGGTATTAGATATTTACATTTTTCAAACATTTTAATCCAAATATAGGGAATATTTCATTTTTACAAAATTAACATAGCACATGTGGATGTTAGAGCTAGTAGTGGTGGCGTTAAATTGATGATATCTATTGAAGATTACTATATAAAATTATAGAATTAATTTACACTAGTTTCAATGATTATTAATTGTGTTCACTATGTTACCATGAAAAATGTATCTATGTCTAGGTAAAGTATAAATCAAATTTTATTCTAAATTTTCAATAAAATTTTATACTTTTATTATTATAGGATTTGTTATGGAAGTTACATAAGAATAATGGCATTTACACACTATAATACGAAAATCAAGTCATTAAAATTGAAAAAACTCATTTTCACAGGTCTCATATCACACCCAATTGTGGTATCTCTTTCTAGGTCATTTAACCCAAAACAATTTGATAAAATTATACAATCCATCCTATTTAAAATCTATTGAACATTAATAATTGGTAAAATTGCATGATTTTTTATTGGAAAATATCACTAAATATCTATTTTTTGGAAATAATATAAGATCCATAGAAAATCTATAATTCATGAACACATATATGTGCATTCAATTTATAGTATAATCTAGAGTGGGATATTTAGTATTCCTAATATTTAATGATGACAGAGTAGAAATTAATCAATCTACATAATTAGTTTATGTATAATTAATTTGATGTGTTTATGAAAACAAATATCCATTTATAAAATTAGATTTTATGAATATAAGGAAACTATACTGAAACTAAGGTGTGGTGTATCTTAGATAATAGTTCAACTATTTCCTAGAAGTATTTGTGATATTTTCTTATCATTATCCACCATATACAAATAAGAGTAACAATTTCATTAAAATGAAGAACCAAACCTTATTTAACATCGTGAGATTAAAAATTATTTGTCCAGATCATCTAATATGATTTTGGGAATATTCATTATAGACTATGAAGTATACAATAAACCAATATTCTAATAAAAACAATATAATAATTCAATATGAGTTTTGGTTTGAGATGAAATCCAATTTTTATCATATTCATGTTTTTATATGTGATAATTTTTTAAGCGATAATCCGATAAAAAAGTATCATGTGACTAGATGTTTATCGTTATAGTATATCCAAAATAAATTTAATGATTTTATTTATGAAATGTCCAAGGTAAATACTTCATCATAGAATGGATTCCTATCATTATTTAATTGGATAATATCTCTAATAGTTCTAGTGGGAGTAATGTAGAATTTGATAATGTTGAATCACATGATATATAATAATACAGACATGAACTAATTCATTATTCTGAAATAGAAGAGGTTGATCTAGAGAAAAAAATTACTATGTTGGAGAAAAAATGGAGATAGATAACTAGAAATCAAAAATATATAGTCACTAAGACAAGTGATGTACTATTAGTTGAAAATAGTAAACCTCAATTTTATTAGGAAGTAGTAAACAACATAAAATTTGATAAATTGAAAAATTCTATAAATCCTAAAATTATTATTATTGATGCGAACCAAAAATGGATTCCAACATATCTATTAATGGATTTAAATCATAATATGTAATAATTGGTATTATTGATAAAATTACTAATGGATTGTAATGTTTTTATGTGTAAATCAAGTCCTGACTACAAAAGGGTTCACTCAAAAACAAGGAATAGTGTATGAAAAAACCATTTTTATTAGATTTTATGCTGAAATTATTTTTAAATATTATATCCTTACCTACCTAAAATATTTAGAAGGCTTGGTAAATAGATTTTAAGACCAATTTTTTTAATTTTAAAACATGTGGAAAATGTCTATTTAGAAATACCAGATGTGTTTTTGACACAAAACAATTACAATATGGTGTACATGTTACTGATATACATTTATGGGTTAAAGAAAAACCACTATCATGGAATTTTAAATTTCATAAATACATATGAGAATTTTTTTTCTTAATAAATTAATTTGAGTAGTTTATTTAATAAATATTTGTCAGATTATAGTACTTTTTATTATAATATATAGTGATAATATATTTTTATATGGAAATGAAATACATTCCTTATAGTTAGTTAACATGTTGTTAAATTAATGAATCACCATAAAATACCTTGGTGATGAATCCTATATTCCATCGACCAATATTCATTGGTACATATCTAATGGGATTATTGCACTAATTTAGGGATCTTACCTTAAAAAAAGTAATGAAGAGAAACCATAAAATAATTAAAAGAATATATTTTTTCTCAATATAAAATATTATAAATCTCTATATGAAAATTTATTTCTGTAAACCAAAGGGGTTAGATATGGGAGGGTAATAATGGGTATCGTCTCATACGAATGTATGATATGATCTTTTAATTATGTATTATTTTGTATGATTTTTAATGATTCTCACACATTGATCAAGGAATATAGATATTAGGTTAACCAAGAAGAGGTTCATTAGTCAACAGTAAATACTATACATAAATAATAGAGTTGTATAATGGATATTATACTAGTTTTTATATGATAATTTAAATAGTTTTTAGGAGATAATGATATGAATATTATAAAATACATCATAATAATAAAGAGTCATAGTTATGCTTTCTATAAAGCCTCAATGGTAGAGATTTGAAGTGGAATATTTGTATGAATGCAATTTTCATTGATTATATAATAAATTTCATGTATATTTTGACTTAAAATGTTGAAATAGATTATGCATGGATAAAAAACATCATCCAACAGATTGATGTTATACCAAGAAGTAATGATTTTATCACCAAAAATTTGGACAATACTAAAATAGTTGATCTAGACAAGGATCTGTGTTTATCCCAATTGATGATGAATATACTCAGTATATATCCTCTATTGAATGAATTTTATCGAATGGGTGAGGTCACAAAAAATAGTGTTTCCCCAAAACTAAACATCGAGTACACATTATCAAATTTATTATTTTAAAAAAAGAATTAATTACATGGTACTGTTAGAATAATTTTGTTTAGCTATATAAACCTATGAAAGTGGTAGTCTATTACATTTTGTAACATATAAAAAACTAACAATTTAAATTAAATTTCATGCATATTAATAATTATAAAATCACATGATTGTTTTTTCCTATATAAAATTAATGAGATAATTTACATTGTTTATATATAACATCGAAATGTTATAGAAATCCTCTCTAATAATATGAACCAAGAAAATATTTGAAAAAACTTATTAACATATAGTTGATTATATAATAACTAGAGAAACCTTATGAGGCATGGAGAATAAGAGTATTGAAAGATTTAAATTTTTAACTTATTTGGTATTTTTAGCAATATAAATGTGGTAAACATATTAGTATGAAAATGTTCATATTCTAAATTTTCTCCCCTTATAATCACAATGAAATAATATAGATAAAATAAAGAAATAATGGAAAATATAAAATTTACCTATTAAAAATGGATTGGGATTCATATAAAGATAATACACTAAAAAACGTGTCATTGTACAAAAAATTCACTACAAATCACTATTTATAAGGATACAAGGTATTATACTAGAGCATTGTAGAACTAAAAGAACACTATCTTCATATCCAACTATGCACAATATTAAAAAATTTCAACCTTTTTTTATTTTATTTTAGATTTTCATTAATTTTTTAGTTAGGATATTGAATTTATATATCTTGAATGGGAAATATATTGCATCATTACTCCTGAATTATGGATAATGATGATCTTAATAATTTGGTTCTCCCATTCATTATTACAAGATGATATAAATTTTTTAATTTGATGGGTGGATATGTTTTTTATAAAATATCATAACAAAAGACTTATCTTAATAAAATTAAATATTATTCCTCATATGAATTATTTGGTTTCATTAACTTATATTAAAATATAGAATATTGTTCCTTTCATTTTCTTTTTTATCCTCTACACTCAAACTAAAAAAATATAGAAATGGAATTCTTGATGTCTCTCTATATCTCTCTCTATATAATTCATAATATTTTTATCAAGGTATACTATTTAAATGAACTACACACAATCACATATTTAAATACTAGGAGTATTTTTTATTTATTTCCTACTTACAACACTTAAACTATGTTTTTAAATCAATTTTCGTTTATAAAATATCCATAAACATTCCAGGTGTGCCACAAGAATTTATTTTTTGTTATGTTCTGATATATTCACCTTAATTAATGAAATTATGATATTTTAACACATATTTTAACTTTATGTAAGATATTTATGGTATCCTGGAATATTTTATATCATAGTTTGGATTATTCTATTGAAAATTGGTCTCAACAATTTAAGATATTTTGGATAATGTCATTCATTACAATGGTAAAATTATCAATCCAAAAATAGATCTTTATTTTATTTCTAAATGATATCATATATATTTATAGTTGTATCATGTGATAATTATAGTCATATTCAAAAATAGGAAACCCCTTGTGTAATGATCAATTTATCTATAGTACAAAGGATTTTAACCTCATCAAAATAACCCATTTTGTTATGTATAATTAATTATCTTCATTGTTTTAAAAAATATATTGTAGTGTGTTACTATATTTTCAATATGATTGTTAATCTACCATGGTAACAAATAATTATCCTCGATATGGAGGAAATTAAAAAAAAAATTCACTGAAATTCATCACCATTTCTTTAGAAACACATACAATATCTCATGGTGTCAAATTCGCAATCATAATTTCCAATTGAGTCTATTATGGTGTGTAATTTTCTCCAAAGAGTAGGAACCTCTGAACCTCACTATCCCCTAAAATAATACTTTAAATATTTTTAGAGTAAAAACATGTTCTGTAGGGTGTAATTCAAATCACAAAATTCTGTAAACATTCATTTCCTCCCCACGTTCATATTGAAGTGTGGGAAGAACTCCCAGATTGAAATAAATTACACGTATATAAAATATCTTTAAAATAAAATAATTGGAAAATATTTCATGACATTCACATTTGAAAAACTCGAACTCCTTATAACTTGTTTTTAGTTTCCTTGTGATATAAACATTCATGGTACATTTATAATAAAATTTATCAATAAATATTCATCACTTATCTAAATGATGTCATCTCTTCTTGTAACCGCTTCTATATATTTAAACCTTAATACTGTTATGACCTTAACATTAATATATAGATATATCATGGTTTAGTTTCAAATTTCTCCACTAGTGCATCTTCATTCACCTCTTCTCAAGATTCAAAATGAACATATTCTCATCAATATGCATTCATTCACTATAATTCATGATAATAAATCTGGTGATTAAATAAAAATCAATCACAAAATACATGTTGGTCCTTTATATGGTCAAGATAACATCGTTTTTATTAGGTAGGTCGTATGTATTTTTATGAGTTGTTAGTGGATTAGAAAAAATTTAGGCTTCATTCAATGAAATTATTTTGTGGTAAATTCTGATAAGTTAGAATATGGGGAAATACCATCCAAAAAAATTTACATGATAGATGTTTCATTAGATATTCTTGAGTGAAGCTATTTTAATTGGTCCTTATAATTTTAATATTTTTAATTCCTATAATGAATCCCATGAACATATTATTGGATAAAAATGATATGACATATAATCATATTGAGGTAATATATATTTGGTCCATCAAAAGTAATATTATATAAATTGGATATTTTATGCAATGATTTTTCCATTATGAGAAAAAGAAAGAATATTTCTTTAATGCTTTGATTGAAGTGGGATTTTGGTATTTAAACTACAACCATGGTATTTCATCAATGTGTTAACTTTATATTCATTAATAAATATAAATAAGTTATACATATTAATGACAAAGTATGAAACTTTCTTGATGATATTTATTAGAAAATTGATTTTATTACACATTAGCATTCATGTAGTGGACTGGACCACATTAAATTAAAGTCTATGTCAACTCTTTTAAATTACAATAAGATATAAAACATAACATCTCAATGTACCAAATAGTTTATAAAGTTGGGTAAACTAAAAACATACCCGAAATTTTAATAAAAATTGGTCACGTTAAATATATAATGTTGTTTATTAAGTGATACAATATTCCACATAGTTTATCCCTTGATATCAATTACAAAACACATTATTCTATCCTAAAGTAAATAAAATATAAGAAATGGGTGATCTAAGATATTCTGTAATTGTAATAATACAATTTAACCATGAATAATTAAGGTACAATAAATTGAAAATGAAAATAACAAAAACCCATTTCATTTAATCTATATTTTGTGAATAATATTTAAAAAATATATAATGAAAAAATAATTCCATATAAATAATCACACGATAATGAGATATTGCCAAATATATTCTATGTAATTAAATAATAATAAAATATATAAAGGATATTATTATTAAGGATAGAATGGAAAATGTGAGATATCATAAAACATACCAACAAATATCCATTCAAATTCTTTTTTCCATCGTGGCCTCGTGAGAAAAATATTTCATAAATTGGTACAGACTTAGGAAAATACAAATGAAATTTTTTTATCATGAGTCCTAATGATAAATAAAGGTGCTATTTAATTTCACTTACCACCCGTAACATAAAATGTATAATTCATTCCTCATATTAAGGGGTAGAAACATAATAATCAGAAAAACCCTATTAAAAAAACCATATGAAATTTTAATACACACATCCTTCAATTAACATATTCATAAACCATCCAGTGTGATGTGGTGAACTGTAATAGAAGATTACATCCCATTTCACACTAATCAAATCCCATGTAAAGAAATATTATGTATGAAATCATTATTAAATATCCCATAGGGAATACTAAGTAAAGTATTTGGGTAATTTCATTTATGAATATAAATACAATAAACATATCATATTTCATTGGGTAACTATCATTATCACATTGGAAATAGTTTTAGAACTAAAATTTTACAAAATATTATGTGATAAGTTTACATAATAAAATGTAAACATTTTAAAATTACCATAAATATAATGGATGGTCATGATTTAGGAATAGTGTGTTCATTTTATAAACATTAATATAAATATTTCTTTTAAATATTTTATAAAATCCAAATAGACCGTATTTAAAAAATTCCCTAAATATTCTTTAAAAACAATATTTTAAAAGTTAATATTGTTAATAATTACATTAATAAGTTTTTTAATTAGAAAATTAGGGTTTTAATTAAATCATAGAAATCATAAAATTTAAACAATCATTATTTTCTACTGAATAGGGAAATGGAAACATGTTTTATTTAAAACAATTTATCAATAATGGTATGTTACAAAGAGGTGTATAATAGAGATATTACATTAAAAAGATACATAATAACGAGATAAAAATAAAAATATGTTCATTTTAATTTATAATATCAAATAATTCCCCTAATTGATACTTATGAAAATCATACTTAATAACGATGTGATTGTAAAATAAACCATTACCACTTTGGTAATTTTGGAATCACAAGACTCCTGATAAAACTATTATAAAATAAAAATATAAATTCCATGATGACAATTATATTAATGATATAACATATCAACATTTTAATCATCTACACAACACAAAAGAAATAAGTGGAGAATATCGTATATGTGTCACTAACGTAAAAGTCAGATAGGAAACCCTTACCAATTGTACGATATCCTTTGTATATATCTGATCAATATATATCATAAATATTTTTTTATTAAAAATTAATAAATGATCCAAAATCTCATATTGAATACCATATTATATTTACTTATGGTCATTTATTAATCATTTGTTATAAATTTATTATTCAAATCACTATTTCATATGATAATTGTTTTTTTTCATGTATGTTTTGGTTCACTAATTGTTGTCATTTTTGTCAGTGTAAAATAAGATCCATAATATTAATAATTATATTAATATATTATATATTCTTTATATTTTTTTTAGTGTAATCTATTAAATTTAGTGATCGAAAATAAATTATACTGTTTGTAGAGACATCTAGTCATATGTACGGATGACACTATTTCATTATTCTCAACAGATTGAATGAAAATAAAATAAAAATTTATTAATCATTTTAGAATCATTTAAATGATATAAATATATATTATTAGAAGAAAATATATTTTTTTACATAAATATAAAATTTAAATTATAAAACATATCACATTACTATGTGTAAGTGGTAATCAACACATATGCATGAGTGACATTATTATTTCCCAATGGATTTTATTGTTATAATTAAGATAAGATAAGATATTTATAAATTTTTTATTAGATTATAATAATAAATCAAATATTCATTAACTATTGTGCTTACTACCATTCATATAACATGCAATATAAAAATAAATCGCATTGCCTTGTGAAGAGATAGTCTGTCGTATAAATAAGAAACATTATATTATGCCTCGTGGAATTTAAAGTAAGAAATATTATGTAATATGTTAAATAAATAATTAAAATAATATCATATATATAATATAATTATTTTAAATATATCATTATATCTTACCATGAATGGAGGTGATGGAAATTTAGCCCCATTGATTTGTTATGCGGTAGTCCTTCGTACACATGATCGACAATTATATTTTACACTTTGATGGAAGTGGATATGGATAGGTTATTACATTAACATAATAAAATGTTAGTATATATAATATTATATCATTATTTATTTTTCATTTTTTTATAATAATATTATTAGTTATAAGAAGAATTAAAATGAAAATGTATAGTTAAAAATAGTACTTCTTCTTCAAGAAAGCTCTTTAGGTATAACCTAAGGATTTTCTAGATTAGATTTATTATAATACCATGGCCTATAGGATGTTGGATGAAATTTAAGTAAAATATATGGGATTTTATTTACCACAAAAATGATTTTGGAATGTGAAATGGGTGGTGGTTTGGAGTCCATTTATAAGTTAGAGAGAGGAAAACATTTTTTTCTTATAAATTCAATTAAACCCATGTTTTTTATCATTAAAAAAACCTAAAAAATGCAACATTCAAAAAGGGATTCATATTATCGGGAAAAACAATTTCACTTAAATGGGTGTTAAAAACGATTCTATGTCATATTTTCCATTAAAATTAAATTTTAACCCATGATAAACTCATTTTTCACTTTATTGTCTAAATTGATCAAAATTGTTTTCAATAGGTTATTATGGTAAAAAATTATGTTTATATTATAAGATCTTATAAATTATTATATTTCACAATATGTAAACTATATTTTCAAATTTTATTCATAGAATTATAAAAACCAATTCAAAATTATACTGATAGTTGCAATGAAAAACCATGGTTCCAAAGAGGATGTTTACCCAAGTAAAAATTATTTTCATATCGAAAATATATTTGAAATTGAAAAAAATTTCCTAAATATGTAATATATTAATATATTTGAATTAATTTAAAATAAAAAGTAGTTAAAAATATAACGTATCTTTATTAATAATTTATCTTCGGAAATAATTTAAAATAGAAGATATTTTTAGATTAAAAATAATTTATTTTTCACTATTCATTAAAAACATAATCAATTTTTATAATTAAAAAAATTAAACAAAATATAATATTAAAATAGGTATTTAAATATTAATTAAATATTTATAAAATAATTTCTAATTGTTTTATTTATTAATTTTATTTTATGATCCCAAAGAGTAGTTAATCCTCCATTTAGGAAAATATTTTATTTCTAGAAACATTTCTTTCCTTTTTAAAATGATTTTTATTTTAATTCCAATCAGTAGATAAATAATATATTTATTTTATAACTTATATATATATATATATAGTGTGTAATTAAATTACTTTTCTCTATTAATACCCAATAATTTCACATCCATGTTATAATGGTATTGTTTAATAAAAAAATATTTTAACAGAGTGCCTTGTTTCATTTAAACCTGGTGTTGTGTGCATCACAATCTATCATAGAGATTTAATTTATTAAAAATGAAATGTATAATAAATTATCATGGTATTATGTTTTCTTATTATCTTTTTTTTTCTATCATACATGATATCAACTATGATATTTTAATTTTAACATCTAATACTATTACATTATACACATCAAATAAATGACATCCTTGAAATTTAATATTTATTTAAATTATAGAGGGTTTTACATTTTACAACTGCAATCTTGAAATAACAAATCATGAGAAGGGTCAATAAAATATCCTATTGATAAGATATATTTGTATGTATAACTTACGTATGAAATAATAACATAACTAAATTTTCAAGTAAGATAAGATAGGTTGGGAGTGAATATGTGGATTTCAAAAATATGTGTAATTCCCAAATAATGACAGAGGGTGATAAAGATAATTGATCACGCGAATGTGAATGATAAATATAATGATAAAGACCACACAACCACAAATATGAATTTAGTTAAGTGATGATTTCATTCATCACAAATGAAGTTACTATAGAAAAAGTTTTTTCATGATCATATTCTTGTAGTTAGGGAATTTAATTGAAATCATGATAAGTAACATATAACTTATTATTACATGATTTATTTCTATTTGATTGGAAAAATTTCATCCTTTGGTTGTTCATGGATTAATTCCAAATATATTTCATACTCTGATAAATTTATATCAAAAGTAATGTTTTATTTTGAAATAATAGTTAATATATAACTATAATCACTATCCATTTGTCATACCACTAGATATTTTCAAATTAAATAGTTAATGAACCACATCTAATAACCCCCAATGGTTAACATAATCCATTAAATAAATATTTAACCATTATAAAAATCTAAAATATGCCTCTATGAACTCATTTTCCAAATTTTATAAAGGGAAACCACTAATGGAACATCATATTTTTCATATAATATAATGTTTTTCTAATGTCACATTTCAAGAAAGTGAATATGATGATCATTATTAAAAAATTGGTAACATGAATTCTACTAAAAATCAAATATCAAACAATCAAATGTATTCAATAGATACAATTATGCAGTAATCCATAGTATATATAATATAAAAAAAAATATCAGTAATTAATTTCATGGTAACCAATACATTCACATAAACATGTAATTATTATTATTATATCATCACATAAAACATATTATATGCTATCATAATGTAATCATGTGTTTTATAATATTATAATCTAACCACTAAATCACTTTTCTTTGAACTATTCAAACCATGAATTCAAATCATTAATGAGATACTACTTCATCATAATATTTATACATTAAATGATACTTATAATGATAATTTCATTAATAAAATACTTTTATAGAATATTTTTTGGATCCAAATACACAATAACATAAATCATTCAACTTAATCTATATCAATAATATATTTTTGAACTTGAACCCAGAGCTAGTTCTGAGGCATATTGCATTGATTGTTGGTGCATTAGTTAGAATAATGACCAGTCTAGATATACTTAAATCACATTAATATTGGATACTATCTCAATTCCAATAAATTATTTTTCATGATGGCATTTATCCACAATTTAGGAAAAGAAAATTTCATTTATGGCATGTAACAAAGTGCACATCCTGAAATCCCATCTTTACCTTATACCATTTAACTATATTTTCTTTTCCACCCTATTATTTAATTTCATTCATCAAAATTAGTAAGACATGGATAATTATATCTTTTAAATGATATAACATGATACTACATCCTTATATGATGATTAATTGTTACTGAATTGATCCCTTCAATGTATTGGTTTTATCCGCTTAATGAAAACGTCAATATTTTCTTTTGGATTAAATAGGTGGTCCCAAATATTCAGTGCAACCAATGTAAATTTCACATCATTCATAACTACATTTACATGATCTCTCTATATTAGACTCAATATCTACATTTAAGTATCTGTTTGTTTTTCAAGAGTAAAATATTTTTTATATACGAGTACCATGAAAAAAATTCATTCAATTTTTTGTATTTTTTCTCTATCATTAATGTTTTGAATCAATGGACCAAATCTATCTAAATATATTGAGAGACTATAAACTTCAATATAAATTGTATCATAGTCAATACTAATTTGAGTGATAAATATATTCTCTACGCAACATATCTATTTCTCGACAAAGAATTTTTTTTTAGTCCAATTGAATGATGAAGGTCCCTAACAGATGAAGTAGAAAAAAAATTCCTACATTGTATGCAGTATCATCATGAATATCTACAAAAGAATGATTATTACATATAACCTGAGTCAGCTACCATGACATGGTTATAATTTGTTCAATTCTAGCTACATCTCTATCTCTATTTAAATTATCATTCCAAAGTTGGAAATCCATTTATGTATCTAGTTAATTGAAATGGTTCAATTTATATTCATTAATATCCATTTATAAAAAATTTCATACACTAGACTAGATCAAAAAATAATTATGAATAGTGTATTATACCAAATGTAGAGAAGCACTTAGCATAAATAGAACATTTTTGGCAAAGATAATCTCATAATCATAAATATTTTTCCTATAAAGATATTTTTATTTTCAAATCCTTCATAATGTTTTTCAATTAAAATATGAATTTCCCTAAGAATATCCCAAGGGAGTTTCAAACGTTGTGTAAAATAAGTCCTATTTTCATGTACTAATAGATGATCCGAAAAAACTAATGCACCCATTTTAGAGATTTTTCCCAATCTGTACATATTTTCTAGAACCATGTCAACTTATAGTATCTAGAAATGGTTTTATTTATAAGAATAACCATTTAATATATTCTATTCCAACACATGATTATGTTATCCAATACATGTCCTCAATGTCTATAATAGGGTTATGTTCCCTAGTCTATCCTTTACAATATATTTTTAGAAGTATTCAATTAGACATTATCTTATTAAAACATCATTGGACTCCACACTTATATCATGAATCTAGTGTTGAAATTATTACATTGGAATAAAATGTAAGCAATCCCATTCCGAAGGGAAATGTAGTTTATTATTCTTCGGTAAATTAGATCAATACATGAAATTATAATTATAATTGAAAACAAAGAATATAAATAGTGTTGTATTTGATAACATTATTCTTCCATATAGTGTATCACTCTATATAAATAAAAAAATTCTTCTATTATATTAGAGAGAATAAAATATAAGTGGTGAGATCAGATGATCAGTAAGGGTAAATATATAGTGGATGTTATGAATGAATAATAAACAATCAATATTGATATGTAAATAACCGAAAAAAATTCATTTAATCAATATCTTGAGAATAAAATTGTAAAAAATGATTAATACATTATTCCATATAATTTATCATATTAGATTGAAACTTATGAAAAGATATTATAAGTAATATAATAATAACATGGAATATCAAGGAATGAATTCATTCTTAGGTAATAAATAATTTTGAAAATAATAAACATATTTTGAATACAACATGAAATTACTTCTTAGCATCATGGCCTCATAAAAGGGCATAATTCAATAATGGGTAAGGCCTTATCACTCTACCCAGTCTAATTTTTCTCATGATACATATCGATAAATCAAGGGATATGTAATTCCTAGACATACACATCACTTAATATGTCCAATTAATTTAACATATTAATGAGGATAAACATAATCAATATATAACTTTATATTGAAAAACTAACCTATGAAATTTTAATACTGAATTTAATCCAAAAACAAAATCATAAAAAATAAATAGTAATATGGTTAATGTTAATAATATGTTACATCTTGTCTCAAAATAATCATAAGCAATATAGTCAAAAAATAAGGATTGTATCAATAAAACACAACAATAGAGGATTATATGTTAAATAAACTATTGATGTTATTGAGGAATATAAATAAAATTAAAATTACATAATTATTTTGATGAAAATAATATTTTATTTTTTGAATTAGTTTCTAAAAAAAGCTTCAAAAAATATGTTGACCAAAATTTTCATTAATTATAACCCTTGAGAACTATTCAAATAATTATTATAATTGCGAGTTGACATTATGGTAAAAAAATATTCTTCATTCCATTCATGTTAAAATAATGTCTCATATCCGATTTTCCATGTAACAAAATTGAAGTTGTTTTTAAAATGAAATGATTAATAATTTTAAAATATTTATAAATAGTAAAAATTGGTAAAACAGTTATTTAATAAATATGTTTTTAATGTGATAGAAACATTTTTCCAAAACATTTTTATAAGACATAAATTTTGAAAAAATATTTTTTCAAATGAAGATAGAAATAATATAAAATATCCATAATCATTTATCAATTATTTTAAGTAATAAAAGAGATGATAATGGTAATAATAAATATTAAACATAATTCATATACATTTAAATATAAAATAAATATATTTTAATACAGGAATATCAAATAATTCTTCTATGGGATATTTAAATGAGGGAAATCCTGAATAATGATGAGATTATTTTATAATCAATTATCATGATGTAGAATTTAGAGTCATATGACTCATTAAATAAATAAAATATAATGAAAATTTACATAACATTAATATAATTAGATTCATGATAATTCTTACCAAAATGTGAAGTATATACCCCACGGAGACGAAATACGTTTTGAATATGGTATATGTCTCACATAAGTAAAAGTGAGATGAGAATCCAATTCAACTTGTTTGAATTAATTCGTACTTTTATGAAACTATTATAGAGTAAATATAATTTTATTAAACATAAATTAAATAATGATAGTAAAATATCTCATTCCATATATTATTTACTAATACTTTTTTATGAATCAGTTATTTAAAATAATTTGTTAAAAACAATATTTCAAGAGATATATTTTTTATTCTCATGAATTTTTGGGTTTGCTATTTTTTCGATTTTAGTTCAATAATTGATATACAATATAGAAATATTTATACATTATATAAATATTATATACATTTATTATATGTTTATCAATAGCAGTAAGTTAAATATAGAGATGGATAATCGATTAAACTGTTCATTAGGATGAAAGGTTGTTAGTACACATGAATGCTATTTCTATATTTATTGATGGATAAAATGAAATGAAAATAAATATAAATTAATATTTGAAGAATAATATATATATATATATCATTTATAAAAATAAATTAAAACATTTTGACCATCAAATATAGAAAAAATTAAAAACAATTCACATCGTTATTTGGAGGCTGTAGTCCACACATTCCCGCAAGAATCGTCATTGTTTTCCAATGGATTAGAAGGTATGAAGTTAAATATAATATTATATTTAAAAAAACATTTATTTAACCTAAATATAAAATTTATTCAATAAATTATATAAATACTATCTTTCATATAATGCGCAATATAAAATTGAATCAGAACATTTCATGTGGAAGTAGTTCACTGTAGACACGAGCGTTGTTATCATATACATAATGGAATTGAATTTAAGGAGTTATATTTGATATTATAATTAAATAATTATAATAGTACTATATATATATGTATGATAAATACATTATTAAATCAACTCTAGAAAGAAGGTGATGGAAAAAACTACATCATTTTGTGAGGTTGTAGTCCTCCAAACAAAAGATAGGGGGTTTCATTTTCTATTTGATGTAAGTGAATAATTATATAGGTTTTTACAATAAAATAATATAATAAAATTATGTTAATGATATTTGGGTAATTTTGTACACATATTTTGGAATTATTATAATGAGTTAGATTATGGAGAAAAAATAGATGCATTATTTAAAACATTACATCTTTTCAAGAAAACTCTTTAGGTTTAATCTAATTCCTTCTTATATTCTATTTGTGATACAATGATGCTTCTATGTTATGGTGAGTTTTGTAACTAATAATTTTCTCAGTTCTACAAGAATATTTTCCCAAATTAAGTGTTTTTAGTATAAATTTTATAATAGTTTTAAAAACTTATTCATAACTATTCACATGATGCAAAAATAATCAATAATTCCCAAAAATAAAGTTTTTTATAAAATAAAACTTTCCCTTTCAAGTGGTTTTTAATTTATTTATGCCCTATAAATTACCACATTATTTATTTAATACAAGTGTAATCCACATAACCTTATATAGTTTTTCATACACATTCCCACCAACTTAATGACTATGTTATAATATTCATGTTTAAATAATAATATTTTAATAGGGTTTAATGTATTATTTAAACAAATTTTCAAGTGCATCACAATCTATCAAAGTGACGGAATTTATTGAAAAATAAATAGATCATAATGGTTTTGTAGTTATATTTTCATATAATCTTGGTGTTTCATGTCACACATGTTATCTAACACGAAGTTTCTATTTCAAAATATTGGGGTCTTAAAAGTCGTTGGGAGGATATTGTTTTTGGGAAATTAATGTATTTCTCTTTGAGTGTCTCACTGTTTTTTAATTCACATATCATGGAATTATGATTATTAATTACATTTTATTCAGGAAGAGGCCTCTATGGATATACACTAATTTTATCTACAAAATCATTATATCGCATAGAATTAAATATTAAATATTAATTTAAATCTTGTATTTTAAATTATAATTATTAATTTTTTTGTTTATCATGTAAATAATACCACTAAATATTTTAGTATATAATATAATATTATATATTTATCTCTTGATATTTATTCCCTTGTAAATAAATAAATATTTCTTTTTTATAATTTATTAATTAGATTAAAATAAATACATTTTTTAATATGGGAATGAAAAAAAATACTTCTTAATGAGTATAGAGATTATAATATTTAATAATTTAATAAAATTTAAGTTCATTTTAATTAATACATTATTAATAAAGGATTTATCAATATGAAAGACGATTGATGAGCTGATTTAAGGGATCATAAAAAATTCTATATTTTTTCTAATATGATTCCAAATAATATTTAATTATTTATTTAAAAATATATATTTACATATTGTTCTATCGAGTGATATAATTTATTTAATAATATAGTTAGTATTTCTATTAAACTTTGTGAAGAACATTGATTTAAAATTAGATAATATATCCTTGAAGAATTATCTAAATGATAACCTTGGGTATATATTCTAACTTATCATATTTTATGCATTAGATTTGTTACACATAATGATGGGAACTAATAATAATCTAAATCTATATAGAGATCATCATAATTTCTCCATCATAAATTCAGTATAGAGAATTAATTTTTTTTTGTCATCAAATATGATATATGAAAACATATATCCTCATACTCTATTAGACTCGAAATACAAGAATTATTGTTTGGATTTTAATAGAGCATGTTTAGATACATCTAGACGAATCCCTGAATGGTTTATCCACTGGAATTCTGATATATGGTGGAAACTATATTGATCTTACATAATAATCATATTATAGGTAATTCTTGTTTTTAATTTTTTAGAAATTAAATGTGAAATATACATTAAATGTTTTTTTGGAGTTGATATCATCTTGATTTTATGATATAATTCACCAAAATTATGGAAAACCCATTGTTATACAATTTCCCAATGATTCCACTATATTCTATGACATTATTTTAAAAGAACAACTTTATGTGTGTATCTTCATATATATAAATTTTATAATTATTTCAAGATTCATTTTTGGTGTCCAGGGTTAATGTAATTTTTATTATATTTTTTATCCACATACCTATTATTTTTCAATAAGAAAGGATTATGTACAATATTTTTTTATATAAATGATTTACATTCCCCCTTCTGATCGTGATTAAGATTTCAAATTTTCCTTATAGACATCAATTACTAATAAATTCAATGATTTGTTAATATATCTTATAATAGAAAATAATAATTGATCAAATGGTTTTTAAAATTTTATTATGTCATTCGAGTATTCACAAGGGGTTGTGGGATGAAATTTTCACGGATTTTTTATCTTGGTTTTATCATAAACATAGTAGGCATGAAACTATTTGGTTTATTTTAGGTCAACATATGTTTTCCTCACATTTCATCTAAATTCATGAATTAATATCCGTTAATAGAATAAAAAATAATTATATGTATGAGGTGGGTACTGATGATGTGAATTCAATATTAGTCACATAAAACTCTCATAATTGGATTACATTTTGGATATAGACAATATTCCAACATCAATTAGAAACTAATTTTTTAGCACTATAATACAAAAAAAATATATATTTATAAACCAAGATAATAATTTATACGTTGGAAGAAATATTAAGGGAGTTAAGTATGGTGATTCGTGGATTATAATGGAGTATTTATCAGTGGTTTATTTTTTTTATGATGATAGTCGTCACTCATATATTTCAATATCACTAATTGAATGATTTTATATATAACCCTAAATGTTTCCATTGAATTTTGGTTGACTGCTACGATCATGAAATTTTGTCCTAGATTTCAGATAAGATAAAATTGAGTTAGTTTTGTTAAAAATGGAGTTTATTATGATATCATATATCCATAAACATTTATTAAGAGATTAGAGGATGAATTCATAAAATTTTTATATTAAAGGTCATATGTTAATTAATAGTTTACCATATCATGTACTTTATAGGTTTGTTTAAGGTTTTATAATTATTTCTACGATAACTATAACATTCAATATGTTTGAATGAATTTTTAATTTGGTATATTTATTAGTTCTTTCATTTGGATTTGTTTTCTTCTATGATGTTTTTCCATTTCATGAAGCTTTCTATGTAACCACATGATAACTCTCATGTAACTTAAAAGGATATTCTTGATATTGTGAAATATGTTTCATTCATTGAAAACCAATTTTATATCTCTGAATAAAAAAATACATTCAATTAATGATTTATACCGTTATTATATGTTATATAGATGCATGATTTTTTGGAAGAGTGGATTTTTGGATGGATTCATATATTATATTATATAATATTATCTTGTTTGAAAATTTATGTTACATGTAATCATATGGATAATTTTTATTCTTGATATAGTGTTTTCAAAAAAATATCACTATGTGATATAATTGAGTCTCTGATAGTTAAAAATAAATTGATTGTTAAGTATTTTTTTTAAATTTTAGTTTTTATTATTATCATTATTCCATTATGTTGTTATGTTTATTTATTTATATGTAGGAATAGTTTGTAATGGATATTTAATATAACATTTTGGAAATTTATTTTGTAACATTATAAATGTTAATATGTGTTTTTTATAATATGTAATTATATTTGTGATGTAGTGATTTATGGATATTTAAAATGAAAATATAGTGCACTATTGGGTTTTAAATGAGTATATTACATTAGGGTTAGTGTTTGGGGGAAATTAAAATTCCATTAGATGTTGGAAGATGATTTGAAATAGGTTAGATTAAGTATATGATTAGTTAAATTGTTTGGAAGAACACAAATTTTGTAAATTTGTAGGTCACAGCTAATGAGATATTTGGTATAATATTTGTAAATTCATTTATCCAGTCTATATACTGTAGAAATATTTTTAAAAACAAGTATCTATAAATATATATATGTATTTACCAAAAATTTATAATCAATTAAGTATCACTTTTTTTACTTTTAAATCATCTTAAACAATCATGAAACCATCATAACTCATATTTTTCCATTATGATAGTTTTTAGAGTGAACTAAATTGGACTTTTATGGTTCTTCATCATTAAATGATTGTTTTTTTATAATGAAAATACTATTAAACCTTCAATTTAGGGTGAGTTACAAATTAAGATCTATTTATTTTCAATTTTTTAGTTATCATTTAAATTTTATTTATATATTAATATATCATGTAAATTTATTTAAATCAGTGATATCTAGGATTTATGTTTCTTTTTTATGGAATTTTTGATGTATTTGGAATGCATTCAATAAGTGTAGAAACACAAATGATTTCAAATCATTGTAGAGGTAGTGAGTTAATAACAATTTGTTTACATGTATTATGAAATTATAAAAACATATTTATGTTATGTTTGGTAAATATTCAAGGTCAAATAAGGTAAAATATTTTAAATAATATCCAATGTAACCTTATGTTTTAATGACTTTTATTTTATCAATTTAATGTGTGGAATTTAATAATAAAGAAACAATAAAGAAGTTATTTAAATTGATTTATGGAATTACGGTTTATTTGTTTAAAATATTTGGACATGAATATTAAAATATATTTTAATTTGAGTAATAATTTTTTTTTTGATGAAATAGATATTTTTCATTTTAATTAATTGATTATGTTTTAATCATAAAGTGGTGATATGTGATATATTATTAATTAATTTTGATTCAATGATATTATAAAGTATGATAAATATTTCTTATTAAAAATATGGTTTTTACAAATTGAATTGTTTTTTCTTATTTTTAGATAGGAGGATTATAGAATAGTTGTGGATGATAATATAGATAATTTATTATATTTTTATATGGATATTTGGGTGTGGGAAAATTATGTAAACATGATAAATGAAATTCATAAATTTGTATTGAATATTATATATTTCCAAAATATCTGGTTGATTTCAAAGTTTTATTTATGACAATTGATATAATTTGAAATAAATTTTCATGTAATGACTGGTATTTTTAATTGATTTATGGATTTAAAATTATTATATAAACATAATTGATATATTTTATATTACTAATTATTAGTTGTGATACCCATATTGTATTGGGGATGTAATATTTATAAATGATGATCTGACAAAGAGGTATCATGTAGTACTTATGTATTTTTGTAATCCAAAAATGTATTATTTTTATTTTTGTTTACATAACACTATACATTATCTATTGTTGTTTTATTATCCCCACATGAAATTATTTCTGTTGTACATGTTACAATGGATTGTTTTTTTGGTTTTACATATTTCATCATTTGATGTGATGATGAATAGATTTTTTTGGTTATATGTTTGATGATTATGTGAATTGTAGCATTTTCAATTGTGTTGGGTTATATGAAGATGATATTTTAGTGACATAAATATTTTATGGGTTTTATTTTTTATAAAATATCATGAATAAGATATGTCTATTTCACTAAAAATTTATTAGTACTTTTCACTTCTTACAATAGATATGGGAGGAGAAATTTACTTGTTATAATTGTTTACTCATCCAACAATTATATGTTATTTTTTAGACACAGAACATGAAGTTATGATTTTAGACAACATTATTTTAGACATAATATGATATATATATTTATGGGGGTAAGAAGGGGTGATTCTATTTCCATTAATTTATATGTATTTAATTGTGTGAGTTTTATTTTTTAGAACAAGTGTAAAAAAATTTATATATATTTTATTCATGTATTAACATATGATCATTAAGCTGGTTTAACAGTTTAATGTATAATTTATCATTTTATGTTCATTGTTTCCCTTTTTCAGTAAATTTATGTGTAGTTTATCTCAATTTGGTGTTTTATTAACTCTCGTTACCACAAAAATTTCTATAAGATAAGAGATTCAGTAGTATCCTATAATCTCATTACTATAATAGTATTAGTCCTAATCAGGTTATGACATAAAAGTATCAAAATTATTTCATTCATGTGACTTCCTCCATTTACAATTGAATATTTTATTCCCATTTGATAATATAAAAAAGGTAACTATTCTAAATGAAACAACAATAAATTAGTTTCTATAGAAACAAATTTACATATATAAAGGGTATATCAGAATCCATCTCATGTCATGGGAGATTTATAAATTCTCTTATTTAGTTGATACATAATAATTGATAATTTATCAAGAAATATTGAAAAAAATAACCACTACTATGTCATTTGTAAAAATTTATTCCCCATAGAATGCTTCATTAATCAACTTATTATTTTTAATAAAAGTTTTTTAACATAGTACCAAAACACTCTTAGAGGGGAAAAAATTAGATTGTAACTATTTTTAATTAATTTGGGTCTTATTATCATGATAGAGGATCTATGAATTTTAAATTTATACCAAATAAGAATAAAAAGAACACAAAAGAAATAAAATTGAAGGGACCCTTGTAATTAAACTATGTTTTCTTAGTTATACCAATCTATGGTTTAAACATATAAAAACTCACTACTGTACTAAGAAATAAATGGTCTACCATTAATTGATTACAAGTTTAAGAGTTTTTCAATACAAATAAATAGGAAACCTCCCACTTCTTTTATCTCTAAATATTATTTTGGAAAAAACTATAACAAAATAATATTGGATCATTTTTCATTATATTAAAATATTAATTGTAGCTAGACAGAAATGCAAGAATGTAATTTACGATTATCTATTGATGAAAAAATCATCATTTTCAATGATTTTTTATTGACATATATTTAATTTATCTTGGGTTATACAATATACTAATCTATTATTAATATTTCTTACAAATAAGTCTTAAAAAAATATTTTTAATTTCATTGTGATTGTATATTATTCAATTCATCATTATTTAGCATAAATATTCCTCTCTTTCATATCTAAAATGTATCATCAGTGTATGAAATTATTTATCATTTCAGGTATGAAACCAATATTTATCGTTAGAGGTCCAATAATATTTCTAAAATATTGAAATATAATTTCAATCCCATTTCCATATTCTATTCAAATTATTTTATTGGAAAAAAATCCATGAAAATTTTAATTTATTTCATGATTTCCTCACCATTAGTTCAAAAATTTAATGACATATAAATCTCAAATTCTTTGACGATATCATCAAAACAGTAATGTGGTAATGTGATACTACAATATTAGTAATACAATACAATATTTTTCTCCATGATAAATATACATTAATATCTTCCAACAAAATATTGGTTATATATATATATATATTTGAAATTCTCTGTACATAATCATCATTATGTTTTAGTTCCCATTCACTTAATATGATTTTCATAAAACACATATTAAATTATTGTCTCTAGGTATGTGGACAAATTTTCATGAATCTCAATTAGTTATTATTTGAAAATTAATTTCCATCATTTTATAGTAATATTCTACTCCCCATGGAATCTCATAATCCATATATTAAAAAATTCAGGTATTATATTTTTCCTATATTTTCAATTGCTTCATGTTTTTTTGTAAAAAATATTATATTGTTTCAGTTTAGGTATGAACATAAGTTTAACCAATTTTATAATTTTTATCATAAATTATCAACATCTATCATGTTCATATATATATGGAATGTTTTTGTTATGAATTTGATTGAGAAAATAGCTTATCACAATTTATCTTTGAAACATCTATGGCCATGATGTTACTATCCTCACCACGGAAAGGATACTTTGTCTATAACATTTGTTTCAAATCCAATTTACATAAATATATACACGTCTTTACATAACATTGTTTTAATATAAATCAATAACTTTTATAATAGTAACTCATTATGATATGGTTTATCATTCTATCATAAAGACATTTCTTTCGGCTTGAAACATTCAAAAAATAAAACATTCTCTAATTGAGCTATTTCAATTCCTAATAATCTTTAACCATAAAAAATTATTTATATAATGACATAAATAGACAAAAAAATAATCATAAATAATCACCCCATACTTTAAAATGACATTGAAACTCTATTACATTGAACATTAACTTAAAATATTCATTCCAAAAAAATAAAAATCCCTAATTGTAACGACCTGAACATTTATAAATAAAATAACCATTATTATTTAATTATGTGTATTATTATGTACTATGGTTAAAAAATAGATGAACATCATTGTGTTTAATATATACTATCATATTTAAATGTAAATAAATCAACATTACCATTCATATTATTTTCCTTGAATAATATTCATATGATTAATAAGAATATATGATTTTAACAAATGTAATTGAAATAGACAATGAATGTGATTTCCTCATCTAATAGGATTGTAATGTTTAAATCCCATTTACCATAAAAATTATGAGCGATAAAATAAATGGGATTTTGTTTCATTAAAAATACAAATATTATATATACAAACATAAGGATGACCAAAAATATTTATGGGAGATGTTCCAGATAATCGACATAACAACCCAACCCTTGTATATCAAACCTTCACATGAATGTCTTGTTGTCTTGGACCATAACAAAATGGAATTTTATGTATTAATAAAAGGATTATATAATGTCACTAATAATATGAATATATATATTT
This sequence comes from Viscum album, assembly GCA_963277665.1. NCBI lineage: Eukaryota > Viridiplantae > Streptophyta > Magnoliopsida > Santalales > Viscaceae > Viscum > Viscum album. The sequence goes on from OY728145.1 coordinate 956,978,594, forward strand.
TATACATTAATGAATATATTATTATTTAATTATTAATACATTATAGATGATTTTTAATGTCATAAAATAAAAAACAAAGTGTATTTTTGGTAATATTATAATTAATATATGGAAATTTTTTGATGAATTAATAGATTTATTAATTTAATAATATCTTAATAAAATATATATATATTATTTATTATTTATTCAGTATAAATGATCATATAATTTTTATGAAGTCAAATTTAATATTTATAAGTGACCGAAAACCTTTATTTTCAAAAAAACCTAGCATTTCTCACTAAATATCAATTATTATTTTAAATGTTTAAATTCAAATATTTGGAATATTAATTGGATATAATAAATATTATTTTTGGAATTATAATTTCAATTTTCTTGCAGTTGTGAATTTTTTATAATTTTATGACATAGTCAAATTTTCGAGAAAACATTATATACAATTTATATATACAATTTGTATTTTGAAATTTTAATTATAAAAAAAGTTATTTAATCCACACTATTTAGGGTACCCACATCCAAATATATGTTTTCATTTTAAAATAATTTAATTTAATTTTTATTTGATTAATTTTATATTGCCTTTATGAATCCTCCAATATTGGTAATATATTTTAAGGTTTTAAAATCATTTCATTAAAAACAATACTCACATATACATTTCTAGGATAAATATTATAATATGATCGTCACATGGCCTTATAAAACATATAAATTTTATACAATTTTCTATAAATAATGGGAATACACAATGGTATTGTTCTTGGTTTTGATTATATGATTATATTCTGTCCAAAACCAATGTATGATTATAATAAATAATTCTGCATTCATTTCAAAAATAACTCTAAAAGTTCCCATTTATCATCACTAAAAAACCATATAACATGTCCATAATATTTTATAAAATATCTAGAGTCCTAATAAGTTTCCCCATTATCTCATGAAGCTCCTCCCACTCATTTGTAATAAACCTATCAAGAAAACAAATCCTCTCATTCTCTTCTGTATTCATGAATCTTCATTATCCTGTAAATTTTATTAGCAACTCATAATAATGGTATATGTTATTCTATACCCCCTTACTAACCATATTAGTTTTTAGTGATGATAGTTACCTTTAACTCTTACTAATCCCTCCCATGACCATTTACATTCCATCATTATACTGTCGAAATTTCACCATCATTTTCTATTGAAAACGATTGTGTAGTGCATACCCATGCGCATTTCTTGTCATGTATGGTCACCTTTTTGATATTATACTTTTTAAAAAGGGGAATTAAATGTATTTCTATTAAACTCCTTAAATGTGGAATATAATTTTAGGATAAAGGATTCCATGTGGTATGATATTTGTGGAACACTTATTTAGGTAAATGAATTGAAAGTGACGCAGGCACCTTGAATTATATATTGCTCCAATTAGATGGGTAATGTTTTAGTCCCATTATAAATCATTCCAGTTACTATGGAATGAACCTAATAAATCAAGGGTCTTTTTAAATCATAATTTTTTCATTGTTATCATTTATCTATTATTATGATATCATGCTAAATTTTACTGCCACATTTCCAAGTTGTTTTTATGTTATCATGAATTATCATGCCTTATTATTCATGTTCATTCTTCACACCCTTTTTATATCTAATTTAATTTATTATTATCTAAAATATAATATTTTATTTATGAAATTACTTATTTATTAAATTACTAGGATTTATAAATCACCACATTCAAAAGAATGTCACTATGTTATCCCATGATGTTTTAAGCATGATGGAATAATATGATTATGTTAAGGATTTTTTCAACAACAATAATGTATTACCAATTTTCTGTTGTTATTTAATGATAATGATTCCCTAATAAAGTACAATTTAAAATCATTCTGGATTTAAAATGTGCAATCATATGTAATTAAATATGAATTAATATGTAATAATGATAAGGTTTTTTATAGTTTCTATCATGGGAAAATTTGTTTATTTTAGAATTAGGATTAACAGACTCTATTAAAAGACTTTAGTATATGAATAGACATAAGATTATATAGAAATTATTTTTAATTTATATATTATATGGTTTCCATGAAAATACATTCATCAGTAGAGACAATATTTTGATTTGGATCTATAACAGTTGTACATAGGGGTAGTCTGTAAAACACTGCATTGCCTTAAACTGAAAAAAGAACAGGTGTGTGACAATGGTCCTTACTACATTATGTCCTTGAAATTCATGGGGGATATTATTTTGTTAATTCATAATCATATTATGAACCATTATTAAGGGAAATAATTATCATGCATGTATATGAGAGAATATAGATTTTGGATAACGTAGATTAATGCCAAGAAATTATATTATTTATAAAATACATAAAATTGATAAATCATACATTTAATGAAATTTGATTACCATTTATGCATTTATGAGTCTTAAAATAACCAGCCCTAATTTTTTCAATTATTAGATCTAATTGACAAAAATAGAAGGATCTGAGTAAACAAAGAATGTGATGGCCAATTGAATGAATACCAATACATGATACACAACATGATGTGAAAAGGAATAATTTACATTATGATGATACTCTCCATTCTAAATTAGGATTCTAATTGAGACCTCGATCAGGAGGAGTTACCAAATCTCACTATGAAAGAATTGTTTATCCGACAAAGCCCTATAAATTCAACTGATCATCTAATCCCTTAATCATGGAACAATAGAACCTCTCCATCAAGAATATATTATACATCATTCAATGTTTCGAACATGAAAATTTTATACTCGATTATAATAGTATGGGTGGAGAATATGATCAGTGGTGGACATTGATCAATAGTATTAATAATATTGAATATATCAATATGATGAGGTGGAAGGAATTATAGAAATTTTTTTCGAAAAATATTTTACATTCACTCTCCCAATAAAAATGAAATGGTTTTTCTATTCCCTCATAAAAAAGACATTGAATCCATCTAGTCATATAAATAAAATGTCATAATACTTCCATGATACTCTTATATATTTTTTATTACCCTCGATTTCAAAAATGACTATTTATCTGGTGGGGTAAAACTTTTCATATCAAATTCCCTATAAATATAATATATTTAAATATATGAGAATATTTTATGGTGTTCCCTAAAATTAAAAATGTATATCATTAAATCTCAAGGGTATAATGTGAAAAATAAAATAATTTAGAGCTCAATATAGGCGTTGTGATGGGTAAATCTAATGGTGTTATGAAATTTTGACATCCCACTTGTAAAAATTATTGAAAGAAGAAACCAATGAATTTCCTATGTGGGATGAGGATATACGTTATGTGTGGGATAGAAGAACACCTAGCTAGAAATGTTTGATAGAAAAAACCCACTAATTTAATGGAGGAAAGGAATTATCTCTTCAACCCTTGGTGTAATTTTCATTATTTCAACTATATGTACTAATGTAACTATTAAAAAAATCATAAATCCAAGGGTTTTCAGAGACAACAAAAAAAATCCATGGTAGCAAGGGTGAGAATATTGCATCACAGTAGCTAAGGAGGATCCCATCAACAATGTTGTCATATGTAAGCTAGTTATTCATTAAATAATATATAATATTATTTTTTATTATGCTTATATAAATTCCATTATTCGATGAATGTTTTTTAGAACTATTCAAACACCCCAATAATTCATGGAAATAGAGATATCAATGAAAATTGAAAATGAGTAAATTATTGATCCCATGTATATAACAAATCTCAGGTCATTTTGTTTTTGGAAAAACATCCCCAAGGACCTTGTTGTACTCATTTTAGTAGATGTTTATTCAATTGTGGTTAGGGATTGGAATTCCTTTTATATTGACATCATAAACATACATTAGAATGAAATCACAATTTATATTATGAATCTTCCTCAAATTAATTATTTTTTAAAGGAGGATGATTAATAATATTTAGCACCAACATTTCAAACATTGAAGTTATTTCACTACTAAAAATCATATATATATTAAATTACTAAGTCTAAGGATAGTATCATCATTGATTACGTTCCCATTATGTAGAAATACATCAATTTGTTCCCTGATGAATTTAATGGTCTTCCTCTAATAAGCGATGTTATATTTTCAATCAATCTTATACCTAGTGTATTGTAGTTATCCGATTATCCAAATTTAATTCAATATTTTTATCTTGTGGATATATAGACGATACAATAAGAGAATCTAAATAATGAGTTCATATTCTTATGTTCTTCACCTTGGGGTATACCAGTCCACTTTTTCAAGAGGGAGGATGTGTTAGTATTATTTTTCATTGATTATAACTATCTCCATGATATCATGATAAAGAATAATTGTCATATGCCATGGATTTATGACTTATCTGGTCATCTATGAGGATCCCAATACATCTCAATGTTGGATCTTTGGTCGAGGTGTTATCTTGTAAGGATGTTAAAGGATGATATCCCTAGTAATACTTTAAAAAAATCATATACACTATGAGTTAATAGTAATTCCATTCACACTCAGTAAGACTCCAGCAATCTCCATGGTCATGATAAATATTGTCTTTAGGGAAAACCATGAAAAAAAATTCATAGTTATTATTGATGAAAATATAATGTAATCTAAATGAAAGAATTATCATGATCATCCTTTAGTAACTATGATATATACCATATGAAAGTAGATGATTTGCGTAAATCATGTAAAATGTCAGTAATGGTTGATGTAAATCAAATTATTGTGTCATATTATCATTTGTAATGGTATGTGTGGAGACCCTTAAAATATATAATAAATTAAAGGATGTTGAAGTTCAAAAGGGTGACATAAATCCATAGTTTTCATAGATTATATGGGGTACTATAATCAATTTTTGTTAAATTTTTCATGATTTTCAGACATTATAACTAATCTATGATAGGAGGGATAAATTTATGTTTAGAATTATTTATGTTAACATTTCTTGAAGGATTTGAGAGATAGGGTTATCATTGCATTTTTACATATCATACCCATAAGAAGGAAATATTACATTAGTTACAGTTAATATTTTATGAAATCATTATGTTGTGTATTAATTTAGAATAACAATGTGATAGCCTGTGAAACATGTATATTGAATTTTTATGAATAGAACTACCCAACACATTATTTGTGGTTGGATGATGTGATATTTGGGTTGAAAAAAATATATCATTGTCTATTTGGTTACAAGTTTTAAATGTATATTGAATATAAGTTTCTTAAGTACATGTTCAACAAAAAAGGTTTTGAATATTTCCTTTAAAATATGGTTAGAGTTATTTAAGAACTATGACTACTAAATCCACTACCATCTTGGGAAAAGTAAAAGTGGTATATTCTCTGTGAATAATGTATCAAAAAATTATATAGTTTATGAGTGTTGAGAAGGATATGATCTTCTAATACTTGAGATTTATGGACATGAGAATCATAATGGAAGGAAAACAATCAATCCATTCTTAAATGATTTCTATAATATAACTTCTGTATAGGATAAAGAATTCTCATAGAGATGATGTGGGTTGTATGTTCTGTTCTAATTAGTTAGTCTGGGTTGTGTGTAATGTTTGAATCATATGTGAAATTAATTCCTATGAGGCCTATGATACATGTAATACTTATAACTACGGGGCTTGTAAGGGTTCCGCATCACCCCTTGAAAGATGTATTATAAAAAATACAAGAAAAATTAAGGACTTAGGACCATTTGATGGAACTATGTGTACCATCTAATGTTGTGTTAAAGAATGATATACTGTATGATTCTTATATTTTGACGTTTTCCATCCATACATGGAGCCATAATATGTAACTAGACCATTAAGATTATTAATTTTTGGACAATATGTAGGAGATAAAAATATATTATATGGATTCCAGTATGTTAGTAAGTGATGGTGGTATGAAAAAATCCAATGGGGTTATGAAACCATTTCGCATACATATCTAAAAATTAAGAAACATAACCATTTTATTATTCACTGGTCATCTAAATAAATCAAATGGATAAAATTATATTTTGGTTGTGGTGGTTACTATTACAAATTCACATCACTTCATTACGATTTGAGAGGACTTAACATATAATCATCATTAAAGGATATAGATTAAAGAATATGTCGGTCCATGTGTAAAAACACTATTAATTATATCAAATAAAGATTAATGATTTCTTTCATTTTTTAGAGGAGTATCCAGTATTCTCTAAATAATTATTAGAGAGTCATCATGCTTTATCACCAACAAACTAACAGAACGTATGAGTAAAATATCCAGAAAGGTGACAAAATGTTCGGAGCATGCTCAATTGACATTAAATAATTATGAGAACTTCATATTCCTCATGTTCAGTTAGTATTCAATAATAATTTTAAATCAATCATCCAAATGCCTCCATATATGGTATTTTATAGGAAGAGGTTGAAGAACACATGTATATTTGGATGATGTTAGGGAACACGAATAACTAGGTCATGAAATGGTTAATGAAATAGTGGAAAGATCATCAATATTTCGTAGCACATCAATAATTCCTAGATTCAAGCACCAAGTTATTATAAAAATAATAATTGATAGCTATTTTATTGAGTATTGGGACATGGTATTCCTCTTTATATATCTATATATGACATACATGATATTTTTTATGAAGGGAATGCGTTGTAACACCCGAGATTTTTATGAGTAATATTTTTTTCAAAGGAATCCTTCACTACACACTTGCTTGGCTTACTTTACACCCAATCGTCACCTTCCTCGATAGCTTGCGTCGTACACAATACTGAGTTTCACTAAACAACGATATGCTGTTAAAATATTAATAAAACTAGCCGTTATGAATAGTAATAACCACTTTTTGAAATTTTATAAATTTTATTTTTCAAAATGGACTTCTTTTTTGGATTCGGAATACCGAAATTAGCCTAGGGTGAAATTTTGGTATTTTTCTGAAAACTTTCAATTTTTGATTAATAGTGAAACCACTAAGTGGTAGGTTAAAAACTGAATTTTGAATAAAACATAATTTTACCGCTTCTGTGAATGGAATTTCGAAAATCCGACAGACACGGTTGATATCAGTAAGTAAAATGGGGTTCAATGAGATAAAAATAATTTTTTGGTGAATAGTAACTTTTTACTTTTTTTACCGCGGTTAATAGTAAATAGGGTAACAAAGGGTAAATATGATATTACTATTACCCTAACACATGTCATAATTCTATTGGATAAGTGTAATTCGACCAAAAACAACCTTATGAATAAAATTTGACCATTTAGGCCCCTTTGGGTTAGATTAGGACATTTATTATTAATTTATTTAAAGAAGGGTTAAAATAGTTAAAATCAAAGTTTAATAAGTAAATAATTTTTAATATGGGGTTATAAATAAGATAAATTCGACTATAAAGATTAATTAGAAAGCTAAAACTATTTCCTACATAATGGTTTTTATTTATAATTTTTAGACATTAAATAATTTAATTTATTTATGACACAATGATGATGCAGTAATTATCTTATTAATAAAATATTGACATAATTGATGTTATAAACACCAAAATAAATGTAATTTGAGACTTTTTATGAATTCCACTAACTTTATAGGTTACTATGATATATTAGTGTTGATTTAATCAACTTGTTTCGAACATATAATTCTGTTATGACTTTCACAAAAATCATATATCAAATAGTGTCAAAATTGACACAAAATAATTTTTAAATCAAATATTATATTATTAATTGTTATTTTATTCTTAAAAATCTAAGGATCGGCCAAATGACTTATATAAGGATATATATATTAATACTAAACAATTTGGGGTTAGTTTGGCATGTTATAGTAAGTGTATTACCCATATAGTGTAAGAAAACAAAAAGACACGGTAAAAGTTAAATTATTTAACTTAGAGTTAAATCTAATTGATAAGGTTAAAATAATACCCTAAACTTGTCTAAATCCTATTGTTTGATAGGATTTAGATCCATCCCCAATTTAGCTTCGAAATAAAACACTTTGGAACCATTATAAACAGATTTTCACTTTAATATAAAATAATATTTTGAGATATTCTTAAGGTGCCCCTCTCCTCCTTTATAAAAGGGCACCTCCTCCATCGTCTCCTCACACCAATTTGTGCACTCAAGCTCAGACAACCCCTGAAATTTTCTCCTCTACACTTACCTAGAATAATCCTAGAGATCCTGGTCTTCTTCAAAGACCAATCTTAGTTCCCTAAGTGGAGGATTCAAAAAGGCGTTCCAAAGAAGAGGTAATATCCATTACAGATCTTTTCAATTTCTTTCTTCATCAACTTCTTCTTCTATAGTTGTTTCATGATAAAGTAATAAAATCATTATTACATACATACTGATATGTTATTATAAATATGAAACAACCCTAATTCACCTTCTATCCATCCTACGGAAAAATGAAATCACCGCGCGTGCGTACGTACGGAATACCGTCTCCACGCCGTGGTGTAATCTATTTTCCACCATCACCTTACAAGGATGGGTATAATGGTGTAATGAGTAACTATTTATGATTATTATAAAGTAATATTGATACTGAAATAATATATATATACTCCAATACAATTCCACGATCATAGGAACGATATCATCACTCGTGCGTACGTACGGAATACCGTCTCCACGATGTGATGCGACTCGTTCTACATGATCATCATTACATAGTAATTATATAAATGAATTTAATGAATAAATATGATATATGTTACACTAATACCATTCTGGATATAAGGTATCTATAACCTTAAAAGAAGAATAAGAATTTATTCGGCAAAACACGCATAAGAACAAAAGGCAATAAAGACCCGAGTATCAAGTAACAATGAAATATTACTAACAAGAAGCTAATAATATGACCATATATGATATCATATCAATATGTATGATTCTGGAATAAGTCAATAACATTATTTAAACCATTATACAAGAGCTTCGGACACGTACAAAGCAAATCGGACCTAAGGTAAGGGAAATATCAAAATCTCATTTTTATCCGAGATTGTTTATTCGTAAGTATTTATTGGGGTGTATTTTATCATCCACATCCATGTTCCCTCAATATGTAATATTGTTTCCATCCACTTACAATATTTTAAATCCAATTTTACCCTTCGGTGAGTTTTTAGTAAAGAATATGAAAGGAATCATTTGTCGTTTTTTTTCGTACGAGGTAGTTTTTGACTTTTCTGACAAAAGTACGAGAAGAATGTTTTTTTAACTTATACGGCAAGAATGGATTTTTAAAACATTATTTCCAAGAATCTTCCTTTATAAGTTTTCAATTTTATTTTTAATCAACTTCTTTTAGTTTAGAATTGTACAACATGTTAATAAAGGAAAAGTGTTTTTGAAGAAGAAAGGATATTTTCCTCAAGAATGGAGTTCAAGTGTTTTATCAAAATTATTTTCCATCTAAGATAATAAAGGGTTCTGTTTTTATCCCTATTATTAAATTGAATTTATTATGTTGTTATGGTATTATTTTTTTGAATTCCTTTATCATATATGAATTGTTTTATGATGTCACGATGTTTAAGATTCCCATTTTTATTACATGGGTTATGCAATGATGTATGATTTATGATTGTGTGGCACACATAAGAATGGTATCATTATGATATGGGTGGGACCTATATCTCCCTCCAATGCATTGGGTAAAGATTTTTTATCTCATGAGATAGACATGTCTGGAACAGTAGGTTATACCGGTTCAGTGAAACAGGACTGGAACGAGGGTGACTCGGTTCAGAAAGGGACTTTGTCCACTAAGATAGTCTTGGCAATGAGTCTTGACTATCAAGAAATGATTTTCCATGATTATGTGTGCATGCCACAAAGTTTAATGTTTCATTTTATGATTATGGGGATCTCATTTTCACTTCTATGATTTGTTCCATGTTAAGATATTATGATCTCTTTTGCAGGTTATGATTTTCAAAAAGATATGATATGATTTTTATTTCCTTTATTTGCCCTTGCTGAGCATTTGAGCTCACCCTTTTATGTTTTCTTTTCCCCAGGTCAGGAAGATGGATATTAAGTAGAATATGCTAAAAGGGACCCTAGATATGATGAAATAAATGGGAGACACTGTAGAAGATTGATGAACCAATTGTTTATGTTTCCCAGTTTCTAAAGACACTATACCTATACGGTATTTTGTGGTTTTGTCATATGTTGTAATGAGTGTGCTTCAATTTTGATGTATTAACAATGTATGTAAAGTATGGGTCGTTATAGTTGGTATCAGAGGAAAGGTATAGTCAACCTTTGGAAACTAGGATGTGAAATCCTTAGTAAGAACCCTAAGGATATGTCTAAGCATAGAACACAATAATAGTGTTTTAGAAATGGCCATGAATACCCTAGGATAAGACCTTAAGTGTGAAATTGTATTCTTGATTATGTGGTTTTCTTATTATAATTAGTGTTGCTCACACTATTCTTCTTGGTTTTAGTCAATGGCTGGAACCCGAAGGAACCGTGTTAATGCGGAATGCGATGGGCAATGAAATGATTGTCCCCATGAGAAACCAAATGATATGGGAGATGGAATGAAAAATCTTGTAACCATGCTCACACAGCTTTCTCAAGCTATGAATCATTCATGACTTCCAAACGAGCAATGGAAGGAGCAACATTCTGTTGAATCCTTCATGAGGCAGCGTCCACCTTCTTTCAGCGGGTCTACTGATCCATTAGTTGCTGAACAATGGATTAGTACTACTGAAAAGATATTTTCAGTTCTTCAATGTTCTGAACATGATAAAGTCATCCTAGAAGTTTATCGTTTGGAAGGAGATGCTGATCAATGGTGGAATCTTATTAAGAATACGAGACAAAGGGATGAAATTGAGTCTATGGAATGGGGCGAGTTCAAGAACTTATTTTTCAATAAGTACTTCCCTCGTATTTTCCGAACAAAGATGGAGAAAGAGTTTCTTGAACTGAAGCAAAAGGATGATGAATCTGTTGGTACCTATGAAGCAAATTTTACAAGACTTGCAAGGTATGCTTCTGGTATTATTATCCAACCTGAGAGTAAGATCGACCGATTCTTTAGTGGCTTAAAACCAAGTCTTCGAAGGGCTTTAGCCATAAGGGACTTCAATAGCTATGAGGAAATCATTCGATGTGCTCTCAAAGTCGAGATGGAGATTGGAGTAACCCATCAGTCACATGGGTTTGATAAGAAGAGGAAGATGGAATTCAAAGGAAAATCTAAAGAGCACACTGAAAAGAAGATCAGCTTTCCCTTATGCTCAAAGTGTAGAAAGAAACATGGAGGGAGTTGTCTTAAAGGGACAAGTAAATGTTTCAAATGTGGAAAGGAAGGTCATCAGGCATTTGAATGCCGCGATAATGGGTAGAAGATGTCTAATGATGCAAACAAAGGAAGGGATACACAGAATAAACCTACTACACTTCAATGTTTCAAGTTCAAGGAGATGAGGCATTATGCCAATCAATGCCCAAATCCAAGGGTTGATGATGATGGTCGACGTCAACAAAATCTTAAGGCTAAAGACAAAGGAAAGTCACATGCAATTTATATCAGCGATGTGGAGTACGATAACGAAGTGGTGAAAGGTACACTTACCATCCACTCTAAAGTAGAAAATGTTTTATTTGATTCTGGATCCACCCACTCTTTTATTTCTGAAAAAATTTCTAAGGGTATCACCATATTACCTCAACAATTAGATGTTGACTTATCTGTGAGAACACCTAATGGCACAACAGTCGCATCAAAAGTTTATAATTCTTCTCCGATCGAAGTTTGTGGGAAAGTGCTTCCTGCAAATCTTGTGATCCTTCATTTAGTGGAATTTGATGTGATTCTTGGCATGGATTGGCTTTCTCTACATGGAGCTCATGTCAATTGCCATAGAAGGGAAGTCACATTTCATATTCCAGATCAATCTACGATCGTCTATCGATGCAAGGATGAATATAACGTTCCGGTGGAAATTTCTTCCATATTATGGGTCTTGATTCCACTAAATGAAGGTTATTTATCTCAAATGGTTGTTGAGAAACTCACGATTAATAATATGCCCATCGTACGAGAGTTTGATGATGTCTTTCTGGAGGAATTACCGGGTCTTCCACCAAATTGTGAAGTTGAGTTTTCAATAGAACTCGTACCGGGTGCTTTGCCTATTTCAAAGACACCTTATAGAATGGTCCCAATTGAGTTGCAGGAATTGAAGAAGCAACTCCAAGAGAATCTTGGTAAGGGATTCATACGCCCTAGTGCGTCACCTTGGGGAGAACCTGTTCTATTTGTTACGAAGAAAGATGGATCAATGAGACTCTACATTGATTATCGAGAACTTAACAAGATCACTATCAAGAAAAAATATCCTCTCCCAAGCATTTATGACTTATTTGACCAACTACGCGGAGCTCAATACTTTTCCAAGATTGATCTTTGTACAGGGTATCATCAATTAAGGTTCAAAAGGGAGGATATACCAAAGACGGCTTTCCGTACAAGGTATGGACACTATGAATTTATAGTGATTTCATTTGGTCTTACTAATTCCCCTTCTATCATCATGGATCTAATGAATAAAGTCATTAGAGACTATCTTGATCAATTTGTGGTAGTCTTTATAGACGATATTCTTTTCTATTCAAAGAGCAAGGAAGAGCATGAAGATCACTTGAGAATTATATTGAAGACCCTGAGAAAGGAGAAGCTTTATTCCAAATTTACCAAGTGTGAATTTTGGCTTCAAAAAGTTTCATTTTTGGGTAACATAATCTCAAAAGAGGGGATATCTGTGGATCCAGCAAAAACAGAGGTTATCAAAATATGGTCAAGACCAACAACAGTAACTGTGATCCAAAGTTTTCTTGGTTTGGCTGGATATTATCGATGTTTTGTAAAAGATTTTTCACGATTATCTAATCCACTCACCAAGTTGACTCGGAAAGGAGTTAAGTTTGTTTGGACAGAGGAATGTGAAGACAATTTCAAGGAGTTGAAAAGAAGGTTATCCCGTGCACCTGTGGTCACACTGCCTTATAGTAGAGAAAGGTTTTTGATCTACAGTGATGCATCCAAGAAGGGATTGGGGTGCGTTCTTATGCAAAATGATATGGTGATAGCTTATTCCTCACGACAGTTGAAAATCCATGAGAAAAATTACCCAACACATGATTTGGAGTTGGCTTTGGTAATCTTTGCATTAATGATTTGGAGGCATTACCTTTATGGTGAAAGGTGTGATATTTATACTGATCATAAAAGTTTAAAGTATATTTTCACACAAAAGGAGCTGAATATGCGTCAAAGAAGATGGTTGGAGCTGATTAAGGATTATGACTGCCCAATCCATTACCACCCTGGGAAAGGAAACAAGGTGGCATATGCATTAAGTCGACATGACCATGCTAGTTTATCCATGATAAGGATCACAAAAGATCCAATATTTATGGATTTACAAAGGATGGATCTTGGAATTATAATGGAAGGGGAAAATTAATATCATTCTCAAATGAATGTTCAACCATATATACATGTGAAGATTAAAGAGGCACAGAAAGAAGATGTCGAGTTACAAAAGAAGGTGAGAAATGTTTCTGAATTCAACCTTGATTGTGATGGGATAATAAAGTTCAGGAATCGGGTTTGTGTTCCTCCCATCCCCGAATTAAAGACGGAGCTGCTGGATGAGGCTCATGGTTCTTGATTCTCTATTCATCCTGGGAGCACGAAGATGTCTAGGGACCTGAAAGAGTACTTCTGGTGGGATGGGATGAAAAGAGATGTTGCTGAATATGTCTCTCGATGCTTGGTTTGTCAAAAAGTTAAAGCTGAGAGACAGAAGTCTAAGGGGATGTTACAACCATTACTCATACCCGAATGGAAATGGGAAAACATCACTATGGACTTTGTCACAGGACTTCCTAAAACATCCAAAGGCAATAATACTATTTCGGTCATAGTTGATCGTCTTACAAAGTCTGCACACTTCATTGCTATTAGAGAGGATTTCTCTCTTGATCAGCTTGCCAGGATATATGTAAAGGAAGTGGTAAGATTGCATGGAGTACCACATTCTATTATATCTGATCGGGATCCGAGATTTACCTCGATGTTCTGGCGAAGTCTTTAGCATACTCTGGATACAGAGTTGAGTTTCAGCACTGCTTATCATCCCCAGACAGACAGTCAGTCTGAGAGAACAATTCAAACCCTAGAAGATATGTTGAGAGCTTGCTCTATGGATTTCAAAGGAGGTTGGGATCAACACCTACCTTTGGTGGAATTTTCTTATAATAATAGCTTTCACTCCAGTATTCAGATGGCTCCTTATGAAGCTCTCTATGGAAAGAAATGCAGGACTCCAACTTGCTGGGATGAAGTTGGGGAAAGAAAGCTATTAGGACATGATCTCGTTGATGAAATGGCAGAAAAGGTCAGATCTATTCAACAACACATAAGAGCAGCTTAGAGTCGACATAAAAGTTATGCCGACAACCGAAGAAAAGACCTAGAGTTTGAAGTGGGTGATAAAGTGTTCTTACGAATATATCCCTGGAAGAGGGTTATAAGATTTGGAAAGAAGGGGAAGTTGAGCCCTAGATATATCGGTCCTTTCGAAATACTGGATCATGTTGGGAAGGTAGCTTACCTATTGGCGCTTCCACTGAATCTCTCTCAAGTTCATGATGTGTTCCATGTATCTCTCCTGAGAAAGTACATACCAGATCATTCACATGTACTCAGCTCAGAAGATGTACCGCTGGAGAAAGATCTTTCTTATGAAGAACAACCGATAGAGATTCTGGATCGTAGAGAAAAAGTTATACGAAACAAGACCACTCGATTGATGAATGTTTTATGGAGGAACCACCTAATTAGAAGAAGCTACATGGGTTCTTGAGGATATGATGAGGGAGAAGTATCCTCATCTGTTTATTACAAAGTGACGAATTTTGAGGGCAAAATTATTTTTAAGGGGGGTAGAATGTAACACCCAAGATTTTTATGAGTAATATTTTGTTCAAAGGAATCGTTCACTACACACTTGCTTGGCTTACTTTACACACAATCACGACCTTCCTCGATAGCTTGCGTCGTACGCAATACCGAGTTTCACTAAACAACGATATGCTATTAAAATATTACTAAAACTAGCCATTATGAATAGTAATAACCACTTTCTGAAATTTTATAAATATTATTTTTCAAAATGGACTTGTTTTTTGGATTCGGAATACCGAAATTAGCCTAGGGTGAAATTTTGGTATTATTCTGAAAACTTTCAATTTTTGATGAATAGTGAAACCACTAAGTGGTAGGTTAAAAACTAAATTTTGCATAAAACGTAATTTTACCGCTTCTGTGAATGGAATTTCGAAAATCCGACAGACACAGTTGATATCAGTAAGTAAAATGTGGTTCAATGAGATAAAAATAATTTTTTGGTGAATAGTAACTTTTTACTTTTTTAACCGCGGTTAATAGTAAATAGGATAACTAAGGGTAAATATGATATTACTATTACCCTAAAACATTTAATAATTCTATTGGATAAGTTTTATTCGACCAAAAACAACCTTATGAATAAAATATGACCATTTAGGCCCACTTGGGTTAGATTAGGACATTTATTATTAATTTATTTAAAGAAGGGTTAAAATAGTTAAAATCAATGTTTAATAAGTAAATAATTTTATATATGGGGTTATACATAAGATAAATTCGACTATAAATATTCATTATAAAGATAAAAATATTTCCTACATATTGGTAAATTATTTATAATTTTTAGACATTAAATAAGTTAATTTATTTTTGACACAATGATGATGCAGTAATTATCGTATTAATAACATATTTCCATAATTGTAGTTATAAACACCAAAATAAATGTAATTTGAGATTTTTAATGAATTCCACTAATTTTATAGGTTACTATGATATATTAGTGTTGATTTAATAAAATATTTTAGAACATATAATTCTGTTATGAATTTCACAAAAATCATATATCAAATAGTGTCAAAATTGACACAAAATAGTTTTTAAATAAAATATATTATTATAAATTGTTATTTTATTCCTAAAAATCTAAGGTTCGGCCAAATGACATATATAAGGATATATATATTAATAATAAACAATTTGGGGTTCGTTTGGCATGTTATAGTAAGTGTATTAACCATATAGTGTAAGAAAACAAAAAGACACGGTAAAAGTTAAATTATTTAACTTAGTGTTAAATCTAATTGATAAGGTTAAAATAATACCCTAAACATGTCTAAATCATATTGGTTGATAGGATTTCGACCCATCCCCACTTTATCTTCGAAATAAATCCCTTTGGAACCATTATAAACTGATTTTGACTTTAATATAAAATAATATTTTGAGATATTCCTAAGGTGCCCCTCTCCTCCTTTATAAAAGGGCACCTCCTCCCCCTTCTCCTCACACCAATTTGAGCACTCAAGATCGGCCAACCCCTGCCATTTTCTCCTCTCCACTTCCCTAGAATAATCCTAGAGGTCGTGGTCTTCTTCAAAGACCAATCGTAGTTCCCTAAGTGGAGGATTCAAAGAGGCGTTCCAAAGAAGAGGTAATATCCATTACCGATCTTTTCAATTTCTTTCTTCTTCAACATCTTCTTCTTTAGTTGTTTCATGATAAAGTAATAACATAAGTATTAATTACATACTGATATGTTATTATAAATATTAAACAACCCTAATTCACCTTCTATGTATCCTACGGAAAAATGAAATCACCGCGCGTGCGTACGTACGGAATACCGTCTCCACGCCGTGGTGTAATCTATTTTCCACCATCACCATACAAGGATGGGTATAATGGTGTAATGAGTAAATATTTATGATTATTATAAAGTAATATTGATACTGAAATAATATATATATACTCCAATACAATTCCACGATCATAGGAACGATATCATCACTCGTGCGTACGTACGGAATACCGTCTCCACGAGGTGATGCGACTCGTTCTACATGATCATCATTACATAGTAATTATATAAATGAATTGAATGAATAAATATGATATATGTTACTCTAATACCATTCTGGATATAAGGTATCTATATCCTTAAAAGAAGAATAAGAATTTATTCGGCAAAACATGCATAAGAACAAAAGGCAATAAACACCCGAGTAACAAGTAACAATGAAATATTACTAACAAGAAGCAAAGAATATGACCATATATGACATCATATCAAAATTTATGATTCTAGAATAAGTCAATAACATTATTTAAACCATTATACAGGAGCTTCGGACTTGTACAAAGCAAATCGGACCTAAGATAAGGGAAATATCACAATCTCATTTTTATCCGAGATTGTTTATTCGTAAGTATTTATTGGGGTGTATTTTATCATCCATATCCATGTTCCCTCAATATGTAATATTGTTTCCATCCACTTACAATAGTTTAAATCCAATTTTACCCTTCGGTGAGTTTTTAGTAACGAATATGAAAGGAATCTTTTGTCTTTTTTTTCGTACGAGGTACTTTTTGACTTTTCCGACAAAAGTACGAGAAGAATGTTTTTTTAACTTATACGGCAAGAATGGATTTTTATAACTTTATTTCCAAGGATCTTACTTTATTTGTTTTCAAGTTTATTTTTAATCAACTTCTTTTAGTTTAGAATTGTAAAACATGTTAATAAAGGAAAAGTGTTTTTGAAGAAGAAATGATATTTTCCTCATGAATGGAGTTCAATTGTTTTATCAAAATTATTTTCCATCTAAGATAATAAAGGGTTCTGTTTTTATCCCTATTATTACATTGAATTGATTATGTTGTTATGTAATTATTTTTATGAATTCCTTTATCATATATGAATTGTTTTATGATGTCACGATGTTTAAGATTCCCATTTTTATTACATGGGTTATGCAATGATGTATGATTTATGATTTTGTGGCACACATAAGAATGGTATCATTATGAGATTGGTGGGACCTATATCTCCCTCCAATACATTGGGTAAAGATTTTATATATCATGAGATAGACATGGTTGGAACGGTAGGTTATACCGGTTCAGTGAAACAGGACTGGAATGAGGGGGACTCGGTTCCGAAAGGGACTTTGTCCACTAAGATAGTATTGGAAATGAGTCTTGACTAACAAGAAATGATTTTCCATTATTATGTGTGCATGCCACAAAGTTTCAAGTTTCATGTTATGATTATGGGGATCTCATTTTCACTTATATGATTTATTCCATGTTAAGATATTATGATCTCTTTTGCAGGTTATTATTTCCAAAAAGATATGATATGATTTTTATTTCCTTTATTTGCCTTTGCTGAGCATTTGAGCTCACCCTTTTATGTTTTCTTTTCCCCAGGTCAGGAAGATGGATATTAAGTAGAATATGCTAAAAGGGACCCTAGATATGATGAAATAAATGGGAGACACTGTAGAAGATTTATGAACCAGTTGTTTTTGTTTCCCAGTTTCTAAAGACACTATACCTATACTGTCCTTTGTGATTTTGTCATATGTTGTAATAAGTGTGCTTAAATTTTGAAGTATTAACAATGTATGTAATGTATGGGTCGTTATATGCTTAGTACAAGATACACAGGTCCCTTTGAAATCATTGATCTCATAAGAAAGGTGGCCTATCAACCATCATTCCCACCTGACCGATATCATGTAAATTTTGTGTTACATTAATCTCTTTCGGAGAAGAACATCTCAAACCTCTCACATATTCTAAATCAATTGGTGTAACAATTGTTGAATGATCTCTCATATGAGGATTTTCTAGTGTATATCATATAATTTAGAGACAATGTACAATGAAAAAATAATATACACCTGGTCAACGTTCAATGAAGAACCCACTTGTCTGAAGAGGTGATGTGGGGAAATAAAGAGGGGATGAAATATAGTTAAGCTCGTCTATATTAGTTTGTTAAATAAAATTTTTTATGGAGGAGATTCTGATGGGGGTGATTTTAATGACTTAAACATTAGTAAATAAACATTCACTTATGATTTAATAAAATAACATATTATGTACTATGGTTATATAAATCCTATAAAAATCACTTGATTTATTATATACTACCATATTTAAAAACAATTAAGAAAATTAACCATTTAAAATATAGACATTGAACAATGATTACAAGATTATTATAAATATAGGGTTTTATAAAATCAAATTGAAATAGAAAAAAGTAGTGATGGCCTCAACCAATATGACCATACCCTATGAAGCCCATTTATTAGATCTTCTATGAGAGACAATATCACTAGAATATCAACTTGTTTAATCTATATATTAAATCCAACAACTTACGATCTAGTGAAATCATTTACAAAATATGTTCCTCCTCATTGATATCACTATGTAAACCATGTATACTGAACCACCAAATCATATTCTTACAATGTTGCACCTTACCCTTTAGTAGTATATTAGTGTAATAAATTTATTTGTTACTAGAACCTAATAATTAAAATATTTATATTTTATAGAATAATTAATATATCTTCATCTTACTATTGTTACATTATAAATGATTTTTATTTTGATAAAATAAAACATAAGTAATATAAATTTGTAATATTAAAATTTAATTGATGAATTTATATTGATGAATTAATGGAATTTTGAAATAAAAAATATGTATAAAATATTATTATTAATTGATAATTAATAATGATAAATGATTATATAATTTTAATGAAGTATAATTTAAATTTTATGTGGGATTGAAATCTATAATTTTCAAAAAAACCAATTATTTATTTATAAATGTTTCTTCTTATATTAATAGTAAAAATTGATATAATTAGAACAAATATAATAAAATAAATATTATTTTTGGAATCAGAACATTTAAATTATCAGACAATATATTTTTTTAATTTAGTAAGATAGACAAACATTTAGATAAATTTTAAATATTATTTAAATATGTGGTGGTTATTATGACATAATAATGACAAAAAATGATGTAATAAAAACAATTAATGGTATCCAAAACATAATATATGTATTCTATTTAAAATAATTTAATTTAATTTTTATTTGATTATTTTTATAATTCCATTATGAATCTTAAAAACCTGATAATATGTTTTAAGGAATTAAAAGAATATCTTGAAAAACATGAATCACTTCTACATCACCATGAGAAATATTTTAATATGTTCAACAATGTTTCTTTAATCAAATTAAATCAAATCCCATTTGTATTCAACAATGATACAAATTTGTTTCATGGTTTTTGATTTTTATTGCATTTTTATATAGAGTCAAACACATATGTTTGAAAAATAATAATTACTTCCCAATAATAATCAATATATACCAACCCATGATCCCATTTATCATCACTAAAAACACGAGGATAATTTCCATTCACTTACATCACCACTATATAGTAATCCCAATGTGTCCCCACGGTCTCACGAAGATTATATTAGACATTTTAAATCACCCATTCAGGGTAAAGGAACCTCTTCTTATAATCATTATTCTCGAATTATCATTATATTTTTTATTTTATCTCTAGTGTATAATACTGAGATATGTTCATCAATATCCTGAATCCTTCCTAAATGATGTTTAAATTATGAGAGTCCCATTTAACTCCCTTTAATCCCTCCCATTAACAGTTATTTTCCTTTTTTATACTGCTGAAATTTCACTGTGATTTTCCATACCAAACCATTGTGTTGTTAATACCAGTACACATATCATATCAATGGTGGTCAGCATAAGAACATATAATTATTTAATTCTAGTAGTAATTTTATATATTCCACAAAATAGTATCTTGCATTAAAATTTTATGATGAATTATTTCATATTTAATGATCTATGTGGAACAATTATAAATGTGAATGAAATGAAAGTGATGGGTCCAGCCAAAATTATATATCACTATAATGCATTATGTATTGTTTTAGTCTCATGAGAATTCATGAATGGTATTAGGGAGTAAACCTAATAAATTATTGGATATTTTCCACCATTATGAGAAAACATTTACCCTTGGCCAATGATTATGATATTAGGTTTAATGGTGTTTTTACATTTCCATATTGCCTTTATGTAATTATTCATTATCGTGCCTCATTATTCATATTCATATTAATCAACATTTTTATGTCCGGTATATTTTCATATTTTGAAATTGGTAATATTATATTCATGTTATGCCATTTTTATTCCCTTATAGATGTTTAAAGCTCACACCATTATAATATATATCCCGAATTTATCCTCGATAGTTTTAAGCACGATGGAATAATATGAACATGTTATGGATGTTATCAATAATTGAAATGTATTACATGCATGATGTTGTTATATAATGTACATAATATCAATTGGAACTCGAATTATGAAACATTTGAGATTTAATATGTGTAAAATTATATAATAAAAGATGAATTCATGTGCAATAATGACATGGGTTTTCATACTCCTGATTTATCACTATCATACATGATTAATGAATGTCAAAATTCCAACAAGAATTGTTTTATATTTTGGAAATACCATTACAATAAAGTGGCAATGTCAGAACAAAAATATAACGAAAATAACAAAAAACATAACAAAAAACATGAATCTAAGACAAAATATATTTTCAAATACCATGAATAAAAAAGTTGATAAATACCCAATAACAATTTTACACAACATACCATCATTTCTATAAAAATATAATTCCAAAATTCTCCCTTTCAATTTATCTGATTAGAATATTTCAACATTTTGGACTTTTCCCTAATTGATATTGTATTGAAATTAACTCGTGTTTTACAACAACAAAATCAAAATGACTATGAATATTTATTTCATAATTAATAATAAAAAATGTTTCATGATTGTGTTTTAATATAAGAGTGAGTTTAATTATTCTATATTAGTTTAATTTATAATATAAATATATATACATACTACTAAAAATGTCTCTATAAAACATTATGTTTAAATGAAATGAATGTTTCTAATTTTTTTACTATCTCCAATAAACACCATTTTATTGAAAAAATTATCATATATCCTATGATATTAAAAATACTACCATAAATCAAAACATGATATTAATGAATAAAACATTCTATTTTTATCATTTATTTAGAAATTTCTCTAAATACTATCCATGGGTTTAATAACCAATATTTTCATTAATCTTATGAATAATATTAAATATTCACCAACTCTAAAAATAAAACTAAATTGAAACTCATATTTTTAATAAACTCACAGATGCTTTAAAATATATACCCCTTTATTATATTAAAAAATAAATCTCTTGGAAATAGATTTTTCTTATTCTTTAAAATTATCTAATAATGAGAATTATGGGAAAGCCTAGGATTCCTTGTATAAGAATATAAGTCATCTAAAATAGTCTTCTCTAGAGTTGTCAACCAACATACATAAATAAAAAATTAACATATAATACTTGCAAGGGATAAAAAGAATATGTATGGATCTCATCAAGATAAATTGGAAATTGACCTCATTTCCATACTATCCTTGATAAGTAAAAAATTATTTAACTTATTAATTAATTATTATAGAGTTTTCCATGAGAGATAAAGTACACATAATTATAGGAAGCTGTCAAAAATATATAATTACAACTTAAAGGCATAAAATATATGATATTACTTGATTATATAAACATATAACATGAATATGTATCCTTAACAAGTGAGTAAAATATCACTAGTCCCCCAAGTGATGTATTACATACCTTATTACTAAATATATAAAAGGTTGGGTAGGAGTGTGTTCACTTAATAGTTGATTAACATGATTCATGTCATAACATTATCCCACATATTAAAAATGATCAAATAAGTGAAACTCTAAAGTGTTGCCCAGGTGATAATGAAATATGAAAATTGGTTCAAGAATTCAAATCAGTTTTTGAACTCAATAATGATAGAATAAAAATCTCTTTTAGTTTCCATCATGTTATATTTAAAAATATGAACTTTTGTTCCTTATCATTTATTATTTTCATTGGTGATGATTTTCCTAGGGTTCCATGATAAACATATGTTATATTCATATAGAAGGAATGGAATCTTGACATTTTTATCTATTTTGGTTTATTTGATATTAAAGTATTTCATATAAATCATGGGTTAATATTATAAATGAATGATGGATCCCAATTATTTATTCTATGATATCATAGAATTGTTATTTACTTATCATGGGTATATCCATTCAAGGGTCCAAATACACAGTTCTAGAAATGATGGTTGACCATAATTTTAAGAATAATGGGGAAATTATCTGGTTAATATCTAGAAATGAAATGAAATATTTAAAATTTTAATATAATCATATCATTCATGGGATGACGAATGCATGAAAAAACCTTCTACCTGTTAACCTGCATGCACACAAATTTATTAAAATAATGAAAGCATACCCATACCATCTGAAGAAAAAATGCATTAATGGTTAATAATATTTGGCCTATATATCTTAACTATATCATAATATTATGATATATATCAAAATTCCTAAAAACTATATATTTTAATTTCTACTAGAATAAATATATATGAAGTGGGTGAATAATATTCCATTAATTCTCTTATAATATATCTTTCATAGTCATAAACATGGTAATTTGATATGAATGATTCAAAATTCATTTGAATCATTTAAAAAGTAGATAATTATATATCTTGAAACTCTTATGTACTCTTCTTTAAATATCCACACTGTAGTTGAATATTCATTTCCTCAAACACTCCATGGGTTTCACTAATCTAATCTATTGATAATCACCATGTACAAATGATATGAATGAATCTCTAACCTGATTCCCACATACATGTGTCTTGGAACTCAACCTCCAACATATATTATTTATCTCATATTAAATTCCAAAAAAGTCCATAAAAAGTTTTTATGGTACACTATAGAATTTTATTTGTATATCCCTATAAATTACATTATAGTACATCATCATGGAGAATCTACCAAATTTATTTCTTACAATTATTATATATAATTTATATTATCATGAATAATGGACCCTTGAATGATAATGAAATAAAAATTGTTAATAATAGAGCACCAACCCATTGGAATTAATATCTTCAAAATATAGTCATTCTCAAAACTATTAATTTCATCATATATATTCACCCCAAAATTATATACATAGGTTACAATCCTTTTTAAAACCTATCAACCACATAATTATATCAATAATTTTGACTATTTTTATTAACCAAATAATGTTTTTTAACCCTAGTACAGATAGACGGTCTATCGGGTGGGATCGATAATGTTAGTCGAAACAATGAGGTAGTTTAGATAGACAATATGAAATATGTTTATTTTAAATACATAGTGGGTAAATTTAAAATACATGATAATAAATATAATTTCATGGTTTACGGATTCACTATGTCAATGTATCATTTACATAAACTGAGTCAACTATGTGATCAATCATCAGATTGGTTGCATGGTCAACAAACTACCATGCCACATTGATGACGTTCCACAATACTTTTATACGACCCTGATAATCCTCATTACCTTTACATAGAATTATAAATTTACCCATTCCCTTTATACATCACCTAGTTTACCTAAACCTCGGTAATTATCTTCGCATATTACCTTTACTTATGTAATGAAAAGTTTATATTCACTTTGCACAGCTCCTGAAATTCATGTCCAACATTTCAATAATTTTTGTAATTTCTCATTTACCTTTATAAAATTTTCATGACTACATTTATTTAGTTAGTGAAAATATATATGTATCATTAAGAAAATTTTATACATTTGATGTTAAAATTATAAATAAAATAAAATATATAATTTTCATTTATTAATGTAAAAATTTGAAACCCAAATATCAAGGATGTTTTCAAATAATTCAAAAATATGGTTCAAATAAAATAATTCATTAAAAAATAAACACCACTTTTGGATTATACTATTAAATTTCATTTACATTAGTGTATTCATATATAGGATTGTGAGATTAGTTCATGAGGTTGTAATGAACATTTGTAAGCATAAATATACCATAAAAGAATTGAAATCAATGATTTCAGGTTATTTGATCCTAGTTAAGACTATTTATGTAACATCATATATTATTAATGAATGAAATGCTTCATATAATTCATTACATGAGCATTGACTCTATAATAAATGTTATATATTATAAAAATATAATTATTTAAATGGAACTCCTATAAAATGATCATTGAATTCGTGGGTTAGAATATTATTTAATAAATTACGAATAATATTTATATAGGTAATAATCATTGAAAATGAATTAAATTATTCATAGCGAATATGCACTCAATTTTTATTAAAGTCGTTTTCTTTTTAAAAAAATGTTTTTTTTACAAATTTACTTTTTATATATTTTTAAAATAAAATAATATTTAAATTTTGGAATTTTTTAATACATTATTTTATTAAATAAACTTCATTTTTTAAATTAGTATATCAAAATTAACTTCTGGTCAGTTTTTATAATTTTTTTAAAATGAATGATTTTTTATGCATAGTATAATTAAATTTTTTTTATACTTATAAAAAACAACAATTTATTTTCATTTAAATTAACCAATAAGATTTTAATTTTATTTAAAATATATAAAAGAACATTTATTTTAATAAAATATTTTTTATTACATACGATTCATCATAATAAATTATTTTGGTATAATTTCATTTTTGGGCATAAAACTGAATTTTTTTCTTATTATTTTTTCCTTGGAATTTTCAAATTAGTTTTAAAATTTGTTTCATAAATTTTTTGAAATTAAATATATAAAAATGGATTCTATATTTTTAATCATGTGGAATAAAATATCAAAATATACGCCTTTTTTGTCATTATGAATTTAAAATTAGTACATATTTTTCACCTAGGTATGGGTAAAACATGTAATTAACATTAAGTGTAATATGATATTGACTAAAAAAATAAATAACACTTACCTTTAAACTATTTTTTGAGTTCGTTATAATATAGTAATCCCTTATTTGAATTTATGGATAATTTGTTTCACTTTTCATTGAAAATGACATATATATTATTTTATAAAAATACAAAGTAAACATTTTTACTCTATTGTAATATCTATAAATTTTTTGTAATGATAATAACAAATTATATAAAATTATAATTATTTATTTTAAATTTAAATTATTTATTTTTATCATGGTTATTTATTCAAAAATTAATTTTTGAAAAATAATTACCCTAAATACTTACATAGTGTCGATAAAAAAAAATTAAACCTAAAAAATTCATGTAAATGATTTAGAAACATACAAATTAATATTTATTTATGTGAGTTAAAGTGAAACATGAATTTTTAAAACAAATATTACATATTAAAGTTTTTTATATGGTTTAAATTCTAATTTAATTTTTCCATGTTATTGTTAAAGTCAAATTATATGAATATTTATTTAAATGACATTGATAGTACTTTATGATAAATATATTTCATCAAATTATATAAAAATAAAAAAATTTACAAATATAAAAATAATGATTTTAAATGGTATAAAATTAATTAATTTTTTTAGTTTTATCTAATTATGGTATTATAAGTATCCATATAAATTATCATAGTTTGAAAATCAATTACCACGATTAATGTTAAAATTTCTTAACCAAGGAGTTAATAAAAAAGATAAGGATTAAAATGATATATGAATCCATTAAAATTTTGTCAGATGTTTTATTATGATCAAATATTCCTTATAATTTACTAAATGGAATTTTATATCCATTTTAATTCTATAAGAGACATGTTATGTTGTAATATTCCATATATATTGATATATGACGTTAATGATACTGTATAGTAAAGAATGTTTTCATTAATGATTTCAAATCACTAAAAATTATACCTTAAACCAAGATAATGAGATAAGAATGAAAATGAAAATCATGGTTCGTTTTTTGGTCCATTTATTTTTTAATGCAACTTTATTGGACCTTAAAGTGTAAAATAATTAATTTTGTGGTAATTTTCAAAAGGGTTAATGAGGCATTAAAACTAAAAGATAAGGTTCAATACATAATCAAATCTATAAATACTTATTAGATTATATTTTTAGGCACATAACCATCTTATAATTTAATTGTCTCAATTTATATCAAATTTAAAATGAACATTAATTTATTTAAATTGAATACAATATGTAATTCCAGGAGTTCCATCCCATCACATATAAAAGGGAACCACTTATCTTAGCTTCATACCAAATTAAGATCAATATTTTTCATAAAATACCAATCAAGTATCTTTGTAACATTATTCCATTCATCATAGATGTCTTATTTATTATATAATACTAACTTTAGATGGATTAATCTATTATGAAAAGACGTTTTTCCAAAGAATATGTGTATCTTTTAAATGATGGGTTTAGTTTTACTTCTTCATCTATAAAATTTAAATATTAAAAAAAAATTATGATAAATAATGTACAATTTATAAAATAATATTTTTGGTGGATTTTATAACCTATATCTATGAAATTATAAATTAATCCACAGTTTTCTGTACGATGTACTACAGCCTCCAGAACAGATGTACTTTGATTTCAATTAAACCCTCTCCTGAATGATTATAATAATATCGTTAGGTTATATATATGTTATTCATGAAATAAGTGTAACTATTTAAATATAATATACAATCTATTTTATGACCATTTTTCTATAGAAAAAATTAATCTACATTCCTGCATATGTGTCAAATACCATATACATAAAGCATGAGGACAAGTTTTTAAACATAACATAAAATATATGTAATATATAAATTTTTCTAATGTGTGGATATTATATTTTTTTATATAATAATCATTATATAAACATTAAATTAGAATTACATTATTTCTCTCATGTTCGTTGAAAAATCGATAAGTTAACGATTCATACGTATAGCCTAACATCTCTCTAATTGAATGTAATTAATTTTTCATGTCCATATGAAATGGTTGGATTTTCGTGTATATTTTCGGTATAAAATTTATTATTACATGATTATAATTAGTATATATATTGTGGTATAATGAGATATATAATAGTGTTTGTCCAATTGAATCTGTTTTGTTGTTATGAACATAACATCATCAATACTCTTAACTAAAAATTAACTGATTAAGTAGATAGATATGTTATTAAAGTAATTTTACTAAATTTTTTATCTATAAGTTATTAAACCTCTAAAAGGCTATTAAAAAGGAAATGATTGTTATAATTTTATTAGTAATGAGTTAAACAACAAAAAATGAATCCCTGAAATCCATGTAAGGCATTTCATATTTATTTTTCTGCATTGATGTATATTTTAATTTTATACAGACAATTATTTTTAAATGATTTTCATACTAAAATTTTACATTCACTAAGTTAAATATAATATACAACATCCCTGAAGACAATCCATGTGATAAATTAATTAGACTTATTAAGTTAGTTGAGGGGCCTATTATATCCCCTCAATTCATTTATAGGAACGATGAGTAAACTTTTTAGGGTATTTCTCAAACACATTTTCTTTTTTATGTATGTTTTCTTGGGAAAAGGCATTGATGATAAAATATTTATGATGGGTATTATGTATTTTATCATTATATAACAATTTATTATTATTTATATGATTATTTATGTTGTTATGTTATATATTGATTCATTCCATTTTTATAATATTTTTATATATCTAATTTAATTATTTCTTATCTCATCTATATTATTAATGACTTATTTATTAAGTAATATCTTATATTGTATGCATTCCTCAACTCAGAAATTGAACATACACAATTTTTTCACTTTCCACGAGATTCCAGGATGTGTGCTATGATTTAAATTAGAGTATATATAAAAGATAATCATAATATTATAATATAAAATATTATGTTATGATTTATGTTTTTAAATGTATTTTAAAATTCATGTATATATTTATTATTCCATGACTACTACGCTATTAATTCAATTAAGATGAGACTTCATATGACTTTTACCAATTTAATAATGTATTCCCCACCTATAGGACTCCATGTTTGGGGTATTTATAGTTGTAATTAGAGAAATTATAAAATTATCATAGGGAACTATATTTATAAAAACATAAATTTGGGAACAAAACCCCTTGATTGATCTTGATGCTATATTTAATTATAGGATAATATAATAATATTTTTATCAAGGTAACAATTATCTTGTTTTTAAAAAAATAAAAAAATTGGGATAACACCTGAAAACATGGTTTATCATAGATTCATATATTTGTAATAAACTGGAAATTAATTATATTTTATCCATCATTATTTCTAAAAGTGATTATAACCCAAATGTGCACCGATATTAACACTCATATGGGATATTCTTAAGTTAATTAACATTTTCATTATGAACCATTATAGTGAATGAGAGATTATAACCTATAGATACTCATTCCATAATGATATGTAATAAACCTAAGGTTTTCTCAGTTTATAATTCTCAGGTGTATGAAATGTTTAATGAAATTGATACTCATTTTTTGGTCTTATATGATGGTATTTAGCATGATTAAAGATATATTGAGAGTCATATATGAGTATACAAACCATTTTAATAGTATATTATTTATCTAATTAATTATGTGTGGAATAATGATTATATATTTTATAGACGTAATATTAATGTTATTAAATACCATTATGTGAAATATGATATATTATGTTGATGTATTTATGGCTGATTGGATAAAATTATTAGTAAATTTTGGAAATATATCATGAAGACAATCATGGGATTGAAAAGTTATTAATGGTAAATTTTCATTATATATCTTTGAGAGTTATACGATTATTGAAATTGAGATAATTTTGAATAAAAAGTTATTTTATTTGAGGAAAAAATGCTATATTATATTTTGTAAGTATATATGATAATATAATATACATTCAATTATAGTTCTTTAGGAAATAAAAATTAATCTTCAAAATCATCCTTAAGAGAAAATTATTATATTATAGTGGAGATTTATTAAAATATGAAATTATACATTTTGAGTAAGTATATTTCCTTGGGTTCAAAGTGTAGATGGAATAGGTAATCATCAACTGTAGGAATTAGTATAATAAAATAGTGATTTTACCACATTTCCTTTGTTTATAATTAATGGATAATCATTTTCCACGACTCGTTGTTTTATTATTTCATTGTTGTTAAATTATCTCATGATCATTCATTTCCTTATGACCAAAAATGTATATAACTATTTAAAATTATTTGGATATTACTCCATGTTCATATTTTCCTATAGAACTACATTCAAAAAATTTTAATATATTTTTATGTATTAGTTTAGATGTCCATCATATTTTCTTTTCCAGATTTTAATAATGAATTATAATAATCTCTTTTAATGATGTGGGTTTTTAACAAAAAAAATTCAAATATCAGACCCACAATTGCAGTTATCATGTTAAAATTTTGGACAAGAAATTTTCTAAGGGGTAAGAATAAAAAGCCACATGTTTCTAAAATAATATCTTATTTGACAGATTTAATAACATGAAAAACTAATCTTTAAGTGAATTGGGATTTATTATTTAAATATTATTATTTAAATGTAATGATTATATACTTGCCATTGAATTGGTTTGTATGAATAGTAATAACCACATTTAAAAATATATATAAATTGTATTCAACAATAAAAATTTATTTATTGATTATAAAGGAATAAGATATCAATTATCAGTTAATTCATTTATTTCCAAAATACACATTTTCTTAAAAAATTGATTTTTATTTATTTTATTGAGAAAATATTATAATTTATTTATCTTACATTAACAAAATGAATTTCCAAAAATTATATTCATTTTTTAATCAAAATTTCATCATTATCAAATGGATTAATGCTTTTATTTTTCATAAATGATTGATTTTTTAGTTAATAATGAAAATACAGTTTTTATACGATACTTATCTAAATATAATTATATTTCACTTAAATATACCATATTTATTTTAATTTTATCATTAATTAAATAAATTTTCATTTAATTAGAATTAATATAGTTAAATAAATAGGTATAATTTTTTTGGCTGAATTTGGAATATATTCATTTTTTGGCCTAAAAACAATGTCTAAGATAACATTTTCCATTTTGTTTTGTGTATTAATGATATACTAATTACAATAACATCTATAATTTGAATCATGAAATTGTGGGCTAGTATTTTTAAATCAAGTTGACCAAATTTTTTAAATATGAAACTTTTATTTTTGGTCATTTTGAATTATAACTATAAAAAATATTTATCATCTTAGTAACGGAAAATTGGATAATTAAGTTTAAAAATAATATGAAAAGGAATAAAAATAACATGTACACATTCCATTATTCTATTTTATTTATGGTTTTAGAAAATTGACATTCATGATTCAAATTTATGGTTCTTTTGAGTGATTTTTCATTCAAAATGTAATATATATTATTTTATGTACATATTTGTTCTAAAATGACACCCTCTACATTTAGATATATATATATATATATATATCTATAATTTTGTAAGAGGGATAATGTAAAAAATGGTTCATAATAAATATATATTTTAAAAAATTATTTTATTTATCTTGGTAATTTATTTATAATTTTTGGTTATGAAATAATTGCATTAAATGCCCATGCAACATCCACATAATGCTTGTGAAAGAAGTAAAAAAATATAGTAAATGATTATAAAAACACCAATTTTTTAGTGAGTTAGTTTTTAACATGAATTTTTACAATAAATATAATATATTGCATATATTTTAATGTTTTATATTTTAATTAAATTTCAGTAATTTTATTTTCAAATTCAAATTACATGAATAGTAAGTAAACTCACATTAATAGTACTTTATGATAAATATATATTAATAAATTATATAAAATTCATAAAAGGTTAAATATATAAACTTTTTAATTATTAATTTTATAAAATTTCATCCATTACTAATTTATGATCAAATTGAAACATTATATGTAAAATTAGACACCATTAATATTGAAAAAATCCATACCACGGTTAATGTTTAATATTATTAACAAAGAGTTTATACAAAAAAATAATGTTTAATAATATATTTAATCCTATGAAAACATTATGGGAAGACTAAATTAATACTATATATTCCAATATTCTATTACATATCATTTTTCACCATTTTACATGAGATGGACACATATTACATTACAATATTTATGGTATTTCGAAAAAATGATACTGATGGTATTTAATAGTAAAAAACATTTGATTAATTGATTTAAAATTCATAACAACATTCTATTACACCATGATAATAGGAGAAGGGTTAAAATATATTCAATTTTTTATTTTGTGTCTATTTTCCATTTTAGTGACGTTCTTAACTCCTAAATATTAAATACATTAATTAAAATGTTATCGTCTAAATGGTTAATGAGGGTCTAAATCTAATAAATAATGATGAAAAAAATAACCAAATGTTTTCCAAAATTTTATGATGAATGATTTTATATTCACCCTCAAATTATAATAAAATCATTCAATTAGGACCCATTTTTACTAGATCATTATTTTATATTAATTTTATATCTTTATAAATTCCATGATTTCCCCTCTAATTTCTTAAAAATAATGCATCCTGTCATATTTTCATCACATGTCACGAAACATTTGGTTTTTCCCAATACTTCCAATATTACATCCTAGTATCCCTACCCATGTTCTAGAGTTCTTAGAGTATTAATAATAAAAACATCCAATGGATTATAGTGTAAAAAACATGGGATGTCTGAAGGAGAGGTATAAAATTTAACAAACAATTTCTATTTTCTTTAATTCTACATCATCAAAATAAATTTATAAAATGATTTATTAATAAATAAAATATCTCAAATATTATTATTATTTGTATGATTAATTTGAAAACCTATATACATCTCTTCCTTCCATCAAATGGTAATTAAATTCATTGTTCATGTGTATGGGTGACTACTGCCTCACGAACTGATGTAATTCATTTTTCATCACTGACTCTTTTGAATTATTAAAATGATGTATTTGATATATGTATAAGATATTTGTGAAATATTTAATATTTTGTAAATATAAAATATCATATTTTCTCGTACCCTTCCATCCATTCCAAAATGATAATGTTGCCTATGCATATGTGTGGATTAACACCTCTATGAAGCTATATGATTATTTTCTCATAACCATGTCACATATATGATATATACATATATAAATTTATGTATAGATATAATATGATATTAATGATATAATAATCCTTTATGAAATATATATTTATAATTATATTTTCTCTCTAATTATCACTGAAAAATGGAAACCTCACTAAAGTTCATGTAAGGCCTATATTTTCAATGATTGAAATGTAATTAATTTTTCCTAATCATATTCAATGGTTGGATTTATAAATATTGTTTTTAAATAAAAATTATTATTATTTAAATACTATTATTCTATGGATTATGTACTTATGAACACTTTGACCATGTTAATCCCACTGAATAGTTTTTTGGGATTATGTAGTGAACTTTCTAAAAACAAATATTCTTCACTTAACTTGATACATAATGGAATATACTAATAAAATATTTAAAAAATATTGTTTATGTATAATTTATTTTATGTATAATGTCTTATTAGGAAATAAAATTATTGATATATGTTTATTAATTAGAATTTAATGTACAAACAAGGCATGTTTGGAATTGAGGTAAGGGATTTCCATTAAATTTTCCTTAATTGAGAAATATTTTTATGTTATGCCCCTTATTTATTTTATCAGTTCTATATACCTAAATTTTACATTTTATACAATTATTCATTCATAATTCATGAAATTTCCTATTTCAATTATAATTATTTAATATAAGGGGAATATACATGGATGTTATTATGTGGTATGGGGGTTTTTAACATAATTTCAATCCATTGGGTTTTAATTACACTTTTGACTATGTTATTCCATAGATATGTGTATTATATCCACTAAAATGTTTAAATTTTATTTCCTCATTTATTTTTGTTGAAATATTTTACACATAATCACATCATTGAATAATTCTCACATTAGTGATATGATCTTTATATTAGTTCTCGATTTCAGTTTTTTTCACATTGAGTCGAACATGATGTTTGAGATATATTTATGTTCATTATGTTTATATAATATTAATTTTTTATTATATATCATAAATTTTCTTATAATTTTGATATTAAATGTTTCATTTGATGTTATTCATTTATTGGGATTATGATTAAAAATTTACCAATGTGATAATTTTTTAATATTCAATCTCATCCTTAATTGATATAATTTATGTTTAAGTACCCAATGGTATAACTAATATATATTTATGTGAAAAAAAAATATATTTTTATCAAAAATTTATTCTTTATTTTATAATTTCTTATAAATATTCATACCTTCATGTACTCATTATTAAAAGAAAATATTTTTTATAGTAACTGATAATGTTTTCTATACGAGCAAGATTTGTTTTCTTCCATGTCAATATTTTCTTCAATAAAGGTATAATGAAATATTTTTTCTATTCTTAAATATTTGAGAAACATAATTTTTACACGTGGTGAATTTTTTATAAAATGTTTTTAAATTGATCCTCCTATTATTTAAAAAAATGATATTTTTAACTATTTTATGAAAATGAGAATGGAACATTTTTTTAAAAATGTTTTATTTTTTAGGTAATTAAACACTATCATGATTGAAAAATTTCTAAATCCATCCTCTATATGAATACAGAGTTATTTTTAATGATTTTCCCCAAATATTGATAAATTTTTAATATTTATTTATGGCTTTCAATGGGAAAAGGCTATTATCCTCAAGAAATAATTTTAATGATATTAGTTTAGTATTTCTAGTCATAAATGAAAAAAACCATCATTTTTCTCATAATACAGTAGTGATATAATGTAATGATACCATCCTTATTATTTTTATGGAGAGTTTATAATAATTTTCACATGGGAAATATTATCTTTTAATATGTTTGTTTTTCAATACAAATGTTTCTGGTGATTATCTATTGAATTTTTTTCTTACATTTCATATAAATAATCCATTGGACATAGTAATTAATGACCATATCTATGAATATAGTATTAAAGACTCAAAACTCTATGATAACATTATCGACTGAATATATAAATAGGTTTTATAATTTTTTTTGAAAGTGGTAATCACCCCTCCCTTATTATGTAGCTTCTTCAGTCTCCTAAACATACTATTCCAAACCCCAATCTGGTTAAACATAAAAGAAACATTATTTAAAAATAGTTAATTTTTTCATAAATATACATTATCTTAGTGTTTACATGAATCCTTACATGAAACTAAAAACTAATTATATTTATCCGATATTAATAATTTCAATGTTAGATACCCATAAGAATGAATCATTTAAAAAATACCACAGTTGTTGAGGTAGTTATATGAATTTTTATCCTAGTAACATCAACATTTTTAAATTTCAAATTGTTCAAAAAAATTCCCACTTCATTTAGTGCGTTGATCCCAGTGACCAATATTAATAGAAAAAATATATATCTATTAAGATAAACATATTTATCTGGAATGAATTGAATATTTCCTTTCCAATATATATCATGTTCTAAAAAAGAGATTATATTAAATTTAAACATATCTGTTAAAAATTCCCTAAGGTTGAAGTGAATGGAAATAAATTTTATCAAACTATACTGGGTGAAACTTAATAAGACACATCTAGAAAGAATGATTGATACATAACCTATTTTTAGACTTTTTATCTATTCCATATAATCTAGATAACTAATAGGGATATTAATGCATATGACTGAAAATATTGATTATTTGTTTATTAGTTATATAGGTGTACATAATTGGATTTTTTCAATAAATAATTATGTTGTTATATTACTCATGGTATTCATATAGAGAGTAATGGATCTTCTAAAGGGAACCCAAAATAGGTGATAAACATAAAATTAATTGATAATATACCAAAATTTTCATTTGAGGAGGTGGAATAATTCAATATTTAAGAAGATTAATGTTTATATAAATTAGATATCTCTATGAATATGATGATCCAATAGACATATAGATTACGTACCAACAAAATTGTATCCCATACGTTGAGGTAATATCATCAACTTATCACATGAGGAAATGGAATTTACTCTATTTTCAAAGAATTTATCAGGGTAATCTTATCCCCACTAGTATGTCTCATGTATTTATAGAATATTAGAGAGAGAAAAAGTTATAGTAAATTTTATTTTCTTACCCAAAGAGTATGTTACATATATAGATATTGCTTGGCCCCATTATAGGGGTTATTCAAGGGTTATTAATTTTTTTATCATATTTTCAATCCCTTTATTCATGTTGTAATAATTTTTCATGTATTAATATTTTTTGGGATGCATCACATAGTTTAAATTTAATTATATTTATATGTCATTTACTCCCATTTATATTTTTTAAAAGAAAAATTATGATTGATTAAAGTGAAATGTTATGACAATATTTTTTTTTGTTTTGGGGCAGTGATCACATGCTCCAGTCCCTGGGATAGTTTTATTTCCTTATATGTTTTTCAAATAACAATGTTTTTTAACATCAGGAATATATTATCATATGTTTGTATGGGTGTAAATTTTTATAGATATTTAAATTTTAGATTTATGAGTAGATAAAATTTTTATCAAATATTGATATTATATTTTACACATTGAGATGTGTTAATGGAGTTATATTGATGTGGGTTGATGCATGAAAGGTGGACCGATCATTTTGGGAATTATTAGATGATCATGGGTTTGGAGTCTCAATTTCAATTGAAAACCTTGTGTGCCCAGTTAGTGAATAGTAATTGATAACCATTCATTATAATCATATATCATGGTTTCATAAGGCTCATGGAATTATTATTCAATATTGGGGTCCCTAATAAAATTTGTGACCTAAAAAATATATAATTGATTCATGAACAGGATTTATCAAACTATGAATTGTGGGGTGCTTCAGATTTTGTTGTTTTCATGGTTGGTGCATGGTTTGGAAATTTTTGTGACCTAACAATGTGTCTATTTAATGATGAAAAATAACCAATAAACACCTCTAATATTTATATGTTTCACCCCATTTTTCTATCACATTTCACCTGAACCATTCTATATTCCACTCTTAATCCTCAAACACTCCTTCTAAGTGGTTCTCATATTATCACTGTCCAATTGGAGCATCTTTATATTTGATCAAGATCCCTTGGTGAGTTTAAAACATTTATTCCTACATTGACCTTTTTTTCATTTATCATTAATATATTTTTGACATATTTTTACATGTATTACAATTTTTAAGGAATTTTTATTGTTTTATGGTTTCCCCAAATCCAAGATAAATTAGTAAATATTTTATTATTTTTTGAATTATCTATGGTTGTGGTCGGTGGTCCCTTACATATAAATCAATTTAATTCTACAGTATTCATTATTTTTTGAATTGGTCATGTCAATTATGTTTATCATAACATTTTCTTAAAATAATTGTTTTTTAAATTTTGTTTTCCATAAATCAAATACGATTAATTATTCCTTGATCTTTTGGATGTGAATTCTATGTTTTCCCCATAAGAAATTAGTCAACCATATTATTTGGATTAAAAATGGAAAGTTCATTCTTAAAAATATATCTAGTTTGGTTAAATGAGTTTATTATTTAAATCAATGGTTGTAAATGATATTCCATAATTACATATTTTAAAAAAATAATTGTAATATTAAAGAGGCTTAATGAGTTTATAAATGGTAAGGCTATATTGATTAAAAATGATAATAATTATAAATGGTTAATTTTTTAAAATGATGATTCCTATAGGATAAACTATATTGAATATGATTAGGAAAATATACATATTATAATTTTTTTAAATGATATCAAATTTTTTTAATAGGATGTTTTGTTTTATCTGACTCCTAAACTAGCTATAGGGGTGGTATTTTACAACTCACTGGCTTGTTCCATAGATGAAAATACACCCATAGGTTTTTTAGTTTAATCTAATGGATATTACAATATGAATGTTCTTTGATAAATACATAACACTCCCTTTGAGTGAGGATTTTGGTTAATTATTAGCATATAACCTTGGTGAAGAAACACCAGGATTGAGGAGGATTGTGAAAAATAATGATACTCTTTATTGATGTTTTTTATTATTATAATACTCATTACGTGGTGGTTGGTGTTATCTATAATTCATCAATATAGGAGTTTAGAGATATTATTTTTGATCACACTCTAAGTGTGGTTTAATTTTTTTTGGCGTGATTTCACCCCGTCCCCAACAATAAAACAAATCTAGCTGAAGTATTTATGATCTAAAATGTTCTTGGATGAGGAGATTGATAATATGTATAACAACCATATGTTATCATTATAAACCCATGGATTTAGTGGTTTTTTATCAGTTTTGGTATAATTTATTTTATAATTGGAAAATAGATTATCTTGATTTATTTAACATGAACTATTAAATTAGACAAGATATATTAGGGACACCATTTGTGGTGTTTTACTAAGATATACCCACACCCTACTCACATTTTTGTGGAACACAGTCACCTAAGAGGACAATATTACATTTTTTAGGATATATGTTTAGCAAAAATAGCCTATTAAATGATGTAATTCATTGTATGATATGGTTGATAATGAAGGATGAGACTAAGTATGACTAAAAACTAGTCTATTTATAATCCCTATACAAGAATCCACTATCTGGTGACCCAAAAAGGGTCACCACATGACCTCATGTTCAATTACACTTATGTCAGAGGTTACATATAAGCAGATATGTTCTAAAATGTTAAATTAGGATACTATTACCTCTTTACTAGAATAATCTATATCATAAAACATATGATATAATTTAATAATGAAAAATAATCTAGAAACATTCATTACTAAACATTTCTAAAATAGGGTTCATCCAATAACCATTATTTAATATTACATGTCATGATAACTTTTCCAAAGTGAAAGAAACCAAAAATTTAATTAAAAACACTTGAATCCACAAAATGGGTTCTAAATAAATGTTTGTATCTTCGTCGATGAACATACTAAGACCAAATAAATAACCTAAATTATGTAATTTTACCTTATCTTGACTTGAATCCATGAAATCTGCTCAGGACCCAATGTTGGCCTAAGTACGGTGTGTGTACAACTCGGTAGTCCACCACCAATGATGTCTATAAAATATTCATTCTAAACATATAGTACATGAATTTATAAAAAAATTATTAAGGAAACCCAAAATATAAATTAGGTTCCACTAGTTAACAATTTCCACAATAAACATTTCCATAATTGTTACCATTTTTATCACTTATACCACCTTCTTTACAAAATACATTTTTATTACATGTTCCATGAGTTAGGCATCTACATCATTTACAAAATAGAATAATCCTATAAATTAAAATTCATAAGGGGATAAATAATTTTTCTTATCTCACTAAGGGATTAAAATTTCACAATAAATTACAACATACTTACCTTAGATCCTAAGTCCATGTAGTATCATCTAATTGAACTGTTTGGGTCATAGACCCACAGTTCAACTCCCTTGCTCATGCAATCTAGGGGTGGAGTTTAGAGCCTCAGTCCATCCCACCTCATTGGAATATAACCTCAATTAAATACAAAAATATGACCTAGTA
Source organism: Viscum album (assembly GCA_963277665.1). NCBI lineage: Eukaryota > Viridiplantae > Streptophyta > Magnoliopsida > Santalales > Viscaceae > Viscum > Viscum album. Next base: position 957,018,524 of record OY728145.1, read on the forward strand.
ATATTAACATTATAATTTATAATGTTACAACACATACCATATCACATTCCTTACATAAAAAATACCCATAATATTCACAATTCACATTCATTGGAAAAAAAATATATCAATCCAAAACCCATTAAAATATTTAATATTTATATTTTATATCACATTAACCTATACCTCAAATTCATATCATATCCCATTTGACATATTGAGCCATTCACATGAATAAAATCATTTCACACAATTCATCAATTCTCATGCATTATCCCATATATTAATATCAATTACAACCTCCGAAGTCATTTGATACATTAACATTATTCCATTTAACATTTTATAATAATGTAAAAAAAAATCCTTTATTCCATTGAAAAACTAGAAACAACTTCTATTAGTAATCATATAATTCAAACTAACATGTCAACATATTTTTCACTATAATTTTCAACTAAAAGAAACTTTATTTTTGACATTAAAATTTTACTAGTTTAGGAATGTTGGTACACTGCATGGGTGGACCTAACCAGTTCAAATCACCCACAACACATACCATTGGGATAATGAGTGATCCATTTCATTCTTTAGTCAACCATTTTACTAAACTATAAAAAATGCATCAAATGCACTACAAGATTAAACAATGATAAAAACATCACATTCTCAAATCTAGAATGAATCTCTGCGATTTAACATCTATACCACTGAACTCAAAGTCATAGAATATAACTCGGATAACCTTCGTCATAGATTGAAAAGAAACCTTTAAATCTTGTTCTTATAATACCCTATATAAAGTGTGTTTTAGGGCATTAAATGAAGAAGAATGAAACTACTAGCTCTAGTTAAGAAAAGAGAAGGAAGAGGAGCATTAAGATTACTTGGGAAAATCAATATTTACCCAATGAAACTCTAAATTAAAAATAATTACTGTATAGTGAATCTTTAGAATCCATGGTCATGATTTTTTGTTACTAGGGGTTATGGATACGAAATAGGGGAATAAATCTGGGGGGATACTTAAATTCATAAGTGGGAATTAGAAAATTTTCACTTTTTAAAGGGAAAATAGTTTGAACAAACCTTTTTCTAAACTTTGCTCCAACCATGTGCACGCCTCTATCCAATAAGAGTTTTATTCACAAAGTTACATTGGGATTACACATATTTTTATTACTACTTAGGTAATACCAAATTCACATTCATTTTGTAGAGTAAGAGATGAAGTGGAAATCGAGACAGGCACAACCAAAGGGTGAGACTGTTCATATGAAAAGGTTCATAATCAATTATGAATATTTAATTATATTATTATTTAGTAAAATAATTAATTAACTCAATAAAATATCAATAAAAATAATTTATCCTTTATCCATTATTTCAATTTAACCGATGAAATTATAAGTTATCATATAATTATGATTATGAAGTGCATAATATTCCATTGAAAAGTTACATAATGTTGATTATTGAGATTTATCAATCTCAATAATTATTTATACATTTCTAAATTCATGATATTCACTTCCAAAAAAATTTATCTAACGTGGAAACATAATTATTAGTTATTTTGGGTAACAGTTATGATTCCAACATTCCATTTTGAAATGATATTTTTGAATACATTTTTATGATACTCGTATCTATGAAAGAAAAAATCCAGAATAAAAAATTTAATAAATAAGTTACATTTTTAGGGCGAAATAAATATTTATGGTGGTAGAATGTAACACACTAAGATTTTGTCAATTATTGTTTTCTTCAAATTAATTTAATATTTTGATATTTTTCATTTCTTTTATCAGTGATTATGGATTTTTTATATGAAATAACTATGTGCGGGTTGAATTATATTAAAAAACTAAATTCAATAATTAGATATATTAAATGCATAAATTTTCATCTAGATCAGAGAATATTTTCTTTTTCTACTATTACACACAATATCAAGTCCCTTTTCAACAACTTCTACTACATTAAATGTCGACCTTACCAGAGTAAATGATACTACTAATATTATGATTAGAAAATTTTTATAGCTACCAACAAACCGTGGAAAGGGATGTTATTAATAATACTAACTAAATTTTGAAAAAATGATTTAATAATGTATAATAAATGATTAATTAGTTTATCAATTTGTATAATTGAATGTAATTACTATTTCAAAATAAAGAAATTATGTTTTGAAGGAAACTATTTTTCAATGTAAAAATATAATTATATCAATATAAATTAATCTAAAAATATATGAATAATGTTTTAAATAAAATTTATATTTCATATATTGTGTCATTATTTTTTATACTCATTCATTGTATTTTTTAGGTATAAGAGAATAATTAATCCAATTTTATCAATAAAAATATTTATTTTTATAAAAGGTATTCTACTGAATTTTTAATGGAGAACCCATATTATATATGATTTTTTAGTATTTTATATATTTTGTTTAAGTAAATATATAATATTCATGGAATTATAATATCACATTTTAACTTGGATTAAATATTTATATGATTCTGATATGGTTCATTTTTTGATGAATATTGAAAAACACAGAATACAAATTCAAATATAATTTGTCATATATTTTATTTATGATATGTTTTTTTATTTAAATATTATAGGTTAATTATAACAATTTAAAATAATTTAATGTAAGATATGAAATTGGAAGAAAATCACATTCACAGTTTAAATAAAAATATTTCATTTTTTTTGATATTTTCACAGCAAAACCCGATGTTGTGGAACGTCGTTGTGATTAATTTTAAATTATTTTCAATAGATTATATTATTTGAAACTGGTATATTGGATTATATATTTTAATCATATTATTATATACTTCCAAAAAGGATAATCTTATATTTTTACCAAAAAAAGTAACTAAAAGTGATTATGATTAACTATAGTGATTAAGATAAAATATATCATATCTAAGGACTAAAAATTAATCTTCAGGCTCATAATGACAATTAATTTAATCGAAAATCCATTTTATATTCATATATTGACTCTATAATCCCCTTTATGTTTTGGTATAATTAATGGAGTAATTTTCAAAGGAAAAATTACGGTTCGAATTTCATTATTAAAAAGTTATAGGAATGCTAATATTCCTATAATATAAAAAGTAACTCACACCACCACATATCCACACCTATAAAGCCCTTTAGATCACCAATAATCTAATAAAATTACTTACCAAACATCAATCCATTAATTCATTTGGCTTAAATTTGGTTAGAACACCTACCAAGGATTACCATTGGTGAAAACCAATAGGAGTTAACCAAAGAAGAGTTAATATCCTTCCTCTAGATTCATTGTTTTATTTTCAATATAAATTTCCTCAAATATTATTATTTTATTCTTATATAATAACACTAGTATACATAATATAATTATATTTTTTTTTATTCTATGGTCTACACCTATAGTTACACACACATCTTCCAAATGGGTAATGAACATACCGTTCTGGTGTACTGTAAACTGTCGCCTCATGAAACAATGTGATTCTTTTTCAATTACCCCCACCCATGGTTTGGAATTTTGATAGAAACTCTATTATTCATGATATATATGATATTATTGTTTTATTTATGATTATTTAATTTTTATATAAAAAAATATTCATTTTTTCTATTTTTTTTAAATATGATAGCTTCGTTTTAAGATATGTGGAATATCGCCTCTTCAAAACGAGATGATCCAATCACACTCAACGTGGAATTTATTAAGCATATGTTTAGTGAACATATATGATATATATTACATAATAATGATACTTTTATGACATTATATGTATATATAATCATATATTCCCATCACATTATTTCTTTTAATATGAAAATAAAACAGAATGAATGTTACAATCCGTAAGGGCGGTGTATTCCATTTAATATATCTATATTTCATATATTAATAAATATATTTATATAATTAATATTTATGATATATAAATCTTGGTTTTAAATAATTTTATAAATAAATACTTAACAAATTATTATGATCAAGAATAATAAGGGAAAACATATACGTAAAACAATGCATATATTACCCGAAAATGAATTATTAAGAAGGATTTGGTAATAAATTGGTAATATAATGTCGTAAAAAATAAAATATGGTATTAGATATAATATTAAGAATATTTAATAGATTTATAAATATCTTCAATTTTTCTAAATGGGGTTTAATATGTACAAATAATTTCAACACTTAAGGTAAGGATTTTCTCATCTCACTATTATTTATGTATGACTTATTCTTTATTAACAACTCATTTAGTTTTTGTAGTGTATGTACTACACATTAATTCAATATATGATTTAATTAAATATATTAATGGAAATTTACATATCCATTTTATGATATCTCTTTCATGGGGTTTGTGGCTCAATAGTTACAAAATTGAAAAAGTAATCTTATCTCAATTTCTATTCATTGTGATTCGTGCATTGTTTTAGACCAATGTATGTCTATGTGGTGTATATACTATCCATTGAAATGTTTTATAATGAATATAATTATTTTAATTATATTTTATGATTTATGTAATTTTATACTTTCATGGTTATTTTTTTCAATGATATAAATGTTGTAATATTTTATTACTACCATCTCATCATTAATTTGTATTGTTTATAATTATCCATTATTTGATGAAATATTATGATTCATATCTCAAGAATAATGATGTTTTTTGTTATCCCCTGGTTAACCATAAATTCATAATTTATTAGTATATAATTTTACACTGTATATTACAAAAGATAAATAGTTAAAATGTATTTATTTATATATGACATTATTTGTCCATTCAGATTCAAATATTAGTTCATTAAATCCATGTTTTTAAAAAAATGTTATCAAACCGATTATATAACCACGAGGAGTTTTAATTTTTTTTTAAAATTTTCTTTCCATTTTTTTCAATTCTATTTTCAATGAAAACGTTTATTAGTATGCATATTTTTTTAAAATATCTGTCTAAATGTTTTCATTATTATTTTATACGTTTTCATGGAAACAGATTTTTAAAATATTTATAAGCATCCATTGTATGTTTTATTTATTATTTTAAAAAAATGGTTTCATTATGATTTATGTATTTAAGAGTGTTTCCTTTTTAATTCAAAAAATATATTTCCCTCATGAAATGTTTTTAGTCAATATTCCATGATTCATATATATATCATCAAATTAGATTAAAAGAAATTTATTTTTAAAATGTTATATGTTTTAAAAATATATATTCCAGGTTATTCTGAAATATACATCTCCATATAAAATTAGATTTTGGGTTATATATTATTCTCTAATAGGTATTTGATCCATGGACACTATTTATATGACATCCCTAAAAGGTTTATGTTTTTATTGGATGATACTTATGAAACCAGTTTCAATTTCACAGGTTATAAACTTATGAAACCTGACTACGTTCTTGCGATGTGTTGTGATAGAATGATTATGAATCCTATTTTTTCCATAGGTTGTGATAAAAATACAGGTTAATGACAACAATTTTATTTCATGGGTTATGATATAATTGTTTATGAATTTTTGGAACATTTTTGAATGATTTATTATGAGATGGGAGGTACCAATATATCCCTCCAATTAATTGGGTAATTATTTATGTCTCATGAGATAATTATTGAAAACAAGTCATCAGGCTTGATCCAAATATGAAAATAGGTGCATCCTGATCCACAATGGTAAATATGTGTATCATGGCCTACTATGGGATGATGGGGATACCCGATTAACTATGGGAATATGGGAAAACGTGATCCACTATTGGAAGATGTGGAAACCTCATAACACATAATAAAAGGATTGTGATTGTGGTTGGTGGGGTTTCATGCGTAGTAGGTGTAGTCCCCATAAAGTGCCTAGATATGTTTTTGGAAATACGCCTTTAATTATAAGGATGTCTTTTACATGAATATATTTTTTCCACAAATCATATCTCTTCCAACTATGTGCTCACATGGATTGTTTTTTTGATTATTTAATTATTCATGTATTATGAACTACTAATATTAATTCCATGTATAATGTTTTTTAATCTTCTATATGTAGGGTATGATCTAGTAATGTTATGCTCTTGTTCTAGTACCCTTATTATTCAGGTTATGATTATGTGTTTCCATTAGATCTCCATACTAAGTGTTCAATCTCACCCATTTCTGATGTTTGGTTTCACTAGGTTTTGAATAATTGTTTTATGTTCAATTACTAAATGGGGAGGTCATTGTGGGAAATAATGAATATATTTTACCAAGTTAGAATATTTTTTCTATGTTTCTATTTAAATTAAACTATAAAGATCCTACAAAATGTTCATTTGTAATGTGATAAATATTAATTAAAATGATGTGGTATTCATGTATATTAATCTTGGGCCTCTATAGATATTAACGAATAATTATATTTCAACATACGGAATTGTTCTAATCTTGAACCTAGGGCCTTTTGTATCTATATAATTAAACCTATAATAATGAATAAATATTAGAGAGAATATTTTTAATCTTCCCCATTCTCTATAATGATTTCGAAAATTTGACCATTAATTTTGATAAACAGTTGCCATATTTGTATTCAATGGGATAAGATCTACAATAATATAAAGATAGATGGCCAATAACATTATTGCAATTCAAATCTAGGCCTTTTAATTTCTTATGTATATCATATATTTTATGAACATTGATTTCATACTCATCTATTTTATTCAGAAGGCAAGATGGAACACAATGACCAATTTATCAATGTATGATGAAAATTAAAATCATTTTCTTAAATTTATTTTTGAACGGTTGGAATGGGTATTTATTGTGATTTATTTACATATAAATTATATTTAAATGTATCACTAAAAAATTATATTCATTTTAATTATAAAAAATATCACATATGTGATGTTAATGCATTGTGTATAGCTGATCATGAGTTATCTTTGTAACATAACAAAACATTAAAAAAACATTGTTTTTTATTTTAATTAATTTTTGGTTTCTAGATTTCATTATATGAGTCACCATGTTATTATTATATTATAATCTACATAAATTTTTGATAGATCTATATGTAATGACTAGGGGAGTTGTGTTACATGCAAGACTGACTTTCCATGATGATATTTTCAACAAGGAAGACAGATTTTTCCACCCAAAAATATATTATTTAAATTTTATAAATTTCTATAATAACATATAACCTACAAATTTTATTTATGGATATTAATACGATTAATTAAATTATGAAATTTTTTTTAATTAATTTTTAGCCTATTAATTATAATTTTATATAAAAATAAAATGAATATAAAGGGAATAATTTTATAATATACTATTTTAATGTCAAAATTTAGAAATAACATTATTAGTAAAATTAATAATTTTTATACGATGAATTTAATTAAATTAATTTCATATATATTAAATATTTTTTTTATTTATACAATATAATAGACAAATTAAAAATCCCAATAATAAAAATAAAACCCTATAATTTTATTAAATATGTTTTTGGCTATTAATTGTGCCCCAACATTAAATATGAAATGGTCCACATTTATAAATTCAATATGAATAAAAACATCATTTTTTGAAGAAAAAAAATCAAAAGTATGTTATGTCTAATTTTATATATTTTCCAATGAATTTTAAATTTTTGAGGAATAGGGAAAAAATAATGAATTTTAATTCAAAACCGATCTTTTAGCTAATTTAATTATATGGTCCAAATTATATTTTAAATTGATATTAATGTGATATTTTTTTTATTATTTTTCATTTAATTCATTTTTGGTCATTTATTTGAATTTCACTTGTATATTAGATATTAAAACCTATAAATATTTGGAACATTTTTTACTTTAAAAACCCGTATTTTAATCTCCTCTGTGGGATTTATTTTAAATTAATTTATTCGACATATGTAATTGGAAATTAAAAAATTGGAATAAATATTTGGAATATACATAATTTATAATTTATAATATTATCAACATAGTTTTTCTTAATAAAAATTAGGCAATGTAATTATAAATAATTATAGCGATTTTGAGAGAAATTAGCATAACAAGAGAGTAAACATAAATATTAAAGTAAAATTTCCAATACAATTATCAAGAATACATTAGAATAAATTATTTATAACCTATCATCCATTTGATAAAATTGGGATCATTTATTGATCCATAATTCATAGGAAAAACATTGGTGTAATTCCCATTCCATATTTTTTAAAGAAATAAACACTTACTTAATTATAAAATGGTGTTCACACCACCCAATTCTAAAAACATCTCATGAAAACATATATCAACCAACATCTACCAAAATATCTCCTCCACATCACTCCCATAATCCAAGAAGGATATCAATGGGTATAAATCTATCCAATGAGTCTGTTTTCTTTAAAGCAAAATGAGTTTACTTAAATTAGATTTTACATCCTTCTTCAAACTATTTTGTATTATATTCATTCTCAACCCAATAAACAATTATTATTTTATTATTATATATCAAATTCATTATATTAAATAAAATTATATGTTTTTATTCTACTGTTTTTAACTGCATGTAGAAAAACAACCATCTAATGGGTAACGAACATAATGTTTACATTTACAAAGATCTTCCACCTCATAATAAAAAGTTAATCATTTATTATATTACCACGAGTCATGGTTTTGAATTGTGTTCGATATAATTATTATATATTATATATATAATATAAAAATTTATTTGTGATTCTTTAATTTTTATATAACACATTCCCCTTTTCTTTACATTTTGTGTAAATACAGAAACATCGTTTGTGGATGTGTGGACTACTGACCATTCAAAGAGATGTGATTCATTCTCAGTAGACATGGAATGTAAAAGTATCATTTTAAATAAACCTATATAAAATATTACATATAACTAATATTCATAAATTAATTACAATTTGTGTATAAATTATCTATCATTTCTATTACCCTTTTCACACACTAAAAACTTATAATGTTTGTCATGGTCGTATGGACTACCACCTCCCTGACATGATGTGATTCCTTTTATGTCACAACCCTCTTCCCAAAATGTGTATCCATCATAGTTCGATAATGAGAGAAGATAGATAATGACCCTTGAGTCCCACCCCCAGTAGGACTCATCATGGATACTAGAACCTAGTGTATAATAAACTTATAGATGGAAGGAATTACACCCTATAAGAAAAATATGTTTATAAGAGAGATAAGATAGCCACAAACCAACCCTTAATTAGACCATAGAAAAAAATAAAACCATGTACATGAATGTAATTTCATACAAGAAAAAATAAAACCGAAAGGGATAAATTTATGTACCAAAATAAACTAAAGATGACAGTGTCCTTAATGCCCATATAGCTCCAGCACCCCACATGTTTGTAGTAACAAACCAGATATCAAACTAGCTCTAATTAACATAATTAATTTTTATATGTATGTGGGTGACTATAATTGTATACATAGTAATATCCTCCTTTGATCATCTCATTCATATGTATGGATAAAATGATAATGAAAATTGAACACCATGTGAATCTATCAAGTCACCTGCATAGGTATACTATGTTCTGAGCCTCATTTTGTCTAATCTCACAAATTATTGAATAAAAGATTATTTATATAATAAATAATTTCAACGGTACCCTACTTCTACTTACCCACTTTTTCCACTTTTTCCCGACGTCGCATATCTTTAACATCTCTATATATAATGGATTGCATGACGACATATAGGAGAAGCACCAGAACATGCACCTCATCCAACCCACCACCACATTCACATAACTAGAAGTATCTAGGTAGTTTTTTAGAGTAGAAAATACTCGTATAAAATTTATAAAGTGTTGGTTATTAAACATCAAGCAATCATACACCATACATGAGTAAGGATCCTGCAGACAATATGACATTTGATCTTTATAACTATAGTATTCCTTAATAAAATACAACTATAATATATGTGTGTAAAATAACCCCAAATTATTATATCCATTTACAGACAAATATGGGGATAAATAACCATTGTGTGTACTAGAACAAGTAAATACAAAGACAAGATAGCTGGTGAAAAGGGTGTCGCTGACCATCCATCCCCCCACTGGGATGTTGGGGACCCCCCCATGGCATAGAATCCCATGAGTTGCAATTTCCTTAACTGAAATAGTGATGTAGCATATAGAAACACAAAAATTAGATGATATAATAAAGATCACATCCATGCTAAGGGAATATTATAGTCTCAGACACAACTACAGCTAACGTCTCACAAACTCTAGGCAGACACTACTAGGACTCGATATCCTCTAAGAAGAAAAAAAATTAAATGGCTATATTAAGTTGGTTTATCATATTTTATCAGTTTCACAATCAATTAATTAATTCATTAACCATTAATTATCCTTTAACATTTCCACATTTCATTTCTTTATCCTTACAAAAAAATTACAGGCCCCCTATGCATAATCAAATTGAATCTAGGGATTCTCAGAAATATAAACTCAACATTGCAACCCAAAAAATCTTCAACCAACAGGTTAAACATACGTTATTCAATTCATTATCAACATTACCACTTTATATATTTATAATTATTCTGGTAAAACAATCTGAGGTACCAAAAAATAGGGGATTAACATACTGAGTAGAAGGATTGCCCATCTAGTCCTTTCTACCTATAGTAGGATCATAGATTCATCCAACCATGGGAATATAATCATTGAAATCATGTGGAATACCCCACAAACCATCACTTATTTTTGATGGAGTGTATGAAAAACCATCTACCTAATGTATTAGGGAATGAAAACGAGGAAAAAAACAATATATTAAATAAACACCAAACATCCATATCAACGAGTAAGGAAAACATCAACATGTTCCTTCTTCTAATGTTTCCTCACTAAAAACACATTAATAAACTGATTCTTCTCCCCACTCCATGGGTCAAAAACTTCTAGAAAAACTAGGCCTCCATGCCACACGCACCACAACAATAGTCTAGGCTTAGCATATCGGGATCATGTTATATTCTGGCCTCCCCACCCTATATACCAAACATCTATTATTGAGATAAAATCACAAGTTATAGGAAATAACATATTAATGAGATCTTAACACTATGGTAAGGAAATCATCCATCACACATAGTGATCCCTCCCGACTCCAAAATATATAGAACGTTGTATATACTAGAAATCAGGAAGCTCATTCCCTTAAATGTAATTACCTTTTATCACATAATTCATTATTATTCCACCATGAATTAACTAATTCATTATTCATAGGATCCAAATATAGTAAAAAAAGATAAAATTTATCAAAATCTATAAAAAAAGTAAAAAATTAATTAAAAATTCCTTTATTTATTTTATCAACAATAATAAAACTAGTTTAGTTTCATTAAAAAATTACATTAAACAATAATATTTTCATCAATTTGATTAAAATAAATTTATTACAGTGATAAAAATATTTATTAGACATGCCTCTATAAATTATTTTCTAATTAGTTATTAATTAAATCTTGTTTTATGTTCATTAAAAATTTCCATCAAGGGAGATATGATAAATCATGAAGTCTGTATATATCCCACTATCTCCAAAATAAAGTGGAAACATGTTTTCAGGGTTTAAACAAACAAAATCTCTATGTGATCTATATAAATTGGTTAATCCAGTTCAAATATTTATTAAGTGTATTCCTTTGTGATAAAAGGAGAGAAATCATATTATCTCTATGATTTAACACATATAAATAGAGAAGAAACGAATCTCATACCTTAAAATTTTGTTTACAATTTTATCAGGAGAATGGATCAATCCAAAATATCCCAATCACATCTATCTTAATAACTACATTCCCCCAAAGACATCGCGGCCTAACCACAACAACCAGATTCCAAAGAAACTCCACTATGAACTTGTAGATCATGTATTATCACATTTAAAAGATAAAAGAGTGGAAAATTATTATATAAACCTCTTGATATTGAAGGATAGGAAGACCTTGGAACATACCGGGTCACCAACGTTCATTGATAGATGCATGAGAGTGATTTTAGTTGAAAGGATCACCAAAATGCCACTGAGGGGATTACCAAGTTTCCTGGCATGAGAGGTAGGGAAGTAGTCTTCATAGGGTTTGAAAACATGATTTGATATAATTTTTTAAAACATTATAGTAATGGGGATTACATAGATTGTATCCCCATTCATTCCATAAAATTCATCATGATTGGATTCAGCCCAAAATCCCATCGCCTCTTCATTTATTTTATTTTTGAACCCCTTATCATTACATGATCTTAATCCCACATTCACATCATGTGAATCTTTGCGATTTGAAGTCCATAACTTATTCATTCCACTACTAACCAAACTACTATATTATTCCTCATATAATCTTTCAAGAAACATTATCCATGGAAACTCACAAAGTTTTGAACCAAATAGATTCGAGCCCTTACATTAGATACCTCTAAAAATTATCCTCCAAGAATATCCAAATCTAACCCCAAGAGGAATGTGAAAATGGGGGTTTTATTTGAATAAACACCCCATGAGATACCTCTCAAGGAACTCACCACTATAGTGGATCAACTACATCATCACAAGAATATAATGGACCCTTGGAAAAACCAAAACAGTCTCCCAAACACAATCATGAGGAAGATACCCCTAAATATAAAGAAATCCAGAACAAGAAATAAGAGAATAAAATATCATAAACAAAAATGGTATAAAACATCCAAATTAACAATGTTATAATAGAAGAATTAAACATCAAATAGATTAGGGTAATGATCATTTATATGTGACTCCCATTACTAGGTACTCTCCTCTAAGTCACTACACCACCATAAGAAGAAAACCAAGAGGATCACATGCCCCCACAATACCTTCCCCTAGTGGTACATGGTCTCCAATGGATGCTCCTCCAATTTATCATCATAGTTTACATTGAACATACCCAATATACGATGTAAGGGTAATCACAGAGAAACAACAAAGATGTGATATATGAACAAAATTATGTATTTAGATCATCTGTGGGGGATATAGTATATAATACTCCATATCTCCAACATGAGTCAACACCATGAATATCCATACAATCTAGGGAGAACGTTTACTCCCCTGACCTGACCATCACATCCCATGTGGGGGAACCACTGTCATTAACACATGATCCCCAATGTCAAACTTCAAATGTCTCCTCCTATGACCCGAATTGGGTTTCTAATGATCATAGTTTATATCCATCTTCCTTTGAATTATATAAACCATCTCTATCATGTTATATGCTAGTTCATTCCTAAGTATTGTTAACTATACGTCCCCATTCAAAAATAATAGAGAATGGTAATGTCAGACATACAATGCCAGGTGGGTTATATATGAACATCCAAAATAAAAGACACAAGAATGAAATATCACTTCAAGAGCCTTGATAGTTTGCACTGTCTGCCCATATATCTATGGATGAAATGTATTTCTATGGAATAGCTGAGAACTGAAAGCATAATAAATACCTCTCCACACCCGAGAGGTAAATTGAGGATCTCTATCTAAAATTATTGTCTCTTGGACTTTGTGGAGTGTCACCACCTCCACCAAAAATTTTACCGACAAAATCTACACTTAGCTCAACTCCTGGATCTCTATAAAGAAGTTTAATTTTGTAATCCAATACTCATAATATAGCATAATAACCTCCCATATCTCAAATAAAATTGTTAAAAATTTACATCAATATTCCCTTCAACTGTAGTGAGAAACATCTAATGGTTGGAGATAACCACTGGGAACACGTTGCATGGCCTTCACCTTGTATCATTCCAAACATCAGGACACAAACTCTAAAACATCACACTTCATCCAAGGACACAAAAATTAACATCACATGTAACACCCCAAGCTTCCATGGTACGCTCCTCTTTGAATAATAGAGCAGCGTGTGTTGTACGCAACCTCGAGTTTTAACACACCGTGGCCAATAAAAGTAGCAGTTATAAATAGTAATAACCACCTTTTTAAATTATATATATTTTAAATAACAAAATGGACTCCATTTTTGGATTCGAAATATCGAAATTAGCCTATGTTGAATTTTTGGAATTTTTCTGAGAACATCTAATTTTTTATGAATAGTGAAAAATACTTAAAAACAACTTTTTTAATCAGAATAATTTATAATGATAAATTATACTATTGAGTGGTTTTAAAGTATAATTAGAATATTTCTTTACTATTTTATCCAATTGTGGTCATTATAATTAATTTAACATTGAAATTGGATATAAACAATTGACAATCTTTTGATATATATTATTTCTTAAAAACACGCTATTTGTTGTGACAGCGGGAATTAATTATAAAATTAATTAATGAAACTTATATTTTTGTAATTTTGTAAAATAGATATCATTTTTGAATTCGGAATATCAATTATAGCTTATGGTGAAAATTTGGCATTATTCTAAAAAACATCAATTTTTGATGAATAGTGAAACCAAGAAGTGGTAGTTAAATAACTGATTTTTCATTTAAATGAAATATTACCAATTATGGGATTTGATTTTCAAAAATATGAAATAAATGGTTGTCATTAGGAAGTAAAATTTGTTTCAATGGGATTGAAATAATTTATTTGTGAATAGTAATTTTTAAGTTTAATTAATCGCGATTAAAGGTAATGAGTAAAATTTATTGTAAAAATGGTATTATAAAAATATGAAATGAACCTTACACTTTTCCTACACCTATTTTATGAGTCATTGACGACCCATAAAATACATGGGACAACTTGGGGACCCCATGGATCCACTTTGGTAGGAAAATGACATAAATAACTTTTATTTAAAGTAAAAAATAAAAATGTCACAAACATAAGTTGTTTTACTAAAACAATTTTTAAATGGGGATATAAAAGTAATATTTTTGACTCTAAATATTCATTAGAAATATAGAAATATTTCCTAAATCATGATATTTTTTCTATAATTTTTAGACATTAAATAAATTAAATTATTTATGACACCATGATGATGCAGCGATTACCTCATTAATTAACGATTTAAATAAAATGAAAAGATAATGTAAAATCCAAGGCTTAAACATGTCAAAAACCTATTGTATGTGTATATTTATAACCCTTATCACCTTATCCTCGAATTATATAATTTTGGGACCTTTAAAATCCGAAACACATTATATAATAAAGTAACATTTCATTACTTTCCAAAAGTGCCCCTCCTATCCACTTATAAAAGGCCCCCACCACAACCACCTTACTCACACTTTCAACGAATTTTGGATCGGCCAAACTCTGCCCAAATACTCTCCAAACTTCCCTACCATACTCCTTGAAGCCTCTCTTTGGGCAGAATTATTCCCAAGGAAGCCTTTGGCTCAAATCAAAAGAGTTACCCGATTTTAAGGTAATGTCTTCGCTTATGTTATTTTGTTTTATTTTGCTTATCCAACCCTCTAAACACTTTTTATTCATTTACATTATAACAAACCCAGTATCCTAAATATACTAGGATGTTTTATAATAATTATTCGAGCTACACTTACACACACCTACATCTAATGGTTAAAGAACATACTGTTTCTGTGGATGGCGAATTTCTGCCTCACAAAACGATGATTGTTGAAAACTTATATAACACCTTCAATGATGGCCATTAAGATGTAAGTATACTTATAAATAATATATAATATTTTTATGTTCTACTTAAGGTTCTTTATCTTTCATTTATGGCATACCTTTATTGTTTCTATTATGGGTAAACGTGATATTTTCATTTTAGGAAGTGCGGACTACCGCCCCCTCAAAGTGATTTGAATCGTTAATGCCATATGTGGGATGTATAAAGGACGGAGTAAATGATATTATATATGATATTATACTGGAATTATTATATTCCTTTATATCATTATTATTTCATTAAATACTAAATAGAAAAGAAAGTAGCGTTCATGCGTACGTGTGGCTTACCGTCTCCATGAACGGTGCATTTCATTTATTACCTCTTAAAGTTATTTAATATTATAAATGAATGTATATAATGGATATATATGTTGTATATTATATATAAATAATGAATATAATTATGTATATAATGGATATATTACCACATGAACAAAGTGTAATTATAAGAAGTTTATTTTTGACTCAAGTATCTAAGATCGACAAAACAACAGTTATAAACTTAAATAATTACATAATATTCATAACACAGTAATAAGTGATATAAAAGGAATAATGAACTTGAGAAATGTTATTAAGATGTTATAGATTAACTCTAGTTTATTATTAATGAGGTTAAAGAGCGGTCGAGTCAAGTCGGACATGAGGTAAGGGAACTTCTTAACCCAATTTCCATTCATTGGGTTAATCACCTACTTTCAAATTATGTCATGATATTTTTATGACCTATCTTTTATTTTTTACTTTCTTTATGTGTACTTATAGTTAATACACATAATAGATCTATTTTATTTAAAAAATGATATTTTTAAGGGACTTCGTCTCAATTTCCATTCATTGAGGCATATTTTGTTTTATACACAAATTTCTTTTATACAGTGTATAAACCCCTATGACTTTTACATTTATTCAAAAGAAATATTTTTATATGAAGCATTTTACTAAACAACAAAAGGGAATGTTTTTCTTGTCATACATATGCAGCGACAATGACTTCTCCGCCCCCGTGACCATTATTTGAGCTTCGACTTACTCAACAAGATATAAATTTTATTTAAATGAAAAATAAATGCAAAGTTTTAATTTTCTTTTATTTTGGTATTGAAAATGGTTTTGAAAGTGTTTTATTATATCAAAGTGTTTTATTGATATCTGGTGATTGAAATGTGGAAATGTTATGTTTCCTTTATGCATGTTTTATGTGATACGATTATGTTATGGTTTATGATATTTTTAAACCTGTTCATATGAGAAATGCATTGGACTTAATAAGTGACGGGTGGAGCCCGCTATATCTCCTCGATGCATCAGTAGGTCTCATGAGACAAACTAGTGTCTTGGCACGAGGCCTTGACAAAATCTTATTTGTGGTCTTGGCCCGAGGCCTTGGCTACACGGTTATGATAGTCTGGCATTATTCATTCCATCATTATGAAAGTGGTTATTGATATTTCATGTGATTATTCGACTAGTATAATATCCATATGAGTAAGTAAATGGAATTATTTCATTTTACTTTTTCCATATTATGCGAAAGTTCAAGTTTAAAAGGCCTTTTGTTTTAGTTTTACATTTCCTTAAATGTTAATGTTTATTTATGAAAGCTTCCGAAATATTGTTATCCTTACTGAGCATCTGAGCTCACCTCTTTCAATGTTTTAATATTTTCAAGGATGTGAAGAAGTATTTTATGAATGACCTGCAGGGATTTTCAGAAGAGGATAAGAGTGTGGACTATGAATAGAATATTTTGTAGTTTTGTTTTACTTTATGATGTAATGTAAGACTTATGAATGTATCTAGTGTTTCCAAGGATACTAAACTAATCGGTCTTTAGAGAATTGATCTTTTGTGATCATGACAATGATACGCAATAATGCACCGACTCTGGGTAATAGGGGTCTGGGCGTTATAGTTGGTATCAGATGTAGATTAGTACTATCCTTGGAAGCTAGATTTAGATAAACTCTGATTATAGCACATAGCCCAAAGATAGACATTGAGGATTAGTATAGAAGAACTTCCTAGAATTTTGGTATTATAGAGATGTTGTGAGCATTCCGAGCAATACTTCCCTGTCTGGATACAAGGAGGTAGAGGCGGATCTGGCACAGATGTACAAAGGGGTAAAACCCGAAAAAACCATTTTGAGCTAGACTTGAACGGGAACTGGTGCACGACAATGGGCCTTGCTTCACTCTTGGTTACGACACTCCCGGGGGATATGCTTAGGATAATTCTCATTTTCTTTGCAAACCACTATGAAGGGTTATGAGTATATACTTCCTCAAAGAAACCTTTTTTTATATTATGGATTATATCCATAAATAGTTCAATTTATGTTACGTATTTTTCAAGTATGGAATTATGTATTTTGATTCGTAAACTAATCTATTTTATGCCATTATTTAGAAATGGCGCCTAGTGGAAGGAATGGAAACCATATCAATGCACGCACTCCGTGTAGGGATTTCCCTCCAGCTCAAGAAAATTATTTTGGAGCTGGAGATACAACTGCTGCTGAACAACTTATTACCATACTGGGACAACTCACTCAGGTGATGAATAATAACCTTACTTGTATGGAGCACCCTGATCGGCAACGTGTAGGATCAATGTTAGACCGCTTCATGAGGCAACAACCGCCAACATTTAATGGGGTTACAAATCCATTATTATATGAGCAATGGATAAACTCCTTAGAGAAAATATTCCACGCCTTGGGGAGTAGCGAAAGGGAGAAGGTTGTCATGGAAGTCTACTACCTCACTAGAGATGCCGATCAATGGTGGTCATTGATTCAAAATACAAAGGAAGATGAAGAAGTATCATGTATGGAATGGAGAGAGTTCAAAGATATTTTCTTAGAAAAATACATTCCACATGACCATCGAGCAGATATGGAAAGGAAATTTCTGAGTCTGAGACAAAAGGAGGATGATAATGTCGCAAAGTATGAGGCTAACTTTACAAGGTTAGCGAGGCATGACGCAAATTATATATGTAACCCAAGAAGTAAGATTGGTCGTTTCTTTTATTGGTTAAAACCATTTCTCTGTCGAGCATTAGTATCACAATCCTTCTCATCGTATGAAGATTTTGTCTCATGTGCTATCAAGATGGAAAAGGAATTCACTAAGTCTTATGACAACAAAGTAAAGCAAGAGAAGAAGAGAACTGTGGAACAAGAGATGGATAAAGGGAAAAGGGAAATAATGATTATCCATTATGTGATTAATGTGAGAAGATTCACCCCAGTTCTTGCCTAAAAGGAATGGGAGTTTGTTATAAATATGGAGAAAAAGGTCACTAGGCTCGTGATTGAAAGGGAAATAAAGAGGCTATCAATGTTGAATGCTACAATTTTAGGGAAATGGGGCATTATGAAAATGAATTTCCTAAGTGTGAGGGAAACTTACCTTAGAAAATTCCAAGGGATCAAGGACAATATTATGCTGTTACAACAATTGAAGTAGAATAATTAATGTATTGGTGCTTTTGGACTCATAGATTATATTCTGGTTATAAGAATAATGTGATATATATAATGATTGTACTGCAGTACTTGTTCTTTTCATTAAGGTCTTAATATGATAAAGGTAATCATATTTTTAGTATGTGACAATAAGAGAAACTTTACATTGTTTGGGGAATCTGATAAATTGATTTTGGAATTAAGAGACCTTTTACAGAAAGTCTGGACAGAGGTATATTGGATAACTATAAAGGTTGGGATGGATTAAGTTGAACATTGAATAGTATATTTTAAGGTTAAAACATTTCTAATTATTATTTTTCGAATATTATAATAATATATTTTTAGGAAAAGGACAACCTGTAGGGTGGGGCATAACCCGTCGCGTCGGACAAAGCTGGAGGAATCGAACCCACAACCATAGTGCAACAGGCCTCTATTACCTACCACTAGCCTACTCGAAGTCACTGGTTATTACAAAATAGTTTTACTAATCTAAATGGTATGTGTTAATATTTGGAACTTTATACAATTAGGATAAATAGAATATTTTTGAGTTCTATTTCCTTTTAGAGTGAAAGATGGGTTTGCGGTAAAAATTTATTAAAGGATGAAAGTATACATGACCAGTATGTATATTCCCTTACGTTCATAGTAAATCTCCTAAATAAATTCCTCAACTTTATAAAAGGTAACATAAAACAAAAAACATTGCCAGTTAACTTTTCCAACTGGGGATTCAATGACCGTTTAACCAATCACATGTTTGTGATTTTCTAATGGTTAACTTTCTCCTAATCCAGTTTTCTACAACTCTCCATCAGACCTTGATGGTTTGTTTTTCTTCCATATCCATATTTTCATAGAATCCTAGTATGGGCTATCTCGGGTGACCTTTGTACTTATCTTTCTTTCTTTTAAAGTTATACTTTTATTAACCTTATTTCTGATGTGGGTTATCCACAAAGGTATTTTCTATTTTCAACCTTTTATTATCAACGAAAAATTTCAAATTGCGAGGACGCAATTTATTGAAGGAGGGGAGAATGTAACATCCCAAGCTTCCATGGTACGCTCCTCTTTGAATAATAGAGCAGCGTGTGTTGTACGCAACCTCGAGTTCTAACACACCGCGACCAATAAAAGTAGCAGTTATGAATAGTAATAACCACTTTTTGAAATTATATATATATTTTACATTTCAAAATGGACTTCATTTTTGGATTTTTAATATCGAAATAAGCCTATGTTGAATTTTTGGTATTTTTCAGAGAACTTCTAATTTTTTATAAATAGTGAAAAGTACTTAAAAACAAATTTTTTAATAAAAATAATTTATACTGATAACTTATACTATTGAGTGGTTTTAAATTATAATTAGAATATTTTTTACTATTTTATCCAATGTTGGTCATTATAATTAATTTAACATTGAAATTGGACATAAACAATTGACAATCTTTTGATATATATTGTTTCTTAAAAACAAGCTATTTGTTGTGACAGCGGGAATTAATTATAAAATTTATTAATGAAACCTATATGTTTGTAATTTTGTAAAATAGATATCATTTTTGAATTCGGAATATCAATTATAGCTTAGGGTGAAAATTTGGCATTGTTTTAAAAAACTTCAATTTTTGATGAATAGTGAAACCACTAAGTGGTAGTTAAATAACTGATTTTTAATTTAAATGAAATATTAACAATTATGGGATTTTATTTTCAAAAATATGACATACATGGTTGTCATTAGGAAGTAAAATTTGTTTCAATGGGATTGAAATAATTTATTGGTGAATAGTAATTTTTAAGTTTAATTAATCGCGATTAAAGGTAATGAGTGATATTTATTATCAAAATGGTATTATAAAAATATGAAATGAACCTTACACATGTCCTACACCTATTTTATGAGTCATTGACGACCCATAATATACATGGGTCAACTTGGGGACCCCATGGAGCCACTTTGGTAGGAAAATGACATAAATAACTATTATTTAAAGTAAAAAATAAAAATGTCACAAACATAAGTTGTTTTACTAAAACAATTTTTAAATGGGGATATAAAAGTCATATTTTTGATACTAAATATTCATTAGAAATATAGAAAGATTTCCTACATCATGATATTTTTTCTATAATTTTTAGACATTATATAAATTGAATTATTTATGACACCA
This sequence comes from Viscum album, assembly GCA_963277665.1. NCBI lineage: Eukaryota > Viridiplantae > Streptophyta > Magnoliopsida > Santalales > Viscaceae > Viscum > Viscum album. The sequence goes on from OY728145.1 coordinate 957,039,947, forward strand.
TGATGATGCAGTGATTACCTCATTAATTAACGATTTAAATAAAATGAAAAGATAATGTAAAATCCAAGGCTTAAACATGCCAAAAACCTATTGGATGTGTATATTTCTAACCCTTATCACCTTATCCTCGAATTATATAAGTGTGGGACCTTTAAAATCCGAAACACATTATATAATAAAGTAACATTTCATTACTTTCCAAAAGTGCCCCTCCTCTCCACTTATAAAAGGCCCCCCACCACAACCACCTTACTCACACTTTCAACACATTTTGGATCGGCCATCCTCTGCCCAAATACTCTCCCAACTTCCCTACCATACTCCTTGAATCCTCCCTTTGGGCAGAATTATTTCCAAGGAAGCCTTTGGCTCAAATCAAAAGAGTTACCCGATTTTAAGGTAATGTCTTCGCTTATGTTATTTTGTTTTATTTTTCTTATCAAACCCTCTAAACTCTTTTTATTCATTTACATTGTAACAAAACAAGTATCCTAAATATAATAGGATGTTTTATAATAATTATTCGAGCTACACTTACACACACCTACATCTAATGGTTAAATAACATACTGTTTCTGTGGATGGCGAATTTCTGCCTCACAAAACGATGATTGTTCAAAACTTATATAAAACCCTCAATGGTGGCCATTAAGATGTAACTATACTTATAAATAATATATAATATGTTTATGTTATACTTAAGGTTATTTATCTTTCATTTATGGCATACCTTTATTGTTTCTATTATGGGTAAACGCGATATTTTCATTTTAGGGAGTGCGGACTACCGCCCCCTCAGAGTGATTTGAATCGTTAATGCCATATGTGGGATGTATAAAGGACGGAGTAAATGATATTATATATGATATTATAATGGAATTATTATATACCTTTATATCATTATTATTTCATTAAATACTAAATAGAAAAGAAAGTAGCGTTCATGCGTACGTATGGCTTACCGTCTCCATGAACGGTGCATTTCATTTCTTACCTCTTAAAGTTATTTAATATTATAAATGAATTTATATAATGGATATATATGTTGTATATTATATATAAATAATTAATATATATGTTTTATATTATAAATAAATAATGAATATAATTATGTATATGATGGATATATTACCACATAAACAAAGTGTAATTATAAGAAGTTTATTTTGACTCAAGTACCTAAGATCGACAAAACGACTGTTATAAACTTAAATAATTACATAATGTTCATGACACGGTAATAAGTGATATAAAAAGAATAATGAACTTGAGAAAGGTTATTAAGAAGGTATAGATTAACTCTAGTTTATTATTAAGGAGGTTAAAGAGCGGCCGAGTCAAGTCGGACACGAGGTAAGGGAACTTCTTAACCGAATTTCCATTCTTTGGGATAATCTCCTACTTTCAAATTATGTCATGATATTTTTATGACCTATCTTGTATTTTTACTTTCTTTATGTGTACTTATAGTGAATACACATAATAGATCTATTTTATTTAAAAAATGATATTTTTAAGGGACTTCGTCTCAATTTCCATTCATTGAGGCATATTTTGTTTTATACACAAATTGCTTTTATACAGTGTATAAACCCCTATGACTTTTACATTTATTCAAAAGCAATATTTTTATATGAAGCATTTTACTAAACAACAAAAGGGAATGTTTTTCTTTTCATACTTATGCAGCGACAATGACTTCTCCGCCCCCGTGACCATTATTTGAGTTTCGACTTCCTCAACAAGATATAACTTTTTTTTAAATGAAAAATAAATGCAAAGATTTAATTTTCTTTTATTTGGGTATTGAAAATGGTTTTGAAAGTGTTTTATTATATCAAAGTATTTTATTGATATCTGGTGATTGAAATGTGGAAATGTTATGTTTCTTTTATGCATGTTTTATGTGATACGATTATGTTATGGTTTATGATATTTTTAAACCTGTTCATATGAGAAATGAATTGGACTTAATAAGTGACTGGTGGAGCCCGCTATAGCTCCTCGATGCATCAGTAGGTCTCATGAGACAAACTAGTGTCTTGGCACGAGGCCTTGACAAAATCTTATTTGTGGTCTTGGCCCGAGGCCTTGGCTACGCGGTTATGATAGTCTGGCATTATTCATTCCATCATTATGAAAGTGGTTATTGATATTTCATGTGATTATTCGACTAGTATAATATCCATGTGAGTAAGTAAATGGAATTATTTCATTTTAATTTTTCCATATTATGCGAAAGTTCAAGTTTAAAAGGGCTTTTGTTTTAGTTTTACATTTCCTTAAATGTTAATGTTTATTTATGAAAGCTTCCGAAATATTGTTATCCTTAATGAGCATCTGAGCTCACCCCTTTCAATGTTTTAATATTTTCATGGATGTGAAGAAGTATTTTATGAATGACCTGCAGGGATTTTTAGAAGAGGATAAGAGTGTGGACTATGAAGATAAGATGTTGTAGTTTTGTTTTACTTTATTATGTAATGTAAGACTTATGAATGTATCTAGTGTTTCCAAGGATACTAAACTAATCGGTCTTTCGAGAATTGATCTTTTGTGATCATGATAATGATACGCAATAATGCACTGACTCTGGGTAACTAGGGTCGGGGTGTTATAGTTGGTATCAAAGGTAGATTAGTACTAACCTTGGAAGCTAGATTTAGATAAACTCTGATTATAGCACACAGCCCAAAGATAGACATTGAGGATTAGTATAGAAGAACTTCCCAGAATTTTCGTATTATAGAGATGTTGTGAGCATTCCGAGCAATACATCCCTATTTGGATACAAGGAGGTAGAGGCGGATCTGGCACAGATGTACATAGGGGTAAAACCCGAAAACACTGTTTTGAGCTAGACTCGAATGGGAACTGGTGCACGACAACAGGCCTTGCTTCACTCTTGGTTACGACACTCCCGGGGGATATTCTTAGGATAATTCTCATTTTCATTACAAACCACTATGAAGGGTTATGAGTATATACTTCCTCAAAGAAACCTTTTTTTGATATTATGGATTATATCCATAAATAGTTCAATTTATGTTAAGTATTTTTCAAGTATGGAATTATATATTTTGATTCGTAAACTAATCTAGTTTATGCCATTATTTAGAAATGGCGCCTTGTGGAAGGAATGGAAACCATATCAATGCACGCACTCCGTGTAGGGATTTCCCTCCTGCTCAAGAAAATTATTTTGGAGCTGGAGATACAACTGCTGCTGAACAACTTATTACCATACTGGGACAACTCACTCAGGTGATGAATAATAACCTTACTCGTATGGAGCACCCTGATCTACAACGTGGAGGATCAATTTTAGACCACTTCATGAGGCAACAACCGCCAACATTTAATGGGGTTACAAATCCATTATTATATGAGCAATGGATAAACTCCTTAGAGAAAATATTCCACGCCTTGGGGAGTAGCGAAAGGGAGAAGGTTGTCATGGAAGTCTACTGCCTCACTGGAGATGCCGATCAATGGTGGTCATTGATTCAAAATACAAAGGAAGATGAAGAAGTATCATGTATGGAATGGAGAGAGTTCAAAGATATTTTGTTAGAAAAATACTTTCCACATGACCATCGAGCAGATATGGAAAGGAAATTTCTGAGTCTGAGACAAAAGGAGGATGATAATGTCGCAAAGTATGAGGCTAACATTACAAGGTTAACGAGGCATGCCGAAAATTATATACGTAACCCAAGAAGTACGATTGATCGTTTCTTTGATGGGTTAAAACCATTTCTCTATCGAGCATTAGTATCACAATCTTTCTCATCGTATGAAGATATTGTCTCATGTGCTATCGAGATGGAAAAGGAATTCTCTAATTCTTATGACAACAAAGTAAAGCAAGAGAAGAAGAGAACTGTGGAACAAGAGATGGATAAAGGGAAAAAGGGAAAGAAGGATTTTCCATTATGTGATAAATGTGGGAAGAATCACCCCGGTTCTTGCCTAAAAGGAATGGGAGTTTGTTATAAATGTGGAGAAAAAGGTCACCGGGCTCGTGATTGAAAGGGAAATAAAGAGGCTATAAATGTTGAATGCTACAATTCTAGGGAAATGGGGAATTATGCAAATGAATTTCCTAAGCGTGAGGGAAACTTACCTTAGAAAATTCCAAGGGATCAAGGACAATCATATGTTGTTACAACAATTGAAGTAGAATAATTAATGTATTGGTGCTTTTGGACTCATGGATTATATTCTGGTTATAAGAATAATGTGATATATATAAGGATTGTACTGTAGTACTTGTTCATTTCATTAAGGTCTTAATATAATTAAGGTAATCATATTTTTAGTATGTGACAATAAGAGAAACTTTACATTGTTTGGGGAATCTGATAAATTGATTTTGAAATTAAGAGACCTTTTAGAGAAAGTCTGGACAAAGGTATTTTGGAAAACTATAAAGGTTGGGATGGATTAAGTTGAACTTTGAATAGTATTTTTTAAGGTTAAAACATTTCTGATTACTATTTTTCGAATATTATAAAACTATATTTTTAGGAAAAGGACAACCTGGAGGGTGGGGCATAACCCGTCGCGTCGGACAAAGCTGCAGGAATCGAACCCACAACCATTGTGCAACATGCCTCTATTACCTACCACTAGACTACTGGAAGTCACTGGTTATTACAAAATAGTTTTACTAATCTAAATGGTATGTGTTAATATTTGGAACCTTATACAAATAGGATAAATAGAATATTTTTGAGTTCTATTACCTTTTAGAGTGAAAGATGGGTTTGCGGTAAAAATTTATTAAAGAATGAAAGTCTACATGACCAGTATGTATATTCCCTTACGTTCATAGTAAATCTCCTAAATAAATTCCTCAACTTTATAAAAGGTAACATAAAACAAAAAACATTGCCAGTTAACTTTTCCAACTGGGGACTCAATGACCGTTTAACCAATCACATGTTTGTGATTTTCTTATGGTTAACTTTCTCCTAATCTAGTTTTCTACAACTCTCCATCAGACCTTGATGGTTTTTTTCCTTCCATATCCATATTTTCATAGAATCCTAGTATGGGCTATCTCGGGTGACCTTTGTACTTATCTTTATTTCTTTTAAAGTTATAATTTTATTAACCTTATTTCTGATGTGGGTTTTCCACAAAGGTATTTTCTATTTTCAACCTTTTATTATCAAAGAAAAATTTCAAATTGCGAGGATGCAATTTATTGAAGGAGGGGAGAATGTAACACCCCAAACTTCCATGGTACGCTCCTCTTTGAATAATAGAGCAGCGTGTGTTGTACGCAACCTCGAGTTCTAACACACCGCGACCAATAAAAGTAGGAGATATGAATAGTAATAGCCACTTTTTGAAATTATATATATTTTAAATTTCAATATGGACTTCATTTTTGGATTTTTAATATCGAAATTATCCTATGTTGAATTTTTGGTATTTTTCTAAGAACTTCTAATTTTTTATGAATAGTGAAAAGTACTTAAAAACAACTTTTTAAAAAAAATAATTTATACTGATAAATTATACTATTGAGTGGTTTTAAAGTATAATTAGAATATATTTTTACTATTTTATCCAATGGTGGTCATTAGAATTAATTCAACATTGAAATTGGACATAAACAATTGTCAATCTTTTGAAATATATTGTTTCTTAAAAACACGCTATTTGTTGTGACAACGGAAATTAATTATAAAATTAATTAATGCAACATATATGTTTGGAATTTTATAAAATAGATATCATTTTTTAATTAGGAATTTCAATTATAGCTTAGGCTAAAATTTTGGCATTGTTCGGAAAAACATCAATTTTTGATGAATAGTGAAACCACTAAGTGGTAGTTAAATAACTGATTTTTCATTTAAATGAAGTATTACCACTTCTGTGATTTGATTTTCAAAAATACAACATACATGGTTGCCATTAAGAAGTAAAATGTTGTTCAATGGGATTAAAATAATTTTTTGGTGAATAGTAACTTTTAAGTTTAATTAATCGCGATAAAAGGTAATTAGTGAAATTTAAGGTAAAAATGGTATTATAAAAATATTAAATAACCCTTAAACTTTTCCTACACCTATTGGATGAGTAATGGACAACCAAGACAATACATGGGTCAACTTGGGGACCCCATGGAGCCACTTTGGTAGGAAAATTACATAAATAACGTTTATTTAAAGTAAAAATAAAAATGTTAGAAACATAAGTTGTTTTACTAAAACAATTTTTAAATGGTGTTATACAAGTCATATTTTTGAATATAAATATTCATTAGAAATATAAAAAGATTTCCTACAAAATGATAGTTTTTTTATAATTTTTAGACATTAAATAAATTAAATTATTTATGACACCATGATGATGTAGTGATTACCTCATTAATTAACGATTTAAATAAAATGAAAAGATAATGTAAAATACAAGGATTAAACTTGTCAAAAACCTATTGGATGTGTATATTTCGAACCCTTATCACCTTATCCTCTATGTTTATAAGTGTGTGACCTTTAAAATCCGAAACTCATTATATAATAAAGTAACATTCCATTACTTTCGAAAAGTGACCCTCCTCTCCTCTTATAAAAGGCCCCCACCACTACCACCTTACTCACACTTTAAAAGCCTTTTAGCTCGGCCAAAATCTACCCAAATACTCTCCCAACTTACCTAACTTACTCCTTGAAGCCTCACTTTGGGCAGAATTATTCCCATGCAACCCTTTGTCTCAAATCAAAAGAGTTACCTGATTTTAAGGTAATGTCTTCGGTTATGTTATTTTGTTTTATTTTGCTTATCCAACACCCTAAACTCTATTAATTCATTTCCATTGTAACAAAAACAGTATCATAAATATACTAGGATATTGTTATAAGAAGTATTCGATCTAAACTTACACACACCTATATCTAATGGTTAATGAACATACTGTTTTTGTGGATGGCGAATTTCTACCTCACGAAATGATGGTTGTTCAACACTCATATAACACCTTCAAAGGTGGACATTAAGATGTCACATTATTTATACATAATATATAATATGTTTATGTTTTAAATAAGGTTCTGTATTTTTCATTTATGGCATACCTTTATTATTTCCATTATGGTTAAACGCGATATTTTCATTTTAGGAAGTGCGGACTACCGCCCCCTCAAAGTTATTTGAATCGTTAATGCCAAATGTGGGATGTATACATGATGGAGTAAATGATATTATATATGATATTATACTGGAATTATAATATATCTTTATATCATTATTATTTCCTTAAATACGAAATATAAATGAAAGTAGCGTTCATGCGTACGTACGGTTTACCGTCTCCATGAACGGTGCATTTGATTTCTTACCTCTTAATGTTATATAATATTATAAATGAATGTATATACTGGATATATATGATTTATATGATATATACATCATGAATATAATTATTTAAATAATGTATATATTACCACATGAACAAAGTGTAATTATAAGAAGTTTATTTTTGACTCAAGTACCTAAGATCGACAAAACAACCGTTATAAACATAAATAATTACATAATGTTCATGACATGGTAAGAAGTGATATAAAAGGAATAATGACATTGAAAAAGGTTCTTAAGAAGGTAGAGATTATCTCTAGTTTATTATTGAGGAGGTTAAAGAGCGGTCGAGTCAAGTCGGACACGAGGTAAGGGAACTTCTTAACCCAATTTCCATTCTTTGGGTTAATCTCCTACTTTCAAATTATGTCATGATATTATTATGTCCTATATTGTATTTTTACTTTCATTATGTGTACTTATAGTTAATACACATAATAGACCTATTTTATTTAAAAAATGATCTTTTTAAGGGACTTCATCTCAATTTCCATTCATTGATGCATATTTTGTTTTATACACAAATTTCTTTTATACGGTGTAAAAACCCCTTTGACTTTTACGTTTATTCAAAAAGAATATTTTTATATGAAGCGTTTTACTAAAAAACTAAAGGGAATTTTTTTCAAGTCGTACTTATGAAGAGACAATGACTTCTCTGCCACTGTGAACATTATTTGATTTTCGGCTTCCTGAACAAGCTATATCTTTTTTTAAATGAAAAATAAATACACAGTTTTAATTTTCTTTTATTTTGGTATTGAAAATGGTTTTGAAAGTGTTTTATTATATCAAAGTGTTTTATTGATATCTGGTGATTGAAATGTGGAAATGTTATGTTTCCTTTATGAATGTTTTATGTGATATGATTATGTTATGGTTTATGATATTTTTAAACCTGTTCATATGAGGAATGCATTGGACTTAATAAGTGATGGGTTGATCCCTCTATAGCTCCTCGATGCATCGGTAGGTCTCATGAGACAAACTAGTGTCTTGGCACGAGGCCTTGACAAAATCTTATTTGTGGTCTTGGCATGAGGCCTTGGCTACATGGTTATGATAGTTTTGAATTATGCATTCCATCATTATGAATGTGGTTATTGATATTTCATGTGATTATTCGACTACTAGAATATCCATGTGAGTAAGTAAATGGAATTATTTCATTTTACTTTTTCCATATTATGCTAAAGTTCAAGTTTAAAAGGGCTTTTGTTTTAGTTATACATTTCCTTAAATGTTAATGTTTATTTATGAAAGCTTGCGCAATATTGTTATCCTTAATGAGAATCTGAGCTCACCCCTTTCAATGTTTCAATATTTTTCTAGGATGTGAAGAAGTATTTTATGAATGACCTGCAGGGATAGTCAGAAGAGGATATGAGTGTGGGCTTTGAAGAGAAGATGTTGTAGTTTTGTTTTACTTTTTGATGTAATGTCAGTCTTAAGAATGTATCTAGTTTTTTCAAAGCTACTAAACTAATCGGTATTTCGAGACTTGATCTTTTGTGATCATGCCAATGTTACGCAATAACGCACCGACTCTGTGTAACTGGGGTCGGGGCGTTACGTCACATGTCTTATTACATATTATTTTTTCTAGGATAAAAATATAATTGAGATATATGGAACATTATATGAACCATCTCATGCATTTCTAATTGAGAAAAAATAATTCCCTAAAACAACACCAATTGATGTTTATCCTCATACCCACCATCACAGGCCTCGCCACAAACAACTCTGTATCTCCATTCCTCTACATAAAGAACCCAAAATGAGATTTCACTAGCTTAAACATCAATTATGAATATACATTCATCTAATAAATAAAACCTCTTACCTCGACTTCTCCCATATCTAGGTGGAGTGATGTATTTTCTTCCCTCGCACAATAGGAATCTACTTTTCCACGCACTACATCACTATGCAACTTCGTTCCCTATGTATCAGCCAAAAATTCCCCATTCTAGGTGTACATGAAATATCAATTTAATAATCCTATTATAACATCATCCACCAATTCCGAAACAATTTATTTTCATGGTTATAGAAAACATTCCTCAATAATTTATTATCAGTGAAGACCAAAAAGTACCGGTAGATGTGATAATGTTTCCACAAATTCTGAGAAAACACAAATGATGATAAAACATTTATGTTATTATATTATTAAAATTCATGGTTATATAACAACTGAAATAGATAATATTTGACGGATCTATACTGCATCAAAATAAAACCCACCCCCAAATGCGAATCATCACAAAAAACATCAATCTGAACTCATTTTTTTTGGAAGACAAGGAACCGGAGCCCTGAACCCATTTCACTTAATATACTCTATAACCCCACGAAACTGATTAGTCAATAAGACAACATGATAATTTCTAGTCAACACTATTATATGAGTAATAAACATGGATAAATCGCTACTATCCTTCTATAATATCCTACAAAACCAAGGTAACATTATATTTCTTCCACTATATTGGGGGATTCTGAAGAAATAACGGCTTCATTCTTCAACTGATCACCTTATAATCCACACCAAGATACACAATTACCTATTAAATAGCACAATCACTCCTAAAATTTATTCTTTGAAAATGTCCTAAAATACTATTTTTGTCAAATAACTCCAAAAATGGCTAGCGGATGCTCTGAATACTCCTCCTCAGACACAGAGTACACAAGGATTTCATCAAGGAAAACAAAATAAACACATCTAGGAACTCACATAACACAGTTTTCATTAATCATGTAATCATGGTTATAGTATTTGTCACACTATATGATGTCACAAGGAACTCATAATTACAATGACACCAACAAAAAATAGTTTTTGGGATATCCTAAACACGTACACACATTTGATGACTCACTGACATCAAAATGGTCATCAAGAACAAACATTCACCCTTCATTTGTTGAAATAAATTATCAAACCATGAAAGAGGATAGTATGTATTCCTTGTCACTTGGTTCAATATATGATAATCTATACACAACAACAAATGTACATCTACTTTCCTTATAATAAAACCGGTTCACCCCACGACGGCACACTATACCGAACAATACCACAATGAAACATACAATCAAACTGCATATGCACCTCCTACAACACAAAAGGTTCCATAAAATTTGTTGAAATATTGATAACAGACATTCCTAGTTGTATTTTGATCCACAACATGATCAATCGTTGAGGGGGGTAATGCTACAACATCTTCTGGGAAGACATTGAAGAACACTTCTAGACTAAGGGAAACATCAACTGATGAACCTATGATAAACTCATAATCATATAATCAATCATGGATGATAAATATGGAACACACCTAAATCCCTTATAAATGACTTCTGCACAAAAATATTACTAGATGGCCATCCAAAATGAAGAACACAACCGACCTCCTAAAGTAATCCAGGGAATCTTACGCCAAATATAGACAATCAATTCCACGAATGACATCATATGGTTATATTCATAAACATAGGATGTCTCCCTAATAAGGGTTCAATCCCAGCACAATAAGAAAGTATCTACATACATCAAACACATCATATCATCCTCTTACTAGCATAGGCAATACTTAGGGCATTGTTAGTCTCTCTACCTAAATTCCAAAAGCATTGAAAATGGTAAGTGATATAAAGGAGTCTTTTTGTAACGACCCAAAATTTTGAATAAATCTTGTTTCTGAATTTTGTGTGTCATTTTAATATTTTTATACTCAACAAAACTGTTTCATTTGATAACATGAGTATAAGTAAAATGAGACCATTGGTTTTCGACTGATATATGACCATTGGTCAATATGACCACTGGAAACTAAACGTATTGATTATTGTCTCTAAACACAACTGATCTTGATTAATTAATATATAAAGAAGATTTGATGGCGTCACCCAGTAGTCTTGGACCGATTGAAGCCCATTTAACAGAACTTGGGAAGGAGTTAGCACCACTGGGCTTTGCTCTGGACCAAACCCAACCCGAACTTCATCGTGTGAAGCTAGAATGTATTCGTCTTCACGAGAAGTTCAAACTGATAAAAATTACTACTAGTGAGATGTTAGCTGAGCCGCCCTCAGATTCTCTCACCTTAGCACACCTTACACTGAGGTCCTATGCTAGTATGATAAGGGGCTATGTAGGGAGACAATAACTACCTTGTGTAATCCTTTGTTTTAAATAAAAAAAATTTATTTCTTCTTATGATGAAGTTTAGGAATTTTTAAATGTCCGGATAAATATAGTATGTATATTTTTGGTGAATTTTAGAAAAAGGATATTTTAAAAAATGTTTATATAAACCTTAAATAATTAAAAATGTGTAATGATTTTCAAAAAATGGTCTTCTTCAATTATATTCAGTACAAAATTTAGAGTCTAATAAGATCAAATTAAATTTTTATGAATAGTATATTATGAACAGTGATTTTATTCTTAGGATTAGTAATGTGACCAATTGGATTAGTAATCTCACTTAAAAAAGTATTAATATAAGCTAGGCACCTTTATTATATAATGTGATTCAATAAAATGGTTAAATAACTGTTTCATAAATTATTAGTCAAATATTAATTTTTTCGAGTGAATAGTGTTTTTTAATTAAAAATTAAATTAAAAATATTTATAATTTTTTTATAAAATGGGGTTTATTTTAGAATTCAGAACAACGATATTATGCTAAGGTAATTTTTGGGGAGTTTTATGGAAAAAAAATGAATTTTCTGTGAATAGTGTATTTATTTAAAAATTAAATTAAAAATATTTAAAAATTTATTTTTATAAAATGGAGTTCATTTTTAAAATCAGAGCATTGATATTTGGTCAAGGTGAAATTTTGGGTTTTTTCTGAGAACGTTGAATTTTTTAGGCATAGTGAAAATACCGTTTTTATGTTATGGGTGTTTAATGACATCATTAAATGATATATTAAGTATGTAATCAATATGGTCGACTTATGAATATTAAGATAAGGTATGAGGTGTCTCAAGTGGCCAATACCATGGGAAAATACCACGGGCAAGCCCATGGTTTTTTCAAAACCACCAATGCGGTGTCCCTTGGAAATTAATGTCGTGTCCCCTCACTTCCCCTATAAATACCAAGCCATCCTCTCATTCATTTGACTCCCAACTCTCCCCTAACGATTTTATGTTCTCATTTCCTCCCAAGGAGTCCTCCCAAGGTTCCCCCAAGCTCTCAAGGTCCCAAAAATTGAGTTTTAAGAGTTACGTTTTAAGTTAAGGGATCCAACCTCTCTCTTTCTTTCATTAAATCTCACTTATGTCATTTCTTTTATGCTCCAATTTATTATGTTGAAGGATATTATTTTATATTCATATTAATACCCTTTTCATTTTCATATGATGAGATACCCCCTCTTTCTCTCATCATTTCATTTTAAGAATGTTAAAGTGGCGTCGTTAGGCTGCCGAATTTTTAAGTGATTCTTTCACCCTTCTTGTTTTCAAGATCTATTTTCATGCCAATTATTTCATGTTCCTTTTTATTATGTTGGGGTATGATATCTAAATATATAATACTGATATTTTATTTTCATATGATTAGAGACACTATTTTATCTCATCAATTCATTTTTCTTGAAGTTTAATGTACCGTTGTTAGGCTGCCGAATTTTTAAGGGATTCTTTCACCTTTCCCATTTTCAAAGTTCTACTTTCATGTCAAGTCTTTCAAGTTCCTTTATTCTATGTTGGTGTATGATATCTATATCTTTCATACTTATATTTTATTTTCATATGATTAGAGACTGTGTATGATCTCGTCAATTCATTTTTGTTGAAGTTTAAGTGGCGCCGTTAGGTTACAGAATTTTTAAGGGATTCTTTCACCTTTCTCATTTTTCAAAGTTCTACTTTCATGTCCAGTCATTGGAGTCCCTTTTTATTATGTTGGCCTATGATATCTAAATCTATCATATAGATATTTTATGTTCATATGATTAGAGACCCTATTTTATCTCATTAATTCATTTTTGTTGATGTTTAAGTGGCGCTGTTAGGCAGCAGAATTTTTAAGGGATTCTTTCACCTTCCTCATTTTTCAAAGTTCTACATTCATTTCAAGTCTTTCAGGTCCCTTTTTATTATGAAGAGGTATGATATATAAATCTATCATACTTATATTTTATGTTAATATGATTAGATACCCTATTGTATCTCGTCAATTCATTTTTGTTGAAGTTTAGGTGACGCCGTTAGGCTGCCGAATTTTTAAGGGATTCTTTCACCTTTCTCATTTATCAAAGTTCTACATTAATGTAAAGTATTTAAAGTACCTTTTTATTATGTTGGGGTATGATATATATATATATATATCATACTTAAATTTTATGTTCATATGCTGAGAGACCCTATTTGATCCCGTCAATTCATTTTTGTTGAGGTTTAAGTGATGCCGTTAGGATGCCAAATTTTCATAAGAGAACTCTTATTTTTTTCTTCCATTCATGCTCTTCATTTCATATGGTATTTATTTCAAATTACATTACCATGTTCTTAAAATCTATATATTCTATTACCCTGATGGTTTATGGATCATTTGTTATTGGGTGACCCATTTCCTCTCTCTTTTCAATGTTTTCTAAAACGTCGTAACATAGCTGTTATGCAGCAGAATTTCCATCTCAAAATGTCTCTCTTTTTCTAAAGTTATTTTATTTTATTAAGTGAATACTCAAATATTTCTCTTATATAAGGGTATTCAAATATATACCAAGTTGTTCTATTTTAAATTCCGGTATTTACATACATGAGCCTCACCTTCCTTTTCTGTGGGTATTAAATTGACACAAAGGTCATGTCTTTAGAGGAGTTCTTAAAATGTTATGATTATGAAATGAAACCCATTTCGTTTATGCTATATGGGTTGTTTATGGAATGATTGATGATGATATATTTGGCTCACATTATAATAAATACATGTCAAGGGTGTGCCCTGTTAGTGCTCCAATGCATTGGGAAATGACTTAATCTCTAGAGATGACTATTTTTAACGTCGTCTTGGTGAATAACCTTGGTAATTTTTAATGACCCCATGGGGATGGACATTGGTGAAACAAAAATTATTGTCAATATTAAATGTTGTAGACACATATTCATGTTATTAAAAACGTCATTTTTATTATGATGTGCCTCAAGATTTATTTCTCATGACTTAATGTTCATTTCATGACCTTAATGAAGTATCTCAAGTTCACATGTAAAATGTTTCTCTTGTTTCCCTTACTAGGCCTTCTGATCACCCTTTCTTTGATGTATGAACCCAGGTTATGAGATGCAGTAATGAACCTATAATGAACTTAAGGAGAATCCTTTCCAGTGTTTAAGAAGAATGTTTTATGTTGTTTTCATGTATTATGTTCCTGGTTTCCAAGACACTAAACCTTAAATATCCTCATGTTTGTGTAATGTAATTAAAGTTTATGTGATAAAAATGTGGGATCCTATAGTTGGTATCCAAGGATGGGTTAGTTATTTGTTGAAATTAGGATATTAAAACTCTAGGAATAACCCTATATAAAATTTTAAATATAGTAAATCTTCAAAGTATTTTGGTTAGTATTGAGCAAGGGATTGCCAAGAAAATACATCTCTATCTGGATAAGAGCAGGTAGAGGTGGCTCTAGCACAGATGTACATAGGGGTAAAACCTGAAAACACCACTTTGAGAGAGACTCGAATGGGAGCTGGTACATGACAACGGGCCTTGCTGTAGTCTTGGTTACGACACTCCTAGGGGATATGCTTGGGTAAATTCATATGCTTAGTATGAACCCTTGTTAAAGGAAAAAAGATAGAATAAAATAAAGATTCGCATAAGAATATATGATCATGGATAACCTAGATGGGAACCTAAGGGATCATAAGTTAGGGTATAATTTTCTTCTATAAGTTTATCCTTATATGTTTTAAGTATTCTATTTCAAGAGTATTGGATATGTATTTATGCCCCTAGTTATACATTCTTTTCTTAGATAATGGCGGGAAATGGAAGAAAATGTCCCAACAACCAATGTGATAGAAATTGTGATGATTTCGATATTAATATGACAGAGACAACGAGTGATCAAGTTGAACATATTGTGATTATACCAAACCAGCTTTCAAAAATCACAATTAATAATTTGTACCTAGTTAATTTACAAATTCATCATGGAAGGAGATGATGAATTCTCAAGGATGTTCATCTGATAATGTTGATTAGGGGCTTTAAAGATGATGATTATTTTCGAAGTCGTTCACTATTATGGGAAACCTAGTAGATCGAGGTAAATAGATTACTATGGGATTTTCTTTGAGGAGTAAAGGTTGACATATATTTTGAAGAATAAATGAATTTAAGGTGAACTAATGGTAATATAGGTTACTTATAGAAATTATTAACCTTTGTTGGGGAAAAATATGTTTAGGTTATTTACTTTTGTTATAAGATGTTAGGAGTCGTTGATGTTGTTTAGAGATGAACGATAAAGTTTATTTTGGAAGACTGTGTTATCAAATCCTTCTTGGATTTGGGTTTCGATCTTTGTTTGGTTTATTTTTAATAATTTTAAGGACAGTTGTTTATGGAATGGTCTATGATGAATTTTGGGTAGTACCGTGGAACATTAAGATTAATAATTAGTTTCCCTTCCTATTGGATTCTTTCTTTATGAAGAATTGTTTTATCTTACCCCATATATTTTTGGGATAATGTTTAAAGATAGAATAAATTTATAGTTAATATTTTGTGGATAATGTGATTCACTAGAAGATGATTCTTGTGCTTTGATGAGACCAATAGTTTTGAATGCTCATCATTTGGATAAAAGATTATTTTTGGTAGAAACTTATTATAGGATTATACTCTATTTGAAGGTAAGTATATTTCCTTATGTTTTTATTATATGTAGTAAATGAATTCCTCAAAAATATGAAAAGGAACGTAAAACAAAATTGTTGTTGGTTTATGTTTCCAACTGGGTAATCAAAGACCGTTTACACACATCATAAGTTTATGATTTTCTTGTGGTTAAATTTCTCCTAATCATGTTTTCTATCACTCTCCCTCAGAACTTGATCCTTTGTTTTTCTTCCATATCCATATTTTCCCTCATGGAATCCTAGTATGGGTTAACTCGGGTGACCTTTATACTTCCCTTCCTTTCTTTAATGTAATAGTTTTACTGACTCCTTTTTCGATGTGGGATTTTCAATGAAATTTCCAAGCCCAATTTTATAAATTGCGAGGACACAATTTCTTAAGGGGGAAGATTGTAATGACCCGAAATTTTGAATAAATCTTGTTTCCTAATTTTTGGTGTTATTTTATTTTATTTATGCTCAACAGAACTATTTCATTTGACAACATGAGTATAATTAAAATGAAACCGTTGTGTTTCGACTTTTATATGACCATTGGTCAATATGACCACTGGAAACTAAATGTTTCTATTATTGTCTCTAAATACAAGTGATATTGGTTAATTAATAAAGAATGAAGATTCAATGGCCTCAACTAGTTGTCTTGGACCGATCGAAGCCCCTCTAACAGAACATGGGAAGGAGGTAGCATCACTGGGCTTTGCTCTGGACCAAACCCAAGCCGAACTTCATCGTGTGAAGCTAGAATGGAATCGCCTTCGCGAGAAGGTCAAACTAATAGAAATTACGACTCGTGCGATGTTGGCTGATCCGCCCTCAGTTTCTCTCACCTCATCACACCTTACACTTAGGTCCTATGTTGGTGTGATAAGGGGCTATGTAATGACACCATAACTGCCTTGTGTAATCCTTTGTTTTATATAAAAATTTTGATTTCTTCTTATGATGATGTTTATGAATTTTCAAATGTCCAGATAAATATAGTATGCATATTTTTGGTAAATTTTAGAGAAAAGATATTTTAAAAAATGTTTATGTAATCCTTAAATAATTAAAAATGTGTAATGATTTTAAAAAAATGTTCTTCTACAATTATGTTCAATACGAAATTTAGAGTCTAATAAGATAAAATTAAATTTTTATGAATACTGTATTATTAATGGTGCTTTTTTGATTAGGATTAGTAATGTGACCAATTGGATTAGTAATCTCACTTAAAAAAAGTATTAATGTAATCTAGGCACCTTGATTAAGTAATGTGATTCAATAAAATTGTTAAATAACGGTTTCATAAATTATTAGTCAAGTATTAGTTTATTCAAGTGAATTGTGTTTTTTAATTAAAAAAAATAAAAATATTTAGAATTTGATTTATAAAATGCGCTTTATTTTTGAATTCAGATTATCGATATTATGTTAATGTAATGTTTGGGCATTTTTCTGAAAAAAATGAATTTTCGGTGAATAATGTATTTATTTAAAAATTAAATTAAAAATATTTAGAAAAATATTTTTATAAAATGGTGTTCATTTTTGAAATCAGGGCATTGATATTTGGTTTATGTGAAATTTTTGGTTTTTTCTGAAAACGTTGAATTTTTGATGAATAGTGAAAATACAATTTTTAAGTTACGGGTGTTTAATGACATCATTACACAATTTATTAAGTATGTAATCAATATGGTCTACTTATGAATAGTAACATAAGGTATGAGGTGTCCCAAGTGGCCAATACCATGGGAAAATACCAAGGTCAATCCCATGGTTTTTCCAAAACCACCAATGAGGTGTCCCTTGGCCATTAATGACTTGTCCCATCACTTTCCCTATAAATACCAAGCCATCCTCTCATCCATTCGACTCCCAACTCTCCCCCAAAAAATTTCAGGTCTCATTACCTCCCAAGGAGTCCTCCCAAGGTGCCCCCAAGCCCTCAAGGTCCAAACCATTGAGTTATAAGAGATACATTTTAAGGTAAGGGATCATACCTCTCTCTTTCTTTCAAGTAATCTCTTTTATGTCATTTATTTTATGCTCCATGATCTTATGTTGAAGGATGTTCTTTTATATTCATATTACTGAAATTTCCATGTTTATATGACTATAGACACCTTATTTCTCTCATTATTTTATTTTAATAATGTTAAAGTGGCGCCGTTAGGGTGCCGAATTTTTAAGTGATTCTTTCACCCTTCTCGTTTTCAAGATCTATTTTCATGCCAAGTCTTTCATGTTCCTTTTTATTATGTTGGGGTATGATATATAAATTTATCATACTGATATTTTATGTTGATATGATGAGAACCCCCTATTTTATCTCGTCAATTCATTTTTTTGAAGTTTAAAGTAGCGTCGTTAGTCTGCCGAATTTTTAAGGGATTCTTTCAGCTTTTTCATTTTTCAAAGTTCTACTTTCATCTCAAGTCTTTCAAGTTCCTATCTATTATGTTGGGGTTTGATATCTATATCTATAATAATTATATTTTATTTTTATATGGTGATATACCATTTTTGATCTCGTCAATTCATTTTTTTGAAGTTTAAGTGGCACCGTTAGACTGCCGAATTTTTAAGCGATTCTTTCACCTTTCTCATTATTCAATGTTCTAAATTCATTTCAAGTCTTTAAATTACCTTTTTATTATGTTGGGGTATGATATATAAATCTATAATACTGATCTTTTATGTTCATATGATGAGAGACCATATTTGATCTCGTCAATTAATTTTTGTTGAAGTTTAAGTGGCACCGTTAGGCTGCAGAATATTTAATGGATTCTTTCACCTTTCTCATTTTCAAAGTTCTACATCCATTTCAAGTCTTTCAAGTCCCTTTTTATTATTTTGGTGTATGATATCTAAATCAATCATACTGATCATATCTATTCATATGATTAGAGACCCTATTTTATCTCATCAATTCATTTTTGTTGAAGTTTAAGTGGTGTCGTTAGGCTTCCAAATTTTTAAGGTATTCTTTCACCTTTCTCATTTTTAAATGTTCTAATTTCATGTCAAGTCTTTCAAGTTCCTTATTTTATGTTGAGGTGTGATATCTATATCTATCATACTTAAATTTTATGTTCATATGATGATATACCCTATTTGATCTCGACAATTCATTTTTTTTAAGTTTAAGTGACGTCGTTAGGCTGCCGAATTTTTATAAGAGAAATATTATTTTTGTCTTCCTTTATTGTTCTTCATTTAATAAGGTATGTCTTTCAAATTTCATTACCATGTTCTTAAATCCTTTATATTCTGTTCCCCTACTGTTTTATGGATCATTTGTGAGTGGGTGACACATGTCCCATCTCTTTTAAATGTTTTCTAAATCCTCGTAACATAGTCGTTATGCTGCAGAATTTCCATCTCAAAATGTCTCTCTTTTTCTAATGTTATTTTATTATATTAAGTGAATACTCAAAGCTCTATCTTATATATGGGTATTCACATATATACCAAGTTTTTATATTTTAAATTCTATGATTTACATACATGATACCCACCTTCCTTTTCTATGTGTATTAAAGTGACACAAATATCATGTCTTTAAAGCAGTTTTTAAAACGTTATGATTATGAAATGAAACCCATTTATTTTATGCAATATGGGTTTATTATGAAATGAGTGATGATGATATATGTGTCTCACATGATAATAATTACATGCCAATGGTGCGCCCTGATAGCGCTCTAATTCATTGGGTAAAGACTTAATCTCTAGAGATGACTATTTTTAACGACGCCTTGGTGAATAACCTTAGTAATTTTTAATGACACCTTCAGGATGGATCTTGGTGAACCAGAAATTATTGTAAATATTAAATGTTGTAGCCACATCTACAGGTTATGAAAAACGTTATTTTTATTATGATATGCCTCATGATTTCGTTCTCATGACTTAACGTTCTTTTCATTACCTTATTAAAGTATCTCAAGTTCACATGTAAAATTTTTCTCTTGTTTCCCTTACTGGGCCTTCTGCTCACCCTTTTTTGATGTATGTCCCCTGGTTATCAGATGTAGTAATTAACCTAGGATGAACTTAAGGAGAAGCCTTTCAAGTGTTTAAGAATAATGTTTTATGTTGTTTTCATGTATTATGTTCCTGGTTTCCAAGACACTAAACATTAAAGATCATCAGTTTTGTGTAATGTTATGAATGTTTATGTGATAAAAATTTGGGATGCTATAGTTTTATTCATGAATCAAAAAAGGCATGTACCCAAGAATAATTAATGTAAAGAGTAACACAAATGACATATGTCTTACCTGATGCTGGAAATTCTAAACCATTAAGCTGACCCTGACCTGCTTCATGGCCTCTCTAACCCTACACAAGACCACTTATACGACCACACTATACTCTCTAATGTTGGATATCATCTTGGGGATTTCTTCTACCTAGTCTATATACTCTCTACTAATCCCAAATTGGATAATCCTGCTATTATTTCTTCAGCTTGACAACCTCAATAGAGGAACCTGATTTTGAATGACTAGCATACACTGAATAATATAAAAAGTTACGAACTCTCTCCACTTATGACAGTGGCCTCCACAATAAAAAAAGATTCAGATCCCATTCTATCGGATGAATAAATACTGGCCCTAGAAAACCCCATACTAATGGTTGGGACCTACCCCCTGATGAAAAAAAAACACATCTACCTTAAAAAATGGAAACCTCTAACGACAACTCTACTTCATCAGGAATCAGCACGAATCCCCTCTCATGATAATCCGATTATTTATATTTTTACCTCGTTT
This sequence comes from Viscum album, assembly GCA_963277665.1. Lineage (NCBI taxonomy): Eukaryota > Viridiplantae > Streptophyta > Magnoliopsida > Santalales > Viscaceae > Viscum > Viscum album. The sequence continues at coordinate 957,061,003 of OY728145.1, forward strand.
ACCTATACTCTCTCTAACACCTTGATATATGTATTTAAAATTTTTGACGCTCCATTTAGTCACATTGTCTTAATGAATGGAAAGGGAAATGACTTAGAACAAATTGATTCATCCTTTGAAGAAAACATCAAAAATCGAAAAAGGTATGAACAAAGAGAAAACCGAACATAGATCGCGCATGTTCCAGCATGGTCGAGCAAGTATACTTATGCGCCGCCAAAATGGTCGTGTAAGTGACTTGTGAGACCTATTTGAAAACCACCCAGGGACTTTTACAGCCTATAAATACCCCTGGTGGACCCCCCATTTTGAGAGAATTTATCCAAAATTCAGATACAAAGCTCTGAATTCCCAAGTCTCTTCTTCAAGTCATCCAAACACTTATAAGGTAATTCATTACCTATAATGTAAGTAAAAAAAAGAGGAATAAGGTCTAAGTGTTATAATTCACTAGCACTTGCACGCCTAAGTGTTTTTACCTTTAAGGGAAATGGACACAGTTGCGCGCCTCCTTACCTATTCATTACAACTTTCATGCCACTCTTCTAGAAGTACCTCAACATGATTCTAAAGGTTTTGGTCATGAATCACCCAAGTACTACTATACTGGGCAAGGATCTCACAAGTACCCATGTGCCAAGCAGGTATACCTGCACGCCCGGGACATGCGCGCCCACGCAGTACCTGCGCGCCAGCCAGGACTTGCGCGCCCCTATAATTTTGGGTGCCTTTCCTGTCCATTTCACCCCTCTTATTCCATTACAGCTCTCCTATTCAAGATTCATCCTTCAAGACACTCTTCAAATCCATTTATGGTATGATTTCTTTATTTTCCTTCCTTATCTGAAAGGAACTCCGTGGAATATCTCTCAAAAACTAGTGATTTACACATATTTATGTCACTAAAGATTGGTATTTCATTCATTAAACCTCGTCCTTTAAGATAATAGAATTCCTCTAACTGGGCATCATTTTCATGAATAAGCCCTAGTCATTATTCCCATTAATCTGGGCATCCTCCTTAGGAGTAAGCCCCAAGTCACTAATCTGGGCATCCTCCTTAGGAGTAAGCACCATGTCCCCTAATCTGGGAATCCTCCATAGGAGTAAGCACCAACCATAATACTCTTAACCTAGTATTTCTTTTCAAGAGCAAGCCCCGGTCTCAGATATGGTTCTCTTCCATAGGAGTAAGCCCCAAGTCCCTTTAATATTCAAATCCCATTAACCTGGGCCTCCTTTTCAGGAGTAAGCCTCAGTCTTAATTTCCTTTTGATCTGGGCTTCATTCTCAAGAGTAAAAACCCAATAATAAGTCCCCTGCTAACTTGGGCATCTTCCATAAGTGTAAGCCCCATGATTAGATTATCCAATTCTCCATGAAGCACATATACCTTTATGGACCTTGTTCCTAGATGTATTCCCTGAATTAAATCTTAATCCTCATCTATTTTGGCTCATTGCATTATTCATGGCACAATTGTATGGTCTCACCAATACCTCTTATTTCTCAAATGGAGCATGACTGACATGAGCTATGAGTGTAAAAGAAATCGTGGCATCTTTCTTTGATCCATCAATCATGCATAAACATCACACTCCCTTACTCGATATATGTGGGTTCTGATTCCTTTTCCAAAACAACGGATACGTAGGTAGCCCATCTGTGGGTACGATACCAACTTTTAAATAATCCATGTACTTCTAAATGACAAGAAACATCATGTGGCCCACTAAGTGGCTTTAAAAACCTTATGGTCATCATAATGACCAAGAGACATTTATGTATGGAATGATACCATTGGATAAGAATCTCTAAACAAATATAGATGATTCTCTTTCAATGAATAACCTCAAATACAAATAAAAGATTCTCTAAATTTCCTACAAATCAATCACTAATTGTAAAATCTATAGAAAATCTCATTTTACATTTGGTAATGTAATAAGGATTCACAAATATAAATTAAATCTATAAAGAGAGTCTAGGAGTAGACAATAATTCCCCTAAAAAGGTCTGATGAGTCCGACCTCCTATCCTCTCGACCAATGAAAATTCCTAATCCTCATTAGTCAAGAACTAATGTGAACCTACCTTTGGAATGTACATCCAAATGGATATGGAATCATTGGATGTTTCCGGTTCTATGAATAAGCCCGTTAGAAAGTACATGGAATGTTTGAATCATAAATCAATGAGATCATCCCCAATTCCAGAGGGAAAAAAAATGGTGAACCCGACGTTAATCCTTAACCAAGTTAAAATGATGTATTACTTATTTGTTAGGACCCTATTTAAAACTCAATGAGTGGGCCAACAAAGAAATCATTGACCTATTTCCTCATCCAAACGATGTAGTGGCCGAACTTATCTTGATTATGTCTGTTATATCAAACAGGCACTCTTTTCCAAGATCTTTTGCATTTCCAGAATGGCTTCTCATAAGATCATATACGTGAATACGTCTGCTGTGAAAACCTCTACTGCAAATTCCATTGCAGCTACACCTATTGGATCGTCGTCCGCTCAAAGGATGACATCACCTACTCAGCGTCTTCAACGCTGGGTATCGAATGCGCCGGTTAAGGAGTACTGTCAACACGGTATTATTCCAACTCTGGAGGCTACCCAACAATCCTTCCATGTGAAACATTCACCCTGGTCATCCGGACATCGACAACCAGTGATCAAGAAGCAGGCAGTGCTAACCACCGTCTCCAACCGTTTCAGGTCGTTATCTCCGGAACGCAATCACCATTCACTCCCATACTCTGAGGAGGTGAATGAGAAGTTCCCTTAGGGCCTTAATTCAAGGAGAAATGAGTTCTTCCCAAGGGCTCCTATCAACAATATCCTCCAGAATCGTGCGGCAGTGCACCCTCAACATGATGAGGGTACCGACTCCAGGCGTTCGGCTCAGGTTCCTCAAACCCGAGTAGGCAAGACGAATCGCCAGAGGCGAAATCCGGTTAACAGTGAGAAGGTTCTCATCTCAGATATCTCCAGATAATCCCACCAACCTAAATTGGTGGAAAAAAATGAGCGGGCACATACACCCATCCGTTTTAATTCCGATTTCCAGCAGACTCATCTGGCAGCATCACGCCAATCCTACCAGGCAATTTTGGGGGAGTACGATAGGCAGGAACAAACATCTATTTATACGTCATCAGTTAGTCAGCAGGCTCGTCTGACTACATATGATGGATCTCGTCAACCATGTTTTCTAAAGTACAATTAGCAGGCACATACACCTTCTAGTATTGATCAAGCCTACCAACAGTCTCACTTGGTAGCACTCGAAGAAGTCAGTCGGAAAGCTTCGATGACAAATAGGAGGCAGACTCAACTCTCTACCCCCACACATGAGTACAATTAGGATTCACTGACAGGGAAAGGAGGACAAGAGCAGGTACACCAACCAAATCAATGCACATAATGGACATATATCCCCGTTCTGGCAGATGAAGTCACCAAAAATATTCTATCAATGGTGAAGGAGTAGAAGAAAATCCCTTCTCATATTCTGGATGTTTTCCAGGATATTATAACATCTTCAGCAGCATCTCAGGGAATGACACATAAATATATCCCTACCATTGGAGTGACACATCAAAATTTCACTTCGTAACAGCCACACACATCTATTTTAGTCCAAGAGGGTTGTGCGGGCATACTTCCCCATATCATACGGACAACCAAGTCGGGCACATACACCTGATTTGAGTAGATATCATAAGTCGAACCTGGCCATATCTCCTGATCAGGCACATACACTTGCTCAGAGTAGCCAATATCATCAACAAGTGGTTTCCAAGGCGAGTAAGAAGGCTTCTAAGAAGAAGACATTCCCAGCACAGTCAAGAGATCATGATCCAATCTGTAACAAGGCCTTGTTTGATGCTGGAGTTTTTGAAGAACTAAGAAAATTATCTGTTGGAATTCAAGATTATAATCCTTCATTTCCTAGTAGTTGGAACATTAATTCCAATGTTCTTCAATGGAAACTTCCTCATGAAGGCTTTCTTCATGAAAATTCGGTCGATCTAGAAGTTTCACCTTTAGATGAGAGCCACAGGAACCCTCTGTGTGGTCAGAAGACCAAGGAGCGAGAGATCTCGTCATTTGTTGTAACTCAACATGGTGGTCCTCTGCATGATGATGAATGTCACTGCAAAAGTCCTCTCTGCATTAGTGATGCACATTGCCCAAAAAATCCTCCAGTAGACAATGTCGTGTCGAGAAATCCCTCTTATATTGAGGCACTTGCAAATGCGAAACAAGTCATGTCTGATGCTTCATCGATAGCAGGTGATATACTTTCTCAATCGGAAGATAGCCCAGGGTGTAGGTCATTATATGAACCACCCCAAATTCATGCATATTCTAGTTTGATCAGTGATTTCTCTACCAATATTATTGAATCCGATGAAGTAACAAGGAAGAACCAACTTTGGTCAAATTAGGTAGAAGAATCTTCATTGAATGATAAAGAGGAATTGATAAACATGAGAAAACAACTAGAAAAAGGTGAAGTGCCAGTCATGTTTTGGCCTCTAGCTGACTCTCAGTATGACATTCCAGAGATATTGACGGAATATGGAATTCATGATATTCATCTCAACATATGGAAAACTCTTTGTCAATTGAAAAATAATGTATTATCTTATGATGAATATGAAAATCATGTTACGATAATAGAAGTGTTACAATGTCAGATTGATATGGCATCTCTATCAGTCTCTCGATATCCGAAGGCTGACAAGCAGCATAGATCCCTTCAGCGTTCATGCCTTGGCGCATTAAGAAGATTGCACCAGTTAATTGACGATTCCCCATCTGGTATTCATATTAGAGGATGGGGTGTTCATGGAGCACTACATTTCATTGTGCTCTCCAGTCAGCAAATCCCGCTGAAAATGGCCTCATGTAGTGGTATTACCCGTGTCCGGCCATAGTCAATGGGTTTTATTTGTAATCAAAAGCCTTCCCAGGAATATGCCTCTACTAGTTCTTCTCAAAATCAAGAATATAGGGAAAAATTTGTTGAATTACTCATACACCAAGAAAACTAGAATATTGAAAATGCCACTCGTATGGAGAAAGCACATCATCAAGCGACAGAAGTGTCGGAAATCATCCAATGGTCTTTCGAGCCGGGTGATAAAAGTGGATGTCGATTGATGCATCCAACTAATATCCAGACTAAGGTCCACAAGATCAGGAGAGCATTTAAGAAAGTCTCATACATAGCATGTCAAGAGCCACCCCAGCTTGCCAGACTGGGGAAAATTTTAAACCAACCCTCAGAATCAATAAATTGGATTCGAGGAGTTGAGAAAAGATAGCAGGAACAACACCAGTCCAATGGAATGAGGACTTTTTCAAATCATCAAACCCCCTTCAGTGAATGTCGGTCTTCACTAGATTGGGTAAGAAGACACAAGAGGAATGAAGAGCAAAATTATCAGGAGATTAACTCCAAATTACGGTTCGCCAAGAAGTTCCTGAGGGATCAAACCAAAAAAAGGAAATGCCTCGTCAGGGGCATGGCAGAAGACAATGTCATAGAAATGTTGACAGAAGGGATGAAATGAATTATGCATCAATTAATGTCACCAAGGTCGTTGTTGTTGATCCACCAGATGAGTATCACTCAGAGGAATCAGATATAGAGGTTCCTACTCAAGAAGTTGTAAGCACATACACAAATGAAGAAGGTGTGTGTACACGAAATCAAGGGATTACTCAGAACTTAGGTAATCCTTCAGGTAACCCACTTCCCCCTCTCCGAAAGAAATCAAACAAGGGGAAGGGAAAGAATCAGTTTACATGTCCTTCCTCTGGAGATGGACAATTGCTCTCACTAGATCAAAGATTTTCACAAGAAGTAGAAAAATTAAGGAATTAAGAAGGATGAATGCAGAACTACTTCAGGGTAGTCTTCTTCCTATGCGTGCTAGAGTCAGTCAGTCAAGGGAGTTTTTTGCCTCTATTGAGATGGATCAAGAATATCCTCCTTTATCAGTACACCCTCATAGGTCTAATCCTATGGGACATGTGCAACAACAATTTGCAGCGCTGCCATTAGTTTCAATACCAGCTACCACATATGTACCATCTCCAGTCATTAAACCTGCCTATGTCCATGTTCAACAAGATGTTCCTCAAAAGTTAATAACTACCATTGAGTCATTAACAGCTCGGTTAGAGGCTATGAAAGGGATGTGTGTGCAGGTTCAACCAGAAAGTATAGCTTACCCTGAATGGGTAGAATCAATTTCTCCCCCATTATGTTTTGGGAACCCTGTATTCCCTATTTTCAATGGATTAGGTGATCTTGAACAACATTTGACTCATTACACGTCTTATTGCGATCCTATGATTGGAACTCTAGAACAACAAGAATCAGTGAAACTCAGATGCTTCGTGTGAACCATTCAAGGACCAGCATTCGTTTGGTATACATGCTTGGAATCCCGGTCAATTACTGTGTGGGAGGATCTTTGGAAAAACTTCCTTCTCCAATTCAACTCAACGTTTCCAAAGACAGAAGTTTTTTATCTTAAAAACTGTAAGAAACTGGAGAATGAGAGGGTCACAGATTTCATTTCTCACTGGAAGGGATTATAATATTCCCTAAGCATAACACTCCCTCATGAAGAACTGTTGCCAATCTGTGTGGAAAATCTGTGTGATGAATTATGCACGCCGTTGATCCCTGTGAAATACACAGGAGGGTTTCGAGACCTTACTTCAATCGCTCAACAGATTGAAGATTCTCTTATACAGACTAAGGCTAAATCTCTTGTAATTCAATCAGCTCCACGAAGAAGAATGGGTAAATCATAAACTGCTACAGTTATGCTTAAGCAAGAACCTGTACCTACTTCTACTTCAAAACCTTCATATTCCCAAAGGGCTCCACCTCCTGAGTGTCAAAAATAGAGGATGATTCGTCAAGATGATCAAAGTGATCAAAGGCGAAAACAATTTGAGGATTTATGAGAAAAACATACTCATTCCGATATGAACATGTTCCTGGTTACTTCATTTCATCTCTAGAAAATAATTTGGTTCAGTTTCGAAGGCCCAAAAGGCCAAACAACGAAGGATATGAAGACTGTCCCAATTATTTCCCCTTTCATCAAATGTTGGGGCATCCCATCCAAGAGTGTTTGGTCTTCAATGTCCTCCTGATAAAGATGGACGTCTCGGGACAATACAAACTAAAAGGTTCTTCAGCTCAGGTAGCATGTGTTACTGCTACAGTTCCAAAGGAAAAAGGTGAATGGAAAGAAGTTAAAAGAAAAAATTCCCATAAATATGATGATTGGATGGTCAGAAAAACAACCAACCGGATGCATGCCATTTTGCGAATGCAATTTAAGAAACTGATCGTGTCTTCTTCCATTAAAGCCATAGCAAAACAATTTTCATCAAAGGGAAAATCCACAAAGAAACTACATGATTCAATGAATGAAAAAGAATCAGAAGAAGATGAGTATGTTTCAAAGCCTAAGCTATCTTTGACTCTGGCAGATTTTATGCCATCTACTTCAGTGCAACAGGCACCATCCCCCCAAACGGAACAGCCTAAACAGGATAATCAAGCAGAGTCATCATCAGATGAAGAGTTTATTTTAGGTTATGATAATATGATTAAATTATCAGATCCATATGCTAGTTGCAGTTTCGATTTTGATGAGCCCGGATTCCCAATATCAAATAGAGGAATCATAGGAAGTTCCAGAGGCTCAGGATACAGGGGAAGACGTGTATATCTCAGAAGACATTATTCCAATTCTACCCCTGCTAGAACTGTGTATGCAATAGAAAATCATGGCAGATCCCTTCAAAGAGCACAACAAGAATAATAATGTTCTTCCACCAATAGCAAATTCAGTCCTCACACAGTTACTCTGGAAGACAGGTTGAAGGTTCCATATTCTTCCTCTCAGCAAATAAATGGATCTAATCACTCTAATCTTCCAAATCCATGAATATTTCCAAATCCTATCCCATTACAAGATGCATCAACATCCAAAGCATCAACTTCCAAGGCACTTGCTAAAACACATGTTCTGGTTAGGAAACGCAGACCTCTCGATCAAAACTATGATGTATTGAAATACCTGGACCATATACCGGCCAAGTTACCAATTCTAGATGTTTTGAATCTGTCAATAGATCTTTGAGAGGCACTCATTGAGGCTTTTTCATGTCCACAAGAATTTGAAACTGAAATTGCTGCAGCTGAATTCTATCACATAGAGAATTATCCTGTAGAATTCCATGCAGTAATATCTTTTACTGATGAAGATGAAAATGATTTCTTTCATGGACTTATTAGACCTTTGTACTTATCTGGAATGGTCAATAGTGTAGACATACGAAGAGCATTCATTGATAATGGTTCAAGAGTCAACCTCATGCCCATTCATACACTTCGTTAATTGGGTCTCACTGAATCTGATTTATCTCTTTCTACAATGATGTTACAAGGATATGATAAAAATGAACAAGAACCACTGGGAGAGATCACACTTAGAACTCAGTTTGGAGATCTTGTGTCCAATTCAGATTTCATGGTTGCTGATCAAGACCCATCCTTCAACATCTTTCTTGGAAGACCCTGGCTAAATCGGCATGCGGCTATCCCTTCATCATTCCATCAATGTCTCGTGTTTTGATTCGATGGTCATGTTGAGACATTATATGGTGATAAGGCCCTGTTCAATACATGTTAATATCAATACATTGAGGTGGAATTCTACCACATGAATGGAAAAGAGGAATCCATAGCCTTCAGACCCCCTCAGGGTGTGTTTTTCAATAGGGTAATTCCCTTTGGCTTAATGATTTTAGGTGAAACATATCAGCCTGCCATGCATCGTATCTTCAATCCCTTTTTAGGGAAGTTTTTTGAAGGCTATGTGGACAATTTGGTGGTCAAATATAAACAACGTTCTAATCACTTGGCTGATTTGGAAGTCATATTCCGTAAGCTTCGACAACATAATTTGAAGATGAACCCATTATAATGTTTTTCTGGGGTAACCTCAGGAAAATTTCTCAGCATTGTTATATGCCGTCGTGGTATTGAGGTCGATCCTAAGAAGACAAATTCAATCCTAGGTATGTAACCTCCTCGAAATTTGAATTAATTAAGAGGACTTTAAGGACACTTATCCTATATTCGGCATTTCATCTCCAATTTGGCAAGAAAAGGATTACCCTTCACCAAATTGATGTAGGGAGTCACTTACCAGTGGACTAAAAAATGTCAAGAAGCATTTGATATTATAAAGAAATACCTCTTGAGTCCACCGGTACTCATTCCACCTGTTTAAGGAAGACCACATATCCTCTGCCTGACAGTTTAGAGTGATCGTTGAGTGCCTTTCATGCCCAGAAGAATGATGCTGGGAATGAAAATATCCTCTACTACCTCAGTCAGACTATTCTTGAAGCAGAAACCCGGTATTCAAGTATTGAGAAGTGCTGCCTAGAATTAATCTTTTCAGATCAGATGTTGATACATTACCTGCAACATCACAAGGTCCAATTGGTATCTCGCAATAACCCACTCAAATTCATCCTTAGTCTTCCAATGCTTACAGGATGTATGGCATGGTGGGCAGTTATTTTGCAGTAATTCGACATTCAGTATGTGTCCCAAAAAGTAATAAAGGGACAAGCTTTGGATGATTTCTTGGCTGAACAGCCTTCAGTGGAAGACACATCTTCCGATATTTAACTCCCTGATGAGGAATTCTTCTCTATTCAAAAATGTCCTCAGGCATGGGAAATGTATTTTGATGGTTCTTCCAGAAGTCCAACAGGGAGGAAAATGGAAAATCCTAAATTAAAAAATGTTTGTTTTTAAGAATTGTGCTCATTTCTCCAGAAAAGGCAGTGTTACCTTTTTCCTTCTTATTGTGGGAAGGTGTCACCAACAATGAAGAAGAATTCCAAGCTCTCATTACAGGCATATAATTGGTGCTTCATGCACAAGAAAATCACATAAAGGTGAAAGGTGATTCAGACCAGGTAATCAAGCAAGTCAATGAGGATTATGCCATCAGAAAAGAAGAACTAATACCTTTTTATGATTACGTCATAGAGTTAACTGTATAATTCCCCTCAGAACTGTCATTTTCGTATGTCCCGCGATCACAAAATGCTCAACCTGATGCACTGGCTAAAATAGACACATCTTTGGTAGATCCAAATCGGGATGAGACACCCATCGGTATTGCCCACCGTCGTGCAATTTCACCTTATGTTCGAATCACAACAGAAGAAATTAATGAATTTAGTCCCATTCCTAAACCATATGGTTATACTAAAGGATGGATTCCACCTATCATGTAATACCTTCAAAATGGAATACTTCCACCTGATAGAGCCGAGAAAGAACAAATTCGACGACGTGTGGTAAATTTTACTCTTTATGATAGCCCAGATCACCTAGAGAAAATTATCTACAAACGTGGATTTTATGGAGTTATCTTCAAATGCAATGATGGTGAAGAAATAATGGTTGTCATGAAAGAAGTTCATGCATGATTCTCTGGTGTCCACAAGTCTATACATAGACTGTCTAATCAAATTCGAAGGCTGGGATACTTTTGGCCTTCAATGATACAAGATTGTGTTGATTTCACAAAGAAGAGTCATTCATGCGAAGTACATGACAAATTCATTCATCAAACTCAAGAGTTACTTCATATAGCTAAATACTTGTGGCCATTTTCCACATGGGGAATGGATATGGTGGGACCTTACCCTTCAGCCACGACCAAGTAGTTTAAGTATATTCTTACTGCTACTGATTTTTTTTCAAATTGGAAGAAGAAATACCTCTTAAGGATGTAAGTTCTAAATGCATTATTAGCTTCATCAAGTCTAACATCGTTACCAGATTTTGTGTCCCTCATACCATATTGACGGACAATGGCACAAAATTCTGTTCATTTGAGGTGAAGAAGTTGAATCAAGAATACAACATCAAATACAACCATTCATCTCGGTATCCTGCAGTGGCCAATGGCCAGATAGATACCTTCAATAAGAATCTTTCAAATATACATCAAAATATAGTGGATATAGAAACGAAATTCTGGCCTGATAAACGCTTTCATGCTTTATGGGCTTATCGGACTACCACCCACACTGCAACGCAGTCAACTCCATATTCACTGGTATATGGAACAGAATCCATCTTGCGCATTGAAATCCTACTACCCTTGCTCAGTGTAGCCATATGTGATCAGTCATTTACAGATGAACATTCTCAAAATCAATTGAATGAATTCGAACGATTAGATGAGGAAAGATTTTTCACTTTGCACCACATGGAATTCTATCATAATTGAATAACACGGGCTTTCAATAAAAAATTTCATCTTCATTCATTCACTCAGGGAGAATTGGTATTAGTTATCAGAACTCCAATGATACTATGAAAGAAACCTCCCAAGCTTGATCCAAAATGGGAAGGAATTTACTCAATACATAAGGTCTACTCCAATGGAGCTTATTCTTTAATCTAAATGAATGGATAACTCTTCCCTACTCCAACCAATTCTATATTTCTGATGAAATATTTTGTATGAACACAAAATACAGCAATGGTCGATGCATATGACCTTAAACTATTTGCACGTCCCTTACGTCCCGCATGACGTTAAAATACACCATCCACGGTCCATGCATATGACCTTAAACTATTAACACTTTCATCCATCATGACGTTAAACTGTTCCCCCCTTCATCGTCCTTGCTATATGATGTTAAACTATATAGAAGTCCCTTACATCCAAAAGGTCGTTAAACTGCATAACCAACGGTCCATGCATACAACCATAAACTATTCGCACTTTTTTCCAACATGATGCTAAATTGTATCGTCCCTTTTTTCATCCAACATGACGTTAAACTGTGAAAAAGTCCCTAATAGGTCCAACATGACGTTAAATAGTGTACTCTTTTGTCCTCAATGCATGAAATTAAACTACACAGTCCCCCTTTTTTCCAACACGTCATTAAAATATATTGTCCCCATCGTCCTAGCTACATGACGTTAAACTGTACAAAAGTCCATTAATTTGTTCTACATGACATTAAACTGTACTTTGTACCTGCTACATGACATTAAATTGTGCATCGTTAGGGTTGTTTCTACCTCGTGTTTCTCACACCGAGTATGATCCTTATGGTCTTAGAGAAAACTTCATCCATAACACTCTCTCTGAACTAATAACCATGTGTAAGTCCCAACACTATTTTTTAGGTCGTTGTCCTGAAGAAAAACTTGATCACTTATTCATTCTTTAATTGAACTACACGGACATTGATCCTTTCCTTCTAGGCTGGGTACGTAGGCAACCTCCCATGGTTCAAGCCCAAAACCAATCTCTTCACATCGGTTCACCTTCATCTCATACGATGTGGATTCATGAAATCGCCCCTAAATCAATATCTTTACATTGGTTCACTTTCGCCCTTACTATAAGACGTTAAACTATACAACACTATTGTCCAGTATGACAATAAACTATAATATTCTTTGATACCCTCACCTGAGAGGAATCATTATTTACATTGATTTTCAATATTATTTCATTTCAAAGACTATGTGAATACATGACAATACCTTATCCTTTTATCTTGGGTTAAACCGTCATTGTACAAAAATCCCCTTTCACCCTTCACATGTATGAACCTAATTTGTACAGAGGGTAGTTATAGAACTACGTGTGCTTGATTCCCATCCTTATGGGATATGTAGGAACATTCGAGTGTCCCTCGAATCCAGCCCCACGTCATTTAGGCCTAACACCAAATTCCTATTTCAGTCCCCTAGTTAAAAAGTTCTCGTGAAAACACACACTATTTATTTCTTATAATGGTCCAAGATCTATGACCCTAAACTAAGATCTCCAATTCTTTTTTCCCACACGACGTTATACTGTAGTTCAACAACTTTGTATGTCTTGATTCTCATCCTTATGGGATACACAGTGAAGTCCAACATTTCCATTCCGGACCCATCCACAACATGATTATGATTAGCATTAATCTGTGTATCTCTTCATACATTGGACAATACCCATATTTATTTGTCACAATCCTAAACTTAAATATTTTCATATCTTCATAAACCTTTTCTTATCTTCTAATCACAAAAGGCCTGAAATTCCGAGAGTTCTTTTGCCTAACCATGCAACACGTGCCCTTAGGAGGCCTTACATTAACAGTCTACATAACAGATGTGTCAGCCAAAAGATGCTATTATTTGACTATTCAGACAATTCCCTTAGGCTGCCCTGTATAATTCAACCCCCTAATGGGTTTTTCAAATAGTTGTAACTTCATTATTAGGAAGAAAATTTCTTTTGTCCTTAATTGTCTTAATTAAAATACATAGGGATCAGTTAAAAAAATGGAAATCCTTAACATATCTATCCCATACTCTCTTTCATTATCTGAAATTATCCAAGTCTATGGTTTATATTTTCCTTCCCAAGGATTGGGTCAGACCGTCGTAGGAGTAACATTCATCCAATTCTTAGACAATCCTGTTTGGAAATAACTTCATCATATTCAAGTACCTCTCTTCATACATCAAACTCTATGCTTTGGAAAATTTGAATCCTCATTAACTTACACTGGCTTTTTAGCAGTAGAAAATTAAATTTATGAGAGTTTTTTTTCCTGACTATGCAACATGTTCCCTTAGGCGGCCTTACAAAAGTAGTCTACATAATGGACCTGTCAGCCAAATGATGCTATATATTTGACTATGCTGCCAATTCCCTTAGGTGGCCCCGCATAATTCAACCCCCTAATGGGTTTGTTAAATAATGGTACTTTCATTCATGGGAACTTCTTCTTCTAATTCCTTTTATCTCTTTTGGATATCATTCATCAGATTAAAATTTTCTTAAGTCATGGTTTTCATATTTTCCCCCATACATGAGTGTGGTAGTATATTTTCAGATAAACTATTAAGTAATTGTGTCAATGTTTATCCATTTTCTCAAAACTATTTCGACCTTAAATATTGGCCTTTTTATGTCTGACATGCATGACATTAAACTGCAAATAACCACAAAGACCCTTGGTTTCTCTTTTTCCTCATAGTCAAATCCTATTTTCTCTCCAGATCCAACACTTAGGGGGGACTTTGATGCTCCTTTTCAACACATTCTCTAATGTAATGGAAAGGGAAATGAATTAGCACAAATTGATTCATTCTTTGAAGAAAACATAAAAAATCAACAAAGGGATGAACAAGGAGAAAACCACCCATAGGTCATGCATGTTCCAGCATGGTCACGCAAGTATACTTGTGTGCCGCCCAAATGGTCGTGCAAGTGAATAATGCACCCTCTTTGAAAACTGCCCAGGGTCTTCTCCAGCCTAAAAATACCCCCGGTGGGCCCCCCATTTCGAGAGGAATTTTTCTATAATTCAGATACAAAGCTCTAAACGCCCAAGTCTCTTCTTCAAGTCTTCCAAACACTTCTAAGGTAATTCTTTACCTAGAATGGAAGGTCTAAACAAGATGAATAAGGTCTAAGTGATAAAATTAACTAGAACATGTGCACCTAAGGGTTTTTACCCTTAAGGTAAAGGGAAACACTTGCGCCCCTCCTTACATATTCATTAAAACTTGCGCGCCACTCTTCTAGAAGTACCTCATCATGATTCTAAAGGCTTTGGTCAAGAATCGCCGAAGTACTACTATACTAGGAAAGGATCACGCAAGTACCCAGGTGTCGCGCAGGTATACCTGTGCACCCGGGACTTGCGCGCCCCCGTAGTACCTGCGTGCCTGCCAGGACTTACACGCCCCTATCATTTTGGGAGCCTTTCTAGCCCATTTCACCCCTCTTATGTCATTCCACATCTCCTATTCAATATTCAGCCTTCAAGAAACTCTTAAAATCCATTTATGGCATGATTTTTTAATTTGGATTCCTTATCTAAAAGGAACTACATGGAACATCTCTCAAAACATAGTGATTTACACATCTTTATGTCACTAAATATTGAGATTTCAATCATTAAACCTCATCCTTTAAGATGAGAGAAGTCCTATAACTGGGCCTCATTTTTCAGGAATATGCCCCAGTCATAATTCCCATTAATCTAGGAATCCTCCTTAGGAGTAAGCCCCAAGTCCCTAATCCGGGCATCCTCCTTAGGAGTAATCCCCACGTCCCATAATCTGGGCATCCTTTTTAGGAGTAATCCCCAACCATAATTATCATAACATGGGATTCCTTTTCAAGAGCAAGCCCCAGTCTCAGATATGGGCCTCTTCCTTAGGAGTAGGCCCCAAGCCCCTTTAATTTTTAAATCCCTTTAACCTAGGGATCCTTTTTAGGAGTATCCCCAGTCATAATTACCTTTTGATCTAGGCTTCCTTCTTAGGTGTAAAAACTCAGTCATAAGTCCCCTCCTAACTTTGGAATCTTCCATAGATGTAATCACCAAGATTAGAGTATCCAAATCTCCATGAAGAACATTTAACTTTATAGACCATGTTCCTAGATTTCTTCTCTGATGTAAATCTTAATCCTCATCTATTTGGGCTCATTGCATCTTTCATGGCACAATTGTCTGGTTTCACCAATACCTCTTGTTTCATACACCAAGCATGACTCACGTGAGCTTAGATTGTAAAAGTAATCATGACATCTTTCTTTGACCCATCAATCATTCATAAACATTATACTCCCTTACTCGGACTATGTGGGTTCTGATTCCTTTTCCAAAACAAAGGATACGTAGGTATACCATCTGTAGGTATGATCCCAACTCTGAAATAATCCATGTCCTTCTGGATGACAATAAACTTCAAGTGCCCCACTGAGTGGCTTTAAAAATAGTATGGTCATCATAATGACCAAGATAATTTTATGTATTGAAGGATAGAATTGGCTAAGAATCTCTAAACAAATACAAATGAGTTTCTATCGATGAATAACCTCTAATACATATAAAACATTCTATAAATTTCATACATATCAATCATTGATTATCAAATATAAAGGAAATATCATTTTATACTTGTTAAGGTAATAAGGATGCACGAACATAACTTAAATATATAAAGAGAGTCTCGGAGTAGAAAATAATTCCCCTCAAAGAGGTGTGATATGTCTGACCTCCCATCCTATCGACCAATGAAAATTCCTAAGCCTCATCAGTCCACAACTAATGAGCGCCTACCTTTGGAAGATAGGTCCAAATGGATATGGAATCATTGGATGTTTCTGGTTCTACGAATAAACCCATTAGAAACTGCATGGAATGTTTGAATTTTAAATCAATGAGATCATCCCCAATTCTAGAGGGAAACAAACCTAAATGGGGTGACCTAATGTTTGATCATTGAATGAAACCCCTCCTCAAAAATGACTTACCCAGGCCTCTTCATCTGGAACATGGTCCAAAGCATATCACATAAGATTTATAATATATTTTGCAAACTCTTGAACACTAGAGATCCCCTACTAAATGGTAAGAATCTCATAGATACGAGTCATATTCATGGTTAATGAATGAAAATATTTACTGAATAGGTCTCGGAACTCCTACCATGAGATAGAAAACTCCTCGTGATCAGAAAGGGATAACAAACCCCACTACCTCACTGACCCACATAACATCATCAATTCCATTGAAAGCTAATGCTCCTTATGATCATGGATTGAAATGAAATATTTCTCAAACTCCACCAACCAATATTTCATGACAGTATTTGATGTGGATCCCTCAAACATCTACAGAATCTGGTGATAACACACTCGTATTGTACTCCTCTCTGTTTCGTCATTATCAACCTCTACTCTTCAATAACTGGGTAGCACACCCTGCTGAATATCTTTTGTGGGAAGCTGATGGTGACATCGACATAGAGTGATAACTAAAAATACTAAATACTATGAACTCTTAATCCTAGAATAAGGCATTTTTAACAATATTAAATTATTTTATTTTATTAATATTTTGGTATCTTATCCCAAGGTGTACCCATAAAAAGATAGGTTCATATAAGAATGATATATGATCATATCCTATAAATCTATCCTACAACCAGTATCACCTCATTTAGTATCTACTGTAAGCATAAAGGTTCCATCATCATATCACAAGGGTCCATAACTACTCGTGTCTCAACAGATATCCCATGTTTACAGCTCTTGCTAAACTTAGCTGACAATGGTTCCCAACCTTAACAAGAAACATCACATGTTCCTAAAACCAAACACCATGCTATCACTCAATGAGTAATACGATATCACTCTATCATGACCACAATCTGAAAATGTGTACCCCTCATAGGATGAAAATGGGAGAAGAGAGATAGTGACCTCCGAGCCCCACCTTCAGTAGGACCCAGGTTGGCGACTCGAACTGAGGGTATAATAAACATGAAATTTGTTGGCAATACCCTCTATGTGAATCACATACAGATGAAAGATAAAATATAGACACCAAATAAGTTCATAGAATACAACAATATAAAATAACCTATTTACATAAATGTAATTTCTTTCATGAAATACAATTATTGTAATGGAAAACATCATGTTCCAAAACAAACAAAAGATGACAGTATCCACAAATCCCAAGCATCTCCTACAACCGACAAGCTAGTAGTAACTCACATGATCTCCAACCTTCTATAATTGACATAAAAAATAGTTTATATTTACATAGGTTGACTATAATAATAAACTCTGTAGGATCCTCACTAGTGACTCACATATTGTTGTAATGAAATGATGCCCAAGGACAGTGAACAACAAGAAAAAATAACGCATCCACTAAACAAATATACTATGTTCCCATCCTCACTATGGTCACTCTCTTAGTGTATCTTATATAGTTGAATATTATATAATAATGAATATTATGTGTACCCTGCTACAACTTCACCATTGCTTTTCTGCTATTCCCCAACATCGCACATCCTATGTATCTTTCTACAATGAGACAAGTCCACATACGCCTAAGAGAAGCTCCATAACACACACCTAATGCAATACAAAACCCCATTGAAATAAAAAAAATTACTAGGTATTTTCATAGAGGAAACACTACTCAAATAATGTGTATCATACACAGATTATTTTACCTCAAGAAATCATAAACCGTAGACAATGTAAGGATCATGAAGCCATCATGGACTATACATGTTATACATAAAGTAGTCTATAGTATACTCTTTCCAGAATGTATATGTGTGAAAAACCGCAATTAATTATTGTATTATACACATATATTAGGGGAAAACAATCCACCATTCATACATGCTCATTTAACTACTGAGGGAAAATACCCTGGACAATGGGTGTAGTCATCCATCAACCTCCCCCCCATCATGATATTAGGGAAACACCCCCATGGTTCCAAATACCTAGTGTATTAGTTTCATGAAATCTAAATGGTTGAGTAGCATATAAAAAATAAAAAAGTTATAATATATCTTTGACCACACTAATGGAATATCCTCATCTCAAACGCAACTGCCGCTAACGTATCTCAGGCTCTAAACTATATAATGTCCAATACATTATATGTATATATATCATACACATTGAAGAATATTTACTACATAACAAAATAAAAACCATTCTATGACTGAATATTATTAGTGTCTTTAGAAACAATGATACATAAGAAATTTTTTTCATAAATTATCTCTATTATCTCCAACATATTTCTTCAAAATTTGAATCCTTTTTTGTCATATCATACTTAATACCCTTCTTCAGGACCTAGGGAAAAGAAACATATTAAAGGGTGAGATCAAGCTATAAGTGTGGTTAAACAAATTAAATATCAATCATATCCTAATCATAAGAACCTAACATTTGGAAATCTCATCCTATATAAAAATGATAAGGCACAAATGAAATCTTGAGAGGAATATTCTACCGAACACAAATGCACGAAGTATGGGGAATTTAATGGGTGACTGGCATTTAAAGAGAGTCCTTGTGTGGATCAGCATCATAAAGACCTTGTGTCGATGAACATCATAGATACCAAGTGTCTATCAAAATCATAGAGGCCATTTGTGGATCACCATCATAGGGACCCTATGTGGATCAGAATCATCGCATCCATGTGTGTATTATAATCATAAATACCTAATGTAGATCTACATCAAAGTGACCCATTATGGATCAAAATCATAGCGACCCAGTGTTGATGAGCATTCTTATAAACGTTTGTGGATCATCATCTTAACTACCCCATGTCGATCATCATTCTAGTGACCCTATGTGGATCAGCTGTGTGCGACATGATGAGGATCATCTTTTAAGAGGTCTGTAGTTGATCATCGACTTACGAACCGATGTGGATCTGTAATGGAACAACATGTTCATGGTAATATTGTGGAAACTTTCTGATAGAATAAAATGGTATATATTAAGACTTATAATCTTTATTCCCAAAATTTGAGTTGTATACATGGTTTGAGTTTAGTTATTTTTTATGGTCATAGGGATTGAGATCATGAATTATGGGTTTTCGTTTGTGGAATTCTGAGAGACCATCAGGGGTATCAAGATCCATGCGGGGTATTTTTATACTCACCCCATCATGGGATACTCCCGAACCTTGTTGTGTCTTGTATAGATGGTGAGCATCTCGATATAGAGTTTAGGGATCCAGGACTATGTGGTACATAGAGGTGACTGGATAACTTGGAGAGCTACGGAGAGGAGTTGTTCCTACCCTTCTAGTAGGAACCCTGGTGGACAATCTCAAGAGTTGTTTTCTATTGTAGTTTTATCTTTTTGTTTGGGCTTGTATTCTGGCCCCGTAACAATCAGTGAAATATTATATACTGTATTTTTACTACATTGATTGTTTCATTTCATTTTCATTGTCTAGGTGTTTGCAGGATTAAAGTTAATTCCTTCTCACATTCAATGATATACTTTTCTGGAGCTACTCACCAACCCAAGGCCTATGGAATGCCGGCTTGGGATAGTCACAACACGAGACCTGGGTGACAGATTGTTACAAAGTGGTATAAGGGGATTTGGTTTTAACAAAGAACTATGACTATGATCATTCTAATGGGGGTAATAGTGTTATGTGTTTTGAGATTGGTTTTTGTTCAGGGAGTCCATTGTCGAGGTAGTGGTCGATTTATCCATACACAAGGACCTTGAATTATAATTTATGACTCGAGGCATTAAAACATTATATTCATGTGTTTTTTAAATGCTTTACTTTTTATCTCCTTTATGTCACCTTAGTAGCTATTACTTATTGACAGTGGATCAACATTTTCATTTCAGGATACCTCTACGTAGACAGCCATCTAGAAATCCAGAGAGAGTTCATGATGACATCCAACCGAGTGATGAGGATTTGGTGGAGGGCCCTCTTACATCGATATCACCTTTAAGTTATGTACCAGTAGCGCCACTTCTTTTCTAACAGATGATTCAACAAGCCACACTAGTGGAGGGTTCACATAAACTAAGCTCATTGCACGAGTTATAGTAGAAAATTCCTCCTAAATATTGAGGAAAGATAGATCCACCAGCAGCTAAGGATATGCCAGAGGTTGTGGCTAGAGTTTTCTGCATATTTGGGTCACTAGAAAAGAATAAGGAGATCCTAGATTCTATACTTTTCCATGGAACAGTTTGGGGATGGTGGATCTTGATACTCTAGTTACATGACGAGGAAACCCTAAAGAGGAGACCCTAAATAGGACAGAAATTGGGAGCCACGTCAAGATGGAGTTCATTCTAGCGACTATATGCCTTATGCATATTCAAGAGATACTACACTTATAGCAGGGCATGCTGATGGTAGCCCTGAACTTGGTGAGATATTCTGACCTATCATGCTAATCCACTGACATGGTATGAGACCATTTCTTTAGGGCTCGAACCATTTAGCAGGGAATCCAGTGGAAGATCATGGCATTGATGATATCTATCAATATTCTAACAAAGGATAGAGTACTTGAGAGAGCATTATTGGTGGATATCTTCATAGCAGAGTAGGAACTTATGGTGATAGCCACCACCGAATGATAGGTAGCCAAGTCATCTATAGCAGGTAGTAGGCTGTTCTTACAGAGGTCCAAGCAGGCCACAACATCTGGAGGATGACACCAGGACGTATGGGTTATAGGTGCGGAACACATGAGGTAGAGCAGGACATCAAAGGATCAGTCTGTGCTTCATGTGCAGTGGGTATGGCCAAATCTCCCATGACTGCATGATCGGTCGTACTGATGGTCAATAGACAGTTGAGGTTCCGCTGAGGTAGATGTAGATATTCGACCGACGAGGTTCGTATGGTGGAGGATGTGGCAGAGGAGCATGTTGTGTAGCAGGCGGTGGGTAGTGATTTGAGGTTCTACCTCCACCACTTCAAGGTGGTCCACTCCGGCCTCAGGGAGGAGACATAAAAGGATGGGAATAGCATCTGGTAGCTCAGTTCTGTGACCACGGTTCTCCAAATTTGATTCGTGGTATGATATGTGTCTACTCCACCCTATCAATAGTACTTGTTGACACAGGTGCGAGTCACTCTTTCAATTCCACAGTTCTCATTTAAAATTTAGAGATTACTTTAGAGATATTGGCTCGATCCTTATGGTTAGGGGCTCCTAAAAGAGAGGATTCAATGATCACACACGAGTTCTGGTAGTGTGAGATTACACTTGGAGGTGAGAGATTTGGCAGGGATCCCCTAGTTTTTGCATTGTGGTCTTATGATGTAGTCTTCAGAATGGACTGGTTATCCACGGTCCATGGTAATATTGACAGTTTTAGGAAAAAAGTGAATTGTGTTCATGAATATGAAACCAGGTTTTCCTTTGTCGGTGGGAAGGGAATCGATGAAGCTCATGATGGAATTTCTACTAGAAGGGTACAAATGATCATTCATTAAATGGCTAGCCTTACCCTCATAGTATTTTATTTTATGAGTCCGAGTTATAATGTATTGGTAAACTATTATGATGATGTCTTTACTGAGGATATTTCGAGACTTCCTCCTTATAGAGTGGTAAACATTTACATAGATCTATATCCCGATACGACACAAATATCTACACCAGCTTATCGGATGGCTCCCTTAGAGAATTTTGAGTTGCGGGTATACAATGATTACATGTAGAGGAAGGGGTTCATAAGGCCCAATGTTATTCATGGAAATCCTCGATCCTGTTCACCAGATGGCAGATAGGAGTCTGACACATTGTGTGGACAATTGACACCTTAACATGGTTACCATGAATAACAATAATTCACTACCAATGATTGATGATCTCTTAGAATAGTTGATTGGATATAGATGGTATTGAACGATAGACCTATTATTAGGCTATCATCATCACATGGTACGAGATGAGGACATACCAAAGACTGATTTCATATTTATTTCTGGCCACTATGAGTTCATGGTGATTCATTTCAGCAAGACCAATGCACTTTCAGATATTATGGGACTCATGAACATTATCTTCCAGCCTTACCTCGATCGCTTTGTGGTAGTATTCATTGAATACATCTTGATTTACTTTGTGTTATAGAAGGATCACGCCATGTTCCTACTAATATTTTTTTGGATATGCTTTGAAAGAATTAGATTTATGGAGATCTCACGAAGTGTCAGTTCTGGATATGGGAATTCCACCTATAGGGGAATTTTATCTCAGAGGTTGGAATCACATTGTATATGGAGATGGTATAAGAAGTACTTGATTGGCATCCAATCATGTGTGTGACCGAGGGGTGGAGTTTTCTATGATTGACTGGGTACATATGGATATTCGTACCCAAATATTCCAGAGTTTTGAAACCATTTTCAACATTGAAAAAGATGGTATATCCCTTCTTGTGGATGGAGAGATTCCATAAAAGTTATTTAGATATTAGACATACACTGTCAATGACCCTCATATTGTGGCTACCAGAATAGTTATTTAGGTATGAAGTCTACTACGACCCATTTGGTACCAGACATGGTTGTGTCCTAATTTTGGATTGTGGGGTGATCACCTACGGCTCACAGTAGTTGAGAAATCATGAGCAGAAAAATTATACCCATGTCTTGGAGTTTGCAAGAGTGGTATTCACACTGAATATGTGGCCACAAAACTTTATGGGATAATTTTTTGCAGTCTAATCTGATCAAAATAGTCGATTGTATATCTTCTCATAGAGGAACTTGAACTTTAGTGATTGAAGATGGGTAGACTTCCTCCATTTCAATGACATTGAGATAGTCTACACCCCTATAAAGGAGAATGTGGGGGAATACAAACACAATAGGAGGTCTGGTCTATATTTTATGAGTGAGGAAATAGAGAAGATATATGTGTTCTAGTTATCCTTGATGGATAGTGACAAAGAATCTAACCTCCAGTCAATTACAATTACTCCCCGATCATTCAGTTACTTTGGGAGGGACAACATGGGGACATTGATTGTGAGGCCCAATGTGCTCATATATATTCTAGACATGTTCCTAATGTATTCATTAAATGTGGGGTGAAAATAGACCTCTTTTGAGAAATCATTATGTTACCCATGATGCTACAGGAAGAGGTGTTGAGGGAGTTCTACAAGACCTCATTAGAGGTAAATCCTGTTGTGGTGAAAATGTACCAGGACCTCTGACGTCAGTACTAGTGGACATAGAATATGAATGCGGTTAAGGAGATTGTTTCATGATACATCACTTGTCAATAAGTGAAGGATGAGCATAAGGTTCTAGAAGGCTTAGCACAACCACATGGGGTGATGCAATAAAAGTGGTATTATATATCTGTGGACTTTATGACAGGGATTCCAAATACATCGAAGGAACATGATTCTATATGGGTGATCATTGAATGACTCTCCATTTTAGCCCAATTATTACCCATTCTAGAGAAGGTATCATTAGAGTGCTTGGGAAACCTCTATGTACAAGTGATATTATTACTTCACGGGGTTCCATCAATGATCAGATCAGATTGTGACACTCATTTTACATCCCAATTGTCGAAGGGATTGTAGGAGGCATTCATGACCCGTGTTCATTTGAGCACCACCTTCCATCCTTAGATAGATGGTCAGATTCAGTGGACCATATTAAAACATGCAGACATGTTGGGTACTTGTGTCCTTGATTATGGGCACAATTTGGGGGACCACATGACATATGTGGAGTTCTCTTAAAACAACAATAAACACTCTAAAATCGACATGGATCCATTTGAGGCCCTATACGGGAAAACTAGTTGGTCAGCACAATGCGAGAGAGACCCGGGAGTGTCAGAAAATATGGGTCCAGAGATGGAAAAGGCTACCACATAGATGGTGTAAATCATCTAGGAGAAGATGAAGACTACATAGAGTTGGAAGAAGTCATATGCCGATAAGAAATGAAGACCATTGGAGTTTTAGGAGGGAGACCGCGTCTTCCTATAGGTCTCACCAAGACAAAGTTTACAGAGGTTTGGTTGAGGCGTCATTCTATCTCTGTGCTCTATCATACATTTCCAGATCCTCAAAAGAGTAGGATAGGTTGCGTACCATCTACCTCTTCCCCCATAGATGCAATTTGTGCATATTCATTCTTCCATTTGTCACAACTAAGGAGGTATGTTCACGATCCATCATACGTTATAGACTAGGGATAATAGGAAATCGACGATGGGTCAACATATATAGTTTTCCCAATGGAGATAGAGGATTGAAATGAGAACACCATTGGGGGTAGTCAATTCCTCTGGGGTGATATAACTGGTAGCACGAGAATCACTTAGAGAACACATTGAAGTGAGAGGCTCACCTATATGGTCAGTACCCCCATTTGTTACACTAGTTTTGTTATAGATTTCAGGGATGAAAATCCCTAAGGTGGGGAGAATGTAAAGACCCAAAAAATCCATATACATTTTTTTAAATTATTTGGGATTATTAAAAGTCTGTAAAATTTGATGGCACGTGATTCCAAGGCCCGTTGTTCAAAGATTATAATTTTGATCTTTTATATGGTACGTTCAGTAATAATTCATTTGGGAATTTCTATCTTTTTTACAGGTTCTAATATTTGAAATCTAAGGGCACCGTTGAACTCGTAGCTCCGGGATTCTTCAAAAGGAGATTTATCTTCATCTATAATAGTTTCTATGAAAAAATAGATTTATGGACTTTTTGAAAGAATTATAAAATAACATTTATGTTATTTTATTTTTCTACCACCACTTGAGTGATGTTGGTGGGGACCGAGGATGTGGTCTCTCATTTAATGAGGGACTTTAAATGACCGGTTACAAATAGATTGGGTAACCATCCCTCGTATAATTAATATTGTTAATTAATTACACTAATTAAGGAACCATTAATTGAAATGGATGTTAAAATCTTTAATATTATTTTTAATTATTCCAATGGTTTGAAAAATTTAGGATTGGTGGATCATGGGGAAACTCTGTTCTAGAACCAAATAACTCTGATGAAGCACCAATGATCAAGAATAGAGGCTTGAACGATGTTGTATGAGGAATCATTCGGGATCGATGAACACCAGTGGGCTTCAAAAAACATCGATTCTTATTCTACAAGAATGAAATCCACTACATTTTTAAGGTAGGAGTTCTTGTTTAAATCCATGTGTTTTTAAATCAAAACCCGTGTTCTAGAAAATCATGATGAAAATAGATCAACCAAAATGAGTTGATCTATGATGGGTATGATACTGTGGTGTTTGTTAAGCGAAAAAATTGAAGGGGGTTAATCATTTTCAATTTGGTGTATTGTTTACTACCCAAATGGTATGATGCTAATGCAGAGGGTGTAATACAAATGAACAAGTCTGGGACCCTATTCCAATTTGGTTTTTGACATTTTCATTGGGGGAATATTTTCAACTTGATTAAATACTGAATCTGGGAGCCATGTAGTGACAATATCATCCCCGGAGGCCCATATGTGTGTTCATAAGGGACGAAGGGCCATCAGAAGTCACCTAGTGGCCCATGGTAACCTCGTCAGTGCAGCACCGGTGTTGATGAGCGATAGTGGCTTCTCGCTCTCGCTGGTCGTGGAGGGAGGCGGTTCCCATATGCATCGGGATAGAGAGAATGGGTGATCAGTGTCTACCAACCATGTTGGAAAAAGGGTAGCACTCAATTGCGCGCTACCACGGCAGAGTGGGAACCACACCTTGCGGGTCTCGATGAAAGGGGGAAATGCCATGTTGTGACACTATTACAAACCGAATAGAAAAATATGTCCATTGAGAAAAGGGGAGCTGTAACAGCCTGAGATTTTATAAAATATATTCTTTTTAATGTCTTGTGTTGTACACTACACCAAAAGGAGCTTGCACAACACACATCCTTGACTTTCCATTCATTACACGCAATCACGACCTTCCTCGATAGCGTGTGTAGTACGCAATACCGTGTTTCACTAAACAACGATATGCTATTAAGATATTATTATAACTAGCCGTTATGAATAGTAATAATTACCTTTTAAAATTTTAGAAATTTTAGCTCTCAAAATGGACTTCATTTTTGGATTCGGAGTATCGAATTTAGCCTAAGGTGAAATTTTGGTTATTTTCGGATAACTTTCATATTCTGATGAATAGTGAAAATTACTAAATTATAATTAAAAACAAATTTTTTAATCAAAATAATTAATAGTGATAAATTATTAATTTGACTGGTTTTAAAGTATATTTAGAAAATATTTTTAAAAATTAATAAAATGTTGGTCATTGGATGTAATTTCACATTTAAACTAGACATAAACAAGTGTCAATCTTTTGATAGATATTGTTTCTTAAAAACACGCTATTTGTTTTAACAGCGGAATTTAATTATAAAATTAATTGATTCAACTTCTATGTTATGAATTTGGTAAAATAGACTTCATTTTTGAATTCGGAATATGAAATATAGCTTAGGATGAAATTTTGGCATTGTTCTGAAAAACATCAATTTTTGATGAATAGTGAAACTACTAAGTGGTAGTTAAAAAAACTGAATTTTTCATAAAACATAATTTTACCGCTTCTGGGAATGGAATTTCAAAATTCCGAGAGACACGGTTGATGTCAGTAAGTAAAATGTGGTTCAATGAAATGAAAATAATTTTTGGTGAATAACAACTTTTTACTTTTATTTACCACGGTTAAAAGTAAATAGGGTAATTAAGGGTAACAATGATATTACTATTACCCTAACACATGTCCTAATCCTATTGGACAAGTGTATCTCGACCAAAAACAACCTTAAGTGTAAAATATTATCATTTAGGCCCACATGGATTAGATTAAGACATTTATTATTATTTAATTCAAAGAAGAGTTAAAAGAGTTAAAATCAATGTTTATTTACTAAAACATTTTTAATATAGGGTTATACATAAGATAAATTCGACAATAAATATTCATTAGAAATATAAAAAGATTTCCTACATAATGGTAGTTTATTTATAATTTTTAGACATTAAATAATTTAATTTAATTATGACACAACGATGATGCAGTAATTATCTTATTTATGAAATATTGACATAATTGATGTTATAAACACAAACGTTAATGTAATTTGAGACTTTTTATGAATTAAAATAATTTTCTAGGTTACTATGATATATTAGTATTGATTTAATCATCTTGGTTTGAACATATAATTCTGTTATTACTTTCACAAAAATCATATATCAAATTGTGTCAAAATTGACACAAAATAGTTTTTAAATCTAATATTATATTATTAATTGTTATTTTATTCCTAAAAATATAAGGATCGGCCAAATGACTTAGATAAGGATATATATATTAATAATAAACAATTTGGGCTTCGTTTGGCATGTTATAGTAAGTGTATTAACCATATGGTGTAAGAAAACAAAAAGACATGGTAAAAGTTAAATTATTTAACTTAGAGTTAAATCTAATTGATAAGGTTAAAATAATAACGTAAACTTGTCTAAATCCTATTGGTTGATAGGATTTCGACCCATCCCCACTTTACCTTCGAAATAAGACCCTTTGGAACCATTATAAAACGATTTGGACTTTAATATAAAATAATATTTTGAGATATTCCTAAGGTGCCCCTCTCCTCCCTTATAAAAGGGCACCTCCTCCCCCTCCTCCTCACACCCATTTGAGCACTCAAGCTCGGACAACCCCTGCCAAAATCCCTTCTCCAGTTCCCTAGAATAATCCTAGAGGTCCTGGTATTCTTCAAAGACCAATCATAGTTCCCAAAGTGGAGGATTCAAAGAGGCGTTTCAAAGAAGAGGTAATATCCATTACCGATCTTTTCAATTTATTTCTTCTTCAACATCTACTTCTTTAGTTGTTTCAGGATAAAGTAATAACATCAGTATTTCTTATATACTGATATGTTATTATAAATATGAAACAACTCTAATTAACCTTCTATCCATCCTACGGAAAAAGGAAATCACCGCGCGTGCGTACGTACGGAATACCGTCTCCACGCCGTGGTGTAATCTATTTTCCGCCACCACCTTAATTGGATGGGTATAAAGGTGTAATGAGTTACTATATATTATTATTATAAAGTGATATTGATTCTGAAATAGTATACATACACTTCAACACAATTCCACGACCATGGGAACGATATCATCGCTCGTGCGTACGTACGGACTACCGTCTCCACGACGTGATGAGATTCATTCTCAATGATTAACCATTCATGAATGATTATAAAGTATATATAATAAGTACTAATTAAATATATGACCTAATAATGATACTGGAATTATTTATATTTATATGTATGTCATCTACTTAATTCCATTCAATTCAATAAGGAAACGAAAACAGCGTTCATGCGTACGTACGGACTACCGTCTCCATGAACGGTGTGTTTCTTTCCATTTACTGATTTATTATATATTTATATTCAGAATATATATATATATATAAATCATGTTTTATATTCTGTAATTAATTAATCATGATCTAAGTAATCATATGAATAATTACAAGTTAAAAACACGAACGACAAATGAGACGATTTTACCCAAAACGCTACTTTAACATGAATTTACAAAAGAACGGGTAATATAAAGTCATAGGTGGACCATATATGATATAATAACAATGAATATGATTATGGAATAAGTCAATAACATGATTTAAATCATTATACAGGATGTTCAGACACATACAAAGCAAGTCGGACCTAAGGTAAGGGATATATCACAATCTCATTTTTATCTGAGATTCTTTATTCGTAAGTATTTACTGGGGTGTATTTTATTATCAACATCCATGTTTCATCAATATGTAATATTATTTCCATCCACTTATAAATTTTTAAATACATTTTTACCCTTCGGTTAGTTTTTAGTAATATGTATGAAAGGAATCTTTTGTAATTTTTCGTACGAGGTACTTTTTGACTTTTCCGACAAAAGAACGAAGAATGTTTTTTTTAACTTATACGGCATGAATGGATTTTTAAAACATTATTTCCAAGAAACTTCCTTTACAAGTTTTCAAGTTTATTTTTAATCAACTTCTTTTATTTTAATGTCGTATGACATGTTATGAAAGGAAAAATGTTTTTGAAGTAGAAATGATATTTTCTTCAAGAATGGAGTTCAAATGTTTTATCAAAATTATTTTCCATCTAAGATAATATAGGGTTTTGTTTTTATCCCTATTATTACATTGATTTGATTATGTTTTGAGGAAATTATTTTTATGAAGTCATTTACCTTATATGATTTGTTTTATGATGTCATGATGTTTCAAGAATCCCATTTTTGTTACATGTGTTATGTGATGATGTATGATTTATGATTATGTGGCACACATAAGAAAGGATTCATTATAAGATGGGTGGGACATATATCTCCCTCCAATTCATTGGGTAAAGATTTCATATCTCATGAGATAGACATGGCTGGAAAGGTAGGTTATACCGGTTCAGTGAAACAGGACTGAAACGAGGGTGACTCGATTCAGAAAGGGACTTTGTCCACTAAGATAGTCTTGGAAATGAGTCATGACTAACAAGAAATTATTCTCTATGATTATGTGTGTATTACACAAAGTTTCATGTTTTATGTTATGATTATTGTGATTACATTTCACTGCCATGATTTATCCCATGTTATGAAATTATGATCTCTTTTGCAGGTTAGGATTTGCAAAAGTTATGTGCTTTTGTATACGATGTGATTGATATTTATTTTGTTTACCCTTACTGAGCATTTGAGCTCACCCTTTTATGTTTACTTTTCCCCAGGATATAAAGAAATGTTTTAGGTATAAAAAAAATAGGATGATCTTTATGGGAGATGTTGAAGATCTTTCAACAGGATTAGAAGATTATATTCCGAGTTTCCAAAGACACTAAACTATTACGATCCTTGTGTGTGTGTTTTTGTTATGTACTAAGTATTCCGCAAATGTAATGTAATGTCCATGTATGTCATGCTTCGGGTCTCTACAGTTGGTATCCGAGGAAAGGTTTAGTCAACCTTTGGAAACTAGGATGCGAAAACGTTAGTGAGATCCCTAGAGATATTTCTAAGGTATGTCTATTGATGTCCCTAAGGTTAAGTATACGTATAGGTTATAGTACTAGAATTACTCTAACAATCATAGAATTAAACCTAAGATGTTAGATATTAAAGGTACTCCCCCTTTATTATGTTGTTTTCCCTAACATGATTTTTGCCTCTCACACTATTCTTTTTGGGTTTTAGACGATGGCTGGAACCCGAATGAACCGTGTTGATCAATGCAATGGACAATGTAATGATTGCCCTCCTGAACAAACAAATGTTATGGGAGTTGGAGTGAAAAATCTTATTGCTATACTTACACAAGCTATGAATCATTCTGGACTTCCAAATGAGCAGAGAAAGGAACAGTATTCTCTTGAGTCCTTCATGAGGCAACATCCACCTTCTTTCAGTGGGACTTCCGTTCCACTTGTTGCTGCACAATGGATCAGTACCACTGAAAATATATTTTCAGTTCTTCAATGCTCTGAACATGATAAAGTCATCTTAGCAGTATATCGTTTGGAAGGTGAAGCGGATCAATGGTGGAATCTTATCAAGAATACAAGGCAAAGAGATGAAATTGAGTCCATGGAATGGGACGAGTTCAAGAACTTGTTTTTCAGTAAGTACTTCCCTCGTATTATTCGAACAAAGATGGAGAAGGAGTTTATTGAACTAAAGCAAAAGGATGATGAATCTGTTGGTATATACGAAGCGAATTTTACAAGACATGCAAGGTATGCATCTGGCATTATCATCCAACCTGAAAGTAAAGTTGATCGATTTTTCAGTGATTTAAAACAATGTATTCGAAGGGCATTAGCTATAAGAGACTTTAGTATCTATGAAGAAATTTTGCGTTGTGCTATCAAGGTAGAAATGGAAGTTGGTGTTACATATCCATCTCATGGTTTTGACAAGAAACGAAAGATGGTGTTCAAGGAGAAATCTCAGAATAATGGTGAAAATAAGATGAATGTTTCCTTATGCACAAAGTGTGGAATGAGGCATGGTGGAGATTGTCTTAAAGGGACTAGAAAATGTTTTATGTGTGGAAAATAAGGTCATCGAGCAGCTGAGTGTCTAAGTAATGGAAAAAGGGTTTCTAATGATGTGAATAAAGAAAACACTGCAGAGAACGTACCACCAACACTTCAATGCTTCAAGTGCAAGGAAATGGGGCATTATGCTAATAAATGCCCTAATAAAAGGGTTAGTGATGATCGACATTAGCAACCACTTAAGGCAAAGGACAAAGGGAAGTCACATGCGATCACCATTGGCGATGTTGAATATGATAACGATGTGGTGGAATGATTAAGTGTTTATGTAATGGGATTCCAAAATAATGTTGTATCATGGAGTATTGGAATATTTATGTATTGGTCTAATGTGGTATTCAAAGTGATTGAGATATTTTTGGAAATAAGATGATATGAGCATAATGAAGGGAAAATGAGAAAACGAAATGTTTAACAGTATTCATGAACTCATGATTGATATAAGGACTAAGTGATATCTTTGTTTGAGTATATAGAATTTTGAGGATTTTGGTATGTGGAAAGTGTAAAATTTTAACGGCATTAATGTTTTCACTAAGGTATTCAAGAGAATACATTATTAAGGACTTTGAATGTTTGGAATGTGACCAAAAAAACATATCTTATGATATATGGGGATCGGCGATGGAGTTAAATATCTGGTAATCATTTTTACTATGTTATGAGAGTGGACTGCAGTATTTTGGATAAGCCTAAAGATTGGAATGGATTATGTTGGAGATAAGTTAGTATTGTTTAAGGATAGAAGTTTTCTCGATATTATTGATGGGATGTTATAGTAATTTAGTTTTAGAAAAAGGACAACCTGCAGGACGGGCGACAACCCATCGCGTCGGACAAGGCTGTGGGAATCGAACCCACAACCGAAGTGCGACTGGCCTTTATCGCCTACCACTAGCCTACAGGTAGTCCATGTTTAGTAGAAACTAGTTTTATTATATTAAGCAGTATGATATATGAAGTATAAGTCCATTTTAGGAACCATATATGATTAATCTCACTATAGATCGACTTATGTATATAATTTTTGCTAACCTTTTGTTTGAGACAGATGGAATGACCCGTCATTCTATAACATGATCTGCTAACACTTCACGAATAACAAATTCAACTTCATTTATTTAACAGATGAAGTGGAAATTGTTCAAGACACAAACAACAGTGAGATTGTACCAAAATAAAGTATTTATTCTAATTAAAATTCTTCAACTTTAGGGAAACGATCTTGAAAACCAAAAATGTTGTTCTAGTGCTCTTATATCTGATTAATCAGATGGTACCTTAGATCGTCACAAATTTATGGATTTGTGATTGTTGTCTTTTCCATAGCCATGTTCTCTACCACTCTCCATCAGAACATTATGGTTAGATTTTTCTTATGTATCCATATTTTCACCTATGTGGAAACCCATTGATTAGTTTATTTGGGTAACCGTTACGTTTCATACTTTTTTTTTAAAGATTGGTTTTGGTATTCCTTTTTACGATGTGGGTTTCTATGAATGAAACTTTCAAGTAGAAAACCATTTATAACCCCGACGAATTTCGAGGGCGAAATTCATTTTAAGGGGGGTAGAATGTAACAGCTTGAGATTTTATAAAAAATATTCTTTTTAATGTCTTGTGTTGTACACTACACCAAAAGGAGCTTGCACAACACACATCCTTGACTTTCCTTGAATTACACGCAATCACGACCTTCCTCGATAGCGTGTGTAGTACGCAATACCAAGTTTCACTAAACAACGATATGCTATTAAGATATTATTATAACTAGCCGTTATGAATAGTAATAACTACCTTTTAAAATTTTAGAAATTTTAGCTCTCAAAATTGACTTCATTTTTGGATTCGGAGTATCGAATTTAGCCTAAGGTGAAATTTTGGTGATTTTCGGATAACTTTCATATTCTGATGAATAGTGAAAATTACTAAATTATAATTAAAAACAACTTTTTTAATCAAAATAATTAATAGAGATAAATTATTAATTTGAGTGGTTTTAAAGTATATTTAGAATATATTTTTACAAATTAATAAAATGTTGGTCATTGGATGTAATTTCACATTTAAACTAGACATAAACAAGTGTCAATCTTTTGATAGATATTGTTTCTTAAAAACACGCTATTTGTTTTAACAGCGGGATTTAATTATAAAATTAATTAATGCAACTTCTATGTTATGAATTCAGTAAAATAGACTTCATTTTTGAATTCGGAATATGAAATATAGCTTAGGATGATATTTTGGCATTGTTCTGAAAAACATCAATTTTTGATGAATAGTGAAACTGCAAAGTGGTAGTAAAAAAAAACTAAATTATTCATAAAACATAATTTTACCGCTTCTGTGAATGGAATTTCAAAAATCCGTGAGACACGGTTGATTTCAGTATGTAAAATGTGGTTCAATGAGATGAAAATAATTTTTGGTGAATAGTAACTTTTTACTTTTATTTACCATAGTTAAAAGTAAATAGGGTAATTAAGGGTAACAATGATATTACTATTACCCTAACACATGTCATAATCCTATTGGACAAGTGTATCTCGACCAAAAACAACCTTAAGAGTAAAATATTATCATTTAGGCCCACTTGGATTAGATTAAGACATTAATTATTATTTAATTCAAAGAAGAGTTAAAAGAGTTAAAATCATAGTTTATTTATTAAAACATTTTTAATATAGGGTTATACATAAGATAAATTAGACAATAAATATTCATTAGAAAGATAAAAATATTTCCTACATAATGGTATTTTATTTATAATTTTTAGACATTAAATAATTTAATTTAATTATGACACAACAATGATGCAGTAATTATCTTATTTATGAAATATTGACATAATTGATGTTATAAACACCAAAATAAATGTAATTTGAGACTTTTTAT
Source organism: Viscum album (assembly GCA_963277665.1). Classification (NCBI taxonomy): domain Eukaryota; kingdom Viridiplantae; phylum Streptophyta; class Magnoliopsida; order Santalales; family Viscaceae; genus Viscum; species Viscum album. The sequence continues at coordinate 957,095,540 of OY728145.1, forward strand.
GAATTCAACTAATTTTCTAGGTTACTATGATATATTAGTATTGATTTAATAAACTTGGTTCGAACATATAATTCTGTTATGACTTTCAAAAAAATCATATATCAAATAGTGTCAAAATTGACACAAAATAGTTTTTAAATATAATATTATATTATTAATTGTTATTTTATTCCTAAAAATCTAAGGTTCGGCAAAATGACTTAGATAAATAAATATATATTAATAATAAACAATCTGGGGTTCGTTTGGCATGTTATAGTAAGTGTATTAACCATATGGTGTAAGAAAACAAAAAGACACGGTAAAAGTTAAATTATTTAACTTAGAGTTAAATCTAATTGATAAGGTTAAGATAATAACCTAAACTTGTCTAAATCCTATTGGTTGATAGGATTTTGACCCATCCCCACTTTACCTTCGAAATAAGACCATTTGGAACCATTATAAACCGATTTTGACTTTAATATAAAATAATATTTTGAGATATTCCTAAGGTGCCCCTCTCCTCCCTTATAAAAGGGAACATCCCCCCCCCCTCCTCCTCACACCCATTTGAGAACTAAAGCTCGGCCATCCCCTGCCAAAATCCCTTCTCCACTTCCCTAGAATAATCCTATAGGTCCTGGTCTCCTTCAAAGTCAAATCTTTGTTCCCTAAGTGGAGGATTCAAAGAGGCGTTTCAAAGAAGAGGTAATATCCATTACCGATCTTTTCAATTTCTTTCTTCTTCAACTTCTTCTTCTTTAGTTGTTTCAGGATAAAGTAATAACATCAGTATTTATTATATACTGATATGTTATTATAATTATGAAACAACTCTAATTAACCTTCTATCCATCCTACGGAAAAAGGAAATCATCGCGCGTGCGTACGTACGGAATACCATCTCCACGCCGTGGTGTAATCTATTTTCCGCCCCCACCTTAATTGGATGGGTATAAAGGTGTAATGAGTTACTATATATGATTATTATAAAGTGATATTGATAATGAAATAGTATACATACACTTCAACACAATTCCACGACCATGGGAACGATATCATCGCTCGTGCGTACGTACGGACTATCGTCTCCACGACGCGATGAGATTCATTCTCAATGATTAACCATTCATGAATGATTATAAAGTATATATAATAAGTACTAATGAAATATATGTCCTAATAATGATACTGGAATTATTTATATTTATATGTATGTCATCTACTTAATTCCATTCAATTCAATAAGGAAACGAAAACAACGTTCATGCGTACGTACGGACTACCGTCTCCATGAACGGTGTATTTCATTCCATTTACTGATTTATTATATATGTATATTATGAATATATATATATAAAAATCATGTTTTATATTCTGGAATTAAGTAATCATGATCTAAGTAATCATATGAATAATTACAAGTTAAAAACACGAACGACAAATGAGACGATTTTACCCAAAATGCTACTTTAACATGAAATTACAAAAGAACGGGTAATATAAAGTCATAAGTGGACCATATATGATATAATAACAATGAATATGATTATGGAATAAATAAATAACATGATTTAAATCATTATACAGGAGGATCAGACACTGACAAAGCAAGTCGGACCTAAGGTAAGGGAAATATCACAATCTCATTTTTATCCGAGATTGTTTATTCGTAAGTATTTACTGGGGTGTATTTTATTATCCACATCCATGTTTCATCAATATTTAATATTATTTCCATCCACCTAAAATTTTTTAAATCCATTTTTACCCTTCGGTGAGTTTTTAGTAATATGTATGAAAGGAATCTTTTGTCGTTTTTCGTACGAGGTACTTTTTGACTTTTCCGACAAAAGAACGAAGAATGTTTTTTTTAACTTATACAGCATGAATGCATTTTTAAAACATTATTTCCAAGAAAGTTCCTTTACAAGTTTTCAAATTTATTTTTAATTAACTTCTTTTATTTTAAAGTCATATGACATGTTATGAAAGGAAAAATGTTTTTGAAGTAGAAAGGATATTTTCTTCAAGAATGGAGTTCAAATGTTTTATCAAAATTACTTTCCATCTAAGATAATATAGGGTTCTGTTTTTATCCCTATTATTACATTGATTTGATTATTTTTTGAGGAAATTATTTTTATGAAGTCATTTACCTTATATGATTTGTTTTATGATTTCATGATGTTTCAAGAATCCCATTTTTGTTACATGTGTTATGTGATGATGTATGATTTATGATTATGTGGCACACATAAGAAAGGATTCATTATAAGATGGGTGGGACCTATATCTCCCTCCAATGCATTGGGTAAAGATTTCATATCTCATGAGATAGACATGGCTGGAATGGTAGGTTATACCGGTTCAGTGAAATATGACTGAAACGAGGGTGACTCGATTCAGAAAGGGACTTTGTCCACTAAGATAGTCTTGGAAATGAGTCATGACTAACAAGAAATGATTCTCTATGATTATGTGTGTATGCCACAAAGTTTCATGTTTTAAGTTATGATTATTGTGATTACATTTCACTGCCATGATTTATCCCATGTTATGAAATTATGATCTCTTTTGCAGGTTAAGATTTGCAAAAGTTATGTGATTTTGTATACGATGTGATTGATATTTCTTTTGTTTACCCTTACTGAGAATTTGAGATCACCCTTTTATGTTTACTCTTCCACAGGATATAAAGAAATGTTTTAGGTATAAAAAAATTAGGAAGAGCTTTATGGGAGATGTTGAAGATCTTTCAACAGGATTAGAAGATTATATTCCGAGATTCCAAAGACACTAAACTATTACGATCCTTGTATGTGTGTTTTTGGTATGTACTAAGTATTCCACAAATGTAATGTAATGTCCATGTACGTCAGGCTTCGGGTCTCTACAGGAGCCGACCTCGCATGGCCCCGAGGGTCATGCCCAGACCACCTGGGCTGACCCTGTAAGGTCAGGTTGGCCCATGTTGGGGCGGGTCGGGTTAGACCAGACCCTGACCCTATCCGGCCAAGATACTCTTTAAAGGCCGTATCTTACAAACCATATTTCTATTTGAAAAACCATCTTCTATGCTAGAATCCTTGGAATAATAAAATCTATCTGGATTAACCAACCTATGTTTTAGAGAATGTTAGAGTACATAGAGGTTGGATAAAACCCAAATCCAACCGAGTTGTCGGTAATAAAACACATATAACACATAGACTGGGCATTTGATTGATGTGTCTTCTTTCGCATTGGAACCCATAAACATGAAGGCCGTTTGGGATAGACCATTCTCGAACATCATGGTAGTTGAGGCATGACAGATATATTGAGTAGAAGATTCTACGGAACTCAAGATCACTGAGAATGGGGAATCTAGTGACTGGATATAAATTGAAGTGGGACCCTATGTAGATCAACATCATAGAGACCCTATGTGGATTATCATCATAGAGACCCTATGTCAATTAGTATCCTAGAGACCCTATGTGGATCAGCATTATAGTGACCCTCTATGGATTTTCATCATAGATACCTTGTGTGGATCAACATCATAGCATTCTTATGTGGATCAACATCATAGTGACCCTCTATGATCAACATTCCAGCGACCATGTGTGGATTATAATCATAGAGAACCTATGTGTATCATTATTCTTGTGACCTTGTGTGGATCCACACTGCTTGACCTGAAGAGAACCATCCTTAGAGCTGCCCATCATGGATCAACGATATACGTCCCTTTGTGGATCAACAGTGTAACAACTCCATGCTTAAGTTGTGGAAACATACTAATGGAACAACATGGTATATATTATTACTAATAATGTTTATTCTTTAACATAGAGTTGTATACTTGGTTTTATGTGAGTCATTCTCTTTGTGCTTTCTAATGAAGATAATTCCATATGGTTTTCCTTTTGTGTAATTATGATAGACCTTCGTGGGTCTTGGGGTCCCAACTCGGAATTTTTATACTCAACCCTACATGGGCTTCACTCACACCATGATGTGTCTTGTGCATATGATGTGCATCGTTGATGAGACTTTAGGGAACAAGGACCAAGTGGTACACAGAGGTGACTGGTAAACGTAGAGATCAGTCGATATGATTTGAACCTACCCTTCAGGTAGGAACCCTGTTGGACGATCTAAGGAGCAGTTTTCTATTGTAGATATATCTTTTCAGTTTGGATTGAATTATGTCCCCTTTAATTTTAGTACACAATTTTACTACTACAGTTTTACTATGTCGTTTTCATCCTGTTGTGTTCTTGGTTTGTGTGTTTTCAGGTTTAAAGGAAATGCCTTCCCAATTTTAGATATATGCCTTGTCGGCTCTAGTCGTCATCCACTGGCCTAAGGATGATAGGCCTGAGTTAATCATAGCACGGGCCCTAGGGTATGGGTTGAGACAATTTTTATAAAATATCAATTATGTCAATTTTTTCACCATTATATTATTTAACATTAAATAAAATCCTTTCAAAATATAAATTAAAAAAAATATTTAATAAAATATTAACATGTCATAGTCCCCTATAAATTTTTTGGTCAACTTTAATTAGTTTATATGATATTCATTTTAATATTTTTAAAATAATTCTTTCTCATATATAATTTTTTAAAATAATTTCTACATCGCTAGGGTGTTCTTACTAATAGTAATTATTTGATCTCTACATACTATAAATAAATATATATGATTTTGTTAATTTTATTATTTTTCTAGAGAATATCTATAGTTGATATTATCTTTTAGTTATCTATATATGATAATTATTATACTAATATAAATGATGATTGTGACATTTTGTGGCATGCATTAGATTTTATTAAATTCAAGTAATATTTATATGTATGTGGCAATTAAGTGATTCAAATTTGAACAATAGATTATAATGGTTGAATTTACTAAACCATGTTGAGATGGTATGTAAGTAAGATATAGTCTATAAAAGAAAATGTTGGATTGAAATAATAGAGATACTGTATGGAGTATCCAATGTTGCTCAAAATACATGTGGGTGGTGAATTGTTTCCTTTTAAAAATTCTATTGGAACTTTTAAAGATGGATATGATTAACAAGTTTATATAAGGTAATTCACAAAACCTCTAGTTCTACACAATTGATTGATTTCAAAAATTTGATTCTAAGACACCAGGGTAAGCCCTCGACATGAAGATCGGAGTCTGTCTCGCTATCCCCGCAAGACCTCAACATTAAGGTAGTCGGCACCTCCGTCTTCCTCATCATGGAAGCCCTCAACTTCATTGTAGTCGGCACCTATGTCTTCCTATCCTTGGAAGCCCTCGATTGTACGTAAAAACAATCAGAGCCGCACAAAGCAAATATAAAAAAGAAGTTCAGTAAGCACAAAGCATTAAAGCCTCTCTCTTTAGAAATCACTTAAGTAGAATATAATTACTATATTAACCACCATGTTATTTTTCTCTATTAAATGAGCTCTTATTTATAGGAACAACGTCAACGGTCGGCTCCCTCCTCCAATGGTCATATTTTTCCTTGAATTTCAGATGGACATGTACACGTGTCACTCAAACATCGGTTAGTTAGTAACTGAAATAACGACATCATTTTATAAAAAAAACAATTGTAAGAAAAATATGGTTACATAACTAAAATCCAATATTCATAATGTAGGAAAAAATTAATGTTTTTAGTCAGACCAAAAATTAATTCGGAGTCTATAATACAAAGATAATCAGAATATATTTTCTAGGAATTCAGAACCAGAATTATATAGAATTCCGAAGTCTTAATTTCAAGTAAATTTGGAATCTATATTCTCATGAATTTGGTACCAGAACATACAAAGTTCTGAGTAAGAGTTCATGAGAATTCACAGTCAGAACTCATAAGAGTTCAGAGTCTGATTTTAGAGATCTCAGATTCAGAACATAGGAATGTTCGTAACCAGAATTCTTATTCAGAATTCAGAGTCAGAACTCAGAAAGTTCGTATCCAGAATTCGTAATCAGAATTCGGAGTGAGAACTCAGAAAGTTCGTATCCAGAATTTGTAATCAGAATTCAGAGTGAGAATTCAGAAGAGTTCGTATCCATAATTCGTAATTAGAATTTGGAGTCAGAACTCACAGGAGTTCATATCATGAATTCGTAATTAGAATTCGGTTTCAAAACTCAGAAGTTTTCATATCAAGAATTCATAATTAGAATTCTGATCCTAAAACAGAATCCTTCATATATATGTATTTATATGATTCTGAGGTTTTGGTTTCAAACCGAATTTTACACGTATAAAAATCATGATATGGAAAATGAAAATTGGTAAGGATAAATTTCCTTGTATGGAAGTTTATCCCTATAGAAGTAAAATAGAGGGTAAAAAGAGATTTTCATTGAGATAAGGTGTTTTTGATTTTTAAAACACGAGGAATGGTAATGTCATATGGAAACCTTAATTACACAACAATCTCCCCAAGTATGAAGGAATTTATAATTCCTAAGAAAAACCTTATTGAATCAAAAATCTTTTCCCTATTGGAATGCACAATAATCACTACGAAAAAGAATAAAAGGTTATAGAAAAGATTTTTCTAAACATTGGAAATAAAACTTATCTCATTTTAATCCGGGAAACGATGAATATGACTAACTCCCACTTAAGCTATGGAACACTAAGGATTGAATTATAGATTCCCGGAATGAAATTTTTATTATCTTGAGTGTGTAAATCTTCATATTGGAAAACTCCCCCATACATAAACTCCCCCCTTATATAGGGACAATTCTTCATTACATAGAATTATTTTTCCTTCTCCCCCTTTGTGATTTTCAAAAAGAGTTTCAGGGAATGGAAAAAATATATGATACCCGAAATATTAGTACAAGAATCCAAAAAAATAAGAAAACACAATTTAATTATTATTGGAAGAATTGGTACAAGGAAAAATAGATACACCAAAAGATCAGATTGGGATCAATTTTTCTTCTTTTCTGTTGGGCATCAGCTTCTTCATGATGGTTTTCAACTTCTTCAACTCTTTGTGATCCTCCATTGCTTTCTTATCTAAGGCTTTTATTATATCATCAAGAGCCTTTAGAACATATCCCTAGGCCTTCAAAAAGTCATCTTTCTTTACTAGATTTTCTAGAATCCCAATCCGGAGATCCCTTTCAGTTTCCCAACTTGGGAAAATATAACTCAACTTCCTATTCAGATATTTGACATCTTGAATCCGAGTATTCTGTTTGAGATTTAGCTTTTCCTGATATCTATTTGTACGATATTTGTTCTTGATATCTTGAGTATCAATAGAGTCCTTAACATAATTTTGAAAGTCGTCAATCTCTCTCAAATATTCAATAACATTATTCAACCAACTCACCCTTTTCTTGCAATATTTTCTATGGGCTTCATAGTTGACAAGGAAATTATTATAATCAACCTCAATATTGATACACCTATCCATAACCATGGATACAGAATCAGATTTTTGATTCATGTTATGCAGGAGCATCTGGCATCTAGAGTCAATAGTTGGAAAGATCGGAATGGTGTCCAGTATCTTTTTCAGGGACTGAAGGACAAAATCATGTCCTAGAGCTGATGATTCTGAATCAAACACTTTGATTGGTGATGGTTCTTCCTCTTTCTCAACCAGCTTCTTATTAGGAGATCACCCAGCAGGATTATTCCTTAAAAATATTTTTTTGGTGTCTTAACAACCATTTTTTGGCCTTTATGGGATTTTGGAATAGCTTCTTCATCTGGAGACTCATGATCACTCTCAGACATCTAAACAATCCTATCTGCAACAATTATTTCTCACACTGCTCTAGCTTCAATATCCATAGGATTAATGAAGTGATGATTATAACTGTCTTCCATAGAGAAATTTTTTACTTACTATTCATCCTTCTCATCAAATCTAGGGGTAACAAGTTATGATGATCCATCTTGAGAAGCCGGGACTGACAATTTTTCAGAAGCACTTTCCTTCTCATGATAATCTTCAACATTCTTAATCAGATCATCAGTGCAACTAATACTTTCCTCTTTTTCTTGCAATTGTTCCACAGCTTCTATATTTTTAGCAACCTTCTCTTGAACTTTTTCCAGAGACACGAACATCTTTCCCGGAGCCTCAAGAAATTGTTCTACTAAGAATGTTATTGGTACGAGAATGCTATCGAATGTATCTTCAGTATCCTCCAAAAGATAGTGGAAAATCTCTGCCTCATACATCTTCTTCTTAAGCTTTTTTCCTTCGCTTGCATCTCAATCTCATCAGCTGCTTTCTCGTTCAATTGCTTGGCCTCTACAGGGTCCAGTCCAAACTATGGCTCCGCTTCCTTCTGATTATTTTTATCCTCCCTCTATTTGGATACTACCTCATCCATATATGCTTTCTCTTTCTTGGGCATTGGTTGTGAGGATTCAGTTTCTTTGGCATTGGGGCTAACCAATGTTTCTTTTAATTATTTTAGTTTCCTCTTCTTTCTATATTTCTTTAATGGTTCATCCTCTTCTACATTTTTTGGAACGAATTTTGCTTCATCCACTAGTAGATCATAAAATTCACTTGACTCCTTAGAGAAACCAACTTTAATCCTCTTGAGGGTATCATCACTGATTAGAATTACTTTGTAATTCCTCATCTTGGAACTGCAAGGAATTTTAAAAGATTCAATACCCAAACTATTATCTAGGATAGTTGGGAAGGATACATGATTATCTGTGATCCCAAATTTTCCATTCTTGATATTCTATATCATAATGAGAATATTCCTCATTAAAATGATCTTACTTAGATTTACCAAATAGTCCAAGAAATCCATATCACTTTCCATAAGAGTGTCTTTTTCACCCTTTCTTGGTACAACAAGACCTTGAACCCATAACTGTAGGATCCAATAGTTAGTAGAGAGGAGAGAAATTTTTTTGGTCATGAAATATATAAGTCCAAGAAAATCTATAGCTTTTACCTTCATAAAACGTACTTGTACAACCGTTAACTTCTGAAAACAAAATTCTGTTTCTCCTTCATAAGTTAACACAAATAAGATAGAATCCTTGGTGTATTAATGTTTATATGTTTTTACATAACTCTTGAAGGTAAATTTTTATCTACCATATTCCTCAAAGAAACAAACTAATTCATAAAATTATATCAGCAAATCCAGATACACTACATCCTGAGCTCCTCGCATTGATATAGATAAACTCCCCCATCCATTAATTTTGATATTCATGGAGATAATAGAGTCATATTTTCTGAAGATGTTCAGACGTACCAACTTCCCCATGTATATATCTGCCACACCGCAATTAGATTGATAGTAGACATCTCTTATGATGGAATTTCACAAGACATTCAGAATTGAGCCCATTTGAAAATCTGAAACATGATTTTGTTGTGGTGAAGTGCTTAGACACACAAATGCATTGAAAAGAGATGTGGGACAACCATCGGGGGTCCCCTTTATATAGGCGTTGATGTAACCATTCGTATTCCCATATCAATCCAACAGATGAATATTATTCAGATCTGATTTGACCGTTGAAATGATAACTGCATGGAAAAATTTGGTAGAATCCTATCTTTTATGGTTTTTAAACGAAAATATTTGGATTTAAGTAAACTATAATATGAGAAATTTTAAAAGAAACTATTAGCAAGTAAAATGTTATTACGAAAAATCAAGAATGATTCATACCTTTCAGATTTCTAGGAATATTATTCATATTGAGGAATATTCTTCTTGAAGAAATTTTAGATTCTGAAAAACTCGAGTAAAAAAAATGAGTACACAGATCTTCATTACGAAAATTTCAAATATGAAAAATTTCGTTACAAAAATTTCAAGTACGAAATTTTTCTTTAAGAATATTTCAAGTACGAAAATCATGAAAACATCACTACATGAAATATGAAAAACATCATTACGAAAAATATGAAAAATGTCATTACGAAAAATATGAAAAACATCATTATATAAAATATTAAAATCATCATTAGAAAAAAAAAATGAAAAACATCATTTGTAAACAAATATGAAGAACTTCACTACGAAAAATATGAAAACCTTCATTATGAAAAATATGAAAAAATTCATTACAAAAAATATGAAAAAAACATCATTACAAAAAATACGAAAAAATTCATTACGAAAAATATGAAAAACATCAAATAAAATGTACTCCCACTATAAAAAATGATTTTATTACTATAAGGATATTTATTTAAACAAAAAGTTAACAAGGAGGAATAACCTTGGTTATAATTAATAACTTCTGTTTAATGTATTCAAATCTATCGGAGGTTAAATATTTTGTGAAAATATCATCAAGTTGGTCTTGCGTTCTGATTAATTAAATAATTACATCTCTTTTTTGTGTGTGTTCTTTGAGAATGTGATGCTTAATAACTATGTGCAGTGCACAAGAGTGATATGAAGGGTTTTTACTAAGGGAAATAGAACATGTATTATCACAAGAAATTTGTGTTTTGGTAAAACTAATACCATAGAATGTGAATGTGTGTTGCATCTACAACACTTGAGCACAACAGTTTCCCGCCACTGCAAATTCAGCTTCATTAGAGGAAAGTGCTACTGAGTGTTGTTTCTTGCATGACCAAGAAACTAATGAATCTCCTAATAAATGAAAAGTTCCAGATGTTCTCTATCAATCTATTCTATATCCACCAATGTCAGCATTTGAAAAAATTTTTAAAAGAATAAAATTTCCATAGATATAAAAGAGTCCTAAATCAATGGATCCCTTTAAGTTGTGAAAAATTATTTACACTGGCTTTAAATAAGATTCCTTAGGATTGGATTGATATTTTGCACATAAGTATATAGAAAACATTATGTCTGGATGATTAGTTGTCATTTAATGTAAACTTCCTTTCATACCTCAAATTTTTTTGATCTTCTGGTTTCCAAGCTTCATCAAGATCAAGTTTTTTTGAGGTACAAATGGGAGTACTTATACTCCTAGTGTAGTCATATCCATACATTTTAAGAAGATATTTATTGTACATATGTTGGGATATATATATTCCTTCTTGTTTTTGATAGTTTTGAAAACCAAGGAAAATTGTTAACTCACCAATCATACTCATTTCAAACTCATATTTTATTATATCTACAAATGAATCTGTTAAAGATTGCAGATTTGTACCAAATATAATGTCATCAGCATAAATTTGAACAATGAACACATTTTTCTTTTCTTTATTTATAAAGTGGGTTGGATCTGCATTTCCCTTATCATAGTTATTTTGAAGAAAAATCCTATTATTTTATCATACCAGGCTCGAGGGGCTATTTTAAGGCCATAAAAAGATTTGGTACGTCTAAAAAAAAGATCAGGATGTTTTGTATCTTCAATTCCAGGCGGGTTTTTCAAAAAAACATCTTCATGAAGATAACTGTTTAGAAAAGCACGTTTCAGATCCATTTGAAAATGTTTGAAATTGAATAATGTTCTAAAAGCAAGTAAAATACTAATAGATTAATGTCTATATACTAGAGCATAAGTTTTATCATAGTCTATTCCTTCTTGTGGATTATAGCCTTTAGCCACTATTCTAGCTTTATATTTTACAATTATTCCATTATCATCACAGTTATTTATGAAGACCCACATTACTCCAATAACATTAGATTCCATAGGTCATTCAACCATGTTTTATACTTTATTCATATTGAATTCGTTTAGCTCAGCTTGCATAGCTTTTATCCAATCATCATCAAGTAAAGCATCATCAGTGCTTTTTTTAATTGGGAAAGGAATGCTAGATCTTATACATAATTTCATAATTTTTTTCTAGTACTTACATGTTTATTTACATCAACAATGATGATATCACTAGGATGATTTTTAAGAATCAACTGATTTTTGGTTTTGTATAACCTGTTCATCAACATAGGGTAGAAAATATTCTGGGGTAAACATTTAAAAAGTATCTTCTTGAACATTTTCAATATCCGAAGGATCTTATGTCAAAGGCTAATAATCAGTATTTTAAAACACATCTAAAGATGTAGGTTGGTGTTGTTTAAAAACAAAGGGATCAGTTTCATCAAATTTCACATGCACAGTCTCTTCAACAGTACAATTGTTTTTATTGAAAACTTTCTATGCCATAGAAGTTGTGGAGTAGCCTAATAACATTTCTTCATCAGATATTGGCGCGAATTTATGAATATTATATTTATTATTCATAATTAATACCTTGAAACCAAAAACCATAAATTAGGAAAGACTGGGTTTTCTACCATTCCATAACTCATAAAGAGTTTTTTTAAGAAAAGGTCTAATCAAAACTCAAATTATAGTATTACAATCAGTACATACAAAATCATCCGAATAATGTTTGGCTACTGAATATTCACTCAACATTGTTCTTGTTATATCTTGAAGAATTATATTTTTTCTTTCAACAACACCATTCTGTTGAGGTGTTCGAGGTGATGAGAAGTTATGAGTAATTTCTTTTCTACTAATTTTTTTTTCAAAATCAGAATTTTAAATTCTCCTCCCTGATCACTAAGAATAGTTTTAAATGGATATTTCTTTTAATTTTTAACATGGGCTCTAAATCATTTGAAATTCAAAAAAGTTTCAGATTTCTTTTCTAGAAAATTTAACCATGTAAATCTAGTGTAATTATCATCCAAGACAAATAATAATATTTTTCCCTAATACTTCCAGTTTTTGTAGGACTTAAAAGATCCATATGCACTCATTGTAATGCATCTGTAGTTGTGACTTCACCATCTAATTTAAAACCTTATTTTTGTTTTTTTCCGTATTGACAAGGGTCACAATCTTTAGAATAATCAAATATATGCTTTGGTAGATCCTTAAATAATATTTAATTGAATGTTTTCATAAGTTCTTAAGGTTACAGTGTCCTAACCTTATATTCCACAACCAAGAATAATCTTTCATTGCACTAAGGAAAGGTAGATCTGGGCTCTTAAGATCATCTATGTTTAGTGTGTAAACATTATGTTACATATGGGAAGAAAGAATGAACTCTTCCTTGTAATTGTGTAATAAACACTTGTCATTCCTAAAATTCACAAGGTAACCTTCATAATAAAATTGGCTTATGTTAATGAGGTTTTGTTTTGACCTATAACAAATAAAATATTTAAAATCAATGTTTTTCCAAGAAGAACAATGTTGCCTATACCAATAATTTCTCTCTGAGAATTATCTCCAAAAGTTACTTTTACTATTTTCTTCTTGATAATATTTTCAAAATAGCTTTTATAACAAGACATATAACAGGAACATCCACTATCCATGTTCCATGTATTTCTAATGGTACCTTCTCTATTTTCCTAAAAATAAGAAAAATGATAGGTTTTCGGAATCCAAACATTCTTCGATCTGGAATTCTAAGAAAGAAAAATTTTCCGCACCCACATATTTTAAGAAATATAGTCTTCTGAAATCCTAAAAATTAGGTTTTGTTTAAGGAACAATTTTTTGCCCAGTGTCCACCACACTAACACATAGTTCAAAAAGGAGCACTTTGTGGATCAAAATAATTGTTACTAAAATTAGGTTTAGAACTAGTTTAACCAAAACCAGAATTATTCCTTTGAGGTCGGATTTGGGAATAAATATTATCAAAATTTTATTTACCTATGGTAATGTTTGAAATAAACTTTCTCAAGGAGAATATTTCAGATTTGAGTTTGATAACTAAGTTATTTTCTCCTAAAACATTTGATTTTCAACTAGAGTTAGGCTCAAAAACATTTATCTTATAAGTTACATTTTCTTGATCTTAAGAAATTTTATTCTTCTCGAAATTAACTTCCTCATGATTTTTTGAAATACATTCAAATTCATCATTTTTCTAATCAATATCTTTAGAATGTTCTAATATTTCCTTAGAATGAATATTATTTCATGAATTTTTCTTTATCAAGATTTTTCTTGAGTTTTGAATTATCAATCTCAAGAAGTTTGGAATTCCAGGAAACTTATTCATAGGAATGTAATGTATTATCTTCCTCAGAAGAGGATTCTTTACCACAAGAGTCATAATATTTACTATAATTAGCATTAAAATATATATTGGTAATAGATTCGGCATTGTGTATCGTTTACATTAAACAATGGTTTTCAATAGGTAGTTTGGATATTAGACCATGATTATTTTGTTCAGAAGATTCATAATATAAAGATTCATCTTATGAGTCACCACCACTAGCACTCCAGGTGTCAATAGCTTTCAAAACATTCTTAGCTATATCCTTGTAATAATTCTTTATGATTCTCTCAAAATGATTTTCCTTTCATTATTTTCTTTTTAGCATTGGGAAATCAGGCCTTATATGTCCAACTCTCTTGCATTCATAACATGTTTCTTTTGAATCATTCTTATCTTTCCTTTCATTTTTTTATATCTGGATTGAATGTTCCTCTATCCAGCTATCTTGTTCATCATTTTAGAAATATTTTATAATTTATTCTCTAAGGATTTACTTATACTAGATTAGGATAGGATAATTACCTTCTTATATTTGGATCTAGTAATTCTCTCAGGATTCTTAGATTTCATATGATTTGTAGTAGTAGTAAAAGAAACACTTCTAATCCAATTTTTCTTCTTTATGTTTTCATCATATCTCTTAATTATTGTCTCTTGTTGAATAGAGTTCCAAAAAGATCATCAATGGAAATATGAGTATCCTTTTTATTCACAGCTATAGGTGTCCTCTTGGATTCCCACTCATTCGGCATGAGGTCTAAAATCTTATCAATAAGTGCTTCATCACCAAATCTTTCTCACCCATTGATTTTAAACTATTCACAACATTCAGGAATCATTGTTGCAACTTACATATGGGTTCTCTATAAGAGAATCAAATACCATGATATTCTACTCTAATCATGGCTCTTCTTGTTTCAATAACATTGGAAGTCCCAATGTGAGTAACTTCATGTTTCATCCATATAGAATTTACTCCTTCACAAGATGAAATTTGGATATATATATTTCTAGTCATAGAACAATGTAATTTATTGTGTACCTTATAATTCAGTTGATATTCATGAATTTCATGATTGGTAAATGAACTAACTTCATTGGAAGGAATTTTATATCCTCCAGTAAGCATAACAAATTTATCAACACCAGTATTGATAATGAAAGTGTTCATTCAATCTCTCCAATACTCATAGTCATTACCATCAAAGATAGGTTGTCTAGTTGGATTGAGATTGTATATGGAACCAACATTGATTCCTTCCATCTTTACGAAACATTACTTTCCACACAGATCTTGTTTATAGAAAGAGTTTGTAAACAATGAAAATATTCCTATGAAAGGAAAAAAACAAGAGTATATCTATGAAAAAATATGCATCCAAGCTTTATGAATCCGAAAAACAAATTCCATAAAATATGATTCTAAAAAAATATGAAGATGTTGAATTGTCTCTTGAATCTAATCATGAGATTAATTAAGATTGAACCAATGCTCTGATATCAATTGTTGAGATGGTATGTGATTATGATATACACTATAATACCAAATGTAGGATTGAAATAATAGAGATACTGTATAGATTATCTATCGATGCACAAAATACAATAGGGGGGTGAATTGTATCCTTTTAAAAAAAATTGGAACTTTTTATGATGGTTATGTTTAACAGGGTTAAACATGGTAATTCAAAGAACCTTCAGTTCTACACACATGCTTGATTTCAGAAATATGATTCCGAGAATGTGAATATGGAAAGATGGTTTCGAAAAATGAAACTCAATGAAATTTTACAAAGATGAAGAATCTACCTTAGAGCTTATAGAATCTTAATAAATCAGAGTACATGTATAAGAATGTATAAGATAGTTATATTTTCCTCAATCTTATAAATGCAGCCGAAAACATGTACCAAAACAAGTAACATTAGTAAGTATTTTAACCCAAATAGAAGGGTTTCCAACAACCTTGGTTAAGGTCCCTTGATTTATACATTCAAGAATGTTTTTCTTACCCACACCAGGGTAATCCCTCGATACGAAGATAAGAGTTTATCTTTCTATCCCCATAAGCCCTCAACATTAAGGTAGTCATCACATATTTCTTCCTCAGCAAGGAATCCCTAAACTTCAAGGAATTCGTCACCTCTGTCTTTCTATCATCGGAAGCCCTTTATTGTACACATCAACAATCTAAGTCGCACAAAGAAAATCTAAAAAAGAAGTTTAGTATGCACAAAGAATTAAAGACTCTGTCTCTAAAAATCACTTCAAAATCATGTAATATCTAGATTTATCAACATGTTGTTTGTCTCTTTAAAATGAGCTCTTATTTATAGGCGTGGATTCAATCGTCAGCTCCCTCCTCCAACTATCATATTCTTCCATGAATTTTGGAGGGACCTATACATGTGTCACTCAAACAATGGGTAGTTAGTATTTGAAAGCACACTGTTATTTTATAATAAAACATGTATAAGGAAAATATGCTTACATAACTAAAACCCAATATTAGCAATGTAATGAAATATGAATGTTTGGAGTCTATCCAAAAATGAATTCAGAGTCTATAATACAAAGATATTCGGATTCTGTTATCTAGGAATTTGGAACCACAGTTATATAGAATTCCGGAGTCTGAATTTGAAGGAAATTCAGAATCTGGATTCACATCAATTTGGAACCAGAATATACAAAGTTCAAGGTTGGAGTTCATGAGAATTTAGAGTCAAAACTCATAAGATTTTGGAGTCTGATTTCCGAGATCATGGAGTCAGAACATAGAAATGTTTTTAACTGGAGTTCGTATACAGAATTCCGTGTTAGAACTCAGAAAGTTCGTATCCATAATTCGTAATCAGAATTTTGACTCAGAACTCTAAAAGTTCGTATCTAGAATTAGAAATCAGAATTTGGAGCCAAAACTCAGAAGAGTTCGTATCTAGAATTATTAATTAAAATTAGGATCCTAAAATAGAATTCTTCATATCTAGGTATTTATATGATTCTGAGGTTTTGGTTTCAAACCGAATTTTACACTTAGAAAAATTTTGATATGGAAAAAGAAACAGAGTATGGATTAATTTCCTTGGATGGATATTTTTCCAAATAAAATTAAAACACTGGGTAAAAAGATATTTTCCTTGAGATAAGGTGTTCTTAATTTTTAAAACAAGACGAATGGTAAAGTCACAAGGAAACATTAATGAATCAAAAATCACACTAAGTATGAAGATATGGAAAAGTCATAAGGAAAACGTTATTGACTCAACAATCCAATAAGATTTTTATAGGTGTTAAGGTAATTTTATAATATTAATTTTACCTTTAATTTCAAGATTTACCTTTAACCATGGTAATAAAAATAATTACCAAAGTCATTATTCATAATACCCAAAAATAAAAGTTTCATGTTAAATTCATCCAGAGATATTGATTTTATATAAGGAATCAATTTCTTAAATTTCCAAACATATATGGTTTGATATGTTTATACAACTATGTTTAATGTAATATTAATTCCAATTATCTACATAATATTGAACTATAAAAATATATTTTATTTCTTTTTTTAATCCATTCAATAATATGATTTAACCATATAAATTATCTCAATGAAAAAATTTGTTTTTAATAAAAATTTTGCATTTTTTTCTATTCATCAAAACATTAATGTTTTTAGAAAAATATAAAAAATTTATAAAAGGTAAATTTTTATATCCCACTTAAAAATAGAATTTTTTTGTTGAAATATAAAATTTATTAATTTTCTGAAATCATAAATTAAAATGGGTTCTCCATTCAATGATATAAAATCAATATTTTATAAAATAGGGGTTTATACAAAAAATATTATTTTATTCATACCCAATGACTAAAATATACATTGGGTGAAATTATTTTATTATGTATATAACACACACACATATATATATCTCTCTCGTTAATTTCAAATTAAATTTACTCAAAAAAAACATATATTTAAGTGATTTATATTTTTTTATAATTAATTGATAGAAAAATTATTCACAATGCATTTTTATACGTTAGTTATAATTATTTTTGCTGACCTAACGGCTAGGATAAAACCGTAATATTATAATAAGGGCATCTCATGGTTCGTTTTAACTCACTATATCATGAAACCATTCTACTGAAGAATAAAAATTATATAATTGTTTTTTTCATATAAACATTCAGGTTTCAGAATCTGCCACAGGTATGATTGGATATCCTATATGCACACAACCATTTAAATAACTATATTATGTTATTTTACCATATTTTATTAGTTGAAAGTTATTTAATAAAATTTTTTCAATTAATTAAAAGTTAATATTTCCAAATTTCATTTCATAGGCATCACAAAAAAAATTTAATTCACTCTAGGAATAACCAAACCGAGTCCATGGTTTCTTATAACTATAACCAAAATATTTCATTCCAACAAGCTTCAACCCCATGTGATATACATCATTTATTCCGTAAATCATTAAAATTAACCCATTCAATGTTTCATTGCATTTTATGAAAATATTTTAAACTACCAAAAAAAATGAGATCAATGTGGTGAGTAAATGAACAATTCATAAACTCTTTTTCCAACTATAGCACGAGTATAAACACATCCAACCATGAGACTGTAGACATATAAAGGACATAACATACCCTATGAATCTCTGCCTCTCCAGGACGATGAGTAAGAAAAAACCATATGCCTCAACTATTGGGGAAAAAATGGTGGTAAAAAATATATTCAATGATAATCCAACTTCTATAGAAATTAGTAAACCCAACATCAACACGATCCATCATATCTGGTGTCCTCCCTAACTCCACATGCATAAAATGATGAATCCTTCCACTCCTAACATTAAATACTACCACAAAAACATTGAATACCTGCCCCACATACCACAATAGAACTCTAGGATCAGCTATCCAATGACACATCACATCTAGCCTTCAAAGCCCTATTTACCACAAGTCTCATATCCCAGGAACATCACATGTAATATGAAAAAGCATGGAAATTGCATCTCGACCCCAAATAAAGGAATTAAACCTTCACACACACCAATATATCACATCTATGAAGTAGAAGGAACATGGAATTAATAATAAAAATGGAAAAATAGGACATTAAAATGAATTACCTTTCAACAAATAACCTATTTTATTCTATCATAAAACCAATGATTCATTATTCATAATTTTAAACTAAATGCAGAGTAAGAAACATTAAATATCATAAAATCACAAATTAATTAAGAAATTATTTTTTCACATTCCTTTAATTATTTTATCAACATGATTCAAAATGATTCTGTTTTATTAGAAAACTCCATTAAAAATTCATATCCACATTTACATTATTAATGTCAAATTATAACAATGACAATTGTAATATTTAAAAATTCCTCATTAATAAAATATCCAATTGATTTTCAATTAATTATAGAATAATTTCATTTACCAATTTCCATCATGAAATAAATGCTAAATTAAATAAGGAATACATATCACACTATCTATAAATCATAAGGCCAACTGTTATCATGGTATAAAGAATCAACATCATTGTGTGATTATATGGACCAAGACCTTAAAATTTTCATAAACATGAATTATGTTAATAATTCACATACGAGGACATTTTATGGTTAATATTTTTAGTGAATTAGGCCATGAAATATGCATAACAATTTAAATATTACATTTAGACACTTCTATACAGTATCCATTATTTCATTAAATTGAAACTCTTGAAAAAATTAAACATGTCTACAGACATGTTTTAGACATATTGACCTTTACATGATCCCATACTTGACTTTATTCCACATTATGTCATTTGAAAAACATTTCAATAACATGGGATGAGAAAAAAAAGCTTATTAAGGGATACACAAAGAAGGAGAACTGTTACTTTTTCAAAAAAACAAGTAAAACATGAATACCTTATCATAAGTAATAATTTTCACCATTATGAAGTAGTAAATACTCATAACTAAATAAAATATCATTTCATTCCCATTTGTAAACAAAATATTACCATAAAACTAATAGAAATATCCCATAACATATAAAGGTCACTTTGGATATAAACATACTTATATGGAATAACCATACCGTCGACTTCCACACATATCAATAAATGGAATATCCATTTGTCCGACTACCATACCCAAGACATTGGAGGTTATAACATAATTACCCATTCTATTTTATCAAGGAACCACCTGTTATTTCATTTATCACGTAACCACCCATCAAATGCCCACGTACCTTTATAAAATCATAACTCATAAAATATGGAAAATATAAACATTTCAATAATAACATTTCATCTTAAATAACAAGAAACCATTTCAAGATATTGAAATAATAAATCCATTTCAAAAATAATTTTCAATAATTAATCATAGAAAAATAGAATTACAGATTTCTTTTCCATTAAGAAATCGTTATGGATTATAGTGGATGTGAACTAACGATTACGATGGCAGAGAGGAGATTGTCCTTGCGAATGATAAAAAAAATCCTTTTGTCATATAATAAAATGTATTGTATAAAAAATATTCCCTTTTAATGGAATTAAAATTCAAATATGTTTGTAAACCGTTTAAAATAATTTCGTGTATAAACCAATCTATTCATTAATGAAAAGAGATAGAGATGATGTCCCTCACCTCGGGTCTGACTTGACTCAATCGTTATTTAATTTCAAGAATAATAAACACAAGTTAATTTATAATTTTTTAAAAACCATTTTTCTCATTATTATTCCATTTATATCACTTTTAACCATTCTATAACAATTAGTTAATTATTTGATATCATATCAGACATTTTGTCGATGTTTGGAACTTGAGTTAAAAATGAACTTGTTATAAATATAAATTGTCCATGTGGTCAAAATTTCATTATCTCAATAATGATATTAATGATTTAAATATCATATATATCATATATATATATATATATATTTATAATAGTACATAATATTTGGATATAAGAAATGAAATGCACAATTCATGGAGACGGTAAGTCGTAGGAACACATGAACGTTAATTTTATTTCCTTATGTATTTAAATGGAAAGAAAATTTAATTATACATAATTATATTATAAACCCAATATTATATCATATATAATTTCATTATTTCTAACCTGTATACATCCCACATATAGAATGAACGAGTCATATCACTTTGAGGGGGCGATAGTCTCCACTTCCTCAATTGAAATTATTTATTTACCCAATATGGAAACCATAAAGGTGTGATATAAATAAAAAAATACAGAAGAATAAAAAAACATAATGATAATATATATCATATATAAATAATTTTCAATCATAGTGTCCTCCATATGGGGTGGTGTAAGTAGATTGATCAATCATTATTTTGTGAGGCAATAGTTCATCGTCCACAGACACAATATCTCCTTTACCCATTAGATGGAGGTGTGTCTCAATTTAGTTCGAATAACTATTATAAAAACATACTAGTATATTTAAGATACTAGTTTTTTTAATAAATTAATAAAATAGGGAGATTATAGGGGTTGTAGAACAAAAATAAAACAAAATAACATAAGAGACGATGTTACATTTAAATCGGGTAACTCCCTTTGGTTTGATGAAAAAGGATTTCATGAAGTTCATTATGCCTAAGGTAACATTTATAGGTGGAAGAGAGGAATATTGAGATTTTAATTGGGAATATGTTGGATGAGGAAAGGAGCTTGAGTGGTCTGAGTAATGGGTTATAGAAGATTAATTTTTATAAGGCATAGGAGGGGATCATTAGAAATGTTTGAAAATATTATTTTATTATATAAAGATTTTTGGTTACTAAAGATCCAAAACTTGTTAAAGTGGATGATAAGATAACTATTTTTTGAAATAAAATCATAATATAATAATTGGGCAGGTGATGGATATTTGTTAAAATTTTTATTATCTTATTTATTTAAATCAATCATTAATGAGTTAAACAATGCATCATTACTATGTCATAAATATTCTTATTTATTTGATGTCTAAAAATTTTAAAAAAATTACCATGATGTAGGAAATATTTATAGATAGTTAATTAATATTTGTAATAAAATATATCAATTATATAAACCGATATTAAATTTTTTCTATCCAAATAATACAAGTTTATGATATATTCAATTTAAAATTAAATAAAAGTTATTAATGTCATTATCTTTACCAAATAGCATTCAAAGTCCAAAAAACTCAACCAAGGATTTTATTGGTCGGACATGCCTCATCCAATAAGCATATTACATGTGTTAAGGAAACATTTATAACATTTTTTTACCTATAATTACTTATTTTTCCTTTAACCACAGTAAATACAAGTGAAAATATACTATTTGCCAAAAATTATTTTCATCTTATTGTAAAAAATTTTACTTACTAATTACATCCTTGCTTGTTAGATTTTCAAAATTCAATTCATTTTTTTGATAATATTTCATTTAAATGAAACTGTCGGTTTTTCAACTATTATTTAGTGTTTTCACTATTCATAAAAAATTGAAGGTTTTCAGAAAAATACAAAAAATTCATCCAATGATATATTTGGTATTCCAAATTCAAAAATGATGTCTAATTTACAAAATTAAAAAAATAGAAATTTTATTAATTTATTTAAAATTAAATAGTATTGTCGAAACATAAAACATATTTTTATGAAATAATAACTATCAAAAGACTGGCACCTGTTTATGTACAATTTAAAATTAAAATTACATCTATTGACCATCATTGGATTTCATGGTAAAAATATAATGTAATTACAATTTAAAACAAATTAAAATGATAATCTATCCATATAAGAAGAATATACTAAAAAGTAGTTTTGAATTAAAATATAGATTATTCACTATTCATTAAAAAATGTATTTTATTTCAGAAATACGAAAAAATTCGCCAAGTAAATTTTTATGTCCCAATAAAAAAGAAGAATATAATTTTCTCAAATTTTAGGTATAAAATTGACCAAAACTTGATTTAATGAGGGTTCTCCATCAAAATGTGGAAAATCGTTATTTTAAGGAATATTAGAGTATTTATGTTTAAAATTAGATTTATTAAAATTTTAAGCCTCAAAATATTTGTTAAAAAATGTAAAAACATTTCAAAAACATATACAATCATAGTGTAGGTTGTTATATTAATTCCCTAAAAACAATGGCCAGAAGTTTACTACTATTTAATATAATATTGAATTAATAATTATTAGTATGACCCAACGTTATTGGAAATGTAAGATTTCAAAGAAACTAATTGTTTCATATTAGTTACTACATATAATGTAGTATCACCTTTAATGTAAAATTAATATTTAATTCCCAAATATAAATAATTATAAAAATGTATTATTAATTATTTACCTCGGATGTTACATCGTTCCCCCTTTTAAAAAATGTGTCCTCTCTATTTTTAATCACATATAAAATATTTTTGGGGTATTTATCCATCATAGAAGTTTCAGATTCCCACATAGCCTCTTGAAACATATGGTTTTTCACTAAAATTTTACCTGATGAATTACCTTACTCTGCAACACTTGCTCTCATTGGTCAAAATTTTGGACTAGTTTTTCCTCATAAGAGAGGTTCTCTTACAACTGAACATCCTTTGGACTCAAAACACGAGATGGATATGGAATATACTTTCCTAACATTGGAACATGAAAAAAATTGTGTACTTGGGCTAAAAATAGAGATAAAGTCTCTCTGTAGGAAACTGATCAAAATTTCGCCATAATTTCATAAGGCCAAAGGAACGTCAGACTCAAAATTCACTTATTACCAAAATACATCCCACTATCCCATGGAGAAAATATGAAATATACATAATCACCTACCTCAAAAGAAATATCCTTCCTCTGGTTATCCGCATATCTTTTTTTCCTTCTCTAAGTTGTTCTCATGTTCTTATAAATCAAATGAACTTTTTCTTCAATCTTATATACTAATTCCGGTCCCATCATATTCCTTTCACCTACTTCATCCCAAAAATAATGTGTTTGACACTTATTCCAATATAATGATTCAAACAGATCAATCTGTACACTGGAATGAAAATGGTTATTTTAAAAAAATTCAACCAAAGAAAGATGGTGGTTCTAACATCACTGGTAATCCATTGAGAAATCATGTAACATATACTCCGGGGTCTAAATGTTTCATTCTAAATTCCCATTAGATTGTGGAAGAAAATCCATACAAAAAATTAATTCAGTACCCAACGACATCAGAAGGCCTTTCCAAACGTTTGAAGTGATCCTCAGATCACAATCAGATACAATAAATATGGGGAATCCATGTAACCAGACTATCTCTTTAATATATAACTGAGATATTTGATCTAAAGACAATGTATCTCAAATATAATGGAAATGATCATATTTTTCAATCGATCAACAATAACCCATATTTCATTGTTACCTCGGGATGTCTCCAGAAATCCGACACAAAAATCCATGGAGACATTACCCAATTTCCACTCTAGCACCCGTAATGAAAGAATCATCCCTTTCGGTCACTACCACTCTACTTTAACCTATTGAAAAGTCAAATACTTCACAGAATAATCAGTAATATCAATTTTCATTCCATCCCACATGTATTACTCATGAATATATCAATATATCTTAGTACTATCAGGATGAACTGAAAACCGAGAGCATTGAGATTCACATAACAACTCATTCTTCAACGGTGAATCACAAGGCACACATAATCTCTTCCCAATCCTCAAACCACATTCATTATCAACATTAAAATCAGGTAACATACCCATATGAAACAACTCTTCCTTTTTCTACAACTCATTGTCTTCCTTCTACACTTGCTTAATTATTTCTGATAGAGGCGATTTCACCGACACCTGAAACATGAAAGAGGAATTTCTTGCACCAAAAACATATATGGAAAATTACAAGAAGTCTTTAATCAAAGGATCTCCATCCAAATGTATAATGGTTAATTTAGCATAACTTTTTTGACTCAGAGCATCAACTACATTAATTTCCTTCCATTATTGGTAATGAGTTGTTCAGTCATAATCATTGATTAATTCTATCTATATCCTCTATCATAGGTTCAAATATTTCTGAGGGAATATATTCTTCAAAATTCTGTGATAATTATATATTTCAAAATTTACTCCATAAAAATGATGCCTTTAAATTTTTAATTCCAAATCAACAGAATATAATTCCAAATATAGTGTAGGGTAATATAACTAAATAGGTTTCAACTGATGTGAGGCATAAGAAATTACTGGGTCATTCTTCATAAGGACACAACCATTTCCTTTCAATGAATCATCAATATAGTTAACAAAACCACCCTTTTTGTAAGGCAGTGCCAAAAAATTCTTTCACAATTATTCATTTCAATTTTGGAAAAAAAACATCACATTTATTTGTCCCAATGAACTTAACAACTCTTTGAGTTAACATAGTCATGTGGATAGATAACCATGAAAATGACTCGAAAAACATCTAGTAATAACCTGATAAACCAAGAAATCTATGGATCTCTGTAATATTTGTGGGTCTTGGCCATTCATCAAAATCTTTTTTTATCAAGATAAACAATTATGCCTTTTTTTGAAACAATGTGACCATGGAATGAAATTTTCTGTAACCAAAACTAACTCTTGATCAATTTTTTATATAATTTCTTTTATTTTATTTTATTCACAACAACCCTTAAATGAATTTCATGTTCCTCTATACTTTTTGAATAAACCAAAATATCATTAATTAACTCACCCAAAATATTATCCAAGAACTCCTTGAAAATTTTATTCATAAGAACTATGAATATAGTAGGTGCATTTGTTAAACCAAAAACCATAAATACAAATTCATAATGGCCATATCTAGTATGAAAAGTGGTCTTCAGAATGTATTCTTTCTATACTATCAACTGATGGTACCCCGACCTCATGTAAATCTTCAAAAAAATATTGTTCTCCCTAGAGCTGATCAAACAAATCCTCAATATAAGGAAAATCATACTTGTTTTTAATAGTGATGTTAATAAATACTCTATAATCAATTCAATGTCTCATGGAACCATCATTATTTTTAATAAAAATGTCAGGAGCTCCACATGGTGATGTTCTACGTGAAGTTAAACATATATCTAATAACTATTGCAATTGCATATTTAACTCTAAATGTTCAAATTGTGTCATTCAATTAGGGTGTTTTGAAATTGTATTAGTATCAAGAACTATGTTAATAATAAATTCAACTTCCTGATCAGGTATTATACCATGAAACTCCTCACGAAATACTTGAAGGTACAAAATTAACACTGGAATATCATTAATCAGAACAATTTCTTTATTTTCAACAATATGTTCAAGGTAACATTTAGTGTCATCTTTTACAAGTTTCGCAGATTCCTAATATGTTATAAAACGTAATGGGTCATTCCTATACACAAACTGAATGTCTTTTTGAAAAGAGACCTATTTAGCTATGCAGTCAATGTTAGAATGATAAATTGAAGGCCAATACATGCCCAATAAAATATCAAACTTACTAGGAAAAAACAATAAGGTTTGCAAGAAGATTCTTTCTGCACACAATGAAATGATGTTTCTTATAATTTATTTTTGTCTCAACATTTCCACTAGTTTTTTTACCGTTATATCAGGATTAATATCTTGATATGGATTTCCAAATTTACTAGAAAAAAAATCTCAAAAATGAACTAACGTGTAGTCCCTAAATAAATCAACACATTGGCATAATCTGAACAGACTAATAGTATACCAAAGACAACATCATTTGATGGCCCGAAATCTACTGATGTTCTTGTAAAGGATTTCACCTCCCCTTTCTACTTGTCTTCTGGCTGCTTTCCCTCAACTGAGTTCTTATTTGGATACTAATATTCAAAATGACACATTTAATTACACAAAAATGATATTATAGTTGGCTTTTCATTTACTTCTTGATCATCTTATATACAATTATGTGAAGTAAGACCATACTTACCACACTGGAAGCACTTTCTAGATCTTGATAAAAATTATCCAGGATTATTTTTACCACACTTCTCACATGATGGATATTTAATTCTATTACCTCCATTATTCTTTGATGGATTTTTCCCATTTCCTACTAACTAGAAATCCTCTTTTGTTTTCTCTCTTGGAACACCTGATTACCAGAATACTCTATCTCTAACATCTCAGCACATCTGACAAGTTTCTAATTGATTTTCAATTCAATATAGTATAATGATCATCGATATCTTGGCTTTAGTAGATAGTAAAATAGATAAACCATACTATCTAGTTGGCAAATGATATTTTGAGGATACCTTTCCATTCGAGTTAAATTTTATTCATAAGAAGCCGCAATGTCACCCTCCTGCCTCATTTCTATAAATTTTTTCCCATACTATGTCAAACCACATTAGGAAAATATTTTTCATGAAGGAAACCTTTTAATTCATCCCAATAAAGAGCATCAATCTCCTCACTATCCCTGATATTTATTCACTATCGACCTCCATTTATTAACTTTACGTTCAAAACGATAATCCATGAGACTAACCATTTGATGTTTTGAACAACCCATGTCATCAAAAATCTTCTCCAGTGCATTGATCCACCATTCATCTTAAATAGGGTAAGATGATCCTCTAAATGATGGGGGGAATTGCCTAATGAAATGCTCGACTACTGATATATTTCTATGTGGTTGATCTAATTGATCTTGTGTATGGATACCTCCACCATTTATAGCCTATGTCAACAATACCATAATTGCATCTAACTATTCAGTTATGATTCCATCCATATTAGGTTCTGATATAGAAGGTTATTCACTAATGAATACCTTCCCAACATAGTTTCCTTGTTTCCTTAGTGGAAAACCATTTGGAGCACAGAAATATCTTAAGTGATCCAACATGCTAATCAAATAAGTGCTATATCATTTGAATCAAAAAATAAATCAATTTATGGAAATTAATTTAACAATATTTTAACTCTTAATGTATTCTATACTGAAATCTCATACCAACTATAAGGACCTGGCCATAAACATTATATAATAATTAATTATGTTTCACATTGAGGATATGTTTCAGTTTAGATTTCTATAGAATCAGGCCATCACATATATATAACAATTTGAATATTACATGTAGAGACATCTACTCAGTATCCATTATTTTCATAAAATAAAAACTCATAAAAAAATAAATATGTATAGTTTCATGTTTTAGAAATCATGAATTTCTATTGGTCCCATCCATGACCTTATTCCACTTTATGTCCTATGATAAACATTTCAAAACCCTGTGATGAACATAAAAATCTTAGTAATGGATATAAAAAGAAGGAAAACAATTTGTTTTTAAAAACAATAAGTAGAACCTCAATACCTAATCATAATTAATAATTTGTACCTTTATGATGTAATAAATACACTTCACTAAATAAAAGATCATTTCACACCCATTTCTAACCAAAATATCACCATAAAACACATAAGAAATAACACATGTCAAATAAATGTATCTTGGGACATAAAAACACTTGGATGGAATAACTATATGACTGACTTCCAATCATATCACTAAATTGAATATCCATACGACTGAATTCCATACCCAATGATTTGAAAGTTATAACATAACCACTCATTCCAGTTTATCATGACACCAACCGTCATTTGGTTTATCAATTAACCGCCCTTCAAATATCTATGTACACTTATAATATCATAACACATAGAATATGGAAATATATTTATTGCACTAATAACATTTCATTTTCATTCACATGAAATAATTTAAATATATTAAAATAATAAATAAATTTCAAAAACAATATTCCTTACCAAAACACCCAAAAAACGAATAAGGGATTTCTTTTAATTTAAAAAACATTGTGTATTGTAGAGGAAGCATGCTAATGATTACAGTGACGGAGAGGTCATTTTCACTGCTAATGTTAAATAAACACCTTTTGTCATTTAGTAAAATACTTCGTTGAAAAAATATTACCTTAGAATGAAATGAAAAGTCAAATGTGTTTACACATCATATAAAAGAATGTCGTGTATAATGTAAAATATTCTTCAATGAATGGATATTGACACTATGTCCCCTACCTCGTGTCTGACTAGACTCATTCATTCATTAAATTACTAAATAATATACAGAAGTTAATTTTAGTTTCTTTAGATTGTTTTTCAATTTTATTGTTCCTTTTATATCACTTATCACCATTCTATAACTATCAGTTAATTAATTGACTTCATATCAGACATTTTGTTGATGTTCAAAACATGAGTAAAAAATGAACTTGTTATAATTATAAATTTTCAATGTGGTCAAAAGTACATTATCTCCAGAATGATATTAATTATTTAGATATCATATATATTATATATATCATATATATATATATATATTTATAATAGTACATAACATTTTAAGATTGGAAATTAAATTCACTGTTCACGGAGACGGTAAGTCGTATGTACGCATGAACACTAATTTTATTTCTATTTTTTTAATGGAATAAAAACATAATTATAAATATTTATATTATAATCATAGTATAATATTATATATAATTTCATTAAATAAATATTTTATACCTCCCACGTATGGAAGGAATGAGTCTTATCACTTTCACGGGGTGATATTCCACACTTACTCAAATGAAATTATCACTTTTACCCATCATGGAAACCGTAAGGGTATTCTATAAATGAATAATACAGAAGAATAAGGAAAAAAATAAACATAATATGTCACGACCCCTCCCACCAAAGATGCCCCTCCTGAGATGGCAATGGTGAATGGGAGATAATGACCCCCGAGTCCCGCATCTAGTAAGCCCCGGGTTGGCGACTAGCACCAAGGGTATAAGTTTTCACAAATATTGTAGGCATTACACTTTTTGTTATTTAAGATCAGAAAATAGGACAAGTAAACCACCAAAAAGGAAAAGAACAATTGTATATAAATAAACCCAAACCAATCCCACATGCATGTTTAAATAGTTCTGAAACAGAGTACAAATACAAGAAATCTCAAATGAACAATACCAATGGAAACAAGTACATAAAACTGCAGCAACTCCAACTGTCCCGACTAGTAGGGTCCCGAATGGCCCTGGTAGTCCTCTTGGAAACCTGAAAGTAAATGTAGGGTGAGCATACAATTACAATCAGTATGGAAACCTAAAGCTCTCGTGCATAAGTGGGGAGACATCCTAATGTCCCGTGAGAAAAAATGAAGAAATCTAGCAAGGAGTTCTATCCACCCAACCACACCAGCCACACTCACCAAAACACAATCAAAATAGGTAGTAGTATATAAGAACAAGAGTATTGGGTACCCCACACCTTTTTCCCACACTAGCTAGCTGCTCTTCCTAACTGTGAACGTCCTGACGCTACCATACTCTTCCCGACCGCACACACCTGGGCCTCACAACCATGTATCCCGCCCGCACACACCTGGGACTCACAACAACGTATCCCACCCACACACACTCGGGCCTCACAACCACTCTTCCCACCCGCACACACCTGGGCCTAATCCCGAATGTTCTTGGGAAATAGTAAAACCTGCGTGAAGAGTCTTGGGATAAACCAACCCAATCGAAACCTTCCTGAAGAGTCTTGGGTGTAAGGTCACCTCAAGACATCATAGCCTAGAGAAGAAGGAGCTGGAAGGAGCTAGTAACTAAGGGGAAAACACCCTCTCCCATGAAATGGGAGTGTTCGGCACTAAGTGCTCAAAATGGGTGGGGTGCAATAAAACACAAAGATACAGATATATATTTATATATATATATACCAAACACTCATCCCAACCTATGGCTTATAATCCATAAACTGAGCATGTCCCTCGACACTGCTACTACGAAGCATGCATATAACAAACAACCCCAAACCCATTTAGGTTTTCATGTTTCCACAGAATCAGTTTATTAGTTCCTTAACTATTGGGAAACTGTCCACAACTAACCACAATGATCATTCGTAATACATATCCTTGCAATCCACAAATCAAGTTAGGATAACACATGCAACACAACCAAGTCCTTCTTATTATCAACCAACCCCATTAACTATTATTCTCATTCTACTATCATGGACAACCATTCATTAAATTTTCCACTTTTATTTATTAATCACAACCCATAGTTCATTCACATTCAAATCCATCCCTACAGCCCCCTGCCAACCACCATAATCACAACCACACCATACATCATCATCCATTGATACCGTTTATCACAACCCCGCTGACCATCACTAACATAGAATTCACACCAACCCACAACCAAGCAAACCGCAGCCCCACTTCTTACTCGATCCACAACAACCCACAATAACACCCCCCTTCACATAAATTAACCCCAACCGCACCCACATATTTATTATTTCATTTTTGGTTCAACCGGGGTGATCACACAAGTGTTCCAGATTATCATTTAATCAGCCAACATTACATGATTACCCAATTTCCACAATCCATGAAGTTTCCATCCATAACGGTCTAGAAAGATAGGGCAGCATTTAATTGCCAAAGAAAAGGCCCCAAACGACCGTGATTTTCAGTACGAATAAGCCTATTCAATTCAGAACATAAAAATCACAGGATATAAAGATAAAAATTACAACTTTCCCATCCCCGTTCTTTAACCAATTATTATCTTCGTTTAATGGTTCAACCATTTATCATGAAAACAAGAGGATACCCACCCCGCATTATGCACAATTTTGAGAGACGAAGGTAAGATCCCTACCTCCACTGGTTCTGATCACAATGCACCCCCGTATCACCTTTAGAAGTCGTCTTTTGGCATCCATCACTTCTATCTAATCGCGGAAAAACCTCATCGGGTGGATTTTGTAAAGGAAAGGCCGAAGTAAATACAAAGGATCCAAGCTCAGAAGTTCTGCTTCATCGTTTTGACCCCGTCGCCGCTGACGGATCGTAAATTGGAGCTTGAACGAAGTAGTTATGGAAGAAAAAGGAGCCTTCAAGTCTCTTGGGAGAGCTCTGCTTAGAGGAAAGGGGAGGAGAAGGGTGTGTTGAAAAGGATAAGGGGACCCTTCCTTCTATAGGCATGTAAAAAAAAGTACACGACATGTACTTTATGGTAAACGATGTGTACATGTCCATTTCACGCGGCCACCATGCGGCTTCCAACACGACCTTCAATGCGGCACATGACCATTGACTGGTCAACACACAGTTTGAGGATAACGTGTACGCGGGGAGGGACTACACGACATGTAGTATTAGGCACACGGTGTGTACCCATTTATTTCACATGGAAAGGACACTACTCCAACATGGCACACGACCGTTGATTGGTCAACATACAGTTTGAGGGTAACGCGTATGCGGGGATGGACTACACAACGTGTTGTATTGGGTACACGGCGTGTACCCATTTATTTCACATGGAAAGGATACGACCTTCAACACGGGGTATACCCGGCGAGGGGGGTATATGACGTGTACTCACACTACACAGTGTGTACTTACAAAATTCTGAACTGTTTGGGAAATGTCCATTTTACCCTCCAGAACACTTCAAGACCCTCTTTTTGACAAAGGAATTGGCCGGAGAGGTCCGGGCCATTACATCAGATACCTCTTAAAACATTCTCGTCCCCAAGAATTCAAAATCCAAACCAGAGGAACCCAACAAGATACCTCTTAGGTCCCTCCTTATAACAGGAACCCAATGAACAACCCTAATCATAGGTGTTAGGAATTCCCTCTCCGATGTCGAGATATTATTCGCTTTAGGTGGAACTGACTCGCCTGTACGAGTTTAATCGCCTCCACATTAATGCATCTCGATTAAATATTGGGCCTTCCCACATCTATATAGTATGATATTCCAACTCACACTACCCCCAACACCGTACAACCCACACATTTCCCGAACACATGGTTTGGGGAAAATTCTTTCTCCTTTGTCGAGATATTATTTTCTTTAGGTGGCATTGACTCACCCGCACGGGTTCAATCGCATCCGAATTAATGCGTCTCGATTAAGGATTAGGTTTTTCCCCTTCCCCACACATTCGGACATGTTACACATTTCTAGGGAACAAGGAAACAAAACGTCTCACAACCGACAAGCCAAGCATTCCATATATCAATGGTACAAGGTATAACATAAAAACAAAGCTCAGAAGAACAAAGAAATCACAAGTCAAAACAACTCCGGGGACTGAGTGTGCATCTAGGTCTCCTACTCCCAAGTGCTCTCCTTGAGGCCGCCATGCCACCACAACACACAAACCAAGGGAATGGTTCATCCACGGAGCACCTTCTATTTACGATCTTCGATTCTGACTGGTCATTCCTCGAAGGTCGCGTCGTCTCCCATATCTAAATCTCCCAGTAGATAATGTGAGAGTCGTCGTGTAAGTACCGATGAAGCTAAGAGACGTGGAAGACGTCAAGAACCTTCTCCAACTAAGGTGGCAGGGCTAGCTGATATGCCACCTCTCCAACTCGCCTCAACACCTCAAAAGGTCCGATGAACCTAGGGGAGAGCTTACTACCCTTCCCAACGCTCTGTTGCTTCCATCCTGGGGAAACCTTCAAGAACACATGTTATCCCACCTTGAACCCCAAGGGCCTACTCCGATGATCAGCATAAGACTTATGTCGGTCCTGAGCAGCTTTCATCCTCTCACGTATAAGCTGGACTTTCTCTTTGGTGCTCTGCACTACCTCTGGCCCAAGAGCACCTGTCTCACCAACCTCTGCCCAACAAATGGGTGAACGACATGGTCATCCATACAAAGCCTCAAATGGTTCCATTCCAATAGTAGTGTGGAAGTTGTTTTTGTAGGAAAACACTTCTAAAGGCATCTGTCGTACCCATGACCCTCTCAAATCCAGAATTCTTGCTCGCAGCATGTCCTCTAACGTCTGGAAAGTTCGCTCTGTCTGCCCGTCGGTCTGGGGGTGGAAAGCATTGCTAAGGCATATCTGGGTGCCAAAATCATGTTGTAACCCCCTCCAGACTCGTGAGGTAAACCGAGTATCCCTATCTGAGAAGATATTCTTCGTAACTCCATGCAAACACACTACCTTGTCTACATACCTTTGTGCTAAGGTACTCACCGGTCCCGAATCCTTAATTCCTAAGAAGTCAGCTGATTTTGTCAGATGATCCACCACTACCCAGATAGTATCATAACCACCCTGTGCTCTGGGTAGTCCCATGACGATTTCCATTGAGATGTAATCCCACTTCCACTCGGGGGCATCTAATGGATGCAACAAACCACTGGGAACACGGTGTTCAGCCTTCACTTGCTGACACACTATGCATTTAGCCACAAACTCTGCCACTTCCCATTTCACCCCAGGCACCCAAAATTGTTCCCTCAGGCCTCGGTAAATTTTTTAAACTTCTTGGATGTACCGGCAAGGCTGAGCTATAGAACTCACGGAGAAATTCTCTCATGCATCACCTCCGGAAAAAACATACTTCCATGGAAAAGCATCCGATGTCGGATGCCCTCTGACCATCCCTCTGGAGTGTTTCCCTGATCGGCATGATCTTGCATTACTTCCGCCTCAAATTCTCCCCACTGAGACTCTTCCACCTGCTACAACAAGGAGGACTACACTGTTATCTGATACAAACATCCTCTAACACCTTCTACCCTTCCATCCAAGTGCAAGGCGACCAACTCTCCTATCGCTTTCCAAGAATCAGTGGATTCTCGAACCACTTCCTTATGTTACTTCCTGCTCCGGGCATCAGCCACAAGGTTTCACTTACCTTCAGTGTAAGAGATATC
This sequence comes from Viscum album, assembly GCA_963277665.1. Lineage (NCBI taxonomy): Eukaryota > Viridiplantae > Streptophyta > Magnoliopsida > Santalales > Viscaceae > Viscum > Viscum album. The sequence continues at coordinate 957,130,396 of OY728145.1, forward strand.
AATGTCATAGTCTTGGAGTAACTCAACCCATATCCACTACCGTAAGATCAGGTCATGCTGAGAGAAGATGTAAAGCATGCTCTTGTGATCTGAGAAGACCAAAAATTGCTCCCCAAAGAGGTAATGTCGCCACAACTTCAGTGAGAACACTATTGCTGCAAGCTCCAGGTCATTGGTGGCATAGTTATTCTCGGGAGGGCGCAACTACCTAGATCCATAACAGATCACTCCCTTCTTCTGCATCAGCACGCACCCCATACCAAGGCCAAAATCATCACAAAACACCTCATAAAAAACCCATCCCTTGGAAACATGAGTACGAGAGCACTAACCAACTTCTCCTTCATGTAGTCGAAAGCCTTCTGGCACTGCTCCCTCGATAGGAAGACATGGTTCGTCCTAGTCAAAGCTGTCAATGGAACATAAACTCAAGAGAAGTCTGAAACGATCCTCCGATAGTAACCTGCTAACCCAAGGAAACTACGAACTAATTCCACACTATTGGGTGCTTCCCAAGAATCAAATGCTTCCACCTTCGACGGGTCCACTGACACTCTATGCTGAGACACCACATGCCCAAGGAAGTGTACTTCTTCCATCAATAACTTACACTAAGACAATTTCCCATAAAGCTGGTGGTGTCGAAGGACTTCCAAGACTACCCTAAGATGCTCAACGTGCTCCTCATATGATCTTCAGTAGATCAGGATGTCATCGATAAACACAACGACGAACCGGTCCAGAAACTCTCTGAGGACAATGTTCGTAAGTCACATGTACATGGCCGGTTCTTTCGTAACTCCAAACGACGTCACTACAAACACAAAGTGCCTATACCTGCACCTGAAATCCGTCTTTGAAATGTCACTGTCCTTCACCCTCAGCTGATGATATCCCGATCATAGATCAATCTTATAAAACCAACCTGCTCCCCTCAGTTGGTCGAAGAGATCATCTATCCTTGGAAGGGGGTAACGGTTCTTGACCGTTACTTGATTCATCCTTCAGTAACCTATGCATAACCTGAGACCTTTATCGGCCTTCTTCACGATCAAAACTGGAGCACCCCATGGCTACATGATGGGTCGAACAAAACCCTTCTCCATCAGATCGTCAATCTGAATCCGCAACACCCGCAACTCAGAAGGTTCCATCTGATAAGGGACCATTGAAATCGGATGGGCACCAAGCTGTAGGTCTATCCCGAACTCAACGTCACGTCGGGGAGTAGAGTCACAACCTCCTCGTGAAAAACATCATGGAACTCCCCAACAACCTCTAGGACATCCATAATTTCCGTATCAGCTGGAACCATTGATAACCCGTCTAACAAGGAAAGGAGAGGCTCACACGCTGAATACACACCTGATAACTCATATCCCCAACAAAAGATACACGCTGCCCATCCATGTCGGAGAACACGACCCTCCTTCAAATGCAGTCAATAATGGCACTAATGGAAAACAACCAATCGATGCCTAGGATGACATCATGTTGATACATGTGTAGAAAAAGAAGATCCCCACTAGATCTATGTGGTCCCAATGTCATCCCACATACCTGGAAAACACAAGATACGCTGGTCTGGCCTCCAACTAGTGTACTCAGCACCAGTGGTACAGAAAGTCTCTCTACGTGTAGTCCCAAAGCATGGGCTAGACCAGGTGCAACAAAGGAGTGTGATGCTCCTGAATCGAACAATGAAGAAACGAGAGTTATGAACAAACAAATCATAGCTCGCACCACCTCTGGTCCCACTAGAGCTGCCAACACTACTGCGTGCAACTATCCATGCCCATCTCTTATGCCTCTCTGATGTCATCCACCTCCCCGACCATGCCCTGGTCGAGGACCCTAAGGAGAACCCTGAGGTCGGCATTCTCCTACAAAGTCTACCCTCAGTGGAGTATGGTCTTGCTATTGCTGGAAGGGCCTCGCTGGCAACTGGTGCTGCTGAGGTGGGCGCTGAACCTGCCCACCTCCACCGTACTGAGCTTGGGTCGGGCACCGACTCTGAATATTCCTGAAACCTCCACATGAAAAACAATTCAGTCCTGGGCTCTTGGAAAAGGGACGAGGACCTGAAGATCTGAACTGGAAGTACTGGGGAATGCTCCCCACTGTCCTGAACCTGGAAGGTCTCGTCGTAGGGGACTTGCTGCTGACTGGATTTCCCTTCGACGAACCTGGCTCGATCCCCTCTTGTGGTGCACCTCCCAGCGAGTGCATCCTCTCTACAACCTATGCCTTCTTCTGTACCTCCAAGTACGTCGAAAGGGTGAAGGGGGTGACAACATACTGGAGCGAAGGATGAAGTGACTCCTCCAAACGTCTCGCTCGGGACTCCACATCTGGAAAGAGATCCGGAGCAAAGCGCGGGAGATACTTGAACTTGATCCCCATATCTCATACTGACATACTCCTCAGCTAAAGGTAGAGTAACTCCTGCCGCTTCTCTGCCTTGATCATAAAAGAAAGGAATTCCTCTCATAATTACTTCTCAAAGCCAGCCCCCGGAACCTCTGCCTTTATACTCTCTCTAAGGTAGAGAGTCCACGACTTTCGCACCCCACCTCTCAGTTGACTGACTGCTTGGGGAACCTAGTACTCAATCAGAGCACAAATCAAGGTAAAAGCGATCCCTAGATCTTCAAGCCACCCATCTGTCTCCATATATGAAGTACTACCCTTGTAATTCATGATGGTCTGCTGCTGGAAAGAACGGAGAGTCTTCTATCATTGGCTATCTTCCTCCTCTCGGTCAATCCTCAACTGATTGAACGCATGTATCTGCTGGGCCTTGGCCGTCTGATTCACCCAGGGACGACGTCCAGGTGCCATAGTTGTACAGTAAACAAGGATCGCCTAAGCCCTAGTTGTAAGGAAAATTTACAGGGTTTCATTTTATTATTTTATTCAATTTCATTCCCAGAACACCCAAATCAAGTAAAACATAGCCATGATGATGCAGGTACCTTCCCTAGGGTCTCTACACTGAAATAAATGTAGTCTCACTTGGTCGTTCGGTAGGCTCAGAGTCCTTGCATCAGATCACGGGGGGGGGGGATAAAAATCTTGTGTCCTTGCCGGTCTTCCCTAGCCTATGCCACACACCAAGATTCACCAACATTGTTGCCTTACCATCCCATGCAATACTCACTGTGCCTAACTCCAGACTCAATCCTATGTCTCAACCATCACCTCTAATACCATTCTGTCATGACCCCCTCCTACCAACGATGCCCCTCTCGAGCTGGCAATGGTGAAAGGGAAATAATGACCCCCCGAGTCCAGCCTCCAGTAGGCCCCCGGGGTGGCGACTAACACCAAGGGTATGAGTTTTCACAAATATGGGAGGCATTACCTTTTTTGTTATTTTAGATCGGGAAATAGGACCAGTCAACCACCAAATAGGAAAAGAACAACTATATAGAAGTAAACCCAAACCAATCCCACATGCATGTTTATATAGTTCTGAAACAAGGTACAAGTAAAAGAAAGCTCAAAATTTCAATACCAAAAGAAACAAGTACAACAAACTGTAGAAACTCCAACTGTCACGACTAGTAGGGTCCCGCACGACCCTGGTGGTCCTCCTGGAAACATGAAAGTAAACGTAGGGTGAGAATACAAGTATACTCAGTAGGGAAACCTAAAGCTCTCATGCACAAGTGGGGAGACATCCTAATGTTTCATGAGAACAACAGAAGAAACCTAGCAAGGAGTTCTATCCACCCAAACTCACCATCCACACTCACCAAAACACAATCAAAATACGTAGTAGTATATAAGAACACGAGTATTGGGTACCATGCACCCTTTTCCCCCACTAGATAGTTTCTCTTCCTAATGTCGAATGTCCTGACTCTACCACACTCTTCGTGCCCTCACACACCTGGGCCACAAAGCCACGTATCCCGCCCGCACACACCTGGGCCTCACATCCATGTATCCCGCCCACACACACCTTGGACTCAAAACCACGTATCCCGCCCGCACACACCTGGGCCTCAAAACCACGTATCCCACCCGCACACACCTCGGCCTCACAACAACCTATCCCGCCCGCACACACCTAGGCCTCATCATGAAGGTTCTTGGGAAATAGTAAAACCTTCCAGAAGAGTCATGGGCTAAACCAACCCAATCAAAACCTACCTGAAGAGTCATGGGTGTAAGGTCGCCTCATGCCATCACAACCTAGGGAAGAAGGAGCAGGAAGGAGCTAGTAACTAAGGGGGAAACACCCTCTCTCATAAAATGGGAGTGTTCAGCACTACGTTCTCAACATGGGTGGGGTGAGATAAAACACAAAGATACAGATATATATATATATATATATATATATATATATATACCAAACACTCATCCCAACCTATGGCTTCAAATCCAAGAACTGATCACGTGCCTCTGCACTGATACTATGAAGCATGCATATAACACAAAAACCCAACCCCATTTAGGTTTTAATGTTTCAACAGAATCATTTTATTAGTTCCTTAAATACTGGGCACAAATCCAAAACTAACCACAATGATCAATCGTAAAACAAATCCCTGCCATCCACAAATCAAGTTAGGAAAACACAAGAAACACAACCAATTCCTTCTTATTAACCAACCAACCCCATTAACGATTATTCCCATTCTACTATTATGACCCACCATTCATTAACTTTTCCACATTTATTTATTAATCACAACCCATAGTTCATTCACATTCAAATCCATCCCTACAGCCCCACTGCCAACCACCATAATCACAACCACACCATACATCATCATCCCTTGATACCGTTCATCACAGCCCCGCTGCCCATCAATAACAAAGAATTCACAGAAAACCACAATGTAGCCAACCGCAGCCCCGCTGCTTACTCGATCCACAACAACCCACAATAACACCCCCCTTCACATAAATTAACCCCAACATCACCCACATGATGATTATTTCATTTTTGGTTCAACCGGGGTGATCACACACGGGTTCCAGATTTTCATTTAATCATCCAACTTTACGTGATTACCCAATTTCCACATTCCATGACGTTTCCATCCATAACAGTCTAGAAAGATAGGGCACATATAATTGCGCAAGAAAAGGCCCCCAACGACCGTGATTTTCAGTAGGCATAAGACTATTTAATTCACAGCATAAAAATCCAAGGATATAAAGATAAACATAACATCATCCCCTATCCTCATTCTTTAACCATTTATTATCTTGGTTTAAAGGTTCAGTTTTTTCTCATGAAAACAAGAGGATTACCACCCCGCATGATGCACAATTTATAGAGACGAAGGTAATATTCCTACCTCAATAGGTTCTGATCACAATGCTCCCCCGTATCAACTTTAGAAGACATCCATTGGTGTTCGTCACTTCTGTCGAATCCCAGAAAAACCTCCTCAAGTGTATGTTGGAAAGGATAGGCCGAAAGAAATACAACGGATCAAAGCTCATAAGTTCTTCCTCAATGTTACGATCCTGTGGACGATGACGGATCGTAAATCGGTGCTCGGACGAAGAAGTTATTGGAGAAAAAAGAGCATTCAAGTCTGTTGGGATAGCTATGCTCAAAGGAAAGGGGTGGATAGGGGTGTGATGAAAAGGTGGAGGGTAACCCTTCTTTTATAGGCGTGAAAAACAAAAGTACACGACACATACTTTATGGTACATGGCGTGTACATGTCCATTTCATGCGGCCACCACACGGCTTCCAATACAGCCTTCAACGCTGCACACAGTTGTTGACTAGTCAACACACGGTTTGAGGGTAACACATACACGGGGAGGTACTACACGACTTGTAGTATTGGGAGCTCGGCGTGTACCCATTTATTTCACACGGCAAGGACACTTCTCCAACATGGAACACAACCGTTGACTGGTCAACACACAGTTTGAGGGTATCACATACGTGGGGATGGACTACACGACATGTAGTATTGGGTACACGGAATGTACCCATTTATTTCACACGGCAAGGACATGGTGTTAAACACGGGGTATACCCGGCGATGTGGGTATACGGTGTGTACTCACACTACACGGCGTGTACTTACAAAATTCTGAAAAGTGCTGGAAAAGTCCATTTTACCCTCCAGAACACTTCAAGACCCTCTTTTAGACAAAGGAATGGGCCGGAGAGGTCGGGGCCATTACATAATATATATCATATATAAATATAGATCCTTCATAATGGCCATAAGTAGAGGTGGTAGAAGAATATTGAACAATCATCATTTCTTGTGGTAGCAGTTCACCGTCCACATAAATAGTATGTTCTTTACCCATTAGATGGAGGTGAGTGTATGTGTAGTTATTATACTCTATATAATAGCATCATAGTATATTGGAGATACTTTTTTTGTTATAAAATAAATAAATTAATGGATTTTAGGTCGTTGGAGAAGGATAATAATTCAAAAAACCTTAAGAGATGAGGTTACTTTTAAATCTGGTAACTCCCTTGTGTTTGAACCAAAATTATTACTTGAAGTTAATTTTTCATAATGTAAGGATTCCAAATTGATGAGAGGGATCTTTATAGCTTATTTGGTCAGATATTGGATGATCCAATTGTTTGACAGGTGTCAGTAATGGGTTAGAGATGATATATTTTTATAAGATAAAGGAGGGGCTTTTTAGGAATGTTTGAAAATATTGTTTTATTATATAATGATTTTCGGTTTGTAAAGGTCCACAAATCATTATTGTCAAAGATAAGTTGACTTTTGTTCGAAATAAAATCACCTAATAAGAATTGGACATGATTTGGATATTGTTTTAATTTTTATAATCTTATTTATTTTAATCATTCATTAATGAGGTAAAAATACATCATTATTTTTTCAAAAATAATATAATTTATTTGATTCTTATAAATTATAAAAAATTACCATGATGTAGGAAATATTTTCAGCTTTCTAATAAATATTTATAGTCAAATATATCAATTATATAACCACACATTGAAATTGTATTTGCTAAATAACACTTGTTTTTGATATTTTTATGTTTGCATTAAATAAATTTTATTAATGTCATTATATTACCAAATTAGCCTTAACAAACCAAATATATCACCCAATAATTATATTGGTCAGCCATGAATCATCCAATAAGGTTAGGAAAAGTGGTAAGGTAACTTTATATAATTATAATATTACTTTTACCTTAAATTTTCTTATTTACCTTTAACTGTCGTAATTAAAAGTCAAGGTTAATATTCACCAAAAATAACATTAACATTATTGAAACAAATTTTACTTACTAATGACAAACATTAATGTCATATTTTCAAAATTCAATTCACAGAAGATGTAAAAATTTATTTATATAAAAAGTCCAGTTTTTTAACTACTACTCAGGGTTTTCAATATTCATAAAAAATTGATGGTTTTCATAAAAATACAAAACATTCATCCTAAACAATATTTGATATTCATTGTTAAAAAAATATTTCTATTTTAACAAATTCAAAACATTAACGATGAGTTAATTAAGTGAAATTTAATTTCAGGTGTCAAAACAAAAGGCTTGTTTTCATGAAATAATAACAATCAATCAATTGACACTTGTTTATGTCCAATTTCAAAGTGAAATTACTTCTAATGAACAACATTAGATTAAATAATAAAAATATAATATATTAACCATTAAAACCAATAAAAATTATAATCAATCCGTATAAATTGGTTATATTTACAGGAAGAATTGAATTAAAATATAGTACTTTCACTCTTAATTAAAAAATGAATTTTATTAGAAAAATAAAAAAAATTTACCCAAAGAAAATGTTCATGTCTCGATTCAGAAGAATTTTTATTATATAATGGAACATATAAATGTGACCAAATTTAGATTCTAAGAGTGTTTTCCATCAAAAATTGGTAAATTGTCCTTTTAAAAAATATTAGAGTATTTATTCTTAAAATTAGATTCATTCACATTTTAATGCTCTAATATTTATTTGATAAAATTAAAAACATTTTAAAAAATATTTAATCATATAGCAGTTAGTTCTATCAATTCCCTCTAAAACAACGATTTGGCATTATCTACCATTTTAAATATTATTATATTATTATTTTTCAGTATGACACAAAGTTGTGTGAATCATAAGATTTCAAAGAAACTCGTTGTTGCATATATGGTATTCCAATGAATGTATCATCCCCTTTAAATAATGATTATTATTTAATTATCAAATATTAATATGTATGAAAATGCATAATTCTTTATTTACCTTGGATGTTACAATGATCAATTCCAATTCACTAATTGAGATAAAATAATTATTATATGAGTTTCATTGAGATCCAAGGGAATAAATCATGATATATATATATATGATTCCATGTATATAAATAGATTAAAAATGAATCATCTACCTCAAAAGGTCATCTAAATTCATTGCACTAGGATGGATGAATGCAACAGATCCCGATCACCTCTCCCAAGACAACTACATACACCTGAGGATGCTATGACACAACCAAAATAACCGAAATCCAAGGAAACTCGATTAAGAACATAGTTAAAAAGTAAAATCACATGGAAAATAGAATAATGAGGAAAATTACCATATAAACAACCTGAAAACTATGGAAATGTACAGATGGGTTCATGCCGGGTCTCCATAGATAGAAGATAGAAGCATGAGATTTATTCATGTTGAATGGATATCTAAAACTGCAAGATGAAATTTCAGGTCAACTAGGATGATAGATAAGGAAGAAAAATATATAGTGATTTACACCCCATGTGTATAGATTGTTTTAAAAAATATATCATCATGGGATTACAAGACATCTAATCCCCTTTGACGTTGTATAATTCCTTGAGAATTGTTTTCATTGAAAACATGTCATATCATTAATTGTATTATTTTTAAAGCCCAAAAATATAAAATGATGTCAGCAACACATTCAAGTCATATAACTATTCATAACACTATGTCATTCCATGCTTCCATCCTATATAAGGTGAACTATTATAGACATCTTCTGAGTCTCCTTCAATTTCCTTAGTCTTTGGAAACACGGAAAGGGTCGATCCCTGTGGATATTTCCCATTAAATTTTACATCTAAATATTAATATATATAATTATATATTATTAACTAAAATTTTATTTATTATATATTGATTATTATAGAAATCTGTAGTGTTACTTACTTTCTTACCATAAGAACCACTGAAAAATGGGAGCGTTACACATGGGTATATACAATATAGCATATCCATGAAAATAATATTGTTTATTTTTCATAAAAATAATTAATTATTGGTTTTAAATTTTTAAATTTGATAATTATTTAATGATTATTAATCTAGATATTTTTAAACAATGACCTATTGATCATAACTCTCCTACTAATGTCATTTTTTACACATAAACTGAATATGGTCAAAACACCATATATAATCAAAATTGTTTAATTAGTTGTTTAAAAATGATATATTTTAAATAAAATTAATTATAAATATTTAAAATGTAAATAAGAATATAATTAATTATCTTCTGTTTAATTATTCGATAATTAAAAGACAAGTGAAAAGATGGACTCATGAAAAGGGTTTTCATCCCAATTTAGATTCCATTGAGGCTTATTTGTTAATACGAATGAATTTACACTATTGTGATGTAAATATGTCCAATTTGTCATTTAATATCATTTTTAGCTCATTTTTCTTTGAAATTTATATTTTACATTGAAATATCACACCAAAGAGATTTATCATTAAATTTTTCAAGTAGTAAAATTTACCTTTCCAATATTACTTAGTTTTATGATTATTATATTTCTAATGAGACAATAAATTGATTATAATATTTTTTTAATAGTATATTTCTATATATATTAAATTTCTAGGTTGATGAATATTAATATTTCCTAAATTTTATTCATTAATTAGATATAGTGTTTAATTTAATTTCATTTGATTAATTGGACAACCAATAAAAAAATATAGATCTTATATTCATTATGAATACAATTTTATAGGGAAAATTTTATACCAATTAAATAACGCATTATATTCTTGAGTAAAATTTTTTATATTCAATAAATAGGCTGGGTACCATTTCATGAAATCCCTACATGTTTCTGTCCAATTAATGCATTCCATTTGAAGCATCCGAAGTCTAATGAGACAAATCTGTTGGCCAAATAAGTATAGTTTAAACATTATTATCATGGTAGTAGTGGTATCATGTGAATGAGAATCATGATGTCAAATATTTAATCATTTCCCTTATATATAATTAATATATTATTTTTATCAATGATATTATTAAATCAACATATATATGGATTTATTTCATTCTCTATTTATTTATTAAAGTGAATGTGTTTTAGTTTATCGTTTTTCTATATTGATATGAGTTATCTAGTTATTTGAATGGATTGTATTATTATTTATTTACCATACATGTTAATTTAATATGACAAATTCATTATTTATTTCACTTTCATTACCTTAATGAGAATTTTAATAACCCTTATTTTGTTTCCATTAACAATGTTATGATGGAAAAATCATTGAATATTCTTTGAAGAATGAAGATTAACAAAAACATTCCTTATCATGTCTTATTTTTTACTTAAAAATGTTATGTGGTAATCGTTTATGTAATATTGTTTTCAATAAATAATACAAATGATCGTTAAATTGTGATTTGATTCATCTTAATCATGCGAATGTAATAAAATAATGCACCGACTCTGGTCTTCTATGGTCAGGGACATATAATTGGTATTTTAAAAGGCTTAGAAGCAACATTGGAAAATATATTCATAAAATGTTTTTTAGAGAACATAGAAATATTATATAATTAGAGGATAATTATATAAAAAATCTTATTATTTTGGTATTTTATATATGTTGGTATTTCTAGAAATACATCTTTATATAGACACTACAATTGGATGTGGTTTTGGAATAGATGTGCCTAGGTGTAACAGCTCTAATAAGGTGCATCGGGCCCAACTCAACGTATCCTTGTAGATTAAAACTATCATTACCATACACCTCATTTCTCAAACATGAGGGATATACTTTGGATAATTCACGCATTCCTTAAAACCCATTAAAAATTATATCAATGTAACGATACCCCATGAAACCTTGATTATTAATATGATATTAGTTATGGATAACGTTTTTAATATATGATTAGGGTTTCACTAGTATTTGGATTATAAATTATTTTACATTATTTTATGATATAATCTTATATCTGATATTATTTGGAAATGGAACATAGAATAATTAATTGTATCATTACAAATGGGAAATGTCAAAAATTACCTACTGAGGAAACCAATACAGTTTGTGTCAAAACAATGAAAATTTTATAAATATTACAGTGTCTTTATCCAATTATGTCACATACCATTTACTCGATGGATAATTAAATTTCTTAATGATATTATATGATTTTGGATCACATTGTATGATAAATGCAACCCTTATTTAGTGGGACTACTGAAAATATGTCAGCTGAAAAATGGATTAGGTATTTGTAAAATTATTCATGGAATTTTTATGTCATCAAAAGTAAAAGTATACATTTGACTTTTTTTTTCAAAATGGTGATGTAGATAATTAATGGTCATTAATCCAGAATAATAGGGAAGAATAAGAAATATAACCCATAGAATTATGAAGTTTTAAGGATACATTCTTTAATAAATAATTAAATCATGGTAAACAAACAAATAGGATTATAAACTACATTAATTTAAGGAATATATAGGAATAAATAATTTTTGAATTGGATTATTCCTTTTCATGGTTATCAAGGTGTGCTACAATATTGATACACAACATGGAATGAAAGTGTGATCAATTATTTGTTGTACTTATTCCATGTCTCTAAGGGATTTTTTTCTCAAAAATTATATTTATATAATGAAATTTTTTATGTGAAATCTAGATATATAAATAATTATCTATTTCTTATAGTTTCAATGAAATAAATATAATATGAGTAAGGAAGAGAATATAACAGATAAATGGCTGAATAGGAATAAACATTTTCCTACATGTGACAGCTGTAGAACGAATCACCCGGGTAAAAGCATGAAAAGATTGGGAGTTTATTATAAGAGGTAATAAATGTTTCACTTGGAAATAGAATGTAAAGGGAAGATGGAAAAAACTATTATTCAGTGATTAATCTTCAAAGTGATGGAGTACATTTAATATTAATTCCCTAAGAATGAAAAGATTTTACCATAGATAATGTTAAAGGGTCAAGGTCATGAATATGTTATTGAAACAACCGAAGTGAGATAACTAGTGTAATTATATATTTCGATATAATAAATATGTTAAAAGGTATTTTATTTATAATTTTATCATCATCTGATTTATGGAATTTATAATTATAGTACTGAAATAATTTTCTTTTAAGGATTTGAGATCATATGATGGATGGTACTAAGAAACATTATTTAGAAGAGTGTATGTTTTTTTAAGAAAAAACGATTAAGGGATATATTACCATTAATATGTCCATAATGTTAATAAAATGATATTTTATAAATATAGGATCTTTTTGGATAATATATATAACATTAGTGATAAATACCTTTGAATTAAGATATGATTTATGTACAAACTGGTTTATGCAATCAATGATAGAGTCTACATTATTTTTTGGATTTAAGGAATATATCCAATAATCAATGTTTTATTTATGTAATTATAATCTGTCATGTTATCTCTATGGTTTTTTTTAATTTAATGTTATTACTATATTGATATTTTGTTATATTATTATTTAATGTCCATTCATATTATTTGATTACATTATTTTAGAAGTTATGTGACCTTATATCTAAAGTGTTCGATCATATTCTATTGAAAAAGTTATCAACATATAATATGGTCTGTGTTGATATTAGGATTACTGAATAGAGTATAATGTATTAAATCCTCATGTGTTTATACCCATGGTAATAATTAATGAAGAAACATTTCAATGAACAATCACAATATCAGATTTATTTTATCCAATTGAAACACATTTTTACATATATTCTTATAAAGTTAAATAATTATTTTACTATAGGAAATTTATCATAAAATAAAAAATTGTCTTATTATCATCTTTTTTGATGATATCAATGACATTTTTTAATAATAGTGGTTTATGGATTTCTTGTCATCCGATTTCAACTGAAAATATTCTCTATCACACTCAAATAGAACTTGATTTGTATAAGATTCTTCAATATCCATGTTTCACATCCCCACACATGTTCTTGTACTATGGAATCTAGTTACATGATCATTGTACATCCATTTATCTCTTATTATGAAAACATTTAATTAACTGTTTTTATTAATATTGGTTTTCAACAATACTTTATTTTCAAATATCAATCCCTTGATTACCAATATCAATTTTGAATATTGAGGACACAATTTATATAAAGTGGGAAGAATATAACCCCCCGAGAATTTATAATATTATTCCTTTTGTAATAAATTTAATTTTATTCCAAGATTGATATAACACCCCAAGATTTCGTAGTACGTGATCTCATTAATATAATACAATTTCTAGCACTACTGGAAACAATGAGTTCGAACGCACCACAAATTACAAAAATAGATGTTAAAAAAACGGTTATGAATAGTATTAACTTCATTTTGAATATTATATACTCTATAAAGTTTTTTACATCCATATTATGTGTTTATTAGACATAATATAAGAAAAAATTCACTTTTTTCAGATAAAGGAAATATTTTTCAAAAAATGTAATTTTAACACCATTTAATGGAGAAACCTTCGTAAAACCAATATTTTACAATTTTATATATTCAATTTAATGAAATTAATTCTTTATTTGAATTATTACATAAAAATTTAGTTTTGATAAATTTTTTGGTAATTTTTTGATAACATTCATATTTTGATGAATAATGAAAAATACTATATTTTAAGTGAAAACATCTTTTTTATCGAAATAAAATATATTTTTAAATTATAAAAATGAATATTTTTTATGAATAATTATATTATATTTTTACTATTTAATCAATTGTTGGTCATCATAAAAATTTTACTTTGAAATTGAACATATATAATTGGCTATATTTTGATAGTTATTATTTTCTTAAAAACACACTTTTTGGTTTTACAGTAGAAATTAATTATAAATTAATAAATACAACTTCAATGTTTTTAATATGGTAAAATGGAAATTATTTTTGAATTTGTAATATCAATGTTTGTATAGGGGATGTTTTTTGGTATTGTTATGAAAACATTCTATTTTTATGAATACTGCAAAACACTACAATATTAATTAAAACCGACATTTTATTTAAATAATGATTTATTTTATTTAAATTCATTTTAATTAACAACGAATATATAATTTATATATAAGATCAATGTGAGTCATTTTATAATATAATTAGATGTATAAAATTTTATTGAACTTTCTATCATTTTTTACCAACCTTATAGGAGCATTTGAAAATATGCATAAAAATTAACTTTACCGCTTCAGTGAGTGAATTTAAAAAATCCCATAGACACAATAGACATTAGTAAGTAAACTTTTCTTCAATAAGATGAAAATAGTTTTCTGTGAATAGTAATTTTTGACTTTTTTTACTGGGGTAAAAAGTAAATAGTGAAATAAAGGGTAAAACTGATATTATAATTACCTTAACACATGTCTTAATTCTATTGGATAAGTTTTATTCGACCAAAAACAACATTAGGAATAATGTATGATCCTTTAGATCCACTTATATTACATTATATCATTTATTCTAATTTTATTTAATGAATAGTTAAAAGTGTTAAATTCAATGTTTAATAACTAAACTGTTTTTAATAAAAGGATACACCCAATATATATTTGACTATAAATTTTCATTACAATGCTAAAAATATTTCCTCCATATTTTTATTTTATTTATTATTTTTATACATTATATAATTTAATTTATTTATGACACAATGATGATGCAGTAATTACATTATTAATCAAATATTAAAATAATTGATATTATAAATATCAAAATAAATTTAAATTCAGGCTTCTGATTAATTCCACTAATTTTATAGGTTAATATGACATGATATGGTTGATTATTTATCAATTAATCCAATTTAATTCTGTGAAATTAATTCCACCTTGAAATTGGATATAAGAACATAGTAAACTTATGAACTTTTTTTACTTCAAAAACCCACATTGTCGTCTCATCAAGACTGATTTATTTTAAATTAATCTGTTTGAAATCTATAATTGGAATTTATAAAACATGATTAAATATTTGGAATCAAAATAATATATAATTTATAATATGTTCAACTAAATTTATTACAAATAAACTATTTATGAAATTATATAAAATTAATTATAGAGTTTATTATAATAATTAGCATAACAACAGGCTAATCCTTAAAAACAGGCTGAAAATGACCTATAAACGAGTACATAATCTATTTTATGTCCTTATATAAACCCTATAATCCCATTGATATAATTATTGTTTGTTTTTATCCAATTTTCATGGAAGAACATTTGTCAAATTTGTTTTCCAAATATTTATATGAATGTAACTCCTTATACAATTTACAAATCCAATCATGCTTCCAATTTACTTATTCTATTAAAGACACATTGGATCAACTAATAAATTCCTAAAACATATCTCCACATACCTACCCAAATACAAGAATCATCACATATGGTAGAAAATAAATCCAACTAACCCCATTTGTGCAATCCTAAAAGAGTTATATGAAAAAGAGGTAACATCCTTCCTCAAGAACTTTTATGTTATATTAATTCACAAACCCATAAACTATAATTATTATGTGATTATATACTAACCTAAGTATAATAAATATATAGAGTAAATATTATTATTTTTATATACCTACACTTACACAAATAATCATTTATTGGGTAATGAACACAATGATTATTTTTTTAATGATTTACACCCACACAAAATGATGGCATTCATCATTCCATTACCACTATGAATGGTTTAGAATCATTATGAGAAATCAATATATATATGATATATTTGATATTTATAATTTCCTTATTCTTCTATTGTTTTTATATAAAAGATACCCATATTTATTCTTTTTTGTACATATGATAACATTTTTTTGTAAGTGTGGACTACCAACCTGTCAACGTGATGTAATACGTTCACACTATACATGGAAAATATAAAGGATGGTTTTATGTAATCCAATGTAACCAAAATGAAATTTATATTATTTTTATGACATAATATCATTACTAGAAACAAAATATATCATTTACATTACTAACCTTTTCACACTCTAAATAGTGGTAACTTTGATCATGGACATGTAGACTACAGCCTCCACAACATGATGTGATTAATTTTACATTAAAATAATTATATATAAAATTATATATGATAATATTTTTTTTTATAATTTAATTATCATTATGTAATGATATATTGTTACTTACAGACTTACCACAATGAAAAAAGAATAATTGCAACCCTACTCATGCATACGTAAGACCTACCCTTTCAATGATTGTAACATTGTTTATTTTTTCCTAACCCTATTTCATTAAGGTTTTAAATTATAATTTATGTATAAATACTATAATTGTTCCAGTATTAATATTAATTTGAATTTTTTATAATTATCATTTGATCGTATTTGACCTATTAATGTCATTTTTACACATATATCGAATATGGTCATATCTCAAAATATAAATTTAATTATTTAGGTATTTGTATTTAAAATTATAATATGTGAAATGAGAGTAATTATAAACATAAAAATTTTACTAAAGAAATTAAATAATTAACTAAATTTTATTATTCTAGAATATAATGACATACATGATAAATAAGACCTAAAGTGAGTGGTTTCTTCACAAATTATATTCTATTGAGTCTTATTTGTTATTATACCCCAATTAACAATATTTTTGGGTATATAATACCCATTATTCATTACATACAATGATTTTCACATAAATCGTGTTATGTTATGTCTAAATTTTAATTATCTCATCTATGGAGTTTACCATGAAAATTTCAATGTGGAAAAGGTAAACTTTACACTCATACTTTATTCATTTACTTGTTTACATTCATTTAAGAGAGTCGCTATATTATAAAATAATTTCATTGGATATTTCCTTAAATTTCAACATTCATGGGTTGTGGATATTATCATTTCCACAACCATATTCAATAGATTAAATTTTTGTTCACATTGACAATAATTTGCCTAAATGGAAAATTATCGATAAATGTTTATCTTATATTAAATACATATAAATTTTGATAAGGAATATTATTTTGAAATTAAATGATTTATCTAATACATGATATATTATTTGGAATATGAATACATGGGTTGGTGACCATTTAGTGCAATCCCTATGGGTTGGGGACAAGTTAATACATGTCTATTGATGCATTGGTAGTCCCATGAGAAGAATAATATGACAAATTTGGCTTTTTGAAATTATCTTATATTCATGGAAAATGTATCATGTTCTTAGGAAACATGAAGTAAAAATATTAAAAAGTTTATTTTTTTTATAATTCATTTATCATATTTATTTTTGAAATTATTATGTCTTCATATCTACGGATGCTTTTCATTCTCAATTTATTGACTAAAATGAATGTTTATCAATTTATCACATTGGAATATCGAGTATGTGATATCTTATAATATGAATAGAATTTATTATAAGTTATATACATTTACATGTTAATTTAATCTCATAAATTCATTATTAATTCTTCAATACTTGGGCTTTATGAGCATTTGGTCTGAATTTTTTTTCATTTCTAAAATAGTAAATCCTTGAATAGTCATTCACGTATACAATATGTTCTCTTTTAATATGTATCTTAGTTTATTTTCTATTTTCAAATGTAATATGTTTATAATTTATGTACTATTTTAATAAAAAAATTATAAACTATTTGATCCTTCTATATATGATACATTTCAATAATTACAATGTAATAAAATAATGTATTGGATCTAGGCTTCTGGGATCAGGTTATTAGATCATTATTGTAAGAATACAACCCCTATAAGACATTATTAATTAGTGTCTTCATTTATTTAAAAATTGTGTATCATGAAAAAATAATTTGCCATTTTTTATATGTGACAGGGTTAGGTAGAACTAATTGATTTAAAATAATGTTCATTAGTGTCTTGATTGATCACCAGAAGATATTTTAAATGGAAATATTAATTTTGGATTAATGAAGTAAATGTATTACAATTCTTATAAAAGATATTTCTTATTGGTAAATACATAACCATAGAGTTTTGAATCAATTTCCAACCATAGGGAAATATTTTGTTAATTTTATAAATATGTTGAGGATTTTTCTCTTGAGGAATAATAGTTTTAGTGATATATTAAATATAATTAATAATTCCATTAAGTGGAGATATGAATTATAGATGGATACAACCACCATATATTACCTCCTAGAAAGAAATATCTTTTTTCAAAAATAAGGAGTCACCATTAATGTGGTATGATTTATTGATATGAATTTTTATTTTTTATCCCAATCTCATGTATTATTATTATAAATATTTTTAAACTTATATTTATGCTAGAAAATTCATGTTTTTTGTTCTCAATGATTAAAAACTAAATATTATTGGTATTTTGGTAATCTTAATAAAAAATTTATATGATTTATAAGGAGTTATTTTTTTATTATGAAAATTCATTATTTTATTTATATTTCGTTTTTGAGTAACATCAACACCATATATACTAATAATTTATGTATATATAGAAATCTAAATTTAATGGATTCATGAATATATAATTCTCGACTATATGTTCAAGATAAAAATAATTTAATTGTCTCTTTTGATTATTATTGAATGAATTAATCATCAAATTGATTCAAGATGGATCTAAAAACATTTAAAAATCCCTTTAGTCTTAAAAAAATAATGGAATTAGGAAACAATTAATTAGTTTTATGGTTAATGAGGAATGTTAGAGAATATTCCATAACTCTTCCCTATTTTTTAAATATTGAGGAAACTAGATTACAAATAATAAGGAATAAATAATATATTTCTATTCATTATTTCATTATATAAAATCTATTGGGATTTTGTGTCCAACAGACACTTTATATATGAAGGGATATTTAGTGTGTGGTGGCTAGTGGTAATAGGAGCTTTTCGTGATGGGTGGAGTAGATGGCCATTCAATTAATAATAAAATCCAAAATAAGATTCCACATAGTCATAAGAATGGAAAATATGGATTATTACTCATGGATAAAAGGTGATTTGTATTGTTACCCAATCTAGAAGACCAAATGTTTCTATATCTACCATGTTATCACAATCCTATGGTGATGTGATGAGGAATATAAAATTATGGAACCATCTGATGAAAAATATTATATGATTACTAGAAAAAGGTGGTAAAGGTGAAACAAGTTTCATCAATCATTCTATAATACTTTAAAAGTAAAAATAATATGTATGAGATACATTCTAATAATAATAGTTCATAGGGTACCTCAGGACTATTATTGGGGGTACCGCGTTCCACCCTCATGTAATAAGATGACATGTAATTCACATAGAGGTGTATAAAACCTCAAAATCTGGTGCCACAATTTTTTTCATTCTATCAAAATCAAAGAGAAAATTAAATTTGCAATACATAAATTTCAATAAGTTTAGTAATTAATATTTTCAAAATATTAATGAAAAATCCTAGAAATTGTTATTACAAACATAAAAATAAAAAACGATATAAAACATTATTCTAGTCTTTTACTACTAGTCACAATGTATAATGTGATTATGTTATCTAAACTAACTTGAATCAATTTTTATGATCCTAAATATCAGCGATTTATTACTGATCATGTTAATTAAATTACTAATAAAATATATTACAATATAATAATATATTGTTATTCTTTATAGTAGGAGTTATAATTTTTCTCATGTATGAGTTACAATACTACAAAAGGTGGTGATTTGTATTAAATTTAAAACATAGTGTTTGGGATAAGGATTTAATATAAAAAGATATTATATAATTATACTTTTTTTATAAATTATATTAATGTATATTGAAAATAATTTGGTAAAATACTAAATTCAAAATGGAAAAGTGGATTTTTATAATAGTAATGGGGGAAAATATGTGATGTGTAAGGTAAAATAAAAGTAAGGGGTTCATGTTATGATTAAAGATAATAAGTTAACATATCTTAAGATAAATTATAATTAAATTTAATGTATGTTGGAAGTATGTAATCTAGCTAAATGTTAAAATGATAAAAATTCTAAATTTTGGTCACTTTTAATGCATTATCATGAATAAAACATCATAATTTTAAATGGATGGAAATAATTTGATAGTTTAAATCCTTTTGTTGAAAAAAAAATATTTCAATATTACATGTAGAAAAATAGTCCATTCTATAATTGTTAGTAGTAATAACTAATTTTTCACTTTAATAGTGAATATAATGTAATGTTTTAACATTGTACATGTATTAATCCCCCATTTGAGAAATAAAATCATGATAGAAATGTGGATACCTAATGAATATAATTTAATTAATTGAATTATATAAATTGGTGGTTACGTCGAACATAGAGACTTGGTAAGTGAAATTATTAAACTAATGATTTAGTTGGGCTGTGGGGAATGGATATGTGTTATTGTGGAAGTTCATTGGTTCACTACAACTATGCTGATCATAACATATGGCATGTGATGTGAAATTTAACTATCGATAGTGTTTCTTGTTATATTATTCAACAAATATAATTTTTATGTTTTTTAATTATTATAAAATTTTTATGTTCATAAAAATTATGAAACCCTTGATAATGATGTAGTATATGGGCTACTACTTAAAAATTCATGTGTTACCGATAATGAAAACTATGGCTACGATTTTTGTAATTTTTGAATATACTAATAATGTTTTCAATGTGATTTATCTTATGAAATATTAATTGTGATCATGATAGGATACAAGTATAGATCACCTTTACACACAATATATGACTAGGGATAGAGTGGAATGATAATTCCCTAAATGTTTCGGCAACCGATTTAGACAGATATCACTATCAAGTATAACATTTATCTTTCAGTTTTCACCTGCATCCACTGGATGGGATAAAAACTATGTACATATAGAGATTAACAGAGATAGGTAATCATTATAACCTCTTAGGTATGAGATATTTTGACATGAGTCTTTCCTATTGTATCCTAAATATCAGAATGATATATAAAATAATTGACATATGTTGTGAAACATAAACTCCCATATATCATTGGTACCATTGAGGACTCTAGTTAACTAATCAATATAACTTCTATTACCACAAAAATTATGATGTATGAGTATGAGGTACAAAACTAAAGGCATTGAGATGTATATTTTCTCTAATACAGTGATCCTCAACCATTTCCCTAGAGATGTGTATCTCCACAGAAATTTTGTTATATTTCTATTTATTTATAGATATATGAATTATTAGAAACACATAAAATATAAATAGAGATTTTTATTTTCTATATAATCTCTAGTAGATATAATATTTGGTTAATTAAAAGGTAAGAAAATTATAATTTATCTATATTATTATATTTACATTATTTATATGGGAAAATATAAATAGTTAATTTAAATAAAATGATCCCTTGGTGGTTGATTAGGATTGATCATGATTATTCATATATTGTATTATATCGATGAGTGATGTTGGTTCACTACACTTTATTTATTATATATTCACATAGACACAAGATAAATATAGATTGAATTACTACATGCGATGATGATACTAAGCATTATAGTGATATCCATTAAATGTACACATACATGTGATTTTAATTATTTCAATAATGTATAGAAGATATGGATGATTGAAGATAATTAATCAGAGTGATGGAGGGAAAATGTAGATAGTAGGTGAATTTATTGTTTCATTATAACATATTATTTGATGTCATCAATATGTAGGACAACATCTATTTGATATGTGTTTCAATAACTAGTGATTTCCTTTATAGTATCCTATATTATTTCTCCATGTTGTTATATATATATATATATATATTCTTTTATCATTTTATGTTTCATATATGTCTCATGTGATGATGAATCATAAAAATATTTGAGATCTTATATCTGTGGGTTATTTCCCAACCATCTTGTATAAATATCTTAGTTATTTCCACTATCATCATTCTAATTTTAGGATATATTAAGGAGTTTAATTATTAGTTTTATAGGATATGATATTTTAAATAAGTATTATAATGAATTTTTTAATGCTAGAAAACTCATAATTATAATACTTTTTGACATAAATCATTTTTAAGAAAAATATATCATTAAATTCAATTTTATTTTGATATATATTATTTAATTTAATTTTAATCTCTCAAATTTAATTCTAAAAAATTTTCTTTGAATTTGTCTCAAAAAAATTAATTACACACATAATTTCACAAAATATAATCATTATATAATGTTTGACCCCAAACAAGTTTAGTAATTTGAATTATTAGAAGTTAAAGGGTAAAAAATTTTTAATCTCTAGTGAATTATTATAATAGACACACTATTATTTTGACACTGTTGTATTTGAATGACGATTTGGAATTGAGTATTTAAATTAAAATTACAGTGGAGAATTATTCACATTTCGTTATTTATTTCTCAAGTTATTTGTTATTTATTCATCATTTTGTTACCTTTTTTGTGGTTTCATTTTTTAATTCACAACCAAATATGATTTTTCTTAATATTATCATTAATGTATGTTCATATATTATTCAATTTGAATATTTCATTAGATTAAAATATACTTATATTTATTATAATATTTATAGGTGTATTTATAATTATAATATTATACATAAACCATCACTAAAAATATCTATGGAATGAAATATGATTAGTATTTCATCAACTTTTAAGGAAAATATAGAGATAAATTTTACAAGAAGAGATACAGATGTTTTAATGAAAAAAAAAAGAAATAATTTTTTTGGAATCCAATATAATCCTATTTATATGGAATGGATCTTCAAAAAAATGTGTTATATTTCTATAATATAGATTACTCAAAAATTTAAATAACGATAATAAAACATATCAGTAAAATACATTGTGGTTAAGAGAAAAAATAATAATTTTTTAATTAAATAAATTTAAAGGTTTCCAAGTTTTAACAAATTGGGTTTTTAATAATAAATAATAAATTTATTATGTTTTAATGATAATTTTAATGAAGACGTGTCACATTAAAAATTAATTTAATTCACTAATTATTCACATCGTAAATGTTTATATTCAATAATTTTATTTATGGACATGAATGATACATTAATAAAGATTAGTGATATCTTTATTCCACTATTTTTCCTCCTAATTGATTTTTTTGTATTCGTAAATATTATAGGAAAAATTCATATGGGGTGGTTAATGTCATAAAAATGAAATATATCTGAAATCCATGGTCAGATGGGTATGAAAATAAAGTTATTTTCTAAAAATAAGTACTTACTTATAGTTATATGGGAAAAATATTATTTTTTACTATGTTTTTAAGGCCTCGCAAATTTATTATTTCTTTAATAATGTTGTGCCAGATTTTAATGACTCCATAAAAAAAATATGGCATTCCTTATATTTCTCTCAGAACTACTCCATAATATCATCCCCAAAAAAATTTTCATGATGAGTAGAAATTTTAACTCTAAGAATGATTTATATCGTTTTTTTATTTTCTAAAGACATTATTTTTAAAATATATTATTTTATATCAATAAATTTTCAAATTCTAAAAAAATGGTTATATATTATCATTAAAAGAACCCAATTAAAAATTAGGGTGGGGGAATTAATGTAAAATATTAAAAAACAACAACTCACATATACAGTAATTCTAATTACAATATTACATAAATAAATTAATTTTATCCACTTTCCACATAATAAGAGAATGTTTAATGAATTTTACGCATCAAAAAATTTATTTTCTAACATTAGTTATTATTTTTATTTCATTAATAATTTCATGAAAAATATTGATGAATGAAATATAATTTTAAAATTATATAAGGCATATACTCTTTTTATAACATAATTTTCATATCTATCATATAATAATATTATAATATGGTATACTTTTATGAACATTCATTATTTTTTTCTATCATGATAGATATTTTTTGATCAATGTATAGTAATGATTGACGAAATAGTTGAAACCCTTTATCAATAAAACATTATATATCAGTTAAAATAAATAGAAAAATAATATCATTCATACTCACAATTTAATTTTAATGTATGGAAAATAGAATTGGTTTATAAAAAGGCTATTAGAGGGAATATTATTTTATTAATCTCTTTATTTCATTTTAATAAATAACATTTTTAGATACATGATTTATTTTGAGGAACATTTTTTTGGATCCAATAATAAGTAAATCATGTTATACATTATGTTGAAACCATCATTTTGGGGATATATATATATATATATAATAACCCATTACATTATGAGAAATAATTTTTTATCTATAAATTTATAATTGAACGTATGATTGTTGTTTGTTACATTTGAATAATTTGTCAGGGAATTAATTAAATTCATGGGTACAATTAATTATTTTTCATGAATGAGTGATTCATGAGGGTGTCATAGATCCTTTTATTATTTCATTTGAATATTTTTTATAATAAATAAATTAAAAAAATACTACATACAGAAAACCAAAGGAAATTGTTCCCCACATCCTATGAAATTAATGAGACTTTTTTAATAGTGCTCAATATGTTATATATGACTTTAAATTTTAGTAACTAATATTTTTAATTTATCTAATTCCTTTTATAATTATCCATGTTTTTTAAATATTCAAATTTATTTATAAAACATTATATTCACATAGATTTTAATGATAGTGTGTTTTTTCATAATGATGCATAGATGAAGGTAGTTTTTAATAGATACAAATATACGATATTATAATTTTGATTTAATTTTTTTGGAAAATCAATATTAATTATGGGTGAATGGATTAAAAATTTTTAAACTATCTTTTATAGTAATTTTCCAAGCCATGGGTTATTTTGGTGTTAGTTATTTTAATTTTATAAGAATAAATGTGATGCAAATTTATATGAATGTATTTATTACTATTTTAACACATTTTATTTTTCTTTTAAATAAATTTAATACAAATATTATTTGATTTATTTTTGTTTTGTTAATTTATAAATAATCATCCATTTTAGTGGATAAATATTAAAATTACTGTATTCTAGAAATATATAGGTTCGAGGTGTCACTTTTCAATACAAACCTATAAAAATAGTTAATTCTAAAAATTGGAATGGGTTTCGCTCCAAATTGGACAACTATGATTTGTGGATAATGAGGCATATGCATCCCATGTGAGTAGCCATGGAAAAAATGGCACATAAAAATTCTAAATGGCTATGGAGAATATCCAATTGTACCAAATGATAGATGGTTGAGATATAATGTAAATTTTTTTCGTAAGTCAATAATACTGGAATAGGGTTATTCATCTTTGTCATGCAACGATAGCGTAATTGTGATGAAATATTTATTAGATAATAATACTAGGTCAGTGGTAATTTGATGTGGGATACCACACATCTTTGAGTGAATAATACAAAAGAGAGGATGTAAAAGATAGTGGAGAGTTTATTTATTGATGAATGATCAACATATTGAAATGGTGCTTGTGGATTATAATTTATTTTTTACCATATCCTTATAATAAAAAATAATTTTTATATAATCCATTTGATATTGATGATAAGATGAATCTTAATGAATTTATTCTTATAAAAAAATAATAAAATGTTATAAAATTTACTTTTATAATGTTTTATTATAGATTTATTATTTATTAACATTTAGATGAATAGAGTTTTAATATATTATCAATGAATTATATTGATGATAACTATAAAGTCATGTATTATGTAAATATAGTGTATTTTAAATTAATTGGTTGATAATATTCAGTATTGTAGAATTTTATCCCCCATTTATCTCTTTATATCTTTATAATTCCGAATTTATTAACGAAAATATAAATATTTTTATAATACTGTGAGAATTAAGATATTTTAAAGAATTTGAAGAATTGACCTACTCTTCTCTTGGAACTTTTGTTCAATTTTAATTATTACAAATTAAATTTTAATAAAAAAACCATTTATGAATCCATATATTTAAAATTAATTTTACAGACCCTTGATCTCAAAAAGAATAATTCATATGGTTCTACTCCGAACTCCCATAATATTACTATGGAATGGGAGAGGAATGGTTTAAAATTTCTAAAATATATTGTGAATATTTCATGACCATGTTTAGAATTTGTTTAATTTTTATTTATAGGTACATGATATAATGTTTATTGGGGTGTTGATGTTTCTACTTATTGATTGAAAACTCTTCACCTTATTGTATTTTTTAGTTCATCAATATTTTTATCAAGTAAATGTGGATTTGGTATCACTACATGGAATACTATGCTCAATAATATAACTCTTGTCCAAAACCATTTATAATTATAGAAAATATTATAACTATGTATAATATATTTAAATGAGATATTTTTAAAAGAGATACCGTGCATGATGCATCTAATATATTTTTTTAATTGTACATCTATCCTAGATGAAAAACAAACAAACAAGTTATTCTCCTCTATAGGTTGGTGAATTTATATTATAAACAAATTCTTGAAACACTTTGAGTACTAATATTGTGTTTCCCAATTGATATGTTTGATTCCATGAAATAATTTTGATAATAATGTTTTATTCAATGAATACCAATATATTTTATAATGATATCCTCCAAAATTCATAGTAGTTAGTGAAATATACATGATTATTATTTTATAACCACTATTTTGAAGCTCTCACTCGAGAGAAAGAAATTCATCAGCATTTTTCCATCTTTTCAGACACTCTAATAAAAACATTACGTCAAGAAATAATTTAATCGTATTTCAGTTCTTGTTGGGTTTGTATTTTAATATGACATGGAACTATAAAAAAATATATTAAGAAGATATTAATAAGTCCAAAATTTGAAAATAATGAAGATATAAGTAATTTTTCAATTGATATTGTAAAAATTTAATGATTATGTGGATCTCGATTTTTGATGTTAAATTTTTATATTCTCAATTATATTTTACATATTTCAATGTTAATTAATTAAGATATGTTCCTTCATCAAATTAAATGAACAATTATACATAAATTCAATTTATAATTGATTTTTATATATCAAATTTCATTTTACAGTTATATATGATTCGACATTCATACGATTGAGTTCCACTAGCCCATATTGGCTTATTTGATTAATTTATTTCAAAAAATTATATAATAATAATACTAAATTAATAGTAAATAATCCATATTTATAATCTATGAAAAATTTCATTTTCACATTTATTTATTCTTAAAATATTGTGTTGGGAAAACTAATATGGTAATTTAATTTGAAATTGAAAGAAAAATTTTCTTATTGTATCAAAAAAAATTTAACTTTTGTAAATGTGTGAATATATTTTTAAAATGGGTTGATTTTATTATGTTTTATGAAATTACAATTAAAACAATTATGAAAAACCATTGATTTAAATTAGTAATTGATCCTTGGAAAGGTAAACTCATATTTTATATCATAGACATTAACATTTTAAAAAAAATCATCAATTGAAGACATGTTTTTACCCTTTTATTCCATCGTCATGAAGTATTTCAAATCTATGAAATGGTAGTTATAAAAATTGAATAAAAATTTGACAAAAAAAAATGCACATTCAATACATTATTTTTTCGTTCAAAAGAAATAGAAGTATTTATTATTACATGATATATAGTAATATAATTCTAATAAATAATATAGACTATGATGTAATCCTCATGTGTAAAAAATATATAGTTATATAATTTAGAGTATAATTTTTTTTCAGTAAATAAAACAATTAAAACCCTATATAATTAAAATATAACTATTATAATCTTGAGTTCATATAAATTTTCCTCAATTAAGACAATTAAAAATTAATATATATATATATATATATAACCAAAATATGTTATACGTTAACTAGAAAAACGCTAATAGGATTGGTATCGAACCAAAAAATCATAACACACATAAAATGTCCCAATCAACACTTTTTCTTACTCAATAAATGTTCATAGAAAACCAATAGATGTTGATTTTCTTATTTTCAATCAATATTTCATATAGTAACCTACAAGGCATTGTTTTTCAATGAGGTTATCAATACTTGATAATAGTTAATATGTGTTCAACCCATTCTAATTTAACTAATAGTAATCAAAGAATAAGCTTGTGATATTACACTCCATCTTAGAAAACAAAACATATTTAACCAACGATGTCCTATCATGATGGGCGAAACTCTACTGTTGTTTAACACCAATCTGGACCTCACATTTGATGAAGATCAATATGTTCAATCTATAAAATATACATTTGTTAATAAAATTTAAATAAATCAATAATAAACTACATATATTCCATGGTGGTAAATAAACAATATCCAATGGAAAATATATATGATCTTGTGATTGGAAAGAGGAAACTTCTACACTCACTACACAATTTGACCAAAGACTATAATATCTAATAAATAAGTTATATTTTAAGAATAAACAGGATGAATACTAGGCTCTTGGTCGCAAATTCCCATAATGGTTTAATATTATAACTTTCACATGATGATATAAACATACAATGAATTATGTAAAAGTTTTATCTCAAAGATAAAAATGATATTTGATATGGATAATATCATATTGATTAACATATTGTTCAATTAATTCTTTAGAATAAATATTATTTTCAATAAATAGATTACAATAATAAAAAGCCTCAATTTAATTTTGAATTCCCCTACATGAATTGATAAATATTGAAATCATCAAGTCCACTCAACTAGTAATATCAAACATCTAACATAGTTCAAAATGAATAAATAATTAAATGAATAAGAACAAAGTTTTGGGAGTATTTGTATTAATATATTTTATATTAAATGGATATTTTAATTCAAAATTATTTTTTTAATTGATTGACCAAAAATATATATAAATAATATAATGTATTAAATATAAATGAGATTTAAATTTTAGAGAAACAAAGGCATGTGTCTATATAAGAATGATCTTGACGTCAAATTATTTTTTTAAAACCTCCTAGAAATACTAATGTAGAGGTTGATATTTATTGAGGAGTTTGGTAAATGTAATAGGAGAAAGAAAATATGACATCATAAAATAACAATACCTTATCAATTCATCGGTAATAATATTTTTATGGATGTTTTGATTTCAGATAAAACAAACTAGCCAAAATCATTATAATTTTTTTTAATTCAAACAGGTGATGTATACTAAAATTGTTGTTATAATATAAAACATAATGTGTTAAATATTATTCTTTAACTCAAAAATAATTACACATGTGGTTTTTGGATAAATATATAGAGGGATATATCTTAGAATGAGGTGGTATAATAGAAATATCTTGTAAATAGATTCCATTCTAAATTTGTTTGATGATGTATTCAAAAAAATTATTTTATGAGTAAATATAATTTTTTTATAAATTTTCACAATTTCTAAATACTTTGGGTAGATAACATTATTATTTTAAGATTTGTATTAATGTTGTATTTGAGTAATTAGGTGATAATTTATTTAAATTTTATATTTATATGTATTGGGGAATAATGAATAAGAAGAAAAAAATATTTTTGAGTAATTATATAACTAATATTATTGATTTCATGTTGAGTAGATTGAATATCATGGCCATTTTTAGCATGACATAATTAGAGAAAAATTTTCACATTTAAGAGGATTTGGAGATCAATATATTTAATAGATTAATTTTCTTGGGAAATAGTCTATGTTTTATTATAAAATTTCATAGTTTAATTGGATACAATATGGTTTTTCACTGTGGATTGGATGATATTTTAGTTTAATAGGATTATAAAAGTAATCAAAATGCTATAATACGGTGTTGGGGAGTGGGTAGAAATGTAATTTATAGAAAAATTATGCATTACATTTCACAAAACATTAGTAGAAATAATTTTTATTGGAAAAATTGTTGAACCTGTATAAATTATGAAAACCCATTGTATTTTGAAAAAATATATTATTTGTAGGAAAATGAATAGAAAATTGTATCAAACATTTATAATAGAATATAACACAATATAAAAATCCATTAATAAATTTTTTTATCCCATCCAAGCAATGATATAAGGAATATTGAGAACCAAACTATTGGTATCCATGAATTTAACATATCGTAAGGTCTATTTTAAAAACTATAGTAAGAATCGATCAACAAGATTAGACATAATTGATTATTGAAATCCAATGGTTCCCCTTATCACCCTAATAGAAAAACCTCTATATCTATATTCACTAGACTTTTTGATCCACAAAATTTTAATAACATAAATTAAAACAAATGAACCAAAAATAATTTACAATGATAATCTCAAAAAATATTATATAAGGAATGCTCACTAAAGATTAAAATATAATGTTCACTTAGTAACATGTTGGTTCATGGACATTAATAGTAAAAATTAAATCATTTGGTGTTAGTATATTTTTATCCTTGAGGTTATTGTCCTATTTATATAAATTATTCCAATTATTGGGTTCCAGAGTTATCAAAATCAGATATAATGATATCATACACATCTTTCTCATCATTCATCACATTAGTACACTTTCAAATGGTGAACTGGATGAGTATTATTACAATGGTTTAAGGATTTCTATACAATTGAAATAATAAAACCTTTTATATTGTATTTGATATTTCTTTATTTGATATCATTTTTCATATGCCTTCTATTGAATTTATAGTCATTATCCAGTAGACTCGAAACTACTACATCTGAAAAACAATATCTCTCTATCAAA
Source organism: Viscum album (assembly GCA_963277665.1). Classification (NCBI taxonomy): domain Eukaryota; kingdom Viridiplantae; phylum Streptophyta; class Magnoliopsida; order Santalales; family Viscaceae; genus Viscum; species Viscum album. Next base: position 957,161,501 of record OY728145.1, read on the forward strand.
AAGAATTTTTAAAAATTTATTCAATGTACATTATAAATGACACACTAATATACTATGTCCCTAATTTCCAATGTTAAATGTATAGAAAAATTATATATAAAGTGTATATATACATATAATATATATGTTCTACTCAGTTTGTTAAAACTAAAATTCTTCCAAAAAAACTTATATTTAAGATGAGATAATAATTTTTGATATTAACTTTTCAAATGTGATTTTTTATTTTCAAATACAATTTATGAAAGAGATCATTATGCTTCGAAATCATCAAAATTTAGAATAATCAAAGTGAAAAATAAAAAAGTAAAAAAATGATTTTAAAAATGAATGACTCCATAATTATATTTCGTCAGTACTCCTCCTTTCTCCCATTTTTTATTTTATAAAAAATGGAGAAAGTGATCTATTAAACCAATGATTTTTGTAATTGAAATATAGGATAGTGATAAATGATTTTTTTTAATTTCATCATTGTTATTTATATACAGATTCTAGGGATTTTAGTTTTCCAACATGAGGAAGTTGACACTCAACTATATTATGTCTTTGTAATGATAAATATAATGGAATATTTCAAATAAGATTTAAAAATGTGATTTTAGAGATATTATATTTAAAGATATAATTATAAAATATTTTATGTTTTTTGTCAGAATATGAGTCATTTAATCAATTTAGGATCTATCATTGACCAATTTAATCAACAAATATAAAATATATACTGAATGAGGTTTAGGGTGGAAAAAATCAAAATATTTAAAAATACATAAAATAGAAATTTTGGAATTTATATATTAAATATTAATAAATTATGATTTATATGAAACCAATATTTAAGATTAATTTGAAATAACGGTAGTATAAATCAGAATTTTATAAAACTTTTGTGGAACAAACCTATGAAATTCCATCTATTTTTTTGATTTAATATATGATTCCACTTTTTTGGGATTGAGTGGGGACCAATACAGCCAATTTATTTGGGTTTTCCATAAAAAATTATAAATAAAAGAACCCATAGAAACTAGTAAAAACCACAAAAAAATGAGATTTCATAAGAAATTTGTCAAATAGAAGATTTATAACCTCAAGAACAGTGGAAATTCCCTTCTGAAACCCATTATTTTTCCTCATTATCTGATGTAAATATCTGTTACAAGATCATGTCTCAACAAATATAACACACAACCATTTCATACCATCAATAATAGAGTTTATCATTGATAAAATTCTATTAAACTCCCAACCTAAAACAAGTAATATTAAGAAAAATATTTGAAAAAAATCCACTGGACTATCATGGTTCCATAATCATTAAAAAATATCTTGTCAATAAAAACTAAATGTTGATCATGAACAATGACCTAGGAAACTAATATCAAATAAAAATCTAACTCTTATGAAGACAATTGATTGTGTGAGTCATCTAATCATCATTTGAAACTATTTAACAATCATATTTTAATCCTCAGGAGGGGTGAAACCATGATTCAACATACTTCTCATTTAAATGAAAAAAGGAAACCATACCATTAGATATAGTGGGAGTATAATATAGACAAACATTTTAGAAGACACAGATAAACTGTAAGTGGGTAAATATTGATAGGTGCTATGAAATAGGGTCATGAAATTAGTATATTTTTTAATATAATTTTATGTCTCTTTGTTTCATCATGATTTTTTGGGAGTTTAGTGAAAGAGATTTTAAATTTATGAAGGACTTGAGGATGTGGTTTTATTAGAATAATTTAGGTGATACCGTGCATAATGTTTTTTAATATTGATAGTGTTGTTTGTTATGGCCTCCACATGGATTACCAACCATACATGCATTATATAATATAGCGGGACATGGTTTCTCTCATTGGAATGACTAAAATAGTTTACACATTGTTAAGAGTAACCATATCAGAATACCATGTGGTCATTTAGTGATAGTTTGTTGAAAGATACATTGTTATAACATTTTTTACCAATTGATGAAGTCAAATCATATGATTTTTAATGGATTTTAATTTGGTGAAATTATAAATGAATGGCATACCTAGTAACCAACATTTTTACAAAATTACCTAATATTTGCATCATTTATAAACCCAATGTTCACAATGGGGGAACCTCTTATCCTTATCATTTTAGTCCTAATACATATGTCATCAATTATTCAATCAAAACCACTATTCAATACCACCCTTCAATATTTATTCTCATATAAATGATTATTTGTCTCATTTTACTATAGTATTATCTTCCCCCTTTAATACAACTTTCTCCATTGTCTTCATTCATTGTTCATGGTGACTTATTCATTGGTTTTGTGGTTGTTAGGCTTTTCCTGGACCCCTTGATTAATTTTTATGCATTTCCAATCTGAGTTGTTCATTTGATAAATGATTTTAATTCATAATGGTTAGGAGATTTTTATATTTAATTTAAAATAGGATTAGGAAATCCAACATTTTTGTTTCTTCATTTTTAAATGTTATTATATATTTGATAGTTAGATTAAATTCAAAAAATATATCAAGGAAAATTTTAAGTTTCAAAATATAATTTATTCTGATTTATATGTAGTATATGAAATTATAAAAACAATAAAATGTTAACATAATTTTTATAAATTATATGCGATGTGTCAAATGTTTTATAAACTATCCCATCATCATGAAAACTACAAAATCCAAATTTCAGCCTTTTGGAATTAAAAAAAATTATATTAGTTATCAGTGGGGTCCCAAATTGTTTTGAGGTAACTATATAGAAAAATGATATTCAAATGAATTTCAAATGTTATATTTTAAGGGATGGTATTAAATAGAATTTAAATAAATTTATAAAATAACAAGGAATCATGGATCTGTTTTGGTAAAGTGTTATATAACACCATTATGTGGATTACCAAATGTATTAGTTTTTAAATAAAATCATTGTTGGACTTTTGATCATTCAATATTTAATCTTGGTGTTAGATGTATGACATGATTATGTTATAATGAGAGGATCTATTCATTATAATGGGAATAGAGGATGGGGTGTCATATTAAGAAAGCTTTATGAAAGTTATTTTGGATATTTACATGCACATAGTCAACATTATTTTTCACATGGGAATATGTGTAGATAATTTCGATGACTACACATATTTTAAACTAGATTTTTATATTTTACATGTGTCCCATTTTTTATATATAGAGGTCCAGATGGGGTATTCCCTCAATAAGGATTTGTATGATTTTAGTGGGTGGCATGTGTTAGGACACAACATAAGATGACATGTTTGTCCACATTTTGATTTTTTTGAATATGTCATGGTATGTACAAGGGTAAATCCCATGAATATTAATCTCTTTTTTACTATTTTACTTGGTATTAAAAACAATGTTTCCTTTTGTATCCCTTTTTATTAAGGTTTATGAAAATACTTCCCTGATATTGTTTCATTGTTTCATTTGATTAAATGGTTCCACCAAATTATAATATTATTTATATTGGGTGATTGAGATGTCTAATGAATTTTTTATATTATTTTGATTAAGGTTTTCTAAATAAAAAATCTATTTATCAATGCTTATAATTGTAATAAAATCATTTTTATTGTGATAAAATTAAATTATGAAATGTAAAATGGAAAATTTATAAAATAGTTATTGAATGTTATTAAATTTCATGTACTCAATGGTGAAAAATAATTTTATCCTTATTGTATTTTTTTATTATCAAATATGAAGTGACATTCTATATGAATAATAGAAACTCCTTGGTTAGATCCTAATAGGTTTGGTTTCAGCAACACCATATATATATGATTTGGGGAATATATCCATTATAAACTCATCCATGTTCCCATGGTTGTGATTATATTTTTATTAGTGAGAATTATTTCATTGATATTTTGTATAGGATGTGGAGAGTGAAGAACTATCATTTGTTGATTCAAGGTTCTCATTTTATTTTTTTTATTTTTTACTTCCCTTGTTTTATAATTATCATTTTTTTATTATTTATATATTTGATATTGTATATTTATTTTTGTCAGGTTCAATTTTTTCAATATTGTAATGTTCACCGAAATATTATTTTTAATTTATTCACAAATTTTGAAAACATTTAGACATGATTTTTTTCTAATACGCAAGTGATGGTCTCAGTCAAAAGTAGATTCTGATTTTTGGATATGACTCTCCCACAAGCCATCATGGGTGTTAGGTCCTAATATGGATGAAATGGTTTGTGAAAAATTGGTCTTATAGAATTTTAATGTTATCTTCTGTGTGTCTTGGTAGAAAGGATATAACTCCCCAACCCCAATTAACCTGAGTCTGTGCATTATTACATAACATTGGCATGATCACAAAATATCAAGTCTCAAAAGACCGATTAGTTTAGTAGCCTTGAAATCACTAGATACATTCATAAAGTTTACATTACATAATAAAGTGAAAACTACAACAAAATCTTGTCTCCACACTCATATCCCCTTATACTATCCCTGTAGGTAATTGATTAAATACTCTTCACATCCTGAGAAAAATAAAACATAGAATGGGGTGAGCTCAAATTCCCAGAAAGGATAACAATATAGAGGAAACGTTCATAAATAAGCATAAACATTTAAGACAATGTAAAACTAAAACAAAAGCCTTTTAAACTTCAACTTCAGCATAATATAGCAGAAATAAAATGAAATAATTCCATTTACTTATTCACATGGATATTCTACTAGTCTAATAATCAAATGAAATATCAATAACCACTTTCATAATGATGAAATGCATAATGGCAGACTATCATAACCACATAGTCAAGGCCATGGGACATGAATACCAAAAAGATTTGGTCAAATCCTTTTTCCAAGACACTAGTTTGTCTCATGAGACCTACTCATGCATCTAAAAGCTATAGCGGGCTGCACCCGTCACTTATTAAGTCCAATGCATTCTTTATATGAACAGGTTTATACATAAAATAAACATTTATATTAAAACTAGTATACGAAATGTAAATACTATATCTATAAACCATGAATTGTATAAAAATAACACATCCATAGTAAAACATATCACAAAACCTTCAATACAATATGGAAGTTTTGTATCATATAAACCAACTTCAAATAAGCTTAAAATCCCTCAAAGGAAGTTGACATAGATGAAATCATAACTATTTTAGAGAAATATATCTTTTTATGAAATAATTTAAAGGTCACACAATTATAAAATTAAACATTTAATTTGAAAATTTCTTTACTATATTATAAGAAAATCTAATAAGATTTTATAATGGTGGAAGATATCCCGACACACCGTAAAAGTTAAAAAGGGCCATTCTTACCTTAATTTTGTTGAAAAGCTTAAAAAGGACCGTGTTTGGAAAAACGTCCGAAAGATTCATTTATAAATATCCTATAAAAATTCAAACAAGGGTATAAATTAAATTAACACATAATATATAAAATATTAATAATGTTTTGAAATTCATTTTTAATAAATATATATGTGGATGATAAATAAGTCCTAGTAGATAATTGCATATAAACAACCTCAAATAAGGAAGATATTTTGAAATAAACCATTGCCTTGTGCTTTCCCATGGATGAGGGTAGGTTAACCTCCTATATAATAGTTAAATAATTTTTATTAAATTATAAAAGAATCATATACCTAAATATGATATCATATATGATCTTTTAATTTTGCTTCCTTAATAATATTTTAGTATTATCGTCATTTCGGGTGTTCACTTACTCATTTTAGTTTATATGTTTTGTTACATAAGCCATGTTTTTTATCCATAGGTTGTATTTTATTGATATAAAAAATGATATCATGTCCTTGAAAATCATTTTTAATCACCATATGATAATTATACTTGCATGGATATGATGGTGAATGAATCTCATCGCATTCATGGAGACAGTAGTCCGTACGAACACATGAGCGATAATATCATTTTTTTTAAATTAAAATCATATATAATTGGATTTTATATCATATATACAGAATTATTATTATTTTATATTTATTATTTTTTAAATTACACATCATTATAATACCCATCCTAATAATAATGTTTTGAATAACAATTACACCACGACGTGGAGACGGTAACCCGTACGTACGCATGTCTGGTGACATGTCATTCAAAGGATGGATAGAATAATGAATATGGTTGTACTCTATATATAATAACATCACATTATATAGAAAATTCTGGAGTTATTATTTTATAATGGAAATAACAAAGAAAGAAGAAGTGGAAGAAGAAAAGAACATGAAAGAGGGTGGTGAAAACATTACCTCTTCTTCGGGTTCTTCCTTTTGATTTGATAAAAAGGGATCCATAGGATGAAATTATGATCAAACTAAGGCCTCTGGGTTGATTTTATGGATGTTTATTAAATATTCGGGCATTTTTTGGCTGAGCCAAAAGGCTTTGAAGGTATAAATTAGAGGGAAGGGGAAATGCCCATTTATAAGAGGGGTTAGAGGCGCCATAGGAAGACCTAGAGATATTATTTTATAATAAATTTATATTAGGTTTACAATGGCTAAAATGTATATTATTTACATGTAAATGTGGGGATAGATATAAAATCACACAAACAATAGGTTTTAGACAGCTTTGGGTCACTATACTAACTTGATCTTTTATATTTAACACTAAGTTAAATAGTTTGACATTTATCAGGTCTCTTTTTATTTTTATATTATATAGTCAATAAACATACTATAAACAAACAAGAGACCCCCAAGTGGTCCATTAATAATAAAAATATAATCACATAAGTCCTATGGATGATACTTATATTTTTATGAATATAATATCAATTAATAATATAATATTTATTTTAAAAACATATTTATATCAATTTTGAAGATATTTAATAATAGATTTTTCATAAAGTTTTAACTACTTTATTAATTCAAACCAAATTAATTTAAGCAATCCTAGTATTTCATATTGACCAATTAAATTTGTGGATGCCCTCAAAACCTTAAAATTATATTTATTTTTAACATTTATATTACAAATTATTTTATTCTTTCATTAATAAGGAATATTCTGGTTCATTATTGTGTCATAAATATATTTAATTTTTTAATGTCTAAAAATTATAGAGAAAATACCATTATGTAAGGAATCTTTTTTTATAACTAATTAATATTTATAGTCTAAAATATAACATATATAACCCTATGTAAAAATTGTTTTGTTAAAAGATATATGCTTTTTTTACTTATTTATTTACTTTAACTTAATTAATATAATGTGTCCTTATCACCTACATGTGGCTCCATGGGGTCCCAAAATCGACCCAATGATGCCCAAGGTCAGAAATGTATCACCTAATAAGGTTAGGACATGTTTTAGAGTAAATTATTATTATTATAATATTAATTTGTTACCATTATTTAACAGATTTACCCTTTAACCATGGTAAATAAATTATTTACCGAAGTAATTTCTCAAAATGTGAAAAAATAAAAGTTTCATATTTACAAAATTTAGAAATCATGATTCTAAATATGCAATCCATTTTTCTAAATTCAAAACACTTATGTGGCAGAAGTTAATTTAAAATTAATTCTCATTGTTAAACCAAAAAGCGTCTTTTTAAGAGGTAATAACTATCAAAAGATTGGCACTATCTTGTGTCCAGTTTAAAGTGAAATTATTTCCAGTGACCAATATTTGATTAAATGGCAAAAATGTAATCTAATTATACTCTAAAATCACTGAAATTCATAATTTATCACTATTAATTATTTTGATTAAAAAAGATGTTTTAATTAAAATTTAGAAATTATCACTATTCATCAAAATATGAAAGTTATAAGAAATGTAAAAAAAATTCACCCTAAGATAATTAAGTTATTTTGAATCCAAAAATGAAATCTATTTTATATGATAAAATTTATACAATATCAAAAAGTGTGTATTAATATTCATAACGGCTACTTTGATTGGTTGTGGTGTGTGTTAGAACTCGAAGTTGCGTACAACACATGCAACTGTATTATTCAAAGAGAAGCATTATGTGGAAGCATGGGGTGTTACATTGTACCCTCTTTCAAAGAATTTAATCCTCGAAATTTCTATAATACTACTGCATGAAAAGACTTGGGTGGTTCTTCATCATAAGTTCCTCAGGTTCCCACATTGCCTCTTCCATCATATGGTTTCTCCATAGAACTTTTACTGGACGAGTCATCTGGTTTCTCAGCACATGTTCTCTTGTATCAAGAATCTTGGCAGGCTCTTTCCAATAAGACAGATCAGGTTCCAGTTCTACGTTCTCATATGTGAGTACATGCATTAGGTTAGGAATGTATTTTCTCAACAGTGATACGTGGAACAAATCGTGAACATTGGATAGACTTGGAGTCATTTCCAAATGGTATGCTCCAACCCCAATTCATTATAGAATATCAAAAGGTCTGATTTACCTCGGACTCAATTTACCTTTCTTACAGAATCATATAACACCCTTCCATGGAGATACCTTCATGAAAACATGATATCTTACAAGAAATTCCATATCCTTCCTTCAGTTATCAACATTTCTCTTCTACCTACTTTGAGCTTCTTTGATGTGGTTTTGGATTACCTTCACCTTTTCCATCGTTTCCCCCAATAGTTTTGGACCTATGATTTTTCTTTCACCAACATCATCCCAACAGGTTTTTGTGTGATATCTCATTCTGTATAACATTACATACGGTGTAATCTGAATACTTGAATGGAAGCTATTGTTATAGGAAATATTCTACCATAGGTAAATATTGATCCCACATACCCTGAAAGACATGTGAGCAAGATCAAAACATTTCTTCTAAGGATTGATTAATTTGTTCTGATTTTCCCTTAGTTTGGGGGTTCTAGGCAGTGCTGAAACAATGTTCAGTATCCAATTATTTTTTAATACTTTTCTAGAATCTGGAAGTAAAACAAGGATCATGATCAGAAACAATCGATATGGGTACTCCATGAAGTCTCACAACTTCTTTAATATATAGTCTTGCTAGAAGTTCAAGTGGAAGATCTTCTCTTATAGCAAGAAAGTGTGCTAACTCGTTAATATTATCAACAATGACCCATATTGCATCGTTACTTCTAGGAGTCTTTGGTATCCCCATGAACAAGTCCATTGTAATATTATCGCATTTCCACTCAGGTATTGGAATATGTTGCATGACTCCTCCAGGTTGATTCCTTCCAGCATTCAGTTTTTGAAAAACCATACATCTTGACACAAAATCTGCAATCTCCCTCTTCATGTTTCTCCACCAAAAATATTCCGTCAAATCTCTATACATTTTGGTGCTCCCAGGGTGTATAGAGAAATTTGAACCATGAGAATCATCCAACAATTCCCTTTTTATATCAGGTATATCGGGAACACAATATCTCTTCCCAAATTTACAAATTCCATTTTTATACACATAGTCACTCAATCTCCCGAAATTCATAGCTTCAATCTTCTTTTAAAATTATTCATCATCTTTCTGAGAACTCTTAATCCTTTCTAGTAAATATGGTTTTGAAACCATTTTAAAAAGTATTGATGTTTCACCTTCCATGGAAATTCCCATGTCCATCTTCCCTGAAACAATGAAAATAGGTTCCCCTTTAACACTCATTTTTTTCGAAACTCCATGATCCTTTCTTCTCAAAGCATATACCACCTTATTTTCCTTCCCCGGGTGGTAGTGTATCATGAAATTGAAATCCTTGATTAGTTCAAGACATCACCTTTTCCTCATGTTGAGTTCTTTCTGTGAGAAAATATATTTCAAACTCTTGTAATCGGTATATATCTCACATTTTTCACCATAGATATAATGTCTCATATCTTTAAAGAAAAGATTACTACAGCTAACTAAAGATCATAGGAAATAACAATATCAATTTGCATAGTAAATAACCCTGTCATTCTTCTTAATGACACAACCATGTACTTTTTTTGAAGCATCACTATAAATAACAAACCTATCATTCCCTGGTGGTAGAGTCAATATAAGATCATTGGCTAATCTTCTCTTCAGTTCTTCGAAACATTCTTCACACATTTTTTTCAAATAAATTTTACCCATTTACTTTTGAGCTTCATTAATGGGTTAGACAATTGGGAAATGTTCTAGACAAAAACCCGATAATAACATGCTAAGCCATTAAAACTGTGTACCTTAGTTATACTCTGTCGTGCTGGCCACTCTTGGATTGCCTTTGTCTTAGAAGGATCAACCGAAATTCCATCCTTAGAGGTAATATGGCCAAGAAAAGAAATCTCCTGAAGCCATAATTCACACTTGATAAACTTTCTATATAATTAATGTATTCTATGAGTCTTCAGGATAATGCGCACGTTATTTTCATGAATTTGTTGATATTAGAGTATACCAAGATATCATCAATAAATACCACTTCAAAATCATCGAGATATTCCTTGAAAACTCTAATCATTAGATCCATGAATATAAAGGGTGCATTAGTCAATCCAAAAGGCATTACTGTAAACTTTTAATGATCGTACCTAGTTCGAAATGAGGTCATCAGACTGTTTTCCTTCTTCACACAAAAATGATGGTATCCAAATTGAAGGTCAATATTTGAAAAGTATTGATCTCCATGCAGTTGGTCATATAAATCATCAATGCGAGTTAGGGGATACTTGTTCTTTATTGTTATAGCATTGATATCTCTATAGTCAATGCACTACCTTATATATCATTCTTTCTTCTTAAGAAAAAGGATAGGGGATCCCCATGGAGAAACACTAGGGCGAATGATTCTCTTATTAATCAATTACTCTAGTTGTATCTTTATTTCAACTAATTACACATTGGCTATTCTATAAGGTTTCATTGATATAGGCCTCGAACCAGTAATTAAATTAATGGAAAACTCAATTTCTCATTCTAGAGGATGTCCAGGTAAATATTCCAAAAAAACATCTCCATATTCTTTTACAATAGGTAAATCCACTATTTTAACATTAAATTCCTCACCCAAACTTATTTCATTCTCTTCCCCCCTAATAATTGAATTTAGTAGATCTAATGGTGGTGGATCTAGATAAGAATTAGTTGGTGACGATTTTTCCCTTAAGATAAGGTGTTCTTTATCTTCATCATCAAAAATTGTGACCTCCTTCTTCTTACAATAAATCATCACATCATAGTCAGAAATCCAATCCATACTGAGGATCATATCAAACTCAATCAAATGTATGACGACGAGATTATTAGATGAAGAAAATTTATATTCTCCAATGGGAACTGATTCACAGAACGTTGTAGCAATTATACTTCCCTTAGGAGTTTTTAAAGACAACTCCCTTGTTAAATAAAATTTAAAATATCAAATTTTCTTAGGGAACTAGGAAGATATGAAACAATGAGATGGTCCGGAATGAAATAAATCATTTTCTAAACTTGAGAAAAAGCATAAATTACCTCCAACCGCTTCTTTCAGAGCTTCTTCCTCAGCAGTAGTGATATCATAAGCATGTCCTTGATCCCTTGGCCTTTTCTTAGGTATGTTCCCCTGACATGTGGGAAATTTATTTTCTTAATGTCCCATATCCCTATAATTGTAGCATTGGACACCAGTAGCTTCTTTCTTCCACTTCCAATCACGCGCATGGTAGGATTTTTCACCACACTTGTAAGAGACTCCCATTCCCTTCAAGAAAGTACTAGGGTGTTTCTTCCCACATTTACGACAGTATGGATATTCAAAATTTCACTTATTCCCCTTATTTCCATTCCCAGAGTGATCAGAAGATCTCTTCTTCTCTTCCTTTGATTTAAAGTAGTAAGACTTAGATAATTCCATTTATGTCTTGATAGCACATGAGACAATATGTTTGTACGATGAGAAGGACTGTGAGACTAATTCTTTACGGAGAAATGGTTTTAACCCATCAATGAAATGGTCAATCATACTCCTTGGGTTACGTATATAATCTATTGCATGCGTCTCTAACCTTGTAATGATAGCCTCATATATTACGACATTCTAATCCTCCTTTTGTATCAGACGTAGAATTTGCGTTTACATATCTACTTGAAGGTCCCGAGGAAAGTATATTTATAATAATAGATCTTTGAACTCCCTCCATTCCATATTTGATATTCATAATCCCCCTTTGTGTTTTGAATCAATGACCACCATTGGTCAGCATCTCCAGTGAGGTGGTAAACTGCCATGACAACGTTTTCCCTTTCACTACTCTCCAAGGCATGAAATATTTTATCTATGGAATTTATCCATTGATCAGATACTAATGGATTTTTACTCCCATTTAATGTTGGTGGTACTTTCTCATGATTCGATCTATCATTTATCCTCCACGCAGTGTGTCTGGGTGCTCCATACGGGTAAGGGAATTATTCATAACCTGAGTGAGTTGTCCCAAAATGGTGATTAGGTGAAGAGCACCAGTTACATCACCAGCTCCACTATAATTATCTTAAGCAGGGGGGAAATCCCTACATTGAGTGCATGCATTCATAAGGTTTCCATTTCATCCACTAGGCACAATTTTTAAACAATGGCATAAACTAGATTATTTTATGAATCAAAATACATAAATCCAAACATATAAAACATTGAACATAAATTGAACAGTTTATGGATATAATCCATAATCATAAAAATTGTTTTCATTAAGTAAGTATATACTCATAAACCCTTCGTGATGGTTCATAAATAAAATGAGAATTATCCTAAGCATATCCCCCTGGAGGGTCGTAACCAAGAGTACAACAAGGCCTGTTGTCGTGCACCAGTTCATGTTCGAGTCTATCTCAAAGAGGTGTTTTCGGGTTTTACCCTTAGGTACATATGTGCTAGAGCCACCTCAAAATGCTCATATCCAGACCGAGATGTATTGCTTGGAAATATCAAAAAAATCTCTACATTACTAAAATTCTAAAAAGTTCTTCTATACTAATCTTAAATGTCAATCTTAGGTCTATGTGCTCTAATCAGAGTTTATCTAAATCTAGCATCCCTGGTTTGTACTAAACTTCCTCTGATATCAAATGTAACACCCTGACCCTAATTACCTAGTGTGGGTGAAATATTACATACCATTTCCATGATCACAAAAGATCAAGTCTCGAAAGACCGATTAGTTTAGTAGCCATGGAATCAATAGATGCATTCATAATGTTTACATTAAATCATAAAATGAAAACTACAACAACATCTTGTATCCACACTCATATCCCCTTACAATATACCTGTAGGTAATTCATAAGTACTCTTCACATCCTTGGACAAATAAAACATAGAAAGGGGTGAGCTCAAATTCTCAGTAAGGATAACAATATAGATGAAACTTTCATAAATAAGCATAAACATATAAGAAATGTATACCTAAAACAAAATACATTTAAACATGAACATCAGCATAATATGGTATAAATAAAATGAAATAATTACATTTACTTATTCACATGATTATTCTACTAGTTGAGTAATCACATGTAATATCAAAAACCACTTTCATAATGATGGAATCCATAATTCCAGACTATCATAACCACAATGTCAAGGCCTTATGCCATGACTACAAATAAGATTTTGTCAAAGCCTTCGTCCAAGCCACTAGTTTGTCTCGTGAGACCTACCGATGCATCGAGGAGCTATAGAGGGCTCCACCTATCACTTATTATGTCCAATGAATTCCTCATACGAAAAAGTTTAAATATAACATAATCATTCGTATTAAAACTAGCATACAAAATGTCAATACATTCCCCATAAACCATTAATGGTATAAAAATAACACATCCATAGTCAAACATATCAAAAAACATTAATACAATATGGAATTTTTGTATCATAATAAATCAACATCAAATATGCTTTAAATCCATCAAAGGATGTTGACATAGATGAAATCAAAACTATTTTAGAGAAATACCTCTTTTTTTGAAATCATTTAAAGGTCTCATAATTATAAAATAAAAAAAATAATTTGAAAAAATTATTATTAACTTGTAAGGGACGCATAGATGATTTTATAATGGTGGAGAATAGCTGCACCCACCCTATATGTTAAAAATACTCATTCTTACCTTAATTCAGTCGAAAATGTAAAAAAAGGGCCTTGTTTGGAAAGAGATGGAAAGATAACTTTATAAGTATCTTATAAAAAGTCAAAAAAGGGTATAAATTACATTATCCCATATTCTATAAAATATTAATAATGTTTTTAAATACATTTTTAATAAATATAGATGTGGATGATATAGAAGTATCAGTAGATAATTACGTATAATCAACCACAAATAATGAAGAGATTGTAAAATAAACCCTTACCTTGTACTTTTCCCTGGCCGAGCGTAGCTTAACATCCTTTTTAATAGTTAAATCTTTATTTCTAAATTATACAAGAATCATATACATAAATATGATATCATATATTATATTTTTTTATTACATCATTAATAAAATTTTATAATTATCATCGTTTCAGGTTTTCACTTACTCATTTTCTTTTATTTGTTTTGTTACGTAAGTCATGTTTGTTATCCATATGGTGTATCTTATTCATATATAGAATTATATAAATTCCTTAAAAATTATTTTTAATCATAAAATGAGAATTATACTTTCATTTATATGATGGGGAATGAATCTCATCGCGTTCATTGAGACGGTAGTCCGTATGTACGCCCGAGCGAAAATATCATTATTTTGATATTAAAATCATATATAATTGGATGGTATATCATATATAAAGAATTACTATAATGTTATATTTATTATTTTATTTAATTTCACATCATTATCATACCCATCCAAATAATAATGTTTTGAATAACAATTACACCATGACTTGGAGACAGTATGATGTACATACGCATGTATGATGACATGTCATTCGAAGGATGGATAGAATAATGAATATAGTTGTAACATATTTATAATATCATCATAGTATATAGAAGATACTGGAGTAATTATTTTTGAATGGAAATAAAAAATAAATAAGAAGTGCAAGAAGAAAAGAACTTGAATGAGGGTGGTGAAAACATTACCTCCTCTTTGGGTTCTTCCCTTTGATTTGATAAAAAGGGATCTTTAGGTTGGATTTTTTATCAAACTAAGGCCTCTAGGATGAATTGAGGGTTTTGAGAGAATATTTGGGCAGGGGTTGGCCGAGACAAAAGGCTTTTAAGGTGAATTAGAAGGAAGGGGAATTGCCATTTTATAAGAGAGGTGAGCGGCACCTTAGGAAATGCTAGAAATATTATTTTATAATAATATCATATTCATATTATAAGGCCTAAAAAGTGAATTATTTAAATTTTAAAGAGGGTATAGGACAAAAAACACTCAACCAATAGGTTTTAGATAGTATTGGGTCACTATATTAACTTTATCTTTTTTATTTAACTCTTAGTTAAATAGTTTGACATTTACCATGTCTCTTTGTATTTTTATATTATATAGTCAATAAACTTACTATAAACTTCAAAGAGACCCCCAGGTGGTCCATTAAAAATACACCTATCATTAAATAATTCCTTTTTCTGAACCCTATATTTTTATGAATAAAATATCAATTAATAATATAATATTTGTTTTAAAAACTCATTTATGTAAATTTTGACAATATTTAATAATTGTTTTTTGTTAAAGTATTAATAACTTAATTAATTCTAACCAAGTTCATTTAATTAATAATAACATGTTATATGGGCCAATAAAATTCGTGTGTGTCATACAAACATCAAATTTATAATTATTATGACATTTATAATACAAAATAAATTATTCATTCATTAATAAGGAAAATACTGCATCATTATTGTGACATAAATATATTTAATTATTCAATTTCTAAAAATTATAAATAAAATACCATTATGTAGAGAAGATTTTTATCTTTCTAATTAATATTTATATTCTAAAATATAACATATACAACCCTATGTAAATACTGTTTTTCTAAAAGATATATGCTTATTTCATTTTTGTATTTACTTTAACATAATTAATATAAAGTGTCCTTATCCACTACAGGTGGCTCCATGTGGACCCAAAACCGACCCATAGATTCCCATGGTCGGAAATTTATCGAACAATAGATATAGGATACGTTTTAGGATAAATTAAAATTATTATAATATTATTTTTTACACTTATTTACCGGATTTACCTTTTAACCATAATATATAAAATATTTACCAAAGTAATTATTCATAATGTATAAAAATAAAAGTATCTATTTAAAAAATATGGACCTCCAGAATATAAATATAGAATCCATTTTTATTATTTCAAAACAGAAATGTGGAGGAAATTAATTTCAAATGAATTCATGTTGTTAATACAAAATGCGTGTTTTTATGAGATAATAACTATCAAAAGATTGGCACTAGCTTATATCCAGTTTAAATGTGAAATTATGTCCAATGACCAAAATTGTATTAAATGGTAAAAATTTAATCTATTTATACTCTTAAATCACTCAAATTCATAATTTATCACTATTAATTATTTCGAATAAAAAAGTTGTTTTTAATTAAAATTTAGTAATTTTAACTATTCATCAAAATATGAATGTTATCAGAAATGTAACAAAATTTCACCAAAAGATAATTTCGATATTCTGAATCAAATGATGAAGTCCATTTTGAAAGATATAATTTAAAAAATTTCAAAAAGTGGGAATTACTATTCATAACAGCTACATTGATTGGTTGTGGCCTGTGTTAGAACTAAAAGTTTCATACAACACACATTAATATATTATTCAATGATAAGAATACAGTGGAAGCTTGGGGTGTCATAAAGGATTCTAGGTATGTTTTCAATCTCAGGTGGATGGTGTTAGTGGGTTTTTTTCTAGGTATGAACCACATAATAAAATGAATTTCTAAGGGAAACTAAGGATCGATAAATTATTACGATTTCTGTCATTGGATGTTATTGTTGGTTTTTGATATATTGATATGGTATCTTGTATTTGATGTATTATATCAATTATATTGTATGTTGTTATGAAATTTTACAGAGAAAAGAAAAAAACTAGGCATACAGAAATAGCCAAAATCATCTATTTAACAATGGCGAATGAATTTTCATTATAAAAGATTATATTCCATGGTTGGAATGTGGTTTACCAATACAGGTGACAAAAATATTAAAAAATTATTTTATCTATATGATTTTTTCGCTAACATTCATTCTGAGATGATCTTAATGGTCCCCATAATTATTTTAAATTAATGTATAATTTTATGGTAAAAAATTGATGTTATTGAATATGGTTTTGATTTTATATATATGGTTGTGTATTTGGATTCTTCCAATAATGATTAAATTACATTATAGAAATTATGTTTATAATATTAATCCTATGGAATAATTTATGACATATTTGGTGATATGAATGTTTTTATTTTGGATATAAGTTTATTAGATTATTTAGTAAAATGAATATTTATATTTGATTTTTGGATTTTTAATTTTTGTGTAAATGTTCTTCTCTCCTTATAGGATCTTTTTCAAATTCATTATATATGGTTCTTCCAGTGATATTATATTTCAAAATTTGATTTGGAATGCATTCTGGGAGTACAAATCCAAGTTGTGTGTTGGTGTTTTGTTTATTTAACATACATAGTGGTATTGGTGGTGACAGATTTATAAGGTTTAATTTGAATGAACTATTTTTAAGGATTAATTTGATATTTGAACTATTATTTACATTTTA
Organism: Viscum album; assembly: GCA_963277665.1. Taxonomy (NCBI): domain Eukaryota; kingdom Viridiplantae; phylum Streptophyta; class Magnoliopsida; order Santalales; family Viscaceae; genus Viscum; species Viscum album. The sequence continues at coordinate 957,179,247 of OY728145.1, forward strand.
AATTTCCTGAAATGATTTACATTTTTGAAAACCTATTTTAAAACGTAATATTTATGGGGTATGTTGGGAATTAATATAGGATACATAAATTTTATGAAAGGGTTTTTATTTATTTTGGTCTATTGAGTTATGTTATATGAAATTTTTATTTCATGATTACACAGTCTTTGATTTGAGAAGCATTCAATGATTGACTTATTTTTTGTGTTATCTAAAATATACCTTCTAGATAAACCTTGATGAAAATTTTAAGGTCTTTTCTATAACATCACACCCCGCATCATTGTATGGAGTAAATTTATAATTTCTAATTGACCTTAGGAGAGATCACAAATGTGGAAGAGGCTGGTAATAAATGATAATGGTTTCATTAAAAGAAGGAGGTTGTTTTTCACATTGAAAATAAAAATCCCACCAAAAATTCCATAACAACATTACTAGTAAATGATGCATTATTACAAGGTAAAAAGAATAAATTAAATAACATTTATATCAAAACAAAAATACACAAAGTACCATATGGGATGATATCTACGAAACATGTAGACAACAAATGAAAAAATGAAAAGGCCCTAAACACTACAATGACATATCCACATGACACAAAATATCCACTGTTCACCAACACCACAACATAGTTCAATTATTATGTTTCACCTCTAATGAAGTTGGATAAATTATCATTGCATGTGTCCAAAGAAACTACATCTAAAAAACCACAAAATTTTCAATGAAGGTGTGAGTAATGAAACTTAATAGGCTTTCCCCATATCAGTTCACTACTCACGAAATAATGATAGTAAAATATAAAAAAAATTATTAAACATTTTTTTGAAAACAATATAAACATGTTCAATAATTTATGATAAACCTAAACAATTCCACAACAAAATAAATTTTCCAAATTATCCATGTTAGAATGAAAACAATTGAACAAGTCCTTAAAACATTTGTAAATTTCCATTTTTTTCATAACCCATTCTAATTCACATTATCACTCACACAATTAACCTCTATACCATGAAATCTTCATGTTACCGTTGATCATGGAACTTAAAGTACATACTCTTACACTTTGATTGTATTACTTCAGGACCATTATCCCTCTCGTTAAATCCATTATTTACCATTTAAGAAAACCATAATAAATTTAATCATTTTCTAAAAAATTCAATATTTTAAATAAAAACAGATATTTAATGAAAGCCATACCAATAATCCATTTCAATAACACCAACCCTTATATTGAAAAAATATTTCCATAAAATCATTCAAATAAAAACAACCATTTATTGAAAACACAATTCCTTTAATAATAAAAATAGCCAATTTAAAATAATAATTTTTAATTAAAGTAAATATTTTAACTTTCTCCAAAACACCCAATTTGAAAAATTCCATAAACCACCACTAAATAAAGTTTCAGTCTATGAATTTGACTAAAAATTCAAAATCTCTGGGATGTAAAATAGTCAATTTTAAACAAATTCCTATATTTCTAACATGATAAGTCACGATTGAATACACCCACCTCAATAATTATTTATTAAACAGTAACGAAACAAAAAGACACCCAAAACCGTGTAAAATTAATAGAAACTCTATTTATATCTATTCCACTGACATAAAAAATGAAATGTAAGAAAACTATTGGAATAAAAATATTAAATCACTCTATAGAAGAATAGATCAATGAAACTAATTGTGAGAGGAAGGGAGATATATGATAAACCATGACAAAATAACATAAATGAACACTAACCATGGGAACCAGGATTCAACACAAAATGCAGTTTTATCAAATCTCATCAGATTTGATGTGACAAGCCTCTATAACCATTATTAGGAAGAAATATCATGTTAGGTCCAACTGGGGAGAGAATAAAATTCTAGAAAATATTCACTTTCTATTTCGACATTTTTGGATCTTATTTTTAATCTATGAATGGTTAGACACACGATTAGGAAACCCCTGAGCTCATTGTGCACCAGCCTCTACCTCAAGGAGGATATCACACAGTTAACCCATACAGTTTGACACACAATGAAACAACTATAAAAAATTTGACTATCCCATTTTTCATGGTTTCTTCTTGGATGGTGCATAGTTTTCAAAAACTCTGCATCTACCCATGTGCCTTCCCCAAATCCCATGACTCTTTATTCATGGTTTCCTATTTGAATTTGAATTTTTTCCCCAACCTTGAATTAATCATTCACCTTTATAAATAAACACAAAACATTACAAATTTCTTCCATACTCTTCCAAATTCTCCCAAACACCTTCTATACATAATAATATAAAGAAGGGTTTACTTACATGAAATAGAGGTGCTACATTCTCCACAACAATGGCCTTTCAATATATAGAAAATAGAAAATTATAATTTTTTTAATGATTTCAGGCCATTTCTCTTTCATTCCAGCTCTTACTCACAAGTCTCTTCCCGAATTTGACAATATATCCACGAAACATATGCTAGACTGATTATTTTCCCAAAAAAGCCATTCCATTTCCAATCCCCAACCTACACTGGGATGTTCACCAACATTGCATCCGACAATTGGTCAATGTGATCTCATCAAATCAGATAGTCATGATCATGCTGCTACATTCTCAATATAGATACAAAAAACATATAACACACATCACTATATCGTTTTTGGAAATTCAAACCAATATTCCACCACACCAGCCAGATAAATTATCTTAAAAGTGAATATGTATCAATGAGATAACATTTCTAACATTCCAAAATGTTAATTTACATGCCATAGAGATATTATCTATAACACATGATAACTCACCTTAAATGAAAAATGACCTTGATGATAACCTACTTAAGACTATTGTTGAAAATGAGTTGTCTCTATTTATTTCGTGATCAAATAAACCTTCTCCATTGATTCTTAGATAAGGATTTTCCCAACTATCAAATAATCATCAATTTCAACCGCAAAAAATGTAGATAACAACAAGTACACCTATAAAATAATTCAAAATGAGAAATATATATTTAATACTCATAGATTTTCTAACATCAGAAATCCACTAGCAGTATATACCATTTCAGTTAGAAACCAAAATCCATTAAACAAACTCACAAAATGTATTCCAATTTTTTTATCTTCCTTTTGGATTTCCCATCGATCCGAGGATGATACATTATACTCATAGTCAAAATGATCCACAATGGATTTCTATAGGTTTTATAGAAATGACCCATAATACTCATATCACTATCTTACACTATTAAAACTGGTATTCTAGTACTATTTACAACTTCTAAAATATATATATTTTGAAAATTCCTCCACCATATGAGATTCGTGAATAGGGGTATAATAATCAAACATTATGATACAGTCTTATATCATTCATATGAAATCATGTTTTAGACCCTTTATTAGGATAGTTTTAAAAAATTTATTTTCATATGATCCCATTTCTAAATAGTAATATGTGAATATTTGAACATATATATTGGTTTTTGATTCTCTTCATTAACCTACTGACATGTTTCGAATTTTGAAACAAACGCATCTACCATCATTTTCATTCCAACCCATTAATATTATTACTCCAATACATTATACATAATTTTTATCCCATGGTGAAAAAACTATTGTTAAATGTGGTATTCATAAATAAGTTATTCCAAAAACCATATACATGATCATTTAATCTCAAACAAACAACACAAAACTCTTATCCATCTTTCATCCCTCAATGTTCTCCCTAAAATTGAGTTTTTTCATCAGAGAAAAACATTAAGAATCATATATATATCCATTTTAACCATCTTCTCTATGATTATAAAAAATTAAATTGCAATTAAGAAAACAACATCACCTTGACCATAACATTCCATGTGCTTGTCTGCTATGACAGACATCAACTTCCACTAATTTAATGGATTTTTTTTGAAAATTATCATTTGAATTTTTTCTTAATACTTCTTCCATAATATTTACTTACCTAGTGTATACATAATGTTAATGTAGAAAATGTTGGGATACTCTATCCATATTCTATGTATCAATATAAAATCACTTTTTGATAGAATATGTTTCATGCTCTTATCATCCATAAAAAACTATAAATTTCTCACCAAAAAAATTAATAACAAAATGTATTCAAAGAATAGTGCATTTCAGCTAACACCAAATCACGTGATGGATTAGTCATACTAAGAAATCATAAATACATTGATCTATAAGTAATAAAATTATCTCCCTAAATGTGAAAACATCCAATCCCTGATACGAAGGAGTCAAAGTACGCTATGTACCCATGTCCTGACTTTAGAGAAGTAAATATTGGTGCTGATATAAGGTAAAAATTAAGATATTTTAAAGTGTAATGAAATAAATAATTCATTTTTAATTGAACATTAATACTTTTTAATACTATCATTGGTATATATCTCCAAGGGAAATCACAATCAAAATGTTGATAATTACCATCTAAACCATAGAAACACTGTATCTCGAATACATTATTTGGCGGTTTCTATAAGATAACATCCTCTGTCCTATATGGACTCAAAAAGACACCTCTTTTAGAGATTACATGACCAAAAATGCATACCTCTTTTATAAATAAATCAAACTTCTATAATTTTTCATTCAAATTATGATCCCTCGTGATTTCTAAAATTTTCTCCATGTGTTTCTCACACACATCCCATTTCCTTGAATACACCAATATGTCATCCACATAGATCGTCATAGTAGAATATATATACCTTTGAAAATTCATATTCATTAATTCCAAAACTTCTATAGGATATTTGATATGTCCAAAAGTCATAAAATAGACTTTTAATATCCATATTTACTCCTAAATGTCTTCATTGGAATACCCACTATGCAAACACATAATTTGTGATATAATGATATAATTTTAATATTATAAAACCATTTATCTCCCATAAATTGAGCTAATAAGTCATATATTAATTTAATTAAAAACTGGTTCTTTACAATAACTTGGTTATTATTATGATAATCAAAATAAATACAAATAGTTCCATACACCATTTAAAAAACAAGTTTATTATCATCTATATATTTGTGCTTGGCCGAATAAACCCTTTCCTTTCCAGCTCTTCCAACTTCACATTAAATTTTTCATTATTCTAATGGTTCAATATGATAATATATATTGGAAATAATATTTGTCTCTTGGAGGTGATGAATCATAAACTCTAATTTTATCATGTTTGGAAAGCCTAAATAATATTCAAGAAAAACATCATTAACTGATAAATAATTATTGGAAAATAGTTGTCTATGATATATTCCATCATTCACAAGGTCTAAAATGAAAAATGTTATAATATCATTCCAAAAACCAGTTAAAAATCCCATTTCACATTTATTTAGTTTCTGGCCTCCTTTAAAGAGATGATTGTTTCTTTCATTAGTCTTGAAGGTAACTGTTCTGGTTTAACAGTCGATGTGATTGTTGAACATTATGAACCAATCCAAACCTAGGATTATATCACAGAAATACTTGATAATTATATATTTGTACTACATTATATCCTATTTATCAATATTCATTGATCATTATTTATGCATAATGTATCATCATTATATTTTTCCAATAGGAGTTTGATGTTTTAACAAAAAACCATCTTATTAGGACTAAATCATAGTAAATAAATAGCATGAGAATTAAAAAATAAATTTAACGACCCCTTATAAAAAATAAGGCATAATTATAGATTTATAAACAATCATACCTCCCACGTTCGTTGGTCTATACTGCTCATCAACAGTAACTTGTCCAGCATAATAAAACTTCTTTCCCATTGTGATTTGTTTTTTTTCATTTTTGGGATTTCCCTTGCTACAGAGTCATGATTTACCTAGAGTCACTATATAAATATGTATTTTTTGATAATATATTTTCTACTACACTTGTAGCATTGAATAATATGACATCTGCAACACATTAGACGTTTCCGAAAACCAAACATTGTGCACTATGACAATAGCGCTGATGATTTACTATCTTGAAGAAACTGTGGAACTATCTATGTGTTTTAATTCCAATTATTTTGATATGATTAAATTATCCAAACATTTAGTCTCAATCATGGGTCATTTAGGAAGATTAATGGATCATGGAATGAGATTTTGATGTGTTCCACCTCCTTCAGAATATGTGTCCCTTTTCCTCATTCACAAAGTGATTGAGTTGTCACCTCCAATTATAATGGAATCTGAACTTCTGGTAATTGGATTTCATGCAATGATGGATATTATAAAAAGATTTGTTGGTTTCAGTACTAATATAGTTTTTTGAAAATATTGAATGATATTTTGAACCCACTATTGGTCCACCAATGGCTTAGGTGGAACCACATTCTCAATGACCCCTTTTGATTGGTTCCTACGAAGTCTACCCAGTTCGATTTTCAATATCAAAAACAATAATTCCATAAGTATCCATATATTTTAAAAAAAGGGTTAAAAATTTCAAATTTGACCACATCATACTTTCACAATAGTTCTTTCCAATTTTTAAATGTTTCACATTAATCCACTTTAATAAAAATTACACTAGGATTTTGAAGATCAACCCATTTTGAATATAAAAAAAATAATTTTAAAAATATAATATTTAAAAAATATATAATGTTTTCTAAAATAAAATTAATTTCACTATGTCATAAATCATTTCTCAATATTAAATATCAAGTTCTACTAGGAAGTCATTTCAAAAATTCATGTTAGGCCAAATTCATTCTCCAAACCCATGACAATGAGATTATAACACCTATAAGTGTCTCTATAAAAATGTACCCAACTCCATAGTAACTCTATGTTCATAATAATATGGTTAGACACATATTTATATTCCCTATATTTAATGTCCCAAAAATACTACTCCTATATAAAATCCTAACTATAGAAATAAGCCAAAAATATTTTCAACTACATGACTAAAAACCTGATGACCTATTTCCAGTGAAAGACTGAACTAGTTGGTACCACTTGTAAACATGAGATATGGACCATCCATGGAGGATACCATTTGTAACATCCCACCCATCCCCACTGGTTTGAGTTGAGGAATAATTACTACTCATCTTTAAGTGATATCCCAAAGGTTACAAGGGATGAAAATAAATTCCAAGGGGTTCATTAACAGATGGGCTATCATTTCCCCTTTAAAAATATTGAAACTAACAAAACGTACCATAAAATAATAACCACTACCTGAATCGTGATAGAAATGTAAAATAATTCAATGAAATACCATTAAAATAAAAACTAAACTACACAAAATACAATAATAGATGATAACCAAACAAGAATTACAGAATGAAATAAAAACCCAACATAACACAAATAATATAAGGCCCTATATCCATTACTGAAACATTCTACATGCTCTAACACACTCAAAAAACCCATGTATCATGATACCCCACTAATCATGTGTGATACGTAACCTTTGCATGTGTCCTAAGAAACAATATATGCTAAAGAAACAAAGTCTCAAGGTAGGGGTGAGTAATGAAATTTGCAGTCTTTCCCCAAATTATTTTCCTACTCATGCTATTAAGATAGAAGAAGGTATCATATTTATATAAGACAATTTCTATTAAAACTATATATAAATGTTTTAATATTCATAAAAAATCTAGAGAATTCCATACCAAAAAGTTATTCCCGATGTAAACTGATTTCTATAGAAAGAATACAAATATGTCACTAAGCCATTTCTCAATATCTACACAAGAACAAACCATTTGAGTTTCACATCATCATATAAAAATTTAACCACACAACCATTTATGCTTCTTGTTACAGTTTATTAGAGACATCTCTCCTATAATATATCCCTATTATTTTTTTACTTAGTACCCATTATCCATCCCATTCAATCCATTCGTTACAATTTATGCCAAAAACATTCCTATTAAACCTTTTCAAAACCAGCATAATCATTATAATAAAATTAATCTTTTAATAAAAACCATACCCTCAAGACATAACAATAAAACCAACCTTTTAATAGAAAAAACATTTCCAACGAACCATTAACATAAATAAAACCACTTATTTAATATTTTTTTCTATGTATAAGATCAAAAAAAACATTAAAAAAACATTTTAAAATTATGATATCATTTTTACTTTCGATAATAACTACAAATTTGACCAATTTCCTGAACCACCATCAATGAATGTTTTCATCAATCAATATAAAAAATTTCAAAATCAATTTTATGTAATTTAGTCAACTTAAAATTAATCCTAACACATAACATAAGAGTATTCGAGAGTGAATCCCCCAATAATAGGAATAATTTTTAAAATGAAAAAAAACATTAAAATTCAAAACAAAAGGGTTCTACCACCATAATACTACCTTATATATACATAACTAACATCAACAAGGAAAAAGGAAACAATTTGTAGAATAAATAACATTATAACTATCTATAGAGGACTCGATATAAGAAAATGAGAGAAGATGAAATGTAAATCTATGATAAACTGTGATAATATACTATAAAAATCATACTAAGAGAATTGGGATTAAATTCACAAAAACCCTTGTTAGATATTTTTTGATTCAATGGTGGATGAATCTAGGGAATCTGGGAGAAAAGAATCATGAGTTAGGGACCAAATGGGTATAGAATGAGGGTTAAAACCCAATAATGACCGTGAAAACCTTATTGTGGATCCTATTTTAAACTATAAAATATTAAATGAATGGTCAGGAGAAATGTGTGTTATTCGTGTGCAAACATCTTCCTGAAGGAGGGCCCCAAACAGTTGACCCATATGGAAAAAAGTATTATGAACCAACAATGAAAATTTTCATTGTCCCACATTTATGAAATTCCAACTGCTTGCTGTATTGTTTCCCAAATTTTTTGTATAACCATGTGACTTCCCCTTAGACAATGTCTCAATGTGCACAGTTTCTTGTATGTGTTCCATAGTTTCCACTAAATGTTAATCCACCATGAAACTTTATAGAAAACCCAAAACATTCCTAATGTCTTCCAAACCCAACAAAACATTACAAAAACACCTTATATATAAAGTATAAAGAATGAGTTAATTACATGAAACTGGGGGTGGTAACATTCACTAGTCCAAACATCAACATGCATCCTCAAATCATCTAGGTTTTTCTTCATCACCACAAAATTCTACCCAAAAATAGCATTGAGTGGTGGATATGGGTCTCTCATTTACCTTGGAACAAATATAATTCTTTTTGAATTGTTTCGAAGCTCCATACAATGACTACCAATGTCCTACATGAGGTTATATAGTGGAATATTAAGATTGATATAGTGATTAATTCCATTGAAACACCTTAACCCTCTATTGTGATGACCACTTTCTCTTTATTCAGTTTAAAAATACAGTTCAATTTAGGGACATAGTATCTTTTTTTGTTTCATTACGGTATTCCTTGGGAATTCATAAAGTCTAAATTAGATAAAATGTTTTTAGTAGGTATTTCTGAAATCCCTAGCAGTGGATGATGGTCTATAAATCCAATATGAAGTGTTAAATAGTTTTTCTTTTTCATAGGGATCAAAATTTGGACAATCTAGGGATAGAATATATGGATTTATTTGAGGTCCATTAACCGAAAAATATAATATAAAAAATATTTTATTCTTCTAATGAGGAGTGCTAGAAAATTATTTTTCTACATAGGTGAATTATAAATGGATTATCATTGATTTGGTGTCCCAGTCCATCTTCAATGATTCTATAAATTTAAATATATAATACATAAGTTTTAGGTGTTGTGTTTTTTCCAATAGTATTATATTATGTGGATTTTGATTAAATTTTATTCATTGTATTATAGTTGTTATTTTTTTGAAAAAAAATGATATGTTGAATTATGTGTGCCTTAAAGATTATGTATTGTTTTATTATAATCACTAGATTTTATTATATACACAAGGTTGGATTATTTATGGCTTGATAATGAGAGAAAAGAGTGTCAGAACAAATGTAACTATGATGATAATTACATTTTATCCATTAAGCAATCAATAGTGCTAGTAATAAATTTATATAATTACCATGGGATGATATTTTGGGTTTAATTTCTATATTTACCGATGGGGTAAACTAACCTAGGTTTAGTGACCATCTTGTTTCATGTTGATGCTAAGTAATGATTCAATCTCCATGGTTTCATGGGTTATATTTATTGGTTATATTGATGATAATATCATTTTGAGTATTTTCTATTTTGTTTCAATCAGGTAATTTGGAAGAGGTAGGGATTTTTCCTTATTTAACCTCTTGGTTTGTTGGATCTTGATTATACTTGGTTAATTACTGAAGTTTTTTCCTTTATTTTTGGTTTTTATACAAGATTGTAATGCATTTTCTAAACATTTAGAGAAATTATAAAAGATGGGTGTCCAATTAAAGATTTCAAAATTATTTTTCTTTTTTTCTATTGGTGATGGATGAGTTTCATTTCAATTTATTTCATATTAATTTTAAATTTATTCATTCCATCATATTAGCATCATTATTTTTTTTGATTCATCCATCAGTTCTATTTTAGATAATTTTGTCCCTCACACACAAAAAATATTTATGTTTGTTAAAACTAACTTCATTATTTTTGACTCCTATTGAAGCATTTATGTGGGAATAATGTGTTATGGGTGGGATTTTTACACTCTTCTCTAATAATTTTTTTTCCATTTTCTGTATCATTATTAGTTTATTATAGATATATTCTAGAGGTTTAGATTTTTTGGATTGTATCGTAGCTGTGAATGGTTTGTCTCATTGTTATGAGTATATTTATAAAAACCACATATTGGGGACCATAATATTGACATAATTGTTTTATATAGTCTCAAAAAGGTATTATAACTCGTTATTTCCACCCAACTATCCATTTTATTTTACTTTTCTCATCAAGGTAACATTAATGGTTAGTCAAAATTTTGAGTGACCATAATGAAAATCTATAAAGGTGTTCACTTTTTGTTTAGTTTTGTTCACATATTTGGTTCTCAATTTACAAAATCAAGAGGCTAAAATACATAAACAACCATATTTTAGGAATTTCTTGAATTCATTAATCTACCCATATCATATTTTACGATTATTCCCTCTCTTTTCAATATGGTTCTCATACAAATAACATAGGCACACCATGTTGGATTCACTTTATATATTCCATTGAACCCGAGTTCTATCACTTTGATTCATCATGTAAAAACTATAGATAAGATGTTATTTCCTTTTTCAATATCTTATTTTTCTTCATTTACCTCAAATTATAAATTGATTTCCATTCCTCTTGAATTTTAATGGATTATAAGAATAATTTTAGGGTGTGGGGTGGCACATTAATGATGTGTTTTTGTATTCAATTAATTAATGTTCGCACAATATGGATGTTTTATATTCATCATCGATGGTGATAATTATAGGAAAAATTTATATAGGATTGAGGTAGCTATTTTGTTTGAATTATTTTTATTTGGTGTAGAAATATATGATTATGGATTTTAAATGTTTTATTTGTAAATGTAACTGTTCATAAGAATGTTTGATATAATTTTAAAATCATCTAATGGTTGATATTAAATTAAAAAAAATCCTTACAATGGATTTCATATGGTACATAAATTGGAAAATATTTTTTGAAGGATATTAGTTTTTTTAAAAATTAATATGTGTTTTGATATTATCTGACCACAATTGGGACTTTGAGAAGAGTATATTATTCTTTTCTACACTTATAAATAATTCAATGAAAAATATGAATTCTTCATTATGGCTGACAAAATTGTTTCAATAGAATCATTTTATAAAATGGCCCTGAAGGTCATATAAAATTATTAATTTTAAAAGAATTTTAAAGACCTAGAAATTCTATAGAATCTTATTTTAAAAAATAAATAGAAATTTTTTCATTCTGAAAAAAATTATGGCGCTTGATTCCAAGGCTCGGTGTGCCCGAAATAAATTTATGAAGTTTTGTTCGGGTGCGTTCAGTAAATGTACGAGCTATATTTTATAGCTTTTGAACCAATGCATGGAACTGCAATCTTGGGGAACTGTTGAAATCATAGTTTTGATGATTTCTTAGTGAGACCTTCACTACAGTGGTATTATAACGAGAACGGAAGTTATGTTTTTGGGTTTTGAAATAAAATTTTATAAAAATAATGTGTTAGCTTAATTTTTGTGTGTGGTAAGAGATCCATGATGAGGTTAGTGGTGGGGGCCACCGCACCATAACCTCTCATTAGAGGTTATGGTGGTGGAGCCCACCCGCACATAACCTCCCATATGGGGATGTCCTTGGTGGACCCACAGAAGTTTTAAATCCCCCTTTAACTCCCCATAAAGGAGGATGAAACTATTCACCTTTCCAGATTAAATATTTCAGCTAACACCACCCATTAATTAAATAAGTTATCTCATTTAATTAGACATAAGAATTTGAATTGTTGTGCCAAAAAATAATATACAACTTCATTTATTATTTTTGGTTGGCATCCTAGTGGAGATTTGGGGAGAAAAAGAATTCACCCACGAAGAACACCTCTTCCACCAATAAAGAACAACGAACTACTTTCATGGATCTTCGACCAAACCAAAGGAATATGAGTTGACCATGAAGAACGCCGATGAAGCTTCTTCCTCGGTCTCCTATCCTGGTTGATTTCCGACATCAACAAATCGACATCCACCATTCCTCCTCTTCCATCATAAACAAATGGCAAGCGAGGTAGGGGTTTTTAGTTGAATTCAATTCCTTTCTTCGGCTTACAATATTTTGGAATGATAATTGTTGATTGATAATTCCATAACGAGGAAGGCTCAGACCACACGAACACGGCTTGATCATCCCCCTTTGTTGTTCTCATTTTTTTACGACGGTGGTGGTGCAACCCTACCGTCAGAAGAACAAACTACGGTTAAAGAAACGACGACCTGCGACGGGCCGACCGCGATGAAACCTGTGGTGTAAGGCATCCGGGTCACCAAGAGGGTGTGACACCACCGTGCCGTGTGGAAGGAGAGTCATGGATAGGGCATGCCACAGTGGAGGAACGCGGCATCGTCGCGCAGCGCAGAGGCCAGCAGGTGACCACGGCCAAGGTGGGTCATGGCGGAGGGGTGTGACATCGTCGCGCTTCGCATGTGGTGTAGAAATGTGGCCAGGAAGGGATGCGGAGAAGGTGGGAGGTACCATCGCACCGTGCCGGTGGTGTGGATCGGCTGGTCGCTTGGCCTGCCGGGAGGAGCGGCCCCCCGTCAAGTCCCTCGTGTGTTGGACTGGCCCCACCTGGTGTCGGCTGTGGCTCCACCCAGATGGAAGAGACATTCGGGAACCTAGGGCATGTTACTTCCCCATGGTCGTAGCTTATTCTGACCCCTCGAGCCACCGAGCTGCCGGGCCGGGCCGCCTTCAGGACAGGCTATCTATCCATGTCGGGCCGCCGTCGGTTCGGGCTGCCCAATTGGGACAAGCCGGCCACTGATGTTGGGCCGCCCCTATGGACCTGGTATGACCCGCGGATTGAGTCGGACCCCGGTCTGGACCCGGGTCGGGCCATGTCAGTCTGACTGATTTTGACTGGACCTGGAACCGATTTGGCATGTTTACACACTTTTCACCTATATCTTGGGATACAAGAGTCTGATCGACAAACCGTATGTGGAAACATAAATCTTAGAACGAGATAGTTCTTTTGACATACACCAATTGAGGTTTGGATACATATGAGGTATAGTCTGGTTTTTTAGAACCAATAAACCAACCTGGCCCCTAGAATGGAAAATCCAATGACTCACAGACTGGCCGTCTGATTGACGTGACGTCTATTGTGTTGAGATCCCTATGATGAGGCGGATCATTGTGATACATCTACTTGGGACTATGTGATAGTTTGAGTATCGACCAGTAACTCGTGGAGCGAATCCTCCCAAAGGCGAGAGAGCTGAGTACAGATACCATATAGTTAGTTGAGAACTGATGACTGCTAACCTTTAGAATTGGATTGTTTTGACTAGCCCAGTGGGGAGAACCTCTGTATGACGCAACAATCCCACAGTGGGGAGCGCCTCTGTGTGATGCAGCAGAACCACGATACTCGACAGGAGGAGTACCTCAGCAGGCTATGAGGGGGTGCGCCTCTATGTGAGCGTAGCAGACCGACAGTGGGAAGCGCCTCTGTGTGATGCACCAGACCCACGATACTCAACATGAGGTGTACAACATTAGTTCTGGATAGTGGGAAGCATCTCTATGTTATTTGGCAGGCCCATAGTACTCTATAGAGGAGGAGTACACCAGAAGTCGAGGATTTGACAGTTTGACTAGGAGTGTTACATGTTACCACCCTAGAATAAAATCCTGGTTTTGAGCTGAGTTAGTGAATTTTGTGTTTACCTCAAGATTGAGATTAGTTACTAGATAACTTAGGTATATGTTTGGGCATATAACTATTTAAGGGATATCCATTGAATCTTTACTTTGTGATTATCATTGTTGGATATTGTCAGACCTTGATGGTTTAGGCGTCCCTACTAAGTATCAGTATACTCTCCCCTGCACGGGCTATGCCCACACCACGTTGTGTTGGATGCAGATGATAGACAGTGCTGACGGAGGCCGAGAGGCCCTGGACTAGACTATATCGGGAGGTGGACCTTACGACGAGTCGGTACACAGAGGAGTCTGATGGATGTGGAGGGATGAGGAGTCCATCTATACCTACCCTTCATATAGGAACCCTAGAGGACGATCCAGGAGATGTTCATTACCTTTTTACATGTTTTTCCCTTTTTCAGTTGTACTTTCATTCAGTTGTACCTATACATTACTATTGGGCTTGTATTTACAGCCCCTTTTTTCATTCCAGTACTTCTTCTTTATATAGTATTGCTTAGTGTTTTGATTCCAGTTGTGTACTCTATTGTGTGTGTTTACTTTTTATAAAGTAAATTCCTTCCCAACATACGTATTTACGCCTTAGGTGCTAGTCTCCATCCCTTGGCCTATGGATGTAGGGCTTTGGGTAGTCACAACATGGGTCCCAAGGATAGGTCATGACAAATTAGTATCAGAGGAGTCGGTTCTACCGGAATACATAGGAATCTTATCATTCTATTCTCTTAAAAAAGGTGTTAAGGGTACTAAGTGTTTTTTTTAGTTCATGGAGTTCAATGTTGGTGTGGTGGCTGATGTATCCACAAACTAAGACCCTGACATCTGATTTTCGACTGAGTGCATGAAGACACTGATTGAGTGTGTGTTTTCATAAGTTTTCTTTATGTCAGCTCAACCTAGTCACCTCACCAGGTATAGTATTTTGGTCATGTTTCATATATTTATTTTGGGATGCCTCCACACATAGCGAAAAGAGTCGTACGATCTGACATCCCACCAAGCGAAGAGGCTTTGGTGCAGGGCCCTTTACCAGTGGAGGCACCAGCGGTGCCACTTTCTATTGGGCCACCAATGCCACCAGCCTCAACAAAAGATGATTCATGCCTCTTGAGAATGTTTCATGAGTTCGAGTGATAGAGGACACCCACATTTTGGGGAGAGATGGACCCATAAGTGGCTGAGTATTGGATGTAGGTTGTGGTGAGAGTCTTCAAGCTATTTTGTGTAGAGTTTGTACCATCCAACCTTCAGGTGGTGTGGATACAGGAGCTACTACATATACAACAGGGTTTCATGACAATAGCATAGTACTCAGCGAGGTTCACCGACCACTCATGTAACTCCACAGATATGGTATGAGGCCCATTCATCAGGTCCCAGACCATCAAACAGGGGATCATGTGAGAGATCGTATCTTCGATGATCTCCCTTATCATCCTGACGCATGCAGGGGTGTTAGAGAGAGACCTCCTAATAGAGTGTTTTATTTCTATGTAGACACCAGGTGTGAGACACACTACTGGTCGACATGTAATAGAGTCTTTCGCACATGGATCTAGATAGATGATGCAGAGGTCCAAGTGGAGAAGACCCATGGGTGGATGACCGATGGACTCAGGATCCGTTGTTCAGGGCCCACGAGGCAGTGACTTACTTGCCAAGAGCTGGCAGTGTTACTCATGCGGTGGTCAGGGTCACAAGGCTCGTGAAAATCTGACCCACAATTCAAACGATCAGTAGACAGTTGATGGAATTCCCTGGAAGAGGTAGAGGTTCGATCGAAGTGGTCCATAGGGAGCAAAAAGACGTGGTAGAGGAGATGGTCAAGCAGTTGGTGGTGGAGGACGTTTCAAGGTGTTTCCACCACCACCACCAAGAGGTCAACCCCGACCGTAGGGAGCTAGTGGAAATGGGAGAGCATAGCTTCATGCTGATGAGGCTTAAGACCATGGTGCTCCAGAGATGATTCTAGTCACTATTTATGTCTACTCCACCTTAGTGCAGTTCTTATAGACACTAGATCCATTCATTCATTCATAGCCAATGACCTCGTTTGGAGCTCAGAGATTCCAATAGAGCTTGGTATTTTGAGCATACTCTAGGAGGCGAGAGATTCTGCTGGGATCTCTTCATAGTGGCATCAAGGACTTACGAAGTCATCCTGGGTATGAACTAGTTACCTACATTCGATGCTCTGATTGACTGTATTAGGTGAAAAGTACGGTGCATCTGCAAGGATGGGACCAGGTTCGACTTCACCGATGATAAGGTAACCTTTTCAGCATAAGAAAAACTTACTCGGAGGAGGGTGCATCCGATCACTCACCAGTTTGTTTTCCTTTCCCTTGAAGTAGTTGATGTGGATAGACTCACTTATCCTGTAGTGGTGAAACAATACACGAATGTTTCCATGACGATGTTCCAGGACAATCTCCTCATAGGGAGGTGGAATTCTACATTGACCTATACACTGGGATGGCACTAATATCTACTCCAACATATCAGATGGCTCCCAATGAGCTTCGTGAGCTACGGGTAATGCTTGAGGACATTTAGAGGAATAGATTCATCCGGCCCAGTATTCCTCCCTAGGAAGCCCTGATTCTATTCACCAAGATGGTAGATGGGAGCTTGAGGCTCTGTTTTGACTACCATCACTTGAATCAGGTGACTGTGAAGAACAAGTACCCACTCCCGAGCATTGATGTCAACTTCTATCAGCTCAATGGAGCATGACATTTCTCAAAGTTAGACCATAGATTAGGCTATCACCAACTAAGAGTTCAAGATGAGGATTTACTGAAGACGTCATTCTGGTGTCGGTACAACCACTAGGAGTTCTTGGTTATTCCCTTTGGCATAACCAATTCTCCAGCATTGTTCTTGTTTCTCATGAATAAGATCTTCCAGCCTTACCTCGATTGCTTGGTCATGGTCATCATCGATGACATTTTGTTCTACTCGACTACTGAGGTGGAGCTTGCCTACCATTTTCAGGTAGTACTAGGAAAACTCTGAGAGAACCATATTTATAGTAAACCCTCGATGATACGGTTTTAGATTCATGAGTTTCACTTCACGGGACACGTCATCTCGGAGGTGGGAGTTGTAGTATATCCAGAAAAAATTGTGTCGGTACATTCATATGATCCCCAAAATAATGTGACAGGGGTACAAAGTTTCTTGGGCTTGGATTGGTATAATCGGAGATTTCTTCCAGACTTCTCCATAGTTGAAGCACCACATTCAGCCATGATTTAAAATGGGGAACCCTTTTGTTGGTCGGAGGGTTTCCATCAATGCATTTGGGAGCTGAGGAAGATGTCGACTAGTGGCCCCATCATGAGGATTCTAGAGGATAGGGTAGGTTATTTAGTTTACTACGATGCATCAGGTACAGAACATGGGTGTGTCCTGATGTAGGAGCAATTATTGATCACATATGGTTCTTGGCACCTCAGACAGAACGAGAAGAACTATTCTACCCATGACCTAGTGTTAGCAGCAGTAGTCTTCGTCTTGAATATATGGCGGCACTATATGATGGGTGAAAGTTATATAGTATACTCTGATAAAAAGTGTCTTAGTTATATATTCTCTAAGAAGGACATGAAACTGAGACATCGACCATGGCTTGAGTTTCTCCAGGACTATGAATTCGAGATAGTCTATACACATGGGAGGGGAACATAGTTGTTGATAAAGCTTAGTAGGATGACTGGTATACAGCTTCAAGGAGAGGCAATATATCAGCTTTATTAAATACCTATATCCTTTGTGGATGAGGATGGAGTAGCCTTTCTAGAGTCACACCTTCACTTATTCATTGAGTTAGGATGGCGCGGTGTGGGAACGCTGACTGCGAGACTCGACGTTCTCTGATATCCACAGGACATGCACCCAATCGATTTTCTAAATGTGGGGAGAACAACATCCTTTCCAAAGTATGTACCATGGTACTTGTTTCGGTTGAGGAGGATGTGTTGAGGGAGTTCCACACTTCCCATTTAACAGTACATCTAGGAGTGCCGATGATGTACCAAGACCTCTGATGACAACACATGTGGCCAGGTATGAACATTGCGGTAGCAGAGTTTGTCCCACAGTGCCTCCCTTGTCAGCACGTGAAGGTAGAGAAAAAGGTACCAGTGGGTTTGGTTCATCCCTTAGAGGTCCTAGAGTGGAAGTGGGATAGGATATACATGGACTTTGTTATGGGTCTTCCACGTATATGCATGAGTCATGATTCGATTTGGGTGATCGTCAACCGACTCACCAAGTCGGTGCACTTCCTACCGATCTGAGATTTGGGATCAGTAGAGGGCATGGGATGCCTCTATGTACTAGAGATTGTGTGATTTCCTGGAGTACCTACTTCTATAGTCTCTGACTGTGATGCACGATTTTCATCCCGGCTATAGAAGGGCTTGAAAAAGGTTTTCAGGATGAACTACATCTGAGCACTGCCTTCCATCTCTAAACAGATGGACAAACTGATAGACCATTCATACTCTCTTGGAAATAATCCACACATGTGTTCTAAACTTTGGTCACAAATGGGAGGACCACATGCCATTGGTGGATATTTCATACAAAAACATATATCAATCCACCATAGGGATGGCACCTTTTGAGGCCTTGTCTGGGTGACCTTGCAGATCACTGATGTACTGGACTGGCCCTGAGGTGTCAGCACTAGTGGGACCACAGTTGGTAAAGACTATCATGGATAAGGTGCAGATCATCCATAAGAGTATGAAGACTACATGGACTGGGCATAGGTCGTATTCTGACAGGAGACGGAGACCTCTAGAGTTTGAGGATGGTGACCACGTCTTTCTGTGGGTCTCACCTCGACGAGGTCAACAAAGATTTGGTCAAGGCGACAAGTTATCTTCACGAGTAATCAGTCCTTTCTAGGTCCTCAGTAGAGTAGGCGAGGTGGCTCACCACCTAGCTCTTCCACCTCAGTTTCATCGGGTGCATGACGTCTTCCACATATCTCAGATGTGGATAAATGTGCATGACCTATCCCACATCATCGTCCATGGGGAGCTGGACATCGATTGCGGGGAGACATTCAGTGAGGTTCCTATGGAGATTGAGGATCGACAGGAGCATGCCCTTCCTGGGCAGTTGATAACACTGGTGTGCATTCGATTGTAGTAGGAGAACCACCAGGAGAACACATGGGAGCAGGAGTCTCAGATGCGTTCTCAGTACCCCCATTTGTTCCCTTAGTTTGAGTTGTAGCTTATAGGGACATAAATCCCTAAGGTGGGGAGAATGTAAAGACCCAAAAAATCTATGGAATGTTTTTCCGTAAATACAAAGGACTTTTATGAGTCCGAGAATATTTATGGCGCTTGATTCTGAGGCCCGGTGTGCCCGGAATAAATTTTTTATTTTTTTTTTCAGGTACGTTCAGTAAACGTACGAGCAAGAATTTATAACTTTTGAACTGATGCTCGGAACTAAAATCTGAGGGCACAATTGAAATCACAGTGTCAGTGATTGCTTAGTGATACTTTCACCGTAGTTGCATTTTAATGATAATGGAGGTTAGTTTTTGGGTTTTAAATTAAAATTGAAAAAAAAGTGTTAGATTTTTTTGTTGTTAAAGAAGTAAGAGGAGGTTAGTGGTGGGGGCCACCACATCATAACCTCGCATGAGAGGTTAGGGTGCTGGGCACACCCACAGATAACCTCCTTTGGGATTATGTCCTTGGTGGGGCCCACACAATCATTAAACTCACATTAATTCCCCATAATGGAGGATGAAACTCTTCACCTTTCCAAATTAATTTTTTGAGCTAACACCACCCATTAATTAAATATGTTGAATCATTTAATTAAACACAAGAATTCGAATGGTTCTTCCAAAAAATAATAGAAGACTTCATCTATTACATTTTTATTTCATCTTGGTGGAGGTTTGGGGAGAGAAATAAATCACCCACAATGAAAACCTCTTCAGCCAACGAAGAATGACAAACACCTTTCTTCAATCTTAGACCGAACCAAAAGAGAAGAATCCCACCATCAAGAATGCTGATGACGCTTATTCCTCAATCTTCTACCCTGAATGCTTTCTAAGGTCAATAAATTGATGTCCGCCATTCCTCTTCTTCCACCGTCAACGAACGAAAACTGAGGTATGGGTTTTGAGTTGAATTCATTTCCATTCTTCGCCGTACAATATTTTGGAATCAAAATTGACGATTGATAATGCCATAATAAGGAGCGCTCTGACTGCACGAACATGGCCCGACCCTCCCCATTTTTTGTTCTTATTTGTTGACGATGGGGACGGTGCAACCCTACTGCTGGAGGAATAGATAACAATAAAAGAAACGGTGGTCGGCGAAGGGCCGACCGTGAATAAAAAGGCGGCGCAAGGCCGCCGGGTCTCCAAGAGGGCGCAACACCACCATACCTCCTGGACTGAGAGTCGGGGATAGGGCATGTTGCGATGCTGTTGCACAACACTGGTGTTGCAGAACTACGACTAGGGAGGGATGCGGTAGAAGGGCGCGGTGCCGTCGCGCCGTGATGGTGGGGCGAATCGGCTGGCCACTCAGCCAACCGGGAGGAGCGGGACCCCGTTGGGTCCAGCCTGTGCTGGACCAACACCACCTGGCTCCTATTAGAGCTCCACTAGAACGGAAAATCCATTTGGGAGCTAGGGGTGTGGGGATTCCCCCTGGATTATGCTTCAGCTTACCCCGCGAGCCGCCGGGCCGCCCATCCGTGTTGGCCCACCATCGGACCAAGCCATCCTCCGGCTAGGCCTCCCCTCGGGCCGAGCCACCCTAGGGTTTTGCCACCCACTTGGGTCAAGCCTTCCACATAGACCAAGATAGACATGCGGTTCGAGTCGGACCCCAGTCTGGACCCGGGTCAGGCCAACTCAGTATGACTGAGTCGGACCGGACCCAGACCCGCTTTGGCCTGTTTACACCCCTTTTTCACATATATTGGGATACATGTGTCTGATCGACGAACTGTCTATGAAGAAGAAAATAATAGAATGATACTGTTCTTTTGGAATACCACATTTGAGGTTTGTATATAGTGGGGGTATGGTCGGGATCGTTTGAACCTAAAAAACAACTAGGCCCCTAGAATAGAAACACCAATTACTCACAGACCGGGCATCTGATTGACAAGTCGTCTATTGAGTTGAGATCCCTATGATGAGGCGGATCATTGAGATACTTATACATGGGACTATGTGACAATTGGAGTATTGAATAGTATCTCGTGAAGTGGATCATCCCAGAGACGTGCGAGCGGAGTACAGAGACATAGTTGCTGGATGAGACCTGAAGACTTCTGACGTTTCAACTCATAGTGTTTCGACTAGTCCAGTTGGGAGAGATTCTGTGGGACGCAGCAGACCTGCGGTACTCGACAAAGAGAGTAACTCAGCAGGCTACGAGGGGGATCACCTATGTGTGATCATGACAAACCCATAGTGGCGAGAGCCTCTGTGTGATGCAGCAGACCCATGGTACATGACAGGAGAAGTACGACAGCAGTCCAGGAAAGTGGGAAGTGCCTCTATGTGATGCGGAAAGTGCACAGTAATATTTATATAAGAAGTACACTAGTAGTCTATGTTTCGATAGTTTGACATGGAGTGTTACATGTTTCAACTCCTAGAATAAAATCCTGGTTTTTGAGATGATTCAGTGACTTTTGTGTTTACCACATGATTGAGATGTGTTACTAGATAACATATGTATATGAATGTGAATATACCAAAGAATGTTTTATCCATTGAATCATTACTTTTTGGTTATCCATGTTTGATATTGTGAGAAATTTAGGGTCTCGGGGTCCCTACTGAATATCGTTACACTCACCCTTGCACGGGCTATTCCCACACCTCGTTGTGTTGGATATAGATGACAGAATGTGATGACAGAGGACTGGAGCACCAGGACTAGATGGTACCCGGATGTGGACCTTACAAATATTTTCTACACAGAGGTGTCTGAAGAATCTGGAGTACTGAGGTGGCCATCTGTACCTACCCTTCAGGTAGGAACCCTAGAGGACGATCCAGGAATTTCTCTTTACCTTTCAGTTGTTTTTCCCTTTTTCATTTGTACTTAATTTTAGTTGTACATATACATTACTACTGGGATTGAATTTCCGGCCCCTTTTTACATTCCAACATTTCTTCTTTATACAATATTTCTTAGAGTTTTGCTTCCAGTTCTGTACTCTGTTGGGTGTGTTTAATTTTTATAAAGGAAATTCCTTCCCAGCTTAGGGATTTAAGTCTTTGGTGGTAGTCTCCAGCCCCTGGCCAATGGAAGGAGGGCATGGGGTAGTCATGGCATGGGTCCCAAGGAAAGTTCGTGACAGAATTTCTGAAATATTATTTTAGTTTATTAAAAACATGAATTATTGTGATGATAAAATTTTATTAGTGTCACAAATCGAATAATTAAACGTGTTTTGAAAATGTTATGTTGTCTATAACTCCACTTTATTTCCCATATGATAATTCGTATATTATGTGTGGAGTTTGATATATGTCGTGATCATAATATTAAGGAATGGATTTTCTCTTTTATTGGGTTTTGAGATGGTTGTCAGATAAAGATGAATATTTTTTATAAATATATCTGATGCACTCTTTCTCTCTATCATAAATATTTTTTATAGTAGTAAAGATAGTTAACATGGATGTATATATTTATGATGCACAAGATAGTTACAAACACTATGGGTCCACACTAGTTTGATAGAAGAATTGATGTGGTTTCCTTCTGGCGAGGGTAGGTGTAGGATAGTCTGGTGACAGGTGATAAGACATAACAAATGAAGAAATTTTAATTTGTACTCGTTAATTTCAAAAACAGTCTCACATTAGTGCGTAGGGTAGTTAAAATAAATCTTATTAAATTTTTAGTGGTTTTATATGGTAAAATTTCCATAGATTACTATTTGTACCCCAGGTTAACCTTTTGTATACAAAATCCTTTAAATTATATTTTTTCTTTCATGTGATAAAATAATTTCATAAGACTGCTCTTATTTATTTCTATTGGTAGGGATTGTTTTATAATTTAATTTATATATTTTATTAATAAATGTGTTCTAAATGAAAAAAGGAATTTCACATAATACATTTTTTATAAATAATAATTATGAATTTGATTTTTTAAATTTTGTAGAAACAAAAATGAATATTTATTGAAACGTTAAAAATTTTTATACGAGTGTATATAATAATTTTTGGGAAATATATTTATATTTATATTGTCTCATAATAGAACTAAAAAAGGTGAAATTTAAGAATAATAACATATACCCCTAATTATGATCCTACATGGCATTGTTTCACTCACAACCTTGTATAAAAAAATTATAGTAGAAAGCCTCTATATTTCAATTTATGTTTTGTTGATTTGAAAGAACTTTTTATTTGTGGATTGTTCATGAGATATTCAGAATAGGATTTTCAGAGTGATTGTAGGTCACCTGAAGATGGAGGGTTATCAAATGGTTTTATATAATTTCGTGTTTTTCTCATTTTTGAATTTTCTTGTTTCGATTATCTATGTATGTGATGCTATCAATTTCTTATTATATAGTTAATGTTTTATTTTATTTTATAGTTATATATTTACTATTTTTATATATATTTAATTATATATCAATTTAGTAATTTTTCCCAAATTCTTTTTCTTATGACACCGAAGTGCATGTTGCAAGACTGGGGAGATCAAGAATAGTCCTCAGGTCATGTCATGGGTTGGGTTCGGTGTTCGGTCCTATAACTACTCTAGTTGGATCATAAAATAACCGTATCATGAAATAATAGGAATATAAATTGAAATTTGGGGAAGAATTATGTAAATTCCACATATCATAGATGACCATCACTATTATGGGAAACTAGTATGAGATAAACATTATCAAAACAATAACCTACCACCGAAAATGATTACTGCCAAATTCCTTCAAGGAAACTGTAACACAAAAGTGTAAACCATATAGAAAAAATATATCCTCAAAACCTAAAAGGATGATTTTTCATCACATAGTGGTGGAAGAACAGTGAAATAGACATACAAAAACACTGACGAAGCATCTTGGGGTAAATTAAATGAGTATTCATCATTAGGATGGGATTTACCTTGACATGATTTCTTGAAAGGTGGACCAAATACAGTGAAGAATAAAATTACATATGAATCGAAGGAAGATGAAAATTATCATGTACTATGGGGATATTCCCTCATTCAAAATTAATGAGATGGAAATTTCTAAATAGAAGGTGAAACCCCCATAAAAATTGAAGAAATGAAAAAAAAATAAAAAATATGCCATCTATTTGAGTGAATATGGTTAGGGGTGTTATTTAAAAGGTCCACAACAATAAATATCCCCACTATAAATAAACATATAGTAAATATACGGAGATACATGACATTGACAAGATGTTATAACATAATGTGTTATATTGACTACCCATGGACAATACATAATATACCATGTATATATGGTAAAACATTATAACATAATTATCTAGTCCAAATACCCATTTATTATATATTATATTTAAAATTATATATATATATAAGATATCAAACATATTCAGGGGACCAATTGTATAATATAGAGGTTACACCCCAATAGGGTCTTAATGAGATATAATGCTTGATTTTGTCCAAGTAATTTTCTATTAGTTATCTAGTATTTTAATGAATTTATTTACCCATTATAAAACACTGTAAGTAAAATATATTTAATAATATCTATTTTTTGGACAACCTCTAGACTCATAATATGTACAGTTTTCTTCAATATTTGATAATAAATATACAATAATATTTTGAAATATATCATGTTAGAAAACAAATAGATGATATATAAATATAAAATTGAATAATCATACCATAAAAAATATAGAATTAGGTACTTATTAAAAATTGAATTATTTAGATATAGTGTTGACTAATAGAGAATGTAATGAATAAAATATCATAGAATCATAGAATATAATTCCATGTAAAAAAGATATTAATGAAATTATGCTTGGAAGGGCTAATTTAATGTGAATGTTTGGTAACAAATAATCCACAAAATGAATGAATGAAAAATAATACATTAATTTATAAATAATAATGAAAAATTATCATGTTTTATATTAAGTGAATATAAATACTAATTATAGAAGAGGCTAGATAGGTATGTGAATACATATATGAAAATATATTAATTTTAGATAGGGTGTCTTCTATATCGCCATTACAAGGTATATAAAATGAATTAATACTGATAGTAAATGGTAATTTAGTACCACATAAATAGATAGAAATCATTGAATATGGTTGTCTATGTTTGGGATATGAAACTCACTGAAAAATCACATATTTCTGTATGGATAGTAAAGGGGATATAAAGTAGGGATCTAGTTCCCATAAATCTCTCATGGGGGACTAAAATAAGGGAGGTCGATTGAATAAACATTAATTATAACTGTATATTCCATATATAAAGAACCAATGGTAGAGTAAATGATGATGTCGTTTTAATGCATACACATAGAGGAAATGAAATATTAGACCATATTATATTATATCATAGAGTGTTGTATCATGTTAATAACATATGATATTTTTCAAGAAATAACAAATTAGTTTAAACCAATAAAAAACAAAGGTGGTGAGTCTTACAATCAGAGAGAATGTTATTCTATGATTTTGATTCATCCTAGAGAGAATCTGTATTCCTATAAATAGAAATGAATTACATAATAATAAAACCCTTAGAAACAATGATGAGGCCTCACCTACATTTATTTCCATTATCAAAGAAACCATTAGTGTTACGGCGTACCCATATATGTGGAGAACAACATAACACCTAGAGTCCAACATCTTGATTATCTAAAGTGTATTGAATGTTTATTATTGTGTAGTGTTATCAATTACGGGAGAGAAGGCCCCTTTTTATTTTCATATCCACTTTAATAATTTGTTAATACATTAAATATAGGCCAACAAATATGTGAATATATAACTATAAATAAAAAAACATGAAATTATTTTTATAATTATTAATAATTACTTAGTAAAAAATATAAAAAATGATAAAGGATAATAGATAAAGGTGGAAGTACCAGATTCAACCCCTATATGAATAAAGCTCAAATCGCAAAAAACATCTTATGATATTCATTAAAACTCACAACCCCTTGTTGTAACCTATTTTGATAAAAACGATCCCTAATTGACTCTTTCTGAGGATGAGATTATGGTATTTTTAACAATAATAAATTTATATATGTGTTTTATTTAAATGAAAAAAGACATCATTTGTTGTAAATGTACTAAATTCATTTTTTAACAATATATTTTCTAAAATATAATTATTCATGTTATATACATTTTATTAATGAAACTATGATTGTTATTATTAAATTTTGATTATTTTAGTAAAATTCAATATTAATTTATTAATTATAAATTTGAAATAGTTCAAAAAGACCTATGAATTTTAATAGATATTATTTTAATAATATATATTTTCCATATAAATAGTTTATCATTTTATTATTCGAAATAATTTAATGGTTTCATTAATAAATTTTAGAAAAATAATTTAGGAAATTTGAAATCATTTTATTATTCATCTGGAAAATATTAAATTTGAATAAATATTGTTGTATTTTTTGAAAGAATAAATTTCTATGTAAATACTGTAGAATTCAATTTTTACAAAAAATGTTAGTTTTTTTGAAATAATTTGTATTTAAGAATGACAAGGAAATTTTAAAAATTATTTCAAACAGAAAATATATATTCCATTAGAGAATTTTTATGATTGAATTACTTATATTACATTATAAACTGTTGTTTTATATTTTAGAATGTTTGTTACACTATTTTAAAAATATTTTTTAGTAACATATTAATTTATTATAGTAAAATTAATGTTTAGTAATTTTATAAATTGAAAATGATAATAATTAGTTAATATTTTAATTATTTTGTTCATATTTTGAAATATGGAAATATTTATAATTTTTACATAAAATAAAATTTTATTATGAAAAAACTAAATTGTATAGTAAAATCCAAAATGGTAAAAGGATTAACTAATGGTGTATAAGGACTAACTTATCATTAACATACTTCTAGTGGATTATTCTGTAGAAGATCAAATAGAGAAGATTTTAAATTCATTATTGTCGATATTAGAGTCTTATTGTCAAGTGAAAACATTTCTCAGATTATAGTAAGATGCAACAAATATGAAAATTTTATTATAACATCATTTAAAAGGGGATTCCCACCAACCCATCAAGGTCTCTTTTACATTATGTATCGTATTGAATTTATTTCATTTACCATTTGAATATACTCTTTTAAATATTTAGTTTCAGTTTATTCACCATAAGTGAGCCTATTCCATCCATTTGGAAGGAGTCTTCTAAAGGAAAAGTCCCATTCTCATCATGAAAAATGGAATTTTTCCAATCTTCTTTAATTTTATAACTACGATTCGAAAACAAAATTTTATTACTCATATATTAAAATTTATATTTTATTTCATACTCAATGAATTTATTATAACTTAATAATTAATAACAACATTTCCCTTTTTATTAAGAATGACGAAAATTACATTCATGCATTTATGCGGACTACTGTCTCCTTGATTTGACATGTTTAAATTTAAAACCCACCGCTATTAGAATTTTATAATGAATAAATTAATGAATAAATGTAAAAAATTATGTATAAATTTATATATAAAGATAAAAATGAAAATACAATGTGATTACTTATTGTTTAATGAAAAAGTTTGACATTAACCATGAGTACATGTAGGTTACCACCACCTTGATGTTACATATATCAAATTTCATCTAGTTTTTTTATAATCCATTAAACACTATATAAATATAATTGAAAAATTGAAAATATATAATTATTTTAACTATTCTTATAAAATAGTGATACATGACCCCAAGAATCCACTTTCATTACCATAGTCAATCTTTATGCCTGGTATGCTCGAGTTTGAGTTTATCTTGACACCAATAAGAAAAACTCTGTAAATTACACTAATGGATGATGATAGGAATTAAATTATTTATAATATATTTTATATTTATGTAAAAATATTTTTTTATTTCTTCAAAAATAGTTAAATTAATAATGATGTCCTTAATTAATATATCAATATTTATTCCTTAAAATCCAGGATTCCTGCTCTATGCTAATTTCATCTATAAAGGTCATCAAAAAAATATTGATAAATGAAATTATAGAATTATTAATAAATATAAATAATCAGTTCCCTCATCTTTTTTATTTGGGTTTGATGAATATTCAAGGAAAAATGACAAAAAAAAACTCGCTATAATGAAACTTATTAAGATCAATCAAGATTAACAACATTAGATATAATATATAGATACAAAATAATTGATATACTAGTAAAAAATAATTATAAAAGATGTTTATAAAAATTAATATAGTTATAAAATAGGTTATTAACATTTTTATTTTTTATATTGAATATTGAAGTGATTTAGTGGACATGATTAATTAATGTGAGGGCTCTTTTCTCTAAAATTTAATTTTATTAGCCCTATTTTATTTTATTCCTAATCCTATCTTTGATATATTGAGATTATTATTTAATGATTTTATTTTGAACATATTCATGAAATTTGTGTGGTTTAAATATCTACATCATGTACTTTTGTTAAATGTATTTTGTATCACCCTGATATAGTTTTTGAAATACTTTTTCCGATTAAATTTAATTTATTCGATAGATTATGTTACACGAAACACAATTTTTTAATAAACAATGAAACTAATGTAATAATGTTATATAAAATCACCCATTTTTAATAATATAATAATGAAGGTGTCATTATTATTAATTATTTTTTTTCAAATTATTTATATTTTATGTGTATAATAAATCATATTAATATTAATGTATATATATTTGTTTGAAAAATCATTATATTTTTTAAAAGTTTTATATTTTTTATAAAAATATTTTATTTATTTTAGTGAAAATTGTTATTCCTAAAATATTGAAAATTTAATTCATGAAATAAATTTTTTTTCTAAATCTACGTGTAAAAATGAAATTAGGGCGATTATTGGCGATTTTTATGAAAGGATTAGTTTTTTGAAAATAACGAAAAATAATTTTTTTTAAAAAAATAATTTTTTTTCATTTAAATAAATTTAAATCATATTTTTTTAATAATAATGGTTTGAAATATGATATTATTTCAATTATATATTCTTTAATATATTTTTTCCAATGAGTAAATATCAAATCGATTTTAATATAAAATCATTATAAACATTTTAGTATTTTCTTTTTGGAAAACTGCTTTCTCACTATGAATTTGCATTAAAATTTAAATTCAATGATTACATTTATTTTATTAGATTTGAAAATATAAATTCAATACCTAGAATCAAAAAAATATTATATAATAAATTTTTATTATTATTTTGTAAAAATTACGCGTAAAAATAATAAAATTTAATTAACATTGTAATGCTTGAAATTATTATTCAATGATAAAATAAAAATATATCAGGAAAAAATGCCATAATGCTTGTTTAAATACAATTTTATTGAACTATTTATACATCATAACCTATAAGGCATGGTAATTACTCATTTTTGAGTCTTTAGACTTAAGAAAAACATGGTTATCACTTTATCTTTTAGAAAATACCATGTCTTTCCTCTCCCAAACTTAATAAAGGTCACCCACTCTCATTTCATATTAAATCATGTAAAAACCATTTTCTCCACAAAATATCTATGAAATGTTATTTATTTATTCTGTTCATATTGTTAGATATGAATTATGTTTTTTATAAAACCCCATAAAAATTATTTTTGACTAAACCCATAAAGATTCATTGATGAAGAGGAAAAAATATCAAACTTATGTTTTTCTATTTTTTATTCATCCACCTTAAACAAATTTTCTTAAAATATTTTAATATAATAAAAAAATTAACCCTTAAAATATGGTGTTATTAAATTAATTTAACATTATATACCCATATCTTCCTCTATAAAATTGAAATAATAAATCTTTGATCGAGTGTGTGGTGGCCCACAACCTCATGAACCAATGTTATTCAATATCCATGGCTACCTCTCACATTCTGAAATAATGATGGATATAATTTTTTATACTATATTTAAAATATTATTATACTTATGGAAATATAATATCTATAATAATATCTTACTTTATAGCATTAGGGGATATGATAATTTCATTCATCTTTTCGGTGTACTACCACATCCAAATGAAATGTGATTAAATATTCACATATGAAATACATTGATGTTAATAAGGACTGGATTAAAAAATATAAGTGATATATATGAAATAAATAAAACCATTTAATGTTAATATATTATTTCCCATTATTTATTTAAATATTTTATGAATGTAATATTTTGTGTTAATGTGTACATATGATCAAAAATATACATGAACATTGTATTTAAATTAATATATCTAAATTTTGGAAATTGAAAAAAATAATTATATACTGAAGATATGTGATTTCTAAAACATTATTATAATTTTTATTATTATTTAATAATGATCAGAGTTATGGGATAAAAATAAATAATAAAAACAAACATGAAAAATAATAATTTTATTACGTTAAATGTGATTTCAATAAGAATCATTCTTAAAAATGTAATAAAATAACATATGTAAATAATATATGGTAGAATACATATTACTATGTTTCTCTGATATATTTATAATAAACATATATAATCTATATAGTACATTTGAACATGTAAAAAGGATATTGAGACATTTGGTACAGGGATTTGCCTCAATTTTTTTTTAGGGAAATAAATTATATTAAAAACATATATTCTTTTTTGAGGTGTATATACAACATATTTTACATAAATACAATGAATGTATTAATTATCATGGTTTTATAAATTATATTAGATGTCCTTATTTCAAAGGGATAAAAATTTAAAGATACCAATGTGTTAAATTTTTTATGTTACAATATCATCTTCTATCAAGAGTGTTTATGATTATGCATAAAATGATGAAATAATAAGATAAATATCTCAATACAATAAATAATTTTATTATCTTATTTTCATTTAATGAGAATAAATGTTTTCCATTCATTTTCTCTCTATATTTACTTAAAATTAAAAAAATTAGTGTATATCAACAAAATTTCTCGCTTCGATAGACCAACAATTTTTCAACCTTTTCCATGATTCCTAAAAAAATTATAAAATATTTCAGAATTAGTCAAATTATTTTAATAATAAGATATTACTAGAAATTCAATTATTAAGAATCATAAAAAGAGTCATCATGTTGTTTTCCAAATTATGAAAATTTTTCATTTAACAAAAATAAGAAATGTATCATATTTTCAAATGTATATGATGTGAGAAGTAATTCATGACACCTTTATATACCAATTATTGGAATCAACCATTGTATGTTTCCAATGTTATTTTCAAATAACTGTATTTTATTTTTTTTATTTTTTTAATCAACGATTTTGAATGTCAATAGGGTATTTTTGTCAAAAAAAATGTAGCATGTGTTGATTCGAAATTAGTTTCCATATACAGTGTTATACATTGATGTTATGTACACATTATTGGGTATATTATCCAATGATACCATTATTATTATTTCATAAAATGGTTAAATTTTATTATGATAATATGTTTATGTGAATAATATTTTTTCCACGATTTAAAATTTTATAAAAAGATTATGAATCCCACTTTATTTTCCATGGGTTTTTCTATAATTACATTGTTAAATTTATATATAACCCAATTAATTTCCCTGAATTATACAGTTATGTAATACTTATGAAAGAAATTTATTTTCAGAGTTTCTTATATATTGACTTTTTTGGATATTGTGTCACACATATATCTGATTTTCACTATGTGATAAGTTATATATCTATATATCTTTACCCAATGCATAGGGTTAATATTGAAATTTTATTTCATAAATAGGATTACAATTGGGAGTGACTTGAGTTCGTTAAGGGGTTTTTTTAACTATGATAGTATTTATAGTGAACCTGAAGAACTAATAATATTTATTGAGTAAACATGTTCTTTTATGAAGGACTTTTAAATTAACCTTTACCACTACTGAAATTATGTCAATCAATTATATGTGTCCCACAACTCCATTTATTGTGACTATGATATTTGAGAATAGATTATGTTCCATTATTACTTTTAGATTAATATTTTTTAACGTTCTATATTTATTCGATCACCAGAGATTTTAATATTTGATATGCGTGGAATGGGTTTCATACATTATTTTAAGGTTCTCATAACCTTAATCCCAAATTTTGTTTAGATATGTTCCATTCATACCCATTATTTTAATTTTATCTCACAATTTATTTTGTTTCATTTCCATAGATTATGATTAATGATATTATGTGAGATATGTCAAAAAAGGGTTCTAGATATGTGTAATTATGTGGGACAAAATTTAGAACACTTACGAACCAGTTGTTTCTATTTTCAATATTCAAATGGAAATATACCTTTACAATCCAAACTCTTGTGTATATAAAAGTTAATGAATAATCATATAAAATGATGTAATATATTATTATGAAAAATATAGTACAATATAATTACATTAAATGTATTGGTTTGTGAATATCCTTTATCAAATAGGATGAGAAAACAGTATTTCAAACCTCTTGGATTAACAAAAATATTGGTCATCATTCTATTGTTTTGGTAAGGAAAATATTTTTTGGTTTACTTTTAAATTCATAATTGTTTTAAATCTACAAGTGGTTATGATTTTGGAATATTTATACCTTGGGGTAGTAGATAAGACAAATTGGTGTGACTATTGACATGAGTGTTACTAGGTATATGACAACGTGCCCCATTATGATCCTACTTAGAAACTCCTAGCGATACTCATTGGTTATTTTATATCACCATTAAAAACCATCATGATGTAATTAATTAATAGATAACCATGAACAGCCATGTATAAATGTTAGTTGTTTTTTATTGAAAATAATACCTCCCGATTTAGAGATCCCACAAATTTTTTTCATGACTATGTGTTCACCCAATGTTATTATTATTACTAAAAATATTCTTTTTAGTTTTATTTGAGGTTTATAACATTATTTAACCATGTTAATGATGAATTAAATAATTAATGCAATGATTGTCGTCATGAAAAACATATTGTTATGGTAAATGGATGGAAAAAAATTATTACTATTCTAACATAAAATTATAATGCTATGAATCACGTGAAATTTGAAATTTAGAGAAAAAAATTATATTTATTCCTTCATATGGAATCATCCATGATCTTTTAGTGGTTTCACATATAATGTAGTTTCTATTTAATTAAAATGTATCAATGAAACAATATTATACGTTATCCAGTCCTTGAAATTTTATTGAAACATTTTGTTTGACTATAATTTGGAAGGTAAAGCCTAGTAATTGTGGAATATAATCATTAATTATAGGCTATAATATGAATGTGACATCATGGGATGGGAAAGGTTAAATGTAATATTTTTAAATTACTACTTTCCACATATTCTTATTATTAAAATTGAGATGTAATTCCCTAAGATAAAGGATAATGATCATAATTCATTTATAACCACTAAAATAAAAATTACATGACTTGCGATTTATGATTCTTGAATTATCATACAGCTTGAACGTAATGTTGATAAGTCATTATGTTGATAAAACCAACGTCCATAATGTCAATTATCCTTAATGTACTTTATAATATATGAAAAATATATATTGATGTAACCATTGGGAGGAAATATAGATTGTATTCACCCATCAATAACATGGTTTTGATTATATAAGATTAATTTTGTCGAATGCAAACAATAAGAACCATGGAAAGAATATGGTGAGATATCCATCATTCTCGATGTATTATAATAAATATATGGAAATAAATCACTTGGGGATTGGAAAAAATTTATTTGTGGAATAGAATATTACTTGAAAATAGAATAATGATGTTTTGAGATGAACATTACTAACAACGTAGATAGAGTGATAGTTCCACAGAATGCCCAGTACCACTATAGCGTTTGAAAAAAATATTATTTTCACTATTATAAGCAGTTGCAAAATCTTATGGTTAATGATGATTATGAAAATTAGAAACATATTATGCTAATAGAAAATAAAAAATGTCATGCAATAACTGTTTCTGAAGAGGGGTGTGATAACGATCTGGTGAATGGTACATGTTCCATCGAGTCAAGATATATCAATAACTTATATAAATCTATATCAACCAAATTTATATATATCAGAATAATTTATAAAGGTATCTAGTTTCAACCCACAAGGATAGATATATATACTATTCATAAAAACCGCAAATTTTATGATGATCACATCTCAAATAAATAATTCCTCTTCTATATGTGATTGTGTAAATGTTCTTCCTGAAAATATTTTCATTCTTCACATGGTTAATTTTTTTTTAATTTTTATTGATTTTATTTATCCACGTATTTTCATCATCCATTTTCAGGTAACAGAAAGAGAATTTTATATTAAAAACCATCATATTATCATCCAACATTGTGATGATAATAACAAAAATTCATTAGACAACACATACACTATATAAATTTTGATACAAATTCAAAATGGAATTTTATCTTTAATTTTTTGGGGGAAAACTAAAATAGATTTTATGCTTATTGTGAGACATTTGGTTTGATATTTTTCATGAATACATTATTAGTTATCCACTAAAATGTGATGTTGATTTAACAATACACATATTACCTCATGACATGATAATTAAAATGACTCATTATAAATTGACCTTTATTGATTAACATGATTTGAATAAGCATCTCTATTAGAACCATAAAAGGCTATTCGATCAGTAATGCGTGTCACAATTGAGTCTGTATAAATTTTTTATTCAAAATAAAAATATATCTTTGAGAATACACAATGATTAATAAGATCAGAACCAAATCATAATCCAAAAAAGGATTCCTCGACATTGTATAAAGGTATTCTGTAATGTAATTCACCTACCCATGTTACCTAGAGTCGTTTCATTATAACATAACATTGACATGATTACAAGGAATCAAGTACCGAAGGACTGATCGGTTTAACATTCCTAGAAAATAGATTACATACATGAATGTTACGTTACACTTTATAACATAAAACACAACATAAATAATCCTTTATGATTTCCATTATTCACTTAGCATAACCCTGCATATCAATCACAATACACTTCTTGGAATCCTGTAAAAAATTAAAACATAGAAAGGGGTGATCTCATGCGCTCAGTAAGGGAAGCAATATAGCCAAAGATAATATAAATATTAAGCATAGTGAATAATTGAAAACACATTCCTTTACCAATAATAAACATGAATAATTTTATGGAAGGAATATGAGCTGAGTAAATAATTCCCTAATAAAACATAATAATGGGTATTACACTATGGGAATGACCCCATGAACCATCATTATTATTTTCATAATGAGGGAATGTATAATGTCAGACATTCTGAAACATTTTGTCAAGTCCTCGTCCAAGACGTCTAAAAATGATTAAGGTCTCGGCTAAAACCTTATATCAAATTGGTAAAGTCGACAGACAATTCAACATCTAGTTTTATGATGATACCTACTAATGCATCAAGGAGCTATAGCGGGCTCCACCCGTCACATACTAAGTCCAATACATTCCTCATTTGAAAAGGGTGAAACATAACATAAAAATTTGTATTAAAACTATCATAAGAAATGTCATTACTTTAACCATAAAACATGAATGG
This sequence comes from Viscum album, assembly GCA_963277665.1. NCBI lineage: Eukaryota > Viridiplantae > Streptophyta > Magnoliopsida > Santalales > Viscaceae > Viscum > Viscum album. The sequence goes on from OY728145.1 coordinate 957,215,595, forward strand.
TATAAAAATAACACATATACAATAAAACATATCACAAAAACATCAATACAATATGAAATATTTGTATCATAAAAAGTTAAACATCAAACAATTTTAAAATCAATAAAAATATGTTGACATAGATGAAAATGATTTGTAAAACACGTTGAGAGAAATATCACTTCTTTCATGAAAACATTTAAAAGTAACACAATTTTGAAAGGAACACATTTAAATACATTTTTAAATAGAAGTGTCCCATATCACTTTGAAACTTTTGAAAGGAATTATCATTTTTAAAACATTCATGTCTTAATGAATAAATCCTAAAAAACCATTTTGAAAACATAGACATAATGATAATGATTTAGAAGAATAAATATTTAAAACATTAAAAAAATTTCATTAGTAGAAATAATATAAAAAATAATCAATTTTAAAACTCTTTTATGAAACATGGACATGTATACTAAATATTTCCCAGTAGATACTTACGTAAAAAGAAGCTCGGATAATAGAGAGATTGTGAATTTAACCCTTACATTGCACTTTACTTTAGTCGGGGGTAAATTTATCCTTTTTTATAATGCCCATCATATTTTATAAGATTATACCAGAAAAAAATTCATTTTATATCATAAATGGTTAGTTTGTGACTTTATAATACCTATTTAATAATGATTTTCATGTTGAAATAACATTTTGTGCAATAATCGCTTTCTTTTCTTATGTATTTTAAAATGTTATTCTTGATCCTATCATTTAGATCAGGATTTAAATAATTATAGAATATAAAACCTGATTTATATACATCATATATATTTAGAATTTAAATAATTATAACTAATAGATATAATAAATGGAAAACACCATTTTTGGAGACGGTAGGTCGTACATACGCATAAACGTTGTTTCTGTTTTATTATCGTATTGAATGGAAATAAGAGAATAATATATATGTAAGTACATAAATACATACATACATACATATATATATATATAGTAATAGTATTATGTTATATATTACATACTTATTAGTAATATATATTTTTATAATCGTCGATGAATAGTGATAGTGGAAATGAATGTCATCGCGTCGTGGAGACGGTAATATGTATGTATGCACGAGCGACAATATGATTTCCATAATGGTGTCGAATTGGATGGTATATTTATTTTACATAGAAATTATCAAGTTATTTTTATTATTTATATACTAATTACTAATTATTATATCCATCCAAATAACATAGTGTTGAATAACAAATTATACCACACCGTAGAGATGGAATGTTGTACGTACACACTCATGGTGACACTATCATTCATAGGATTGATAGAATATTGAATATTGTTGTTCCATATTTATAATAACATCATAGTATATATATGATACTGGATTTATTATTTTATAATAGAAACAACAAAAAAATCTGAAGTGGAAGAAGAAAGGAACTTGAAATAGGTGGTGATATATTTAACTCTTCTTCAAGTTCATTCTTTTGATTTGATCAAAATGGCTCCTTAGGTTGGTTTTATCACTAAATTAAGGCCTCTAGGACGAAGTTAGATGAATTGAGAGGAAATTTTGTAGGGTTTGGACGATCATAATGGATTTGAATGTGTGAATTAGATAGAAAGTGGAAGTACCCTTTTATTAGTGGGGTGTGGGGTATCTTAGGAAACGACTGAAATATTATTTTATAATAAAATAATTTTCTATTTATAAGGGCTCCAAAATGATTATTATTTAAAAACTATGATGGGAATGGGTCTAAAACCTCGCAACCATTATGTTTTAAACTGTTTTGGTTCACTATATTAACATTATCTTTAGATTTAACTCTTACAAAATTAGTTTGACATTTGCAACATCTCATTGTATTTTTATATTATATCATTAATTAACATACTATAAACATTTAAGTGAACCTCAAGTGGTTCAGTAATGACATATATAATATTACTTAAGGCCTTTGTCAAAAACCTATATTTTTATGAATATAATATAATTTAATAATATAATATTGTTTTTAAAAAATCATTTATGTCAAATTTTTACATTTTTTCCTTCTTTTTTGTAAAATTCAAAACAGAATTATTACTTCAAAAAAATCATTTAACAAATCCTAAAATGTTTAATTAACATAAAAAATTAATGGATGCCATAAAAACGATAAAATTATATTTATTTTAACAACTATAATACAATTTATTTGATTCGTTCATTAATAAGGAAAATAGAGTGTCATCATTGATTCATAAAAAAATATATTTATTTTATGTCTACAAATTTAAATTAAAATATCATGTGGTATTAAATATTTTTATAATTCTAATGACTACTTATAGTTGAATATATCAATTATAAAACCTCATATAAATTTTTTTTACTAAAAGATAAATTCTTTTGTTATTTTGGTCTTTACTTTAGATTATTTAATGTAAAATGTCATTATCACTACCAAGTGGCACCATTGGGTCCCAAAATTGACCCAAGGATTCCCATGGTCGTACATTATAATCCAATAAGTTTTGGACATTATTTAGGGTATGTTAATATTATTATAATATTATTTTACAACCTTATTTACTAGATATACCCATTTAACCACAATAAATAAAATATTTACTGAAGTAAATATTATTAATGTATAAAAATAAAAGATACCTATTTACAATATTTAGACATCATGATTCCATATATAGAATTAATTTATCCAAATTAAAATCAATTAATCGGAAGAAATTAATTTAAAATGAATTCTAGTTGTCAAAACAAAAAGCGTGTTTTTATGAAATAGTAACTATCCAATGATTAACACTTGTTTATGTCGTATTTTCATGTTAAATTACAAATACTGACCTGAATTTTACTAAATTATAAATATATAATCTAATTGTATTTTGAAAACATTCAAATTCATAATTTATCACTATTAATTATGTCGATAAAAAAGTTGTTTTTAATTAATTTTCACTATTTGTCAAAATATGAATGTTATTAGAAAAATACCAAAAATTTTTACAAACTCAATTTTTGTGTCTCAATTATAAAGAAGAAGTTTATTTTGTCAAATTGAATATATAAAAGTGTAAAATAATGTATTTAAAAAGGGTTCTCTATTAAAAGGGTGTAAAATTTTAATTTTTTAAAAAGACATCTTTTATCTGAAAAAAATGAATTTTTTCTAACAATATGCCTAAGAAGCTGATAATATAGATTCTAAAATTATAATTATTATATAAATCGCCAAATTCAGTTAATACTGTTCATAACTGCTTTTGAATGGCTAGTTTGGTAAGTCATTGTGCGCTTGAACTCGGTGTTGTGTGTAGTGCATGTTGTTGAATTACTTTGAAGAAATAACATACTATGAAATCTTGGAGTGTTACATTATTCCATCCATCAATAAATTTTGTCCTCACAATTTGAAATTTTTCTTCTAAAATAAAATGGTGAAAATAGAAAATACTTTTGCTCGAAACCTGACATTGGAAATTGGAATAATAAAATTTATTCTTAATAAGGGAAAAAGGGAAACGAAATGGTCACCAAAAAATTATGATCTCGATCAGGAGATCATTACTGGAAATTAGAGACACATAACTGGAGATGAATGTGAATATTTTTAGGGTGTTACTGTGGTCATTAATAGAAAACAAGTGTGAAATTGAGGGCATAAAATCCATCGGTCTTTGATGATTTAAAATATCATCGGTTCAACAAAACATAATGTATTAGGATGAAAAATATTAGATTTAATACCCATTACCTAATGTTTAATAATTAATTTCATCATAGAATTATAGGAAAAAAATATATATATACTCGACAAGTATATTTCCAAACATCCACTAATTTCTACAACAAACTTATCTTTATTTCTAAAAGATAATAGAAGTTAAAAAATATATTATATTTATCATATTCATATATGGTTCAAAAAATGATGATATAATGCATCTACCATACCTTTAAAAAACTACAATATTCAATCCAGGACATCATGTGGGGAAATGGTAGGTGATACACCCTTGTCGCCCTTCGGTTGGGGGTTCAACTCTCGTGGCATTGCCGAACGCGACAGGTTGTCGCCTGACCTCTGAGTTGTCCTTTTTGTGGACATCCAAAAATAATCACAAACTAGAATTATACAAAATACTTCTGTCCAAACTCATAGTCCATAATATATAAGGAATGTAAACACAAGAAAGATCATTTATTCCATGTAATAACATGTGAACAAGTTCATATTGTATTCTTTTAAAACACTGCAACATCCTGAATCACCATAAAACCTTTTTGATTACATACATGCTCCATTATTCCTTATAGAATACAGGATATACTCCTTCTATCCAAAAGTGTTGTAAACTCCATCAATGAAGGAATATATAAATCAATAATCAGTTTCAAGGTAGTCAAGAATATCCAATATAATTTATCCAAATCTAGAATCTCGTATTCAAAAACCATTACCTCATTATCAATAAATTATTAATTATTTCCTTTCCTTCAAAGATTTATTTTCTAAAATGTGTAGCTTACTATTATGTCACTTTTCTTAGAATCATATAATCATAGATACTCAATAAAATAATACTACAGAAAAATCACTATTTCTCTCAATAATTTATATAACTAGTATATTGTTGATAGAACACAAAAATGAAATAATTATATAATAACAACAAAAGAATACTTGTCATTCCTCATTATCTGTATTAGTATCATAACTTTATTATTATCCAATATAATCATAGGAGGTATACAATGATGACTGGTACATTGATTCATGTAGTGTCTCATGGCCTTGTAGATGAAACATTTTACATTTGAATCCATTTTCATACCCATGAAATCACGTACATGGTGTCATTATTCTCCACAATTATAAAAAACTCACATTACCTTAAAACATTTACCAAGGTGATTCATCCCACAGTTATCACATATTGGAAAATGTTTCTTTCCCTGATTTCATTTATCCATCTTTCTCTCTACCATCCATTTCATCTCCGGCTTCCCTTCAAAGACATTGGACTCAGAGAATTCATTAATTATGTTATTTACACATGATACTATTTCTTCATATTTTGAAAATATGATTCATACTATTTCTCTTCTAAATTTTGGATTAATTCCATGATATATTTGATTTTTATTACTCTTTGGATCATACATATTGATATTGTTCTCATTCCTTCTACTGAGAACCATTTCTAAACAATGGCATACACTAGGTCAGTTTATGAATCACACTGAATAATTTCAAACTTGTGAAATACCTAACGTCAATTTAACAGAATATGGACTTAATCTGTAATCATAAAAATGTTTTCTTTGAGGAAGTATTTACTCCTAAATAATTCATAATGATTTTTAATGACAATGTGAAATATTCTCAAAATATCCCCTGGGAGTGTCGTAAACAATAGTGTAGCAAAGCCCATTGTCGTGCACCAGTTCCCGTTCAAGTCTACCTCAAAGTGGTGTTTTTAGGTTTTACCCCTAGGTACATTTGTACCAGACCCTCCACTATCTGCTTGTATGTAGACATAGATGTATTGTTTGGAAAACTCAAAAAATCTCTATAGTATCAATATTCTTGGAAGTTTTTCTATACTAATTCTCAAATTTTATCATAGGGTAATGTTACATAATAAGATATTTTCTAAATCTAGTTTATGTGGTTATTGCTAAACCTACTCTGGTACAAACTGTAACACACTAAACCTAGTTACCTAGATTCGGTGCATTATAACATAACATTAGAATGATCACATGGAATCATGTTCGGAAGGACCGATTAGTTTAGTAGTCTTGAAAAATAGATTACATACATGAATGTTACATTACACTTTATAACATAAAACACAACATAAATAATCCTTTATGAATGCCATTATTCCATTATCCTAACCCCGCATATCAATAAAAATACACTTCGTGAAATTCGTGGTAAAATAAAACAGAGAAAGTGGTGAGCTAAAATGCACAGTAAGTGTAAGCAATACAAAGGAAGATAATATAAATACTAAGCATGGTGAATACTTGAGAACAAATACCTTTACCATAAATAAACATTAATACATTTATTGCAGGAATATATGCTGAGTAAATAATTCCATACTAAACAAAATCATGGGTATTATTCTAGACTAATGACCTCATGAACCATCAATATTATTTTCATAATGAGGGAATTTATAATGTCGAACATTCTAAAACATTTTGTCAAGGCCTCGGCTGAGACGTCTGAAAAGGATTAAGGCCTTGGCCAAAATCAAATATCAAATTGGGAAAGGACTTGGCCAATTCCACATCTAGTTGTCTCATTAGTCCTACAGACTCATCGAGGAGCTATAACAGGCTCCACTTGTCACTTACTAAGTCTTATGCATTCCTCATATGGAAAGGTTGAAACATAACATAAATATTTTTATTAAAACTAGCATACAAAATGTAAGTACATTAACCATAAAAAATGAGTTGTATAAAAATAACATATCCATAATAAAAAATATCACAAAACCTTCAATACAATATGAAATGTTTGTATCATAATAAATCAACTTCAAACAAGTTTAAAATCCTTCAAAGTATGTTGACATAAATGGAAATGATTTGTGATACTCTTTTAGAGAAATATCACTTTTTCATAAAAACCATTAAAAGTAACACAATTTAGAAAAAAACACATTTAAAGGAATTTTTGAATAAATTTTTCCCATACCACATTGTATCAATTGAAATTAATTAACATTTTTTAAACATTCATTTCGATAAAAATAAATCCCTTAAAACCATTTTGAAAACATGGACATTAATGTGAATGATTTAGAAGAATAAATATTTAAAAAATTTAAAATGATGTTTTAGTAAACTTTCCCTAAACAATAATCCCTTTGAAAACACTTTTATGAAACATGGTCATGGATAATAAATATTTCCAAGTAGATACTTACATAAAATCAACCTCGGATAATAAAGAGATTGTGAATTTAACCCTTACCTTGCACATTCCTTTGGTCGAGGGTACATTTAAACTCTTATATAATGACCATTATATGATATTATATTATACCAGAACCATATTCATATTATAACCTAAATTATTCATTTGTGACTATATACTACCCATTTAATAACGATTTTCTTGTTTAATTAACATTTCCAGAAATTATTACTTTCTTTATCGTACGTATTTTAACTTGTTATTATTGATCATATCATTTAGATCAGGATTTAAATACTTCTAGAATATAAACCATTATTTATATAAATCCCATATATTTAGAGTATAAATATTTATAATATATGGATATATTAAATGTAAAACACCGTTTTTGGAGATGGTAGGTCGTACGTACGCATAAACGGAATTTTGTTTTTCATAACGTATTGAATAGAAGTAAGAGAATAATTTATATTTAGGTAAATAAATAAATAAATAAATATATAAAGTATCACTATTATGTCTTATATTACATACTTATTAGTAATATTTTTTCAAATCGTCGATGAATGGTGATCATGGAAATGGATCTCATCATGTCGTGGAGACGGTAATCCGTACGTAAACACAAGGGAAAATATAATTTTTATAATGGTGTAAAATTGGATGGTATATTTATTTTAAAGAGACATTATCTTGTTATTTTTATTATTTATATACACATTAATCATCATTATATCAATCCAAATAACATTTTGTTGAATAATAAATTACACCAGATGGTGGAGAAGGTAAGACGTACTTACGCACGCATGGTGACATTATCATTCAGAGGATGGGTAGAATAATGAATATGGATATACTATATTTATAATAACATCATAATATATATTATATACTGGATTAAATATTTTATAACGGAAACATCAAAGATAGATGAAGTGGAATAGAATGGAACTTGAAAGAGGTGATCAATTATTTACCTCTTCTATGGGTTCTTCCTTTTGATTTTATAAAAAGGGACCCTTAGGTTGGATTTCTAACTAAAATAAGGAATCTAACATGAAGGGAGGATATTTTAGCAGGTCTTGGCCGAGCCTAATGGATTTGAATGTGTGATTTAGAGAGAAAGGGGATGTTCGATTTTATAAAAGGGGTGAGGGGAACCTTACGAAAAGATTGAAATATTATTTTATAATAAAAACATTTTCTGTTTATAATGTCTCCAAAATGAATTCATTGAAGTATGAGGTGGATATAGGTCAAACACCTATCAGCCAATAAGTTTTAGACAGGTTTGGGTCAATATATTAACTTTATCATTCAAATTTAACTCTTAGTTTTTAGGTTAACATTTACCATGTTTCTTTATATTTTTATATTATATGGTCAATGAACATAAAAGAAACATCTAAGAGAACATAAATTGGTTAATTAATGACATATATTGAATTATTTAGGTCCTTCGGCTGAACCATGTATTTTTAGGAATAGAATACAAATTAATAATATAATATATTTTTTAATGAAATATTTATGTCAATTTTGACACTATTTGCTATTTTGTTTTTGTAAAATTCTTAAAAATATTATTACATCAAAAATAATTCATTTAATCATTCTTAAAATGTTACATTAACCTATAAAATTATTTTATGGAATCAAACCATCCAAATTATATTTATTTTCACATCTATAATATCATTTATTTGATTCATTCACTAATAAGGATAATACAATATCATCATTGTGTCATAAATTAATATATTTATATTATGTATAAAAATAATAAATTAAAAATCATGAGGTAGGAAGTATTTTTATCTTTCTAATATATATTAATAGTCGATTATAAAAATTATATAACTTCATATAAAATGGTTTTTACTAAAAGATTTTTGATTCTGTTATTTTTGTCATTACTTTAGATTATTTAATATAAAATGTCATTATCACTCCCATGTGGCTCCATGGGGTGCCAAAATCGACCCAATGTTTCACATGGTCTGAAATGTATCATCCAATAGGGTTAGGACACTTATTAGGGTATTTTAATATTATTAAAATATTATTGTTTAACATTATTTACTCGATCCACCCCTTTAACCATGGTAAATAAAATATTTACAGAAATAAATAATCCTAATGTTTAAATATGAATGTTACCTATTTACACAAATTTTACCCCATGATTCCAAATATAGAATCCATTTTTCCATATTAAAAACACACAAAGTGGTAGAAATTAATTTAAAAATAATTCTTGTTGTCAAAACAAAAGCCGTCTTTTTATGAAATAATAACTATCAAAAGATTGACCCATGTTTATGTCAAATTTAAATATGAAATTACATAAATTGACCTAAATCATATTAAATTATAATAATATAATCTAATTATACATCTAAAACATTCATATGCGTATTTTATCACTATTTGTTTTTTCGATTAAAAAAGTCATTTTTAATTAAAATTTCGCAATTTCAACAATTCATAAAAATATATAAGTTATCAAAAAAATACAAAAAATTTATCCAAACTCAATTTATATGTCTCTATTTAAAAAAAGAAGTTTTTATTTTCATATTGAATATATAAAAGTGGAAACTATTGTATTTAAAAATGGTTTGCTATTAAAAGGTTGTAAAATTGAATTTTTTTAAAAATAAATCTTTTATCACAAAAAATAATTTTTTCTTACATTATGTCTTAGAAAATCATGATATAAATTCTAAAATCCTAAAGATTATATAAAGTTCAAAATTCTGGTAATATTATTTATAACCGCTTTTGAACGGCTAGCTTATTAAGCCGTTGTGTGCTTGAACTTGGTGTTGTGTGTAGTGCATGTTATTGAATTACTTTGATGAAATAATGTTCTATGAAATATTGGGGTGTTACATGTAATCAATTTTACAGAGATCAATAAATTCCGAGTAATGATATTTATTATTAATATCATTAATTGAGGGTAATGAAAAAATTATACCTATCATATAATTTTGTAAATGATTTGAAAACTATGAATATATGTGATTCGATTTGTTCTCCCTGATGTCTCCACTATCTTCATGGATTTAAATAAATGAGTATTAAAAAGTTATATTGATTAGTTTTTGGTATTCATTCTAGAATATATTCTTACTTATTCAAATGGAAAGTATGAATAAGAATATCAGTTGAGAATTATACAAATGGACGAATAACAAGAGAAACTATATAAAAAATAACAATGTCGAAAATATGGATACAAAAGGTTTTATTTCTCTATAATATAATATAAATGAAATGTGTTTTATTGGATCCAACAATGAAAAGGGTATTTAATGTTTTCACAGACCAAACAATGTGACTAAATATAATTTTTTCATATTTTTACTAGCTTTTATTGATGGTTTGTGGATAATCTATCAAGATCATATAATCCACTGACAAAGTTAAATCAAAAGGGAGAAAAGTCAATTTTGATTGATGCATGAGAGGAATGTCTTATGAAAATTAAGATAATATTTATTTCAACATGTTTTCATACATTACCTTTCCATGGAAACAGTTTTGTAATATACAATTATGAATTAATGAATCGATTGGGATAAATTATTATATTGACCGAAATCGATATACCACATGAATAATGAAAATTTTTAGTTCTTATGAAATCATATCCAAATCATGATTTTGATTTAGCTATTTTACTCTTATAATTAATGATACGGAGGAATTATATTTATGTGTAAAATCGAGATATATGTATATAATGGTCAAAAATTATTATGGTATATATTCACAAAGAATGAGTTCTCGATGCGCTATAGGAGGTTGGTAGAGATGGTTAATGATTTTTATTCTTCAATGCATTAACACACTATGAAAGGAAAAATAGTGGCTAATTTTTATTTATTTATTTTTGATTATGGTATAATTACATATAGTATTTATCTATTTTTAAATGATATATATGGAAATACATAAGTGAGGGGAGAAGTATTATATTTCTTAAATAAACATTCATCCATCTATCCAGGTAATGATTAATGAGGAACCAAATAACAAAATCAATATGATTTTTTTTTCAAATACTCTAATATTGATCCACGATTATAATGTAATGATAAGCCTCATTAACCATGTCTCTGTTTCATTCATACAATTTTTTAGAAGTAGTTGTTAGAGGAGTGTAATTATTTCTCATTCTTTATTCATCCTTGAAATATTAAGATGTATATAGAAGATAAATAATATTTATGGTTGGTTGGTATGAAGGGTAATGTTGTTTAAATTTTATCTAGATTTATGGTGTGTCATTGAGTTTTGACTAAGAGTCAAAATCCTAGGGGTGTTACATCTATTACAAATAAAATTATGAAAATTAGAATACATCACCAATGTTTTTTTCATCGAATGTCTCAAAATGTATAAATGAAAAAATTATATATTGTTTTAGTTGATTATATTACAATTTGATAATATGTCATTAATATTATAGAATATTTCAACGTTGGATCGGATTTATATGATATGCATTAATGTCATTGTAATGCACCATGGAGTGCCACATTCTATCATGTCTAATTCGGATCAGATTTTTATATCAATATTATGGAGATGTCTATAACAACAAGATGATATATATTTGAGTATGATTACTGCATATCAACATTTTATAGATGGTCGGACTATCTTAAAATTTTAGAACCTAGAGTGAATTTTGAGATCTTATTCTACATATTTCAAAGGTTGTTGAGAAACACATCTTCCTTTACTATAGTTTTAATATAATAATTTATTTCAAAATATAATTAAAATGGATCCTTATGAATCCATATATTAATATAAATTTAGAGATACATCATGATGGACTCATGGTGTAAAAAATATAGTCAAAAATAATATATTTGAATTATTTGAAGGGAAATATAATGATGTTCAATAATAGATAATTGTAGCAAAAATTGGACCAAAAAGATATGATGATAATAATCAATGTGATATCTAAGTTCATGTTAGTGACAATACGTTTTTATGAATTTATCCATGAATCAATGTAATGATATTATAATATGACTTTAATCTTTTTCTTAGGTATATTAGTCGTTTGAAAGTTTTTATCATATTCAGACTATAGCTTATCAATTCGAACTTCCACTAAACCTCTCTGAAGTCCAAGATTTGCTCAATGTATCTCGCTTGATAATGTATATACATGATTATACACATGTACAAAACATAGACTTCATAACGTTGGACTAATAATGTAAATATTAAAAATATATCATATTGATTTTGGATTATACAGAGAATGTTATATGAAATATAATTCTCACCTATTCAATGTATTATAGTGAAACCACCAGTTTTAGGAATCCATGTTGGATAATTACGATAACATGAGGAAGAATAATCACAATCTAGTTGTACAAGAGTGATTAACTTTTAATGATTAACTCATATTATACATGGTAGAATTAAACACCAATATGTTTTATGAGACTATATTTCTATTAATAGCATTAATTTCATAGAGAACATGTATTACACACAACATAATGTTTCAAAAATCAAAAAACCAATTATATTATAATTTTTAATTTTATGTATTATACATTAATAATTCATGAATGTATGAATATAAATATCAAAATTATAAACACTATTAATATTATCTTTATATAAATAAGAAAATTGATAAAACTTTAAATAATTTTTTCGGTAACTTCATTATATGATTCAAAAATAATATTATAGAGAAAAAATTTATATCAATTTAAGAAAAAAATAATAAAAGTAATTTAATAAATTTTAGAAAATTTAATTGAAAATCTAAATATAAATTTTCAATGTAAATTTCAAAATTACATTTGGGTGAATTATTTAAATGTTTCTAAAAAGATTAATTTTTTGATGAATAGTAAAAAATACACGTTTTCATTTAAAACTACCTTTTCATTAAATAAATTATATGGTTATTTGTTTTCTCAAAATTATTTTAAAATTTATATTAGTTCATTTATATATTTAGTAATCCAATTTAAGACATTGGAATAACTTTTATTTTGAATATTTATATAAAATTATTTATAATATTAATAATTTTTTTCATTGGGTAACAACTATTTCTTCATATATGTGGGTTTAATTTTAAATTAAATTTCACCAATATGGTGAGTGGATTTTTGAAAAAATTACTCATTATTTTTTAAAAGCATAATGTATATTATATAATGATGCAATATTAGTTTTTTGTAATTATTCATAGTAAAAAATGTAAAAATTAATTATCATCGTTAATGATTAAACTATTTTTCAAGGAATATTTAAAATGATAAAGATTAAATGAAATAGATACTTGTAACAAAACCATTTTATAGAATAATTTAAAAATTATAACACATAATGGTTTATAATAAAATGTTTCTGTATTTTTTCAGTGGAAACCATGGGTATGACTTTTTTTTCAAAACCTCGTTTTGTTTCATCTCCCAATGATATAAAATGCTACCCCCTCCACTCTACAAATAAAACATACATTTTTTTAACAATAACTAAAATATTCAATTCATTAATTACCAAATCACATCCTTTGGAATTAAATTTATTTGGAAACACTATTATGATGTTCTTAGGTAAAAACCTAAAGTTATTCACTGATGCAGAGATAAAATTATTTCCCACGTGTATTTCATTTACTTTTTAACACAATACATTCAAATCATATTAAAAAATTCTAATACAATACAATAATCATACATATAATGTGTTGTTTTTATTTTAATTTAATATCCTATAACTATCTCGACCACCATGAAACTGTAAAAAAATTGATCACGTGTATGAAGGATTCTCTCCTCACAAACCGATCTTATTCATTTTCTATCACCACCTATAAAGTATATATATATAATGATGTATTTAATGTTTATAAATTTTTTTTGTAATTTTATTATTCTTATTAAATTATAATATCACATATACCCACATCCATTCCATTTTCTTGGAATAAAATAACATTTTTTGTGTGTAAGAAAAACCGACCTTCGCGAAGCAATGTGATATATTATTCACATATTCTTACATAGAAGGTTATAATTATATTTATGAAAAAATGACATATATAGATATGAAAATGATTCAATAATTTTAATATATTATATATAATTATTTCATTCAAATTTTCTAGAAAATTTAAATAACTTTTATGTGTACGTTTGTCAAACATTCTCAATGAATGAGGTGTTTCCCTTTTTATCTGACAATCTTATGGATTATTATAAATAAAAATATACTTAATATATATTATATTTATATCATGGATAAAATTTTCAAAAACTATTTAACAATGATAAAATTAGTATGAAAATTAATGACAATTATAAATATTCTTGAAAAACTAATTTTGTTATCACTAAAAATATATTTTTTAAGAAAAATATTAATAAATATGTAATATAATGTCTTGCTAAAATAATATGTGGTCAGATAAATATTATTTTGTATATGTAATATATTATTAATTATCGTTTAGTTATTATATATGAGGTTTTAATGTATATTAACGATATTTATACATAATATATGTGATTTTTTTCTCAATTGGTTATCGTTGGGACATATATAATATAATGCCCTAATATTCATTGTTGAGGTGTATATATAGTGGTACAAGGATAGAAAGAGATTATATGTGTATATATAGCCCCATTTGGAGGTTAATATCAATATTATATTTATTATCATGATATTATAAGTATCATTTGATGTTATTCATTAATCGGGATTGACATTCAAATTTAACAAAGTGGTATACTATTTTTGTTAAAAGTTCACCATTTATTAGGATTCCTTATTATTATTATTTCAATAATGATGTGTTATGATCTATATCTCATTAAAATAATTATTTTCATTGTCCAATAGTTTCTCATTTAGAATTAATTTATTCCAATTATTTTTTTATCTTTATGTTCACATGATAAAAAATTATTTTTTAAAAGAAAAATGATATTATTTATCTCTTCCGTTGAAAACACTTTTCCATACCCATCAATGTTTTCTAAACATATTTTAACACTCTCTAGATAATATATTAATTAAATTTGTACCCATTTTTTTTATCTTTTTGAAAGGTAATCTTTATGTCGTTTTCCAAACAAGACCAATTTAGAATTTACCAAAAATGTGAAATGAATCATTTTTTAATGTGTACGACATGACATATATTTCCTACCACAATAAAAAATAAAACATTTAAATATTAAATTATATATTTCTTAATTTATATTCAGCGAAAAGGATTTTTATGTTTTATGAATTTTTAGATTTAAATTGAAATATCCAAATTGAAAAGTGAATATCCACAAAAATGGTAAAAGTGATCTAAAAAAATCATATATTATGAAATATTACGATGATATTAATTATTTGATAGGAAATTATAAAAGGATACCATTATTATTATTTTCCTACAGTTTTCATATTTATTCAAAAAATACTACTATGAATCACATTTAGTTTTTACATGTTGTACAATGAATGAATAATTTGTAGTCCCGCTTATTTTTCAAAGGATTGTGATATATTTAAATGATGAAATTTATATGAGACCAATTTCATTTCTTGCGGTTATGATATGAAGTAGTCATTTTGAAACCCAATTATTTTCATGCATTATATTATGATGAAAATTTTATGATCTTATATGACACTTTTTTCATGATTTTAATTATGTGATGTGTGGGACCTATATATCTATGCAATAAATTTTGAAATTATATAAATATCAGGAGATAAACCTGAGTTCAATAGGGGTTAAAAATATTCCGTAATATAATTACTCAACTATAATATTCTTGAGAGTAAACCTGGACTATTAAAGTGGATTCGAGAGTGACACAATTCCACTATAATAGACATAGAATAGTTCCATTCAATCTTTTAAATTTTTTTTCTCTGCTTACATGTATGAAAAAACTCTATTTCAAATATCTATGTTATAATTTCATTAATTATGTTATTTTATTCCATTATGATTCATGATATATGAAATATCAATAATTATTCCATGATTTATTATTTTGATCTGTAATATTCATAGTGGGGTTTGCATATATTATGATCATGTTTTCATAACATTCTGCAGAAATTTATATTATAAATTCCACATATTTATCATTACAAAAAACATGGACTCACAATTAAATATTTCACTTTTTATTACATTTTGATGATCAGTATTACACGTGTTAAATAAAGTAAAGGTTCTAGTTGTGAGGAACTATGTGGAAGATTATTTAGAATCTTATGGAATATTATTTTTTATTTCCATGTTACAAATAGATCTATACCTTTTCAATCCCCATTCTTGTTTTTTGGTACTATAAGGAATATGCTTCTAAATAGATGCAATATCTATGATGGAAATCCAAGGATAATATATACTGTGATTAAAATAGAACTTTGTTTTTAAAAGTTTTGTTGACACATTTTATAATCTATGAGATATGTTTTATTTCACACAGTATGTATATGTATATAATGTATAAACATCCCATTTATGATAATATTCAATGAATAATATTTTACCAATGGTATCTTATGTTGTAATTCAATATCCCTCTTTAAAGGTGTTTTGATTAAAATAAATCTCAAACACTAAGGGATTTATTTCCATTCTAATTTTCAAAAAATATTATTTTAGATATATAATATGTTAGGAGAATTTGTATTATTTTCAAAATCCCTCATCGTTTTAAATATATATTATTGGGGTATTATCTTTCTCGTGAATATTTTATTCCCAAATAATTTATATTTTAATGGAAGTTTATATAGTGTTTTAAACATACCTTAATTGATTTTTCAGCAATGAACCACCATATTCCATATCACAATTCATTTGATGATATTTTAATTCCACTATGTATATCTTAAAAATGTATTAATATAATTATATATTATTTTTAAATTACAATTAAAATATATAATGTAAATTTAAACATTTCTTATGAGTGATTTCCATGAATTTTTTAAGATATAATATTAAAAATATTTTTCTGGTGAAGTATTCTTTCAAATATATTTCTTTTTTCATAAAAATATTTCAAAAAAATTCCATAGTTTCTAAAAGAAATTTTAATCTTCAATGATATATAATTTATTAATAACTATTTTTATTAAAAGGTTATGAATATTTTATATTTATATTTATATTATTCTAACAAACTAAAAGGTGTTTATTATCACCCGAAACATATTTTTATATATTTTTGTCATGATTGAGGACATTATTTAAAATTTCACCATCCATATTTTTCTCTCTACATGGATTATAAAATAATTACTAATATTAATGGTTGGCCACATTACACTCTCTATTTTACCAATGCATCCACTAGGAATAGTCACACTTTTTCTTCCATTATTTTTCTTTTGTGAATAAAATATTTTATATTTCATTGATTTAAGGATGTTCATATAGAATCCATACATCAATTAATTAGTGAAATTATTGGAATAATATTATACAAATATATATAAATTAAAATTTTATATTACATAATATCATTATTAAAGGGTTTACCCATGAAATATATTGGATATAAATGGATAACCATTAATATTCAAAGGGTATATTGTGTTATAATTACATAAGGAAATATGAATGTCTTCCATTGATAATTTTTTTAAAATTAAAAATTAAAACCATATTTATTCTTGGGTTAATTTCTATATGTGTAATGATTCATTTCATGTGGTACTCATATATATAGATGACTATGGGAGGTGTAATATATAACCCTCCAATGTGTTGGTTTAGGATTAAAACCCACTATATGATTTGTACACCATCTAATTTCAATATTCAAATCATAAATCGGGGGTCATAATTGTAATTTTTTCCATAAAACATGGTTTACATATATGTATTTTTATCATGGGTTTCATGTTATTATGATTTTTCTATAGTCAAAATCTTATTTTTATGGCTATGTTACGCTTTTTTGATACATGTTTATTGGATAATTTTTAAAAAATTAATAGATTTTTTTCTTATATAAATTTATTCCATATAACACGAATCATTTAAAAAATCTACTATAAATGGGTATTATTTTTCTTATATAATTACATTATTCACATTTTCCAATCTTATGATCACTAAACATCATTGATTATCATCACTTACAATTAGCCTAACTAAGAATATAACTAATCCATTTTTTATGTTTCCATTCCCCATGCTTATAAATAAGATGAATATAATTTAAATATATAGAATAATAATTTTGGTTATAATTATTTAGTGATTTTGATGAATTTTAATAGATTAAATTATTTATTATATTGTCTTATTTTTTTGAAAACTATATGTAGTTCCCCTAGACATGTAATAAATGATCTCGTGTATAAAAAAGATAAATATAAAACAAATCCACGATAAATATATATATTACAATATATTTCACACATTTTTATTCTAATGATAATTTAATTTATATTTTTAGGGAATTAGTAGAAACCAACAACTAGTTTAAATAAATATTTCACATCAAATGTACACTTATTTATAAACTACAGAAGACTCTAAAAATCTCCTAAGGATAAATAATTATCACCATAAAATTATATACACAAATTACTCTTCTAGGATTAGTATAAATAATACATTTATTCATAACCTAGTGAAAATGAATCATAAGAATGTAATGATATCAAACTCTCAGTAATGGTAAAGTTAACTATAAATCATAACGTGAGAAATGAGTGGGAAAATTATATCTTATAGTGTATTACCATATTAATGGATAAATGGAATAAAATTGTTAAATCATATTTATATTGAATAAAAATATGTCTATAATATTAGACAATTAAAGAATGAGATTGACGAAACAAAGTAATCATGTAATAATAATGATAAGATATGTAGCCTATAATTGTTTTCATGACATTGTTACATATGATAATATCAGACACATGACATTTTTCTATACACACTAACGATGAATTATGAAATATTATGTAATGGAAAGACATCCCCATTCCTTATAGATACATATAATTTCAGTCCCACCCACCACATAATTAAAATAATATAAATGTCTACCACATGGTTTCAATGATCATATCATTATAAACTTATGAAATAAAATTCGATTTATTTTCATTTAATGTATAAAAAATGATGAAATCCATATT
The DNA here is from genome assembly GCA_963277665.1 of Viscum album. Classification (NCBI taxonomy): domain Eukaryota; kingdom Viridiplantae; phylum Streptophyta; class Magnoliopsida; order Santalales; family Viscaceae; genus Viscum; species Viscum album. The sequence continues at coordinate 957,234,731 of OY728145.1, forward strand.
TTTTCCATAAACATGACATTATAATTTTTTTTAAAATAAAACATTATCTAAAAAATAAATAAAACATTCTAGTTAAATAACACTCAATATATATGATTATGAATATGATATTTACATAACTTATTAAATTTATAGTTGTTTTAGAAAAAACCACCCAATGAAGAAATTTTTTTTAATCTTGGAGAATAACTATTAATACAATAAAAATAAAAAGGTATTCATTAATGAAAATAATTGGAAGTATATCAGCCTATAGAAGTGAATAATTATGTTGGACACATTTAGTGATGTATCAAAACATAAATGTTAATGGAAATATCATAATACTTATACATATATATGAAGTTTTATACTATTTTATTAATACCATAGATCAAGCATATGTAATAAATGAATGATACTCATAAAGAATTATGAAAATTCCATCGAAAATAATAAATTCTATTATTATTTTATAATATTTTTAATTAATGTATTTAATAATAAAATAGTAGAAGGATTTTATTTTTAAAACCATATAGGCTAGAGGGGCTCAACTCGAAATTGTTAAAGGAAAAAAAAAGAAACATTCATTTGGAAACATGAAAAATATATTATTTCTATAGAAAATTAATAATGTGAAAAAATATAATATAATTTTGTTTTTTTTCTTAAAAATATTTAATGACATTAAAAATAACCTTATAACAATATATATTTAATACATTATTAATATCTATAATATTACTTTAACATAAAAAAATGTTCGTAAAATACATATGCGGGAAATATTAAATATCAATAAAATCATTTTCTCATCTCATCATAATAGTAAAGTATAATAAATAATTATCTTTTGAAAAAAGTTAAGAGAAAATATATGTTAAAATGATTTGTATCCTTTTTTCGTTAAATAACACTTTTTCGATAGGTAAAATATTGATAGAGAGTAATAATATTTGTCTTAATGTATATTAATTATTCATATCAACATCATGATTTTATTAGAGAAATAATTTCATAAAATCATGGGATTAAAATAATGGAAATTAATATCCTCATATAGATTATAAATATACTATTATGAATGAAAATGGTAGTAAAAGAGACATGAGATATTAGAATTAATAATAGATTTCAAGGAATGTATAAAAAAGGACATGATGGAGGAAAGAATTTACTACTGGATAATCATTTCAATTAAATCAAATGAGGAGAAATAAATTGTAAAAAAAATATAATAACATTATGTAAGGATATTTCATGAGAACATATCAATTGGGTGTTCTCTAAACCATATACATTAAATTTGGGCATATTGTAAAAAGTGTCTCTATAGATGGAGATTACAAAAAGAACACATACTATATTTCATCGATTAGTTGATCACTCTCTAAATTATTGTAAAACAACAATAAATTAAAAAATAATCTATATAAAAATAATATTAATCTCTATAACCCTTTTCAATTCTTAATTTTAAATAATTTAATATTAATATAATCATTCATTTATAGCTTATTTTTTATATTAGGTGTTGAAACATTTTATTTTCATACACATTCATGGAAATGTAATTTCGTATCAATGATATATAAATAAAATATCATTTTTTTATTAATTAAATACTTTAATTAAATATTTATATAATCATAATTTGTAGCTTTCCATTTTCATCACATGATGTTCTAAATTATGAATGTTGATGCTATAAGAAAACATGTTTCAATGGTTATTAATAAATATATATAATCTACTATCAAAAAATTTATTTTAAATTTATAAATCTAGTAAATTATAAAAATATTTAATACTATATTATTAATGTTCATTAATATTTTTTGATATTCCATAATCATTCACCACATAAATATTACAACATCACTTAAGTAGGGGGTAAATAGACCAAAACAAACGTGTTCCATATGGATTAAATGAGTATGAATGTGATATTTAATAATTATAAAATAATATTTAGGGTAATATATAATTTAAATAAATATAACATATATTAATTAAATATTTTTATATAACTCTAAATTATGGGTGGTGTGGATAAATGAAATTCATTTTTCTTTGAATATGTACATAGCATGTCTTCTTGAGTGTTGAAAATTTTCCCAATGGATGGATAGAGTGACAGAATATGAATATATACCACATAAGGATTATAATAATATTATTAAAATAATATTTGTTCATTAAAATTAATTTTATGATAACATGTATTTCATGGTTATGATAACGAGTAAACATCATTCATTGATGTTGTAATCTTCAGATATGGTTGATTAATTTTCTCATTTAACAAAAAATGGATGTAATAATGGTAAATGAGAAAGTAGTTCATTTAATAATTTCATTATTTACCTAGAAAACATAATTATTCATTAAATACGTCATGTAAAGAATCTATAATAAACAATGATGAAAAAAATAGCATCATGTCATGAATGTTTAGTCTACAAGTATGCATAGTCAACATAATTTTTTCCATGGTTATATTATTAAATGAATGAATAATTGAAGTTTTAGTTTTATAATTTATAACAATATATACATGTTTCTGAATTCATTATATTTACCATGTTATATTTTATAATTAAGAGTAAAAAATTTTAGAAAGTCTAAATATAAAGCAACATTGTCATATAAAGGTTTTATTTTCCATAGAATTATCATTTGAAATAAAAGGATGAAGAAAAAATTAATGAAATTGGAATATAATTTTTACATATTTCCCATCAAGGATTAAAAAAATATTTTTTTCATTTTGAAATTGATTTAATGTTTTCACCTTAATGTGGTGGTGGTGATCACATTCTTTTGTGGAGAAATATACACCATCCATGGAAAGTAATATTATGAAAGGGGAAATAATTTAATGATGTGAAATATTTTGAATGGAGATGAGTTATATTTTGTAAGACATATAGTCAAGTCCTCGTGACATTGAATATTTCTTCTATAAGGTCTATATGTCATGTAATCTTTGGAATATTACTGTCACATTATATTAATATATTAAACACAAGAAAGTATCAATTAGGTATAAACTACACAAATTGTTTCTTGATGAAAAATAAATGAAGTACATAATTATTTTTTTTTGACATTTCGAATGTCCATTTTTTTTGAAAATAACTTAAATAATTTAACAAAAATGAGAGATTTTTATTAGAATTAAAGAAACATAACACATAAAAATTATAGTAAAAATGTGTTTTTATAATTTTATTCATGTATATGATAAATATTTCATAGATAAATATTATCATGATGGAAATTGATTTATTTTTTAAAAAATAATTATAAAGAGTCATTAAAATCAATCTATCGGGGAATTTTACTCACATATTAAATAACTAAAAATGATATTAAACATTTCTCTCTTAATGTAAACATTTAGATTAGTCTTAGAAATGTGATCCATGTGTTTTTTAAGTTAATATAACATCTTAAAATTCATAATATTATTAAATAATTTAATATTAAATCACATAAATAACTATATGTCCATCTAGGACATTCATATAAACTGATAAATTGAAAATAATTATAATTTTTCTAAAAAATGTTTTCAACAAAAAACATTATTTGACGAGAATGTTTAATATATTATTTGAATGAAATTTGATATTTCGGATGAAATCAGTAATGTAATTTCATCTAATTATATTCCAAAAAATGTTTATTTTTATTTTACTATAATATTCAAAATATAACAATAATCTTATTTTCTTAATAAATGACATACTAATGATCAATATTAAATAATTATAACATTTTATACAACATATTGAAATATTATATAATATATTAATGATTATTAAAAAATAATTAGTTGAATTTAATAACATATAAAAAATCATTTTAGATTATATAAATAATGATACCCCATTAATAATTATTTTATATAAAATATTTATATTGAGATATTATGATGAAACAGTATCCTCTCCTTAAAAAAATTCTGTCCTCAGAATTTTTTTAAGAAAACATTAAGTAAGATTTCAAAAATGGAAAAAATCACCTAATATAAAAATTGAATTGAATTTTATCAACTAATATTATAAGTAAAACAAGAAATTATATCTTTTATCTATATTGATTTTAAAAAATGATTCATTTTCACTTTTATTTTTGTTGATTTATGTCATCATTTTCAAAATAGAAAACTTTTTCTAGTTACATTGAGAAATCCAGTAGTGAGTTTCTAATTTTTGTATTGACATGAAAGAAATTTATTTTTTCCTTTTTATCTTAATCTTGTGATTGTACACGATGCTCCATCGTCTCTTCTTTTTGTTTGATATGTAATTAATCTACGATTACTATGTCAATAATAATTCATGATATTTTATCGTGAATAATAACCTTATTTTTAAACTAAATTATTCCGAAAAGATTATAGGTTTGAAAAAGACCGCATTATACATTAAATCAATTATTAGAATAATTCCCTACTACCCCCATCAATTACTCTAATAAAATATTTTTTTATGATAATACTTAAATTATTAAATATTACAAGGGAATACAACTTTATTATTATAAATAAATCATAAATTATGATGATACCCTAACTGATAATTATATTTCTTAAAACTAGGTAATAAATAATCATTTAACTTCTATGATCTCTAATATAGTTTAAATCCCTAAAAAATATTTCAAAATACATCGTAATATATTTTAATGAAAATTCAAGTTGTAATAAGAATACCCTTATAATGTGATCTAAAGGGAAATTAGTTTGAGACTTTGAAACATGAACTAGAATGTTTTATGAGATATACACAGAAAAAAAATTTCAAGGATGTTACACCGAGAGGAATTTGATACAAAATAGTATCCACTTGAAAAAAATCCAAATTGGGATATAATTTATTTGAAATCAATAAAAAATCCACTTTTCAAAAATTTCATGAGGTTCTAATATACATAGATTTATTTATTGGGATTTGAATAATGTACAAAGATCTTATATACATAGATTGATTTATTGGGATTTGAATAATGTAATATTAGCATAATTACCAAACAATATATTTACTAAAAACCAAAAAACTAAATGTTTATATATACCATTTATACCAAGATCATAATTAATTAATCAGTAATTTATTTGATATAAAAATAATAAATCATCCTCATCCCATAATATCCCAGCCTCTATTGATTTATAAACAGTCCTCTGACACAAAAAGTAGATCCCATATACCCACACTCCCAAATACAGTACAAGAAAGACATAACATAATCTATATCATTGGTAAACATTAATAATTACAATATATTTCACACATTTTCTATATAAAGACTTTTTAGATTAGATTATTTGATAATTATGAAACAAATAACTAATAAATCTCATGTCCTCCCAACAAATAAAAACATTTTCCCTAAAATATATTAAAATATAATAAATTAATATTGATTAATCAATGTTCCTAATATAATATCAACAAAAAAAATTTACAAGGTCATATGTTTTTTTCATAATATTGGTTTTGAAAGAATTAATAATATAAATATTTATTATTTGATAACTATAGGGTCAGTCATATGGATTCACTAGTACATTCCCTAGTGGAATTGTAAAAAAATAATTTTTTGTTTCTGTCTTGAATGATTTAGAAACAACATAGAATGTTAAAAAAAATGTGGGAGTAGAGAACATGTTGGTGAAAAAATGGATAAAGAAAAAAGGAGATATCAAGAGAAGAAATTTAGAATAGAGAAAGAGATATTTCCAAACATGACCAAATTCATGTTGATCCATACATATGCTTCCTATCATTGAACACAGATTAACTAAATAATATTGAGACCTCACTCAATGTATTCTTCATCTCTTGAATCATAATCCTAAATCGCTAAATACTGAATTAGTGAATAAAACATCCTATTTTTTGTGCTCCTGATTGACCATATACAATTCCATTTTTTTTATAAAGAGTAATGATGAAGTATGATGATAACATTGATGTGGAGATATAGAAAGCATCAACAGTTCGTATCCTAAACTTATACATTCAAATTATTAGTTCATACCTGATGATTTATATCATAACAAATTTTGTATTATGTTTGAGAATTAAAAATGATTTAAAATTCATAAAAATATGGAACAATGTATGAAACTTTAGTGAATATGAACTATATGTAAATTACTATTTTTGAAAATTAAAAAAAATAACTACAGGATCTCATATATTGAAATAAAAAACACCTATATAGTGTTATATCATAAAATTAATCGACATTTCACCTTAGTTATCATCTTCTATACTCCCTTATGACTTTTGATCCTTGGTGCTGCTGATCAACTCCTCTTCACCACATACTCTATTACATTTGGTCCTCCCTCAACTTATCCTTTTAAAAAGGCCTACATTCTCCCAGAAAAAAGAAGGTTCCTTGAAGAACCTTCTCTCAATAATATGTACACCTACAATAATCCCTTGTTTTAGTGGTAAAAGTTTTATGATGGGCTAAATTTAGACAAACCATTAAAGGGAATTTTGAATAGTATAAATAGTGTATTTATATCTTATAGTTATACCACATGTAATAGAGACATCTAAGAATTATTCAACTAATTCCAATTTGGTTGATGTAGGAATTTTTAATGAAATAGTTAAATATATCTAATAAATTTTTTACATCATAGTCATTTCAATCAGTGATAGAAAATAATCAACAAGGCCATTTCCCTTTATATAAGATATTGGAAATCATAGGTGATTTCCCACATAGGTGATTTGGTTCTTTTATCTTTTTTGAATGATATAGTTGAATCGCTTCACATAGCCACATGGGAAGGGATAACCATTTTTTCCAACATAACGGAATCTCAAAATATGTGACCATATTAATATATCCATATTAAATATTCATTGAGAGTTTCAAATATGACATATGACGGTGTATCCCACTGTGGTTAATATGTACCATGATATTTGGTATAATATTTTGTGTCCATGGATAAAGAATCTGAAGGAACTGAGCATGCATCGGATGCCCCAAATGTGGGAGTTTAAAACTTTTTACTAACGAATGACATAAACATGTCAGAATTTCTATGTTTTCAATGAATGAGAGAGATCTCGATCAGAGCTCCTAGGATCCAGAGCCGCTCTCTATAGATATTTGGAGATATAAGTAGAGAGAGATCTACAAATAGTCACAATAAAATACCTATATTCCTTTATTTATAGTGTGTAATTAAATTACTTGGAAATTCCAACCCATCCTCCAAATAATCAAAACACTATATAAATATTATATTCACTACTAAACATTGTCATAAATATAATTTATTATTATTATGACTTATCTATAATATGATAAATATATTATGTGATAATAATGAATCCATAATCTTGGTTTTTTATCCCTCAAATATTAAATTAACCTTCAATATTTTAAACTCATATTAGATCATTTTATTTGTTTATTTATTAACCTAAAAACTTGTAAATGCACTTCATAAATAAATTTAATACCCATTATTCTTAACGTGAGTAATATTAATTTACTTACTTCATTGGTGATCTTTTATCCTTATAAAATTCCCAAACCCCAATGGTGGGGCCCACCATGTCCAACACAAATATTCTACTAAATAGGGTTGATTATTGAATATTCTATTGTTTGTGATCCTCTAGTACCTTATCTTGATAGTAGTGAATATTATTAAGAGAGCATGAGAAGGATATATCATCTCATCATGGACCCTAATGATAAAAGGATTGTCACAGCAGTACCAACTAGCCTACGAACATGTACTCAGTAATATAGTAACATTTCATTAATATCCCACAATTCAGGATGCACACCTGTTTCATCACCATTTTCGTTCATTATTATTTTTTTATATAACAAGATGGATTTACCTTTGACTATAATTTCCATGTATTTATCATGTGTTAGGACCAAAAGGGGCCTATATACCCTGAAAGGGGGGTGAATCAGGGAATGTATTTTATTTTTCAAAATTATTCCTACCCCACTAGATCATGAACTATTTATTACAAGGGTAACTTTGTTTGATATTGTGTGTTTATTATGAAAAATTCTTCTCTTCTTTATCTTATGATGATTCATTAAATGCAATTCAGCGAAGAAAGGAGGCAAACACATAGATTTTTCTTGGTTCAGCCTGACTGGGCGACGTCCAAGGACCATACAACGTTGATGTGCCGCTGTACCAAATACACTAAAGCTCACTGCCAATAATGTTCAGGATATATCACTTATATACCCATTATCACTTCCTTTACAATGTTCAAGGTCATCTGACTGCTTTCCCAAGGGTCACTCCCTATTTCTCTCTCACTTGCTCACTGGAGGTAGAAAGGATTACCTTCTTCCTCTTCAGTGGCTCACTTCACTTGGAAGGGTTCCACTCAGTTTTTATAGACCTGTAGGCCTCATAATTTGAATGAAAGCATGCATCATCAATTGTGGATGGATACTATATGGTGTAATGAGTAACTATTTATGATTATTATAAAGTAATATTGATACTGAAATAATATCTATATACTCCAATATAATTCCACGATCATAGGAATGATATCATCACTCGTGCGTACGTACGGAATACCGTCTCCACGATGTGATGCGACTCGTTCTACATGATCATCATTACATAGTAATTATATAAATGAATTGAATGAATAAATATGATATATGTTACACTAATACAATTCTGGATATAGGGTATCTATAACCTTAAAAGAAGAATAATAATTTATTCGTCAAAACACGCATAAGAACAAAAGACAATAAAGACCTGAGTAACAAGTAACAATGAAATATTAATAACAAGAAGCTAAGAATATGACCATATATGATATCATATCAATATGTATGATTCTAGAATAAGTCAATAACATTATTTAAATCATTATAAAGGAGCTTCGGACACGTACAAAGCAAATCGGACCTAAGGTAAGGGAAATATCACAATCTCATTTTTATCCGAGATTTTTTATTCGTAAGTATTTATTGGGGTGTATTTTATCATCCACATCCATGTTCCCTCAATATGTAATATTGTTTCCATCCACTTAATATAGTTTAAATCCAATTTTACCCTTTTTTGAGTTTTTAGTAAAGAATATGAATGGAATATTTTGTCATTTTTTTTCGTACGATGTACTTTTTGACATTTCCGACAAAAGTAAGAGAAGAATGTTTTTTTAACTTATACGGCAAGAATGGATTTTTAAAACATTATTTCCAAGAATCTTCCTTTATAAGTTTTCAAGTTTATTTTTAATCAACTTATTTTAGTTTAGAATTTTACAACATGTTAATAAAGGAAAAGTGTTTTTGAAGAAGAAAGGATTTTTTCCTCAAGAATGGAGTTCAAGTGTTTTATCAAAATTATTTTACATATAAGATAATAAAGGGTTCTGTTTTTATCTCTATTATTACATTGAATTGATTATGTTGTGATGAAATTATTTTTATGAATTCCTTTATCATATATGAATTGTTTTATGATGTCACGATGTTTAAGATTCCCATTTTTATTACATGGGTTATGCAATGATGTATGATTTATGATTTTTTGGCACACATAAGAATGGTATCATTATGAGATGGGTGGGACCTATATCTCCCTCCAATGCATTGGGTAAAGATTTTATATCTCATGAGATAGACATGGCTGGAACGGTAGGTTATACCGGTTCACTGAAACAGGACTGGAACGAGGGTGACTCGGTTAAGAAAGGGACTTTGTGCACTAAGATAGTCTTGGCAATGAGTCTTGACAAACAAGAAATGATTTTCCATGATTATGTGTGCATGCCACAAAGTTTCAAGTTTCATGTTATGATTATGGGGATCTCATTTTCACTTCTATGATTTGTTCCATGTTAAGATATTATGATCTCTTTTGCAGGTTATGATTTTCAATAAGATATGATATGATTTTTATTTCCTTTATTTGCCCTTTCTGAGCATTTGAGCTCACCCTTTTATGTTTTCTTTTCCCCAGGTCAGGAAGATGGATATTAAGTAGAATATGCTAAAAGGGACCCTAGATATGATGAAGTAAATGGGAGACACTGTAGAAGATTTATGAACCAGTTGTTTATGTTTCCCAGTTTCTAAAGACACTATACCTATACGGTCCTTTGTGGTTTTGTCATATGTTGTAATAAGTGTGCTTCAATTTTGATGTATTAACAATGTATGTAATGTATGGGTCGTTATAGTTGGTATCAGAGGAAAGGTATAGTCAACCTTTGGAAACTAGGATGTTAAAGCCTTAGTAAGAACCCTAAGGATATGTCTAAGCATAGAAAACTATCTTAGTGTTTTAGAAATGGCCATGAATACCCTAGGATAAGACCTTAAGTGTGAAATTGTATTCTTGATTATGTGGTTTTCCTATTATAATTAGTGTTGCTCACACTATTCTTCTTGGTTTTAGTCAATGGATGGAACCCGAAGGAACCGTGTTAATGCGGAATGCGATGGGAAATGCAATGATTGTCCCCCTGAGCAACCAAATGATATGGGAGATGGAATGAAAAATATTGTAGCCATACTCACACAACTTTCTCAAGCTATGAATCATGCAGGACTTCCAAACGAGCAAAGGAAGGAGCAACATTCTGTTGAATCCTTCATGAGGCAGCGTCCACCTTCTTTCAGCGGGTCTACTGATCCATTAGTTACTGAACAATGTATTAGTACTACTTAAAAGATATTTTCAGTTCTTCAATGTCCCGAACATGATAAAGTCATCCTAGCAGTGTATCGTTTGGAATGAGAAGCTAATCAATGGTGGAATCTTATTAACAATACGAGGCAAAGGGATGAAATTGAGTCTATGGAATGGGACGAGTTCAAGAACTTATTTTTCAATAAGTAATTCCCTCGTATTCTCCGAACAAAGATGGAGAAAGAGTTTCTTGAACTGAAGAAAAGGGATGATGAATCTATTGGTACCTATGAAGAAAATTTTACAAGACTTGCAAGGTACGCTTCTGGTATTATTATCCAACCTGAGAGTAAAATCGATCGATTCTTTAGTGGCTTAAAACCAAGTCTTCGAAGGGCGTTATCCATAAGGGACTTCAATAGCAACGAGGAAATCGTTCGATGTGCTCTCAAAGTCGAGATGGATATTGGAGTAACCCATCAGTCACATGGGTTTGATAAGAAGAGGAAGATGGAATTCAATGGAAAATATAAAGAGCACCCTGAAAAGAAGATGATCTTTCCATTATGCTCAAAGTGTGGAAAGAAACATGGAGGGAGTTGTCTTAAAGGGACAAGTAAATGTTTCAAATGTGGAAAGGAAGGTCATCGGGCATTTGAATGCCGCGATAATGGGAAGAAGATGTCTAATGATGCAAACAAAGGAAGGGATACATAGAATGAACCTACTACACTTCAATGTTTCAAGTGCAAGGAGATGGGGAATTATGCCAATCAATGCCCAAATCCAAGGGTTGATGATGATGGTCGACGTCAACAAAATCTTAAGGCTAAAGACAAAGGAAAGTCACATGAAATTTCTATCAGTGATGTGGAGTACGATAACGAAGTGGTGAAAGGTACACTTACCATCCACTCTAAAGTAGCAAATGTTTAATTTGATTCTGGATCGACCCACTCTTTTATTTCTGAAAAATTTTCTAAGGGTATCACCGTATTACCTCAATAATTAGATTTTGAGTTAGCTGTGACAACACCTAATGGCACAACAGTCGCATCAAAAGTTTATAATTCATCTCCGATCAAAATTTGTGGGAATGTTCTTCCTGCAAATCTTGTGATCCTTCCTTTAGTGGAATTTGATGTGATTCTTGGCATGGATTGGCTTTCTCTACATGGAGCTCATATCAATTGCCAAAGAAGGGAAGTCACATTTCATATTCCAGATCAATCTACGATCGTCTATCGATGCAAAGATGAATATAACCTTCCAGTGGAAATTTATTATATCTTATGGGTCTTTATTCCACTAAATGAAGGTTATTTATCTCAAATGGTTGGTGAGACACTCACGATTAAGAATATGCCCATCGTACGGAAGTTTGATGATGTCTTTCTGGAGGAATTACCGGGTCTTCCACCAAATCGTGAAGTTGAGTTTTCAGTAGAACTCGTACCGGGTGCTTTGCCTATTTCAAAGACACCTTATAGAATGGCCCCAATTGAGTTGCAGAAATTGAAGAAGAAACTCCAAGAGAATCTTCATAATGGATTCATACGCCCTAGTGCATCACCTTGGGGAGCTCCTGTTCTATTTGTTAAGAAGAAATATGGATCAATGAGACTCTGCATTGATTACCGAGAACTTAACAAGATCACTATCAAGAACAAATATCCTCTCCCACACATTGTTGACTTATTTGACCAACTACGTAGAGCTCAATACTTTTCCAAGATTGATCTTCATTCAGGGTATCATCAATTAAGGGTCAAAAGGGAGGATATACCAAAGACGACTTTCCGTACAAGTTATGGACACTATGAATTTATAGTGATGCCATTTGGTCTTACTAATTCCCCTTCTATCTTCATGGATCTAATGAATAGAGTCTTTAGAGACTATCTTGATCAATTTGTGGTAGTCTTTATAGACGATATTCTTTTCTATTCAAAGAGAAAGAAAGAGCATGAAGATCACTTGAGAATTATATTGAAGACCCTGAGAAAGGAGAATCTTTATGCCAAATTTACCAAGTGTGAATTTTGGCTTCCAAAAGTTGCATTTTTGGGTCACATAATCTCAAAATAGGGGATATTTGTGGATCTAGCAAAAACAGAGGTTATCAAAAGATGGTCAAGACCAATAACAGTAACTGAGATCCAAAGTTTTCTTGGTTTGGCTGGATACTATCGATGTTTTGTAAAATATTTTTCATGATTATCTAATCCACTAACCAAGTTGACTCGGAAAGGAGTTAAGTTTGTTTGGACAGAGGAATGTGAAGTCAATTTCAAGGAGTTGAAAAGAAGGTTATCCCGTGCAACTGTGCTCACACTGCCTTGTAGTGGAGAAAGGTTTGTGATCTACAGTGATGCATCCATGAAGGGATTGGGGTGTGTTCTTATGCAAAATGATATGGTGATAGCTTATGCCTCACGACAGATGAAAATACATGAGCAAAATTACCCAACACATGATTTGGAGTTGGCTGCGGTAATCTTTGCATTAAATATTTGGAGGCATTACCTTTATGGTGAAAGGTGTGATATTTATACTGATCATAAAAGTTTAAAGTATATTTTCACACAAAAGGAGCTGAATATGCGTCAAAAAAGATGGTTGGAGCTGATTAAAGATTATGACTTCTCAATCCATTACCACCCTTGGAAAGAAAACAAGGTGGCAGATGCATTAAGTCGACAAGACCATGCTAGTTTATCCATGATAATGATCACAAAAGATCCAATATTTATGGATTTACAAATGATGGATCTTGGAATTATAATGGAAGGGGATAAATCTTATCTTTCTCAAATGAATGTTCAACCATCTATACATGTGAAGATTAAATATGCACAGAAAGAAGATGTCGAGTTACAAAAGAAGGTGAGAAATGTTCCTGAATTCAACCTTGATTGTGATGAGATAATAAAGTTCAGGAATCAGGTTTGTGTTCCTCCCATCCCCAAATTAAAGAAGGAGCTGCTGGATGAGGCTCATAGTTCTTCATTCTCTATTCATCCTGGGAGCACGAAGATGTATAGGGACCTGAATGAGTACTTCTGGTGGGATGGCATGAAAAGAAGTGTTGCTGAATATGTCTCTCGATGCTTGGTTTGTCAAAAAGATCAAGCTGAGAGACAGAAGTCTAAGGGGATGTTACAACTATTACCCATACCCGAATGGAAATGGGAAAACATCACTATGGACTTTGTCAAAGGACTTCCTAAATCATCCAAAGGCAGTAATGCTATTTGGGTCATAGTTGATCGTCTTACAAAGTATGCACACTTCATTGCAATTAGAGAGGATTTCTCTCTAGATCAGCTTGCCAGGATATATGTAAAGAAAGTGGTAAGATTGCATGGAGTACCACTTTCTATTATATCTGATCGGGATCCGAGAATTACCTCGATGTTCGGGCGAAGTCTTCAGCATACTCTGGATACAGAGTTGAGTTTCAGCACTGCTTATCATCCCCAGACAGACGGTCAGTTGAGAGAACAATTCAAACCCTAGAAGATATGTTGAGAGCTTGCTCTATGGATTTGAAAGGAGGTTGGGATCAACACCTACCTTTGGTGGAATTTTCTTATAATAATAGCTTTCACTCCAGTATACAGATGGCTCCTTATAAATCTCTATATGGAAAGAAATGTAGGACTCCAACTTGCTGGGATAAAGTTGGGGAAAGAAAGCTATTAGGACCTGATCTCGTTGATGAAATGGTAGAAAAGGTCAGATCTATTCAACAACACATAAGAGCAGCTCAGAGTCGACAGAAAAGTTATGCCGACAACCGAAGAAAAGACCTAGAGTTTGAAGTGGGTGATAAAGTGTTCTTACGAATATCTCCCTGGAAGAGGGTTATGAGATTTGGAAAGAAGGGGAAGTTGAGCCCTAGATATATCGGTCCTTTCGAAATACTGGATCGTGTTGGGAAGGTAGCTTACCGATTGGCGCTTCCACCGAATCTCTCTCAAGTTCACGATGTGTTCCATGTATCTCTCCTGAGAAAGTACATACCAGATCATTCACATGTACTCAGCTCAGAAGTTGTACCACTGGAGCAAGATCTTTCTTATGAAGAATAGCCGATAGAGATTCTGGATCGTAGCGAAAAAGTCCTACCAAACGAGACCACTCGATTGGTGAATGTTTTATGGAGGAAACACCAATTAGAAGAAGTTACATGGGAGCTTGAGGATATGATGAGGGAGAAGTATCCTCATCTGTTTGTTACAAAGTGACGAATTTCGAGGGCGAAATTCTTTTTAAGGGGGGTAGAATGTAACAACCGAGATTTTTATGAGTAATATTTTGTTCAAAGGAATCTTTCACAACACACTTTCTTGGCTTACTTTACACGCAATCGTGACCTTCCTCGATAGCTTGCGTCGTACACAATACCGAGTTTCACTAAACAACGATATGCTATTAAAATATTATTAAAACTAGCCGTTATGAATAGTAATAACCACTTTTTGAAATTTTATAAATTATATTTTTCAAAATGGAATTCTTTTTTGGATTCGGAATACCGAAATTAGCCTAGGGTGAAATTTTGGTATTTTTCTGAAAACATTCAATTTTTGATGAATAGTGAAACCACTAAGTGGTAGGTTAAAAACAAAATTTTTCATAAAACTTAATTTTACCGCTTCTGTGAATGGAATTTCGAAAATCCGACCGACACGGTTGATATCAGTAAGTAAAATGTGGTTCAATGAGATAAAAATATTTTTTGGTGAATAGTAACTTTTTAATTTTTTTACCGCGGTTAATAGTAAATAGGGTAACTAAGAGTAAATATGATATTACTATTAACCTAAAACATGCCCTAATTCTATTGGATAAGTGTACTTCGACCAAAAACAACCTTATGAATAAAATATGACTATTTAGGCCCACTTGGGTTAGATTAGGACATTTATTATTAATTTATTTAAAGAAGGGTTAAAATAGTTAAAATCAACGTTTAATAAGTAAATCATTTTTACTATGGGGTTATACATAAGATAAATTCGACTATAAATATTCATTAGAAAGCTAAAAAGATTTCCTACATTATGGTATTTTATTTATAATTTTTAGACATTAAATAATTTAATTTATTTATCACACAATGATGATGTAGTAATTATCTTATTAATAAAATATTGACATAATTGATGTTATAAACACCAAAATAAATGTAATTTGAGACTTTTAACGAATTACACTAATTTTATAGGTTACTATTATATATTAGTGTTGATTTAATCAACTTGGTTCTAACATATAATTCTGTTATGACTGTCACAAAAATCATATATCAAATAGTGTCAAAATTGACACAAAATATTTTTTAAATCAAATATTATATTATTAATTGTTATTTTATTCCTCAAAATCTAAGGTTCGGCCAAATGACTAAGATAAAGATATATATATTAATAATAAACAATGTGGGGTTCGTTTGGCATGTTATAGTAAGTGTATTAACCATATAGAGTAAGAAAACAAAAAGACACGGTAAAAGTTAAATTATTTAACTTAGAGTTAAATCTAATTGATAAGGTTAAAATAATACCCTAAACTTGTCTAAATCCTATTGGATGATAGGATTTCGACCCATACCCACTTTAGTTTCGAAATAAAACCCTTTGGAACCATTATAAACCGATTTTGACTTAAATATAAAATAATATTTTGAGCTATTCCTAAGGTGCCCCTCTCCTCCCTTATAAAAGGGCACCTCCTCCCCCTTCTCCTCACACCAATTTGAGCACTCAAGCTCGGAAAAACCCTGCCATTTTCTCCTCTCCACTTCCCTAGAATAATCCTAGTGGTCATGGTATTCTTCAAAGACCAATCTTAGTTCCCTAAGTGGAGGATTCAAAGAGGTGTTCCAAAGAAGAGGTAATATCCATTACCGATCTTTTCAATTTCGTTCTTCTTCAACATCTTCTTCTTTAGTTGTTTCATGATAAAGTAATAACAT
The DNA here is from genome assembly GCA_963277665.1 of Viscum album. Classification (NCBI taxonomy): domain Eukaryota; kingdom Viridiplantae; phylum Streptophyta; class Magnoliopsida; order Santalales; family Viscaceae; genus Viscum; species Viscum album. Next base: position 957,251,383 of record OY728145.1, read on the forward strand.
CAGTATTACTTACATACTGATATGTTATTATAAATATGAAACAACCCTAATTCACCTTCTATCCATCCTACGGACAAATGAAATAACCGCGCGTGCGTACGTTCGGAATACCGTCTCCACGCCGTGGTGTAATCTATTTTACACCATCACCTTACAAGGATGGGTATAATGGTGTAATGAGTAACTATTTATGATTATTATAAAGTAATATTGATACTCAAATAATATATATATACTCCAATACAATTCCACGATCATAGGAATGATATCATCACTCGTGCGTACGTACGGAATACCGTCTCCACGATGTGATGCGACTCGTTCTACATGATCATCATTACATAGTAATTATATAAATGAATTTAATGAATAAATATGATATATGTTACACTAATACCATTCTGGATATAAGGTATCTATAAACTTAAATGAAGAATAAGAATTTATTTGGCAAAACATGCATAAGAACAAAAGGCAATAAAGACCCGAGTAACAAGTAACAATGAAATATTACTAACAAGAAGCTAAGAATATGACCATATATGATATCATATCAATATGTATGATTCTGGAATAAGTCAATAACATTATTTAAACCATTATACAGGAGCTTCAGACACGTACAAAGCAAATCGGACCTAAGGTAAGGGAAATATCACAATCTCATTTTTATCCGAGATTGTTTATTCGTAAGTATTTATTGGGGTGTATTTTATCATCCACATCCATGTTCCCTCAATATGTAATATTGTTTCCATCGACTTACAATAGTTTACATCCAATTTTACCCTTCGGTGAGTTTTTAGTAAAGAATATGAAAGTAATCTTTTGTCGTTTTTTTTCGTACGAGGTACTTTTTGACTTTTCCGACAAAAGTACGAGAAGAATGTTTTTTTAACTTATACGGAAAGAATGGATTTTTAAAACATTATTTCCAAGAATCTTCCTTTATATGTTTTCAAGTTTATTTTAAATCAATTTCTTTTAGTTTATAATTTTAAAACATGTTAATAAAGGAGAAGTGTTTTTGAAGAAGAAGGGATATTTTCCTCAAGAATGGAGTTCAAGTGTTTTATCAAAATTATTTTTCATCTAAGATAATAAAGGGTTCTGTTTTTATCCCTATTATTACATTGAATTGATTATGTTGTGATGGAATTATTTTTATGAATTCCTTTATCATATATGAATTGTTTTATGAGGTCACGATGTTTAAGATCCCCATTTTTATTACATGAGTTATGAAATGATGTATGATTTATGATTTTGTGGCACACATAAGAATGGTATCATTATTAGATGGTTGGGACCTATATCTCCCTCCAATGAATTGGGTAAAGATTTTATATCTCATGAGATAGACATGGCTGGAACGGTAGGTTATACCAGTTCAGTGAAACAGGACTGGAACGAGGGTGACTCGGTTCAGAAAGGGACTTTGTCCACTAAGATAGTCTTGGAAATGAGTCTTGACTAACAAGAAATGATTTTCCAAGATTATGTGTGCATGCCACAAAGTTTCAAGTTTCATGTTATGATTATGGGGATCTCATTTTCACTTCTATGATATGTTCCATGTTAAGATAGTATGATCTCTTTTGTAGGTTATGATTTTCAAAAAGATATAATATGATTTTTATTTCCTTTATTTTCATTTGTTGAGCATTTGAGCTCACCCTTTTATGTTTTCTTTTCCCCATGTCAGGAAGATGGATATTAAGTAGAATATGCTAAAAGGAACCCTAGATATGATGAAATAAATGAGAGACACTGTAGAAGATTTATGAACCAGTTGTTTATGTTTCCCAGTTTCTAAAGACACTATACCTATATGGTCCTTTGTGGTTTTGTCATATGTTCTAATAAGTGTGCTTCAATTTTGAAGTATTAACAATGTATGTAAAGTATGGGTCGTTATAATTAAGGGTCATCCTAAGATTATAAAATTACCCGAACACATGAGAAAATTCTATTGAATGAATAAATGTAGAATCATATCACCTAAGTGTCAGATTAGATTAATTTTATGGTCTTTTGGCCATGGAAATAATTAAATTACTATTAAAATCAATGAAATTGACAACATGTCACTCTCTCAAATTTTATTAGTATAATAATTTTAATTTAGTGATAAAATTCATGAAACCTCTAACATGATTTGTCTTCAGAAATCTTATAAAATTATCTACACCATGAGAATTTATTTATAATTTTTATGGATTAAATAATTGTCATTAATGGTGACACAATAGTGATGCAAAAATTGTTTATTTAGTGAAAAATCAATAATATAGTTTTTATTAAACTAATAGTGACCATAAAAGGCACAAAAACCTATCCAAGACATATTGGTCACGTACATGCAAACCATAATCATCCAATAGTCGAATAGTGGACCATATGGAGCATTATAAAATCGATTATGACACTTATATTATTTTGTTTTAAATGATTCCAATGTTGTCACCTTTAAAATTTAGTAAATATAAAAATATATATGATTTGATTTTAATATGATAAATTCGAGTACAAATATTATTATGAAATTTATTATATTTATCTTCATCATAGGATTTTATTTTTAATTTTTATGAAACTAATAAGTATATTAAATTATTATACAAAAATGATGTTGTAATTGTTTTATTAAGATAAATATCATATAAAGGGTTTTATAAATATAAAAATAAAATTTATATGAACTAATTAATGTTCTCTACAAATTTTATAGATGAATATAATATGATATAAATCTATTAAACAATTTTTTTCAAATATTTCTTCAGTTTGTATTGTATTTAAATTCAAATAAATGAATAGTGTCAAAATTTATAGTAATGTAATTTTATAAAAATAACATATTATTAAAATGTTTAAAAATCACATAAATATTTAAAAAATTTAATTTTAAATTTATATTGTTTAAAATGTCATAATGTACCAAATTATGTATAATTAAAAACACATAAGTAATTATTTATTACAATTTATAATTTGAAATATTATTACCACAAATAAGATTAAATAAACTAAATAAGGATAAACCATGTTGATACTGTTTAAAATAAATTTCCAACATGTCTAAATTTTACGGGTTGATGGTTTTAGAACCCTATATCATCTAAGGATCCTATTTGAGTCATTTGGGATGTTTTTATGTGGGGTTTGAATTTATTATAAATTAATATTTTTGAGGTTTCCAAAAGTTCCCCTCTCCTCCCTTATAAAAGGACACCTCCTCCCTCTCCTTTTAACAAAACATTGAACCTTCAAGATCGACCAAACCCTACACATTTCTCTTCTACACTTCCCTAGAAACATTTTGTAGGATCTGGTTATCTCAATAGACCAACTCTAGTCCCTTAAGAGGAAGCTTAAAGGAGGTGTGCCGAAGAAGAGGTAATCTCTACTGTTGATTCTATCAAGTTTCATTCTTCTTCAACTTCTTGTTATTTAGTTATTTCATTATAAAGTTATAACATCAGTATCACTAACATATTGATATTTTATTATAAATATTAAACAAACCCATTTCATCTTCTATCCATACTACGAAAAATGAAATCACCGTGCGTGCGTACGTACAGAATATTGTCTCCACGCCGTGGTGTAATCTGTTTTTCCACCAACACATAACTTGGATTGGTTTAATGGTGTATAGAATAACTATACATAGTTATTATAAAATCATACTGATTATGAGATATTATATCATCCACTCCAAATCAATTTAATAATTATGGGAACGATATCATTGCTCATGCGTACGTACGTATTACCGTCTCCACGAACGCTATGAGATTCATTTTCCATGACTAACCATTCAAGTATGATTATAAAGTATATATGTAATAAATAATCATGAATGATATTACATAGTAATGATACTGGATTTATTTACATATATGTTTCATTTACGTAATTCCATTAAATTTAATAAGGAAACCAAAACAGCGTTTATGCATACATACGACCTACCGTCTCTATGAACAATATATTTAGTTCCATTTATCGATCTATCATGTATATTTATATAATAAAAATATTATATATATATATTTATATATCATGTTTTAAATTCAGGAATTAAGTATATCCGGATATGAGTAATAATATCAAGAACAACAAATCGAAACACGTACGATAAATGAAACGATTTTACCCAAAACGCTGCTTAACATGAAATTTACAAATGAACGGATAATATAAAGACATATGTGAACCATATATGATATCCTAACAATGAAAATGATTCTGTAATAATTAAATTACATTATTTAAATCATTATATAGGAGTTTTGGATACATACGAAGCATATCAGACATAAGGTAAGAGATAACTTTTCCAATCTCGTTTTTATCTGAGGTTTTTTATTCGTAAGTATTTACTGGGGTTATATTTATCATCCATGTCCCTATTTTCAAAAAAATAGTTTCATGTATTTTTAAATTCCTTTTTACCTATTTTTGACTTTTACTTCATGATATGTAAGGAATCTTTCTTTTGTTTACCATATGAGATAATTTTTGACTTTTCCTGGAAAAGTACGAGAAGAATTTATTTTACTTATACGGCATAGACATATTTTTACGGTTACATAACGCTTTATTTTCATGAATCATACTCTACAAGATTTAATGTTTATTTTCAACAAAATCGTTTTCAATTTAAAATTTCATGGCATTTTGTGAAAAGAAAATGATTTTGAAGATGAAAGGATATTTTCCCCAAAAATTAATTTCCAGTGTTTTGTCAAAACTATTTTCCATCTAAGATGACATTATTTAGTATGATTATGTTTCATGTATAATATACCTATGATTTACCAAAATTCAATTTTTTTATGATGAAATGATATGCATTTGTTTGATATGGATTATGTAATGATGGGATGATGTTTTTGAAACCCATATTATTATTTGGGTTATGATAAATGATTTATGTTTATGTTTTGGAACACAAAAGAATGATTTCATTATGAGATTGGTGGGACCTATATATCAATACAATTCATTGTGTAATGGTTTATATCTCATGAGATAGACATGGTTGGAATGACAAGTTAATCTGGTTCAGTGATACAGGACTGGAACGAGGAGTGAAGTCGATTCAATAAGGGACATTGTCCACTATGATGGTCTTGGCAGCAATGACTTGACTACTATGGAAATCCTAACATGTTCTTAATGGTTGCAACAATTACTTGTTTTATTCCAATGCTATTTTATCATGATTAATGTTTCTTTATGATCTATGCCTTATGTATCCATGTTTTATGTCATTACTCAAGATTTTGATGATTAAACATTATGTTCATGTTTTTAAGATCAAATTTATATAATTACTATTATTTTATTAATGGTTACCCATAATGAGCATTTGAGATCACCATTTATATGTTTTCTTTTCCCCATGATTTGAAGAAATATTTTAGGTAAGAAAAAAAAAGGGGAAGATAATTATGGGAGATGATGAAGATCTTTTACCACGATTATGAGATTATGTTCCGAGTATCCAATGACACTAAACTATTACGGTCCTTGAGTGTTAGTTCTTATTATGTATTAAGTATTCATAAAAAGTAATGTAATATTCATGTACGTTAAATACAAGTCTCTATAGTTCGTATAAGTAGAATGGATTAGTTAACCTTTGTAAACTAGGATGTGAAAACATTAGTAAACTCCCTAGATATATTTATAAGGTATGTCTAGGGATGTCCCCAAGGTTAATTATATTTATATGTAAGAGTCATCGATTTATGTTGACAATCATGAATATCGTAGGGTGAACCTTATGTGTCATGGATTAAATTTTTTTGGTAAGTTAGACATCCCATAAGTGAATTTTAATTATTATGTGGTTCCACGTTATTTTAAATGATTCATACACTATGGTTTCTGGTCTTAGTCAATGGAGGGAACAAGAAGACATTCAGTTAACATTTATTCCAATGGAAAAATTGGTGACTATGGTCAATTAAATTATGTAACTCCTGTTGATAAAGATATTGTGATTATGTTGAATCATTCATCTCGATTTATGATTAACTAGGTGAAATTTAGTTGTATTCATAAGTCATCAATTAAGAAGAAGACATAATTTTATGAATGTTCACATTGTGAGGATCATAGATAATGTAATATTGAGATTTATAAATAAGGGAATAAGAACCTTGAGGAATACCTCAAATGGAGGGGAAGATGTTATCTATGTGGATAAAAGGGTCATAGAGTGACAGACTATTATGTAGTCTAATGTCTTATCTGCGGTGAACATGGGAATTACCCAACTCAGTACCCTGACCTAAGAGGTTACTTCCTAAATCAAGGAAGTACTTATTCCATGCCAATCATTGATGAGGTTGGATTGAAGGGATTATGTATTGTAATTCAATAATAATGTTGATGATGTACTTTTATAGTATATTGAAATATTTGTGTATTTGTCCGTTGTGGTTTTCTATAGGATTATGGTACCAGTAACAATGAAAAGTTATTCAAATATTTTAGAAAGTGGATGATATGCTTATAAAAAATTGGATATGTGGAAAATAAATTCGGTGATAGTATTCATGAGCTCATGATTGATATAAGCATGAAGTGATATCATGGTTTGAGTATATAGAATTTTTGGGATTTTGTTATGTGGAAAGGGTTAACTTTTGATAGCACTCATGTTTTCACTAAGGTTCTATGGTAATTCATGTTTGAAAATAATACATGATTAAGCTATTCACATGTTTGGAATGTGACCAAAATGATGTATCTTATGATATATGGGGGATAAATGATGGCATTCACGTGCTTGTTATGTGAGATTTCAATTAATCATTTTCTTTGTACATTGGGATTGGATATATGTATTTTGGATAAGCCTAGTGATTGGAATGGATTATGTAGGACATCAGATAGTATTGTTTAATGATAGAACTTTTTTCGGTATTATTTCTGGAATGTTATAATAGTGTAGTTTTAGAAAAAGGGACAACCTTCAGGATGGGAAACAACCCATCGCGTCAGAAAAGGTTGTGGGAATCGAACCCAAAACCGAATTGTGATAGGCTTTCTTGACTACCACTGGCTTATATAAAGTCCTTGGTTAGTAGAAACGCGTTTTATTTTATTAAGAGGCATGATATATGAAGTATAAGTCCATAGTTGGAATCATATACGATTAATCTCACCATATATGCACTTATGTATATTTAATTACTTATGATAACCTTTTAATGATAGAAATAGATGGGATGACTTATCATTTTATCGCATGATATGCTAACACTTCATGATTGACAAATTCCACTTCATTTATTTAAATAGGGATGAAGTGGAAATTGTTCAGGGAATGACCAACGCTGATATTACACTGAAATCATGTAAGTATTTCTATTGATGTAATAGTTCATCAACATTAGGGAAGTGATATTGAAAACCAAAAATGTTTTCCTAGTGCTCTTATATCTGATGAATCATATGGTACCTTAGATCAGCACAAATTTATGGCTTTATGATTGTCAGCATTTTCATATCCAGGTTCTCTACCACTCTCCATCAGAAAATGATTGTTGGATTTCCCTTCCATATCCATATTTTCACCTATGTTATTCTATGTGGAAACACTTTGATGAGTAAATTTTGGGTATCCTTTATGTTTCATACTTCACTTTTTAAAATTAAGATTTATTATTCCTTTTTATGATGTGGTTTTTTATTAAAGAAACATCATGTAGTAAACCATTTATAACCCTGATGAATTTTGAGGGAGAAATTCATTTAAAGGGGGGTAGAATGTAACACCACGATATTTTATGAAAAATATTCTTCTTAATTTAATTGATGTCTTGTTTTGTATGCTACACCAATGGGAGCATGAACTACATGAATCCCTGTCTTGGCTTGCATTACATGCTATCGCGACCGTCCTCCCTAGCGTGTCTAGTACGCAATACCGGGTTTCCCTAAACAACGATATATTGTTACAATATTAGTATGGACTAGTCGTAATGAATATTATTAATTAAAATTTTAATTTTATAATACTATTATTCATCTTTAACATTTTATAGAACATGGTATGAGATCAAAATACATTTTTGGTTAAAATAAGTATTTTTTAAAAAATGTAGTTTTGTAGCCTTTTGACGACACACCCACATTAAAACAAGTTTATGACATGTTTTTAAGATAAATTTGAGAAAATAAAATTCTTCATCAGAATCAGGATATAATAAATTACTTTGGATAAAATTTTCATATTATTCTTATTACTTCAATATTTTAATGAATAGTAAAAACACAAAATATTTTAATTAAAAAAAACTTTTATCATCCAAATAATTTATATGGTTAAATTATAATAATTAAGGGATTTAATGTATAAATAGAATATATTGTTACCATTTAATATAATTTATGTCATTATCATTAATTTTACATTGAATTCATAGATAAAAACATTTCAATCTTTGGAAATATTTCAACATTTAAAACCCATTTTATTAACAACAGGATAAATTTTAATTTAATTACTAAAACTTATGTGTTTTTTATTTTGAAAAATGGATTCAATTTTTGGATTCAGTGGGTCCAAATTATGTTAATAGGTTACTTTTATTTTTTATTGAATAGTAACAACGATAATTTTTATTTACATCACTTAAATATAAGTCGGGTAATTAAGGGTAACCCTAAGATTATAAAATTACCCTAACAAATTCCAAAATTCTATTGGAAGACCAAAAGTCGACCCATATCTCCTAATGGCGGGATTAGATTCATTTTATGGACTTTTGGCCAAGAAAATAATATAATTATTATTAAAAGAAAAGAAAGTGACAACATGTCACTCTCTTAAATTTTATAAGTATAATAATTTTAATTTAGTGATAAACATCATGAAACATAAAACATGAATAGAATCCAGAAATATATTAAAATTATCTACATCATGATAATTTATTTAAAATTTTTAGGGATTAAATAATTATCATTAATTGTGACACAAAAGTGATGCAGAAATTTTTTATTTAGTGAAAAACAATAATATAGTTTTAATTAAACTAATAGTCACCATAAAAGGAACACAAACCCGACCAAAACATATTTTCCATGTACATGAATACCATAATAATCCAATGGTCTAATATTTGACCATTTGGAGCCATATAAAAGTGATTATGACACTTATATTATTTTATTTTAAATGATGTCAAATCTGGCACCTTCGAAATTTAATAAATATTAAAATTTTAATGTTGTGATTTGAAGATGATAAATTAGAGTAAAAATATAATTATTATATTTTTTGTATTTATATTCATCATAGGAATTTATTTTTAATTTTGTTTTCAACTAATAAGTATATTAAATAATTATACAAAATAATGTAGTAATTGTTTTATTAAGAGAAATATCAAATAAATTGATTTATAAATATTAAAATAAAACTTATATGAACTAATTAATATTCTATAAATAAATTATAGATGAATATGACATGTTAGGAATATATTAATTTTTTTGAATATTTCCTCTCTGTTTATTTTATTTAAATTCAAATAAATGAATATTGTCAATATTAACACTATTGTAATTTTACAAAAATAACATATTATTAAATTAGTGAAAAATCACATAAATATTTAGATATTATAATATGAATTTTATATGGTCTAAATTTCATAAAATACCCAATTATGGATATTTATCAACACATAAGTAATTATTTATAACAATTTAAAATTCGGAATCTTATTACCACAAATAAGATTAAATAAACTAAATAAGGATAAACAAAGTTGATAATGATTAAAATAAATTCCCAATATGTCCAAATTTTATTATTTGATGATATTACAACCTTATCTCATCTAAGATTCGGATTGGTGTCATTTTGGAGGTTTTATGTAGGGTTTGAATTTATTATAAATTAATATTTTTTAGGATTCCAAAAGTGCCCCTCTCCTCCCTTATAAAAGGGAACCTCCTCCCTCTCATATTCACAACACATTTATACTTCAAGCTCGGCCAAACCCTGAAAAGTTCCCTTTTACACTTCCCTAGCAACATTATGGGGGTTCTGAACCTCTCAATAGACTAACTCGAGTCCCTTAAAGGGAATCTTAAAAGAGTTACGTCGAAGAAGAGGTAATCTCTTATACATATTCATTCAAGTTTCGTTCTTCTTAAACTTCTTCTTCTTTACTTGTTCATTATAAGGTAATCTCTTATACTGTCTCTACGTCGTGGTGTAATCTGTTTTTCCACCACCACCTTACGTGGATGGGTATAATGGTGTAAAGAATAAATATATGTAGTTATTATAAATTTATACTTATTCTGAGATATTATATAATCGACTCCAATTTAATTCAATATTTTTGGGAACGATATCATCACTTGTGGATACATACAGATTACCGTCTCCATGAACGCGATGAGATTCATTTTCACTGATTAACCATTCAAGTATGATTATAAAGTATATATGTAATAAATAATCCTGAAAGATATTACATAATAATGATATTGGATTTATGTACATATATGTTTCATTTATTTAATACCATTCAATTTTATAGAGAAACGAAAACAACGTTCATGCGTACGTACAACCTACCATCTCCATGAACGGTGTATTTCAATACATTTATTGATCTATCATATATATTTATATACTGAAAATATATAATATATAAATCATTTTTTACATTATGTAATTTTGTTAATCATGATATGAGTAATAATATCATGAAAACCAAATCGAAACGCGTACGATAAATGAAACAGTTTTACCCAAAACAATGCTTTAACTTGGAATTTACAAAAGAATTGGTAATATAATGTCATAAGTGAACCATATATGATATCATAATAATGAATATGATTATGTAATAATTCAATGACATTATTTAAATCATTATACAGGAGTTTCAGATACATATGAAGCATATCAGACCTAAGCTAAAGGATAACTTTTCCAATCTCGTTTTTATCTGAGATTTTTTATTCTTAGGTATTTAATGGGGTTATATTTATCATCCATGTCCCTATTTTCTAAAAATTGTTTCATGTATGTTTAAATCCAGTTTTACCAAGTTATTAATTTTTTAACATGGTATATAAGGAATATTTCTTTTGTTTACCATACGCGGCACTTTTTGACTTTTCCTGTAAAAGTACGAGAAGAATTTTTTTTACTTATATGGCATGAATGGATTTTTACGGTTTTATAAAACCTTATTTTCATGAATCTTACCTTACAAGATTCCATGATTATTTTAAACAGAATCCTTTTCTTTTAAAATTTCATGGCATTTTCTAAAAATAAAATGATTTTGAATATTAAATGATATTTTCCTCAAGAATTAATTTCAAGTGTTTTGTCAAAACTATTTTATATATAAGATGAAAATATTTAGTATAAATATGTATCAAGTATAATATCTCTATTATTTGCATGGTTTCACTTTTCTTATGATGAAATGATATCCTTTTTTATATGGATTACGTTATTATGGGATGATGTTTATGAAACCTATTTTATTCATTGGTTTCTGATTAATGATTTATGTTAATGTTGTGGCACACGTTATAATGGTTTCATTATGAGATGGGTGAGACCTATATCTCCCTCCAATTCATGGGTTAAAGACTTATATCTCATGATATAGACATTGTTGGAATGGAATGTTAATCTGGTTCAGTGATACATGACTGGAACGAGGAGTGAACTCGATTCAGTAAGGGACTTTGTCCACTATGATGGTCTTGGAATTAATGCCTTGGCTACTATGGAAATCATAATAGTTTATTAATGGTTGCCACAATTACATGTATTATTCCCAGGATATTTTATCATGATTAATTTTTCTACATCATCTATGCCTTACATAATGATATGTTTTATGATATTACTCAATATTTTGATGTTTAAAAATTATGTTCAGGTTTTTAAGATCAAATGTATATGATTTGTTTTATTTTCTCAATTCATACCCTTACTGAGCATTTGATATCACCCTTTATATTTTTTCTATTCCCGAGGATTTAAAGAAAGTTTTTAGGTAAGAAAACAAAAGGGGAAGATCATTATAGGAGATGATGAAGATCTTTCACCATGATTAGAAGATTATGATCCAGGTTTCCAAAGACACTAAATTATTACGGTCCTTGAGTGTTAGTTATTGATATGTATTAATTATTCATAAAAAGTTATGTATGGTTCATGTGCATCATGTACGAGTCTCTACACTCCCAATTTCGTGAATCCCAAACAATACTTCACGAAGCTCTTGCCTTTTCGTGAAGCACTCTCACGAAGCACTCTCGTGAATCACAAGTCATCGCAGAGCACCTTCCCTCGTGTAGTTCACTAAGCAAATGCGAAGATCACAACTTTTGTTGAGCTAGAATAGCCACCACAAAGCTCCTTCCTTTCGCGAAGTACACTACCTTCGTGAACTACCTTCGCAAACCGAGACTAATATATTTTCTCTAAAAATACTCTCTCTTTCTCTCGAGGGGTTCTAGGCCTATTTATAGGTGATTCCACCAAACCTTGATACTTCCGCACCAAATAAACACCACGCCATCTCAAATTACTATGCTCTGAAGTTTACGCTAAAATTCTCTCTAAATCGGAATGCACCTCGAAAATTTTCCTATCACATAGATCATCGTAATCATGGAGAATCTCATCATTTACATTGTGCCACCGTCGTGAGGCTCCACTCGCACTGCCCTTCACTACTGCAATTCTCTTCAACTCAGCCGTTCGTGAAGCTTGACGTAATCGAGAATAATCACTACCACCATTTTTCAAGTCTTCACGAAATTCAATCCCTGAATCCTATCTTCACGAAACCCATGCCATTTCCATGTTTAAATAAGATATTTTAGGATATTCACTTTTCATGATGCTCAGCAAACTCGAAATTTTGGAACCCAAAAATTTGGCAAACACTAGAAAATGACACCACATTGTATTTGTTTTTTTTACCTCATCCAGATCATCCATTCCATTTTAATGGTTATTTTTCAACATTTATTTCCAACAATATCTTTGGAACATGAAAATTCACCATTGAAACCTGCTTTTTCAACAAACATAATCAACCCAAAAATGCAGAAATGTTACCTTTAGGGATGTTTTACCAACAATCTCCCCATTTGGATATGATGACAACTCTTCAAAACTCCAATTAGAATGATTTTTTGCACATTGATACCTCACATAGTCTCCTTCTAACATCAACCATCCTTCGCCTCTTGCGATTTAGATAGCGACCAATGATTTACTCACCACATAATCTAAGACCACATGAGTAATGATCATCATGATAATCAATAGTAAACGAAAAGATCAATAATGAATCACTCCATTTCTGCCACCAACTGTTGAAACTCAACTGATTCCAATTTCCAAAATGATACCAAATGTTGATACCAATCAGATACCAGTTACCAAAATAATACCAATTATTGATCGTTGGAACCCTTCTCACATCATTCCAACATAACTCTTATGATTTTATCACGATCCTTATATGTTGTGATATCTCTTCTTTGATCGATCATTACTAGAATCGTCAGATTTAATACTCTCCCCCTATCTCTTTTGTCTCCCCCTATCTCGCTGCTCCACCTGTCTACTTCTCCCCATGTCTTTTACTAAGACATTTATCTACTTTCCATAACCACATTTTCTCCCCCTTGGGGATGAATATTTCTCCACCTTTTTCAATGAACCCAAAGGTCACCCCATTGTTGTCTGAAACATTGCAAAGAATATATATTAATAAATTAGAGAAAAAAAAACAATAACTCTGGGAGAGGAGGGTTCCCACATCAACAAATTTTCAAGTTCTGGGAGTCAATTGGACTCCCAGATATAGTTTGTTCCTCTCAAATGATTCCATAGGTAAGTCCTTCATCAAAATGTTTGAAACAAGTAGTTCTATAGTCAAATACTCTATCTACATGACTCCCTACTCAACATTCTCCTTGATAAAATGATACTTGATCTCAATGTGCTTTGTCATTGAGTCATGGACATGATTTTTGCTGAGATTGATATCAATTGAGTTATTTCACTAGATTTTGATCAGAAACATCACTTCAACTCCCATAGCATCAAGCCGCTACTTCATCCACAATAATTGTATGCATGATTGAGTGGCCGCAATATACTCATCTTCTGCAGTGCTTAGTAAAATGAAATGTTGCTTCTTGCTTATCCAATCAATACATATTCCACCAAGATAGAATGAACCTCTTGACGTTGATTTCATGTTATCTACTAAACAGAGCTAATCGACATATTGTTTTTACTGGAAGCATGTGGATCTCTTTGAGATTACTATAATATCTTGATACTTGTCATGTGGAACAAATAGTGTTATGTCGTGTCATAGATAGGTAAAATAGTCTTCCAATGATCTACCTATACTCTGTGATATTAACTGCCTTGAAATCCTAATATTTGGTTCCTTTCATCAATGTAGTAACTGAATTCATCAGATCCTTGGAATTTTCCAATCCAAATCATTTCAAAACATCCATGGAATATTTGGATTGATAAAAGAATGTTCCATTTCTTCATTGTGTAACCTGTAGACCATGGAAAAATGTTATCTCAACAATAATTGTTATTTCGAACTCACTTTTCAAGAATTTGGAAAAATGTCTGCACTGAGCTTTATCTGATCCGCCAAATATTATGTCGTTGAAATAAACCAAAACCATCGTCCTTTGATAACTATTTTTGTTGAAATATACATTGATATCAACTCCCATGTGATGGAAAATAAGCTTCATCAAGTACTGATCAATCCATGATTATCATACTCTTGGTGCTTGTTTCATCACATACAACTCCTTCTTCAGTCTGAAATACATTTTTCTCATACCCATGAATGAGAAAACCATATGGTTACTCAATATACACCACATACTCTAAAACCCCATTAAAAAAATTGACAATTTGAGGTCCATCTGGGAAACAATGAACTTCTGTAGCACTGCAATGGCTAGAAATAATCTGATTGTCTCTAGTATCACAACCGGTGCAAATGTCTCATCAGTATCTATTCCCTCGAGAGACTGAACCTATGTTGAGTCATCCAATTATTACATTGAGGGATATTTAATTTTATTTTTATATCTAATTCTCCTCCTATTTTATGAAAAACTTCTTAGTGATAGGCCCATAAACATTCTTCTTCTTCTACATCAATTATTCTAATCTGGCACTCAGCATTGAGCCATTAACAAAATCTCTAATCTTACTGAGTTGGAACATGGTGTAGGAATCCAAAGATAATGATAATAACACAATCACATTCTATTTTGATCTATTTCTCCCATTCTTCATCAGCTCTGGTAGCTGATATGAGTTAATTAAAACTCTGAAGCATATAACTTCTCCACTTTTCATCTTTAGATGCAACTTCCCCTTGGATCGTATCTCTCTAAAACATGAATTATTTTAATAATTAATTAACAATAGTCATATACATAGGGAGAGATGGTTATATTCTATAATCCTCATGAAGAGGATTTTTGTTGATCCTAATGATTCAACCCATTGATTCTTTTTTCATAGCATCACACTTCTTCATTGATTTATCTAGCTGCCTAGCCAACTCCAACTGCTCTGTCCATATGACTCAGCAATCATTACCAACATTCTGAGTTTTTCTATGATATATAGATTCTAAAGGCCTAGCCTTTCTCACCATATTGGGTTTAAAACCACTAGTATACGTTTCCATATTTTATGTACCACCAAAACCACATTTCCATTTATTCCTTCTCTGGGTAGAAATCCCTTTGTTTGTCTTCTTCTCTTGCTTCTTCCGACATTACAGGGATATTCCTCTTTCCTCTACTTATCTTTATGGCACACAAAATGTGAATTTTTCAATAAATTCCATCTTTATTTTTCTTTTATTAGATATCTGAATCCCCACATTGCTTTTCACTAGTGGTGAGTCATCCACTGAATTTTCATCCTTCTTTATTCACAATTGGAGTAGATCTCCAATTAATCTTCCATCTTTCTTAACATTCTCCCCATGTGAGGTGTTTTGATTATGATAGAGGAGGTGAATGATATAACATTCATTTAGCTCCATGTGACCCCCTAAGTCTCTAAGCCTATTTTTGAACATACCACTTTATCTACCAATGTTGAATTTCTCTTTATGCATCACTATAGTGGTGCATCTCCTTTCAAGTCCATTTTCCACTGATTCTTTCTTCTTAGTGCAATTCCTTTCCAAATGCCCATAATCAGAACATATAATACATTTTCTATCAAAGGCATACCTCATTTCATCACCTCTCTGATGTGATGTGATGTTGGTTGTTTTCGTCCTTTGAAATTTAGCTCAAGAGCTTCCTAACACATGCTCATGGTGTTCCCCATTCATCCACAGTAATAGCATATAATAAATTCTTTCCTCTGAGAGACTCTTCATTCTAATTTCTCATAACAAATCATCTTATTCATAGATTCATAAAAGTGTGTATTTTCACAGATTGAAATGTATTCATGGGCCTTTGAATAGAAGCATGATGTTTGGCTATGAATCCCAAGGAAATAGCACATTTCATCACTGTTTCTTGTGACTATCCTCTTAGTTCTATCTCTAGAACCTACATGATTTTATCCATTTCTATGACTATTCATATCTCTCGTTCTATTATGAACAGTTGAGGATTCATCAAATCCAGTACCAGTTTTTCCCGAACTATATGGTCTTTGTGCTAAGAAAATATGTTGTTGTTTCTCTTTATAATTATCATCTTTTTCACGTTATCATCACTTCCCAATGGATAATAAAATAGTAAGTACAAGGCATAATTTATCTTGGGAATTCAATTGGTAATATATTTAACCTCTTCGTTCTTTTCTAATTCATGCTCTTCTCGCAGTTGTTGAATCTTTATATCCTTTGATTCAATTTGAGTATTGAGTGCTTTCATGACATCCTTACCCATAAATATCTCATCTTCCAATTCACGTTTCATCTTTTCAACCATTTCACTCTTCTCTTTAATTAATATTTTTCTTAAGAAATATATTCAGAGACAGATTCACTATCTTGTTGTAGCCTTTGATTCTTCTGAACATCTTCAGACAACTGTGTTGGTAAATCATCATTTCTGAATTTCAGATTCTGAACTTCATATGAATTCTGATTCACTTCGTATTCATCAGCCTTTTTTCCTTTCATTTCTAGAAATATTTTGTAGTTCATCACCTTGAGAATCATTCTTCCCCCTTAGTTCAGAAACCAAATAAATAATACTATTATCTTGTTGACCTCAATTTCGAATACTTGGATCTAGATATCTTTAGATTTAACTTCTTCACCCAATTCCCAATCCAATTTCATTGTCATGATGACAACATCTACTAGTGGCCTCCTTCTTGAAACATCTTCATCATCGGTTTTTTCGGTATCACATTGAAGATCACGTAATTCACTCATTCCTACTTAATGATTGAGTGAATAAATATTTTCAATATCAGATTCATCCAGGCCATCCTTCAGTATGCTGTATGATTTTTTTAGTTGAATCCCACATTTTCCGTAAACACTTCCATACTAAGCGATATCAACTGATTTCTGATTATTCTTTGATTTTTCCCCTTTTCCATGGCACACCAAGATAAGAGCCGACTATGTCTAAGAAAAAAATATTATAAATTAAACATATACCTCTGATACCAATTGTTAGGACCAAAAGGGGCAAATATACCCTGAGAAGGGGGGGGGGGGGGGGGTGAATTAGGGTATGGATATTATTTTTCAAAATTAATCCTACCCCACTAGATCTTGACCTTTCTATTACAAGGATCACATTGTTTGAACTTGTGTGTTCATTATGACCACTTATTTTCATCTTTATCTTATGATGTTTCTTTAAATACAATGTAGGGAAGCAAGCAGGTAGGAACATATATTTTTAATTGGTTCACCCTCACTGAGCTACATCCAAGGAGCATACAACATCAATGTGCCACTGTAAAAAATCCACAAAAGATTACTGCCAATATTGTTTGAAATTGATCACTTATATTCCCAAGAACACTTCTTTTATAATGATCAATGTCAACTCACTACTTTCCCAAGGGTTAGTTTCTATTTCCCTCTTACTGGCTCACTGCAGATAGAAAGGATTACCTTTATCCTATTCCTCGTCTCACTACACTCGGAAGGGACCTACTAACAGTTTAGGAACTTTTGGTCTCTTCATTTTCATGAAATCATGCATCCTCAATTGTTGAAGGAAGATCTATTGAAGTTCAAAGTTCATCCATGTTTGAATACCCCATCTTTTTATGAACACTAAGAAATTCCTTTTGAAAATACCTTCTCCAAGAACACTACTTTGTGTGCCTCCCAATTTCGCAAATCCCAAACAAGCCTTCACGACGCTCCTGTATTTTCGTGAATCACTCTCGCAAAGCACTCTCGCAAACCTGTAGTCATCGTATAACGACTTCCCTCGCATAGCTCACTGAGCCAACACAGATCTCACCAATTTTGCGGAGCAAGAATATCCACTGCGAAGCCCCTTCTTTTCTGGAAGCACACTACCTTTGCGAACTACCTTCGCAGACTGAGAGCAAAATAGTTTCACTGAAAATTCTATCTTATTCTCCTGATGGGTCGAGGACTATTTATAGGTGATTCCACCGACCCTCGAACCTTCCACACGATGTCAAATCCATGTTATCTCAAATCGTGATGCTCTTGAGAAGCATCTAAAATAATATCTCCAACAATATAAAAGAATAGTTTCGGTCTTGACATCATCACTCTATGTATTTATTTTACAATACCTCCAAAAGTCTATACATCATCACTTAACTATTTGTTCCCAAATATGACATCTTCAATCTCATAAATAATATTGGGATGAATATTCAATATAAATGTTTCCAAAAATAGGGAAACATATCTATCACTTAAATTCTGTACATGAGACAGTTTTCTATTCATGTGTTTTTTTAAATCTAGATAATAAGGCAGCTTGAAATTCATTCAGATAATCCATATTTACGAATTTTGGAGTTTCTTTTAATGGTTCAGGGATATAAGATGAGACTTTCTCAGGATCATTGGTAGATACAGATTCATAAGATGATTCTATTTTCAATTAAAACATAGTATACATTTCAATTACTTTAACTGAGACTTCCTAGGAACTAATCACGTCAAAATAACTAAGGAATTTATACCATGTTTCCACTGATCTAGGATAAACTGGATTAGGTATATCAAAACATTCCAGATTCATGTGATCCTCCCCTCAACAAAAGAACATTTCTTAGTACTGTGATATTTAGATCCTTGACCTATATCCCAAATTTCATCCTGGATATCCTCAACCATTTCTTTTCTAGAAAATTGAATGAATTGATACGTCATCTCTTCAGCATATGAAATAATATCAGGAACAACTTGTCACTCTAGGAGTATCTCAATTGTATCTTCTTTCAAAATAGAATATGCCCTTTTACAAATCCTTGTTTGTTTACCTTATAAACAGAATCTTTTTCACCATCATGTTGTTCTTCCAAATCAAAAACATCTTCAGGAACATGTATTTCTTTATCAATTAAGACTTGAGGAGAATATTTACTATCTTACTCTACTATATTAGTTTCTATTAATGATACAACAACATATTCATATTTTTTCTCATCAGAATAGTCTACAATACAATCTAGTTCCAAACCAGAATTATAAATATCATTAGGCATGGAAGAGTGTTCCCCCAGATTAAATGTTTCATAAACCCTATCATTATCTTCCACCCATGATTTTCTCCATGGAGTCCTACTAATTTTTAGTCTCTTTACTATAAAATTTGTCAGACAGAACTCGTATTCATTAATGGATTCTTCATATGGTCCAACCAACCATTTTGCATGAAGCATAACTGAGATAAGCCTTGAATATAATAGGGTGGTTGACATGGAGGTTGTTTTGATCAACTCACACATACTGTGTATAACATATTTTCATAGGTTGATCTTATGTCCATTTTTCATGAGATGTATGAAAAATACATCATAATTCTTGAGTGTAGAAAAATAAACTTTTCATGGGCTAATCAAATTCTGAACAAATTTAAACTAATGTCTGGTCTCACCATCTAGCTCTGCAGTTGTGTCTCTTTTATTTATTTCATTCCTAGTTAAGCAACCCAAACCTTCATCTAAAACAAAAAACTCACATAGAGGTGGAGGAAATTTCTAGTTGTCCTTATAAATACCATCATGATGTATCCTAAACCATGATTCCCATAACTACAAAGAAAATGTACAACTCTTTCCATTGATCCATCTTCTCACAACATAGACATCTTTTGTATCAAATGAGAATTGAACATACCGGTAAATCTAAGAATCTTGTTATTGGTAAATTGTTCTTTCCATATTTGTGAACTAATCTAGCCATCCTTTCTCTCTATGTACTATCAATAACAATTATTTACATGACAGAAGCCACTTAGGGCAGATATAATTTTCAGGTACTACAATTCTGTTTACACGTTTCAGTTTGAATGGCACTTCAGACGCTAACTTCAGTATGAATTTCAACTTCTTCTTTGAACTCTGCTTCTTAGGAGTTGAAGAAGATGGGTGTTTCATCCTGATTATTCAATGATAGTTTGAGAGAGAGATAGATAGAGAAAAATAAAAGGCTGGGAGAGGGGTTACGATTTTAGATAAGAGATCTTGAGTGAAGAATGAGTGAAAAATATTTAGTTATATCATTTAGGGATACCAAGAATCGCAAAAACAAAATCTCGGGAAAGTAAAGTGGAAAAATAATTTATTACCATGATATGAGTATAATGTATAAATAAAACAATAATATGACTTTATAGTGAGACTGTAATCAATATTAACGATGGGAAATTAACTAGATTTAACGATGTGATCGTAAATAACTTTCATAGTGAGACCATAACTGTATGATTTCTAAACTTTGCGACTGTATTATTTGAGATAGTACGTTCCAAATAGTAAAAGAGAGATCGTAAACATGGAATAGTAAACTGTGAAATAGTAAACAAACAACTTATGGTTTATCATCCCCAATTCTTGTATTATGCAATCTATTATTTAAGAATGGTTTTGTGAATATAGCAGCAAGTTGATCTTCTGTTCCAATGAATTCCAAAGTGATGTAACCTTTTTGAAAATGATCTATAAAAAATTGATGCCTTACATCAATATGTTTTGTACTAAAGTGTACAATATGATTTCTTTGAGATGTTAATAGAACTTGTATTGTCATAATTTATATGTACATTCCTGAATTGATATCCTTAATCTAGTAATGTGTTTTTTATTCACAAAATATTTCCACTAAAACTACCTACACCTATGTATTCAGATTCTACAGTAGATAATGCCATAGTGTTTTGTTTCATTCTACACCATGATGCTAGTGACTTGACTAAAAAGTGATATGTTCCAGAGGTACCTTTTCCATCTAAATTTCCACCATCGATGTAAGTATTAGAATATCTCAATAACTAAAATGATTTTCCTCTAGGATAGAACATTCCTAGATTGGGTGTATGTTTGAAGTATTTAAATATTCTTTTAACATCATTTTAATTATATTCCTTAGTTTTTTCATGAAAACAAGAACACATACACACACTAAACATAATGTCAGGTTATCTTTCAGTTCTGTAGAGTAAGCTTCCAATCATTTTTCTATAAGTGGTTTGATTAACAGATTTTCCATCTTCATCAAAATCCAACAGAAATGTAGTATAAATGTAACACCCCGACCCTAGTTACCCAGAGTCGGTGCATTATTACTTAACATTTGCATCATCACAAGAAAGATCAAATCTCAAAAGACTGATGGGTTTAGTAGCCTTAGAAACACTAGATATATTCATAAAGATTTACATTACATCATAACGTGAAAAACTACAACAACAACATAATGTCTCTATAGTCCACACTATTAGCCCCTCATAAAATCCATGCAGGTCATTCATAACTTACTTCTTCACATCCTGGGAGAAATAAAACATAGAAAATGGGTGATCTGAAATGCCCAGTAAGGATAACAATATAGCGGAAACATTCAAAAATAAGCATAAACATTTAAAAAAATGTATAACTAAAACAAATTCCTTTTAAACGTGAACTTAAACATAGTATATAAAAAAGTAAAATGAAATAATTCCATTTACTTATTCACAAGGATATTCTACTAATCTAATAATCACGTGCAATATCAATAACCACTTTTATAACGATGGAATGCATAATGCCAGACTATCATAACCACATAGCCAAGGCCTCGTGCCAAGACTACAAATAATATTTTTCCAAGGCCTTGTGCAAAGACACTAGTTTGTCTCATGAGACCTACCGATGCATCGAGGAGCTATAGCGAGCTCCACCAGTCACATATTAAGTACAATGCATTCCCATATGAAAAGGTTTAAACATAACATAAACATTCGTATTAAAACTAGTATACGAAATGTCAATACTTTCACCATAAACCATGAATGGTATAAAAATAGCACATACATAGTAAAACATATCACAAAGCCATCAATACAATATAGAAGTTTTGTATCATAATAAATCAACTTCAAATAAGCGTAAAATCCATCAAAGGATGTTGACATAGATGAAATCAAAACTCTTTTTAGGGAAATATCACTTTCTATTTTGAAATCATTTAAGAGTATTATATTTACGAAATAAAACATTTTCATTGAAAATATTCTTATAATTATGTAAGTGAAGCTTCGACGATTTTATAACGGTAGAAAATAACCGCACCCGTTGTATGAGTTAAAAAAACATTCTTACCTTAATTCTGTCGAAAAGGTTAAAAATCAACTTGTTTGGAAAATGATGGAAATATTCCTTTATAAAACTCTTTATAAAAAGTTAAACAAGGGTATAAATGACTTTAACCCATATTATTTTAAATAGTAAAAATGTTTTGAAATATTTTTCTAAGAAACATGGATGTGGATGATAAATATATCCCAGTAGATTATTACGTATGAACAAACTCGGATAATGAAGAAATTGTGACATAACCCTTACCTTGTACTTTTCCTTGGTTGGGGTAGGTTAACATCCTTTATAATGGTTAAATAATTGTTATTAAATTATAAAAAAATCATATACATTAATATGATATCATATATGATCTTTTAACATTGATTTGTTAATAATATCTTAGTATTATTGTTGTTTCGGGTGTTAACTTACTCTTTTTCTTTTATATGTTTTTTTAAGTAAGCCATGTTTGTAATGTATAGGTTGTATCTTAATCATATCCAGAATGATATAAAGTCCTTAGATACTATTATTAATCATCAAATGAGAATTATACTTGAATGGATACGATGGAGAATGAATCTCATCTCGTTCGTGGAGACGGTAGTCCGTACGTACGCATGAGCGACAATAACATTCTTTTGATATTAAAATAATATATATATGGAAGGTATATCATATATAAAGAATAATTAACATTTTATATTTATTATTTACATGAGTTACACATAATTATTATACCCATCCAAATAATAATATATTG
Organism: Viscum album; assembly: GCA_963277665.1. Classification (NCBI taxonomy): domain Eukaryota; kingdom Viridiplantae; phylum Streptophyta; class Magnoliopsida; order Santalales; family Viscaceae; genus Viscum; species Viscum album. The sequence goes on from OY728145.1 coordinate 957,275,007, forward strand.
AATAATAATTACATCATGATGTGGAGACAGTAAGCCGTACGTACACACATATGGTGACATGTTATTCAAAGGGTGGATAGAATACTGAATATAGTTGTTTCATATTTATAATAACATCACAGTGTATATATGATACTGGAGTTATTATTTTAGAATCGTAATAACAATGAAAGAATAAGTTGAAGAAGAAAGGAACTTGGAAAAAGGGTGGTGAAATCATTACCTCTTCTTCGGGTTCTTCCTTTTGATTTGATCAAAAGGGCTCATTAAGTTGGCTTTCAGATCAAACTAAGGCCTCTAGGTTATAGTGAGGGATGTTGGGAGAGTATTTGGGAAGATTTTTCCTGAACCAAAAGGCTTTGAATGTGTGAATAAATGAGAAGGAAGAGTGCCCTTTTATAAGAGGGGGAGGGGCACCTTTGGAAAAGCTAGAAATATTATTTTATAATAAATTCATATTTGGTTTCTAATGGATCCAAAGTTGATTATTTAAATTTTAAGGTGGGGATAGGTCGAAAAACATTAATCCAATAGAATTTAGACAGGTTTGGGTACTTATATTAACCATATATTGAAGTATTAACTCTAAGTTAATTAGTTTCACTTTTACAATGTCTCTTTGTATTTTTATATTATATGGTTAATAAACTTACTACATACTTCAAAGAGACCCCCATGTGGTCCATTAATGATACCAATATCATGATATATGTCTCTAGGCCGAGACATATATTTTTATGAATTTAATATCAATTAATAATATAATATTTGTTTTAAAAAATCTTTTATGTCAATTTTGACACTATTGAATAGATGATTTTTGGGAAACTTATAACAGAATGATTACTTTGAAAAAAGTCAGTTAAATCAATCCTAATATGTCATATTATCCTAGAAAATTATTGTAATTCATTATAAGTCTCAAATTATATTTATTTAGGTATTTATAATATCAAATATTTTAATTTTTCACAATTATTGTAATTAATGCATCATCATTGTGTCATAAATAACGTAAATTATGTAAAATCTAAAAATTATAAATAAAATACCATTATGTATAAAATCGTTTTATATTTCTAATGAATATTTATAATTGAAAATCCCATATATATAACCCTATGCAAAAATTGTTATTCTAAATAATATATGCTTATGTCATTTTTGTACTTATTTTAACTTAATTAAAATTAAGTGTCCCTATCAGCTACAAGTGGCTCCATGGGGTCCCAAAATAGACCCAAATATGCCTATGGTCGATCATGTATCAACCAATAATTCTAGGACACATTTTAAGGTAATTTAGTATTATTATAATATTATTTTTAACCCTTATTTACCGGATTTACCCTTAACCATTGTAAATAAAATTTTTACCGAAGTAATTATTCAAAATGTATAAAAATAAAAGTTACCTATTTACACAATATGAACATCCTGATTCCAAATATGGAATACATTTTTCCAAATTCAAAACACAGAAGTGGAAGAAATTAATTTAAAATTAATTCCCGCTGTTAAAACAAAAAGCGTGTTTTTAAGATATAATAACTATAAAAAATTAATACTTGTTTATGTTCGTTTTAATTGTGAAATTATGTCCACTGACCAATATTGTATTAATTGGTAAAAATATATTCTAAATATACTTTAAAACTAATCAAATTCATAATTTATCACTATTAATTATTTTGATTAAAAAAACAGTTTTTAATTAAAATTTAGTAATTTTCACTATTCACAAAATATTATAGTTATCCGAAAAGTACCAAAATCTCACCTTAGGATAAATTCGATATTCCAAATCCAAAAATAAAGTCCATTGTGAAATATAAAATATATATAATTTCAAAAATTAGGTATTACTATTCATACCGGGTAGTTTGATTAGTTATGGTGTGTTAGAACTCGGTGTTGCATACAACACACGCTATCACATTATTCAAAGAGAAGCATACCGTAGAAGCTTTGGGTGTTAAAATAAATTGATGTGTCACTAAATTTATTTCCATAAAAAACGTTTTAGAATATCACAAGATTATTGGACTTGATTTTAAATAAAACCATCATTATTTTGAATGATATGAAATAAGTTAAAAGATTTCTGTTCACCCATAAGGTTAATTTCAAATTCATTTAGCATAATTTTAATAAATTCAATTAATCAATAATTTTTTTAAGATCTAATGATAATTTAATCTACATAGATTTTAATTAAAAAAATAATTGTAAATCTATTTTATAAAATGCATAGGATCAACAATTAATATTTGTAAAACCTTTGGAAATAAGAAATGTACATAATATGTCATACCAATCTCATGGAGCTTATTTTAAACCATATAATTCTTTTGATAATTTTAAAATATGGTTGTCAAAATGAGGGTTTGTAAAAAAATGGGGTTTCTCAACAAATACATCCTCATCTATACACCTATTTAGAATTTTACTTTTGACATCAATATGATATAGTCTGAAATTTAGATGTCCAGTATGAGCAAGAAAAATTCTAATGGATTCAATTCTAGTTACTTTTGAAAATGTCTCTTCATAGTCAATTCCATCTTATTGACTATAGACTTGGGAAACCAATCAGTCCTTTTTTTCTAACTATGTTACCTGCATCATCTACCTTATTTAGAAACACCCATATAGGGCCTATGGTGAATGTGCCTTTGGTTCTGTCCCCTAGTTTCCAATAATTGTTCATTTCAAACTTATTATGATATTCTTGTATAAGAATCACATATATTACATCATTGATAGCATCATTAATGTTTTTAGGATCACGTTGTGACAAGAAGACTCTATTTCAAACTGATTTATAAGAGAATATCTAGATTGAGTTCCTTTATCTAAGTCTCCTACAACAACATCTAAAGAATGTTTCTTAATAGTTCTAATACCTCTAAAAAATGGATTGGTGATTTCAGGATCATCATTATTTTTGATATCATTGTTACATGAATCTAAATAATTTACATAACTAGATGTATCTATAGATTCTATTAGAGGATGGTTAGAGGGTTTTGAATTAATGTCCAAATTTGATACATCATCCTCCATGTTCTATAGAGTGGTCTTAGGCTCATGTGGATTTGTTTCATCAAATTTGGCATTAAAAGATTCATTTACACATTTAGTTCTTTTATTAAAATCTCAATAGGCTTTAATAGATATTGCATATCGTAAAAATATTCATTTATAACTATTAGATGCGCATTTTTCAATATTTTCCATAGAATTAAGGATATAGACATTGTAACCTAAATCCTTGACATAGCTAACTTTGGGGATTCAATTGTTCAATAACTCATATCGAGTTCTTTTAAGAATATGTCTAATCAACACTCTAATGATAATATAGAATGTTGTATTTAAATCTTCTGCCAAAAAATAAATAGGTAATCCATATTCACGAATTATGGATTTAGAAATCACGTATAGGGTTATATTTCTTCTTTCTACTACTTCATTCTGTTGAGGTTTTCTAGGGGAAGAGAAATTAGGACTATAGACATTTTGTAAGAAAATTTATTTAAACTCCTGATTTTCAATCTCACAAACATGATCACTTATTAAGTATTTAATTTGATGTCCACTAATATTTTCCACAGTTTTTTCAAATTTGGTGAAATGAGTGCTGGAGTCAATTTTGTGAGCAAAAAATAAAGTCCAAGTATATCTAGAAAATTCATCAAAGAGAACATACGCATAGTGCATCCAATTGAAACTAGAAACTCTTGTTGTTCCAAGAATATCCATGTGAATTAGTTCTAGAGGTTGAGAATTTGACACTTCCTTCTTTGGATTGAATGAAATTTTGTGTTTCATACCCATTTGACAAGGATTACACACTTTATCAATTGGAATCTCATGTTTGGGTTGGTATTTTACATTTATATTTCTACTTAAATTTATATGGTAGTGAGTGTTAATGTGTCTTTGGCTCCTATACCAATGCCAAGACTCTTCGTGATATATACTTAGACATGAAGAATTTTGAGAAACTGAAGAATTTAAGTTACCAAAATATAAATTTAAATTTTATAAAGTATAAAATACTAATTCATTTTTAGAATTGGAAAAATTTCAAGAAACATTATCAAATTTCTCATGAAATACATGATCACATATTTGTGAAATACTAAGCAGATTATATTTCAATCCATCAACAAAAAACAACATTGGAAATCAAAACTGAGTTAGAGATTGTGATTTGGCTAAGGACAATAATCAATACTTTGGAATTGTCACCAAAGGTGACATGTTGTCCACTATTTTGTATTAAATTCTTGAAACATGAATAGTATCATATCATGTGTCTTGAAAACCCAATGTCCAAGTACCATATGCTTTTACCAAAACACATTAATAAACTTTCATATAAAATAGACAATTAAAAACAGAATTTGGTACCCATACCTGTTTGGGTCCAGTAATATTAGTGATTAGTGCCTTAGCAACCCATATATGCCCCATAGGATTATTATAAGCATTATGTAATGTAATTGAAAAATAAACTCAATTTGGTCTAGATAGTCATGAAACAGATGAGAGTGTATTATAACATCAACTAGCTGATTGTTTTCCAGAACTAATGGTAATATTGTATGTCCTATATTTAAAAAAGATTAGTCATTCCTAAATTTCTTTTACGAGTTTGGTAACAAATTATATTAGTATATTTTAGATAAATTTGTTTACCTAGAATTTGTTTCAAGGTATCCTTATCATTACTAAACCTATCAAGATCAAATTTTCATTTTTCATTAGACTGTTTTAGTTCATTGTTCTCTTCATGTAAATGATCATTTCTCACCCATTCTATTTTAAGTTAATTTTTAACAGTTGAGGTAAGAGCATGTTGAATATTTAAACACAAGTATTTATCTTTTAGTCCATTACATGTATCTTCAAAAATATTATAGTAGTCATAAATTTCATTATTAGACATATTTTCATAGTAACTCGCATCTCCAAAATCATAGGAAGTGTGTATAAGAGACTCCAGTGTTTCCATAGATGTTTTTTTCATAAAACACATATTGTCTTTGATAGACGGTTCCTCATGTGAATATTCTGAGTCACATGAACTCTCCTCAAAAGCACTAAATTTTTTATTCCTTCCCTTTTTATAAATTTTATCTTTTTCTTCATATTTCATATTGAACTTGAGTTTGGGACAGTTAACCTTGATATGTCCCTTTCACTTACATTTATAATAGACTATATCATAACACTAGTTATCTATTTTCCATTTATTCTTTCTACATCCATTTTTTATCATATCTTCCCTGGAAGTTAGGATTTATGAAAAATGTATCCATCTTTTAAAATATTGTAAACCATATCGTTAATTGAAACACATCCACATCACTGTCAGGTGATGATTGTTCACTGCTAGAACTATCTAAAGAAACTTCTAATTCCCTTTTCTCATTTTTTTTACAGAGGTGGTGGTCTTGAAATCAACATATAGTATTTGGGATTCTCCTCCTCTTCCTTGTTGACCTTATTCTCTTATTCATAAATCATTAGTTTTCCAATGAGTAATTTTATAGTTAATTTTATAATGTATCATGAAACTCAAATTGAGACAAGGGTTCCCCTCCATCTGTCTGGTAGGCATCTGATAATCCCCAAGATCATTTCTTTGGAATTTATTTCCCTTCCAAGACAAATCCTTGTGTGAAAATGTTGTTGAACCTGAGATACATTTTCTAAAAATGTTCATCATGATTCATTTTAATGTTATCATATTTAATATTATATGTATTAAGTCTCCTTCCATTCAATCTAGATGTTCCTTAATGATAAAAATACAATGTATCCCAATTTTCATGGAATGTTTTACAAGAAGAAATTCTATTAAATTACCAGTCTCCGAAATAAAAACATATAACATTCATGGCATGATTATTGTTATTGTAAACAGTCTTGGTAGGGTCATCTCATGTGAATATATTAGTAGTATGAATCTCATAATCATCTATAATTGATGGAATGATTAAAAAACTCATACTTTCTTAATGAATTTTCATATTATTGTTCTATTGAGCATAATTGGTCTCATTCAAGAATAGTGTTCTATTTTTTAAAGCACCTTTCTATCTATTATCCACAATATATAAATAATTTGAAAGAGATAGAATTTTTTATATAAAAAATTAACAAATCTTTAATGTACAACTACAATCAAAGTAGAATAGGGTCAACAATAGAGACTTTTAAAATAATCCTCTTATACAAAAGGTTGGTCAGATTATAGTACTCATAAGGTGGTGGGGGTGAATTGAGTATATATAAAATTTTTTGTTTAAAAATTATGCTTAAAAAGGTTATCCAATAAATATAAATACAGATTAGATAATCAATGTAATACGGTCATGAATGTTTGACTATTTTAATAACTTCTTAGAAGATTGATAAATTATTCAGTCTCTAGGCGATACCAAATCCACTCCACTTTGTGACCACTTACCCCAAAGTAATTTATATAAGTAAAATTGATTCACACCCTGGATCAGTGTTAACAACAGTACACCAGACTGTCCAGGTCACATGACATCTTCCACAGTTCGTCAAGGGTATGAACTTTTTTGGTCACACATGGACCTCTTCCATAATTATCTATGGGAATAAATAAGTGTAAATATTTTTGTGAAAGGATATCTTGTATCCTTCTGTTTAATGTCAGAGAAAGTGCATGTTTATACCCACACACATGCACACAAGTAGCTTGAAATAAAAAATTAATATACAACAGAGTGGAAATGATGAAATAAGGCTAGAAGTGATATGAGTGTTACTATATGAAACTCTAGACTTCTATGATGAAGAAAATGAAAAAATTGAGTCCTCTTGAGGAAAATAGAGTATCAAAAGTCATCTTGGTCTAGATCGTGTTCTTCATGGAGTTGATAATGCAGAAATGTTCTTGACTATAGGATTTGAGTATGCTTCGGGTGTTCTTCAGTAGTGTATGACTGTGTGTGTCAGTCATTATTTCAAGAATGATCATACTTCATCGTTATCACAGAAACACTTATTTCTCTATTATCACTATTGTCACCATTTTTTCTTCTGGACATGTTTTTATTTTTATTATTAGAAAGCATGTGTTGGATCTGACATCATGCATGTATTATACACATCATACCTCGTACATTCAGGTGAAATGTCTCTAAAAACATTAATTATGTTAGAGAATTTAAAAACATCAAATATGACCGATACAAATTAAATTGAAAAATGATAAAATAAATTAAGAAATGGTGACACAGTTTGTCTGGAAATAGTGTCTTCAAGATATGGTGTCTAAATGAAACATATTATACATATATTTCATTAAGAGATTAGAGAACTATGATGGAACAGTTTTATAATGTAAAAGAACTGGTAACATAGATCCAGTGATTGATCATAGTGTCTGGTCACGATGTCTAGAGGGTCAAGTTGTTTGGATGGTCACTGTTTCTAGTCAGGGTGTCTGGTCAGGGTGTCTGGTCATAGTGTCTGGGTCGCAGTTTCTGGGTCATAGTGTTTGGTCACGGTGTCTGAGTCACTGTGACTGGTTACAGTCTCTCTGTTATAGTGTCTGGTCACATTGTCTAGTCACGTTGCCATGCCATGGTGTCTAGTCATGGTGTCTGGTCACAGTGTATGGGACCATTGCCAGAAAAAACAATCGGTGGTAGACTCACTGATTCTCAAACATAGCCAAATATCTATATAGAGTCTTAAACAGTTGCATTCATAGAATTTATTATACATAATCATTTATAAGATAATTTAATTATATGAAAAATAGATTACAATAATTATTTAAGGAATAATTATACTAATCCTCTGTAGACATGATTTTAAACAGATTAAACAGGAATAGCATAATTTTCAGAATGTATAGGATTTGTGATCATTAAATCACGATTAACCCATGTGGAGTCTAACCAAAAGATAAAAGGAATTTTTCTTCATGACAAAAAAAACATAATAATATTTTCAACATACATAAATATTTTTTGATATGTATCTCCTTCTATAAGTTTGAAATGATTTTTGGAAAATCCAATTAATGAAATACTATTTTAAATATTCTGTTCTGTTTTATTTTTACACTAATTGACAGAATTTTATTTAAAATATATCATTTACGATGAATTTAAGGTCATATGTTATCTATAATATTTTTGGGGAAGTTAAAATTTTCATAAAACATTATCTTTCTATTCAACATTTTCAATTAAAAAATAAATTATATTTTTTATTTTGTTATTTCTAAAACATTATACAATTAGTATACAAAATTATTTACAATTAATGTATTTTTTTGACCATGTAAAAAAATAGATATTTTTTATTATTTACCCATTGTGGAAATATTTAGATATAGAATATTATTTATGAATTAGATTTATTTTTCAATATATGAGTAATTATTTATATATAGTGATAGCTGGGAAAAATTATAGATAGCTTCTTAACACATAAACATGTATCTTTAGAAAAATTATTTGGTTAACCTTAGTAAATGTGTTCTTCATGTATACATACCCATTGCTAAATCTATTTTCTCCCAAAGACTTCACTATAAATATATCATAATTTCTAAGATTATGATATCCAATATTTAGAATTTCCATCATTGAGAAATTAGTTATTACAATCCATGATTTTACTAAATTTATATAATATATATATGTATTTTTATTCCCATTTTATTATTAGAGTGGCAGGTATTTCATATATTTATATTTCTATATTTATTATTAAATATTTAATCATGATATTAACCACAAAATGTTAATTTTGTTGAGAATCTTAGCTCACCCTTTAATTTTATACATTACAAAAGATATGAAATACATATTATGAAAAAATATCAATGATATTAAAATGTTACATAGGAAATGTAATTTATATTTCTACTAGGAAATAAAAATCATATATATTTTAGTTTTATCATGTCTACTAAACAGATAGATCCTGTGTGGTGAGATCCAATATATCATATGACAATTGAATAATGACGGTACTCTCTCTTGGTTACTCGTGGGTGTTTTCCTATATTTTAAACATGTCATATTCAGTTTTGTAATATATTTTTATATTTATAATTTTAAATGTTACAGAGATAATTTTAGTCTATATAACTAAAGTATCCTTTATGAATGATAACAACATGTTCCTTATAATATATTTTGGATTAACATATTCCAAATTTCAAATACATTTAATTTCATAAAATTTATAAAAGATAAAATTTTAATTTTTATATAAATAAATTTAATATTTTTTAAATTAATTTAAAAAAAAAAGTTCAAAAAAAATTTATGTAGTTTATTAATAAATAATAAAGCAACTGAAATTAAAAAATCAACCATTAAAATTATTTTTATCATTGAAATTTATTTTTTAAATTTCATAGGAATTATTATAAACTTATTATTTTATAAATAACATGTTATTTGTAAATATATTACATTGAACGAATCATGTAAAACTCTATCGTTCTACTAAAATATAAAAAATCAACTTAAGATAATATCACCATGATGAATTCAATAATTAATTTTATTTTATCAAATTAACATTGTAAAATTTCTAAATTAGAATATATATTAAATAAATGTGTTGAAAGAAAAACCTATTTTATTAAAATTGACATTTTTACATTTCTACTTTAATTAATCTTCTTTCAAATAGTAATCTAATTAATTGAATATTGATCAATAATTATATTTATATAAAAATTTATTATTACATAAATAATTAACAATGATATAATGTTTTATTTATTATAAAATACAAAAAATATAAAAATTTTCCATTGAATGTAATCATTTTATAGTATTCTTAAAAGAAAAATTAAAAAACAGTAACTATTTGAATAGATTATATTCACTTTATCTACTAATAATTATATTTTTCATGTAATTTTAATATTTATGGTAATAATTATTGTCATGTTTTGTTTTATTTCTGCGTTTCATTTCAGAAAAACAATTAATGATATTATTATTTCAAATTGTCCAAAATCATGATTCTTTACATTCTACCGAACATAAATAAATGGTGTGCCAGAAATTTAGATTATAAAATACAGATGAATGTATAGGAGGTTAATCATAATATATCCATCATTTAGGAAAAACCTTCTAATATGATATTAAACATAGAATATTAGGCAATTTAATGATTCTTAATTTTCATAAACAATAATTATCATTAAATAAATCATTTCCCCTCTCTATTTATACCCTAATTTTATATTACCTACTACAAATATTCCCAATACTATCAGATTATCCAGACAAAAATCAATAATTAAATAATTTTAAACATAAATCATATGTCAAACTACTTGTTCATAATGGGATATACAATATTATATTTATAATGATTTTAAATTGAGATACATTTTACCATAAATATCATGGATCATATGTTCATTATATAAATAATCAATTCAATGTAAATCAACAAAATCATTCTCAATTTTATCAATACTATTCAATTTATTATCACCTCAACATTGATCATATATTTAACTAAACTGTTATCCCTACATAAATTATATGTTTTCTAATGTTTTACCTAATAACTCAACACATTAATAAATTAACTCTTTGGGCTTTTTGATACCTTTTACTATATGTATCTATTTAAATTAATAAAAACATCTGATGAACAATCTCTAATTATGTAACATAATATTCATGACTTTTATTAGGTATTTTTATTTTATCAATAAATATAAATATAAAAGGAAAAATATATGAGAATAATAATTTTTAATATCTATTAACATAATAAACTCTATGCCTTAGCAACGAAATGGAAACACACATTTTCTTCATCATTATTACCATATACTAATATTAATAACCATATATGTATAATCCCTTATTAAGTTATAAGACCTAGTGATTTCTATATTTGACATTTATTAACTACAATTTGTTGGATCCTTTTTGAACAAAATTATAAAACATAAATGATTATTATAATATCTAGTTACATAAATTTAAAAATTTATATGAATATAAATACTCAATCCCACTATACCTTCTACAATGATATATTCATTTAAATCTATGATAAATTCGTATAATATATTTCATACATAGTTCATTATATAACTAATTTTATTCTTCCATGAATACACTATTTTTTGACTCAAACATTTTGAGATAATCCCATGATGTAATTAAGAAAAAATAAATTTATAATTATTCATATAGAGAATGTGAATACCTAGATAATATTTAATTCACGATTTTATATGAGTATATATTATTAGTTATACACATCATACAACAAGGTAAACATTTAACACCAATTAACCATAATTTTTAGGGTGATTAATATAAGGCCCGAGTCTTAAACCATACTTAATATTGAGTTATTAAAAGATTACACATTGAGGATCTTTTCGGGTTTATAGTTTTAGAGAATTAGATCATAAAACTTTCATTACATTCCACATATAAACAAAGTGGTTACATAAAGATAGTATTCTTCATTCCCATCAATGGAAACACATTTAATATAAAACATGGATTATTTATTGACACTTCCTTCACACTATCATCATATCATGTACCTTTCCCTTGACCTGTGAAAAGCATTTCAAAAAACATGGGATTAGCATAAAAAGCTCAGTAAGGGATATAAATATATGGAAAGGAAACATGGTTACATTTATACATAAGAATGAAATCATAATTTACCCATAAAACACATGCACATTAACATACCTCATCAAAACATGAATAAATCATAGAAATCATAAGACATAAAGGTAACTGGAGGCATTCATAACATCCTTACGTAGGGAGTAACCATCTTGGTTATGTTTGGAATACCCATCAGAGTATATTCCCTAAATCTCTTCGGAGAAACCTTAACGTTTCACTCCTTCGTGTTATCCAATGCATTGGAGAGCTATATCGGGCTCACCTGCCACTAGTTTATCACGGAACCACCCGTCTTTATAATAATTCCCAAGAACCTCAACATAATTGTATCACATAAAACATGCATAAAGGAAACATAACATTTCCACCATTCACTCACAGGATATCAATACAACACATTGATATAAAAAAATTATGAAAACAATTTTCAATACCAAAATAAAAGAAAAGTAAAACATGGTATTTATTTTTCTTTTAAAAAGAAGGTAGGGCTTGTAGAGGAAGCCGAAACTCAAATAATGGTCACGGCAGCGGAGAAGTCGTTGTCGCCACATACGTACGACAAAAACATTCCCTTTTGTCGTTTAGTAAACGCTTCGTATAAAAAAGATTCCTTTTGAATAAATGTAAAAGTAAAAAGGGTTTATACACTGTATAAAAGAAGGTTGTGTATAAAACAAAATATTCCTCAATGAAAGGAGATTCATACAAAGTCCCATACCTCGGGTCCGACTTGACTCCGTCGTTCTTTAATCTCCTTAAAATCGGGTAACTCCCTTTGGTTTGAGCTCAAAGGCTTCCTTGGGAAGACTTCTTCCCAAAGTCAGGCTTAAAAGAGTATGATAGGGAAGTGTAGAGACAAAATGGGTAGGGGTTGGCCGAGCCAAAGGCTTTGGGAGTGTGGGTAAGTAGGTAGAGGTGGGGGCCTTTTATAAGAGGAGAGGAGGGGCACTCTTGGAAAGTTAAGATAAGTTACATTATTTTAAAAAAGAGTTTGGGATTCAAAAGGTCCCACATTGATATAATTCTAGGATAAGGTGATAAAGGTTCGAAAACCTCTCATAAAACAGGTTTCGGACATGTTTAGGTCTTAGATATTACATTATCTTTCCATTTTATTTAAATCGTTAAATAATGAAGTCATCGCTGCATCATCATGATGTCATAAATAATTTAATTTATATAATGTCTAAAAATTATAAAAAAAATAATATGATGTAGGAAATCTTTTTATCGTTCTAATTAATATTTATAGTCTAAAATATGACTTGTATAACCCCATGTAAAAATTGTTTTAGTAAAACACCTTAAGTGTGTGTCATTTTTACTTTAACATTTAATAAAAAGTTATTTATGTCATTTCCCAACCAAAGTGGCTCCATGGGGTCCCCAAGTTGACCCATGGATTGTCTTGGTCAGCCATGACACATCCAATAAGGGTAGGACATGTGTCTAGGTCATTTCATTTTTTTTAAACATTATTCTTACCTTAAACTACACTAATTACCTCTAATCGCTATTAAGAACTTAAGAGTTACTATTCGCGAAAAAAATTATTTTAATCTCATTGAACCACATTTTACTTCTTAATGACAACCATTTATGTCGGATTTTTGAAATTCAAAACACAATGATGGCAAAATTTTATTTAAATGGAAAAATCAATTTTTATAAGTACCACTTAGTGTTTTCACTATTCATCAAAAATTGAAGTTTTTCAGAAAATTACAAAAATTTCACCCTAAGCTATATTTGATACTCCGAATTCAAAAATGAAGTCTAATTTAAAAAATTCAAGACATATAAGTCACATTAATTAATTTAATAATTAATTCCCGCTGTCATGACAAAGAGCGGGTGTTTTTGAAAAAATATCTATGAAACGATTGACACTAGTTTAACTCCAATTTCAAAGTGAAATTTATTCCAATGACCACCATTGGATTAAATGGTAAAGATATATTGTAATTTAACTTCAAAAAAAATTCAAAATATAATCTAATCATATTAATAAATTATATTTAAAAGAGTTTTTGAGTTAAAATACAACATTTTACAATATTCATTAAAAAATGAACATTGTCAGAAAAATACCAAAAATTTACACAAAGTAAATTTTAATGTCCCAATCATAAAGAATAATTTTATTTTTACAAACATAGCTTATAAAATTTTCATAAGATATATTTAAAAATGGTTTGCCATCAAAAGGCAGTAAAACAATCCTTTAAAAAATATTAGTGCATTTCATGCTTAAGATTGGATTTATCTTCATTTTAAGCCTCTAAAACACTATATAATTCATTAATAGACATTGATAAAAATATCTATTACTCATTAATTACTTGGGATGTTACATCCTTCCCCCCTTTAGAAAATTGTGTCCCCACAATTTATTTACTTATCAAATAAATGGGGGTACTTATCCCTCATTGCATTTTCAGATTCTCATGTTGCCTCTTACATCATGTGGTTTTTCCACAAAATCATTACCCGATTAATCACCTTATTTCGTAACACTTGCTCCCTGTGGTTAAGAATCTAGACCATTTGTTCCTCATAAGATAGGTTCTCTTCCAGCTGAACTACCTCTGGACTCAAAAAATGAGATGGATCTGGCATATACTTCCTCAACATCGAAACATGAAAAACATTGTGTAGCTGAGATAAACTCGGAGGTAAATCCACACTGTATGCAACTGATCCAACTCTCTCCAGAAATTCATATGGTCCAATGAACCTTGGAATCAGCTTTCCTTTCTAACCAAATCGCATCACACTTTTCCATGGTGATACTTTGAGAAAAACATGATCACTTACCTAAAAAGAGAGATCCTTCCTCATGTTGTCTGCATAACTCTTATGCCTGCTCTGAGCTGTTCTTATGTGTTTCTGAATCAGCTGAACTTTTTATACCATCTCTTCTACCAAATCTGGTCCCATCAACTTCCTTTCACCCACTTCATCCTAGAAAGCTGGAGTTCGACACCGCTTCCCATATAATGCCTGAAATGGTGCCATCTGTATACTGGAATGAAAACTGTTATTATATGAAAATTCAACCAAAGAAAGATGTTGGTCCCAACTTCCCTGATAATCCATCGAACAAGATTGTAGCATATCCTACAAGGTCTGAATTGTTCGTTCTGACTGCCCATCTGATTGAGGATGAAAATCAGTACTAAAATTTAATTCAGTACCCAACGACGTCTGAAGGCCTTTCCAAAAGTTAGAAGTGAACCTGGGATCGCGGTCAGATACAATGGAGAGAGGAAATCCATGTAACCTGACTATCTCTTTAAGATACAAACGGGAAAGTTGATCCAGGGAAAAAGTATCTCGTATAGCAAGGAAATGATCAGATTTAGTCAAGCGATCAACAATAACCCAGATTGCATTATTACGTCGAGATGTCTTCGGTAACCCCAAAACAAAGTCCATGGATATATTCTCCCATTTCCACTCTGGAACTGGTAGAGGCTGAAGCATCCCTTTCGGTAACTGCCGCTCTGCTTTAACCTGTTGACATGTCAAACACTTCACAGTAAAATCAGCAATATATCTTTGCATTCCATCCCACCAGTAATACTCCCGCAGATCTCTGTACATCTTAGTACTGCCAGGATGAACTGAAAACGGAGAACTATGAGCTTCACACAATAACTATCTCTTCAACTATGATCACAAGGCACACACAATCTCTTCCCAAATCTCAATACACAATCATTATCAATGTTGAATTCATGAAACTTACCTTTCTGAACCAGCTCTACCTTTTTCTACAACTCACTGTCTTGCTTCTGTGCTTGCTTGATTCTGTCTGATAGAGAAGATCTCACTAATACCTAAAACAAAACAGAATATCATCCAGCACCAACAACTTCTTTGCCAATGTTCATCAAATCTTTAACCAAAGGATCACGTCCCAAACACAACATTTCTAATGAAGCATTACTTTTTCGACTCAAAGCATCAGCCACTTTATTTGCTTTTCTCAGATGGTAATGAATTGTACAATCATAATCCTTGATTAATTCCATCCATCTCCTCTGTCTCATGTTTAACTCTTTCTGAGTGAATATATACTCTAAACTTTTGTGATCGGTATATATTTCACACTTTACTCCATACAAATGATGCCTCCAAATTGTTAAATCAAAAACAACAATAGCTAATTCCAAATCATGTGTAGGGTAATTTACCTCATGAGATTTCAAATGTCGTGAAGCATAAGCAATTACCTGATCATTCCTCATTAGGACGCAACCAAGTCCTTTCAATGAAGCATCACTATATATAACAAACTCACTATTCCTGGAAGGTAGTGCCAAAACTGGATCATTCACCAATATTCTTTTCAGTTCCTGAAAACAATCATAACATTCTTTTGTCCAGATAAACATAACACCCTTCCGAGTTAGATTAGTCATTGGACTAGATAACCGTGAAAAATTTCTAACAAACCTTCAATAATAGCCTGCCAAACAAAGGAAGCTATGAAACTCAGTTACATTTGTGGGTATTGGCCAGTCTTCCACAACTTTTGTTTTTGTAGGATCAACAGTTATCCCATCTTTAGAAACAATGTGACCAAGGAAAGAAATTTGTTGCAACCAAAACTCACACTTGCTGAATTTCCCATACAATTTGTTTTCTTTTAAGGTTTGCAAGATAACCCTTAAATGTATTTCTTGCTCTTATATACTTTTAGAAAACACCAAAATATCATCAATAAAAACCACCACAAACTTATCCAAGAACTCGTGGAAAATTCTATTCATTAAGTCCATGAATACAGCAAGTGCATTGGTTAGCCCAAAAGGCATTACTACAAATTCATAATGGCCATATCTTGTACGGAACGCGATCTTCAGAACATCTGCTTCCTTTACCTTCACCTGAAGGTACCCCGATCTCAAGTCAATCTTTGAAAAATACTGAGCTCCCTGGAGCTGATCAAAAAAATCATCGATATGAGGCAAAGGATATTTTTTCTTAAATGTGATGTTATTCAAGGCTCTATAATCAATGCAACGTCTCATTGAACCATCTTTCTTTTTAACAAAAAGACAGGAGCACCCCCATGGTGATGTGCTAGGTCGAATAAAACCTTTCTCTAATAAATCTTGCAATTGCTCCTTCAACTCTAAAAGTTCAATTTTAGCCATTCAACAAGGGGGTTTTGAAATTGGCTTAGCATCAGGAACTATGTCAATAGTAAAATCAACTTCCCGATCTGGTATTGTTCCAGGCAACTCATCAGGAAAAACATCAGGATACTCATTTACCACTGGCACATCATTAATCTGAACAGTTCTCCTGTTTTCAACAATGTGAGCAAGGTAATATTCATTTCCATATTTTACAAGTTTCTCAGCCTCTTGATAAGTTATCAACAGTAAGGGTTCATTATTGTACACAAACTAAAAGTCATTCGGAATATAAACTTCTTTATCTCTACAGTCAATCTTAGCATGGTAGATAGAGAGCCAAACCATACCCAGGATAACATCAAACTCTACTAGAGGTATAACAATAAGGTTTTCAAGTAGGTTCTTTCCACAGATAAGGATATGAAGATTCTTATAAATTCTTTTTTCCTCAACATTCCTCCCAGGTGTTTTTACCATAAGTTCAGGAGTCATTTCTTGAGATGGTATTCCCATTTTACTAGAAAAGGTTTCAGAGATGAAAGAATGTGTAGACCCCGAATCAAACAACACACTGGCGTAATCTGAAAAAACAAACAAAGTACCTGATACAACTTCATTTGACGGACCGACATCTACTGAAGTAGTTGCAAAGGATTTCACCACCCCTTTCTGCTTGTAGTCTAACTGCTTCCCATCACTCAAGCTCTTTTTCGGAGACTCGTTTGCATAGTGACCCATCTCATTGCACTTATAACATTTCACTAACTGTAAATCAAATTTGGTCTTACCTTCACCTTGATCCTTTTCAGTTCAATCACAAGCCTTATGTCCCATCTTACCACACCGGTAGCACTTTCTAGAATTTATAAGACATTCCCTAGCATGCCTTTTTCGACATTTATCACAAACTGGAAACTTAGTTTTCTTACCATCAGACTTTTTTGAAGAATTGTTACCTTTCTCCTGCCACCTCGGTCTCTTCTTCTGTTGGTTGTTATAGAACACTTGATCATCGGAAAACTCCATTTACACCTTCTCAACACATCGAACATTCTTTTCATAATTTTTAAACTCACGAGAAGCTAATGCCCTTTGATATTTTGGCTTTAATCCCGAGTAAAAATTATTTATTTTACTATCAAGGTCTCAGATAAAATATGAAGCATACCTTGCCAATCGAGTGAACCTTTATTCATAGGTAGCCACTGAGTCTTCCTCTTGCCTCAATTCCATGAATTATTTTTCCATCCTAAGTCGAACAGCCTTAGGAAAATACTTCTCAAGAAACATACCTTTGAATTCATCCCAGTCAAGAGCATCAATCTCATCGGCATCCCTGATATTTTTAACCATAGACCACCACTGATCTGCCTCACCCTCCAAACGGTAAATAGCAAGACTAATCATTTGATTGTCTGAACACCCCATGACATCAAAAATATTCTCCTGTACATTAATCCACCCTTCAGCTAGCACAGAGTCAGATGATCCTCTGAATGATGGGGGATGTTGCCTCATGAAATGTTCCACCACTGACATGTTCCTCTGCGGTAGATCTGGCTGATATCGTGTATGGATACCACCACCATTTATCACTTGAGTCAACTGTGCCATTACTGCAACAAACTGTTCAGTTCCAATTCCAACCATCTCAGGATGCTGATTCGGAAGGTTATTTCCTTCGGTATGCCTTCCTAGAACTGCTTCCCTGTTTCTTCTGCGGAAAACCATTCTCAACAAACATGTCTTAGATGAAGCAACATTGTAATCTTCAAATACTATATCATTTCAAAAAAAATATTTTTGGATAATCATTTAATAGAATTCTAACTCCTAAAGTTATCTAAACTGACCTTTTATACCAACTATAAGGCCCCAGTCATAAACCTTACTTAATCATGAGTTATTTCTAGATTACACATTGAGGATCTTTTTGGGTTTAGAGTTTTAGAGAATTAGATCATAAAACTTTCATTACATTCCACATATAAACAAAGTGGTTACATAATGATTTTATTCTTCATTACCATCAATGGAAACACATTTAAAATAAAACATGGATTATTTCTTGACACTTCCTCGACACTGTCATCATATCATGTACCTTTCCCTTGACCTGTGAAAAGCATTTCAAAAAACTTCGGATGAGCATAAAAAGCTCAGTAAGGGATATAAATATATGGAAAGGAAACATGGGTACATTTATACAAAAGAATGAAATCATACTTTACCCATAAAACATATGCAATTTAACATACCTCATCAAAACATGAATAAATCATATAAATCATAAGACATAAATGTAACTTGAGTTATTCATAAATCCTTACTTAGGGAGTAACCCTCTTGGTTATGTTTGGAATACCCATCACAATATATTCCCTAAATCTCTTCGGATAAACCTTAACGTTTCACTCCTTCGCGTTACCCAATGCATTGGAGAGCTATATCGGGCTCACCCGCCCTTAGTTTATCACGGAACCACCCGTCTTCATAATAATTCCCAAGAACCTCAACATAATTGTATCACATAAAACATGCATAAAGGAAACATTACATTTCCACCGTTCAATCACAAGATATCAATATAACACATTGATATAAAACAATTATGAAAACCATATTCAATACCAAAATAAAAGAAAAGTAAAACATGGTATTTATTTTTCTTTTAAAAAGAAGGTATGGCTTGTAGAGGAATCCAAAACTTAAATAATGGTCACGGCGGCGGAGAAGTTATTGTCGCCACATACGTACGACAAAAACATTCCCTTTTGTCGCTTAGTAAATTCTTCATATAAAAAAGATTCCTTTTGAATAAATGTAAAATTCAAAGGGGTTTATACACCGTATAAAAGAAGGTTGTGTATAAAACAATATATTCCTCAATGAAATGATATTGAGACGAAGTCCCATACCTCGGGTCCGACTTCACTCGGTCATTCTTTAATCTCCTTAAAATCGGGTAACTCCCTTTGTTTTGAGCTCAAAGGCTTCCTTGGGAAGACATCTGCCCAAAGTGATGCTTCAAGGAGTAAGAGAGGGAAGTGGAGAGACAAAATGGGCAGGGGTTGGCCGAGCCAAATGCTTTGGGAGTGTGGGTTAGGAGGTAGAGGTGGGGGCCTTTTATAAGAGGATAGGAGGGACACTCTTGGAAAGTAAAGATAAGTTACTTTATTTTAAAAAGAGTTTCGGATTCAAAAGGTACCACATTGATATAATTCTATGATAAGGTGATAAGGGTTCGAAAAACACTCATCCAATAGGTTTTTGACATGTTTAGGTCTTAGATATTACATTATCTTTCCATTTTATTTAAATCGTTAAATAATGAGGTCATCGCTGCATCATCATGATGTCATAAATAATTTATTTTATTTAATGTCTAAAAATTATAAAAAAACTACTATGATGTAGGCAATTTTTTTTACCATTCTAATGAATATTTATAGTCAAAATTCTGACTTGTATAACCCCATATAAAAATTGTTTTAGTAAAACACCTTATGTGTGTGTCATTTTTACTTTAACATTTAATAAAAAGTTATTTATGTCATTTCCCAACCAAAGTGGCTCCATGGGGTCCCCAAGTTGACCCATGGATTTTCCTGGTCGGCCATGACACATCCAATAAGGGTAGGACATGTGTCTAGGTCATTTCATTTTATTAAAACATTATACTTACCTTAAACTACACTAATTACCTCTAATCGCGATTAAGAACTTAAGAGTTACTATTCACCAAAAAAATTATTTTAATCTCATTGAACCACATTTTACTTCTTAATGACAACCATTTATGTCAGATTTTTTAAATTCAAAACACAATGATGGAAAAATTTCATTTAAATGGAAAAATCATTTTTTATAAGTACCACTTAGTGGTTTCACTATTCATCAAAAAATGGATGTTTTTCAAAAAATTACCAAAAATTCACCCCAAGCTATATTTGATACTCTGAATTCAAAAATGAATTCTATTTTACAAAATTCAAAACATATAAGTCAAATTAAATAATTTAATAATTAATTCCCGCAGTCATGACAAATAGCGGGTTTTTTGAAACAATATCTATAAAACGATTGACAATAGTTTAAGTCCAATTTCAAAGTGAAATTGATTCAAATGACCACCATTGGATTAAATGGTAAAAATATATTGTAATTTCACTTCAAAACCAATTAAAAAGATAATATAATCATACTAATATATTAGATTAAAAAGAGTTTTTGAGTTAAAATACAACATTTTACAATATTCATTAAAAAATGAACATTGTCAGAAAAATACCAAAAATTCACACAAAGTAAATTTTGATGTCCCAATAAAAAATAATAAGTTTATTTTGACAAAAATAGCTTATAAAATTGTCAAAAGATATATTTAAAAATGATTTTCCATCAAAAGGGAAAAAAACAATCCTTTAAAAAATATTATTGTATTTCATTCTTAAGATTGGATTTATCTTCATTTTAAGCCTCTAAAACACTATCTAATTCATTAATAGACATAGATAAAAATATCTATTACTTATTACTTAATTGGGATGTTACAATTATGCCTTGGAGAATCAATGCCACATTGACATCATTAATCTAATTTCATCATAGTTTTGTAAAATCTAAGATAACCAAACAATTTATTCTTGACGAAATCATAGGGATAATTTCATATACATAGACTTATATGCTAAACATATCCCTAGATGTTTCAATAAAAATCCATAATCATAGTATCAAAAATTTTCAATATTACCCCAACTCGCCTAATGGTTGATTTATACCATTGAAATGATAATAAACTTCATCATGAAAAAATAATAAGACGTTTCTAACTACGAAAGTATCCTACCCAAATATAACATGGATCACCAAAAATATATAAACATTAAAATGGTACAATATATTTTCACACCAGGTTATAACCATAAAAATTAAATGATCTTTGAAATATATTTCATTTTAATACATCTCTATGGCGTTTTAGTATTTGAATCATAGAGAATAAAGAAAAAACCATAATAAAAAAATGTATTTTTAAAGTAATTTACATTTTACCATTATAGAATCAAAAAAGTAATCCATAATATATCTTTAATTACACCTAAAAAATAATCACAAAATCCATCCTTATGAACATATCATACATATTAATTTACTTTGTAACATTGGGAAAATGATTTATATGATAGGGATGGGCATTGATGATTAGAAAGGGTTAGCACAAGCAATAATAATTTATTATCCTAAGTGTGTATATGATAAGAATATGAGTATAATTAGGATATATAATAAAGTTATACATGGTAAATCAAAGATCATAAATCATTTAATAACATAATAATACATCATGAGAATTTCTTGTTCTATAGAAAAAATATTATGTAACATTTATAGAGTGTCTATAAAAATAGAAAACATATCATAGACAACCATGATTCACTCAACTATTTCTTATAGTGGAATTGGATTTATTCACCTTTTTCTAAATAGTGCATCAAGATTTATATATTTTTTCATATTTTGGATTTAACATTTAAACTCATATTATAATTATCTCATGAGATGTAATGCTTTTCCCAATGTATTATAGTATTATATAGGGAATAGTTTTCATTAACTGATTTATCAAACACATGTTTTTCACATTATCATATATCATAAATAACCCATTGATTGATAATTATAATTATTTAACATATTATAAGGATCCCATTGAAAGAAATTTGGTATCAAATGAAATGATTTAAATTTATAGGAAAAAACATTTACTCATAATAATAACTCATATGTTATTTACATGGTATTAATAAATGGAATAAATTTATTAAAACAATTGAGATAATAAATTATAAAATGGAATAAATTTTAATAGATTTCAATGAGTATAATTGAAAACTAATTATTTACAATGTTAATTAATTTGATGAAATGTAAACCATATTCAAATCATATAGTTATAAAAATGTTCTTGATGAAAAAATTTATTCATAAAAATTTACATCACCTAACCCATCCAAATAAATAGGTGGATATTTGAAAAATAAAATATCTATAGGCTAATAAAATAACCCTAAAAGGATTAGGTCATTGAGAAAATACATCATTAGAAAATATATCATCGAATTGAATTAGAGAATAAGTAATCAAGAATAAATTTTTTTGATACCACGAGTTTAATCACTCAATTTTTAATATATAAATGTTTTATATGATAATTCATCTAACATATATACCATATTTTTTATCATATTGTGTATTATAAATTAAATTCATATTAATACATAAAAAATCATTTTGAAAATATATATAACATTAATTTAAAAGGTCGTATTTTAATTAAAAAATAATTTTTAACTAAAATTATTATAAAATAAAATAAAATAAATTATTAATTGGGGATGAAACATGAATTAAAGAAAATTATTATTAAAATTTATTACTAAATGAATTGGTATTTGAGTTATTAATATCCCTTATATAAAATATACTCCATAATGTAGGAAAAATTAAATAAATATTTTTCTTGTAGGAACGTAAATTCATATAAATAAATAATATATTAAAACATAATAAAATAAAAGATATAATTTACCCATAGTATTTAATATATGTTCACGATAGCGATTGTTACCCAGTAAGTTAATATGTAGTTAAAATACTCATATAACACGTGTCAGACTTATGTCAAATAAAATTTGAAAAAATTTTGTTGTCCTAGAATATCCAAATAATTAAAATTAGATCATATATATATAGATAATCAATAGATCACCATTAATATGAATTATTTTGCATATGATGTAACATATCTCAAACAATCGTATTTAAGACTATGAAATACACTACAATATTGGTGTATTTTGAATTGATGTTCATGTAAATGAAAACATGATTTGAATTTTTTTTAATAACATTCATCAATATGTTAAAATACATTCAATAAGAAAGTATAAAACCATTTAAAATAAATAATGGTGTGAAAATATGAAACATGCCTCCTGAATTATGAAATTTGAAAAAGAAACCCTTTCTGATTTTTTGGATGTCCAAAAACATAATCTGACCCTAATGTATCATAAAATATATATCTTAAACCCTTTATTCAAGAAAATAATAATTTCTATTTTTTAAATTTATTTTCATAAAAACTCACTTTATATATGATATCAATGTATATTTTTACCTAATTTTTCACATCAAGGATTTATAGTTTGATTATATGTACTAGTTTTATAATATGTTTTCTTTTCTTCAATGTTTTTAAAATTTTCATATTTCATAGGTCCTTAATGTTATTTTTAGAGATTATTTATAATAATATATGAATTTTCATAGTAATTTGATGGGTTTTTTTGTTCCCTACATTAAAAGATGAAATCAATAATAATTTCATTTCAGCGATTTAGGTTTAATGTAAATTGATTTCATTATTAATAAGTTTTTTAAGTAATGTTACCATTTAAGAACAAATAAATCATTATTTTTATATTATGAACATATTTAAATTTTATTTATGTTCCCATTGTAATCAAGTATTTGAATTGAAATCATTGTCCATGTATGTGGTTAAACTAAACCCACCACAAACATGACATGATTAATAGATGAAAATGTAGCTCTTTATTTGAAATTCCATTTTAATATTATCATAATGGCCTTTATATTGTTTTTTTGGTGATATATTATATTTTTATGTAATTAGGAGAAGAATTAATTGATATAATAATATTTTCAAATTTTAAATAATTGTTTTTTTCTTCATTGTTTTATTATCTGAGAAAGTTAATGTTATAAAGATTGATTATCATCCATATAAAAATTGATTAATTTGACCAAAAACATTATCCATTCCATAAAAATCAAATATATACTTTTAATATTATCATAAAATCATCCATAACTGGTCGTGATGATAACAAAAATACATTGATCCACAGAGGCGGTAGTCCACACATACATATGGATGATGATTCTGATTTCATAAAACCGCATAGATGAGTAATATGGTTAATAATATTTTAATCTAAAATTATCAATAAATAAAAATATTATTTCAGAAATTATTTTTTAAATGATCCATATTATTTTTTTCATTATTTTTTTCTTTGTGGAGGTTAGACTGCATATACACATGATTCATATTTTCATTTTTATTAAATGGAAAAGGTTAATATGGATAATTATTTACCATCATTATAATAAAATATTATTACTATAGTTATACATTTGTAACCCTTTAATTATGATATAATGTAATTTGATAAATAATAAGTTCCCATAAATATATAAAATGTGAATAGAGTTGTTATAGCATTTTATAAAGCTACTTGATTTTTATCATTTGCATAGGTGGTTCAAAATTTAAAGTATAGCCTATATATAAAAAACTCTATAATGTTGGATTTTATGAGAGGATTTGGAATATTTTTGAATGGAACATGTTAGTTATTATGTGAGAGTATTTTGGGAGACTATTTTTCATTTTATATGTACAAAGGAAAGAAATTTTCCTAAATAATAAAAAACTATTCATTATTTTTATGTCACATTGAAAAACATTGGCCCAGAAATTAATAATTAATTGATAGATGAATGTATATGTTCAATATAATACTCAATTAAACATTCTCACGCAAGTTTAAAATATTTTTTATGTCATGTACTATAATATTTTTAGTTTTATCATTTTAAAATTTAATAAAGAAGCTAATTTATACATAAAATGTATTTTCTCTAAAAAAAAATAAATGATACATATAATATAGTTTAAAAAAATTTCATTCATTAAATGGATGAAATAAAAGTTATTACTTTTTAAAGTTGGAACAAATCTAAACATTTCTTGTTTGGAAAAAGGAATTAAATTTTTATAATTATATTTCAAAAAATTTGATCATCAGTAAAAAAAATGTGGAATTTGTTTTTGATATATTGTAAAAAAAATAATGCAAACATTTATATAGAACAAGTATATAGAAGAGATATATTTTTTAACGAAAAAAATTAATAATATTATTTTTTCATTAAAACAGTTTAGATATATTAAATCCTTTGGATGATGATAATGATGGGAAATTATGTGTTTTCAAATTATATCTAT
This sequence comes from Viscum album, assembly GCA_963277665.1. Lineage (NCBI taxonomy): Eukaryota > Viridiplantae > Streptophyta > Magnoliopsida > Santalales > Viscaceae > Viscum > Viscum album. The sequence goes on from OY728145.1 coordinate 957,300,965, forward strand.
AGGGGAATAAATGAAATGATTTTATTTAGAGTTATCTCATTATTTAACGCTATTTGAATAATATCATAAGAACTAATGTCAAAAAATGAGATTATAACATCAAACCATTACCACATTGGTATCTTCTTGATCATATGACACATGAAATTAAAAACATTAGATTGATATAGATATCATAATATTCTTGATAAAGATCATAAAATAATTTTTTTGGTAGTATATAAACCACGAAAATAATTTAAGAAATAGGATTATGTGTCATGTGTACTATATAAATAAATGTTACATGAAAATCGATTTCCACTTTGTCCACGTTTGAATCGTAATACACATCAAATAAAACATTAAATATCATTAAATGAAAAATACTAAAAATAATAATTGTCAAATGAGTAGTATAACTCCCCCTAAACAAACTAGTGGTGAATATTGCATATGTCTATCAGAAATATTAAAGAGATAATAAATTCATTATCTTATTTCTTTAATTCTTTCATACATTTTATACCCACTAACCCTTAGAGAAACTAGCATTAGATATATTATAAAGGACACTGGGAATTGTATTTTACAATTAAAATAATTAGTAAATCATGAATAATAATTTCTGGGAGGAAAATTAGAACGATATATATCCAAATTGATTAATAATTGTTAATAAGTAATGGGATATGGTCTCATTTAATAATTTTGGAGTGATGAAAATTTTGAAAATACCCAAAACTATTCTGTAATTGAAAGCCACTCATAATCCATGTTTTTAAAATTTTATGTATAAATGAGTTGATAGGTTATATGGTAGATCCATACAACCACAAAAAATAAAAAAAATAGTTTTTTAACATGTTATTTATTATCTTCTATGTTGTCTATCTTTTACAATTTTAGTTTTCACCACCATTAATTAAATATTTTTATTTACCTAGTTCATTTAACCATGAAAAAATTTAAATTGAGATTTATTATATAACATGGAATAATTAATTATAAATATGAAATCAGATTTATTAATTATTGATCATATATGTGTTCAAAATTTATTTTAACACATGAACATATAACACGAAAACCCTACATTAAGAATAAATGAAATAATTAATTTTTATTGTTTATAATAATAATTATGAACAAAAATTAATTTTAACATAATGTACAATATAATTATTGGTGATTCCAAATATTCAAGCCCTTTTATCAAATAATTTTAACAAATGGGAATGAAATTATTTTTCAATAAATCCTATACATGTGATGAAAAAGCAGTTTTCCAAGGAGAAACCCATTATAAGTAAAAACATTATAATATAAAAATTCAAAATTAAATAAATTTAAATTAACTAAATTGAATTAATAATAATATAATTGATCCAATTTAACTTTTAAAGTATTTTAATATATAATAAGTTTTTTTAATACAATTAAATGTTAAAGAAATTCTCAAGAAAAAATTTTACTTTCCACAATTCACTGAAAAGGTAATCTTATAAAAAAAATTAAAAAAAATATGTAACATAATTTCATAATTATAATTTTAAAAGTTTGATTCCTGTTTTTTAAATAAATTTTAAAATTATATAAAATATTAGATTGAAATTTTGTTCATTGGAATATTTCCAATCATATTTAAAGATCAATACAATTTTGATACATCAATGTCGATATATTATTATTGCATGCACAAAAATAATATTGGTTGAATGATTAAAAATTTTAAAAAGTTCAAATTATTTTAAAATCATTAAAATAATACACCAATAAGAAATAATTTATTTTATTCATATAAAATCATTTCATTCTTATACATATGGAATTGAAAAAAACCAATTATTTTATATTCAAAATAATTTTTTATTTTCATTTCTAATTAATATATAGAAAATAATATTAATTTTAAAATTTCTAAAACATATACATTTAATGATATATTTATTCAATTTCTTACCCACCAAATTAATTTATAGGTGACAATGTTTATTTATAAATAATAATTTAAAATTTTATTTCAATTCAGTACAACTAAATGTTTAATGTAACACATTCTATCAATAAAAGTTAACTATTTAGAGAATTTTTGTCAAATATAAGGGGGTTTCATATTGTCAAAAAATATTCATATTTTATCTTCATCACTATTATAAATTTTTTTTTCATGGGTAGTCACACCTTATCTAATAAATGGTCATGGATTTGTTAGTTTTCGTGTATATTTATTTGAGGATATTAAAAAAGATTTTCAATTTTTCTCATATCATTTAGGTCTATGGTAAATAAATATATAATTGGGGGTAAAAGAAATATAACCCATTTTCATTCTTCCTAAACACCAATATAATGGAGGGTCACAATTACCTGGTTTTTGGGTTTGAATCCCTTATATTTTATCAAATATATTACACTGAATAAATGTATGTTCTTTGACAACTTTAATATTTCCCCTCACCATGTTTTAATAAATTCACGAAAACATTATATTATTTTTATTTAATCATGACTATCATTACCAAGCCATTTAAATTAAAGGAATTAATATTAATAAATAATAATAAATTATAATTATAATTTTTAATATAATTAAATCATATTTATAAAAAGTAGTTTTGTTTTTAGAAAAGTCATCATATTTCTCAAAAATTATATTTTAAATAAAAATTATTTATTTTATTTTATGAAAATATAAATAAAATATCTTTTAGAATTTTATTTAAAATTATTTAAAAAAACATCAATTAAAAAATATACATTTAAACTATGGTTTAAATAAATTGTTTTCGTATTTTTCAAACAAATTTTATTTATTTGATTAATTGTGAAAACATAATACATTATTGAAATAAACGATTTTGATTAAACAATATACATTGTTAAATATAATTGAAAAATATTTTAAAAATAAAATTATATTAGTTATATATTTATTAATCCAACTAATTTTATTAAGATGAATTTAATTTTCAATTATTATTTAAAATATTTTTAAACATTGAACATTTCTTCTTTGGGAATTTTTTTTTCATGAATATGAGATGAATTTTTAATTAATATTTTCCACATATTAAATGGTATTTATAAATGGTATAAATTTATTAAAACAATTCAGATAATAAATTATTAAATTAAATCAATTTGAACAGCTTTCAATGAGTATAATTGAAAACTAATTATTTACAATGTTAATTCATTTGATGAAATGTAAACCATAATCAAATCATATAGTTAGAAAAAATGTTCTCGATGAAACATTTTATTCATAAAAATTTACATCACCAAACCCATCCAAATAAATATGTGGATGTTTGAAAAATAAAATATCTCTAGTGTAATAAAATAACCCTAAAAGGATGATGTCATTGAGAAAATACATCATTGGAAAATATATCATCGAATGGAATTAGAGAATAAGTGGTCAAGAATAGAATTTTTTGATACCACAAGTTTAATAACTAAATTTTTCAATATATAAATTTTTAGATGATAATACATCTAACATATATCCGATATTTTTATATCCTATTGTGTATTATAATTTAAATTCATATTAATACATAAAAACTTTTGGAAAATATATATAACATTGATGTAAAAAGTTGTATTTTAATTAAATAATAATTTTAACTAAAATGATTATAAAATAAAATAAAATATATTATTAATTCGAGATGAAACATGAATTAAATAAAAAAATTATTATTAAAATTTATTACTCAATGAATGGGTATTTGAGTTATCAATATCCCTTATATAAAATAGACTCCATAATATAGGAAAAATTTAATAAATATTTATCTTGTAGGAACGTAAATTCATATAAATAAATAATATAATAAAACATAATAAAATAAATGTTATAATTTACCCATATTATATAATATATGTTCACGATAGAAATTGTTTCCCTGTAAGTTAATATGTAGTTAAAAAACTCATATAATACATGTCGGACTTATGTCAAATAAAATTTGAAAAAAATTGTGTTACCATAGAATATCCAAATAATTAAAATTAGATTTTATATATATATATATAGATAATCAATAGATCACCATTAATATGAATTATTTTGTATATGATGTAACATATCTCAAACAATCGGATTTAAGACTTTGAAATGCACTACAATATTGGTGTATTTTGAATTGATGCTCATGTAAATAAAAACCTGATTTGAATTTTTTTAAAACATTCATGAATATGTTAAAATACATTCAATAAGAAATTATAAAACCATTTAAAATAAATAATGGTGTGAAAATATGAAACATGCCTCTTGAATTATGAAATTAGAAAAAGAAACCCTTTTTGATTTTCTGGATGTCCACAAACATAATCTGACCCTCATGTATCGTAAAATAGATATCTTATACCCTTTAGTCAAGAAAATAATAATTTCTATTTTTTAAATTTATTTTCATAAAAAATCACTTTATATATGATATCTATTTATATTTTTACCTAATTTGTCACATCGAGGGTTTATAGTTTGATCATATGTACCAATTTCATAATATGTTTGTTTTTATTCAATGTTTTTAAAATTTTCATGTTTCATAGGCCCTTAATGTTATTTTTAGATATTATTTATAATAATTTATGAATTTTCATAGTCATTTTATGGGTTTTTTATTCCCTACATTAAAAGAAGAAATCGATAAAAATTACATTTCTATGATTTAGGTTTAATGTAAATTGATTTCATTATTAATAAGTTTTTTATGTAATGTTACCATTTAAGAACAAATAAATCATTATTTTTATATTATGAACATATTTAAATTTTATTTATGTTCCCATTGTAATCAAGTATTTGAATTGAAATAATTGTCCATGTATGTGGTTAAACTAACCTAACCATAAACATGACATGATTAATAGATGAAAATGTAGTTCTTTAGTTGAAATTCCATTTTAATATTATTATAATGGTCTTTATATTGTTTATTTTGGTGATATATTCTATTTTTAAGTAATTAGGATAATAATTAATGGATATAATAATATTCTAAAAATGTAAATAATTTTTTTTTCTTCATAGTTTTATTATCTAAGAATGTTAAAGTTATAAATATTGATTATCATTCATATAAAAAACTGATTAATTTGACAAAAACCATTATCCATTCCAAAAAAAATCAAATATATACTTTTAAAACAATCATAAAATCATCTATAATTGGTCTTGATGATAACAAAAATTCATTGATCCACAGAGGCGGTAGTCCACACATACACATAGATGATGATTCTGATTTCATAAAACCGCATAGATGAGTAATATGGTTAATAATATTTGAATATAAAATTATCAATAAATAAAAATATTATTCCAGATATTATTTTTTAAATAATCCATATTATTTTTATCATTATTTTTTTTACTTTGTGGAGGTTCTAGTCTGCATATAAACATGATTCATATTTTCATTTTTATTATATAGAAAAGGTAAATATGGATAATGATTTACCATCATTATAATAAAATATTATTACTATAGTTATACATTTGTTACCCTTTAATTATGATATAATGTAATTTGATAAATAATAAGTTCCCATAAATATAAAAAATGTGAATAGAGTTGTAATAGAATTTTATAAAGCTACTTCAATTTTATCATTTTCATAGGTGGTTCATAATTTAAAGTATAGCTTATTTATAAAAAACTATATAATGTTGGATTTTATGAGAGGTTTTGGAATATTTTTTTATGGAACATGTTAGTTATTATATGAGATTATTTTGGGAGAGTATTTTCCATTTTATATGTAAAAAGGAATGAAATTATCCTAAATCCCAAAAAACTATTCATTATTTTTATGTCACATTGAAAAACATTGGCCCAGAAATTAATAATTAATTTATAGATGAATTTATATGTTTAATATAATACTCAATAAAACATTCTCAGACATGATTAAAACATTTTTTATGTCATGTACAATAATATTTTTACTTTTTACTTTATAAAATTTAATAAAGAAGATAATTTATACATAAGAAGTATTTTCTATAAAAAACATAAATGATACATATAATATAGTTTACAAAATTTTCATTCATTACATCAATGAAATAAAAGTTATTCCTGTTTAATGTTGGAACAAATCTAAAAATTTCTTGTTTGGAAAAAGGAATTACAGTTTTATAATTATATTTCAAAAAATTGGACCACCAATAAAAAATTGAGGAATTTGTTTTTGATATATTGTAAAAAAAATAATGCAAACATTTATATAGAACAAGTATATAGAAGAGATTTATTTTTTAACGAAAACAATTAATAATAAGATTTTTTCATTAAAACGGTTTAGATTTTTTAAATCCTTTGGATGATGATAATGGAGGGAAATTATGTGTTTTAAAAATATAACTATAGGGAAATAAATGAAATGAGTTTATTGAGAGTTATCTCATTATTTCACACTATTTGAATAATATCATAAGAACTATTGTCATAAAATGAGATTTTAACATTAAACCTTTACCACATTGGTATCTTCTTGATCATATGACACATGAAATTAAACACATTAGATTGATATAGATATTATAATATTCTTGATAAGGATCATTAAATAAATTTATGGGTAGTATATAAACTATGAAAATAATTTAAAAAAGAGGATTATGTGTCATGTGTACTATATAAATAAAAGTTATATGAAAATATATTACCACTTTATCCACTTTTGAATCGTAATCCCCATCAAATAAAACATTAAATATCATTAAAAGAAAAATACTAAAAATACTACTTGTCAAATAAGTAGTATAACTCCCCCAAAACAAACTAGTGGTGAATATTGCATATGTCTCTCAGAAATATGACACAGATAATAAATTCATTATCTTATTTCTTGAATTCTTTGATACATTTTCTATCCACCAACCCTTAGAGAAACTAGCACCAGATATATTATAAAGGACACTTGGAATTGTATTTTACAATTAACATAATTAGTAAATCATGAATAATAATTTCTGGGAGGAAAAGTAGAACGATGTATATCCAAATTGATTAATAAATGTTAAGAAGTTATGGGATATGGTCTCATTTTATAATTTAGGAGTGATGAAAATTATGAAAATACCCAAAACTATTCTGTAATTGAAATCCACTCATAATCCATGTTTGTCAAAATTTTACGTATAAATGAGTTGATGAGTTATATAGTAGATCCATACAACCACAAATAATAAAACAATAGTTTTTTTAACATGTTATTTATTATCTTCTATGTTATCTATCTTTTACAATTTTAGTTTTCACCTCCATTAATAAAATATTTTTATTTACCTAGTTAATTTAACCATGAAAAAAATTAAATTGAGATTTATTATATAAATTGGATGAATTAATTATAAATATGACATCAGAATTATTAATCAATGATCATATATGTGTTTAAAATTTATTTTAACACATGAACATATAACACAAAAACCCTACATTAAGAATAAATGAAAAAATTAATTATTATTGTTTATAATAATCATTATGAACAAAAATTAATTTTAACATAATGTATAATATAATTTATGGTGATTCCAAATATTCAATCCTTTTTATCAAATAAGTTTAACAACTGGGAATTAAAGTATTTTTCAATAAATCCTCTACATGTGATGAAAATGATATTTTCCAAGGAGAAAACCATTATAAGTAAAAACATTATAATATAAATATTCAAAATTAATTAAATTTAAATTAACTAAATTGAATTAATAATAATATAATTGATCAAATTTAACTTTTAATGTATTTCAATATATAATAAATTTCTTTAAATCAATTAAATGTTAAATAAATTTTCCTAAAATTTTTTACTTTCCACAATTCACTGAAAAAGTAATCTTATAAAAAAAATTAAAAAAATATGTAACATAATTACATAATTATAATTTTAAAATTTTGATTCATGTTTTTTAAATAAATTTTAAAATTAAATAAAATATTAGATTGATTTTTTTTCATTGGAATATTTCCAAACATATTTAAAGATCAATACAATTTTGATTCAACAAAGTTGATTTATTATTATTGCATGCACAAAAATAATATTGGTTGAATGATTAAATTTTTTAAAAAGTTTAAATTACATTAAAATCATTAAAATAATACACAAATACGAAATAATTTATTTAATTCGTATAAAATAATATCATTCTTATACATATGGAATTGCAAAAAACCAATTATTCAATATTCAAAATAAGTTTTTTTTTTCATTTCTAATTAATATATAGAAAATAAAATTAATTTAAAAATTTATAAAACATATACATTTAAATATTTTTATATTCAATTTCATACCCACCAAATATATTTATAGGTGATAATTTTTATTTTTAAATAATAATTTAAAAATTTATTTAAATTGAGTACAACTAAATGTTTAATGTAACACAGTCTATCAATAAAAGTTAACTATTTAGAGAATTTTTTTTCAAATATAAGGGGGTTTCATGTTGTCAAAAAATATTCATATTTTATCATCATCACTATTATAAAAAACACTTTTCATGGGTAGGCACACCTTACCTAATAAATGGACATGGATTTGTTACTTTTCGTGTATATTTATTTGAGGAAATTAAAAAAGAGTATCAATTTTTGTCATATGATTTAGGTCTATGGTAAATAAATATATAATTTGGGGTAAATGAAATATAACCCATTTTCGTTCTTCCTAAACACCAATATAATGTAGGGTCCTAATAACCTGGTTTTTGGGTTTGAATCCCTTATATTTTATCATATATATCACACTGAATAAATGTATGTTCATTGACAACTTTAATTTTTCCCCACACTATGTTTTAATAAATTCATGAAAACATTATATTATTTTTATTTAATCATAACTATCATTACCTACACATTTAAATTAAAGTAATTAATAGTAATAAATAATAATAAATTAAAATTATAATTTTTTATATAATTAATTCTTATTTATAATAAGTAGTTTTGTTTTTAGAAAAATCGTCATATTTCTCAATAGTTATATTTTAAATAAGAAATATTTATTTCATTTTATGAAAATATAATTAAAGTAGCTTTTATAATTTTATTTAAAATTATTTAAAAAAACATCAATAAAAAAATATACATTTAAAATATGGTTTAGATTAATTTTTTTATGTTTTTCAAAAAAACATTATTTATTTGATTAATTGTGAAAACAAAATACATTATTGAAATAAACGATTTTGATTAAAAAATATATATTTTTAAATATAATTGAAAAAGATTTTAAATATAAAATTATATTAGTGATATATTTATTAATCCAACTAATTTTATTAAGATGAATTTAATTTTCAATTATTATTTAAAATATTTTTAAACATTGAACATTTCTTCTTTGGAAAATTGTTTTTTCATTAATATGAGATGAATTTTTAATTAACACTTCCCACATATTATATGGTATTTATAAATGTTATAAATTTATTAAAACAATTGAGATAATAAATTATTAAATGGAATCAATTTAAACAACTTTCAATGAGTATAATTGAAAACTAAATATTTACAATGTCAATTATTTTGAGGAAATGTAAACCATATTCAAATCATATAGTTAGAAAAAATGTTCTCGATGAAACATTTTATTCATAAAAATTTACATCACAAAACCCATCCAAATAAATATGTGGATGTTTGAAAAATAAAATATCTCTATTGTAATAAAATAAACCTAAAAGGATGCGGAGATTGAGAAAATACATCATTGGAAAATATATCATCGAATGGAATTAGAGAATAAGTGATCAAGAATACAATTTTTTGATACCACAACTTTAATCACTAAATTTTTAAATATATAAATGTTTTAGATGATAATGCATCTATCATATATCCGATATTGTTATATCCTATTGTGTATTATAATTTAAATTCATATTAATACATAATTTTTTTTTTGGAAAATATTCATAACATTGATGTAAAAAAGTCGTATTTTAATTAAATAATAATTTTAACTAAAATGATTATAAAATCAAATAAAATATATTATTAATTGGGTATGAAACATGAATTAAATAAATAATAATATTATTAAAATTAATTACTCAACGAATGGGTATTTGAGTTATCAATATACCTTATATAAAATATACTCCATAATATAGGAAAAACTTAATAAAGATTTTTCTTGTTGGAACATAAATTCATATAAATAAATAATATAATAAAACATAATAGAATAAAAGTTATAATTTACCCATGTTATTTAATATATGTTCACGATAGAGATTGTCACCCTGTAAGTTAATATGTAGTTAAAAAACTCATATAACACGTGTCAGACTTATGTCAAATAAAATTTGAAAAAAACTGTGTATTCTTAGAATATCCAAATAATTAAAATTAGATCATATATATATATATATAGATAATCAATAGATAACAATTAATATGAATTATTTTGTATATGATGTAACATATCTCAAACAATAGGATTTAAGACTATGAAATGCACTACAATATTGGTGTATTTTGAATTGATGATCATGTAAATAAAAACATGACTTGAAATTTTTTTTAAAAGATTTATCAATATGTTAAAATACATTCAATAATAAATTATAAAACCATTTAAAATAAATAATGGTTTCAAAATATGAAGCATGCCTCCTGAATTATGAAAATAGAAAAAGAACCCCTTTCTGATTTTCTGGATGTCCACAAACATAATATGACCCTCATGTATCATAAAATAGATATCATAAACCCTTTATTAAAGAAAATAATAATTTCTATTTTTTAAATTTATTTTCCTAAAAATTCACTTTATATATGATATCTATTTATATTTTTACCTAATTTGTCACATTGAGGGTTTATAGTTGGATCATATGTACCAGTTTCATAATATGTTTGTTTTTCTTCAATGTTTTTAAAATTTTCAAATTTCATAGGTCCTTAATGTTATTTTTAGATATTATTTATAATAATTTATAAATTTTCATAGTCATTTGATGGGTTTTTTGTTCCCTGAATTAAAAGACGAAATCGATAACAATTACATTTTTGTGATTTAGGTTTAATGTAAATTGATTTCAATATTAATAATTTTTTTAAGTAATGTTACCATTTAAGAACAAATAAATCATTTTTTATATCATGAACATATTTAAATTTTATTTATGTTCCCATTGTAATCAAGTATTTGAATTGAAATCATTGTCCATGTATGTGGTTAAACTAACCCAACCACAAACATGACATGATTAATAGATGAAAATGTAGTTCTTTATTTGAAATTCCATTTTAATATTATCATAATGGTCTTTATATTGTTTATTTTGGTGATATAATCTATTTTTATGTAATTAAGAGAATAATTAATGGATATAATAATATTTTAAAAATTTAAATAATTGTTTTTATATTTTTAGTTTAATTATCCGAGAAAGTTAATGTTACAAAGATTGATTATCATTCATATAAAAAATTGATTAATTTGACCAAAAAAATTATCCATTCCATAAAAATCAAATATATAATTTTAAAACAATCATAAAATCATCCATAACTGGTCGTGATGATAACAAAAATACATTGATCCACGGAGGCGGTAGTCCACACATACACATGGATGATGATTCTGATTTCATAAAACCGCATAGCTGAGTAATATGGTTAATAATATTTTAATCTAAAATTATCAATAAATAAAAATATTATTTCAGAAATTATTTTTTAAATGATCCATATTATTTTTTTCATTTTTTTTTCTTTGTGGAGGTTCTATTCTGCATATACACATGATTCATATTTTCATTTTTATTAAATTGAAAAGGTTAATATGGATAATGATTTACCATCATTATAATAAAATATTATTACTATAGTTATACATTTGTTACCCTTTAATTATGATATAATGTAATTTGATAAATAATAAGTTCCCATAAATATATAAAATTTGAATAGAGTTGTTATAGCATTTTATAAAGCTACTTGAATTTTATCATTTGCGTAGGTGGTTCATAATTTAAAGTATAGACTATTAATAAATAACTATATAATGTTGGATTTTATGAGAGGTTTTGGAATGTTTTGGTATGGAACATGTTAGTTATTATGTGAGAGTATTTTGGGAGAGTATTTTCCATTTTATATGTAAAAAGGAATGAAATTTTCCTAAATAACAAAAAACTATACATTATTTTTATGTCACATTCAAAAACATTGGCGTAGAAATTAATAATTAATTGATATAAGAATGTATATGTTCAATATAATACTCAATAAATCATTCTCACGCATGTTTGAAACATTTTTTATGTCATGTACTATAATATTATTACTTTTTAAATTTTAAAATTTAATAGAGAAGCTAATTTATACATAAAAAGTATTTTCTATAAAAAAAATAAATGATACATATAATATAGTTTACAAAATATTCATTCATTACATGAATGAAATAAAAGTTATTCCTTTTTAAAGATGGAACAAATATAAAAATTTCTTGTTTGGAAAAATGAATTAAAGTTTTATAATTATATTTAATAAAATTAGAACATTACTAAAAAATGAGGAATTTGTTTTTGATATATTGTAAAAAAAATAATGAAAACATTTATATAGAACAAGGATATGGAAGAGATTTATTTTTTAACGAAAAAAATTAATAATAACATTTTTTCATTAAAACAGTTTAGATTTCTTAGATCCTTTGGATGATGATTATGGAGGGAAATTATATGTTTTCAAAATATAACTATAAGGGAATAAATGAAATGAGTTTATTGAGAGTAATCTCATTATTTCACACTACTTGTTATCATCTTGATCATATGACACATGAAATTAAATACATTAGATTGATATAGATATCATAATATTCTTGATAATGATCATAAAATAAATTTATGGGTAGTATATAAACCACGAAAATAATTTAAAAAAGAGGATTATGTGTCATGTGTGCTATATAAATAAAAGTTAGATAAAAATCTATTACCACTTTATCCACGTTTGAATCATAATCCCCATCAAATAAAACATTAAATATCATTAAAAGAAAAATACTAAAAATAATACTTTTCAAATGAGTAGTATAACTCCCCCTAAACAAACTAGTTGTGAATATTGCATATGTCTCTCAAAAATATGACAGAGATAAGAAATTCATTATCTTATTTTTTGAATTCTTTGATACATTTTCTATCCACCAACCTGTAGAGAAACTAGCATCAGATATATTATAAAGGTCACTGGGAATTGTATTTTACAATTAACATAAATTTTAAATCATGAATAATAATTTCTGCGAGGAAAAGAAGAATGATGTATATCCAAATTGATTAATAAATGTTAAGAAGTTATGGGATATAGTCACATTTTATAATTTAAGAGTGATGAAAATTTTGAAAATACCCAAAACTATTCTGTAATTGAAAGCCACTCATAATCCATGATTGTCAAAATTTTATGTATAAATGAGTTGATGGGTTATATGGTAGATCCATACAACCACAAAAAAAATAGTTTTTTAACATGTTATTTATTATCTTCTATGTTATCTATCTTTTACAATTTTATTTTTCACCACCATTAATAAAATCTTTTTATTTACCTAGTTAATTTAACCATGAAAAAAATTAAATTGAGATTTATTATATAACATGGACGAATTAATTATAAATATGAAATCAGATTTATTAATTAATGATCATATATGTGTCCAAAATTTATTTTATCCCATGAACATATAACACGAAAACCATACAATAAGAATAAATGAAATAATTAATTATTATTGTTTATAATAATCATTATGAACAAAAATTAATTTTAACATAATGTATAATATAATTTATGGTTATTCCAAATATTCCAGCCTTTTTATCAAATAAGTTTAACAACTCGGAATGAAATTATTTTTCAATAAATCCTCTACATGTGATGAAAAAGATGTTTTCCAAGGAGAAAACCATTATATGTAAAAACATTATAATATAAAAATTCAAAATTAAATAAAAATAAATGAACTAAATTGAATTAATTATAATATAATTGATCCAATTTAACCTTTAATGTATTTTAATATATAATAAAATTCTTTAAATGAATTAAATGTTAAATAAATTTTCACTAAAAATTTTTACTTTCCACAATTCACTGATAAAGTAAGCTAAAAAAATTAAAACAATATTTAACATAATTTCATAATTATAATTTTAAATATTTGATTCATGTTTTTAAAAAAAAATTAAAATTTTATAAAATATTAGATTGAAATTTTGTTCATCAGAATATTTCCAAACATATTTAAAGATAAATACAATTTTGATACATCAAAAATGATTTATTATTATTGCATGCACAAAAATAATATTGGTTGAATGATTAAAAATTTTAAAAAGTTTAAATTATTTTAAAATCATTAAAATAATACACAAATACGAAATAATTTATTTTTTTTCCTATAAAATCATGTCATTTTTATACATATGGAATTGCAAAAAACCAATTTTTCTATATTCAAAATAATTTTTTATTTTCATTTCTAATTAATATATAGAAAATAAAATTAATTTTAAAATGTCTAAAACATATACATTTAATGACTTTTATATTCAATTTCATACCCACCAAATTAATTTATAGGTGATAATGTTTATTTTTAAATAATAATTTAAAATTTTATTTCCATTCAGTAAAACTAAATGTTTAATTTAACATAGTCTATCAATAAAAGTTTACTATTTAGAGAATTTTTGTCAAATATAAGGAGGTTTCATATTGTCAAAAAATATTCATATTTTATCATCATCACTATTATAAAAAACTTTTTTCATGGGTAGGCACACCTTATCTAATAAATGGACATAGATTTGTTACTTTGTATGTATATTTGTTTGAGGAAATTAAAAAATAGTATCAATTTTTGTCATATGATTTAGGTTTATGGTAAATAAATATATAATTGGGGGTAAATGAAATATAACCCATTTTCATTCTTCTTGAACACCAATATAATGGAGGGTCCTAATTACTTGGTTTTTGGGTTTGAATCCCTTATATTTTATCAAATATATCACACTGAATAAATGTAAGTTCTTTGACAACATTAATTTTTCCCCACACCATGTTTTAATAAATTCACGAAAACATTATATTATTATTATTTAATCATGACTATCATTACCTAGCCATTTAAATTAGAGGAATTAATTGTAATAAATAATAATAAATTATAATTATTTTTTTTATAAAATTAAATATTATTTATAATAAGTAGTTTTGTTTGTATAAAAGTCATCATATTTCTCAAAAATTATATTTTAAATAAAAAGTATTTATTTCATTTTATGAAATTATAATTAAAGTAGATTTTATAATTTTATTTAAAATTATTTCAAAAAACATCAATTAAAAAATATACATTTAAACTATGGTTTAGATTAATTTTTTTTATATTTTTGAAAAAAAATTATTTATATGATTAATTGTGAAAACACAATACATTATTGAAATAAACGATTTTTATTAAACAATATATACTGTTATATATAAATGAAACTCATTTTAAAAATAAAATTATATTACTAATATATTTATTAATCCAACTAATTTTATTATGATGTATTTAATTTTCAATTATTATTTAAAATATTTTTAAACATTGAACATTTCTTCTTTGGAAAATTGTTTTTTCATGAATATGAGATG
This sequence comes from Viscum album, assembly GCA_963277665.1. Classification (NCBI taxonomy): domain Eukaryota; kingdom Viridiplantae; phylum Streptophyta; class Magnoliopsida; order Santalales; family Viscaceae; genus Viscum; species Viscum album. The sequence goes on from OY728145.1 coordinate 957,316,657, forward strand.
AATTTTTAATTAATATTTCCCACATATTACATGGTATTTACAAATGGTATAAATTTATTAAAAAAATTGAGATAATAAATTATTAAATGGTGTAAATTTGAACAGCTTTCAATGAGTATAATTGAAAACTAATTATTTACAATGTTAATTAATTTGATGAAATTCATACCATATTCAAATCATATAGTTAGAAAAAATGTTCTCGATGAAACATTTTATTCATAAAAATTTACATCACCTAGCCCATCCAAATAAATATGTGGATGTTTGAAAAATAAAATATCTATAGTGTAATAAAATAACCCTAAAAGGATGCTGTAATTGAGAAAATACATCATTAGAAAATATATCATCGAATGGAATTAGAGAATAAGTGATCAAGAATAGAATTTTTTGATAACACGAGTTTAATCACTCAATTTTTAAATATATAAATGTTTTAGATGATAATTCATCTAACATATATCCCATATTTTTATATCCTATTGTGTATTATTATTTAAATTCATATTAATACATAAAAAATCTTTTGGAAAATATTTATAACATTGATGTAAAAAAGTTGTATTTTAATTAAATCATAATTTTACTAAAATGATTATAAAATAAAATAAAATATATCATTAATTGGGGATGATACATGAATTAAATAAAAAATTTATTATTAAAATTTATTACTCAATGAATGGGTATTTGAGTTTCAATATCCCTTATATAAAATATACTCCCTAATATAGGAAAAATTTATTAATGATTTTTCTTGTAGGAACGTAAATTCATATAAATAAATAATATAATAAAACATAATAAAATAAAAGTTATAATTTACCCATATTATTTAATATATGTTCACGATAGCGATTGTTACCTTGTAAGTTCATATGTAGTTAAACAACTCATATAACAGGTGTCAGACTTATGTCAAATAAAAATTGAAAAAAATTGTGTTGTCTAAGAATATCCAAATAATTAAAATTAGATCATATATATATATATATAATCAATAGATCACCATTAATATGAATTATTTTCTATATGATGTAACATATCTCAAACAATTGGATTTAAGACTATGAAATACACTATAATATTGGTGTATTTTCAATTGATGTTCATGTAAATAAAAACATGATTTGAATTTTTTTTAAACATTCATCAATATGTTAAAATACATTCAATAAGATATTATAAAACCATTTAAAATAAATAATGTTGTGAAAATATGAAACATGCCTCATGAATTATTAAATTAGAAAAAGAAACCCTTTCTGATTTTCTGGATGTCCACAAACATAATCTGACCCTCATTTATCATAAAATAGATATCTTAAACCCTTTATTCAAGAAAATAATAATTTCAATTTATTAAATTTATTTTCATAAAAAATAACTTTATATATGATATATATTTATATTTTTACCTAATTTTTCACATCTAGGGTTTATAGTTTGATCATATGTACCAGTTTCATAATGTGTTCGTTTTTCTTCAATGTTTTTAAAATTTTCATATTTGATAGGTCCTTAATGTTATTTTTAGATATTATTTATAATAATTGATGAATTTTCATAGTTATTTGATGGGTTTTTTGTTCCCTACATTAAAAGACGAAATCGATAACAATTAGATTTCATTGATTTAGGTTTAATGTTAATTGATTTCATTATTAATAAGTTTTTTATGTAATGATACCATTTAAGAACAAATTGTGTTCCCATTGTAATCAAGTATTTGAATTGAAATCATTGTCCATGTATGTGGTTAAACTAACCCAACCACAAACATGACATGATTAATAGATGCAAATGTAGTTCTTTATTTGAAATTCCATTTTAATATTATCATAATGGTCTTTATATTGTTTTTTTTTGATATATTCTATTTTTAAGTAATTAGGAGAAGAATTAATGGATATAATAATATTTTAAAATTTTAAATAATTGTTTTTTTTCTTCATAGTTTCATTATCTGAGAATGTTAATGTTATAAAGATTGATTATCATTCATATACAAAGTTTATTAATTTGACCAAAAACATTATCCATTCCCTAAAAATCAATATATACTTTTAAAAAAATCATAATATCATCCATAACTGGTTGTTATGATAACAAAAATACATTGATCCATGGAGGCGGCAGTCCACACATACACATGGATGATGATTCTGATTTCATAAAACCACATAGATGAGTAATATGGTTAATAATATTTGAATCTAAAATTATCAATAAATAAAAATATTATTTCAGAAATTATTTTTTAAATGATCCATATTATTTTTTTCATTGTTTTTTTTTATTTGTGGAGGTTCTAGTCTGCATATACACATGATTCATATTTTTATTTTTATTAAATGTAAAAGGTTAATATGGATAATGATTTACCATCATTATAATAAAATATTATTACTATATTTATACATTTGTTACCCTTTAGTTATGATATAATGCAATTTGATAAATAATAAGTTCCCATAAATATATAAAATGTTAATAGAGTTGTTATAGCATTTTCTAAAGGTACATGAATTTTATCATTTGGATATGTGGTTCAGAATTTAATGTAAATCCTATTTATAAAAAAACTATATAATGTTGGATTTTATGCAAGGTTTCGGAATATTTTTGTATGGAACATGTTAGTTATTATGTGAGAGTATTTTGGGAGAGTATTTTCCATTTTATATTTAAAAAGGAATGAAATTTTCGTAAAGAACAAAAAACTATTCATTATTTTTATGTCACATTTAAAAACATTGGCCAAGAAATTAATAATTAATTAATAGATGAATGTATATGTTCAATATAATACTCAATAAAACATTCTCACGCATGTTTAAAACATTTTTTATGTCATGTACTATAATATTTTTACTTTTAACATTTTAAAATTTAATAAATAAGCTAATTTATACATAAAAAGTATTTTCTCTAAAAAAAATAAATGATACATATAATATAGTTTACAAAATTTTCATTCATTACATGAATGAAATAAAAGTTATTCCTTTTTAATGTTGGAACAAATCAAAAAATTTCTTATTTGGAAAAAGGAATTAATGTTTTATAATTATATTTCAAAAAATTCGACCATTAGTAAAAAAATGTGGAATTTTTTTTGATATATTGTAAAAAAATAATGCAAACATTTATATAGAACAAGGATATGGAAGAGATATATTTTTTAATGAAAACAATTAATAATAAGATTTTTTCATTAAAACAGTTTAGATTTATTATATCCTTTGGTTGATGATAATGGAGGGAAATTATGTGTTTTCAAAATATAACTATACGGAAATAAATGAAATGATTTTATTGAGAGTTCTCTCAATATTTCTCACTATTTGAATAATATCATAAGAACTATTGTCAAAAAATGAGATTACAACATTAAACCATTACCACATTGGTATTTTCTTGATCATATGACACATGAAATTAAACACATTAGATTGATATATATATATATATATCATAATATTCTTGATAATGATCATAAAATAAATTTATGGGTAGTATATAAACCACGAAAATAATTTAAAAAAGAGGATTATGTGTCATGTGTACTATATAAATAAAAGATATATGAAAATCTATTACAACTTTATCAACGTTTGAATCGTAATCCCCATCAAATAAAACATTAAATATAATTAATAGAAAAATACTAAAAATACTACTTGTCAAATGAGTAGTATAACTCCCCCTAAACAAACTAGTGGTGAATATTGCATATGTCTCTCAGAAATATGACAGAGTTAAGAAATTCATTATCCTATTTCTTGAATTCTTTCATACATTTTCTATCCACCAACCCTTAGAGAAACTAGCATCAGATATATTATAAAGGACACTGGGAATTGTATTTTACAATTAACATAATTATTTAATGATGAATAATAATTTCTGGGAGGAAAGGTAGAACGATGTATATCCAAATTGATTAATAAATGTTATGTAGTTATGGGATATGGTCTCATTTTATAATTTAGGAGTGAGGAAAATTTTGAAAATACCCAAAACTATTATGTAATTGAAAGCCACTCATAATCCATGTTTGTCAAAATTTTATATATAAATTATTTGATGGGTTATATGGTAGATCCATACAACCACAAAAAATAAAAAAAATAGTTTTTAACAAGTTATTTATTATCTTCTATGTTATCTATCTTTTACAATTTTAGTTTTCACCACCATTAATAAAATCTTTTCATTTACCTAGTTAATTTAAGCATGAAAAAAATTAAATTGAGATTTATTATATAACTTGGACGAATTAGTTATAAATATGAAATATGATTTATTAATTAATGATCATATATGTGTTCAAAATTTATTTTAACACATGAACATATAACACAAAAACCCTACATTAAGAATAAATGAAATAATTAAATTTTCTTTTTTATAATATTCATTATAAACAAAAATTAATTTTTACATAATGTATAATATAATTTATAGTGATTCCAAATATTCAAGCCTTTTTATCAAATATGTTTAACAATTGGGAAAGTAATTATTTTTCAATAAATCCTCTACATGTGATGAAAATGTTGTTTTCCAAGGAGAAAACCATTATAAGTAAAAACATTATAATATAAAAATTCAAAATTAAATAAATTTAAATTAACTAAAATGAATTAATAATAATATAATTGATCCAATATACCTTTTAATGTATTTTAATATATAATAAATTTCTTTAAATCAATTAAATGTTAAACAAATTTTCCCTAAAAAAATTTACTTTCCACAATTCATTGAAAAGGTAATATTATAAAAAAAATTAACAAAATATGTAACATAATTTCATAATTATAATTTTAAAAATTTGATTCATGTTTTTTAAATAAATTTTAAAATTATATAAAAAATTAGATTTAAATTTTGTTCATTAGAATATTTCCAAACATATTTAAAGATAAATACAATTTTGATACATCAAATTTGATTTATTATTATTTCATGCACAAAAATTATATTGGTTGAATGATTAAAATTTTTAAAAAGATTAAATTATTATAAAATCATTAAAATAATACACAAATACGAAATAATTTATTTTATTCGTATAAAATCATGTCATTCTTATACATATGGAATTTCAAAAAACCAATTATTCTATATTCAAAATAATTTTTTATTTTAATTTCTAATTAATATATAGAAAATAAAATTAATTTTAAAATTTCTAAAACATATACATTTAATTATTTTAATATTCAATTTTATACCCACCAAATGAATTTATAGGTGATAATATTTATTTTTAAATAATAATTTAAAATTTTATTTCAATTAAGTAAAAATAAATGTTTAATGTAACACAGTCTATCAATAAAAGTTTACTATTTAGAGAATTTTTTTCAAATATAAGGGGGTTTGATATTGTCAAAAAATATTCATATTTTATCATCATCACTATTATAAAAAACCTTTTTCATGGGTAGGCACAACTTATCTAATAAATGGACATGGATTTGTTAATTATCGTGTATATTAATTTGATGAAATTAAAAAAGAGTATCAATTTTTGTCATATGATTTAGGTTCATTGTAAATAAATATATAATTGGGGGTAAATGAGATATAACCCATTTTCATTCTTCTTAAACACCAATATAATAGAGGGTCCTAATTACTAGGTTTTTGGGTTTGAATCCCTTATATTTTATCAAATATATTACACTGAATAAATGAAAGTTCTTTGAAAACTTTAATTTTCCCCACACCATGTTTTAATAAATTCACGAAAACATTATATTATTTTTATTTAATCATGACTATAATTACCTAGCCATTTAAATTTAAGGAATTAATAATAATAATTAATAATAAATTATAATTATATTTTTTTATAAAATTAAATCATATTTATAATACGTAGTTTTGTTTTGAGAAAAGTCATCATATTTCTCAAAAATTATATTTCAAATAAAAAGTATTTATTTCATTTTATGAAAATATAATTACAGTATCTTTTAGAATTTTATTTAAAATTATTTAAAAAAATCATCAATTAATAAAATATACATTTAAACTGTGGTTTAGATTAATTTTTTTATATTTTTTTTAAAAAAATTATTTATTTGATTAATTGTGAAAACACAATACATTATTGAAATAAACAATTTTGATTAAAAAATATATATTGTTAAATATAATTGAAAAATACTTTAAAAATAAAATTATATGAGTGATATATTTATTAATCCAACTTATTTTATTAAGATGAATTAAATTTTCAATAATTTTTTAAAAAATTTTAAACATTGAACATTTCTTCTTTGGAAAATTGTTTTTTCATGAATATGAGAAAACATTTTTATTAATATTTTCCACATATTACATGCTATTTATAGATGGTATATATTTATTAAAAAAATTGAGATAATAAATTATTAAATAGACTCAATTTGAATAGCTCTCAATGAGTATAATTGAAAACTAATTATTTACGATGATAATTAATTTGATGAAATGTAAACCATATTCAAATCATATAGTTAGAAAAAATGTTCTCGATGAAGCATTTTATTCATAAAAATTTTCATCACCGAACCCATCTAAATAAATAGGTGGATGTTTGAAAAATAAAATATCTTTAGTGTAATAAAATAACCCTAAAAGGATGCTGTCATTGAGAAAATACATCACTAGAAAATATATCATCGAATGGAATTAGAGACTAAGTGATCAAGAATAGAATTTTTTGATACCACGATTTTAATCACTCAATTATTAAATATATAAATGTTTTAGATGATAATTCATCTAACATATATCCCATATTTTTATATCATATTGTGTATTATAATTTAAAGTCATATTAATACATAAAAACTCTTGTGGAAAATATTTATAACATTGATGTAAAAAAGTCGTATTTTAATTAAATAATAATTTTAACTAAAATGATTATAAATTAAAATAAAATATATTATTAATTGGGGATGAAACATGAATTAAATAAAAAAATTATTATTAAAATTTATTACTCAATGAATGGGTATGTGAGTAATCAATATACCTTATATAAAATAAACTCCATAATGTAGGAAAAATTTAATAAAGATTTTTCATGTAGGAACGTAAATTCATATAAATAAATAATATAATAAAACATAATAAAATAAAAGTTATAATTTACCCATATTATTTAATATATGTTCATGATAGCGATTTTTACCCTGTAAGTTAATATGTAGTTAAAAAACACATATAACTCGTGTCGTACTTATGTCAAATAAAATTTGAAAAAACTTGTGTTGTCCTAGAATATCCAAATAATTAAAATTAGATAATATATATATATATACATATAGATAATCAATATATCACCATTAATATGAATTATTTTGTATATTATGTAACATATCTCAAACAATCGGATTTAAGACTGTGAAATGTACTAAAATATTGGTGTATTTTGGATTGATGATCATGTAAATAAAAACATGATTTGAATTTTTTTTAAAACATTCATCAATATGTTAAAATACATTCAATAAGAAATTATAAAACCATTTATTATAAATAATGGTGTGAAAATATAAAACATGCCTCTTGAATTATGAAATTAGAAAAAGAAACCCTTTCTAATTTTCTGGATGTCCACATACATAATCTGACCCTCATGTATCATAAAATATATATCTTAATCCCTTTATTCAAGAAAATAATAATTTCTATTTTGTAAATTTATATTCTTAAAAACTCACTTTATATATGATATCTATTTATATTTTTGCCTAATTTTTCATATCGAGGGTTTATAGTTTGATCATATATACCTGTTTCATAATATATTTGTTTTTCTTCAATGTTTTTAAAATTTTCATATTTCATAGGTCCTTAATGTTATTTTTAGAGATTATTTATAATAATTTATGAATATTCATATTCATTTGATGGGTTTTTTTTGTTCCCTAGATTAAAAGACGAAATCGATAACAATTACATTCTTGTGATTTAGTTTTAATGTATATTGATTTCATTATTAATAATTTTTTTAAGTAATGATACCATTTAAGAAGAAATAAATCATTATTTTTATATTATGATCATATTTAAATTTTATTTATGTTCCCATTGTAATTAATTATTTGAATTGAAATCATTGTCCATGTATGTGGTTAAACTAACCCAACCACAAACATGACATTATTAATAGATGAAAATGTAGTTCATTATTTGAAATTCCATTTTAATATTATCATAATGGTCTTTATATTGTTTATTTTTGTGATATATTTTATTTTTAAGTAATTGGAAGTAGAATTAATGGATATAATAATATTTTAAAAATTTAAATAATTGTTTTTTTCTTCGTAGATTTATTATCTAAGAAGGTTAATGATATACAGATTGATTATCATTCATATAAAAAATTGATTATTTTGACCAAAAACATTATCCATTCCATAAAAATCAAATATATACTTTTAAAACAATCATAAAATCATCCATAAATGGTCGTGATGATAACAAAAATACATTGATCCACGGAGGCGGTAGTCCACACATACACATGGATGATGATTCAGATTTCATAAAACCACATAGATGAGTAATATGGTTAATAATATTTGAATATAAAATTATGAATAAATAAAATTATTATTTCAGAAATTATTTTTTAAATTATCCATATTATTTTTTTTCATTATTTTTTTTAATTTGTGGAGGTTATAGTTTGCATATACACATGTTTCATATTTTTATTTTTCTTAAATAGAAAAGGTTAATATTGATAATGATTTACCATCATTATAAAAAAATATTAGTAATATAGTTATACATTTTTTACCCTTTAATTATGATATAATGTAATTTGATAAATAATAAGTTCCCATAAATATATAAAATGTAAATAGAGTTGTTATAGAATTTTATAAAGCTACTTGAATTTTATCATTTGCATAGGTGGTTCCGAATTTAAAGTATGTCTTATATATAAAAAAATATACAATGTTGGATTTTATGAGAGGTTTTGGAATATTATTGTATAGAACATGTTAGTTATTATGTGAGAGTATTTTGGGAGAGTATTTTCCATTTTATATATAAAAAGGAAAGAAATTTTCCTAAATAACAAAAAACTATTCATTATTTTTATGTCACATTGAAAAACATTGGACTAGAAATTAATAATTAATTGATAGATTAATGTATATGTTCAATATAATACTCAATAAAAAATTCTCATGGATGTTTAAAACATTTTTTATGTCATGTACTATAATATTTTTACTTTTAACATTTTAAAATTTAATGAAGAAGCTAATTTATACATAAAAAGTATATTCTCTAAAAAAATAAATGATACATATAATATAGTTTCCAAATTTTCATTAATTACATGAATGAAATAAAAGTTATTCCTCTTTAAAGTTGGAAAAAATCTAAAATTTCTTGTTTGGAAAAAGGAATTAAATTTTTATAATTATATTTCAAAAATTTTGTTCATCAGTAAAAAAATGAGGAATTTGTTTTTGATATATTGTAAAAAAAATAACTCAAACATTTATATAGAACAAGTATATGGAAGAGATATATTTTTTAATGAAAACAATTAATAATAAGATTTTTTCATTAAAACAGTTTAGATATCTTAAATCCTTTGGATGATGTTAATAGAGGGAAATTATGTGCTTTAAAATATAACTATAAGAGAATAAATGAAATGAGTTTATTGAGAGTTATCTCATTATATCACACTATTTGAATAATATCATAAGAACTATTGTCAAAAAATGAGATTATAACATTAAACCTTTACAACATTGGTATCTTCATGATCATATGACACATGAAATTAAACACATTAGATTGATATATATATATCCTAATATTCTTGATAAAGATCAAAAAATAAATTTATGGTTAGTATATAAACCACGAAAATAATTTAAAAAATAGGATTATGTGTCATGTGTACTATATAAATAAATGTTAGATACAAATCTATTACCACTTTATCCACATTTGAATCATAATCCCCATTAAATAAAACATTAAATATCATTAAAATAAAGATGCTAAAAATACTACTTGTCAAATGAGTAGTATTTCTCCCCCTAAACAAACTAGTGGTGAATATTGCATATGTCTCTCAGAAATATGACAGAGATAATAAATTCATTATCTTATTTCTTGAATTCTTTCATACATTTTCTATCCACCAACCCTTAGTGAAACTAGCATCAAGTATATTATAAAGGACACTGGGAATGGTATTTTAAAATTAACATAAATATTAAATCATGAATAATAATTTCTAGGAGGAAAAGTAGAATGATGTATATCTAAATTGATTAATAAATGTTAAGATGTTATGGGATATGGTTACATTTTATATTTTAGGAGTGATGGAAATTTTGAAAATACCTAAAACCATTTTGTAATTGAAATCCACTCATAATCCATGTTTGTCGAAATTTTATGTATAAATGAGTTTACGGGTTATATGGTAGATCCATACAACCGCAAAAAATAAAAAAAATAGTTTTCTAACATTTTATTTATTATCTTATATGTTATCTATCTTTTACAATTTTAGTTTTCACCACCATTAATAAAATATTTTTATTTAACTAGTTAATTTAACCATGAAAAAATTTAAATTGAGATTTATTATATAAAATGGACGAATTAATTATAAATATGAAATCATATTTATTAATTAATGATCATATATGTGTTCAAAATTTATTTTAACACATTAACATATAACATGACAACCATACATTAAGAATAAATGATATAATTAATTTTTATTTTTTATAATAATCATTATGAACAAAAATTAATTTTAACATAATGTATAAAATAATTTATGGTGATTCCAAATATTCAATCATTTTTTTCAAATAAGTTTAACAACTGGGAATGAAATTATTTTTCAATAAATCTTGTACATGTGATGAAAAAGATGTTTTCAAAGGAGAAAACCATTATAAGTAAAAACATTATAATATAAAAATTCAAAAATAAATAAATTTCAATTAACTAAATTGAATTAATAATAATATAATTGATCCAATTTAACTTTCAATGTATTATAATATAAAATGAATTTCATTAAATCAATTAAATGTTAAATAAATTTTCAATAAAAAGTTTTACTTTCCACATTTCACTGAAAAAGTAATCTTATAAAAATAAATAAAAAAATATATAAAATAATTTCATAAATATAATATTAAAATTTTGATTCAAGTTTTTTAAATAAATTTTAAAATTATATAAAATATTAGATTGAAATTTTGTTCATTAGAATATTTCCAAACATATTTAAAGATCAATACAATTTTGATACATCGATGTTCATTTTTTATTATTGCATCCACAAAAATAATATTGGTTGAATGATTAAAAATTTTAAAAGGTTTAAATTTTTTTAAATCATTAAAATAATAAACCAATAGGAAATAAATTATTTTATTCGGATAAATTCATGTCACTCTTATACATATGGAATTTCAAAAAACCAATTATTCTATATTCAAAATAATTTTTTATTTTCATTAATAATTAATATATAGAAAAAAATTAATTTTAAAATTTCTAAAACATATACATTTAATGATTTTTATATTAAATTTCATACCCACCTAATTAATTTATAGGTGATAATTTTTATTTTTAAATAATAATTTAAAATTTTATTTCAATTCAGTAAAACTATATGATTAATGGAACACAGTCTTTCAATAAAAGTTAACTATTTAGGGAATTTTTGTCAAATATAAGGGGGTTTTATATTGTCAAAAAATATACATATTTTATCATCATCGCTATTATAAAAAACATTTTTCATGGGTAGTCACACCTTATCTAATAAATGGACATGGATTTGTTACTTTTCGTGTATATTTATTTGAGGAAATTAAAAAAGAGTATCAATTTCTGTCATATGATTTAGGCCTATGGTAAATAAATATATAATTGGGGGTAAATGAAATATAACCCATTTTCATTCTTCCTAAACACCAATATAATGGAGGGTCCTAATTACCTGGTTTTGGGGTTTGAATCCCTTATATTTTATCAAATACATTACACTGAATAAATGTATGTTCTTTGACAACTTTAATTTTTCCCCTCACCATGTTTTAATAAATTCACGAAAACATTATATTATTTTTATTTAATCATGACTATCATTACCTAGCCATTTAAATTAAATTAATTGATAGTAATAAATATTAATAAATTATAAATATAATTTTTTATATAATTAAATCATATTTATAATAAGTTGTTTTGTTTTTAGAAAATTCATCAGATTTCTCAAAAATTATATTTTAAATAAAAAGTATTTATTTCATTTTATGAAAATATAATTAATTTAGCTTTTAGAATTTTATTTAAAATTATTTAAAGAAACATTAGTTAAAAAATATACTTTTAAACTATGGTTTAGATTAATTTTTTTAATATTTTTCAACAAAAATTATTTATTTGATTAACTGTGAAAACACAATACATTATTGAAATAAACGATTTTGATTAAACAATATATATTGGTAAATATAAATGAAAATTATTTTAAAAATAAAATTATATTAGTGATATATTTATTAATCTAACTAATTTTATTAAGATGAATTTAATTTTAAATTATTATTTAAAATATTTTTAATCATTGAACATTTCTTCTTTGAAAAATTGTTTTTTCTTGAATATGAGATGAATTTTTAATTAATATTTTCCACATATTAAAATGGAAATATGTGAGAAATAATTTTATATTTTTAATAATAATAATTTACATTATATAATATGGTAATATTCATATTAGGTTGAAATAAATAGTAAAAATAGATAAACATTATTACTGCAATAAAAGTTGAAACACGTTTATCTAGAAATAATCCAAAAATATAATTAGTAATATGATAATAAAAATGTACACCACAAATTTAATGGAAATATATCTACCTTACCATGTTTTTCGGAAAATAATTATTCATTTTGGTCATTTCATAAAGTAAAAACATGGGATCATTATTTTAATATAAAAATTCCATGTCTTTTCTCTCACTACATATAATAGACCACCAAATCACCTCTCTACATCACATATAAAAAAAATTAATATTAAAAAATATATTAAAATTTACATTCCTTGATTCTATACACTATTATTATAGACCTTATTTTTTATCAAACCCTTCTATAAATGGTTTAGGTATAATCATAAAGATGTTCTTCGAAGATGGAGTAAAATTATTAAACCTGTGTTTTCTTATTAATTTTCATACAACACTAAAATGGTATTAAAATGGTATAATATAATAAAAAATATGAACAATATTCATATATTGTATTTTTTTCATGGAATAACATTTATAATTATCCACCTCCATCAAATGGGAAACATAACCGTGGATTCTGTTTGCGATAGACTACCATATTGCAAACTGATGATATCCATTTTCCATCGCGATGTATTAAAATAATATTTAATTAGGGATTCTATGTTTATATATTATACTTATGATATTATTGTTATATTAAATTAAAATTTCACATATAGACATTTACATTTCATTCTTTGATAATAAAACATTGGTGTTCATGTTTATAGAGGACCACTACTTCATGAAGTGATGTTATTCGTCAGTCACATATGTCTTACACGGAATATTATAAATGAAATTTGTTATAAAAATATGTGATATATAATAATAATACGTATTATATATTGTTAATATTTTATTTACTATTATTTTTCTCAACTCTTCATGATATTGGAAATAACATACACATGTATGTATGACCTACTGTCTCCTTGAACGATGTATTTCACCTTATATTTGTAAATTTTATGTATTAATAAATAAAATATATAATAAATATATATGATATTTATAACAATTTAAAAAGTATTTATATGATATAAGAATGATCAAATTAAGGGTTCCAAAAAAATCCAAAAATTCATGAGAAACTATGTATTTATATATCGAAATATGTTATTAATAATGAATTATTAATAACAATGTGGTATTTTTTCATATATAAATAACATATTTTTGGAAATATATGTGTATATTTATTAAATATATTTATATTAAACTTATATTTATTATACAAGAGTTTCAATCATGTGTGATATAAATCAAGAATTAATGTAGGATAATTTTATTTTAATTTGATTTTTATTTGGGTGTACATTATGTTATTCTCATATATTGTTTTATGAGTTTTACATAAATACACTATTATATTTATTATCATGAATTAATTTATTATCTAAATATTATATTAGTCATTTAATTTTATTATTTCATGGGACTTATAATTCAATGTTATAAATGAGTTAGGATTTTTATGTTATATTATAATCATTTAGCAATATTGATTATGATTATGATTTCAATGATAGAATATTATTTAATATCTAGAAAGAAAATCATGTAATTTATTAATCACTATCTACACTATGACAATACATGATTTACCTTTAGTTTCGTCACTTTATGATTTCTATATTAAAAAAATATTTTTTCTTTAATGTAAATTATCTTTATTTATCTATTCAGTTGAAAAATACCTATTATATCCATATCTATGTTCTCAAAATATGTTTTAAAAAAATTTGAATCATATTCTGAAGGAATTCTCATAAATATTACCCATGATTTCCTTTCTGTATGTTTATTTTAATCTAATATTCATGTTGTTTTCAAAACAATAACGATTTGGAATTTACTACAAAGGTAAAATGGAAGATTATTTTTTAAAAATAATTTCATCAATATTATTTAACATTCCCATAACCCATAAAAATTTTAATAATTTATTTTAATTTATCCAAATTTATTTTTGATGAAATAAATTTAAATGTAAATTATGAATTTTTAGTTGTAAAATGAGATTTTCAATGTGTAAATTTTATTTTTTGTAAGATAGAAAAAATGTAGTATTTCAAAATAATAATTTATTTAAGACAAAATCTTATGATAGTATATATTATTCATAAAGGATATGATCAAATAATATAATTCTTATTATTTCTATAAATGGTTTATGTTTGTGATGGTAGTATGTTTATAAGACCTGTTTATTTTCCACGTGTTATATCGTGATTAAATGGTTTTCAAATCTGATTCATTTTCCATGGTTTATGAAATGATTTAATTAAAAAATTTAAGTAAAAATTTATTTTCTATTATTTATGATATGAGTTGCCTTTTTTGAAACCTATATCTTTTCATGGGTTATAATATAATGAATTTATTTATATTGTGATGAAAATTTGTGATATTTGATAATGTGATTAGAGAGGCCTATTTATACCTCTAATACATTGAGTAATGATTTATATCACATTAGATAAATAGGAATGGAATGATGAGTGAACCAAATTTAATAATTTTTTTCCTGTATGATAGAATTGAGAGTATACCAAGACTACTATGATTTTTTGGGATTGAACCCATTCAATAATGATATTCTTGTTAACAAGGCTTAAAAATCATTGAAATGATCTGTTATGTTACTCTGTATACCATAA
The DNA here is from genome assembly GCA_963277665.1 of Viscum album. NCBI lineage: Eukaryota > Viridiplantae > Streptophyta > Magnoliopsida > Santalales > Viscaceae > Viscum > Viscum album. The sequence continues at coordinate 957,332,195 of OY728145.1, forward strand.
CTCCATCTATTATTCATGTCATATACATCCATGGAATATCTTTCTTTATTATTTTGTGATTAATTTTTTATGAACAAGTAATATCAATTAAATGACTCATGATTTTGATTTTTGATAAATAAGGTGTTGTTTTTAAATGTTATTATTTGGTTCTTAAGCACTTATACCCACCTTATGTTAACATATTTCTATTTTTTTCTTAATGACTTTTTCAGATGACCCTTTGATATCATTCTATTAAGAAGGTTATGATGATAGGAATTTTGAGTGATATTTCTATGAAGGGTTATATTTATGCTGAGATAAGTGTGATATGATGTTGAACTATTATAAAATAATTATTTGATTCACGTTTTTAAAGGAAATATACCATTATTACCTATAGGTGTTAATATTTATAACATAACAAATAGTTTTCTAAAAATTTTATATCTATATGTATGAAAATAATGGGAGTATATATATGGAATTAGGGGATAGGTTTATTTAACCATTGGATACTAAGAATATAAAATGTTTTGAGAACACTCAAGATAATACTATGTATTTTGTAACATGGCCACACATATATAGGGATGATATTATATAGTTTTCCCAGAAATACATATCCATTAAGAAAGTAAGACAAAAAATGTTCTAAGCGGCTAAATGGTTGATAATTTTGAGACTAGGACCAAAGATGATAAGTTTAGGTATCACAATGTATCTAATGAGTATGAAGTCTTGCCACACATTATTCTATAAAATACATGATAGAAGCCCTACTCCAATGGGTGTATCCATTTTGGTGATGGAATTAAGGAATCTCATGAATGTTATGTGGCATCACATTTTCAGGGCATGGTTCAAGGATTGATGCTCATTTAAAACATATCATATGGGTAATCATGGTCATGGTTGGGGTAAACATATTCTATTTTTAAGAGAAACATTAATTCCAAATGGGGTAGGATCTCATATTAACATCATGTCTTGAGGATACTAGGTTTTTCAACCAAATTTCACAAAACTCAGACTATTACAGATGTAAATAGTTTAAGGTCCCAATTCATGAAAAAATAGAGAATCATCTAAGGTTTTGTCACATCGGACTTGGGTGGTTATTAGTGTAAGAAATTAAATATGGGAATATGGGATAATTGTTTATGTCTATAGAGATTGGATATAAGATGAGAATCTAAAATGGATATGTTTAGTATGGAGGAGTGGGATTAACAGAGTAAATAGAGGTCCAATGGGGGACTAATTTAACATAATATATTACATGTAGAACTAAAACATAGTTTAATGTCATGATTTAAGGACATGGTCACAATAGGTGAATCCGAGCCTGATAAAAACCATATATGTTGGTTCTGTGACTTACTGAGCTTATATGGAGATCAAATAAGATTCTCTATTTGAATATAATTTATGAATGATGTAAGGTCCATCACACATGGGCTATAACTTATGTGGATTCATTCGAGGTACCATTTTTATTATGAGAGGTGTAATTGTGTCATTCTAGGGAAAGGGGGAGGTTGAAATTTTGTTTAATGCACTTTATATGTTGTTCTGGTGGCTCTCTATATTTTGCAAGGCCTTAATCATTTTTTCTTCAATGGATACTAGCTCATTTCGACTAAAATATTCTATCATTTCTAGAATTTGTTGGTCATAGAAAAATGTTTGTAGTGAAAAAATATTATCATATATGAAAAATACTACATCTATTATATACACAATAGAGATTATGGTTTCTAAGGTGTAAATCATGGTTGTCGTCTGATAGGCCCATAGGGAATTAGAGAGATTTAATTTCCAAATATTTTAATTCTGAAACACTATCATATAGATAATACTTGACATAGTCTTATAAAATTCCGTAATGTTCCCATTTCCTTTATTCTGTTAGTTCTATATATGGTTTCAATGAATTTTTTACTTGCATTACAACTTATTCTGTTTTGTAACGCTAAATATGGTGCTTTTTTCAATGAAAATATCATTAAGAACTGATATTTATTGAATTATATGGTATCTGATGAACTCAATCATGAATCATTCATTAAACTAATTAATATGAATTTTTTTTACCACTGGGTAATGAAAACCATCATAGCCACAAATACCCTCCACAATCTAGTTGCTCGTAGTAGGTTGGGTGCCACCAAATCGAGTCCCCATAATTCATGGTGCTATGAATTCATGGTGTTGTAGAGAATCTCTAGAGGTCGATGAATAAAATAGAAATTAATATGAAATGCATAAAAAAATATTTTAAAACATTATTTAGTCATGGACCATGGTTGGCCAAAAATAGTCTAGTCTCTGAATTGATTTATACATAGAGTATATGTCCCCCAGGCAGACGGCAGGAAATCAACATGTTGCTTAAATCAACAACATTGACTCTGGGTGCATAAAATAATCCTTCAAAAAAAATTATTTTTAGGGTCCCAAAATCAGATACATAATCTGATATTTTGATCATTTTTTCTAACAAGGAAGCTGAAAATTATCCCTTCGGGGTATTGTAATACACTGGTGATTTTTTTCTTTGATAAAATTTTCATCCAAGCCGTCAACCATAGCATAGTGAGATGAGTGTGCCTTTATAAGAGGCTACACAATCCAAAATGACTAATAGTGAGGCCCAAATAGTGGATAGTGGACCATAGGATCCATTCTTATCATATATTCATAACTCACTGACAATAAATCACGATGCCACCTCATGAAACCATATAGTATAACTTATCTTCTTCTGGCATGGATTCAATAATTTTCACTAACATAAGATCATCATTGGTACAAATATTCTAAAAAAGACCAAATTAATGGTGGTAGAGACACCCTCTTCAAATACAGAATGGGATTCTTCCAAATTCATTTCATCATCCAAGGTAGTAGAATATGTAGGAAGATGCAGGTAAACTATTACACCTGATTGGGGTGAGAACTGATTTCTTCTTGGGTGGGATGAAAATTTCCACTAAAGGGATCATTATCAAATAAAAAATAAGAAATTGATAAATAATATCCATTTCAGTATGGTCTCTGACCACAAGGACCATTATTGGTGTCAATGATATTACAAGGAGTAATTTTATGATGATTCTACCCTTCTCAATAATACATGTCGAAATTCTAGAAATTATTTTACATAGGGTGAACCTGTCAATATTTACAAGTAATGGGGATCATAATATCACCTGCAACAATCATGTGTAAGTGTATGGGGTAATCTATGGGTGATCCTTCTTTATTAAAAATGTCAAAAACAATTATATGGACAACAATGAATCCTCCCATGTATAGTGTTGTGGGTACAAAATGATTTATCAAGAGAATAAAAACATTATCAAAATATACATATGTATTAGTTGTGTCATTCATCGAATCCTTGGTTCAATTGACCATATTATATTGATCATGATTCCCTGATCTATAGTATTTTCTCGAGTCCATAGAGTGGGATTAATAATATTTTAAAGGAGACATAACACCCTGGACTACCTTTACTTGATCATTATGAAATCACATGAGGAATATGGGATATAATTAGGGGACTACCACTAGTAAATGTAGCTAGTGCCAACATAGCAACACATTATAGGAAATACACATTAGACCACCATAAATTCATAGCTTGGTAATAATCGTTAAAATTAGATCTTCGAATCATCTGTTACCTATAGTTTTTACTTTTTTCAATTTTAACACTACTTTTTTAGGTCATAAGGATCCACATAGTCTTTGGTAAGCCCCATCCTATGTATAATCCATGTCAGTATGTGATTGATCCAAGAAACTGTGTCGACCAATAAGTGAGGGATCTCCACACCATTAAACATTTTTGTAATATATAGAGGGAATATGTGTCCCTTCATGAGGGAACCCTTCTCTTTTCCAGGTAATGAGATTATGGAATCAAATTAATCTACCTTGACCAGCTCTATATAAGAGTCCTCTCCGTTAGCTACCTGAGCGTCATAGTAGATATGGATTTCAAAGATTATTTAAGCATCTCACACATTTATTTTGACATGATAATATCCTAGAGGATTGAGATCCTTGTTGGTATATATGAGGTAATACTAAAAATCATACTTCTATTTTAAAGGATTTATTTATTCTTATGGATGAGATACATGATTGGGGGAAAAATATATTTCTGGTTGTATCACCCATGTGTGACTAGTACATGAAATATTATACATCTCACAAGATAACTTGATCTAAATAAATATTGGTTAACTCATGATTTTCAGATTATTAGATTTGTCTAGATATTTCTTGTTCAAGAGAAGTCACAAATGAGCTACCTAATAAACTAAAAATATTTTCTATGGTGGAATTTCTAATTGTGGGGGCTGGGAAGATAGTGCCTTCTGATCTATATAAAATAACATGGACCCCGTACTGTGAATATCTTAGTTTGAGGCACTATCCTTCACATTGGTAGTATTGACAGGTCATTATCATTTACTGTAAACATTAAATCAAGAGGAACCCGGTGGTTTTACATAATTTTCCCCACTATTGATAATTATGAAGTGGTTTACCATCTCGATGACAATCATAGAAGAGTACTCCCACTCGTCATCATTGAATTCATCTCGTGACGGCCTATCCGTATACAAGGTTCCAAATTCAAAATTTACGAACACATATAGTTAGTGAGAAGTATTAGGAACCACATAGGTACTCTAATATCGATTACACCATCATCATATATTGTCCAATGAATATATGTATGTGATGTAGATGAGGAGTCAACATAAGGACAAAGGAACATCAATGACATGATGTTTTGGTATATATTAATAAGGAACTAATGATATCATAGTAATTATAGAATTATTTCTGGGCCAATCACGCAACATATTCATTATATTTAGTTACTGTTAGTTAGATTCAATTCATCTAATCCTTCTATATTGATAACAATGATAGCAAATATTCATGTTACCAATATCGAAATATCACCTGACTTGAGGAAACCACAATCAACCTTGTCATAAAAACAATCCTTGAACACAAAAAATTCCTTGATGTTATATATTAGGATTTAATGGTGAGAGGAATGGATAAGTTGGATAGCGAGTATGAATTCCTAAGGGATCGTGTACTCTATATTATTTAAGATTACTTTCACCCAGGCATAGATGAAATTTAATGGGACCTACATATCCCTAAAATAATTGGTCTAGGTTCTTCAATCATGGACGGAAACTATCGAAGAATTGACCTGAAATGGGACATGAGAAGTATTCTCTCAACAAGACATCTGTTCTTAGAGAGGCATTTCCAAACAATTATGCACCAGGAAAGGCAATTATTGGTAAGGTATTACTAGGTGAGTCTTGATTACTGAGTCTCCAATAGAAAACATGTTTTCAAATATACCATCTTAAGGGCCTCCACTAATACAGATTAAGATGTTCTATCTGTGGTTAGTCTCTTTATGAGATATAAAAGTGGAAACATGAGTGATATCTAGTCTATTGTAGGGATTAATATAGAACCAAATTCATATTCTAAAATTATTGATACCCAGCTAGAATGTGATGGGTGATGTGGGTAGAGACTAATGCAGTATTGAAATTATCCACACATATCGTTAGGAAATTCATTTTGTATGGAGACATGTAAAATGAGAACATGAGGCCTTTCCACTATGTTATAATGTATGTGAATTACTCATCATGAATTTCCTTGCAGAAAAAGTGGTTAGAAATACATATAGTCCATGTGGTGGGAGATAAACTATATGTGAAACTACATAAAAAGTTCATCCCAACCACATATGAACCCCATGTGAAAATGGTTTTACAGAAAAAATCAATTTCATAATTTATCTAAACATAAAACTGAATCATGGAATCCTCACAATGTTTATGGTAACCAACATGGTTCCACATATTGTGATAATGTTGTTCGATTGCTTTAGTTTATTTACTATCATATTTAATATGGTGAAGTGAGTGATTAGAAACTCTTGGGGTTGTCAAATGTCATCCACCCACACTGTTTATGAATTTTGGCTGGGGGGGGGATTTCAAGATGTTATGTCCGCAAGACCTTGAGGTGATAATTGATATTGTAGATCATGTAATCTTGGAGGGATAACCATATTGACTATGAACCATGACAAAAAATGCATTTCTAGTCTCATCAATTATATGATATGGCTCTTCTATATGTAGATTTATACGTCCTAGGTTTCTAGGAAGATAATTACTTTTCCCATGTGAGTTTAGAGACTCCTAACTCAGTCACTTTATATATGAACATTATTTTAATATACCTGTATGTGAAGGATTACTAAGGTATACAATATGAATATGTAAAATAAATACATGGTTCCCTAATTTAGGTGAAATGTGGTCCTTTATGGTTGCGTCGTCATAATAGTGTAAATTAGAAATGATATTAGTGATGATACTTTTCTACACCACATGTTGATGGAAAATGGATGATACTATAGGTTCTTCCACTATTCCCAAAATAAAATTGAATGGATTAATGAGACAAATATTCCCAATTCTTTGGTAGAGATACTGATGATTGGGAATTAATTCCTCATTGGTGGTCTCCATAAGGCCACATGAATGAATCTGTTGATTGGTGTGGTAAACATCAATATGGTATATCTTCTAATGTATAAATACATTTTAAGATTCATCCCTATCAAGACCTATATTGATATCCATGTTGATAAATTATCTAGTTGGGGTGCGATGACATGATTTCTATAATGGTACATAGAGTGGACCAATTATAATTTGATGTTGTCCATGTTGTCATAAGACAGTGATAAAGAATATATCATTGCATATTCCCCATTATATGATATTTATCATCATAGACACATATTATATAATTTGTAATATCACTATGAGTTTCATGATGAATATTTGTTGAATGTTCTGTCTATAATAGTATGACACATGGCACTGAGCAACTGGAAGAGATTCCATGTCAACCCTTTGGCACTTCTGGTCAACAGATGTCAGGTTCTATTTATTAGGATCATGTCTTCTGAATGATGTTTGAGTGAATTTTTATTTTTATTTTTTACCATTAAGATAATATTAATTCACCATGACTATTATGGTTATCATATGAAATAGGTATCCAAATCAGTTTATCATAAACATTATATTTACAAATGTCCATTATTTATAATTTTTTACTAAGGAAATGTATGTGGACATTAAAATCACCATGGTTCTAGAATGTGAATGTTTTGATCAGTATGATGTGTTGTAATGGAGTTGGTATATCTCTATATAAAATCTTACAATTCTAGTTAGTTTGGATTACTCTTAGTTATAAATAGATTCCAATAATACATATCCTACAATACATGTGAATGAAATAGGGTTAATATATGTTTTGTACCGAAATTCATAACATGTTATTAAAATATGTATGTACTAAAAATCTTAATGAAGTCATGATTCAATAGAGATTTTATGAAATAATAATTTTTGGATATTTTGATCTAGATAAAGTATATGTTTTTTATGATGATCTAATCAACTGATTCATCAGATTTAAGGATTCATTAGACTATCTGATCCTTCAACAAAAAAATCATAGGATCATTCATTAGTTTTAATTTTTGTATGAAATAAAATTCTAGTAAAGTCATTCCATCATAGGTTGAAGAGGAATGATTTTTTGAAATTGAAAAGAAATAAGAGTTGTTTGGGAATGATGAAGGAGAATAATTAAGATTACTTTTAAAAAAATAACATTTTTGTTAACCAGTTTTATGAAAGAATAATATTTTTAGGGTTTCATCAAATGGATTAAGTGGAAAATAAATATACTTTTTTCAAATTGGTGAAGATAAAAAGAGATAATGTTATATTAGTTTCATAAGTGGGGTCGGCACATTGGAAGGTCTATGACTATAATCTATCAGAGTGATGCGGGGAATGAATCACAAGACACATGTTGACAACGATATGTAATCAGACACTGTACTTGATCATATAGAGGATAAATGGTAAGGTAATTTGGTGAAAATTATAACTAATGTAAAAATATCATAGATATATTATAAATGGGTCACCTTTTTCAAAAAAAAATTAGAATGGTGTTTTATAATTCTACAGTAGTTTCATATAGGCTACTAGAATAATTATATCAATGTTGTTTGTTATTAAGTTAGTACAGATCATCCAAATGAGAATAAATTATATTCATTTTATACAGAGCATTAGAATGTTTCACATCTTACATGTGGTATAGATCATCACTATGCAATTACATCAATTCTGATATGTTTCCATTTTACTAATTTTAATTAGAATTTCATGTGTATCATACTAAAGTAATGTTAAGAATTATGAATATGGTTGATGTTGTGAGATGTTTCAACAAAATTCTTGGAGAATCAAGAAAAATTGATAAGAAATAAAGATGTCAATGATGAAGATGAAATGGAATTTAAATTAGATGTTAAATAAATTTGAATGAGAGGGATAAAAAAATAAGTTCATTTCCATTTCATTTTTGGAGAACCAATAAATATTTTAATATAAATTTTACTTTTTGTTGATAATGAACAATTCTCATGGGAAATATGAGAAAGCACTGAATATATTGGAAGAGATAAGATGTTTTCATATAGATTTATCCTAATAAAAATATCTGAATAGAATAACTCTAAGGATGGATAATAATCATCTGTTACCATTTTTTACTGAGTAGTTAAAAATTGTTTTTAATGAAATTTTAAATTAGTTCAAAATTGATTTTGAATTATTATTTCATATCTTTGATTTATTGAAGTGCATTGTTACACAAGGTAATCATATAGATCCATCAGACTGATTTTTTTGTATAAATTCTTAATGATATGTTATTACCCACTACTACATATCAAAGGGAATAATTATTTTTAAATAAATTGAAAATTTTATTTTTATAAGATATGAAAATAACAAGTTTTGAAGTTACTAGTGATGGTTTCCTTACATATTACATAAACATTGTACACATCATTTGTGAAAAAATAATCACATGAACAATTATATTGATCATTGTTCTATAAATCTGTTATGGTATATCCGACATTTTGTATAAAAAATGTATTTTTAAATTATATTTTCTGATATTGGATTGTTTACAAACTATTCCAATGATGTATCTACACTTATTGAGTAGTGATACATTTAAATTCTTATGTTAATATAGATGTGTAAATAATTTTTCCATCAGAAAAGTGATAAATATTTAATAGGTTATGAACCCCTTTCCCTCTCAGTGATACATTAATCATTTCAAAAAATTATCAATTTTTATCAGAGCAATGGTCTCTTTTATTTCCTATTCTCTAAAGTATTTTTGAATAGATGATTTAATGGAAAATCAAAATTGAGTGAATAGTAAGGGTAATACATTAATTTATAGAGTAAAATAATATCTAGACCTATAGAATGTTTTCTTATCATATTTACATACGGTAGGATGTTTTTGAAGATTCAATAGATATATTTACACCTCATATATATATAAAGTCCTCATATATTTGTGCATAAGAATAATAGATATAATGGTGAAGGGATAAGAATTAATTACTCTACTCGCTTAATGAAAGTGAGTTTCTAAGATTGAATGGAGTTTCCACTACCAATGTTACTTGGAAAATTTTTATAAACAATTATGAAAGAAAAAAATTGAGAATAAAAATATTTCCAAATCTAGAGACTAACGTTTGATGATTGAAAAATGTGTGAGACTAAATCTTTTGGTTACATCATTTCAATGGTTAATGACTTTTATATCACCATAATATGTTTTTATGATATGTTATGAGGCTCAACTATTGTAGAAACTGTATTTATTATTTTTTCTAATATGCTTGATTCCATATATCCATTATTTGAAGATAATCTCCTAAAAAATTGTCTTTGGATGACCTTCATAGGACTCTCATTTTATATAAAATAACAAGGAGGAATGTAATTAATGGAAAGAAATGTTAATGAAAAAATAAATTTCAATTTTTAGAGTCATTGAATGTCTATTGAGATTCTTGACGAATAAGAAGTTACTATAAACTAAATCCAAAAATTTGATATATAATAATCTTAATGAATTTAATTCTATGTTACAAAAAAATGTCAAAAATAGATGTGGAACATATATGGCGAAAATTCATTTGAAATGTTTAGAATATGGAATTATTGGGAACATTGGTTCCAATTTCCCATATTGAAAAAATTAGGATATTATTGATGATGATGAGACAAGAAAAATAATAAATAAAAGAAACATTTTGATAAGTAAAAATAGTATTCCAAGTTAAAATATACTATGTCACACAAATCTAGAATGAGAATAATTTTTTCTGAAGAATATGAAAATTAATAGAGTGTGGATGAAGATCAAAAAGTCCTTGAACATTCTACGGAAAATACTTTTAATGAAATAGTCAATAATGATAGTGTTGATGCTTCTTTTCGTCACATTGTCTAATGTAATGGAAAGGAAAATGAATTAGCACAAATTGATTCATCCTTTGAAGAAAACATCAAAAATCGACAAAGTAATGAAAAAGGAGTCAAATACCATTGGTTCGTGCATCTTCCTCCACTGTCGTCCAAGTACACATTCGCGCCACCTAATGGGCATGCAAGTGACTTGCGCGCCCTCTTTAAAAACCGCCCAGGGGCTTCTCCAGCATATAAATACCCCTGGTGGGACCCCCATTTGAGGAGGAATTTTTCCAGAATTCAAAAAGCGAGCTCTGAATGCCCAAGTCTCTTCTTCAAGACCTCCGAACACATCTAAGGAAATTCATTATCTAGAATGGATGGTATAAACAAGAGGAATAAGTTCTAAGTGTTAAAATTAACTAACACTTGCACACCATGTGTTTTTAACATTAAGGGAAATGAACAAACTTGTGGGCATCCTTACCTATTCATTGAAACTTGTGCGATACTATTCTGGAAGTACCTCAGGATGATTCTAAAGGCATTTGTCAAAAATCGCCCAAGTATTGCTCTACTGGGCAAGGATCGCGCAAGTACCCATGAGCCGTGCAGATATACCTGCGAGACCAATACTTGCACGCCCACGTATTACCTGCGTGCCTACCAGGACTTGTACGCCCTTCTACTTTTGGGTGCCCTTCCTGCCCATTTCACCTCTCTTATGCTATTCCACCTCTCCTATTCACGATTCAGTTTCAAGACACTCTTCAAAGCCATTTATGGCATGTTTTCTTGATTGACTTTCTTATCTGAAAGGATCTTTGTGGAACATCTCTCAAAACTTATTGATTTTCACATATTTATGTCACTAAATTTAGAGAGTTCATTCATTCATCCTCATATTTTAAGATGAGAGAATCATTAATTTGGGCCTCCTTTTTAGGAGTAATCCCCAGTCCAAATCCTCATTAATTTCGGCCGCCTTTTCAGGAGTATGCCCCATTCCAAGTCCTCATTAATTTGGGCATATTCCTTAGGAGTAATCCCCAAGTCCTCTAACCTAGGCCTCCTTTTAAAAAATAATCCCCTGTCATAATTTCCCAAATATGGGAATCCTCCTCAATAGTTATCCCCAAACCTTAAATCCTTTATCATGGGTTTCCATTTCAGGAATAAGCCCCAGTCTCAAATATGGGCATCCTCTTTAGGAGTAAGCCCCATGTCCATTAATTTTCAAATCCCTTTAACCTGGGCCTCCTCCTTAGGAATAAGCCCCAGTCTTATTTTTCTCTTAACCAGTCAAAACACCTTTTGATCTGGGCTTCCTTCTAAAGATTAAAACCCAATCATAAGTCCCCTCCTAACTTGGGAATATTCCTTAAGAGTAATCCCCATGATTAGAGTATCCAAATCTCCATGAAGCACATATACCTTTATGGACCTTGTTCATGGATTTCTTGCCTAAAGTAAATCATAATCATCATCTATATGGGCAGTCACACATACATAAGCCCTATATCATTGCATGACACAATTTTCTGGTTTAACCAATTCCGCTTGTTTCTCACACCGAGCATGAATCACGTGAGCTTAGAGTGAAAATGTAATCATGACATATTTCTTTGAGACATCGATCATGCATAAACATCATACTCCAACTACTCGAAATACGTGGTTTCTAATTCCTTTTCCAAAACAAAGGATACATAGGTAGCCCATTTTCGGGTACAATCCCAACTCTGAAATAATCAATGTCCTTCTGAATCACAATAAATGCACGTTCTCCCCTTAGTGGCTTTAAAACCAGTATGGTCATCATAATGACCTAAAGACATTTATGTATTGAAGGATACCATTGACTAAGAATCTCTAACAAATATAGATGATTCTCTATTGATGAAGAACCTAGAATACATATAAAATATTCACTAAATTTCATACATATCAATCATTGATTGTCAGATCTAAAGGAAAGCTCATTTAATACTTGTTAATGTAATAAGGATTCACGAACATACCATAAATATATAAAGAGTGTCATTGAGTAGACAATAATTCCCCTCAAAAAGGTGTGATGATTCCGACCTCCCATCCTCCCAACCAATGAAAATTACTAAGCCTCATCAGTACATAACTAATGAGAACCTAACATAGGAAATTAGGTCCAAATGGATATGGAATCATTGGATGTTTCTGGTTTTGCGAACAACCCCATTAGAAAACGCATGGAATGTTTGAATCTTAAATCAATGAGGTCATCCCCAATTCCAGAGGGAATCAAAAAATGGTGAACATGACGTGAATCCTTATCAAAGTTAAAATGGTATTTTACCTATTTGTTATGCCCCTATTTAAACTCAATAAGAGGGCCAATAAGGTAATAAAAAACATATGTGCTCAGACAAACAATTTAGTGCTCGGGAATATCTTGATAATGCCTGTTATATCAAACATTCACTCTTTTTGAAGATCTTCTGCATTACAAGAATGGCTTTTCTTAGGTCCACATCTGTGATTACCTCTGCTGTGAATACCTCTACTACAAATGCCACTACTGCTACTCCTGCTGGATCATCGTATACTCTATGGATGACATCACCTATTCAGCGTCTTCAACGCTGGTGTTGAACCTCCTTTTGTCACAGAATATAAAGATTGGAAAATGGGAATATTTGAACTCAAAATGATTCAGCCTTTGGAAAAATATCAAAAATTGACAAAGGAAGGAAGAATAAGAATGTTGCACAAGGGTCGCACAAGTTCTACAACGGTCGCGCAGGTATACTTGTTTGTCGCCTCGTGGTCACACAAGTGACCTGCGCGACCTAAGTGATAACCGCCCGGGACTACTCCAGCCTATAAATAGACCATGTGGGCCCCCCATTCAAAGAGGATTTTTTCCAGAAACACTGATTTAAGCTATTGGCTCCCTAGTATCAAATCAAAGCTTCCGAAACACATCTAAGGTAATTTCTTACCTAGAACGGAAGATATAAAGAAGGTGAGGAAGTCCTAAGTGTTGAAACTCATCAACACTTGCGCACCTGAGTGGCAAGCCCTTAAGGGAAATGGCCACACTTGTGTGCCACCTTACTCCTTCAATATAACTTGCGCGCCCCTCTTCTGGAAGAACCTCAAGAGGATTCTAAAGCCTACAACCAATATTATCTCAAGTATTACCCTGCTGGTTAACCATCGCGCAAGTACCCATGTGTCGCGCAGGTATACATGTGCGACCAAGAATTGCGCACCCACGGAGTACAAGAGCGCCTACCAGGACTTGCGCGCCCCTACCTTTTTGGGTGCCTTTCATACCCATTCCACCCCTCTTATTCCATTCCACCTCTCCTATTCAAGATTTTGTCTTCAAGACACTCTTCAAAGACATTTATGGCATGATTTCCTAACTTTACTTCCTTATCTGCAAGGAATTCCATGGGATATCTCTCAAAACCTAGTGATTTACACATCTTTATGTCACTAAAGATTGAGATTTCATTCATTCAACCTCATAATTTAAGATGAGAGAACTCATTAACCTAGGCCTCCTTTTCAGGAATAATCCCCAGTCATAATTCTCAAATATGGGCCTCCTCTTTAGGAGTAAGCCCCAAGTCCTCATGAACATGGGCCTCCTTTTCAGGAATAAGCCTCAGTCCCCTAATTTTGGCATCCTCATCAGGAGTAATTTCCAACCATAATTCTCTTAACCTGGGACGCCTTTTAAAAAGTAATCCCCAGTCTCAAATATTGGCATCCTCTTCAAGTGTAAGCCTGAAGTCCCTTAATTTTTCATGTCTCTTAACCTGGGCCTCCATTTCAGGAGTAATCCCCAGTCTTAATTCTTCTTAACCATTCCTAATTTACCTTTGATCTAGGATTCTTTCTCAGGAGTAAAAACCCAATTATAAGTCCTCTCCTAATTTGGGCCACCTTTTTAGGAGTATTCCCCATGTTAGAGTATTCAAATCTCCATGAAGCACATATACCTTTATGAACCCTGTTCCTGGATTTCTTCCATGATGTAAATGAAAATGTTTATTTATCTGGGCAGTCATACATACAGATGTCCCACATTATTTCTTTCGATTGCATCTTTCATGGCACACTTGTCTGATTTTTGCCAATACCTCTTCATTCTCACACCGAGCATGACTCACGTGATCTTAGAGTGTAAAAGTAATTATGAAATCATTCTTTGAGCCATCAATCATAAACATCATACTCCCTTACTCGAAATATATGGGTTCTGATTCATTTTCTAAACAAAGGATACGTAGGTAGCATATCTGCAGGTTCGATCCTAACTCTGAAATAATTCATGTCCTTCTGAATGACAATAAACATCAAGTGCCCCACTGAGTGGCTTTAAAACTAGTATGGTCATCATAATGACCAAGAGACTTTTACGCATCAAGGGATACCATTTACTAAGAATCTCTAACAGATACAGATGATTCTCTATCAATGAAAAACCACGAATACATATAAAAGATTCTCTAAATTTCTTACATGTCGATCATTGATTGTCTAATCTAAAGGAAATCTCATTCCATACTTGGTAATGTAATAAGGATTCATGAACATAACTTAAATCTATAAAGAGAGTCCCGGAGTAGACAATAATTCCCCTCAAAAATGTGTGATGAGTCCGACCTCCCATCCTCTCGACCAATGCAAATTCTTAAGCCTCACATGTCTACAACTAATGAGTGCCTACCTTTAGAAAGTAGGTCCAAATGGGTGTGGAATCATTGTATGATTCCGTTTCTACGAACAAACCCATTAAAAACCGATTGGAATGTTTTAACCTCCCATCAAGGAGGTCGTCCTCGAATTCCAAGGGAAACAAAAAATGGTGAACTCGACGTGAATACTTATCCAAGTTAAAATGATGTTTTACATATATTGTTAGGCCCCTATTTAAAACTCACTTAGAGGTCCGACAAAAAAAACAATCACTGACATATGTGATCTTTCAAAAGATGTTGTGGATGAATTTATCTTGATTACGTCTGTTATATCAAACAGACACTCTTTTCAAGATCATCTACATTTCCAGAATGGCTGCTCTCAAGTTCACACCTGTGAATACTGCTGCTGCAAATGCCACTGCTGCTACTCCTGCTGGATCGTCGTCCGCTCTGAGGATGACATCACCTACTCATCGTCTTCAATGCTAGGTATCAAATGCGACGGTTAAGGATTACCATCAACATGGTACCATCCCAACTCTGGAGGATTCCCGATAATCCCTCAATGTGAACAACTCACACCGGTCGTCCGGAAAACGATGACCAGTGATCAAGCAGCAGGTGGTGCATACTACCGTCTCCAACCATTTTGGTCGTTATCCCCAGAACGCAATCACCATTCACTCCCATATTCTGGGGAGGTGAATGAGAAGGTTTATCAGGGCCTTAATTAAGAGGTGCAGGAGTCATTCCTGAGGTCTCCTATCAACAATCGCCGCCAGACTCGTGCAGCAGTGTGCCCTGAAGATGATTAGGGTACCAACTCCAGGCATTTGACTCGGGTTCCTCGAACCCGAGCATGCAATAAGAACTGACAGAGGTGGAATCCAGTCAACAGTGAGTAGGTTCTCATCTCTGGCATCTCTAGAGAAGTCCACCATCCTAACTTGGTGGCAAGCAATGAGCGATCACACACACCTGCCCGTTTTAATTCCGCTATCCAGCAGACTAGTCTGGCAGCATCACGCCAATCCCATCAAGTAATTCCGGTGGAGTATTATAGACAGGAACATACAACTTTTTATACACCATCACCTAGTCAGCAGGCTCGTATGACTACATATGATGGATCTCGTCAACTACGTTCGGCGAAGTGTAATTAGCAGGCACATACACCTGCTAGTACTAATCAAGCATACCAACAGTCTCGCTTTGTAGCATTCCAAGAAGTTAGTCGGAAAGCCTCAACAAGAAATAGGAGGCAGACTCAACTCTCTGCCCCCACAATTGAGTACTGTCAGGATTCACTAACAGGAAAAGGAGGACATGAGTAGGGACATACAGCTACTCTAAGCCCGTAATGGATGTATATCCCCGTTCCGGCAGCTGATGTCACCAAGAATATTCTTTCAATGGTGAAAGAGCAGAAGCAAATTCCTGCTCATATTCTAGATGCCTACCAGGATATTATAACAACTTCAGCGGAAACTCAGGGAAAGACACATAAATCTATCCCTACCAGTGGAGTGACACATCAACAATTCACTCCGGAACAGACACACACATTTATTCCAGTCCAAGAGGGTTGTGGGGAATACTACCCCATATCATACGGACAACCATGTCAGGAACACAGACCTGATTTGAGTGGAGATCGTCAGCCTAACTTTTCCATCGTTCCTGATCAGGCACATACACCTACACAGTGAAGCCACTTTCGTCAAAAAGTTGTTTCCAAGGTGAGTATGAAGGCTTCTAAGAAAAAGACCCGCCCAACATAGTCAGGAGATCAAGAGCCAATCTGTAACAAGGCCTTTCTCGATGTTGGCGTTCTTGAAGCCCTCAGACAGTTATCTATTGGAATTCACGATTCTACTCCCTCATTTACCAATAGTGGGAACATTAATTTCGAAGGTCTTCAACTGACACTTCCTCATGAATGTTTTTTTCATGAAAATTTGGTCGATCTCGAAGTTTCATCTTTAGATGAGAGCCACAGGAACCCTATGTGTGGTCAGAAGACCAAGGAGCAAGAGATATCATCTTTTGATGTAACCCACCATGGTGGTCCTCCCCATTATGATGAATTTCATTGCGAAATTCCTCTCTGAAGTAGTGATGGACATTGCCCGAAAAATGCTCCAGTGGACAATGTAGTGTCGAGAAATTCCTCGTATCTTGAGGCACTTGAAAATACAAAACCAGTCATGTCTGATACTTCATCGCTAGCAGGTGAAATAATTTCTCAATCAAAATATATCCCAGGGTGTAGGTCACACTCCGAACTACCCATAAGTCATGCATCTTGTAGTTTGATCAATGATTTCTCTACCAATCCTGTTGAATCCAATGAAACAACATGGAAGAACCAACTCTGGTCAAATCAGGTAGATGAAACTTCATCAAATGATAAAGAGGAAATGCTAAACATGAGAAAACAACTGGCGAAAGGTGATGTGCCAGTTATGTTTTGGCCAATGGCTGACTCTCAATATGAAATTCTAGAAATGATGACGGAAGATGGAATTGATGATATTCGTCTCAACATATGGAAAACACTTTGTCAGTATAAAAAGAAAGTATTATCATAGGATGAATATGAATATCATCTTATGATAATAGAAGTGTTACAATTTCATATTGATTTGGAATCTTTATCAGTCTCTCGATATCTGAAGGATGAAATGCAGTAGAGGGCCCTTTAGTGTTCATGCCTTGGCACACTATGAAGATTGCTTCAGTTAATTTCCAATGCCCCATCGGGTATTCGTGTCAGTGGATGGGGTGTTCATGGATCACTACATTTCATGGTGCTCTCTAGTCAGCAAAGCCCGCTGAAAATGGTCTCATGCAATGTTATTGCCCATGGCCATCCACAATCAATGGTCATTGTTTGTAATCAAAAGCTTTCCCAAGAACAATCCTCAACTAGTTCCTCTCAAAATCAAGAATACAGAAAAAATTTTGTTTAATTACTCCTGCATCAAGAAAACGAGAATATTGAACAGGCCTCTCCTATGGAGAAAGAACATCATAAAGTGACAGAAGTGTCAGAAATAATCCAACGATCTTTTGAACCAGGTGATAAAAGTGGATATAGGTTAATGCATCCAGCTAATTTCCGAACTAAGGTTCGCAAGACCAGGAGAGATTTTAATAAAGTCTCATAGATAGAATTTCAAGATCCACCCCAGCTCGCCAAAATGGGGACTCTTTTAAACCAACCCTCAGAATCAACAAATATGATTCGAGGAGTTGAATGGGAACAGTAGGAACATCCCCAGTCCGCCGGACTGGGGACTTTTTCAAATCATCAATTTCCTCCTCAGAGAAAGTCGGTCTTTTCTCGATTGGGGAAGAAGAAACAATAGGAACGAAGATCCAAATTATCAAGAGATTCCCTCCAAATTACGGTTCGTTAAGAAGTTCCGGGGGGATCGAATCAACAAAAGGCAATTTCTCATCAAAGACATAAAGCAAGACAATATCACAGAAATTCTGATAGAAGGGATGTGATGCGTATGCATCAATAAATTTCATCAATGATGTTGTTGCTGATCCACCAGATGAGGCTCACTCAGGGGACTCATATGTAGAGGTTCCTGCTCAAGAAGATGTACGCACCGACACAATTGAAGAAAGTGTGGCTACACGAAATAAGAGGGTTACTCAGAACCTATGTAATCCTTCGAGTAACCCACTTCCCCCTCTCCGAAAAGGATCCAACAAAAAAGGCGGAAGAATCAGGTTACATATCCTTCCTCTGGAGAAGGCCAATCGCTCTAACTAGAGCAAAGGGTTTCACAATAGGAGGAAGAAATGAAGGAATTAAGAAGGTTGAATGTAGAACTACTTCAGAGTAGTCTTCTTCTTAAGCGTGCTGGAGTCAGTCAGCCAAAGGAATTTGTTGCAGCTACTGATATAGATCAAGGATATCCTCCCCTATCATTACACCCTCACTGATCTAATCTTACAGGTCATGTGAAACAATACATGGCAGTGCTACAATCAGTTGCAGCACCAACTACCACATTTTTTCAGGCTCCAGTCATTGCACCTACCCAATCCCAAGTTCAACCGAATGTTTCTAAAAAGTTAATAACTACTATTGTGTCATTAATAGCTCGGTTTGAAACAATTAAAGGGAAATGTGCACAGGTTCAGCCAGAAAATAATTTTTACCCTGAATGGTTAGATTCATTCTCTCCTCCATCTAGTTTTGGAAAACCTATATTCCCTATTGTCAATGGATCAGGAGACCCTGAACAGCATTTGATGCACTACGTATCATGTGGTGATCCTATGATGGGAACTCCGGAGCAGCAAGAAGCAGTAAAACTAAAATTCTTCATACAGACCGTGCAAGGACCAGCCTTTTATGGTATACAAGCTTAAAATCTCGGACAATTATGGGATGGGAAGATCTCCGTCAACAATTCCTTCTTCAGTTCAGCTCAACATTTCCAAAGACAACTGTTTTTTATCTTAAAATCTGTAAGGAAAGGGAGAATGAAAGGGTCTCAGATTTCATTTCTCACTAGAAGGGAATAACCTATTCCCTAAGATTAGCACTCCCTCAAGAAAAATTGTTTCCAGTCTGTGTGGAAAATTTTCTTGATGAGTTACGCACACCATTAATCCCTATGAAATACACAAGAGGGTTTCAAGACCTTAATTCAATATCTCAGCAGATTGAAGATTCCCGTATATAGGCTAAGGCTAAATCTCGTGTAATTCCATCAGCTCCAGGAAGAAGAATGGGTAAAGTAGAAACTGCTATAGTTATGCTTAAACAAGCACCTGTACCTGTTTCTACCTCAAAACCTTCATCTTCTCAAAGGGCTCCACCTTCTGAGTTCCAACAACAACGACCGTTTAGTCCAGATGATCAAAGAGATCAAAGACAAAAACAATTTGAGGATTTGAAAAGCAAAACATACTCCTTCCAAAATGAACAAGTTCATAGTTACTTCATTTTGGTCCTAGAGAATAATTTGGTTCAGCTGCCAAAGCCCAAGAGTCCAAACAATGAAACAGTTGAAGACCATCCCAATTATTTCCATTTTCATCAAATGTTGGGGCATCCCATCCAGGAGTGTTTTGTATTTAAAGACCTCCTGAAAAAGAGGGTCAACTCGGCACATGTCAAACTGAAAGGCTCTTCAGCCCAGGTAGCATGTGTAACTTCTACAGTTCTAGTGGAGGAAGGCGAATGGAAAGAATTCAAAAGAAAAAAATTCATAGATGTATGATGATTGGATGGTCAAGAAATATAATCAACGGAACTCATGCTATTTTGCGAACACAATTAATGAAACTGATTGTGTCTACTTCCATGAATGTTGCGGAAAAATCCTATTCATCAGAGGGAAATCCCTCAAAGAAATGGCATGATTCAAAGAAAGAAAAAGAATCAAAAGAAGATGAGTATGTGTCAAAGCATATGTTGTCTTTGACTCTTGCAGATTTCTTGCTATATACTTCAAAGCCACAGGCACCACCCCACCAAACGGCACAACCTAAATAGGCTATCAGGAAGAGTCTTCATCAGATGTAGAATTAATCTTCGGTTCTGTTAATATGATTCAATTAACTGATCCATATTCCAGTCACAGTTTCGATTTCGATGAGCCTTAATTCCCCGTATCAAATAGGGAAATTAGAGGAAGTTCCAAAGGCTCGTGATACAGGGGAAGATGTGGATCTTTCAAAAGATACTATTCAAATTATACCCCTGCTAGAACTGTGTACGCAACAGAAACTCGTGGTAGTGCCCTTCAGCAAGCTCAACAAGAACATGCACGTTCATCTACCAATAGAAAAATTATCCTTGGAACAGTTATTTTGGAAGACCGGTTGAAGGTTCCATCTACTTCCTCTCAGCAAGAAAATGGATCTAATCGGCCAAATCTTCTAAAATTAGGGATATTGCCAACTCCTATACTGATACAAGATGCATCAACATCCAAAAAATCTGCATCCAAGGTACCTTCTAAGCCACATATTCTTATTGGGAAACGCATACCTTTGGATAAATAATATGATGTATTGAAACAATTGACCCAAGTACTAGCCATGTTATCAATTTTGGATGCTCTGAATCTGTCAAAAGATCTTTGGGAAGCACTCATCGAGGATTTGTCAAGTCCTCATGAGATTGAAACAGAAATTGCTGTAGCTGAAGTCTATCACATAGAGAATAATCCTACAGAATTCCATGAAATAATATCTTTTACTGCTGAAGATAAAGATGATGTTGTGCATGGTCATAATAGACCTTTGTTCTTACCTGGCAAGGTCAATGGTGTAGATGTTCGAAAATCTTTCATTGACAATGGTTTAGGAGTCAACGTCATGCCCATTCGTACACTTCGTCGATTAGGCCTCACAGAATCTGATTTATCTCCTTCTTCCATGATGTTACAAGGACATGACAAAAATGAACAAGAACCACTCGACAAAGTTACTCTCAGAACTCAATTTGGAGATCTTGTATCCAATTCAGATTTCATGGTTGGTGATCAAGACTCATCCTTCAACATATTACTTGGATGACCCTGGCTACATCAACATGCGGCTATCCATTCATCCTACCATCAATGTCTCAAATATTGTTTCGATGGTCAAGTTGGGACATTGAATGGTGATAAGGCCCCATTCAAGACATGTGAGTCTCAATACATTGATGCGGAATTCTATCACATGAAGGGAAGGGAGAAATCCACAACAAAGGAGATTACCAAAGTTAATGCTCAATATGGTTTGGAGAAGATTCCAGTAAATCCATTTACACATGTGAGTAGGGATTATGTGTTTCCTATCAGTCAAATTGACAACATAAAACCAAATCAAACTACTCTTATGGAATGATCCATAATGTCAGTTACGGCAATCGAGGCTGACAACATGGGAGAAATTGGTAACCACCATGCAGTAATGAATGTAAAAATGGTGATGTCTTCATTTCATCTGTTGAAATCCAAAAAGACTATACTTCTCCAATTTGGCCAGAAGATGTTATAGCAACATCAGAGGTGAACAATGATGTCGATTATCAATCCACCATCTCTTCTTTATTACACAAAGAAGACCCTTCATCATCAATTGGGTCAGAAATGGAAGCTTCTTTTTCATGATATACAAATTTTGACATCTCTTCTGATCATGAAAATACTTTTTTATAATCTACTATGAAAGTAGAAATGGAAGAAATAATACATGATGAAGAAGAAGAGGAAGATCTCAGAGATGCTCCTCCAGCATTTGAAGAGGGTATCTCTACCACTGTGGATGAACTCAGAGAAATAAATATAGGTACAAAAGATGATCCACGCCCCACTTTAATCAGTGCGGCCATGACTCTTGAAGATCAAGAGTTGTATATTTCTTTTCTAAAGTAAAATAGAGATATATTTGATTTTAACTATACAGAGATGCCCGAGCTTGATCTTGATGTTGCTACTCATCATTTGGGTTTACCAGATGAACATCGAGGATTTAAGGAAGCCGCGAGAAAAACACACCCAACATATGCTTCCAATATTGAAGCTGAAGTGTATAAGCTTATCAAATATAACTTCGTCAGCAAAGTTCAGTATCCAAAGTGGTTGGATAATATTGTGCCTGTAAAGAAGAATAATGGTCAAATTAGAGTTTGCATCAATTTCAGAGATCTTAATCAGCATTGTCCTAAGGATGATTTCCCAGTTCCGATTACAGAACTTTTAATTGATGCAACAGCTTGCTATGAATAACTTTCCTTTATAGATGGATATTCCGGATATAATCAGATCTGAATGGCCCCATAAGATGAGAAATCCACAACCTTCAGATCCCCTCAGTGTGCGTTTTGCTACCAGGTAATTCCCTTTGGCCTCAAGAATGCAGGTGGAACGTATCAGCAATCCATGCATCGTATCTTCAAACCCCTTTTAGGGATGTTTGTTGAATGTTATGTGGAAGATTTGGTGGTCAAATCCAAACAATGTTCTAATCACTTGGCTGATTTGGAAGTCATATTTTTCAAGCTTCAACAACATAATTTGAAGATGAACCCCTTAAAATCTGCATTTGGGATAACCTCAGGAAAATTTCTCAGCTTTTTTATATGCCATCGTGGTATTGAAGTCGATCCTGAGAAGACCAAGTCAATCCTTGGTATGTCACCTCCTCAAAATTTGAATGAATTAAGAGTACTTCAAGGACACATAGCCTATATTCGGCGTTTCATCTCCAACTTAGCAAGGAAAAGTTTACCCTTCACCAAATTGATGAAAAAGGGAGTCACATAACAGTGGACTGAAGAATGTCAATAAGCATTCTATATTCTCACGAAATACCTCTTGAGTCCACCGGTACTCATGCCACCTGTTGAAGGAAGACCAATTAACCTCTATGTGATAGCTATAGAACGATCATTGGGTGCCTTTCTTGTTAAAAATAATGATGTTGGGAATGAAAACAACCTCTACTATCTCAGTCGAACTATGCTTGAAGCAGAATCCTAGAATTCAAGTATTGAGAAGTGTTTCCTAGCATTAATCATTGTAGCTCAGAAGTTGAGACACTACTTGCAACATTACGAGTTCCAATTGGTATCTCGCAATAACCCTCTCAAATTCATCCTTAGTCGTCCAATGCTTACTGGACGTCTGGTAAGGTGGGCCGTTATTTTTCCGCAATTTGTCTTTCAGTATGTGTCTCAAAAGGCGATAAAGGGCCAAGATCTGGCTGATTTCTTGGCTGAACACCCTTCAGTGGAAGACATGTCTTCAGATATTGAACTCCCTGATGAGGAAGTCTTCTCTATTCAAGAATGTCCTCAGGCATGTGAAATGTATTTTAATGGTGCTTCCGGAAGTCTAATAGGGATAAAAATGGAAAATCCTAAATTCAACAAACATGGCTAAGGAATTGTGCTCATTTATCTAGAAATGGTTGTGTTACATTATTCGTTCTTATTGTGGGATGTTGGTACCAATAATTAAGAAGAATACCAAGCTCTCATCACAGGATTGGAATTAGCACATCAAGCACAAGTGAATCACTTAAAGGTGAAAGGTGATTCATACCTGGTAATCATACAAGTCAATGGGGATTATTCCATAAGAAAAGAAGAACTAATCCCATTGTATGACTACGTCAGAGAGTTAATGACAGAATTCCCTTCGGAACCAACATTTTCTTATGTCCCAACATCACAAAATGCTCAAGCTGATGCACTGGAAAATATAGACATAGCTCTGGCAGATCCAAATAGGAATGAGACAACCATCAGTATTGCCCATCGTCCTGCAATTTCACCTTATGTTCGATTCAGAACAGAGGAAATTAAGGAAATTAGTCCCATTCCTGAATCGTATGGTCATACTACATGATGGATGTCACCTATCAGGTAGTACCTTCAAAATGGAACACTTCCACCTGATAGAGCCGAGAAAGAACAAATCAGGAGACGTGTGGTCAATTTTAATCTTTATGATAGCCCAGACCACCTAGATAAA
Organism: Viscum album; assembly: GCA_963277665.1. Taxonomy (NCBI): domain Eukaryota; kingdom Viridiplantae; phylum Streptophyta; class Magnoliopsida; order Santalales; family Viscaceae; genus Viscum; species Viscum album. The sequence goes on from OY728145.1 coordinate 957,356,834, forward strand.
ATCCTCTACAAATGTGGTTTTGATGGAGTTTTCATCAGATGCATTGATGGTGAAGAGAAAATGGCTGTTATGAAAGAAGTGCATGCAAGAGTCTTTGGTACCCACTAGTCTAGACATAGACTGCCTGATAAGATTCGATGTCTTGGATACTTTTGGCCTTCAATGATACAAGATTGTGTCGATTTCACAAAGAAGTGCAATTCATTCCATGTACATGCCAACTTCATTCATCAACCTCTAGAGTTTCTTCATACAACTAAATACTCATGGCCATTTTCTACATGGGGAATGGATGCGGTGGGAACTTACCCTTCGGCTATGGAAAAGCAGTTTGAGTACATTCATACTGCTACTGACTTCTTTTCCAAATGGTCAGAGGCAATACCTCTCAATGAAGTTAGTTCTAAATGAGTTGTTAGCTTCATCAATTCTAACATCATTACCATATTTTGTGTCCCTCATACCATATTGACAGACAATGGCACCAACTTCTTTCCATTCGAGGTGAAGAAGTTGTATCAATAATACAACATCAAATCCAACCATTCATCTCGGTATCATGAAGCGGCCAACATCTAGATATAATCCTTTAACAAGACTCTTTCAAATATACTGCAAAAGATGGTGGTTAAAGATAAGAGGTCATGTCCTGATAAATTATTTCATGCTTTATGGGTTTATCGGAAAACCACCCACATTGTAACTCGGTCAACTCCATATTCATTGGTATATGGAACGGAAGCCGTCTTGCCAATTGAAATTCAATTGCCTTTTCTTAGAGTAGACATTTGTGATCAGTCATCTACAGATGAACAATATCAAAGAGATTGAATGAATTGGAACGGTTAGATGAGAAATGATTGTGTACTTTGCACCACTTGGAAGTCTATCAGAATCAAATAGCACGAGATTATAATAAAAAAGTTCACCTTCGTTCATTCACTCAGGGAGAATTGGTATTAGTTCTCAGAACTCCAATGATACAAGGAAAGAAACCTCCCATGCTTGAGCCAAAATGGGAAGGACCTTACTCAATACATAGGGTCTACTCCAATGTAGCTTATTCATTAATCTCGATGTATGGAAAACTCATCACTACTCTAACCAATTCCATATTTTTGAAGAATTAGTTTGTATAAACACAAAATAAATCAACGGTCTGGTATGACCATAAACTGCACAACCGTCCAGAAAGACGTTAAACTGCATAACCAATGGTCCATACATATGACCTTAAACTATTTGTACTTTCGACCCGCATGAATTTAAACTGTGTCCCCTTCACCGTCCAGCAAGTCGTTAAACTACATAACCAATGATCCATACATATGACCTTAAACTATTCGTACTTTCTTCCCGCACGATGTTAAACAGTGTCCCCTTAACCATCCAGCAAGACGTTAAACTACAAAGCCAATGGTCCATACATATGACCTTAAACTATTTGTACATTCATCCCACATGATGTTAAACTGTGAAAAAATTCCCTAAATGGTCCAGTATGACCTTAAAATGAACAACCGTCCAGCAAGACGTTAAACGTCATAACCAATGGTCTATACATATGACCTTAAACTATTTTTACATTCATCCCACATGACGTTAAACTGTGTCCCCTTCATCATCAAGTTAGATGTTAAACTACATCATCACCAATGGTCCATACATATGACCTTAAACTATTTGTACATTCGTCCCACACGATGTTAAACTATAAAAAAGTTCCCAAAATGGTCCACTATGACCTTAAACTGCAAATAGGTCCTGTATGACCTTAAACTAAATCAATGGTCCATGCATATGTCCCTAAACTATTTGCAAGTCCCTTACGTCTAGCAAGACATTAAACTGTGATGTCCTAACTACATGACGCTAAACTGTATAAAAGTCCCTTACGCCCGGAACAACGTTAAACTACATTATCATCAAAGGTCATGTATGACCTTACACTACACCACCATATAGCATGACATTAAACTGCACCATACATTGTCCATGCATATGAACTTAAACTATTATCACTTTCATCCAACATGATGCTAATATGGGAAAAAGTTCCCAATGTGTCCAACATGATGTTAAATGGTGTACTCTTTTGTCCTCACTGCATGACATTAAACTGCACTGTGCCCCTTTCGTCTAACATGACGTTAAACTATATTGTCCCCATCGTCCAAACTACATGACACTAAACTATAAAGAATGTCCTTGATACGTCCTACATGACATTAAACTGTACTTCGTCCCTACTACATGACACTAAACTGTGCAACACCAATAGTCCTAACTATATGACTTTAAACTGTATAGTCTCTTTATATGTCCTACATCACATTAAACTATGCATCATTAAGGTTGTTGTTACCTCTTGTTTCTTACACTGAGTATGACTCACATGAGCTTAGAGAAAACCTCAACCATAACACTCTCTCTGGGCTACTAACCATGTGTATGTCCCAACATCAATTTCTAGGTCGTAGTCCCCAAGAAAAACTTGATCATTAATTTATTCTTTAATTGAACTACGCGTACTTTGATCCTTTCCTTCCAGGCTGGGTACGTAGGCAACCTCCCAAGGTTCAATCCCAAAATCAATCTCTTCACATCAGTCACCTCCATCTCATACGATGTTAATTCGTAAAACCACCCCTTGAATCAACATATTTACATTCGTTCACTTTATTCCTTGTTATACGACGTTAAACTATACAACACTTTTGTCCAGTATGACAATAATCTACAATATTCATTTATACCCTCACCTGAGAGGGAACCATTATTTACATTGATTTTTCAATCAGGTTTCATTTCAAAGACTACGTGCATACATGGAAACACCCAAACCTTTTATCTTGGGTTAAACTATCATTGCACTGAGGTCCCCTTTCACCATTCACATGTACGAACCAAATTTCTACAGACGGTAGTTCTAGAACTACATGGGCTTGATTCCCATCCTTATAGGATACGTAGGAATGTTCGGGTGTCCCTCGAATCTAGCCCCAAGTCTTTGGGCCTAACCCCAAATTACACTTTCAGTCCCCTGGATGAAAAGTCCCATTGAAAACACACACTGAGTATTTCTTATAATGGTTCAAGCTCTATGACCCTAAGCTAAGATCTATAATCCTTTTGTCCCACACGACGTTAAACTGTAGTTTAAGAACTAAATATGGATTGATTCTCATCCTTATGGGATATGTAGTGAAGTCTAACATTTCAATTCAGGACCCAGCCACAACATGATTATGGTTAGCATTGATCTGTGTGTCTCTGTACACATTGGACAATACCCATCATTATGTGTCATAATCCTAGACTTAAATATTTTCAGATCATCATAACCCTTTTCATGACTTCTAGTCACAAAAATTTCAAACTTCTGAGAATTCTTTTCCCTGACTATGCAGCATGTGCCCTTAGGTGGCCTTGCATAAACAGTCTACATAACGGACTTGTAATCCAAATGATACTATTTTATTTAAATATGCAACCAATGCCCTTAGGTGGCCCTGCATAATTCAACACCCTAACGGGTTTGTTAAGTAATGGTAACTTCATTCTTGGGAAGAAAGCCTCCTTTGTCCTTATTGTTATTAAATGACAGTATGCAGGGATCCGCAACAATAGCCATCCTTACAATATTTGTCCTATATCCTTTTTCATGATCTGAAATTATTCAAGTATATGGTTTATATTCTCCTTCCCTATGTTTGGGTCAGACCTTCTTAGGAGTAATATCTATTCAGTTCATCGATAATCTTGTGTGGAAATATCTTCTCCATATTCAAGTACCTATTTCCATACACCAAACTCTATAATTTGGAGAATTTGAATCTCCATAAAATTTCACAGGATTTTAGCACTAAGAATGTAAATTTCTAAGAGTTATTTTTCCTGACTATGTAGCACGTGCCCATAGGCGGCTTTGCATAAATAGTCTACATAACAGACATGTTAGCCAAAGGATACTATTTTATTTAACTATGCATCAAATGCCCTTAGGTGGACTTGCATAATTCAACCCCATAATAGGTTTGTTAAATAATGGTAACTTCATTCTTTGGAACTACTTCTTCTAATTCCTTTTAGCTCTTTTTCATATCATTCCTATGATTCAAATATTCCTAAGTCATTGTTTACATTTTTTCCCTCATACTTGAGTATGGTACTATGTTTTCAGATGAATTGTCAAGGAATTGAAACAATTCTAATTCATTCGGTCAAATCTATTTCAACCTTAAACATTAGCCTTTTTATGTCCGACGTGCATGACGTTAAACTTCCCACAAAAGACAAAGGAACTCTGAATAAAAGTCATGTTCCAGCTCACTAAACATTAATTTTGTATTATTTAGGTAATATTGAGAAATTAAAATGTTCATGTTTGTAGGGTTATTTATAATAATCCTATTATAAATCAAACTATGCTAACTAGGCCCATTGGCTGAGGTAAATGTTAAAGAAGGTATCAGGAAAATGCAAGCACAAATGTTTGAAGATGGATTTTTTTTCATTGATACATAAGAGATAGAAGGACATCCACAGACTAGAGTCTCTTCTCTTTTTTCAATAATTGCAAGAGGCTTTAAACATAACTCTTCGTTTTAGTTACGACATCTTGAGCTTCATCAGCAAACACCTAGAATTCATTCATTCAACTAGATACCATAAGAGATGCAGTGATACTAGCACTTCTTGGAACAATTTTAAAATAATGTTCTTGAGTGCATTTTGAGAAAACTTTCTACTGATCAAACAGTGACTATGTTTCTGTCCAAGAGACATAGAAGATGGATACATGGATTTGAGAATGGAGCATTGGAAGTAAAGATCCATTTGGAGAGAGTACCCTTTTCAGATATTGATCTAATGCCATGTTTTTCTTCTCTCCACCAACCTGCAGCGGAAAACATTTCATCCCATGTGTTTTCCATTTTCATATCTGCAAGGAAATGGCATGAAGGGAAATTTGAATGTTCATGACAATGTTGTTGATCTTAATGCATAGCATAATTGAAATATAGGAGTAGCAGTGCAGCTGCATTTCAGGTGTATAGTTATTTTCATTTGGAACATTGACTCCTTGCATATGACCATGACCATACAGGGACAGGTAGATTCTCTATGGGAAATTAAGATGATATTTCTTCAAGTACTTGGCCAAATCTGGGAGAGTGTTGTCGCAAATTTCATATTAATCATGGACAACAATGTTCATCATGTCATTAATCCGCTTTCTAGCCAGTTCATCTGCCATTCCGATTCTTCTGAGAGCCATTGAATCTGCAAAAAAGTTGAATAAAATAACTTTTAAATAGGTTTATTTTTCATAAAATTTGTGAAGGAATTAAAAAAAATGGCTAAGGCATTAAGGCGTGCAAGTCTGAACTTGGCGCGCAAGTATGGATGTGTTGCGCAAGTATTTGGTGCGCAAGTATCACCACGCAGGTCCAAATACCTATACAACAGCGCGACATTAAGGAAACCTCGGGGAACATAGAAACTTTCACGGCAAATACAACTTGCGCAGGGAGAACTCGAGTGTTTCAAATCCATATACATGTACGGAAGTGAGGCCCTCTATTTATAGACACACCGAAGACCCTGCGCGTCGTACCCTATGCGATCATGGGCCATATCCATGCGCTTCAGGCCTTGCGCGCCCAAAGCTCATTTGCGCGCCCTACCTTGAGGGCCCCAATTTCTATTTGATTCTCGATTTATTCATATTTAAATCCTCTATTCTCTCCAGATCCAACTCTGAGGGGGGCTTTTGTTGATGGTCCTTTCATCACAGAATCTAACGATTGTAAAAGGGGAATATCTGATCTCAAAGTGATTCATCCTTTGGAAAAATATCAAAAATTGACAAAGGAAGGAATAAGAAGAATGTTGCACAAGGTTCACACAAGTTCTACAATGGTTGCGCAGGTATACTTGCGCGCCTCCTTGTGGTCGTGCAAGTGACCTGCGCGACCTAAGTGATAACTGCACGGGTCTTCTCCAGCCTATAAATAAACCCTATGGGCCCCCCATTCAAAGAGGAATTTTTCCAGAAACTCTGATTTAAGCTCCCAGTGCCCTAGTCTCTTCTCAAAGCTTCTGAAACACTTCTAAGGTTATTTCTTACCTAGAATGGAAGATCTAATAAGGGGGAGGAAGGCCTATGTATTGAAGCTAATCAACACTTGTGCGCTTGAGTAGCGAGCCCATAAGGGAAATGGCCACACTTGTGTGTCGCCTTACTCCTTCAATAGAACATGTGCGCCCCTCTTCTGGAAGAACCTCAAGAAGATTCTAAAGGCTTTAACCATGATTCGCTCAAGTATTACCCTGCTGGATAACCATTGTGCAAGTACCCATGTGTCGCGCATGTATACATGCGCGACCACGACTTCCGCGACCACGCAGTACCTGCGCGCCTGCCAGGACTTGCGCGCCCCTACCTTTTTGGGTGCCTTTCTTGCCTATTTCACCACTCTTATTCCATTCCAGCTCTCCTTTTCAAGATTCAGTATTCAATACACTCTTCAAAGCCATTTATGGCAAGATTTCTTGATTTGACTTCCTTATCTGAAATGAATTCTGTGGAATATCTCTCAAAACCTAGTGATTTACACATCTTTATGTCACTAAAGATTGAGATTTCATTCATTAAACCACATCCTTTTAGATGAGATAACTCATTAACCTGGGCCTCCTTTTTAAGAATAAGCCACAGTCATAATTCTCAAATATGGGCATCCTATTTAGGAGTAATCCCCATGTCCTCATTAACCTGGCCCTACTTTTTAGGAATAAGACCTAGTCCCCTAATTTGGGCATCCTCTACAGGAGTAAGTCCCAACTATAATTCTATTAACATGGGCCTCATTTTTAGGAGTAATCCCTAGTCTCAAATATGGGCATCCTCTTCAGGATTAAGCCCCAAGTCCCTTAATTTTTCAAGTCTCTTAACATGGGCCTCCTTTTTAGGAGTAATCCCCAGTCTTAATTCCTTTTAACTGGTCCTAATTTACCTTTGATCTGGGATTACTTCTCAGGAGAAACAACACAATCATAAGTCATATCCTAATTTGGGCCTCCTTTTCAGTAGTAAGCCCCAAGTTATAGTATTCAAATCTCTGTGAAGCACATATACCTTTATGGACCTTGTTCCTGTATTTTTTCCCTGAAGTAAATACAAATCGTCATTTATCTGGGCAGTCATACATACATAAGTCCCACCTTATTTCTTATGATTTCACATTTCATGGCACAATTTTATGATTTTTACCAATAACTATTGTTTTTCAAACCGAGAATGACTCACGTGATCTTAGAGTGTAAAAGTTATTATGATATCCTTATTTGAGCCATCAATCATAAACATCATACTCCCTTACTCGAACTACGTGGGTTCTGATTCCTTTTCTAAACAAAGGATACGTAGGTAGCCCATTTGCGGGTTTGATCCCAACTATGAAATAATCCATCTCCTTCTGAATGACAATAAACTTCAAGTGCCCCACTGAGTGGCTTCAAAACCAGTATGGTCATCATAATGACCAAGAGACTTTAACGTATCATAGGATACCGTTGACTAAGAATCTGTAACAAATACAGATGATTCTCTATCAATGAAGAACCTCGAATACATATAATAGATTCTCTAAATTTCCTACATGTAGATCATTGATTGTTAGATCTAAAGTAAAGCTCATTTTATACTTGGTAATTTAATAAGGATTCACAAACATAACTTAAATCTATAAATAGAGTCCCGGAGTAGACAATAATTTCCCTCAAAAAGGTGTGATGAGTCCGACCTCCCATCCTCTCGACCGATGAAAAATTTTAAGCCTCATCAGTCCACAACAAATGAGCGTTGACCTTTGGAAAGTAGGTCAAAATGGATGTGGAATCATTGGACATTTCCGGTTTTACTAACAAACCTGTTAGAAACCGATTAGATTGTTTGAACCTCTCATCATGGAGGTCATCCCAGAATTCCAAGGTTAACAACTGGTTATGAAATGCACTGGTGATGGAGTATCATCAACACGGTACCATTCCAACTCTAGAGGCTGCTCGACAAGTCCTCCAAGTGAAAAATTCACCCTGGTCATCCAGACAGTGACGACCAGCGATCAAGAAGCAGGCGGTGCTAACTATCATCTCCAACCGTTTTGGGTCGTTATCCCCGGAACGCAATCACCATTAACTCCCATATTCTGGGGAGTGAATGAGTAGGTCCCTTAGGGCGTTAATTCAAGGAAGCATGAGTCCTTCTCGAGGGCCCCCATCAACAATCGCCGCCAGACTCGTGTGGCAGTGCACCCTCAACATGATGAGGGTATCAACTCCAGGAAATCGGCTTAGGTTTCTCGAACCCGAGCAAGAAAGAAAAATATCCAGAGGCAATATCCGTCAACAGTGAGCAGGTTCCCATCTCTTCTATATCCAAAGAATTCCACCAACCTAACTTGTTAGAAAACAATGAGCAGGCATATACACCCATCCGTTTTAATTCCGCTGTCCAGAAGACTCGTCTGGCATCATCACGCCAATCCCGCCAGGCAATTTCAGAATAGTACTATACATAGGAACATACACCTATTTATATGTCATCAGCTCGTCAGTAGGATCATCTATATATGATGGATCTCTTCAACCACGTTCGGTGAAGTACAATCAGCAGACACATTTACCTGCTAGTATCGATCAATCCTACCAACAGTCTCGCTTGGTATCACTCGGAGAAGTCAGTCGGAAAGCTCCGATGACAAATAGGAGGCAGTCTCAACTCTCTTCCCCCACACATGAGTACTGTCAGGATTCACTAACAGGAAAATGAGTACAAGAGAAGGTACTCACACCTACTCAAAGCACAGAATGGACATATATCCCCATTCAGGAAGCAGAAGTCACCAAACATATTCTATCAATGGTGAAAGAGCAGAAGAAAACCCCTGCTCATATTCTGGATGCTTTCCAGGATATTATAATAGCTTCAGCATCATCTCATGGAAAGAAACATAAATCTATCCCTACCAGTGGAGTGAAAAATCAACAGTTCACTCTGAAACAGACACACACATATGTTCCAATCCAAGAGGGTTGTGGGTCGTATTCCCCCATATATTACAAACAACCAAGACAGGCACATAAACCTGATTTGAGTAGAGATTGTCAGACTAACCTGGCCATTTCTCTTAATCAGTAACATACACCTTCTCAGAGTAGACACTTTCGTTAAGAAGTGGTTTCCAAGGAGACTAAGAAGGCTTCTAATAAGAAGACCCACCCAGCATAGTCAAGAGATCAAGATCTAATCTGTAACAAGGCCTTGCTCGATTCTAGAGTTCTTGATGCCCTTAGACCATTATCTGTTGGAATCCAAGATTTTACTCCCTCATTTCCCAATAGTGGGAACATTAATTTAGAAGATCTTCAATAGACACTTCTTCATGAAGGCTTTCTTCATGACAGTTCTATCGATCTTGATGTTTCATCTTTAGATGAGAGCTACAATAACCCTCTGTGTGGCCAGAAGGGAAAGGAGCAAGAGATATCATCTTTTTTTTGTAACCCACCATGGTGGTCCTCCCCATGATGATAAATTTCACTGCGAAAGTCCTCTCCATAGTAGTGATGCACATTTCCCGGAAAGTGCTCCAGTGGAAAATGTAGTGCCGAGAAAGCCCTCTTATCTTGATGGAGTTGAAAATGTGAAACCAGTCCTGTCTAATGATTCATAAGTAGTAGTAGAAATAATTTATCAACAAGAAGATAGCCCAGGGTGTAGGTCGTTCTCTAAACCAACCCTAAGTCATGCATCTTCTAGTTTGATCAGTGATTTCTCTACCAATCTTGTTGAATCTGATGAAGCAACAAGGGAACACTAACTCTGGTCAAATCAGGTAGAAGAATCTTCATTGATCGATAAAGAAGAAATGATGAACATGGGAAAACAACCGGAGAAGGGTGAAGTGCCAGTCATGTTTTGGCCTCTGGCTGAATCTCAGAATGAAATTCCAGAGTTGTTGACGGAAGATGGAATTAATGATATTCATCTTAACATATGGAAAAAAATTTGTCAGTTGAAAAAAGAAAGTATTATCTTATGATGAATATGAAAATAATCTTAAGATAATAGAAGGATTACAACGTCAGATTGATTTGGTATCTCTACAAGTCTCTCGATATTCGAAGGCTGAAAAGCAGCAGAGATCCCTTCAACGTTCATGCCCTGGCTCACTAAGAAGATTGGGCCAGTTAATTTCCAATGCCCCATCTGGTATTAATGTTAGAGGATGAGGTTTTCAAGGAGCACTACATTTCACTCTACTCTCCTGTCAGCAAAGCCCGCCGAAAATGGTCTCATGCAAAGTTATTTCCCATGGTCGGCTAGAGTTAATGGGTTTTTTTTGTAATAAAAAACTTTCTCAAGAACTGGTTTCAAATAGTTTCTCTCAAAATCAAGAATACAGAGAAAAAGATGTTGAATTACTCCTGCATAAAGAAAATGAGAATATTGAACTTGCCTCTTGTATGGAGCAAGCACATCATCAAGTGACAGAAGTTTTAGAAATCATCCAATGGTCTTTTGAACCGGGTGATAAAAGTAGATATCGATTGATGCATCCAAATAATTTCTGGACTAAGGTGCGTAAGATCAGGAGAGATTTTAAGAAGGTCTCTTACATAGCATGTCAAGATCCACCCTAGCTTTCCAGACTGGGGACTCTTTTAACCCAACCCTCAGAATCAACAAATAGGATTTGAGGAGTTGAGCAATGGTAGTAGGAACAGCTCCAGTCCACCGGATTGGGGACTTTTTCAAATCATCAATCCCCTCCTCAGCGAAAGTCAGTCTTCTATTGATTGGTGATGAAGCCAAAAGAGGAATGAAGAACCAAATTATCAGGAGATTAAGTCCAAATTAAGGTTCTCCATGAAATTCTTGAGGTATCAAATCAACAAAAGGTAATGTCTCGTCAGGGGAATGGCAGAGGACAATATCACAGAAATGGTGATTGAAGGGATATGATGTGTTATGCATCAATTAATGTCATTAATTCCGTTGATGGTGATCCTCTAGAACATGAGGCTCACTCAAGGGACTTAGATGAAGAGGTTATTGCTCTAGAAGTTGTATTAAAAGACACAAATGAAGAAGGTGTGCATACATGAAATCAAAGGATTACCCAGAATCTAGGTAATCCTTCAAGTAACATACTTCCACCTCTCCAAAAGGGAGCTAACAAGGGGAATTGAAAGAATCACGTTACATAACCTTCCTCTGGAGAAGGACAATCGCTCTCACTATAAAAAAGATTTGCACAACAAGAGGAAGAAATGAAGGAGTTTAGGAGGATGAATGCCTTATTACATCAAGGGAGTCTTCTTCTTAAGCGTACCAGAGTCACTCATCCAAGGGAGTTTGTTGCATTTACTCAGATGGAACAAGAATATCCTCTTCTATTAGTACACCCTCACAGGTCTAATGATATGGGTCATGTGCAACAACAATTGGCGGTGCTACCATCAGTTGTAGTACCAACCACCACATCTGTACCAGCTCTAGTTATTGCACCTTCCCAAGTCCAACTTCAACTGGATGTTTCTCAAAATTTAACAACTAACATTGTGTAATTAATAGCTCAGTTAGAGACTATAGAATGGAAGTGTGCTCAGGTTCAACCAGAAAAGAGAGATTATCCTGAATGGGTAGATTCAATCCTTCCCCTATCATGTTTTGGGAACCCTGTATTCCATATTTTCAATGGATCAGGCGATCCTGAACAACATTTGACGCATTACGTGTCTTGTTGAGATCCTATGATCGGAACTCCAGAATATCAAGAAGTAGTGAAACTCAGATTCTTCGTGCGAACCTTGCAAGGACCAGCTTTTGTTTCATACAGAAGCTTGAAATCTCGGTCAATTACCGGGTGGGAAGATCTTTGCCAAAAATTCCTTCTTCAGTTCAACTCAATTTTGTGAAGGACTACAATTTTTTATCTTATAAACTGTAAGAAAATGGAGAATAAAAGGGTTTTAGATTTCATTTCTCACTGGAAGGGATTAATATATTCCCTAACCTTAGCACTCACTTAGGAAGAACAGTTTCAAATCTGTGTGGAAAATATGTGGGATGAATTACGCACGCTGTTGATCCCTGTAAAATACACTTGAGGGTTTTGAGACCTTTCTTCAATCGCTCAACAGATTGAAGATTCTCTTACAAAGACTCAGGATAAGGCTCATATAATTCTATCAGCTCCAAGAAGGAGAATGGGTAAAGAAGAGACTACTATAGCTATGCTTAAACAAGCAACTGTACCTGCTTCTACTTTAAAACCTTCTTCTTCTCGAAGGGCTCTACATCCTAAGTGCTATTAAAAAGGTTGTTTCCTCAAGACTATCAAAGAGATCAATGATGAAAAAAATTTGAGGATCTGATGTGAAAAACATACTCTTTCCGAAATGAACAAGTTCATGGTTACTTTATTTCAGCTCTGGAAAATAATTTGGTTCAGTTGCCAAGGCCCAAAAGGACAAACAAGGAAGGAGATGAAGACCGTCCAAATTATTTCCACTTTCATCAAATGTTGGGGCATCCCATCCAGGATTGTCTTGTCTTCAAAGACCTCCTGCAAAAGGTAGTCTACTCAGGAAAAGTCAAAATAAAAGGTTCATCAGTTCAGGTATCATGTGTTACTGCTAAAGGTCCAGAGGAGGAAGGTGATTGGCAAGAAGTTATGAAAAAAAATGTACAAAAATATGATGATTGGATGGTCAAAAAGATGATCAATCGAACTCATGCTATTTTGCGAACACAATTGAAGAAACCAATTGTTCCTTCTACCATGAAAGCCACAGAAAAACCCTTTTCATCAGCGGGAAAATCCTCAATGAAAAGGCATGATTCAAAGAAAGAAAAAGAATCAAAAGAATATGTGTATGTTTCAAAGAATAAGTTTTCGTTGACTCTAGAAGACTTCATACCATCTAATTCAAATTCACGGGCACCGCCTCACCAAACGACACAACCTAAATAGGATAATCAAGCAGACTCTTCATCGGATGAAGAGTTTATTTTTGGTTCTGTTAATTTGATTCAATTAACAGATCCATAAGCCAGTCACGGTTTCAATTTTGATGAGCCCGAATTCCCTATATCAAATAGAGGAACCAGAGGAAGTTCTAGAGGCTCAGGATACATGGGAAGAAGTGGATCATTCAAAGGCCACTCTTCCAATTATACCCCTACTAGAACAGGTTTTGTGGAAGAAACTCGTGGTATAGCCCTTAAACGAGCTCAATAAGAACAAGAAAGTTCTTCCACACAAGGAAGACTTTGCCCAAGCATAATTATTCTGTAAGATCGGTTGAAGGTTCCATCTTCTTCCACACAGTAAGTAAATAGACCTAATTGGTCTAATATTCTAATTCCAGGAGTATTACCAACTCCTATCCTAGTACAAGATGCATCAAATTCCAAGGAATCAACTTTCAAGGCACCCGAAAAACCACATGTTCCTGTTGGGAAACGCAGCCCTTTGGATCAAAAGTATGATATATTGAAACACATGTCCCAAGTACCGGCCATGTTATCAATTCTGGATGCCATTAATTTATCAAAGGATCTTTGGGAGTCACTCATTGAGGCGTTGTCAAGTCCTCAGGAGTTTGAAACTGAAATTGCTGCAGCTGAAGTCTACCATGTAGAGAATAATTGTAAGGAATTTCTTGCAGTAATATATTTTACCGATGAAGATGATGATGGTGTCGTTCATGATAATATTAGACATTTGTACTTATCTGGAAAGGTCAATGTCATAGACATCCAAAGAGTTTTCATTGATAATGGTTCAAGAGTCAACCTCATGCCCATTCGTACACTTCGCCGATTGGGCCTCACAGAATCTGATTTATCTCCTTCTACTTTGATGTTACAAGGATATGATAAAAATGAACAAGAACCACCAGGTTAGATTACACTCAGAACTCAGTTTGAAGATCTTGTGTCCAATTCAGATTTCATGGTTTTTTATCATGACTCAGCCTTCAACATCTTCCTTGGATGACCTTGGCTACATCGGCATGCAGTTATCCCTTTGTCATACCATCAATGTCTCAAATTTGTTTTGATGGACAAGTTGGTAAATTATATGGTGATAAGGCCCCATTCAAGAAATTTAAATCTCAATACATTGAGGCGGAATTATACCACATGAAGGGAAATAAGGGATCCACAACAAAGGAGATTACCAAAGTTAATGCTCCGTATGGTTTGGAAAAAATCCAGTAAACCCATTAGCACATGTGAGTACAAATTATGTGTTGGCTATCAGTCAAACTGAGAGGATAGATCTAAATCAAAATACTCTTATGGAAGCGTCCATAATGTCAATTATGGAAATTGAGCCAGAAAACATGGGATAAATTGGTGATTCACTAAGCAATGATGAAAACTCAAATGGAGATGTCTTCTTTTCATCTGCTGAAATCCAGCAAGTCTATACTTCGCCAATCAGGCTAGGGAAAGTTATAACAATATAATAGGTAAATGATGATGTCAATTCTCAATCCATCATCTTCTCTTTATTACCCAATGAAGACCCTTCATCATCAATTGGGTCAGAAATGGAAGCTTCTTCTTCAAAATGATCAAATTTTAACATCTCTACTGATCATGAAAATTCTTATTCATCATCTACTATGCATTTGGAAACAGAGGAAGAAAAAAATGTTGAAGAAGAATATAAGATCTCAGGGATTATCCTCCAGTATTTGAAGAGTTTATCTCTACCACTATGGATGAACTCAGAGAAATCAATCTGGGTACAAAATAATATCAACGGCCCACTTTAATCAGTGCGGACATGACTCTTGAAGAGAAATATATGTATATTTCCTTTTTAAAGAAATATAGAGATATATTTTCATGGAAATATATAGAGATTCCAGGGCTTGATCCCGATGTTGCCACTCATCATTTGGGTTATCTAGAAGAACATCGATGATTCAAACAAGATGCCAGAAGAACACACCCAACATGTGCTTCTAAAATTGAGGTTGAAGTTGATAAGCTCATCAAAGATAACTTCGTCGGAGAAGTTCAATATCCCAGGTGGTTGGTTAATATTGTCCCAGTGAAAATGGGGAATGGGAAAATTAGAGTTTTTCATTTTTTTCAGAGATCTTGATCGGCATTATCTTGGGGATGATTTTCCAGTTCCAATTACAGAACTCTTGAATTATGTGATAGCTCGTTATGAAGCGCTTTCTGTCATGGATGGATATTCTAGATATAATAAAATATGGATTTCTCCAGAAGATAAAGAATCTACATCCTTCAAAACCCCTCAGAGTGTGTTTTTCTATCAGGTAATTCCCTTCGGCCTAAAGAATGAAGGCGCAACATATCAGCACGCCATGCATCATATCATCAAAACCTTTCTGGGAAAGTCTGATGAATGTTATGTGGATGATTTGGGGGTCAAATCCAAAAAACATTCTAATCACTTGGCTGATTTAGAAGTCATATTCTGCAAGCTTCGACAACTTAATTTGAAGATGAACCCCTTAAAATGTGCTTTTGGGGTAACCTTGGGGAAATTTTTTGTCTTCGTCGTACGCCATCATGGCATCGAGGTCGATCCTGAGAAGACAAAGTAAATCCTTCGCATGTCACCACCTCGAAATTTAAGATAATTAAGAGGACATCAAGTACACTAATCCTATATTCGGTGTTTTATTTACAATTTTGTAGGAAAAAGCTTACCCTTCACCAAAATGATGAAGAACGGAGTCACTTACTAGTGGACTAAATAATGTCATGAAGTATTCGATATTCTCAAGAAATACGTCTTGAGTACACTAGTACTCATGCAAACTATTGAAGTAAGACCACATATCCTCTATGTGATAGCTGTAGAGCGATCATTGGGTGCCTTTCTTGCTTAGATGAATGATGCTGGGAATGAAAACAGCCTCTATTGTCTCAGTCAGACTGTGATCGAAGTAGAAAACCGGTATTAAAATATTTCGAAGTGCTGCCTGGCATTAATCATTGCAGTTCTGAAGTTGAGACACTACCTGCAACATCACGAGGTCCAATTGGTATCTTGCAACAACCCGCTCAAATTAATCATTAGTCGTCCAATTCTTACAGGATGTCTGGCAAGATGGATAGTTAATTTGTAGCAATTCGATATTCAGTATGTGTCTCAAAAGGCAATAAAGGTCCAAGCTCTTCCTGATTTCCTGGCTGAACACCCTTCAGTGGAAGACACATCTTCAGATATTGAACTCCATGATGAGGAATTCTTCTCTATTCAAGAAACTCCTCATGCATGGGAAATGTACATTGATGGTGCTTCCAGAAGTCCAACAGGGAGGAAAATGGAAAATCCTAAATTCAACAATGTTGTCTTACGGATTGTACTCATCTCCATATAAAATACAATGTTACTATATTCCTTCTTATTGTGGGAAGGTGGTACCAATAATGAAGCAGAATACCAAGCTCTCTGTAACACCCCAAGAATTTACGAAAAATATTCTTTTTAATTTCATTAATTTCTTGTGTTGTATGCTACACCAAAAGGATCTTGCACAACACGCATCCCGGACTTGGCTTGCATTACATGCAAGCGCGACCTTCCACGATAGCATGTGTTGTACGCAATACCGAGTTTCGCTAAACAATGATACGTTATTAAAATATTATTAAAAGTAGCCATTATGAATAGTAATAATGACTTTTTGAAATTTAATAAATTTCATTTTTGAAAATTGACTTCATTTTTGGATTTGGAATATCGAACTTATCCTAGGGTGAAATTTTGGTATTTTTCTGAAAACTTTCAATTTTTGATGAATAGTGAAAACACTAAGTTACTATTTAAAACCTGACTTTTAATTTAAATAATTATTAATTTTATTTAAATTTATTTTAGGTCAAAATTGATACATAATACCTATATAAGTTTAATGTAATTCATTGGAGTCATTTTTTAATAATTTTAGATATATAAAAATTTTATTGAACTTTTGACCGTCTTTTACCCACCTCCTAGGAGAATTTGCAAATTTACATAAAACATAATTTTACCTCTTTTGTAAATGGAATTTAAAAAATCCAAGAGACAAGGATTATGTCATTAAGTAAAATGTGGTTCAATGAGATGAAAATAATTTTTGGTTAATATTGACTGTTTACTTTTATTTACCACAGTTAAAAGTAAATAGTGTAATTAAGGGTAACAATGATATTATTATTACCCTAACACATGTCCTAATTCTATTGGATAAGTGTAATTAGACGAAAAACAACCATAGGAATAAAATATGTCCATTTAGGCCCACTTGGATTAGATTAGGACATTTATTATTAATTTATTTAAAGAAGGGTTAAAATAGTTAAAATCAATGTTTAATAAGTAAATCACTTTAATATAGGGTTATACATAACATAAATTAGACTATTAATATTCATTTGAAAGCTAAAACTATTTACTACATAATGATATTTTATTTTAAATTTTTAGATTTTAAATAATTTAATTTATTTATGACACAATAATGATGTAGTAATTATCTTATTAATGAAATATTGACATAATTGATGTTATAAATACCCAAATAAATGTAATTTGAGACTTTTTATGAATTCCAAAAAATTTCTATATTCATATGAAATTTTTGGGTTTATTTAATTGGGTTTTTTTGAACTAATAATTCTGTTAGGATTTTCACAAAAATCAATTACCAAATAGTTTCAATATTGACATAAAATAGTTTTAAAAACAAATATTATATTATTAATTGTTATTAGATTCCTAAAAATATAATCATCAGAAAAATGACGTAGATAAGGTTATATATATTAATAATAAACAACTTGGGTTCCTATTTCATGTTATAGTAAGTTTATTAACCTTATAGTGTAAGAACAGAAAAAGACATGGTATCAGTAAAATTATCTAAATTAAAGTTAAATCTAAATGATAAGGTTAAAATAGGTGCCTAAACTTGTCTAAATTATATTGTATGAGAGTATTTCGACCCATCCACACCTTATATTAGAAATAAATCAATTTGGAGCTATTTAAAACCGAATATGACTTTATAATAAAATAATATGTTTTGTTTTTCCAAAGGTGCCCCTCTCCTCCCTTATAAAAGGGAACCTCCTCCCTCTCTTACTCACACCCCATTGAGCCTTAAAGCTCTACAAAACCATGCCAATTTCTCTTCTCCACTTCCCTAGAAACGTCATAGAGGTTCTGTTCTTCTTAAAATACCAATATTAGTGCCCTAAGAGAAGGTTTTAAAAAGGCACTTCAAAGAAGAGGTAAAGTCCATTACCGATTCTTTCAACTTTATTTCTTCTTCCACTTATTCTTATTTAGTTGTTTCAATATGAATTAATGATATCAGTATCACTGATATACTGATATGTTATTAGAATTATGAAACAATCGTATTTCACCATCTATCCATCCTACGGAAAATTAAATCACCACGCGTGCGTACGTACCGAATACCGTCTCCACGCCGTGGTGTAATCTGTTTTTCCACCACCTCCTTACATGGATGGGTATAATTGTGTAAATAAATAACTACATATGATTATTTTAAAGTTATATTTATTTTGAAATAGTATACATATACTCCAATACAATTCCACAATCATGGAACTGATATCATCGCTCGTGCGTACGTACAGACTACCGTCTCCACGAACGCGATGAGATTCATTTTCCATGAATAATCATTCAAGAATGATTATAAAGTATATATAATGAATAATAATGAAATATATGACATAATAATGCTACTGGATTTATGTATATATATATATATATATATATATATTTCATTAACTCAATTCCATTCAATCCAATAAGGAAATGAAAACAATGTTCATGCGTACGTACGACCTACCGTCTCCATGAACGGTGTATTTCATTACATTTATCGATCTATAATATATTTGTATATAATTAATATATATTATATATAAATCATGTTTTACATTCTGGAATTATGTAAATCATGATATAAGTAATAATATAAAGAACGACGAGTCGAAACACATATGATAAATGAAAAGATTTTACCCAAAACGCTCTTTAACATGGAATTTACAAAAGAACGGGTTATATAAAGTCATAAGTGAACCATATATGATATCATAACAATGAATATGATTCTTTAATAATTCAATGACATTATTTAAATCATTATACTGGATGTTCGGATACATACGAAGCATATCAGACATAAGGTAAGGGATAAATTTTCAATCTCATTTTTTTATCTGAGATTGCTTATACCTAAGTATTTACTGGGGATACGTTTATCATCCCTGACCATGTTTTCTAAAAATGTTTTCATAAAATGTTTACTATTCTTCCATGAATGTTTAAAGTTATTTTTACCCTTTATTGACTTTTTACCACATTGTATGGATGGAATCTTTCCTTTGGATACCATATAAGGAACTTTTTGACTTTTCCGACAAAAGTATGAGGAGAATGTTATTTTTAACTTATACGGAGTGAATGGATTTTTATGGTTTTATAAATCCTTATTTTCATGAAGCTTCTTCCAAAATATTTCATGACTATTTTCAACAAAATCCTTTTATTTTAATATTTCATGACATTTTGTGTAAAGAAAATGATTTTGAAGATGAAAGGATATTTTCCTCAAGAATTCATTTCAAGTGTTTTATCAAAACCATTTTTCAACTATGATGACATTATTTCTTATGTGTATGTTTCAAGTATAATGTCTCTATTATTTACATGGTTTCACTTTTATTATTATGAAATGATATCCATTTCTTTTATATGGATTATGTGATGATGGGATGATGTTTATGAAACCCATTTAATTCTTTGGGTTATTAGGAATGGTGTATGTTTATTTTGTGGAACAAGTAAGAATGATTTCATTATGAGATGGGTGGGACCTATATCTCCATCCAATTCATTGGTTAAAGATTTATATCTCATGAGAAAGACATGGCTTGAACGGCAGGTTAAACCAGTTCAGTAAAACAGGAGTGAAATGAGGAGTGAACTCGATTCAGAAAGGGGCTATGTCCATTAAGATGGTCATGGAAGCAATACATTGGCTACTATGGAAATCATTACATGTGCTTAATGAATTCCAAAATTACATGTTTTATTCCCATGCTATTTTAATTTTATTTATGTTCCATTATGATCTATGCCTTATGTACTTCCATGTTTTGTGTCGTTGATCAAGATTTTGATGTTTAAAAATTATGTTCATGTTTTTAAGATAAAATGTATATGGTATGTTTTATTTTATCCATGCATATGATTACTGAGAATTTTAGCTCACCCTTTTTATATTTTATTTTCCCCCAGGATTAAATGAATGGTTTTAGGTAAGGAAACAAAAAGTGGATGATCTTTATGGGAGATGTTGAAGATCTTTCACCACGATTAGAAGATTACATTCCATGTTTCCAAAGACACTAAACTATTACAGTCCTTGTGTGTCTGTTTTTGTTATGTATTAAGTATTCTGCAAAATTAAGGTAATATCTATGTACATCACGCTTCGGGTCTCTACACTCTCATTGCAGGATTGGAGTTGGCGCTTCAAGCACAAGTGAATCACATAAAGGTGAAAGGTGATTCAGACCTGGTAATCAAATAAGTCAATGGGGATTATATAATTCGAAAAGAAGAACTAACACCTTTGTATGATTATGTCATATGGTTAATAGAGGAGTTTCCTTCGGAACCAAAATTTTCTTATATCCCAAGATCACAAAATGGCCAAGCTGATGCACTGGCTAATATAGCCACAACTCTGGAAGATCCAATTCGGGATGAGAAAACCATCAATATTTCCCATCGTTTTTCAATTTCACATTATGTTCGAACCAGAACAGAGGAAATAAATGAAATTAGTCCCATCTCAAAACCATATGGTTGCACAATGTGATGGATGGAACTTATAAGGGAATACCTTCAAAATGGAATACTTCCACCTGATAGAGCCAGGAATGAAAACATACGGTGATGTGTGGTAAACTTTACTCTTTATGATGGCACAGATCACCTAGAGAAAATTCTATACAAGCGTGGTTTTGATGGAGTTCTCTTGAGATGCATTGATGGTGAAGAGACAGTGGCTATCATAAAAGAAGTGTGTATAAAAGTCTGTGGTGCCCACCAGTTTGGAAATTGACTGTCTGATCAGATTCAAAGGCTTGGATACTTTTGTCCTTCAATGATACATGATTTTGTTGATTTAAAAAAGAAGTGTCATTCATTCCATGTACATTCCAACGTCATTCATCAACCTCCAGAGTTTCTTCATACAACTAAATAATCGTAGCCATTTTCCACATGGGGAATGGATGTGGTGGGACCTTACCCTGCAGTTACTGCCAAGCAGTTTAAGTAAATTCTTATTGCTAGTGATTTCTTTTCCAAATAGGAAGAGGAAGTACCTCTCAAGGAAGTCAGTTCTAAATTCATTGTTAGCTTCATCAAGTCTAATATTATTACCATATTTTGTGTCCCTCATACCATATTGACGGATAATGGAACCAAATTCTGTTCATCTGAGGTGAAGAAGTTCTATCAAGAATACACCATCAAATCCAATCAATCATCTCGGTATCATGCAGCGGCCAATAGACAGATAGAAGCTTTCAAAAAGTCTCTGTCAAATATATTGCAATAGATGGTGGATAAAGATAAGAAGTCATGGACTGATAAACTCTTTCATGATTTATCGGATTATCAGACTACCTCCCGCACTGCAACGCGGTCAACTCCATATTCATTGGTATATTGAATGGAAGTAGTTATTCAAATTGAAGTTCAATTACCCCCGCTCAGAGTATCCATTTGTGATCAGTCATTTAAATATGAGAAATATCAAAAGTGATTGAATGAATTGGAATGGTTAGATATGAAATGGTTGTGCACTTTGCACCACTTAGAAGTCTATCATAATCTAATAGCAAGAGATTTCAATAAATAAGTTCATCTTCGTTCATTCATTCAGGGAGAATTGGTGTTAGTTACAAGAACTCAAATGATACTAGAAAAGAAACCTCTGAAGCTAGATTCAAAATGGGAAGGGCCTTATTCAATACATAGGGTCTACTCCAATGGAGATTATTCAATAATCTCGATGGATAGAGAACTCATAACTACTCCAACCAATGCCATATTTCTGAAGAAGTATTTTGTATAAACACAAGATACATTATCCACGGTCCATACATATGACCTTAAACAATTTGTATTACTTTCATCCTACACGATGTTAAACTGTGAAAAAGATCCCTAAATCGTCCAACATGTCGTTAAACTGTGTCCCCTTCATCGTTCTTGATATATGACGTTAAACTATACAGCAACAGTCCATGCATATGACCTTAAACTATTTGAATTTCTTTCATCCAACATGACATTAAACTGTAATGTCCTAGCTACATGATGCTAAACTATATTGAAATCCCTTACGTCCAGCATGACGTTAAACTGCATGACCAATGATCCATGCATACGACTTTAAACTATTGGCACTTACGTACAAGATGACACTAAAATGTATCGTCCCTTTTTCGTCCAACATGATGTTAATCTGTGAAAAAATACCTAATTCGTCCAACATGATGTTAAATGGTGTACTATTTTGTCCTCACTACATGAAATTAAACTGCACAGTCCCCCAATCATCTAGCATGACGTTAATCTATATTGTCCCCATCGTCTATCTATATGACACTAAACTATAAATAAATACCATTCATATGTCCTATATGACATTAAACTGTACTTTGTCCATGCTACATGACACTAAACTGTGCAGTACCAACTGTCCTAACTGGACTACTTTAAACTACATAGTCTCATTATATGTCCTACATGACTTTAAAATGTGCATCATTAAGGTTGTTGTTAACTCTTGTTTCTCACACCGAGTATGACTCACGTGATCTTAGAGAAATTTTCAACCATAACACCCTCTCTGGACTATTAACCACGCGTAAGTCCCAACATCATTTTTTATGTCGTTGTCCCCAGTAACAACTTGATCATTAATTCATTCTTTAATTTAACTACGCGGACATTGATCCTTGCCTTCTAGGCTGGGTACATTGGCAAACTTCAATGTTTCAAGCCCAGAACCAATCTCTTCACATCAGTTCACCTCCAACTCATATGATTTTGATTCATGAAACCATCCCCAGAATCAATATCTTTACATTGGTTCACATTCTTCCTTGCTATATGACGTTAAATTGTACATTAGTTTTTGTCCTGTACGACAAAAAACTACAATATTCATTGATACCCTCACCTGAGAGGGAATCATTATTTACATTGATATTTCAATCATGTTTCATTCCAAAGACTACGGGTATACATGGCAATGCCCGAACCTTATATCTTGTGTTATTCTATCATTGCACTAAAGTACCCATTCACCCATCACATGTACAAACCAAATTTGTAAAAAGGTTATTTATTAAACTATGTGGGCTTGATTCCCATCCTTATGGGATACATAAGAATGTTCGAGTGTCCCTCCAATCTTGCCCCAATACTTTTGGTCCTAACCCCAAATTCCACTTTTAGTCCCTTCGCTAAAAAGTCCCCATGAAAACACACACTGTGTATTTCTTATAAATGGTCCAAGCTCTATGACCCTAAACTAAGATATCCAATATTTTCGTCCCACATGGCATTAAAATGTATTTTAAGAACTACGTATGGCTCGATTCCCATCCATATGGGATACATAGTAAAGTCCAACATTTCAATTCAGGATCTGTCCATAACATGATTATAGTTATCATTGATCCGTGTATCTCTACATACATTGGACAATACCCATCATTATGTGTCATAATCCTTGTCAAGAATACTTCCAAAGCATTATAACCCTTTTCTTGACTTATGGACACAAAATGATCCAATTTCGGAGAATTCTTTTGCTCGACCATGCAACATGTGCCATTAGGAGGCCTTTCATAAACAACCTAAATAACAGATGTGTCATCCAAAAGATGCTATTATTTGACTATACAGCCAATTCCCTTAGGTGGCCCTGCATAATTCAACCCCCTAACGGGGTTTTCAAATAGTGGTAACTTCATTCTTAGGAGGAAAATATATTTTTTCCTTTTTTGTCTTGATGAAAATATGTAGGGATCCGAAAAAAATGGATATCCTTATCCTATCTGTCCCATACACTTTTTCTTGATCTGAAATTATCCAATTCTATGGTTTATATTTTCCTTCCCTATGTTATGATCAGACCTTCGTAGGAGTAATAGTCATCCAATTCCTAGACAATCTTGATTGAAAATATCTTCTCCATATTCAAGTACCTCTTTCTATACAGTAAACTCTATACTTTGGAAATTTTGAATCCCCATAAACATTCACTAGCTTCTTAGAAGTAGAAAAGTAAATTTCTAATAGTTCTTTTGCATGACTATGAAACATGTGCCCTTAGGCGTTCATACATAGGTAGTCTACAAAACGGACCTGTCAGCCAAAAGATGTTATTATTTGACTTTGCATCCAATGACTTTAGGTGGCCCTACATAATTTAACCACCTAATAGGTTTGTTAAATAATGGTAACATCATTCATGGGAACTACTTCTTATAATTCCTTTTTAGATCATTTTTCATATCATTCCTTAAATTCAAATTTTCTTTAGTCATATTTTACATACTTTTCCTCATATGTGAGTATGATAATATATTTTCAGATAAATTGTTGAGGAATTGAGTCAATTCTAATTCATTCAGTCAAATATTTTCCACCTTAAACATTAGCCTTTTTATGTCCGATGTGCAAGACTTTAAACTTCCCACAAAAGACAAGGGAACTCTGAACAAAATTCAAGTCCCAGCTCAACACTTGCGTGCCACATGTTCCTTGGTTTTCTTATTTTCCTCAGAGTCACATCCTAATTTATTTCGAATCCAAATCTGAGGGGGGACTTTTGTTGACACTCATTTTCGTCAAATTTTATAAAGGAATGGAAAGGCAAATGAATTAGCACAAATTTATTCATCCTTTGAAGAAAACATAAAAAATCGACAAAGGAATGAAAAAGGAGTCAAATACCTTTTGGTCACGAAAGTTCCCTCACTGTCATGCAAGTACACTTGCGTGCCACCTATTAGTCTCCCAAGTGACTTGAACGCCCTCCTTGATAACTTTCCAGGGGATTTTCCAGCCTATAAATACCCTAGGTGGGCCCCCCATTTGAGGAGGAATTTTTCGAGAATTCAAAAAGAGTGCTCTGAATTCCCATGTCTCTTCTTCAAGTCGTCCGAACACTTATAAGGTAATTCATTAACTAGAATGGAAGGTATAAACAAGAGGAATAAGGTCTAAGTGTTAAAATTCACTAACACTTTCATGCCTAAGTGTTTTTACCCATAAGGGAAATGAACACACTTGCGCGCCTCCTTACCTATTCATTTAAACTTGCGCGCCACTCTTCTGTAAGTACCTAATGATGATTCTAATGGATTTTGTCAATAATCGCCCAAGTATTACTGTACTGGTCAAGGATCACGCAAGTACCCATGAGCCACGCAGGTATACCTGTGCGCCCAATACTTGTGTGCCCACGCATTACCTGCGTGCCTACCAGGACTTGCGCGCCCTTCTACTTTTGTGTGCCCTTCCTACCCATTTCACCCCTCTTATGCCATTCCACCTCTTCTATTCAAGATCCAGTCTTTAAGACACTCTTAAAAGCCATTTATGACATGTTTTCTTGACTGCTTCTTTATCTGAAAAGTGCTCCGTGGAACATCTCTCCAAACATAGTGATTTTCACATCTTTTTGTCACTATAGTTAGAGTGTTCATTCATTAATCCTCATCCTTTAAGATGCGAGAATCATTAACTTGGGCCTCCTTTTTAGGAGTAACCCCCAGTCCAAATACTCATCAATTTTGGCCTCCTTTTGATGAGTAAGCCCCCGTCAATGTCTTCATTAATTTGTGAATATTCCTTAGGATTATACCCCATGTCCTCTAACCTGGGCCTCCATTTTAGGAATATTCCCCCGTCATAATTCTCCAAATATGGTCATCCTCCTCAGGAGTAAGCCCCACAGCTTAAATCCTTTAACCTGGGTTTCCTTCTCAGGAATAAGCCCCAGTCTCAAATATGGGCATCCTCTTTAGGAGTAAGCTCCAAGTCCCTTAATTTTCAAATCCCTTTAACCTGGGCCTCCTCCTTATGAATAATCCCTAGTCTTATTTCTCTATTAAACAGTCATAATTAGTTTTGATTTGGGATTCCTTCTCAGGAGTAAAACCAAATCATAAGGCCCCCTAACTTGGGAATCTTCCTTAGGAGTAAGCCCCAAGATTAGTGTATCCAAATCTCCATGAATCACTAATACCATTATGGACCATGTTCATTGATTTATTCCCTAAATTAAATCTTAATCCTCATCTATTTGGGCAGTCACACATACATAAGCCCCACATCATTGCATGGCACAATTGTCTGGTTTCACCAATACCTCTTATTTCTTACACCGATCATGACTCATGTGAGCTTAGAATGTAAAAGTTATCATGCCATCTTTCTTTGAGCCATAAATCATGCCTAAACATCATACTCCCCTAATTTAACTACAAGGGTTCTGATTCCTTTTCCAAAATAAATGATACTTAGGTAGCCAATCTACGGGTACGATCCCAACTCTGAAATAATCAATGTCCTTCTGAATGACAATAAACTTCATGTGCCCCACTAAGTGGAATTAAAACCAGTATGGTCATCATAATGACGAAGAGACTTTTATGTATTGAAGGATACCATTGACTAAGAATATCTAACAAATATAGATGATTATCTATTGATGAAGAACCACGAATACATATAAAAGATTCTATAAATTTCCTACATACCAATAATTTATTTTCATATCTAAAGGAAAGTTCATTTCATACATGGTAATGTAATAAGGATTCACGAACATAACTTAAATCTATAAAGAGAGTCCCAGAGTAGACAATAATTCGCCTAAAAAGGTGTGATGAGTCCGACCTTCCATCCTCTCGACCAATGAAAATTCCTAAGACTCATTAGTCCACAAGTAATGAGCGCCTACTTTTGGAAAGTAGGTACAAATGTATATGGAATCATTAGATTTTTCCGGTTTGGCGAAAAAAACCCGTTAGAAACCACTTGGAATGTTTGAATCTTAAATAAACGAGGAAATCCCCAATTCTAGAGAGAAACTGATATGTTTGAAAGATATAGTTCTTAATAAATGGATAAATAGTTATAGTTTCTTCTATGATAGAGATAAATCTAAATTCTAGAAAGATAGTAATACTTGAAAATGGAATCAATAAGTTATATATGTAAGGACCTAAAAAATGAATATTTTCTTGAAAAGTAGGAATTTATTTTTTGAAAAAGTGGTTTTAATAAATAAAACTATTGATAATCAATTTAATTATAGTGAAAAAATTTAATTAATTATTTATCCAAATGATGAAGAGAGAGAAAATGATCAACAAAAACATTACAAATATAAGAGGTGGGTTGAAATTTTATATAAATATATATCAAATGTATGAAACAATTATGTAGAGGGTAATCCTGAAATAGAGAAAAATATTATATTAATGGTTTAAATTAAATTATATCTTATTCATATAATTAATAATGTTGGTAAAGTCATGTATATAGAAAAATCAAAAATAGTTTGAAATTTAATAATATTATAAAACCTTTGATTCTAAATCACAAGTTTTTACTTATTATGATTATAAAATTTATTCAATGAAATACATGTCAATGAAAAATGATATGTTTGATAATGAAATTATTGGTGCAAAATAATGTTATGATGTGGATGATAAGAAATGTTCTGAGAAACATTTTAATATTTTTACATATTATTGTATTTTTATAGTAATTTATTGATTTTATGGATACTATTTGTATTGTTGTGGGTTTGGGAATATAGAAAATATGCATTTGTTCAAAACAAATTATAAAAAATGTTCCATGAGTTACCAATGTAAATGTTTAAGATGTGAAAAGTTATATCAAAGTACAAAAAATTCTAAAAACTTTTTTATGAAATCCTAAATGAATATTATTAAAGTTGAAAATATATTCAATCCTTTAGGAAAAGATTTTTAAAGATGTGAATATCCTAGACATCTTGAAAAATGATTGATTATTTTATTTCCAACTTGAATAAATGTTTATAACATTTCTCAAAAGATGGAGGTAAACAATGTCAATGGGAAAAAATATAATGTTTTTGAAACCACTATAAAAACACCAAATTGGATAAACCCTGATCTTGTATGGTGGGGGTTCTTCTCCTATGGGAGTAGATGAGAAGTTGTTGAAGAATGTGAAATATTTCAAATAGTAAATAGAGAATTTTTACAATGATTAATACCTTAGAGTCAAAGGTGAAGATTAAAACTCGTGTTACTTATTCATGATGAGGTAAAATGAGTTTTCAAATTAATGTGTGTGACATATATGTCGAATATAGATTATAATGTTATCAAGTAGAGATAGTTCCAATAATATTCATGATATATCAATATCATGATACATGCATCCAATAAGTTTTTATAAGGGAATAATTAAAACCTGTATGAATAAGAATGTAGATAATTATTTCACTATACCCATGGAAGGAATTAATTTTGATATATGTGGGACAAAATATTGAAAAACAATATTCAAAGATAGGTAATTCGTCACCTTTATTGATTTTTTTCTCTCGTTACTTTTTTTGTCTATATAAAACATAAGCCATATGGTCTGAATATGTTAAAATGATTTTGATGGAATGATCAGTAGGAAGGTTGAAATTATTTGAAGTAATATATAATTGATAAATTCGGTGATTTCATGAATGTGGTTTTTGAAATTTGTCTTAAAAATCACAGAATTATACATGTGTTCAATAAACCATACAAACAATTAAAAATTGTTGTTGATGATATGAAAAATAGAATTTTGGATGAAATGGTGTATCTATGTTATTTGATGAAGGCCATTCTCATTGTATTAAGTGTTTAGTTGATAAAAAAACTCTTAATATCCACAAATATTGTTTCTACAAGACATATTGTGATATGAATTATTATAATTTTTTTAAGAAAAACCTGACGTTTAAACCAAAAAGTTTTTTTGTTGGTCTTCCATCAAAAATATTTATTGTAGAAACCAAGAAATGATTGATTATATTGGTGAATATGGAATTTCCCTTGGATATAATATACAAGGAATCGAATATATATGTTTTAACATATTTAATGGAATATTTGTTGGATCTTTTTATAGGAATATTCTTGAAATAGATTGGAATGATTATTAAAAAACAACGCAATATGAAGAAAATGATGAGGATGAAGTAATTATTGTTAGATTATATGATAAGGATACAAAATATTTTAATTATATAGAATATGTATAATCAAATTCATTGGTTTCTAATAATGTAGTAGAATATCAAACATGTTATCCTAGTCTGAGAAAACAAGTGGAATATGAAAACATAATTTTTTATCAACATCAAATGTTTCTAATAAGGAGAACATAAAAATTCCCTAAACATAGTTCATTATATTCAATTTTTGAGACAAAACTTGTTAGTGAAGTATTTTAGTGTATTAAATGGATTAAATCTAATCATGAATAGATGGAAGTATTTGATGATATTGAATTGATTCAATCTATTAATGTATAGATGGACAAAATTGAGAAGAATGGTTCATGGGAACTTATTTGTAATCCAAATGAATAAGATCTTGTATATATTTGGTTTTTTCAAATCATGTTACATGATGATGGTTAAGTGTTATGGGGAAAAGTTTGATTTTTGTGCAATATTTTCCATTTTTTTGAAGTCAATTATTAGGATGAGAATACATCTCCACTAGAATGATTTTAAAAAAATTGATTTGTTTTTGTTGTAGATTAATAATGATGTTTATTTTTTTAGATTGATGTAATGTTATACATTCTAAATATAAAACATGACGAATATTTGTATGTTGATTAATATTGGTGGATTGTTGTTGGGAAGAATTAAATTTAGGTGTATAATTTGAAGAATTATTTTTTGGGATGACACATGTCAATTAATCATTATATTCATTGTTGGATAGATACATAAGGTAGTTTTACATTATGAATGTAGAGGTTTATAGTAATATATATATAAAATATATTAAATATATTTCAATCATTTCACTTTTATATGTTGATGACATTATCATTTATTGGAGTGATGAATGAACTGGTGAAATGATAGATGAATAGGTGATGAAATTTTTTAAACATTCCATGCTTAGTGAAATAAAATAATGGCATGGGATACAAATAATACAAAATAAAGAAAAAAATTTTCATTCTAATGAAAGTTATTATAAAAAAATTATTAATATGTCTGGAATAGAAATTTCGAAACCTATACCCACATAAATTTTAGTGGGAACCATATTGACTAATTATGGATAAGGTATGAATGTTGACTCAAAAGACTGTTGAAAGTTGATTGTACATTTTTTGAATTTGACTACCTAAATTATCGATATTGTTTATATTATTACCTTATCTTAAATAATATTAAGATATCTATAAAATTAGTACGTATTTTATGGGAATATAATTATTATATATTAAAACACACAAAACATATAGATTTCATGTATAATATCTCAGAAAGAATTTATTGTTTTCTATACTGATATTGATTGGGTAGTATAAATTGAGGATAGAAGATCCAAATATGGTGTAGTTTTAATTCACTGAAAATGTTGTGTATGATTAAATATTTGACAATAATATCATAAACAATTATCATAGATAATGATGGGTATTTTTCTACCACTCAAGATACCCCAAGAATTATGTGGACAAAGTCTTAATTGTAAGTCTTACAAGTTGTAGTGAATTTACATCTACACTTCTATGGTTAAAATTATATTGCTAAAAACCTTAAAATAAATCCATTAAAACCTTCTCATTTAAAACATATTGATATAAAATATCACTTCATCAATAGGCAAGTTGAAAACAATTAATTGAATATATAGTATGTTTCTACATCATATGTTGATTATGACATATTCCAAACACCATTAGGGAATGTATTTTTTTAACCTGATGTTGAAACAGGCTGTTAAACCGCATGATCTCATTGTTTTTGGTATGTGATTATATCTCATCTCTCATTTATTCAATTGATATCTTTTTCAAGGGGGTAATTTTAAAATAAATATATCCATTAATATGTGATAACAAATTTAATTAATAATATATGTTAGGGGAGTTATGGGTAAACAATGAAATCAACATGTAAATGTGTGAATTATCTAATAGCTTTTTGAAGTGGGTACAAAACATTGTAGGTTTGTTTAAAGATAGGTATGTTTTATTTGATCAATGAGTTTTTCATGTCAATAATCATAGACAACATAGTTTTTTTGTCGATTTTTCATATTTCATACAATTATATTTCTCACTCTTGTTTAGAATTTTTGATAAGTGATCGGTTTCATAAGGTTACAATGTTCGTTGATTTATGAACAATGGTTGAAAAAAAATCCAATGCTTAATATTTTTAAGACAATGTTTTATGAATGAATATTGAGTGCATTTTCAATATTTTTTTATTATGATAAAATCAATTAACTGTGTATGTTTTCATGTTCGGATAAAGGATGTATCAAACTAATTTGATTGGAAACACATTTTAAATGAAATTACATCAGTTTTTTTCTCTTGATGAAATGTATGTTTTCATAAACTCCACATATTATCAAAAATTGATTGTTTTGATTGGTATAATGATTTTTATGATAGTATATATGTCTTCATGAAAAATATGCAGAATATATTTTATTTGTTTAATTATTAAATATCATAATTTTTCTAGAAAACATGATCGGAAAATATTAATGGTGAAAATGTGCTTGGAAACTAATGTCAAAATATAGATATGTCAATTTGAATTTTCCAAAATTGTTGAACTTGAAATAATTTATGAAGAAATATCAAGACTAAGAAAGACTGGAGTATTTTATGCTGTTAATGTTGAATTTTTTACTGATGCACTAATTGAAACATCCATCAAATGTACTGATTCATCAGAAATTATGATCTTTAAAAAGAAACATTTCATAGGATTATAAATCAGTTGGGAATTCTATAATAAAAGAAGTTGATGTTGAAACTAATCCATAAAAGAAAAGGAAATATATATTTTTATAAAATTTATTAGTAGGTTGATATTTTTGGCACCAAAAAATAAGAAGAGTTCAGAGACTGGTCAAACAAAACACAATAATGTATTCAACCATTTTCATAAAACAAATTATCTATGTTTGATGTATTCAATTGTTTCCAGCGGAAAAAAACTATAATAAATTTTTCAATTGGGTCAAGAGAAAAAAAAATAAATGTGTTTTTTGTTTATAAATTTGGGGTGACTCATGTTATATGCCTCTACTAGGATCCATCATAGTGAATAAGAGACCGACCTCTAAAACCCATGATGACAACAATAAATCACTGGTCAATGGACTACATCGGATAAATTATCATCATCATGAATATTTGATGAAAATTTGAAATAAATTGTTGATTTTATGGATGTATTTTTAAATGGGTTATTTCTACCAAAGTATTTTTAATGTGGTATCTCCAATTCATTATAATTTTCAAATATTTTTATGGAAAAATGTTATCAATTTTGTATGTTTTTTTGGTTGGTATAGTGCATCCGAATGAGAAATGATTTTTTATTCAGAAATTATAGAGATATTGAATATATTTTGTCTTATTAAAAGTATGGATAATAAAAATTTTAAGTATTATATTTTAATAATCATTCAATGTAAGAAATAAATTCATAATTTCATGTGTATAATACACACAAATGGGTATAATTTCTGAAGTGAGATGATGTTTTGAGAAGTTTCATGATGATTCAAGAAAAATTAAGAATATTTTAGAAGTACCAAAGAAGTATATGACTAAGTCATATAGAAATGAAATTAAAATTTAATGTAATTTGGTTGTGGGGGAAACAATGTATGTTCCTAATGATTCCATTTTTGGAAAACCTATAAATAGTAAAATGTACAATGCGTATTTTGAGGATAAATAACTATTCATTTATAGAGAAATAGAATGTTCTCAATGTATTGGAAGAGAGAATAATGTTTTAGGAAAGAGTTTTTCGAATGCATATCTCTAAAAATAATAATCACAATGAATGATAGTTTCAGTGTTTATCAGAAAAGACTAGGAAATAAAACATAAATTTTAATGTAATGCTTGATGTGGTTAATAATTTTTTCAATAGATTTATTTCTAATCTATTTTCCAGTCTACGGTATCATAAAAAGGAATAAAACTAAGTCATCATAAATTGTTTTTATGTGACTTCCAATAGTAATGTTATTATATATTTTTTTGGAAAGTGAAAAATTATATTTTGAATAAGTACAAATGTGGAAATATATAAGGTTGCAGAGTACGATGTTTTGATCTAACTTCTG
This sequence comes from Viscum album, assembly GCA_963277665.1. Taxonomy (NCBI): domain Eukaryota; kingdom Viridiplantae; phylum Streptophyta; class Magnoliopsida; order Santalales; family Viscaceae; genus Viscum; species Viscum album. The sequence goes on from OY728145.1 coordinate 957,390,438, forward strand.
AAGGATTCATTAAATTTTACACAAACATGTTATGAATCATTTATTCTAGAAAATGAAGATTCACTATTATATTGATCATAGTAATGTACAAGTGTAATGATATATCCTACATGTTGAAACACAAAATGGGGTTGTTTTGTTGTAGATTTTTTGGGTATTTAATTATTCCCAAAGCATTACAAGGGCGTAGCTACTATTATTGAGTAGTGATCCTTTAAAATAATTTGTTCCTATAAATGTGGGAATGTATTTTTTTCATAAAAATGATAGATATTTAATTAGAGTATAATGGTTTTATAGATAAATATTACATAAAACAAAAAACATCACTGATTCACCCCCTCTTTGTGATGTCCCAGACCTGGATGCCACATAAAGGGTGCCCCATGCCTCATGGTCCATAAGGCCTCAAACGTGTATCCCCAATCCCAGAGGCCTCCAACTAGCAATGAGGGACTAGGGAGTTTCCATGGGTAGATGATTCCCTAATTACTAGAGTGTATCACAGTGGAAGGATATAAACAGTAGTAAACACCAGAAGAGGTATTAATAAACAACGGAAGCAAACTGATGCAATAAATAAATGAGAATAATAATAACCGTATCGACTAAAATAATGACGATGTAATTTCATGTAACTTGAGAACTGGAAAACAAGGATACAAGAAAATATGACAACAATTCCATAATGTAAAAGGAAAGTAAAATTACTCTAAGAATATTGGGCTCCATCTTGGTATCCAACTATCAAGATCAATCCTAAACAGTAATCAATCAAGGGTTTGAAGTCCCATTTATCCCTCTGTTATAACCTGCAAACATGTAATCTACATCGGGTACCAAAAGACAACTCGAGTGGGTTTGAGATAAATATTAGTGGGCTACCACCAATAGTTTCTATAAAATCTATCCCTGGTATTGGAATATATCAGTATGCAGGCATGCATATTTAAAGTACCAAAATATCTACAATATAATAAAATACCAAAGTACCTACTTACTCCATTTTCTAGTGGGTGAATATCTAAGTAGTTAATTATATTTGTAATTACAATTTTATGATAATATGTCATGTGAGGCATTTACAACACTAACAAACCTCATTATAATTTAGGTAGTGAAGGTCCCAAGAGATAATATAGAAACCTGAAAAATATTTCCATTGCGGGAGTTCCACGGTAATAACCAAGGTAACATAAATCTCAGGGAATGCGAACTCAATAGTATTAGAGTATAACTAATGGTAATAGTGTAATCGATGGATTGTAATTCATGGACTTCCACAATAAGGCACCTTCTGAGTCCAATGTTTTCGACTAAGGAAAAACAGGGCATAGAAAAGATATTTCCATATGAGAATTCACCATGGTAACTACTAGTCACTACTATATCCAAAAACTATATTCAAGATATAATGTACTAATGAAAAGGACAGAATTATTGTATACTAAGAATCTGAAAAATAGAAAAGAACCGGAGTCTATGTGGGTATCAATCTAATCAAAACACATCCTTGAATCCGAATGGAGTTCCTGAGACACAAGGTAATCTCCTCCCAAAATCTAAGGCAAGATTGAGTTAGTACATTCATATTTGGTATTTAAATAATGTAGTAATTCATTTTAGTCCATGTCATTCCTTCCATTAGTGTGAATATGTCACATATAGTTGAACCAATTTATTTATTTGTCCAAGACTGGTCTTCTATTAGTGTGTATTATCAAAGTATCATTACAACCATTTAATAAATTATTAATTACAACTAATGTATATTCAATTATTGGTGTTCACATAGATTCATTCTATTTATATAGAAAGAGGTGCTACAGACACGTTACATTTATTCAATCATATTTTATAAGGCCATGTTATTTTCATATTATACTTTTCATTTCATATTTCTAATTTAATAATCAATTTGAAGCACGTATCTTTGTTGGGTAAGTGGTTAGAATAAATGTTACATTCCCTTATGTATATCTCATTAATAAAAATCCATTTATTATAGCATGTATCACCATCAGTAAGGTCAAGAAATGGCACACCCGAACATTTTATCAAACATGTCAAAAACAATACAACCCATATATGGAATAACCATAAACATGGATAGAATTGTGTTCGAGGGGTAAACACTAACAACTATAAACATATTTGGAATGATCAAAACCATACTATTTTAAGAAGTATAATCATGTAATTTAAATTTTTAAAATCGCTTCAAATGAAATTGGTGGGCCCCGCATGAAAATTCCAAAACTAACAATCATTCGGATAAGTTATAGACCACACACCTTAGGGATGTATTACTCTCCTCCTTCGATATCAGCCCTTGATGTGCCACGGATCGGGGGAGATTTAAGGAAAGGTTAAAAAACACTCACATGATGATATCTGGGTTGATCGAAAAAAATTATAAGAACAGATAATGAGGGATTGAGTAATTACCATTTCACATCCAACATGATGAACATAAGATCAATCGGATGACAAAAGAAGGAAATCTTGTAATCTCTAGATTTTGCCTTAAAAAACCACTAAAACAAGTGGAAAGGGCTTCATCCCACTGGTTCTCGGATTAAGGAAGAAGAGTGGGCTAAAATTTATCATTAATGGAATTTTGGAAATTTTACATAGGAAATTATTATGCACATGATTTTTCCATTAAACAACCTCTCAAGGCGTTGATCAAATTGTGTGCATGCCATGGGTGAGTACCTGAGAAAAATGGACCATCACATGGATTGGGTGCATGGCTTTGCACCAACCATGCGAGGTGGCTCTATTTGAAAAAACACAATTCATATGGTTAGGTTAACAATGCATAATTCTTGCGCGGGTTACTCAAAACTATGTGACATTCCTGTTTACCTCAAAAAAAGAGTTTCAGGCTCCGAACAGACCCCAGAAACCATTGGAGCCTTTACTAACTCATTAGGCATCCATATTAGGTCCAATGAAATGATTTAGAATGAAAAATATTGGATCCACACATGAGTAAAGAACATGGTGCATACAGTCATACCCCCATAAAGGACTCCCCCTGAGTTCTCCTTACAAGGGTAAAGAAAAACTATCGGAGAAAAACTCTTAACATTAGGCGCGTACAATAGATTCCCACTGCCTATTCTCTTCCTGTACTTAGTCGTGATACAGTATCACCCATACGAGAGCGAACAACATGCCTTAGAGATCATCATGATTCCTTCACCGATGTGTACTAAATATTCCAAAAAGGTTTCATCGTTTTCTATCTCAACTTCTTCTGGATCAAAGGTATGAGACAGGTTGAAATGATATTGGTGAATCTGTATGAAATGAATGATATAATGCATGGAACGATACATCTGAGGTAATAGTAATCAACAGGATACCTGACCGAATCTCTCTAGAATCTCAAATATCCTGATGTAACGAGATTGCAACATTACCTACATATTTTAACATCTTTACCCCATTCAAGCCAATACCGAAAGTCAAACACAATCCCCAAAATCGACCTCTTGAGGTCATCTAAGGAGATAAACATTAGATTTATGTCAACACTATGGAGTATTCATACACATCCTAATCATATGAACATGTTCTGAAGTCTCATGAACAAGACAATAACCAATTAGGGCTTTCTCACCCACCTCTAGACAGTATGATATTGTATAGAACATACGACCATATATTACCTCAAAAGGATCCCTTTAAATCATCTCTGGAAAACTATTATTATAATAAAACTAAATAAGAGCAATATGCTTCTCCGAATAACTGATGAAATCAAGGACATATTCTAAGAGAATATCCTCTATAAAATGTATAGTCCATTCTGATTATCCATCATTCTATGGGAGAAAATACATTCTTTGAAGCACCTGAGTCCCAATAGGTTTCTGTAATCCTTGCCAAAACTTTGATTTCAAACGAGAACCCATATATGGGATGATTGTATGTGGAACCCCATGTAGCAGTATGATATCATGAACATACAGACTTTTGAGCACATCAACTGAGAAAATATCTTTATAAGAATAAATTGGGATTATTTCATTAGTATGACAATGACTACCCAGATAGGATCACTTCCCATCAGTGACCTAGGTAATCCAACTATGAAATTCACAGAAACATTCTCCCATTTCTATTTTGGGACTAGATGTGGCTGTAACATACCTACAGGACTCTAGAGCTGCTCCTTCACATGGTGATATGTGGAACACCCTTTAGTGAAGCCTTCAATGAAAAGATTCATTCTAGGCCACCAATAATCAAATCTCATATCTCGATACATATTCAGGATTCCTAGATGGACTTCCCAAGGAGAATCCTATTACTTTTTCATCAAATCCTCTCTCAAATCATAAGGAACCCAAATATGTCCACGTAGGTGCATGACATTGTCACTGTCCGCAGACCAATATGAAGGTGTGTTATCAATTGATATACTCTCATGAAGAACAAATCATTCAATATTTTAAAACTTATTACTATACAACTTCTCGAAGAGGGAAGAGGTAACAGTTATGAAAGAGATGTATGAATACTTGTGACTGTCCAAAAACACTAGATAATGATCCAAAATGAGGGTCATTATTTTCTATTCTTCACTGGCTCCATGTATATCCTACATTTGTTTTTTTACTTAGTGCATCAGCCACCACGTATCCCTTTTTTAGGTTTATAGGAAAGATCAAAATCAAATGATTGTAGATTTTTGACCACAAAATGATTTCTGAGGTTCAAGTCACCCTGAGAAAAGATATTCATAAGGCTTCTATGATCTATATAAACCACAACATTCCCACCCAACATATAATGTATCCAAAATAGCATGACATAGAAAAATGCGTGTAACTGGATGTCTACATTAGGTAATTTCCATTGTCAGGCCTCAACTACCATTATACGCACGTGATGATTTTATCATCCTTTATTAACACTAATCCTAGTCCAATGTCTGATGCATTTCAAAAGATGATATAATAATTAATTGGTTTTTGAAGAATCAGAATCTATGTCAGGACTATCTACCCTATTAATTATTGAAATTCATTATTGCATGCATCTGATAACATGAACATAATAGCCATCTTTGTAAGACCATTAAAGGGTGAATAAATACATAATAAGTACTGTATTGAATGACTGTAACATCTAGCGTGCACTAAGAAACTCCTACTGTCAAACATGTTCTTGGGATACTCCTAGGAAACTACAGCACTAACCTATTCAGGGTCAATAGATATTCCCAATTTTGAGATAATATGACCCAAGAAGTAGACATAATTGATCTATAATTCACACATAGCTCGATTGGGATAAATATGATGCTATCTCAGTGTACACATAGTGATCACAAGTTGTTTTTCATGGTCGATAAGAGTGTGAGAATACACAATGATGATGTCCACAAAGGCCATGACAAAGGTTCTCAATGAGGGATGGAAAATCATATTCATCAATGCCATGAAAAAAGAAGGTGCATCCACCATTCCAATGAACATAACAAGATACTCATATAAATCACTCCAACTATAGAAATTATTACAAGGTATGTCTGATTGTCTGACTGAAACCTAGTGATAATCCAATCTCAGATCGACATTAGAGTACTCATTTTATCATCAAAACTGGTCAAATTGATATGCTATTTGAGGAAGTGGATATCAATTCATGACAGTAATATGGTTCATCCTTCAATAATTACGGCATATATGTAATGATCTATCCACATTCTTAGGGAAAATAATGGGAGAACCCCAAGAAGATATACTAGACTATATATAACCATTGGCCTATAGGGCCTCTATATTTCGCTTGATCGCCTGATGACTAGTAGGTTCCATTTTATATGGAGGAATTGACATTAGAGCTACTACTAGAACAAGATCAAATGTAAACTATACCTATATATTTGGATGTAAGATAGAAATTTCAATGGTAAAGAATTACATAAAACAATCAAATATTGTTGGGAAATCATTTTTGAAGAAAATCATGATGCTCTATAAAATTATTAGGAATATTGGCAATCACTTCACTTATCCCATTATGTTTTTTCCAGCTTTCATAGACTTGACTTCCCACTCACCCTTGAAAAAATAACTACTACATTTTAATTATGTAAATGATATAATTTAGTGATATAATTCTACAAATGCATGATAGTGGACCAACCAATCCATCCCATTAATGATATCGATGCTCGTATGCTCGAGAAAAACGATATTCCACATGAAAAGGTAACTTCCTACCTATAGGGGATAGTCCTTGCACTAGAATTTGACCTGCATCCATATTCCCAAAGTTGTATTGTCGGTCAATACACCATAATGATATTAAATCTATAGAATTATACGTTCCATTATAGATATAGAAATGAAAGTGTTTGAAACACTTGAATCAAATAAATCAGAGACATTACATGAGGCTACTAGAATAGTAACTCGTACTGTATATGGTCCCACATCCTGATGCTCAGGTATCTGTTGGAAAGCATGCTACTGACCTAACCCATGACCATGTGCCATAGGTTGAATACCATGATCCTGACTAATCAAATGGTGATACTGGTGATTACAAATCCTACTACCACATCCACAATTTTCATGTCATCCAGACAAATTAGTGACATTACAACATCCAAACTAATATAGAACAAAATAAATTTCTCTTGTAGGTGGAGCGAATGTTGATTCTCTTCGACTTGTAGCTGATGAAAATGTCACACTGGAACACTGAAGATGAACAATAAGGCTTCAAGCCCAATACATCATTGGGATTCAGTAAAATTGGGTCTTTATATGTAATAGAATTCCACACTTATGGAAGACAACAATGCTATCAAACTGGATAATCTGGAAACCACTTCCCTGATGAAAAACATCAATGGAATGTTTCATACCACTCGAAGAATAATTGGCCTAACGTGGAGTTGATCCTTTGTACCCGGTATTCATTCCATCCATCATGAGAGATTTAGTGATATGGGTCTGAGGAAATAACTAATCATATAATAAATTTTAAAAATAAACCCATAACATACCCTGAGGAATACTAGCCTGGGTAACCCCATCAAACCAATGAGTTGATGAATCCTATGTCAAGTATTTAAAAACCATTACTCTTTAATCTGTATAACTTTCTAGATGCTCAAAGATAGATAGAACCTCCTATATTCAAGACTTAGTAGCTAGAGAATCACCATCCCCTGAAAAAGTAGGAGCATGTTGCTGCTGGATGTCATGGGTAAGATCATCCATCATAATTGGAACCCATGGTGCACCAAGAACAGACTACATCATACAAAGTATAATATCATGGACATGGGAATTAGTTTCCAGATCAAGTAGTGTATGTGGTATCTCATGTGGCACTCCTAGAGGTATGATTTGTGGCTCAGAGCCCACCATGTCTGGAGAATGGTCATCACCACCCTCCTAGTGAATGAAAAAAGGACATCATGGAAGTATTGGTCTACAAATTCTAGGAACACACCATAGAACAATATTATGTGAAAAATATGTTATAAATATTAGAAAATTAAATGTCAAAAACATCGGTATGGAAGGAATACAACCCCAAACTATCCACTTAGACGACCAAGTATTGCTATGTTCTAAAGTATAAGTTTCATTTCATCTTTTAGTTAATTTCCAGGTTCACGCTTTTACCCTTCATAGACATGAGAAGGTAGAATAATAATATGAAACCAATTCATTTTAGTTTTTATATTGACATTATAATGGATTTCTATTTCCGATGAATCAGTTACCATGACCATTTCACTAGAAATGACACCCAATTACATACAACATTATTGCTCGACTTGGTAAATTACTCAACCCAACCCATGAGGTCCCCAAAACCACATGAATTGAGATATGAAATCACACAATTTTTCGCAAAATAATACAAATACAATACAACTATCATAAAATCACTCAATAATCACAATAATATCAAGAAATTAAAAGCATTTAAATTCACCCATATATCATGGAAATATGCATGACATGTTAACTCATGGTGCCTGTAATGATGCATGAAATTATTATCCTTTCCCTTATATCATTGGTCTATGGATAAAATTAATTCTAAAATAGGGTAATAATCAACTACAACACACAACATGTGCGTCACCCTATGGTGATATTATGTAAAATATAATAGTCAAAATTCAACAACATTTATATTTTGGGTAACCTGACCTATTCCCCGAACATGGGTTCACAAAACCCACCAATGGAATTAGTCCAAGTTCCATGTGTTCCTATTGTCCAATAATTTTTATCCCAATAGAAAATCATGAAAATAAACCACCTTTGATAACACTTTGTGATGTCCTAGACCTGGATACCACGTAACGGGTTCCCTGAGCCTAGATGACCACATGGTACCAAGTGCATGTTCTCAAATTCCAATGTATTTCGACTAGTAGCGAGGGATGAGGGTGTGTCAATGGGGAGACTATTACCTCCTTAGAAAAGTGTATAATAGTGGAAGGAGTTTAAGTGTAGTAAAAATATAATGTAATATAAATAAACTGTGGAAGAAAAATAATTGAATAGATAAATGAGAATAATAATAACTATATCAATTGGAACAATGATGATGTTATGTCATGTCACTATAAAACATAAAAACATCGATACAAGACAATAGGAATAATAGTTCCAAAAGGTACAATAAAACTAGGACTACTCCAATGATACTGAGGTCCAAATTGTTCATTTTCTATCAAGAATCATCCTAAACTGTTTGAAATCATATTTTTTAAGCCATATACATTACTTTTCCAACACATGAAACCAGGTAATCTACTCTGGGTACTTAACAATGCATTAAAAGGGTGTGAGATAAATCTCAGTCCACCACCACGAATGGTGCCTATAACATATGACCAGTGTAATGTAATACAGCAGTGTCCAGGAATTTATATATTAAGTAAAGAAATAAGTACAATATAATTAAATACCCAAGTACCTACTCCAGCCCTTGTCTTGTGTATGAACATGTAACAAGATCATTTTATTTTTAATTACCTTTTAATGTTAAATGGTTGTGCGAAGAAAAACCAACAATGACATCACCTCATGATTATATAATTACTGAAGGACCCAACACGTAATATGAAAAACTTAATAATATTCCTTGTGAGGGAATTCCTGGGTAAAAACCAAGGTAACATAAATCTCATGGAATTATAACACAGTTGTATCTGATTATAGATTATGTTGATCATGTCATCCAATGAGTGTAATCAAATTCATTCCATAGTAAGATGTCTATTAAGTCAAAGGTGATCATCCAAGGTAAAATAGGTTGAAGCAGTGATTTTTCCCTATGTGCATTCATAGTGGAACCTACTAGCCAATTCAAGATCCATGGAGTGTATTAGAGTTATCATGTAAAAATGTGAAGGAACCTATGGTAGTATAATAGGAATCCAAGGAATACACAAGAAACTAATTGTAGGTGGGTATCAATATAAGGAAACCACATCCATGAATTAGAATGGGTTTCCAGAGACCGAAGGTATTATACTCTTAGAATCCAAGGAGAGATTAAGTGATTCCCATCCAATTTGGTTTTGGAATCATGAAGTAATTCATTATATTCAAAACTATTCTTTCCATTTTTTGTATTGTTCGTGTATAATTTCAACCAGTTATTTATTGGCCCATGTCTTATCTTCCATTGATCATCCAGGCGGCATTGCATCAAATTATTCCAGTCTTAATAAACCATTAAGGTCTATTCAATTATTGGGTTTCACTCCATTGCCTTCCATAAATTTGGAAAGGGGTGTAATAGACATGTAATGCTTATTCAATCAAATTTGATATGGACATTTTATTTAATTATTATACATTCTATTTCACATTTCTCCTTTAATAATCAACATGAATAACTTACCTTAGTTGGGTCATGTGGATAGAATACATGTTATAGTAAATTATGCAATTATCATTAATAACATGACATTCATTATATGAAAGATGACATTTAGAAAGATCAGGAAATGGTATATCTTAATTGTGGATTAAAAATGAAATAAAAAACTAAAACCAAAACATTGAATATCCTTCAAAATGGGGAGGATTGAGTTTGGGTATAACTGCTAACAACTAAACATATGTTTGGAATGAGCATAACCATATGATTCTAGCATGTATATTCATGGAATTTAAATTTAATAAATGAATTCTGATGAAAATGGTTGGCCCCACACAATCATTCAAAAATCAATGAACATTATGGATAAGTTATAAACAAGCCACTTTACGGTTGTACAACTATCAATATCATGTGTCAACCCTTGAATTTTCTTGTATCGGAGTAAATCTATGTGAAGGAGAAAAATGATCACGTGATGATATGTAGGACATGATAGAAAGAGAAGATGAATGGATAATGGGTACATGAGTACATACTTATTGTGGATCAAATGTGATGAATGGAAGAACAACCAAATGTTGAATTACATAGATCTCTTGATCCCATGCATTGTCCATAAAAAACATCCCAAATGAGAGGAAAATGGTTCGACCCCATGGTTTATCTGATAAGTAAAGAATAAGAGTTATAATAGATCATTTAGGGTGTTTTTCACATTTTATAAATGATTTTTTCCTATGTATGGTTTTTACAAAAAAACATCATGGGCAGAGATTGATCATACCTTGCCCAAGACATGTACGTGTAACTTGGAAAATGGGGATTTACACTTTTAGGGTGTTTGTATGTGCACCAACCATGTGAGGTGGCTCTGTCTGAAGAAAAAAATCCATATGATTGGGAAACCCATGCATTATTATAGTACAGTATACTCGTAAGCATGTGCCAAGATAAGTTTCCCCATATATATGGGTTTCAGGCTCTGAAGAAGCCCCCAAAACCCTAATAACCTTTAAATCCTCATGAGGCATCCATATTAGTTCCAATGTAAATATTTAGACAAAATATTAATGGATCCATACCATAGTGAACTACTGGGTTCTTACACTCCTCATCTCAAGGATAAATTGATCATTTCATGGGCATTATAAGTAATGACATTCTGGATATGTCAACCAGTGATCACAGATGTGGTGGATTGTAACCAATATGTTGAATAAAAAAATTACCAACCCTTTATGAGGGACTTTATGAAGTCATTGTTTTTCAATTAAGGTGGATATAATACCATTACTGATGGTTGGTGGCTAGAACCTCCCACATGACCTTTTCATTGGAGAAATGTTCGTACTCTTTGTCAAACCATGCTCCAATCAGAATAGGTCGGGTAATAGATTGTGACATTGATATGGTTACGTAATGATGTTGGTTGATAGGTAGAAGATCAATTTCCTGATTCTGGTGTACATTTCCTCAAATGTCATATCACATGGTAGGATCAAACCACATCATCATATACACGCATGATGAGGTATTCATCACTACATCATGCTAAATGATAACGACATCCATCTACGGCTCAATATAGTGCTCACAATCTAAAGGAATCATTATATAACTTATAATATCACCCAAAGTATTAGTCTAGGTAAATAGGAGAGAATAATTTAGTTATTTTGATTACTTCATTAATATCCCTTGTAACGAGGCCAGAACATCCTCCACCTCTATGTACCTACACAAGCATCTAGGGATACTATGGACCACATCTCTCTTGAGGGAGAAGAAAATTTTTTATGAAATTTTTTTATACCCAAGGAGTTTGGGAGGGAGTTATATCGTTGAGTTGTCTATCCCATTATAATTATCAATGACATTGATGTGAATGACATCTAGAGTGTTCATAGGATTTCAACTATGATGGTGAGTTTTCTCCAACCTTCCCATTGATTATTCCATATGGATGTGTATGTACTAAACACAGGAAGGACCACTGTGATGATTGGTAGTAATCTATGGAAGATCTCCACATTTGTGGTTGGGTGCAAGCAGAGGGCCTCTAGGATGATTAGTACGAAAATATGTATTACCTATATGTTTAGAGGCAAGAGTATGGATAAGACATACATAAAATTTTTTTAATGTGTGGGGAGTATCTGCACATTGGATTTAAAAAATATGAGGAAGAACACCACATATAATAGTGATAGAGTTGGAAATACGTCCGTCTTAGCTAGGAATGACAGAAGGATATTCTTTATTATAGTTCTTTGAGGCGTAAGGATGACCCCACTTGGTTTGATGATGGTTTTGGGAGGACGTATCCACTGAGTATCCTTAAAATGGGTTAGCCCATAATGGTAGTAAATGGTGATACAAATTAAAAGTGTTAACCCAACATGTTAGAGAGTCAAATATTATCTTGATTTCTATGGGGAAACGAATAATCCATGTTCTCATATCACATGAATCTATTGAAATTTTTTGGTTTTGAAATAGGGCACTAGATCCATGGAATATATCCATTACTAGGAAGTATCTTGAATATTTATTTGATGTTAGTGTCAGATGCTTTAGACCTGGGCCATATGAGTAGGGGTAAAATCCAAATGTTCGATTTCTTATGGATTCATATTGTATATTAATTAACATGGCCTAGTGGGATCCCCCCATGGTGGATCCCAAGTGTGTTTTGTGGTTAGAACAAATAATCTTTTTCCAACCTCCTTTGTGTAGTGAATCATGACATTAAAACTATCAATTGAGATACCTCTGAAATGATTCTCCATTGGAATGTGGGTAGTTTCCTTCTTTACAGACCATGGGGTTTGTGGTTCCCATGAGGTGACGATGAGTCTTGGTCATGGTGGTCCATATCCCCTGTGGGAATGTCACGATCTAGATCTGGCCACCATTAAAACAGACACTAATCCCGACCCGTGGCTAGACCAAAACGGCATTCTCATTCCCTGTATTTGTGTACAAGTTCTCAGGTATCATTAAATGAAATTTGGGAATGATTTACCTATGTTTTTAATAAAAATTACAAACAAATGCAATAGAAAATTCTGGATTTTGCAAAAAAAAAACAATTCTTTTACAAAATTTCATAATTTACCTACATAATTAAAATTAATTATGAAAGTCTACAAAAAGGAGAAAAAAAAAGTAAAACCCAAGAACCTTCTCATGTAAATATTAACCTCCCTAAATCCATATTTATGACACCGCTCCAAGAAGGGCCACTAGAAACATGCAACATTTTCACTAAAATCATAACCCAAACCTGTGAAAAAAACAATGTTTAAAGAGAATGAAAAGTTTATGTCAGCTATGTGACAAATTATGAAGGGTGACACCATTAAAATATTCCATGTGATAATCATTATAAGACATAAATCTTTCATGTTATGTAAAAAATGCATGTAACCATTCCTAAAAGATGAAACTTTAAATGAATATATTTTCAATTGGGTTAATTTAAAAGAAATAAACACATTTATATATATTGAGAAAGATACAAAATTATCACGACAAACACACACTATGCCGATGGTAAGTATAAATTATCTATTGAGCCCATGAAATGGGAAATAACCCCTAAGAATTAGCTCACTCTTGGTCCGAGGTACCTCATATCTTGGTGAATATAACCGAACAAATATTTGTTCTCATGCACATAATGAACTAGAATGAAGTATACCCAAAACCTAATGGTTACCGGTCAAAATGATAATCATAATAATAATCATCATCATCATATTTTAGTTATTATTGTCATTATAATGCTTGCTACATGAAACAAGGGCCAAACCTCACAAGATTACTAGCATAATACTACATGTCTACAACCATGATACCGGGGTTCTCTCTCTTGTGCCCCATCCAGTTCCACAAGAAATGAAATACTATTTTGAGATGAAAATAACACCTCCATGTAAAAACACATAAAAAATACCATGCACATGACTCATGATCCCCATTTTCATTAAATTTATGAATGGAAATCATACTCACACCAAAACTCCTCACAACATGTTTTACCTCTCATTCACACTTCAACAAATTATATAAATAATGTTACAAAACCATTAAAAGATAGTACACATCACATAAAAGATAATTCACATTACAATAGAGAATTTCAAATGTACACTCCAACCAAAATAGTTTTGAAACATATTTTCAACTATTATATAAATCCAGAAACCATTTTATGTCGGGACAATGTTGGATGGAGAAAGAAGATTGAAGATATATCTTTTGCTGAGTGTTGTCTATTGTTATCCAAGAAGATAAATCAATTCACTTTGTAAAGGATGTAAAACCAGAAGATTATTTTGTGATATTTATTTCACAAATATAACAATTTAAGGGAACTTTTAAAGCAAGCCTTATGAATGAAAGAGGGAGAAATGATAATGCCATTCATATACAGTTTTGATAGGAATGAATTATGCTACTAAAATACAGGGATGTTTCATTACATCCCATTGTAACTCTGACGATGCTAAATCAAATCTATCAAAGGATATATATCACGATAGTGGAGTTCCTAATGAATATTGAAAATGGTTATGGGTTGCATTTTAGAGAGAAAAGTGAATGGAACTGAAAATTTGGAGGCAACACAAGGTCAGAACATTTAAAAATGGAAAAGGCATGCCGTGCATGAAAGATTGGGTAGAGTGCGTGAAAAAATATAGGCTACACTTAATATTTGCAGGATGTGAAAAATATCAGCGAGATGTGAGAAATATCAACGGGATTCACAAAAATGAATGCTAGGTAGGAAATATTAGCAGGATTTGTGAAAAAAAAGTTTTGTGTGAAATATCAATGGGCTGCGTGAAAAATAAAGGCTGTGTGAAATATTTTCATGGTGTGAGAAATAGAAGAATGAAGTTTTTCACGCAAAAGGTGTTTCGATATCAGAAGCTAAAAAATTGGCAGAGGCATGAGGTGCACAAAATATTGGGTCATTGCATGTAATATGAAGTTGCATGAAAGAGTTTTCTACACAAATGAAGGGTGTTTTACGTGCATGTTAGTGTTTTTCACGTGGATTTAAAAAGGCCTATAAAGAAGGGGTGACCCCCTCTCATTGGGTGTGGCTCGACACTAAAAATAAATTCTGAGCTCTGGTTCGCGTAAAATTTTACTCTATGTGCGTTTCGCGAAATGAAAGAGGTTTCCGCGAAAAGATTATGGGTGCGTGAAAAAGAGGGAAGTTGCGTGAAAAGTGAAATGTTGCGAAAAAATGATGTTTTGTGAAAAAGATTTTTCGCACCAAAATGGAATTTTTACGTGTAATACATTTAAATTGCATGCAAAAAACCCTAAATGTTGCATGAAAAATTTGTGGTCTTCCCACATATTCATTTTTGTGTATGATAGTTCTTACTAGCTTTTTGGAAGGAATGTGGAGATTCATACTTTAGAGAATACAATTATTCAATTGCAAATAAGCACTGAAATACAATAATTCCTTATTTGTACTTGGAGGGTGCACACACCCTTGAAGATTGTTTTCCATGTTCTAAACGAGTGTAAGGGTATATTATACTCATTGTATTACACATTAAAGGATTTTTTTTATAGTGTATTATGTGGTACTGTATTGTTTATGTACAATAAATAGGACGTAGAAACTCTTGTAGAGTAGTAAACCTTAAAAATATTCTGTTCTTGTGGTTGTGTGAGTTTAATAGGGAAGAAACTCTTTAATAGTAGGTGAATGTTGTTTCAAAAAGAGGGAAACACAAAATGAAATAGATAACACTGATTCACCCCTCCCCCTATCAGTGATACTTGGATCCTGACTAGGAACATCATTTAAAACCTTTACAAAACAATTACAGGGTGTGTAACAATATTTTCCACAAAAAAAACCTTCTAAAACCCATCTTTGAAGACCCAAATCACACCAATATCACATAAAACCATTAACTTTAGTCATAAAATCTAATAATAAGACTATTCCATGAATCATAAAACATACCAAATAAACACAACAAGAAATACACACCAAAAAAAGTACAGTTTTTTATCAATGTTCCACTTAAAAAACAACTGCGAAATTAATGATACCAAATATAATTATTTCACCATACAGAATAGAAGAGAATCGTGCAATAGATATTCCTCAATAAAAACTAACTCATCTAATAATTATTACACAAGGAGTCAGATACCATTTGTGACACAAACAATATACCATTGTGATAAACTTCAATCTCACCACAGCTGCACAACAAGGAAGTGAAATCAACCCTTAATCAAGAAGATTTCAACAAAAGGACACAAAACAAAGCCCTATGTATTAACCATATCTTTTGGAAAATTTAGAACCTCATAAAAATTGGAATAATCCTAAAAAATGGAACATTAGAAGAAACCAACTTACTTTAGATATCTTGTATAAAAAACCCAAAATACACCAGTAGATCCTCAAATGTGGATGATATGAGAAATCCAGAGATATTTTTCCCTATTTATAGAGAAATATGAGCTCCAAAGAGGGGGTAGAGAGAATGGGGTAGTTTCTTGGGTATGTGAGCACGAGTAAGAGTTGGAATCATAGTAAAAAAACTATAAATTGAATGATATATTAAATAATTGTTTTCTTATAGTAGGAAACATGCTTTTTGAATGACACAATTCCTACAATAAAAAACCAGATCCACCATGATTATGGATTCCTAGAGGACCCAAATTGATATGGTGGTTCTAATAGGTTAGGGGATTCTATGTTTTCAGTAGAAAGGGTGAGAAAAGTTTAAAAATTAAAGAGTTATAAAAGAAACAATAATTCTTTTTAAGTCTATAAATAGGCTCACGATTTGGTCCAAATAATGAAAACTCACCCTTTACTACAAAAATGCCTGGGAAAATCCCACATAAAAAAAGAATTTATATCAAATGAATAATACATTTAAAATAAATCAGGGATGTTTCAATTCTATACACCATAAGACTATCCACCCTCATAAAGCCATAGTAAGTCCAATAGAAAGAACCAATCCCAGTCGAAGGTCAAAATTGGAACTTTTTACATGTTATTCCAACCCTCAAAAGGACAAAACGCCTCCAATTGATCAATCTAAGAAATAATAATATCACCAACCAAAACATACACAACATCATGAAATGATCAATCATATTACATCTACATCCCAAAAAAAACAACCTCAAACACTTTCCAAAGATGTCTCAACCAACATTCATGGAATGTCAAACCAAAACGAACAAGGTCACTGATGTCTTACTTAAACAAATAGTTGGGCACACTCTAATACAATGTTTCATACAAGGAATATGTTGGTGGTTAAATAACTCCAAATAAAAATAGCTATTTGTAGACCAACACTACAGAAACAACCAAGTTACTGATATGGGAAGACACAAATAGACTCCTCACCATAAGGGGAAAGTCAATTTTTTCTGAGATAGAATCAAGATTATAATAGAAGGAGGCCTGAATAGAATCCCAACATAATGGGTAGACTTATTTTCGACATTTCCAAAAAAATACATAAGACTCATAATGGATCTTACCACCATAAGAACCAACCATATTAACCGATCAGCATGGTACGACATGAAAAGACCCTAAAATTTACAGAGTTGGAACAACCACAAGGTTAATCAGCATGGTTTTGGAAATTTTGTGCTAACGGTGCATAGAATTCATTCCAAAAATGAATATTCAAACAATTACATGGTCTAAGGAACTTATCCATTCATAGAACATGGAGTAGCTATTGTCTTTTATTACAATGTTTCTTAGGATGGCACATAGTTACAACTAACCTTTCTTAAACCATGCTCTTCAATTTTCCTTGGCCAAATTCTATAATTATCGTATAAATTTAAAGGAAATTCAAGGGAATAACAAGAACTAAGGATATAATCTGGAAATGAGGTCCTCCAAACTCTACCACTGAATGAGAAGAACATGAACAAGACAATGAAACCAAGAGTTTAAACAATTGAAATATTTAATTATGAGGATATGAATATGGCCAATGCTCTAAATTACCCAGGTATTTCCCCTAAATACATGCCATCATCACACTGGGACCTATCAATGTAGCTCATATGATTGAAGCATATTTTACCCTGCATTCAGGCCTTGGGAAACCCATCAATAGAACTTCTTCATTCGGTGCCACAAACAACTACCCTCTGATCCCATATGGGTTAAAAAACACAACACACTCAAAACTCACATTACCCAAACTTGAAATTTCAATGAAACAAATTCATAGAAGATGCATAGACCTCACCCTTTATTTTACTGAATGAGAATCTATAATTGAAATGCATATATAGAAACACCTTCCTCTAATCAAAGGATGTTGAGATTTATTGAAAGGAGACACAATTATAACAAAAAATACTAAAAAAAGATTGTACAACTTAACATTTATTGTCAAATAGGAACAAAACATCACAAGGAATCACCAAACATGTTCATTACGACTGGTAGAAACTATACATGGGGAGGGAAATTATGCTAAGTCACCAAACAACACACAATTCTAGTAAGTGCACAAAATAGCCTCTCATAACCAAAATTATTTTGCTGGGGGATTATCCTAAACACCTTCTTTGAAGAGACTAAGAAATAACTAGATTCCATCTTATACACCATCCATAATAACAACCCCATACTGTTTCCACCATCAATGAATAAATTAATATAAAAAACTAAGGTCTCTTTCATCCTTACAAAATAACTATCCCACTACAAGATAATCCATGATCCCCGGAATAGAAAATGGTGTAGACTTAATCAATAATGGTCGAGAAAAATATTCCTTATATTGATCAACTAGAGTATCGTCCAATGGAAAAACTATCGGGGATGCACTTCAGTCATGTATTAAATATAAATGGGGGTGTGAATTTTCCAATGAGAAAACAAAAGGACCCATACAAGATGGTCCATTGTGCAAAACGTGATACAGGATAGAACTGAACACATTAGGGGAGCCAACATTGGCATTCAGAACTTTTTCCCAAATGATAACACTGACCAATGCTTCATTCCAACGAATCGATGAAACACCATCCCAAAACATCGTTTAAAGAAGACATGTTCTTGAACATGAAACATACCACATTAAATCTCCAAAAAACACATAAGATACACCACCTAACCACAATTTATCTATACAAAACACATTCCATAAAAAGAATTTGAAAAAAAATTGTTTTTGGGTTGGGCATTTTCTAATGGTATCTGATGAACCTCACACATGCATGTTTACATTCCAAAATGGGAACCCACCTCCTATAAATTTTGTAACTCATCCAATAATTCCATAAACCATATATATTCACATTTAATCCAATACATGTGTTCACCCTTGAGAACACCAAATACCAAAACCAAACCTTTCCTCTTTTCAAAATCAATGTATTTTAACAAAACATTCCATTTTTTGAAACCGCTAATCAAAAAATCAGAACCCAATTAACATATTCAAAACAATTTATAAAATCATCCATCATTCAATAAAAACTCACATTTATGAATTTCAAAACCTTTTCAAAACATTTCAAAACATTTCAAAACACTTCTATTTACATGAAAAAACTATTTTTCATAAATCACTATTTAATTAAGAAATCAACAATTATCATTTCAATTAATGATTATAAAGATTGAAAAAATCAAATAATTAGTAGTTACGATATCAAAATCCATATTCATCCCCACAAATAAAATATAAAACAATTTATTCTATTTTAATCAATTTTTAATAGTTTATAAATCATTATTTGAAACATATTTTCAAATCCAAATTTAACATAATTTATATTTTAAAGGTTGTGTTAACAATCCATTTAACATTTAAAAAATATTCTGAAAATTCATTTCCACAAATTCTTAAATTAATAAACATCCACATTACTATAAAATCATTTCACAAAAATTTCACGTTTCTTAAAATCATGTCATTTTTTAAAACAAAATTTCCATGATTCCAAATAAATGCAGAACAATACGAGAGGAAACTAATGTCGGTGGGTTACAAGGAAATATGGTTGGAGGCCATATTACAACCACATTACCATAATCGAGAGTGTTCTTGGAAAATATCCCCTTCTCCAAATGGCATTCCAAGACTTACAAGCTCATTGGGAACATCAACCCAACTCTCTTTTCATTTCCCTCAATAATCATCATACTAAGAATACCAAAGGACTCAAAAAAACATGACTTCTACTGGAAACATTAATCATGTTATGAAGAGTGTTTTTCCAAAAAAATAATCATAATTGGAATGATAAGCCTCGAGAATCCTAACAACGGACTATCCTGACTCTCACCCATATAACATGACAGAATGAGTTAACCTGAACCTCCTATGATACCATTTTTTCACAAACTAGATCCGGTCACCATGAAAATCGGCACCAATTCCTGATCATGGAATGTTTAGAGTGGATTTTACAATCCCCATGGGCTGGAACATGTTCCCGGTTATCTTAAAATGGAATTTGGTAATGATTTTAACCGAGTTTATAATCATAAAACAAAATACTGACCCATTATAGAATCCAAAATTTTAAAAAAATTACATCTTTTAAAATAACTCCAAATTTATTGAAACAATTTTAAACAATATTCAATCACTAAAAAATGCTAACAAAACCAAAACAAATGCCTAATAACATTCTAATTTAAAGAGTCATTTCCCTCAAGTCATCTACATGACACCAGACCATGAAGTGCCACGAAAAAACATACCATTTCAAGTAAAATCATTACCCAAACCTAATACGAAATAATGATGTCTACTTACACCCAAAAGAGAATGTAGGGTGTGGGACAAATCCCAGTAGGATGAAATAACTAAAATATTCCATGTGATAATCATTATAAGACAGAAATCTTGCTTTTTTTGTTAACCATTAATATTGTTAACAGTTTCCAAATGATGAATCATTAAATGAAAATCTCTTTAAGAGGGATACATTTAAAGAAATAAATACCTTTAAATAAAATGAAAAAGGTACTGAATTTTCCATCCAAACACACTATATGCCAACAATATTTATAAATTATCTAATGAGAATATGCAACAGGAAATAACCCATTGGCACTAGCTTGTTTTGTGTCCCAGGTACATCGTATTTCAGTGAATGTGACAAAACAAATATATGTTCTCATGAACATGAGACACTAGTATAGAAAATACCAATAACCTAGTTTTTCCCCATCATCATCATCATCATCAAAATCAACAATGTTTAGTTAGTGTTGTCATCATTAAACATTCTACAAGAAATAGTGTCCAAACCCTAGGGATCACTAGCAAACTAGTACACGCCCACCTCCTAGATACATGGGTTCTCTATCTTGTGCTTAACCATGTTACAAAATCCATGAAATAAAATCTTCACATGAAAATAGAACTTTCAAGTCACACACACACCAGACATCTAACACACATGTCACATGAGAAAATGTTTCATTAAAATTAATTTTATAAATCATACTCATCCCAAAATGACCACAAATTGTTTCACCTATCTTTCACATATAAAAAAATCCCTTAAACAATTTTACAAATCCATTCCTAGATAATACACATCACATAATGTACCTTTCACATTAAAATAGATCATTTCAGAAGTACTATCCTACCAAAACGGTTTGGAAAAATATTTTCACCTCATACAAAAATAAAGACACCATTTAAAACCATCGCAAAATGATTCCTAATATTGTAACCATGATTTTTACATTAAATCCATCTAAAACCCCTCACAAATGACGAAAATTACATCAAAATCACATCAGACCAGAATTAGATGTCATAATATAATTTAATACATCTTTTCCAAGAATCATAAAACAACCACAATGATCACGACATGGAAAACGCACAAAAAATGGTCATTTTTGTACAAAAATTCCACTTGATAACCAACCACTTTACAAAACCCAACAAAAAAATATTTTCACCCCAAACACATTGAAATAAAATCTGGATAAAAATATTAATCATGAAAAACTAACTCATTCAATAACTCTTACACATGGAGACACATACAATTTGTTCCAAAAACACCAAACCATTGTTTGAATCTTCAATCACAACATTTCCACACCACAAGGAAGTTAAATCATGACCTAATCCACAAGATTTCACCAAAAGACAGAAAAAAGGACCTATGTATGAACCATGGCTGTTGTACATTTTAAAACCTCATGTAATGTGGATGATACCATTTGAAAATGGGAAAAACATGATAGGATTCCCACATACATGATATATCATTAATAAAACGCCCCAAATACACTAGTAGATCTTAAAATACAGATGATCTAAGAAATAGAATGATGTTTTTACCTAATTAGAAAAACATATGAGATATAAAGAGGTGGGGAAAGAGCAAGGGAAAATGCCTTGGGAAAGTGGTCTCAGGAGAGAGTTAGAATCAAAAAAAACTAGAAATGTTTAATGATATATTAAGGAAATATATTTTTTAAAGTACGAAATGGGCTACTGAGAAAGAAAAATTCTAAAACAAACAAATCCACCATGAGTATGGATTCCTAGAGGGTCCAAATTTATTTGGGAGTGTTAATAGGTTAGGGGAGTCCATATTGGTAATAGAATGGTTGAAAAATGAGAAAAAATTAATGAGTTATAAAAGATAAAAAGTTGATTTTTAAAAATTGAAATGGGCTCCCGGTTTTTTCCAAATCAAGAAAACCCACCCATTATTTAAAAAATATATAGGAAACCCCTAAATACACAAGTGAGTTCAATTATGTTCTTACCATTTCTTGGTGGAATCTGGTAGAGACATTTGAATCAATTTAAAAGAAAATGTGTTGATCCCCTTGTTCTACTAGACCCCATATTTATGAGAATATTTTAATGTTGGGTTACTTATTTCTATTTCACATTCATTAATCAAGACCCACATGTCTTGCACATTTATTTCCTAACACGCCTATATTTAGAAGGAATGTGAATTTCATCACCTTCATCAGAAATTATTTTTCACCCTGATTTAATTAAGATGATGTAAATTGAGTTCCTCCTTCGAGGGATTCCCCATTAGAGCTTCTTTCCGTATCCGTATCTCTATATTAGATTTATTCTATGTTTATTGGAACTTATTCCCAAAAACATATTCATCTAGACATTATTTAATTAAAATTACTCTATCTCGATATGGGTGCAACCTTCTGATACAGGAGTAGTCACTTTAAGAATCATTTGGAATATCTTGACAATATGCACATTGCTCACCTAAAATTATTCATATTGGAATGAAATATCACATAAGGCATATTAAGAATGAATTCCAATGAATCATGTGTCAATAATGAGGTCAATAACACTAGATTCATAAGTATTCAATGGATGATTACCTCACACATCCCATGTGTAACTCATGAGGTAGATATTCTATGTTAGGTCACATATTTTACACCCATCGAAGATAGATCAGAACATGAAATTGATAGAGATCTGGGTATGAGTTAAATTACATGTCTTGAAGTGTTTTGTAGTCCATGATTTCACAGGGAGTCAAAAAAAGGAGGTCCCTCCATATGAGGGAATATTTGGAAACTACATGGTGTACATATGGATCAGAACACCCCACTAATATAGATATGGTAGGTTTATCACTATGAGTGAGAATTGTATCCAATATTATTTTATCTAACTGTTTCATTATTAATATATGTATATAAATTATAAGGGTGATGTTTATAAGAGTTTCGAGATCCTTAAATGTACTTTTAGTTCTAAATTTAAGGTGCGTAGGTTGAATCATTTTCTCTAAATGGTGGTAAAAACGTGGTGAAACTGGGAACATTGAAAATGGTGTGGTTAGTTTGAGGTAGATAATTCAACATTAGATCACGGTTTTAAATACCGTGTGAGGAGATGATGAAGCTTACATTTTCCTATATTTTATACTATAAATCATCGTTTATAATCCCAATATATTGTTATTATAAGGTTAATTGTCACGTTTTTAGGTTTTAGTGTTATATTGAGCCTAAATGTAAAAAATGACTAATTCTGGATTTTGACAGATTTTTATGTCAAGGGTATTTTGGTCATTTCATGAAAAATATTTTCCCAAATTTTCTGAATCAATTTTTTTTAGAATCATTATTTTATTTCCTCCACTTTTGGCTTCTAGACCAGTAGATGATTGGGCCATATAAGGGGTCTAACAATTCATTGAACTTGGAAATGTTTTGGGGAGGACAGCGTGGACACCACCAATGTAACGGAACGAAAACACGTCCTAAACACATCCAAATGAGGTGTTTCATCCTGGAATGGTACGAGGACATCTAGGAACGACCATAAATGTAATTATGGGACGTTTGGAAATCATTAAGGCGGAAATTAATGGACAACCTTTTGGAGGAACAATCCTAGAATCTTCATCCAGAAACAGAAACTAAGAATTAAAAATTCATAACTCCTTCATCTAGTTTCTCAATTATCTGAAAATTGGAGGGGAGAAAGAAAATATATTTATGAACAACATTAATTAAGAGTGGAATGCGTGAAGAGGTCATTTATGCGGTCTAAAATGTGAAATATTTTAGGGATCAAATTCTTCCTATAAAAGGAGGCCCGCACCTCCTTCCCAAAGCATCTCATTTTCTCAATCCATTCCTTCAAGGCACCAAGGAGGAGATCTCCACCGAGGGAGGCCGGCCTCGAATCATCGCCTTGTATTTTTAATTTATTTTGTTTCTATATTTTTATTTTTCAATTGTAATTTATATTTTTAATAAATTCATGCAGTGATTTTATTTTTGTGTCCACCGATTCGCCCTCTTTTCTTCCTCTCATCTTACCATCGTGAACAATAATACTCATGATCATGAGTAACTAATAAGAGGAATATCCCAATGGAGGAATCATGTTCTTGAACCCAATACCATATTTTTAATATTCATTGAGTTAATTCTAAGGATACTTTATATTGGATGTAATCCTCACTGTGGATGTCTAAATGTTAACTTCTTAATCTACAAGCATTTTCCCCCGATTGAGGAGGTGCATGGAGGTTGTGCTTGGTGATCACTTAGTAGACTTTTCATCTATCACCATGGTAGAATAAGGAGTACACACATACGATAGTGTGTGTACATTAAGAATATTTGAAGGTGTCCAATGAAGGTGCTCCCTGAATATTCTCTCGGGAGAACTTCCTTTCTTCCAAAATTCCATTCTTTTTAGAATTGCATGGTAATTTATAATTGAATTATAGTTTCTTGTTATTTTTCATTTCAATTATCTCAATTATTTCATAAAACATAAAACAAAAAAAATAATTACTTCATAGGTGAATAATATTATGCGAGTGAATAACTAAAAAGGCTCCTCAAGAGAACGACATAGGTCAACCTTTGTGCTACACATAGTTATATATATATTTGAAAGTGCACACAACAACGCTTCATAAAATTGGAACCATTTTAGGAGATCTAATTGGTTTTTTAAATTACTTTTTATATTTTAAAATTTTACATAGTTTCCATTTTTTAAAAAAAAATTTAAAAAACCTTTTTTCCCATGATGCATCCAAATTCAAATAATTATGCATGGAACAATTACTCATAGGTGTAGGAGGAAGAAAAAGAATATACTGAGGAGTCCCTCCAACGAAGATATGATGCCCTGATAACAATGTTCAAGCAGGTGGAAATAGTCATAATAACATGGATCTCACCAGAAGATTTGATTGCCATTGTCAATGAACTCCATGTTTCCTTAAAAAGATTCAATGCCAAGAAGGAAGTGCCTATGGTCTTCCCAGATTTCACTGAAAACATCAATGAAGATGAAGCCAAACTTGAGGTGGAGGAGCCTGTTAACCGACCACCATCCATTAATAATCGACTCCAAGAGGAACTTTTAGTTGAAGAGGATATTAATGTCGAACCAAATCAGGGACATGATACATTCTTAAACTCAAATTATATAAATTTTTCTAAAACTAATTTTACTGTCTCTCCCAAATCTATTGAATTTTAAGATTCATAAAACTCATACTACACCTTGGAGGATGACGTGAAAAACAAATCACATGTTTAGGAACTTCTGGAGCTCCCTGAAGTCATTGAATATCTAATAGAGGAGCCCCATCATGAAGAGAAAGAAGTTGTTGATCCTGAGGATAACAGACGAGAGGTTGAATCCTCCTTGAATCTGGCACTCATAGAAAAGACGTTTGCATAAGTAGAAACAAAATAAGAAGAGGTTCCCTACTTCATCCTACCCACGCTATGCAAGTTGTACCAAATTGTGAAGGGGGATGATCTGGTATACTCTGTCTATGGAGTCCTCCTCAACAAGAACAAAGAACTTCAAGCTGGGAAGAGCCACATATGGTGGTTTAAATCAAAAAAACGTCATCCACCAACAGATTATGGATAAAAGCGTATACTTCCCTCTGGAGGTAGTAAAAGATTCCAGGGCCCACATGGGGGGATCATACCAAGATTTATCTTTACATGATTTCTAGTAAGTTAAATATCAAATTCAGTATTAGGAAATAGTCTAGCATGTGGCCCCCTCCCTCTTTTCATTTTGAGCTTAAATGAAATGATCTTTATGGTTAATTGATTAATTTTTATTATGTAGGATCATGAAGGCAGAAGGAAGCCCGGAGAATTAGAGTAAGAGGACCGAATCAATATTTCAAAAGGGAGTTAACTCTTTACGATTATCATTTTAACTCATTTAAATTTTTGGTCCAAAATATATTTTGAGATTTAATGAATATTCTTATCACTTTTCACACATAAATTTATTTTGATAGAGTTGAAATGATTTTTGAAATAATTTATTTTAAATGATTGTTGATGTGAAAACATTTTTCATGAATTGGATTGTCATTCATTTTTATGAGTTTGACTGATTTTTGAAATCCATGACCATGAAACACTAACTCAAAATATTTTTCCAATCCTGGGAGGTATTCTAAACCACTTTTACATATTCTTCCAAATACCTAAACTATCTTGAGGGAAACATGAATTTTGGGTGAGAACCAGAATTTGTCAATAATTATCTTTCGAATATTTGGATTTCATGGAATGTATTTGAAATGATTGAGGCATATATTTGGCTAGGAACATTTTATCTTGAGACCCACCTATACATTTATAATTCATAAGCACTTAGATTCCCTGAATTTCCTTATAGGTTTAAGCCGCATTACAAGTGAATTTTCCTTACCTACCCACACTTTTTGTATTTTTTCCTGGATATTTCATGTTTGAGTGTGGGGGGAGGGCCTTTCATGTTCATTCATTGGGATGTGTATCATTTATGGGTGATGCGAGTTGTGTGTCAATACTTTGGGAAGTGGAAAATAAGAGACTTGGGCATGTCTCATTATTTCATTGTGCTTTATTTGTTTCATCCATTTACCCTTCAAAAAAAAATAAAAAAATGGAGATGATATTGAATTCTTCATTATACATTATTTAATGACCATATACCTCTCAAATATGAAGGGCATGAATTGTAATTAATTCATTGTATTCAATTTTCAGCTCATCCTCAATGAAAAAAAAGAAAAATGAAACAAACATGTGCCTTTCTGGAGCTTTAAAAAAAGGAGTACATAAATGATATAATTAATTATAATCACTTATTAGCTCATGTAACATGTTATAAAAGGAGGGTGGTGTTGTTTTTCATATTTGAATGTGGGATTTATTGAGTTATTTCTTGTGTTTTCACTTGATTTAATCATGCATTGTACTTAAAAGCCCAACCTCCTCTATCTAGCCTGGAACATTTTTCAATCATTTTCCCACAAACCCTGAGCCACAGAATAATTTGAACCATTAATTAAAGCCCTCAGGAATAAATAAATTTTCATTTTTCACCCTGTGGATAAATTAGATTTTTCACAAACCTATGATGATACAAGCGATTTTCATGTATGAGAAAACTCTAGATTCAATTTCTCTTGATTGAATAGTGACATAAAATTCAATATGAGGTAGGTTGTGATTGGGACAAAGATTTATTTATGAGGTTGATCAAATTTTAATGATTTAAATGAAAATTATAGAGGCTTGTTTTTCACATATGAAACATGATAGACTTCTATTTTGGATAAAATCATTTATATTTTCTCATTTTTGATTGTTGTGTGGAAATTGATTTGGATGTATGATGATTGCCCATGAGTGCAATTTTTAAATGTGGGGGAGTGATGAAGCGTACATTTCCTTATATTTTATACTGTAAATCATTGTTTATAATCCCACTATAGTGTTATTGGATTGGTAATTGTCACGTTTTTAGGTTTCAGTGTTATTTTGAGCCTAAATGTGAAAAATGACTAATTCTGGATTTTTGACAGATTTTTACGTAAAGGGTATTTTGGTCATTTACTGAAAAATATTATTCCAAATTTTCAGATTAAAATAATGATAGAATCCTTATTGTATTTAATCCAATTTTATCTTATGGACCAGGAGATGATTTGGCCATCTAGAAGGTCTAAAAATTCATTAAACATGGACATTTTTTCGAGCGGACAGCGTGGACACCAACAATGTAACGAAAATGAAACGTGGCCTAAACAAATCCAAATGATGTGTTTCCACCTGTGATGGGACGAGGACATCTAGGAACTACCATAAAACAAATTTGGGGATGTTTGGAAGTCATTAAGGCGAAAATTAAATGATATTATTTTGGAGGAACCATCCTAGAAGCTTCGTCCAGAAACATAAACCGAGAATTAAAAATTCATAACTCCTTCATCCGGTTTCCCAATTATCTGAAAATTGGAGGAGACACAGAAAAGATATTTATGAACAACATTATTTAAGAGTAGAACGTGTGAAGAGGTCATTTATAGGGTCTCAAATGTGCAATCATTCGGGGATCGAATTCTGCCTATAAAAGGAGGCCATCACCTCCTTCCCAAAGCATCTCATTTTCTCAATCCATTCATTCAAGGAACCAAGGAGGAGATCTCCACTAAGGGAGGCCGACCGCGAATCTTCCCCTTATCTTTTTAATTTATTTTGTTTCTATATTTTTAGTTTTCAATTGTAATTTAGATTTCTAGTAAATTCATGCATTGTTTTTATTTTTGTGTCCACCAATTCACTGTCTTTTCTTCCAGTCATCTTACCATCGTGAACTATAATACTCATAATAATGAGTAAATAATTAGAGGAATATCCCAAGGGAGTAATCAAGTTCATGAAGCCATGAACATGTTTTTAATATTCTTTGTGTTAATGTTATGGATATTTTATAGTGGGTGTAATCCTCATTGTGGTTGTCTAAAGGATAACTTCTTAATCTACAAAACTTATCCCTCGATTGAGGAGGTGGATGGAGGGTGTGATTGGCGATCGCTTAGTAGAATTTTGATCCATAACCGGGGTAGAATATGGTGTACACGCATACTATGGAGTTTGTACACTAAGAATATTTGAAGCTGGTAAATGAAGGTGCTCCCTGAATATTACCTTGGGAGAACTTCCTTTCTCCCATAATTCTATTCTGTTTACCATTTCATGGTAATTTATAATTGAATGTTATTTTCCTATTATTTTTCATTTCCATTATTTCATTTATATCATAAAACCTAAAACAACAAAAATAATCACTTCTTAGGTGAATTAGATTAAGTGATTGAATTACTAAAAAGGCTCCTCAAGAGAACGACCTAGGTTAGAACATGTACTATACTAAGTTATAAATATTTTTGAGAGCGCACATGAAAATGCTTAATCAGGATACTAAGAGAAGATTCTTCATTAATGAAGTGGAAAATTCACAGTTACCAATCAGTTTTTCAAATCATCCAACTACACCATGCCCGTGTCAAAACCACCTACCTATGAAGTGGATATGGGTCATCCATAATGATTAATTACTCAATAATCATCTTATGTGTAAGAAAAATAAATTTTAATTCTCAAATGGTCATGAAAGGTTGTTCAATCGATTCGATGGAGATCAAAAGCCTCCACATGGTGATTAGAAGCCAATTTCTCATAGTAATTCATTATTATTTATCGTTCATGATATTTTACTAACATCTACCCCTCCCATCATATTTGTTTCGTAGATCTTATAACATGGTGGGTTTATCTATGGTTTTGGATGCCTAATATGTTTACAGTAGTTCTTTAATTTTTATGAGAAGAGATATAATTAATTTTTTTGATATTTAACCGTGTTTCATTTGTATTTTTCATCAATTTATTGTTTTTACCAAAACTCTCGAAGTATGTGGCTTCACTCTAAACTGATAAATATAGAGTTTATTGTATTAATTTCATATTTTTTTACATGACTTAAATAGGTTGTGAAATGATATTTTAAATCAGGACATAAATCATCTTTTGAGATGATTTATAGTTATTTTTAAAAATGTTTAATATTTGTGAATTGTTTTGATAATTGATTTAGTTTTCTAATTATAAATTTTTATTTTTAAAATATTTCTTTTCTGTATATTCTAAATAGATAGATCAAAAAAAAGTGATTTAAATTAAATGAATGTTTTATTGAAATGGTTTTGTCATAATGGTATTGACACAGTTTTTCAACATACATTGGTTGTGTGATCATATTTCATTTACCTAGATTTTTTGAAATATGACCATGTTCTCAGTCTAATGGTGGAATGGAAAATAGGAAATAGTTACCTTATGATGACATGATTGATCGATGAAGGACCACTAAAAAGTATGGAACTTTCATAATGAATCCTGAATAGTTGGAATTTTTGTCGTGTAGAATGAAATGGTTATACCAAACAGAATTTGTGGGATGGGTTTAAATGTATATATTTTTAATGATAATTGGATTTCATTGTTGAATAAGTTATATGATACTTCATAATATTTATTTGCAAAATAATTTAGATGTTGTTTTAAACTATCTTTTTTAGATGTTTTTTATATTTATTTATAATTTTTTTTCGAAACTCTTTTATATTAACAATTTAATATAAATGTTTCTATCTATTTTTTCAAATTGGAATCAGTAGGGAAGTCATTAAGGAAAGAATATTGAGTTTTAGTACTCACCAATTCCATGGAACAATGGCCTTTTTATAGATTCCATCTACCCGGACATGGGAAAAGGTAATGTACCAAATGTATTTAAGACTACTTTGTGATACTTGGATGTTTTATGATGTTATATGATGGACCTTGTGGGGAATAGAGACTTGTGGTAATCTTTGAGTTTTGATAGTCATCTCAAAATGTTTAATTTTTTGTTATTTTGGATTCTGTAAACATTGATAATTTTGATAAAAATGATTTTGATGAGGTTTCATTCTTTTTATCACGCATCAAATAGTTGGTTTTATTGGTTTTATTTAATTTGTTTATTTATTCATAAATCATAAATAATCCCCCAACTACATTGAAATCCTTTTGAATTTATTTACATGATTAGGAATTTGGGGATGTTACATAAGGCCATGTAATGCCTCACTGCCTTCTCAATCCAATAATAAAGGGAGGGTTATTAAAAATGGTATCAGAGGAATGTTTTGTCAAAAATATTATTTAAAATAAATTTTATCATCTTGTTAATTTCATTTTGGATTTAGTAGTAATTAGTTTTCATCATCTTTGAGTTTAATACAATAAAGTATATACCTTGGGTTTGGATCTTATAAAAATAATCATAGATGGGACTTGAAATGTATATCATAAAAATACATATCTATAATTTTTATTTTGAACTAATATTTACTAAGTATTTTTTAAAATAAGAGTTTTTATGACACTTATAGGATATTGGAATCTAATTTGCATGAGATTATATAAGGATAATGTCATGACATGCATTAGAGAAATGAATTTCCACTAGTATAGTATATTTTATATTTAGTAATGATATTTGATTTTATGCACTGTGTTTCTTTTTGAAAAATTTTACTCTTGTTATAAAGTGAAAGCCTTTCAAAAGAGAATAGTATGACTATTTTCTAAATAGTTTAATTTTTCAAAATAGTGTAGAAATTTTTTTAGAGATGGATGAATTTGAAAATGGTTTATTTTTGGAAATCCTTGTTGTGATCTATGTTGGGATAAAATTTTAAATATATTGACCTCAGTTGTTAGAGATTGATATTTATTGAGTTTTTTGTTTGTTTAGAATATTGACCCTTATAAACATCATAGAGACCACCTAGAAGAAACATCAGGGAATGTGGGTGCAATTGTAAAAACATGGTAAAAAAATATTTTAGAGAAATATCCATGCAATTTTAGTTATGAACATCGGGAACTGGAGGGACGATCGAATAACAGTTAATCATTCTATCGTGTTATAGAAACAGAATCCGCCAATATTACAGGGTTATTCTGATCTAGAATAGCAAGAGTTCTTCTTGAACTGAATGAATCATATCATTGATTTCATCAGTACAATAGAAGTTATTAAATTCAAGAATATGAAAAATATTCTAGATGATCTTACACTTTAGTGGGGGGATCTAGTGGTAAATGATAAAGTGGATCAAGTCTTGGTTTGGAAAATTATGAGGAATTTTTAAAAAATAAATTATATTCTCATATATTCATTATTCAGTGAAAAACTAAATTCTTCAACATGAATTTGTCAAATATATATGTCACAGACTATAAGGATAAATTCAAGAATTTATTGAACATTTCACATGAGGTTGTAACTCGTGAGATCTTGAAATTATTCATATTTGAATAATTGTTATGGTAGTAGATTCACTTGAATATTTTTGTGTTCTATTTTATGTATTATATAGAGATGGTGAACAAAGTGACAATGGTTGAACAAGATATCTCATGTGATACGGGAGGAGGATGTATCATGATACCATTGCGAAATAGTGGGAAATCAAATGCTAAGATAAATCAAGAGATGGACACATGCTTCTACGGTGGGAGCATGAATCATAATAAACAATCTAGATCAGTGAATCTTCTAGTGAGACCAATGCCAAAGGAATGATATTTTCAAATATTATTCGTTAAACCACATGTAGTGAGAGTGTATATCACCACCATGATGATTAAATAATTGAAAAAATATGGGGAATCTTAAGATCTATTATCGTAGTGCTATGTGTTTATGTGGTCAAAAAACTTCTTAGGTGTCATAAGAATCTTTTTCTATGATGGGGGTAGGATAGTAAAATCAGTCTCCTCAGTATACAAAATCTATCTCTTGTGATTCTAGGAAAACCATAATTCCTCATAAAGGAAAATATCATCAATGAAATAAGGTGAAATGTTCAAGGAAAAATCTATTATATTAAGGTGCAAAGATGATTATAGATGATCATGTTGGACTATATATACTGACAAGTTTGACTCTTTACAATTATACCCTATTTCACATGGTACTTGATACTGGTGCATCTCATTAATTTATTAATTATCATGCTATTTAGTTCCTATGATTAATACATAAGATGATTCCTTCTATAATAAAACATCAATATCCACATTATTAAAGAAAATGCACATCCTTTCTATGAATAGTATGTTATATAACTATTGATGAAGCTAAACTAAAATTGGACTTATCAGTGTTGAAAATGGATTTCTATGATTTAATCATCTGTATGGATTTTCTGATTAGGATCAAGGCTCACATCAACTATTATAATAGAATGGTTAGATTTGTGATTGTGGATGGCATCGACCATCTCTTAAGAGGAGAAAGGGTTGTATAGACATGATTAATTTATTTTTTGGTAATAGTTTTTGGTACAATATCGTATCTGTTAGTAGTGTTATCCTTCATATCAATGTAATAAATCCCAGATAACATTTATCTAGCATTCATTGATAATTTTCTAGATGTTTTTCCAATAAATTTTCATGGTTACCACCTATAATGGATGCAGAGTTCACAATTGATGTACTTATGTGGCCCAGTCCAAATTTTGTTAAATCTTCTAGGATTTAACCAATATAATTAAGGTAGTTGAATATGTAGTTTGAAGAGGTGCAGAGAAAGGGTTTCATTAAAACGAGAACATCTCATTTGGAAGCACCAGAATTCTTCACAAAGGCAGAAGATGAAACTCTTTTTATTTGTGTTGACTATAGTAAGAATATCCATGTTATGTTAAATATCATATATCCACATCTACACATTGACTGGATTTTTTATTAATTGAGAGGATCTCAATTGTTTTATAAAAGTGTCATGTGATCATGATATCACCAATCGAAAGTTCGAATAAAAAATATTCAAAAACAATATTCTATATGTATATATATATATCATGAATATGTGGTAATCCTTTTAGATATTACAAATGGAACAATATTCTATATGGAATTGATGAATCACATCTTTCAAAGATATACTGATTCATTTATGGTGATGTTTATGAATGATATAATGGTGTATTCTTGGGAATGTGCTGAGCATGAGAAACACATAATGACAATGTTGGGATTCTTGAGAGATTATTTCATTTATTTCCAAATAAATATATGTGAATTATGCATACAAGAGGTAAACATTCAATTATATATATTCCCTAAAATATGTGTTTTATTGTATCCAGCGATGATAGATGTTGTTATCTATGAGAAATTTCCAATGAACATAATTGATATATGATACATTCTAAGTCCTGCTGGTTATTATTGAAACATTGTTCATGATGTCTCACTAATAAAATCTCCAATTATATATTTGAAGAAGAATAAATTTCCATTACAATGACCTATGTATTTCAATAAATATTTCCACAGGATGAATATTAACCTTACATGATCACTTATCTTAACATTTCAGAAATGAGTACATGTATATGTGTTGTAGTGTGATGCTTCTAGATCTGGGTGGGGATGTGTTCTTATATATATAGACTATGTTGATTCATATGTATTAAAGAGGTTGATAGTGCATGAGAATAATTACACAACACACTATTTTGAATTTGTTGTAATTGTACATGCCTTGAAGACATGGTGTTAATTCGTCTTTATGGAAAAATTTATTTTGTTCACAAATCATAAGATCGTGAAACACATATTCTCACAATGGTATTTAAATATAATTCAATTGATAGGTATTATGTGTTAGTTTATATTCTATTTTTACATGATGTATAAACCAGGTAATGAAAATTTGGTAACTGATGCATTAAGTAGAATGCCATATACTAAGGTAGCAAAAGAATCTTCACATGAGTTGGAGTTGATGTCGGTACTATCTGATATGAATGTGGAATGTAATGAATGAGGAAATGTTTTTTTACTTATCAGTTGATTTATTTATTAATTTTATGATTATGGTAGTAGACTCTTAGACATCTAATTCAAAATATCTTAAAAAGAGATCATTACTCAACAGTGGGGAGGCCATTTAAAGATGGATTATGGTTTGAAATTTTATTTTATGGTTTATGAATTGGATGTTTTTACATATAGAATGTCATGGTTAAATTTCTAGTTCTTATCACCATTCGATAAGGGATATTCATCTAGGAATATAGAACACATATAAGTTCATGAAAGCATAGTTCTGGTGGAATGGTATGAAACATAATGTGGATGAGTTTTTTTTTTCAATGTTCTTAACTTGATAGAAATTTAAGGCAGAGAATCAGTGACCAGTGGGTATGTTGCAATCATTAAATTTCATAGTTCGGAATTTTGATTATATAGTCATGAATTTGGATATAGGACTCCCATGAGATGTTCAGAAACCCTATTTCTATATAAGTGATAGTGGAATAGATCAAAAACTCGGACCATTTTATCCCTATTCATTAATATAATGTAGTTTAGGATATATTCAATATCAATATCTAGTATGTGGTAAAGATACATGGAATACCAATTTCGATAGTCTTATAAAGAGATCTGATGTTCAAGTCACATTTCTAGAAATTATTACAGAAATCCCTGGGAAAGTTGACTATGATGATGATATATCATCCATAGATGGACGGTAGATCCAACCA
Source organism: Viscum album (assembly GCA_963277665.1). Classification (NCBI taxonomy): domain Eukaryota; kingdom Viridiplantae; phylum Streptophyta; class Magnoliopsida; order Santalales; family Viscaceae; genus Viscum; species Viscum album. The sequence goes on from OY728145.1 coordinate 957,426,318, forward strand.
GATGATGAAAACATAGTAAGACACGATACATTCTTCTGTAATGGATTTTGGTGGCTCATGGGAAGAGGAAGATCCATTGGTGATGTTATTACACAATAAAAGCTTTCAGGCCTTGATACATTTCGCTCTTTATTAAGCATTGCATGAGATTCCATGTCATTCTCTACTATGTTGGGAGGAAACTTGTGAGGCTTCACTATATGACCCAAGAATTTTCCAATAAACAATAGAGATAATTCACATGAGATGAAAAAGTATGGAGACTAATCAGAGTCATCAAAAATTTAATGTGGTTCCCCATTAATGGATGTTTTATTTCATAGTGAGTGATCATATGTGTTTAATAATATATCTAAGGCTTGGAAATTATTTTTTTATGAAGGGAATGTAATCTTATCCATACATTTTCCCTTTTGAGATATTGTAATGTGTTTGAGAAGTGGAATATTGGTTTTCATTTTTTCCATGTGTTTTGACAATGCACAATGTGTTCTTTGTATCTCAGCTAATAAAGTATTATCAAAATACTAACCATGTGATCATATGGGATCGTATTGGCATATATCTAGATACATCTATTGTACATATCCCCCTGGGCATTGTGGATAATAATGATAATGTCATTTGAGGGAAAGTTACTGGTTTAGTATGGGTTTCTTGGACATATGGTCATGTACACACAGACACATGGGAAAGCGAGAAGGAGATAAAAGAGAAATGGCCAAAACACTTTCAATACAATGATGTTTTTCTGCTTTCTAGGGATGAAAACTCCAATGGTGGGGGTAATTTAACATGCCCAGATTCTTGTATGTAACCATTTCATTATGTTTACAAGGATATAATGTACAAGTGTGGTGTTTTAATTTTATTAAGAACATTAAAGGGTTTTGGGGCTTATGGGAAGGCACATGGGCAGGGAATAATTTGTCAAAACCTTGCAACAGTCTAAGAGATACCATGAGTATTGTAAATGGTATAGCCAGTTTGAGTTAGTGGCTTCAACACAGTTGGATCATGGTTATGGAGACCATGTGAGGAGACCACGTGAAGGGCCATTTTAATGATATGGATATTTCATTGTTATCACATAGTTTTTCTAAATATGTGACTAAACCGTGTGGGGGTCAAAACCATCTCCTTTAAAAGTGGATCTTGGTCGGACCTAATGTTTAATTCCTCATTACTCCTCTTATGAAACCCTAACTCTATATTTGTCTTCCCTAAATTTCACTAAATTATACTAAATCTATATGGTGAAAATCTAAAGGCTTCACTCGGTCATTAGAATCTGATTTCTCAAGGTACGTCATCATTATAGATTGTTCATGATGTTTTAATTAGATCTACTAATCCCATCCACTTTCTTTCTAAGATATATGCCCGAGGTGGGTAGATCTATGTTATTGGATTCAAAATATGCTTATATTTGGTCCTAACAATGATAGGGTAATATATCTAAGGTTGGGTTGTGGATATTTAACTATGTTTCATTGGCGTTCTTCATCAGTTTAAAATTTTATCCAAAACACTCAAGGAAAATGGATTCACAATCAATTACTCCTTCTCTCATTGTTTGGGTTAGATTAAATTTGTCTTATTTTATTGAAATATATACTGAAATATTGGTTCAATTCATGTTATGAATCATCTATAGTGATTATTTTTTGGGTGAAATTGTTGAATTTTGGTGAATTATTGTTCTAAGTGATTTATTATAATGACTGTAAAATGGTAATTCTAAAATATGTCTTTGATTGTATTTTGAATTGTATTTTTTGAAAAAGGATTCTTTATAATTTCATTATTGAATTTTTTTGGGATATTGGTATTGATATTGTTTTTCTTCATACATGGTGTGAGTGTTCATATTTTATTTAAGAGACTAGGTTGAAATATTACCTTGTGATCGGTTCCAACGGTGTAAATAGTTAATGGGAAATAATTTGTTTTTATGATATGATTTTTATATGAGATACTTATCATGAGTTTGGAACTTCTACAATGAAGAAAGGATAGTTGTTGTTATGGTTGTGCGGAAAAATTGATATTCCAAATGGAGTTTGTGTAATGGTTTTAAAATGATGGTTTGGTTGATTTATGGAATAATAAATTTCATTTGATAATTTGTTATTATGGTACTTGTTTATGTTTAGTTATATACTAATTTGGATGTTATTTTACATAAACAATTTTATAATTTATTTATATTAGTGATAAAATGTTTTGGAAGATATTTTAAATAAAAAAATTATATAAATATTTAAAATTCTTCTATATTTTTTTAATGAGTAGGGAACTCATTGGGGGAAAGCATGTGATGTTTTATTACACCCAAATACCTTGGAACTTCGGTTATTTTCTAGATTTCATCTTCCAAGCCATTTTGAAAATGTAATGTATCATGTGTCTTTAGAACTATATTGTAATACTTATCAATTTGGAGATGTTAGAGTATGGATACATGTGGTCCTCGTGGAGTTTTATTAGTCACCTTTTGTTATTTAATTTTATGTTAGTTTATATTCACCTATGGTACACTTTGGTGGTTTTTGATATAACATACACAGTTGAGTTATCATTCTTTTTATCATGCCTCATATAGTGTTTTTCATGATTTGATTTGATTGGATTCGTTGTTTTATTCTTAAAATATAAATAATCACCCAATTTTATTGAAAAGCATCTACATTTATTTCCCGCCTTTGGAATATTGGGGATGTCTCTTATGATCTATTAATGCCTCCCAGACTTCTCACTCCAATGAGATACGATGAGAAGTTATAAGAATATAGATAGTTTATCTATTGATTTTAATTCCAAATAGAGGTGGATCCAAAAAGGTATTCCCTTATGAGGGAGAACATAGAAATTTTACTTTTGGGTCTTAAATACACAAAGAAGAGGATCTTGGAATTTCATTTATAGGATGGTAGATTCCAAACATGTGTATGCCTATTTTGGGAAGTATCTTAAATGATGTATTCTACATACACTATTTATGAGACCATGATCAAAACCCACATAGTTAGATTTTGTATTATATGGTCATGTGAATGGACATATCGATGTATTTTTATGACATGTGGTAAGGAATAACGCGTGTCAAGAAAGGGACAGTGACGGTCGATGGTTTAGTGCATAAACATAAATCATGTACCTTAGAAGAGGATTTAAATTTGGGTAATTGTGTGTGTGTTACACAAGAAATAACACATTTTTATAGGTCACATCCCTTAGAGAAGTTTGATGTAGCTGGTTTATTAACTAGAGGGGACCATGTGTGGGTGTTTAGTTCCCAATCATTGCGTATCATCCCATGGTGTGGTAGAAGAGGACATCCCATGATGATCATACGTGGGGTATCCCGTGTTTATCCACATTGTAATATTATTATTCTATATCATGTAATTAGGTCATTATTCTGTAGCCTAACATCATATGACTATGATGTATAAATGGTCCATTTTTTCATGATGCATATATGTGGTGTTACTCACTATATAACATAGAACATATTTTTTTAAAAATGTATATTTAAAATTAATTTAGGTTTCTTGATGAGAATAATAGATTCAAGGTAATTTCATAATTATATTTAGATGATTTATTCATTCTAAATATATATTTATAACGTTATAGTAAATTAATTTTTCAAATGGATAAGTTTTAATTTTTAGTTCCATATAAATATTTGAATTGTCATATTACATTTAAAAAAAATCATATAAATACTTTACTCATTAATGATGGTCATTTAGAAATTTACATCATTTATATAATATTTAATTCCTTCATTTTTTATTCACATTGTTTTCTATTAATGGTGTCCATATTTACATTAAAAAACTATTTTATCATTTATTTTTTTTCATTTATAATAATGTGTCATTCAATATAGTGGTAGTTCTAAGACAATACGAGATGTAGATTCAAAAACTCAGGTAAATATATTTACATTTTTTATTATATATTTCAAATTTAATTATTTTTATTAAATCAATTTTTTATTCATTTATAACTTCATATTATTAATCAATAAAAAAAATTTCATTTCATCGTATGTTACATGAAATTTATTGATTATATACCCTTATATACAAATTCAAATATTTTAATAAAAGATGTTCAAATAATAGTAGTTATGGAATGAAAAATAATTATTTCTTATATATATATACATATATTTGTTGATGTTATGTTAAAAAATAATGTATTATTATTCATATAAATTTTTAGGTTGACAATTTATAAATAAATATATATATAAAACATTTAATGTTAGACATTAACAACATTCGAAAAATTACATGTTGAAAATTTTAACCCTTTGATGGAATCCTATTATTGATTAAAATTTAATGAAAACCCACAATAATGACATATTAATATATATTAATATTTACAGTACAAGAATTATATTATTTCAGCTAACATAAATATAGTAGAAAATTAGTCATATGTGTTTATACTATATATGAAAGAAAAATTTCTCAATAACGAATGGTTGTATCATTACAATTTTATATAATAATGTTTCTATATAAAAATTCAGAAAAATAAGAAACCACTATAATGCCTAAATAGGATAATCCTAAAATTCCCACTTCTAATTAATGTGGTACAAATACATGCTCCTCAAATATAATGTTAATATTTTTTTTAATTTAGTCTATTCTTAGAATTATAATTTTAGCATGTTTGGAGATTGGTAGAAAATAAATATTCATTATTCCTAATTACATAATAATTTAAATCAAATCCACTATTATATATCTCTTATAAGATTATGGTTACCTTTTTAATATAAAGAATACTATAGGGTAATATATCAATGAAAGGGTGAGATAAAAACCTCAATAAAGGGATATATTAGAATGAATCTGTATGAAAAAAATAAACGTGATATATAATTTGATTATTATAAATTTTGTGATATCATAATATAATTGCATAACAATACATAAGGAAATTGTTAAAACTTGACTGAAATCACCCAGTATAGACTAGAGAGATACATGGCCTCATTCACATTTTCCCTTATGGAATAGGTTTCTGACCATCATTGTGGGTCCAAATGATGTGATAGGGTGCTTATCCCCTCAGTGTTTACATATATAATTCATAATAATATATTTAAATTAACAATAAATAAATGTTAAAAAATAACAATATAATAACAATTCTATAATAGATAAAAATCTAGGTATCTCAATGTTATGTGATGTAATAAATCAAGGACCCCCATGTTGAAAATGAATTATAGATTATAAGAATATTACAATAAAAATAAATAATACATAATTATGTCGAACTAAATTCAATCATGATACTACAAGCAAAAAAATTATTCTTCTCCTCTGCTTCATGTTACTTATTTCTTTCCCCATCTTGGGTCACTGATTATGAAGTATACGTGCACACTATGATACCCATTCATTGGGTGAGTGTAATTCCATTACAAAACCACCAATACGTCTTTAACATACCCTCACATATATAAATTTCCATTTCAAATAAATCAATGAAATTGTATTCAACAAACATTTATTCATATGTAATTTTATCATGCGATTTTGATGCTTCCCAAAAGCATGGTCTTACCTCCTACAACTGCATTCGAGAAGGACAATGAAAATGTATTTATTGATCATGGATAAAAAAAGAAAACACCATATATCCCGTATTAGACACATGGTGAACCAATATCATGTCATGAAACAAGGTTATCGAGCCTCATCTCAATCATATGCTATTCAAAAAGGATAGTGTACGCCTTATGTACCTTTGGTTATGCCATAAGGCCATTATTTTCTACAACTACAATTAGTCAAGAAACATGGATGTCACAACCATTCAATTTTATCATTATATCATTGTCATCATCATAAATTATACATAATGTTCCACTATGGGATAAGTTATATGTTAAGGTTCGTATGCTATTTTTTACTAGAAGAAAAACATTTTTTTTGGAAAACAATCACATATAATATGGAATAAAATATATTAGTCACAACATAACATATCTAGTATTTTTCTCAGTAGCAACAAAAATATTAATACATGGGATCATAATTATGAATTTTTCCATTAGCCATACCCAAACACATACAGTCATTATAAAACACAGGACTAAAGGATATCAAAAAAATAAATAATCACACAGACACAGTTGATAAATACTAAACATGGGTCTCATGGGCTACATTGGAAAACATACGTGATCAATATAAAACATGGTTCATATGAGATATATATGTACAAATTTCTGATCTATATCAAACATTGTTTCATTCGATAAACACACATATACATGTGATAAATTTAACGAAAACATCTTTTTAAAAGGTCTCTATGATGTAAGGATCATCATACCTTATAAATTGTGATCAAAATGAGTATGGTTTTTCAATTGCTAATCCAAAAATGACACAGTCACAAAAAATTTAAAACCTATAATACAGAGTGTCCCTATAACCAATCATGATTTGAAATAAAATGTATTCTAGAAAAAGAATCAATAAGGGGATAATGACAAAGGTATAGAATCAAGTCATATTATAAAAGTAATACATTCATCAATGACAGAACGAGATATTTTGTATGGAGAAAATAAAATATGGAACATGTAATCAATAAATAAAGAAGATAGTATGATATCCCTATTAGCCTAGAATAAATAGAATAATCCATATGTGAAGGAAGAAACATAGAATATTTCTAAAAAAGAATAATTTTGAAAACCCTTCACAATGTCACCTAGATCAGATGAAATTAAAATTGGAGGTTGGAACAATCCACATAATCAAGGGGTAAATGTTTATAATGATCTATGAACCCCCCACAATAATCATATGTATTTTTATAAAGATTTATAAATTTCCACAATATATTAGAGGATGGATCCACAATTTCAAATTATGAAACAAATATCAGAATGATGTGGTGATTTTGACCACAACCACAGTGTCTTCGATTACAGTAAAACTGGAATCCATGCACAATGGTCATCTATAATATGGTATCAAAACCATTCATGTTTATACTCACCACACCATACACCATATATTGGTGAGGATGATCAAATCATGGCATGTAGGGGGATGCACAATGCTACATACTTAATACTACATTATTCAATGTGATTTGTTTTAACTCTTGTGCAATATAGGCAAGATAAATACATGAAATGATTGATACAATGGTGTGATACAGCCCATGGGGAACCTAATAACATAAACACCCCTTTAAATGTGACCATGCATTGTCAATCTCTACCCATCAATGATGATTACCATCAAAAGTTAAAATTTTACATAGTAAAAAATTGAAGCGTGTTATAATTGGAATATAACATATTAATTTGGAATACTATGTAACCATCCAATACATAAAATAATAACACATGTGGACTATGAAGAAAAAATATAATAAGAACACGTAAAAATGTATATGTTGTATAAATTTGGTAAAATTGATATGTGTTATCATAAAAATTTATTAAGACTCACTACCATGAAAATATATTATTTCCCAACTGAATAATATCATATTTTTTTATTTTTATTTTTTATCATTGTATCCAAAAAAGGTTAATTGAACACCTATATGTATCGAAAATGTAGTATTTATTTATAAAATAATTTTATATCTTCTCTCACCTTTATAAATATAACGAATAATGAAAAAAAATTTATAACTCCTTAATTTTTTGATCTTTCTGACAATAGTTTCATATTATTTTAAATATTATATATAAAATTCATAAATATTATGATCATCCATTAAGATGAAAATACTTACTCTTTTTGGTATCTGATCACATATCACATTTTAATACCATTATTTATTATATGATGAAATCTATTTCATAAATATATTCCAAAGTATCATTTAATAATTTTATAATCATTTTATTGTCAATATAATTATATCCACACAGTAGAATAAACAGGTATCAATACAATCATTTATATATAAGTTATGGCCAATTTTGTAGGTACCTCTTTGAGAGGTGAAGTGAGGACAATAACCAATAGACTTATGATATGAAGGCTATTCAACTTCAACATATATGAGGTGGAAACATACTCAATGGTGCTGGTGGGCTTCATCATGTGGAGATCCAATCCCCCTTGGGATTTTGTTACACTAATAAACAAGAGAGGAATTATAATCGATCAAGGAATGAAGGTGAAACACACATTGAGTGAAGGAAATTTTGTAGCTGATATGTTGGCATGAAAGGAGAGTGAAAATAAATGTAATATTTTTTTATTAGTTCATTTATAGTGGATTGTATTTTTTTGTTATGGGGGATGAATTTGGTCTTCCCCACTTTCTACACCCATGATATGTTTTTCCTACTATGCTTCGTAAAAAAAGAATAATGTTAATGCATTTACTTCAATATGATATCTTCTATACTAATACCTATAACAAATAAAAATCGGTAGTTTTTTATTTGTAAGAGTTATTACGGGTGTAAAATATAGGTAAATTAAAATATAATTTAGATTATTTATTTTTTCTCATTAATATTTTATTCCTAAAAAAATTAACATTATTTACCTTAAATAGTTATACAGATATATAATAATATTGTAAAGTGATGGATATGTTTTTCCTCTACCATTATTATGAAGATATTTTATATAAAAAACCTTGATGATGATTTTAAAAACATTTATTGATATTTTTGGATACAAAATTTATAAAAATTCGTCTAGAATATGCTACTATTTTTAATGGTGACTAAAATATGGTATGGCTTATTCATACAAAAAAAAAACCTATTCTAATATCATAATATAGTATGTGGGAATCCTTTTTCATTATAATAGATTATGTAATGAAAACATATAATTATTCCATTACCAAGGGTATTCCTAAAATAAGGAATCATTTTGTTTTTAAACATATCCTTCTAAATGAATATATTTTTGTAATCAAACATTGTTTTCTATCATCAAAATTCATTCTCACAAGACTAATATCTCTATTAGAAAAGGAATAATTTACCACCATTAGTATAATAGGATAAATATTCCTTTTCTATTAATGCTTTTTAGAATCATTCATAGTATAATTTCTCCTTTAACTGAATTGTATTTATCAATAATATTTTCTATCACAAGTAATGATAGAAAGGCACGAGGAATCACAAACTTACAACAACATTTAACTTATATTGTATTTGATGGTATATGGAATATTTCATTTGTAGTTTTATTTATGTTAAATGATAATAACATGAATTCTATATAAAATTGTAGGGATCCATTTCTATGAAAAAATGATTCAAATATTTGTTGGGATAGTATTTTTTACCCAATAAATGAATTTTTCCGATCAATTTTTTATATTATCTTAAATACACTTTTATTGAGTGGGAACACAAAAAAAATATCATTCCTTGGATAAAAAAAAATTCAAAATTCCATTTTCAAATTTCAAAAAAAAACATTTGTACACAATCGTCACCTCAATCTATATCCTTCTTCATGTCATGTATCCAATAAAAATGTAAACCCATTGTCACACTAAGATGATTGTGAGAAGGACAACTGAAATCTGATGTCATCTTCAGAAAAACACTATTACCATCGAAAACACTCAAAAATGATCACCACTAACTCAGAACCATCATTGATGATAATCATTTAAGGAGAAACCATCACCACCACCATATAGTACCAATAATAATTTATATCAAGGATAGTTCATCTAACAAAGTGTCTCAAAAACCCCAAATGATTACAAATAAGACAACAACCCTAAAAAATGTCTATAATGAACAAATCTAGGCCAAACATGAACAATGTCCTCAAGGCTGCATCTTATAGTTCATCAAAACCTAAAGAACCATACCCAAAAGAACCGTGAGATCCCTTAAAATAGAATATACTAGAATAATTGGTGAAAAAAATGGAAAAAAAGTCAAATTAGAAATGGAGGTGTCTTTTAGTGAGCTGCAACTCAGAATTTAAATAGACCATCACATAAAATAAGAAAATGAATGTTGGTCAAGCCTACTAGAATTTATTTTCCTCTTATTCAACACTAGTAAAATTATACTAGAGAACCACCACACCATACTGCACTATGATAGAGAAATGGATGTTTAAACTAGAGAATAGAAGAGGCAGTTAATAGTGATCCATGACCAATGAGGAACGTCAACCTCTACAATTAGATGTTTCAACCTATAAATCAACATATAACACCATCAACCACCCACACCTCACATCCTATAACTTCATTAAAATCCAATACATATTTTTTACTCAGAATGAAGTGAATTATTTTTATGATAGAGCTGTGAGTAGGTGGCATAGTTCCACAATAATAAATTTCCTTACATACCGGGGCACCAACTAGAGAACAAAATCAAAATGAAGGATTTAAAAAATAAGAATAATCGATAGATCATTATTGTTGACGAAGAGTATGAAAAACAAGGGAATTTTTTCTTTATATGGAGACACAAATAAATATTTGAAAACATGAGGTATCCCATTCCAAAACCCATGAAATGGAAAGGTTCTTGAAATGATGAAAACAGGGAAAAGAAAACACTATATATTATTGGAGCATCATGGAATGATGAAATGGGGAATGAGAATGAAGAGGGTAACTATGTGAGGGAGTGGATAGGGGATGATTCACCATTGATCTAGCTCCCCTATCGAACTTCCATTATTTGGATACCATGTCATAGGGAGAACATATAGTATGTTGCTTTCAGGTCCTTATTTTGAATATGATATATAAATATATACCCCAAGTAAATTAAAATAAATAGTTGTTATTATAAATCCCATACTACTGGATGATAACATTACATATCCCACACCTACATGATATGAAAATAATTTATCTTATCTTATTGTCTCAATACACTTCCTCAATCCATCATAATCGAGGGTTGAGATGTCATAATCCTCTTACAAGAGGGAAAATAAATTCTTCGTTAATATTCATTTGTTACCCAAATTAAAAACATTAATACCCCACCGTAACATATAACTTCAATTTATTATGTAAGAATTATTTGAATTTATTCAGGATCTCATTCTTGTTATCTCACTATCCTCAAGAATTATAAAATCTAAATATTATCCATACACTAATTTTATACCAAATACATACTGTATAGAAATATTTATGGTATAATTGATGGGTTATCAAGTGTATGAAACATATTCTCTGAATAATAATAATATTATATATCTTAATATAATAATCCTAATTTCATTAACCATAAAATTTCATTGAATCCCATGATACTACATGTGGAAAATAAGTTAGGGATAACATAAATTCATACAATTATAGCTAAATTTTCATTTCCATCCATGATATATATATCCAACATATAAGAATAATATAATGATATTTCATTTTGTATAAAAATACCTAATTTATAAACATCTACTCGAGAAATAAAAATAAGAATTCGGCACCGAGGTGCCTATCTAATAAAAACACATATGATAGAATGTAAAATAAACCTTATATTTCTTATATATTTATGTTAAATATAAATCATTAAATCTATTTATAGTAACTAACATATCAATATTTTACAATATGTTTAAACAAACTCGGTAAAAACATTAGAGGGTATAATATATTATGTATGATTTTTTTAAAATGGACATAGTTAGGAATTATATTCACTAATGTAACACTATTTAAATAATGTTTTAAAATTTCATAATCTGAAAACGTAAAATTTTTATGTGCATAGTAATATCCATTATCTAATTGAAATATTAAATATTGTCCAATGTCTCATCATCATCATTGGAATATATTCTATCAGGTTTTTTCCTTTATATATAATGATAACTAAAATAACTATTCAAATTAATATTTTCTTTGTATTCACTATATCATTTTTCATGTTATGTGACTATTAAATTATATATTTTTGTGAATAATTTTTTATTAACATTATAATTATGTATGTGAAAAGATAATCCTACTAGTCCCTTATACAGTATATCATCCTTATAATATCATAAAAATATACTGAAAACCCTATGGTTATCAAAATTAACTATGAATATAAATTTTTATGGTTTTTTTAAAACTATGTTATCGATATAACATATATAATTATATTGGTTTGGAGTATTATCCTGAAAGGATATGATGAATAGTGGGTGGTTCCTAATCCATATATTTCAATAAATATATGTATAACATCCTTTATTATGATAAAACTAGTTTTATAGTTGTCTAATTTTAAAAATATTTATAGAATCAAGTGATTGATAAACCATTTATTTTCTATAACATGTTAAAAAATAATTAACATGTTAAAAAATAACATCTTTTATCATTTTTGATAAATTACATAAAGGAAAACATACATTACTAAGAACTATATGATATAGATATGTTCATTTAATTTAAAATATTTTATTTGTTTCCCCTTTTCATTATTGTTTTAAGAAATAATACACGATTTATTAATCTATACGTAGATTTTGAAATCCTATATTTTTATAAAAATTGAAAATAAATATTTTGTGTCATAACACTTACATGATAAATAAATTGACCTATTTCAAACTAATACATAATATCAATATTCTATTTAATGTTCTAATTTTTTTTTCAAATCATCAATTACAACATCATATGTAAAAATTTACATCCCTCCTAATATAAAATTTGTGTTGTAATAGAGAAGACCAAAAATTGATGAAACACATAGATGATCTTAATACTTTACTTATTTATAAGATTTTAACATTTTTAGAAAAATACACTTAGTACAATTTTATATCATAGATAAATCATTTCACATTAATCTTTCATAAACACTATGAAATGCATGATAACATTTCTTGAATATATACACATTGTTTTAACATTTCCAATAATGATTATAGAATAATTTGATAACCAAAAAAATATTTAAGGGGACCATTTATTATAACTAAGTCATTAACATACAAAATAACATTGTCCACAAGATTGTATAATGATGTTTATTAGTTTTTTAATATAATGAAATTAGTCATTCAGGTAATCAAATATTTTTATATTATCATATAGATTCATTTTCCAAATGATTTCTTTGGTTAGTTGTTCATGAAGGGGTATTTATTAGAAATATGAATTTATTATTAGATTAAAAAATTATTAAATATATATGACAATCTAAGGATATTCTTACATTAAGATATTATATTTATAAGAATTATCTATGTGTAATTATTAAATAGGATAATGAAAATATTTTCACAATTCATGTTCTTATCCGATTAGTATCTCATTTTATATTCAATTATTATGTTAATTTATTAAATTCTATCCAACTAAAATGATATTCTATTTTAAAACAATATTATCCATTTTATGATAATATTCTAATTATCTATGATTTTGGTTACTTTATCATTTATCTTATACCAAATATTCATAGGAATATATCCACCTACAACACATCAGACGTTACACATGGATATTTGAGTAGGAAATTCTTTATCTTAATTGATCAATATAAAATCACTTAAAATTATTCATTTGGTAACATGGTCCTATCATGATCTTCTAGCTACGTGAAACAGAATGAAAATTCGAATAATATGGTCTTAATCTAATTAGGGAATGCATATGTGTTTCTCCTTATATAATATAATTTAGGGAAAATTGTATTTTTTAAGAACTACCAGATATAATGATTATGTTCTTGATATGTGAACACTTTAAAAATAATATCATATGTATTTATTTTAATCTCCCCATATTATCTCATTTAATTCACATTAAATTTATTTATTTTTTAATATTTTTTAGAATCTTATTCCTTCATCCAAATTTGGATGATTAAACAAAATATTTTTGTTTCAATATTTACTAAACTCCTATATTGTGTTACTATCGAAAATTAAAATCCAGAAAAATTTACATGTATCTAAATTAATTTTCGGTATAATATATAAGAAATCCTCCCATTTAATTTATTTGAATCATATATATTAATCTATAATTATAATTGTAAATGTGGAATGAAATAGAACCAGCCCCCATGTATTTTGATACGGAATAATCCCTAAGGAACATGAGTATCCCAACACAAAGTTCAATTTTTTGCTTGGTAGATTATTCATAAGAAACCATAATTTCAACATAATTATAACAACTAATATATATTCCATAATTAGTTTTTGATTCTAGTATCTAATATGAGACAATATTAAGAAATAAGAAAACTAATTTGATTAAAATACCTTTCAATGACTATTACATGCATGTTTGAAAATTTATAGAAGTAATTTAATTATTTATTCTATGGAATACATCCATTCAAATAGAATAATTATTTTTAAAAATAATATTGTGAATAAAAAAATTCATATATTTATACATAAGATACATAATTTAGGAATACTTCAAAATTTATGAAGTTAAAAATCATAAAAGAGTTCCATAGTCAATTATACATAAACACATTTTACTTCTTTTAAATATGACCACTTCGAAATATCATTTATAAACGATTATATAAATATAAAAATTATTTATAAAAACTATTCCTATTCTATTTTAATATTAATAATTTCATTAAATTAAAATTAGTTAATCACCGATAATATTAAGTGAATGAAATTACAAATGTTTAATGAATGATATGATCAGTTGATTTCATAATACACAACACTGAGCATTAATAGAATTTTTTATAATATAAAATTATTAATATTAAAATTGGATCATAGTAAGATAGCCATCAAATTAATGGTATGAATAAAAATTAAAAAATTACCAAAAAAAATTGTATAAATTTGTTATATATTCAAAATTTAATTATTAATTATTATAAATAATTAAACTTTTTTTAAGAAAGTCGATTTCTACTTCCAAAATAGGATTAATTTCAAAAATTGGTTTCAATAAATTTCTTTAATGAATAATATATTAATTTATAATATTTTTGTACATTTATCTAAAAAAATAATGGCATGTTTGAAATTACAATTTATATATGAGCTTATCATGAATTCTTCAAATTTTTCGTAAAAAATTAATTTTTATTTAAATCATGAATGATATTGATATGTATAATAATCTAGTTTATTTAAAATAAATGAATTAATTTTATTGTAATATTATGTTAAAATTGATATTCAGGTTTTATAAGACTCATTAATGGATATTTTTTCTATGAAATTAAAAAATAATCATCATTACATGCGACTAGAAACCAATTTTTCTAAAAACAACTAATTGCACTTCCTAAATATTTATTTAAATTTTTCCATACACATATATTATTTTAATATTGAAAAATTTATTCCTTGTTTTGATTTATGAAGAGAATTATTTTAAATATATTCCATTCATTTTTTTAATTATGAACATTAACCATATTAAATATTTTCCAACATAGTAAGGGTAAAAGAAGAAAAGAAAGTCTAAAATTATTTTAAACGACATCTAATCTGCCTAAATATAATATTTATATTATTAGATAACATTTTTGAGCTATAAAAATTTATTATTTTAAAATATACAACATAATTCGATATTCTATTAATAATAAATATCATATTATTTCATGTAAATGATAAATTCAAAATTTCAATTGGTTGAATTAAATTTTTATAATATTTTGGGAGAGAAAAAAGTGGTATTTATTTTCAGTAATAAATTGAAATTTAAAATATTTATGATTTTATAATAATGGGAATTGATTTTCTAATTTTATTTCTAAACTAAATATCATAACTACTCTCACATCATCAACACAAGTCATATATATGTAATAGAAATGATAGGAAAATGTTATTTATACTAGTATGGGAAATTTAATAATAATTAATGATTATGTCCCTGAATTTTTAAATAAATATAACATATTAGTAATGTTTTAAAATATTAAATTATTATTCCGTTAAAATATTGACATCATTAATGTCAAACTATGTTAATATTCCCAAAAATTCCATTAATGGAATACTATGTTAAATTTTTTTTATGGTTTAAATGTCGTAAATTTATATTAATTGTCCAAGTAAGTGGGATATGGATTATAATATCAACTATTTTATAATTAGGTGTTCTATTACTTTTAGATTTTCTTTGATGACATTTATTGAGCACAAATAAATGATATTAAGGAAATCAACAAAAGGGTTTAAGAAATTTTAGAAAAACGGGAGGGGTAAACAATCAACTATTATTTTTGAAAATTAAATCGATGTGTGAATTTTTACACATCCTAACACTATATCCTAAATTTTTCTATTTATTCCACTTTATATTAAAAATTAATTTATATTAATATAATGCTTAATATAATTCCACATGTTCCCCTCTATCCACTTATAAATGGGTACCTTCACCAATATATTCATCACACCACTTGAGAAATCTAGTTATAAATTAAAAAAAAACTCTCCCAAAAATATAAACCTATTGATTAGAGGTCCCAGTATAACCAAAATAACAAACCATAAAGGCTCATGTTGTTATTCAAATTGATTATAAGGGAGATAGTATGAGACTTAAATAATCTATTTCCTAGTTATTACATTTTATAACATCATAAAATAATTTCTAAATATGATCAAATAATGTTGGTCGGAGTGGATACTCAAGAGGGGGTTGAATTGAGTTCCAATAGAAAATTTTATTAAAAATTTTTCTCATAAAATCCTGCAATTTAAAAAAAATAACTATAGTGAATCTATACTGAGTGTAAATGTTCATTCAGTTTCACAAATATTAATTATATCTCAGTTGACATAATATGAAGATTAAATTAACTTTTGAAACTAACTTACTGGTTTACAATAAGTATAAAAACTCTCTAATTTAACTATCAATGTATCTTTAAAATAGTATTGTATTTCAATGTAATAGCAGCGGATTTTGAAATAAATATATATAGTATTCTTATGACTTAAACTACAAAGCACATCATAGGTAACCAAGTGGTTCAGTCTCAATCCGAGACATAGTCCTCTCAAAAATTTATATAAATTGATCCACACCCTGGATCGGCGGTAAACAACAGTACACTACTTTCCAGGCCTAATGAACTCTACCACAGTTCTACGTGGGAAACAAAAACAATAACACACATGCTCTCTAGGTCATAATATACCTCTACCAATATCCACAGTGGTAAACAAAGGGCTATGATGTTTGAGTGAGGATTTAAGAATCCTCCTATTTATCTTTGGACACATTGTGTGTGTAAAATAAAAAGGGTACACACATTGATCGAAATGTAAAAATATAATCACTAATGAAAGTGAGAAAGCGTTTAGAATGGCTTTAGTGATTGGAAGTGAAGCTCTAGACTCGTTTGGTTGATCAGAAAAACTTTTATGTCCTTCTCTGGTTCCTACTCAGAAAACTGAGGGTCATTTTCTTCTTGATTCTTGGACCAGCATGACAGCTTGAGTGTATGAAGTTTTTTTGGTAGCTCTTTACTCAAGGTGTATCTTATGTTCTCCTTGAAAATGAGTAGCTTCGTGTTTGTATAGTTTTATTAATGTATTGATGTAGCCTTTCACGAATAATCCATGTTTGAATGATTTTCAGACTTTTTCTTTTTCACCTGTGTTCCTTCTTAGTTCCTTGATGTTTTTTGTATGCACATCGAGGGTTCTCTACTTCTCATCATTTTCATCTAGGTCATTATCTTCCCTTTTATAGCTTTCAGCTCCGGAAATTGGGAATTATTACCTTTTGCATGGTTTAGGTATGGTTTTGTGACATGGCAATAGAGATCATTAAATAACATTAACTTCATTAAAAACATCCCATGTAACTGTTAGCTTACTAAATAAATAGTATTGAGAGTATATATTTTGACTGGTTGGTCAATCATTAGTAGCTCGTGTTGGTAAATGTGTATGGTGGTCTTTTTTGTAACAGAACATTCCATCGGTATCTCTTTGAACTTGTATTGGTATCTTGTTGGTATCGGTAGCTCTAGGTATCAGAAACTCATTCTATCGGTAGACTTACTCTATCGGTAGCTCGGTAGACTGGTTCTATCAGTTTCTCCACACTTGTATCGGTAGACTGTGTCAGTTAGTTCATATCAGTCGCCTGTCAGTGTATCAGTAGGCCGGTCGGTAGCTCGTATCGGTAGCTCTTAGTGTTCTATATCGGTAGACTGAATCTGTCGGTAGAATTGCATTCCGGTGGACTTATGCATATTGGTATACCTGTTCTATCAGTAGATCAGTTTTAGTCAGTAGCTCTGTATATATCGATAGCCTTAGCTTATCGATGACTCTGTCTCTCGGTAGACTAAGTCTATCGGTAGACTGAGTACCAGTAGCTCTATCTCGGTAGCTATACCCAGATTAGTGACTTAACACTTGTCTGTTTTTTCCAAAACATATCTGAATGGATTAGAAGAACTTCATAACTCATATAAACATAGATAGACATGGATTATCATATCTTAGGGATTATTTTAATATGATTATCATCTTGATCACAGATTGAAAGAATTAATATATATAAAATCATTACATTGTGATTATCATAGTATATGAAAGCATAATTGGGATTATTAAAATAGGTGAGGACAACAATCTCCCCCTTTTGATAATCACATCTTATGATATTATCATTTTAAAATTGTGAGTAGTTGAATTAGAGGATATATCATTAAATGAAATTATCTCAGTGAAACTGTATGTTATAGAACATAATGGATCACAGGTGGAAGAAAATGTGATAGTATCAGAGATAAAATTAAATGCAATGATATCAAAAGTAAAATTTAGTGGCATCATAGAGTTAGATAAAATGGTATTAGAGAATGAAATGTAACAGTATCAAAGGGGAAATCATGATAGCTCTTCCTTGGATAAAAATTTCTCCCCCTTTGATACTTTCTCCCCATTATTTATTCTTCCTTTAATACTTCTCCCCCTTTGTAAAAGCTTGGTAAAATATTTTCTCCACCATTATGGTAATCAAAATGTGGGAATCCTTAGAGAAGAGGAATAAAAATAAAAATGAGAAATGAGATAAAAACCAGAATCATTTCATGTCCAAATGAAGGTACAATGAAATAAAAAAAATACAATGGATTCCTATCAAACAGTCTAGCCACTTATTCAATCCAGAACATTAATGTGAGATTTTCCCTATGGAGCATAAGAGGATTCAGGTGAAGTGGTTGGAGGTGAGAGCTTAGGAATCCCAGAAATAATCATTGGAGTGTGAGCCACATAAACACTTCCTAGACTTTACTGAGGAGATATTTGAGTGATCATAGGAGTGAGGCTTCGAATTTCTTGGTTAGGAGTCATCTGAACTGGAGAAGCAGTAGAGGTAGTGGTGGGTAAGGCAGGAGGGAAAATTACTGGCCTATCTTCAATATGCAGAAATAGCAGCAACAGATTTCTGAAATCCATATTTATTCCTCCTCCTCTGAAAAGTTACAAACTCGTAAAATTGTCTCACTAACTTTGGAAAGTAGGGACCATTGTTGTTCAGAAAACACTCCACCAATTTTTGATTTTCAGGCCCTTTGAGCACTAAGGACTTTCTAGGAAGCAGTCGTTCTACACACAACTCCTTTTCAATCATAATAACACAATTTTGCTGATGAGGATTTATTGGTCGTTTTCCTTATCGTGTCCTGCTAGCACTGCAACTTGCTTCTGGAACAAACATTTTTCTTCATTTCTTTCAGCTCATTAGGAACATCTCAAATAGAAGGTAGTTTGGTTTTTTCTATCACGAATTCGAGGTATTTAGGGTTCTCTATGGATTTGGGAGCTAAGGATTGAGGGTAATGGTTTAAGGCTTGGTGGATTTAGAAGTCGCTCAGACTTTAGTTTTATCATTTATGAATCATAAAATAAATAAATAAAGTAAAATAACGCAAAAATTATATAGATTCTGGTGGCAGACAAAAGTTTAAAACATCTCACTCATTAGTGAGAATTCTTATCAGTGAGGTTACATCGGTGATAATTCCACATCGATGAGAATTTTACATTGCTGAGAATTTCACATCGGTGATAATTTTAAATCAGTTAGAATTTTACATCGGTGAGAATTTTACATCGGTGAGAATTTTACATCGGTGAGATTACCTACCGATCAAGGTTAAACATGCCTAACTCATGTCAAATGTAACATAACCTCTCCGAACTCATAGTTTTATTGAAAATATCCGGTAATTGATGTTCATTACCAATAAAATCAAGAATAATAACACCCTTTTGGAAATTATCTCTCATGAAATTGTGCCTTATGTTAATGTGCTTCATCCTAGAGTCATACAAAGGTTTCTTAGAGATGTTTATTTCACTAGTTGTGTCATAGTTGATTTAAACGCATTTAAATTCATATCCATTGTCCAAAAGAGTGTGTTTAATCCACAAAATTTGTGCACAGAAACTACCAGCAGCTATGTACTCTGCTTCAGTAGTGGACAATGCTACAAAATTCTGCTTTTTTACTACACCAAGATACTAAGGATTTTCCCAATACGTGACATGTTTCTGAAGTGCATTTCTTATCCATCTTTCAACCAGAAAAATCAGCATATGAATAACTCATTAACTCAAAGGCTTGTCCTTTTGGGTAGAACAAACCTAATTTTACAGTATGTTTAAGATACTTAAAAATTCTTTTAATAGCAAGTAAATGTGATTCTTTTGGATTTTCTTGAAATCTTGCAATCATACACACACTAAACATAATATTTGGTCGACTAGTAGTAAGGTAAAGTAAGCTTCCAATCATACCTCTATAATTAGTTTGATCCACTGGTTTCCCAGTTTTAATCTACATCCAATTTACAAATAGTACTCATTGGAGTATCACATTCCTTAATATTATCCAAACCAAAACGTTTTAATGGATCCTTTTTATATTTATTTTGATTCAAAATAATACCATTTTCATTTTGGAAAACCTGAAATCCAAGAAAATATTTGAGTTCTCCCATTAAAATCATTTCAAATTCAATTTGCATACTATTTGAAAAATCAGTATATAAAGAGTGTTTAGAAGATCAAAAAATAATATCATCAACATAGATTTGAAATATTAAAACATCATTAGAAATTATTTTAATAAAAAGATTTGGATCTGTAATCCCTTTAGTAAAACATTTTGAAAAAAGAAAATTACTAATTCTATCATTCCAAGCTATTGGAGCTTTTTTAAGGCATATAGTTCTTTAGAAGGTTTAAAAAATGATTTGGAAAATGAGGAATAGTAAATCCATGTGGTTGTTCAACAAAAAGACATTCGACAATAAAAAAATTTAGAAAAGAAATTTTAACATCCATATGATATAACTTGAAATTCAGATGTGCATCATAGGCAAGTAAGATCCTAATATCTTCTAATATGGCTATAGGTGAAATTGATTCTTCATATCCTATTCCTTCCTCATGAATATATCCTTGTGCAACTAGCCTATCTTTGTTTATATGTATGTTTCTAGATTCATCAACTTTGTTTCTAAAACCCCATTTAGTACATATTATTAATGTGTCCTTAGTTCTGTCAACTAATTCCCAGACATTGTTTCTTTCAAATTGATTTAACTATTCTTTCATAGCCATTACCCAAAATTAATCATTGATAGAATCATTGAAATTTTTAGGTTCTAGCTGTGAATGAATGTCTTGATGTTCAACCTGTTTTCTTACTGAATATCTAGTATGTGTCCCTCTATCAAGATTACCAACAACAAAATCCAATGGATGATTATTTAGAATCATTGTTGAACTAGTAAAGGTAGGACTAGAAATTTTAGTTTCATCTCCATGTTCAGGTTCTATAGAAGCAGATTCTAGAATATGTCTAGAAATGGATATCTTTACAGCAAGTTCTTTAGATTTATCATTATGGTCTAGAACACTCAAATCTTCTTCAGTATTTTCTAGAGAGGTTTTAGGATCATGTGGATCGGTTTCATCAAACATGATGTGAACAGATTCATCCACACATTTGGTTATTTTATTAAAGACTATATATGCTTTTATAATGAAAGAATAACCAAGAAAAAATCCTTCATAACTTTTATAAGGAAGCTTTTCCAGATTATCCTTTGTATTACGAATAAAAACATTCCATCCAAAGACTCTAAAATAACTAGCATTAGGTTTTATTTTGTTCCATAACTCATATGGGGTCCTCTTGAGAACTGGTCTAATTAAGACTCTATTAATAATATAACAGGTTGTATTCATAGCATCATCCCAAAAGTAAATAGGCAGATCATACTCATTAATAATGGTTCTAGATATTTCTTGAAGGGTTCTATTCCTTTTCTCTACTACACCATTCAGATGTGGTTTCCTAGGACCAGAAAAGTTGTGACTATAGACATTATGTTAGCAATAAGATTCAAACTCTTGATTTTCAAACTCACGGCCATGATCACTTCTCAGGGTTTTAATCTTCAGTCCACTAAAGTTTTCTACAGATTTGGAGTATTTAACTAAGTAAGAACAAGCTTCAATTTTTTGATCTAAGAAGTATACCCAAGTATATCTAGAAAAGTCATCTACAAGGACATAGACATATTGCTTCACATTTAAACTAGAAACTCGTCAAGGTCCAAACAATTCCATGTGAACCAACTCGAGAGGTTTATTGTTGAAACTTCTTTCTTTGATTTAAAAGAAACATTATGTTTCTTTCCATTTTGATAGGGATTACAAACATTGTCATCTGGAAAATCAAGTTTAGTTAGGTCTCTAACCATGTTTTTCCTAGTCAGTTTCTATGTTAATAGATGTTACAGTGTCCTAATCTCTTGTTCCAAATCCAAGATTCTTTATGAAAATCATTTAAAAAAGTAACATTTTGTTTAGATAAATCATTTAAATCAACATAATAAACATTTTTATTTGTTAAAGCAGAAAATACTAAAACATTTTTAGAATTAAAAACATTACATGAATCATTATCAAATTTCACATTAAATCTATCATCCCATAACTAAAAAATACATAACAGATTATATTTAAGCCCATCAACAAATAAAACTTTAGAAATTAAAACCAAATCATTGTTACCAATCTGTCCTAGGCCGATGATTTTTACATTAGAATTATCACCAAAGGTGACATGGCCTCCATCAACCTTTATTAAGCTTTTTAAGCACGAATAATCTCTAGACATGTGTCTTGAACTTCCACTGTCCATGTACCATAACTTCTTGTGAGAACTCATCAAACATGTTTCTTACAAAAAAGGATTAGATATGAAATGATTTTGGTACCCAGATCTTCGTAGGTCCAGATAGGTTAGCAATCAAAGCATCAGGTACCCATATTTTTCTTATGGTTCTCATATAATTTACAGAATCAATATATTTTTAAAGATAAACATTATTTGATTTATAACCATATGAATAACTTGTTGAAGCATACGAATTTCCAGAACTGGAATAAGCAGAATTTTTTCCAGAATTAGGAATAAATCGGGTTTTAGTGAACTGTCTTTTTCTTGGTTGGTATCCCAAACCAGTAGTGTATTTAGGTTCAACATGCTTTCCTAACAATCTTGTAAGTGTATCTTTTCCATTTATGAACTTTTCTAAGTCCTTTCTAAGTTGCTCATTGGAAAATTTCAATTCAGTATTTTCCTTTAACAATTGAGCATTCTTTTCTTTTTCTATATCAAAGGAAGATTTAGTAGTGACAGTGAGATCATACTGTTTCATTAATGACTTATATTTTTCATTAAGATCATTACATGTTACTTCCATCATATTGCAGTATTAAAACATTTCAGACTTATATATATTTCCGTCATTGTTTGAATCACTATTATTTCTAGAATAATAACCATTTAGAACATGGGAAGTTGGTACCTCAGATGTGTTGGTCATGAAGCACATGACGGAATGATTCTTCTCAGAATCACAAACTTCAGATTCACTTGTCCTGTCCTCCGATACACTCCAAGTAGCTTTTATATCATTCTTGTACTTCTTCTCCTTATAATCATATGTATTTTTGAATTTCAGTGTTGGACAGACATCCTTGATGTGTCCTTTACTTTTGCACTCATAACAGTATATATCATCCCCTTTGTCAGGCTTTTTCCAATACTTTTACTATTTTCCCTTGTTATCATACATTCCTTTGTAGTTATATTTTCTAAAGAATTTATTCTTCCAATAGAACTTCTTGAATCTCCTGGCTATTTGAGCCATTTTAGAATCACTATATGAATCAGAATCTTCACTGGTTGGACTTTCAGTTTGTATTTGTATTGTCTCCTTGTATTTTCTCTTAGATGAAGTAAACTTGAAAGCTACATATTTTCTATTAGGTTCATCATCTTCCCCTTTATTTTACTTGATTTCTTCATCATACTTCATTATTTTACCAATAATCTATTTTACAGGCAGTGATCCAATGTCGCATGACTATCTGATTGAATCATAAGTGCCCCTCCATCGTTCTGGCGACATCTTAGTATCCTCATAATTTGTTACTTAGCTGAAAAAACTTTTCCATGTGAACTCATTGTATTGAATATCTCATTAAACCTGAGATACATATCAGAAATAGGTTCATCAGTTTTCATTTTAAAATTATCATATTTAATAGTATAAGTATTCAATAGCATTTATTTAACCTTGGTTGTTCCTTCATGAGAAACACCCAAAGTATCCCATATTTCATAAGTAGTTTTGCAAACAGATATTCTATTAAACTCTTCATCTCCTAAAGCACAGTACATGGGGTGCATAGCTTTACAATTATTATGGTAAGTAGTCTTTGTAGGTTCATCCCAAGTTGTTATTTTAGTTTTTTGGAATTTTATACTGAGACTCTATAACAGTCCATATATCAAAACCCATACTTTCTAAACAAATATTCATCTTATGCTTCCACTGGGCATAGTTGGTTCCATTAAAGAAAGGTGGCATGTTTTGTAGCCGCACCCTCTAGTCTATTGTCCATAACTATATATTAGAAAAGAAAATTTAAAGAGATAAAATTTAGAACTAACAGAAATTTAAGATCATTAATTATGATACTAAAATCATAGTTGAAAAACAAATTGTTTTGATATATTTGAAAAGAAACAACTCCTCTCATACCAAATGTTGGTCGGAGTGGATAATCAAGAGGGGGTGAATTGAGTTCCAATAAAAATTTCTATTAAAAATATTTCTCTTAAAATCCCCCAATTTAAAAACAAAGTAAAATTTTTGTGAATCTATAAAGAGTATAAATGTTAAATCAGTTTCTCGAAAATTGATTAGGTCTCAGTTGACTTAATATAAAGATTAAAATAACTTTTGAAACTATCTTACTGGTTTAGAATAAGTATAAAAACTTTCTAATTTAACTATCAATGTACCTTTAAAATAGTTTTTTATTTAAAATTAATAGTAGCGGATTATGAAATAAATATATATATTATGCTTATTAATTAAACTAAAAATAACTACAGAGGTAACCAAGAGGTTCAGTCTCAAGCATAGACTTAGTCCTCTCAGCAATTTATATAAATTTATCCACACCCTGGATCAGGGGTAAACAACAATACACTACTATCCAGGTCCAAAGAACTCTACCACAATTCTACATGGGAAACAGAAAAAACAACACACAGGATGTCCAAGTCTTAATCTACCACTAGTACTATCCATAGTGGGAAACAAAGGGTTATGAAGTTTGAGTGACAATTTAAGAATCCTCCCGTTTATCTTAGGAGACAGTGTGTGTAAAATAAACAGGGTACACACACTGCTCAAAATGTAAAAATAGAATCCCAAAAGAATGTTAGAAAGAGTTTAGAAAATCTTTAGTGATTGGAAGTGCAGCTCTGGACTCGTTTGGTTGATCAAAAAAACTTCTGAGTCCTACTTTGGTTTCTGCTCAGAAAACTGAGTGTCGTTTTCTTCTTTGATTCTTGGACCATCCTGTCAGCTTGAGTGTATGAAGTGTTTTTGGTAGATCATTACTCAAGGTGTAGCTTGTGTTCTCCTTGAAAATGAGTATATTCGTGTATGTCCAGTGTTATTGAAGTATGGATGTCGCCTTTCATGAATGCAGTATGTTTGGACGATGTTCATCCCTTTTCTTTTTCATCCGTGTGACTTCTTAGTTCCTTGATATTTTTTGTATGCACACCCAATGTTATCTATTTCTCATCCTTTTTAGCTAGGTATTTATCTTCTCTATTATAGAATTCAGCTCTGTAAAATGGGAATGATTACCTTTGGAATGGGTACTAGGTAAGGTTCCCTGACATGGAAACAAAGATCATTAAATAACATTAACTGCCTTAAAAACATCCCATGTAACTGTTAGCTTAAATAATAAATATTATTTAATGTATAGAGTTTGACTGGTTGGTCAATCATTAGTAGCATGGGTTGGTAAATGTGTACATTGGACTTTTGTGTAGCAAAAACGTCCATTGGTAGCTCTTTGAACTTGCATCAGTAGCTTGTTGGTATCAATAGCTCTAGGTATCAGTAACTCCTTCTATCTGTAGACTTACTCTATCGGTAGCTCGGTAGACTGGTTCTATGAGTAGCTCTACACTTGTATAGGTGGACTATGTTAGTCGATTCATATCAGTCGCCAGTCTGTGTATCAGTAGGCCGGTCGGTAGCTCGTATCGGTAGCTATTAGTGTTCTGTATCATTAGACTGAATATGTCAGTAGACTTTCTTACCGGTGGACATATGCATATTGGTAGACATGTTCTATTGGTAGCTCAGTTTCTGTCTGTAGCTCTATACATATCAGTAGCCTTAGCTTATCGATGACTCTGTTAATCGGTAGACTATGTCTATCGGTAGACTGAGTACCGGTAGCTCTTTATCAGCAGCTATACCTCGAATAGTGACTTAACACTTGTCTGTTTTATGCAAAACATATCTGAAAGGGTTAAAAGTACTTTATAACTCATGTAAACCTAGATAGACATGGATTAACATATCTCAGGGATTATTTTAATATTATTATCATCATAATCATAGATTGAAATAATTAATACAGAGAAATTCATTAGATTGAGATTATCACAATATATGAAAGCATAATTGGGATTATTAAAATAGGTGAGGTCAACAAATAATAACATCATAATGTCATATATAATGAATATTTATTATTATTATTATGGAGAATCCATTTTCATCTCATTATTCTCTCTATGTAAAATGAAAACATCATCTGTGTATACATGTGTATGTCAACTTTTTTGAAGACATTTGTTTCCCATTTTATCATTACCACCATGTGATTGTTATTATTGTGGATTTTATTTATATATATATTATGAATGAAATCATTATCATTCTATAATGATATGACACCATCTATTTTCTAACTATTCCATCAACTCAAAGAATATAACATCATTTGTGCATACATATTGACGAACACCATCATAATGCACTCAGATTCACTTATCATGAACTTATTTCAATCATGGTAGTAAAAATTGTATTCAAAATAGTAAAAATTATTAAAGTTTCATGAATAAGATTATAAATATTTTGTAATAACGGCTATGACCATATTAATCATATCAATACTATTGTGGATTATTAATCTAAAAAATTCAAAACATTAATGATAATACTAATTTATTATGTATCCAAATAAATAAAAGTCATAAATGACATTGAAGGGATAATTAAAATGTAATGAAATTATAATTGTTTCTTAATAATGTTATGGTAAAAATAATAATATTAAAATTTTAAAGAATATAACAAGAAAAATGGTAATTAATTTAAGGGATTTCTATTAATCATTTCATTTTGCTGTGAGATAATCTCATTATAAAAAGTGTTTTCTTTTCTTTTGATTATAATAAAAAATTGTGGAAGTATATTATAATAATTATCATAAAATTAAATGATTACAAATAAATTAAATTTTCATTCAATTATAGTTTCATTGGTCCAAATGTTATCAATTTATAATTTATTATTATTTAAATCCTAATTTTAATAGGTTATTAGTTTTATTAAATTTTACCTCCATTATTATGGTAATTTAATATTTTAATGAAAATTATTATTTATACGTCAAATCAATAATTTTTAATTTTTGGAAATAATATATTTTCATTAATATTTGAAAAATGGAAACATCATTTTCTTTTCCAGATGAGTTAATATATAGAATTTATGTATGGAATCTATATTTTTATTTTATGGTGTAACCTAAATGTACCAAAATAATTTTTTTTTATTTATTTAAAGAATCCAGTAAAATTATCCATGCTTATTTTCAAAAATATTAATTTTGAAAATATTTTTACATTGCTTCATTTTAATATTTTTTGGAGGGAATATATATCTAACAATATTTTTTTGAAAAAAAATAATTAATTTTTTTATAGGATAAAGTGAGTTCTTTAAGGGAATTATTATTAAAAAGGAAAAACATCAAAAAAAATTCTTCCATTATATAGTAAATTAGAATTGCATATTATGAGGGGTGATCATGATATATCGTATTGTATATCTGAGCCCGATACAACATATACGCTGAGTGAGTCCCATATTTCTCTCCAAAACATAGTGTAATTTTCCATTTCATAAATTTTAATAAAAATGGTGTCATCATGTGAGGTTTATCCAATGGATTTAAATTGTATCAAATTATTGTGTACATTACTTAACATGGTTAATATATATAAATCAATATGTTTACTATAATGGTTTCCTTTTTCTTTGTATGTTTTTTGTTGCTTTCATTTTATGAAAAGGTATTTCTCTAGTTGGATATGATTTATTTTATTATATCATATAATAATGTGAAATATGAACCAAATTAATGTTTTTTTATGTTTTTTACTTTGCTGACTAATTTATTTATTGTATATCACTTATTATTATTTTTTTGCGCATCTATGGATTTTAAATGTTCTTTACTATGTATACAGGTGACTGGGAAAAAAGAAGAAGAACAAATGAATGTAAAGAATAGCTATCATGAAAATATAATGTTTTTTAAATGGATTATATAATAGAATTTTTTTTACTATGTGAGAGTGTCTAAATTTTATTATATCAGCATTTTTGAGTAAGGTTTATGACCTAATTTTATAAAACTATAAACTGTAACGACCCTAAAAAAATTAATATGCGATTTATTTTATAAAAAGTAAAGATTATGTAAGTATCTAATGATAGGAATATATTTCTGTATTCAATAAATTGTTAAGATAAATTTAATGGTTATAATGATTTATATGAGGGTAGTTTAGGATTTTATGATACAATTTTTTTTAATAAGACCATGTTTAGGATAATATCTGAATTTTTACATAAAAAATGATTGTGTGGTCTTCTTAGAAATTTCATAACTATATAGACAATTTCGGTTTTTTAGGATTTGGTAATACATCATTATTAGTTAATAATAATATTATTGGATGATTGTGTATTAATGTGATCAACACCAGGTGAAAGAGTAATGGTCCTATGATTGCACACCGATAATGTCACTCAAGATATATATGTTTGGGTTAATTCAAATATTTTTTATAAAAAAGTATGACATGTTTCATTATGATCTTATATAATTCCATTATGAACGTGTATAAGAGTTTATAAACATAAGGTGTTGTAGATATAAGGAAAGGGTGTCATATAGTAAGACATTAAAAAACTATTTTTCCATACCCTGGTTTATCCTGGATGAAATTGTTGGTTAATGAGTAAAATATTACACTAAAATGGTGAAACGTATTCAATAAAATGGATTAATATACATAAAATAAAAAACACTTTTCATATCCAGATTAATAATTTGAAATATTTTTTTTAAAATTATTTTATTTATCCTCATCTTTTAGTATAAAACATACATGATGATAACTTCATATTTTATCGAAATAATACAATATCATTCAATATCAATAAGGAATATCAGATAAACAAGAAAATATTTGGGAAATAAAAATATCATATGATAATCATTTTTTTATATAATATTTTAGAATTTATCATGTTTTTTAATGGAAGACTCTTAAAATGGATTTCCCACAATCTACTCAACTACATGAGATGGTGACCTTCATGAATATTTTTCCATTAAATTAATATATATTTTTTTATTTGAAAAAATCCTTATTTTAAAATTTGAATACAATACATATCCTTATATATTATTTCAAATTAGTTTTAGATGTTATTTAATTTTATATACTAATAATATAGTATTTTTTATAAACATTAATCTTTACCAAAATATATTTCTATCATAGAGTAATGATTATACAAGGGAAACAAAAGAAGAATAACGTAGAAAGTCTTTGAGTAAATTTAACAACAAATAGATATGACCATGTAGACTATGGGGTATCATTATTTAAATTGTGATTGGAATGATTGGTGTTCTATATTATAATGTTATAAGTAATTTATAATTAATATTGGAAACATTATAAAATTTTTATTGATGAATATTAGAGAATAATTCATATTTTCTTATAATATGAATTTTTTTAAAGATATATGATATTATGTATTGGAAAATAGAGTCTGAATAATTATAAATTATCAAACATTTCAATATATTAGATTTCAATATTTTTGATGTCGTGGTATTTATTTAAGGATGTGATTGATAAAAATATTTATTATTGTATGTTTTAAGTAAATTGTTTTCTTCTCATTCAATTGGGATATAAAACGTAGTGGGTGGATGACCTTCTTCACCATATTTTAAAAATTTAATGATTTTATAACTATAATACAATCCTAATAAAATGTGGTTATTTTTATAATCTCATACATCCATGGATCTAAAAAGAATATCTTGGGGGTTTGACTTAGTAGAATTATGAAAAATTAGTATTTTATTCAATGATTTGGATGATTATTTTAATCTATGTGAATAATTAAATAGTATATCTCTAGTATGGATTCACACCATCAGTTTAATGTGGATCTTATTTCTCTATGAGATATTTTACAACATCACCTCTATGATAGGTGTTCCAATCAAAATTGAATTTTTTTTTGAGGAATCATTGTTTGGATAATTTCGAATGATCCTTGTCTACCTAGATTATTATTATAAAAAAACTTGAAAAAAAATTCACTCGAACTAAATCGATGATCTTGATCTAAAAAGCATATATATATAAATATAATTTTTTTACAACTGATTCTTATGCGGTCGAAGGATAATTTCCATAAGTATTTCATCTTTTTATCATGATCTCTAAAATCTCACATTGATGTTTACTATAAGAAATAATATATTAAATAAAGGAATGTTAAGTTACCATTATACATTCAAATTCAAAATTTGAATTATAAGAGAAAATTAAAGTACTATTTCAATCCAATATCATACCTCTAATTTTAATGAAATATATATTCATGTATAAATACAAGATTAAAATTCATATAAGGGTGTCAGTATAGAAATGAAATTGAAATGGATTTAACCAAATTACTTTTCATCTCATCAGGTAATTAATGTGAACAATAAGAAATCCATTTTTATTATTAATCACTACCCTAAAAAAGTTTCTATTTGGGGGATATAAAAATTGCATGGAGAATTAGTAACCTGGTAATGAGTTTCATTCTGTTGGATATAATGAAAATGAGGATATCCAATGAACTCTATCAGATGACATTAATCTACAAGATATTATTCAATGAATGTTTTTAATTACACATCAATGGGAAAATCAATTTCCAATGTCATGTTCTACAAGATGATGGTCTTAATGAATCTAATATTATATAAAATATAAATAATTAATAAGATATTCATAATGTATTCCATTATTTTGGAATTTTATGTATATTAATTAATATTTTAGATGATTAAAAGGATTTGGATCAATTTATGGTCACTTCATGAGAGAGGGATACCACTCATCCCAAACCTTTATGTAGTGTCAGTTTTTTTAATTCAATATTTTTTCATTAATGGCATGTATAAAACGACGAACAATGATAGTTTCACTATATTTTATCGAAGAATAATTAAAAAAATGGATTATTCAGACATTAAAAGGAAAACATCCAACATTTCAATTTCTATGATAAAAGGTTATAATTATTGTACTGTAGGAAAGGACATGTGTAGGGATCCTTAAGATCTTCACAAAATGTAACACATAGTTTTATTAGGAAATTTATATTTATTTTTGTTTACTTTGGAAGTGATCACTAATTTAAAGACCACTTATCCTATTTTTTGAATTATGGTAGGTCCATATGAATAAACATTCAAAATACGTTGTTCTTTTATTCATTAATCTTTTAGTTAATGGTAAAGGGTATCGTATCAAGATACAATAGTTTAGAGAATACAACTATTCAATTTCAAAGATGCACTGAAATACTGTAATTCCATATTTGTACTAGGAGGGTGAACACACCCTTAAAGATTGTTTTCCATGTGCTAAACGACTGTAATGGTATATTATACTCATTGTATTAAACATCAAAGGATTTTTTTCTAGTGTATTATGTGGTACTGTATTGTTTATGTACAATAAATACAACATAGAAACTCTTGTTGAGTAGTAACCCTTAAAAATATTCTGTTCTTGTGGTTGTGTGAGTTCAATAGGGAAGAAACTCTTTAATAGTAGGTTAATGTTGTGTCAACAAGAGGGAAACACAGAATGAAATAGATATCACTGATTCACCCCTCCCCCTATCAGTGATACTTGGATCCTGACTGGGAACATCATTTAAAACCTTCACAAAACAATTACAGGGTGTGTAACAATATTTTCCACAAAAAAGCCTTCTAAAACCCCTCTTTGAAGACCCAAATCACACCAATATCACAAAAAACCATTACTTTTAGTCATAAAATCTAATAATAATACAATTACATGAATCATAAAACATACCCAATAAACACAAAAAGAAATAAACAACAGAAAAATTACATTATTGATCAAAGTACCACATAAAAAACAACTGCGAAATTAATGATACCAAATATAATTATTTCACCATATAGAATAGAAGAGAATCATGCAATAAATATTCCTCAATAAAAAATAACTCATATAATAATTATTACACAAGGAATCAGATACCATTTGTGCCACAAACAACAAACCATTGTGATAAACATCAATCGCACCACAACTGCACAACAAGGAAGTGAAATCAACCCTTAATCAAGATGATTTCAACAAACAGACACAACACTAAGCCCTATGTATTAACCATATCTTTTGGAAATTTTAGAACCTCATAAAAATTGGAATAATCCTAAAAAATGGAACATGAGAAGAAACCTACTTACTTTAGATATCTGATATAAAAAACCCAAAATACACTAGTAGATCCTCAAATGTGGACGATATGAGAAATCCAGAGATATTTTTCCCTAATTAGATAGAAATATGAGCTCCAAAGAGGGGGTAGAGAGAATGGGGTAGTTCTGTGGGTATGTGGGCTTGGGTGAGAGTTGGAATCACAGAAAAAAACTATAAATTGAATGAGATATTAAATAATTGATTTTTTAAAGTAGGAAACATGCTTATTAAATGGCAGAATTCCTAAAATAAAAACCCAAATCCACCATGATTATGGATTCATAGAGGGTCCAAATTGATATGGTGGTTCTAATAGGTTAGGGGAGTCTATGTTTTCAGTAGAAAGGGTGAGAAATGTTGAAAAATTAAAGAGTTATAAAAGAAACAATATTTCTTTTTAAATCTATAAATAGGCTCACGATTTGGTCCAAATAATGAAAACTCACCCTTTCCTATAAAAAGTTCTGGGAAAATCCCACCTAAAAAAGAATTTATATTAAATTAATAATACATTCAAAATAAATCATGGATGTTACAATTCTCTACACCATAAGACTATCCACCCTCATAAAGCCATAGTAAGGCCAATAGAAAAAACCAATCCCAGTCGAAGGTCAAAATTGGAACTTTTTACATGTTATTCCAACCCTCAAAAGGACAAAACGCCTCCAATTGATCAATATAAGAAATAATAATATCACCAACCAAAACATACACAACATCATGAAATGATCAATCTTATTAAAACTACATCCCAAAACAAACCACCTCAAACACTTTCCAAAGAAGTCTCAACCAACATTCATGGAATGTCAAACCAAAACGAACAAGGTCACTGATGTATTACTTAAAAAAATAGTTGGGCACACTCTAATACCAAGTTTTATACAAGGAAGATGTTGGTGGTTAAATTACTCCAAATAAAAATATCTATTTCTAGACCAACACTACAGAAACAACCAAGTTACTGATATGGGATGACACCAACAGACTCCTCACCACAAGGGGAAAGTCAATTTTTTTTTGAGATAGAATCAAGAATCTAATAGGAGGAGGCTTGAATAGAATCCCAACATAATGGGTAGACTTATATTCGACGTTTCCAAAAAAAATACAAAAGACTCATAGTGGATCTTCCCACCATAAGAACAAACCATATTAACCGATCAGCATGGTATGATATGAAAAGACCCTAAAATTTAAATAGTTGGAACAACCACAAGGTTAATCACCATGGTTTTGGAAATTGTGTGCTAACGGTGCATAGAATTCATTCCAAAAATGAATATTCAAACAATTACATGGTCTAAGACACTTATCCATTCATAGACCGTGGAGTAGCTATTGTCTTTTATTGCAATGTTTCCTAGGATGGCGCATAGTTACAACTAACCTTTCTTAAATCAAGCTCTTCAATTTTCCTTGAAAAAATTCCATAATTTTCCTATAAATTTAAATAAAATTCAAGGGAATAACAAGAACTAAGGATATAACATGGAAATGTGGTCCTCCAAACTCTACCACTGAATGAGAAGAACATGAACAGGACAATGACACCAAGAGTTTAAACAATTCAAATATTTTATTATGAGGATATGAATATAACCCATGGTCTAAATTAGCCAGGTATTTCCCCTAAATACATGCCATCATCACACTGGGACCTATCGATGTAGCTCATATGATCGAAGCATATTTTACCCTGCAATCAGGCCTTGGGAAACCAATCAATTGAACTTATTCATTCGGTGCCAGAAACAACTACCCTCTGATCCCATATGGGTTAAAAAAACACAACACACTCCAAACTCACATTACGCAAACCTGAAATTTCAATGCAACAAATTTTTAGATGATTCATAGACATCACCCCTTATTTTACAGGATGAGAATCTATAATTGAAATGCATATATAGAAACACCTTCCTCTAATCAAAGGATGTTGAAATTTTTTGAAAGAAGACACAATTATAACAAAAAAATACTAAAAAAAGATTGTACAACTTAAAATGTATTGTAAAATAAGAACAAAACATCACAAGGAATCACCGAACATGTTCATTACTACTGATAGAAACTATACATGGGGAGGGAACATATGCTAAGTCACCAAACAACACACAATTCTAGTAAGTGGAAATAACAGCCTCTCATAACCAAATTTCTTTTGATGGGGGATTATCCTAAACACCTGCTTTGAAGAGACTAAGAAGGAACTAGATGCCATCTTATACACCATCCATAATAACAACCCCATACAGCTTCCACCATCAATGAATAAATTAATATAAAAAACTAAGGTCTCTTTCATCCTTACACAATAACTATCCTACTACAAGATAATCCATGATCCCCAGAATAGAAAATAGTGTAGAATTAATCAATAAAGGTCGAGAAAAATATTCCTTATATTGATCAACAAGAGGATCGTTCAATAGAAAAACTATCGGGGATGCACTTCAGTCATGTATTAAATATAAATTGGGGTGTGAATTTTCCAATGATAAAACCAAAGGACCCATACAAGATGATACATTTTGCAAAATGTTATACAGAATAGAACTGAACACATTTGGGGATCCAACATTGGCATTCAGAACATTTTCCCAAAAGATAACACTGACCAACGCTTCATTCCAACGAATTGATGAAACACCATCCCGAAACATCGTTTAAAGAAGAAATGTTCTTGTACATGAAACATCCCACAATAACTATCCAAAAAACACATAAGATACACCACCTAACCACAATTTATCTATACTCAACACATTCCATAAAAAGAATTCTAAAAAATTGTTTTTGGGTTGGGCATTTTCTAATGGTATCTCATGAACCTCACACATGCATGTTTACATTCCAAAATTGGAACCCACCTCCTATACATTTTGAAACTCATATAATCATGACATAAACCATATATATTCCCATTTAATTCTATGCATTTGTTCAACCTTGAGAACACCAAATAACAAAACAAATCCTTTCCTCTTTTCAAAATCAAAGTATTTTAACAAAACATTTCCTTTTTTGAAACCGCTAATCAAAAAATCAGAACCCAATTAACATATTCAAAACAATTTAGAAAATCATCCATCATTAAATAAAAACTCACATTCATGAATTTCAAAACCTTTTCAAAACATTTCAAAACATTTCAAAACACTTCTATTTACATGAAAAAACTATTTCTCATAAATCACTATTTAATTAAGATATCAACAATTCTCATTTCAAAACAAGGTTCTAAAGTTTCAAAAAAAAATTCAAATAATTTTTAGTTACCATATAAGAATCCATATTCATCCCCACAAATAAAATATAAAACACTTTTTTCTATTTTAATCAATTTTTAATAGTTTATAAATCATTATTTGAAACATATTTTCAAATCCAAATTTAACATATTTTATATTTTAAAGGTTGTGTTAACAATCCATTAAACATTTAAAAACTATTCTTAAAATTCATTTCTACACATTCTGAAATTAAAAAACATCCACATTACTATAAAATCATTTCACAAAAATTTCACGATTCTTAAAATCATGTCATTTTTTTAAAAGAAAATTTGCATGATTCCATATAAATGTAGAAAAATACGAGAGGAAACTAATGTTGGTGGGTTACAAGGAAATATGGTTGGAGGCCATATTCCAAACACATTACTATAACCAAGAGTGTTTTAGGAAAATATCCCCTTCTCCACATGGCTTTCCAAGACTTACAAGCTCATTGGGAACATAAACCCAACTCTCTTTTCATTTCCCTCAATCATCATCAAACTATGAACTCCAGAGGACTCAAATTAAACATGACTTCTACTGGAAACATTAATCATGTCATAAAGTGTGTTTTTCCAAAAAAAAATAATCATAATTGGAAAGATAAGCCTCGAGAATCCTAACACCAGACTATCCCGACACTCACCCAAATAACATGACAGAATGAGTTAACCTGAACCGCCAATGATACCATTTTTTCACAAAGTAGATCTGGTCACCATGAAAATCGGCACCAGTTCCTGATCATGGCATGTTCAGAGTGGATTTTCCAATCCCCAGGGCTGGAACATGTTCCCGGTTATCTTAAAATGGAATTTGGTAATGATTTTAACGGAGTTTATAATCATAAAACAAAATAATGACCCATTAAAGAATCCAGAATTTTAAAAAAATTACATCTTTTAAAATAACTCCAAATTTATTGAAACAATTTTAAACAATATTCAATCACTAAAAAATGGTAACAAAACCAAAAGGTATACCTAATAACATTATAATTGAAAGAGTCATTGTCCTCAATTCATCTATTTGATACCAGACCAAGAAGTGCCACTGGAAAAACATACCATTTGAAGTTAAATCATTACCCAAACCCACTACAAAATAATGATGTCTACTTACACCCAAAGTAGAATGTAGGGTGTGGGCCAAATCCCAGTAGGATGAAATAACTAAAATATTCCATGTTATAATCATTATAAGACAAAAATATTTCTTTTTTTGTTAACCATTAATGTTAGTAACAGTTTCTAAATGATGGATCCTTAAATGAAAAGCGCTTTAAGAGGGATACATTTAAAGAAAAAAATACCTTTAAATAGAATGAAAAAGGTACTGAATTTTCCATCCAAACACACTGTATGCCAACAAAATTTATAAATTATCTACTGAGAATATGCAACGGAAAATAACCCATTGGCACTAGCTTGTTTTGTGTCCCAGGTACATCGTATTTCAGTGAATGTGACAAAAGAAATATATGTTCTCATGAACATGAGACACTAGTATAGAAAATACCAATAACATAGTTTTTCCCCAACATCATCATCATCATCAAAATCATCAATGTTTAGTTAGTGTTGTCATCATTAAACTTTCTACATGAAATAGTGTTCAAACCCTAGGGATAACTAGCAAACTAGTACACGCCCACATCCTAGATACATGGGTTCACTATCTTGAGCTCAAATATGTTACAATAGCCATGAAATAAAATCTTCACATGAAAATAGAACTTTCATGTCACACACTCACAAAACATCTAACACACATGTCACATGTGAAACTTTTTCATTCAAATTAATTTTAGAAATCATAGTCATCCAAAAATGCCCACAAATTGTTTCACCTATCTTTCACACATAAAAAAATCCATTAAACAATTTTACAAAACCATTCCTAGATATTACACATCAAATAATGGATCTTTCACATTAAAATAGATCATTTCAGAAGTACTATCCTACCAAAACTGTTTGGAAAAATATTTTCACCTCATAAAAAAATAAATACACCATTTAAAACCATCACAAAATGATTCCAAAGATTGTAATCATGATTTTTACATTAAATCCATATAAAACCCCTCACAAATGACGAAAATTACATCAAAATCACATCATAACAGAATTAGATGTCATAATATAATTTAATACATCTTTTCCAAGAATCATAAAACAACCCCAATGATCACAACATGGAAAACACACAAAAAATGGTCATTTTTGTACAAAAATGCCACTTGATAACCAACCACTCTACAAACCCAACAAAATAATATTTTCAACCCAAACACATTGAAATAAAATCAGGATAAAAATATTAATCATGAAAAACTAACTCATTCAATAATCTTACACATGGAGACACCAACCATTTGTGCCAAAAACACCAAACCATTGTTGGAATCTTCAATCACAACATTGCCACACCACAAGGAAGTTAAATCATGATCTAATCCACAAGATTTCACCAAAATGACACAAAAAAGGCCCTATTTGTGAACCATGGTTGTTGTACATTTTAAAACCTCAAGTAATGTGGATGATACCCTTTGAAAATGGGAAAAACGTGATAGGATTCCCACATACCTGATATATCATTAATAAAACTCCCCAAATACACTAGTAGATCTTAAAATATAGATGATTTGAGAAATAGAATGATGTATTTACCTAATTAGAAAAAAATGATATATAAAGAGGTGGGGAAAGAGTAAGGGAAAATTCCTTGGGAAAGTGGGCTCGGAAGAGAGTTAGAATCACAAAAAACTAGAAAAATTTAATGATATATTAAGGAAATATATTTTTTAAAGTATGAAATGGGCTACTGAGAATGAAAATTTATAAAAATAAAAACACAAATCCACCATGAGTATGGATTCCTAGAGGGTCCAAATTTATTTTGGAGTGTTAATAGGTTAGGGGAGGCCATGTTGGAAATAGAATGGATGAAAAATGAGAAAAAAATGAAAGAGTTATAAGAGATAAAAATATGATTTTTAAAAATGGAAATGGGCTCCAGGTTTTTTCCAAATCAAGAAAACTCACCCATTCATTAAAAAATGTATAGTAAACCCCCAAATACACTAGTGAGTCCAATTATGTGCCTACCATTTTCTTGGTGGAATCTAGTAGAGACATTTGTATCTATTTAAAATAAAATGTGTTGATCCCCTAGGCCTACTAGACCCCATATTTATGCGAATATTTTAATGTTGGGTTCCTTATTTCTGTTTCACATTCATTAATCAAGACCCATATGTCTTGCACATTTATTTACTAACACTTTTATATTTAGAAGGAATGTGAATTTCATCACCTTCATCAATTTTTTTTTCACCCTGGTTTAATTAAGATGATGGAAATTGAGTTCCTCTTTCGAGGGATTCCCCATTAGAGCTTATTTCCTTATCCGTATCTCTATATTAGATTTATTCCATGTTTTGTGGAACTCATTCGCAACGACATATTCATCTAGACATTATTTAATTACAATTCCTCTATCTCGATATGGGTGAAGCCTTCTAATATAAGAGTAGTCACATTAAGAATCACTTGGAATATCTTGAAAATATGCACATTTGTCAACTAAAATTATTCTTATTGGGAGGGAATATCACAGGAGGCATATTAAGAATGAATTCCAAGGAATCATGTGTCAATAATGAGGTCAATAACACTAGATTCATAAGTATTAAATGGGTGATTACCTCACACATCCCATGTGTAACTCATTATGTAGATATTCTATGTTAGGTCACATGTTTTACACCCGTCGAAGATAGATCAGAACATGAAATGGATAGAGATCTAGGTATGAGTCAAATTACATGTCTTGAAGTGTTTTGTAGTCCATGATTTCACAGGGAGTCAAAACAAGGAGGTCCATCCATATGAGGGAATATCTGGAAACTACATGGTGTACATATGGATCAGAACACCCCACTAATATAGATATGGGAGGTTTATCACTATGAGTGAGCATTTTACCCAATATTATTTTATCTAACTGTTTCATTATTAATATATGTATATAAATTATATGGGTGATGTTTGGAAGAGTTTAGAGATCTTTAAATGTAATTTTAGTTCTAAATTTATGGTGCGTTGGTCGAATCATTTTCTCCAAATGGTGGTAAAAACGTGGTGAAATTGGGAACATTGAAAATGGTGTGGTCAGTTTGAGGTAGATAATTCAACATTAGATCACGGTATTAAATACCGTGTGAGGAGATGATGAAGCTTACAGTTTCTATTATTTTATAATGTAAATCATTGATTATAATCCCAATATAGTGTTATTATAAGGTTAATTGTCACTTTTTTAGGTTTTAGTGTTATTTTGAGCCTAAATGTAAAAAATGACTAATTTTGGATTTTGAAAGATTTTTATGTCAAGGGTATTTTGGTCATTTCCTGAAAAATATTTTTCCAAATTTTCTGATTCAAATTTCTTTAGAATCATTATTTTATTTCCTCCACTTTTGGATTCTGGACCAATAGATGATTCGGCCATCTAAGGGGTCCAACAATTCATTGAACATGGAAATTTTTTGGGGAGGACAGCGTGCACACCACCAATGTAACGGAACCAAAACGAATCCTAACCACATCCAAATGAGGTTTTTCTACCTGGAATCGGACGAGGACATCTATGAACGACCATAAATGTAATTATGGGATGTTGGAAATTCATTAAGGTTTAAATTAAATGACACCCATTTGGAGGAACCATCCTAGAATCTTCTTCTAGAAACAGAAACTGAGAATTAAAAATTCATAACTCCTTCCTCCGGTTTCCCAATTATCTGAAAATTGGAGAGGAGAAAGAAAAGATATTTATAAACAACATTAATTAATAGTGGAACACGTGAATAGGTCGTTTATGTGGTCTAAAACGTGCAATCTTTCACGGATCGAATTCTCCCTATAAAAGGAGGCCCTCACCTCCTTCCCAAAGCATCTCATTTTCATAATCCATTCCTTCAAGGCACCAAGGAGGAGATATCCACAGACGGAGGCCGGCCGCGAATCTTCCCCTTGTCTTCTTAATTTATTTCGTATCTATATTTTTATTTTTCAATTGTAATTTAGATTTCAAATAAATTCATGCATTGATTTTATTTTTGTTTCCACCGATTCACCCTCTTTTCTTCCTCTCATCTTACCATCGTGAACTATAATACTCATGGTCATGAGTAACTAATAAGAGGAATATCCCAACGGAGGAATCATGTTCTTGAACCCAAGACCATATTTTAAATATTCATTGAGTTAATTATAAGGATACTTTAAAGTGGGTGTAAACCTCACTGTGGATGTCTAAAGGTTAACTTCTTAATCTACAACTATTTTCCACTGATTGAGGAGGTGCATGGAGGTTGTACTTGGTGATCGCTTAGTAGACTTTTCATCTATAACCATGGTAGAATAAGGTGTACACACATATGATGGAGTATGTACATTAAGAATATTTGAAGCTGGACAATGAAGGTGCTCCCTGAATATTCTCTCGAGAGAACTTCCTTTCTTCCATAATTCCATTCTGTTTAGCTTTGCATTGTAATTTATAATTGAATGATAGTTTCCTGTTATTTTTCATTTAAATTATCTCAATTATTTCATAAAACATAAAACAACAAAAATAATTACTTCTTAGGTGAATAAGATTATGTGAGTGAATAACTGAAAAGGCTCCTCAAGATAACGACATAAGTCAGCCCTTGTGCTACACATATTTATACATATTTTTGAGAGTTCACATAACAATGCTTCATAAAATTGGCACCATTTCAGGAGATCTAATTGGTTGTTTAAATTACTTTTTATATTTTAAAATATTACATAGTTTCCATTTTTTAAAAAAAATTAAAAAAACCTTTTTTCTCATGATGCATCCAAATTCAAATTATTCTACATGGAACAATTACTCATAGGTGTAGGAGGAAGAAAAATACTATACTGAGGAGGCCCTCCAACGAAGAACTGATTCCCTGATAACAATGTTCAAGCAGGTGGAAAAAGTCATAACAACATTGATCTCACCAGAAGATTTGATGGCCATTGTCAATGAACTCCAAGTTCCCATAAAAAGATTCAATCCCAAGAAGGAAGTGCATCTAGTCTTCCCGGATTTCACTGAAAACATCCACGGAGATGAAGCCAAACTTGAGGTGGGGGAGCCTGACAACTGACCACCATCCATTGATGATCGACTCCAAGAGGAACTTTCAATTGAATTGGATATTAATGTCGAACAAAATCCTGGAGATGATACATTCTTAAACTCAAATTATTTAAATTTTTATGAAAATAATTTTACTGACTCTCCCAAATGTATTGAATTTTCAGATTCATAAAACTCATACTACACCTTGGAGGATGACGTGAAAAACAAAGAACATGTTGAGGAACTTCTGGAGCTCCCTGAATTCATTGAATATCTAATAGAGGAGCCCCATCATGAAGAGATAGAATTTGCTGAGCCTAAGGATAAAAGACAAGAGGTTGAATCCTCCTTGAACCTGTCACTCATAGAAAAGATGTTTGCATAATTAGAAACAAAATAAGAAGAGGTTCCCAACATCATCCTACCCCCTCCATGCATGTTGAACCAAATTGTGAAGGGGGAAGATCTAGTATACTCTGTCTATGGAGTCCTCCTCAACAAGAACAAATAAACTCAAGATGGGAAGAGCCACATGTGGTGGTTTAAATCAAAAAAACGCCATCCACCAACAGATTATGGATAAAATCTTATACATCCCTATGGAGGTAGTAAAAGATTCTAGGTCCCACATGGGGAGATAATACCATGATTTTTCTTTACATGCTTTCTAGTATTTAAATTTCAAATTCAGTATTAGAAAATAGTCTAGCATGTGTCCCCCTCCCTCTTTTCATTTTGAGCTTAAATGAAATGATATTTATGGTTAATTGATTAATTTTTCTTGTGTAGGATCATGAAGGCAGATGGAAGCCCGGAGAATTAGAGTAGGAAGACCGAATCAATATTTCAAAAGGGATTTAACTCTTTACGATTATCATTTTAACTCCTTTCATTTTTTGGTCCAAAATATATTTTCGGATTTAATGAATATTCATATCACTTTTCACAGATAAATTTATTTTGATAGAGTTGAAATGATTTTTGAAATAATTGATTTTAAATGATTGTTGATGTGAAATTTTTTTTCATGAATTGGATTGTCATTCATTTTTATGAGTTTGACTTATTTTTGAAATCCATGACCATGAAACACTAAATCAAAATATTTTTCCAATCCTGGGAGGTATTCTAAACCAATTTTACATATTCTTCCAAATACCTAACCTTTCTTGAGGGAAACATGAATTTTGGGTGAGAACCAAAATTTGTGAATAATTATCTTTCGAAGCATTGGATTTCATGGAATGTATTTGAAATGATTGAGGAATATATTTGGCTAGGCACATTTTATCTTGAGACCCACCTATACATTTATAATTCATAATACCTTAGATTCCATGAAT
This sequence comes from Viscum album, assembly GCA_963277665.1. Classification (NCBI taxonomy): domain Eukaryota; kingdom Viridiplantae; phylum Streptophyta; class Magnoliopsida; order Santalales; family Viscaceae; genus Viscum; species Viscum album. The sequence continues at coordinate 957,470,386 of OY728145.1, forward strand.
TTCCGTATAGGTTTAAGCCACATTACAAGTGATTTTTCCTTACCTACATGCACTTTTTGTATTTTTGCATGGATATTTCATGATTGAGTGTGAGGGAAGGGCCTTTCATGTGCAGTAATTGGGATGTGTATCATTTATGGGTGATGCGGGTTGTGTGTCAATACTTTGGGCAGTGGACAATAAGAGAATTGGGCATGTCTCATTATTTCATTATGCTTTATTTGTTTCATCCCTTTATAATTCAAAATAAAAATAAAAAAATGGAGAAGATATTGAATTCTTTATTATAAATTATTTAATGACCATATCCCTCTCAAATATTAATGGCATGAATTGTAATTCATTCATTGTATTCAATTTTCAGCTCATCCTCAATGAAAAAAAGAAAAATGAAACAAACATGTGCCTTTATGGAGCTTTAAAAAAAGGAGTACATAAATGATATCATTAATTATAATCACTTATTAGCTCATGTACCATGTTATAAAAGGAGGGTGGTGTTGTTTTTCATATTTTAATGTGGAATTGAGTGAGTAATTTCTTGTGTTTTCACATGATTTAATCATTCATTGTACTTAAAATCCCAACCTCCTCTATCTAGCCTAGAACATTTTTCAATCATTTTCCCACCAACCCTAATCCATAGAATAATTTTAACCATTAATTAAGGCCCTCAAGAATAGATTAATTTTCATGTTTCACTCTGTGGTGAAATGATATTTTTCACAAACCTATAATGATACAAGTGATTTTCATGTATGATAAAAACTCTAGATTCAATTTCTCTTGATTGAAGAGTGACATAGAATTTAATGTGAGGTAGGTTGTGATTGGGCCAAAGATTTATTTATGAGGTTGATCAAATTTTAATTATTGAAATGAAAATTATAGAGGCTTGTTTTTCATATATGATACATGGTAGACTTCTGTTTTGGATAAAATCGTTGATATTTTCTCATTTTTGATTGTTGTGTGGAAATTGATTTGGATGTATGATGATTGCCCAGGAGTGCAATTTTTAAATGGGGGGAGTGATGAAGCTTACATTTTCCTATATTTTATAATGTAAATCATTGTTTATAATCCCACTATAGTGTTATTGGATTGGTAATTGTCACGTTTTTAGGTTTTAGTGTTATTTTGAGCCTAAATGTGAAAAATGACTAATTCTGGAATTTTGACAGATTTTTACGTAAAGGGTATTTTGGTCATTTACCGAAAAATATTATTCCAAATTTTCAGATTAAAATTATATCATAATCCTTATTGTATTTAATCCAATTTTATCTTATGGACCAAGAGATGATTTGGCCATCTAAAGGGTCTAAAAATTCATTAAACATGGACATTTTTTCGGGCAGATAGCGTGGACACCAACAATGTAACGAAACTGAAACGCAGCCTAAACAAATCCAAAAGAGGTGTTTCCACCTGTGATGGGACAAGGACATCTAGTATCGACCATAAAACAAATTTGGGGATGTTTGGAAGTCATTAAGGTGAAAAATAAACGATATTCTTTTGGAGGAACCATTCTAGAAGCTTCGTCCAGAAACAGAAACCGAGAATTAAAAATTCATAACTCCTTCATCTGATTTCCCAATTATCTAAAAATTGGAGGAGACATAGAAAAGATATTTATGAACAACATTAATTAATAGTGGAATGTGTGAAGAGGTCATTTATGGGGTCTCAAATGTGCAATCTTTCAGGGATCAAATTCTGACTATAAAAGGAGGCCCTCACCTCCTTCCCAAAGCATCTCATTTTCTCAATCCATTCTTTCAAGGAACCAAGGAGGAGATCTCCACCGAGGGACGCCGACCGAGAATCTTCCCCTTGTCTTTTTAATTTATTTTGTTTCTATATTTCTAGTTTTCTATTGTAATTTATATTTCTAGTAAATTAATGTATTGTTTTTATTTTTGTGTCCACCAATTCACCCTCTTTTCTTCCTGTCATCTTACCTTCGTGAACTATAATACTCATAATAATGAGTAAATAATAAGAGGAATAACCTAAGGGAGTAATCAAGTTCATGAACCCAAGAACATGTTCCTAATATTCATTGAGTTAATTTTATGGATAATTTATAGTGGGTCTAATCCTCATTGTGGTTGTCTAAAGGTTAGCTTCTTAATCTACAAAAATATTCCCTCGTTTGAGGAGGTGGATGGAGGGTGTTCTTGGAGATCGCTTAGTAGAATTTTCATCCATAATCAGGGTAAAATATGGTGTAAAAACATACGATGAAGTGTGTACACTAAGAATATTTGAAGATGGTAAATGAAGGTGCTCCCTGAATATTACCTCGGGAGAACTTACTTTCTCTCATATTTCTATTCTGTTTACCATTGCATGGTAATTTATAATTGAATGTTAGTTTCCTATTATTTTTCATTTTCATTATTTCATTTATTTCATAAAACCTAAAACAACAAAAATAATCACTTCTGAGTTGAAGTAGATTAAGTGATTGAATAACTGAAAATGCTCCTCAAGAGAACAACCTAGGTTAGAACATGTGCTACACTTAGTTATAAATATTTTTGAGAGTGCACATGACAATGCTTCATCAGGATACTAAGAGAAGAGTCTTCATTAATGAAGTGGTAAATGCACAGTTACCAAACAGTTTTTCAAATCGTCCAACTACACCATGCCCGTGACAAAACCACCTACCTAAGAAGTGGATATGGGTCATCAATAATGATTAATTACTCATTAATCATCTTATGTGTAAGAAAAAGAAATTTTAATTCTCAAATGGTCATCAAAGGTTGTTCAATCGATTTGATGGTGATCAAAAGCCTTCACGTGGTGATTAGAAGCCAATTTCTCATGTTAATTCATTATTATTTATCATTCATGATATTTTACTTACATCTACCCCTCCCATCATATTTTTTTCATAGATCTAATCCCATGGTGGGTGTTTCTATGGTTTTGGATGCCTAATATGTTTACAGCAGTTCTTTAATTTTTATGGGAAGAGATATAAATAAATTTTTTGATATTTAACCGTGTTTCATTTATATTCTACATCCATTTATTGTTTTTACCAAAACTCTCGAAGTATGTGGCTTCACTCTAAACTGATCTATATAGAGTTTATTGTATTAATTTCAAATTGTTTTACATGACTTAAATAGGTGGTGAAATGATATTTTAAATCATGACTTAAATCATCTTTTGAGATGATTTATAGTTATTTGTCAAAATGTTTAATATTTGTGAATTGTTTTGATAATTGATTTAGTTTTCTAATTATAAATTTGTATTTTTAAAATATATCTTTTCTGTATATTCTAAGTGGATAGATCAAAAAAAGTGATTTAAATTAAATGAATGTTTTATTGAAATGGTTTTGTCATAATGGTATTGACATGGTTTTTTAGCATACATTGGTCGTGTGATCATATTTCATTTACCTAGATTTTATGAAATATGACCATGTTCTCAGTCTAATAGTGGAATGGAAAATAGGAAATAATTACCTTATGATGACATGATTGATCGATGAAGGACCACTAAAAAGTATGGAACATTAATAAAGAATCATGAATAGTTGGAATTTTTGTCGTGTAGAATGAAATGGTTATACCAAACAGAATTTGTGGAATGGGTTTAAATGTATATATTTTTAATGATAAATGGATTTCATTGTTCAATATGTTATTATGGTACTTCAAAATATTTAGTTGCAAAATAATTTATATGTTGTTTTACACTATCTTTTTTAGATGTTTTTTATATTTAGTTATAAATTTTTTTGGAAACTGTATTATATTAACCATTTAATATAAATGTTTCTATCTATTTTATCAAATTGGATATCTTTTTTAGATGTTTTTTATATTTAGTTGCAAAATGTTTCTATCTATTTTATCAAATTGTATCATAAAAATACATATCTATAATTATTATTTTGAACTAAAATTTACTAGGTATTTTTGTAAATAAGAGTTTTGATGACACTTATAGGATATTAGAATCTATTTTTCTTGATATTATCTAAGGATAATATCATGACATGCATTAGAGAAATGAATTTCCACTAGTATTGTATATTTTATATTTAGTAATGATATTTGATTTTATGCACTGTGTTTGTTTTTGAAAAATTTTACTCTTGTTATAAAGTAACAGTCATTCAAAATAGAATAGTATTTCTATTTTATAAATAGTTTAATTCTCAAAAGAGAGTAGAATTTTTTTTAGAGATGGATGAATGTGAAAAAGGTTTATTTTTGGAAATCCTTGTTGTCATCTATGTTGGGATAAAATATTAAATATATTGACCTCAGTTGTTAGAGATTGATATTTATTGAGTTTTTTGTTTGTTTAGAATATTGACCCATCTAAACATCATAGAGACCATCTAGAAGAAACATGGGGGAATGTGGGTGCAATTGTGAAACATGGTAAAAAAACTATTTTAGAGAAACATCCATGCATTTTTAGTTATGAACATTGGGAACTGGAGGGACGATCGAAGACCAGTTAATCATTCTATCGTGTTATAGAAACAGAATCCACCAATATTCCTGGGTTATTCTGATCTAGAATGGAAAGAGTTCTTCTTGAACTGAATGAATCATATCATATATTTCATCAGTACAGTAGAAGTTATTAAATTCAAGCATATGAAAAATATTCTAGATGATCTTACACATTAGTGGGGGGATCTAGTGGTAAATGATAATGTGGATCAAGTCTTCATTTGGAATATTATGAGGAATTTTTAAAAAATTAATTATATTCTCATATATTCATTATTCAGTGAAAAACTAAATTCTTTAACATGAATTATTCAATTTTATATGACACAGACTATAAGGATAAATTCAAGAATTTAGTGAACATTTCACATGAGGTTGTAGCTCGTGAGATCTTGAAATTATTCATATTTGAATAAGTGTTATGGTAGTAGATTCACTTGAATATTTTTGTGTTCTATTTTATGTATTATATAGATATGTTGAACAAAGTGACAATGGTTGAACAATATATCTCATGTGATACGGGAGGAGGATGTATCATGATACCTTTACGAAATAGTGGGAAATCAAATGCTAAGAGTAATCAAGAGAGGGACACATGCTTCTACGCTGGGAGCGGGAATCATAATAAAAAATCTAGATCAGTGAATCTTCTAATGAGACCAATGCCAAAGGCATGATATTTTCAAAGATTATTCGTTAAACCACATGTAGTGAGAGTGTATATCACCACCATGATGATTAAATAATTGAAAAAATATGGGGAATCTTAAGTTCTATTATCGTAGTGCTATGTGTTTAGGTGGTCAAGAAACTTCTTAGGTGTCATAAGAATATTTTTCTTTGATGGGGTTAGGATAGTAAAATCAGTCTCCTCCGTATACAAAATCAATCTCTTGTGATTCTAGGAAAACCATAATTCCTCATCAAGGAAAATATCATCAAAGAAATAAGGTGAAATGTTCAAGAGAAAATCAATTATATTAAGGTGGAATGATGATTATAGATGATCATGTTGGACAATATATACTGACAAGTTTGACTCTTTACAATTATACCCTATTTCACATGGTACTCGATACCGGTGCATCTCATTACTTTATTAATTATCATGCTATTTATTTCTTATGATTAATATATAAGATGATTCCATCTATGATAAAACAACAATATCCACTTTATTAAAGAGAATGTACATCATTTCTATGAAGAGTATGTTATATAACTATTGATGAAGCTAAACTAAAATTGGACTTATCAGTGTTGAAAATTGATGTCTATGATGTAATAATCTGTATGGATTTGCTGATAAGGATCAAGGATCAAATCAACTGTTACAACTGAATGGTTAGTTTTGTGATTGTTGATGGCATCGACCATCTCTTAAGAGGAGAAAGGGTTGTATAGACATGATTAATTGATTTGTTGGTAATAGTTGTTGGTACAATATCATATCTTTTAGTAGTTTTATCTTTCATATCAATGTAAAAAATCCCGGATAACATTTATCTAGAATTTATTGATCGTTTTCTAGATTTTTTTCCAATAAATTTTCATGGTTACCAACTATAATGGAAGTAGAGTTTACAATTGATGTACTTATGGGCCCCGGTGCGAATTTTGTTAAATCTTCTAGGATTTATCCAATATAATTAAGGTAGTTGAATATGTAGTTTGAAGAGGTGGTGAGAAAGGGTTTCATTAAAACGAGAACATGTCATTTGGAAGCACCAGAATTCTTCACAAAAGCAGAAGATGAAACTCTTTATATTTGTGTTGACTATAGTAAGAATATCAATGTTATGTTAAATATCATATATCCACATATACACATTGACTGCATTTTTTATGAATTGAGATGATCCCAATTGTTCTTTAAAAGTGTCATGTGATCATGATATCACCAATTTCAAGTTCGAATAGAAAATATTCAAAACAAATATTCTACATTTATATATATATATATCATGAATATGTGTTAATACCTTTAGATATTACAAATGGAACAATATTCTATATGGAATTGATGAATCACATCTTTCAGAGATATAAAGATTCATTTATGGTGATGTTTATTAATGATATAATGGTGTATTCTTGGGAATGTGCTGAGCATGAGAAATACATAGTGACAATGTTGGGATTCTTGAGAGATTATTACTTTTATTTCCAAATAAATATGTGTGAATTCTTCATACAATAGGTAAACATTCAAGTAAATATATTCCCTAAAATATGTGTTTTATTGTATCCAGAGATGATAGATGTTGTTATCTATGAGAAATTTCCGATGAACATAATTGAGATACGATGCATTCTAAGTCATGCTAGTTATTATTGAAACATTGTTCATGATGTCTCACTAATAAAATATCCAATTATATATTGGAAAAAGAATAAATTTCCATTACAATGACCTATGTATTTCAATAAATATTTCCACAGGATGAATATTAACCTTAGACGATCACTTATCTTAATATTTCAGAAATGAGTACCTGTATATGTGTTTTAGTGTGATGCTTAAGGATCTGGGTGGGGATGTGTTCTTATACATATATACTATGTTGATTCATATGTATTAAAGAGGTTGATAGTGCATGCGAATAATTACACAACACACTATTTTGAATTTGTTGTAATTGTACATGCCTTGAAGACATGGTGTCAATTCGTCTTTATGGAAAAATTTATTGTGTTCACAAATCATAAGATCTTGAAACACATATTCTCACAATGGTATTTAAATATAATTCAATTGATAGGTATTAAGTTTTAGTTTATATTCTATTTTGACATGATGTATAAACCAGGTAATGAAAATTTGGTAACTGATGCATTAAGTAGAATGTCATATACTAAGTAAGCAAAAGAATCTTCACATGAGTTGGAGTTGATTTCAGTACTATCCGATATGAATGTGGAATGTAATGACTGAGGAAATGTTTTTTTACTTATCAGTTGATGTATTTACTAATTTTCTGATGATGGTAGTACACACATACACATCTAATTCAAAATGTGTTAAAAAGAGATCAATACTCAACAGTGGGGAGGCCATTTAAAGGTGGAATATGGTTTGAAATTTTATATTATAGTTTATAAATTGGATGTTTTTACATATATAATGTCAAGGATAAATTCTTATTTCTTACCACCATTCTATAAGGGATATTAATCTAGGAATATAGAACATGTATAAGTTTTCGAAAGCATAGTTCTAGTGGAATGGTATGAAACACAATGTGGATGAGTTTTTTTTAAATGTGCTTAACTTGTTAGAAATTTAAGGAAAAGAATCAATGACCAGTGGGTATGTTGCAATCATAAAATTTCATAGTTCGTAAATTTGAGTATATAGTCATGAATTTGGATACAGGACTCCCATGATTTTTTTGGAAACCCAATTTCTATATAAGTGATAGTGGAATAGATCACAAATTCGGAGCATTTTATCCCTATTCATTAATATAATACAGTTTAGGATCTATTCAATATCAATATCCAGTATGTGGTAAACATACATGGAATACCCATTTCGGTAGTCTTATAAAGAGATCTGATGTTAAAGTCACATTTCTAGAAATTATTACAGAAATCCCTGGGAATGTTGACTATGATGATGACATATCATCCTTAGATGGATGGTAGATCCAACAAGATGATAAAAACATAGAAAGACACGATACATTCTTCTGTAATGGATTTTGGTGGATCATGGGAAGAGGAAGATCCATTGGTGATGGTATTACACAATAAAAGCTATCAGGCCTTGATACATTTCGCTCTTTTTTAAGCATTTCATGAGATTCCATGTCATTCTCTACTATGTTGGGAGGAAAGTTGTGACGGTTCACTAGATGATCCAATCATTTTCCAATAAACAATTTAGATAATTAACATGAGAATAAAAAGTATGGAGACGAATCAGAGTCATCAAAAATCCATTGTGGATCCACATTAATTGATGTTTTATTTCATAGTTAGTGGTCATATGTGTTTAATAAAATATCTAAGGCTTGGAAATTATTTTTTTTGAAGGGAATGTAATATTGTCCATACATTGTCCCTTTTGAGATATTGTAATGTGTTTGAGAAGTGAAATATTGGTTTTCATTTTTACCGTGGGTTTTGACAATTCACAAAGTGTTCTATGTATCTCAGCTAATAAAGTATTATCCAAATCCTAACCATGTGATCATATGGGATCATATTGGCATATATCTAGATACATCTATTGTACATATCAACCTGGGCATTGTGTATAAGAATGATAAATTCATTTGAGGGAAAATTACTGGTTTAGTATGGGTTTTTTGGACATATGGTCATGTACACATAGACACATGTGAATGCGAGAAGGAGATGAAAGAGAAATGGCCAAAACACTTTCAATACAATGATTTTTTTCTGCTTTCTTAGGATGAAAACCCCAATGGTGGGGGTAATTTAACACCCCTAGATTCTTTTATATATACATTTCATTATGATTACAAGGATATAATTTACAAGTGTGGTGTTTTAATTTTATTAGGATCATTAAAGGGTTTTTGGGGCTTAAGGGAAGGCACATGGGCAGGGAACAATTTGTCAAAACCTTGCAACAGTCTAAGAGATACCATGAGTGTTGTAAATAGTATAGCCAGTTTGAGTTTGTGTCTTCAACATAGTTGGATCATGGTTTTGGAGACAATGTGAGGAGACCACGTGAAGGGCCATTTTAATGAAATTGATATTTCATTGTTATCACATAGTTTTTCTAAATATGTGACTAAACCGTGTGGGGGTCAAAACCATCTCCTTTAAAAGTGGATCTTGGTCGGACCTAATGTTTAATTCATCATTACTCCTCTTATGAAACCCTAAATCTATATTTGTCTTCCCTAAAGTTCACTAAATTATCTTAAATCTATACGGTGAAAATCTAAAGGCTTCACTCGGTCATTAGAATCTGATTTCTCAAGGTACGTCATCATTATAGACTATTCATGATGTTTTAATTAGATCTACTAATCCCTTCCACTTTCTTTTTAATATATATGCTCGAGGTGGGTAGATATATGTCTTTGGATTCAAAATATGCTTATATTTTGTCTGGACATTGATAGGGTAATATATCTAAGGTGGGGTTGTGGATATTTAACTAGGTTTCCTTGGCGTTCTTCATCAGTTTAAAATTTTATCCAAAACACTCAAGGAAAATGGCTTCACACTCAATTACTCCTTCTCTCGTTGTTTGGGATAGATTAAATTTGGCTTATTTTATTGAAATATATACTGAAATATTGGTTCAATTCATGTTATGAATCATCTACATTGATTATTTTTTGGGTGAATTGTTGAATTTTGGTGAATTATTGTTCTATGTGATTTATTATAATGATTTTAAAATGGTAATTTTAAAATAAGTCTTTGATTGTATTTTGAAATGGATTTTTGGAAAAAGTTTTCTTTATAATTTCTTTATTGAAATTTGTTTGGGATATTGGTATTGATATTATTTTTCTTCATACCTGGTGTGTGTGTTCATAATTTATTTAAGAGACTAGGTTGAAATATTACCTTGTGATCGGTGCCAAAGGTGTAAATAGTTAATGGGAAATAATTTTTTTTTATTATATGATTTTTAGATGAGATACTTATCATGAGTTTGGAACTTCTATAATGAAGAAAGGATAGTTGTTGTTATGGTTGTGCGGAAAAATGGATATTCTTAATGGAGTTTGTGAAATGGTTTTAAAATGATGGTTTGGTTGATTTATTGAATAATAAATTTCATTTGATAATTTGTTATTATGGTACTTGTTTATGTTTAGTTATATACTAACATGGATGTTATTTTACATAAACAATTTTAGAATTTATTTATATTAGTTATAAACTGTTTTGGAAAATATTTTCAATAAAAAAATTATATAAATATTTAAAACTCTTCTATATTTTTTTAATGAGTAGGGAACTCATTGGGGGAAAGAATATGATGTTTTATTACACCCATATACCTTGGAAGATTGGTGCTTTTATAGATTTCATCTTCCAAGCCATTTTGAAAATATAATGTATCATGTGTCTTTAGAACTTTATTGTAATACTTATCAATTTGGAGATGTTAGAGTATGGATACATGTGGTCATCGTGGAGTTTTATTAGTCACCTTTTGTTATTTAATTTTATGTTAGTTTATATTCCCCTACGGTACACTTTGGTGGTTTTTGATATAACATACATGGTTGAGTTATCATTATTTTTATCATGCCTCCTATAGTGGTGTTCATGATTTGATTTGATTGGATTCATTGATTTATTCTTAAAATATAAATCATCACCCAAATTTATTGAAAACCATCTACATTTATTTCCAGCCTTTGGCATATTGGGGATGTCTCTTATGATCTATTAATGCCTCCTAGACTTCTCAATCCAATGAGATACGATGAGACGTTATAAGAATATAGATAGTTTATCTATTGATTTTAATGCCAAATAGAGGTGGATCCAAAAAGTTATTCCGTTATGAGGGAGAACATAGAAATTTTACTGTTCGGTCTTAAATACATAAATAAGGGGATCTTGGAATTTCATTTATAGGAGGGTAGATGCCAAACATCTGTATGCCTATTTTGGGAAGGATCTTAAATGATGTATTCTACATAACCTATTTGTGAGACTAGGATCAAAACCCACGTAGTGAGTTGTTGTATTATATGGTCATGTGAATGGATATATCGATGAATTTTCATGACATGTGGTAAGGAATAACGTGTGTCAAGAAAGGGACAGTGACGGTCGATGGTTTAGTGCATACACATTAATCATGTACCTTAGAAGAGGATTTTAATTTGGGTAATTTTGTTTGTGTTACACAAGAAAGAAAACATTTTTATATGTCACATCCCTTAGTGAAGTTTGATGTTTCTGGTTATTTAACTAGAGGTGACCATGTGTGGGTGTTTAGTTCCCAATCATGGCTTATCATCTCATGGTGTGGTAGAAGAGGAAATCCCATGATGATCATACATGGGGTATCCTGTGTTTATCAACATTGTAATATTATTATTCTATATCATGTAATTAGGTCATTATTGTGTATCCTAACATCATATGACTATGATGTAGAAATGGCCCATTTTTTTCATGATGTGTATATGTGGTGTTACTCACTTTATAACATAGAACATATTTTGTTAAAAATGTATATTTAAAATTAAGTTAGGTTTCTTGAAGCGAATAACAGATTCAAGGTAACTTCATAACTATATTTACATGATTTATTCATTCTATATATATATTTATTACGTTATAGTAAATTAATTTTTCAAATGGATATGTTTTAATTTTTAGTTCCATATAAATATTTGAATTGTCATATTACATTTAAAAATATCATATAGATACATTACTCATTAATGATGGTCATTTAGAAATTTACACCATTTATATAATATTTAATTCCTTCATTTTTTATTCACATTATTTTCTCTTAATGGTGTCCATATTTACATTAAAATACTAGTTTAGCATTTATTGTTTTTTTAATTTATAATATAGTGTCTTTCAATATAGTGGTAGTTCTAAGACAATACGAGATATAGATTCGAAAACTCAGGTAAATATATTTACATTTTTTATTATATATTTCAAACATAAATATTTTTATGAAATCAATTTTTTAGTCATTTATAACTTTAGATTATTAATCAATAAAAAAATTTCATTTCATGGTATGTTACATGAAATTTATTGATTATATACCCTTATATACAAATTCAAATATTTTAATAAAAAATGTTCAAATAATAGTAGTTATTGAATGAAAAATCATTATTTCTTATATATATATATATATATATTTGTTGATGTAATGTTCAAAAATAATGTATTATTATTCATATAAATTTTTAGGTTGACAATTTATAAATAAATAAATATATATAACATTCAAAGTTAGACATTAACAACATTCAAAAAATTACCTGTTGAAAATTTTAACCCTTTGATGGAATCCTATTATTGATTAAAATTTAATGAAAACCCACAATAATGAAATATTAATATATATTAATATTTACCATACAATAATTCTATTATTTCAGCTAACATAAATATAGTAGCAATTTAGTCATATGTGTTTATATTATATATGAAGGAAAAATTTCTCAATAACGAACCGTTGTATCATTATAATTTTATATAATAATGTTTCTATATACAAATTCAGAAAAATAAGAAACCACTATAATGACTAAATAGTATAATCCTAAAATGACCACTTCTAATTCATGTGGTAAAAATACATGCTTTTCAAATATAATGTTAATATTTCTTTATATTAGTCTATTCTTAGATTTATAATTTTAGAATGTTTGGAGATTGGTAGAAAATAAAATTTCATTATTCATAATTACATAATAATTTAAATCAAATCCACTATTATATATCTCTTATAATATTATGGTTAGCTTTTTAATATAAAGAATACTATAGGGTAATATATCAATGAAAGGGTGAGATAAAAACCTCAATAAAGGGATATATTAGAATGAATCTATATGAAAAAAATATATGTGATATATAATTTGATTATTATAAATTTTGTGATATCATAATATAATTGTATAACAATACATAATGAAATTGTTAAAACTTGACTGAAATCACCTAGTATAGACTGGAAAGATACATGACCTCATTCACATGTTCCCCTATGGAATAGGTTTCCAAACATCATTGTGGTTCCAAATGATGTGATAGGGTGCTTATCCCCTCAGTGTTTACATAGATAATTCATAATAATATAATTAAATTAACAATAAATAAATGTTAAAAAATAACAATATAATAAAAATTCTATAATAGATAAAAATCTAGGTATCTCAATGTTATGTGATGTAATAAATCAAGGACCCCCATGTTGAAATTGAATTATAGATTATAAGAATATGAAAATAATAATAAAGAATACATAATTATGTTGCACTAAAGTCAATCATGATACTACAAGCAAAAATATTATTCTTCTCCTCTGCTTCATGTTACTAATTTCATTCCCCCTCTTGGGTCAGTGATTATGAAGTTTACGTGCACACTATGATACCCATTCATTGGATGAGTTTAATTCCATTACAAAACCACCATTACATCCTTAACATAACCTCACATATATAAATTTCCATTTCAAAAAATCCGATGAAATTTTATTCAACAAACATTTAATCATATGTAATTTTATCATGCGATTTTGATGCTACCCAAAACCATGGTCTTACCTCCTACAACTGCATTCAAGAAGGACAGTGAAAATGTATTTATTGATCATGGATAAAAAAATGGAACACCATATATTCCATATTAGACACATGGTGAACCAATATCATGTCATGAAACAAGGTTATCGAGCCTCATCTCAATCATATCCTATTCCAAAAGGGTAGTTTTCCCCTTATCTACCTTTGGTTATGCCATAAGGCCATTGTTTCCTACAACTACAATTAGTCAGGAAACATGGATGTCACACCCATTCCATTTTATCATTATATCATTGTCATCATCATACTTTGTACATAATGTTCCATAATGGGATAAGTTATATGTTAAGGTTCGTATGCTATTTTTTACTAGAAGAAAAACATTTATTGGAAAACAATCACATATAATATGGAACAATATATATTAGTCACAACATAACATATCTAGTATTTTTCTCAGTAGCAACACAAAAATTAAAACATGGGATCATAATTATGAATTTTTCCATTAGCCACACCCAAACACATACAATCATTATAAAACACAGGACTCAAGGATAACATACAAATAAACAATCACAAAGACACAGTTGCTAAATACTAAACATGGGTCTCATGGGCTACATTGGAAAACATATGTTATCAATATAAAACATGGTTCATATGAGATATATATGTAAAAATTTATGATCTATATCAAACATTATTTCAATGGATAAACAGACATATGAATGTGATAAATTTAATGAAAACATCTTTATAAAAGGTCTCGATGATATAAGGATCATCATACCTTATAAATTGTGATTAAAATGAGTATGGTTTTTCAATTTCTAATCCCAAAATGACACAAGCACACAAAATTTAAAACCTATAATCCCAAGTGTCCCTATATCAAATCTTGAGTTGAAATAAATTTTATTCTAGAAAATGAATAAATAAGGGGATAATGACAAAGGTATAGAATCATGTCATATTATAAAAGTAAAACATTCATCCATGAGAGATATAGATATTTTTTATGGAGACAATAAAATATGGAACTTGTAATCAATAACTATAGAAGATAGTATTATATCTCCATTAGCCTAGAATAAATAGAATAATCCATATGTGAAGGAAGAAACATATAATATTTCTAAAAAAGAATAATTTCGAAAACCCGTCACAATGTCACCTAGATCAGATGAAATTAAAATTGGAGGTAGGAACAAACCACTTAATCAAGGGGTAAATGTTTATAATGATCTATGAACCCCCCCCCCCCCACAATAATCATATGTATTTTTATAATGTTTTATAAATTTCCACAATATATTAGAGGATAGATCCACAATTTCAAATTATGAAACATTTATCAGAATGATGTGGTGATATTGACCACAACCTCTATGTCTTCGAATACAATAAAACTGGAATCCCTGCACAATGGTCGTCTACAATATGGTATCAAAACCATTCATGTTTATACTCACCACACCATACACCATATATTGGTGAGGATGATCAAATCATGGCATGTAGGGGGATGCACAATGCTACATTCTTAATACTACATTCTTCAATGTGATTTGATTTCACTCTTATGCAATATAGGCAAGATAAATACATGAAATGATTGACACAATGGTGTGATACAGCCCATGGGGAACCTAATAACATAAACACCCCTTTAAATGTGACCATGCATTGTCAATATCTACCCATCAATGATGTTTACCATCAAAAGTTAAAATTTTACATAGTAAAAAATTGAAGGGTGTTATAATTGGAATATAACATATTAATTTGGAATACTAAGTAACCATCCAATACATAAAATAATAACACATGTGGACTATGAAGAAAAAATATAATAAGAACACGTAAAAATGTATATATTGTATAAATTTGGTAAAATTGATATGTGTTATAATAATTTATTAAGACTCACTACCATGAAAATATATTATTTCCCAACTAAATAATATCATATTTTTTTAATTTTTATCATGGTATCCAAAAAAGATTAATTGAACACCTATATGTATTGAAAATTCAGTATTTATTTATAAAATAATTTTATATATTCTCTCACCTTTATAACTATAATGAATAATGTAAACAAATTTATAACTCCTTAATTTTTTGATCTTTCTGACAATAGTTTCAAATTATTTTAAATATTATATATAAAATTCATTAATATTATGTTCCTTTATTAAAATGAAAATACATACTCTTTTTGGTATCTGATCACATATCACATTTTAATACCATTATTTATTATATGATGAAATCTATTTCATAAATGTATTCCAATGTATCATTTAATAATTTTATAATCATTTTATAGTCAATATAAATATATCTACACAATAGAACACACAGGTGTCAATACAATAATTTATATATAAGTTTCGTAGTTGGGGTTTGGCTTAGTGGTAAGCACCCCTTAAATCTACATGAAAAATGGGGGTTCAAAACCCCTGGGGCGCAGGTTAATGTAGAAGCGCTGTAGTAGCGACGGCACTGTAGCAACGGCGGGCACTGTAGCGGCGGCAATTCACTGTAGCGGCGGCAGAGCACTATAGCAGTGGCGGGTACTGTGCAGTACTGTAGCAACGCGTGTACTCTAGCAGTACTATTCACAGAATGGGCTTTGGGCCAAAAAAATGGGCCTACGGGTCATGTAGTGGGATAAATGCCCACTGGTCCTTCGGGCTATGTAATGGGTCTCCCTCTACCCAGTTAAAGAGGTCTTTACTTTGCTTTAATAAAAAAATGAGGCTTCGGCCCCAACCTTTAAAAAAATTATATATAAGTTCTGGCCAATTTTTTTAGGTACCTGTTTTATAGGTGAAGTGAGGAAAATGACCAATAGACATATGATATGCAGGCTATTCAACTTCAATATATATGAGGTGGAAACTTACTCAATGGTGCTGGTGGGCTTCATCATGTGGAGATCCAATCCCCCTTGGTATTTTGCTACACTAATAAACAATAGAAGAATTATAATCAATCAAGGAATGAAGGTGAAACACACATTGAGTGAAGGAAATTTTGTAGCTTATATGTTGGAATGAAAGGAGAGAGCAAATAAACATAATATTTTTTTTATTTTTATATCAGTTCATTTATAAAGGATTGTATTTTTTTGTTATGGGGGATGAATTTTGTCTTCCCCACTTTCTACACCCATGATATGTTTTTCCTACTATGCTTCGTAACAAAAGCATAATGTTCATGCATTTACTTCAATATGATATCTTCTATACTAATACCTATAACTAATAAAAATCGGTAGTTTTTTATTTGTAAGAGTTATTACTGGTGTAAAATATAGGTCAATTAAAATATAATTTAGATTATTTATTTTTTCTCAATAATATTTTATTCCTAAAAAAATTAACATTAGTTACCTTAAATAGTTATATAGATATATAATAATATTGTAAATTAGATGGATATGTTTTTCCTCTACCATTATTATGAAGATATTTTCTATAAAAAACCATGATGATGGTTTTAAAAACATTTATTGATATTTTTGGATACAAAATTTATAAAAATTATTCTCGAATATGCTACTATTTTTAATGGTGACTTGAATATGGTATGGTCTATTCATACCCAAAAAAACCTATTCTAATAGCATAATATAGTATGTGGGAATCATTTTTCATTATAATAGATTATATAATGAAAACATATAATTATTCATTTACCAAGGGTATTCCTAAAATAAGTAATCATTTTATTTTTAAACATATCCTTCTAAATGAATATATTTTTGTATTCAAACATTGTTTTCTATCATTAAAATTCATTCTCATAAGACTAATATCTCTATTAGAAAAGGAAGAATTTACCACCATCAGTATAATAGGATAAATATTCCTTTTCTATTGATGCTTTTTAGAATCATTAATAATATAATATTTCCTTTAACTGAAATGTATTTATCAATAATATTTTCTATCACATGTAATAATAGAAAGGCATGAGGAATCACAAACTTACAACAACATTTAACTTATATTTTATTTGATGGTATATGGAATATTTCATTTGTAGTGGTATTTATAATAAATAATAATAACATGAATTCTATAAAAAATTAGAGGGATCCATTTCTATTAAAAAATGATTCAAATATTTGTTGGGAAAATATTATTTACCCAATAAATGAATTTTTCTGATCATTTTTTGATATTTTCTGAAATCCACTTTTATTGAGTGGGAACACAAAAAAAATAATATCATTCCTTGGATTAAATAAAATTCAAAATTCCATTGTCAAATTTCAAAAAAAAAATTTGTACACAATCCTCACCTCAATCTATATCCTTCTTCATGTCATGTATCCAATAATAATGTAAACCAACTGTCACACTAAGATGATTGTGAGAAGGACAACTGAAATCTGATGTCATCTTCAGAAAAACACTATTACCATTGAAAACACTCACAAATGACCACCACTAACTCAGAACCATCATTGATGATCATCATTTAAGGAGAAACCATCACCACCACTATATAGATCCAATAATAATTTATATCAAGGATAGTTCATCTAACAAAGTGTCTCAAAAACCCCAAATGATTACAAATAAGACAACAACCCTAAAAAATGTCTATAATTAACAAATCTAGGCCAAACATAAACAATTTCCTCAAGGCTGCATCTTATAGTTCATCAAAACCTAAAAAACCATACCCAAAAGAACCGTGAGATCCCTCAATATAGAATATACTAGAATATTTAATGAAAAAATGGAAAAAAAGTCAAATTAGAAATGGATGTGTCTTTTAGTGAGCTACAACTCAGAATTTAAATAGACCATCACATAAAATAATAAAATGAATGTTGGTCGAGCCTACTAGAAATTTTTTTCCTCTAATTCAACACTAGTAAAATTACACTAGAGAACCACCACACCATACTGCACTATGATAAAGAAATGTATGTTTATGCTAAAGAATAGAAGAGGCAGTTAATAGTGATCTATGACCAATGAGGAACGTCAACCTCTACAATTAGATGTTTCAACCTAAAAATCAACATATAACACTATCAACCACCCACACCTCACATCCAATAACTTCATTAAAATCCAATACATATTTTTTACTCAGAAAAAAGTGAATTATTGTTAGGATATAGCTATGAGTAGGTGGCATAGTTCCACAATAAAAAATTTCCTTATATACCAGGGCACCAACTGGAGAACAAAACCAAAATGAAGGATTTAAAAAATTAGAATAATCGATAGATCAGTATTGTTGATGAAGAGTATAAAAAACAAGGGAATTTTTTCTTTATATGGAGACACAAGTAAATATTTGAAAACATGAGGTAACCCATTCCAAAACCCATGAAATGGAATGGTGCATGAAATGATGAAAACAGGGAAAAGAAAACACTATATATGATTGGAGCATCATGGAATGATGAAATAGGGAATGAGAACGAAGTGGGAAACTGTGTGACGAGTTGGATAGGGGATGATTCACCATTGATCAAGCTCCCCTATCGATCTTCCATTATTTGGAAACCATGTCATAGGGAGAACATATAGTATGTTGCTTTCAGGTCCTTATTTTGAATATGATATATAAATATATACCCCAAGTAAATTAAAATAAATAGTTGTTATCATAAATCCCCTACTACTGGATGATAACATTAAATATCCCACACCTACATGATATGAAAATCATTTATCTTGTCTTATTGTCTCAATACACTTCCTCAATCCATCATAATCGAGGGTTGAGATGTCATAATCCTCGTACAAGAGGGAAAATAGATTCATTGATAATATTCATTTGTTACCCAAATACAAAACATTCATACCCCACCTTAATATATAACTTTAATTGATTATGTAAGAAATATTTGAATTTATTCAGGTTCTCATTCTTATTATCTCACTATCCTCAAGAATTATAAAATCTAAATATTATCCATACAAAAATTTCATACCAAATATATACTGTATAGAAATATTTATTGTATAATTCATGGGTTATCAAGTGTATGAATCATGTTCTCTGAATAATAAGAATATTATATATATTAATATAATAATCCTAATTTCATTAACCATAAAATTTCATTGAATCCCAGGATACTACATGTGGAAAATAAGTTAGGGATAACATAAATTCATACAATTATAGCTAAATTTTTGTTTCCATCCATGATATAAAAATCCGACATATAAGAATAATAGAATGATATTTAATTTTATATAAAAATACAAAATTTATAAACATCTACTAGAGAAATAAAAATAAGAATTCGGCACTGAGGTGCCTATCTAATAAAAACACATATGATAGAATGTAAAATAAACCTTATATTTCTTATATATTTATGTTTAATATAAATCATTAAATCTATTTATAGTAACTAACATATCAATATTTACCATATGTTTAAACAAGCTCGGTAAAAATTTAGAGGGTATAATATATTATGTATGATTTTTTAAAAAATGGACATAGTTAGGAATTATATTCACTAATGTAACACTATTTAAATAATGTTTTAAAAATTCATCATCTAAAAACATAAAATTTTTATGTGCATAGTAATATCCATTATCTAATTAAAACATTAAATATTGTACAATGTCTCATCATCATCATTGGAATATATTCTATCAATTTTTTTCCTTTATATATAATGATAACTAAAATAACTATTCAAATTAATATTTCCTTATTATACACTATATCATTTTGGATGTTATGTGACTATTAAATTATATATTTTTGAGGATAATTTTTTATTAAGATTATAATTATGTATGTGAAAAGATAATCCTACTAGTCCCTTATACAGTAAATCCTCCTTATAATATCATAAAAATATACTGAAAACCCTATGGTTATCAAAATTAACCATGAATATATATTTTTTGGTTTTTTGAAAACTATGTTATCGATATAACATATATAATTATATTGGTTTGGAGTATTATCCTGAAAGGATACGATGAATAGTGGGTGGTTCCTAATCCATATATTTTAATAAATATACGTATAACATCCTTTATTATGATAAAACTATTCTTATAGTTGTCTAATTTGAAAAATATTTATAGAATCAAGTGATTGATAAACCAATTATTTTTTATAACATGTTTAAAAATAATTAACATGTTAAAAACTAACATCTTTTATAATTTTTTATAAATGACATAAAGGAACACATAAATTACTAAGATCTATATGATATTGATATGTTCATTTAATTTAAAATATTTTATTCATCATCCCTTTGAATTATTGTTTTAAGAAATAATACACGATTTATTAATCTATACGTAGATTTTGAAATCCTATATTTTTATAAAAATTGAAAATAAATATTTTGTGTCATAACACTTTCATGATAAATAAATTGACCTATTTCAAACTAATACATAATATCAATATTCTATTTAATGTTCTAATTTTTTTTCAAATCATCAATTACAACATCATATGTAAAAATTTACATCCCTCCTAATATAAAATTTGTATTGTAATAGAGAAGACCAAAAATTGAAGAAACACATAGATGATCTTAATACTTTATTTATTTATATGATTTTAACATTTTTAGAAAAATACACTTAGTAAAATCTTATATCATAGATAAATCATTTCACATTAATCTTTCATAAACACTATGAAATGCATGATAAAATTTCATGAATATATACACATTGTTTGGACATTTCCAATAATGATTATAGAATAATTTGATAACCAAAAAAATATTTAAGGGGGACATTTATTATAACTAAGTCATTAACATACAAAATAACATTGTCCACAAGATTGGATAATGATGTTTATTAGTTTTTTAATATAACGACATTAGTCATTCAGTGAATCAAATATTTTTTTATTATCATATAGATTCATTTTCCAAACGATTTCTTTGGTTAGTTGTTCATGAAGGGGTATTTATTAGAAATATCAATTTATTATTAGATTAAAAAATTATTAAATATATATGACAATCTAAGGATATTTTTACATTAAGATATTATATTTATAAGAATTATCTATGTGTAATTATTAAATAGGATAATGAATATATTTTCATAATACATGTTCTTATCCGATTAGTATCTCATTTTATATTCAATTATTATATTAATTTATTAAATTCTATCCAACTAAAATGATATTCTATTTTAGAACACAATTATCCATTTTATGATAATATTCTAATTATCTATGATTTTGGTTACTTTATCATTTATCTTATACCAAATAATCATAAGAATATATCCACCTACAACACATCAGATGTTACGCAACGATATTTGAGTAGGAAATTCTTTATCCTAATTGATCAATATAAAATCACTTAAAATTATTCATTCTGGTAACATGGTCCTATCAGGATCTTATAGCTACGTGAAACAGAATGAAAATTTGAATAATATGGTCTTAATATAATTAGGGAATGCATATGTGTTTCTCCTTATATAATATAATTTAGGGAAAATTGTATTTTTTAAGAACTACCAGATATAATGCTTATGTTCTTGATATGTGAACACTTTAAAAATAATATCATATGTATTTATTTTTATCTCACCATATTATCTCATTTAATTCACATTATATTTATTTTTTTTAAAATATTTTTTTAGAATCTTATTCCTTCAGCCATATTTGGATGATTAAACAAAATATTTTTGTTTCAATATTTACTCAACTCCTATATTGTGTTACTATCGAAAATTATAATCCAGAAAAATTTACATGTATCTAAATTAATTTTAGGTAGAATATATAAGAAATCCTCCCATTTAATTTATTTGATTCATATATACTAAACTATAATTATAAGTCTCAATCTGGAATGAAATAGAACCAGCCCCATGTTTTTTGATAAGGAATAATCCCTAAGGAAAATGGGTATCCCAGCACAAAGATCCATTTTTTCTTGCTAGATTATTCAAATGAAACCATAATTTCATCATAATTATAACAACTAATATATATTCCATAATTATTTTTTGAGTCTAGTATCTAATATGAGACAATATTAAGAAATAAGAAAACTAATTTGATTAAAATTCCTTTCAATGACTATTACATGCATGTTTGAAAATTTATAGAAGTAATTTAATTATTTATTCTATGGAATACATCCATTCAAATAGAATAATTATTTTTATAAATAATATTGTGAATAAAAAAATTCATATATTTATACATAAGTTACATTATTTAGGAATACATCAAAATTTATGAAATTAAAAATCATAATAGAGTTCCATAGTCAATTATACATAAACACATTTTACTTATTTTAAATATGACCACTTCGAAATATCATGTATATACAATTATATAAATATAAAAATTATTTATAAAAACTATTCTTATTTTATTTTAATATTAATAATTTCATTAAATTAAAATTAGTTAATCACCGATAATATTAAGTGAATGAAATTACAAATGTTTAATGAATGATATGATCAGTTGATTTCATAATACACAACACTGAGCATTAAGAGAATTTTTTGTAATATAAAATTACTAATATTCAAATTGGATCATTGTATGATAGCCATCAAATTATTGGTATGAATAAATATAACAAAATTACAAAAAAAATTGTATAAATTTTTTATATATTGAAAATTTAATTATTAATTATTATAAATAATTACACTATTTTTAGGAAAGTCGATTTCTACTTCCAAAATAGGATTATTTTCAAAAATTGGTTTCAATAAACTTCTTTAAAGAATAATATATTAATTTTTAATATTTTTGTACTTTTATCTAAAAAAATAATGTCATGATTGAAATTACAATTTATATATGAGCTTATCATGAATTCTTCAAATTTTTCTGAAAAAATTAATTTTTATTTAAATCGTGAATGATATTGATATGTATAATAATCTAGTTTATTTAAAATAAATGAATTAATTTTATTGTAATATTATGTTAAAATTGATATTCAGGTTTTATAAGACTCATTAATGGATATTTTTTCTATGAAATTAAAAAATATTCATTATTACATGCGACTAGAAACCAATTTTTCTAAAAAAAATTAATTTCATTTTATAAATAGTTATTAATTTTTTTTTCATACACATATATTATTTTAATATTGAAAAATTTATTCATTGTTTTGATTTATGAAGATAATTATTTTATATATATTCCATTCATTTTTTTAATTGTGAACATTAACCATATTGAATATTTTCCATCAAAGTAAGGGTAAAAGAAGAAAATAATGTCTAAAATTATTTTAAACGACATCCAATATTCCTAAATATAATATTTATATTATTAGATAACATTTTTGAGCTAAAAAATTTATTATTTTAAAATATACAACATAATTCGTTATTCTATTAATTTTAAATATCATATTATTTCATGTAAATGATAAATTCAAAATTTCACTTGGTTGAATTAAATTTTTATAATATTTTGGGAGAGAAAAATGTGGTCTTTATTTTCAGTAATAAATTGTAATTTAAAATATTTATGATTTTATTATAATGGGAATTGATTTATTAATTTTATTTCTCAACTAAATTTTATAACTACTCTCACATCATCAACACAAGTCATATATATGTAATAGAAATGATATTAAAATGTTATTTATAATAGTATGGGAAATTTACTAATAATTAATGATTATGTCCATGAATTTTTAAATAAATATAACATATTAGTAATGTTTTAAAATATTAGATTCTTATTCCATTAAAATATTGACATCATTAATGTCAAACTATGTTAATAGTCCCAAAAATTCCATTAATGGAATACTATGTTAAATTTTTTTATGGTTTAAATGTCGTAAATTTGTATTAATTGTCCATGTAAGTGGGATATGGATTAGAATATCAATTATTTTATAATTAGGTGTTCTATTACTTTTAGATTTTCGTTGATGACATTTATTGAGCACAAATAAATTATATCAAGGAAATCAACAAAAGGGTTTAGGAAATTTTAGAAAAATGGGAGGGGGTAAAAAATCAACTATTATTTTTGAAAATTAAATTGATGTGGGGATTTTTACACATCCTAACACTATATCCTAAATTTTTCTATTTATTCCACTTTACATTAAAAATTAATTTTTTTTAATATAATACTTAATATAATTCCACATGTTCCCCTCTATCCACTTATAAATGGGTACCTTCTCTAATATATTCATCACACCACTTGAGAAATCTAGTTATAAATTAAAAAATTATTCTCTCCCAAAAATCAAATCCTATTGATTAGAAGTCCCAATATAACCAAAATAACAAACCATAAAGGCTCATGCTGTTATTCAAATTGATTATAAGGGAGATGGTATGAGTCTTAAATAATCTATTTCCTAATTATTACATTTTATAACATCATCAAATAATTTCTAAATATGATCAAATAATGTTGGTCGGAGTGGATAATCAAGAGGGGGTTTAATTGAGTTCCAATAAAAATATTTGTCAAAAATATTTCTCATAAAATCCCCCAATTTAAAAAAAATTTAACTATAGTGAATCTATACTGAGTGTAAATGTTCATTCAGTTTCTCAAATATTAATTATATCTTAGTTGAAGATTAAATTTACTTTTGAAACTAAATTACTGGTTTACAATAAGTATAAACACTTTCTAATTTAACTATCAAAGTATCTTTAAAATAGTTTTGTATTTCAATGTAATAACAGCAGATTTTGAAATAAATATATATAGTATGCTTATGAATTAAACTAAAAAGCACAACATAGGTAACCAAGAGGTTCAGTCTCAAGCCGAGACATAGTCCTCTAAAAAATGTAAATAAATTTATCCACACCCTGGATCGGGGGTAAACAACAGTACACTACTTTCCAGGTCTAAAAAACTCTTCCACAGTTCTATGTGGGAAATACAAACAATAACACACATGCTGTCTAGGTCTTACTCTACCTCTACCACTATCCACAGTTTTAAACAAAGGGTTATGAAGTTTGAGTGAGGATTTAAGAATCCTCCAATTTACCATAGGACACAGTGTGTGTGTAAAATAAAAAGGGTACACACATTGATCGAAATGTAAAAATATAATCACTAAAGAAAGTGAGAAAGAGTTTAGAAAGAATTTAGTGATTGGAATTGAAGCCATAGACTCGTTTGGTTGATAAGAAAAACTTTTATGTCCTTCTCTGGTTTCTACTCAGAAAACAGAGTGTCATTTTCTTCTTGATTCTTGGACCAGCTTGACAGCTTGAGTGTATGAAGTATTTTTGGTAGCTCTTTACTCAAGGTGCATCTTGTGTTCTCCTTGAAAATTAGTACCTTCGTGTATGTATAGTTTTCATAAAGTACTGATGTAGCCTTTCACGAATACACCATGTTTGAATAATGTTCAGACCTTTTTTTTCACCTGTGTGCCTTCTTAGTTCCTTGATGTTTTGTGTATGCACATCAAGGGTTCTCTACTTGTCATCATTTTCAGCTAGGTCATTATCATCCCTTTTATATCTTTCAACTCCAGAAATTGGGAATTATTACCTTTTTCATGTTTTAGGTATGGTTTTCTGACATGGAAATAGAGATCATTAAATAACATTAACTTAATTAAAAACATCCCATGTAACTGTTAGCTTAATAAATAAATTGTATTGAGAGTATATATTTTGACTGGTTGGTCAATCATTAGTAGCTCATGTCAGTAAATGTGTACGGTGGTCTTTTTTTTAGCAGAACTTTCCATCGGTAGCTCTTTGAACTTGCATCGGTAGCTTGTTGGTATCGATAGCTCTAGGTATCAGTAAATCATTCTATCGGTAGACTTACTCTATCGGTAGCTCGGTAGACTGGTTCTATCAGTTGCTCTACACTTTTATCGGTAGACTGCGTCAGTTAGTTCATATCAGTCGCCTGTCAGTGTATCAGTAGGCCGGTCGGTAACTCGTATCGGTAGCTCTTAGTGTTCTGTATTGGTAGACTGAATCTGTCAGTAGACTTGCATACCGGTGGACTTATGCATATTGGTAGACCTGTTCTATCAGTAGCTCAGTTTCTGTCATTAGCTCTATATATATTGGTAGCCTTAGCTTATCGATGACTATGTCTCTCGTTAGACTAAGTCTATCGGTAGACTGAGTAACAATAGCTCTATCTCAGTAGCTATACCCAGATTAGTGACTTAACACTTCTCTGTTTTATGCAAAACATATCTGAATGGATTAGAAGAACATAATAACTCATATAAACATAGATAGACATGGATTATCATATCATAGGGATTATTTTAATATTATTATCATCTTGATCACAGATTGAAAGAATTAATATATAGAAAATCATTAGATTGTGATTTTCACAGTATATGAAAGCATAATTTGGAATATTAAAATAGGTGAGGTCAACAATCTCCCCCTTTTGATAATCACATATTATGATATTATCATTTTAAAATAGTGAGTAGTTGAATCAGAGGATATATCATTAAATGCAATTATCTTAGTGAATCTGTATGTTATAGAACATAATAGATCACAGGTGGAAGGAAATGTGATAGTATCAGAGATAAAATTAAATGCAATGATATCAAAAGTCAAATTTAGTGGCATCAGAGAGTTAGATAAAATGGTATTAGAGAATGAAATGTAATAGTATCAAAGGGGAAATCATGATAGCTCATCCTTGGATAAAAATTTCTCCCCCTTTGATACTTTCTCCCCATTATTTATTCTTCCTTTAATACTTCTCCCCCTTTGTAAAAGCTTGGTAAAATATTGTCTCCACCTTTATGATAATCAAAAAGTGGGAAAACCTAGAGAAGAGGAATAAAAATAAAAATGAGAAACGAGATAAAAACTAGATTCATTTCATGTCCAAAATAAGGTACAATGAAATAAAAAATACAATGGATTTCTATCGAACAGTATAGCCACTTGTTCAATCCAGATCCTTAATGTGAGATTTTCCCTAGAGAGCAGAAGAGGATTCGTGTGAAGTGGTTGGTGGTGAGAGCTTAGGAATCCCAGAAATGATCATTGGATTATGAGCCACAAAAACTCTTATTGGTCTGTACAGAGGAGATATTTGAGTGATCATAGGAGTGAGGCTTCAAATTTCTTGAGCAGGAGTCATCTGAACTAGAGAAGCAGTAGAGGTAGTGGCTGGTAAGGCAGGAGGGACAATTACTGGCCTTGCTTCAAAATGCAGAAATGGCAGCAACAGATTTCTGAAATCTATAATTATTCCTCCTCCTCTGAAAATTTACAAACTCCTAAAATTGTTTCACTAACTTTGGAATGTAGGGACCATTGTTGTTCGTAAAACACTCCACCCATTTTTGATTTTTAGGCACTTTGAGCACTAAGGACTTTCTAGGCAGCAACCATTCAACACACGACTCCTTTTCAATAACAATAACTCAATTTTGTAGATGAGGATTTATTGGTCGTCTTCCTGATCGTGTCCTGCTAGCACTGCAACTTGCTTATGGTAGAAACTTTTTCTTCTTTGCATTAAGCTCATCATCAAACATCTCTAACAGAAGGGAGTTTGGTTTTTTCCATCTCGAATTCGAGGTATTTAGGGTTCTATATGTGTTTGGGAGCTAAGGATTGAGGGTAATGGTTTGAGGATTGGTGGATTTAGAAGTATCTTAGACTTTAGTTTTATCATTTAAGAATCCTAAAATAAATATATAAAACGAAATAACGCAAAAATTATATAGATTCTGGCTGCAGAAAAAAGTTTAAAATAGCGCACTCATTAGTGAGAATTCTTATCAGTGAGGTTACATAGGTGATAATTGCACATCAATGAGAATTTTACATTGGTGAGAATTTCACATCGGTGAGAATTTTAAATCGGTGAGAATTTTACATCGGTGAGAATTTTACATCGGTGAGAATTTTACATCGGTGAGATTACATACTGATCAAGGTTAAACATGCCTAACTCATGTCTAATGTAACTTAACCTCTCCGAAATCAATGGTTTAGTGAAAATATCAGGTAATTGATGTTCATTACCAATAAAATCAAGAATAATATCAACCTTTCGAAAATTATCTCTCATGAAATGGTGCCTTATGTCAATGTGTTTCGTCCTAGAGTGAGACACAGGGTTCTTAGAGATGTTTATTTCACTAGTGGTGTCATAGTTGATTGAAACGTGTTTAAATTCATATCCATGGTCCAAAAGAGTGTGTTTAATCCACAAAATTTGTGCACAGAAACTACCAAAAGATATGTACTCTGCTTCAGTAGTGGAAAATGCTACAAAATTCTTCTTTTTTACTACACCAAGATTCTATGGATTTACCCAATAAGTGACATTTTCCTGAAGTGATTTTTCTATCCATCTTGCAACCAGAAAAATAAGCATCTGAATAACTCATTAACTCAAAGGCTTGTCCTATTGGGTAGAACAGACCTAATTTTACAAAATGTTTAAGATACATAAAAATTCTTTAACAGCAAGTAAATGTGATTCTTTTGGATTATCTTGAAATCTTGAAAACATACACACACTAAACATAATATTTGGTCGACTAGCAGTAAGGTAAAGTAAGCTTCCAATCAAACCTCTATAATTGGTTTGATCCACTGGTTTCCCAGTTTTAATCTACATCCACTTTACAAATAGTACTCATTGGAGTATCACATTCTTTAATATTATCCAAACCAAAACGTTTTAATGGATCCTTTGTATATTTACTTTGATTCAAAATAATACCATTTTCATTTTGGAAAACCTGAAATCTATGAAAATATTCGAGTTCTCCCATTAAAATAATTTCAAATTAATTTTGCATACTCTTTGAAAAATCAGTATATAAAGAGTGTTTAGAAGATCCAAAAATAATATCTTCAACATAGATTTGAAATATTAAAACATCTTTACAAATTCTTTTAATAAAAAGATTTGGATCAGAAATCCCTTTAGTAAAACATTTTGAAATAAGAAAATTACTAAGTCTATCATTCTAAGCTGTTGGATCTTGTTTTATGCCATATAGTGCTTTAGAATGTTTTCAAAATGATTTGGAAAACGAGGAATAGTAAATTCAGGTGGTTGTTCAACAAAAACACATTCGACAATAAAAACATTTAGAAATAAAATTTTAACATCCATATGATATAACATGAAATTTAGACGTGCAGCATAGGCAAGTAAGATCCTAATATCTTCTAATCAGGCTATAGGTGCAATTTTTCCTCATAGTCTATTCTTTCCTCATGAATATATCCTTCTGTAACTAACCTATCTTTTTTTTCTAACTATGTTTCCAGATTCCTCAACTTTGTCTCTGAAAACCCATTTAGTGCATATTGTTAATGTGTCCCTATTTATGTCAACTAATTCCCAGACATTTTTTATTTCAAATTGATTTAACTATTCTTGCATAGCCATTACCCAAAATTCATCATTGATATAATCATTGACATTTTTAGGTTCTAACTGTGAAAGAAAGTCTTGATGTTAAACCTGGTTTCGTGCAAAATCTCTAGAATGTGTCCCTCTATCAAGATTACCAACAACAACATCCAATGGATGATTCTTTAGAATCATTGTTGATCTAGTAAAGGTAGGACTAGAAATTTTAGGATCATCTCCATGTTCAGGTTCTATAGAAGCAGATTCTAGAATATGTCCAGAACTAGATATCCTTATAGCAGGTTCTTTAGATTTATCATTAAGGTCCAGAACACTCAAATCCTCTTCAGTATTTTCATGATAGGTTTTAGGATCATGTGGATCAGTTTCATCAAACATGATGTGAACAGATTCTCCCACACATTTGGTTATTTTATTAAAGACTCTATATGCTTTTCTAGTAAAGGAATAACCATGAAAAATTCCTTCGTAACTTTTAGAAGCAAGAATGTACAGATTATCCTTTGTATTAAGAATAAAAACATTCCATCCAAAGACTCTAAAATAAATAACATTATGTTTTATTTTGTTCCATAACTCATATGGGATCTTCTTGAGAACTGGTCTAATTAAGACTCTATTAATAATATAATAGGTTGTATTCATAGCATCATCCCAAAAGTAAATAGGCAGATCATACTAATTAATAATGGTTCTAGATATTTCTTGAAGGGTTTTATTCCTTATTTCTACAACACCATTCGGATGAGGTTTCCTAGGACCAGAAAAGTTGTGACTATAAACATTATGTTAGCAATAAGAATCAAACTCTTGATTTTCAAACTATCGGCCATGATCACTTCTCAGGGTTTTAATCATTAGTCCACTAAGGTTTTCTATAGATTTGGAGTATTTAACAAAGTAAGAACAAGCTTCACATATGTGATCTAAGAAGTATACCCAAGTATATCTAGAAAATTCATCTACTATGACATAGGCATATTGCTTCACATTTAATCTAGAAACTCATCAAGGTCCAAACAAGTCCATGTGAACCAACTCGAGAAGTTTAAAGTTGAAACTTCTTTCTTTGATTTAAAAGAAACGTTATATTGAATTCCATTTTGACAGGGATTACAAACTTTGTCATCTGGACAATCATGTTTAGGTAGGTCTCTAACCATGTTTTTCCTATTCAGTTTCTATGTTAATAGATGTTTCAGTGTCCTAATCTCTTGTTCCAAAGCCAATATTCTTTATGAAAATCATTTAAAAAATTAAAATTTTGTTTAGCTAAAGCATTTAAATCAACAGAATAAACATTTTTATTTGTTAAAGCAGAAAATACTAAAACATTTTTAGAATTAAAAACATTACATGAATCATTTTCAAATTTCACATTAAATCCATCATCACATAACTAAGAAATACATAACACATTATATTTAAGTACATCAACAAATAAAACATTAGAAATTAAAACCGAATCATTTTACCAATATGGCCTAGGCCGATGATTTTTACATTAGAATTATCACCAAAGGTGACATGACCTCCATCAAACTTTATTAAGATTTTTAAGCATGAATAATCTCTAGAAATGTGTCTTGAAATTCCACTGTCCATGTACCATAACTTCTTGTGAGAACTCATCAAACATGTTTCCTACAAAAAAGGATTATATATGAAATGATTTTGGTACCCAGATCTTCTTAGGTCCAAATAGGTTAGCAATCAAAGCATTAGGTACCAATATTTTTCTTATGGGTCTCATATAATTTACAGAATCAATATATTTTGAAATATAAACATTATTTGATCTATAACCATATGAATAACTAGTTGAAGCATATGAATTTCCAGAACTGGAATAAGCAGAATTTTGTCCAGACTTAGGAATAAACCGGGTTTTAGTGAACTATATTTTTCTAGGTTGGTATCCCAAACCAATAGTGTATTTAGGTGAAACTTTCATTCCTAACATTCTTGTAATTGTATCGTTTCCATTTGTGAACTTTTCTATGTCCTTTCTAAGTTTCTCATTGGAAAATTTTAATTCAGTATTTTCCATTAACAATTGAGCATTCTTTTCTTTTTCTATATCAAAGGAATATTTAGTAGTGACAGTGAGATCATGATGTTTCTTTAATGACTTATATTTGTCTTTAGGTTCATTACATGTTACTTCCATCATATTGCAGTATTAAAACATTTCAGCCTTATATATATTTCCATCATTGTCTGAATCACTATTATTTCTAGAATAATAATCATTTAGAACATGGGAAGTGGGTACCTCAGATGTGTTGGTCATGAAGCACATGATGGAACGATTCTTCTCAGAATCATAAACTTCAGATTCACTTGTCCTATCCTCCGATGCACTCCAAGTATCTTTCATATCATTCTTGTACTTCTTGTCCTTATAATCATATGTATTTTTGAATTTCAGTTTTGGACAGTCTGCCTTTATGTGTCCTTTACTTTTTCACTCATAGCAGACTATATCATATACTTTTTCAGTATTTTTCCAATCCTTTTACCATTTCCCTTGTTATCATACATTCCTTTGTAGTTAGATTTTTTGAATAATTTATTCTTCCTATAGAACTTCTTGAATCTCCTGGCTATTTGAGCCATTTTAGAATCACTATCTGAATCAGAATCTTCACTGGTTGGACTTTTAGTTTGTATTTGTATTGTCTCCTTGTATTTTATCTTAAAAGAAGTAAACATGAAAGCTACTGAATTTCTATTACGTTCATCATCTTCCCCTTTATTTTCCTTGATTTCTTCATCATGCATCATTAATTTACCAATAATGTCTTTTACAGGCAATGATCCAATGTCACAAGACAATCTGATTGAAACAGATGTGCCCCTCCATCGTTCGGGCAGACATCTCTGTATCCTCATAATTTGTTCCTTAGCTGGAACAACTTTTCCAAGTGAACTCATTGTATTGACTATCTAATTATACATGAGATACATATCAGAAATAAGTTCATCAGTTTTCATTTTAAAATTATCATATTTAATAGTATAAGTATTCAATATCATTTATTTAACCTTGGTTGTTCCTTCATGAGAAACACCCAAAGTATCCCATATTTCATAAGCAGTTTTGCAAACAGATATTCTATTAAACTCTTCATATCCTAAAGCACAGTACATGGAATTCATATCTTTACAATTATTATTGTAAGTAGTCTTTGTAGGTTCATCCCAAGTTGTTCTTTTAGTTTTTTGGAATTTTATATTGAGACTCTATAGCAGTCCATATATCAAAACCCATACATTCTAAAGATATTTTCATCTTATGTTTCCACTGGGCATAGTTGGTTCCATTAAAGAAAGGTGGCTTGTTGGTAGCCACACCATCTAGTCTATTGTCCATAACTATATTTTAGAAAAGAAAATTTAAAGAGATAAAATTTAGAACTAAAAGAAATTTAAGATCATTAAATATGAAACTAAAATCATAGTTTAAAAAGAAACTATTTTGAAATCTTTGAAAAGAAACAACTCCTCTGATACCAAATGCTGGTCGGAGTGGATACTTAAAAGGGGGTGAATTGAGTTCCAATAAAAATTTCCGTTAAAAATATTTCTCTTAAAATC
Source organism: Viscum album (assembly GCA_963277665.1). NCBI lineage: Eukaryota > Viridiplantae > Streptophyta > Magnoliopsida > Santalales > Viscaceae > Viscum > Viscum album. The sequence goes on from OY728145.1 coordinate 957,504,119, forward strand.
CCCCAATTTAAAAACAAAGTTAAATTGTAGTGAATCTATAAAGATTATAAATGTTAAATCAGTTTCTCAAAAATTGAGTAGGTCTTAGTTGACTTAATCTAAATATTAAATTAACTTTTGAAACCATCTTACTGGTTTACAATAAGTATAAAAACTTTCTAATTTAACAATCAATGTACCTTTAAAATAGTTTTTTATTTAAAAGTAATATTAGAGGATTATGAAATAAATATATATAGTATTTTTATTAATTAAACTAAAAAGAAATTCATAGGTAACAAAGAGGTTCATTCTCAAGCATAGACTTAGTCCTCTCAGCAATTTATATAAATTGATCCGCACCCTGGATCGGGGGTAAACAACAGTACACTACTAATCAGGTCCAAAGAACTCTACCAAAGTTCTACATGGGAAACAGAAACAACAACACACAGGATGTCCAAGTCATACTCTACCACTAGCACTCTCCACAGTGGGAGTCAAAGGGTTATGAAGTTTGAGAGAGGATTTAAGAATCCTACAGTTTATCTTAGGATACAATGTGTGTAAAATAAACAGGGTACACACACTGCTCGAAATGTAAAAATAGAATCATTAAAGAATGTTAGAAAGAGTTTATAAAATATTTAGTGATTGGCAGTGCATCTCTGGACTCGTTTGGTTGATTAGAAAAACTTCTGAGTCCTTCATTGGTTTCTGCTCAGAAAAATGAGTGTCGTTTTCTTCTTTGATTCTTGGACCAGCCTGTCAGCTTGAGTGTATGAAGTGTTTTTGGTAGTTCATTACTCAAGGTGTAGCTTGTGTTCTCCTTGAAAATGAGTAGATTCATGTATGTCCAGTGTAATTGAAGTATAGATGTAGCCTTTCACGAATTCATCATGTTTGGACGATGTTCATCCCTTTTCTTTTTCACCCGTGTGACTTCTTAGTTCCTTGACGTTTTTTGTATGCACACCCAGTGTTCTCTATTTCTCATCCTTTTCAGCTAGGTCTTTATCTTATCTATTATAGCATTCAGCTCTGGCCAATGGGAATGATTACCTTTTGCATGCGTACTAGGTAAGGTTCCCTGACATGGAAACAAAGATCATTAAATAACATTAACTGCATTAAAAACATCCCATGTAACTGTTAGCTTAAATAATAAATATTATTTAATGTATAGAGTTTGACTGGTTGGTCAATCATTAGTATCTTGGGTTGGTAAATGTGTACATTGGACTTTTGTGTAGAAAAACCTTCCATCAGTAGCTCTTTGAACTTGCATCAGTAGCTTGTTGGTATCAATAGCTCTAGGTATCAGTAACTCCTTCTATCGGTAGACTTACTCTATCGGTAGCTCGATAGACTGGTTCGATCGGTAGCTCTACACTTGTATAGGTAGACTATGTCAGTCGATTCATATCAGTCGCCAGTCTATATATTAGTAGGTCGGTCGGTAGCTCGTATCGGTAGCTCTTAGTGTTCTGTATCATTAGACTGAATATGACAGTAGACTTGCTTACTGGTGGACTTATGCATATAGGTAGACATGTTCTATTGGTAGCTCAGTTTCTGTCGGTAGCTTTGTACATATCGGTAGCCTTAGCTTATTGATGACTCTATCAATCAGTAGACTATGTCTATCGGTAGACTGAGTACCGGTAGCTCTATATCAGCAGCTATACCCCGATTACTGACTTAACACTTGTTTGTTTTATTCAAAACATATCCGAAGGGGTTAAAAGAACTTCATAACTCATGTAAACATAGATAGACATGGATTAACATATCTCAGGGATTATTTTAATATTATTATCATCATGATCATAGATTGAAATAATTAATATATAGAAATTCATTAGATTGTGATTATCACAGTATATGAAATCATAATTGGGATTATTAAAACAGGTGAGGTCAACAAATAATAACATCATAATGTCCTATATAATGAATAGTTATTATTATTATTATGGTGGATCCCTTTTCATCTCATTATTATCTCTAGGTAAAATGAAAACATCATCTGTGTATACATGTGTATGTCAACTTTTTTGAAGACATGTGTTTCCCATTTTATCTTTACCACCATGTGATTGTTATTATTGTGGATTTTATTTATATATATAGTATGAATGAAATCATTATCATTCTTTAATGATATGACACCATCTATTTTCTAAATATTCCTTCAACTGAAAAAATATAACATCATTCGTGCATACATATTGACGAACACCATCATAATGCACTGTAATTCACTTATCATGAACTTATTTCAATTAAGGTAGTAAAATTTTTATTCAAAATAGTAAAAATTAATAAAATTTCATGAATAAGATTATAAATATTTTTTAAAAATGGATATGATGATATTAATCATATCAATACTATTATGGATTATTAATCTAAATAATTCAAAACATTAATGATAAAAATAATTTATTATGTATCCAAATAAATAAAAGTAATAAATGACATTGAAGGGATAATTAAAATGTAATGAAATTATAATTTTTTATTAATAATGTTATGGTAAAAAGAATATTATTAAAATTTTAAAGAATATAATAAGGTAAATGGTAATTAATGTAAGGGATTTATATTAATCATTTCATTTTTCTGTTACTTAATCTCATTACAAAAAGTTTTTTATTTTCTTTTGATTATAATAAAAAAATATGGAAGTATATTATAGTAATTATCATAAAATTAAATGATTACAAAAAAATTAAATAGTCATTCAATTAAAGTTTCATTGGTCCAAATGTTATTAATTTATAATTAATTATTATTTAAATCCTAATTTTAATAGGTTATTAGTTTTATTACATTTTACCACCATTATTATAGTAATTTAATATTTTAATGAAAATTATTATTTATACGTCAAATCAATAATATTTAATTTTTGGAAATAATACTTTTTAATTAATATTTAAAATATGTAAACCTAATTTTATTTTCCAAATGAGTTAATATATAGAATTTATGTATGGAATCTATATTTTTATTTTATGGTGTAACCTAAATGTACCAAAATAATTTCCTTTTATTTCTTTAAAGAATCCAGTAAAATTATCCATGCTTATTTTCAAAAAGAATAATTTTGAAAATATTTTTACATTGCTTCATTTTAATATTTTTTGGAGGGAATATATATCTAACAATATTATTTTGAAAAAAAATAATTTATTTTATTATAATATAAAGAGAGTTATTTAAGGGAATTATTATTAAAAAGTAAAAACATCAAAAAAAAATCTTCCATGATATAGTAAATTAGAATTTCATATTATGAGGGGTGATCATGATATATCGTATTGTATATCTGAGCCTGATACAACATATACGATGAGTGAGTCCCATCTTTCTCTCCAAAACATAGTGTAATTTTCCATTTCATAAATTGTAATAAGAATGGTTTCATCAAGTGTTGTTTATCCAATGGATTTAAATTGTATCAAATTATTGTGTACATTGGATAACATGGTTAATATATATATAATTCAATATGTTTACTATAATGGTTTCCTTTTAATTTCTATGTTTTTTATTGCTTTCATTTTATGAAAAGGTTTTTCTCTAGTAGGATATGATTTATTTTATTATATCATATAATAATGTGAAATATAAACCAAATTAAAGTTTTTTATGTATTTTACTTTTCTGACTAATTTATTTATTGTATATCACTTATTATTATTTTTTTTCTCATCTATGGATTTTAAATATTCTTTACTGTGTATACAGATGACCGGGAAAAAAGAAGAAGACCAAATGAATATAAAGAATACCTATCATGAAAATATAATATTTTTAAATGTATTATATAATAGAAATTTTTTTACTATGTGAGAGTGTCTAAATTTTATTATATCAGCATTTTTGAGTAAGAGTTATGACCTAATTTTGTAAAACTATAAACCGTAAGGATCCTAAAAAAATTAATATGTGATTTATTTTATAAAAAGTAAATATTATGTAAGTATCAAATGATAGGAATATATTTCTGTATTCAATAAATTGTGAAGATAAATTTAATGGTTATAATTATTTATATGAGGGTAGTTTAGGATTTTATGATACAATTATTTTTTAATAAGACCATGTTTAGGATAGTATCTGAATTGTTTCATAAAAAATGATTGTGTGGTCTTCTTAGAAATTTCATAACTATATAGAAAATTTCGGTTTTTTAGGATTTGGTAATACATCAGTATTGGTTAATAATAATATAATTGGATGATTGTGTATTAATGTGATCAACACCAGTTGAAAGAGTAGTGGTCCTATGATTGCACACCGATAATGTCACTCAATATGTATATGTTTGGGTTAATTCAAATATTTTTTATTAAAAAGTATGACATGTTTCATTATGATCTTATATAATTCCATTATGAACGTGTATAAGAGTTTATAAATATAAGGTGTTGTAGATATAAGGAATGGTTTTCATATAGTAAGACATTAAAAAATTATTCTTCCATTCACTCGTTTATCCTGTATGAAATTATTGGTTAATGGGTAAAATATTACACTAAAATGGTGAAATGTATTCAATAAAATGGCTTAATATACATAAAATAAAAATCATTTTTCTTATCCAGATTAATAATTTGAAATAATATTTATAAAATTATTTTATTTATCCTCCTCTTTTAGTATAAAACATACATGATGATAACTTCATATTGTATCGACATAACACAATATCATTCAATATCACTCAGGAATATCAGATAAACAAGAAAATATATGGGAAATAAAAATATAATATGATAATCATTTTTTAATATAATATTTTAGAATTTATCATGTTTTTTAATGGAAGACTCTTAAAATGGATTTCCCACAATCTACTCAACTACATGAGATGGTGACCTTCATGAATATTTTTTCATTAAATTAATATATATTTTTTTATTTGAAAAATCATTATTTGAAAATTCGAATACAATACATATCCTTCTATATTATTTCAAATTAGTTTTAGAAGTTTTTTAATTTTATATATTAATAATATAGTATTTTTTATAAACATTGATCTTTACCAAAATATATTTCTATCATAGCGTAATGATTATAAAGGGGAAACAAAAGAAGAATTATGTAGAAATTCTTTGAGTAAATTTAACAACATATAGATATGACCATGTAGAATATGGGGTATCATTATTTAAATTGTGATTGAAATGATTGGTGTTCTATATTATAATCTTATATGTAATTTATAATTAATATTGGAAAAATTATTTATTTTTTATTGATGAATCTTAGAGAATAATTCATATTTTATTATAATATGAATTTTTTTAAAGATATATGATATTATGTATTGGAAAATAGAGTCTGAATAATTCTAAATTATCAAACATTTCAATATATTAGATTTCAATATTTTTGATGTCGTTGTATTTTATTTAAGGATGTGATTGATAAAAATATTTATTATTGTATGTTTTATGTAAATTGTTTTGTTCTCATTCAATTGGGAGATAAAACGTAGTGGGTGGATGAAATTCTTCACCATATTTTAAAAATTTAATGATTTTATTACTATAATACAATAATAATAAAGTGTGGTTATTTTTTTAATCTCATACATCCATGGATCTTAAAATAATATCTTGGGGGTTTGATTTAGTAGCATTATGAAAAAATATTATTTTATTCAATGATTTGGATGATTATTTTAATCTATGTGAATAATTAAACAGTATATCTCTAGTATGGATTCAAACCATCAGTTTAATGTGGATCTTATTTCTCTATGAGATATTTTACAACATCACCTCTGTGATAGGCGTTCCAATCAAAATTGAAATTTTTTTAGGAAACATTGTTTGGATAATTTTGAAGGATCCTTGTCTACCAAGATTATTATTATAAAAAAACTTCAAAAACAATTCACTCGAAATAAATTGATGATCTTGATCTAAAAATCATATATATATAAATATATTTTTTTTACAACTGATTCTTATGCAGTCGAAGGATAATTTCCATAAGTTTTTCATCTTTTTATCATGATCTCTAAAATCTCAGATTGATGTTTACTATAAGAAATAAGATATTAAATAAAGGCATGTTAAGTTACCATTTTACTATGAAATTCAAAATTTAAATTATAAGAGATAATTAAAGTATTATTTCAATCCGATATCATCCCTCTAAGTTTAATGAAATATATATAAATGTTTAAATACAAGATTAAAATTCATATAAGGGTGTCAGTATAGAAATGAAATTGAAATGGATTTAACCAAATTACTTTTCATCTCATCAGGTAATTAATGTGGAAAATAAGAAATCTATTTTTATTATTAATCACTACCCTAAAAAAGTTACTATTTGGGGGATATAAAAATTGCAAGGAGAATTAGTAACCTGGTAATGAGTTTCATTTTGTTGGATATAATGAAAATTAGGATATCCAATGAACTCTATCAGATGACATTAATCTATAAGATATAATTCGATGAATGTTTTTAATTACACATCAATGGGAAATCAATTTCCAATGTCATGTTCTACAAGATGATGGTCTTAATGAATCTAATATTATATAAAATGCAAATAATTAATAAGATATTCATAACGTATTCCATTATTTTGGAATTTTATGTATATTAATTAATATTTTAGATGATTAAAATGATTTGGATCAATTTATGGTCACTTCCTGAGAGATGGATACCACTCATAACAAAACATTATGTAGTGTCATTCTTTTAATTCAATATTTTCTCATTAATGGCATGAATAAAATGACGAACAATAATAGTTTCACTATATTTTCTCGAAGAATAATTTCAAAAATGGATTATTCAGACATTAAAAGGAAAACATCCAAAATTTCAATTTCTATGATCAAAGGTTATAATTATTGTATTGTAGGAAAGGACCTGTGTATGGGATCCTTAAGATCTTCACGAAAAGTAACACATAGTTTTAGTAGGAAATTTAAAATGATTTTTTTACTTTTGAAGTGATCACAAATTTTGGGAGATCTTATCCTATTTTTTTTAATTATGGTAGGTCCATATGAATAAACATTCAAAATACGTTGTTTTTTTATTCATTAATCTTTTAGTTAATGGTAAAGGGTATCGTATCAAGATACACTAGTTTAGGTAAGGGTTTAAATACCTTTTATAATATTATATTTGTTCATTGAGGAATTATATGGATTTAGATATTTGATAGAAAATATTATCATATATTAGATATTATATTATTTGTGAATATACATTTCATGTATATTGATTTAAAAATAATTTAGAGATATTTTTTTAACATTGATTAATATAATATCAAATAATTCTAATATTTTGGAATCTATCATAACAATAATATTTTGAATAGTTTTAATGTTATATATTTATAGAAATATTTTATATGAGAATAAATGTTATTATTGGGGAATTGGTGATTAATATTTATCATATGACGATCAATAAGCGTTACAAATTATTTAATCTTGTTTTGAATCATTTGATTTTTTTAGAGGTGTAATCTATGGAAAAATAGAAATTCCTATTTTTGGACAATATAATATGATAAAATCCAATTTTAGTTTTTTATGAATGAAAATAATATAATATTGAATATTCATTTCTAGGAGAAATATTTGAGATAGAAGTGAAAAAAACTAAATGAAAACCTAAATGATGAAATATTTATTGTTTAATGGAGTGAAATCATGTAAATATATTTTACATTCTCTCTATAATAATATAAAAATATTACCTTAATAGTATTAAAATTATATTGAAATGAAAATGTTATCATATTACATTAATTTATGATGAATGAATGACCTTTTATATCACTTAATAATTTATGGAACTGAGGTCATAAAAATTCCATTGACCATGTTCTATATTATTCATAAATATTCTATGAACATTATTTTTCTAAAACAAGTCCATAATTTCACATACATACATTATCCAACATTTATTGTAACAAGATTTTTTATTTCGTTAACTTTATTTTTAAATTGATGATTTTTTAAATAAAATGTTTAATTCTCTCTTTCTTATGTAATGTATGTTCAAAAAATGCAATATGACATAGAAAATATAGTATCAAACAATTTTGAGACTCAAATTTATTAAAAAAATTCAAAAGGTAATTCAAGAATTACAAGGGGGAAAACATAATTAGATGTACATAAATCCCCACATACTTGAATCAACCATCGTTACACATCATAGAGGGTCTATATATGACCACATAATACTCATTTCAATTATCACTCTCATTTCCATTGCATCCACCACATTATTTTACTCAATATATAAATGTAAAACCATGATGTGATAGTGATTTACCTATTTAAGGTAGTCAACAAATGGGACAACACTATCCAAGGTATATTAAATTATTTCTTTGAGGTCGTGAAAAACATGTTTTGAATATTATTCAATCCCAATGAAATTATATTTTCTGTTTATATCATTGTTCATAGAATATACCATGGTCCAATGATCATCCTCATATGTAAATATCTATCAACTAAAATTCTAAAACCAATATTTGACAAAATCCATGATGAGTGTGGAAGAAACATCCACATCATGAGGGTCCCAAGATTCCAGTTGCATCACCGTTAATATTAACCTTCATCCACAATGATATCGAAGGGATTCATATTATGTATCTCATAAATTCGGAATTCTTGAGGTTTCTTAGAACACCAAATAGTATCATGATATTCATTTCGGAAAGTGTGTTTTGTATTACCCATACTTGAAGCTTTTTAGTATCCTACACATCACTATTTATAGCTAGGATCCATGCATTGTTGGATAGAGTAACATTATAAAATATTATTAAATTTCTAACAACCAAGATAGATGTACATATGGAGGCATCTATGGAAACGATAAAATTATGTATTTTCATAATATATCCATACTTGAATATGTGAAAATAAATATCCTGGATCTGCCTCTATGTACATAGATCATTGTTGAATACATTGTATAGGTAACACACTTGCATTCAATAATAGACACTCCAAAAGATATGTTGATTATTTTTATATACTGATAGACATAAGTGATTGACTAATACAATTTATGGGCCATTTCTCATCAGTTCATCATGAGTCAGAAAACAATGTTTCTAGGTTTTATATCATGTACTGATCCTTAAGATATATAAGAATGATACTATAAATAATAACATCCATTGTGGTTGCTAGTTGATTATTTCACACTCCATCATTTATTATTACCTAACATTGATTTGTCCATTCATATTGGTCCTTTAAAATAAATTATTAGAATAAATTTAAAAATATCATTAAGTCACCATTCTAGCATGAGTTTGAAATTTTTATACATAGTTTCATTTGTAAATACCTCCGGAATGAACATTTTTTACTTCTGTGATGGAATAGTTTGTGTGTTGAAAAGAATATCTATCAATGGAGTGATCCAGTAGTTAAGAGTTGATTTCATATTCACTAGCCATTTTGATTTATGCAAGATATAATTGAAGGAATATTGATAGATAACCACACAGATGATGCATGATAGGATAAATTCACATTCAGTAGCCTTATTTTGTATAATATTGATATGAAATCAAATCAAGAGTCATCATAGTTATGTAAATTACATGTTAATTTATTGATTAGTCGATTAATAATGATTATAAAATCCTTGATTTAATATCCCACCATTTCAATGGACTTCATAAATTCTATAATAACAATAGTAATCATCCTCCATTAAGGGACTGAGCATATCCAGATAACATTTTTTATCATGAATTGGATTTCATTGATGATGTATCTCATCCATCTGAAAGGAAAAAATAGTAGACAAACATAGAGGCTATTAACGATTTGATTGGGCACAACCATCCATATTGTATAATGGGATTCAGTTTCAATCTACCCAGTTTATTTATGATGACAGGGAATATTCTCCCAAGATATTGGATTTTCACCATACCCTAGAACAATGGAACACCTAGCTAGATTAAAGGGAGGTCCTTCCATTTCTACCTAGATATTCAAGTGAACCAGTTTTTCATTCCAACTAATATTCACTCAGTGAAAAAATTAAATGATTTTCCCAACTAATTGTGTAACACCGTAGACTTTTATCATCAAAGGAATCTTTTTCTACACAACACTTGCTTGTCTTTCTTTACACGAAATCACGACCTTCCTCGATAGCTTGCGTCGTACGCAATACCGAGATTCACTAAACAACGATATGCTATTAAAATATTATTAAAACTAGCCGTTATGAATAGAAATAACCACTTTTTGAAATTTTATAAATTTTAATTTCCAAAATGGACTTCATTTTTTGGATTCGGAATATCGAAATTAGCCTAGGGTGAAATTTTGGTATTTTTCTGAAAACTTTCAATTTTTGATGAATAGTGAAACCACTAAGTGGTAGTTAAAAAACTGAATTTTTTATAAAACATAATTTTACTGCTTCTGTGAGTGGAATTTCAAAAATCCGAGAGACACGTTTGATGTTAGTAATTAATATGTGGTTCAATGAGATGAAAATAATTTGTTGGTGAACTGTAACTTGTTACTTTTTTCTACAATGGTTAAAAGTAAATAGGGTAATTAAGGGTAAATATGATATTATTATTACTCTAACACATGTACTAATTCTATTGTAAAAGTTTAATTCGACCAAAAACAAACTTAGGAATAAAATATGACCATTTGGACCCACTTAGATTAGATTAGGGCATTTATTATTAATTTATTTAAAGAAGGGTTAAAATAGTTAAAATCAAAGTTTATAAATGTAAATAATTTTTAATATGGGGTAATACATAAGATAAATTCGACTTTAAATATTCATTATAAAGATAAATAGATTTCCTACATAATGGTATTTTATTTTTAATTTTTAGACATTATATAATTTAATTTATTTATGACACAATGATGATGCAGTAATTATCTTATTAATGAAATATTGACATAATTAATGTTATAAACACCAAAATAAATGTAATTTGACACTTTCTATGAATTACACTAATTTTCTAGGTTAATATGACATTCTAGTATTGTTTTAATTAACTATTTTCGAAGTAATCATTCTGTTATGATTTTCAAAAAAATTAATTACTAAATAGTGTCAAAATTGATATAAATTAGTTTTTAAAACAAATATTATATTAGTAATTGTTATTTTATTCCTAAAAATCTAAGGATCGGCCAAATGACTTAGATAAGGATATATATATTAATAATAAACAACTTGCGGTTCATTTGGCTTTTTAGTGTAAGTATATTAACCTTATAGTATAAGAACACAAGAAGTCATGGTAAAAGTAAAATTACTTAACTTAATGTTAAATCTAAATGATAAGGTTAAAATAGGAACCTAAACTTGTCTAAATTCTATTTTATTAGAGTATTTCTACCCATCCCCACCTTAGCCTCGAAATAAATCAATTTGGAGCTATTTAAAACCGAACTTGACTTTATAATAAAATAATATGTTTAGTTATTCCAAAGGTGCCCCTCTCCTCCCTTATAAAAGGGCACCTCCTCCTTCTTTTCCTCACACCAATTTGAGCCTTCAATCTCGGCCAACCCCTAACACTTTCTCCTCTCCACTTCACTAGAGACATCTTAGAGGTTCTGGACTTCTTCAAATACCAATTTTAGTGCCCTAAAAGAAGGTCTCAAAGAAGCACTTCAAAGAAGAGGTAATGTCCGTTACCGATTCTTTCATCTTTATTTCTTCTTCCACTTATTCTTCTTTAGTTGTTTCATTATTAAGTAATAACATCAGTATCAATAATATACTGATATTTTATTATAAGTATGAAACAACCCTATTTCACCATATATCCATCCTACAGAAAAACAAATCACTGCGCGTGCGTACGTACGGAATACCGTCCCCACGCCGTGGTGTAATCTATTTTTTCCACCACCACCTTACTTGGGTGGGTATAATGGTGTAAATAATAACCATATATGACTATTATAAAGTGATATTGATTCTGAAATAGTATACATATACTCCAATAAAATTCCACGATCATAGGAACGATATCATCACTCGTGCGTACGTACGGAATACTGTCTCCACGATGTGATGCGACTCATTCTACATGATCTTCATTTCATACAGATTATATAAATGAATTGAATGAATGAATATGATATATATTACACTAATAAAATTCTGGAAATGAGGTATCTATAACCTAAAGAGAAGAATAATAATTTATTCGACAAAACACGCATAAGAACAAAAAGTTATAAACACCCGAATAACAATTAGCAATGAAATATTACTACTATAAAGCTAATAATATGACCATATATGATATCATAAAAATAAGTATGACTCTGTAATAAGTCAATAACATTATTTAAATCATTATACAGGAGGTTCAGACACTTACGAAGCAAAACGGACCTATGGTAATGGAAATATCACAATCTCATTTTTATCCAAGATTGTTTATACTTTAGTATTTACTAGGGTGTATTTTGTCCTCGAAATCCATGTTTCCTCAATATGTAATATTATTTCCATCCACCTACAATTTTTTAAATCAAATTTTACCCTACGGTGAGTTTTTAGTAAATGATATGAAAGGAATCTTTTGTCGTTTTTCGTACGAGGTACTTTTTGACTTTTTCAACAAAAGTACGAGAAGATTTTTTTTTAACTTATACGACATGAATGGATTTGTAAAACATTATTTCCAAGAAGAATCCTTTACAAGTTTTCAAGTTTAATTTTAATCAACTTCTTTTAGTTTATAGTTGTATGACATGTTAAGAAAGGAAACATGTTTTTTAAAGAAGAAACGATAGTTTCCTCAATATTGGAGTTCAATTGTTTTATCAAAATTATTTTCCATCTATGATAATAAAGGGATCTTTTTTTCTCCCTATTATTACATTGATTCGACAATTTTTTGATGGAATTATGTTTATGAATTCTTTTATCTTATATGAATTGTTTCATGATGTCATGATGTTTAAGATTTCCATTTGTATTACATGGGTTATGAAATGATGTATGATTTATGATTTTGTGGCACACATAAGAATGGTATCATTATGAGATGGGTGGGACCTATATCTCCCTCTAATTCATTGGGTAAGGATTTTATATCTCGTGAGATAGACATGGCTGGAACGGTAGGTTATACCGGTTCAGTGAAACAGGACTGAAACGAGGGTGACTCGGTTCAGAACGGGACTTTGTCCACTAAGATAGTCTTGGAAATGAGTCTTGACTAACAAGAAATGATTCTCTATGATTATGTGTGTATTCCACAATGTTTCATGTTTTATGTTATGATTATTGTGATTACATTTCACTTCCATGATTTATCCCATGTTATGAAATTATGATCTCTTTTGCAGGTTAAGATTTCCAAAAGTTATGTGATTGTGTATACGATGTGATTGATATTTCTTTTGTTTACCCTTACTGAGCATTTGAGCTCACCCTTTTGTATGTTTTCTTTCCCCAGACCAGGAATAAGGTTATTAAGTTGGATATTCCAAAAAGGGACTCTAGATATGATGAAATAAGTGGGAGGCAAAGTTGATGCTTTATGAACTAGTTGTTTATGTTTCCCATTTTCTAAAGACACTATACCTATACGGTCCTTTCGTGGTTTTGTTATATTTTGTAATAAGTATGCTTCAATTTTTAAGTATTAACAATGTATGTAAAGTATGGGTCGTTATAGTTGGTATCAGAGGTAAGGTATAGTCAACCTTTGGAAACTGGGATGTGAAAGCCTTAGTAAGAACCCTAAGGATAAGTCTAAGCATAGAAGAAAATCTTAGTGTTTTAGAAATGGACATGAATAACCTAGGATAAGACCATAAGTGTGAAATTTTATTCTTGATTATGTGGTTTTCCTATTATAATTAGTGTTGCTCATACTAGTCTTCTTGGTTTCAGTCAATGGATGGAACCCGAAGGAACCGTTTTAATGCGGAATGCGATGGGCAATGCAATGATTGTCCCCCTAAGAAAACAAACGTTATGGGAGCTGGAATGTAAAATCTTGTATCCATGCTCCCACAACTTTCTCAAGCTATGAATAATGCAGTACTTCCAAACGAGCAAAGGAAGGAGCAACATTCTGTTGAATCCTTCATGAGGCAGCGCCCACCTTCTTTCAGCGGGTCTAATGATCCATTAGTTTCTGAACAATGGATTAGTACTATTGAAAAGATATTTTCAGTTCATCAATGTTCTGAACATGATAAATTCATCCTAGAAGTTTATCATTTGGAAGGAGATGCTGATCAATGGTGGAATCTTATTAAGAATACGAGGCAAAAGGATGAAATTGAGTCCATGGAATGGGACGAGTTAAAGAACTTATTTTTCAATAAGTACTTCCCTCGTATTCTCCAAACAAAGATGGAGAAAGAGTTTCTTGAACTGAAGAAAAAGGATGATGAATCTATTGGTATCTATGAAGCAAATTTTACAAGACTTTCAAGGTACGCTTCTGGTATTATTATCCAACCTGAGAGTAAGATCGATCGATTCTTTAGTGGCTTAAAACCAAGTCTTCGAAGGGTGTTAGCCATAAGGGACTTCAATAGCTACGAGGAAATCGTTCGATGTGCTCTCAAAGTTAAGATGGAGATTGGAGTAACCCATCAGTCATATGGGTTTGAAAAGAAGAGGAAAATGGAATTCAAAGGAAAATCTAAAGAGCACACTGAAAATAAGATGAGCTTTCCCTTATGCTCAAAGTGTGGATAGAAACATGGAGGGAGTTGTCTAAAATGGACAAGTAAATGTTTCAAATGTGGAAAGGAAGGTCATCGGGCATTTGAATGCCGCGATGATGGGAAGAAGATGTCTAATGATGCAAACAAAGGAAGGGATACACAGAATGAACCTACTACACTTCAATGTTTCAAGTGCAAGGAGATGGGGGATTATTCCAATAAATGCCCTAATCCAAGGGTTGATGATGATGGTCGACGTCAACAAACTCTTACGGTTAATGACAAAGGAAATTCACATTCAATTTCTATTAGTGATGTAGATTACGATAACAATGTGGTGAAAGGTACACTTACCATCCACTCTAAAGTAGTAAATGTTTTATTTGATTATGGATCCACCCACTCTTTTATTTCTGAAGAATTTTCTAAGGGTATCACCGTATTACCTCAACAATTAGATGTTGAGTTAGCTGTGAAAACACCTAATGGAACAAAAATCGCATCAAAAGTTTATAATTCTTTTCCGATCGAAGTTTGTGGGAAAGTGCTTCCTGAAAATCTTGTGCTCCTTCCTATAGTGGAATTTGATGTGATTCTTGGCATGGATTGGCTTTCTTTATATGGAGCTCATATCAATTTCCAAAGATAGGAAGTCACATTTCTTATTCCAAATCAATCTATGATCGTCTATCAATGCAAGGATGAACATAACTTTCCAGTGGAAGGTTATTTATCTCAAATGGTTGGTGAGAAACTCACGATTAAAAATATGCCCATTTTACGGGAGTTTGATGATGTCTTTACGAAGGAATTACCGGGTCTTCCACCGAATCGTGAAGTTGAGTTTTCAATAGAACTTGTACCGGGTGCTTTGCCTATTTCAAAGACACCTTATAGAATGACCCCAATTGAGTTGCAGGAATTGAAGAAGTAACTCCAAGAGAATCTTGATAAGGGATTCAGACTCCCTAGTGCATCACCTTGGGGAGCACCTGTTCTATTTGTTAAGAAGAAAGATGGATCAATGAGACTCTGCATTGATTATCGAGAACTTAACAAGATCACTATCAAGAACAAATATCCTCTCCCACGCATTGATGACCTATTTGTCCAACTACGCGGAGCTCAATACTTTTCCAAGATTGATCTTCGTTCAGGGTATCATCAACTAAGGGTCAAAAGGGATGATATACCAAAGACGGATTTCCTTACAAGGTATGGACACTATGAATTTATAGTGATTCCATTTGGTCTTACTAATGACCCTGCTATCTTCATGGATCTGATGAATAGAGTCTTTAGAGACTGTCTTGATCAATTTGTGGTAGTATTTATAGATGATATTCTTGTCTATTCAAAGAGAAAGGAAGAACATGAAGATCACTTGAGAATTATATTGAAGACCCTGAGAAATGAGAAGCTTTATGCCAAATTTACCAAATGTGAATTTTGGCTTCAAAAAGTTGCATTTTTGGGTCTCATAATCTCAAAAGTGGGGATATCTGTGGATCCATAAAAAAACAGAGGTTATCGAATGATGGTCGAGACCAACAACAGTAATTGAGATCCGAAGTTTTCTTGGTTTGGCTGGATATTATCGACGTTTTGTGAATGATTTTTCACGATTATCTAATCAACTCACCAAGTTGACTCGGAAAGGAGTTAAGTTTGTCTGGACGAAAGAATGTGAAGAGAATTTCAAGGGGTTGAAAAGAAGGTTGTCCAGTGCACCTGTGCTCACACTTCCTTGTAGTGGAGAAAGTTTTGTGATCTATAGTGATGCATCCAAGAAGGGTTGGGGTGTGTTCTTATGCAAAATGATATGGTGATAGATTATGCCTCACGACAGTTGAAAATCAATGAGAAAAATTACCCAACACATGATTTGGAGTTAGCTGCGGTAATCTTTGCATTAATGATTTGGAGGCATTACCTTTATGGTGAAAGGTGTGATATTTATACTGATCATAAAATTTTAAAGTATATTTTCACACAAAAGGAGCTGAATATGCATCAAAGAAGATGGTGGGAGATGATTAAGGATTATGACTCCTCAATCCATTACTACCCCGGGAAAGCAAACAAGGTGGCAGATGCATTATGTCGACAAGACATGCCAGTTTATCCATGATGAGGATCACAAAAGATCCAATATTTATGGATTTACAAAGGATGGATCATGGAATTATAATGAAAGGGGAAAAATCTTTTCTTTCTCGAATGAATGTTCAACCATCTATACATGTGAAGATTAAAGAGGCACAGAAAGAAGATGTCGAGTTACAAAAGAAGGTGAGAAATGTTCCTAAATTCAACCTTGATTGTGATGGGATAATAAAGGTCAAGAATCAGGTTTGTGTTCCTCCCATCCCCGAATTAAATAAGGAGCTGCTGGATGAGGCTCATAGTTATTCATTCTCTATTCATCCTGGAAGAACGAAGATGTATAGGGACCTGGAAGAGTACTTCTGGTGGGATGGAATGAAAAGAGATGTTGCTGAATATGTCTCTTGATGCTTGGTTTGTCAGAAAGTTAAAGCTGAGAGACAGAAGTCTAAGGGGATGTTACAACCATTACCCATACCCGAATAGAAATGGGAAAACATCACTATGGACTTTGTCATAGGACTTCCTAAAACATCCAAAGGCAATAATGCTATCTGGGTCATAGTTGATCGTCTTACCATGTCTGCACACATCAATGCTATTAGATAGTATTTCTCTCTGGATCAGCCTTCCAGGATATATGTTAAGGAAGTGGTAAGATTTCATGGAGTACCACTTTCTATTATATCTGATCGGGATCCGAGATTTACCTCGAAGTTCTGGAGAAGTCTTCAGCATACTCTGGATACAGAGTTGAGTTTCAGCACTGCTTTTCATCCTCAGACAGACGGTCAGTCTGAGAGAACAATTCAAACCCTAGAAGATATGGTGAGAGCTTGCTCTATAGATTTCAAAGGAGGTTGGGATCAACACCTACCTTTGGTGGAATTTTCTTATAAGAATAGCTTTCACTCCAGTATTCAGATGGCTCCTTATGAAGCTCTCTATGGAAAGAAATGTAGGACTCCATCTTGCTGGGATGAAGTTGGGGAAAGAAATATATTAGGACCTTATCTCGTTAATTAAATGTCAGAAAAGTTCAAATCTATTCAACAACACATAAGAGTAGCTCAGATTCGACAGAAAAGTTATGCCGACAACCGAAGAAAAGACCTAGAGTTTGAAGTGGGTGATAAAGTGTTCTTACGAATATCTCCCTGGAAGAGGGTTATGAGATTTGAAAGGAAGGGGAAGTTGAGCCCTAGATATATCGGTCCATTCAAAATACTAGATCGTGTTGGGAAGGTAGCTTACCGATTGGTGCTTCCACCGGATCTCTCTCAAGTTCACGATGTGTTCCATGTATCTCTCCTGAGAAAGTACATACCTGATCCTTCACATGTACTCAGCTCAGAAGTTGTACCACTGGAGCAAGATCTTTCTTATGAAGAACAACCGATAGAGATTCTGGATCGTAGCGAAAAATTCCTACGAAAGAGGACCACTAGATTGGTGAAAGTTTTATGAAGGAACCACCAATTAGAAGAAGCTACATGGGAGCTTGAGGATATGATGAGGGAGATGTATCCTCATCTGTTTGTAACAATGTGACGAATTTTGAGGGAGAAATTTATTTTAAGGGGGGTAGAATGTAACACCCAAAACTTTTATCATAAAAAGAATATTTTTGTACACAACACTTTCTTGGCTTTCTTTACACAAAATCACGACCTTCCTCGATAGCTTGCGTCATACGCAATACTGAGTTTCACTAAACAACGATATGCTATTAAAATATTATTAAAACTAGCCGTTATGAATAGTAATAACCACTTTTTTAAATTGTATAAATTTTATTTTTCAAAATGGAATTCATTTTTGTATTTGGAATATCGAAATTAGCCTAGGGTAAAATTTTGGTATTTTTCTGAAAACTTTCAATTTTTGATGAATAGTGAAACCACTATGTGGTAGTTAAAAAACTGAATTTTTCATAAAACATAATTTTACCGCTTCTGTGAGTGGAATTTCAAAAATCCTAGAGACACGGTTTATGTCAAGTAAAATGTGGATCAATGAGATGAAAATAATTTTTTTGTGAATAGTAACTTTTTACTTTTTTTACCACGGTTAAAAGTAAATAGGGTAATTAAGGGTAAAGATGATATTATTATTACCATAACACATGTCCTAATTCTATTGGACAAGTGTAATTCGACCAAAAACAAACTTAGAAATGCAATATTACCATTTATGCCCACTTGGATTAGATTAGGACATTTATTATTAATTTATTTAAAGAAGGGTTAAAATAGTTAAAATCAATGTTTAATAACTAAATAATTTTTAATATTGGGTTATACATAAGATAAATTAGAGTATAAGTATTAATTGGAAAGATAAAAAGATTTCCTACATAATGGTATTTAATTTGTAATTTTTAGACATTAAATAATTTAATTTATTAATGACACAAAGATGATGCAGTAATTATCTTATTAATGAAATATTGACATAATTAATGTTATAAACACCAACATAAATGTAATTTGAGACTTTTTATGAATTACACTAATTTTCTAGGTTAATATGACATGTTAGTAATGATATAATTAATGGTTTTCGAACTAATCATTCTGTTATGATTTTCAAAAAAATTAATTACTAAATAGTGTCAAAATTGACATAAAATAGTTTTTAAAACAAATATTATATTAGTAATTGTTATTTTATTCCTAAAAATCTAAGTCTTGGAAAAATGACTTAGATAAGGTTATATATATTAATAATAAACAACTTGGGGTTCGTTTGGCTGTTTATTGTATGTTTATTAACCTTATAGTATAAGAACACAAGAAGACATGGTAAAAGTAAAATTATTTAACTTAATATTAAATCTAAATGATAAGGTTAAAATAGGAACCTAAACTTGTTTAAATTCTATTGGATGAAAGGCTTTCGAACCATCCCCACCTTATCCTCGAAATAAATCAATTTGGAGCTATTTAAAACCAAACTTGACTTTATAATAAAATAATATTTTAAATTATTCCATAGGTGCCCCTCTCCTCCCTTATAAAAGGGCACCTCCTCCCTCTCTTCCTCATACCACATTGAGCTTTCATTCTCGGCCAAACCCTTCCAATTTCTCCTCTCCACTTCCCTAGAGACATCCTAGAGGTCCTGGGCTTCTTCAAAGACCAATTTTAGTGCCCTAAAAGAAGGTCTCAAAGAAGCACTTCAAAGAAGAGGTAATGTCTGTTACCGATTCTTTCATCTTTATTTCTTCTTCCACTTCTTTGTCTTTAGTTGTTTCATTATAAAGTAATAACATATGTATCACTCATATACTGATATGTTATTTTAAGTATTAAACAACCCTATTTCACCATCTATCCATCCTACGGAAAAAGAAATCGCCGCGCGTGCGTACGTACGGAATACCGTCTCCACGCCGTGGTGTAATCTATTTTCCACAACCACCTTACTTGGATGGGTATAATGGTGTAAATAATGACCATATATGACTATTATAAATTTATATTGATTCTGAAATAGTATAAATATACTCCAATATAATTCCACGATCATAGGAACGATATCATCACTCGTGCGTACGTACGGAATACCGTCTCCACGATGTGATGCGACTCGTTCTTCATGATATTAATTTCACAGTGATTATATAAATGAATTAAATGAATGAATATGATATATATTACACTAATACTATTCTGGAAATGAGGTATCTATAACCTAAAGAGAAGAATAATATTTTATTTGACAAAACACGCATAAGAACAAAAAGTTATAAACACCTGAATAACAAGTAGCAATGAAATATTACTACTAAGAAGCTAATAATATGACCATATATGATATCATAAAAGTAAGTATGATTCTGTAATAAGTCAATAACATTATTTAAATCATTATACAGGAGGTTCGGACACTTACGAAGCAAAACGGACCTAAGGTAAGGGAAATATCACAATCTCATTTTTATCCGAGATTGTTTATACTTTAGTATTTACTGGGGTGTATTTTGTCATCGAAATCCATGTTTTCTCAATATGTAATATTATTTCCATCCACCTACAATTGTTTAAATCCAATTTTACCCTTCAGTGAGTTTTTAGTAAAATACATGAAAGGAATCTTTTGTCGTTTTTCGTACTTGGTACTTTTTGAATTTTTCGACAAAAGTACGAGAAGAATGTTTTTTTTAAATTATACGACATGAATGGATTTTTAAAACATTATTTCCAAGAAGCATCCTTTAAAAGTTTTCAAGTTTATTTTTAATAAACTTTTTTTAGTTTAAAGTTGTATGACATGTTAAGAAAGGAAAAATATTTTTTGAAGAAGAAAGGATATTTTCCTCAAGAATGGAGTTCAAGTGTTTTATCAAAATTATTTTCCATCTAAGATAATAAAGGGATCTGTTTTTCTCCCTATTATTACATTGATTTGACTATGTTTTGATGGAATTATTTTTATGAATTCCTTTATCTTATATGAATTGTTTCATGATGTCATGATGTTTAAGAGTCCCATTTGTATTACATGGGTTATGCAATGATGTATGATTTATGATTTTGTGGCACACATAAGAATGGTATCATTTTGAGATGGGTGGGACCTATATCTCCCGCAAATGCATTAGTTAAGGATTTTATATCTCATGAGATAGACATGGATGGAATGGTAGGTAATACCGGTTCAGTGAAACATGACTGAAACGAGGGTGACTCGGTTCAGAAAGGGACTTTGTCCACTAAGATAGTCATGGAAACGAGTCTTGAATAACAAGAAATGATTCTCTATAATTATGTGTGTATTCCACAAAGTTTCATGTTTTAAGTTATGATTATTGTGATTACATTTCACTTCCATAATTTATCCCATGTTATGAAATTATGATCTCTTTTGCAGGTTAAGATTTCCAAAAGTTATGTTCTTGTGTATACGATGTGATTGATATTTCTATTGTTTACCCTTACTGAGCATTTGAGCTCACCCTTTTGTATGTTTTCTTTCCCCAGGTCAGGAAGAAGGTTATTAAGAAGGATATTCCAAAAAGGGACTCTAGATATGATGAAATAAGTGGGAGGCAAAGTTGATGCTTTATGAAACAGTTGTTTATGTTTCCCAGTTTCTAAAGACACTATACCTATACGGTACTTTTGTGGTTTTGTTATATGTTGTAATAAGTATGCTTCAATTTTGAAGTATTAACAATGTATGTAAAGTATGGGTCGTTATAAATTTCTTGACCAGCCACTTCTTCATAGTGTGAAAACAGAAATTGATATTAGTGATGTTGTTTAGTGAGGCATTCCCATAAATAATAATTTCATCTTCATAAAATATATGTGATTGTTTAGAAGTTTCCCTACCATGCTCAATTATATTATTGATGAAAAACCAAAGAGAGATCAGTAATACATCTTATCATATAGTCCTTAGTAGTAATTTAAATGAAAAGTCCTCAGATAAATTCTCATTGTATAAAAACACCAGTGAAATGGAAGTATCCTCTAGAAGATCCATTTATGTTGTTAAAAATCCCTAATGAGTTAAGGATCATTCTTATTAATCTACTGATGGAATGTGAGAAACCATTCCATTTGAGAAAAATAAAAAAACATTCATTTTAGAGTGTCAAAATCCTTCGAGACATCAATTTTGTGAGAAATGTACATATTTTTTTTTTCAATTTTCATGATGTTTACACTCTCTAATGCAGTAAACAACTAGCATTGAGTGTTCCTTCTGGAGACAATACCAAAATGATTTGGTGTGATGTTCCCATTAACAATCCCACCAAATATGGTCAGGATTATCTTACTTATGATTTGCGGAATGGTGTTCCCAAGGGAAAAATTCATCAATTACTTGATGTCAAGTCCATTATCCTTCTTTTAAAATAATATTTAGATATTTAAAAAGTGTTTCCATTCATGATCATATATTTTATCTTCGACTCCATGGAATTTAATTTAAATTTTTTTTATAAACATCGAATGAAGGAAAAGTTAAAATGTTGGGGATGTAATTTTCTTATATGGGTATAATGTTACACCATAAATATCAATTTTAATATTATAATATTCATGATCGATTTTATTACATGAAACACATCGTTTTATGAATATTGCGATATAATATATTATAATAATATTTAAATGTGATCGTTGTCACATAGTTGTTAAATAAATTTTATTAGTTGGAAGAAATAAATTTTTTAAAAATATGTAAAATGTATTTTACAATTAATATTTATTGAATAATATATTATAAATAAGTATTAAATTTTCACTAAAGACATGTTATACCTCAGAATTGTTTTTTCTTCGAAAATGGATTTCTTAATGTTGATCCTAGAATTAATTTAAAATTTATAACGTTTTTATGAATTTTATATGATTTAATTATTATAATTTTTGATATAAAATATAAATATTTTTTATATTTGATTTTTAGGGTTTTTTATGAAAATATTTATATTTTAGTGACTAGTGAAAAATATTAATCTTTCAAAAACAGTAATTTTATTTCAAGAAATAACATAATTTAAAAGTTATATTATTTTTAAAATTTTATCATAAAAATGTCCTCTTACTAGAAACAACTTTTTTATTTACATACTGATAAGCACTTCATCAGATATTAATATAACATCATTTTTATGTTTACGGAAAAATATTTCAACAATATGTTTTTCATTTGGTTATATATAATTATAAAAAAATTGATTTATTATAATCATATAAATGTCATCAAACAAAATTTATTTTATATTTAAAGGATTAGAGTCAAATTGTTTAAATCTTACCCTTTAATTTCTGGTCAATATAAATAGTTATCAAAGTGAATAATTTTCACCTCTATAAGGGTAAATATAGTAATAAAAGTTTAAAATATTATGATAAAATTTTAAAATATCTAATGAAACTATTTTTATATTATTATATATGTAATGTTTTCAAAATAACAATTTAATGGACTAAAATATATCTATTTCTTTCCAAATTCCTTTGATTATAACATTCATATTTCTTCAAGTAAATGATAAATTCAAGATGTTTCTATTTTGAATTTTTTAACTATACTACTTGGTATAGTGATGATGACTATTTTTTTTCATTTATAAATGTTCATTTAATATATGAATCAAAATTTTCTTCATAATAATTTATTTTATTATTATTTTGATAGTATTATTATCATAAATCTATACACAATGTCGTCAAAATGTTTTTTCATGTAAATGAAAAGTTATGTGAATGACTTTAAAAAATAAAAAGTAATATAATTTATATGAATTATTTTGTGTCATTAATTATATAGACAAATAAAACATACTAGTGATGGTGTTAAATATTAATATTTTTTCCATTACTATATTTATGTCATCATTGTTAAACTATATTAATATTATTCATGATTCATTAATTATATATTATGTCAAATATTTTTTTTAATTTTTTTAAAATTCATAAATTCATTATATTTGGCCCCATGAATGGAACATGGACAAGAATATGAACCATTTCTCACTTATGTGTCGCCTTTCTATTTATATTACCATTATAAACTCCAATAGTTTAAAAAAAATGATATCACAGTAGTCATCAAAATAGATAACATGGGTTTAAATTGAAGAGACAATGTTGAAAATGTTTCCTAAAAGTGTCCATGATTTATTAGCCTTGTGTATTTTAACTCATCCTTATCATAGATTATTAATATTTATATTTTTTCAAACCTGGTCACGATAAATGATATATATTTAATTAATATATTATTAAATTTTAATGGTTCTCATCCCTTCACTTGTAAAGGGAAAATCATATAATATTTACCTAAAAAATGTGAGCACTCTGGATCAGCCAAAAGAAGAACAAATCCAATAAACATGACTAATCAAAACTTTTAGGTCTTGGTATTATTAAAATACAAATCCTAGAATGCATAACCTATATACAAAAGAGATTATCTATGCAAGATGTATAAGTCATGTCTGGCCTATTCTATGTATATTTATTCCTCTAAATTTTAAAAAAAATTAATTAACTTTGATTATATAAAAGCCTCGTTTTTTATGTATACAAAATTCTAAATATGGTAATGGTAAAACGTATTATAATAAATCAATGTGAATCAACCCAAACTGTAACCCATAGCTATATACCATATGGACCTACTCATGCTCTTTGTCACCACAGGTCGACAAGAAGAACATGACGTAACAAAAAATATCATCGGAATGGTCTTTCTGATGTAAAACCTTTATAACCTATAAATGAAATAGGTTGAACCCAAAAATATCATCAAAGATATCAATAATATATAAAAACATCATGAGATATGTAATATCCATTAAAATGATACCAAAATCAATATCATGAACAAGACATGACATAACATGACATATATAAATGGTATCTCATTTAAAAAAACCCAAAACAATGTGATCAATTTCAAACACATGCACACACTAGCATATAAAACATCTTCATGGGTTCAAATTCAATAATTAATCCACATTATTTAAATCCTTGAAATCATGAGTCTTCAATAAAAAACAAGATGACGACAATCATAATGGTCCACCAATGTATGTGGTCACCATGAAATTATTTGTGTATTGTAAAAGGAAATATATATATACTCTGAATGATATAAGAATAATATGAGGTATAAATCCCAATATGGTAAGACTGTGAATCAATATATTTATTTTTGACATTAAATCTAATAAACTAGTTCTAAATAACTTTTCAAAACTATGACACACAGAGGAAAAATAAATTCTGACTAATTTTTTGAAATATAAGTTGTTTTCCATTCAATATTAAAAATGTTTTCCAAAACATTTCTCAAAATTTCCCATATAAAATTTCATGGTCAAATATCACAACATTTTCAACATACGCAATAAAAAAAAATAATAGTGAGCATAAAAATCATCAATTAATCAATAAATGTGAATGGAAATAACATATCTCATCAATTAAATAATGGTACTAAATAATGTAAAAAAATTATGCCAATATATCATAAGTATGTTAACCAAAGGAGATAATGATAATGTTTTATTTGAGGGATTATAATAAAAATATAGTACATGACTACATAAAGTGGAAGCTCTCATGATCCTCCACAATCCCAACTACATGTTCTGTGATGGTTACTCAACAAACAAATGAATTATCTCATTGTCTTCTTACCTAATGGTTATCATAGTCTCATGGAAACAATAATGTAATAAGTCATGTTCTTCATCAAGAATAGATGTCATGATCCCTTTGATAACCCATATCTCCAAAGACAACAAATTTATCTATTACTCTATAAGAAAATAATGATAAAGAAGTTCCATGTAAGAAAAATCAATTTCAAAAATAAACATGAAAATTTATAAAACTATTAACCAAAAATAAATCCCATTTCATATTCCATCATATTTATCCATTTAAATCAATAAAATTAAATTGAGACAATTAATTATACACATTCTCTTGACACCAAACCATCAATGTTTTTAAATTATTATCTAAAACCAAAATGACTACAACAACTCATATGACACTTCTAACAAGGGATATTCACAATTGTAATACATTAAATTTTAAATTACTAACACATAACAACATGAAAATTTATAATTTAATGAAATCGTTGTAAAATCCCCATAAATAAAGATACCTATATCTGAATCAATTCCAACCACTCTACTATTAATGATTACCACCCTGATGTGGTGTAGAAATGATTCACACACCTAATACTAATGAAAAAAAACCAAACCACCAATTAAATGCATAATTTCATCCATCCATACCATATTGGGATCCATTCATTTATAGAAAATGAAGAATGATCATAAAGGTTTCGGGAGGATGAATAGACCAAGGGGATTTGGGAATACCATAAAAATTAAACTAAAAAATAAAGGGGAAATCACCAAAGTGGAGAAGTAATTATTTTACACAGATTATAAGAGGCCACATATTATGGGAGGAGGATAAGATGGAAAATAATGTATAAAATTGCTAGGGTAAAATGTTACAATAAAAAATTTCATAGACCGGCCACGTGAATTCACCCCATCGTTCGGAAAACCATGTGAATACCATGTAGGCCTAATATCTCCCAAAAATATAATATACATGGTTATCTATGGTCGAAATAGAGTTTGGAAAATATTTCACTATCCATGATAAATATAAATGTCACACTATGAATCCCCCTCACATCTATATCTTATTGGGTAGGTGACACAAGTTCTAACTTTTCTCCAATTCCATCCTTCCCAAAATGGATATTTTCAAACCCGAATTCCAATGAAATACAAATAAAAATAATATGGTAAATAAAACTAATAATATCTTGTACTAGTAAGACAGATGTGTCACTAACATTCCAAAAATACCCATTATGCCCCCCAAAAACCTCATGTATCCTCATAAGAATGAATTCTTGGTCATTACACCCTCACCGATGATTTCCACTCCAATGTTATATTTATATCTTCTCCATAATTATTAATTACATAGACTAATGGTAATGATATAAAAATGAGTACCTTGTTCTTTATGTCAAAAACACATGTTGTTGTACCACTATGGTTTTATTAGTATCATGCACTAAATCATCCCACCCCAACACATGATATAGTTCCAGATGGTATCTCTTTAAATACGAAACATGATATATTTAATGTTTTATAGTTAGCTATGGTTGAAATCTATCCAATGGGATACCTTTACATGAGGCTTGATAACATTGAATAAAACAACAGAATGGTCCATATGATTTCACTTATTTCCCAATATATAATGTCCTAGTCGAACAAATTCCCTTAAAAACACTTGATCCCCAACCAATCTCTAAAGGATTATGATGACTATATGAACATTAATTAAGTTAACTCTAATCCATCATTAACCATTTTTTAAAGGAGTTGAACTATCTTAGTCATCTTTTTATTGATACTCTATCTAATAATGTTAGACTCACCAATGTCACTCTAACACATCAATTATTAGGATGTTTCTCTATATAGTGCTTCAAATTAGCCCATCCTACTGGAGGATTGATAGTAGATATTATATGAAAATGTGTCAATTTCCTTTTCCTATATTCTTAAAAATAGTAAACACATGATGAAAATATATCATCATGATTCTGGATTGTCCTTCGAGATTAATAATCCATCAATTGGTGATACACAGAGCTCAATATCATCTCAATTTACAATGTCACATATAATACCTTCAAAAAAGGATGAAAATAGTTAATAATGAAACGAAAATATTTTTTAGGGTGCTCTATGAAGCAATAAAACATAATGGATGTAGAAATTTCGGAGTTCCTCTACATTCAACAATGCCGAAATGGAATGAAAATCGATGAAATAATATGAAAACTGATAATAACCCATATTGAATATTTCAATTCTTGAGAATATGGTAGTATAATTATCAAATACATATATATCACATACCACTTCCACAATAGATTTGGGAAGTGGCTGAAATAGCCCACATGGTCTCATTTTTCATATTTGATCCTATAGTAGATCAGCCAACTATAAATGAAATATTACACTACACATCGCATCCTATAATAGCCATATTAAAATTTCAAGGTACAATGGATATACATTTTCCATATATTGATTTCCCTATTAAAATAATGCTTCTCTATAATCACCTCCTCCATCTAGCACAAATGAATGATCGAAAGATTCTTAAAAATAAGAGAACCATTAGAATACTGAGACCCATCACATAAGGTATCCCTACTATTTAAATAACTAATAATCTAATTGATCTCATGATCATGTTATTTCTCAAACATATCCTAATAAATTACATTGGGTGTGACCTATACAGTATCTGAGAACACCTGCACTCAATCCTCATGTTCCTCAAGATTTAGTATAGAATGAAAACACATTACACTCTTGTAATCCTCTTATTTTCATTTCTTCTACGTAGTAAATATAGGAATCAAAGAATTAGTGATCTCATTACACATCCCATATTTATAGGAAATTTTAAAATCAAACGATTGAAAGTATTTTTCTATGTATATCGGTTTGAAATTTAGGTTAGTCTATGTGAAAATATACTTTAGACTCTTATGGATAGATTACACGATAAAATGATCCATATAATGTTAATGTTATAACTTATTCAATGTATCAATCATAAATTATTATTATAGGATGTTATAGTTATTATTACACAGATTTTGATTAAGTTTCCTCAATCTGTTTCCCACTACATGCTCATATTTTATTAGAATATAACTCGTATGAACACTGAAAGCATCACTAAAAAATAATATGTTCTACAATGATGGAGAAGAATAAAAAATTTTATTTATGTACTACTGTCATACATGTTATCTAAATCACTCTTGAACTTCTCATCCTAGACAAACATCTCCCCTTTGAATATCAGGGACAACTGGGGAGATGATAACATGGAGAACTTACTGAAAAAATTCTAAAGGAACCCAAACAAAAACTATTGTTATAAATAACATTCTTCTAATTCTCCCAATGCGTGAAAAATCTATATTTATTTGGATACATGTATACTCTCACCTTGAAAATAACGTGGTTAAAACTGTTTCCCCTTGAATATAAAGAAACAACCTTTACAAAATAATATATAGTTGGTTCTCACAAAATGACCCCAAATTCTACATGATGGTGGGTATGATCATCCTTCATCTTGGAATACACCATTATTTCCTCCAAAAAATTATAATGAAATTTTCGAAAAATATATATGGAAGGGATAGTTATTTAATTCTATGAAAATAATAAGACCAATTTTATTCCCAAATGTTATAAAAAATACTCAAAAATTTCACATCTTCAAAAGTTAGTCTTTGGAACATCCACTTCATGGACAGTAAACTGTTGGAACCTGTACCCCATGTTGATCTTTTAAAACTATTTATTCCCCTGTGATGATTGAAGAGATTGTGGTTTTTGAGGAATGTTTATTTATTCCTAGTGGTCACATGATCAATCATATAACTGACTGTGAAGTGTCATAGTCTTTTTTCTATATTATTCAAAAATAGCACAAGAAAGGGCCATAGTGACATTCTAGACTCAATAAAACCATTAATGATAAGGTACAATAGATAATATATCAACTCTTTCACCACATCTAGACCAATATTTTTTGATTATATGTAAATTTGGTTCATACTGTGAATCATAGTGATAGTAAACTCAAAATATATATTAGGTTAAAATATCAATATATACTCTTAAAACACACATATATATACCAGTAAATTTCTAATATAACATGATTAAATATGTAAATATCAAACAAAATTTAGAAACATCGTGGAATTATGTCTTTAGATCAACCCAAATGTCAAAAAAACGGGTCCACACCTCCCTTACTATGAATTTCACTCAACCTAGAAAATGTGAGTACTATGGTCATTAGTAAGGAACATGACCATGTAGAAATAGAAGTTCACTAGAATACTGGATATGATCATCCAATCCATGCTGAAAATATGATTGATTAAATATGATTAAAAAAAGCAAATATGACCTCTATATTTTCTACTATAAAAAGAAACATATGGATATTAAATGCTTTCTCCTTATTCTTACCCAAAAGGGTTTTAAATTCTATATCATAAATCATATACAAACATTCTATACCTAACCAAATCAATAATTTTTATTAAATTAAATAATTGGATGTAGTAGGGTAAAACAAAAAAACATAACAAGAAGAATTTAGTGTTGCACTTATTAGAGTGTCCAACATGGTATTTGGGGAATCTAGAATAACCTATGATGCATATAGATTCCACTACTCTGAACCACCCATCACCTTATTCCCCGAAATAGAATGTTCTATACCAATATGGTAATATCTTTATTTATTTGAATTATCTAAATACAAATGATATCATTTCAATAAAGAGGTTTGTACATCACTTCTCCTATGACCCCAATTGAATGAATATCTAGAGATAACCAAAAGGACCACCATAGTGTAACACCCTCTAAGTATAATAGTAGATAGGGGTAGGTTGACTATACTTTATGAACTGATAAAATATTATTGAAGTACACACTAAATATGCCACGAGAGATTAATCTAATTTCATCTAGACACTATATCCACATCCCAATGAGGTTCATCCCAATTTTAGGTATATCATAGGGATGAAATATATAATCCTTCCACTATGTGAATAAAATCGAGACCTATTTACCAATTAAATCATCATCTTTCATGACATAATTATCAGAAATATTGGAATAAAATGTTTTAAAAAACTAAAATAGTATTCATATCATTATCTATAAAAAAATATTCAATTATTGAAAATTAAGGTAATCATTCATGAGGATATCTCTAGAGACATAATTAGATTCAGTAAAATTGGATGTGCACTCCATAATTGAATGATCCCATTTCTCTAATAATAATAACTATTTATCATTTTCGACCATTTGATTATTTAGTTATAAATATAAATTAAACACCACTATTAATGTGGTCCTTGTGAAATACTCATGCCTTTTCAAAAACAATTAGCTCCTAGAACATTATATACAATCCAAATATCATGTACATATTGAATCCAACATTTTAGGTATCTTGTGTCTTAAAAAACTCAAATACAATCTTGATGTGATCCCACTAGTCCTCACAATTTTTTTCTATTGACTGATTGAAAAAATTATTTTTTTCATATAAAATACAATGAAAACTACATTTCCCACATTTGATTCCAACTAAAGATATACTAAATTACTTATTCATACGAATAAAGGACTCCCATAGATTCATGTCCACAATATGATTTTCCCATTGGATATTCTATGTAGTTTCCTCTCAAAGAATATATGAGGTTTATTAGTGTTTATTTTTAACAATACCGAAAACAAAAATATTTAAAAATAACATATAAATTACCAAAAAACTGAAAAGAATGAAAATAACCTATATAATGAATCTATAAAATAAATATTATAATGAAAGGAATATCAAAATTAAATGTAGAAAAAAATAAAATGACTAAATCATTTTCCAAATTTCTTTTTTGAAAATATGATTTTGAAAACAATGATACTACTTTGCGGGTGTCACTTGAGTTGGTAAAAAAGGTCACACATGAATCACACTATTACAAATAACTAAAAACATTAACCATGAACCTCTTATAGACATCAATTTTTACCCAATTAATCCAAGAATAACCTTGGAATTATATAGGATTAAATATTGATAATGAAATACCCCATAATTCCATCAGATTAACCCATTACATGGATGAAAATATTAATACAATTCCAGATCGCCCGTGGAAGTCGAGGTTATACTTGGGTAAGATATGGATAGGTACTAACCTTTTCTTATCTATTGAGTGCTGGTGGTCTTAACTAAAGAATATTAGTGAACCCCTAATACAAAACACACTTTGATTCTATTTTGTAATGAATCTACCTAGTTCATCATAACCCATCACCATATCCATCCCACTACAAAGACCAAAATGCATTTCGGATCACCACGAGATGACAACAAGCACCGAGAATGACCAATTATATCAAATGAAATATTTTTCACATGGAAAATCAGCATGAAAAAACATGTAAATTGGTCGACAACAAGAATATCATAGGAGTAAAACATACAAAATCAGTGCATCCATAGTTAATACAGAATTACTAAATTGATACCAAAATCAATATTATAAACATGACATTTTATAAAAATACATATATAATGATATCTCAAATCAAGTATAAGACTATGAATAATGGAATCAATGCTAAAAAAGACCAATAATACTATGCCACACATCTGAATTGGAGAAATGTACTAAACGACTCTACTTGAGCCATCTACATGAGTCCTTGTATCCTTAACAAAACATTGGATGTTAGTAATCACTAAGAGACACTTAGGTGCATTGTTTATGTTCCTCTGACTGTGACATATAAAATGAAATCCATATATTCATAATGGAATATATAACATGTGGGGAATTAATCCATTTTAGATTTCACCATGAATCAATTTATTGATTTAACCAATGAAACTAGTATACATGTTTTGAAATAACATTACAAAATTAAACAATGTTGAAGTCATTTCAACTTCAAACAAAAAATTTGAAATCCAAATGGTATTATTTTTCAAAATAAATACATTCCAAAAAATTATTGTAAATTGATTAAAATCAATCATCTTGGAAAAATATTAAAGGATTTTAAACATATCACATCTTCTATATTAATGGTGGGAATAAAAAAGATCATTTAATCAACAACAAAATTGTTACAAGATGAATTTTTCAAATAAAACATAAAACTAATAAAATAAAAAATGCATATAAAACAAATTATAATGATATTGTTAACTATTGGATATAACTATAAGTATCTAATGTTTGATTTTATAACCATGTTATACTAGAAATCAAAATAATTTGGAAGCTGAATAGGTCTTCATAAACATTGGATCTTATGGTCTCTTAGATACAAAAATGGATTCTCTCATGGTCTTCCACTAAAATGTATATCACATTCCCTCACACAACACCTTGATAAGATCCCAGTTAATTAAATTTCTACTTCAATAAATAATTACCACAATCATGGTCTATATAAAAATTGATTAATTTACTATATAATTTAACAAATAAAAATTCACATTATGTACAACTATACAATAAATGAAGTAAAATTTATAGATAAAATTTACAAATCATTTTAAGGCCATAAAACTCCTTTTACCCATTATATAAAATTCATTTTGTTTACAAATGGCTTCCCCATATAGAAAAAATTCTATAAACACTGAGTTTCCGATTCATGCCATAAATTAATTCAAATATGAGATATACTTCAACCATAAAATTTTTAATTGAAAATTAAATAATAATAATGGTTTTTGATTTTTAATGTATAAGTAATCAATGGAAGACATCCATAAAGAGACACACCTAACTAATAATCTATTCCAAACTCATATACATAGATGAAAACAACCCAGTATAGGTAGAACAAGGCTTAACACACCCATTAAACTTGTAAAAAAACCAATTAAACCATTAAAACCCCAGTTTTGGACAACCATACAATATAGGGTTCTATAATTGCATGGAAAATTAACATTAATAATGAAGATCGGTGATTGGATTAGAATCCCAGTATATTTAATCAAAATCGTAGCTTAATCAAAATAATCCCAAAAGGAAACCACAACCAAATGAAAGGTAAATAATTCCCATCAAGGAGGAGAGGCGTAAAATGATGGATTAATGAAATGAGGGATACATGGAAATTAAATCAATGGGGTAAAATTATAAAATACTAGTATTTAAAGAACCTCTACATTCGACATAGATTGGATGCATGGTTAGACACATTTTTCTCTCACAATGTGGGGATATAATAGTCCCAAAATTCTTGCTACATGGTTACCCCAATATTTGAAATATTTTTGAAAAAAAATACTTAATCGTTGTATCCCAAAAATCACACCATGAATCCCCCTCATATATTCATCCTAAAATTTGGTAAAAAAATGTGATAATTTGGTCTCTTGGTCAGCCTACTGAAAAAATGGTGGTTTATACATGTGGAACCTATATCCTCGTAATTTAAACCATAAATTAAATAAATATTAAAATCATATGTACTAGCATCCTAGTGGGTTTGACACTTAACATCTGATTTCCATCATGTGAGAAATGAAAACATAACACGAGGATACGTGTGGATTATGACTTCAATAAAATGATGTGATGATTTTTTCATCAAAACCACGAAATGATTGTAATAATGATGAACCTAATTTATATTTATGATATTAATTAAATAATAATAATTCTAGAAAGATATATGAAAATATATTTTCTTATGTTTCCATCCATTGAAAAAGTATTACATTATTCTTGTGTATATGCTAATTAAAACTTCTACGGAAAAATGTTTTCGATTTTTCATTTATGATTTTCAGGTATGGTTCTAAAATTTTAATTTAATGTTTTAAAATATTCAAAATTTAACAATTATGATTATTAAATGATATAATAAGGAACACATTTGTCTTGGTCATCCAACCAAAGTTGTTTTTTTAATATTATCTAAAATTTATCAAAATATTATACTCAAAATTAACTAAATACGTAAATAAATAAATCATTTTCATAAATGATACAAAATAGAGAGATACAAATGAAAGAACATGAAAAAGTTTATTATTAAAATACAAAACAAATATTAATCTATTATTAAGTATTTAAAATATGTATAGTTTTTGATAATATTCAAGGTATGGGTTTAAATTCACAGTTTATATATCTACGAATGAAAAATGTTCACCAAATGTTTTTATTTGTGTGATATAATAATTCACTATGTGATGTAGTTTATATTTTTTCACTAAAAACAATGTATTAAATCCATTATATTTTCTTTCCATTATAGTTTAATTTTTTTAAAGTATTTAAATAATAGTGTTATTTTCATCAAAAACTTATTTAAAACATAGTAATGTTTATATTCCATTTTTATTTCAATAAAAATTATATATAAATATTTCAGAATTTTATTAATTTGTTCCCTACCTAATGAGTCCATTAAAAACATATTAAAAAAATAATGTGTTGTATGAGTTTGATCAATTGTATTCTCTTAAACTCTTTATCATAAAGATATATCACACGAGGAGAGAGATAATAAAACCATGTATGGTTAATATCAATACCATAATTGGATTGACCATCCACCACATGATTCCACTCTAGAATGAAATTTGTTATATTATAGGTCTGTCTAGAGAGAAAGATGACACATAACATCCATCAAGACTTGATCCTCCATCAAATATGTAATAAACTGTTTCTATAGCCCATACAATTATCATAGAATATTTTTAAATCCATAAATCATTCCACCCTATGAATTTATATATGGTCACTACATTAGACATGCCAATAATTTTGTCTTTTAAAAATATTTACATATCAAATTAACCATACCATCGACCAAAAATCCTACCACAATGGTAATGATGACGATAATAATATCCAAATGAACCATGATTCCATTTTAGACCACATTAAAATTTTGTCTGTATCCAATATTTAATACAAGGATTGCATCAATATTAAAAGTTACTATATAGAGGATTTAAGTTCGCTAATATTCCAATAATGATCAAAA
This sequence comes from Viscum album, assembly GCA_963277665.1. Classification (NCBI taxonomy): domain Eukaryota; kingdom Viridiplantae; phylum Streptophyta; class Magnoliopsida; order Santalales; family Viscaceae; genus Viscum; species Viscum album. Next base: position 957,540,133 of record OY728145.1, read on the forward strand.
AGGAAATTAAACGTATTATATTTTAACAGAAATGTCTTTGAATAACAACATAGTATCTGATAGAAACAATTAAACTAAAAATGGCATATTTTATGCTAAAATTTTAATTGTGTCTGATCAATAAATTATAGCCACACCAAATGATATGGGGCCTATCTGCCATAGTAACATGATGACAATTAAAATGATGCAGGGATAGAGAATCATTACCATATTTAATCATGGATTAAATTGGAATGACATTCAACATAATTAGCAGAAAGAATATGTTAATGTTCAACTTCCAAAAAAGATGAAGTAGTGTATAATATAATAAACAAATATTAAATTTCTTCCTAATACATGTTCCATACTTGATAAATGGAGTGGAGAAAAAAACATAGTCTTTGTTAATAATAGTTAATAGTAATTCGATTATATACTAATATCCAGAAATTATTAATCCACAACAACATAGTCTAGGCCTTATTGAGTCTTTGGATCCTGTCAAAATTATGATTAGAACTATAGTGGAAATCTAATAATGCAATAGACAATAAGAATGATAATTTTCATTGGTTCCCTAAGGATTACATCCACACATAGAGAAAAGGTGAATTTTTTTATAATTTGCCTAACAGTATTTTGTAAATTGAGAGGATGATCATAAATTCATTCATTATTTGAAAGTTGAAACTTTGATATAGAATAAAAATGACGAATGATAGAGATCATTAGAGAAGTTATTTTCTAATCATCCTTATAGAAAATGGGATTTGGATTCTTATTATAAATCCATCTAGAACACTCTGTGATGTTAGAATCAGAGTCCATAATTGAAGGATAATTTGAATATTACATGTATGAAGTGTAACCCAAAATCAATGTCTACATGAATTTCTGTATGATAAATTACAATGACTTTTATTTTTATGGTATTTTAGGTAATTTAATCCTAATAGAGTCATTAACATTCTTAATGTTGCTGATACAATTTCCAAAACTAGCGTGATGCTAATAATATTTTTCTCCAAGGAACTATGGCCATCATCCACTGAATAATACATCAAATAGATAAAATGTTTTTAGTGAATGAAAATAAGTTTATCATTAGTCTCATAGGATATATATTAACCATTAATCTCATCACCAACATAAAGAATGTGACTGACTTGAAATGAGAAATATGACCAACCAATGTGAGAGACTTTTCCTTCCACAATAAGATCTAGTTTTATATTTGTTAACAAGTGTGAGAATTTAACTAAATTTTAGTCTGACTAAAAAATGAACCCTAAGATAAATGGAGGCTATAAAACTATATGAAATTAAAATTTCCATTATAATTATAGTCTTTCTATCAGTGGTGGAACCATATTATGAATAAATAATATATTTAACCTAGTTGATTATTTTCCTAAGGATATTTTCTTAATGTTATATAATTTCCATCAGATTTATGATGTTCCTCATGGTAACATGTAATAATATAATGATTTCATTATCATGAAGTTAATTGTTTTGGAAAATAAGAAATCTAGAGTCATGTATATGTTTTATCTTATCAAAATTATTATTTTCAAATCAAATACTATAAAATTTCATTTTCACCTAACATTGATTTATTTCACATGATCAATGAATAAAGTAAAAAAGGGAAAAACATATTTGGTTTATTTTTATAATTGAACTAAAATAATTTGTTCGGTGATTTACTTATTGATATTTTTGTTCTCATTACATGTTCATAAATGGTTTTACAGTTGTTTATGGATGAGTAGAAATAATTATGTCTAGAATATTTTTTCTGAAATGAATATTTGTTACATTTTAAATGTTTTATTATATAAAAAATTTTATACAATGTGGAAGTGTTCACATTTAAATATATGGTGTTTTATGTAACTGTTAAAATACTAATTCTATAAAACTATATATCATAAAGTTCTCTACAATGTAATAATGGGAATTCTCTTCTTAAAACTCATGATTAGTTAATTGTTAATGATTCTGTGGTTATACTATCAATTATAAAAACTCTTTTTGATATGGATTAAATAATTTCATGATATAAGGAATATTAATTTCATTTATTCCAATTTAATATTTATATACAATTATTTTAATAGAATATTTTTATATTTTTTTTCTTTATTGGTAAATTATAATCATTTTATAAATTATATTTATATTTTTTATACAAAAAATATATGCAATTAATGATTCATCATATGCAATATAAATGTTATTTACTGTAATCATTTCATATTAAAGAATATTTATTTCATAATTGTTTCATACAAAATATTAATTTAATATTAAAATATTTTTAAAAATTAGATTATATAATAATTATTAATTATAAAAATATCCCAAAATAAATTTTATACAATTTCACAAATTTTCTAAAATATACAATTCAAATATCGGGTTTCTTCATTCATTTTCGAGGATTAAGCTCTCTCCGAATGTCCCAGATCATTTCCAAGGATCGCCTCAACTCTATATTTCATTAGTGGATGTTAATAGTGCAACAGATCTACACAACCTCAAGCTGGTGGCTCATTTTCATCAATAGCATCATACATTTGATGATTTTGACCTCTTTATCTTCAATTCATGGGATCTTCAAGAGCGTTTAGTAGTCTTCTTACATGGTAGGAATCATTTTATGATCATGTTTGAGAAAGAAGATGACCTAATTACCACCTTATCCCGATCCCCTCGAAGCTGCAACGGAGATTCATTTTTCTTCTTCGATGGCGTTTTGACTTCCACATGAGGCGTGATCACTCGAAGTTGGTGATATGGGTGATTTTCCTTGGCCTCCCTCTCTCCATTAAAAATACATCCATTTTTTTTTCAATTGAAAATTTAATCGGTCGATACATAACTTCTAATAGTCAGAGAAAGGTGGGATGTCATCACCTTTGTCCAAGGATTTGTGAAGTGGTAGATGTTACGAGGTATCCTTCCAATTTTGTTGGGATTACGGATGGTAAGGTGTTTCAGTGGAAACATGATGTCAAATTTGAGTCTTGAATTTCATTTTTTATTGTATTTGGTCGTCTTGGGAATACAGATTCTGTTTGTCGAAGTAATGGTCTGGTTGTGGATTCATTGGGGATTTTGAGAATGGGTAGTGCAGGATATGTACCATCTGGTTCAGAATCCCTAATGATCATAGACCCATCAAGGATTACTGAGCCACAATATGTTCTTAGTGAAGGCGCTCAAGGTCTAGTGACTTCCTCTGTATTGGAAATGAATGAATCTCGGGCTGTTGTGATCTAGGCTACGTGGAGTTTTGGTCTTGAGTCCATAGTGAAGGGGAATTCTCATAACGATGTGAAAGAGGGGCCACAAGACCCAACAACCAAGCAGGTTTTTGAATATTTGAAGAGTGATCTTGGTATTCCTAATGCAATTACAATATAGAATTTTGATTCATGTGCATGGTTGAAGGATTCTGTGACTGAACAACATCTAGACTCAGGTGTTTCTGAATTGAGGGTAGTGGATACCTATGTTGTGGAGTGGATAGGGTGGAAGGATGGTGATAGAGGTATTTCAATCATGGTCTCCACTGGTAATCGTTTTATGGAATTGGAAAATGAGGTGAATTATCATGTAGAAGAAGATGATACAACGCAAGAGGGTGCATGTTTTAGGATGATTTCTCTTCTGAGGATGCTCCAACTGGGAAAATTGTTATGCAGTATATTATAGAGCTGCCACAATGTCATTCAATGAATAACTATAACAGTCAAATTCAGCAAGAATGGGGATTTATTTACTAGGAAGTTAGAATCCTGGGAATGTGGGGTGACATTTCTGATAGTGACAAGGAAAATGAGAATGTTATTGTTCCTCTTTCTTATAGTGATTTGGTTCATGGTGTGTTGATGAAGATTTTCAGGAATGAGGATGTTATGACTGCCCTACCAAGACGATGTTAGAGGAATGAATAATCTTCTCTACCAAGGTTGGTTCCTACCAGATCTTCTGTTGCGAAGGAATGTGGTGTTATCCAGTCTTCGAAGGTGTTTTTGTCTTTGGAGAAGTTTAATCTATGAAAGAAATATGCCAATGTCCTTAAGAATTATGAAAGTTCAGAGTGGGAAACAACTACTGGGGAAGAAGGAATCTATAATGTGTGTGGTTATGGGTGTGATTTGTATGATCTGTAGTTATCTTTTCATCCTTGATATACTTGGTAGATGTTTTTTTCTTTATTAAAAAATTGTCAGAGGCTACCTCTGACTGAGCTTTCAGAGTATAATCAGTAATAATTTATAATTGATATTTAATTGATATAATATCTACATCAGAAACTATTCTGTGTCATATAGTGATATACAACATATCTATAAAATGATACAGTTCTAAATTTTCATTTTTTAAAATGACAACATCATCGATGATTACATAATATATCTTATGTAATGATATAGTAAAAAATAAAAGAATAAATTGTGTATACCACTATGATTTCTCATTTTATATGTAATTAAAATATAATTATTTATGATATTACACATCATATATAAAATTATTTTACCAGTAATATATCATTTTAAATGATAGACAATACACCATCCACTTAACATAAAAAAATTTCTTTTAAAACATGATTTTGGCAGTAAAAAATATTTATATTTTAACTATTACATTACAATTGAACTATATTACTTATGAAATGACATAATTATAATAAGATGATAGTTCTCGAGGTTTTAAAACCTGTTTATAGTAACCACTTATCATTACCATTATAGATATCATTTTTTAGAACTCTGGATCAAAACATTATGAGCGAATTACGTAAAAATAAGAAATTAAAATGTGAATATAAAAAAATTAACATTAATGGAAAAAGAAAATTAATAATCATCATATTTATGTAAATTATATATTTATTTGGATTATTTTTGAGGCTACAACACATCAGATGTGAGTTAGGACCTGTGGTAAAGAGATCCATTTTATTTCTCCTATACTTTTTGTATTATTTAGTTATTTCATATCTTCTTTCTTATCTATAATTTATGAAGTCCTTAATTTATATATTATAACATTAATTTTTTTTACATTTTTACCTAATGTAGAATTAAATTTCATACAATATGTTATTTTTATAGGATTTTATTCTAAATTTAATTTATTTGAGACATGATCCACATGATCCACTTATTTTATTTTACGTACTCTCTATAAAACCACCATTCAAATATATTATCATATTTTAATTTTTATCCATGTGTTTTATAGTTTTACATCACATAATATATTTCATATACTATTGGTTAACATGTTACTAAGGTTATAAAGGATTTATGGAAAGAAACTCCTTCAATTGCCTTATTCTCTTCCTTTTTATCTATATTATTCTAATTCTATTATATTAGACTCATTGACTCTCTCATTCTATATTTTATATTCTTTTCATGGGTATTTAAATTTCTATATTATGATGGTCTTTTTAGGTATTATAAACATATAAAAATTATATATTAAAGGAAAACATTTACTATGTGTTTTATATTTTCCACTTCAAATTCCCTATTAATTCTTAAATGTATATCATTTTATTAATATTAAATATCTTTCATATTCTAACCCTCAATTTTTCCATTAAATGTTTTTTAATATAAATTTTCTTTAACTCTTTTCAAAGATGTGATATATCTCCAAATAATTAAATGTATTAAAAATTATTTATTTCAATATTAAAAAAATTTGTTATTTCACTCATTATTTATTGTTAATTTAAATAATTTCATTTAAAAGTTATATTATTTTTAAATTTTACTATTAAAATAGTTTTTTTTTAATTATTTTCTCATTCCAAATTGATTTTAATTTTTACTTATATTTATTTTATCAATGCCACCACAAAATTAGGAAATTTATTTTCATGATATATCTTCCATTTTACATTAATTCTTTAGAATGATCCATCAATACAATAACATGCCTTATCATTTATTATTCTAAAAGTCAAAATTTATACTAATTCCTTTCTATTAAAAATACAATATATAATTTTTATTGATATGAGTGTTCATTGAGATACTTATACCATTGAATTTATTTGTAATATTATTTATGAAACTGAATAACCCTTTATTATACGTTTAGTTAATACCATATGTTTTATTATTTTAATTGAAGTAAATTTATCAATATAGATACTTAATTATTTTGGATGCATGTTTTATTTACAATGTCTTTTAATTCAAAAACGTGTATACATTTAAGATCAACTCAATGTCTATATTGACCAAATATGTAATGATATATTATTGTTTGATGTTTGGGTATAGAAATATGTTATATTCTATTAAATCTAGAAATTCCTAACATCTCAATTTATAACTATTCTTATCAGACTGGGGTGTAACCCTAATATACTTTGATTAGTGTTATTATGAGTAAGCACTATCCACTATGTCATTTTAAATATAAATTAAACCCATTAAACTATATTATGATGCTCTTGGTGATTTATCTTTTATATATTATATAAGATCGTATTGTCCTAATATGGAAGGTTTCTATTATATATGTTAATATATCATTATTATTATCATATGATTTTATATTCTTATAAATTTGAATAATTTATTCTTTATAGATCATTAATATATAGTTATACATTTCTATAACATGATCTATAATTTCACCCATATACATCATGATCATTTCTTTTGATTTAATTATTTTATTCCATTAATTAAGTCATTTCTCGCATGAATTTTTTATCTCATTCATTTGTGATCACATATAAATCATCTACATATAATTTTAAATGGATTACCCCTTAATAATAATTTCAACACATTTCATTATGTTGTTTCTTAATTTTCTTAGGACATTCAATTCAGAAATAAGTTTCTGAGAGAATCATGTGTAGATAGTGTTTAGGTAAGTATTTATTAAATTATTTTGAGATCAGATAGATATGTTAGTAATATAAAATTGTATTATAAATTTGTTTTTATGAGTCTTTTTTAATGATTTAATGATATATATAATATAAATAAATGATGTATATCATATTCATTCATCTCATTTTTCATCAAATTACATGTGTCATATATTTATTTCGAGTCATATATTTGGCAGTGTGAATCTAAGGTGATCCTGTTTTTGGTATAATTTTCATGTATTTCATCAAAACGCATTAATATTTTTCTCCATTTCCATATTGAAGCTTATTAAATTATTAATAAATTGTTTATGATACATAGAGGTGACAAGACGAGTTATTAATGAATTTAAATTTTTTTAATACCCATTTTTTAGGGTTATATAGGATATTAGGATATTTTGAATTGTATTAAGAATTATTACATAATGATTGAATATATTACTATTTTCATAGATATTCATATTATGATAGATATTTCTAAAAAAATTAGTGTATATGAATGGTTGAGTATTTTATATATTTAATAGATTTGTGGAGTAATATCAATAGATAATTTATACTCTTCATTATGATATTATTCTAAGAGACATTACACCCTAGAATGATTTGAGTGTTCAGAGAGCACCTATATCATAGTTAGGTAGTTACATATTATGGAACTAAATTAATCAATCCAATTAACCTCATTTCTGATTCAGAAGTGAGTATTTTTATGAAATATTAATATATTTAGAAATGAAATATTGATTCTCTATAATTATAAAATGAGCATTATTGATATTTTGACATCAATAATCTGGATTTATAGGAATGTGTTGTATAGGAATTCTCTTTAATACAAAATTATGTTATAGTAAGTGGAGTGGTGATTGAGGAGAAATAAAAAATTTCCAAATATTTCTTGGATAATGGAGTCGGTATCTCTCATAGATGAATATTTTCACATCTATAAAGAAAGAGAAAATTATTATACAGTTTTTTTGTAAAACTATTTTGAATATACAATGCTATTACATAATTGAATGAATGGTGTGTTTAAAGTATGTTGATTTTAGTCATTTTTAGGATTTTATAGGAATTCACATATGATGTTTTAGACTCCGTATTTGAATAATCAATGGATTAGAGGGATTATAATATGTGTTCAATGAATTTTTAGTTACATTTTAAAAAAATCATTCATATGGGATACATAATGGTCAAATATCTAAATTTTTTTTATTTATGTGAGTGGATCATGTTGTGTATGTAAAGATAAAATGATTATGAAAATGAATTTTAGATTAAATCTCATAACAATGTCATGGATAAATATTCTATCATTTGATATTAGATAAAATATTATAGGTTGTGTTGTTGGTTTTATGTTGATTTTGAATCGTGAGTATGATTTTTAAGATATATAGGTATTTTGGAATACCATGATATTGGAATGTTTATGTGGTAAAAACTATTATGGGATGATCACTCTAATGGTTATTTAATTATAGGAATTCTATTTTGTGTTAAGATCTTTATTTTGTTAAAGAATAATAGATGTAGAAAACATGTACGGTTAGTAAATATGGGTTTTCAATTAAATAATTAATAATGTAATGTAAGCTATATTTTAATAGTCATAGAAAATTTTTTGATTTTATTTCTAATGAAATATAGATTTGTCAAATTTATTTCATATATGATACAAAATATGGAATTCATGTAAGTGGAATTTATAATATTCATGAGTTGAAAATATTATTATTCATGATAAGAGTATGAAAAAACATTGTGAAAATTGGATCTATATGGTAGATCAAGTTTCATGATGGATGTTACGGATTAAGATTAATTATTACAAAATGTTTGATCACTTATTAGAGTAAGAAATATCCATGTAGAAACTTTAGATTTTGAACAATATATATTTACATTGGTTATGTGTATTCTATATCAGTTTCATACATATACATATAATGTCATCAAATATTTATGAATGTTAATCCCATAGTTTGGTGCATTTTGATTTTTGAGACAATTAAGGAATTTTAATATTGATAAGTAATTTCATAAACAATTATTAGTTATAATGATTTCAATTTAGAATAAATATATTGTACAAAGAAAATATAGTATTTATTAAGGATCAGAGAAATTAATCATTGAGGAAATAATGTTACCCACGTTTGGCTACGATTTAAGTACATACATATTTATTGGGGCACCTGGATGATTGAGGTAATAAAAAAATCAAAGTATATTTTAATTATTCATTAATATAATTAATGACTTTCTCAAATATGATAACGACTATGAAGATATGTTTATGATGCCCAACAATATCAACTATTAGATGATTTGGAAAATTTTGTTTTCAAATGGAGATAATTATGTAATAGTTTAATAATTATGATATGTGTAATTTGAGAGATTATTTTTGAAATTATATTTTCTTTATTTATTCCCAATGGGGGTGGGTATATGTAAAGGGATAAATGTTGATTTAAAGACCCAATATTTCACATGGGTGGTTCTCTTTGATAATGGAACAAGATAAATTTTGGAACAAAATATAATTCTTGGTCTTTTTAAATAACTTATTATATATAAAGATGACTATTGGGAAAAAATATGGAAAATAAAATCATATTTGGGGTTAGTGTGTGGAAATTTTAGATATATCCCACAAATATCATGTAACCACAAAAGCATTTATTTAAAGTTATGTAAAAGAAAGACAATAATTGATAAATTATTTTCAAATATTACCCAATGAGTATATTATTTGATGATGTTATGTTTATTAGTTGACAATTCCATACATGATTCCCCAAGAGTAAGAATATGTGGATGATGACACATAAACCAAGTATATTGTGTTTGTTTTAGTGATTATTATTGAGAGGTGTGTGTTGTTCCAAGGATGCATGATATTTGAGAATAATTTATTAGGGAATTTTTATCAATGAATGAAAATAATCCTTAATGAGGGATGTAATTTTTAGATTCTCATCTGTAATAAAAAATGGTGTTGGTTGATAATATATGGACCAAAAATTAGAATATATGATATCTTGTGATTATTATTTCATACATTGACTAGGTGGGTCTCTTGTCCTGACGATGATGTGGTTAGGTTTTTTTAGACGGACTTGAGTTGAAGTAGAATGGTGTCTGGTTTCGGATCATGGTGTGGCGCGACTGGGGGTGTAAACGACATTTATCGGTGATCAGCAACGACGTGGAATCACGCTGTAGTGCTGTTGGTGGGATGACCCCAGATAGTGTGACTTTTTGTGTGATGATGGTTTTTGTTCAGCAGACTGCTTCGGGCGTAGCGGTCGAGTAGGAGTCTCGGAGATGGCGTTTGGATGGATTCCAATGAAATTGGGGTTGTGTGTCGGAAGATGGAAATAGGATGGAGAATCGCGGTGGATGTGGGATCCCGGGGGTTCGTTGACCCTCGCCCATCAACGAGGTTTGCAGTGGTTCTCGTGTGTTTTGAATGGCAACATGTGGCATTTTTTAGGTGATGGAGGTCTTCTTTATAGGGTGGCATTCCTCAGTGCGGAATGATGGTGGATCTCTATGGATGGGGACGACCTCATTAGTGGCGTGATTTATGGATCTCTAGTGGATGGCCGACCTTGTGAGGGCGGCATGATTGGTGGATCTCTAGCGGATGACTCTTCTTTTTTGGGCGGTGCTTGGAGGATCTCTAGCAAACAACGGGGTGGCGTGATCCAACGGATGGGGACGACCTCAAAGGGTTGACCTCAGGTTTTGTGTTCCGCCAGGTTGTATGGAACATTTTTTTACTGGGAGGTGTCGGCTTGGATGTGATACCTTCAGTCATCGGCATAGGCTGACTTATGTTGTGTTTTGGTTTCATTGTTACTTCTGGCTGTAGTGAATATGGAAGATAGAAAGATGTTGGATGGACGGCAGGAATGTCATTGTTTAGTTTAGGGGGTGAATTGATAGGATTGGTGGATTGCGGTGGAGTTTTTTTGGGTCAAACAATTATTTGTCTTCTACAGTCATGTGGTAGGGGATCTACAGTCATGTGGTAGGGGATCTGAGCTCTTTTTTGGGATGTTTTCATGTTTGGTGGAACTTTTCTACATGTCTTGTGTTGTGTTAGAGTTTTTACTTTTTTATTAAATAATTTTTTTTGGACCGAGCGTGATGGTGTCCTGAAATTTCCTGGTATTCCAATGGTATTGATTATGTTACTCTGTAGCCATGATTCATTTTCACCATAATGAATTTTTCTTGATTTTAGAATAACAATGACTATTATGGAGTAATTGGTTATGTTATAACTATTTCCATAATTCATATTAACTTAAACTTGTTACATATTATTTACAATTAAATAAAATCTTAGAGATGGATTTTCAATGTTATGCATACTCATGAATTAGATGTGTGTTACCAATTTGTGATATCATACATGAACATTAGAACCCAATGATAAAGATAATATTATTACAATTCCCTAGGTTTTATCTATATTATATCCTTTAATTATTTAGATTAATATACGATGTCTCTGGATATGATATACATTAATATTTTCCATTAAAAAAATTGTATAGGTAAAATAATGCAGAGATTCAGATGTATAAATATTGTATAGGGGGAAACATAAATTGCATGGAATCTAATGACACATATTATTACTAGTGAACATATTTGGAATTGGGAAATCCCAGTTGTTATGATCATCATTGTGGATTGGAAAACAAATAAAGACTCAACACGGTAGTAAATATAATAGTTTTAATTATATTTATATCATATTATATGTGTAATCTTATAGAATATATTATTTTAACATTATTTCCCACCTAATATGATTAATAATGGTACTCTTCCAATGTTCTACATTGTACATGAATATTACATGTTTAAGATTTAGGTAACTAAATTAGTCTCAAAATTAGTGGTTGGGATGGATAATCGTGGAATTGATGTGGTGATTGTACAATGTAATGGCCAATTTCGTTTATTTAGTGTATCTATATATTCATTTATTATCCTTTTTATATAACATGTATAATATAACTATTATAGTAATTACTCACTTGATGTGTGAATCATATGACATGACATGAGAGAATTAGTTATTTATAAATGTTGTGTCTCTGATTATGGTCAGATATCTAATTTTTTTTCACTATTTGTGCATCGATTATATGTTTTATGAATGCTTATTTATTTATTGGTATTTTATAGTTATTAAACCAGTTTAGTAGTCTCTATATATATTGGATCTATCCCTCACTTCTCTTTGGTATCCTTTATCACAAGTGATGGTGTGGATGAGTTCACATTGTGTTGTTCAATTTCATGTCCATTTAGTCAGTTCCTGTATTTAAAAATAATTCGCTCCTTATTTCAATTAGTAATTGGATGTGTGGATGGATATATCATGTAAATATTATAATTAATAAAAATTTGAGGTTTTAAGGAATGAAATCAATGAATCATATTTATATAATTTAAAGAGTGATGACAAAGATGATTCTAATGTACATATTTTATATGATTATCTAATTAATAAAATAAACATTTTGTCATTGCGGATACTTTATTTTACATATGTTAAATTTTTTATTGAAGAATATAACATAATTGAATATATATAAAATGTTATAAAATTAAATTTTATAATATAAATTTTATTGATAATCATAAATAAATGTTTTAGTAACATTCATTGAGTAATAATGTGAATGATAGGATAATAAATTGGAATATGGATTATATAGAAAAAAAGATATGGGGTTTGGTAATAGATGTGAATATTCAATAAATAATGTTATTTGATATGTGAATTCTAAATATTTTAGTTAGGAAGACAAAATAATTTTGAAAAATTTATATGGATGAAAATATATAGTGAAATTGGGTGTTACACTAATATTGTATGGAATGTTAGAGGTGAAATTATGGATTGAAAATTATAAGGTCTTGTTAGGATTCCTTATTTATTATAAATGAAATATTAAATAAAGGAATGAATTGAAAAAACATGGAAGTGGTTTATTTGGTTATGGTATGGTGAATATTAACAATCAATGAACTATGGTACCATTCTATTACTGATGTTGGGATTTGATATATGTATTAATTAATTTGTTAATAATGATTATTAAAAGAACATGGTAATTTTATATGAATAATTTGAGATATATATACACAAACACTTATATATATATAATAGTTATGTTATATTATTAGATGATGGTATGATTAAGAACAATCTTTTAGTGATTGAAAATGATTTTATATGATGGGATAGTGTTCCTAAAAAACAACTGGTATTCTTAACATATTAATAATAAAAGAGTGATGACATGTATTATAGGTTTTCTTCATATTTTCATCCTCATGATATTTATTAGAAATAAATTTATTAATACTATATAAATTCATAATTTAAGATTTATTATATCTATTAACACATCATTGAGTGGTTAGAAGAGAATCCAAATTCTTATACTTGTATACCAGCAATAGTATTCATCCAAATTACCATTTTTATTTTCCAACACTTTTATGATGTACAATAGTGTGCGTTCATTTTTTCAAGGTAAATGTATGTTTATCTGTTATCAAAAGAGATATATTTTTAGTTTTATGTTAAATAAATGGTACCTTATACAATTGTTATTATTTCATATCCATATTGATAGTTATTATACAATATTCTATTATTGGTGGACTATAATGACAATTATGAACCATATTTTATGATTATGTGGAATACCCATAGGGATATGATATGATATAAAAGTTTATGAGTGATTCATCTATAATGGGATTTTTTTTGATACATTTGAGTATGTTTTATGTTTTTAAGGATATTATATTATTTGAATGTAATATATAATGGATACTAGGGAAAGAAACTAAGGATATAGATATACCCTGCAATTTTGATTAAAAATTTGATTATATAGATATAATTATATGGAAATATGGAATACTATTAATTGAATAGTTATACACGAACAATTTCTTTAATCATATATTTAGTGGATACAATAATTAAAAGTTCAATATATTAAACATTTTTTATGATTACAGTTTTTGAAGAGTAACAGTGGTATTGATATTTCATTTATATTAAATGTTCATTAATTAATACATTTTTTATTTGTATCTCCTAATCACTAGTCATATAAAAAAATCATGGAGATAGTACATGTATTTTTTGGAACAATGGGTGGAATAAAAAATCTAAGAGGCATACATATTTACCTTTTGTGAGTGAAGGATAATTTTTTTTATATAGTATAATACAACTATTTTGATTGCGAAACAAAATTTTTTATGTTCTAAGCTGACATTAAACTATATATTATAAATAAATTATAAGAGTACTATATTTAATAAATATTCTGAATATTTATTGTACTAAAATTAAATTTTTGGATATTAATTTCAATGATCATAATATTTTCCTAATGATGTTGATTAGGTTTTGTGATCTATTTTGAGAGGAATTATATATAGTTACAGTTTGGTTGGTATGAAATTAAAAAATTAACACTATCCATAATGGGTGTTATTGTATATTGGAGTATCATTTGTACATTACAATATTATTTGGATATTTTATTGATTTTTCACCAAATAAGGAGTTGGGAGATAATGATTTTTGTTGGAGATGATGCTCAAGGATACAATAGTAATTAATTACTTTTACAATAAATTTATATACGAAAGATTTATGAAGGGATAAAGTTAATGGGATGTCCAAAAAATTGAAATAGTGTTTTATGTAAAGGTGGAAGACATAATGAGGTTCTTAATAGATATTGGAGGATGAAACTTGTATTATGTGTTTTTTTGCTCATTTATCTAGACCCCTTTTTAGTTTGTGGGTGTTAGTAATTCACATTCCAAAATTTTTTATAGTGATATGATATGATAAATAATTTAAGAATGCCCTAAATATAGGTATTGTACATGAGATAAATCTTAGTGATATATATTATGATCCATTCTGAAAATTAGAATATAAATCCTAACCATTTAATAGTAGTAAAATTAATGAATTAGTGTAGCACTTGTATTATGTAGTGTTAGTATAGTATAACATCCTAACATTCCACATCCCCAAGGACCAGAAATTTAACCATGGTTGAGTAAATTCATTATTTAATAATATTTTAAACAAATATTTTTCATAGAAATCATATTATATTGAATTTTTATGAGTTGGGAGGACCTAATGTGGTTCAAGTTATGATATTCATATTTTAAATTATAGTATCTATTTTATTTTATTCTATTGTATAAAATTAATCTATAATATATTGTCCAAATAATTGACTTATGTTCCCCAAGAAAATTTGTTTCCCCACATTCATGTAATCTACATTTTAGGTGATTAATTGTTGTCATGGGAGGGATTCACAGTGTGTGAAATCAAGAAATAAAGATTTCAAATGAAGTGGAGTATAAAACATTTTTATAATAAAAAATATGATTAAATACATTTTATTTCATGGCTTCATTAAGGAAAATATAATATTAATTGAAACTAAACGTAGCTGATTTATTATTTTATTGATTTAGATCATTATGTATTCATTATAGAGAGAGATACAGATTTAGGAAAACTATTATGGAATATTTCACAAAAATTAATTACACATATATGTCAGTTTTTATTTTAATCATTTGTGTGTTTTGGTAACTTTATAATCACTTAATAATATAAAAACTATAAGAAAATGTTTACAAATTTGAAATGTTACCAATAGTATGATTGGTAATGCGAAAATAAGTAGTTTCAATAAATTTACATGAATTGTTTTTTAAGAATCCTATCATTTATGATGTTATTAATTTATAAGTGCATAATTCATTTATAGGACACATAAATTTCATTACAAGCCTCTAAAATTTATAATGTTGATGATCTACTATTAACTACCCTACATAAATACTTCATAAGTACTGTTATTCCATCATTTGATACATAACACACATTAAAGGCCATTATCATGTGATGTTCAACAACATTAATGTATCCCTCACCACATTATTCATCTGGAGCCCTATATCATTAACTATTCTAATGAAAGTGAACACTCTCGACATGCCCTTTTATTCTAGGAAGAATGTTAATCGAGATTGTTTATAATAACATATATCCTACAAAAAATAACACTTAGAGAAGTATGAGGTGAAAAAATCATTTAGGATAAATCACGAGGAAAATGAAATCCATTCATTCATGAGGGATATTTAGTGAAATACAGCAAAGGTAATATTAAGGTTAAAACTAATATAGAAACAATTTAATGGATTTAGACGAGACATATCCCATGATCTTCCTCTGGGAAACACATCCAAAAAAAAACTCCTTGTTTGTGTTTACATTATAGAGTTATCCCATGAATCATGTGTGAAAAAGGTGTCTCAGATAACACTCTTGGTAAGAAACACATAACCATTTATGTTGAATTCATTCTAATGATTTTTTATTTAAATGTACATACATATCATTATCAATTGGACCATGATCGCACAAAATAATTACCAACTAATGTCCCTTCATGATGCATCCTATAAATATGAATACAAAAATCTATATTTTCATATAATATTTTCAGGTTATTATGTGTGTCAAATTTACACATAAGACTATATAGACCCAACCTTATATGGTGAAAAACCAAAAAATATTCAAATAAATACCCCCTGAAAAACAAAAATATATACATGATCTTACCATTTTACATTATAGGTTGTCCCTATCAATTATATATTACCCTCATTAAAGGAATCTCTTATTTTTCACTTCTAGTCAAATATAACATAGGAGGTTATTAGAATCATGAATACGTTTTAAGGAATAATTTTTATAATCATCTATATTATCCACATTAATCATTTCATCACAATTTTTTTTAATCTAGGAAGATAGAAAATTATTTGATTATCCTAATTTCAAGTTGGATATAAGGACTGGTTTGGTAGCTCAATCATATATACAATCACAACTTCAATATGCAGTAGTTTCCCCATTTATTCTATTTGTACGTAATTATCCACATAACAATTGACATGATGTAGACACATATATGGGCCTCCAACATGGGATAATCTTTATCTCATCTTTATTATGTATAAAAAGTTGTAAAAACATATAAAAAAGTCCATATTACAAATAATTCATTAAAAATTAGTGGTATACATTCCGTATGAGAGGTTTTTATATGGGATTATCTTGCATATTCTCCACCAAATTTGTTTCACCATATTCATGATAGGGATGAATTAGTCTCATGAAATAAAATTACACTATAATTTAATTACAACATTAGGTTAATATTAATTATAATGTCTTATTACATGTACATAAATTTTACATCCCAAAATAAAATAAATCTAATTATATTAAATTATGATACTGACGAAACCTCTATGAGATTTAAACGTTACATCAATAATATTTTATAGATATTAAATAAGGTTGTATTTCATATCCAAATTTATTTATAGGTATATATTCTATTCAATGTAAATTGTATCATTCCTCACAACCTTTTAATCCTTGTGAACCTAGAATTCCTTACAGTCATTCCATATTCCCTGAAAACTAAGATTCTTAATCCATAATCCTGATGGTTCCATATTTATCCTCCTTATAAAATATAACCATAGACCATGTAAAACATATAACATGGGGGGTTAAATTATTTAGGAAATTAAAACATTCATTTTAGGTCCAAATTACCCTAGTGGATAATCAGAAATGGACTCATATGCATGGCTGCTACATAGAAACTATCTATAATTCTTCTTACTAGATTCCCACCAAGTAAGATTATAAATTAAATTGAACTAGTTATGGGTGTATGAAAAAAATGAAGCAACATGTTCCTTGAAACATGTTTCCAAATGTTTCGTGTATTACTTTTAGTGGAACCAAAATATAAGTTTTCATATATCATTCGTAAGGATATATAAGAATCATTTCATAGGTTCCGAATCCCAAAATCATAAACACCTGCAACCTTACATGATAGATATAAACTCCCAAGTTACTTACTATGTTTTCTAAAACCATAACATAGTTACTACATAAATAATATATCTAAACTGTTAAATACATAGTAATTTTTTCATCAAGAAATTATTTTGATCAATTCATTAATATAGAATTCACCAATCCATTATTGAATTTTTTAAAGGATTTGTGAATATACAACAACATCATGAAATGAGTCAAAAATTATCAAATAAATCACCCTTGAATATTTTTAATGCTTAAAACCCCCTATCATGTCAAATAATACTCATATTCTTGAATTTATTATAAAACTACTCAACCATTTCCTGTCTTTATATTGGTCTTCTGCATTAATGATTGTAAAAGAAAATATCATAGGGTATAGGTCCATTAGAGTTTACATTGGGGATAGAATAGTGAACCTCATATGAATCAATAAAAAATAAATTTATTGATCTCATACTTTTCTTATTATGATCCATCATTGATGATTTTTCTTATTTATATTTATTAGTCTATAATGGTGACTTCATGAATATTCGCAGAACCCTCTTTAAGAAAAAACAATGTATTCATTGAAGCAACAGACATATGGCTCATCTACCCTGAATTATGTAGCCCCGATGATCATATAAACTCATCAATGACTCAACACCTCTGTTAGAAAGTAGTAAATGAGCTCATAGAAGAGTACAAACTCAATTGTTCTATACCAAAATTAAGGGATGAGTAATTAATCATATTTTTCAAAAACCCCAACTACTCATCTTATCAGAGATGGGATGAAATGGGAGATTTGAAATCACTGACCACTTCCCATCACATTGGTAGAATATCTCCATAGAACAATTATTGTTATCTTTACTAACTTTTGGAGATTAAGTATGAAGAAATTATAAAAATAGATGTTACCCAATAGTTTCCAAGTATTTATCCCCTTATCCTCTACCATAATTAACATAATATAGTTGATAACACATATGAGACAACTAAGGAGGCCGTATAAGAGATACCAATCCCAAATATTCACTATTAATAACCATTGTGGATACCATTCCATTTATAGTAGATCATATAATACTGATCTTAGTATCATATTCCTAAACCAAAAGTCAATTTATATTAGAATAACATATTTAAATTTGTGGATAAGTCATATATCTCCACAAAATAATACCATATAATTATCGAGGACTCATTCATATGGAAATTTCTTTATCCGAATGTATGATGGTTACCAACACATCTCCCCTCCACTACATTTTTGTGAGCATATATATGTATTAATATTGAATAAAAATGTTTTTAAATAATTACTCTCAATAAAAGTTCTAGTTTATATACATCATCAAGAATTAAAAAGATGTATATATGTTCAAGAAAATGAAGTGGATGAAAATCATTGATATATCATTAAATTAAATATGGAGATGTACCATATTACATTTTTTATAATCAGATGATATCAATAACACATGTCAATGTTTACTTAGGTTATGGATGATATTCTTATCCCCATTCCAAATAACCATCATCATATCCAGATGAGGAATAGCGAATATGATCGAGTTAATATTAAATATCTAATATGAGTCTCTAGTAATAATAAAAAATTGTTATATTAGGCTTATTATAAAGATATATTTATAATATATTATTAGATATATTCTATTAGTTGAGAAAAATTATCATTATATTCCAACTCATGAAAATTGATATCAATGAGTATTTATTTAGCAATACTAAGTTATTATAATTTTACTACCCATATTCATGAAGCCCACCCCCATATTCGAGGGTACCTATTTAGGAGTAGGATCATATTCATAATATCATATTAGATGGCCCTAGTATTTTTATAATGATAATTAATGATCATTAGGAGGACCATATTCCCATTTTTTCTCGTACTTATAAGCCACTCAACATATTTTGGTATTTTCCCATGAAAATAGATGATATATTATAACAATTAATTAGAGATAACATTGTTATGTTTCTCTATAATATGTTTTTTCCTAAAACCATGCATCTCCCATGATCATGGATTTATACTTTGTCAACAGATTATGATGATCTAGAAGGACATTTCAAGGAAAACACATATGTTTGGTCTATGAATATATATATACAACAACCACTATATATATCCATTAGTCCTTACATAAAATATTTATTCAAATTATATATCCATTAATTCACCTTCAATATAGTAATTTAGTGCAAACAATAGTTTTCCTCCACACAATAATGTTTTCAACAACTCTAGAGGCCCTCTTTATAGTAGAAATTGTAGTGATATTCTACTTGGAGTTCATATCACCCATACAAGAGATTAATGCATTGGAATTTATTATAGATGAAATTTTAATCACTATAAAATATCTCATGACGATGTTTCTTACTATTATATTGAACAAGAATATTCCCATTGAAATCCTTCCAATGAAATTCACCATGAAGGTTAATCACACAATGAAATCGCACTTCAATTAGATGGTTGTCCCATTGTTGATATTATTATATTGATGAACACAAAATATAATGAACTGAATATTAATTTCCAAATAAAGAAAATCATTTTTTGGTGATATTTTTTTTCAAATTAGGGATTACATAATGATTTAGTTATTTTTTTAGTAATATATATACTACCTCCCATTTGATGCAATGTGTGAAATTATTTATGACCACATCTTATATGATATGGTCAAAGAGAATCAATGTATGCAGTTTGATAATGTATTCAAATATATCTATGAGAATATGGATTAGAACATGGTTGTGTGGAGAGGGAATGTGGAGTACAATATATCAATTATGTTCTAACCAAAAAAAATATCGTAATATTTCATTTAGATAACATTGAAGGAGAATTATATACATTATATAATCCTAATTATATGGGAGACTTTTAACTATGTCAAAGAAATTTACATTCATTATTTATATAATTCAATCCACATCAAGGATATAAGTGGTCTATTTCTTTAAAATATATTTTATTCCCTCTCTATTATAAAAAAAATAATGTCTAAATTCAATCATGGAGGCCTTAAATTGGATAATCTCAGTGGGATAAGGATTAAATTCTAAATGATCATATATATTCAATAAAATATTACTATTAGAGGATCATTAGAAAATGTACACATAAAATTTAACACCCTTATTAGTTAATTGATTTTATTAGGGTGAAATATTTCAAATTTCATTACATTCAGTCATGTCATAGGTTTCTTGCCTATATAATCTAGTTAGTCCTAGTAGAGACATCCTTCCACCCCTTTATCCAAGAAACTAAATTCTGAAATGCGGTATGATATCAATTAATTTTTCAATATGTATCTAATAAAGTTGAGCTGCCTTCCCATATGAGGGATAAAAGGACTTCAAGAATGAAACACCCCTAAAAGGTGATGAAATCATACACAAAAATGTAATTAAATAATTCTTAATAATGTGTAATTATAAGAAAATTCATGATGATTATGATAATTGAAACATCCTTATGAATATAGGTGAAAATCAAATAGATAGGGTTATGCATATTTTTACCACCACGAGAACTCCATGTGTTTAGAAGAAAAAACTACACCAAAACATGAGAATAGAAACCTCCATTTTATCAAATCCCCATAAGAAAGCGAACATTAAAATTACCTTCTACACTATTGACAAGGAAATCAATCGTCTCCAAGTTAAGGGAATTGTTGATAGATGAAACGACCTCACAATTCCACTCCATCCATTATCTATAATATTTATTTTGTGGAAATTTACTATAGGTCATGAGTCTCTCTCTCTCTATATATATATATATATAACCATCTATTGAGGTGGGAAAATATCATGCAAAGGGATTTAATATATATATTGACACAATGGTAAATTAAATGATAAGAAATAACTTATCCCACTTCTTGGGATAACATCACATGTTTTAGAATTCCATCTATACTATATAGTGGTTGAAGAAATAATCCATTTTACGTTCTACGTTTCATCTGTGTTAGTTTCATTAATTACTCTTAGAATTACCTTGAAATGGAATGGAATGATTAAAAAAATACCCACTGGAGGAATAATTCTTTTTTATGAAGATTATATGAACTCCCATAATAATTGGTTGTTTAAAAATAATATAGGACTATTAAGTTGGTAGTTACAATTCACACGATGTTATTCAGACAAAGAAAATTGAAATCATGGGGATACATTCGTGTTAACCCCATTATCAATGAAACCTAGAGAACTGTCAGTTGATGAATTACTGTCTTCAAATGAAGCTAATATAGAGTAAATAAATATTATTAGTGTTAAATTACTTAGTGGTAAACTTTTATATTTGTACAATTCATAATAAAGGTTATCATCCCTCCTCTATTGTATATTTTACCAAAATATTTACTTATCCTAAAAGAGTATTGTATAACCAGCCTACTGGGATTGGGACTATACAAATGGGCAATCCAATCCCAATGGAATAATAGTATAATAATTTCCCACATTTGGGAAATCAATTCCTCTTTAGGATTGAAGGGTTTAGCCAATTCATATCAGATTTCTATAATGACTACCAATGTAATGATGTACCTTGTTTCCTCTAGATTCATACACTAAGTAATCAACTAATGTTACAATATATAATGAACTCTATGAATCCACCAAGTTCGTTTCTTTTTTAATAATGACAATAGAGGTATGATGAAAACTAGTGCATCTATATAGGAAGCTATATCCAAAATAAGTTATAAATACTCCTCCTATAATAAATATTAATGACAAAAAATTCCAAATATTAAATATCATTGGATACAAACACCAATTCTTATACACATTATATCTCACAGTGATCCCATTAGAGTAATTTTAGAGAATCAAGTTGTAGGGAAATCAAGGTGACTCATCCATACACTTTATGGAAATAATAATAATTTGGAATAATAATTTCATAGATGGGTGCATTGTTAATTTGAAGGATATGAACCCTTCATTCCATTAGTATTTTTCTTGGTAATTAAGGACTATCATTATCATTAACCTCACATAGTGATTTTTTTAATTTATTGGCTTAAATACTTCCTTACCAAGTGTAAGGCATACACAAATTCAATAATCATGTGGCACATTAATGGTCATTTTTTGGATATATGTAATATCCCAGGTAAATAAAAAATAAAAAATTTAAATATTTATTAATATTTACAAATGAAATATTAATTTTACCTTAAAAGGGTTTCTATGTTCGATAGCATACCCGATACGCACCAAAGTGTTTCTTTGAAATCTAACGTTGCACACTAGTAATAAAATAATATTATTTTAAATGGTCGTTAACATGTAGTCATTGTATTGGTGGGAATGAATAGAAATAACTAAATTTTGATTATATATGTTTTTTAAATGTTTTTAAATTTATCCAATACAGGATAAAGGCTTAAAATACGACAAGAATTCAATTTTAGGCATATATACTATAATTTTCACTAAAGGTCCACTTATTACCTTTTGATGGCGAAACATCATTAAATATAGTTTTGGACACTCTTATACATTCTATTGGACCAAGTAAAATTTTTATGTAGAATCGGGACATCAAAATTTACTTTGTATAAATTTTTGGTATTTTTCCGATAAAGATCATTTTTTAATGAATAGTGAATAATGTTGTATTTTAATTCAAAACTTATTCTTAATCTAATTTATAATATGATTCAATTATATTTTTAATTGGTTTTAAAGTAAAATTAGAATATATTTTTTCCATTTAATCTAATATTGGTCGTTGGAATTAATTTCACTTTGAAATCGAACTTAAACTACTGTTAATCTTTTGATACATTTTGTTTCCTAAAAACACGCTATTTGTTTTGACAGTAGGAATTAATTATTTAATTAATTAATGAAACTTATTTTTTTTGCATTTTTGTAAAATAGACATCATTTTTGAATTCGGAATATAAAACATAGCTTAGGGTTAATTTTTGGTATTTTTCTGAAAAACATCAATTTTTTATGAATAGTGAAACCACTATGTGGTAATTAAAAAACTAATTTTTTCATTTAAATGAAATTTTACCACCTATGTGTTTTGAATTTAAAAAATCCAACAAACATGGTTGTCATTAAGAAGTAAAATTTTGATCACTGGGATTAAAATAATTTTTTGGTGAATAGTAACTTTTCAGTTTATAATCGCGATTAGAGGTAATTAGTGTAATTTATGGTAAAAACAATGTTTTAATAATATTAAATGAACTTGAAACATGTCCCACCCTTATTGGATGTGTAATGTCTGACCAAGATTTCCTAAATGGGGTTATACAAGTCATATTTTTGACTATAAATATTAATTCAGAAGCTAAAAAGATTTCCTAAATAATTGTATTTTTTTATAATTTTTGAAAATTAAATAATTTAAATTATTTATGACACCATGATGATGTAGCGATTACCTCATTATTTAACGATTTAAATAAAATGAAAATATAATGTAAAATCTAAGACCTAAAATTATAAAAAACCTATCGGATGGGTATATTTCGAACTATTATCACCTTATCCTCGAAATATATAATTTTGGGACCTTTAAAATGAGAAAAGAATTTAATAATAAAGTAATCTTTTATAACTTTCCAAGAGTACCCCTCCTCTCCTCTTATAAAAGGCCCCCACCTCTACCACCATACCCACACATCTCATGCCTTTGGATCGGCCAACCCCTTGTCCTTTTGCCTCTCCACAACCCTCTCTTACTCTTAGAAGCCTCATGTTGGTATGAAGTCCTTCCAAGGATGCCTTTGAGCTCAAATAAAAATGAGTTACCCAATTTAAAGGTAGTGCTTTCTTTTGTGTTCTTATGTTTTATTTTTCTTCTCCAACCCCCTAAACTCTTTTTATTACTTTATTTTAATAAAACAACATTATCTTGTGTATTCTAGGATTTTGTTATGATATTTATTAGAGCTACACCTACACACGTATTCGTCTAATGGTTAAAGAACATACTGTTTTTGTGGTTGGCGATTTTCTGCCTCATGAAACGATGATTGTTCAATATTCATTTAACACCTTTCATGGTGTCCATTAATATGTCACTCTATTTATATATGATTTATATTATGTTTATGTTTTCCTTATGCTTCTGTATGTTTCATTTATGGCATACCTGTATGGTTTCCAATATGGGTAAACATGATAATTTCATTTTAGGAAGTGTGGACTGCCGCCCCCTCAAAGTGATTTGATTCTTTAATGCCATATTTGGAATGTATAAAGGATGGAGTTAAGGTTATTATATATGATGTTATACTGGAATTATAATATACCCTTATATCATTATGATTTCACTTCATTAAATATGAAATATAAATGAAAGTAGCGTTCATGTGTACGTACGGCTTACCGTCTCCATGAACGGTGCATTTCATTTCTTACCTCAAAATGTTATGTACTATTTTAAATACATGTATATTCTGGATATATATGATATATATGATATCCAAAACATGAATATAATTCTGGATATAATGAACCTTTGACCACATAAATAACATGTAATTTTAAGAAGTCCATTTTGACTTATGAACCAGATATCGTCAAAACAATCATTATTAACTTAAATGATAACGCAATTATTATAAAATGGAAATAAATTATATAAAAGTAATATTAAGCATGAGAGTGGTTCCTAATAAAGTATAAATTAAAACTAGTTTATTATTCATGAGATTAAAGAGCAATCGAGTCACGTCGGACATGAGGTAAGGGACTTCGTCTCAATCTCCTTTCATTGAGGAATATTTTGTTCTAATACAATGATTTATTTTATACGGTGTATAAACCCCAATTACTTTTAATTTTATACAAAAGGAATATTTTTCTATGAAGAGTTTTACAAAATGACAAAAAGTAATGTTTCTTTTAACGTACGCGGTGACAATGGCCTTTTTCCGCCGCCGCGAGTATTATTTGGTCTTTGGATTCCTCAACAAGCCGTAATGTTTTTAAAATGAAATACATACCATATACTCTTTTATGTATTTTGGTATTGAAAATGGTTTTTATAACGGATTTTTTATGTCAATATATTTATGTGATATATTGTGATCAAAGTGTGGAAATGTATTCTTTCAATTATATTTCATTTATGCCATATGATTTTATAATGGTACTTGGACATTTGAAGGGTGGTTATGTGATAAACCATATGACGGTTGGTGCCATGAATACCAAGATGGGTGGTTACATTATAACCTCTAATTCATTGGGTATGGAAGTAGACCGTATAGCTATTCCATTAAGTGTTATGTGTTGAAGTCGACCGAATGGTAATTCCACTTAAGTTTGTTTATGTCCCAAGTTAACTTTATATGTTATGTGTTCTTTATATGGGTTTTATGGTAATATTTTGGTTACAAAAGGTTATGTAATGATATTTTATTCAGTGAAGAGTTTTTACTACTTCATAAAGGTGAAAGGTATTAATTTGATAAAGTATACATGGGTTACTTTTTGTTTTGAAAAACTAACTGTTTTCATTCTTTGTGAATCCCTTACTGAGCTTTTTATGCTCACCCCTAGTTTTTGAAATGTTTTTCACAGGACTTAATGTAGAATAGTGTCAAGGATAGGATCATGGAGAATTCATGCTATCTAAAACATGGAACTAGACATGTTTCTTTTTAAGAGTTTTTATTTTATGGTAACTTAGTAGAAGTGTCTACTTTGTAATCTTTTGAGATGTAATAATTATGTCCTAATTCCCTAAAAATCTAAACCTGAAAAGATCCTCAATGTGAATTATTCATTTATTTTAATATTAAGTAAGGATTAAGGCCAGGGCCTTATAATATAGGTATAGTAACCCTAAATATTGAGTTTTAACCCCATTGATTACACCAAAATATCATGGCGGATTTTAGAAGATCATAACACCCATAAAAAATTGGATGATGATAACTAATGGTTGAAATACATATAATTTCTGATTCAATTAGTAAGAGGAAAAAATAATGGAAGTGTGTATACATGAAAATATCAAACCCAAATCGACCCCAACACCAAGACTATTACATAATATAGGTGAAATATCACAAAGTCCCTACCCTATAATTAATATAACATAAAAAATGTTCTTTAATGGGGGGAAGGTATGAGCTCAATAATATATAGTTTATGATCTGATGAATAATAACTATTTTAAATATATAGAGTATAGTTGGGGAAACCTATTTTATAGAATGGTAAGTATAATCAATGAATTTTTGGATGTCAGAAAGATCAGTGAATCTAGTTGAACCATCCGCCATGATTAATACCCCATCCAAAAGATACTGGAAAATAAAATTCCTGTCAATTTTCTGCTCAAGGATATATACTAGTAAATGCATGATTCTAGAAAAATATAATTCCAAAAATCCATTAGGAAAGTGGAATCTTTTTCTTTATTATATTAGAATAAATATATAAATAATAAAAAAACTATAACATGTATGTATTTATATTCAATCATTGCATAGATAGGAAATAAATTAGTTGAGAACAAACCACACATAGGGGTTAACTGAATATATTTGTCAAGTCACATATTTCCCATATAATACACACTGTGAAATCATTATTATCTCAATCCTCTTAAAGTTGGGGCAACAAAAATAACTAAAACATGTTTTGAGAGGATTTATTATGAAACCATACAAAATCATGAACATATCAGAATTCCTTCTAGTATCACTCATGGGATGAGAACTGTTACAAAAAATGTTAAAACATTAATCTCCCCACTAAACATATTTTTCATTATGGGATGACTCATAATATATATCTATTAATTTTTTTTCAATTGGATAATTATTTCTATAGTTAAAATGGATCGTACAAAAACTAATTCCTTTATCTTATATTGGAAGGATGTCAAATGAGATAAAGAGATATTGGGGGATAACAATAATGGGATGAATGGATGAAACATATCAGGAAATTAATGAAATATATCCGCTTAATACATATATGATGCATATACCCAATGAAATTCACTATAAAGAGATCAATAATATATTAAATTCTCACATGTTTCATCAAGAAGATGTATGATCCAAATCATATTTGAATACTTCATATGGAATGTGAACATTTATGTGAATCCTATAAATTACGTTACTTCATCTTATCTTATATTTCATTATATATAAATTTCCATATATAATGCACATATTGGGTAACCACTATACCAAGATACCAAATAATATATGACATAAACAAGGATGACAAATAAATGCAGGAAATATAAGACCATGGAATCCAAATACGCTACTATGAAATAAATATCAATTTTCCCACCCAAAACCTCTATTATATATACACATAACGTTTCAACATATCATTCCTAAGCATTTATAAAGGCTCTCATAAGCCCCTATGTGTTTCACGATAATATTTTTATTAAAAAGTACATCATATATATAATGTTCATGCCAAGTGATAAATTGTTGTTTAATTCACAAATCAAGATACTGAGAACAATATAAAAAGTCAATCAAAACCTTATATATTGAATTCATTATATAATACACCTAAATAAATAATGATATCCTTGATAATGGTGCCAAAATCATTCTCATATAAGTATAAAACCCAAATATTGGGCTATAATTAGTCCACTATTATTCCGTAAAATCTAATTAGGTGTGTAGAATACATGATTGTGTAGAACCCATATGTGAGAGTATACCCAGATCCAATTTCTATGCTTTTATATCTAATTCCAAATTCACTGTAGTTCAGTAGTTTTCATAGTTGTGTTTTTAGGAAGGCAATCACTCCATTTGAATTTGAGGTTGCCCTAATTATACTACACATTACTAAATTATAGAATCAATAGTCTTGTCATTATGTTTATGGAGATAATAAAAAATTTTAAAAATGATAATCATAATAAATATATTTAGTTTTATATAATTTGGAGTTGAAACAAGTGATGATAGATAATTTTATTCTTGTTTCAACTCCCATAGGATTTGAAATGGATCCTACCAACACATTAAATAAAAATAGTGAAGAATAGGTGTTTCACATCATTTGGATTTATTCCAGAACTTAATATTTAGTATTTTATTCTAATATATATATATATAATAATTGAAATTTTTTAGTATGTAATTACTTTCATATAAAATTTATTTTAGGAAACTACCCCATCGAGAAGGCACCATAGATTGAGAAAAGGGATGTCATGCCTGTCCTAAAATTAAAACATACTCATTCATTCCTATACATATTGGTTGGTCAGATCAATGTGAATAGATAACAACCAATTAAATTTGATAAATTTGGAGTTAACCCAAATAAAAATATGTTATCTTCTGGTAGGTTAATCATTGAACTTGTACTCTTGATATTATCTATGTTAATTAGTAATTATAAAGATTAATTGTTATATCTTTGATGTAAAGGTAATAAATCCTAAAAGTGGAATCTATACACTTTTATTTAGTATTAAATGATTACATATATTAATCAATTAAATTTAAATATGTATCTACATAATATACAAAAAATGCTAACACGATAACATATATTATTTCCATAAAAGTGGTTAAATATTGTGCATTCAATTATAGTGGTGTGGAATGTAAAACTATATATGACTCACCAGTTTATGATTCCTACTCATTAAAACCATTAGGATATAAAAACCCCTTATATTATATTTGATAGTCCCAAATCACAAGAACCCTTTCATGTTTTTAGCTTTGAAACTATATAATTTGAGAGAAAATATCCTAGATAATCTCCTCTATAATTTGGGGAATAAATCATACTTATTTTTAATGAGCTTAGACTGGTAAATCATCATATCAAATAGGAGCCACAACAAATTTTTAAGAAATGATCCATGTCATATGAGGATGGAGATAACTATATATCCTTATTGAATAAAAATTATGATTTATTCTATTGTAATAACACATAGAATCACGGATTTTACCTCAATCAATCAACTAATCATTTGGCCTACCAGAAATTCTAGATTGTTATAATAAATAAATACAAGAATGAAACCAACCACTTCTACCATAGTTGAAAATGATTTCAATAATATTTTCTATAAAATATATATCTCAGAAGTGTATCTCAACTATTTCCCCACAAATATATAATAGGAAAATATGTTAATTTTTATTGATCTTATAGATCTCAAATAGAAATTACCAAAGAATCACTTCACAGTGCTAATCCTAGGCCAATTGAAGGATTAAATGAATAGTTTATAGGACCTCCTCTTAATGGATGTATGTTTATGATATTAGTAGATCCATATGGACTTAAAATCAAATAACGTGACTGTTTTATATAACTTTAAAGTTATTTATTATATTTATTCATACTATTTATCTTGATGAACATTGGTTCCACATACTAACACACCATACATCATATCATTAAGAAAATCGAAGGGAAATCAGGGAATAAAATGTGGATGAATTTTAATCAAATTTCTTTTATGTAGTGGAAATAATATTAATATTTAGATAGTTTTCAATATATTATGAAATAATATGCTGGAGGTAAATCCCATGTTTTTAATTATCTCAGAAGAAACGTACTCCCTAAGAAGACTAATAAAATTCAAGATATTGAACAACTTATAATATAATAGGGATATTTGGATTAATGAATTTAAATTAAAGAAAAGGAATATTATTTATTACATAACTAGTACATAATTAACCATCACAATGTTTATAATTCTGTGTGGCTTTAGTTAGTGGGGAAAATAATTTCATAGAAACATTTATATCCTCAAGTAATGTATCCTAAACCCACTGTTCTTATTTCAACCCATATGCAGGAAGATGAAAAATGTATATGTGGAAACAATGGAATGGTACCTTGGTTCACTTTTTACATAGTAGAATAACATTGGAAAAAAATTAACTTTTCATTCTCATTAGTAAACTATTATTTACTGCATCCCAGTTTTTTGAAATATAATAGAATTAATTTATGTTAATCAATATTGTAGAAAAAAGGATAAAATATCTAAAACATCACGAGGTCTATATTGATTCCCACATTGATTATATTAAATATAATATTAATAATCCAACACTAATATTATGTATATAATTTTGGGATCTCATCTTACTATATATAGTAATTAATTCTATATCTTTAAAAAAATAATGTTTTGGTTTTTTGAGATTTTCATTGGGAACACACTACAATAGAAATTGTTTCAATGAATATATAAATATAAAATAAAATATATTCTTTATCCATGAATATACCAAAATATCATATGTGTATTTTTATAGTTCTTCTAATTGATAAATAAAAAAATGAATAGAAACCCCCACAATTAATCAGATTGTATAGGATATTTTATATATATCCTCATCTAAATATGATATTAATTATTTTAGTTATATGAATCCACCAACAATGATGTGGAACACCGAGACCTCATTGAATTAATGGAATTGGTCTTATAGATTATAGTGGCCCACTAGAATGTTATGGGATACCTGGAATGAGTGATCCAACAAATCAATGGTATATATTACCTTAATAAGAAGGAATTAATTCTCTTGATTAAATATATGTGTGTTTTATGATGTATGAATTTAATTATAATTCAATGATATATAATATAAAAAATGTTTTCAATTTTAATTGTTAGTAATTAGATAAGGAATCCATAACTCAAGATGATCATGACCAAGATGAGACAATTTTCAGAATCGTACATTGAGGGTGGTCATTAAATTTATCAACAATGAAATTATGGAAATTATTCATATCAAAACACCACCATATCCTTATAGTATTATATAATTACCAATTTATATATAATTTGGATTATTTTTACCTATAGAGTATGACCACATAATACAATTAATTCCCCTAGACCAAGAGAAAAGTGTATAGAATTGATGATGAATAGTAAATTCCATCTACAATAATCACCAAAAAATTAATTCTCCATATAAATTAGTATTTTATATATTCCTAATTAAATTAATTTATGGGGGGGAATATCACTATTATGTTCAAATTCCATGTGTAATGATGTTATTCTCATTAATTTGGAACCATGATCAATAATAAAATCAAGAGGCCTTAATATTTCTATCCAATTATAGAATATGAACGGATGGATTTTACCATGAATTTATATAATTTATATATACATTATAATTTCATCCATTAACCCATGTACATATTTCTCACCAAAAAATATATTCTTGATTATCTATTTTTGGAAATGATATCATGTGTTGTAATCCCCCTCTACACAAATGTACTAAGTGATATCTTTACTACTACAAAATTATTTTATAAATGGTTCGAGGTTATATACCTAAAATATTATGGAACACAGATATATTCAACTTCATTAAAAAAATATATTTAAAATGTTCATCATCTCTAAGACAATATAGACGTTAAATGATATGAGTTTATTCTACACTAAGATGAAATAGAGCTATAAAAGAAACAATATTCTATATGGACACTCATCAACAACTAATAAATTGTTATTGGACACATATTTGATATCAATACGACTTCATAATATCATCTTTATAATGTTTCATAAGGAAAATATGTTATGATTTGATACAATACCACATTTTTTATGTTCTTATCTTACAACTAACCGTGATACCATGAATAAAATAAAATTTTCTCTCGTATATGGGACACTTGTCATAATACTAATTTTTGGTCCACTACCCTCACATTATGTTACCATTTTAATAATATTTTATAGTGATTAGATATTCTGAAAAATTACAATATATATTAGAATTACATGGTAATCAATGGTTGAACAGACTAAAAAAACTGTAAATTTATCAAACCTAAATTTTATGATTATTCAATAAGAATGAAATTTTTTCATTCCTCAATGTAGAATAGGATCTGGTATGTAGATCTATAATGAAAATGGGAAGAAACCTCCAAATTGTAACCTATATTTAGTGGGATGTTAATCCATAAATATGATCTATTTTTATTGGACCAATTTCCAAATATTTATAGATGTATAATATATAAATTCACCCATGAATGATATTATTCATTAGAATATATTTTTAAAATATCATTATGTGTTCATTATATCACATTTCAATGAAAATAGATTATATTGAATTATATATATGGAACATGGTGATAAAATGTTAGTAATAACATCCTTGTCACTTGAAGTTAAAATTTATGGAATGAAAACCCAATCATAAGATATTAATGTATGTGGAATTATACCATCATCAAATGATGTGAATTTTTTAATGAAATACATTTATAATAGATTAAAATATATTATAAAGGAATCTTCAATAACTGGAGATGAATTAAAATAAACATGATATATATTTCATTAACCCAAAATTGATCAGAGTGGTCTATTCCATGAGACCTATATTTCATTTATATGAGTTAGGTATATATTAGAGTACCTAGTATTTTATTATAAACCCTTTTATTATGTGCAATGAAATATTTTTCTTGATCAATAAAAATACCCCTTATAGTCTCTGTTCCCACTCCATTTTGAAAATCAAAAAGCATGTTTGCTGGGGATTATTAAATGGGTCCCATTAAAAAATAATACCTTTCGTTTGAGTATGATAGAAATTGGTATTGGAATACTTATATCATAACAATATGGAATAATTCATGGTATTTATTAATATTTAGTCATGCCTTAATCTATAATCTTAGTCCCAGTTGAAAATTCATATGAATTCCACACATCATTCTAATGTTTGGAAATATAAATTGAAGACATGATTCCCAACAAGGGTTTGACACTATATTGATTCTGTGTATTTAAAGGTCTATATATTTTCAAACCCATTAACAAACATATCCTAATTATTTTATATTAACCTTCATGGCCCATCATAGAGATGGATGACTATAAAATAAAAAATATAAATATTATGGTCATTTTTTGTTAAAATATATGGCATTGTGTTCTTGTCACATGAAATAAAAATAAATGACACCAAACATGTCACATTATTTAAAAAGTCATCATGTTTGTAATATGTTCTTATCTAATATTTATTCTCATATTATATATGAAATACTTCAAATAAAAATTATTTCTCACAATGAGTACACACCATACGTTCTTATATTTTATAACTAGATATCTTAATAACTAATATAATTATAAATCATGTTCATAAGCCAATAATTTACTCATGATATCATGATATAAATATTTAATGAATGGGCTCCTCAATAAATAATAACATATACTATTTAGAAAATATATTAGACCAATTCACCATTCATGAGATCTAGATACATGTAGGAATTATTAGTATGCATTCCATTCTCCCATATGTTGTCCTATATTGTGAAATAATAATTATTAAATGAATAATTTATGTTTTGGTGTCTATTGTTTTAGGATATTTACCAAAGTTTCAAACATTATATTCATCCACAAACTCAGCCCAAAAAATATCCCAACTTTGACATAATGAGGAAAATCACATTTAATTCATGTCTGGGTAACCATAATTTTTCAACCTTAAGTTAATATTGTCCCATTTCATCCCATATGTATATATAATAAGTGAATCATGATTTATGAAATGTGGGAAAATGTTTTGACACAGAAATATCCAATTTCATGTCAATATGGGGATAAAAATCCCAACCGTCTCTTCTTTATAGTTATTTGATTTATTCAATCCCATTTGGTTCCCTTCTATAGAAAAGTATGATTAAATTATGTGGTTTCATTTAATGCTCGTGTAAAATGTTTTCTAAACCATGAAATTAGTATTTTCATTTCCTATGATCCTAAACAATAGTACTTCATTATCTATATCATGTGATAATAAATATCACTATAATAATTCTATCATCAAATGAATTAAACTAACATTGATTGGTCAACACCACGAGACCATTCTTCCTCCACATATGATCTAGATATTAAAAAGGATCTATAACGCATGGTTATTTATCCATAATCCTATGATTGGATAATAAAAATTCCCCACCACTATAAAAATTGTTCACATGCATAGGGTTGTTTTATAAGATCAGTATGTTTCATGATTAGAATTGTTTTGGGATATATAGTGAGGGTTAGATATCATATATTAGGAAATTAAATTGATTTTATTCACAAATTTTGTTCTAAAAAAGAAAGACCTTTCCCTTTTCATTTTTGGATTGGATTGTTTTTTTTGCATTTTGGTTCCATGAATTTCATTAATCTTATAATATATATAATATATATAATTTCATATAATACCATATTTAACTAACTAGTTGTTGATTGATTCTATAAATGTAAATAGTTATTGATTGATATGATCTCTACATGATAGAAATCATTTATATCAATTCCCTAATAGAATATATATATTTTTATAGGAGTACATAGTTCATTCAGTATCAATATGTATTAACTGGGATCATGAATAAAATTCCTTCATATTGTACTCAACCAATCTACAAGACATTAAACTAGAGACATATAGTCTTAATATTTTGAACGTATGACATTCAACATGAATATATAAATCTAATAATTTTAAAATAAAATATATTAAAATCCAATATACATAAGATATCAAATAACATGTGTTGGTCTATATAGTATTCCCATTCACCATGAATTGTACCAAGATCCATTTATGTATTCATAGTGTATTAATTGATTCATACTGAGAAAAAATGATCCTATATATATATATTTGAGAACTAAAAATTTTCATTTATTATGACCTTAATGATCATGGAATAGAAGTCCTATCTTCATTTCATTAAACATTGTACTAAATAATCCTTGAAACATAGCTATAAAAATCATTACATAATGTTAATTCTAAAATAACATAAGCTGATTAGATTTATCCTTGATATGAATACATATTAATCAATAATGTGTAAATATTTATATATTATTGCATGATATGAACATCCTTTCATATGTATGGAATTCATCTTCATTTATAAAATCCCTTATATTTTGGATCATAATATGTGTTGTGTAATACTCCATAGTGGTATGTTAGGCACAATTATGGGTATTTTCCAATTTTGGGACCCCACATCATGATATGGTAAAGACAATTTAATGTATTTGAGATTGATTTGTACAATGGTTATTTTTTAAATGAACTAATTTTGTCTTAATTCTCATTACATTGAGGACCACAGTAGAATCTAGACCATATAATATGGTTCTATCCATAATTAATCATCTATATATTTATCTAAAAGATTATTATGGTTAATTTTAGATTAAGTAATTATTTTATCCTATTATATGATTCTTTCTATATATTATAATTTATTTCTAATGTTTATGAATCATATAAAAATATTTATTTCTATAGGTAATGAGTGAAAGAGACACCAATGGCCACCTTGTCATGGTAATTTATTTACCTTCATAAATGACACAAATAGCTAGATTTACAATCAATATGATTGGAAGGTCTACTAATCAATATACACCCAAAAAATATTTTTTGAAACAATTATTCTAAATTTTTCTATTATTCATTCTTTAAATAAATGTTACATCTCAAAGTCCTAATTCAAATACATATGTTATTTATTTACATAAATTCAATAACCCATTCAATTTTTTTAATATGATTATATATCTCAATTTCCATATCGATTTTTAAGTCACACCCCCTACAATAGGTCTATGAACAATGACCATATTCCTGGTACACTCTTCTGAGATAGTTTGAAATTGAAATGATATTTTTTTCATATCGGTTTATATATTATAGTTATTAAATATACCATAACAATTATCTATCAATCTCTTGAAAACATATACCCAACCTTACATATTATCCAAATTAATTGACCATTTTTCTTTAGATAAAAGAGACATAAATCTTGTTAGGATAAAAATTTATAAAGGAATTTTGGAAAAATGATAATATATACCCTATTTAGGTATTAAAATTTCTCAGATTTCCAAAATATAGAGTGAAATATAAAAAGACAAAAATATTGTGGGGTACAATAAATGGTGCTTCCAAATGTCAATTTTTCATTTTTTGACATATATACCAAAGAAAAGGAAAATAGTATATTTTTTTCACTCTTAATCAAAAAAATATAAAATATTTCAGTAAATTAAGGAATATGGTCTAGGGTGTCTAAAAACATCATTAATAACCTACCATCAATAAATATTTTTCATTATTTTGGTGATTGAATAATTAAAATCAGATAATGAGTTTTTTATTATAATTGGATGCTGCAGTTTTTAGAGTATGTGCGTCTATATTTGAATCTATAGACATAAGGGAAATTCAGGCTGATTATAATTCCCACTAATATTTTTTATCCATGAAAACATTATTTTTGAACCCATTATTCAATTGTAGTCCATTTCCCCACAAACAAAATTCAATATTATAATGTATCAATTAAAATATGGTGATATGTGAAATAACAAATAATCAATAAAACTATTAATTTTTATTCGATATATGTTTCATTACATAGTATGCATCATAATAATTAATATGATGAATATTAAATATTATTATTGAGCCTTTTGGTTATACAAATTATGTAACACTAAACCTCGTGACAAAATGGTCCAAGTATCAGGATCCTAAATCTTGTTCCCCAATTTTAGAAGCAACTAGTATTTCTTGGAGACCCCCATTAACATTAGGATGTGATAATGGGCTTCATACATAGACTCTCTAATTCCTTGGAAATATTATGTCCAATCATAAATATAAGTTATGTAGTATAAGTATCATGACCCTAAACAATATACACATGCCTCTGATGATATCATCAATTGTGTTACTAGGCTCCCTATTTTTATCTGGTCTAATTTTCCCCTTCATCTATGTAAATTTCCTCAAATTTTGGTCAAATATATCTATCTATAAATATTAATTATGCCGGTTATAAATGGGGAATCATTTTTACTCATCCCATAATATTTTTGAATGATCTACATGGAAATAATGAAGATATGTATGTAGGGTGCATAATACCTTTTAAACCATAGATTGGCCATTCCTAATTTCCCAAATTCAAATATCGTTAGATTGAGTTATTTTTTTACACAATTTTAATTGTACAACTATAGTGTTAAAATGATGATACACATTTTTATTATCACAATAAGAAAAATTACAAAAAGGAAAAAAATCATTTTCCTAAAAATTTAAAAACTCATGAATTGATGGGATGATGATAATACATACACCTATCCATGAGAACACAATCATATGTAAGATATCATTAACATCCCAATGTAACAACTATTGTATTACATTGAGGGTACATAGGCATATACCCATCTATGATCACGTGATCCAATTGAATGATTTCTTTGCAATGTTTTTAGAGATCATGATATTCATCATCTATTTAAATTCAATGTTCAGGTTTGTTTAATTATCATGTGGTTACCCCTTATAGAATATTATATGTCATCATAATTTTATCAGTATAATGAAATAAGAATCATATAATTAATTATAATCAAATCCCATTTTTTGGTATTTATGTATCTTAGTAATAGTTTAATATCCCCAATTTGACGTGTCTCCAATAATTTAGATGATAAATAATCCAAATTAGTACATTTATAATAATATTTTACTATAAAATTTAAATATTTTAGTGAATTACTAGAGGGAAAAATCAATGGATGGTTGTATGTTTTCCAATATAGTATCTTCATATTGACAAAATTGATATACTTATTTGAAATTTATATAAAATTTTTTAATTACCCATTAATATTTTTCATTCCTAATAATTAATTATACCATATATTCATTCAACATTTATACATTTGACTCATATACTTTATGGTTCATTGTCTTTGAATCAAAAGATTCACAATTCAGTTATTCATCTACATTGAAGTGATTCAGGTCATTTTTAGACCCAACAATAACCTCCATAATATTCTTGGAACTTATAATAATTAGTTATCTCTTTAATGTCCTTCCTATTTCTCTGGTTTACTAGGAGAAATGATGTAATAGAATAAATGTACATATATTCAAATATTTCTACACTGTAGACTTATAAGAATCTTTCAAGGATCTCATCTTTATAAATCACCCCCTCCAATTTAGCATATATGATAATAGTATATAATTACTTCCAATTCCACTTCTTCAACCCTTTATAATTGGAATGAAAACAATTATAGAGACAATTTATTCATTTTTTTATAAATCTAGATAATCTGGAAACTGTTTTCTGATACATGAACTATATATAACAGAATAATTGGGTATAAAGGGTCATAAACCATAACTCCCTAGAAGTTCCTAGGGATTTACACAGTAGAAGTAATCCATACAAGGGGATAAGTTTTTATTATCTCAATATTTACAATACCATTAATATAAAATATATTCTCATATACTAGAATTATTTCTACACCAACATGGGTATAAAAGGAATGTGAATATATTGAAACAAAATTATTCCAAGGTTTAATGATTGTGAAAACCTTTGGGGTTGAGATCTCACTCCATGTTTTCCTCAGTTAGTAGACATTTTGAAACTACTGATATGTTTAACTATTAAACTAGTTTTTCCTGAATGTCGTATTGGTAAACATATATCTATGATATGGATTGATACTATGATATCATCATAGTATAAACTATAAAATGTTTTAAAACATCAAAACAGATTTCCCCATATAGTTATATAACTATGTTCATTAGATTATAAAGGGATCTGGTCCACTCATGACCCTACTAAATAGAGAAGAAATTCCCATGGTAAGAATTCAAAATATTGTAAAAACTTATAAGGATAATAAGTATTATTTATGATGAACTCATCAACTAAATTATATAAACCCCCATCCTAAGAAAAATAGATGACATAATAATCCTTTTATGAATCTGTGAAATAATAAATAACCCTTCAAGAAGAATTTTCACTACATGTAATAAAGGATAAATGAAAATAATAACTCAATGTATTAGTGATTTTTTATATTAAATGAAATCAAATAAATAAAATAATATTAATTTGAAACCTTTGATAAAATAATAAATAAATAATCATTGAAGTGTTCTTGAACTTATATCATTGGAAATGTTGCATTATCAAACTACACATGAAATGAATTAAAACATGGATCTATTGTTTGGCTACTCACTTTTTTATATCACTCAACATGGGATAAACCAAAAAAATACCCATCTAATACAGAATGAACAAATATAATTGTACTGGTAAAACATACATTATAATGAAAAACAATATAACACCTTAGTGGGGATCCCTATCAGGGATGTTCCCCAAACGTAGAACCGTATCTAAGATCCCCAAAATTCGATTGTGCGGAGACAAATATAGAGGAATTTCATACCCCTGTATGATATACATGACTACTTTTTATGTATCGTAACACTATTACTTGATATTACAAACTTGTTGTGTGGGATAACTACTTGTGTTCCAAACCCAAATAGAAGGTTCACTGGTGTTATGTATTATGTCCAACCATTCTAGAAATTTAATAGTCAAATGATTAGGAGTGTCCTAGTGAATATTCAAAATAATACACTCATTTAATCTCTTTTATTGGATTGTGTTTTCCCTATATTCTTTTTAAAATTATCCAAGGGACCAAAATCATCATATGTCTTCATATGTGTTAGGATGTAATATAGTTATATGATATCATATAAATTTATAACCAAATCACTATGTGGTTATTGGAATTTTTTGGTACCCAAACATCAATGGATGAATTGTTTTTTTCAAAAGATTATCTTTTGATATATTATAAAATGGGTGATTCATACTTCCCGATAGATAGAATATTCCCATATTTTCATAGTAAATGATTTATCATTCATTTGTACCTAATATACATAATCTCATTCCTTAGAAAAACATAACTGGCTAAAAATAAATCATTTTACTCAATCATTCACATTCAGTATATATTTACATTATGAAGATAGATGAATATTTTTGAATAATGGTACACTAATGTTGATCATAATATTATCAATTTAGTGATAGATTTTTATAATATTTACATTCCATTGATGATCCTATATGATAAGTTGTCTACAATAGTGATATTCTTCAAGATATAGCTCAGAGGAGATGTGAACAATACAATTGGTTTTTATGAATATTAACATGGTTAAATATATCATTGTCAACCCACAATTCATATATATTTATTATTTATGAATTCAGGTAATCCTAAAGCTAGGATGCATGTAAATGGGTTTTGGATTAATTAATATATTGTTTCTAGAAAACAGGGGTTAACCGTAGTTCACCTAAAAATTAAATCATTCCTTTAAATCAAATAAATATAATTAGAAATTTGGGAGGATCCCAAAGAAATTTGTTTTTATTAAATGAGTATAATATAAAAGAATAGAAAAATTAAAAAATTAAAAAAATAAAAAAATAAAACAATTTTTTTGTAGCTCAATAGTAGATCACATATGTTCAATATGAATAGTCTCATGATGTAAAAAACATAGTACTACCAAAATTGTCTTGTGATATAGAAAATTGTATTGAGTATGAAAATTAAACTATATAGAGCATGATACACTGATTATGTAGGGGGTTACTTTTTATAAGATATGACATTACAATGGAATTTCTAAAGAATGTCCCAACTGTGAAGTGTTGTTGATTTAAAGCACTCTCAAGAATTAATTAGTAGAATTTGGATATTGATAAAAATAACAGTCCCCATAAATGATTATATAGGGGCACCTCTATCGGATATAATATATATTGTTAATGTAGGGAACCCTTTGATTTTGAGAACCACATAAATTTATAATGATTGAAAAAAATCTGTTCTAGGGTGAATATTTTATTCCTCTAAATTATACAGTGACTATAAGAAGACCGAGACTAAATCAAAATTTTAATGAGTCTTAAATTCTGAGTATAAATTTGAACCATAATGATTCTCATAAAATAATAAATATACATTGTGAAGAAACTATGGTTTCTGAATTCATTATTTGTAATGATAGTGATTCCATCATGAGACATATAAGATACCTCAAAAAATCATTCTTTTATATACCTAAGGAAATAATGTTTCCACATTGTATTACTTGATTACTATTCACATGAATCTTTCACTGGCTGCAAAATACTCAACATGAGCCACTAAATTTTATGAATTATTGATGATAATCATTTTCTCACAATATAATTACTCCATGTCCCTCAATGTTTTAATGATCAAAGGGAGTTTCATAATACATATATGAACAAATATTATGGATAATATGTTTTTTCAATATATATTATTACTCTAATACCCACCTATAAGGAATCTCAAAAAGAAAATCACGGAGACACCAAATAAACATCAAGTAGAAATATGAATAACATAGAAATATAATAACTTCTC
This sequence comes from Viscum album, assembly GCA_963277665.1. Lineage (NCBI taxonomy): Eukaryota > Viridiplantae > Streptophyta > Magnoliopsida > Santalales > Viscaceae > Viscum > Viscum album. Next base: position 957,582,493 of record OY728145.1, read on the forward strand.
TAAGAGGAATTAATTAAATCAGACATAGGTAATATTGAGGTTAATATATAAATAGTAAATAGGTATGGATTTATATGGGTATTTATAGTTATGTTCAATTATGAAACACATCCGCAAACAATTCCTTGAGTGGTTCCTTCATAGGGAAATCCCTCGAACATAGATCACAATATGATGTTTTGATGTCAAACATCATGAATCCACAATAAATCTATGACATATGAAATACATGTATCCTTTCGTGTATAATCTCGTAATGTGTATTTGGTGTACCTTAATGTATGAATTACCGTCTCTCATGCATACACAGTGCTTATAGCATCTGATCCAATAGTTATCCCATTATGAATAACCCTCCCAATAAGTATTCTATCATCTTCAATGTTTGGTCACATGTTATAGAATTTATAAGGGTGAACAATTAACCCGTTGAAAATTACATCCCATTGAAATTATTTAAACACAAAAAATGTCAAATCATATCCACCGATAATAATAAGATATGTAAAGAATCATGACTTTGGTCACACCAAATTCCCCCTATATTGGATCATAAAATCCATTAATAAAAAGAATCACCAATAATTTCCTCCGATGCTTTTATAACCCATATAGTTTATAAAATAATTTTTCCCATTGATAATTAGACTTTTAGACTAATGGATACCAGGGAGTCTTCCCATTGGCCAGGTTCTCCATCTTTTCTAAATAAGTGTATTTTTTTACAAGCATGAATACTCAATATTACCAGGTATAATAAAACTCCTTTTACTGTGTAATCCCTATGAAATATCACAATTAAAATTTCAACACCATGAATCATTAACAACATAGGAAAAAATAATGGTATTTAATCATCATCATTTCCAATTTCAGAAATCATTTTATGGGATGCTAATCTGTAATCTCTAATAACTTTTTATCAGAGATTCATATCTCTCATGAGTTTTATTTTCGATCCATGTCTAAAAATAAATCGATTGAATATAAAAAATTATTGACAAACAAATATATATAAACCAAAACTAATCATCCAATGGTTTCCCATGCATAATCCCCATCTCATCTTTATAGGGCCTTATACTGGGTGAAATCGCCATTCATTGAAAAATATTCCATGTAGACATCAAACTCATTAAGATACACTATGTATATGTTGTATGATTATAGTTTACTGATTCATAATACCCACATAATTATCTATTGTTTAAAAATTTATAATAGGTATTTATTTATCACATGTTATAAAACATCCTGAAAACATGTTTACCACATGTTGTTTAACATTATGGTAATATATGTGTACAAGAACTTATACATTGGATCATGGATTAAACGGGATTTTATTACTATTAATCATGACCAAAAGGATACCTACAAATGGTTCAAAAAAAATAATATCTCTTTCATATTTCTTCCTATGGAACAAATTCCCAAAGAACAAAAATTTATGGGACTATATTCTACATGAAATATCTTATTTCCTTCCTTATATGGACATATTATCAATATAGACAGATGTCCTCTAACTTGTGATATATTCCTATTGTACCATTCTCTTTAGGATGTATATTTAATGAATACAATATCCAATACCATGTTCTATATTACCATAGTCTAATTAACCCACATCCCTATGGGTCCAAATTCCCAATGAAGCAACACCAATCCCTAATGATCCTTATTTTCTATGAGCATAACATGAAAGTAACACAATTTAAAAACTTCCTAACTATCTATTCCTAATCATCTTCCCACAATATTTACACATGACATGAAATTGAAATTCTTGTATCTTATCGGGGGTTTATAAAAATAGAAGGATACAAATAGTCTTTTTTATGAATCAATAAAATGTATGACATGTAATTTTAGCACACACCAAACTAGGGGTCATCTGATTCCATTCAATGTGATAGGTTGGATAACATTCTCAGTTGAATGATCCCAATATCATTCGCACATATCCGCTTTATGGATGGTAGTAAAAACTTCAGTGATAATATATGCATCTTTATAATATAGATTATTTACTGTTTATATAAAATATAGGGAAAATAATAACATATATATATATATATATATATAAATTTTCACATCAGTGAATTATTTTTATCAAATTATTAATACGGTTTTATAATGTACCACATCAACATTTGGTAAGGAATCATTAACATATCTAAAATATATAGACGTGCCCTGATAATGGAAATAATTCCACTCGAAATTTATATTTGAGCATGAATTACCTTTATCCTAATCAACATGTATCCTAAACCATTATGAGTATGTCACCATAGATGTTTTTTTCTATGTAATTTAGGTTAGTAACAAAATTTATTGGTAAAATTTGTGGAGTGGAGGAACATAAATATTTCTATTTTCCATAACAAGTATTTTTGAAGTAATGAAATTACATATAGGTATACATTGTTTTTTCATTGTAATCACCTATAATATCATTAATTTTATATAATGGTTAATTATATAGATTAAGAGAGTGTTATATATTGGTATATCACCTTTAACAATGTAATCTTATATATAAACGTTCCAAGACATGAATAATATGAGGTCATAGTTATTACTTCATATAGAGGAAAATTGTATTCCTTAGTGTGTCTTAAAGGAGTGTTTCAATGTTACTCACTAAAAAGGTGGTTATTTTATTATTAAATAACACATAATAGTTCTTGAATAACTGCATAAATAATTATGGAATGGTGAACTATTCAATTAGATAATAAATTATGATTATTTTTAAATATATTTTTATGACGTAAATGACATAAAATTGGAAAAATAGTAGAGGATATTAATAAGCCAGCAATTCTGTTTCATTGTGGGAATTCTGTGTCCATGGAAATTCCATTTGGAGTTAACAAATAATTAACATTTTTTATGGGATTAATTCAAATATATTTTATGAATTATTTTCATAAATTTGTATTATTTTTTATTAATTAATTTTTAGTTAATGAAAAGGTTTTCGAAGACCATGAATAAATAATTATGGTTAATTTTGAAAAAACACTATCAATATTCAATGTATGAAAATATTTTGAAGTAAAAAATATTGCATGATAATTCCATTTTCATAGACATATTTGTTTATGATGTGTAGATACATATTCATCAATCATTGTTGTGGTTGATTTTTTTTACATGAAAAGGATGTTTGTATAATGTATAGTTTTCTTATATTTTCATGATATTATTAAGTGTTTTATTCCAATTAAAAATTTCTTTTGGGACATGTCACTTGTTAGTTACAATAGATTATTCTTTCATTTTATCAACACAATGTTTGTTTACATTTGAATTTTTGATGGAATTGAAAAATAGATACCCAATACATTATTTTATAGATTAAGGAATTATTATTGATGTTTAAATTTATTATTCTTATCATGTATAATGTTTAATTTTTAAAAATAATATATCCATTATTTCTATTGTGTATTGGTCATTATAGCCTCATAAATGTGAATACAAAACCCATGAACTAGAGTTTATATTTATTTATTATTATTCTGTGTTAGTGAGATATTAATTTATTGGATAACATTATTTTTTTTCTTCAAAACACTCAATACATTGTTGTATGTATTACTATTAAAATATTTTCATCTTTTTTATTTTTGAATTTTGGATCTCTTATATGACTATAATTTTTGGATATGAATTCCCACAGGAAAAGAGAATACAGTTGTCAGTGACTTTAATCTAATTCCCAATAGTGATATTTCACATGAAGAAAGTGAAATATATAATCTAATGTAGTAGGTTTTATTATTTTATGTTTTACACAAATGGTGTTCATGGTAGGGGAATTTTCTTTATGAAATTATTAATTATTTTCCATATTTTATATGAGGAAGTGACTTAGTTGTGAGACACTAAAGTGGTGGTAAATAGAGATCAATTATTTAATAGAGAGAAAATTTTTGGTAGAATATTTTGAGTAAAGAATCAGATATTTTTCTTTGTAAAAATATATAATCCTCAGGATATGTTGTAATTGTTTATACTTGAGTTATATATCTATCACATAATTCCACATGTACAAGTTGCGATGACCAATTAATCTTTTGAAAAGTTGTTTTGGTATTTTGGGATATATAATTATTTTTTATAATTTATATCCAAAGGAATGACATGATAGAATATAACACCTCTTAATTAGGTTACATAATATTTTTTTAACAATTTAATGTTATTACAATGATATTTGTATATGTGACCAATTTTTTGGTGGATATTAATATATATAGATATATATATATTGATTTTGAATTATTTTATATTATAAATGATTGAAATATTTCAAAAATTAGATAATATCCTTCTTATTTGGGATTTGTGTTCAATGTATATTTTTAATATTAATAATATTGAACATGTAGTTAGTAATTATATTTTTCCCTATATGATCATTATAATACATATAACACTATTGTTATCATTGATATAGAGGTAGGGAAGATTACAAAATTCTTGCATTATTTAGGGTTTCTGTCACATAAATAACTTATTTTAAAGTTATTTTTAATTTATTTTCCATTCTTGCTTTGTTTTGGGGGTTTCCCAACTTTTATTGAGGAATGGGTGAGTTTTCATGAATTCGGCCAAATATTGAGCCCAATTCCAGATTTAAAACAAATTTTTCTTCTTTTATAAGTCATTCATTATTCAGCATTTTTTATCCATTTAAATTCCTACATGTCCTCCCCTGACCTATTAACACCAAAATTTGAATTTTGAGCTTTATAAATCCATAATCATCGGGGATTTTGGTTTTTATTTAAGAATTAGACCAACCCGAAAGCTCATTATCCAGTTTTAAATTGTATCTATATTTTTTTAATATTTTATTCATTATAATGAAGTTTTCAGTTGTTAATCCTCTATCTCGACCCTAATAAGCCCAGGTGTGCTCCCATTTCCTTTACTCCCTTCTTGGAGCTCTTTGAAACCACTACACAGGGAACAACTTCATAGAGAGTCTCAAATCGTCCAGAATGGAAGAGGTAAATTATTCCCTTCATAAATCTCTCAATTATTACCCTTTTCCCTTGATTCCATTTCATAAATGACCTCCTAAATCGTTTCTGAACAACCTATGAATTTTGGTTTTTTTCAATTTCATGTAATTATGTTTTTGGAGTGATTAATTCAGGATACTTCATGTAAGTGAGTCCATTTCATTCTTTTTCCAAATTTCAGAGTGTTTCATTTATTTTATTAGGGTTTATTCCCTATTCCTTGATGTCCCAAATGAACAGGGGTTAGTATTTTTAACATAAGGTTTAACCTTGGGTTTTCATTTCCACTTATTGTGGTTTTAGCTTTGATCTAGGTCCCTCTTGGTGCGACGGTGGTGTGATTTGATTTTTTCACAATGGATTCAAGGTTTTAAATAATTTGGTAGGTGATTCCATATGTATGCAATCTATGTGAATTTATGTTATGTTTTTATGAAACATTCATGTTCATTTAATTCTATGGTTGGGGAAAAAAGTTTTAGTGATTTTTGAAGTGCAAATGAATTTTTAATGCGAATTTTAGTTGAAATAGGGGGTTTTTTCATGGAACTCTCTTATTGGTTCCATTGCGGCTGCCCTATCAATAATTATTTTATTTTATTGGTATGTACTAGGGCTTAATGTATTGTTTGAATGTTTATCACTTCTGTTTGTTTCTGTGAAAGATGGTTTAATTGTGTTGTGGAACTTGTGAACTTTAAGTGTCATGTTTGTTTAAAAAAGGAAGTTTTACAGAGATTACATTTCTTGGTACTCATGGGGATTCCCTAAAAATTTATTTATTGGTATAATTGAAATTTATAAGGATTAATTTTCAGTTTTGGTAACTTATATGAGTGCATATAGTGTGAAAAGTGGGGTTTTAAGGGAGTGTTGGGTGCAAAACAATGTGGTTTTTTGAGAAATTGTTTTATGGAAAATCAAATTATTTTTGTTTGTTTCAAATTGTATCAATTGTTTATAGATATTATATTGTTTGTAAGTGAATAATATTGGTGTTTTTATATGAAAATGGATGCATTTGGCATGCTGAATAGTTTTTGAGCACAAAGGGGGAAGACCGGGTACCTAGGTGGGGTAGATGTGTACTACTACGACTAGTGGACTGGATGGGTATTGTCCCTGTTTCACCTAGAATTTAGATAAAGAAAAATATAACTAAACAATTTGGATGATTATTGGGGAAAACTAGGTTATAGGTATGTTCCCTACTAGGGGGTCATGCACAAGAATAGATTTTACTATGGTTACATTACACCGAGGTATGAGGTACATGGGGCCCGAGACTATCTAGTGCATAGGGGTGTTCCCGATCTTGTTGATCATTGTGTTTGTTATATTTTCCATTTTATTTGGGAGTTTTTGGCAGTAATTTACAGTATCAAACATGTCTATTTAAATGTGTGAACATTCTGATAATTTTACCTTGAAATCTTTTTCCAAATGATAGTTGTATTTCTTGGATTTTATCACTGTCTTTCATTGCATATTAAAACTGCTTGCTATTTCACATTGTATTGCATCATATTTATAATAATTTGGTGATATCCTATTGGTCCTAGGATCATACCCTACTTACACACCTTGTGTGTAAGTATACTTGGTTATGATTGACTCAGGTAAAGGAAAGGCCAAGGGTGATGGCTCTTCAGGGTGTTAGTCCCCATCACAAGGGTAGAGTTGTGGAGACGACTTGCAGGTGATGACCCCCTTGTCAGGTAGAGTCCTTGGGGATGACATTATGTTTTTATTATTTTCTATTTGGACCTATTTTATTGTCTTTAATCCAACATATTCAGTTCTTGTTTTTTTTAAGACTTGTTTGTCTTGAAAATTTCAGATTTATATTATAGATTGTTTTAATTTTTTATGATTTCATACTCGGGTAAATCGTTCCCACACCTAATGTAATGATACATGGGAACTTTTTCTATCCCATTGGGATAGGGAACTCCCTTAGGTCATTGTAATGGGTTGGTTTTGGTGTCGGGTTGATGATGACTAGATCTTGTTCGTGACAAAAATGGTATCAGAAGTGGTTTTGGTTAACTCTTTGGGTCACGTTATTTAGGGAACAATTGATATAGTCTAGAGTTAGGATTTTTGGGACTTGGTAGTTTGGTTGTGGGTAGCTTACCTAATCACTAGACCTCTTGATGGGATTCCAGTCACCAGTGGACGTCCGGATTTATCTAAGTCCTTTTGTTTTCTTGGTTTGAGGATTATTAGTGGAAATGAAAAGAGTGCTAGGTTTATGGTCTCAGTGAGCTCGCAGGGACTAGAAAGACATGTAGAGGTGGGTATATTCCATAGAACACTCTCTATGATGGTGATGTGATTAAAATATGCTCTCCAACCATATTTCCAAATCACCCACTGAAACTAGTTCCTTCTCGCATTTTTTGTGCATTAGTTTTGAAAAATGGCACTTTGGTTTTAAAGTGTCATGGTTTTAAGAAGTGTAAAGATTTTGTGATATTAATTTAAAATAATGAGGGAATATTTTGGTTTATGAAATAGGGGATCTAAATTTTCATAATTGCTTAGAAATGGAAAATGGTGTGCTTACACCTCATTTGAATGCATGAACTATATTGAAGTTGGTTTTGAAAAGTGTTTCCATTAGAGTTTTATAAACAATAAAATGGTATTTTAATGTGATGAGATATTTTTAAATTGATGTGAATATCTTGTAAGTGACTTATTTTCTAAATGGTTGTTTCATTCTAAAATGTTTTGTTTGATGTGAGTTATGATTTTGATCTCGTGGTTAGCGGTTTTGAGAAAAATTATGTGTTGGTTGACCGTTTTGGTTTTGAAAAGTGGAAATAATTTTTTTAACATTTGGTATTTTTGTGAGAAACCACATGCATACGGGTTATATTGGATGATGGATGGTTGATGAATTGACTAGATTAGTGTAGGGATAGATATGAGGAGGGAGCTTAGTGTGGCATAGAAACATACATGTGTAAGGCCCACGGGGTACCATTGGTGGATGCGCTAACCATTGAACCATTTATTTTCATAGAAATGTTTTTAAATAAAAATCATGATATCTTGATGAATTTTTTGGGATGGTTTATATAATGTTTCACTGGAAAATTTTGATATTTTGGTATTTTTTGAGTCCGTGAACCCCTCCTATTAGAACTGTGTTTTGGGTTTGTGTTTGGTTGGTAAGCTGGGTAGAAGGACCGGTTAGTAGTCTCTTCTGAGGTATGTTTTGGGACACCTTTATGGTGGATCCCTTCATGTGTTTGGATTTGGTTTGTGGAACTTTTTAACAAATGGACCAGCTTGGTTGAGTCTTTATGTTCTCTTGTTGGATAAGGTCTGCTCCCATTAATGGTTAATTCATAACAGAAGTGCATCCCAGATTGATTCTCCATTGGAACATCCTACAGTTGATCAATATAAAGAATAATTTTTTCTCGAGATCTATATATTGAGTCTAAAACCATTCCTTTATCTTATTTTTAGATCCTCTTGTAATGGGAGGGTTCTCGTTGATGGTTGAAGGAGACCTTAGTTTATTATGTTTCCTGATTCTTCAAAGGTGGATGTGGTCTAGGGTTGTTAGTGTGTATGACTGTCTCGATGTTTTATAAGAGGTCCATTAGGTTCTTAAAAGTTTCTTTGATGCATGAGTTCATATTAAACCACCAGTGTTGGAAATATGGTCACGATAGGATATTGTGCCCTCTGTATATATTTGTTTTTGGTTTGGGAATGTTGTATAAGGTCCATCACCATGCATTGTTTATATCAGTCGTAATGGTCATGTTAGGTGATGCCTTATGATGTCATGTGCTCGGTTGAATGTATAGGTGAAAGTCATGAAATCCTCTAAGAGTCCCTATTATGTTGGGAGAATATCTCCCTTGGAAAAACAACAAAATCTTACATTCTAGAGGAAGGTGAGTGTAGGCGTTCTTTACTTATATTTTTTCTCACATGATGAAACAAGGTGTGATGTGTGTGCATCTTCTTAGCCCTTGTTTCAGTGAAATATTGGGATAGGGTAAAGTGAGTTTTTAATGTGTTGGGTATGGAAAACATATCTGGGATTGCGGTGTAGTAGTTGTTGGCATCGAAAGAATAATTCTCATTCAGTGGGTTTCCAAAGACTAATTGTGATGCCAAAGATGCTTCAATTATTAGTGATATAGCCTTAGGTATCAGAAAGAAGCTGGCTCATAGTCAGGGGAAATTTCTGGGTCATTTAAAACCTTGTACAAAGTCCTATCATATATATGAAAGATAATAAGAGTTTAACCCTCTCGTATCATCATCTTTCTTCTATTATTCATGTTTGGCGGAAATATGGAGGTCCTTGTACCCTTGTCATCTCCCAATGTCATTCCCTCCCCCTTTGGTTTCCATTAAGTCTTTGGAGAATGGTTGGAAATTTGGCTAGACAGGCTGAGCACATGGTTTATGAATGATTAAGAGTGACTATGTTCTTGGAAATCATGTGGGAATATTGATCAACACAGTTAGTTCATGGTTTCCCAAACTGTGTGTACTAACTATGTTAACTTCCCAAATCAAGAAATTTTTTGTTTTTTTTTGTGTCGGCCCATGCTGGTCGGTTAAGATGGGTTGTTCTAATGGTGGGGAGAACCACTATGATTCTCATGTATGTTCCTTCTGAAATTTTTAATGGAATTATACCCTATGTACCAAGGAGTTCATTCAGGCTTCCCCTATTAGTGTCTAGATTCTATTTCGAAAAAAAATTATTTGTTGTCTCTTATGGTATGGAGCATATTTGTGTCCCCCCGAACCAGTAACTTAGATTTATCCAAGGTCTTGTATTGGTGTAGATTGTATCTTTCAAATCTATCTAGATACCAACATCTTCCTGGAGTAAACATTGGGACTGGAGAGCGCCCAATGGTTTAATTAAATTTAGGCAATTGTAACATTGTTCAAATTTGTTGTTCGTTTGGTTGAATTGCTTGAGCCTTGTTGAGATAGTATTTTAGGAGTTTTATTTTTTGGATAAAGTATGAATGTGATTTATCATTTCATGAATGTTTTGTAAGTTTTTCTTTTGAGAGTAATCCTTCCATAATTGATCCCTAGAGGTGTTTTGGCCTTTGGGGGCGAAACCTGGAAACGAAGTACACATTGGTTTCTCAGTTGAGTTTGGTTGTTGCTTTGACCTTGTTGTGACATTATGGGGAAGAAATATTTCATGTTGGGGAGAATTGTCACATACATAACTTATTTTAAAGTTATTTTAAATTTAATTTACATTCATGCATTGTTTTGGGGGTTTCCCAATCTTTTATGTAGGGATGGGTGGGTTTTCATTAATTGGACCAAATAGTAAGCCCAATTCCAGATTTAAAATAAATTATGGTTTTTATAACTTATTCATTTTTCAAAAAATTTTATCCATTAAAATTCCAAATTGGGCTCACCTTACCTATTAACACCAAACTTTTAAATTTGGAGTTTTTATAAATCCATAATCTTAAGGGATTTGGGTTTTTAATTAAGAATTGGGCCAACCCGAAAGCCCATTTTCCATATTTAAATTTTTTCTTTAATATTTTAATATCTTATTATTTATAATGTTGTTTTCCATGATTACACCTCACATTCGACCCTAAGAATCCCAGGCGTGCTCCCATTCCCATTCTCACCTCCTTGGGTCTCTTTGAAATCACTACATAGGGCAGAACTTCATAGAGAGTCTCAAATTGGCCAGAATGGAAGAGGTAAGGTCATACCTTATTAACTCTCTCAATTATTACTCTATTCCCTCTATTCTAGTTACTAAATGACTTCCTAAATCTTTTTGGAAAAACCTCTTAATTTTGTCTGTTTTAAATTTCATCTAATGTTGTTTTGGAGTGATTAATTCAGGATACTTCATGTAAGTGAGTCCATTTATTTCCTCATCAAAATTGCTTAGGGTTTCATTTGATTTTATTAGGGTTTATTCCCTCTTCCATGAAGTCACAAATGAACAGGGGGTAGGGATTCAAACTTAAGTGTTATCTGTGGATTTTAATTTCCAATTCTTGTGGTTTTAGATTTGATCTAGGTCCCTCTTGGTGCGGCAGTGGTGTGATTTGATTTTCACACAAAGGATTCAAGGTTTTAACTAATTTGGTAGGTGATTCCATATGTATGAAATATATGTGAATTTACATTATATTTTTATGAAATTTTCATGTTCATTTCATTTTTTGGTTGAGGCAAAAAAATAGTTTGAGTGGTTTTTGTAATACAAATGAATTTTTAATTCAAATTTTAGGTGAAATTGGGTGTTTTCATGGAAGTATCTTGTTGGTTCCTTTAGGGATTCCCTATAATTAATTATTTTATTTTTATTGGGATGTACTAGGGCTGAAAATACTATTTTTAATGTTTATCCCTTCTGTTTTTTCTGCGAAATATGGTTTTAATGGTGTTGTGGAACTTGTGAACTATAGGTGTCATGTTTGTTTAAAAATGGCAGTTTTACAAAGATTACATTTCTTGGTTCACATGGATATACCCTAAAAATTAATTTTTTAGTTTAATTGAAATGTATAAGGCTGAATTTTCGGTTTTGGTAACTTATATGTGTGCATATAGTGTGCAATGTGTGGTATTCAGGGAGTGTTTGGTGCAAACCAATGCGTATTTTTGAGAAATTGTTTTATGGAATATCAAGGTGTTTTGTTGTGTGTTTTAAATGGTATAAAGTGTTTATCGATACTGTATTGTTTTTAAGTGTCCATTATTTTTGTTTTTATATGAATATGGATGCATGTGTAATGCTGAATTTGTTTGAACACAAAGGTTGAAGCCCGGATACCCAGGTGGGGAGGATGTGTACTAGTACGGCTAGGTGACCGGATGGGTTTTGTCCCTATTTCACCTAGAAATTGGATAATGAAAACTCTAACTAAACTATTTTGTTTATAATTTGGGACCACTAGATTATGGGTATGTTCCCTACTAGTGGATCATGCATGAGAATGGATTTTACCATTGTTACTTTACTCCAAGGTGTGAGGTACATGGGGCCCGACACTATCTCCTGCCTGGGGGTGTTCTTGATTTTGTTTATTATTGTGTTTGTGATATTTTAAATTTTATTTGGGTGTTTTGGAAGTATTTCAATGTATCTAACATGTCTATTTAAATGTTTTAACATTCTGAAAAATTTTACCTTGGAATCTATTTTCAATTGAATGTTTCATTTCGTGGATTTTATAACTGTCTTTCCTTGCATACTAAAACTGCTTTCTTTTTCACATTGTATTTCATCCAATATGGAATCATTGGGTGGTATCTTATTGGGGGTAGTCTCAATCCCTATATACAATCCTTGGTTGTAAGTAGACTTAGTTATGTTTTACATCGGTAATGGAAAGGCCAAGGTTGATGGCGGTTCAGGGTGTTAGTCCCCATCGCTGGGGCAGGGTAGTGGAGACGACTTATGGGTGATGACCCCCTTGTCCTATGGAGTCCCTGTGGATGTCTTTATTATATAATTATTTGTATTTTGACCTATTTTATTATCTTTAATAAAATGTATTCAGTTAGTGTTTTTGGTTATGATTTGTTTGTCTTGAAAATTGTAGATTTATATTATGGACTGTTTTACTGTTTTATACATTCATACGTGGGTGAATCATTCGCATACCTATATTAATGATACCCAGGCACATGTGCCAGCCCGTGGGGATACGGAACGCCTTTCAGGCCTTGGTATGGGCTGGGTTTGGTGTTGGTTTAATGGTGACCAGATCTGGTTCGCGACTATTTCTACAACACTACATTCTATCAATGTGTATATTTAATAATATATTTTATGATAAAAAATTTAATGTATATGTTAAGAGAATATATTTTAGGTATTTTTGGATCATTATCATATCATCTATTTGTGATAGAATTTTGATTATATAATAACATTAAATCATAAATCTAAATTAAAATATTTTATGTATTAAATAGAAGGCCATATAGATTGCCTCGTATAGGGTTTATTTTATTTGGAAATATGTTTATTAAATTGGATTTGGTAAAATAAATTATGGGGACATTTTAGTTTAGTTTAGATGCAATGTACATTTCTTAGTCAATGAAATTATTATATTAATATGAGGAAGACTTTTTGAGATGGATATTAGTGGCCATATATATTTGAAATTTTACAATTGTTGTAGAAGGAATGTAAAAAAATATATTAAAAGATATTTTTTGATTTTGAATTGTTGGAGCATTTCAGTTATGTGAATTTTTTTTATCACTTCCACATTGGTTGGATAGATGTAAGCATGTTTTCTATATAATAATTTTAATATGTTTAATTACAATGATTATAATGTAATTAATTTTAATTATAATGATATTTATGATAATGTAATATATTTTAATTTAAAAAATATTTAAGAAGATGTTGGGTCAATGGGTATTTTATTAGTGAAATTTTCATTGGAAGCATCAATATTTTGTAAAATATAATTTGGTATAAAATTAAAATATAGAACATAAATGTAATGATATTTTTGAACAATATTCAAAATAGTTCTAGTCATAATCATTAACTGAATATTTTAATATAATAATTTCCTGTTGTAATGATATAATTCAGGCTTGTACGGACACATAACAAATCAAATGTATGTAATTTGTTGGTTTGGATTTTTCGATTATTTTTCAATTAATTAATAAATATTATTAAAATTTTCTATTATATAAATTTTTTGAGGGGTCTTTAGAAGACATATGATATATAGTTTTTTATTTGAAACAAAAAATGATCATTTATGTAGAGATTTTATGGATTTAGCTTGGATAAAATATGATCATTTACACATCATGGTTTATTTTATTTGTGTTGACTAGAAACGAAAACTGTTATAAATTATTTTAATAAATAATTTTTGGAATACTATATATGTGAATGTAATATGGAATTTTTTAAATATCTTAATAATATAAAAAAATACTTATTAATTTTAAATACAATGTTGACGAATGGTGTTTATTTTTTAGATACCGTAAACTCTTTTTTCTCGAGGGAAATTACTTTAAAAATTTTGAAACCACGTTAAAATTTTAATTGAGTCTCATTGAGTAACCATTCATATTTGGATATAATTTTTAAACCTATGTGATACTTTTATTTATCAAAAATATACTAGAAGAAATTACCATTATGATTTGTTAGAACAAACAATAGATTGATATCATTATTTAGGGTATATATTTTATGTAATATCAGGATTAAAAAATATTTATTACTATATATTTTTTATATTGGATTCATGAAATGTTGAATCTTGAGGACACATATCATGAATATAAATGATATCTTCGGGAGTATGGAGTAAATTAATTTTAATTGGAGTATTTTTATGTTGTCGAGAAAGGGGATTCTATTCTCAACATTTTATGGGTTTGTTGATTATATATATATATGATAATAAGTTACTAGTGAATTATTATTTTTTAAAATAAATTAATTTTAGGTCAACATAATTGAAGGTATTTGTATTGAAATTAGTAATTCAATAATTTTAGAATAATGGAATGTTAATAAATATTTGAAAATACAATGGTGATTAATCAACATGAAGTAATAATGTGAGTGAAAGATAATAATTATGTCAATATATAAAAATGGGGAAAAAGAGATTATATGGGCCTCTTGTCGTGATTTTTCATTATTTTATGTTTTATCATATATTAGAGCTTATTAATTATAATTTTGACCCATTTTAATTATTCATGAATGATGTGATGGAAATAGTGAACATGAATATGTTATGAAGCTTCTTAGTAAAAGGTAGTTAGAGGTGATTTTAATTATTGTTATACATCTGAAAAATTCAAGGTACATTTTAATTTAATTTTCACCTCCAATAATATATATAAATTTTAAATGATTCAATTTTTTGTGACGATAGTAATGAAAAATTAAAACGTATTTATCACATAAATAGTTTCCATTATTGTAAAATACCGAACCAGGTGCCACTAAATGGTTCCCATAGTCATATAGTCACATGGCATAAAGCGCGCCTTCCCATATGCCAGAGGATTCCGACCTCTAAAGAGGGTATGAAACTTTATTTTTGGGGAGACTATACCCTTTTTTAGGAGAATAAAACACCGAGAGAAGATAATATAAATAACCATGTGCGGAACCATTTAAATAACCAGAACAATACCATGTCATATGATATTCAAAAAAAGAAAATAAAAAACAAAACTAAAAGGTAAAACATGCTATTTTATGTAATTGTCATCTATGTACAATGAAACTAATGTTTAAGACACAACAACTCCAAATCGTGCCACGAACCGCATCTGGTTCCCTCTATCATCCTCCAATCCAAAACCGCAGTCTATCCAATCACATCATTTTTCATTCCTACAAAAACAATATCTACTCGGGATCTGACCAGGTGGCCCAGATAGGATGTGAGTATAACTCAGTAGGCCACCACCAAAAATGTCTAAAACATGTCAAGTTGAAAAATTTTGTATGCATATTTATGAAGGAATATATAAAATTCATAATTTAAATAGTTACAAAATTCTAATTTAATCATTAGTACACACATTAGGCCCAGTTTCAAATCATGATTTCCATATGAATCGTCATTCATTTTTTGTTGAATGCCATGTCATGAAAATTACATTTCTATCAATGTAGGTCACCATGACTATCACTACATATCTCATTCTGTGTAGGTCTTCATTCCTAACACCCCAAAATCTAATGATATGAAAAATATTGTGGTGGTATTCCATGTCCAAGTACCAACATCAAATTGGTCTAGAACAACATGTATAGAACCACACAAATAACATCCATTCAATCATTCTTTAATTCACATAAATTAGAAACATCATTCTATTACTAAACCAAATATTAGTAAAACATTTACATTAGTTAACTCACAAATTAACTAATCACATAAACCATTAATTATTCTATCGATGAATTATTTAATAAATATAATTATCATTCCATAAATAATTCTTACAATTGATTATCTTTGATCAAAATCACAGGGAAAAATTAATTTTCACAATTGGTTATCTTTCATAGGAAAAATAATTTCATAATTAATTTCCAAAATTAATTATCTTAATACATCAATTCAGTAACCCATTTACAGTATCTCACACCATAACCAATATCCAAAATAAATCTATTTAGGAAACCCTACTTCATTGGTTTGATGAACCAATTACAAATTAATTAACAATTCCCTCACAAGTCCATTCTACATTCCGAATTACACCAATTTAAAATGTCATTTATCAAAGGAATCTATAAATCCATAAACTCACATTCATATATCAAATTTGAGACAATGGGAGTTTGATTTAGACCAACTACAACAATTTTTTAAAAAATGTAAGCCCAATGGAAATCCCCAAAATCCATGCAAGTCAACGTCATTGATCAAGCACCTGATCTAAATCACTAAACCAAAAAATTAAGATCAAAAGCATCAAGATCATAAAAATAATGATTTAGATCCAACATATTAGATGTATATCTCAACTTATAGGTCTGGATCTATGTAAATGGTGGATATCTTCCATGAAAAGATCAAGTAAAGATAACAGAATGAATAAGAGTAGCAACGAGATGAAATACACTCTCCAGGAAGAGACAAGATATATAAATATGTGATTTTGATCTCGAAAAATGATGTTCTGATCCACTGGGAATACTCTGGAAGGCTCTAGGGTCATCTATAATTTTTGAATCTTGAGAAAAGTGATAAATATGGCAGTCCATGGGTGTTTAGGTGGTTTTAAACGAAATTTTCAAATAAATAAATCTCACATGTACAGTTTCCTTGTTAGGGGCTCACAGTTAGGGTAAACCATACAACAACCATGAAATTATATCTATATAGGTTTTCATGATTGGAATGGTTATTTCCCATTTTTTTCCAGTCCATGCACAAACAATGTAGTCTTCTCAGGCTAGTTCTTAATGCTTGCAATGGTTTGGTTGCACATTTTGTCAAAACGTGAACAAACCATGCAGAGCCCGTTGTCCGTTTGTTTTTAGTAAATCTTCCTCGAAACTCATCCCAAGTGACTAATACAAAACAAAGGTACCTAAAAACCTCGGAAGGTAAATGATAACGCACCTGAGATGACTCCATATAATTCTATGCTCTTACAATCTCTCCTCCTTATAAGAGGCCATCCTCGAGATGCACTCTAGAAATTTTCTAAGATTCCTATCCAAAAAGATTTTTCCATTGACCCCTCTTGTCTACATACCATTCCCAAGTATCCCCTTGAATCCAACCTCATTTTTGTAACACATGACCTAACAGTAAGTTATTTCCCTATAACACTTTTCTAGAAGACCTAACACATGTATCAGATGATCCTCAATAGATGAATTTATATCATGGTTAACCTCTTCCACATCAATAACATTAAAAGTCTCATTGTGATATATTTGTAGTTGATAAACATTGAGAACATCATCCATAGATCTGAATTTTTGTTGATGGGATCATCGATACACCACTAGGAAGATTCTCTCGAGCACCTTAAACAGTCCTACAAACCTGGGAACCAACATTCCCAACCTTTATATCCTATGGTGACCCAATATAGGCGGCACATGATTGAATACATTATCTCGCTATGTAAACACTATGGGTCATTTCCGTCTATCATAAAACAACTTCTTACTACTCTGACCCATATCCATACGTTTCGGAATCAACTGCACAAGCTATGATGTCTCCTAAAAAAGACTCGGTCCCAACATCTCTAACTCACTCACCTCTAACTTAGAAAATGGTGATCTACAAGGTCATATATAAAGTGAATTATTTTTTTTATATGTACATTATCCTTAAAATAGTTGTTATATGATAACCACATCTATTACATGTTCTTCTCCTAAGAATTACCAATGTTAAGAGCACATGCTCGCAACATGTCCTCTGACACTCGTATGGTACACATCAACTGCCCATCGGGAAGGATTTACTTAACAAAACCATTGAGTAAAGTTCTTTATTTATACCCTACTATAAGCGTGAAGTAAAATTTGAATCACGATATGAAACTATAGTCTGTGGAACCCCATGAAAAAATATATCTCAGACATACATTTTGCTGGTCGGAGTGGACACTCAAGAGGGGGGGTGCAAATTGAGTTCCAATTAATATTTCTATTAAAATCCCCCAAATTGAAAAACAAGTTAAAATGTAGTGAATTTATACAGATTGTAAATGATCAATTAGTTTCTCAAATATAGATTAGTTCTTAGTTAATTTAATCAGGGGATTAAATTAAATTTTCAAACTAACTTACTGTTTCACAATAACTATAAACACATTCTAGTTTAGCTATCAAATTAACATTAAAAAAAATATTATTTCAAATTAATTAGCAGTAGATTATTCAATATATATTAAAAACAAAATATATAAGAACATTAGTTTTTGAAACAAGAGGTTCAGTCTCAATCCGAGACTTAGTCCTCTCAAACAATTTATATAAATCTAATCCACAACATGGATTGGGTTAAGAAACAGTACAAGATACTCTCCAGGTCCTAATACCAACACCACAATTATACATGGGAAAAAATGATAGAAAAAACACAAAGGCTGTCCAAGTACAACATGAAATCAACCACTATCCTTAGTGGGATACAAGAAGGTGTGGAAATATTGGTGTGAGGATTTAGTATCCTCCAGTTCAGCACAGGAGTCAATGTGTGTGTAAATTATATAGATTACACAAACTACTCGAAAAAGTAAATAATAAATCACTTATAGAGAATATATAAGATTTTAGAATGCTCTAGTGATAAGCAGTGAAACTCTGGACTCCTTTGATTCAGAAGAAATGCTTCTGAGTCCTTCTCTGGTTTTTGTGTAGAAACACAGAGTGTTGTGGTTCTCTTTCTTTCACTTTAAGTGTAAGTGTTCAGCTCGAGTATGAGTAAACATTATAGCCCTTGAACTTCTTCTTTGAATTTATGTTCTTGATTAGTATTAGAGTAATTCGTGAGTTCTTCTTCACATGTATGTGCATGTAAGGAAGAATTATTTTTTTTGTCTCTATTTCTAATGTGTCTTTTTACTACATATGGATCTTCCTTATATTCAACGAGCTCCAGCAATAGGAATGATTAACTTTCGATAGGTACTATTTACTGTTGCCTTACATGACAACAACTAAAATTAAATATCAATAATTGCATTAAAAAAATAAAATATGACCGTTGGAATTAAATAAGAGTTAATAGAAATTCAAACAGTTTTTATGACTATCGGTGAGTCATGAGACCGGTGAGTCATTATAAATCTGCATATGTTTTGGTAGGTCATGATCATCGGTATCGGTAGCTCTATTGATCATCGGTATTAGTAGGTTCCATCGGTATCAATAGCTTGTGATCATCATCAGTATGATCGTTTCCATTGGTTCAACCGTTCATCATCTATGCGACCGTTCATCATCAGTGTGACCGTTCATCATCGGTGTCGGTAGCTCATTTGATCATCGGTATCAGTAGTTATTTTGATCATCAGTATCGGTAGGTGCCATCGGTATCAGTAGATTGTGATCTGCATCGGTATGACTATTGCCTTTGGTGCAACCGTTCATCATCATTGCGACTGTTCATCATCGGCGTGACCGCTCATTATCGTTGCAACCATTTATCATTGGTGAGTCAAGAAAAATAACTAACGGTGAGTCATAAACATGAGATTCAAACTAAGTGTATGTCCAATCCAGAATACTTCCAGGTCAATAGTAAAACATAAATTAACATAGATAACCATTATGTAGACAATATGTAAACATATGTAAATATATATAGAGACAATTATATAGAAGACTAAGTTGTCATAAATAAAACAATGATTTGTGATTATTAAAAAAACCGTCTCCCAGAGAGTTCAACAATATCCCTCTTTTTGATAAGCACAAACAAGGACATAAATGAAGAGAAAAAAAGTGTATGTCATTCAGTATGAATCCCCTATATAAAAAAGAATGAAAATATGAAAAAAGATAAACAGATCATCATAGAATGACATCAGAGTATAAACATAGCAATACAAAGTAGTCATTTCTCCCCTTGTATAGATATATATATATATTTCTCCCCTTTCATATTTTCTCCTCCTATTGTTATTTCTCCCCCTTTCATTATTTCTCCCCCTTTGGGATTTTCAAAAAATGAGTATAATGAAGATAATCAAGAAGAAAACACCACTTAAAAATAGTTCTGAGAAAGAGTACAAGAACCCGATAAAAAATTTAAAAGTACAAGAAATAGACACCCTATCAAAAAATATAGGAACTGATACATAATTCGGTCCAATGGAGCATTCCCTTTCACAGAAGGAGGATTGGATGGTCCAAAGGGTGCTTTGATGGATGGTTGATCATTCCAGATGGAGAGAGGAGGCAGGGCAGCTCTGGCTGGTGGCATAGTGGGTGCTGAGGTCACTTGGTGAGGATTAGAAGATCATTCTGAATGTGGATGCTGAAAGACTAGCCATATACTGGATAGATCTTGAGACACTGAAACCTGACGAGGAGAAACATCTGATGAATTGAGAGGCTCTGTAGTAGGAATAAAAATTGCCTTTTCTTTCACATGAATATATGGTTTGAGTATATTGATAAAATATTTAATTACTTCACCACCATATTTCATGGCCTTTTCAAAGTCGTCCTTGTTATGCATGAAACATTCTAGAGAGGGAGTGAAATCCTTCAAGTGCTAGACTTGATCCTCGAAAGACATAGTGACTGGAGGGAGCCTAAAATTCTCAGCCAGAACCATAAACTTATGATTCAACTCATGCTAGGTATAAATCTTAAATAGTAGTGATCTTCTTTCTCTTTAATTTCTTTCTGAGCCTTAGTGGCATCAGCTGAATACAACTGCACCATTTTTTGGATATGATCACTATTGTATTTCATCTTCTTTAAGGAATCCAAATCAAGGATCTACACAAGAGATGATAACTCATATCTTATAATATCATTTAAGGTATTGATTTCAGCACCTGTGATCTTTGATATTTTAGAGGAGTTGGAATGAGCAACAAGATGAGTGATCTCATCATTAAAATTACTCAAATCAGCATTCATCAGGTGTTCTACAAAATTTCTTAACACTTCCATCATACCAGAGATGGATGTTATAAACTCACATGACAATGATACTAAACCATTTATTATTTCTTTGAGAGTTTGATTCATAGAGTTAATATGCCTACCAATCATCTCTCGAGTATTTTAGAGGCCTGGTTTGATGGTATTCACCACTCTCTGGGTCAGATCATCCATAGCAGCCTCAGATATGTTCAAAACAATAGGAGTAGGAGCATTAGACGATTCCACTTTTATTGTTTCTCTAACTGCATGACACAACTCATATTTAAATCTATCATGATCAGATTGTGCCACGGTATGATCAAATCAAGATTGAGAAATGAAAGGACCAGGTCTATCTTCTATCACCTTCATATAGTCAGCAACCAAACGAGCTTTAAGATAATCACATACACTTGCAGTAATCACTTATTCTTCCTCTTCATCTGGAAAATCTAAACCCCAAATTTCAGGACCTGGGTATTCTTCCCATGCAGCTTGGCATGAAGTATACAGAGGTTTCACAAACCAAGCTCTTCCATAATTTTCAGGAGAGCCTTCTTCATTCACATCAAACTCTGACTGAAATGTCCTGTCAGTCTCAGGAACAGGGTTTTTCTCATTTAGTTTGGGATGACTATCAGTTTGAATCACATTTTTACCATACAATGGTCGAGTATGTACATCATCATAAACACTACTGTCATCTTCACTACCATCACGATCACTGCCATCACCCTCATTGTCATCTTCACCATCATTGATTGATTGTTAATTTGAATTTTCTTTACTGATGGATTCATACTGCTTAGAATTTGATTCTTCAGTCTCACTTTCATCTTCATCTTCTAAAATAGGTTCTCTCTTTGGTAACATAATAGTCCTACTATCTAGTCCAAATTCAATTCTTCATTTTTTTGGACTAACCGTATCTGGATCACTCCTGTCATTAGGAGGTGATTCAGGCTCTTTTTATGTATCAACTTCAGCTTCAGCTTCAGCATATTCTTCTGTTCCCTTATTAATGGACTAACCACTTTCCTTAGGAACTAAGGCTACCTCTTCATCATTATAATAATACACTTCTTCACAGTGTTTTAAACTATGATCTCTCAAACCCTTTGGTATCTGAGGATGATCAAAAGGATTGAATGAGTCATACAACATTTCTTCATCAGCAACCAAATCCATCTTCCATGTTTTCCAGTTGATTTTCATCATTTTAAAAATATCATTGTTAATACAGAATCCACTACTGGATGAGACACACTCATCTCCATCATCAACACAGCCCAATAATTTTAGCATGGCAAGGATTTTCATAGAGTAGAACAGGGTTGTACCTTTCTTGGATGGCTTCACCATCTCAGAAATATGGATAGAAAAATATCAACACAGGTCGACCTTTTCACCAATCGAAAAAATAAACAACATAAAATCATCTTGATACATTATAGAAGAAAAATCACCTTTTCTATGACAGACTTGGTGATGAATAAACTTAAACAGAATTCTACACTCAACATCTAACTCAGCAGCAGTTATTCATCTGGATTCAGAATTGCCCATCAACTACTCTAGAGCTAGTTCATAAGAAAAGTATATAGTAGTATGAGGGATATTACCAGTGTAATCCTAGTTTTTTCAATTATGAGGTACTACTAATCATTCATCCCACTGCATTAGTGAAAAAGTTATCTATTTCCATTTGATTATAGAATATAGTCTTCCAACATCTGCTCCATCAAAAACAATAATTATGTTCAGATAAAATTATTGAACTAACATTGTGTAAAAGAAACGGTCATTATCACAGAACCATTCATTCCATTCTTGTATCTACAAGACTTTTAAAAGAGCAAACTTTCTGGATAACACCCATTCGGCACAAACTTTCTTTTCTGCAGTAATTACCCATTTTCCAGCTCCGGGTTTTCTGAAATTTGTGTCGTACTGTATGATTCTCTGTGAGAACGTTTTACTCGAGAGGAACCGTCATATAACTTTCCTTGAGGCTTTTGTTTGTCCATTTGTTGGTTCAAGAGGATTGAGAGTTTGGAATGGTTCGAACGGTTAGGAAGGTTTGGGATTCTAAAAAGAAGAGAGAGTTCGGCGGGAGATAGATGGTCAACACTCATTTGGAAATATCCACGGGTCATTATTTTTATCATTTAGGGTTATGATAATAATAAAAAATAATAATTATTTAGTAATACAACATCGTTTGGATAAACATTAATGGTTTCATTAATCGTACAACTAAATCGGAAGCACAGATCAGTTTCACATATCGGTTTCACAGATCAGTTTCACAGATTGGTTTCATAGATCGGTTTCACAGATCAATTTCATAGATCTATCATTCCTAAGTCTTATTTGATAAAGTCTAACCTTTCGGAGCTTAAGGTCTTGGTAAAAATATCAGCTAACTGATGTTTAGAGTCAAGAAATTCTAGAGAAATGTCACCCTTTTGATAGTGATCTCTCAATAAGTAATGTCCAACATCAATGTGATTGGTCCTAGAGTGAGACACATGATTATAATAAATATTAATTTCATTTGTGTTATCACAGTTAATTGAACCATGATTTAAATAGTATCTATAGTCCAAAATAGTGTGATGAATCCACAGAATTTGTGCATGGAAACTACCAGCAGCAATGTATTCTGATTCGGCAGTGGAAAAAGCTACAGAAATCTACTTCTTACTACACCATGATACTAAGGACATTCCCAGAAAATGACATGTTCTAGATGTGCTTTTTCTATCCAACTTGCAACCAGCAAAGTCAGCATCTGAATAACTCATTAATTCAAAATATTTTCCTTTTGGGTAAAAAAACCTAAATATACAGTGTCATTAATAAACTTAAAAACTATTTTAATAGCAAGTAAATGAGATTATTTTGTATTAGCTTTAAATATTACACCCATACATACACTGAACATTATTTCTAGTCGACTAGAAGTAAGGTAATGTAAGCTTCAGATCAGTACTCTATAATTGGTTTGATCAACTTGTTTCCCAATTTCGTCATCATCCACCTTACACGTGGTACTCATAGGTGTGTCAATTCCCTTATTACTATCCAAATGAAAATGTTTTAAATGTTACTTTGAATATTTACTTTGATTAAAAATAATACTCTCCTTCTATTGAAAAATTTGAAATCCAAGAAAATACTTGAGTTCTCCCATTATACTCAGTTCAAATACATTGTGCATAATCTATGAAAAATGGGTACATAATTAATTATTGGAAGATCCAAAAATAATATCATCATAATAAATTTGGAAAATCAAAATGTCTTTCAAAATTCATTTAATAAAAATATTGGGACCATCAATTCTTTTAGTAAAACCTTTAGAAAAAATAATTTATATTTCTATCATATCAAGCTCTTGGATCTTATTTTAAACCATATAAAGACATAGAAAGTTTAAAAACATGTTTTTGGAAATTGGGGGTTGTAAATCCAGGTAGTTGTTCAAAAAAAGCTTCTTTAATTTTAAAACCAATTAGAAAATCACTTTTGACATCCATTTGATATAACTTGAAATTCAGATGAGCAGCATAGGGAAGTATAATTCTAATAGCCTCTAATCTAGATATAGGTGAAAAGGTTTCCTCATAGTATATACCTTCTTCCTGACTATACCCTTGTGAAAATGTCATTGCTTTGTTTCTAGATATATTTCTTGACTCGTCAACTTTGTTTATAAAAACCCATTTAGTTCCTATGGTCAAAGTGTCCTTAGGTCTTTCTACTAATTCCCAGAATTTGTTTCATTAAAATTTATTTAACTCTTATTGTAAATTCATTGCCAAAAAGTCATCATTGATTGCATCATTGATATTTTTAGATTCTAACTTTGAAAGAAAGGCTTCATGTTCAACCTGATTTCTTAGAGAAGCTCTAGTATGTGTCTATCTATCACGATTACCTACAATAGAATCTAAAGGATGAATCTTTAGAATCCTAGTTGATCTAGTAAAGGTAGGACTAGAGATTTCAGTCATATCTCTGGTTTCGGGTTCACCAGGAGTGGATTTGGGAATACTCCCAGAAGTGGTTTTCTTTACAGTAAGTTTATTGATTTTATCACTTAGGTTCAGAACAGAAAACTCTTTCTCAAGATTTTCAAGAGGAGGTTTAGGTTTATGTGGATCAGTTTCATCAAATTTGATGTGAACAGATTCATCCACAGACTTGGTTCTCGTATTAAACACTCTATAGGCTTTGCTAGAATGTGAATATCCTATGAATATCCTCCGTCACTCTTGGATGCAAATTTATATAGATTATATTTATTATTGAAAATGAAGACCTTGCAACCACAAACTATAATGTAGTTAACCGTAAGTTTCCTATTCTTCCAAACGTCATAAGTTGTTTTCTTAAGAATATGCATGATCAAAACTCTATTGATAATATAACAGGCTATATCAACAGCTTCAACCCAAAAATAAATAGGTAGGTCATATTCATTATCCGTGTTTTATGCAATTTCTGGAAGGGTTCCTTTCCTCCTTTCTACTACACAATTATATTGAGGTGTCCTAGGGGAAAAGAAATTGTGACTATAGACATCTTGTGAGCAATAAGATTCAAACTCATGATTTTAAAACTCACGATCATGGTCAATTCTTAGGGTCTTAATCTTAATTCAAATATGATTTTCTATAGATTTAAAGTATTTAGTAAATTAGGAACAAGCTTCACTTTTTTGAGCTAAGAAGTATACCCATGTTTATCTAGAAAAGTCATATACTAGGACATAGACATAGTGCTTCCCATTTAAGCTAAAAACACTAGAATGTCAAAACAAGTCCATGTGAACCAACTCGAGAGGGTGAGAAGTTGAAACTTCATTCATTGACATGAAAGAAACTTTATGTTGCTTTCCCTTTTGACATGGATGAAAAACTTTTTCTGATTGGAATTCAAGTTTTTGTAGGTCTCTAAATAGGTTCTTCCTAGTCTGTTTTCTAAGTTAATGAATGTTGCAGTATCCTAATATTCTATGCCAAATCCAATATTCCTTATGAAAAGAATTTAAAAATGTAACATTTTTCTTGGATAAAGAAGTTAAATAAACTGCATATACATTTTCATTTCGTAAATCATAAAATACTAAAAAAATTAGATTTAATACATTACATGAATCATTTGAAAATTTAACATTGAATCCATCATCACATAACTGAGAAATACATAATAGATTATATTTAAGTCCATCAATAAATAAAAAATTACAATTTAATATTGAATCATTGTTACTAATATGGCCTAGGCCGATGATCATTCCTTTAGAGTTATCACCAAAGGTAACATGGCCTCTAACAACATTGATTAAACTCTGAAATCATGACTAGTCCCCAGTGATATGGCTTGAACATCCACTGTCCAAGTACCACATCTTCTAATGGGAACACATTAAGCAGGATTCCTAAAAAACAGATTTAGATGGAAAATGATTTTGGTACCCAAAACATCATAGTTCCATATAGGTTATCATGGAAAGATTTAGGTACCCAAATTAGTCTTATGGGTTCCATATAAATTACAGAATCAATAGATTTTGAAATATAAACTTTATTTGATCTGTAAATATGTGAGTAACTAGTTGAGACATATGAATTTCCAGAACTTGAACTAGCCCCATTCTGTTCAGAATTAGAAATTAATAATGTTTTATTAAATTGTCTCTATTCAGGCTGATATACTAAACTAGTAATATAATTTGGTGACACTTGTTTTCCTACAATTTGAGTAAGAGTATCTTTTCCATTTGTGATTTTTTCTATTTACTTCTTAATTTCTCATTAGACAATTTTAGTTCAATTTTTTCCTTAAGAAATTGAGCATTCCATAGATTTTCTGTCTCAAGTAACGATTTAACAGAGCTGGTCAAGGAATGCTATTTTTTATGGTCTTATATTTGTCCTTAAATTCATTACAGGTTTCTTCTTGCATATTAAAATATTCAAAGAACTCGTCACAAGACATATTTTCAAGTTCATAATCATATTAAACTCCAATGTAATATTAATTTAAGGCAGGAGTATATAATGTTACCTCATAGGTATTTTTCATAAAACACATATTATCCTTATGAGATTTTTCATCCTGAGTAGAATCAGAGTTACTTGTAGTGTCTTCTGAAGCGCTCCATGTTGCTTTCATTGACATCATGTATTTAGTGTCCTTCTATTTATGTTTCTTCTTGAATTTCAACTTTGGACAGTCTTCTTTTACATGTCCTTTCCATTTTCACTCATAGAAGAAAATTTCATCACATTTATAAGACATTTTCAAATCCTTCTTACAATGACCTATGTTGTCATATTTTCCTTTGTAATTTGATTTTCTGAAGAATTTTTTCATCCTATAGAACTTCATGAATCTCCTGGCTATCAATGCCATTTCAGCATCATAGTCAAAATCTGAACATTCACATGTTGATCTCTCAGTAGGTATGTGAACTTTTCTTTGTCTTTCACTTTGAGGAACTAGACTTAAACGCCACTGACTTCCATTTTTTTCATTGTCCTATTCCTTATTTACTATAACTCTTCTTCATACATCAGCAGATTACCAATAAGCTACTAAACATGAAACGTAGAAATATCCCATGATTCTCTAATTGAGATAGATGTGCCTCTCCATCGGTCTGGTATACATCATAGTATTCTCATGATTTTCTGCTTTGGAGGAACATTTTTTCCAAGTGAGCTCATAGTGTTGACAATTTCATTGAACCTGAGATACATATCCGAAATAGGTTTATTAGGATTCATTTTAAAATTAGAATATCTAATAGTATAGGTGTTCAGTCTCATTTCTATGACATTGGTTGTACCCTCATGGGAAACTCCCAGGGTATCCCAAATTGCATATGAAGTTTTACAAGTAGATATGTGATTGAATTTTTCATCCCCTGAAGCACAGTACAAAGCATTCATTTTTTACTTTTATAATCGTATGTATTCTTAGTAGCTTTATCCCAAGTACTTCTATCTATTTCTGGAATCTTATATTGAGGTTCTATAGAATTCCAGATATCAAATCCCATACTTTCCAAATGAATTTTCATTCTAAGCTTCCACTGAGCATAATTTTTAGGATTAAAGAAGGGTGTCTTGTTGGTAGCAACACCTTCATGTCTATTGTCTATAGTTAGATTTATCAAATATATTCAAGGAGATAAAATTTATAACTAACAGAAATTTAAGATCATTAAGATACATCTAAAATACAGTTGAATAACAGAGTATTTTGAAAACATTGATAAACAAAAAAAACCTTTGATACCAAATGATGATCAGAGTGGACACTCAAGAGGGGGGCTGAATTGAGTTCCTATTAAAATTTCTGTTAAAAAATATTTCTATTAAAATCCACCAAATTGAAAAACAAGGTAAACTGTAGTGAATTTATACAGATTGTAAATGTTAAATTGGTTTCTCAATGACTGATTAGGTCTCAAATAATTTAATCAGGCGATTAAATTATCATTTTAAAATGACTTACTAGTTCAAAATAATTATAAACACTTGATAGATTAGCTATCAAAGTAACATTAAATCTAATAGTATTTCAATGTAACTAGCATCAGAATATTCAATATAGTTTATAACCATAATATATAAGAAAAATAGTTTTTAAAACAAGAGGTTCGGTCTCAAGCCGAGACTTAGTCCTCTCAAACAATTTATATATATTAGATCCACACCCTGGATTGGGGTAGACAATAGTATAGGAGACTGTCCAGCTCTTAGGACCACTACCACAGTTATACATGGGAAAACAAATGATAGAAACAACACACAGGCTATCCAGGTCCTACTTGACCTCTACAACTATCCTTAGTGGGATACAAGAAGGTGTAGAAAGATTGGAGTGGGGATTTAGTATCCTCCAGTTCAGTACAAGAGTCAGTGTGTGTGTAAATTATACAGAGTACAGAAACTTCTAGAAAATGTAAATAATGAATCAATTAGAGAGAGTATATTATATTTTAGAATTCTCTAGTGATAAGTGGTGCAGTTATGGACTCCTTTGATTCAGAAGATATGCTTCTGAGTCATTCTCTGGTTTTTGTGTAGAAACACGGAGTGTCGTGGTTCTCCTTCTTTCACTTCTACTATAAGTGTTTAGCTTGAGTATGAGTAAACGTTATATCCCTTGAACCTATTCATTATATTTTTGTTCTTGATGAGTATGAGAGTTCATCATGTGTTATTATTTTCATGTATGTACGTGTATGGAAGAATTCCCTTTTTCCCACTCTTTTTAGTGTGTCTTTTTACTGAAGCTCGATCTTCCTTAAATTCCAAGAGCTCCGGCAATAAGAATGATTAGCTTTTCATAGGTATGACGTACGGTTCCCTAACATGACAAAAACTAACATTAAATATCATTAATTTCATTAAAAACAAAAAATATGACCATTGGAATTATATATGAGTTAATATAAATTCAAACATTTTTTATGACTATCAGTGAGTCATGAGATTAGTGAGTCATTTTAAATCTCCATCAGTTTCAGTAGGTCATAATCATCGGTATCGATGGCTCCTTTGATAATTGGTATCAGTAGCTCCTTTTATCATCATTATCGGTAGGTTCCATCGGTATCGTAATATTGTGATCAGCATCGGTATGACTGTTTCCATTGGTGCAATCATTCGTCATCTGTGTGACCGTTCATCATCGGTGCAATCGTTCATAATCAGTGTCGGTAGCTCATTTGATCATCCGTATCAGTAGCTCCTCTGATCATCGGTATCAGTTGGTGCCACCGATATCGGTATCTTGTGATCAACATCGGTATGACCGTTGCCATTGGTGCAACCGTTTTTCATCTGTGCGACCATTCATCATCGGTGCGACCGTTAATCATCGGAGCGACTGTTCATCATTGATGACTCCAAAAAATAACTAATGGTGAGTCATAAACATGAAATTCAAACTAAGTGTCAGCCCAATCCAGAATACTTCCAGGTCAACGTTAAATCATAAATTGAAATAGATAACCATTAACATCTTTATTCGATCCACAATGACAAAAAAACATCATTCTTTCTAAGAGTATGTGGATGTCCTACCATGAAATCCATAGTCACATCTTCCCAAATCCCATATAAAATAGTAAATGTATTTAAAAGGACTCTCGGTCATTGATGCTTTGTCTTCACTTGTTGACAGTTGAAGCATCTTGTTATGAACCTTGCTATATCCTTTTTGAGTTTTCTCCACAAAAACAACCATCGTAGGTCATGATACATTTTTTCACCGCAGGACGTACCACCCACATTGAGGAATGAAATTATCACATGAGATCCTATCACATACCTATAAGAAAAAATAGCCAATTTATCACATAGATGACTTCATCCTTGCCCATTATGAAGTTGTCTCCCCACCTTTAAGTCATTCCCTCAATGGTAAACACACTATATACTCATAATACATTTCTATGATCTATCTCAAGAGTGAAAACTCCACTGCAACAAAATCTTGAGTCATCCTCACATGAATCTCCTAAACTATCAAATGCACTTTTACTATCAAGGTCATCATCTTTCAGTCTTCACTCAACTCATATACCAAATATTTTTTATTTTTCTTACTCAAAGAAGAATCTACAGTACTCCCATTTCCGAGTGTATAGGCTAGTTCGAAATTAAATGACTACATAAACTCTAACCATTTTATCTACCAATGATTCATGATGTTCTATTAAATGATTCACTATAATCATTTTTTATCCATAAAACCTATAAACATTTCACCCAAATGATATTGTCACAACCACTTAAGAGATTAAACCACTTATTCATACTAAAGGACATGTGTAGGGTAATTCCATTCATGTTTCCTCATCTTTAGAGACTAGTAAGAAATGAAATGATCCCCATGAATCATATTTCCTCCAAGTATGAACCAAAATGTGTCCCAAAACACCATGTACTCCCCACCTGACACAGGGATGAAAAAAATTTATTTTATTTCAATCACTTATTCGACTATTGAAATGAATTCCCCCCGGTTTGTATTCAATAAAACATTATCCCTTCACTTTTCAACCCTAAAATTGGTGCTTCCAATCAAGAATTGACATAGATGAACCTCATGTAAAAACCTAGTAATCCCAAAAGGATTCATATATCAAAAAAATTATTGGAACGATCCCACGAAATCAATTTCTACTATTTTTTTGGGTCCACATCCACATCTTATTTGGAGTTTTTATGACCCAAAAACATTACCATGCCTATTCCAAAATGACCATTAGATAGCTGGGAATATAGCCAATTCTCTCTTATTGTACCCAGAATGATGTCAATATGATTAGCATGATCGTCATGGTTATTAGAGTATAACATGAATTCATCTACAAACAAAACCACAATTTGATCTATGTACAGATGAATGATCTCGTTCATCAAAGAAATAAATATTTCTGAAGAATGTTTCATCAGAAAAAACATTACAGGAAAGTCATAAAGGCCATAAATTCTTTTAAAAAAGTTCTTGGTGTATCAGAGGTATGAACTCTCACCTGATGATACCCTGATCTCCTATCCAACACTATGAACCCACAATACCCCTTCAACTAGTCAAACAAATATTCAATACATGGATGAGTATATCTGTCTTCATAGTTGTTTTATTGTACATCTTGTAATCAACACAAAAGCACTAACTCTAATTGGACATCTTTGAAAATAAAGGTGATTTCTAGGGTGACGTAATTGGATAGATAAACACATTAATTTCAACCTCCCCCAACTTTGTTTTTAGCTCACAACTAGAAAATAGTCTTACACCCATGGTTTGGGGAAAAATTGTTGCTATAAGGAACCCCTATACCGATAATTGTGGAGAACCGTGGGTATATGTCACCTATAACAATAGTTTTTTCTAATTTAGTTGGTAATGGTTTATTTGAATACATGTTCCTACAATTTTAGAACATTGTATGTAGAGTTCTCAGGTACCCATATTTTTGGCAATCACCCTGGGTATACGTGTTTTTTTTTTCAATGCCAATACACACAGTTCTGTAAAACTATTGGTATAACATCCTATCGTTTGGAGGGAATATATATTGTGATACACAAAATAAATTTTTACGGAAAACATATACCCACATTTTTTCATCTTATACTAATGGTTTTGATTAATATGTATAATTTGATAAAAATATATAGACAGATAAGATGTGTAGGTGTGTTGGTGAAGCGTAGAATCATATTATCGGCAGTTTCATGGTCGAATCCCAGTAAACATTTTTTTCTAATAGAGGATTAATATTATTATATGTTTTTAAATGTATATGAAATCAATTATATGTTTGGTTTTTGGGATCGTGTGGTGAATTATAGTGTAAGCTAACAAAGAAGGATTGTGACTCACTGTTGTGTTTTTTCTAATATAGAATAATATATTAATATATTAATTTAAATGTACATATATAAGTATAAATGTAGAATAACTAGAGTGGTGAGTCACGTTGATGGTAAAATGCAGGTCATGGGTTAAATATTTTATGGTTGTTTTTTATTATATTTAATGAGTACAATTTTAAATAAATGGGTAAAATGATTTGACATGTTGGCAGACCTATATAATGCCTACTACTTGATGGAAAATATATACCCATTGTTTAAAAAATAATGGGTGTATGTTGTGGAGCTATCACGAAGACTCGGTTTCCCATAGATCAAAAAACCATGGGTATATTATATACCCATGGTTTTGAATAGTGTGTATAGGTCAGTTTTTTAGTAGTGGATCTTCATGCTCAATCGGTTCCATTATGTAAGGTGGTATAGATTTCGGATCACCCCCTGACTTGAGATCAATAGTCAATTCCACATCTCTCTCAGGTGGTAACCCTGAAAATTCAATAGGAAATACATCAAAATACAGTAATAATATTCGAATAAGGACGTATTTTATACCCCTCCCATCACCCATCAAAAGACTGGAAATAATGGCTTCAAACTCTCTCAGTTGCAGAGTAATTGGCCATGATAGTCCTATATGGATATCCAATTCTCCACGATGAACATATAGGTCACACTTAAAATCCACAAAGGTCACCCTCATTTGTTAAAAACATATGTGGGCCCGATATGTGACTAGCCAGTACATACCCATTATCAGGTTGAAGCCTGTTATATTAAGGAAATAGATATTCCAAAGTAAATGATACTCTTTAATATCTAGCACTGATTCCTAGGATAAACAGATATCCGAATACCTTATTTCCAATGGTGTATGAATATTCATCACCCCTATTACGTACTCCAACTCTATGCTCAATCCATTGAGAATATTTTCATATATAAATGAATGAGAGTAACCTGTATCAATTAAGGATGTTTCTAATGTTGTGGAAACTATAATAGTACATCTCACCGTCAATGAACCAGCCTCACTCAACCAAAGTGAAGGATACACTATATGTAACTATCTTTCCCCTATTATATGTGCTGAAATATGACTTCCTTGAGTAGAACCACTTAAGGATATATGTTTTCATATCCTGAAGCACAACTTCCACAACCTATACCACCTATACATGTAATTTTTTCTCTTCCAAACCTATATATGGTAGAAGAACCCCTTACCACACTCTAACATTGAGAAGCTAATACCTCTACACCATCATAACGCTACTTCCTACAGAACATATGTAGGTTCCCCATATTTCCAAAAAAACAAGAAAATTACTGGTTGTTGATGAAAATGTGTACGATAGTGTTCTTACCTACCACACAGGTGGAAAAGAACACGAGTGAGATCATGTGCAATGGTTATGCCAGGTTTTCCATCTTAAATTCCACTGCCTTGACAATGGTTCCTATAACATCACTTCCTTCTCAAATAATACACATCCCATGATTGTTCAGTGACAGCTATATGTCTAGCACTGGAAGCCTCCTTCTAGTTCCCCTAATAAATTAGGGCCTAATTAAACACGTTTAAGAATTTGTTCACATTAATTATATTTACCTGGGATGTAATTTAAAAAAAATGTCTATCATGAAATCATTTTTCCATATAGGCCTCAACAGTCTCCATATATGAACCAAGACATTGTAAATATGTGAAATTTTCTGCATAATCCATTATGTGCATGCTTCATAAGGTTAGTTGCATAAACTCGGAATCCTTCTCTTGTATCTGCGTCTCTAGACAGAAGTGCTCCAAGAACTTCTCAGGAATGTCCATCCATAACATATCATTAGTCTCTCTAGATTCAACTTGAATGTCCCACCAGTGCACCACTGAAACCCATATCATATAAGCTTCCAACATGAACCTCCTCTCATCTAGAGTCCCAAAATGATAAAATATCATTACTATGAATTAAATCCATAATTTGGTTCCCAAAGGTCCACCATCTCCTGTAAAAGTAGAAGGGTGTTGTAGAAAAAACACCATTGTTAAGACAGAAATGCTTTTCAGAATCCACCCTCAGAATCTCCCCATGAATTGCATGAAATGAGAAAATATCCCTAATAAATGGTCCTATTACTCACCTTGATCCAATGGTGCATCATGTTCCCTATCTGGAAGTTTGTTTTCAGTCACACCCCACACCCTCTCCCTTAACAAGCGTTGTGGAGGCATATCTATACAAATCCAGACACGAATCTTTGGTCTCATAACACAACCTTATAACATTTAGGTAAGAGGAGAAACTATCACAACAAGTTTCAACATGTCCTTTTCTCATTTCTATCTCCACACGGTCAACACTGAGGCCTTATACCTACCCTTATGATTCTTATGAATAGGCCTTAGACAAAAAGGGTACAATCATTGTCCATAATTAATTCAACCATTAATGGACCACATAATCTCATATTAATTAATTAAATAATTAATTAATTAATCCCACTCATTTCATCAATCATGGTTCTCATTAAAAACCAATTTATTTTATTTTTTTCATTGTTATTTAAATCTCACAGTAAGGAAAAATTGTTCGAGTTAAACAATATACTCATAACTCGTTTTTCAATAAGTACTTATAATGATGCATGTCACAAACAATCTGAGTTCATTGAATGATGCATGCAAACACACGTATCATGCCTCTTTAGGAGAAAAATAAAAATTCACCAACTATAAAAACAAATATCACATCACACCACAAGGTCATCACCCATGTTGAAAAAATATCAAATTGTATAAACAAGACGAAATCTCATCAATCCCACCTGGAGAACATAGATTTTCTCCCATACATGTTTTTGCAACTCCCATGCACGTGATCATTACCATGCCTCGACTCTTTCTTGTCTACTATCTACCTTTCCCAAAATAGTAATTTAAAATATGAATAATTAAATGAAAATGATTCTAATTACAATTTTTGAAATCCCAACCCAACTGCCTCAAAAAAGTGACCTTGGCTGATTGGCCACATGGCCTCAAGTGTGTGTCTCCATACGCCAGATGTTGTGAAATAACAGTGAGGGTCTCATAATTAATTCTTGGGGAGACTATACCCTCTTTATTAAGAATAAAAGTACAATGAAACAAAAAAAACCAAGTGTGAATGTTTATAAATAACCATAATAATACCATGTCATATGATATTCAAAACAAGAAAGCACAATACTCAATTGAAAGGTAAACATGAAATTAAAATGTAGATGTCAAGTGTATAAAATGAAACTACATGTAAAAAAGAAAACGACTCCCAAGCGGGTCTCAAACCATATCTGGTTCCTTCTTTCATTCTCCAATCCCAAAAAAAATTCTTCCCCAGTGCATGTACCTTATCATATCCTTCAATAACAATTTATACATGAGTTCTGATTAGTCCTGCCAAATAGGGTGTGTGTACAACTCAGTAGGCCACAACCAATGGTGTATAAAACTATTTCAGTCAAAATATAGTGTATGCAGTTTTATTACGCAATAAATTAAATGAATAATTTAAACAGTTATCCCATTGTAATTTAATCTAAAATAATCACATTAGACCTAGTTTCAATTCATTTTTTCCATATGAATCATAATTCATTAAAAGCATTCATTTGGTTTTGAACCTCATGCCAAGTACCCCAAATCTCAATTAGTGTTGGTTGCAATTTCTATCACTCAATGTCTCATTATATGTTGGTTTTCATGCCCAGCACCCCAAAATCTCAAGATTAGATAATGGTTGGGGAGGAACACCATGTCTATGTATGATCATCTAATTGGTCAAGATTTCCATGTCTAGGACCATAAAAATCTCAACCATTTAATAATTTTTTTGTTAACAATAATTTTTTGAAACATTCTATTAGTAATTAAATGAATAATTGACCATATAAAAATCCTGTATTTAACTCAACAGTTAAGTAAGGACATTAAAATTAATTAAATAATTATTTAATTAGTCAATAAACAAAGTTCTCTTTACAAAATTAATTTGGAAAATTAATTATCAATTATGAACATCATGGCACATTATTAATTTTCAAAATAAATTATCTATCATCACCATGAACATTTCATAATTAATTTCCCCCAAATAATTATCTTAAAACAATAAATTCAACAAATCAATAATAATATATCATTCCATAAAAATCTACAAAAAAAAAATCCAGTTGGGAAACCCCCCATTCGTTTGTTCCATGATTCAATTATCAATTAATCATAAATGTAATCACAATTCCATTACACATTACTAATTAATCAAATTTAAAAAAAATATCAATGGAATCTAAAAAATATATAAACACACATTCACATATCAAATCCATGAAAATTTTAGTTCTATTAGAACAACCTACTTCAGTTATTGATGGATGTTAGCCAAATAGAAGTCCCAGAAATCTGGGAGGCACAACGTCTTCGATCAAACTCAAGATATATATCAATAAACCAAAAAATTAATATCAAAGGCATCATGATCATGAAAATATAGATCTAGATCCACAAAACTAGCTATGGAACTCAAGTCATAGGATTATATCTATGGAAACTATGGAGATCTTGCATGAAAAGACCAAGGAAAGATAGAGGAATGAATGGGAGAAGCAATGGGATGAAATCCACATTATAGGAAGAGAGTAGATCATAAATATGGGATATTGATCTCGAAGAACGATGTTCTAATCGCCCTGTTATCCTTCCATATGTCTATGGGATAACATAGTAGTTTTCAATCCTGATCCAAGGTTAAAATATAGGATTCTTAGGCAGTTTGGAAAGTTTTAAAATGCCTTTTTGGATAAAGTAAATCCCATTCACACAGTTTCATGGGAAGTGGCACATGGTTAGGGAAAAACGTTATCCCACCATACATACCTCTTTATTTAGTTTTGCATGGTTACCACCATTTTTTCACACAAGTTTTCAAAGTATTCACAAAATGTGCAAACCACTCTGTAAATTTTTTCATCCCTGTCCTCGTTTAGTCGCACAACTTATTAAACCGTCTGCAAACCATTGACAACCGTATTTCCCTTAGTTTGTCTTAAAATGTAACCAAAATGCAACCCATTTTTCTATTCCAACATAATGTTACATTAAAACATCAAAAATAACAAAAAAAAGCTCCAAATATGACTTTAGGAAAGGCTATGATCAATAAAATATTAAATACATGTATGTATAAAATATATATATATTCATGCGTATCAAAATACTATAAATAAAAGGAATATAATACGTTAAGATACAATTGTTACTTTTTCCTCATTATAACCATTTTATTTAATGTCTAAATACACTTAATAAACATAAAATTATTAAAATAAAATCATATAAAAACATAATATGAATTTAGAAAATATAGGGTCTTGATATAGACCCACCGTTGGTGGTGGGGTGGTAAGGGTTTGGGTGGGGTGAGGGGATGGTCTTGGGGTCATGTCTTGTGGCCAACGATTTACTCTAATTTTCATTCATACATCGTGTTTCATGGTGGTGGGTGTATTCGACCTATTATATAGGGTCTCTATATAATAGAAATATCATAGTAAAAAACATTAAAAATATAAAACAAATAGTAATATAATTTTCATTTTCTAAATGACAAACATACAGAATTGAGGGATGATAGTATTATA
The DNA here is from genome assembly GCA_963277665.1 of Viscum album. Taxonomy (NCBI): domain Eukaryota; kingdom Viridiplantae; phylum Streptophyta; class Magnoliopsida; order Santalales; family Viscaceae; genus Viscum; species Viscum album. The sequence continues at coordinate 957,620,778 of OY728145.1, forward strand.
TTTTCAATAATACAATTTAGATCTATTTGTAAAGGTTATAGTGATTATACAATCATTATAATAATTTATGACCATTAGAATAATAATTTCATGAAGATATAATAGTCTGATAATTGAGAGTTATAAATAACTACTAATTAAAATTTATTAGGAATGTGAAAAAATATAAAAAATATAATATTGTGAAAATATTTTTTTATCTCATAAAACATAATTTATTCATATATATGAATTATTAATAATGTATGTTTTTATTTATTTACCTATGAAAAAAATATTATTTTTAAATTTTAAATATCAAAATTTTAAATTTAGAAATTTATATTGATTGTGTATATTATTTATTATAAATATTAATTTTATAAATTATAAATAGTTAATATTAAATCATATAATTATTTATTAATAATAAAAACTAAAAAAATTAATCACTTTTTGTAAAGAAAATAATAATTATTATGGAGAATGATTCATGTATATATGATATATGATTTAATTTTAATGTCTTAATTAAAAAAATTATAATTTTTATTTGTTGAAGGAGACTTCATTATTGTAAGTAAAATGAATAAATTTTCACAGGATGGATATTTGGTAATTTCTAGAGGTGTTTTTATTTATATTTATAGATAAAACATACATTATAGGGTATTCCAAATGTTTTATTACGTTATAATGATATTTAAGAGATAAAAAATTGATAAAATAATATTCATGAAAAATATATATTTAATGAGTAAAATAATAAATTAAACCACTAAAACATGAATATTGTAAAATTTCTACTCAATCCTATTCCCAAGAAAAATACCCACGTGCATGTGATATTTTTATCAATAAAATACCAAAACAAAAGTCCCTTACAGTGATTCTCAAGGAGAATGATTATAGAGGATAAAACCTATTTCTGTTCCTTTTAATTTATTTTTTAATATCACCCCACATCGTTTTTCCAAAAATGACTAATAACTCTTTTATATTATATATAATATAATATTATTATTTAAATGGAAAATACACCATCATATATCGTTTCTTCACACCATTTATTCTAAAATTGAAAACATCATCTGTGAGGTGGCGATTTACTACCCTTATGGATGACATGTTTTTGTTTTTCAATTATTCCTTAACATATTGTCATAAAAACAATTATATTGATAATAAAGATAATATTATATGTATCATAATGTATTTAATGTTTTGAAACCAATATATAAATAATATTAGATAATTAAACAAAACTTTTTCATGATGATTGAGAAAACACTAAGATAATCTAAACAGTTATCACCAACATTTTATCTAATTATTCATATTCATAACATATAAAATATATAAATTTATAACCTATTAATATTTTATTTGTTCGTTAATAACTTATAATATGAATTCAATTAAACTACTCTAAATATATATGTTTTTCACACATAAATACAAGTAAAAATAATAATAATAACTAAGAAAATGGGTGTTCCCGAAGGATAAAAATGTCTATTTCAAATCATTAAAAAGGGCATAGATGGACATAATAATTTTATAATAAATATAAATAACTAATTTTTTTATTTTAAAAATTTATTAATTTAATCTGATTATCTTTGACATAATGATCTTGGGCAGAATACATTCCTATAAATAGTATTTGACTCTTCCAGAACATCGATTTTTCATTCATGTTATGCTTGATCTCGTATACCAAAATTTAATTGGTAATTATTTTTATTTAATCTTACTAAATTATGTTTCTATCTTGAAAATTTATTTTTGTATATAATGTTTTATTTATTTTTAATGAAATTCATGTTCCTAAGGATCCCTTTCAAATTAATCTTGAAAAGTGAGGTAGATTAAAGGGAACTTCCCAATGTTTTACTCATTGTCTTGTAAATGAAATTATATTTTTAAAGATATGATTATTTTTCAAAAATTATTTATTTTATCATGAATAAATATCGTATATCACTTCTGGTTTTATAAAAAAATTATTCCTTTTCCACTTTAAATTTATTTTTGTATTTTCAATTTAACCACCCAAAAAAGGATAATTTCTATAGTTTGATAAAATATCATATTACATGTTTTAACTTTAGTGGGAATAATGTTTTTATGATTCATTCCTATTTTTCATTATAAATATACTAGTATGATTCAAATTCATTATTTTATAGACAACATTATGTTATTCCCATTTGTTTCACTTTAATTGGTATTTATTCCTTGTGTGTGTTGTATATATTTTTCACTTTTATTCTTGATGATAATTCCATAGTCTATTTCACTAAATATATATATATTTCATGTAATAAGAATATTAATATTACATAGGTTGTGTAAAATTTTTATATTTGGTGTTTTTTAATGAAGTTTTATTTGGTCAAATATTGATGATTCTATATCGTCTACTCAATACATATTTTTTAATAAGTCAAAAGTTACATGAATAGAATATATGTATGAATAAATTTGACTTGTAGGGATGGGTGGGGCCTGTAATAGCCCCTCGACCTTTTGATAGGTCCGATGAGACCCAAAATATGGAAGAAAACCTTTTTCCTTTGTTTCCAAAAAGAATCAGATGCGTTTTTACCCATAAACAAAAACTGCCATGAAAATATAAAGGTTCAGGTTCCAGGTACATGGTGTTGAGAGGAAAATAATTTTATTCATTCAATATTTAGTTATTAATTTATATGAGTGTTTTAGTATGGATGAATCTATGAATTTATTTTCATTCTCTGTTATTGTTCTTAGGTTTTTCATATTCATTAACATAGTATATTGTTTATAAAATATTGAAATAATTTCACTTATTACAGTTAAATATAACCCTTATTGAGAATTTGAGGTCACCCGTTTATTTATTTTTCTTCCTAAGGATGTGAATAATAAATATTTTTTTTCTAATAGAAGAAGTTTATTTTATTTTGATATCTACATTGATAAATTAGTATTATAATAAGTGAAGCCGATATATATCTTGTTTCTTTAGGAAAACTAAATAGATTGATCCTTGGTGATGGGATTTCTTGTATCTATGTAATTATAAAATAATTACCATCAACTCTAAGCTATTGGGTTCTATGTTTTTAAAGATATTATTAGAGAATGTTTAATAGATTAATTGGGAAATTTATTTTTGAAAACATAGTTTATGGAACATAATTGTAAAATTATATTGAGGATAAGCATAGAATGAATTGATATAATTATTTTATGTTAGATAGTATACGAGTATTCCTTAAAATATATCACTATTTGTTTAATACTGGGGGATGGGTTTGGGAATTGACCTTCCCAAGGGTAACAAATCTGAAATGATGTGTTGGTCCTGATTTGGAACAACCTGGTACATGATAAGAGGGCTTACTATACAACAGATTTGACAATCTTGGGCGATATTCTTAAGATAAGTCACATTCACTCTATAAACCATTATGAAGGATTATAATTATATATGTCCCTAAGGATACCATTTTTATAATAATGACAATAGATATGCATAAATTTAAAACTTATGTTAATTTCCTTTCTTAGTTATAATTAATGAATTATGATTCCTAACCTAATTTAAAATATTCCATTATTTAGAAATGTCACCTAATCATGGGAAGGAAATCAATACCCATAAAAACTTTTGGTATTTTCCCTTTTAAGAGTGTATATATTGGTAGTGTTTGAGATGATTTAATCATGACCATATTATGAAATCTTACAGAGGTAATGATGAATAACCATACTAAACCTATTAATGTGTTACAAGCCCCCATATTTTTGTGGGACCTCTAATAAATTGGTGAATGAGAAGTGATTCATGTCCCTTGAGAAGATATTTCTCTAATTGTGATGTATTTAAAATGAAAATGAAGTACTAGAATTATATTTTCTAAAGTTATATATTAATTAATAGTGGTATCTAATTAAAAATACAAATGAGGAAAGTGAATTAGAGTACATATAATTGATAAATTTTAAGGCTACAATCATTGAAAATAATTACATCATGAGAAATTAAAAAAATCAATATAATCATCCTTATCATAATGAAAATTGAATAATATTTTGTTATGGAGAATGAGGTTACCTTCAAAATACCTTCCAGGTATGCTATAGATTTCAAACATGATTTGAAGAAAATATTGGTAATTTATTTTAAGGTCTGAATCAATTTATCTAAAAGGAACTAGCTTCCCAAATATTTTATACATATGATTAAATAGTATTATGTTCCATCAAAATGGATATGGAAATTTCAAGATATTATATGATCATGAATTATCAATACAATAAGTGGCATTATGGAAAACTTGGAAAATGTTAAACATCAATGCTGAATAAGGGAATAATGAAATTTATAATATATGAAAATTGAAGACATAATAATCAATGGAAATGTCTGAAATGCATGGAGTTTTCACCATGTGAAGAGAAAATGTTCATCGAGATAATTATTTTAGGGGGAATAAATAATTCAATGATATTCAATGCTTCTACTATAATGAAATTTACTAATCTCATTTTTTCAAGTGTGCGGGTAATCTGCCATTGAAGAGGCCAAGGGGACATGGAAAATATTATGTGATCCCTAACGATGAAGTAGAAATACACAATGACTATTTTTTTGTTAAATTAATCCTAAATTCAAATACATTCAATGCTTTATTTATTTCTGAATTGTTGAATTATTTTGTTACCACCATGTTTTCAATGATAACTATGAATTTATCTTATGATTTAAAATGGTGGTTATCAGTAAAAACTCCTACGGGAATTTTCATGGATAAAAAAAATATCATTTAGGGCCCATTATGACACATAAACATGATTTAGTTGAGGAACTTATCATTATAACTATGGTAATGTTGACATAATACTCCTTATAGACTGGCTTCCACAATATCATGTTTAATGTATTGAAATAAAATGTAAATTATTATTTTTAAACATCATCATATGATGGTTATCTATACCCACACCATTATCTCTCCGGAAATAAATTAATATGAAGCAACAGAAAAAAAACATCTAGGGATGAGGGAAGTCATCTTAAAATTAAGAATATTCCAATTTTCAAAAATACATAGATCTGTTTACCTATACACCCTATTGATCATTAATATGAGTTTACAATTTATTATATCTCAAGTGAAAATCAAATATCAAATAATCTTTATAGATTGGTAACTATGGTATTATTAGAATGGAGAAAAACTGTTTCACTAAACTAATATTGCGTTTATTCAGAATAATATTTCTCCATTGTGGTCCTTGTTTGTTATCTAAAAAGATAGACCGATGCTTGAGGATTTAATTGACAATAGGGAAATCAATTCTGTTATAAAAATGAACATGAATTGTACACAATGAATTGATTATTTTTTTGATCAACATCACTGATCTCAATATTTTTTTAAGATTTACTATCACTATAGATATAATTAATTTCATTTAAGGATGGAAAATATTCCATATACTATACCTTTAACTAGGTATCAAAAATATGAGTTTATAATAATTCTATTTGGATTGACTAATTCTTTTTCTTTTTTCTCGAATATAATGAACATATTAGTCAGAGAATATCTTGATATTTTTGTTGTTGTGTTTATTTATGATATCATTGTGTACTCCACATGATATGAGGATCATGATAACCACTTTTGGATAATTCTTAATATTCATCAAAGAAAATATTTATATATGGATGTTTTGATAGTTTGTATTATTGTTACAAACTGTTTATTTTCATGGACATATTTTCTATAAAAAGGAAAAATAGTTGATTCTAAATAAATGAAAGGAAACCCAAGAATGTCTTATACTAATGAACATAATTTATATGTGTGGATTTATTGGTTTTATAAGTTATTATCAGTGTTTCATTCAGAATGTTTCTCTATTGGATAATATGTTTACCATGATCCCATGTAAAGGAGTTACTTTTATATTAAAAAAGTATGTACATTTTGTTAAAAATAATTTGAGTAATGATTGTCCAATGCTCCCATTTTGAATATTCAATTATGAAAATATTGGTTTGAGGTATATAATGATTCCTCAAAGAACGTAATATGTTGGTTCATTATAAAAATTGATAACGTTATTCAATATGAATCAAGGCTGTTGATGAATATTTAAAAAAATGTATCAAACTCATGACCTTGGGCTAATAGTCATAATATTTTATCTCATAACATAGAAAAAATATCTCTATTCTGGAATATGTGGGTTATATAACGATCATAAGAGTATGAAATACATATTTACATAGAAATAACTCAACATGAGGAAAACAAAATGGCTCACTAACTCAAAAAAATTATTTCTCAATACACTACCACCCATAAATGGAAAATAAGATAGCATATGCATTATAATGAAGAGATCATGGTCTTTAATCCCAAATTAGGATTGATAATGATCCTATATTAAGTAATTTATTAAAATAATGTATTGGAATCATTAATAAAATGTAAACATCACACAATTTTCAAATTATTGCAAATAAGTCTTTAACAAAGAAGAAAAATGAATCTCATTGTGATGGTTAAAATATTCAAAAGAAAAAAAAATCCATTATGGATGGAAGGTTGGTAGACATCATGTAAGGGGGTGGAGTCCTAAAATATGTAAATACAAAATGCATTCCATTAAGTGATCTAGAAATAAAATTACTAGATTATTATAATATCATAAACGTCACTATACAATACGGTGGACCCATGATGTATAAATATTTGAAGGAAATGTTTTTTGGATAACATTAAGTGTAAAATTACATACTGTGTGTCAAGGTGTCAACTATATTAAAATGTGATTGATAGGACACAACATCATATAGGAGTATTGAGACAACTATATATTCATATGTGTTATTTGGATGAAATTACGATGTATTGTTTAACATGAATACCATGGAACCCTATAAGGAATGATGAAACGTGGGTTATTGTTGATCATCTTTCAAAATTTGAAGATTTCAATAATATATGAGGATATCTACTTCGACAGTGCCTATATGGAATATATATACAATAAATTGTATGAATTTATGGTGCACTACTATAGATAGTGTATTATAGAGATACCTATTTTACATCATCGTTATGGAAGACTCTTTAAAAGAAGTTGGATAGTGAACTTCATCTGAGTACAATTTATCACTCACAAACAAATGGATATTTTGAAAGGACTATTCAATCATTTTGATGAATGTTAATATCATTCCCAATTGTCTTTCATTGTATTTGGGATCATTATTTAACTTTAATTTAATATTACAAAAATAATAGTTTCCATTCATGTATAAAAATGCCTAAATATAAATAATTATACAGAATGAGATATTTAAATCCAAAATGATTATACGATGTCGGTGAGAGAAAAAGTATAGGGCTATAATTTATTGAAGTTACAAAAAATGTAAAGAGTATCCCAGAACATATTAATTTTTCTTAATGTATATAAAAGAGTTATGTTGATAACCATAGAATGGATTTGATATTTTCTGTGGGAGATCATATCATTCTAAAATAATCTATATGGAAGGCTTCCATAGGGTTCAATAAGAAAATGGAAACTGAGTGCCTGGTATATTGAACCATTTGATATTTTATAAATAATTAGTACTCAAGCTAAGTTATTAGTGATTCCAGCATATATCTTCAATGTTCATGTGTTTTTCTACATATTATTATTAAAGTTGTATAGAAAAACCCCACACATGTACTCACATATAAAGAAATAGAACTTGAACCTGATCTATCATAATGTAAAGAGACTATATAGTTTATTGAAACATTATATAATTTAATGAGAAATCAGATGAATGGACTGCTACAATTTATTTAGAGGAACTATTAAATGGTAGAAGAAACATAGTGTCCTATGTGGGTTATGAAGAAGAACCACACCCATCAGTTAAAAAAGAAATATTCATGAAAAATATTGAAGATGAATTTTATCAAGGAGGGATAAATAGAACTCCTCATTATTTTTAGGATTGTATCTTTGTAAATAAATTTAATTAATTTGATATCTAATGTTGCACGCAACAGTAATATTAAATAAATAGTAATATACAATTAAATAATAGCTTCACCTTTAGAATAGTATGGTGACCATTAGAAATAGTAATACGATAATCAGAATAGTAAACAGAACTATGGATGTATAAATTAAATATTGGAATATTATAAATGGAAATATAATATCGTTATATCATATTTTAACTAAATAAATATTTTAAAATGATAATTTAATTATTACTAGTTTTCTAAAAAATAATATTTTTATTAATTTTTTTATTAATATAATGATTTAAAATAAAACATATTCTGAAAATATAAATTCATAAATTAATATTTCATTGTAATATGATTATAATATAATTCTATGAGATATTAATTTATTTCTAAAAGTTTTATAAAATTAGTTATAATTTTAAAATTAATATTTACAAAGTGTATGATGATTTTAATTAAAAAGTTATGTTCACATATATAGAAATCTATTTTCCAAAAATCGATTTCGTCATGAAATTATACTCATCGAAAAATGGGTTTGTTGTGTTTTTGGGATTTATTTTTAAATACTTGCATTCTTGGTTGATAGTGAAAGACCATAATTTACGGTATAATATTAATGCACGATTATTCAGTAAAAGTTGACATATGCCTTATGATAGGCCATAGTATTAAACAGTCCATAATTATTTTAGTATAATTAGTTATAATTAAAAAACTATCCATATAATGGATGATAAATAACATACTGATGAATATAATAATCAAAAAACACCACTCTCATCCACTATAAATACCACCCTCACAACCTCTTCTCATTATAACTCATAATCCATTAATATTGATAAATTTATACAAAATTGTCTTCTCAAGCCTCTTCCTCATGTATAGAATGTGATAATATCATCAAAATACCAACCCCAATGTACTTTAAGGAGGTTCTCAAGGAGAATAATAGAATATGTAATAACCATTATACGTTTCTTTTAATTTATTTTCAGTTTATTTTTTTATTTTATGCTCCCCTCACCTCCACTGTAAAAAAATGAATTATATCTGTAATATAATATATATATTTCAATGTTATTATTTCATGGGATATTACACCATCATGACTCTTCTATTCTCACAATTTATTCAAAAAATTAAATCATTATATGTTAGGTGCTAATTTACCCCCTTCATGTACGATGTGTTTTAGTTTCCCAATTCCACATTCATGAATGGTCATAAAAATATCTATATAATTTTAAAAATAGTTATATTTTTATTAAAGCCTATTTAATGTAATATAACTATTATATACCAAATATTAATTAATAAAATAAAACAAATCTTTGATTATCTAATAAAACCTAAAATAATCGAAATGATTAGCACTAATTTTTTTATATTGATTCATCATAATATTATATAAATGAATGAAAAATATAATCATTTAATATTTTAGATTTTCATTAATAACATATAATTTAAATTCTGGAAAACTACCCTCATTTTACATGAGTTTCCATATATATAATACGTAACCCGATATTGAAACCCATGGAAATGGATGGTCATGATTTATTAAATTGTACCTTATAAAACATAAAAAAGGCCATAAAGGAACTAAATATAATTTTAATAAATGAAATACATATATAAATTGTTTTATATTCATTAATTAATGGATTTAATATTATTATTCATGAAATTATTATCAATTATAGGACATGTTCAGACTTATGGAAAGGGATTCTCAGTGACCATCCTTTTTACATTCAGGATTTGTTTTTTCTCTCATTATCCAAATTTCATTCTTTGTTTTCTTATATAGTATTCATCCATTATTTGTTTTTTTCCTAATATATTTACCAAGCTAAATTATTCGTTATTAGATGTGAAATAATATTTTTATAAGGATTCATTTTCAATTCTTCTCAATATAAAAGCTCGACTATAGAGAACTTACCAATTTCATTCCCAAATTAAAGTAATATACCTAATCTTTTTAGAAAAAAAATAATTTTAAAAAATAATTTTTTTATCGTAAATAACTATCCCCTAAAATTATTGGTTTATTCAAAAATTAGGTTTTTTACTTGGTAAATTCTCATTCGTATTCCCCCATAAAATTCACTATAGTAGTTCATTAATGAAGTTAATAAAAAACTACTTCTACATGAATAAAAAATATTTAGACATTATTTATAATTTTATTTTTCTATTTTCTATTATGAATTTCCAATTATTATATTAATCTATTCTTTCTTGGAAAACATTATGGAATCTCTTTTTGTTATTAGTTATTTGACACTTATTCTTTGTGAGTACTGTATATATTATTTTATTTCATTTGTGATAATTATTAATTAAATATTTAATTAAAAATTCATATTTCGGGTATCCATGATATTTTTATATCTTAACACATATACCATTTTTTCACATTATTTATTTATTGATTTTTGTATTATTTGGGGAAATATTAATGAACAATCATCCTATACTCAATATGGATATTTTGATAAGTCATATCGTATATTAATTTAATATAAATAGGAGTAATGATTTGAACATGTAGTAATATGTGGGGATATTTATAGCCCCTTGATGCATCAGTATGTCTCAGGAGACAAAATAGTTTTCCGCAAACCCTTTGTTTTTGTTTCCAAAAAGATTCATGCAAGCTTTTACCAACATACATAAGTTATATGAACGATATTATATATGATTTTACAGATACATTGTTGAGAAATAATTATAATTTTCATTATAATGTATTAATTTATTAATATCCATAATGTTTTAACTATAGAAATATATGTGGATACATTTTCATTCCTAGTTATTGATGGCATGTGTTTTCTAGACTACTAATATTGTCACAATGTCTACGCCTTATTTACTTTCTATCACCTAATACTTTTCCATAATACCCTTACATTGTTTTTTATTTCACCCTATAATTTTCATCCATTCACATGATGTGAAGAAAAATATTTGAATAAGATTCAATAAAATCATTATTTAATTTTTATGCATTATGTTTATTTAACTTAGTAACAAGTGGACCATATTTGTATCTTATTTCGTAAATAATTCTAAACTAATTGTTCCTTGATGATTTTATCTATTATAACTATGATAATTTAATAATATGACCATAGACTTTGGGATATGGGGTTTGGTGTTGTTATATTTTAAGAAATATAATTTTATTCAGTCATGGGGATTTTGAATAAATATTTCCAATTTGGAATTAGTATTATACTACAATCTATTAGTTTATCAATAGTGATTTTGATTGTACATCGATTGATGAAATATTATTATGAATATCCTAAATAATATCATGAATTTTTTTATCCAATGTGGTTTCATGATTTTTTCATTAAATGGTACCATTTTATCACACAATAGTATATATGAAAATTAAAAAATAGTTTAATGAAAATAAGACTTTATTTATCGCTTCGCTCATAATTATGTTTTATTAAAAACCCATATTTTCTAAAAACAATTACCAAATTTTATTATAATTTATATTAAGATACTTTTCATTAGCATGTATTTTGAAGAAAATTGTTTTTATAAAAAAATTTGAAATTGTTTTCAAGGAATCCTTTATATGTTTTTAATGGTTTTTAAAAAAAATTATTTCAAAAACTTATTATCATCAAATTGTGTTTTAAACTATTTTAAAATATAATTTTATGATCTATTAATGTTGATATTCATAGAAAATGATATCAATACAATTTTATGTTAAATACTTGTTTTCATTTATGTTCAAATACACTTTTATAGATATTAAATATTATATATATAGAATATTTTTTCAAAATGTTCTATGATTTAAAAAATGTTTTCCAAAGAGAAAAGGATATTTTTCTCATCAAAAGTTTTATTTTTTTTAAAAAATCATAATTCATATGTTTTTAGAGTAGATTTGAATGAAAAGGATTCAGAATTATTTTTATGTATTAAAAAACTACAGTCATAGAATGTAAATTTTCCTTATGAAAATATAGAGGTGATATTTAAAAGTCCTTCATAACCAAATATAACATCATTTGATAATGTTTATGCATTACTAGTGATGTGATCTCAGGTTATAATTATTATTATTTCTTTAAATGTTCTATTGTTATGATGAAATGTTTTTTATGAAGTTAGTTTCTCTTCGACATGCCATATGCTAATAGACACCTCTTTATTCATTAGTAATATTATGATGAATAGATTATAAATCCCAAAAATATACTATTGGTTATTTTATGAATGATTTTTTAAGATTCCCATATTATTTCATGGGTTATTATATGAAGTATATGAATCATATAACCATTGTAGTCTATTGTATACTGATTTTTTATGATCATGTGGCACACATTTGTATTATTTCTTAATGTAGATGATGAAACCTATATTTATATGAAATTACTTGGATAATGATCTATATATCATGAGATAAATAGAGTTAGAATGTAGATTAAACATTATTTAGTATGGTTGGGATGGAATAAAATGTTAACATGGTTCAGCAATATAGGGGTGGAATGGGATGTGAATGCAGATCATTAATACCTAAATGGGATGAGGAGTGAACTCGGTTAATTAATATAATGTATGGATGGGATGTGATCATGGTTCAGTAATACATGACATGAATTGAGAGTTAACCAATTATAATATAGGACCTTTTCCACTAGGATAGTATTGGCAGCGAACCTTGACTACTAATATTGTTTTGGGAGAGAACCTGTTCAACTAAGATAGCCTTGAAAATAATCCTTGACTATCATTTTATATTTTTAATATCTTCCAAAATTCCATGTCATACACCTAAATTGTTCATACATTGCTTATATTTGTATTCCTTTATGATTCATGTCTTCTAAACTACTAATCTTAATTAAATGAATTGTGTATATGATCATTGATATGGATGAAATCATCTCCAAATTGTATTCTCATGTTCTATGGAATTTATGTTCATCTTATGCTTACATATATTATATGTTTACCATTACATATAATCTGATCTCACCCTATCTTATGTTTTCATTTATAATATTTTTAATAAAAATTATATTTACTTTATTTTAATGTGATGATATTTTTTGGAAACATTGATGATACATTCCCATGATAGAATATATTTTTCATTTATTAAAACGAAAATAAAATATTACAGTCTTAATTAATTTAATTTTTTAATGTGCTAAATATTTCTATAAAATTATGTAATATCAATTTATGTTATGTATGGATCTATATAGTTTGTATCAAAGATATGTTTTAGTCAACACTTGGAATCTAGGATGAAAAGGATTAGTGAGATCCATATAGAACATTCAATAGATATGTTTAGGGATTACCATAATGATATGTCTAAGGATTATTAAATGAAAAAGAAAATGTCATATAAATATGATAATTTATTGAGATAAAACATTCGATGAAATTAAATAAATTTCTAGATTCTACAAGTGGATCTGGATATGGAAGATATTTACATTGGTATAATAACACTAAAAACCATGTATTGAGATAGACTTGATTAGTAACTAGTGCACGAGAATGGGTCTTACTGCACACAAGATTTTACACACTCATGGGTTATGATTTATACATAAAAAACTCATCAAAACACTCGTCAAGTATTTAAATTGAATATAGAAATAAATTACCTTGTATAAACCTATGATTTAATAGATTAAATATGTTCCCTTGATTTATACATCCAAAAAATAAATCTTCATCTTTATGTGGTTTTATTATTTGATATGTTTTTCTATCATAATTATTTTTCTTATAATGTGAGTGGAAATAACAATAGAAAAGTAATTTTATGTCAAATGTGACTGGGAATTTGTTGATGAACATTCAAATGGGATGATGACTTGAGTAATTGATGTTGATATCATGCATAATATGTTTTCACATATCATGATTAATAATGTGTTCCATAATTAACTCTAAGACATACCAGAAATGAAAATGAATGTGATATCTGAGAATTCAAGTAATGGAGACAACATATGAATCATGATTTTGTTTCTTTTTTTTTTATAATGTGGGAATAGGCACCCAAGTGAATGTCTCAAGGGAACAAGAATATGTTTTGACTGTAGAAAATAATCAAACATTGATTGTAACTCCCAAATAAAAATGAAATGTTTAGTTAAAATAATGGTTGAAATATGGGTCCCCATTTTTTGTTATCAACAATTTAATGTTTTATGTGTATAAATTATAATAACAATTAAATCAATGTATTTTGGGAAAATATCGTGAAGGAACATAGCAAGGTTGCATGAGAAATTGTTTTGATTCATGAGATGAAAAGATCAGGAATATCATATAAATGGCATGTGATATTATAATAAGGATTAAAGTGAGGATTTGGAATTTCAATACATGATTCATGTATCATAGTATATGAATGATGTATTAAGGAATATGATTATATATCTATGATAATGTTTCCAGAAATAAGAGCGAAGATAGATTTATTTATGTCTTAGAAATAAATGATTGTGCTATATGAATTATGTAATATAAAAGTATTTTTTGTATAGTTCTATCATTAAGTATTTCAAATTTTATATTGAAGGGTAATTATGGAGTTGATAAGTTATTCAACAGAAATGTGATATTATGATTAAGTGAGGGTTACCCATAATGTTTTCTTAATGTAGAAAAAATTAATATTTTTTGGATAAAGAGAAGATTGATTTATATAATGTAAATTCTATAGTACCTATATCCATAAAAATAATGCATGAGTTATTGAAAATGTGTTTTATGATATCATGTATAATCTATACAACAATTTTAGGTTAAAATAATATATTATAAACAATTAGAAAAAGAAAGAATGATTGTTTTCAATTTGGATTTATGTTAATTCAGGTTATTACAATTTTTTAAAAGCATACATAAGGTTTGTATTCACATGATTGAAATTTATAATCCATGAGCTACATTACGATATATAAGAGATCAATGTTATCAATAATTTAAGATATATAGTAATCTTTTATTAATTTTTATATTTTCATATTTTAGATGGATTATAAGGTAAATATTTATTGAATGGTTACGTTAAAACATAAAATGAGGATCTATAGATTAATGTATTATCTCACCACATGAGGAATTAATCATATTAGATAATTTGTGCCATCCATTTTGGTTTGTTGATAACTAAAGACCAATGTAATGAACTAAAATTATATTTATGGATCTTGTGATCTATTGATGATTTATGAATGAAAAATTCACCATTATTTCATGTAATAAGTGATGAAGTGTAAATTGATAAATGTAGAAAAATTGTGAGATTGTAAAAATATAATGTTTGTATATCTTGGTTATATAGTTTTAAAACATTTTCACTGGGTTCCTGAAATAAAATGTTGTCATATTATAACTATTTCATATTGTATCAATGAACATTTCAATCATCATTCATTTACATATTTTTTATTATAAATTTTTTTTAGATCAACCATGTTATTTTGATTAGTGATCATCATCACACTTGATAATTATTTACACTTTTCTTTTGTGTACATGTCATCACATTCCACCTATGCTCTCTTATGTGGAATCCCAACTATGTGTCACTTTGGGTAACTTTAATGTTTCCCACTTTTGTGTTTAAAATGATATTTCTATATTATTTTTTATAATGTGGTTTTCCATAAAATTAAATTTAAATTATTAATATTTTGATGAACTATAAAATTTTAAGAGAAAAGTTTTTTTTAATTGGGTATGAATGTAACACCCAATGTATATTTGATTTATGTTTTCAAAATTAAATAAAATTTTTCGATGACTTTCATTCCATGAAAATCCAACATATTGTTGTTTGAAATGTAAAAATATGTTTTTCATTCATAATAAAAAACACATAGATCAGATTTCAATACAAGAAACAAATATGTTTGTCTTAGGTTAAACAAAATTATATGTTCCTATAATATATTTTGTTACACATAATACTGAGTTTTATCAATCAATAATATACTATTAATATCATTTGTACAATATTATTAATGTTATCACCTAGAAGATGGAATGGTTATATAAATAAGAATAACTAAATTAAGAAACTTCTATTTAAAATTGTTTAAAACATTAATTCACTGGATAAAAATTTATTATAAAATAAAATAAAATACAATTGAACATAATGGATTCTGTTTTATGAAATAAACATTTTTATGTCCAAATTTTTTTTAATGTTAATATAATATATTAATCACTATTAGTGAGAGATAAATATGAAATTTATATATTATATCATTAACCAAATGATTTTAAATTCACAAAATATTTTTGATAGTCAAAAAATATTCATAAATCTTTTTTAAGGACATAAATTACATATTATTCTAAAATAATGTTTTACAAAATTTTAATAAAATACATGTAGTAAAAATTAATTTTTACAATTTTATAATTTCAAATTTAAAATATTATATTCATTTTTAAAATCAAAATATCTAAATTAAATCATTGAAATGTTATTATATGTTTTTTAATACGTTTAATTTTTGAAATATATTAAAAAATCATTGAATTATAAATAAAAAATATATTTTTTCAAATTTATTTTTATAGATAAGTTATTTTTAAATTGTTTTTAAATTATAATTGTATAAAATATACTTTTACCCAGTTTAATTCATTGAAATAATTTTTAGATTGAAATTTTATATAAAAACATTTAAAACATTGGTGCATTTTAACTTTAACTTCATTCATTCCCCCTACTAGATTATTATTAAATATATTTCCCCCAATTATAATATTGGAAATTGAAGAAATGGATAATATATTTGGAATCATAATAATATATGTCATCTATTAACATC
Organism: Viscum album; assembly: GCA_963277665.1. Lineage (NCBI taxonomy): Eukaryota > Viridiplantae > Streptophyta > Magnoliopsida > Santalales > Viscaceae > Viscum > Viscum album. The sequence continues at coordinate 957,637,678 of OY728145.1, forward strand.
ACTGTATTTTATTAACAAATATACTAGTGAAAACATAAAATTAATTATAATGATTAAGAGAAAATTAGATTACATAGCAGGTAAAATTTAAAATGAAGAGGGTAAATATGATAGAAAATTATAAAAAATAAATTTAATTCAGATTTTTTGAATAATTACACTATTTTAGTGAGAATGGAACATTAATGGGGAAACATTATGGAACGAATACCTATCAATATTGTTTATCATTCATTATTAAAGAAAATTCCACTTCACCTCCACTATAAACGTGATTTCACACTCCTCAATTCATCACACCTATAAAAACATTTTTATTGAATGATATATACAAAAATAAGATCCATACCTCCCATATATAATCATATAACCCTACCTTTCGGGATAAATCAAATCATGGAGTACTAATGGTTAAAACCACATAATGTTCCCAAAGAAGTGGTAACAGCGTTCAACAAAAACATCTATTTTATTTATTTCTCCAACCCATAAATTATTAGAATTACATGATTATGTATTATATTTAGTATAAAAAATTAATTTATATGTATTTATCTTATGGTTATGACATAATATCACACAAAATTCCATAAAATTGGATGTACAATCATCATCTCTGTGGACGACTGAATACAACCACGTGAACCGATATCATTATTCTTCCTTTACAACCTCTCATGTTCTGTGACAATGATTGAATAATTATTTTTATATCCTATATATGATATTAAATACTTATTTCTACTTAATTAATATTTATATAACACATAACTTTTGTGTTTCAATTTTTTGGGAATAAGATAGGATTATTTGTGGACTTGTGGATAACTGCCTCATTAATATAATGTGATTCATTCAGGCATTACATAAAATGTACTATTTATGGTCATAATAATGATATATAATATTTATTAAATAATTATGATTATATTATGATAATATATATATATTTATATGTGTCATTTACATTTTATTTAAAAATACTGCATAAAAGTGGAAACAACATTCATTCTAATAAAAGGCATTCAGTCAAAATGAACAATGTATTTAATTTTATATTAATATATATAATAAAACATTATAAAAACATATATAATGTATTTATATCACATTTATATCACATTTTAAATTTTATAAATAAATAATTCAGGATATATCTAATAATATCAATTATAATAAGTCAAAATATATATGAAAAGCAAAGACATTATTATACGAAACGTAACATTGAGAAGAATTTATTTTTAAACTGGAAATATAAATTCATAGTCAAAAAATATATTTTATGAGATATAATAAAATGATGTTATAGATTAAAAAATTAATATATATTTATTATATAGTAGTATTTATCATGTATCAAAAAAATTCATGTTTAAATCTAAGGATTTTTGCATCTCACTTTAATTTTTTTGGGATACACGATATACTGACAACATATTCATATTTTTTGTTGTATATAATACCCTATTAAATGTTATATAATGAATTTAATTTATTTCATGATATTAAAATTTTTAATTTATGTAATTATTTCATGGATCTCATTATTTAATACTCACTCATTTAGTATCAGGATTTCTAGTCTAACAATTATATCCACAAGATTTATACCTTATTACCACTAATTTATTTTTTAATGTATATAGCTTACATTACATTAATAAATTATTATTATCCTAAAATTTATTGGTATCTAAATATTCATTTTATGATTTTTATTTTCGGGGTTTTATGGTTCAAAATATTCAATTAATATATGGTAATTTTGTCTCACTCCACCTTCATTGAGACACATGACCTTTTATGCACATATATTCATTTACAATGTGTGTATAGGTACATTTTACTTGTTATATCATGAATAATATTATCTTTATTATATAATAAGATACATTTATTGTTATTATTTCATTGTTTTTGTGATTCAATGTTACCAAGGCGTTACGAGTTTATTTCTTCAATAAAATCGCTTACTATGATTATTTATGATTATTCTTCCATTGAAGAAATATTATCTACTATATTTAAAGAAGTATCATGAATTTTATTATCCTATGGTTAGACATGATATATTAATTTAATGGTACCACTATTCTAATTTTTCATTCATTTCCTAAATATTAAAATTCTTTTTAAAAAATATGACCTTATTTCTCGCTTCTGTTGGAAATGTGATTTCATCAAAAATAATATTTTCTAAAAATGAGCTAATTTTTTTTCCCAATGTTATTTTAAAATAATTTTTCATGAAAATTAATTTTTCAAATAGTTTATAACATTTTTAATTTATTCCTATATAACTAATGGTGGTAATTTCTAAAGAATGTGATTTGAAATATATTTTATGTTCATAAAGAGTGTTTAATTATTTTTATAGATTATTTTATTAGTTATGAAATTTTATTTTGTAAGAAAAGGAATTCAAAAATGTTTTATGTTGAAAATTTGTTTTAAATAATTTTCAATGAATCCTCTAAATGTTTTAAATAAGTTTTTGATTGAAACTGTTTTTAAATTTTATTATGATTTCAAATAATTTTTTTAGATTGGAGTCAATATGTTCCTAAATAAATGAATTTAATTAATTTTAAATATTAAATTTAATTATTTAAAATGAATTTTGAAATAAATAGATATTGTAATAGGTTTATTTCATTAAATTATAATTTTAAGAAAAATTTAATTTTCATATTAAATTCCCCATCCAAACTTTTAAAATCCATCTTCACCTAATATGACCTTCATCGATATTGTTTATGTTTTACTGGGTAAATGATACAAGGTATTAATTTTATTTGTTATTTTAATGGTTTATATTTAAAAATGACATTTATTTATCAAAACTATTTCCCATGAATGGGTAATATTCTTATGAAACCCACTTTCTTCCCAGGGTTGTGTTATATAAAAATTATTAAGAAACCTATATATTTTAACCATGTTAGAAAATACTTAATAATTTAGGATACTGATTTAATTTAATTGTTAATTAAATTATGATTATGAACCCCATTTGTTTGTACGGGTCATGATGTGATGATTATTTAGGATCATATAGAACAAAAATGTATTGTTTCATTATATGATGAGTTGGATAATATCTCCCTCTAGTTAATTTGGTAGATAATTATATCTCATGAGATAAAAAGGGTTGTAATTAGGTGTGAAATCTATTCATTAATATATAGTTGGAATGTGATATGAACCTGGATTATTAATCCAGATGAATAATGGAATTTGAACTTAGTTCCGTACTTCAATGATGTAGTGGGATGTGAACCATGTCCATTAATAAAGGGGTAGAATGGGTTGTGATCCTATTTCCTTAAAGGACTTCTTCCACGGGTATAGTTTTATGGGTGAACCCAATATATTATGATAGTTTATGGAGTGAACCCATTCCACTAGATGGGATTTGTACAAATCCATGACTAGTATGGAAACTATTTTATATATTTATTTGTCTGAACAAATTCTATTTATTATTCATAGATTATGATTTCTTGGATTGTGTTCCTAATTATCTTATGATTAATTTTTTATTTACTTCAAATAATTATCCAATGACTATTGTATATAATCTAATATTAGTATATATATGTATCATAAAATGTTATTTATATTTTTATTGGAACATATTTTCTTGATATGATTACATATCATACATTTTCACACATACAAATCATCCAAGCTCATGATTTTTCAGTTTTCATTTACCCAGGTTTGAAGAGACATTTTATGTTCTGTTAATTAATGGGATGATAATTATTGGAAGAATTTAATATCATTCCCAAATATTGACTATTGTGTTATATTTTTCAAAAGACAACAATATATTACGGTCCTTGAGTATGTAATTTATTAATGTCATGAATATTCATCTTAAAATATGTTATATAAATATATTTCAATCATTGGTTTCTATAGAATTTGATGAACATAATTTTCATCTGAAAATTATAACATTTTGATAGTAAAATATAATGGTTTATGTATTTCCCATAATAGTATGTTTTCATAAAACGATTGATTTTTCATATCTATAAAACTAACCTGTATAATAAATTAGAATGACCCCTCTATAATTTGGAATGAAGGAGATGAAGACCTTTATAGAATTATATGCCTCTCCTCATTTCTCCATCTTTTATTCCACCAAAAATTACATGATTCATCTAAGACATGACACCACCAACATCCTACCATCACATGCTTCTAGGAAGATTTTTCATGTGATACTACTATTACCATTTAGTTCCACTTCATTCTACAATATCGTTTCCCATATCTTCACTAGTTTTATTCAATATCATAATTCTCCATTATATTTTTTCGAAGATACTTCCTTAAGATTCAACCAAAAAGACAACTACACAAAGGGTTCTACACATGGTGTTCTACCAATATTATTTCTTTTATTCTATATTCTTCCTCTGCCATAAACAACTATCACCACTTCCTCCCTTATATTCTTTCAGATTCTATTAGATTTGAAAAATGAGATAACTATTTTTTCTTGTTATATTCCAAGGTGGTCAAAGTATGGTATTAAGTTTTATTCAATGATGAATTATTCAATATGAAATGTTGAAAGAAAAATAAATCACAATACGGGTGAAGCTGATGTTATTAAAATATTTTTAACTAAATTTCCCTTTTTCACTCTTCAATATAAGATAATTTAAATGGAGGTCTTCATAGGAATAAAATTATGAATTATTGTAAAATATCAGAAACATTAGGTTTCCATATTTGATGGAGAATATGATGGATATTTAGGATGATAAAAAAGAACTAGTGAGTCCAATTAATAGAGGACATTATATTATTCATAGTGGAGAACCGGAACATAGAGGATCATTCAGTTGACCGTAAAATCCATTTTATTCAACTTCTTCCATTTTTTATAGTTCTATTATTTTTATTATATTTTCATATAACCTAAAATTAATACATTATTTCATGTTTTATTCAACTCACACACAATCTCTCTATCTCCCTTTGTACCTTATTCCCTCATATACTAAAAATAATGAGTAACTAATATGATGAATATGTTAAGGGATTTATCTATCGTGTAACCAATGTATGGGTTCAATATTTGAGTTATAATAAATTTATGATGACCTTCAATGGGTGAAATCATAATTGTGGTTACATAATGGTTAACCTCTACTTCTATAAGCATTTTCCCTTGATTGGGGATGCAAATGTTCTGTATACCAAGAAATTTTTAATCACACAATATATTCACAATTATGTTATATAAAGTAATTCACACATATGATAGATAATGTTCCTTTAGATAAAACAAAACTATAAAATGAAGGTTCTCATTATATGAGTCTCTCATGATAATATCATTTATTCTCTATACCTTAATAATTCTTTTTCATTACATAATCATTTTTAGTTTACTATTAACCAACTTTCTAATATCATATTTCATTCTTTTAATAAAATAAGTAAATAATTAAAATATAAATAATTGTATTTCATATAGATTGTGATCTACTACAAATATGATCTGGTGAGATAACCATGTCTATCCACTGTTCTAAACTAGTAATGATTCAAATCTTGTCACCGCTTCGTGAAATGAGTGTCACCCCTCACACAATAGTATTTCTTGGTTTAGAATTAATAGGGTTAGACAACATTATTTATTTTTGGATGTTAACACTATCGACGAGGAGGGTGTTTCATTGTAATGGATACCTTTTAAATTCCATCTATTCATTTATTCAATAATTTTGTAGCCATGAATTTTCTACTATACATTGTTAAGGAAGTATTATTATGTATAAATATTTATTAATTTTAATAAAAATAATTCAAGGACCATAGATTCCTATGATCCTATTAATCATATAATTTTTTTTAATTTCATTCCCATATATTTTACATATGTTTCGTGCTTTATATCACATGTGAGAAATGATAACATATTTGATTTTTCTTAAATTTTAATCAAATTAGTTTTTATAAATCTCAATATTATGAGTGGAAACTAGGAATGAGAGTAGAATTATATGTGAGGGGTGTATTGACATGATTTTCCTTTGATGAATAATTTCTATTGGGAATTTATTTTATATACATTTTTATAAGGAAAGGGTTCCAATGATTTATTGTTGTCCATATAATCATACTTTTGTCTCATTGTGTAATCCTTTATATTGATTATCTTTAGAATTCACATGGATATGGTTGGGTGGTTCATTGAATGAGACTTTGAGATTGTAATATGAATTATTTTAAGATTTGAGATGTTTGGATAATTATAAATATATTAAAATGATTTAAAATTTTAATTTATTCCTTTTGATAGTTACATGGTATGAGGTGGCTATAATGGCCCGGGTTTTTGGGGTCCCATTACTTTATGAAAATCTGATGTTGGGTGTTCTGGGTAGTCTAGGAATTTTGGTGATGTTTGAACCTAATGGTAGGCCTACCGGTAGCCTTAGCCTACCGGTAGCAGGCCAACCAGTAGCTCGGCCTCCCGGTAGCCGCAGCCTACCGGCAGCTCTGTCTACCAGTAGCAGGGCTACCGTTAGCTCGGTCTACAGGCAGCCGCAGCCTACAGGTAGCTCTGTCTACCGGTAGCTCGGTCTAGCGGTATCTCGGTCTACTGGTAGCAGCAGCCTAATAGTAGCTCAGTCTACCGGTGGCTGCAGCCTACAGGTAGCTCGGCTACCGGTGGATGTCTACCACCTATAGCTCTCAGCTACTGGTGGCTCTCACCTACCCCCATGGGGTTTTTCCAGCAGCGCTCCTCATTGCACAAATCAGGTTTTAAACAATATTTTGACCCCTTTATCCTTTTTAAATGCCCATTAATATCCAAAAATGGTGTTTAATTATATATTTAATGAATTAACCTCGTGTGTGTGTGGGTTTAAACCGCCCCAAAGGGTGGGGACCCTTAATGACGTGTGGGGCCCCGCGGTCAACCCACGACCCTGCTCCTTACGCGGTTTCGTGTTATAATATCAACCGTCCCTGTCATTCAAATCCTAAGGGTTCTCCCTAGGTTTCTTTTCTCGATCACCCTATCCTAGGAGTACCCTTTGTACATACAATCCACATCACTATCCGTGGAATTCCACGCACAGGCTTAGCGTCAATTGTTGATCAACAGGTATGGATTTTCTCATTCGTCTCTCCCATTTGTGTATCATGCGGGGTTGGAATGCTTTTGATTCTGTATAATTGGGTAAACCAAACCTAAATGACGATAATGAACGGTTTCTATAAAGAAAGAGGGGTGGGGGGGCTGTGATCTATGATGATGCTTTTTTTTATGATCTTCTATTCTGAATTGTGCGGGCTTATGCCTACTGAAAATCATGGCCGTTGGTGGTCCTTCTCTGTGCACTAATGAACGCTTACCTCTGGTGATGTTTAAACAAATTTTATTGTGGTTGTGAACCCTTGCTGTGTAATGTAATTTTGGTTAATTATGTACATTCGGCTAAATAAATTGAATGCACACGGATCAATCATTTCTGTGATAACCCCGGTAAAAGCACAGCGAAGTTGGAATCATGGAGTGTGTTAAATCCTTTAAATATGAAAATACAAGCATGTTATTGCTTTGTGTTAGTGCTGGTGGTTTGGCTATATTCATTCACGGGCCGGTTGATGGGTGATGTGGGTGGGGATGGGATCCGTTGTTGTTATGGATTCGGTGGTTATGAATTTAAGGCCGGGTGGTTACCATGATTATATCACGAATTGGGTAGGGATCCTATGTTATTGAGAAACTGTTGGCTCCTGGATCTTGGATCCATGGGGATGTATCTAGGGGATGTCTTCGGTTCCAATACTTTGAGGGATCTCTTTTACCCATTTTTGTTGTTGTGACTTTACAAGAGAACCGGGTGTGAATGTTTAAGTTGATGTTTGATCGTCCTCTTTCCTTGGATTATGCTTCTGTAGACTATTTTCCCATGTAGGTGCAGAAACTTATTTAGACATTATTGCTGAACATGAAACAAGGATGGGAAAATGGGTTTTGCTTTGGTGAGGGTTGTGACTTGGTCATGGTACTGTTTATGTTCTTTACGAATGATGAAGAAAAACCTAATCTTGGGAGAGTGCTTGTTAGCTATATATATATATATATATATATACTTTTAGTTTTTGTGTTTCGTATTCGTGCCCCACCCAAGTTGAGAACTTAGTGCCGAAAGCCCCTATTTCACAGGGGTGGGTGTTTTTCCCAACACATCCATTAGTGGCGGGTTATTAGCTCATTTCTTCTCCGTTTCCCGGATAGCCCATGTATCTTCGGGCCGGCTTTGATGGCCTGAAGTCCATTATTAGCCCAAGAACCTTCGAGTCGGTTAGTGTGGTGGTTATGGCCGAGGTGTGTGCGGGCAGGTGGTTTCCCAAGTGTCTTTGGGATGAGGCATGGGTATCTTTGGGCGTGGCAGTGGATCTTCCAGCCTAGGTGTCTTTGGGTGTGACAGTGGTTGTTCTGGCCTAGGTGTTTGCAGGCATGGTTACGTGAGACAGTTGTGGCACAGGTGTGTGCGGGTGGGGTTTGGAATTGGGACTATGGTGAGAATGGAAGCATTGGTTCGATTCATAGGATGTCTTCAAAACCAGTGGGAATGTGGCATGAAGTACCCAAAAATCAACGTGTTATTTCAATAGATTACTTTTCTTGCGTTATTTGGTGAGTGTGGCTGGTTAACGGGATTGGTGAACTCCTCGATAGTTTTGGTTGTCTATTTCTCACTGTACTTTAGTATGTCTCCCCACTTGTGCACAAGAGTATTTGGTTTTTCCCTACTATGTATACTTTTATGCTCACCCTACGTATATAAAACTGTTTTCAGGTTTCAAGGAGGACTTTGGGGATCACACAATACCATACTAGGTCAGACCATTGGGGGCAGTTGCAGATGTTGTTTTCCAAACATTTTTACTTTACCCAAGTAGTTACTTTGTACTTGTGGTATTTAATTTTGGAACATGTATGTGGGAATGGTTGTTTTGGCATTTCTTTCACTTCTAGTTTTGGTGTTGTGAGATTTACTATCTTATCTCCCGATCCTATTAAATGTAAAATGGTAATGCCTTCCAAATAGTGAGTGATTCTATACCCTTGGCGCTAGTCTCCACTCAGGGACCTATTGAAGGAGGGTTTCGGGGGTCATTATATCACCTTCAACTTGAAAGAAGGAAGGGACTGTCAATCTGCTGACCATTCCCTCATTTTGGTGAAGGGGGGTCATGACAGAATTGTATCAGAGGTATGGTTGAGAGATAAGATGGATTCTGGAGTTAGGCATAGTGATGATTGCATGGGATGGTAGGGAAAATGTGTTGGGTGACCTTGATGTGTGAATTAGGCCAAGGAATACCGGCTAGGACACGGGATTTTAGGGCCCCTCCTGATCCGATGAAAAGACTCTTGACCTACCAAACGACTAAGTGAGGCCATACTGATTGCAGGATAGAAACCCTTGGGAAGGTACATGCAACATAATTACTTGTGTTCTCATGTTTCTGGGGTGTCTTGGAAATTAGGAATAAATAAAAAGTTTAATAATTTTTAAGAACAATATTCTGAACTACTTGGGCTTATGCATTCCTTGTTTTCCTTGCAGTTATGACACCTGGAAGGCGACCACGTATTGTATGGTCGATCGTGGCCCATGATACTACCTTGGCCGATCAGGAGAGAGCTGATCGGGAGGAGGAGGACGACCAGTGGAAGAAGATGCTTCGGGCCATCTAGTGAAAGACCCTCGAGATGTATGAGGGTAATACCTCGGACATGCAGACGAAAGGCTGGCTAGAGGACCTAGTGATAGCTTTCAGCCTAATTCGGGCCCCGAATGAGTATTGGGTTCCTCTATCTGTCAGCCAGATTTGGGGAGCGGTGCGTCAATGGTGGACGCATTACCTAGGGGAGAGGAGAGAGGCTGATGTGGCATGGGCTGATTTCGAGTGGGAGTTCCAGGTGGAAATCCACTCTTCGACAATGAAGGTGGAAAAGAGACAGGAGTTAATCTCCCTCCAGCAGGAGACTATGTCAGTGAGGGAGCTGGGAATCAAGTTCAAGGACCTCCTAAATTTCTCTTCGGACAACTTTCCTAACGAGGAGTCTTGGGGAAGACATTTAGAGGAGGCACTCCAACCCTCCCTCTAGTATGTTGTTACCCCCATTACCCTGCATACGTATTTGGAAGTCCAGAAGAAGGACGAAGTGGTAGAGAGGATGCACGCACTAGGGGGTGTGTCACAAGAGGGGATCCAACTGGGAACATCAAAGGGGAAGGCCATTAGCACTAGGAATCCAGCGTCAGGACCCTCCAGGTTCCGACCAGCAGGGAGCAGGCCGCAGTAGTTTCAGTTCCGGTCCCCTGGTCCTCACCCATTTCCTTCAGGCGCAAGACCGCGGTACTTCATCTGTGGGAGCCATGGACATCTCCAAAGTCAGTGCTTGGACCGGGTACAGTACGGCGATGGCAGACAGCCCCAGCACCCACCCCAGTAGCAGCTTCTGACTGTGCCTTTCTAGCAGCACCTTCCAGCTGGGCCTTTCCAGTAGCAGCAGTAGGGGCAGCGAGCTCCTACTCCTCTCAGAGAAGACGTTGCAAGAGGAGGCTGACCTCAAGGTGCTCCTCATGGACCTCGATCGGAGCGTGGTTGGGGAGGTGTCCAACAGCTAAGGGGCATAGAAGCTAGGCCTGGGCAGTTACATGCCGCGGAGGTAGCAATTCCATCAGGTCCGGAGGTCGTTCGAGGTATGATCAGTTTGTTTAGAACACTTGCTTATTCTTTGTTTGATAGCAGAGCTTCGCACTCATTTATTGCACCCAGTCTAGCCCATGACTTGGGTCTAGTTTCTGAGAGACTTCAAGTGCCCCTGGTGCTAAGCACACCATTCATAAGTCAGACCAACATGTTATATGTTTGTCGGGGATGCAGACTGATGATAGGGATACATCAGTCAGTCAGAGATCTACTACTGCAACAGATACAACCATATGATGTCATCTTAGGCATCGACTGGCTGTTATCTGTGTGTTCCATCATCGACTACTTCCGAGGAAGGGTTGTGTTCATAGACTAGGGCGGTCGGTGTGTTACCTTCACCGGCAAGCAGAGCAGTCAGAAGGGTAGCAGGCGAGAGAAACCCATCCTCTCCTTGCAAGCTGAGCGGTCAGTAGAGTCAGTATATGAAGAAATGGTGGAGGTGCTATAGATCGTCCCTATGTTTATGGATGTCTTTCCCATGGAGGTGACGACTCTACCCCCTCGACGAAATATCGAGTTTGGGATAGAATTGTAGCCTGGTGCTCGGTCGATCTCGATGGATCCTTATCGGATGGCACCTTCGGAGCTACGAGAGTTTTGGATTCAGATTGACGAGTTGATGAAGAGGGGTTATGTTCGATCGAGTACATCACCATGGTGTTCTCCAGACGTGTTCGCAAAGAAGTCAGATGCTGGTATAAGGTTGTGTATAGACTAAAGGAGGCAGAATCAGGTAACGATCAAGAATCGCTACCCTCTTATGATGATTGACGATCTCTTCGACCAGCTGAAAGGGGTAGGGTGGTTCTCAAAGATCAACCTACGGTGTGGGTATCACCAGTTGAGAGTGAAAGAGGGTGACATCCCAAAGACAAAGTTCAGTTGCAGATATGGACAATTCGAGTTCGTGGTCATGCCTTTCGGTGTTACGAACGCCCCGACTATGTTCATGGGACTTATTAACTCCATCTTCCGGGATTACCTGGATTGGTTCATGGTTGTGTTCATCGATGACATCCTGATCTATTATAGATCAGAGGAGGAACATGTGGAGCACCTGAGGACAGATTTAGAGGTCCTCTGAAAGCATTAGCTCTATGGGAAGTTGTCAAAATGCATGTTCTGGACACGAGAAGTGCACTTCCTCGGGCACGTGGTGTCCGAGCGGGGGTAGCGATGGACCCATCAAATGTTGAGGCAGTTCATTCTTGGGAAGCACCCTTGAATGTGGAATAGGTTCGTAGTTTCCTTAGGCTGGCAGGTTACAATCTGAGGTTCGTACCCAAATTCTCCTAAGTTGCAGCCCCTTTGACAACCTTGACCAAGAAAGACCAGGTTTTCATGTGGATTGAGCAGTGTGAGGTAGCCTTTAGCTATCTGAATGACAGGTTAGTTAGTGCCCCCGTACTGAGATTACCAGAAGAAGGGGCGGCATATGAGGTGTTCTGTGATGCTTCAGGGAAAGGCCTCAGATGTGTGTTGATGCAGCGACAAGGTGTGATTGCTTATGGGTCTAGGAAGCTATGCCCTCATGAGCGTAATTATGCCATCCACGACTTGGAGCTTGTAGCGTTCGTTTTTGCACTGAAGTTATGGCGACATTACCTCATCATAGAACACTTTATGGTCTTCACAGATCACAAAATTTTGAGGTAAATCTTATCCCAGTAGGACCTAAACATGCAGCCGTGATGGTGGGTGGAGTTCCTCCAAGATTATGACTTCGAGGTTTCCTATACATCAGGGAAGTGGAATTTAGTGGATAATGCCTTGAGCATGAGATCCACGAAAGATGTGTTCCGAGAGTCGGCAGACACCTGGAAGGCAATGGAGGAGTTCGCTGCCTTACACCAGGATGTGAAGATGGATAACAGTAGAGGTTGCCTGTATCATATGGCAGTATAATCGTCTCTATTTTAGCAGGTGGAGGTGTCTTAGTGGGGAGACCCAGAGTGCGAGGTGAGGCGTGACCGAGTTGACTAGAGGAATGCTCCGGAAGGGTGGAAGGAGGATGGTCAGAACCAGATCCTTTTTCCGGGAAGGTTGTTTTCTCCAGAAGTGATGTGCATCAAGGATCTCAGTGAGTTCCACAAATCACCCCTAGCGATACACCGAAGAGTTTCCAAGATGTACCAGTGACTGAAGAGACAGTTTTAGTGGCCCAGAGTGAAGCGAGCAGTGTCAGAGTTTGGGGCCAAGTGCTTAGTGTGTCAGCAAATTAAGGCTGAACACCGAGTTCCAGGAGGCCTACTGTAGTCTCTAGATGTTACTTAGTGAAAGTGGGATGACATCTTGATGGATTTCATCATGAGACTACCCATGTTTCAAGGGGGATACGACGCCATCTTGCTGGTATTGGACCGGTTAACGAAATCAGCTCAATTTTTGCCGATCAAGGAGTCGAGTGCAGTGGATGATTTGGAACAAAGGTATGTGGATGAGGTGGTGAGGTTTCATGGAGTTCTGAGGTCCATAGTCTTGAATAGGGATGCACAGTTTACCTCACAATTCTAGAGAGGGTTGCAGCGTGCTTTTGGATCCCAGCTACGACATAGCACTGCTTTCCATCCCGAGACAGATGGACAGATAGAGTGCATTATCCATACCTTGGATGATATGCTGCAGGCATGTGTTCTAGACTCAGGAGGATCTTGGGTGAGATACTTTCATCTGGTAGAGTTTTCCTACAATAATAGCTATCACTCTACCATTTGTATAGCCCTTCTTGAAGCCTTGTACGTGATACCACGCCTCTCACCTGTGTGTTGGACCGAAGTAGGAGAGGCAGGCATCCTTGGCCTGGAGGTGGTGCAGAGCACGATAGAGAAGGATAAGATCATATGGGAAAGGATGAAGGTGGCCCAGGATAGACAGAAGTCATATGCAGATTCCAGGAGGAGGCCCTTGGAGTTTGAGGTTGGAGACCACATTTTCCTGAAGGTCTCCCCTCGGCGTGGACAATGGAGGTTTGACAAGGGGAGCAAGATTTCTCCTAGGCTCATCGGACCGTTCAAATTGTTGCGGCGGGTTAGCGAAGTGGATTATCAGCTAGGGTTACCAATTCCACAACTGATGATACATGATGTCTTACATGTGTCCCAGATCCATCGATATCTGCACGACGATTCACACGTCCTCGGCTTGGGATAGTTGGACATCGAGGAAGACGTGACTTTTGTGGAGAGACCAGTTCTGATCGAGGATTGCATGGAGAAGGTGCTTCGTGGGCGATCCATTCCTTTGGTTCGTGTGTTATGGAGACATGATGGGCTTGAGGAGAGTACGTGTGAGAGGGAAGCACAGATGTGTGCCCAGTACCCAGAGTTGTTTTGAGTTTTGTGATGTCCTGTTATACCTACAGTGGTAGAATGGTTTGTCTTTATTAGCTATGAAATACGCGAGTTTCCTTCCTCTGAATGTGGGTGAAATGCCCGGGCTACGGGGAGGGGAGGACTCGACCCCTAATCAAGACGCATTAAGGTGGATGTGATTTAACCCGTGCAGGCGAGTCAGTGTCGCCCAAAGGGGATAGTATCTTGACATGGGGAAGGAGACTCCCAGACCCACATGGTTGGGCAGTTGACATGGTATATTGCTTGGTTCATGACCAGAATGTGTTCTTAGTTAACATTGAGGTTCGCTCCTGAGAGGTATCTTTGGAGTTGGTTGTTCGGACCCTCTCTTTCCTTCTAGGTTGTTTTGATTCTCGAGGAAAAGAATTAGTTGAGAGGTATCTGATGTAATGGACCAGGTTTTTGGGGGTGCATTACATTGTGAAAATTTGATGTTGGGTGTTCTGGGTAGTCTGGGATTCTCGGTAAAGATTTACCCTAATAGTAGGCCTACGGGTAGCCTTAGCCTACCGGTAGTAGGCCCACCGGTATATCGGCCTACCGGTACCCACAGCCTATCGGTAGCTCTGCCTACCGGTAGCTCTGTCTACCCGTAGCAGACCTACCGGTAGATCGGTCTACCGGTAGCTGCAGCCTACCAGTAGCTCTGTCTTCAGGTAGCTCTGTCTACCGGTAGCTCGGTCTACCGATAGCCGCAGCTTACAGGTAGCTCAGTCTACCAGTATCCACAGCCTACAGGTAGCTTAGCTACCAGTTGATGCCATCCACTGGTAGCTCTCAGCTACCGGTGGATCTCGCCTACCCCCAAAGGGTTTTTCCATTAGCATCCCTTTTTGTGAAAATTGGATTTTAAACCCTATGTTGACCCATGTAACCTTGTTTAAATTCTCAGTAACTACCATAAATGGATTTTAATTAAATATTTAATGAATTAACCAGGTGTGTGTGTGGGTTTAAACCTCCCCAAACAGCGGGGACCTTTAATGACGTGTGGGGTCGCGCGGTCAACCCACAAACCCGCTCCTTACATAGTTTCGCGTTCATATCTCAACTATCCCCGTCCTTCATAACCTAAGGGTTCTCCCTAGGTTTGTTTTATTTATCACCCTGTGCTAGGAGTACCCTTCGTTCAGACGATCCGCATCGCTATTCGGGGAATTCCACGCCTAGGATTAGCGTCGATCGTTGATCAACATGTAGGGATTGTCTCATTTGTCTCTCCCTTTTGTGTATCATGCAGGCTAGGCATGCTTTGGATCCTAATTAATTGGATGAACCAAACCTAAATTAAGATAATTAATGGATTATATAAATATTGAAGGGCGGTTGTGATCGATGATGCTACTTTGTTTTATGATCTTTTTTTTCTGAATTGTGATGGCTTACACCTACTAAAAATCATGGTCGTTGGTGGTCTTTCTCTGTGAACTAATGAACCCTTACCTCTGGTGATATTTAAACGGATTGTATTGTGGTTTTTAACCCTTGCTGTGTAATGGAATTGTGTTTCATTACGTTCATCCAACAAAATAAATTGAAAGAACCAGGATCAATCCTTTCTGTGATAACCCTGGTTAAAGCACAGTGAAGTTGGAATCATGGAGTGTGTTAAATCCTTTAAATCTGAAAATACAGGCATGAGCCTGCTTTGTGTTAGTGGTGGTGGTTTGGTTGTTTTCATTCACGGGCTGATTGCTGGGTGATGTCGGTGGGGATGGGATCTTCTGTTGTTACGGATTCGGCGGTTATGAATTTAAGTTCAGGGGGTTACCTTGAATCTATCACGAATTGGGGATGGATCCTCTGTTATTGATAAACCATTGGATCCATGAACTTGGGGATATGGGGATGTATCTTGGGGTATTCTTTGGTTCCAGTAATTTGAGGGATCTCCCATACCTCTTTTTGTTGTTGTGTCTTTACAACAGAACTGGGTGTGAGTGTTTATGTTGATGTTTCACCGTCCTCTTTCATTGGCTTATGCTTATGCTTTCTAGTTACCCATGTAGGTGTAGAAACTTATTTAAACATTATTACTAAACATGAAACAAGGATTGGATAAATGGGTTTTGGTTTGGTGAGAGTTGTGGCTTGGTCATGGAACTGTTTATGTTCTTTAGGTAGGCTGAAGAAAAACCTTAACATGGGAGAGTAATTGTTACACACATATATATATATATACTTGTAGTTTTGGTGTTTCATATTTGTGCCCCACCCCTGTTGTGCACTTAGTGCCGAAGACCCCCATTTAATAGGGGATGGTGTTTTCCCAACATTTCCATTAGTGGATGGTTATTATCTCCTTTCTGATCCCTTTCCTGGATAGCCTAAGTATCTTCAGGTAGGCTATGATGGCCTGATGGCCATTATGAGCCCAAGAACCTTCTGGAAAGGTAGTGTGGTGGTTATGGACCAAGTGTGTGTGGGTAGGTGGTTTCCCATGTGTCTTCGAGATGAGGCCCAGGTGTCTTCAGGCGTGGCAGTGGATCTTCTAGCCCAGGTGTCTACGAGCGTGACAGTGGTTCTTCTGGCCTAGGTGATTGCAGGCATGGTTACATGAGATAGTTGTGGCCCAAGTTTTTTCGGGGTGGGTTTGGAAGTGGGACTACGTGAGGTTATAGCCCAGGTGTGTGCGGGCGGTGTATGGAAGTAGGAATGTTGTGAGAATGCCGATATTGGTTTGATGCGTAGGATGTATTCAATAACAGTGGGAAAGTGGCGCGGGGTACCATAACATCGATGTTCTATTACTATAAATTACTTTTCTTTTGTTATTTGGAGAGTGTGGCCGGTGAGCGGGATGGGTGAACTCCTTGATAGTGTGGGTTGTTTGTTTTTCACAGGACTTTAGTATATCTCCCCACTTGTTCATGAGAGTTTTGGTTTTTCCCTACTGAGTATACTTTTATGCTCACTCTACGTATATATAAATGTTTTCAGGATTCCAGGAGGACATCGGGGATCACGGGGGACCATACTAGCTCAGATCTTCGGGGGGAAGTTGCAGTTGTTGTTTTCCCTTCATTGGTACTTTACACTTGTAGCTACTTTGTACTTGTGGTATTTACTTTTGGAACATGCATGTGGGAATGGTTGTTTTGTTTTTTCATGCACTTCTAGTTTTGGTGTTGTAAGATTTACTATCTTTTCTACCAATCCTATTAAATGAAAAAGGGTAATGCCTTCCATTTAGTGAGTGATTCTATACCCTTCCACTGGTCGACACTCCGGGACCTATTGAAGGTGGGTTTCGGGGGTCATTATATCTCCTTCAACTTGAAGAATGAAGGGCCTGGCAATCAGCTGACCATTCCCTCCTTTTGGTGAAGGCGGGTCATGACAGTGTCGTCTCGTCACCTTATAGCTTCACATTGGTGGTGTCTCATCATAAAAATGTGATATAGTGTTCTATAATTAATATTGAGATTGATGATCTAGTGTAATAATATCCACTTGGAATTTCATGCTAATGGTATATCATCCACGTGTGGTTTTACATTGTTTGAGAATCATTGACTTATGAGAGTTATCCAAATCGTGCATCATCAACTAAGATACCTATTCCATTAGAATCCCATTAAACAATATGTTTGATTCCAATACTATGGAAAACTCAAATGATGGGATACAGATGGTAAATTTGAAACCTATAGGATGATATGGGTGTTGTATAATCAATATTTGGATATTTTCATAGTTGAATGTCATCTGTAGGGATATATATGATAGTGTTATATCATCTAACTTAGAGGAGGTATCAATGGTATAAAATTCACGTAGTAGAGATTTTATGGTGTTAAAAATTATATATAATATATGTAGTAGTTTTGTATCATCTAGTTGTGTGTTGATAGTGGTGGAATTTCATCCACCTAAGTTTGGTGATGCCACATTGACTAGATAAAATGTCATTCTACATTAATAATAAATTATTAATGTGTCAATCACCTATATGGTTGTGAATAGTGATAAAATTTTAAAATAATTACTTTTAGAGGTGATGTACCATCCACTATAATTAATAAATTTGGTGTGATATATTGTTCATTCTTGAAGTGTTCATAGAATATTAATATTCCCTCTAATTCAACTATGGACCAATGTAGGTATGTTAATTGTTTTTATGGATCCTATGTATTCCCTGGGGTTAAAATTATTTAATTTAATTTTTTTTCATAGTAATTTATATTCATCATGAACAAATATTTAAAATACATTTTAGGGACACATATAGTGGTTTCCAACTATGTTTTATTCACACACTAGATGAGTTTTTGGATACCATAGAAGACATAAACATTCATGAACTATCAATGGAAAGGATCCCTTTTTCACTTCATGGTTGAGATCAGGGAGATATGTTAATACACGGAAATGGTAACAATCTATCAAACAAGACTCTTAATATAGATGTATAATTAACTCATATATACATTTAGATAATGTTTTATTTTACCATTCCATGGTGGTCATGTTTAGAAAATATGAATTTAATGAAACGTATATTAGTACATTTTAATATATCTTGATATTAAGATTTATAATTATCTATAAATTATATATTATATTCAATTTTTGTGATAATACTACATTTTGATTACTGGATTTTTTAAATTTCTCACACTATAATTTTTTGGTTATCTATACCTAAGAGTTTATTCTACTGACATTTTATATCGACCGACATCACTAGTTCAAAATCATTTGGATATATTGGATGTCAGGATTGATGTATCTAATTACCTGATTTTTTCATAATTTATGTGAACTATAAAAATGATGTTAGAAATAGATCAAAATACTAATTATGAATTATTAACATGGGGAAAATCCAAGGCATAAAATTTGAAAACTATTAAGGTAAAACATAATTTTTGACCTTAGTATCATGTAATAAACAAACATAAAATAACCATTTGGATTTTAGGTAATTGTTTAATAAGTTTTGGTATATAATAAAATGAAATTTATGAAAATTATTAGTGTCTTATTGAAATTTAGGGAGAGTAAAAAAAATTGGATAGATTGGAGTTATAAATGTTTTGGGGAATATCCTATATTTATTACCAATGAAATTATATAATTTTAATTTAATATATTAAATTATTTGAAATTTCACCTTAGTATCCCATTTTTATTCCAACCAACCCTATTAAATTATGTATCATATTCTCGGACTCATTTTCATATTTTATAGAATCATTGTACATTTTATAAAAATTATGATACTATATTTATTATTTCTAAAGAAATGTATCCTTCACCAAAGAGGGAGATAATGATGGATATTGTTTCAGAATAGGATTATAGGGCTTTGTATTTTCATTAATTTTATTCCACCTTGTAGTTCATTATCTTGTATGGGTCTACCACATTTATTTATGAAACACTTAAAAATCCCATTCCCGACATCATTATCTAGTGGAACCATATTAATTAAATCCTTATCTACCTTAGTGGTGTGATCTCAATCAATTAGAGAGTATCTACGTATTTCGGAATCAACAGAGATTACCATTTATATTAGGAAAACTAAAATATCATCTCTAGTATATAAAAAATGGGAATATTATGATAATAACATAATCGATATTTCTTTTAGGGCCATAGGAATAGTGAAATTATAGAACATGGAAACCTATGTTCATCAATTAACACATTATTGGAAAGTGTACAAGTGAAAAAACATTTCATCACCACATATTATTCATTCCTATAACATGGGTAATTTTTTTATCACCCCAAAAGGAAACACAATATCAGTAATTAAGGGTCCCCTATATCATCACCAGAAGAATCATTTTCTCATAACTCAAGGAAATAATAGTAATATTGTCACATAAGAATAGAATGAAGGGATATTCTCATAATTAAATTGGCTTTATATTCTGTATACTTAAGTTATATCATTATCACCACATTAGGTAAATCCTTATGATCATTACATATTTACAGGGATGTGATATCATACAGATAACACATTAGATTCTTATACATATCAATTATGACACCCTTGGATCATCAACAAGGGATGGGTGTATGATGTATTTGGAGTTCCAAATTTGATCATCACATTGAATAATGTTATAGGTTATGAGTGAAGTGGGAAATTTATAATATAATCCAAAAAATTATGAGATTATCATAGGTATTTGTTCCAATGTGGTCACACTATATATATAATCATCATGTATTGTTGCATGAATATGAGAACATTATTTTGAAGCACTACTATTTTAATTTTTATTAGGAATAGTACATATATGATTTTATTTCATGGGATGATCATAAATTAATGTATCTTGGGGATTTATCTCTTACATATTCATCACATATTTGTTTATCCAGATGGTAACATCCTATAGTGACACCCAATTCTAATGGTAATAATGGTATATTATAAAATAATATTTTTTATTCACTAAAAATAATATCAGTATTTTATGATGAAATATCTCAAGGGGAACATTTTATTATAATAATGATGTGATTTAACATCAAAATTAATCATTTTTACCCAGTTGGAAGAGATGGATCAAAACCCTTGTAGTTTAAGGTTCACTATTTAGGGTTATAAGGTATTATATGACAATATAATTTAATTTAATATTATAAGAAATCTGGTTTCCTTAATGAAGAGAAAAATATTATGGTGTGTATTTTACACTCATTGGTTTGCCTCGATATGGTGAGAATCATCCCACTACCATTAAATGACGAATCATATATACATCCTATAGGCCATACTAAATTATCCAAAAAAATGAACACTCCATTTTTCTAATATGGATGAGTGCAGGTTAACTGAATGCACTATAGAATATGATTTTATATTAATATCACTCTTAGATCTCAATTGGTAATTTTTATCATCTTGTACGATGGATGAATTATTCTATGAAGTGTTAGTAATGGATGTTAGTTGGTATTTATGCATTAAACATCCAAATACATTATTGGAGAAAGAAATATGTGTGTGGGGATTATCAGTTTTGATGAAACATATGAAAAGTTAAACCTCATTATAATCACATGAATAATGAAATACTCATCACACAAGGAATCTTAATAACATCTAATAGAGAATAATATGTTCACCAAATATAGAGGGATGTAGTTTATGGTCATTTTTTATTGTATTCATTTCATTTATTAATCATGGTATTCGAATGTTCCATGGTACATAAGGGGGTATATTGATGATTGAAATGGGCTAACACATTGTATTTCCGGAGAGAGGGAATAATCTGCTGGGATGACTCAGGAACCTTTCATTAGTGATTCAATGATTAAAAATTATTCCTAGAAGGAGGTGTATGTTCTCCAGGAGAATTTGGTGAGCATGAGCGGTGATTACTAACATTGTTTCCAACCATGTTTAGAGTTTGGGGTATATAGTATAAATATGGGACTTATATGTAAATTTAACTAGTATATTTGGAGACTTCTAATGATCATCTAATTAGAAATATTATTATCGGTACATAATGAATCCCTTCACCTTAAAAAGGACTATATTATGGTTTTCACCTAAGAATTCTTATATTAGTAAAAAATTATAGGACAATGTACAATATTAAGTGCTAAGTATGTCATGATTTATAGTTTAATGTAATAAAATATTGATGTTGATAATATTTTTTAATATCATTGAAACACATAGATGATTGTCGCCTATCGACCGGTCAAAGTTCCGGTGCTCTGCTAATGTGTATAGCAGCACTCGGGTCGAATCCTCGACGATGATACTTTGAAATAGTTGTTCATTTTTAGTTGATTGTATTTTGATTAGGGGGTTTGTTTGCATATCATAATTGAAATGATTGATTGACTATAATTTATTTAACAAATTTATAAATATTGGGGTGAGTTCATTATTAGGAAGTTAAGCTTGTGATATCCTTGAGCTTTTCTTTATATTGCATTTAAATTAACACCCACTTCACAAGTTGACATCGATTGAATTCCTAAGTGTTTAAGCTTTAATCCAATCCTTAACATAACATAGGTTTCTAATAATTACAATTACTTATTTATGGTAGTGTATTTGTGGTTCCAATAATCCATGGAATCCACATATTAAACAAAACATGTCACTAATCCATGACATATAAAGTTCAACATACACAATATTAATTTAAAAAACATTCATAGAGCAAAATCTCTCAATCACTTAACATACCTAAATTATAACTCACCCCAATTAAAGATTTACCAAGCCATTAAAATGATTACTAATCTGGTTATAATAATTATGGTGTTGAATTATAAATAGAAGAAAAAGAAATAGACAAGATAAGAGTAGTGCACAGAACACACACACAAACAATGATGAAAATTAAAAATGGATTTTCGATTGAATGAGGAAGAAAAATAAGGGACATTAATTTAAATTGATTCAAACTATTTTAAGGCTATTAATATTATAATACAGAAGGTGGATGAGAATAAGATATATTGAAGAAAAACATGCATTAAAAAGGAATTACATAAGAAAGAACATACAAAATTACAACAAAGAAGAACACAAACGTAAAAGAAAACAAAGAGAGGAGGAGAGGTCTATCTTGTTGAAGCAAGATCAAAGAATATCCTCTCAGGCCCTTGGAAAGGCTCTAGTAATGCCAAAACTTCTCCTTAAGTGATGAAATTCCAACCCCTCTCAAAGAGTGAAGGGGAGAGTATTTATTGCCCAAGGAGTGTACTGTTTGCTTTCCCAAACTGTCCTTCCACTTGAATCGCCAATTTGGATATTCATATAGCTGAATCTGCCAATATCTCCTTCTCCAAAGTTGTATAAAATAATGTTTACCGACTACCCTCAAAATTTGGAGTCATTTGGACTTATGTATCAAAGGTTATGTCCGGTTGATTAAACAAACTTAAACTGTCCATTTCAATCAAGTCTTTTTGAAGTCCATAATGTGAATGGGTTTTTTAATATGAAGATGCCTTCAAAGCCGAATGGTTTCTTCAACAAAGTCCGCAGAATATAACTCCTCTTTCACACTGCAAAATCTTAGCTCGATTTGATGCTTAAATCATGAGATATGTCATTCATACTATACTGATTTTAATTCTCGTCCACAATGGTGGGCTGGACGTCAAAGATTTATTTGGGCCCCTTGAACTTGGAATTGGGCCTTGAAATTTTTATCCAATATTACATGTAGTGTCCCCCAAATTATGGTGGAGAGTTAATGTTTTTGTACTTCTGGATTGAGCCCAGTAAATCAATATTCAAGGCTGGTCCAGTTTGTTCACAGATTCGTTGGTCTTGATTGTGAAGACCATATGACCCTTCAAATGGCAGAATTGGCTCATGTCACCTTCTAATGAAATGTTTTATATTGTATTTAGAATCCTAAAAAACAAGAACCACACAATTTGGATCAGTATAATGATATTTGTTATTAAAACATTAATCTAAATCAATTGGACTACATCTAAAAATGCTCAAAAATTATACTTAATATTAAAACATTAATATTTCACACAAATTATGCACATTTCATATAAAATCAGTAAAAAGAGTATATAATAAGTCATGAAAATATTAATAACATCAACTCCCCCACACTTAGTTTTTTTGCATGTCCTCATGTGCAACAAATATAAAAACATGACAAAATCATTTTTACTCACCAACAGACATTAAAATTTTGTTTTCTCCAATCTGGGGCGGTTTAGACTATTTCACTCATCCATTTTGAATTCCACCACAAGTTTTTACAGAAAAAATGTTCCAAAACTAATTCATTTTTTCATGCTCAAATTTAGAAATGGAAAATTTGGACACTCAAAACGCACACCTCTCAAGATGAAAAAATTCATTTGTGGAGGTTCACTCTTTCACCATCCAAAAGTGAAAATATTAGAGTTTGAAAAGACCTCTCAGCTTACAATACCTATCCATAGTGAAAAAGAATAAAGATGTATTTTTAATGGGGTTTTTATGTGGCTATGGGACGTTAGGAATATAATGTCCAAGAGAGATAATAAGAGGGTTAAAATACCAACATAGAAAAACAATGAACATTTTTTTGAAATAAAACATGGAAGGAAATGAAAACACATATTTACAAGGGAATGATTGTGTGAAGAAAGACACAATAGAGGATGAAAATATGAAGGGGATGATAAGATGAAATATTTACAAACCACCAAACTTCTCCCAATGATATAAGAATATAATGCAAGTGTTCTTTTTTTTCCTTTTTTCTTTGTTTTTTCGAAAGTTGACCTTGAGATAGATCTCACACTCATATCCCAACCCATGTTTGATCTCCTCACATCACTAATTGTAATAGTTATAACAAGATCAAATGTTGAGGAAGAGTGCTTTTTGACCTACCCAAGACAGAACCCATTTGTTTCGTTTTTTTTATTTGATTTTGTTTTTGAATTTTGATTTTTTTTGATTTTTTTGAACACTTTTCAATATAATTTTTACAATACATTCCCAAATCCCACTAAATGATAACCTCCCCCACACTAAAATGGATTCTTTACCTCAAGCATATGATAACACACCAGAAAGTAAGGAAATGATACCCAAAAATGAAATCCATTCCCCCCATACTTAAATTTCAAAAACTTATGCAATGAAAATCCATGTTGATATTGGGTGGGATAAGGTATTGGGCTTGTAATGTGTCTATCAAAGAAAATGTTTTCATAGGCTCGAAGGTGATTTCAAAAGGAGGATTAATCTAAGGGAAATGGGAGGCTATTTGGCTATTGTGATTATCATGTGGTTCAGAAAATGCCTCTATCATATTAATGCACACTAAGGCAGGAAATTCAGCTCGAAGGTCCACAAACTCAAGACTCAAAAATGGGGGTTAAAACACATATTTTGAATAGATTTCCATAGTTGGACTTGGTATTAAAGAAAATGTTTGTTCTCACGGTTTGTGAAAAGCATTTTCCAAATCCAAAAATTGAGTTTTCAAAATTTGTTAATTTTGACACAAAATTCTTTATCCAAAGTCATGATGAAAATAAAAAAATTTTTGAGATGAAAACATGTCTATTAACTCCCCAAAATGGTTGGAAAAATTTTCAAAACTCGATGGTGAGTAATCATGACTCTTTATTTTTTTTATTTTTTTAAGTGATTGGTTTCTTGGTTTTTTTTATTTTTTTAGGTTTTTATGTTTTTTAGGTTTTTTATGAATATACACCCACACAAAAGAGAATGTTAAAAAGAAAGGTTTTTATAAATAAAGTGGTAAAAAAATGAAAGAGAGAAGAAGAAGAAGAAGAAGAAATAGGTTGAGAGATGAAGGATAGGGAGAGAGTTAAAGTTAAAGAGGTACCCCCTGGTTTGGATTTGGTGGGTTTCCATCTCCATCTAGTGGTAGGTTGACTACAGAAGTTGGGTATCCAATGGAAGTCGATGTTGATCCAAGATTGTGGGATGTTACCTGAAAAAGAAAAATCATTATTCATATAATTAAAAACTAAAAAGAAATTGAAATTTCACAAAAGTAACAGAAAACATGGGTTGCCTCCCAATAAGCGCTGCATTTATTTGTCTACAGCTGGAAAATTGCAGTGTACTACCCATAGTCTGACGGTGGCCATCATATTTTCTCAACTCCAGTGTGCTTCCATAAATACATTTTCTTTGGGAGGCCTGATGATTCATTGGATAATTTCTTCCCATCCTTGTTGGTGTGCTTGCAATTCAATGGGGGTGGGAAGAGAATATTTCTATCCTCACTTTGGTATTCAACTTGAGGAATGATGTTATCCACATTGTTCTGGTTTTCTATGCTTGGAAATATAGGAAGATGGTTCAATTCTGATGGTTCATTTTTGTGAGGATCAGATAACACAAAAGTAGAGTATGAGATCCCAATTTTTTTTTGAATCATTTATTTAATCACTTAGTGATGTAGAGTAATGAGGATCGGTGGAGTCATGTGACTGAGTAAAATTTTTAATATCCTTTATTTCAATGTTGTTTTCCAAAGAATGTACAATTTCAACAACACCAGTGATCACTTTATTAATTAGGGTATAAATATCACAAACATCACTACCATCAAGACAATATAAACACATTGGTTCAAGGTTCAATTCACATATAACAGAATTTTCATAATCATGGATAGGAAAGGATGAATGTGGGATAATCTGATCTAAATCAACAAATGAGCATTCTATTTCATTTTCCTCATTACCATCCATGTTGGAGCATTGGAGGTCAGAGGTGAGATGAGATTCCAAAGAGTTTTCAAGATCCTTTAGATCAATGGAGTTTGTATTTGTAATATCAACATCAATTTCACCATTAATCACTTGGTTAATGAGGATGCAATATTCACAAACTCCTCTATTAGTAGAACAAGATTAACATGATGGATTAGGATTCAACACACTCTCAGAGAGAGTTTCAGAAACATGGATAGAGAATACAGATTGATTCTCTAATGGGTATCGCATGGATTGAAAAATATTGAACCTGACCATTTGGTCACCAAATTCCATGGATAAGATGCCAGCGTGGACATCAATTTTGGTTTTAGATGTCATAAGGAATGGTCTTCCTAGAATCAGAGGAGATTTGCAAGAATTTGTCTCACCTTCCATGTCAAGGACATAGAAGTCAGCTGGGAAGATAAGATCATTTACTCGAACAAGGATATCCTCAATTATTCCCTCTGTAATGGCTGTGCTTTGATTGGATAACTGAATGACAACACCCATAGGGTGAAAGGGACCTAGACCAAGGTTGGAGAATATGGATTTGGGCATGACATTAATTGAGGCGCCTAGGTCTATGAGTGCATCATCAAAGTTGGAACTTCCAATTTGGCATGGAACCGTAAAGGTCCCTGGATCTTTTCACATTATATGAATAGACTGCTGGGTGGAAACATTTTCAAAGGTCCTAAGTTGCCTCTTGTGGGTACACAACTCCTTGAGAAACTTGGCATACTTAGGAATTTTTTTTATGGCATCTAAGAGGGGAATGTTTACTTCAACACGTCTAAACATGTCAAGCATTTCAGGATCAGGTTCAAAGGAATTCCTTGTCTTAGAAATAGCTTGAGGAAAAGGAATTGGATTACTAAGTGGAATGGAATGAGGTGATGTAATGGATTCAGATTCCTTTTCAATTTTCTTTTTCTTTTCATTTTCTAGGTCAACATTCAAAGGAGGGTTTGAGGATTTATCTTGAGGCATATCAAGTTTCTTTCCTGATCTAAGTTCAATTGAACTTGCATTACCCTTGTGGTTGGGTAATGGTTGAGATGGGAGTTGTGAAGAATTTGATTGTTGTTGCTGGCTTAGGTGGGATGCAAGTTGACCTATTTGAGTTTCAATGTTTTTAAGGCTAGAACGGGTGATGGAGGAAAGGTCATCCACTGCACTTTACCATGGGTGCTTGGAAGAAGAGCCTTGTCCCTGGTTGGGATCGCCTTGATTTTGGTTCATGGTAAATCGATTGTACTGGTTTTGGAATTGGGATGGCTCACTAGGATAATGGAATCCAGGAGGAGGATTGTTCCTTTGAGGTTGAGGAACAAAAGGATAAGGTTGATGGAAGTTACCACCACCTTGACCATATTGGAATTGGTTTGGGTTTTGAGGAGGGAAATGAGGGGGATGAGAGAGGGGATTACCATACCTCAATCCTTGGTTAAATTCAGAGGAGAAGGGATCAGAGTAAGGTTGGTTGAAGTTTCTAACAAACTGACCTGATAGTTGAGGATTGGTGTTCCACTGAGCATATGCTGCATTGAGCTCCATTGGTCCCGATGAATCGGATTGATCCTCTTGAAGTTGTTGACATGTGTCATTTGGAAGAGATGGAGAGTTGCAGATTCCACAAATTTTGATTGGTCCAGGAAACATTGATTGTGGAGAAGACGAGGTTGGGGATTTGGTATCCACCGCTAGTTGACGCACAAGACCAGTAAGTTCACTCATCCACTTAGTCATCTTGTTAGGCTCTATGGATTGATTATCTTGGGCTTGTTTGACTTGAGCATTTGCTCGAGTATGGAATTGTTGTGTGTTTTCAGCCATGATACTTATGAGATATCTTGCAGCTACGGGTGTTTTATCAACCAGAGAACCGCCACTTGCGGCATCAATGAGTGTTCTATCCATAGCCAATAACCCCTCATTGAAGTATTGGATCAAGAGTTGGTCAGAGATTTGATGGTGTGGGCTGGTTGCCACAAGATTTTTGAACCTATCCCAGTACTCATGGAGTGATTCACTTGGGAGTTGATGGATACCACTTATTTCCTTTCGGATAGAAGCATTACGAGAAGTAGGAAAGAATTTCACTAAGAAAAGCCGCTTCATGTCATTCCATGTGGTTATGGAAGCAGGAGGTAGGTAGTAGAGCTATGACTTAGCAGTGTCATCTAGGGAAAAATGGAATGCTCGATGTTTGATTTGTTCTTCAGAAAATCCTTTAGGATTCATGGTAGAGCATACTACTTGGAACTCTTTAAGGTGAAGATGTGGATCCTCACCGGCTGGCCCGTGAAAATGAGGGAGAAGATGAATCAAACCAGATTTGAGTTCAAAGTCAGCCTCTATATTTGGATATTGAATACCAAGAGGTTGGTAATTCATATCAGGGGAAGCGAGTTCTTTAAGGGTTTATTCCATAGGATTTTCCATATCTAATTCAATTGGTTGGATGAGGACTGGTTTTTGAATTCTTTGAGTATCTCTTATGTTTCTCCTAAGTTGGTGAAGTGTTCGCTCAATTTAAGGGTCAAACAAATCCGAGGGATTGTTTAGAAGGCTACTGGGCATTCAGAGAGATTTTGGAAGAAAGTGGAAGACGTGTTTTTCTTTGTATTTTTTCAGTTTATAATTTTTATGAGAAGAAGGGTTTTTCTATGTGTTTTTTTTTCAATTTTTTTTAAAATTTTGTTTTTTTGGTTTTTTTACAAGAACCAGAAATGAATGACTACTTAAAGCACCATCCCCGGAAACGGTGCCATTTGAAACGCACGAAATATTGTCTCCTAGCGACCGTTCAATGTTCCGGTGCTCTGCTAATGTGTAGAGCAACACTCGGGTCGAATCCTCGACGATGATACTTTGAAATAGTTGTTTGTATTTAGTTG
Source organism: Viscum album (assembly GCA_963277665.1). Lineage (NCBI taxonomy): Eukaryota > Viridiplantae > Streptophyta > Magnoliopsida > Santalales > Viscaceae > Viscum > Viscum album. The sequence continues at coordinate 957,666,920 of OY728145.1, forward strand.
ATTGTATTTTGATTAGGTGGTTTGTTTGAAGAGCATAATTTAAATGATTTATTGACTATAATTTATTTAACAAATTGATAAATATTGGGGTGAGTTTATTAGTAGGAAGTTAAGCTTGTGATATCCTTGAGCTTTGCTTTATATTGCATTTAAATTAACACCCACTACACAAGATGACATCGATTAGAATTCCTATGTGTTTAAGCTTTAATCCAAGCCTTACCTTAACTTAGGTTTCTAATCATTAGCATTACTTGTTTATGGTAGTGTATTTTTGGTTCCAATAATACATGGAATCCACATATTAAACTAAACATGTCACTAATCCATGACATATAAAGTTCAACATACACAATATTAATTTAAAGAACATTCGTCGAGCAAAAACTCTCAATCACTTAACATACCTAAATTATAACTCACCCCAATTAATGATTTACCCATCCATTAAAATGATTAATAATATGGTTATAATGATTATGGTGACGAATTATAAAGAGAAGAAAAAGAAAGGGACAAGATAAGAGTAGTGCGCCGAACACACGCATAAACGATGATGAAAATTAAAAACGGATTTTCGATTGAATGAGGAAGAAAAATAAGGGACTGTAATTTAAATTGATTCAAACTATTTTAAGGATATTAATATTATACTACATAAGGTGGTTAATAATAATATATATTCAAGAAGAAACTTGCATTAAAAAGGAATTACAGAAGAAAGAACATACAAAATTACAACAAAGAAGAACACAAAAGTAAAATAAAACAAAGAGAGGAGGAGAGGTCTATCTTGTTGAAACAAGAAAAAAGAAAATCCTCCCAGGCCCTTGGCAAGGCTCTATTAATTCCAAACCTCCTCCTTAAGTGAAGAAACGCCAACCCCTCTCAAGGAGAGAAGGGGAGAGTATTTATAGCCAAAGGAGTGGACTGTTTGCATTCCCAATCTGTCCCTCCACTTGCATCGCCAATTTGGCTATTCATACAGCCAAATCATCACATATCTCCTTCTTCAATGTTGTAGAAAATAATGTTGGCCTACTACTCTAAATATTTGGAGTAATTTGGACGTACGAATCAAAGGTTATGTCCGGTTAATTAAACAAACATAAACTGTCCATTTCAATCCAGTCTTTTTGAAGCCCATAATGTGAAAGGGTTTTTGAATATGAAGATGCTTTCAAATCTGAATGGTTTCTTCAACACGTCGGCCACATATATCTCCTCTTTCGCACAGAAAAATCTCAGCTCTATTTGATGCTTACATCATGAGATATTTCATGCATACTATACTGATTTTAATTCTCAGCCAGAATGGTGGGCTGGATTCAAAGCTTTATTTGGGCCCCTTGTACTTGGATTTGGGCTTGCAATTTTTATCCAAGATGAAATGTAGTGTCCCCAGAATTATGGTGGAGAGTTAATGTTTTTGGACTTCTGGATTGAGCCCAGTAAATCAATATTCAAGGCTGGTCCAGTTTGTTCACAGATTCTTTGGTCTTGTTTGTGAGGACCATATGACCCTTCAAATGGGAGAATTGGCTCATGTCACCTTCTAATGAAATTTTTTATATTGAAAGGAGAATCCTAAAAAACAATAACCACATAATTTTTTTCAGTATAGTGATAGTTATTATTAAAACATTAAAATGACTCAATTCGACTACTTCTAAAAATGCTCAAAAATTATACTTAATATTAAAACATTAATATTTCACACAAATTATGCACATTTCATATAAAATCAGTAAAGAGAGTATATAATAAGTCATGAAAATAATAATAACATCAATAATATAGTCCTGATAAATACAATGAAATGTAAAATCATTTTGTGAGGATATTTATATCAAGAAAGAGGTGAAATAAATTGATTAAGTGGAGATTATACATTATGTCGTCTAATTGAGAGAAAAAAATAATGTTTTTTCAAACGGAATATGTATAAATGAATCAAGATATCATAGATATTAGATCATATAGACATTACCTACTACTTATGATTATTTGGGGACAAATAGATATAAAATAGTGTTGATGAACAATGTTTAACACAACTTTAATTTTACAAGAATATCATAATTTTTATTTTATTTTTTATGATAATGATTTTGTATAACTTGGTTTTTGTGTAAAATAGTGTTGTGTGAAATTTAAATGAATATAACATTATTCAATGTCATATATTGACCCACATTACATCAATATTCTTTATTTTTTTGTGGAATAATATGGGAATCATGTAGAGGACTTAATATGAGTTTCACAGAGGATTGGAGTTTTGTGAAAATGGGATATTCATGGATATTCATAAATTTCATGAAACATTGTTTTTAATGTAATTATTTTTTCAAAATATATCAATAAAAACTTATTATTTTAAATTTCATATGATTTGTAATTATCGCATTTTCTGAATTTTGATGTATTGTAATTTTTAAAATCAAGATATTTAGGAGATAATAGCTTGGATGCAAGATTCATTGTGGTTCTTCCCTAAAAATAATTAATTATATTATATATATAGTCATTATAATTTGTTTTCAAAAGTTATTATCTAGGTTTTCTATAGTTTAATGGTGAGTCTCTCTAAATATAGGTTCATAAAATCATGAATTATGTGAACATATGAAAATAACTCTAGTATACACTCTTAAAGTGTGGCACAATCGCAAAACTAATAGATTACATAATTTTTAATCACCCAACATCATGTTATACGAAACTTTTTTATTCATCTAAATAAATAAATTTATTTCTGATATTTTAAATGATCATCATTAAATGACCATAAATTATTACACATAATTACATTTTCTCTCGAAATCGAGATAATTTGATTCCCATGAAATTAAATATAACATTTTATTCTATATTTAATTTTATTATGTTTTTTTCAATGGAATAAATTTCAATTGATATTAAAAAATATTTTTTTATCATTAACCCACTCTTATTTCTTTTTTTATCAACAAATTCTAATAGAATCATAAGGATAATGGAGGTATAATAATTTCACTCAAATGAAATCCAAAATAAATGTATGCATTCAAGGTAAGGAAACAAAAAAAACAAAATTTTTTCTAGCCTCATTCATGATTATTAATTCCCCAAATATATAATCTACTACATAAGCATTAAAATCTAGGATGGGATTAATATATTTTTAAAAAATATATGTAATGACAAGATGGTACATGAGTGGTAGGAAGATATCACTATTTTTATATCACTGAACCCCAAGAAACATTATATATAAGAAATAAAAATATCATTTAATATAAATTATTAATTCATAGAATAAAAAATATATGATATACCTATATTTAACCATGATGGTTTAAACTTACATTGAACAACAATTAGACAATATAGGGAGAGATCCTAGTAGAATTATTGTGTAAAATCATGAAAAGAAATTAAAATATACAATATTAAAAAATTCTAGAAGCTAATATCCAAATATATTAGAATACTTATTCTTAAATGCCCTTGTAATCTTTATAGGATAATATATACAGATTGGGTACCAGGATTATATCCAATATGATATGAGTTCATCATTTTATACATGCACTTGGATATTTCAGTTTCCTAATAAATAATATTATGGAATTTGGAATTATTAAAAATTATCCTCTTCTTATCTCTTATAGATCATCCACTATAGTACTTTATTTTTTCTCAGTTTAATATTTTTTTTTCAAAATTGGTACAATATAATATTTATTAGTACCCATAGCATGTGTTTATTAAACATATGCATCATCATTATTATGTAAATGATCATTTTCATATTTATAAAACATAATATAAATCTCATATTGATAATATTTATAATGTTTATGGGAAATTTCTAGAGAAATTGATTTACAAATTAAATAAAATATTTTGAACAAATTAGGGAGTATATATGGTTATAAATCCAAATTTTTATTGAGGTTTTAGAACTCATAAAAATGTAAATGTTAGATGAATATTAATATTAAGAGACACAATTGTTGTGAATAATGAACATCGTTTCAATAAAATATGACCGACTAACTAACACATTGTCAATTTGGAATTCAAATTTACAACAAAATACTCTGTAAGAATGCTTATCTATTTAGAGTGACATTGTATTTAAATTTTTGGCTCAAAAATTTTATGTGTGAAAATATTTAATTTAGATCATAAAGGAGTCATTTAAATAGTTTAACTATTACATCCTTACAGATGAATACTTATTCAAATAGATCGATGTTTTGGCAATTTGTGAAACCATGTTAGTCACTAAAATATTATTCGGATCAAGAAAAAGATATGTTAGCTCTGTAGAAAAATGTAATATAACATGAGTGATAAAAAATTGATATGAATGATCATATTTATATTTTTATAAATGTTATATTGGTCTGATAATTTTTTTTAATTTAATTGATATATTTTATATTCATTGGTTTAATTTCATAATTTTATCAACTAGAACCAGTTCCCATACACTGAAAATCACAAAAACAGGTCAAATGTTTAACTATAAAAAATAATTTATAAAAAATTATGAGTTAAATGAGATACATAAAATTATTCCATGACAAATAAATTATCCCTCAAATATAATATATCGTTAAATGTCTCTATATTTCATTTAATTAAATGTAATATAAATAAATTATAACCTAGAAACAACTAAAAACAATGAAAAAATTGTGCAAATGGACTACTCATTCTTTAAATCATGTTTATTGTGATATATACATTCATTTGTAAATGTAATTATTTATCATTGAGTATATATACGCGAGGTTTGGGTTTTTTTGGTTTTTATCCATAAAATTTCAAATGAATAAGTTTTTTCATGATTTAGAAGAACATAACTACTGAGAAAATATTATTATAAACATATATATAATTAATTAAAATTTTATAAAATTGACATAATGGTTTATATAAATTTTAAAGGAATGAATTAAAATTAACTAAAATGTATCATAATTGTTAGTGTTATTTGCGAAATACTTATTATATGTCATTTTCTAGAAAAGTCTCATAACAGAATGACTAGAATATATTCCTTGAACAATAATTTTTTAGAGATTTCCAAATTGATAAACCAATTAATCTATTTTTTTAAGAATATAAAATATATTTATATTAAGGTAGTTAAATTAGGTCATGAAATATATCCTTTTTATAGGGATCAATGATTTCCCCATGTAACATTTTATATAAATTTTTTATTAATAAATAAAATTACCTACTGTGATTCATAATTGGTACTGTTATTTTTGAACTAGTTCGTATATTCCATTTTTTAGAAAAAGATCTTAATATAGGGATTGAAATCTATTCCATGAATATTATCTAAAATATGTATTTTCGTACTAAAAAATCCAACTAATATATTTTTGGATTTTATAAAAATATATTTATATTAAGATAATTAAATTAGGTCATGAAATATATCCTTTCTCGTATGGATCAATGTATTACCCATAATAAGGAAAAACAATCATGGATAATAACTCGAATAAAAAAATACATATTTAAGTGGAACGGCTAATATATTATTGGTAGAGGATTTGATTATATATATATATATTATATCAATCAATGTGGGGTTTTGTTGTTGGGAGATAGTTATTGTTGATGCTTATCATTTAAATAGAGATATATATAAATATTGTTAATTTAATTATAATTCTAATAATGAATATGTGATATAAATAATATAACCAAATTATTTTAATGAATTTTTCATTCAATGATGTCTTCCTCTATATCGTTTACATGATACTGAATGGAAATTTAAAAATAATAACAAAAAGAAGTAACTTTTTATATGTATGTCGTTAACATTAAAAGAATAATATGACACAAAATTTATTATATAAAATTTAAATTATTATGTTTGGTAACTATTTTATTTTGGTATATCTAAATATTCGTATAGATTTAATTTCAAAAAACTATTAATCATATGGAGAGATCGTGAAAAGATCCATCAAGTCTATGAATGTTTTTTACCTGTATTATATTTCCTTATGAATGTAATAGGAGAAGGGGGAAATTGGTTGACATATATAATGATATTTTGTGAAATATAATAATGGAATGGATGAATTCCTATCATGTAATAATTATGGGAAACAAATTACTAATTCATACTTATATTGGTAGGGTGATTGCTTCATGTGTAATATCTTATGTCACTAAAAGAGAAATACTTTTCCTCAGAGAATATATATGATATATTTTAATGGTTTTTATTTTTATTAAAAATTATTAAAATATTAACAAATAAAAAACATACTATAACTTATCACCATTTATAGTTTTTGCGTGAAATATAAATTATTGATTGAAAATATATAAATCAATTTATTTATTAGACTTTCCATGATGGATTTAATTACTGAATTCAATATTGAGCCTAGAATAAGGATATCACCCTTAGGTGGACAGTATATAATATCTTCAAAACATTGATTTATTGAACCATAAATGGAGAGAATTCATTATTAAATATTAAAATACATAATACAATCATTAATAATATATTTACATTTTAACACATATATATTTATTTTGTAGAAAAAATAGTCTCTAAACCCAAATTATGATAGATAAGATTATAGGATATGATCTTGGAAGAATGAATTTTGTAATGGTAATACATTTATATTTCTTTGTATGATTCTTTGGAATTGATTTATCATTCGTTAATTAATTTATATACTATAAACCCATTATCCTTCATTATTGATTAAAATGAATTACTTTTAAAATTAAATTCAACTATATAATTATTTAATATTAGATCCATATAATTAATGTTGTTTTGATACTATATTATGGAATTGTTTCACTAAAATATAGAGATAAAAATGTACTTTCGAAACATCTATCATGATTACGATGATTAATTTTTTTTAATAATTATTCATTAATAATTATGTAATTTTATTTACAGAAATATTTTTAAATGGAAATAATTTTGTGGGAATTAGAAACATATTTCTGATGATAACATACAGTGATAAAAATTTTATATTTTATGGATAAGTTTTTGACTTTTAAATAAAAATAAATTATTACCAAATGAATTTAAATCCATAAAATGGTGTTGATAAAATGAATCTAATTACACTAGTTTAGAATCAATCCACTTATTAGATTTATTGTTATCTTGATGATATGAAATTAACATTTTCATAATCCAAATTAGGTTATTATGACTTCTATATTAAATCATGGGATATTCTAAATGTTTTAACATCCTTGGGATTAGATGAAGAAACTATTCATGTTTAGTGATATTTGGATAGGATCCTTATCTATGAATCCTTAAGTGAGATGTGGATGAAGATTTAGATGTGTCAATCAGGGGGAATTATGGAAGGTACACACCATTTACTATAAATATATTGGATATTATAGTTCCATTTCACTAATAATTTTTTTGTTAAATTAGCTATATCACATAGAGTTTTTACGATAAACCTCGGTACTCTGATGAACCAATTAGAAGACCCATGATTGGTCGCATTGACTATTCCCCTTATGTTCCATGATTTTATCTAGGTAAAAATATTATTTTTGATTTTGATGATTAGAAAATATTATTGGGCATGTTGAAAAATCATGGATGCATTCATGGCCTTCTAATTGAGAGATTTTATGACCATATACATAATAATGCATTTATGTGAAATTTAAAGGCTCGGTTAAACAAAAGATCTGAATTACCCATTGGATAGTATTTATAATAGTAATGGGGTTAATTAAGAAACATGTTGATATGTTTTTTGGGTTCTAGTTTTCACCGATGGATTATAAGACAACTAATAGGGTGTATGTTGGTGTATTCAGGGATTAAATCAGACTCTGAGAGTTACTTTGGAGTGATATTTATAGCTGGAGCCCAATGAAAATGAGTTTTGGTTATTTGAACACTGTAAGGTAGGGAAAATTTGATATTGGTGATTAAAAAATAATAAAATTAATTTTATACAATGAAAATAATTGTAAATTATCTTAAATAAGGAGTTAATGTGAATGATCACATTATAATAACACACACAAAAACACACACAAACACAGACACACACACATATGTTTTATTAGTATGAAAGAAATAGTGGAATGAGGATTTCAAGACTATGATGTTTTATTTTCATATATTTTATTATTATTGAATACATTAAATATATAAGAATATAGTGAGAAAAAGATTAATGTTTTATGATATATCTAATTTATTATAATGTGCAAATGGAAGAACTTATAAAATTAAATGAGTAATTAAATATATATTGTTTATTATTTTATTAAATAGAATTGAACAATTATATAATGAATGTACAAAATATAAATTAACTAAATTTAACACTAAAATAAATTTGAAATTATATATTGAATTATTGAAGTGTATAACCAGGAGTGATTAGATAGTATGTTAGTTAATGTATATTAGCTTTACAATCAAAATAAAACAATGAATTTTTGTTTACTATCATTGTAAATGTGGAAAAGGTATTAACATTTTATAGAGTAATAGTAGTTTAAAATTGTATTAATTTTTAATTAATTTATATGTTAATAATGTCAAGATAAATAAGGTTGGTACCATGTTCAATATGACAAAGAATGGTAGAAATATATTGAATTTGGTTCACATGGATTGATAGTGATTGATGATCTAGGTGATTCCAATTGAGATTATTTAAAAGTCTCAAAAATTTAATTTAATAAGTTATATAATATCATTAATATAAGGATTTCTATAGCTAGTAAAATCATTACGAAATTTTATAAGTTTTTCATTTATAATTAAATAAAAGACATATAATTATAATTCCATTGTAGATGAGGTTTATATAGATTGGTACATGAGATATCTGTTATAAATTAAAGGAGGGTTCACTGATTAATAATGAACACATTATTATGAATAAAAACAATAGTTTTATGTGATATAAATTTTTATTGTTGGATATCAAAGGACATTAGATATGGTAGTATATCTATTTAGTTCTCACCCTCTGTTTAGGGTTAGAGTGAGATGATGCTGATATAACCCATTCTAACCATGGATTATGGTGGAAATTGATGATGGAATAAGAAAATATCTACTAACATATATTCCATAACTCTAGGATGATATAAGATACATATTTTTAGAATTTAATAAGATTTTAGAAATTATTCCAACACCCCAAATATGAGATATATGTAGATGAGTAATTACTCATGTATACCTAATTTGTGATCATGATAAATAAGAATAATAGATATGTTTAAAATCTCTATCATTATCAATGTTTTAATATCATAATTATAATATTTATAAGTAGTTACACCCCCATCCTTCATATAATAAAAGGATAATTGTGGATGATGATCCACATGAAATTATCTTTTCTCCCTACCCAAATATGTACGAATGGATGTACACAATATTCAATAGTATCCATGGTCTTGTATATTTCATCATGTATACTGATAATAATAACTTCTCCTAGAGATGTTTTATTTTAATTTAATTTAATCATATAATAGTTATTAGAAAATGACATTTTTATTTTATACTATAGAATAACAATTTTTGAGAGAGTTAGAGAGTTTTATTGCATATTACACTTCTAGTAAATGTGGATACATCCATTCCCTCCAATATCTCAAAATTACTATATCAACGGTAAAATAATTAGAATACAGAGTATTTTGGTACATGTCATGGGATGTTAGTAAATGATACATTATAAATTGAAATGATATTTATAGAATTAATGGGAAGAGAAAATTTTGTAGCTTGATGAGGTTATTTATGATACTATATATGTGGATTATGATGTCATGGATGTGTTATGTAAAAAACAAAGTTATCATTTTTTTAAATTGAATATAGTTGAATTATTTAAAATAATATAATAATTTCAATTAAAATTTGGGGACGTCTTATACTCTTTATGATATATCTCAAAATTTAAGAACAATAATTTTTTTTCAATAGTGTGTATTACAAGAATAAATAGAAGTATAATAGATAATAATAAACAAAGATTTTGACATATAACTAACATTTTAAATGAATTAAATCTATGATATGGAATAATTGATAATATATTGTTACTATTAATTGATAAAATTGCTTTCAATGTAGACAAAACATAGTTAGTATGCGTTAAATTCAAGACTAAATTTCATTGATATCTTGTGTTAGATTCCACACTTAGTTTGACCAAATAATATTAATATTATTCTATAATATGAGTATTATTTAATAATAATTAAATTTTCCTATATTAATATAATTATCTAGATTAGGAAAATATATTGTGTAATTCCTTATTTACCGATTAATAAAAAAATTTACAAAATCCAATTGAATATAAATGAAATTATTTTTCTCAAAACAATTATTATACGCCAAAATGACTCTATTACTAATAATTTCAATTAAATAATGTTATTTATTAATTATAATGAATTAAATATATTTTATATTGAATATAATTTTTTTAAATCCATCCATTGCATTTGATACACAGAACATAAGAACAAATAAAATTCTACAAAAAAAATATGTATTTCCATAAATGAATTTTGTCCTGAAATTAATGGTTCTTCTATTTTATAATTAATGTTTTCAAATAGTATACATTTTATTGGATATAATAATATTCTATTATTATAAATTAATTTATAAATTAATATAGGTTGTTTTTTCTATTGTAATATGATGTTTCATTTTTATAAATAATAGTGTAAACCATTGAAATGTAATTGACTTCTTATTTTTCATCAAATAATTTTATCATGTTTAATTATATATTTAATTAATTTTAAAGAAAATATTGTTCAATTATAATTCTATTTTTCAATAAGATTCATTTTATTCAATTTTAAAATATATTGGATATAAAAACGTTTTAATCATCAATTTTTTTTAATTTTATAACAATACATCTCATTCCATATATGGGATTAATATTAAATAATTTTTTTATTTAAGTGGTTTGAATATGAACACATATAATAAAAATTTGGAATTATATTTTTTTTAATATATAATATGAAAACATAACTTTTTTCCAAAATTGTTAGTGTATGAAGTTATAATTAACATAAAAAAGTATTTCACAAAGGAGTTTTCTAGGGGTCAAAACATTAAACATAAGGGTCAAAACGAACTAGCAATATATCAATCCAAATTTTATAGAATTATTTAATTTTTGTTTCTTAAATTATATATATATTTCTATTATTGGAGCCACAAAACATTGAAAAATCATGGGATGTATTATCCCATTTCTAAAAATATAAGAGTGCCACTCACCCACTTCAAAAAGTATACCCCTCTCTTTCTATATTTACAAATTCATAGAACTATGGTTCTACACATCCCCACCCACGTCACTATCCAAAATCCCTATAATCATAATAGATGATGTAGTTTGGTCATATATAATAACATTCTGGGTTTTAGAGAAACCCTAATGATGATACATGAAGAATATGTAATGATCAACTAAAAGCATTTTTTTCAGTGTACACATCATTAAATTATTATTATACCTTTAATATAAAATAATATCAGAATAATACATATAATTAATTGTTTTTATTCTATTTTTATTACCTAAAATATCATAATGATCTATTAAATGGTTTGAAAAAATATTAATAATTTGTACGGAGGAGAACCACCTTTTAAGCTGATGTTGTTCATTTTTCAATTTCCACCATTCACAACTGAGAATTATGATAGATTGAAATTTAATATAACATATATATTGTATTTATTATTTAATAAAAAAAATTTAATTATTGTATATAAGATAAATACATTATTCCTATTTTTAGGAATATTATATTTTCACTCATGTTTATAATGGATTATCGCCTATTGAATGGATCTGATCCGTTCATACTTCACATAGAATATATTAAGGATGGTTATATAATATATATGAAATAATAATGATACTATAATTATAATATATATAATTTAATTTGTAGTCATTATATATGAAAATAAAATATAAACCATTTTCATCCGTACGTACAACCTACTATCTACATGAATGTTGTATTTCATTTCCCATAACCAAATTTTATGGATTACTATAAATAAAAATTTATTTAATATATATAAAATCTCTATCATGATTTAAATTATTATGATATTTATATCATGTTATCTTTTATATGAACAAAAATCACATGTCATAACATACTTTAAAAACATTGAAATTAACAACTAAATTAATTATAATAATGAGAGATTAAAAAAATGGATGATATAGTGTTATAATGGAATAATATATGATTTAATATACATTAATATTATCATGTAATAAGTTAATAACATTTTGAAAACCATTATATATAAGGTAAAATTATATTCACCCAAAATGAGGCATAATTTAAGGGATTCCATCACAATTTTTTTCATTGAGGAATAATGTAATGTTATGCAACTGATTACAATTATATGGTTTATGTAGACCCTTTAAAATTTAATATAATGAATTTATTATTTCGTATTTTATTTTAGTATTCCTCGATAATTGATTCATCTATGGGGTTTTTAATTAAAATATACCATGTGGTAAATAATTTCATAATTCAGTTCATATTCATTATGTTATATTACAACTTCATTGTCAATGATATTCTATAATTGTGTGTATAATGTGTTTTAATATAAATTTTTTATATCCACTTGTTTATATTTATTTATTATTGATACCCATAATTTATTATATAATTTATTCTCACCTCATTATTTTGACAATTTTTAGGGGTTATCTCATAATATCAATGTAGTTGAAATTATTTATTCTTTACATTCATTATAGGGACTTATATGATAATTTATTTATAAACCCATTCATATTATTCTACTGTGTATATTGATGATTATTTTCAAATTAATATAACCATTTATCTACACATTGGTACATTAAAATTTATATAATATTCTTTCAAGAATACATGATTTCTATTCTATCTTTGATCAGAAACTTGTTTTCTTCCAAATCCATGATTTTTCTATTTTTGAAAAAACAATATAATATTTATGATGACATAATGAAGACATTTTTACACATTTTTAAATATAAATTTTATTTTTACATTTTAATACATATAAAAAATTACTCATCACATTTCCCTAGGGAATTTTTGTCATGTATACTTGGAATGTTTTTAATGAATATTTTTTATGTGATTTTTCAATTTTTTTTCAATTTTTTTAAATTTAATGATATATATTAAAAAAATACATTTTAAAAATATTATTATGCTATTTATATTAATTAAAGACACAAATAATTTATTTTATATATCTTATATTGAGTACATATTATATTTATTCAATCATTATTCTTTCTCATTATGGATTACGATTACTTGTACTAATAATTGAATTATCATCAGATCCTCGATTCATTTTTTAATAATTAAATTCCCCTAGTAATATTTAATTTTTGAGATTCATTTTATATTAAATTTTCCCTAAATATCCATACACTTTATAAAGGATATGCATATTTCTTAAATTTTTTATCCTATATATATAGTGTTTTAAATTGAAATTAATTTTTCAATCTAGTAATGTATTGATACATTCTTATTCAATAATAAATATTGTCATTTTATTATAAGGCATGTTGTTTATTATATAAATAATTAATTTTATGTGTAAATAATGCTTTTTATGTACAGATATGGGTGAGGATAGTTGATGATATCTGCTTATTTCATCGGTAGAGTTAAGGGATAAATCAATGGCATATCTTTTATTAAATGGGTTTACACTGATTAGTTTTTTATTAGATTCAAAATTAACCTTGAAGGTAAATGTTTCATGATCATAAGAAACCTGATTCCTAATAATTAGGGATTCCCTTCATTTAGATTCAATTATTATTATATATTATACTTTCACTAGAAAAATATATACTTTCATTTCATTCTTATTTTATTGATGAAATAGAATGTTTTTTATATAATTAAGCTTTTTATACTGTTTTCATTATCAATTTATTTAAATAAAAAGTTTTTTTAGTTATTTACTGTTCTATATTTATTATTAATTTTCATATTATTTTAACTGAATCTGTGTTTAGTTATTTATCTTTTTTATTGATTATTTTTTATCCAATTAATTAAATAGAATGTGTGTTCAATTATTTAGTATTCCATATTTATTATTCACATTCATTCATGATTAATTCAACTATACATGACACTTACTGATAATTTCATCTCACAATTATTTGGTTATCATTCCTAAAGATTCTATAAAGATTACTATGACTAATATGTATCTATATAATAGATTTAATAAATTTATTCTTGAAAAAAATTATGTTATAATTTATGTACTTAGATATAATGTATGATATATGTATGTATCTATTTTATCAGGAGTACTAATCTAATTTTTTCATTAAGATGTGATTCCCATAATAGTGTTCCTATATAATGGTATTATGAACAAGCTTTAGGCTACTATGATCGATGAATCTACCATTGGAATCAGAAAATTCTTAGTATAAACTTTGGATATTTTATTTTAAAAAACATAGTGCAGGGAAAATAACCCTATGATAGAATTTGAGTTTATGTATTGAATAAAATCCAACAATTATGTTAAGATAGTTATTATGTGGTATTTCATAAAAATTAATCTATTTTTGGATTATAAAAGTGGATGTTGTTCTAGAACGAATATTCCTAGAGGTAATAACTATAAACCGGGTGCATCATGATTAATCGGACTGTATCTTTGTATAAAATATGTTCCTTATTACACATATGGTTGGACACATCAACAGGATATTCTTAGGATAATTCCCAATTTATTTATGAACAATTACAATGGATTTTCAATGTTAATGGAAATTAATGATTCATGTTAACCAATATGATTAGAAAATACCAATGTTGAAATAAAATGGATGATGTATTTATGTCTTGACAGTCATGAATTAAAATTTCCATGTATTGTACAAATGGTATTTAAATTATAAGAGCCATAAAACAAATATGTGATGCCTTAAATTATAGATTCAAAAGTGTACTATTTTAACATATGATTTTTTAATTCAATCATGGGTTTAAAATAATATGGATGATCATAATGTATATTTCATAAACACATATATTTAGGTTTTATGTTATTGAAGTCTATTGTGTTGATTTATTTGGATAATATATGGAAATAATATGTTTTAAAGTAAATTTTATTTAATGAATTCTGATACTTAATTATATATTTTTTTAAAGGTATTTATTACCTTTTAGTTTGATATAATTATAAAAGAAATTATAATAATAGTTAAATAGTATTTTAAGGCTTTTTAAATAATGGATGTTTTTAAAACCATGGTAAAAAGATTATTTAATCAATAGATTTAATTCAATTATGATTATAATATTTTGGAATAAATAATATGAAATATATTAATATAGTATTATAAATAGTGAAAACCATGTAATGTGTTATAACAATCATATCTGGTATAGAGATGGGACCTAAACACATGAATGGAGGAATATAACAGTTTTAGGCCTACCACTGACCAATTTGGTGTCATAGATAATATAAAATTGTTTTTAGATAAAACCAATTATCAAATAAAGATTAATTATACACCATTAGTGTATATTTTGAGTTTTAGAGATTAATATATTAACAGTAAATGTTTTCAAAAATAGCATTACAATTGTGGAAGGAATTTTCACTCTATTATAGATCTAATAATCCATTAAAAGTAAATTTTATTACATTATGCATATCAAAAATATTTTTTTATTTTAATTTCATAGGATAAGTAATGAATTTGATTTAAAAACTCTAAAAGTATGAAATTTTAATAATGAAATCGAAACATATCATGTAATTATATTTCATTATATTCTTTGGTAGAAAACTAATTCCTAATTATTAGAAAATTGATCTTGAAATAAAATTCCATCCTATCAATATCATTTAGTATTATATAAATTACCTTTACAAAATAATAGATTCATAGTTTCGATACCC
The DNA here is from genome assembly GCA_963277665.1 of Viscum album. NCBI lineage: Eukaryota > Viridiplantae > Streptophyta > Magnoliopsida > Santalales > Viscaceae > Viscum > Viscum album. Next base: position 957,682,962 of record OY728145.1, read on the forward strand.
AAGACATTCCATTAATCATTCACTTAATTTTGATGAATTAATTAAATCAATCTTTATAATTGTTTATTATTATTCACTATCTTCACTTGTTTTCCTTCTATAATTGTACTCCTATATAGAAACATAGTGATATATTATTCTATATGACCATTTATATCACTTTATCTATTATAATGAGTATACATTATTAACACACTTATGATGGGGGGTTTAAAAAATAATAATTTTCAAATATAAAACCATTGATTACTTCTATCATGTTTAAATTTTGAGGAAATATTTAATTTAATTTCACCAGAATGAAACACCACGAAATTATAAAAAAATAATTTTATACAATATCATTTTTGGAATGAAACACCAAGCGGGTATGGGAATATAACTCCCTAATATATTTTAATATATTAATTATTTTTAATATATTTAATATATTATATAACATTAAATGAATGAAACACGAAGATATATTACGTTAAACCCAATAATGCATTTCTTCGCTATCTTGTGTTACACATAAGACCATGTTTTACTGATTAATATTAATATTAATATTTAAATGTTCAACTATATACAAGCCTTTAACTTTTTTATTCTCAATATTATTAAATAACATATAAAAATATATGGTTGAATACATATGATACTAATTAATTATAAATGAAAATAAAACATACTAAATATGAATGAAATGATTTTATAAAAAATATTTTTACACTCGCAAAGGCATTGTATAATAATAAATAAATTATAAATTATATTATTTAATGATATTAATGAAATTTATATATATTATATATTAAATTAAAAATTATTTTTATCAATATATTTGATAGGAATAAGATAAGAACAAAACAAATTTTAATCATAATATTTTTATTATTTTTAAATTTAGTTTCGATTCCTTTTAATGGTACACATAAATTAAATATATATTATGACATATAAATAAAATGTATTTTAAAACATATAATTATTCTAAAATATTATTCTTAAAATTATCCTTATATGAATTTTTGGTACTTTTCTAAAATGTTTCATTTTATTAATTAATATTGAAATATACCAAATTTTAAATGAATTTTGTTTTTTCATCATTATAATTTATACTAATAAATAAAAATAAGAAATGGTTCTGAAGGCAAAATAGATTAATAATGAATCTATTAATCAAATTTATGATATTGGAATCATTTTAAAAATGAAATATGATATAAGATGCTTTGAAAATTTTAAACATTTTCACTATAAAACTTCACATTATTGTCCTTTCCACGGGATTAATTATAATAGATTTTTTCTTCATTAACGGTATGAATTTTTCAAAATTGATTCCATATTTGGAGTCACAATTATTTATAATATATAAAAATTTAAACATATTTTTTGACCATAATGATGTTGGAAAGTATTAAAAATTAATTATAGCATTTAAGAGAAAATTGATATTACCAAGGGACCCAAATATAATATTAATTTGACTAACAGACTAGAAACATGTACACAACCCATTTTATTGACATATATACATATTATAAATTATTATATAGATATTGTTCCATTATTTTATCCACCATAAGAAGAAAAATCTTTTATGGAATTCACACATTTATAAATTTACAAAATTGTTGTTCAACCCACTTTTAAAAGGACACCACTCACATACAATCTTAACACCTTCAAATAAATTTTTATAGGAAAAAATAGAAACAATAACTCCTCAAATTACCAAACATCATCTCAGAATCCTTACATTTTGAAAAAAGTAATCCTTACCAGTTTTAGTGAAAACCTCCTAAATATACCTAAAAAGATGGAATATTATGCTAAAAGAGTTTTTATTTTCATTCCTTCTTCACATAAATAAATATATATTATATTATGACTATATAAAAATATTACTATATTACATATACTAACATGTTTTTTAAGGGTATGACTTAAAAATTCAAACATTTCTGTCAAATTGCTTACAAAATCATTATTCCTGTGTATGACAGACATCATCCTCATGAAGTGGGGTCATTCTTTTTCCATTAACACCTTTAAAGGTAATTAATAATTTTTCAATTATAGTTTATATATGATATATATGATTTATATAATATATATTATGTTATTATTATTATTGAACAATGATTTTATACAAACAATATTTCATTCCATTTTGTGGAAATATAATATTATCGCTCATGTATACGAAATAATACAGCCTTACGAAGTGATTTGATTCATTCACTATTTACAAGGAAATTATTATGGATGGTTATGATATATATATATAATATAATAATTTTTTTAGTATTTTTACATATATATATATAATTCACATTTCATTCTCTCAATATGACAAGAAAATGTAATTTTCTTTCATGTGTACGTAAAACCTATAACTCCATGAGTTCTGTACTTCATTTCATATAAAAAATCTTATGGATTAATATATATAAATATATACTGAATATATTATATATATATATATTCTTTTGGACATTTTTGTGATTATGAAATCACTATATATGTAAAATTGAACAAAAAATAACTAGTCAAAACGTGCATAACAAGTATAATAAAACATGGAACACTTATAATATTGAGAGATTATTAAAAAATTTGTCGTGAGGTGTAATAATAGAATCATATTATATATCATAAATATTAATATTATCATATAATATGTTAATAATGTAGGTTATGAGGATGTTAAACAAAAATAATGAAAAATATAATGTAATTTATCTAAATTTCATTTAATTATGGCATATATTAATTTTATGCGTCGTATTAATATTCTATGGTGTATATTATTCCACATGAAATATAATATCATTAAAAACTCATTATTCATGGTATTTTTTTATATTTTAATTATTTATTCTATGTGGAATATATTTAAAAGTTACCATGTTGTAATGAATTTTTTTTAACTCAATTCCTTTTCATAGAATTATTTTACCTTTTCATTGTCATTGAAATTATATTATCATGTTTAAAATAATTTGTAGTTACATTTATTTATATTTTCAAATTTTTTATGTGTATTTATATTAGATACAAATTATTGAAACATTAAATTGTTCTCACATCTACATTATGATCGTATTATGGAATTATTTCCTAATCTCATTATAATTGATACTGTTTATTAATAAATATGAATTAAAAGGAAATTAAATGATAATTGATTAAAAAACCAACTAATAATATTAAAATAAATTTAGTCACAATTATTTTCATGTAATATTAAAATTCTTCCACTTGTCAGTACTTAATTTGTTTTAAAAAATGTTATTGAGAAAAATTGACTTAATTTATCTCTTTGGTTGGAAGAATGTTTCCTTAAAAAATTCTGTTGTCTAAAATTTATTTCAATAATGTTTTTAGCATTGATAAAATGACATATTAAACTCATTTTTATCCTTTTTTACTTTTCATCAAATATTTTTAAAGTAATATTCTTATATTATTCTGAACATGTCACATTCAATCATTTTTACAACCTGAAATGAATGTTCTTCATTGCATTTTTTAGATGTAGATAATTTTCTCTAATAAATTTCATAATAATTTAATAATATTTCTAAAATAAAAATTTTAAATTAAAATTATGTTAAATGTTATTTTTTGAGAAATGTATTTTTAAAATTATTTTTAGAATGAAAATGTTTTTTTATAAATGACGTTTTGATGATTTTAATTGTATTTTTATTCATAAATGAATAAAAATCAATTATTTTACTAGAAATAAAATTGGTATATGTATTAATAATAACATACATATTCTTTATATAGATATATTATTATTATTACTACCAATGATTGAAATGTTATTTAATTTATTGATTCCCTTTTTAGTCATTAAATTCCTATTGAAAATTCAATTTATTATGATCATTAAACATTATATTTTCAACTAATATCCATATTTTTATCATGGAAATGTTTATTGATTATACCATATATCATTTACAAATATTATGTATTATATTAAAAGTAACTATTTTTTAATACTGAAATATTTATAAATAAAATTTACTTACTCAATATGTATATTTGATGAGATATAATATTGTTTATGAATTTTATAAATTATTATATATATGAGGTATGATTTGTACCTAAAGACATAGAGGTTAATTATAGTTCATTGATGCATTTTTTCTCCGGGGATGAACTAATCAGATAGACCTAGATAAATTGGTTCCAACACATTACTATTAATCATTATTGAGAAATGATATTGATGATAATGGTATCATGTTCATGGTAAACAAGAAATCCATAAATTTAACACTTCCTTAATTATGATTTATTTATTTTTATCTAAGTTAATTTAACTTTTGGAAATGTCTATGTCAGAATTTCATTCTCACATTATCGATTAAATTGCTTATTTTTTCAGTTACTCAAATTTCAAAATTTATTATTTGATATTAGGTTATTTAAATGGATTGTGTGTTTAAATATTTACCATTCCCTGTTTAATATTAATAACAAAATTATTTAAATAAAAAAATTTCCAGCTATTTACCTTTATATATTTATTTTTTCATATCTAGTTATTTTAAAGGAATAAATGTTTAATTATTTACCATTCCTTATTTATTATTCTCATTAATTCAGGATATATTCTGATATACATAATCCTTAACATGAATTTGATGTCATCATTATTTTATTCCTTTTACTAACTTTTTTGAACTTTATAATGAAATATAATTGTAGATAATCGTGATGGAATAATCATTTTCATGAAAAAATTATCTTTAAATGTTTATATTCAAATGTAATTTACGACTCATGGATGTATATAGTTTTCTTGAAGTGGTAAAATTTTCGGTCTTATGGGATGTGATTCCTTTGATATTATGCTAATGTAATGGTAGTAGGAACTAGATCTCAGTTACTGGGGTCGGGGTAACTGTACACTATTACATGTGTGGTCTCATTACATTATCATTATGTAAAAATAGATATACTGATATTGAGGATAAGTGATGATGGAAAATTGTGATGGATTTATTAAGAGAGAGTTGGTGGTGTAATTATTAATAGAGAGTTGGTGGTGAATGTGAGATTTTATAGTTCACTTACATATGATACATGATGTTTCATAATTTAGATTAAAGCTATCAAAATCATTAATTTAATGGTAAGATTGATTATACTAGTGTTTTCAATCATTAAAATTATTTTGATATGAAATATAATTTTTATTATAAACCAATGGAATATTGATCTATATAAATTTTTTCTTCATTATTAAACACATGTTTTTTGTTGGTGTTGGATTCATTATTACTTTACATAAAGTTGAAATATTGGAAAAAAGAAGACCCTTAATGGAGAATGTGGGTTTTCTAATGTTATTTTTCTTGAAAATACATTCTAAATTATATTCTATGAGATAATAGTGGCATGTTTTTGGAAGTAATTTCGTTCAAAAATAGGTGTTTTAGTTATTCTATAAGTTGATGTTTATGAAATAAAATATAATTTTTGAATATATTCATGATAGATTATATAAAAACCCTAGAATATCATTGTGGTAAATATGTATTTAAATTTGTCGTTAGTATTGTTCCATTCTTGATTTGGACATTATGGATGTGGTTATAGTAGTAGAGAAGGATCTGAATTCGTTTTTTGGTGTCTTAGTGTTTAGAATATGGAATTTTGAGTTACAATAAAGGGTATGGTTATAAAATAAATAATGTAATTTAGGGATGACACTATGTATATGGTTAATGGGATGATAATAGTCAGTCATCCAAAATATTTATCTCTATGTAATTATGAAATACCCAAAAAAATAATACATACATAGTTAGTATTGTTGTTTCATGGTTTTATAAATTATTTGGCCTAATCCTAGGACACAGTGTCTATCAAACTGTGGGATCTTCTTATTATGCAGCTAGTTTTCAATAACATGTGTCAAAACAATGAAATACGATTAATGAAATTAAAAAAATAAGATTTTAAAAACATTAAATAAAAAAACTCATTATTATTCCATTTTTATATGTTCTAAAATAATGGACCTCCAATATGAATATTTTAATCATCACTATTTGGAGGCCGAAATCATGGAATAAAAGTAAACCAGACCATAGAGATCTATATAGGGAATTTTGTTTTATTATTCCATCTTGAACTTATTATTTTATCAGGAGAGGAAAGCTACAACAGGGCCTTCATACCTAGATTGATTGTTTAATCTTTTATTTATAACATTTCATTTTTGTTCCTATAACAAATAGAAAAAAAATTTAATATGATGGAGATTTATGTGGCTACTTCACGAAATTAGGGTTCTAATATATATGATGGGAGTGTTATATAATTTATCTAGAAAGTCTTAATTAATATAATAGAGTCTCAGTTGTGATGATGTTCCAATATACACTATATATAACCAGTAATTTTATTATATATTTTAAAATCATTGATATTATCTAAAAACAACCTCTTAATTAGACTATGAAACATTATTTATAATAAAACCACAGGTGATTCATTGCATTATATTTTTTAAATGAAAATTTATTGAATATGGGATTAAAAGATGGCGTTGAAATATTTATATATCGATGGTATTTATAATTAAAATAGATAATATTGATAATTTATATTGTTAAGGATGATTTCTAAATGATGATCATTGATATTTTAGCTTAGTTTTAATATGGTGTTCTTGTTTTATGTGGGTAATTATTTTTTGGAAACGAAATGTTTAGTAATACATTAAATGAATTATGGGATGGTAGATAATTTATGGTTTCTGGACTAAGCCATGGTAATAGGGATAAGCTTTATTTTTTGTATAACTTTTGTGGTATTTTAGATATTTTTCCTCTATGATTAATAATTTTCTATGGATATTAATATTTTCTTTTGAGGGAAATATTTATTAGTTATAATTCTATATTGATAGGTGTTACTATTTTTACATGATGTGTATATTTCCCTATGTGTGACAAATAATCTTTAATTGGTTCATTTACCATGATAAAACAATTGTTTTAGGATGAGTATATTTACCAGGGTGTGACTATTCATAGTGTATTGGTATAATTCTATAATTGTGACTATTATTTCAATATGAGCACATTTCCGTGGGTGTTACTATTGTTACAACATATATAATACATTTTTTACTATTTTTTATGGTTTTATATGTCAAAAAAATTTCTAAATATTAATGGGATGCATATATGTCCTTCATATGTATTTTAATTATTTTAGGACATCTGGTACTGGCTGAACCATTTATAGTTGGTTTGAGATATCACAATATAACTCAAGGATATATATTTTTTATTATTTTTATTTCTTCTTTACTTTTACATTTTTATATATATTATTTAAATTTCAATAAACTTACTATGTGTTAATATATTTATCTATACCATTGGTGGTTTCCTACTGAGTATCACTAATACCCTTATAATTCATTCATATTGTAATCAAGTATAATTCACGTATGAAGAAATATAAAATTCCATGGTCTTATGAATAATTCATGATTTAGAATAATAGGATGGGGAATGTTAGATTCATATTAGGCTAGGATTTAAGACCCTATTGAGGGGCCCTTTGGTTTTTTATGTTGTTTTCAAGTTATAAAAAATATGGATAAGGTCATTTAATGATAATATTTGACATGTATAATGTTCATTTTGATATAATATGGTTTTTTATTATATTCTTCAATTTTGTGATAACTTTATATTATTAGTTATCTCGATTTATCTAATTTCATTAATATTTAAATTTTCTCTTCACCTTGATATACATGTATAGTCTTCCCACCGTAAAACCATTTTCATACACTAATATTTGTTGTCCTATATAAAATGAGTGGTGCGACTGAGGTATAATGTATATTCAATCCTATTATAATTCAGAGGACACTACTATGGTGATGTAATAAACCAGTATCAGATCATTTTATTTTGACTGATTTCTTGGGTAAGGAAAATCTGATAAAAGTCATTTTTAGAACAAAAATTACAACCCTTTCATAGGAATGGATAATATATATATCAAGAAATTTCATGTTTATAGTTATTTGATTTATTTTCTTGTTTTTTACTGATTACGTTGACCTATTTTCATCTTTAACGACACACATGATTATAGTGACTATGATTTGAGGTATTTTTTAACATTTCTAGAAATTCTAAATGGTTTTTTTTATATATAAATGAAAAAACATAATGTTCATAAGTCATTGGTGTGAATTTTTTAATTTGATTACTCTCCCCATGAAAACAGTATGTTCCTTAAACTGTCCACATCAATTTATATTGGATTTCCACATAAAAAACATAGAGGCCATCATAGTTGAATGATTATATATATGAAAAATAAAATTTTATGGATCACATTGCACGATTATAAGAGGGTTTCAGCTAAATTAAATAACAACAAATTATTATATTTTTTTCTATAAATAATTATTGACATTTCAATTAACCGAGGCCAAAATTGGAAAAAAAGAAGCTAATATAAATTGTTAAAATGGGATTTCATGATAACATGTCAAATTTATACTGTATCATTTTCCACATAAAATTTCAATATAATATTATAATGTATTTCCCTCAATAACATGTTATTAATTTCTTAATTTAATTCCCAATGTTATGTTATAATTGTAATATTATAGAAAACAATGTGTTGAAATTTATGCTCAACATTTATTTTGTTGAACTTATAAAAATATGATTAATAACCATGTGTTTTTCTACTTGTAGATATTGAGACCCCCTATAAGTTATCAGTTCTATGAGATATTATGTATAGAGGATAATGAGGCATAATGCTTGTTATTCTGTGTATCCCAATCATGAGAAAAAGTAAGAAGAAATATAAATAGAGAGAAACCACATTCTTATTCCCATATGTGAGTGTTTTATTGGATTGTGGGATTTTATTCATGATTTGAGTTTGGATTGAATTGTTACTTTGAATAATAATACAGGTAGTCAACATCTATAACCCATGTATTTTTTCTGTGAACATAAGAGTGTGTAGAGTATATTAAATTTGACTTATATGGGAACAACTTATGTTGTAGGACATCAGTGGACTAAACAAATGTGTTTTATTCCTTAATTATTTGTCTTTTATGTTGTAATGGCTGTTAAAGATAACTATGGATTTGATAGTTTGACATTTAATGGACTCCTTGAGATATATATGTATCAAAACCCTAGAGATGGTGTGTTTTAAAATGATTTTATTTATAATTTTTAGGTGTTGTTCATGATGTTGATGATTTGAGTTTTATGGGTATGTAGTAGTTACTTATCTAGATATTATTATGGTTATATGTGGGTTATATGGATAACCCAATACAGGTTTTATCCAGTTATATTTTATTCATTATAAAAAATAATCATGGTAGAAGAATTATAATGAGATAGATGCATGGGAGATGCTAAAAAAACATGGATAATCATGATGGTTCCCTATGAATTATGGAGAATTATTCCAACATTTGATTTTATAGGTTGTGATTGGGTTTGAAGGGAATGATCAGTATGATGTCGAACACTATTTAAAATGTGATCATATATAGTACGAACATGAATGACCTGATAATGAGTACACCCTTCTGAAACATTAGTGATTATGAAGATTCATGTGGACATGTAGTCAAACATTTGATTTTGATATTTCCTATGCACTATTGGTAGACATAAAGAAGTGATAGACTTTTAGATATATTAGTTGGCATTCACTGAGAATGTATATCTACGTTGTTAGGTTAATGATCATTGGATTGATGGGATATGACATAATATGATCATGTTAGATCATATATTTGAGTGACAATTAGATTTCTACTTTATTTATTATCTTTTATATAAACATTAGTTATTGAGTTTCATTGGTAAATATTCAAAGAGTTATCCCTATAACATGTAAAATATGGGTTCTAATTTTTTTACCTTTCTGTTTGGTGGGTTAGGGTACCCAAATCATCTCTTAACGGTGGTATGTTTCATACATGAAGCTATATGTCGAACTATGGATGTCATGTATGATACATATCGATGAGTATTTTTTGATAAATATTTAGGATGTAGAGTTTATCTGGGTTTTTTATGTAACTCATTATGTAATGTCATGGATACCAATGAAAACTTTGGGTTGTTTATTTTTATTATTCTTTATGTTTGATTGTTCTATGTGTATATCATTAGTGATAAAATATCATATAATGTGATATTTTAAATGACATGGGACTATGATGACAATTTTGATTTGGGTATGGTCAATAATTATGAGAGTTGATTTGTGGACATTTTATATAAATTGTAGGATGTCGTCTATTGATCTTTTGGGGATTTAAAACTCATATTGGATCAAAATAGTATAGACAGTTTCAGAGAGTGCCTCAGGGATGGTATGATGACCATTGAAATAAATGTGAGTTGCTGATAGGTATAGTTATGTAACATATCATTTTATAACATGTTAGTAACATAGTGGTGATAAATGTCATAGACCTAGAGTAAAACATATCAGGACTGAGTGTATTGGGGAGGTTGGATGATTATGTTTGAATTTGGGATAATGGTGTAGAAAAAAAATATTATTGTCTTGAGTAGGGATCATTTTTCAAATATATAAATGTAACATGAAAATGTACCAAGACTTCCAATAATTAATATAACTATATATTATAGACATATCCTTAAATAGGGAAAAACTAAATGGCTTAGTGGTAATGGTGCATGCTCGCAAGGGGGGAGGTCACGGGTTTGAGTTTAGGTGGAAGCAAGGAAGGGCTCACAGGCATGTGGGGGATATCATGGGTAAGGGAACTGTGTGGGAGAGTCATAGGGGGTCCGCCTAGAACTTATAAATGGGGGTTAAGCATGGTAAAAAGATCCCACCCAGCATTATATTTTCTTTTTTATCTTTATTTTTAATTTTATCTGCGATTAAAAAAAGCACTCATAATGGACCAATTTTATGAGTTCTTTTTTTAGAACAGATAATGGGATATCTTTTATCAGCACTTTTTTAGCAATGATAAAAGGGGTTTTTATAAGTGCTTTTCTGAGCACTGATTAAAGGGACCCCCCTTATCTTCGCCTCAATTAACAATGCTTTTTATCCCTATTAATGCAATTTTATATCCATAATAAAATCTATATTTGTAGTAGTGTTTTCATTCCATTAAAATATAATATATTAATGAATGTCATGTTCATGCTTATGTGCAGCTGACCGTCTCCCTGAATGGTGAATTTCATTTCTGAAATCCAAATGTTATGTACAATTATTAATACATATATATATTGGATATATATAATATATATGATATTCAAATCAAGAATATAATTCTGGAGATAAAAGACTTTTGACAACATGAACAACCTCTAATTATAAGAAGTTAATTTTTGACTCATGTACCAAATATTGAAAAACCGCACATTATTATTTTAAATGATTACATAATGTTTTTAACATGGTAATTAGTGATATAATAAACTTGAAAAAATTTCATAGGAAAGTTAAAATTAACATATTTTTAGTATTTAGGAAGACCAATGAACATACAAGACTAGTTAGACTTGATGTAAGGGGTTTCCTATCTCACTTTTCATTCTATGAGATTTCCATTTTTTGACTCTTATTTATTACAAGTGGTGTATTGTGTAATTCCATTTGAAATAAATAATCATGATTTTCATTATATTCAATGTATTATGTGATTTATATGGTGGTTATTATCTGTTGGTCATATGACTCGATTGATTACAATGTGGTAAGGGGTTTTCATGTCACTTTTTATTCCTGTGAGATTCATGTTATATGTGACACTATATCCTTTTTTATTGTGCATGTACATACCATGATTGTATTCATTCTATAATATATTTTAATTTATGGGTATTTTTATATTCATTATATGATCCTTATTTCATGGTTTTTATGGTTAGTATGTTACCAAATTAGTAAGGGGTCTTTACAATGCACTCTTTTAGAGAAAGACTTCATTTATTTAATTTCCCTTTTCTTATGTTGGGTTATGTTCCTATATATGATTATGGTTGTACATTGTATTTCAATGTGATGAGATACCCATTTCTCTCTCGTCAACTCTTTTAATAAAATATTACGTAACGTCGTTATGCTCTCGAATTTATATTAGACAACTCATTAACCAAATTTCAATTCTTTGGGATAAACTTCTACATCTCCAATATATCGTTCTATGAAAATGTGTGAATAACATATTATTTTTTTACGAATAATATCAACTAAAATTGGCTGTATTAATATTTTAAAAACATAATTATTTCATTGATTTATCTTTAATCTAAGGACACCATCATGGTAGGGGATTTTATTTCAAATGACATTATATTAAGACTTATTTTTTGTAATGAACTAATTCACTTTTATATGGTGTATATACATCCATATTAAATATTATACTATGAAACATCTAATTCCCATGATATAATAAGTTTTTTTTTTGATGCTATTCATTAATTATATTTTAGTCATGTGTTGCTTACAAGTTACATGTTTAGTTAACTAAAACATCATTTTCAAGCATTTAAACATTTTTTCATCCAAATATTTCTCATTAATGACTTTGTTTACAAAATTGTTTTAGGTGTTTATCTATATGTTCATTAATGTTTTAAAATGATAATTTCATTCAAAAGATTTAGAGTGGTATGGGGCACTTTGATTAAAATAATATCTTTATTTAATGGTTATGAAATTTTTTTGATAAAGCATTGATTATGTTTATATCATGAATTGATATATTGTGATTGAAATGTAGAAATGTTTTCCTTTTTTCATTTATTTTTATGTTATGTGTTATAATTCTGTTATGATTCATGTAAAGTGTTTATGTATATGGGAGCTTCGATGATAAACCTAGGGTGGGTGAGGCTGAGTTATCTCACCAATGCATTGTGTAACAAGACAGAGGTAAACATCAATGTTTCACCTGTGAGATTTAGGGAATATATTGTGATGGGTTTTCCAAATGTAACTTCATATGTGTATGTGATAACTAAAATGTAAGTATATTATGTATGCCATAACTTACATAAATGATTATAATTTCTATGTGTTATTCATAAATCTTATGATTTTATAAGGTATTTTATTATTGAAAAGTAGTTTTTCATTGATTTGAATTTATTGGTGGGAAAATGTTTTTTTCATTCCATATTTTATAAACCTTATTATGGTTTTTATTCTCATCCCATGTATTGAAATTTTTTTTCACCAGACATAAAGATTAATAGGGTAAAAGAAGTGATCATGTATAAGTCATGCTATCTAAAACATGGAACTAGACATGTAACATGTTTTAAGAGTTTTTATTTTATTATAAAAATGGATACTCAGTAGATGTGTCTACTTTTTAATTTTTAAAATGTAATGAAATAATTATGGAATAATTCTCTAAAATTCAAAAGCTAAAAAATCCTTAATGTTGATTCTTGACAAAACTCAATATTATGTAATGTTTAAAGTTGGTTCCTTACATTTGGTATCAGATGTCAGTTTAGACAAATTTAGGTATTAAGAGTTTTGGTTAAATAAATGGTTAGCCCATTTGTCTATTTTTTAAGTTAAATCAATGATTTATAACTTTTTTAGATAAAGGATAGTTGGTTACAAATGGAAGTAGGATGATATCATATTACATTTAAATCTATTCTTAATGACATTGTTTCAATAATTATTAAAATGTCTTCTTTAGAAGATATTGAAACTTTTTATATCCTACAAATCATTTGACTTATGTTGATTAAGATATCAAACACCTCCACTATACCTCAATATCATCATGGATCATGAGTTATATTTAATAAATTATATTTTTCACAATATTCTCATAATTTAAAGAATGAAAATATTATCATGGAATTTTCAAATATTTTATCTTATCACAAGATTTTGGGGCATATTATGATTTTGAAAAAGGTGTTGAATAAGGAGACCCCTGCACAACCCATTTATATTTTCTATTATAATATAGTCTCTCAGCCCATACTGATGGTATTTCAGAATTACTATTGATTGAATTTTTCAACTCATATTTGGTCCTAATGTTCTATAAAAATCATGTTTTACAAGATGTTTTGAAATTATATGTCATACATGATTATTTTTCAAACATATTTTTATGAGAACACCCATATAACCCATGTAGTACAAGGTGTATTTAGATGAAGGACACAAATCATTTTGAAGGATATCTAAATCATTATTATAATGCATGAACCTTCTACTTACGTAAAAAATGATGATGAAACAATATGAACACCATGATGAAGGTATGTTATTATTTATATTAATAATAGTTTTATTTTATCATATTATGGTGAATAATAAAAAAGGAAAATATATATAAGTATTCATTATTTAAGATATTTTTTTCTTAATGTGTTGGGATGAAAATGAAAGGTATAAGAAAACTTTTGATTTTAAAACATGTTAGGGTTATTTTTGAGTTTTATAAAAAGGACTACCCATAATATCGGTGAAAACCCATCATGTCTGACAAGGCCATGGGAATAAAACACACAAAATAAGGGTGACAATTTAACATCGCATGCCACTGGCATATGTGATGTATCTGGCTAGTACGGCTAATTCTTTTTACTTAAATTATTTAAAGTACAATTTTTTATTGAAGGTTATTTATGGAATATTGGGTACTGTTTTTTTAATTTTAGAGATTAAGACTAGTATTTATTTCTATAAAGGATTATTCTTTTTATAGATTATCTTATCTCATACAAACCATTATTGGTTTTGGTTAATGTCTAATGATAGTGGAAATATATAGTTCATTTTTTTGGATTATGTGATTATCTATAAGTTGATTCTAGCGCTTTCGGTGTGACCACGTTAGTTTGAATACTAATCATTGGGAGAAAAGTTGAGTTTGTTGTATACATTTATTAAAGGATTAAAGTCTACAAGACAAGTAAGTATGATTACTTATGTTTTCAGTTATTCTCATAAATAAATTCGTCACTTTATGAAAATTATCTTAAAACAAAAACATTGTCTGTTATATTTTCTTACTGTGTAATCAAATTCTGTTTAACCCAACACAAGTTTTTGATCATATCGTGGTTAAAATTTACTTAATAATGTTTTCTATCTATCTATATAAAAAAATTGATTGCGTTTTTCTCCTACATATCCATGTTTTCTTGGAATCCTATAATCTTAAGATGACCGTTTACTTTTCTTCCTATATTTTAATGTGATATTTTTATTGACAGTTTTTTGATGTGAGACATTAAATACTGATTCCATGAATAATTTTTATATTGCGAGATAGAAATTTCCAAAAGGGGGGAAGGATATAACATCCCAGGTAAATAAAGAATATATAAATTTTCATATATATTAATATTTTTAAATTAAATATTAACTTCAAATTAAATGGTATTCGATGTCTAATAGAATACTCAACTTATCACAATGGGTTCCTTCGAAATCTTATATTAAACACAACGTTGAGTTATACCAAAAATATATAATAATAATATTATTTTATATTGTTGTTAATGACTATCCATTGTATTAAAGGGAATGAACAGAAAAAACTAAAGTTTTATAATATGTTTTTTAAATAACTTTACATTTATCAAATAAATTTTAGAAGCTTAAAATATGAATGAATCCTATTTTACATATGAAATAATCTAATATTATATAAAAGGTTATTTTAAAGCCGTTTGATAGAGAACCTTATTGAAATAAAGTTTTTGTCACTTTTATATGTTATATTTGAAAATATAAATCATTTTTTAGAATGATGACATCGAAAATTACATTGGATGAAATTTTGTATTTTTATGATAATGATTATTTTTTAGGATTGTCAAAAATATTGACTTTTAATTCAAAATTTCCGTTTAATTTAGTTTATTTATATGGTTTGATTATCTTTTTAAATGGTTTTAATGTGTAATTATATTAAAATTTTACCATTTAATTCAATTTTGGTTTTTGGAAGTAATTTCACTTTTAAATTGGAAATAAATTTTTTTCAATCTATTGATATGTATTATTTCATAAAAACACGATTTTTGTTTTAATAACAAGAATTAAAATTAAATAGATTTATTTCACTTATGTGTATTGAATTTGAAAAACTTTATTCCATATTTGGAATCCGTAGGTCCAAATAGTGTAAATAGGTAACTTTTAATTATATGCATTATGAATATTTACATCATTAAATATTTTTATTCCATGGTTAAAAGGTAAATCTTTTAAATAAGGGTAAACAAATATTATTATAATAAAATTAAATTACCCTAACACGTGTCTTATTTCTATTATTTAATACATATCTAACCATTTTCATCATTTGGTTTACTTTTGGGACCCCATGGAGCCACATGGGAGTGATAATGAAACATTATATTAATTATTTTAAATTAACGAAACAATTGCATAAACATATATGTTTTAGTAAATTAATTATTAAATTAGGATATATAAGTTATCCCTTCCACTGTAAATATTAATTAGAAATATAAATTGATATCCTAAATCATGTTAATTTATTTTTAATTTTTAGAAATCAAATAAATAAAATTATGTATGACACAATGATGATGTTGTGTTTACCTCATTAATGAATGATTTAAATAAATAATATTATAAAAATTGGAACAATATCTGAAACCTATCCAATTATTATTGGATGATTTTATTTCAATCTATAGTAATATTATCATATACATTAGTATGTTTTGGACTGTTATAAACTAAAAATCATTATATAATAAAATAATATTTTCAATCATTCGTAAAGAGCCCCTCCCCCTGATAAAATTCCATCAACTATAACCCATTTCTCACACCTCTAAAGCCTCTTGAATCATATAAACTCTACCAAATTAATCTCATAAAATACCTATATTTCTTCTAGAATCATTTAACTAGGATTTAAAAAATTCAAGTAAACCTTTTCTTTCAAATCAATGGTAGTTTTCATATTTAAAAGGTAACTACTTCTCTTAAGTTATTTTATTTTATTTTTCTTCTCCAACCCCCTGAACACTTTTTATTCATTTTTTATAATAAAACTAGTATCCAAAATATAATAGGAGTTTTTTATGAGAATAATATAAATTAACATACACACACCTCCATCTAATGGGTAGGAATATATTGTTTCAATGGATGGGGAACTAATGCCTCACGAAACGATTATAGGACAATCATCTCCAACAACCAATTTTAATGGCCATTACGATGGAAAAATTTATATATTAAGTATATATTATATTTATATTACATATATACATTTGTATTTTTCATTTATTTTATACCGTTTTTTCTTTCTATAATGGTTAAATGTGATAATTTCATTTGAGGACATGTAGAATACCACCCCCTCAAAATGATATGACTTGTTCATTCAGTGCATGGAACATATAAAATACGTGGGTACTAAAATTATATATGATACTAAAATGAAATTATAATGTATCTATATATAATTATGTTTTAATTCCATTAAAATACCAAATATAAATGAATGCAGTGTTCATGCAAAAGTACGGCATTCCCTCTCCATAAACGAGCCACTTCCATTCTTATTTACAAATGTTATGTTAAATTTTAAATACATATATATAACGGATATATATGATATATATTATATCTTAATAATGTATATAATTCTTTTGATAATGGAATTTTGACCACATGAATAACCTGTAAATAGAGGAAATTCATTTTGACTCAAGTACCAAATTTCGACAAAACTACCATTATTAACATAAATGATAACATAATGTTTATAAAAATGTAATAGGTGATATAAAAGAAACTATAAACATTAAAAATGTTCTTAATAAAGTAGAAATTAACTTATGTTTTTTATTAAGGAAGAACAAGTAACATAGAAGACATGTTGGACATGAGGTAAGGGGTTTTCTATCTCACTTTTAATTCTGTTTGACTTCCATTGTTCGTAACTTATTAATTGAATTTGGTGTATTGTTTACGTACATTTGATATTAATTATCATTATTCTATTTATATTCATGGTTTTTTGTGATTCTATTGGTGGTTATTAACTTTTGTTCATATGAATTGATTGATTACAAAACTGTATGATTTTTTCATCTCACTAATTATTCCCATGAGATTCATGATATATGTGCCACTATCAATTTTTGTGTGGTGTTTGTACTGACCATGATTGTTCTATTTCTTTCAAATACATATTTTTTTACATCTTCATTGAATGATCCATCATTCATGGGGTGTATGTTTTTTATTTTACCAAATCATTAAGGGAAACTTTCACCACACTCTTTTATATAAATATATATTTTATGTCATGCCATTTAATTTATACATTACTATTATGGGATATGTTCTTCTATATTATTTATCATTACATTATACATCCATGTCAGTAGATATCCTTTATCTCTCATCAATAATTTTTTTAAATTTTCTGTGAGGTCGTTAGGATGTCGAATTTCTGTAAGAGAAGTACCTGACCCAATTTCAATTAATTGGGTTAAAATTATAGTTCCTTATTATTTTGAGATATGAAAATGTGTGAATAACCTATTATTTTTTTACACTTATCTCCACATATATAGGGTTTTTTTATTTTTCACCCATAATTATGAGTTTGATTTATCCTTAATCTAAGGACAACATCTTTGTATAGGATAATATCTCAATTTTCATTCATTTGAGACTTATTTGTTGTTATGCACTAATTCAATTTTTTATAGTCTATACACTTCCCGTTTAAATATTTAATTATGAATAATTTTAGTCTCATGATATTATTAGTTTTTTTTGATGTTATTCTTTAATTTTTTTTAGTCATATGTTTCTTAAGTGTTATGGGACTCTTTAACAAAAACATCATTTTAAAATATTTAAGGATTTATTCTTCTAAATATTTTTCATTAATGTCCATGTTTACAATATGTTTTAAAAAAATTATTTATATAAACATTAATGTTTTAAATTTATAATTTTGTTCAAAAGTATCAATGTGGTATGAGACACATTGATACAAAAATCACTTTATTAAATTATTTTGAAAATGGTTTGATAAAGCATTGATTGTGTCTTTATCTGTAAATGATATATTGTGATTGTAATATCAAAATTTTATCATTACTTTATGATTAGGTTATGGTTTTTGGGTTTTTTACGTATATGGGTGGTTTTGTGATAAACCAAGGGAAGGTCATCCCATGATAGCTCTCCAATGCATTGGGTAATGTGATGGAGGAAAGTTTTGATGTTTCTTTTATGATATTTAAGGAATGCACTATTATCGGTTTTCCAAATGTAACTCCATATGTATCTGTGATTATTAAATGTAAGTATGTTATGTACGCCATAATTTCACTTTCTGATTAATGATTTCTGTGTGTTATTCATAAATCTAATTATTTCAGGAGATATGTTATAATTGAAATGTATGGTTTCATTGAATTTCATTAATCGATGGGATAAGGGTTTACTTCATTATTTTATAACTCGTTCTGATATTTTTATTCTCATCCCATTTTTTGAAATATTTTTCATAGGACATAAAATGAATAGGGTCAAGGATTGGATCAAGGAAAAGTCATGTCGTCTAAAACATTGAACTATACATGTTACTTTTTAAAGAGATTTTATTTTATGAAAAAATTGATATTAAGTATAAGCGTCTACTTTGTAATTTTTGAAACTTAATAAAATAGTTATGTTATAATTAACTAAAAATTTAAAATAGAGAAGATCCTCAATGTGAATTTTTGAATTAACTCATTTTTATGTAATGTTTAAGGTTGGGTGCTTACACAAAACATGGTGTGTGATTTATGTAATGAGGAAATCATGAAATGTTATGTATGTGTCCTACACCACATTTAAAAATTGTTAGGTCATTATGGTTCTTTAATGAGAATAAAAAATGTATAATGACTTTTTTGTTTAAATTTTTTGAACAAGGACATCACTAACATATTGTATAATATCATACGATTAAGATATATGATTTATATGGTTTTAGGGAATGTGATGTGGAACATCATCAATATAGTTTGTCAAAATATATGTAGTAAATAAGACATACATTTTATCAAAATGTGACTTGGATTTATTGAAATATCATGTGATTTTTGAAAACTATATTTTTTAGCACCTTGAAATGGTCTCTGGAGGTTGAAAGTTGTTGATATCATCATTCACATGTAAGTAGATGGTTGAATTACCCTATGTTGGATCATACTTTCATCAATTAGACTCATATGTAAGAAGACCATGCATATATCTAAATCAAACATAATAAAATCAATTTTTTATAACATAGAAAATATTATAAATATTAATTTTTAAAATGGTTGTTCATCTTTTATATTTATCCAAGATTCTCTCAAGGACACAAAATGGGTATTACCGATCCTCTAAAATTGCATGAGTAATTTTATCAATGTCAAAAGTAATTGGTGGATTAGGAATAACCAAAACAACACAATCAACGGTAAAAATGAAATATGGGATTAGAGTTATGATGGGTGAATTTCTATATCTTGAATATTTGGTGGAGTAAAGCGTTGTTGTGATCAGATTCATTGAATTGGATCATATATTGAGGAAGTCCCTATTGATATTTTTTTCCTTCCATGCATTTATTTTTTATGTGTGAAAGAAATTAATAATATTATTACTATAAAAATATATTACTCATTTTATATTGATGTATATTTTATTAAGTATAAAAATGAGTTCGGGTAATTTTGATTTCAATGGTTAGGCCCATTTATGATTCTCTATGAATCCAATAAGAACAAACATCTCTCCATGGAAAAGAATTTCTCAATGAAATATCTCAACGTATTAATAGATCATACATTGATAATGTGTGTATTTTATAATGTTTAAACTATTCCCAGAATATATGATTTGGGAGACACATCATATCTTGTGAAAATAAGAATAAAAGAACAAATATTTCATATATGACACTATATAAATGAAATATCCTAAACATTTATGGTTACATCTGAAGTTATAATTCATTAAAGTTTTTTATATTTATGTACCATTGATTGGAGATAGGATTCAGGGTTCTTTTGTTTGAGTTTTAAGAAAATTAATTGAAAAGGGGGTTTCTCATAGTTGGTGGATAGTTAGAGTAAACCGTGTGCCCATCCCAGCTAACCGTGTAGACCCAAATAGATAGAATCATTATGGATGGGATACAGTTGAAAAATTGGAGTTACAAAAATCAGGTAATGGTGTGATCCTAGATAGTGAGTTAGACACGCTTGGTGCACAATTTACCTAATCGTGTTCCCCCTCCCTGGAAACTATGTGGGCTGTTTTTAATTACCTAAAAAATATATTAAATTACCAAGAACTCATAGAACACCTCTTATATGACTATTACTTGGTACTAAACTTATTTGGGTGATTTAAAAGCTTTTTACAGATGTTCCGATGCTTTTAAAACTCCATTCATAAATATTTATTGCCCAAATTGAAAATATTCTCTTCTCCCTATATGTGGATGTTATCTCAATCATTCATCTCTATTTCCATGATCTTTTCACAGAATTTATCCTCTATTTTATTGGATCTAACACTGTTGGGTAAACTAGGATATATACCCTTAAAAAGGGGGTAAATCAGGGTATGATATATTAAAACAACTACCCCTTTTGATCTTTTTTTTCTATTAGACAACACCCTCTTATATCACCTTCCCATTGTAGAGTATGAATAAACCTTAAATAATTCACATGACACAATAATTTTAACATTGTTCACCCTCACTGGGTTATGTCGAAGGAGAATACCCCGGCACTGTGCTGGTGTACATATTCTAGTAAAATCGCACTGCTTTTTATAGGTTCAAAGTAGACTAACTATATCTCTTGGTTTACAAAAACTAACAACTTTTATAACTCACTCATCTTTCAATTGAAGTGAGCTCACTTCTTCTTCAGAATATCCACTCACAGTTTATAGGCTTGTATGTCTCTTCATTACCACTAAAGAATGCATCTTCCACTGTACGTAGATGCCCTTTTGAATTCCAATGTTCATCCACTGATAAATACCCCTCTACCCCTAAACACTGGCAACAACCATTGGGAAGTACCTTCACAAATCACCCTACTTCCCAAAACTCCCAATTTGTGAACCTCAACCAAGCCATCAATATTTCCTACCTTTTGGTCAAACACACACCTACACAGAGAGAATGCCACGTCTTCTCAAATCAAAATGCTATGTAGTTCCCACAGAAATTGTCTCAAAATATAGAAGCACTACGACCATTTTTCATTTTTGGAGCTCATCGTAATCACAGATCATCTTGTCAAATACTTCGTGCCTTCTTTGTGAAGCTCCACTCGTAATGACCTTCACCTCCGTAATTCTCTTCAACGCTTCTGTTCGTAAAGCATGTGATAATCGTGAAAAATAAATGTAAACATTCTTTTGGACATCAAAAAATCTATACCATGAAGCCTATATTCGTGAAACTCGTGCCTTTTCCATATTTAAATTATATTTTCATGGAAATCCTTTTTTCGTGATGCTCACCATAATCACAATTTTTGACTCCAAAAATTAAGAAAAAACTGAGAAACGACGCCACCTAGTATCTGGTATTTTTGTACCACCTCCAGATTATCCATTCTTTTTTCATGTTTATTTGTCAACATGTATTCTCAAAAACATATTTGTAACTCAAAACTTCACCCTGTAATCTTGCATTGTCAACAAACACAAACAACCCAAAAATGTTGCAATGAACCCTTAAGGGATTTTTTCCCAAAAAATACTAATTGGGGAGAGATTGATCTAGGACTGTATATCTAGATTTAAATTGATTAGATCTTTATATCATTGATCATGATTTATGGATTTATATACAGAACTCAGATCTACATCATTATGCTACTCAGATTTTGCGGATTTCCATTGAATGAATGTCCATGAATGAATTGAGGTAGGTGTTCTATGCCATAATTATTATAGGAATGGATTGGAAGTGTGTATGTAAGATTATAAAATTTCTATAATTAATTAGCCATTGAAATTATAAATATGGTTAATTAGGTTGACCAATTGATCTATTAATGATATGTTAAATGAAATTATTTATTAGGAAATTAATCATGTGACCAAGGGGCAGGTCTATTGGATAAGTAATTGAAGGAATTAAATTATGATAGGTGGTGGTTGTAATCTTTATAATTAATCAGGGGAGTAATTATGAGATATTTAATTGGTTCGAATAAAAAATTAATTGGGAGTTAATTATGTGCCTTTATAATCTGATCATGATAAATAATTTTGGTATTAATTATGAAATTTTGAGATTTCGAGTGAGATAATTAATTCTATGAAATATTATTATGACGTATGAATTTAAATATTTTATAATTATATCATGAATTAATTAATGTTATTATCATGCTTAATTCGTTGTGGAGATATTTAAATATATTTTTGTATTTATCTAATTTTTAAATTTGTAATAGAATTGATATGGATAAATAACAATGAATTCATTATGTGAGTAAAGGAATTGGAATGTTGTCATTCAATTGAGAAGTATCAATTTTAACATGGTCATTGTACTTATGAGTAAATGAATGTGAAAATGGTCATTCAAATGAGATGTATGAATAGAAACATTGTCATTGTACATATGAGTTAATTATTAGGTACATGGTCATTATATTGAGAAGTAAGATGGTATCATGGTCATATTACTTATGAATTTTTTATTTGAAACATTGGAAATTATGTGTGAATTTATAGAATGGTAATAATGGATCACTGTAATTTTGCCTTACATGATAATACAACGAACTTCGAAATGATTCCAATTATGTACTAAGATATCATGTCACCTTTTAATAATTCAATCTCCGACACAATTCAAACCAAGTTTTAAGATATGATATTAACTATGGAACACTCTAGGCTCAGATACAAGATGAAGTTCGTGTTGATGTACTTGTATCCTCAGTAACCCTAGAGTTAATATGACTACACAGAGAAGAAATGATAAGTTGATATATTTTTATTTATTAATTTTGAATTTTTTATTATATATTGTTCATACAATACCCATTGACTAGAATTTTATTAGAGACCATATGTGGTCACCTACTAAGATGCTCTCACACCATACATGGGCATCATGATCAGGTCCAAAATAGACATCATTGTAGCAGGACATTATATGGGAATGAGACTAGGATTATAATTCTAATTTGGGATGGATCATGGATAAGGGTACTAGACATGGTTCATGGACCACGTCATAGTCCTTAATGTCTTTATTTTCAGTTTTTATTTTATCCACACAAATAATTATATTGTAATAACATGTTTTCCCTTTGAATGGAATATTTTACTTCCTGATTTGGTTACTTTATGACTTGTTTATTTATCTCATTATATATTCTTCTACATTTTTTATTTATTTACACTGGTGTTATACTCTAATAAAATGGGGTATAGTCTCCCCATTACTGTCTTACCAGAACATCAATCATATTTGAAATCCTCTAGTGTTTGAGGAGGGGCGCCTGAGGTTATATGACCGACAAGATTGTGGGAATGTGCATTGAACCCAGATCGAGACATTATAAAGTGGTATCGTAGGGTGACCTATTTTCTTTTCTTATTATTTTGTCTTACTATTCAGGGAGATGTACATATGATACATGAATGATTTTGGTTTTGGTAATGAGATCATGAATCAGATGTTCATACCAATGTACAAGGGAAATCATGAGTACTCATGATGGAATTGATGTAATTGTATTTTTATAGTGGAATATTATTTCTCCATGGGTGACAAAGTTGTGGTGTGATGTGAATAATTTTTTTTGAAATTTTTATAATTAATTTGATGCACAAAATTGCATGAGATTTTAGTATTTTTGTATCATTATAAGAACATAGGGTTATTGTGACACACATCATTTTAGGCATGCACGAGAAAATAGGATATGGTCCAGAAGTGAACTTGAATTGTTTTCCTTGTTTGTGAGATTAAAATAAAATATGGTGTATACCATTAACTGATAAATATTGTATGATGATTCAAGATGAGATTAATTTAGTGTCTTGATGATAGTCATGTTTATGATAGTGTGTTTACACTTGTTATGTAAAACCTAAGAGTATGATGCTTAAGTGTAGCAATAGTGCCTCTATTCTGACCATGTGGAAATATGTTGGTAAATGACATGTTGTGACATATTTTTTTATTAATGTTACATAAATTTTATATTTTGAGGTTATGAGACCTAATAATTGTTTTTGGAGTTGTAGATAATATGTCGTCACAATGATTATTGAGGGGATGATTGAGGGGAATGGCTTGGAATTGACTTCCAGTAAAGGAACATGATGCATTGAAGGTGCCAAATGATCATTAAATGGATAAGTTCTAGAATAAAATAGACCAATTCATGATGTTAATGGATAGATACATATGGTGGGTAGTGAAAATCATGTCTTAGTTGACAAAGGAGTTTCATCTGCATCATGCTACAAATTTTACTAGATAGAGTTGGCCTAAGGGATCTGAATTTTTGGTTGATTCCATATAGACAATACATGAAATGTTTTAGACTCCAGGTTAGATGATGTTCATGATTGAAGCATATATGATAAAAAGATCAGATTATCAATATTGTTACATTATTGAACCAAATTGGAAACTAATTTTATGTTATGAAACGACATCAAAAAGAGTTTCTTTGACCACTTCAATATAGAGATACTAAGACAAGAGAATGATGTTGAATTAATGCATCAACCTCAAGCATGCATTTTTTGGATAGATTATGTTAGATTCTATTAAGATATTCTACCTTTTTCTCCAACATTATAAGGAGATGTGGTAACTATGAAGTACCAATATCAAGGTGAACTTATGTGTGATATTAAGTCCCATGTAAATATGTTCTGATTGATGATGTTTCCTGAAGTTATGGATCAGGGTATCATATATGAGGGGAAACTGATGAAGGATTCCAGTATTGTACATGTATTTGTTATTTTACTATCAGGATATGTGAATTCATATAGAAGGAAGAGTTTTTATGATAATATTATCCAGAGAAATGGGAATTAGAGTACTCCAACAGGAGGTTCGGTTGGACAGAACCTTACTTGGGTGATCTGTCATCAGTGTTGTAAGTTAGAACACTATCATCAATTGTGTCCCCAAACACTAATAGATTTTATGTCTTGTGGAAATATCGGACACTTCCATAATTTCTACTGGTCTTAGAGATAGACTAGTGTGGATTTAGATGAAGGGTAGTGTTAGAGTGTGGTAATGAGGCCTTCTACACCATAATGATCTTACATATATAGTTATAATGGCAAAGGGGGAAGACATAGTTGACATGGTGTAGCAAGGTTAGAGTTTCTTTATCAGTTGAGTGGTGGTACTCAGGGTAGTTAGACAACATCACATGGAATTTGTTAAATTTATTTACATCTAGTGTATCCTACATATATGGAGGGTGAGGTAGGGCCATCGATAGTGATAGGTACTATTCTGGTATCTTTATATTAGATACCTGTGTTTTTTATATATATTTTCTCAGTTGTTTATATATATTAATCATGTTTACTGTTTCGGAAGGGTGATGGAGTTCGTGAGTGGGACAAAGAAAATATATAATGTTGGGAGTATGAAATAGAGGCATATTTTTGTGTATTAGATATTCTCTCGATATCCATTTGCATCATTTTCTATCAGATCATTATATTCTTGAAATGCTAAACTTCTACCTCATTATGGGTACAGACTGGCTAGTCACATACTAACACCAAATCAACTATTACCATATGAGTGATATGTTTACATATCATAAGAGTGACTGATACAGTCACCGTGGAGAGTGGGATATCTAGGCAGGTTTAGTAGGTCTAATTAATCAGCAACTAGGGGTTCTCATAGCCCAGTTTTCAAGTATATTACTATATAATGGGGTTTTTATGAAATATTTTATTCCACTAGTAGTAGAACATATTCATAATGTCTTTCCTAAATTCATATCAGGTCTACCACATAAGAGAGTTTTGGAGTTGACTATTGAGTTCATGTAGGGGGATGAGCCTATACTGTGCCTATTCTACTATACAGAATGGGACCAACTAAATATGAAGACCTCAAAAATATGATTATGTATTTGATTGATAGTGGTCATATCATTCCATGTATATCTCCTTGGGGACCACATATTTTTTTCCACAAAAACCACTTATGGTATTATACGTTTGTGTGTCGATTACCAGATGTTGAATAAGATGACTGTCAAGAATCCATATCTCCATCCATGATTTGATGAACTTTTTGATCAGTTACTGGCGGATCTCATGTTTTCAATGATTGAGTTGATATTATGGAATCATAATTTGAGAGTAAAAAACTCCTCTTATATCAATGACTACATTTTGGAGTAGTAATGGTATTTATGAGTTTGTAGTAATTACATTTGGGTTGAAAAAAATGATCCAATAGTGTTTATGGATTTTAGAACTGGATATTTCACCCATACCTATATCAACTTGTTGTTTTATTTGTTGATGATATCTTGGTGTACTATAAGGATCATTTTTATAATTCCCAACATCATAATATTTTCCATAATGAAATAATAGACCATCGACTATACACATTTCTATCTAAGATCCAGTTTTAGATTAATTAGGTACCCTTATTCAGACACATCTGTTTCGCGCAGAATCCGGGGATGACCTCCTGGAGGGGAGATTCAAACGTTCCGATCGGTTTCTAACGGGTTTGTTCGTAGAACCGGAAACATCCAATGATTCCACATCCGTCTGGACCTACTTTCCAAAGGCAGGCGCTCATGAGTTTGTGGACTAATGAGGCTTAGGAATTTTCATTGGTCGAGAGGATGGGAGGTCGGACTCATCACACCTTTTTGAGGGGAATTATTGTCTACTCCGGGACTCTCTTTATAGATTTAAGTTATGTTCGTGAATCCTTATTACATTACCAAGTAAAAAAATGTGCTTTCCTTTAGTTTTAACAATCAATGATTAAATATGCAAGAAATTTTGAGAATATTTTATATGTATTCGAGGTTCATCATCAATATAGAATCATCTATATTTGTTTAGAGATTCTTGGTCAATGGTATCCTTCAAAACAGTTATATAAAAGTCTATTGGTCATTTTGATGACCAGGCTGGTTTTAAAGCCACTCGGTGGGGCACTTGAAGTTTATCGTCATTCAGAAGGACATAGATTATTTCAATGTTGGGATCGAACCCAAAGATGGGCTACCTACGTATCCTTTGTTTTGAAAAAGGAATCAGAACCCACGTAATTCGAGGAATGGGATATGATGTTTTATGATTGATGGCTCAAAGATGAATGTCATAATTACTTTTACACTCTAAGCTCACGTGAGTCATGCTCGGTGTGAGAAACAAGAGGTATTGGTAAAATTTAGACAATTGTGCCATAAAAGATGCAATTATAAGAATTTGTTTTGGGGCTTATGTATAGATGACTGCCCAGATAGACGAAGGTTTAGGATTTACTTTTAGGGAGAAAATCCAAGAACAGGGTCCACAAAGTTATATGTTCTTCATGGATATTTGAATACTCTAATCTTGGGGCTTACTCCTAAGGAGGATTCCCAAGTTAGGAGGGGACTTATGATTGGGTTTTATTCCTGAAAAGGAAACCCAAATCAAAGGTAATTTATGACTGGTTAAGAGAAATTTTAAGAGACTTGGGGCTTACTCCTAAGAAGGATGCCCAAGATTTATGACTAGGACTTATTCCTGAGAAGGAAGCCTAGGTTAGGGGACTTGGGGATTACTCTTGAAAAGGAAGCCCAAGGTTATGACTGAGTCTTATTCCTGAAAAGGAGACCCAGGTTAGGGATTAAGGTTTGGGGCTTACTCCTGAGGAGGATGCCCAAGATTAAAGGACTTGATTGGGGCTTATTCTTAAGAAAGATGCCCAGATCAAAGGTTTTTATAACTGGGGATTATTCCTGAAAAGGAGACCCAGGTTATGATTCTCTCATCTTAAAGGATGAGGTTTAATGAATGAACTCTCAATCTTTGGTGACATAAATATGTTTAAATCGCTAGGTTTTGAGAGGTATTTCACAGAATTCCTTTCAGATAAGGATGTCAAATCAAGAAATCATGCCATAAATGGCATTGAAGAGTATCTTGAAGACTGAATCTTGAATAGGAAGGGTGAAATGGCTTAAGAGGGGTAAAAATGGGAAAGATGGGCACCCAAAAAGATAAGGGCGTGCAAGTCTTGAAAGGCGCGCAAGTCCTGCGGCGGCGCGCAAGTATTGGTCGCGCAAGTATACTTGCGCGACATTAGGGGTACTTGCGCGATTTTCAACCAGTATTGAAATGCTTGAGCGACTCTTTATTAAACCCTTTACCATCCTCTTGAGGTTCTTCCAGAAGAGGGACGTGCAAGTTATATTGAAGAAATTAAGTAGGCGCGCAAGTGTTTGATAAGTTTCAACACTTAGGACTTCCTTTTTCTCTGTAGATCTTCCGTTCTAGGTAAGAAATTACCTTAGAAGTGTTCCGGAAGCTTTGAGAAGAGACTTGGGCGTCGGGAGCTTCAATCCGAGTTTCTGAAAAAAGATCCTCTCGAATGGGGGGCCCACAGGGTCTATTTATAGGCAAAAGAAGACCCCGGGCGGTTACCGGGCGGTTACCGATTAGGTCGCGCAAGTCACCTGCGCGACCAAGATAGTCACGCAAGTGTACTTGCGCGACAGTGGTAAAACTTGCGCGGTGAATTGGCTTTTGATCCTTTGTTCATGCCTTTGTCGATTTTTAATGTTTTCTTCAAAGGATGAATCACTTTCAGCTGAGATATTCCCTTTTCCGATCTTTAGATTCTGTGATGAAAGGAGCGTCAACAAAAGTCCCCCCTCAGAGTTGGATCCGGAGAGAAAATGAGGATTTGACTCTGAGGAAATTGAAGACATCCAAAGGAAAAGGTGGTTTCCAAGTCTTCAGTGCGCAGAAGGCAGCACACAAGTGTGCTAGAACTTGACTTTTATTCAGAGTTAATTTGTCTTTTGTGTGGGCAGTTTAAAGTCATGCACGCCGGACATAAAGGGGCTAATGTTTAAGGTCGAAATAGCTTTGACCGAAAATGGATTAAAAATGGATTCAATTCCTTGACAATTTATCTGAAAACATATTACCATACTCAAGTATGAGGGAAAAAATGTAAACTATGGCTTAAGAATATTTGAATCTGAGGAATGATATGAAAAAGAGCTTAATAGCATTAGAAGAGGTAGTTTCCAAGAATGAAGTTACTATTATTTAACAAAACCCGTTAGGGGGTTGAAATATGCAGGGCCACCTATGGGCATTGGCTGCATAGTCAAATAAAATAGCATCTTTTGTCTGACAAGTCTGTTATGTGGACTGTTTATGCAAGGCCACCTATGGGCACGTGCTGCATAGTCAGGCAAAAGAACTCCCAGAAATTTACTTTCCTAGTGCTAAAAGTCAGTGAAAGTTTATGGAGATTCAAATTTTCTAAAGCATAGAGTTTGTTGTATGGAAAGTGGTACTTGAATATGGAGAAGATATTTCCAAATAAGAACATCGAAGAACTGGATGAACATCACTGCTACGAAGGTCTGACCCAAACGTAGGGAAGAAGAATAAACCATAGACTTGAATACTTTCAGATCATGAAAAAGGATATGGGACAAATATGTTAAGGATGGATATTTTTGCGGATCCCTACATATTGTCGTTTAAGACAAATAAGGACAAAAGAGGCATTCTTCTCAATAATGAAGTTACTATTATTTAACAAACCCGTTAGGGGGTTGAAAACATGCAGGGCCACCTATGGGCATTGGCTGCATGGTCAAATAAATAGCATCTCTTGGCTGACAAGTCTTTTATGTGGACTGTTTATGCAAGGCCACCTATGGGCACGTGCTGCATAGTCAGGCAAAAGAATTCTCAGAAGTTTGACATTTTTGTGACTAGAAGTCATGAAAAGGGTTATGAAGATCTGAAAATATTTAAGGTTAGGATTATAATACATAAATATGGGTATTTTCCAATGTATATAGAGATACATAGGTCAATGAAAACCATAATCATGTTGTGGCTGGGTCCTGAATTGAAACTTGGACTTCACTACGTATCTCATAAGAATGAGAATCAAGCCATACGTAGTTCTTGAAATGCAGTTTAACGTCGTGCAGGATGAAAGTATGAGTAATCTTAGTTTAGGGTCATAGAATTCGGACCATAATAATGAATACACAGTGTGTGTTTTCACGAGGACTTTTCAGCCAAGGGACTGAAAGTGAAATTTGGGGTTAGGCCCAAAAGACTTGGGACTGGATTCGAGGGACACTCGAATGTTCCTACGTATCCCATAAGGATGGGAATCAAGTCCACGTAGTTCTAGAACTACCCTTTGTACAAATTTGGTTCGTACATGTGAAGGGTAAAAAGGGGACTTTAGTGCAATGATGGTTTTAACCTAAAATAAAAAGTTTAGGCATTACCATGTATCTACGTAGTCTTTTGAAAATGAAAACCATGATTGAAAAAGAATCAATGTTAATAATGGTTCTTTCTCAAATGAGGAAATCAAAGAATATTGTAGTTTATTGTCGTACCGGAGAAAAGTGTTGTATAGTTTAACGTCATATAACAAGGACGAAAGTGAATCAATGTAAAGATATTGATTCCAGGGGTGGTTTCACAAATCATCATCATATGAGATGGTGGTGAACCAATGTGAAGAGATTGTTCTTTGGACTTGAACCCTGAGAGGTTGCCTACATACCCAGCCTGGAGGGCAAGGATCAAAGTCTGTGTAGTTCAATTAAAGAATGAATTAATGATCAAGTTGTTCTTGTGGACAATGATCTAAAAAAAATGTTGTTGGGACTTACACATGGTTAGTGGCCCAAAGGGAGTGTTATGGTTGATGTTCGCTCTAAGCTCACGTGAGTCATACTCGGTGTGAGAAACAAGAGGTAATAACAACCTTAACGATGCACAGTTTAATGTCATGTAGGACATATCAAGGACTTTCTGTACAGTTTAGCGTCATGTAGTTAGGACGATGGGGACAATACAGTTTAACGTCATATTGGATGAAAGGGGGATTGTGCAGTTTTAATGTCATGCTGGACTTTTGATGATTATATTGTTTAACGTCTTTCTGGACGTGAGGGACTTTTATACAGTTTAGCGTCATGTAGTTAGGACGTCACAGTTTAACGTCTTGCTGGACATATTTGCAAATCGTTTATGGTCATATACATGGACCAGGGATGATGCAGTTTAAAGTCATACGGGACCATTGCTGTATAGTTTAACGTCATATAGCAAGGATGAACTGGTGTTGTACAGTTTAAAGTCCTGTAGCTAGGACTAAGGTGAACCAATATGAGGATATCAGTTCTGGGGATTTTTTACAGTTTAATGTCATGCTGGACGATGAAAGTGCCACACAGTTTAATGTCATGTTGCTAGGACACAATATAGTTTAATGTCATCTCGGACAAAATATAGTTTAATGTCATCTCGGACATATACAGTTTAGTGTCATGTAGGACATATTAGTAACCAATGTGACAGTTTAACGTCATGTTGGACAATAAGGGAACTGACACAGTTTAACGTCATGTTGGACGATGAAAGTGCCACACAGTTTAATGTCATGTTGCTAGGACACAATATAGTTTACTGTCATCTCGGACAAAATATAGGAACTTCTATACAGTTTATTGTCATGTAGGCCAAAATCAGGGACTATGCAGTTTAAAGTCTTGCAGTTAGGACTATTGGTGCTGCAAAATTTAGTGTCATGTTGCAGGGACATAAGTGCGAATAGTTTAAGGTCATATGCATGGATCGTACAGTTTATCGTCATGCTGGACGTATTATAGTTTAATGTCATCTCGGACAGATGTGTGACACAGTTTAATGTCATCTTGGACGAAGTTGTAGTTTAAGGACATACTGGACCATTGCTGTATGAACCAAATGTAAGAGTCTTGGTTCTGGGAACAATATTTTGTGTTTATACAAAATACTTCTTCAGAAATCTGGCATTAGTTGGAGTCGTGATGTGTTCTCCATCCATTGATATTAGAGAATACGCTCCATTGGAGTAGACCTTATGTATTGAATAAGGTCCTTCCCATTTTGGTTCAAGCTTGGGAGGCTTCTTTCCTGGTATCATTGGTGTTCTGAGAACCAATACCAATTCTCCCTGAATGAATGAACGAAGACGAACTTTTTTGTTAAAATCTCGTGCTATTCGATTCTGATAGATTTCCAAGTGGTGCAAAGTGCACAATCTTTTCTCATCTAACTGTTCCAATTCATTAAACCGCTTTTGGGATTGCTCATCTATTGATAAC
Organism: Viscum album; assembly: GCA_963277665.1. Classification (NCBI taxonomy): domain Eukaryota; kingdom Viridiplantae; phylum Streptophyta; class Magnoliopsida; order Santalales; family Viscaceae; genus Viscum; species Viscum album. The sequence goes on from OY728145.1 coordinate 957,716,453, forward strand.
TGATCACAAATGGCTATTCTGAGTGAGGGCAATTGAACTTCAATTGGCAAGACTGCTTCTGTTCCATATACCAATGAATATGGAGTAGACCGCGTTTCATTGCGAGTGGTAGTCCGATAAGCCCATAAAGCATGATAGAGTTTATCAGGCCATGACCTCTTATCTTTATCCACCATCTTTTGCAGTATATTTGAAAGAGTCTTGTTGAAGGCCTCTATCTGGCCATTAGCCGCTGCATGATATCGAGATGAATGGTTGGACTTAATGTTGTATTCTTGATACAATCTCTTTACCTCAGAAAAACAGAAGTTGGTGTCGTTGTCTGTCAATATGGTATGAGGGACACCAAATCTAGTAATGATGTTAGACTTGATGAAGCTAACAATGCATTTAGAACTGACTTCTTTGAGAGGTACTGCGTCTGCCCATTTGGAAAAGAAATCAGTAGCAGTAAGAATGTACTTAAACTGCTTGGCCGTAGCTGAAGGGTAAGGTCCTACCACATCCATTCCCCATGTGGAAAATGGCCATGAGTATTTAGCTGTATGAAGAAACTCTGGAGGTTGATTAATGAAGTTAGAATATACTTGGCATGAATGACACTTCTTTGTGAAATTAACACAATCTTGTATCATTGAAGGCCAGAAGTATCCAAGCCTTCGAATTTGATCAGACAATCTATGTCCAGACTGGTGGGCACCACAGACTCCTGCATGCACTTCTTTTATGACAACCATTGTCTCTTCACCATCAATACATCTGAAGAGAACTCCATCAAAACCACGTTTGTAGAGAATTTTCTCGAGGTGGTTTGGACCATCATAAAGAGTAAAATTGACCACACGTCGCCGAATTTGTTCTCTCTCGGCTCTATCAGGTGGAAGTGTTCCATTTTGAAGGTATTCCCTGATAGGTGACATCCATCCTGTATTATGACCATATGGTTCAGGAATGGGACTAATTTCATTAATTTCCTCTGTTCTGACTTGAACATAAGGTGAAATTGCACGACGGTGGGCAATACAGATGGTTGTCTCGTCCCGATTTGGATCTGTTAAAGCTGTGGCTATATTAGCCAGTGCGTCAGCTTGAGCATTTTGTGATCTTGGGACATAATAAAATGTCGGTTCTGTAGGGAATTCCGACATTAACTCTCTGACGTAATCATACAAAGGGATTAATTCTTCTTTTCTGATGGCATAATCCCCATTGATTTGTTTGATTACCAGGTCTGAATCACCTTTCACCTTTAAGTGATTCACTTGTGCTTGAAGCGCTAACTCCAAGCCTGCAATGAGAGCTTGGTATTCAGCTTCATTATTGGTACCACCTTCCCACAACAAAAAGGAATAAGGTAACACTGCCTTATCTGGAGAAATGAGCACAATTCCTAAACCAACTTTGTTGAATTTAGGATTTTCCATTTTCTTCCCTGTTGGACTTCTAGAAGCACCATAAAAATACATTTCCCATGTTTGAGGACTCTCTTGAATAGAAAAAACTTCCTCATCAGGGAGTTCGATATCTGAATACGTGTCTTCCACTGAAGGGTGTTCAGCCAGGAAATCAGCCAGAGCTTGGCCCTTAATTGCCTTTTGAGACACATACTGGATGTCGAACTGCTGTAGAATAACCGTCCACCTTGCCAGACGTCCTGTAAGCATTGGACGACTAAGGATGAATTTGAGTGGATTATTACGAGATACCAATTGGACCTCGTGATGTTGCAGGTAGTGTCTCAGTTTCTGAACTGCAAAGATTAATGCTAGGCAGCATTTTTCAATACTCGAATACCGATTTTCTGCTTCAAGCATAGTTCTACTAAGATAGTAGAGACTATTTTCATTCCCAACATCATTCTTTTGAGCGAGAAAGGCACCCAATGATCGCTCTAAAGCTGTCACATAGAGGATAAGAGGCCTACCCTCAACAGGTGGCATGAGTACTGGTGGACTCAAGAGGTATTTCTTGAGAACATCAAATGCTTCTTGACATTCTTCAGTCTACTGGTAAGTGACTCCTTTCTTCATTAATTTGGAAAAGGGTAAACTTTTGCCTGCCAAATTGGCGATGAAACGCCGAATATAGGCTAAGTGTCCTTGAAGTCCTCTTAATTATTTCAAATTTTGAGGAGGTGACATACCAAGGATTGATTTGGTCTTCTCAGGATCGACTTCAATACCACGATGGCGTACAACAAAGCCGAGGAATTTTCCTGAGGTTACCCCAAAAGCACATTTTAAGGGGTTCATCTTCAAATTATGTTGTCGAAGCTTGTGGAATATGATTTCCAAATCAGCCAAGTGATCAAAACGTTGTTTGGATTTAACCACCAAATCATCTACATAGCATTCAACAAATTCCCCTAGAAAAGGTTTGAAGATACGATGCATGGCACGTTGATATGTTGGACCTGCATTCTTTAAACCAAAGGGCATCACCCGGTAACAAAACACACCTTGAGGAGCTCTGAAGGCTGTATATTCCTCATCTTCTGGGGCCATTCGGATCTGATTATATCCAGAATATCCATCCATGAAAGAAAGTACTTCATAGCCAGCCGTTGCATCAATTAAGAGTTCTGTAATCGGAACTGGAAAATCATCTTTAGGACAATACCGATTAAGATCTCTGAAATCGATGCAAACCCTAATTTGTCAGTTCTTCTTCTTTACAGGGACAATATTAGCCAACCACTTGGGATATTGAACTTCTCTGATGAAGTTAGCTTTGATAAGCTTATCCACTTCAGCCTCGATTTTGGAAGCATAGGTTGGGTGTGTTCTTCTCGCGGCTTTCTTGAATCCTCGATGTTCTTTTGGCAAACCCAAATGATGGGTGGAAACATCAGGATCAAGGCCAGGCATCTCTGTATAATTCCAAGCAAAAATATCTTTATTTTGCTTTAGAAAAGAAATATACATCTCTTGTTCTTCAAAGGACATGGCCGCACTAATTAAAGTGGGGCGTGGATCTTTCTCTGTACCCAGATTTACTTCTCTGAGTTCATCCACAGTGGTAGAGATACCCTCTTCAAATGCTGGAGGAGCATCTCTAAGATCTTCCTCTTCCTCTTCATCATGTGTTATTTCTTCCGTTTCTACTTGCAAAGTAGATGAAAAAACGAAATTCTCATGATCATAAGAGATGTCAAAATTTTCACATTTTGAAGAAGAAGCTTCCATTTCCGACCCTATTGATGAAAAAGGGTCTTCTTTGGGAAATAAAGAGGAGATGATGGATTGAGAATCGACATCAACATTCACCTCTGGTGTTGATATAACTTATTCTGTCCTGATTAGCGAAGTATAGACTTGTTGGATTTCAGCAGACGAAATAAAAACGTCACCACTTATGCTTTCATCACTGCTTGGTAAGTTACCAATTTCTCCCATGTTGTCTGGCTCGATTGCCGTAATTGACATTATGGATCTTTCCATAAGAGTATTTTGATTTGGGCCTATTTTGTCAATTTGACTGATAGGTAACACATAATCTGTACTCACATGTGAAAATGGATTTATTGGAATTTTTTCCAAACCATATGGAGCATTAACTTTGGTAATTTCCTTCATTGTAGATTTTTCTCTTCCCTTCATGTGATAAAATTCCGCCTCAATGTATTGAGACTCACATGTTTTGAACGGGGCCTTATCACCATACAATGTTCCAACTTGACCATCGAAACAATATTTGAGACATTGATGGTATGATGACGGAATAGCTGCATGCTGATGTAACCAGGGTCTTCCAAGCAAGATATTGAAAGTTGAGTCTTGATCAACAATCATGAAATCCGAATTGTAAACAAGATCTCCAAACTGAGTTCTGAGCGTATCTTCTCCCAGTGGTTCTTGTTCATTTTTATCATATCCTTGCAACATCATGGTAGAAGGAGATAAATCAGATTTCGTGAGGCCTAATCGACGAAGTGTGCGAATGGGCATGAGATTGACTCCTGAACCATTGTCAATAAAAGCTCTTCGAACATCTATACCATTGACTTTGCCAGATAGGTACAAAGGTTTTATGTGCCCATGCACAACATCATCTTCATCTTTATCAGTAAAATATATCACTGCATGACATTCTGCAGGATTATTCTCTATGTGATAAATTTCAGCTGCAGCAATTTCAGCTTCAAACTCCTGAGGACTTGACAAAGCTTCGATGAGTGCTTCCCGAAGATCTTTTGATAGATTCAAAGCATCCAAAATTGATAATTTGGCTGGTACTTGGGCCAAGTGTTTCAATATATCATACTTTTGATCTAGAGGCCTGCGTTTCCCAATAGGAATATGTGATTTAGCAGGTACCTTGGAAGCAGATGCTTTGGAAGCTGATGCATCTTGTATTGAAGTTGGTAACATCTTTGGTTTTGGAAAATTAGACTGATTAGATCCATTTACTTGCTGAGATAAAGAATATGGAACATTTAATCGGTCTTCCAAAATAACTGTGCCGAAGCTGAGTTGGCCATTGGCAGAAGAACTTTCTTGTTCATTTTGAGCTCGCTGAAGGGCTCTACCACGAGTTTCTGCTGCATATACAGTGCTAGCAGGGGTAGAATTAGAGTAGTGGCTTCGGAAAGATCCACGTCTTCCCCTATATCCTGAACCTCTAGAACTTCCTCGGGTTCCTTTATTTGATACAGGGATTTCAGGCTCATCAAGACTGGAATATGAATCTGTTAATTGAATCATATTAACAGAACCAAAGATTAACTCTTCGTCTGATAAAAACTCTGCCTGGTTAGCCTGTTTAGGCTGTGCCGTTTGGTGGGACGGTGCCCGTGGCTTTGAAGTAGATGGCATGAAATCTGCCAGAGTCAAAGACAATTTAGGCTTTGATACATACTCATCTTCTCCTGATTCCTCTTTCTTCTTTGAATTGCGCTGCCCTTTTGAGGATTTGTCCTTTGATGGAGGCTTTACTGCAGCTTTTGTAGGAGACAAAATTGGCTTCTTCTATTGTGTTCGAAAAATGGAATGGGTCCGATTGATTGTCTTTCTGACCATCCAATCATCATATTTTTTCACAGTTTTGCTTTTGACTTCCTGCCACTCGCCTCCTTCCTCTGGATCTGTAGCGGTAATACACGCTACATGAGCTGAAGAACCCTTCAATTTGACTTGTCCCAAGTCGACCATCTTTTGTAGGAGGTCTTTAAAGACAAAACACTCCTGGATGGGATGTCCCAACATTTGATGAAAGGGACAATAATTGGGACGGTCTTCATCTCCTTCCTTGTTTGGTCTCTTCGGCACTGGTAATTGAACCAAATTATTTTCCAGAGCTGAAATGAAGTAACCAGGAACTTGCTCACTTCGGAAAGAGTATGTTTTACTCTTCATATCCTCAAATTGTTTTCATCGTTGATCTTTTTGATCATTTGGACGAAATAGCCTTTGTTGTTGGTGTTCAGGAGGTGGAGCCCTTCGAGAAGATGAAGGTGTTGAAGTAGAAATAGGTACAGGTGCCTGTTTAAGCATAACTGTAGCAGTTTCTGCTTTACCCATTCTTCTTCCTGGAGCTGATGGAATTACACGAGATTTAACCTTAGCCTACATAAGGGAATCTTCAATCTGTTGAGCGATTGAAGTAAGGTCTCGAAACCCTCCTGTGTATTTCACAGGGATCAATGGCGTGCGTAATTCGTCACGCAAATTTGCCACACAGATTGGCAACAATTCCTCCTGAGGGAGTGATAAACTCAAGGAATACGTTAATCCCTTCCAACGAGCAATGAAATCAGAGACTCTTTCATTCTCCCTTTGCTTACAGTTTGTAAGATCGAAAACTGTCGTTTTTGGAAAAGTTGAGCTAAACTGAAGAAGGAATTTTTGACGAAGATCCTCCCATCCGATGACTGACCGGGATTGCAAGCTTGTATACCGGACAAAAGCTGGTCCTTGCAAGGTTCGCACGAAGCATCTGAGTTTCACTGCTTCTTGTTGCTCTGGAGTTCCCATCATAGGATCACAACAAGACACGTAATGCGTCAAATGTTGTTCAGGGTCGCCTGATCCATTGAAAGTAGGGAAAATAGGGTTTCCAAAACTGGATGGAGGAGAAATTGAATCTACCCATTCAGGATAAACTTTCTTTTCAGGTTGAACTTGCGCCCGTTTCCATTCCATAGTTTCTAACCGAGCTGTTAATGACTCAATAGTAGTTATTAACTTTTGAGAAACGTCAGGTTGAACTTGGTTTTGGGTAGGTGCAATGAATGGAGCTTGGACAGACGTGGTGGTTGGTGCTGCAACTGATGGTAGTGCTGCCAACCTTTGTTGCGTTTGACCCGTAGGATTAGACCTCTGCGGGTGTACTGACAAAGGAGGATATTCTTGATCCATCTCAGTAGTTACAACAAATTCCTTCGGCTGTCGGACTTCAGTATTCTTAAGAAGAAGACTACTCTGAAGTAGTTCTGCATTCAACCTTTTTAATTCTTTCATCTCTTCCTCCTGTTGTGCAAACCTTTTCTCTAATGAGAGCGATTGACCTCCTTCAGAGGAAGGGTGAGAAGTAACCTGATTCTTACCTTTCCCCTTATTGGATCCTTTTCGGAGAGGGGGAAGTGGGTTACTTGAAGGAATACCCAGATTTTGGGTAAGCCTTTGATTACGTGTGCGCACACCTTCTTCATTTAGGTCTGTGTGCGTGACTTCTTGAGCAGGAACCTCTTCGTCTGATCCCTCTGATTGAGCCTCATCTGGTGAATCAGCAGCAACGGCAGTGATGACATTAATGGATGCATATTGCATGGAATCCTTTCTATCAGCATTTCTGTGATATTGTCTCCTTCTATGTCCATGATAAGACATGGCATTCTGTTGACTTGATCCCTCAGGAATTTCTTGGAGAACCGTCACTTGGAGAGAATCTCCTGACATCTTGGCTCTTCGTTCCTCTTGAGGCTTATTCCCTAATCGAGAGAATACTGACTTTCTCTGAGGGAGGGATTGAAGATTTGAAAAAGTCCCCAGTCCGGTGGACTGGGGGTGTTCCTGTTGCTTCCGCTCAACTCCTCGAATCCCATTCATTGATTCTGAGGGTTGGGTTAGAGAAGTCCACAGTCTGGCAAGCTGGGGTGTCTCTTGACATGCTATGTCTGAGATCTTTTTAAAATCTCTCTTGATCTTGCGAATCTTAGTTCGGAAATTAGCTGGATGCATTAACCTGTATCCACTTTTATCACCTGGTTCAACAGACCGTTGGATGATTTCCGAAACTTCTGTCATTTGATGACGTGTTTGCTCCAGACGAGAGGCTTGTGCAATATTCTCGCCTGCATGATTTAGGAGCAATTCAACAACCTGTTCTCTATATACTTGACATTGAGAGGAACTAGTTGAAGCTTGATCTCGAGCAAGCTTTTGATTATGAACAAAGCCCATTGACTGTGGCCGGCCATGGGCAATAACATTGCATGAGACCATTATCGGCGAGCTCTACTGACCGGAAAGCACTGTGAAATGTAGTGCTCCGTGAACACCCCATCCTCTGATATGAACATTAAATGGAGCATTGGAAATTAACTGACGCAATCTTCTTAGTGCGCCAAGGCATGAACGTTGAAGGGTTCTCTGTTGCTTTTCAGCCTTCGGATACCGAGAGACTGATAGAGATGCCAAATCAATCTGGCGTTGTAACCCTTCTATTATCTTAAGATGATTTTCATATTCATCGTAAGATAATATCTTCTTCTTTAATTGACAAAGAGTTTTCCATATGTTGAGACGAATATCATGGATTCCATCATCCGTCAACATCTTCGGAATGTCGTACTGGCAGTCAGCCAATGGCCAAAACATGACTGGTACTTCACCTTTTGCCAGTTTTTTCCTCATGTTCAGCATTTCCTCTTTATCATTAAATGAAGATTCTTCTACCTGTTTGGACCAGAGTTGGTGTTTCCTTGTTGCTTCATCGGATTCAACAAGATTGGTAGAGGAATCACTATTCATGCTGGAAGATGAATGACCCAGGGAAGGTTCGGAGAATAACCTGAACCCCAAGCTATCTTCTGATGGAGAAAGTTTTTCACCTGCCGATAGTAAAACTTCAGACATGACTGGTTTTACGTTTGCAAGTGCCTCGAGATAGGAGGGCTTTCTCGTTACCACATTTCCTTCTGAAGAATTTTCGAGACAATGTGAATCACTACTGCGGAGAGGACTTTCGCAGCGAAGTTCATCACCATGAGGAGGACCTTCATGATGGGTTACAGCAAAAGATGAAATCTCTTGCTCCTTGGCCTTCTGACCACACAGAGGGTTCCTGTGGCTCTCATCTGAAGAAGAAAATTCAAGATTGACCGAATTTTCATGAAGCGAGTTTTCATGAGGAAGTGTCTGTTGAAGACCTTCAGGATTAATGTTCCTGTTTTTGGGAACTGAGGGAGTAGAATCTTGAATTTCGACAGATAAATGTCTGAGGGCTTCAAGAACTCCATCATCGAGCAAGGCCTTGTTGCAGATTGGCCTTTGATCTCCTGATTGTGCTGGGCGGATCTTTTTCTTAGATGCCTTCTTACTCGCTTTAGAAACCACTTGATGACGAAAGTGATTGCTCTGAGAAGGTGTATGTGCCTGATCAGGAAAGATGGTCAGGTTAGTCTGACAATCATCGCTCAAATCAGGTGTATGTGCCTGACTTGGTTGTCCGTATGATATGGGGGAGTATGCCCCATAACCCTCTTGGACTGGAACAGATGTGTGTGTCTGTTCCGGAGTGAATTGTTGATGTGTCACTCCACTGCTAGGGATAGATTTATGTGTCTGTCCCTGAGATGATGCTGAAGCTGTTATGATATCCTGGAAAGCATCCAGAATATGAGCAGGAATTTGCTTCTTCTCTTTCACCATTGACAAAATATGTTTGGTGACTTCAGCTACCGGAACAGGGATATACGTCCATTCCGGTCTTGGAGTAGGTGTATGTGCCTGCTCATGTCCTCCTTTTCCTGTCAGTGAATCCTGACATTACTCAAGTGTGGAGGCAGAGAGTTGAGTCTGCCTCCTGTTTGTCGTTGGGACTTTCCGACTGACTTCTCCGGGCGCTACCAAGCGAGACTGTTGGTAGGATTGATTAGTATTAGCAGGTGTATGTGCCTGCTGATTACACTTCGCCAAACGCGGTTGACGAGATCCATCATATGTAGTCAGACGAGCCTGCTGACTATCAGCTGATGTATAAGCAGGTGTATGTTCCTGCCTATGGTACTCCACCGGAATTGCCTGGCGGGATCGGCTTGATGCTGCCAGACGAGTCTGCTGGACAGCGGGATTAAAACAAACAGGTGTGTATGCCTGCTCGTTATTTGCCACTAAGTTAGGTTGGTGGACTTCTCCGGAGATGGCAGGGATGACAACCTGCCTATTGTTAACCGGATTCCGTCTCTGGCGGTTCATCTTGCCTGCTCGGGTTCGAGGAACCTGAGCTGAATGCCTGGAGTCGGTACCCTCATCATGTTGAGGGCGCACTACCGCACGAGTCTGGCGGCGATTGTTGATGGGAGCCTTTGAGAAGGACTCCTGTCTTTTTGAATTAAGGTCCTGCGGGACCTGCTCATTCACTTCCTCGGAGTAAGGGAGTGAATGGAAATTGTGTTCCGGGGATAACGACCCGAAACGGTTGGAGACGGTAGTCAGCACCGTCTGCTTCTTGATTGCTGGTCGCCGTTGTCCGGACGACCAGGTAGAATTGTTAACTTGGAGGGCTTGACAAGCGGCCTCCAGAGTTGGGATAGTACCATTGCGACGGTACTCCTTAACCAGTGCATTAGAAACACAGCGTTGAAGACGCTGAGTTGGTGATGTCATCCTCAGAGCGGATGACGTTCCAGCAGGAGTAGCAGCATTGGTTTTCACAGCAGCAGACCTCACAGTAGAGGTGTTCCCAGCAGCAGTATTCACAGGGGTGAATTTAAGGAAAGCCATTTTTGTAGAAGATCTTGAAAAAAGAGTGCCTTTTCCATGTAACAAACATAATCAAGATGAATCCGGCTACTGCATCTTTTGGATGATCATATGTCAATGATTGCCTTGTTGGCCCAAAGGGCCTAACAGATAAGAAGAACTTCACTTTAACTTGGTTAAGGATTCACGTCGGGTTCACCATTTTTGTTTCGCGCGGAATCCAGGGATGACCTCCTGGACGGGAGATTCAAACGTTCCGATCGGTTTCTAACGGGTTATTTCGTAGAACCGGAAACATCCAATGATTCCACATCCGTCTAGACCTACTTTCCAAAGGCAGGCGCTCATGAGTTTGTGGACTAATGAGGTTTAGGAATTTGCATTGGTCGAGAGGATGGGAGGTCGGACTCATCACACCTTTTTGAGGGGAATTATGTTCTACTCCGAGACTCTCTTTATAGATTTAAGTTATGTTCGTGAATCCTTATTACATTACCAAGTAAAAAAATGTGCTTTCCTTTAGTTTTAACAATCAATGATTAAATATGCAAGAAATTTAGAGAATCTTTTATATGTATTCGAGGTTCTTCATCAATATAGAATCATCTATATTTGTTTAGAGATTCTTGGTCAATGGTATCCTTCAAAACATTTATATAAAAGTCTCTTGGTCATTTTGATGACCAGGCTGGTTTTAAAGCCACTCAGTGGGGCACTTGATGTTTATCGTCATTCAGAAGGAAATAGATTATTTCAATGTTGGGATCGAACCCATAGATGGTCTACCTACGTATCCTTTGTTTTGAAAAAGGAATCAGAACCCACGTAGTTCGAGGAATGGGATATGATGTTTTATGATTGATGGCTCAAAGATGAATGTCATAATTACTTTTACACTCTAAGCTCACGTGAGTCATGCTCGGTGTGAGAAACAAGAGGTATTGGTAAAATTCAGACAATTGTGCCATAAAAGATGCAATCATAAGAATTTGTTTTGGGGCTTATGTATAGATGACTGCCCAGATAGACGAAGGTTTAGGATTTACTTTTAGGGAGAAAATCCAAGAACAGGGTCCACAAAGTTATATGTGCTTCATGGAGATTTGAATACTCTAATCTTGGGGCTTACTCCTAAGGAGGATGCCCATGTTAGGAGGGGACTTATGATTGGGTATTATTCCTGAAAAGGAAACCCAAATAAAAGGTAATTTATGACTGGTTAAGAGAAATTTTAAGAGACTTGGGGCTTACTCCTAAGAAGGATGCCCAAGATTTATGACTAGGACTTATTCCTGAGAAGGAAGCCTAGGTTAGGGGACTTGGGGCTTACTCCTGAAAAGGAAGCCCAAGGTTATGACTGAGTCTTATTCCTGAAAAGGAGACCAAGGTTAGGGATTAAGGTTTGGGGCTTACTCCTGAGGAGGATTCCCAAGATTAAAGGACTTGATTGGGGCTTATTCTTAAGAAAGATGCCCAGATCAAAGGTTTTTATAACTGGGGATTATTCCTGAAAAGGAGACCCAGGTTAGGATTCTCTCATCTTAAAGGATGAGGTTGAATGAATGAACTCTCAATCTTTGGTGACATAAAGATGTTTAAATCACTAGGTTTTGAGAGGTATTTCATAAAATTCCTTTCAGATAAGGATGTCAAATCAAGAAATCATGCCATAAATGGCTTTGAAGAGTATCTTGAAGACTGAATCTTGAATAGGAAGGGTGAAATGGCTTAAGAGGGGTAAAAATGGGCAAGATGGGCACCCAAAAAGATAGGGGCGCGCAAGTCTTGAAAGGCGCGCAAGTCCTGCGGTGGCGCGCAAGTATTGGTCGTGCAAGTATACTTGCGCGACATTAGGGGTACTTGCGCGATTTTCAACCAGTATTGAAATGCTTGAGCGACTCTTTATTAAACCCTTTACCATCCTCTTGAGGTTCTTCCAGAAGAGGGATGCATAAGTTATATTGAAGTAATTAAGTAGGCGCGCAAGTGTTTGATAAGTTTCAACACTTAGGCCTTCCTTTTTCTCTTTAGATCTTCCGTTCTAGGTAAGAAATTACCTTAGAAGTGTTCCGGAAGCTTTGAGAAGAGACTTGGGCGTCGGGAGCTTCAATATGAGTTTCTGAAAAAAGATCCTCTCGAATGGGGGGCCCACAGGGTCTATTTATAGGCAAAAGAAGACCCCGGGCAGTTACCGGGCGGTTACCGATTAGGTCGCGCAAGTCACCTGCGCGACCAAGGTAGTCGCGCAAGTGTACTTGCGCGACAGTGGTAAAACTTGCGCGGTGAATTTTCTTTTGATCCTTTGTTCATGCCTTTGTCGATTTTTGATGTTTTCTTCAAAGGATGAATCACTTTCAGCTGAGATATTCCCTTTTCCGATCTTTAGATTCTGTGACGAAAGGAGCGTCAACAACATCGTCTTTGAGGAAGGTGTGTTAGTGGACCTAGATAAGGTTTTGGTTGTGGATTCATGGGAGAACCCCATAATAGTTTTAAATATATAGTGCCTTTAGGGATTAGTTGTATATTAAATGATATTTATCCATGAAATTTACCATTTGGAAGTGCCAAATTTGGGTTTGACCATGAAGTAGATAATGTTTTAATGGAAAGAAGCAAGCAATAATTCTTTTCAAGTGTTCAATAATTGATTGAATATAGCACCAATTTTATTCTTATCTGAGTTATGTGAGGAGTACATGGTTTATTTTCAAGAATATAGCATCAAATCAAGGTTGTGCTAATGCGTGGAGATCGAGTAATTGTGTATAGGTGTCCAAATTATAAACCACATGTACTGAACAACCACACGCACAAACATTAGTTACCATAAGTGAATTATGCTCTTATGTGTTATTGACACTCCCTTTTGGAAGATTATTTTACAGTTTATACAAATTACAATTACATAAATTATTTATTTTCATGGCATTATTAGAGTTCTAATTATTAACGATGGGAAAAATATATATATTTATTTGTTTTCGAATTGGATTATATTCCCAAGAAATGAAAATTTTGTGGTTATAACATGGACCAGGAAAATTCAGACTCATCTAGTCTAGGATTCGATTGCAAGGTGGATGAAAATGACTATACTAGATTGAATTCATTTGGTGGTTCAGGATATTTAGGAGCAGATGACTCTATTTTCAGATGCGGTGGATTTTATGTTTTTAGATAGACAATATATAGACTTTTTGATGACTGTGAGTGCTTATCCACAAGGGAATGATTTGTGGTTTGGGAGTCACCTTCAGACAGATTGATAAATGGGGAAGGGATCATCTATGTGATTAATATAGATGTGCACATATGGTTATATGTGAGAAGATCAAGGTAATGTTTCATGCCTCAATATAGGAGTTGTGTCTATGTATTACCAAAATGTATCATCTTCTATGATGACATTTTTTCCAGTCATGAAAAAAGATATTTTCAGATTTTTTCTATGATTCATTACCTGTAAACAGGTAAAAGAATATCATCAATCACCAAGATGTTTACAAAAACTACTTCATATTCCTAAACCAAAGTAGGATAACGTGACAATGTACTTTTGATCAGGAATTCCAAAGACTCTTTGGAAGAATGTAGCTATTTGGTTTGATGTGGATCAACGTAGAATAGTAGTGAATTTCTTGCATATACTAGAAACATTTACTATAGAGCAATTGGGAGAAATGTGTGTTCTAACGATTGTCTACATAAATTGGTTTCCATAGACAATAGTTTTAGATCGTTATTCATGATTTCATTATTCTTCTAACAAAGCTTATTGAAATAGCTTGGTTCATAGGTTTAATTGAGTGTGGTTTTCCACTCACAGAAATATCATAAGTTAGTTTATACTATGAACATGCTTAATGATGTACTGTGAACATGTGTGCTTGACTTTGGTGGGTCTTGGGAGAAACAATTGGAATTAGTGATGTTTTAATATAAAAATATTTACCAAAAAATTATGCAGATACATCCATATGAGGATTTGTATGGTTAGACATATTGATCAGCACTATGAAATTTAGTAGCATGTGAGTTAGAGTTGTTGGGACTGAGTCTCATACAAGAGACATCAATTTAGATGAATTTTATTTGAAAACATATGGCTATGGATCAGAGTTGGTAGAATTCAAATTCTTATAGATGAAGTCAATCAATAGAGTTTAGAGTGGGTGACCTTGTATTATTTTGGGTGTCACTATAGTTGGATCAGAAAAGGATATAGAGCAAGGGTAAGATGGAACCCATGTTTGCGGGACTGTTTATGTTAGTAGAGAGAATCAGGGTGATGGAATACTGATTGGATATTCCAAAAAAATATTGTAAAATTAATGATTTCGTACATGTTTCAAAACTATGGAGATATCACACTTACCCTTATCATGTGATTGATGTGTATTAGTTTGACCGTGAGATAGATTCTTATTTCAAGAAGCATCTAATTGGTTTACTAGATCACAATGATAAAATTTTTCAATGGATGACCATTCCAATATTCCATGGGTTATAGTATCATGGACATGTTAAAGAGAAATAATGGAAAAGGGAAGAATACATGAGGGCTCCATGGTCCAAAATTTCTTTCTCGTAATCATAGAATATCATGGATATAAACCACATGGAGGTTCTATTAAATGGTTCATTGACTGTAAGATGCTGATATTTTCTAGAGTTTTCATATTAGATAATTTAGATAGGTTTTGTTTTATTTATGAATAATTGATTATAATTATTAAATTGGGTGTTTTTGGGTGGATATTTCAAAAAATATTTGAAAAATAAGGAGTTCTACATGGTTAGTTAACATTTAGAGTAAATTTTCCATCCATCTCGTCTAACTATGCAGACCTAGAAAGAGAGGATCAACATGGATGGCGAAATGTTTGAAAAACTATGTGACCAAATCCAGGTAATCGTTTTTCAATAGACATTAATGTCCAACCTGTTGGTGCATGGTTTTCCTAATTACACATCCCTTTATAGGAAATCGTTTATGATATTTTTAACTACCTGAAAAAATTATTTTAAAATCCCCCAAACCATTGAAACACCTCTTGTTCGACCATGGATCATGAATAACCTTTTTGAGGAATTTTTAGTGCTTTTTGGATGGATTCTCAAGCCATCTAACCACTTTTCATCATTATTCATGGATTGAATCTATGATCTGATCTTCTCCTAGTATGTTGATCTCATCCCGATGCTTATCCAAATATTTCTTCTCTCTTTCCATGATCATTTGGTGGAATTTAACCTACATTTATTTAGATCTGAACATATTTGGTGAGATCTAGATCATAGATGTTATATCTATATATAGATTTATTATATCTTGATATCCTTGATCTTGATTTCTGGATTTATATCTAGAATATATATTTGGATCATTGTGATTCTCGGATATTAGAGATTTTTATTAAATAAACATTAGACTATAAAATGAGGAAGGTGGTCTAAGACCTAATTCCCATAGTCATGGATTGGATGAAGGTATGCCTGATTATATAATTTTTAGTATTATTTAGAAATTGAATCCCTAAATTGGGTTAATTAGGTTACCCAATTGATCAATTAATGATATGTTGAAATAAATGATTGATTGATGAATTAGTCACAAGGTTAAATGGATGACCAATTGGATAATTAATTTGTTTGAAATTTATTATGAGAGTTGGTGATTTTGATATAGACAATTAATCAATAGAATAATTATGAGATATTTAATTGTCTACATTAAGATAATTAATTGTGAATTAACTATGTGACATGATACTATGATCTTTATAATTATCTGTGGGATTAATTTTGGAGAGTTATGATTTAGAATGAGATGAATAATTCTAGAAAAATTTATTATGAGATATGAATTTTGATATTAATTAATTAATTTCTTAATTAATCTATCAGATTTCCATGAATAATTCATTAGGGAGTTAATTGAGAATATTTATTTATATAAATAAAATATTAATTTTTAATAAGAAATGACATGGAAAATTAATTATGAAGTAATTATGTGAGTAAAGGGATGAGAACATTTTCATTCAATTGGGATGTATTAATGGTAACGTGGTCATTGTACTTATGAGTTAATGAATGATACCATGGTTATTCAAATGAGATGTATAAATGGATACATGGTCATTTGACTAAAGATTAAAAAAATGGGAATATGATAATTCTATCAAGACGTAAGAATGGTAACATGGTAATATTACTTATGAATTTGTTAATGGTGACTATTGAATTTATGTTTGAATTTAATAAATGGTAAAAATGGAACTCTGATATTTTTTCCCACATGATAATTCATCAAAAATCTTCATGAGATATATTTCATACTTATCTATCATATCACATTTGAATAATTTGAGTTACAACATGAATCAATGTTGGTATTAAGATTAGATATTACCTAGGGAACAGTTCATTCTCTGGAATGAGATGTTGTTATTTTTGAGGCACAAATATCCCTGGGAACCCTGATGTTAATATTATTAAATATACAATGAATGATAATTTGTTAACGGTTTATTTATACATTGTCTTATTTTTTTCTACAACTACTTACTCTACATTTTTACTACAATTATTTTAAAACCTTTTGTGGTAGCCTACTGAGCTGTAATAAAACTCTACTTGGGATAACTGATCTGTATCCAAATAAACATTTTTATTACATTAAATGTTAATGGAAAGGGTCTTGACTTAAAATGAAAAATGGGTATCGATATTGGATGGGGGAACATGATGATGTTCTAGACCCGCTTGTGAGTCTTCTGTGTTATTATTTTTCAGTTTTGGTTTTAGGAACATTGACACTTATATTGGAAAATCATGTTTTTTCCTTTCAGTTGAATATTTTACTTGCTGTTTCAATTATCGTATTTATTTTTTATTTTTTAGATATATATATTTCTATAGTTTTTATCTCTTCCATTAGTGTTTTACTCTTATAAAAGACTGTATAGTCTCCCATGGACAATCTTACCAGACCCTCGCTACTAATCAGAAGTCTCTAGAATATAAGGATGTTATCCTGAGGTCATGTAACTGACTGGATTGGGTTTATTTGTGTGGAATTCATGGGAATACATTTAAACATATATTTAACTCATATGTTAAAATGAATCTTTTTTTAATCCATTGAAATTATTTTGGTGGCCACTTTGGAACTGATATTCTTTATTTTGTAGTGAGGTAAAAATTATCCCTAACTTGATATAATGATTTCCAGGTATAAATTGATCTATATAAATCATCAAACATGAAATTCACAAGGAGTTTTTTGGAATATATTTACGGGATTGAGATAAAAGGTATGAGAATTTTTATATTTCCTATTCTATCTGAAATCATACAACATTTATTTGTTAGGAAGAATTTCACAAGATCACATATAATGAATATGAAAGGGGTCCGACCATAGTGAATAACGTTATTGAAAGTATGTTTATTCCACCAAATTATGGTGAAATATTGAATTCCCATACTTATTTTCTCCCTAATGATGATACACATGTTTATTAGAATTTAAGCACATTTCAATTATAAATCTTGATTGTATGTAGTGTAAAATTGTGGAATTATTATTTTAAGGATTGTGGATGAACCTGAGATGGAGGATCTATGTGTCACTACATATATTGTGTTGAGAGTAATGAACCCACATGTTGTTCTTAAATTAACATCCCTTCCATATTTCTTAAATAATATTAAGGTAAATGGGAATGTTTCTAATAAAAATGAATTTATCCACAATATTTTTAATGAATGTTCTATAATGGATGACTATTCAATAATATATTAGTGCATACAAATTGGGGGATGACTTTATTTTTGTGGGAATCGTCTCATTCATACATCCCAATGAGGGTTACAAACAATGAATATTGATCGCAAACTAGAGAAGGATATAATGGTGATGGTTATATGGATTGTCCTCGGATATCATACCTAGCTATAACTATATATCATCATATTTTGTGAATCTATTGAACCATTGTACATATATACGAAGTTCCACAAACATATTAGGGTCATGTAAAGGGAGAGGGTGTAATTGTTTTTGACATTTTGGTATGGCCCATGTAACAGTGTTTGATTATCTCTCAGAATATTTTATATATATAAATCATTCCACACATAGTAATTAAGAGTTTGAAGGACAAAAAAAATTCAAGATCATATATTAGTGAATGTAAAAATTGAATCAATTGACCAAGTGATTAAGGATGGGTCAAGGAAGAGAGATATGAGAAGCACTACATATCATAATGAAAAGTAATAAAGTCACATGTAGTTTATTTAATGTTAACTCTCATTATAAACCTTTATCAAAAGAATGGAGAGAATTGATTTCCCCATTTATATTGTACAAAATATGGGATCCAATAATTTTTACATATCCAACATTAATTATAATTAATCTGCATGTAGTTCTGTGGATAAGAGAATCATCATCATATAATTGGCTCTTATGAAGGGAAAGTGAAAATTTATACCAATCATTGTAACACATAACAGAAAACTGATGTATAAAACTACTACATAGGCACGAATCATGCACAAGAGGGGGATTTTCATATTTGTGATACGATAATGGTAGTTGGTTCCATGATTGAGTACCTGGATGTCACTATGTATCGATTGATGAAAATTATTTACATAGAGAGTTCTCAAAATAGATAATTTTAAATGGTTATTCCATATAGATATATTGTTCATATTAATTTAATTCAAGTGAATTAATGGATTAAGGAACATGATGAACTTATTCTATAGTCTTGTAGATACAACTTCCACTTATGTAAAAAATGTACCTAGCTTTCACAGATGGGCCACTCTATGAAGATTAATGTCATCCAGGGTAGAATTTGTCCAACCTCGTAGTTTGAAATCATGTGGAAGCATCCTATTATTAGTTTCACATGGGCCTTAACCACATGAAAATTTTACTAACCATTATTTTTTCTGGGTAAAATAAATACCCAACATCAATGAGTCAATGGTCAATAATCAGGTCAAGTTGATTGGATTTAAACTTATTGTGTAAAAGTAGGAAAAATAATAATTTTATGAATTTTATTCCAGATGTAGAGTAAATGATATATCATGACTAAATATATTAATGGAATGGAAATAAAAACATATTTATTTTATTAAATTAATTCAATTATTTTATTGATAATGTTTAAATATATCTGAATTAGTTATTGACATAAGCTATAGTTGGGTCTATGATAAAGATCAAGGAATAATTATATATCCCATGAGAATGGGAATACTTATTTCATATATTTTTTCCTAAATCATTTAAATATATTATACTTGTACACAGGGGGTAATTTTTTCAAACCATATTCAATCTCATTGGCAATAGTCAGACACCATTTTCCTTCGTAGATCAAGCTCTTAGAAAGGGGGGATTTCCTTTTTCAATACCAGTATTATGATGGATCATTCAAACATATTCCCACAATGTGTTTTGGGATAATACCACTTATTCCAATACATAGATCAGGATCTCATTTATACAAAGTATCCAATCAGATATACCATTGTAATTCATTTAGTATCCTATAGGATGGATGAGGTGTCATATTGGTTATCACCATATGTTTATGTAATTTTCATGTAGTTTAGTGTACTATGACTCGGATCTAGTTGTACACTATTTTTAGGTAATTCAAAATTACATTGGATTTTGTGTAGTTTAGTTTATTGTTTTAATGAAATGGGTGTTGTGTAGTTTAATGTCATGAAAATATAACATGGTAACAAGGTAGTTTAAACTCTATCTACTGGGACATGTATAATTGGGCAATAATTTGGAAAAATATTTATTAAAAATTCTCACTTTAGGTTGTGGTGGTGGATTTTGTATTACCAATTCGTCATATGTAATGAGTTAACTTCATTAGAAAATTCGTTATGGATAAAATAATGTGCCTCCAACATGATTTTCAGCATTCTAGGGTTCATATCTAGAGTCATTGGGGATATAATAACCAAAATCAATTTTCATTGTATAAACTACTATAGATATAAATTAATATTTAAAAATAATATAATAAAATTGCAATAGAAATTTATGATTTTCAACATCTGTGACCTATACTCATTCATTATCATCATAACATCAAGTCATTTTTGAGATTTTTCAACTCCTGATGGTTTACCATATATATACACCTAACTTAAGGGAAACAATCCTTAAATGGATTTTATGACCTTTGTTTCACAAATTAGTGAATATTGGAAAACCTATATGGTTGTGTGAATTCTAGGATGATAAGACTATAATTCAATTAAGAGTCTATCTAGAAATGATTACTTTCATTTGTAGACAAATTCCAACAATATATTAGAATTAGACTTTATTAAACTCTATATCATCCAATTTTCCTCTATACGATGGAAATATGAATGGTTTTAACAAATGTTTAACTCAATATACTACCTCTTAAACTCGATAAAATATAATATAGTACCATTACAAATCATTATGGATAGTTCTACACCCAATATGGTGATGATATGGTCCATTTTGTTGTCTGTTATTCTCTTTATCATGTAATCCTTTAGGGGTATGTGATCCACTAAATTTTATAAGATGATTTTAGTATTAGGAATATACATGAAATTTATTATTAGTGATTTGGGATACATCTTAAAGACATAAATTCCCCTTGTAGAAAAAATAATGAATATTATTATGTGAGAAATAGTTCTTGGGACTGGGATGATTTTTTCTTATATTTGATAGAAATAAAACATCATGGTGAATCCCATGAAATATATAATCATCACCATAATGAAATATCAAAGACTCCTAATTTAGTGGTTGTTTCAAGATCATAAATGATGGTAAATAAAATATCTAAATTGGTCTTTATATATTATTATGAGGTTCAATCCTTCTATAATGAATCAACAGAAGAAACATCTAATTTCCTGTTTAAATAGAGATTTATTTTCATTTTCCATACATCAGATATTTAATTTCATTCATGATGTAAAATGTGTCCCTTTTTTCTCAGTCTGATATAAGGTCCATATTTTAGATATAATCCTTTATATAGACCATTCATACAATAACATTCATTTTGTCATCATTAACTATATAAACACTACTTTGATTGATTTCCTCCAAGTCACAGATGAAGAATAGTAGACTACACATCAGTGTTTGATGTATTATATTGTCTTATCATAGTAAAGATTAAATAGGACTTCTGATTCTTTATCTTATGCATAATAAAATTTATTTTTCAATTAAGAAACATGATTCAATGTTGGATTTAATGGTAATTATTATATTAATATCATCGCATAGAATATAAGAGGGTTGTGGTTCAATTATTATGTTATGATTGTGTATTAACCATTGATATCAATGATCACAACCTCTTCATTACCTTTCACATTTAGATGGAATATTTATAGATATTGGTACTGATCCATACCAGAAATAATGTCGAAGCATTCCTCTATATTTTCGTTGAATCAATCATAAAAAAATGAGTAAGCCAGATTTTCAATGGCGTGGGAAACAAAGGAACTCCCAATAAATACACTAGAGATATTATGGTATAATATTTTCTTACTAGTTGGACTATGAAATGATCTTTTAAATTATACCTCCCATGTTTTTAAGGAGATTCATTTGTATATAAAACCACAACTTCTAGGAACATAGTGTCTATTGGAGGGTGTTCAAAGGTAGGGTTATCTCTTGATTAAATTTACTTTCACAAACTAGTTGACATTCCTTTTAGTGATATGAATTGAATTCCATTATGATTTTATGATTTCCTCCAATTAAAAAAATCCACATTATTATAGTGAATCTTACAATATAAATCCTTAGACTAATATAGATAACCATGTGTATTTTTTAGTTTTTCGTGTACCACCTCTTCTTTTTCACTATAATGATGGGTGAAATAATGTTCTTTTATATGTCACAATATTGGGCATCACTATCTATTATAATTCTAATGTGATATTAGATACTATTAATCTTTATAGAATCATAATTCTTCATTATAAATCAATTGAGTGATTGGTCCATAATATATGAACAGAGTATGAGGGTATTCCCTTACATTATTGGAATTATAACCAGTTGATGTTATAGATAATGTTTTATATTCTCAATATAATAATGGGAGTCTTATTCCCATCGAAAGGAAACACCATATTAATTAAAATAGTAAATGAGAAAACATTTCCATTATAGTGGGATATGAAATTCCATATATAAATGAGTCATTCATTGATTCCCCAAGACACTATGTTTTTGAAGAGGTGGAATTTTGATAATCGAACTGGACTACTCTAAATCAAACATTATGTTATGGTGGTGTACCATAAATATAATTAATTTCATAAATGTCAGAATAAAATTCAAATTTTGATGGATTATATTCACGATATATTACATTAATTTTCATGACATTATTTGATGATAAAAATATGATTATAGTATTTTCATGAATTAAATACCTCATTAGAAACAAAACGTTCTATAATCCATCCCATGATGGGTTTGAAAAATAAATTACAATTGTGTTGACTTGAGGAATAGTACTTTTTTTCCAAGGGATTGAACTAGAATTAAAATATTACTTGGGGTTCTATGAAGGAGATAAAAATCACTTGTTAAACTGAGAGAATATTCTCACAAATCATCATGGGTCAGAGATCCTATTTTATCCCTTGACATAACCATATGAGTTAATTGGTATTTGTGGTGAATCTTTCATAAAAACCAATATTGTTATACACAAGGTCATCATCCTCTTCTTCCATATTAGTAATGATGAATTTATATCTAAGAATGTTATATAATATGGGGAAATATATATCGCAGATTACAGGTTACATGATTCTTATAGATACATTGAAATCTTGAACATCAATGAAAATCATGCGATAATTGAGGAGATGAATTCTTTATGATATATAATTTCAATGGAAAAAAAATTATGTGCACGCCTATTTGTATAAAATATCTTAAGAAAATTTTATATTTTTTAAATGAACATGAATGTTTTCTTCCTCAATTGGGGAACTAGTAAAACTATCTATCAACAAAAACAATTTTATCTAGAATGATTTTATAAAATGGAAAGGGTAATGTGGTGTTTGTTGGTTGTAGTGTTTTAATGTAATGGGATTTTCCAACATTATAAGTTTCATAAGATGCACATAATTAGCTACTATAAATCATGAGGGCATGTAGGGAAGTTCCCAAAAAATTTATAGAAATGACCAACATCTCATCTAACATTATGTGGTACATTCCTTCCATCTAGTCGAAAACAACTTTGGTTTACTATGATTCACAATATTTGAATGGGGTGTTATCCCCAAATAGAGTTGTTACATTTCAATCTGTGGATTATTTAAAATATTTATAGATTGTTAAATGGAAACCAGTATGGATTTAAATCACGTGTCAGTTAGGTTTGAAATATTATTTCATGTCCTGATGCATAATAATGAATACAGAATTAGATATTACGTCACCTAAATTTGGGTTTGATATTGACATTTTTTTAGGGATTACACATTCTAATGTCGTAATCTTGAACGGAATTCTTTATTGGAGTTAGTTAAAAATAATTTTTTCTAAAACACTAGATCATTCAATGTGGGATGAGAAAGATGTTAGATATATTATTAACTATATCCAATATAATGATGACATCATTGATCTGTCTTAAAACAAAAATTTTACTGGTCTGTAACAAAATAGATTCTTCCTGATATTTCTAGTTGGAATATATGGTGGCATGAAATTCATCTAAATTTGTTTTCACATAGTAAAAATAATTGTAAAAACTTCAATAATATTTTCAAAGGAACTATAGAGGTCCATGATAGATACCTCCATTAACTCTTTTAAATTTAAAAGGATATCCAAATTATGATCTCATATAAGACACATAGTAACTGTTTCATGATGCCATAAATTTCCCTAGAAGTCTATGAAACCCAATGTTGGATTTCTTAATTTATTTTCAACAAGATTTTGTGTTGATTGGGTTAGTGTATTACATTATTGGATAGAGGTTGATGGTTTATATATTATAAACATAGTGGGGCAGCATGGTCTATCCAACCATCTGGGATGATCACATAGTTATATGTATTTCCTCTAGTTATCCAAAAAAATGGAATTATATAATTCTTGGACGAATCTAGGATGTATCCATGATCTCAATGTGTTTACTAATGCAATTTACCATGGGAATCACCAATTTAAATTTCATAAAAATGATACTTTTGGGTCACAATTCTTAATCATGATTATATATTTTCATATTTCCTTTTCTTTTGTAGCCTTTTCATCCATCTCCCCTATAATTTGTGGTGAACATGAGTTCCCATATATATTCATAATTGGTAAATAATTTTTTTAATGTCAATTATTTTAATAGGGACAATGGAATATATTCATAAATGAGGGTTCCATTTGGCATGTCAATTCCCGGGATCAAATGTTTGACTGAAATAATTAGTTAAGATTGAAGTCTGTTTTGGGAGTTGGATGAGGTTCTCCTTTCGTGGCCTTGCCTTGTTTTTTGTGATTACACATGAATATAGAAGGAAATTATAGTTTTATATATATAGATGAAGTGGAAATTTCAATGACAATGATTGTATGTTGATGATTAAATCATAGTATGACATGATATTGATAAACTATATTACGGATTGACTAGTTCTGAATCATTTTTTCATGACTAGATGGGAGACCCACCTAGTCACCTACTTCAACTGAATGGGTGATGGGAACATGAGACACATGCACTGGTGAGTTTCCATGTATCATAAGTCCATTATAAACAATACCATTAACTATAAACAATATTTCAAAGCATTATATTATGGTTTGACCAAATCAATAATGAAAATATCAATGGTCATGATAACAAAACATTAACATGCAATGTTTTATTGGGTAAGGATGTTTGAATATTTTTTATAAATGAGAAAAGAAAAAAGTAATTTTTCATTTATAAGGGAATATAATTTGTTTTTTTGTTACTCAAATGACATGAAACCCTAATCACTTTTTGGATCATGATAGGTTTTCATTGCTGTTGTCACTTCTTGATTGGAGGAACCAAGTGAGATGGACATTTTATGGGTTCTATAGAGGGAAATGGTACTAGTTTAAACATAAATACATTTGTTTATTATTTATGAGAACATTTCTTAAATTATATGATTGTGCATTGGGAATGGACCAAGGTTCACTAAATGGAATCAACCGGATACTGGATCATTGATACAATCACTTATAATCCACAACGATATTTAAATAGGAATAGCCATGCATTCCATTCAGTAATGTGTATTTCTCTATGAATTTAAAAAAAATATTCGGGAGTTGGATGTGACATGGATATTTTAGGATCTTCCATATCTTAATAATGTATGTGAAATATTATTTCTCTTAGTTTTTATAGTTTTTGTTGTTAATGATAACTGTTTTCCATATCAAATCATAGAAGTGGAATATGAATTGATGATGAATTATCCCATCCCATAAAAGACCCATCTGAATGACTGATGTACTAGATGAAAGGATTCCCTAATATATTCATTAAAAATACTGTAAATTTTCAACCTCCTTCACTATTCTTTTTTGAAAAATTGGGTTCTATTGGGACATGAAGTGTAATAGGTATTATTATATATCTTATGTTCCATTGAAGGATAGGAATATAGGGTTTCAATAATTAGCTGGATGGAGTGTGGTGTCAACATATTTTTGATAAAACACAATTTTTGGATAAATATGGGTAAAATTACCTTCCATGGATTCTATTTTATTTGTTAGAGACTCATTGTTGTTGAGGAGAATTTGGGTACCAATTTTTAATCTACTACCCAATTAATGTTATTGATTTTTTCATCACATGGTCACTTTTCCTTCACATGTTATGGACTATTCATCCATGAATAGACCAAGTTATTGTTCTAATATCAAGGAGGCATTCATCACGTTGGAGAAAAATCTTAATTTTATGAATTCTTTTTTAGATAAATTGGATATCTAGAAAAATATGTGTATTGATGTTTTGATTTCATAACTCATGTAAAATTAAATAAATACTAATGTGTCAATGGATATGTAGCTAGCATTACTGAGAGGTGGTTATTAGTAGAAAAACATCCCCAATGAAATTATTCATTTATACTTCTATGTTTTAATGTTTCAATGTCATATAATGCTAGTGTCATATCTGATTAGGGGATTTAATGATATCATGGATGTGAGTAGAATATAGACACATCATTCCATTTATCTATAGATGAAAAACATATAGGGTTGTATATTTTCATTGAGATGAATGATTATTTTTGTTATTCTATGATTTATGTTGTGTGAACCCTCATTTCATGCATTCATTTCCCCTACCACATAGTGCAATTCATCAACATTGCTTCCAATGATTTCCATATATCAATTGGAAATGTCTATTGTATTGGTGGTTATAACATTAACCAAAGAATATCTATTGGTTGTAATCATCTCTTCATTGCGTGAGAAATAAGGAAATTCTCCACCACATGCTTACCCATAAATATTAAAATAAAAGTAATTCATCCCACACATCCCCTCACTAGGATGTATAGGGTTTTAACTATTGTAGATATTCATTTTCATTATTGGATGATACCATGTTTTTGTTTCTATGAATAGTTACATTGGGGTATTTGTTGATTCAACAACGTTTCCTTGTGACTTTTCCATTTTTTTATGTTTTTAAAATCATAAAAACTCTATCTTAAGGAAAAATTTGTTTCCCTGAAAAATATTTTTCTTATTTTGAAACAATTCCTTCCTCCAGGAAATTTACTCTTGACCGTTGTTTTCATTGTTCATGATTTAGTTTCATACTATTTTTATTTATAAATTTTAAAAATATGTTTCATATATAAAACATCATAATTATATGAAAACATAGATATAGAGTATTCTATTTTTAGGCTCTTAATTCAGACTCTGAATTCACTGAAATTCAGACTCTAAATTCTCGGAAATTCAGATTCCAAATTCCTTAGAATTCACACTTTGAATTCATTATAATTTGGGTTACGAATTAATAATAATTAATACAATGAATTACATATAATTAAGACTCTGAATTCCATATAATTAAGTCATTGGATTCTTTAAAATTCAGACTCCGAATTCCTTAGATTTTCAGTTTCAAATTCTATATAATTATGAATCTGAATTCCATAGAATTCAGACTCTGAATTTGTTAAAATTAAGACTCCAAATTCCTTATAATTCATAGTCTTAATTCCGTATAATTAAGAATCTATATTCCTCAATATTCAGAATTTAATATCCACAAAATTATTATTCGGAATTCCTTGGAAATCAAGATCTGAATATCCATGTAATATAAAATCCGAATATTTTCCTATTAGACTCTGAAAGTTATTTTTCTTTAGACTCCAAAAGATATATTTGATAGTGCAACCATATTTTACATACCCTTTTTATAGTTATAAAATGATGTCGTGGATTCTGTTTTGAACTAGCCATCATTTGAATGACACGTGTACAGGTCCCTCCGAAATTCAAGATAAAATATGACTGTTGGAGGAGGGAGACAACATTTGGAGAAAGGCCAATAAAAAAGAGCTCAGATGAATGTGCTCAACACTATTCTATAACTCTAGATATTACATGCTGTTATTGTGATTTCTAGAGAGAGACTCTCATGCTTTGTGCATCATGAAAATTATGTTCAGCTAGATTCATGCTACTCTAATTGTTGATGTGTACAATCAAGGGCTTCTAGGTATATGAAGAGAGAGGTGATGAATACCGTAATGTTTGAGGACTTACTTGATAAGGATGATAGAGGTGTCGACTATCTTGAAGTTTGAGGGCTTGTGAGGATAGCAAGATAGACTATGATATTCTTATCGAGGGATTACCGTGGTGTGGGTAAGACATACTATCATGAAGGTATAAATCAAGGGACCTTTATCCAAGGTTAGTGGATTCCATAATCTTTGGGTTAAAAGTTTTCACATTTAATACTTGTATTGTTTCATGTTTGTATTCTACTTCATTTTGTTATTCTGGAAAGTATAACTATCTTATACTTTCTTATACTAGTATACTCTAACTAGTAAGATTATATATGCTTTAAGGTAGAATATTTTTCCGTGTAAACATTTCTTATGTTTCATTTCCAGAACAATATATCCAGAATCTATAAAGTTTGTAGAACTAAGAGGACTTGGGAATTTACCTTGTTTAACATTGTTAAAAATAGAAATTTTTATACAATCTTTGAATCTTCCAAAAGAAAATTTAATTGATACTATTCACCATATTTTATTTTGATCATCAACATCATATTTAGATCCTACTATTGGTAATAGAGTATGTTTTTGATATTCACATATATGCTTTAATACTGAGGTTTCATTATTTCAATATTTTCCTTACATAGGATTTTTTCCATTTTTTACAAACATTTATTACTAATATGATTTTGTGGAATGATATTTTGTTAGACGGAAGGTATGAATGTTGGTTCTATTGAAAATATTAATCCAACTAGGCCACCTATATTTGAGGGTAATGATTATGAATAATGGAGAAATAATATGAATAATTTATTTCATTAATACTGGAGTAGAAAACTTTTTTATGATTACTAGAGATTACAAGATTCCTGATATACATTTCATAACTTTTACTAATCATGAAAAGTTATAATATCAACTAATATAAAAGGTACCGAATAAATTTTTATGTTCCATGACCATAAATATATATTTCCAAATTTATTCTTGTGAAGATGCAAATTTTATTTTGAAGAAATTGGTGGTTAATCATTTTGGAACTTACAAAGTTTGCAATACTATAAGAGCTATGCTTAGAGTAGAATATCATGAATTTCAATTTTTTTATGAATAGTCAGTGTGCCAGATTCGAAAGTGGTGAATGACTATTGAAAATATTTTACAATACGTGGGTGAGAAATTTTTATATGATGCGGAAGTTTTGGAAGTTATTATAGATATCATTCCTAATGAGTGGGAATCAAATATAATAATCATTGATGAGAATTGGAAAGTCTCACATATTACTCATGATGAACTTGTTAGAACTCTTCTTCAAAATGAGACATGAATGAAAAGGGATGATGATCTAAATAAGAATAATAATATACATGGAAGTGTTTCTTTTAAAACTAATTCAAATCATATGAAATCCAAGACTCCTGAAAGAGTTACTAGATCCAAGTCGAATACGATCACAATATTAATTGAATCAAGTGACTGTGAACAATATGATAATAAAATATCTAATCTTTCTCGAAGGATGAAAAGATACTTGGGAAGTAAGACATTCAGTATAATTATAAGAAGAATGAAATAAAGGACAAGAAAGGCTCATACGTCACATGTTATGAGTGGAAAAGAGAAGGGCATATTAGGCCAAATTGTCATATTCATAATAGAAATGATAGAAAGAAAAGTCATTTTGAGACGAATAGAATGAAATACTACAAAGATAAATCCAATTTAGTATTGAAAGATAATTACACATGGAATTCTAGTGGTGGAGACACTTCTGATGAATCCTCAAAGTAAAAATATTCTAGTCATAATAATATTGGATTACCTTCCATGTTACCTATTGAAACTCATTTTTTAATGTCCAAGGTACACAATGCTGAATCCATTTACAATGTATCCTTGAACTCTAATTATTGTGATAGTAAATATTATGAATCCTCAGATGAATAATTTTATTCCGATGAATATAATACATTACCTACTTATGAATAACTGTCTAGGATTTCTTAGATTAATGAGATTGAAAATTATAAAGTCAGGAAAATTCTTGATAATGAAAATTATTAAATTATATTATTACTTAAGAAGTATCATTTCATTCTAAATATCTTGATATGAAAATATATTATTTTTTAGTATTTAAAAAAACTTGTTGGAAGATAATTCAAAGAAGGAAAAAAATTATATGGATTTAGAAAAACTAATTTCTATGAAAAATGTATTACAGACTAACACTAGTTCCAAAACTAATTTTTTTTGTGGATAAAAACATAGTTATTAGACTGAGGTAAGAAATATTTTCCTTGAGGAATTGTTTGTCAAACATTATCTTAGGTGACGAAAATATTTATAAGATGTATTACAAAATTTTACCTCTATGGAATAATTCTGGGATTGGTTAAAATTATTCAAAAACGATTTTTAGTAATAATTATTTTGTACCTCAATGTTCTCATTTCCACAGTAAGTGTCAAGGTTGTGGGAATTTGAAAAAATGTTTCTTAATCAAAACATAGTATTTAGGTTTTCATAAATATTGTTTTACATAGAAAATGTGGGTTCCTAAAAATGTTCTTTCTGATGTTTCTGGATCCAAGAATGTTTCTGTTCTGAAAGTATACGACTCCTATTATCTGGAAAGTTATGATTTTACCAATGGAAATACATGGTACATGGATAGTGGATGTTCTCGACACATTACTGGTTATAAAAACTACATTTAAAGGACTATCATGATTAATGGAGGAATTGTAACTTTCAGAGGTACTTCTCATGGCGAAATTATTGGTATATGTAATATTTTTTTCTTGGAAAAACATTTATTTCAAATGATTTATTTTTTAAGGGTCTTAGGAACAACCTTATTATCATAATTAATTTATGTGATGACGGTTACCTCCTAAATTTTAGGAATGATTACTGTTTAGTATCCAATTCCAAGGAAGTGTTTATTATTTTTTCTCATAAGAAATAAAATTTTTACACCTTAAACGGAAAAGAACATAGGAGCTATGATCTACCTTGTATTATGGTAATAAATGATCATTCTCGGTTATGGAATACAATTTTTGGACAATATATCCTTATTTACATATGCAAACTCTCTAAGAACAGACTAGTTAAGGTTATACAGGAGCATATATTTGATTCCTAAAAAGTTTCTAATCCTTTTCAATATGGAAAGAAACATAAATAATGTTTTGAATCATTTATTGAAGTCTTAACCACTGATGCTTTATAGATTGTGCATATGGATCTTTTTTTTCTAACAAAAACCAGAAGGATTGGAGGAAAATATTATGTATTTGTGTTAGATGATTATAACACTAGATTTATAAGGTTCTATTTTCTAAAAAATAAATCCAAAGCATTCTCTTATTTCAAATGTTTCAGGTCCCATGATAAAAATGATAAAATTTTTCCATTGATTACTATTCATAGTGATCATGGAAGTGAATTTCAAAATCCAAATTTGAAAACTTTTTTTAGTAGAAAATGAATTATTAATAACTTCTCAACAACAAGAAATCCTCCAAAAATGGTGTTACTGAATGAAGAAACATAATTCATCAAGAGATAACAAGAGCCTGGTTGAGTTAATATTCGGTAGCCAAACATTGTTTTGCTGAAGATGTAAGTAATGCTTGTAATACTATAAATCGTGTCTTTATTATACATTTACTTAATAAAACTCCTTCGGAGTTGTGGAATGGTAGAAAAACAAGACATACCTAATTCATGGGTTTTGGCTGAAATAAATTCATTCTTCATACTAAAGATAATCTATAAAAATTTGCACCAAAATGTGATGAGGGATTATCTTTGGATACTCCACAACTTCTAAGTCTTGTTGAGTTTATAATGAAAATACTTATATTATTGATGAAACAATTTATATTAAATTTGAAGAAACTGGTCATTTAGTTTTTAAAAAACTCAACAAAAATCTTCATATGTATTTTAAGAAACTTAATATCAACTATTGATAGAAGAATATTCTGATATGGAAAATGTACAAGAAACTATTTCTAAAGAATTTACTCTAGAATATTTCCTACAGTTTGTTGATGAATAGGATTTATAAAACCCAAATCAGTTCTTTCTTAAGAACCATCCAGTGATAGTATCATTGGGGATGTAAATCAACTTGTAAAGACTAAAAGTTTCTTAAAAAATGAAATAGAACATCTAGAATTACTTTCCCAATTAGAACAAAAAAGGAACTGATTATGATTTAGGTGATGATGATTAGATAAAATCCATTCAGGATTATCTAAATGAATTTAAAAGGAATAATGTCTGAACTATGGTTGAAATACCTAAAGAAACTTCATTTATTGGTGTAAAATGGGTTTTCAGAAATAACTGAGATGAAAATGGAATCATAGTATGAAATAATTCTATACTGGTTGCTAAAGGCTATAATCAACAATAAGGAATAAAATATGAATAAACCTTTTCTTCAGTAGCTAGACTTGAATCCATTTGTATTCTTCTTTATTTTCCAGCATTATTCAACTTAAAACTATTTGAAATGGATGTTTAATGTGTCTTCCGCAATGGTTATGTTCATGAGGATGTTATTTTTTAACAACATCCTAGTTTTTAAGATTCAAAACATCATGAACATGTTTTAAAGATTTCAAAGCATTATATTGACATAAACAATCCCCTCTAGCTTGGAATGATAGACTTATATGGTTATTGTTACAAAATAATTATGTTAAGGGAAATGATGATCCAGCCATTTTTATAAATAAAGATAAGAAAAATGTTTTGATTGTTCAAATTTATTTTGATGACTTTATATTTGGTTCAACTCAGGAATCATTAACTTATTCTTTTGCGGATCTAATAAAATCTGAGATTGAAATGAGTATGATGGGTGAGTTAACATTTTCACATGGTTTTAATATTTATCAAAAACAGAAGGAATCTATATATCCCAACATAATTATATTAAATATCTTCTTAACAATTATTTATATGACAACACTAAGAGTATAAGTACTCCCATTGATATCTCAAATTCACATTCACTTGATGAAGCGAGGAATCCAGTAAATCAACATCATTTAGATGTATGATAGGAAGTCCACATTACTTGATAGCTAGTCATCCATGATTAATGTTTTTGGAATTATTTTGTGCAAGATATCAATCTAATCATTTGAAATCACATTTAAAGGTAGTGAAAAAATAATTTTAACAGCTTAAAGGGAACCATGGGTTTATGTTTCTTCTATACTACTGGAAATGAAATTTTAAAAAAAAAAATCAGATGCTGAATTTGGTGGATGTAGAATGGATAGGGAAAGTACATACAGAACATGTTATTTATTAGGAGAATCATTTGTTTATTTGTAATGTAAAAAAGAAACACTCAGTAGCACTTTCCATTACAGAAGATGAATATGTAGCACCAGGATGTTTTTTAGCTCAAGTATTGTGGATGTAACACACACTCATAATCTATTGTATGAGTTTTACCAAAACAAAAATATTTTTTGATAATAGTTGTTCCATTTACTTATGAATATCCACTAACATCACTATCGTGAAAAACACATATATATTAGGCAACACTTTTCTAGGGATCACACACAAAAAGGTGATATCATCCTTCAATTTATCTGAATGCATGATCAAAATTCAGATATTTTTGCAGAATTTTTACCCTCTGATATATTTAAATACATTAAACGTATTTTAAGAATTATTACCATAAGGAAATATTCCATATTAACTATTTATGAAACATATCTCCTTATGTTAAGACACTCCTTTTCATAGGGGGGGGGTACATTTTTTTATGAGTCAAATTTTTTTGTAATCAAAATTTTATGGGGTCAAAATTATTCATAATCAAAAATTTTCATAGTAAATTTTTTTCGTAAAGATTTATTTTATAGTTTAAATTTCTTTTTTCAATCAATATTTTTGAATATAAAGTTAATCAATTTTTTTTTCATTTTCCTCATTACAAATAATCTTACATGCAATCTGGATGTTATGTTTTCTTTTCTCATTTTTTGTCATCATCATTTTACTTGTTGGGTTCTTATCTTATATAAGATAATTTTCCAATTTATTTTTCTAAATTCTTAATTTTTTTATCTTAAGAAACCTCAAATGATCTGAACCTATCAAATTTTTTATTTAGTTATCATATCAATCATCAGATGTGATCAGAAATTTTTACTACCATTGGATCAACCAAGGAAGCTAAATTGTCCCCTAAATTGCATATATAATGCCCCCCAGATGGTATTCCCACATTTTTTTTTCAAAAATTTGTATGTCGAAGCACTGAATCTATATTTTAAGGTCATTCCAAATCATCAAATGTTTCCTCATTTCTGAATGTCTGCAGAAGCTTCTCCTCTGAGGGTAATGCCAACTATTAAAAAAATATATGAATGGAAGATATACCAAGTTAGGCTAGTTGATCATAAATTTCTCAATAATTATGATTCATTTGTTTCCAAAAATATTAATCATAATGGCTCAGATATACTTTATTTTTCGAGGCCAAAGGAACATGATCTGATGTATCAAGAATTGATGGTGGAGTTTTATTTAATAGTTATTTTTTAATGAAGGGGGGAAAGATAAATTTTTATTCAATTGTTATAGAAATACATACTCTCTTTCATACAACAAGGTGGTGAGTATGATTGATATTCCTTATAAAGGGGAATTAGTGTTTTTACTCACATGTTAATATGAGATTTATGATATTTTAGGAAATAAAAGGCAATAGAATTTATTGGCATGAAAATATTGAATACTCCAAAGATCATTCATCTATCTATAAATTTGTGGATTCTTGAATTGGGGGGTCAAGTATTTATAATTAATAAGAAATGGGATAAGGATACATTTGAAAAAGAGTGAAATCAATGTATCGTATTTCATGTTGAATATAATGATGATAATATTGATTAATTATATCATTGTAATGATTGATAATATTAATTATGGAAATCAGACGTCTCAGATTATTATTTATATGGCCATTCATTCAACGATTTTTGTTCTATGCTTTCATTCATTCAAAATACCATGCAGTTCCAATAAGAGAAATTACAAAGTTATAATTTTGAGTGATGAAAACATAAGGAGGTTGAAAATCAGATGTTCTAGTGAATCCGGACAATTATATGATCATTCTAAAGAAGAAATACATGCATTTTCATAGAATACGGATGTGGCTGAAGCCTTTATGAAAGGAGGAAATAAAATAAAGCCAAATGATCTAGAAGAAAAAAACTCATGTGGCCATGAATAATTAGTCAACACCTCCAAATCAAAAGAATAAAAAAATCTTTACCTGATTAAGTAGTGTCTAGGTAGAGATAGGATAAGAAACAATTGAAGGAAGAAGATCCTATGTTTGGATTGGAACCTGCTGAAGAAAAATCATTGAAGTAAAAGCTACTGAGAATGTTGAAAATAAAGAAAAAGAAATGAAGCAAAGGAAGAAGTTATTGGAGGACGAAGACATTAAATCTCTTATCAGGGCTACTGAAATCACCCTTGAACAGATTCCGGATGTAGAACCCTTTTTGATAGACCAATGTTAATGACTTGGGGAAGAAAGTGGTGGGTATGGAGTTTCTTCAAGAAGATGAAATTGTTAAGGAATTGGAAGAAGAAATTGAAGAAGACGAGGACGTGCAAGAAGAAGGAAATGATTCTTATGATATCATAATGTAGGTCAAGGAGTACCATGAGATGTAAAGTCCATCTATAAAACTATCAATCCGGAATTCTCAAGCTGAATCCTCAAAAATGGCTACACGAAGAAAAGTTGATAATGGTGAGGATGATGTGAATGATCCAATAGATGATGAATGTAGTAATCGTTACA
The DNA here is from genome assembly GCA_963277665.1 of Viscum album. Taxonomy (NCBI): domain Eukaryota; kingdom Viridiplantae; phylum Streptophyta; class Magnoliopsida; order Santalales; family Viscaceae; genus Viscum; species Viscum album. The sequence continues at coordinate 957,752,111 of OY728145.1, forward strand.
TTATTCATTCCGATGATCTATTGACTAATGAAAAAAATATGATGTTGAGGAAAAAAATATTGTTTAGCTTTATAATAGTGAGAATTAATCCCCTAAAGAACAAGATATAATTTTGATACCAGATAATGGAAATAAGGTAGTTGTAGATACACCGAGTAAATCCTTGGTGAAGAAAAAAGATGCCAGTTCATCATAAAAAAATAAATATGAGGATATAGAAAAATAATTCTCACTGACCAAAAATTCAGATTCAGAATCATCTTCACCTGGACATTATATTGTTTTCCAGTCTGTAAAGAAACATGTAGGTACTATTCCGTTATTTACAAGCATATATTAAAGATTTCAAATGATTAGGCATACCATAAACCATAAGTCAGAATCAGTTTCCATGGTGATGGATAAATATATTTCTCTAGAGGCAGAGTTCAAGACATTCATTATTGATTATGAGGAACATAAAATATCGTCCAAGAATATGGCATGTTGGTCAAAGATGTTTATTGAAGAAATTATAATTTTTGATGATTTTTATTATCATGAAAAAGATGATTTTGATACTCATTACTGGAATAATAAAGAACATTTAATTATTGTTGTAGAAAAGTTTAGTCTTGAATAGACTAATTAGAAGCATGAAGTAATGGATTTGAATGGAAAGCATAACTCTGTGGCCATGAATTGGAAAAGGGAAAGAGATCATAGAATAGAGATTGAAGAGAATCCTGTTAAACATGAAAAACACTTGAATGCTCTGGGAGACATTCTTAAGGCTCCATAAGAGAAAATTCAAGCCTTAGAATCAAATCTAGATCACATGTAGTTTCTAAATCCAGTATAAGAGGATCAAAAATATCTCAAAAAAATAAATACTATTGTGTAGATTCTGATTCTCGAAGACAAAGAATGAAAATTTCATTACAATCATATATTTTGATGTATTTTTTATTTTGTACTACTACTTCCAATCTTAATGGAGTTTTTTTGTTCCCCGTTTTTTTGGTTATTTAGTGATAATATTTTAGGTACAAATTATTTCATTACCTCTATTATTTTTTGAAAATCATAAAGGGGGAGAATGGAATGCGAAAAATAATCCAAAGTAAATAAAAAATTTTTCCATGTATAGGGGAGTTCATCTAGGTGAATGTTCTTATCAATGGGGATTTTTGATCGCATGAAAATTAAAAATCTCATTCATGAAATGTAAAATACGATCCTAGTGATTCCAATACCTAAGGGCGAGTAAGTCATATTCCCTTTGATCCACAAATAATTAGTGATAAGATTTTATTTTCATGTCTATAAAATTTTGAAGTCCATAGATTCTTTTTAATAATAAAATTTGTGCCTTACAAACAGGGCATATTTTTTATTAAATATGGAATCCTTATGAATTTTACATACCTTTCGGTTTTGATATCACACAAACTATATCTAAATGAAAATTTTATATCCCTGAAAATTGTATTTTTATAAGGAAACTTTTTCCCACAAGGAAATTTTTTCTTTACCATTGATTTCATTTTTCATGATTTAGTTTCTGACACCTTTTATTTCTAAAGTGTAAAAATTGGTTTCATATCTAAATCTCAGAATTCAATAAATACATAGATATAGAGTATTATATTTTTAGGCTCTAAATTAAAACATTTAATTCTTTGAAATTTAGACTCTGAATACACTAAGATTCTAACTATGAATTCTCTTAAATTCAGATTCCAAATTCCTTAGAATTCGGACTCCGAATTCCTCAAAATTCAGGTTCCAAATTCCATTGACTTAATACTCTGAATTCAATAGAATTTTTCCTTCGAATTCATTATAATTCATACTCCCAAATTTTTAACATTTCGACGTTGAATTCCTTTGAAATCATGTTCTGAATTCCATAGAATTCAGACTCCGAATTCCTCATAATTCAGACTCCAATGTATATAGAATTCTGATTCGGAATTCCTTGGAAAAAGTAATCTAGATATCCATCTATTATAGACTCAGAATTTTTTCCACTAAGACTCCAAACTTTTTTTTCCTTAGAATAAAAAAATCGATATGATAGAGCAACAATATTTTTTATACCCTTGCTAATGTTATGAAATGATGTCATACATTCTGTTTCTGACTAACCGTTATCTGAGTGACACATGTATAAGTCCAAACAAAATTAAAAGAAAAATATGACTGTGGGAGGAGGGATCTGACCATTGGAGAAATTCTTATAAATAAGAGCTAATTGAATTAGTGCAACACTATTCTACAACTCTAGAGATTACATGCTGCTACTGTGATTTCTAGATAGATACTTTCATACTTTGTGTGTACTGAACAACTTGTTCTCCATTCTTCATGTGACTCTGATTATTTGTGTGTATAATCAAGGGATTCCAGGGATAGGAATATAGAGGTGTCGACTCCCTTAATGATCGAGGACATCCTTGTTAAAAAATACATAGGTGTTGACTACCTTGAAGTTAGAGGGATTACGGGGATAGCAAGATAGACTCTGATATATCTAACGAGGGAATACCATGGTGTGACTAAAACAAAATTTCATGAAAGTATAAATCCATGAACCTTTATCAATGGTTGCGGGATACCCTAATTTTTGGGTTAAAATATTTCACACATATTACTTTTATTGTTTCATGTTTCTTTTCAATTGCATTTTGTTATTAAGGAAAGTATAACTATCATATAATTTCTCATACATGTATTCTATGATTAGAATGATTCTATACGCCTTATAGTTGATTCATTATCTTTGTAAACATCTCCAAATTTTTATTTCTGGAACCATATTTTCTAGAATCTAGAATGTTTGTAGAACTAAGAGGTCTGGTGAATTTACCTTGATTAACATTGTAATGTAATAGAACTTTTTATACCATATTTGAATGTTCCAAAGGAATTTTTAATGTATTCAATTCACCCCCCTTATATTTTTATCTTCTACCACATATTACGATCCCACAATTGGTATTAGAGGATATTTTTGAATTATATATATTCACATATTGATCACTTGCTCAATTTTTCTTTATTCTATATTTTCATAATGATGTTTATCCTTGTTTATAAACATTTATTACTAACAAGATTCTTTGGAAAGATATTTTATTTTAGATAACACGAATGAATGTTGGTTCGATTGAAAATATTAATCCGACTAGACCGCCTATATTTCATGGGAATGATTATGAATATTGGAGAGATCATATGAATAATTTTTTAAATAACACTATAGTGGAATACTTTGTTATGCTAACTTGAGATAAAAAGATTCTTGATAAGGAATTCAAAGCTTTTACTAATCAAAAAAATATAGAATATCAAATAAACTACAAGGTACACAATACATTTTCATGTTCCATGACTAAGAATATATATAGACAGATTTCTTCTTGTGAAGCAGCATATTGTATTTGGAAGAACTAGTGTGCAATGTACAACATAGTTTTATGATTATTATTAATAGTTTACAATCCATGGGTGATAATGGTTTAGATAATGAGGCAATTGTTGAAAAATTATTGATATCCCTCCTAATGAGTGTAAATAAAAGAGAATAGTTTTTGATGATATTAGGAAAGTCTGCTAGATTACTCTTGATGAGTTTTTTGGAACTCTACTTTATCATGATACAAGAATGAAAAGAGATGCTGATCTAAATTAGAAGAAAAATGGAAACAAAATTTTTTTCTTTTACAACTACTTCAAATCATATGAAATCTAGGTCTCCTGAAAGGGATAATATATCTATGTAGAATAAGGTCACACTTTTATCTGAATCAGGTGAAATTGTACATTCTGATAATGAACTAGATAATCTTGCTCGAAGGATAAACAAGATAGGAGGGAAAATAATTTCAGAATAGATATAAGAAGAATTAAATAAAGGACAATAAAGACTCAGAAGTCACTTGATATGAATGCAAAAGAGTAGGGATTATAAGGCCATATTGTCATATGATTGTGATAAATGATATAAAGGAAAATCATTATGAGTGGAATTGAAATAAATACTTCATAAAAAAATCCATGAATTTTTTAAAATATAATGACACCTGGACTGCCAGTGGTGGAGACACTTCTTATGAATCCATAGATTATGAATCTTCTAGTTAGAAGAATCATTGATTACATTCCATGCTACCTATTGAAAAACATTGTTTAATATACAATGTACATAATTATGAATCCATAACCAATGTATCCTTGAATGATATTTATAGTGATAGTAAATATTATGAATCCTTGAATGAATAATATTCTTATGATTAATAAAATTCATTATCTAATTATGAATATGTGTCTAGGTTTTTTAATCTCAATGAAAATGAAAATTCTAAATTCAATAAAATGAGTGATAAGGAATATTCTAGAATTTCTATTCTCATTATAGAAGAAATGGATTTTTCTAAGGATCTTGATAAGAAAATATATGATTTTGTATGTATTTTTAAATCCCTTGAGGTTGTTAATTTTGAGAAGGATGAAAATTCAATGGATATAGAAAAGGTAATTTCTAAAAAAATGTTTTAAAGACTAATTGTAGTTTTAAAACTAATGTTTTTTAGGATAAAAACATAGTTATTAGAAAGAAGGATGAAGAGTTTTCATTGAGGACGTGTTTCTCATAACATTACCTTAGGTAAGAATGTTTTTGATAATATCTAGTCCGAAATTTGACCTCTAAGGAATAATTCTAGGTTTGGTTATACTCATTCAAAACTGATTTTTAGTAACAATTATTTCGTACCTCAATGTGCTCTTTATTCTATATGTTTCAATGTTGTGTGAATTGGGAAAAATAAAACATAATAACACAAGAGAAGACAGTACCTTTAAATTGGGTAACTCTTTTTTATTTGAGCTCAAAGGATTCCATTGAAAGCCATATGCCCATTTGAGGCGTCTATGAGTAATAGGGGGATGTGGAGAGACAAAATGGGAAGGGGTTGGTAGATCCAAAGGCTTGAGAGATGTGGGTAAAGTGGTAGTGGTGGGGGCCTTTTATAAGAGGAGAGGAGGGGTACTCTTGGAAATTTATAAAATATTACTTTATAATAAAATGATTTTCGTATTTTAAAGGTCCCAAAATTATATATTTCTAAGATAAGGTGATACGAGTTCTAAATCCACCCATCCAATATGTTTTTGACAAGTCTAGGTCTTAGATTTTACATTATCTTTTAATTTTATTTAAAACGTTAAATAATTTGGTAATCGCTGCATCATCATGGTGTCATAAATAATTTAATTTGTTTAATTTCAAATAATTATAAAAAAATTTCATGATGTAGGAAATATTTTTATCTTTCTAATGAATATTTATAGTCAAAAATATGACTTCTATAACCCCATTTGAAAATTGTTTTAGTAAAAAAACACATGTTTGTGACATTTTTATTTTAACATTAAATAAAAAGATATTAATGTCATTTTCCTACCAAAGTGGCTCCATGGGGTCCCCAAGTTTACCCATGGATTTTCTTGGTCATCCATGCCACATAAAATAAGGGTAGTACATGTGTCAAGTTCATTTCATATTATGAAAACATTATTTTTACCTTAAATTACACTAATTACCTCTAATCGTGGTTAAAAACGTAAAAGTTACTATTCACAAAAAAATTATTTTAATCCCATTGAACCAAATTTTACTTCTTAATGAAAACCATTTATGTTGGATTTTTTTAATTCAAAACACAGTGGTGGTAAAATATCATTTAAACGAAAAAATCAGTTTTTTAAGTACCACCCAGTGGTTTCAATATTCATCAAAAATTGATGTTTTTCAGAAAAATATCAAAAAATCACCCTAAGTTATATTTGATATTCTGAATTAAAAAATTATTTCTATTTTAAAAAATTAATAACATATAAGTTTCATTAATTAATTTTAAAAATTAATTCTGTCTATCAAAACAAATAGCGTGTTTTTATAAAACAAAATGTATCAAAAGATTAACACTAGTTTAAGTCCGATTTCAAATTGAAATTAATTCCAACCACCACTATTGGATTAAATGGTAAAAATATATTTTAATTTAACTTTAAAACCAATTCAAAATATAATCTAATCATATTAATAAATTATATTAAAAAGAGGTTTTGAATTAAAATACAACATTTTTCACTATTCATTAAAAAATGATCTTTATCTGAAAAATACCAAAAATTTACACAAAGTAAATTTTGATGTCATGATTCTAAAGAAGAATTTTATTTGGTCCAATAGAATGTATATGATTTACCAAAACTATATTTAATGATGGTTCGCCATCAAAAGGCGATAAGTGGACCTTTAGTGAAAATTAGAGTATATATGCCTAAAATTAAATTCTTTTCGTATTTTAAGCCTTTATCCTATATTGGATAAATGTAAAAACATTTAAGAAACATATATAATCATATTTTAGTTATTTCTATTCATTCCCACCAATACAATGGCTACGTGTTAACTACCATTTAAAATAATATTATTTTATTACTTGTATGCAACGTAAGATTTCAAAGAAACTCTTCGTTTTGTATCGGGTACGCTATCGATCATAGAAACCCCTTTAATGTAAAATTAATATTTAATTTATAAATATTAATAAATACAAAAAATGTTTTATTCTTTATTTACCTGGGATGTTACATCCTTCCCCCCTTTTGAGAATTGCGTCCTCGCAATTTTATTCACTTATCAAAATAAGTGGGGGTATTTATCCCTCATAGAATTATCATATTCCCACGTGGCCTCTTCAGCCATATGGTATTTCCACAAAACCATTACCTGGTGAATTACCTTATTTCTCAACACTTGCTCTCTTCGGTCAAGAATATAGACTGATTGTTCTTCATATGAGAGATTCTCTTCCAACTAAACTACCTCTGGGCTCAAAACATGAGATGGATATGGAATATACTTTCTCAACATGGAAACATGAAAAAAAATTGTGTACCTGAGATAAACTCATAGGTAAAGCCACTCGATAAGAAATTGATCAATCTTTCTCCATAATTTCATATGGTCAAATGAACCTTTGACTCAGATTTCCATTCTTACCAAATCGCATCAAACTTTTCCATGGTGAAACATTGATAAAAACATCATCACCTACCTCGAAAGATAGATCCTTCCTCTTGTTATCTACATAACTTTTCTGTCTGCTCTGAGCTATTTTCATGTGTTTCTGGATCAAATGAACTTTTTCTGCATCTCTTCTACCATTTACGGTCCCATCAGATTCCTTTCACCCATTGGATCCCATAAAACTGGATTTCGACACCAATTCCCATATAATTCCTCAAATGGCGCCATCTGTATACTGGAATAAAAACTGTTATTATATGAAGATTCAACCAAATAAAGATGTTGGCCCCAACATCCCTGATAATCCATCGAACAAGCACGTAGCATATCCTCCAAAGTCTGAATTGTTCATTCTGACTGCCCATCTGATGTCGGATGAAAAGCTGTACTAAAATTTAATTCAGTACCCAAAAACTTCTGAAGGCTTTCAAAAAGATATAATTAAACATAAGATCACGATCAGATGCAATGGATAGGTGAACACCATGAAACCTGAATATCTCTTTAATTTACAATCAAGAATTTGGATCTAGAGATAAAGTATCTCGAATATGAAGGAAATGAGAATATTTAGTCAAGCGATCAAAAATAACCGAGATTGCATTATTACCTCGAGATGTCTTTGGTAATCCCACAAAAATGTCCATGGATATATTTTACTATTTCCACTCTAGCACTGGTAAAGGCTGAATCATCCCTTTCAGTAACTGCCTCTCTGCTTTAACCTGTGCACAAGTAAAACACTTCACAGTAAAATTGGCAATATCTCTTTTCATTCCATCCTACCAGTAATACTCTCGCAGATCTCTATACATCTTAGTACTGCCAGGATGAACTGAAAATGGGGAACTATGAGCCTCACATAACAACTCATTCATTAACTTTGAATCACCAAACACACATAATCTCTTCCCAAACCTCAAAACACAATCACTATCAGTATTAAATTCAGGAAACATACCCTTCTGAACCAGCTCTACCCTTTTCTGCATCCCACTGTCTTTCTTCTGTGCTTTCTTAATTCTGTCTGATAGGGATGAGATCACTGATACCTGAAACAAAATAGAATAACTTCTTGAACCAACCACTTCTATGCCATAGTTAATCAAATCAAAAACCATTGGATCTCTTTCCAAACGTAGCATGGTTTATGAATCATTAATCTTTCGACTCAAAGCATCAGCCATTTTATTTTCTTTTCCGGGATGGTAATGAATTGTACAATCATAATCTTTGATTAATTATAGCCATCTCCTCTGTCTCATGTTCAATTCATTCTGAGTGAATATATATACATTAAACATTTCTGATCATTATATATTTTACACTTCACTCCATACAAATGATGCCTCCAAATTTTTAGAGAAAAAACAACACCAGCTAATTCCAAATCATGTGTACGGTAATTTATCTCATGAGTTTTCAAATGACGTGAAGCATAAGAAATTACTTTATCATTCTGCATAAGGAAACATACAAGTCCCTTCAATGAAGTATCACTGTAGATAACAAACTCACTATTCCTGGAAGGAAGTGTCAAAATAGAAGCATTCATCAATCTTTTTTTCAACTCCTGAAAACAATAATCACATTCTTTTGTCAAGATAAACATAACACCCTTCCGAGTTAGCTTAGTCATTGGATTAGATAACCATGAAAATTTTTCAACAAACCTTTTGTAGTAACCTTCCAATCCATGAAAACTAAAGATCTCGATTACATTTGTGCGTGTTGGCCATTTTTCAACAAGATTTTTTTAGCAGGATCTACAATTATGCCATCTTTTGAAACAATGTGACCAAGGAAAGAAATTTTTTGTTACCAAAACTCACAGTTTCTAAATTTTCCATACAGTTTATTTTCTTTTAAGGTTTGCAAGATAACCCTTAAATTACTTTCATGATCCTCTTAACTTTTAGAAAACAACAAAATATCATCGATGAAAACAACAACAATATTATCCACGAACTCATGGAAAATTCTATTCACAAGGTCCATGAATACAGCAGGTGCATTGGTTAACCCAAAAGTCATAACATAAAATTCATAATGGCCATATCTAGTATAGAACACAGTCTTTGGACCATATTCTTCTTTTACATTCAACTAATGGTACCCCGACCTCAAGTCAATCTTCGAAAAATTCTGAGCTCCCTAGAGATGATCAAACAAATCATCGATATGAGGAAAATGCTACTTTTTGTTAACAATGATATTATTCAAGTCTCTATAATCAATGTAAAGTCTCATTGAACCATTTTTCTTTTTAACAATCAAGACAGGGGCACCCCATGGTGATGTGCTAGGTCAAATGAAACCTTTATCTAATAACTCATGCAATTGTTTCTTTAACTCAAAAATTTCAACATGAGCCATTCGATAAGGGGGTTTTGAATTTAGATTAGAATCAGGAACTAAGTCAACAGAAAATTCAACTTCCTGATCATGAATAATACCTGAAAACTCATCAGGAAAAACAACAAGATACTCATTTACCACTGACACATCATTAATCCAAACAGTTCCCTTGTTTTCAATGATATGTGCAGGATAACATTCCTTTCCATCGTTTACTAGTTTCTCAACTTCATGATATGTTATCAAAAGAAAGGGTTCATTGTTGTACACAAATAAAAATTCATTTTGAAATAAAACCATTTTAGATCTGCAGTCAATCATAACATGACAAACAAAATTCCTATCCATGCCCAAAATAATTTCAAACTCTACTAGAGGAAAAACAATAACGTTTGCAGGTAGATTATTTCCGTACACAAGGATATGAAGGTTCTTATAATTTCTTTTTGTCTCAATGTTTCCTCTGGGTGTTTTACAATAATTTCAGGATTCATATCTTGAGATGGAATTTCTAATTTACTAGAAAACTTCTCAGAAATGAAAGAATGTGTAGACCCTGAATCAAACAACACATTGGCATAATCCGAACAACAAACAGTGCACATGGTACTACTTCATTCGATGGCCCATCATCTGCTGAAGTAGTTGCAAATGATTTCACCACCCCTTTCTTCTTGTAGTCTAGATGCTTTCCACCAGTTGAGTTCTTCATTAGACATTGATTTTCATTATGACCCATTTAATTACACATAAAAAATCTTACCGCTGACTTTTCATTGCCTTCTTGATAATCATCCTTACAGTTCCGAGCAATATGACCAAACATACCATACCGAAAGCACTTTACAGACTTGCATAAACATTCTCCAGGATGCATTTTACCACACTTCTCCTAGGATGGATATTTGGTTTTCTTACCTCCTTGCTTCTTTGATGAATTCTTCCCCTTTGCCTACCAACTGGACCTCTTATTCTGTTGTTTGTCAAAGAACACCTAATCATCGGCAAACTCCATTTCCACCTTCTCTGCACATCGAAAAAGTTTTTCATAACTTTTGAACTCACGAGAAGATAAAGCCCTTCGATACTTTGGCTTTAACCCTGAGTACAAACGATTGATTTTACGATCAAGATCTCGTTTGAATTTTAGAGAATACCTTGCCATTTGAGTGAAATTTTCTTCATAAGAAGCCACTAAGTCATCCACCTGCCTCTATTCTAGAAAATGGTTTTCCATCCTAAGAAGAACCACCTTAGGAAAATATTTCCCAAGAAACATACCTTTGAATTCGTCCCAGTGAAGATCATCAATCTCATCACTATACCTGATATTTTCCATCAACAACCACCACTGATCTGATTCACCTTCAAAACGGTAAATAGCAAGACTAACCATTTGATGTTCTGAAAACCCCATGACATAAGAAATCTTCTCCAGTGATTTAAACAAACCTTTAGCTTGCACATGGTCAGATGATCCTATGAATAATGGGGAATGTTGCCTCATGAAATGTTCCACCACTGACATGTTCCTCTGTGGTTGATCTGGATGATCTCGTGCATGGATACCACCACCATTTATAGCCTGAGTCAATTGTGCCATCACTGTAACAAAATGTTTAGTTCCAATTCCAACCATCTCATTTTGGTGATTTGGAAGGTTGTCTTCCTCATGATGTCGTCCCAGCATAGCTTCCTTGTTTCCTTTACGGAAAACCATTCTGAACATAGAAATATATTAGGTGAAGCAACATGGTAATCTTTAAATGCTATATCATTTCAGTCATACCATAAATTATTATATAATATAACAATTTTCTAACTCCAAAAGTTGTCTAAACTGACCTCTGATACCAACTATAAGGCCTCGGCCTTAAACCTTACATAATATTGAATTAAATGAATAATTCACATTGAGGATCTTGAAATGTGTAGAGTTTTAGAGAATAAGGACATAACTATTACGTCTCAAAAGATTACAATGTAGACACTTCTACTAAGTTTCCATAAAATAAAAACTCTTAAAAAGAAACTTGGCTAGTTCCATGCATTAGATAGCTTGACTTTTCCTCAATCCCATCCTTGACCCTATTCCATATCAAGTCCTATGAAAAACATTTCAAAAACTTGGGTTGAGCCTTAAAAGCTCAGTAAGGGATACACAAAGAATGAAAACTGTATGTTTTTTAAAATAACAAGTAAACAATGTATACTTTATCAATGTAATACCTTTCACCATTATGAAGTAGTAAAAACTATTCACTGAATAAAAGATCATTACTTAACCTTTTGTAACCAAAAGATTACCATAAAACCTATATAAAGGACACATAACATATAAAGTAAACTTGGGACATAAACAAACTTAAGAGGAATAACCATCCCGTCGACTTCCACACATATCACTTAATGGAATAGCCATCTGGCCGACTTCCATACCCAATGCATTAGAGGTTTATTACGTAACCACCCATCCTGGTATTCACGGCACCACCCGTCATATGGTTTATCACGTAACCACCCGTCAAATTTCCAAGTACCATTATAAAATCATAAGACATAAAAAAAATATAATGGAGAGAAATCATTTCCACACTTTGATCACAATATATCACATAAATATATTGACATAAAAAATCCATTATAAAAACCATTTTCAATACCAAAATATATAAAAGATTATATGGTATTTATTTCATTTTAAAAACATTATGGCTTTTTGAGGAAGCCAAAGACCAAATAATACTCGCGGTAGTAGAAAAGGCCGTTGTCACTGTGTTTGTTAAAAGAAACTTTCCTTGTAGTCGTTTTGTAAAACGATTCATAGAAAAAGATACCTTTTGTCGATATTTGATTCATAAGTCAAAAATGGACTTATTACAATTACCTGCTATTTATGTGGTCAAAGGTTCATTATATCCAGAATGATATTCATGATTTGGATATCATATATATCATATATATCCAGCATATAGATTTATTTATAATAGTACATAACATTTAGAGGTAAGAAATGAAATCCACCGTTCATGGAGACGGTAAGCTGTACGTACGCATGAAATCTACATTCATTTCTATTTCTTATATAATGGAGTGAAATCATAATTATATAAGGGTATATTATAATTCAAGTATAACATCATATATACTAACATTAACTCCATCCATTATATGTTCCACATATGGCATTAACGAATCAAGTCACTTTGAGGGGGCGGTAGTCCGCACTTCCTAAAATGAAATTATCGTGTTTACCCATAATGGAAACCATAAAGGTATTCCATAAATGAAAAATACATAATCATAAGGAAGACATAAACATAATATAAATCATATTTAAATATAGTGAAATCTTAATGTCTACCATGAAAGGTGTTAAAAGAAGATTGAACAATCATGGTTTCGTGAGGCAGAAAATCTCCAACCACAAAAACAATATGTTCTTTAACCATTAGACGAATATGTGTGTAGGTGTAGCTCTAATAATTCTCATAAAAACATCCTAGTATATTTAGTATACTAGTTTTGTTTCAAAATAATGGAATAAAAAGAGTTTATGGGGTTGGAGAAGAAAAATAAAACATAAGAACACAAGAGAAGACACTACCTTTAAATCAGGTAACTCTTTTTGATTTGAGCTCAAAGGATTCCTTGGAAAGACTTATGCCCAAAGTGAGGCTTCTATGAGTAAGATAGGGACGTGGAGAGACAAAATGTTCAGGTTTTGGCCGAGCCAAAGGCTTGAGAGGTGTGGGTAACGTGGTAGAGGTTGGGGCCTTTTATAAGAGAAGAGGAGGGGCACTCTTGGAATGTTATAAACATTTACTTTATTATAAAATGATTTTAGGATTTCAAGGTCCCCAAATTATATATTTCTAGGATAAGGTGATTGGAGTTATAAATCCACCCATCCAATAGGGTTTTGACAAGTTATGGTCTTAGATTTTACATTATCATTTCATTTTATCTAAATCGTTAAATAATGAGGTAATCTCTCCATCATTATGATGTCATAAATAATATAAATTATTTAATTTCTAAAAATTAAAAAAAAATATAATTATGTAGGAAATATTTTTATCATTCTAATTAATATTTATAGTTAAAAATATGACTTGTATAACCCCATTTATGAATTTTTTTAGTAAAACAACACATGTTTGTGACATTTTTAGTTTAACATTAAATGAAAAGATATTAATGTCATTTTACTACCAAAGTGGCTCCATGGGTTCCCCAAGTTGACCCATGGATTGTATTGGTCGGACATGACACATACAATAAGGGTAGGACATGTATCAAGTTCATTTCATATTATTAAAACTTTATTTTTACCTTAAATTACACTAATTACCTCTAATCGCGATTAAAAACATAAAAGTTACAATTCACAAAAAAATTATTTTAATCCCATTGAACCACATTTTACATATTAATGACAACCATGTATGTTGAATTTTTGAAATTCAAAACATAGTGGTGGTAAAATTTCATTTAAACGAAAAAATTAGTTTTTTAAGTACCACGTAGTGGTTTCACTATTCATCAAATATTGAAGTTTTTCAAAAAAATACCAAAAGTTCACCCTATTCTATATTTGATATTCCGAATTTAAAAATGATGTCTATTTTAAAAAATTAAAAACATATAAGTCGCATTAATTAATTTAATAATTAATTCTTGTTGTCAAAACAAATTGCGTGTTTTTATGAAACAAAATGTATCAAAAGATTGACACTAGTTTAAGTCCGATTTTAAAGTGAAATTAATTCCAATGACCACTATTGGATTAAATGGTAAAAATATATTCTAATTTTACTGGAAACAAAATTTAAAATATAATATAATAATATTAAAAAATTATATTAAAAAGAGGTTTTGAATTAAAATACATCATTTTCACTATTCATTAAAAATTGATCTTTATCGGAAAAATACCAAAAATTTACACAAAGTAAATTTTGGTGTCTCGATTCTAAAGAATAATTTTATTTGGTCCCATATAATGTATAAGAGTGATCGAAAATATATTTAATGACGGTTCACCATCAAAAGGTGATAAGTGGACCTATAGTGAAAATTAGAGTATATATGCCTAAAATTGAATTCTTTTCGTATTTTAAGCCTTTGTCCTTTATTGGATAAATGAAAACAAATTTAACCAACATATATAATCATTTTTTAGTTATTTCTATTCATTCCCGCCAATACAATGGCTACATGTTAACTACCATTTAAAATAATATTATTTTATTACTAGTGGGCAACGTAAGATTTCAAAGAAACTCAATGTTGCGTATCAGGTACGCTATCGAACATAGCAACCCATTTAAAGTAAAATTAATATTTAATTCGTAAATATTAATAAATATGAAAATGTTTTATTCTTTATTTACCTGGGATGTTACAAATGTTCCGGCTCATCATTCCATATATAGTGTAATTATTACCAATCAAATTTATGTTGTATTCATGGATCATCCCCATATCCTATTAAATTGTTGGATTATTTTTTAATTAAATGTAGACATAAGAATTTGGGATTGTCTCTACATATTAGTGGTATCCTATTAAAAGGAACACTAGTATATATCATAGGGTCTCCAATTTTATTATCCATTATAACATAGTGATGTTGGTTTTAGGAGTTTCTATGTTTAGAATCCTAATGTTGAGGATCTATAGTGTTTAATGGTTTCTACAAAAGGGATAAAAATATTTGTTTTTTGTGAAAAAATGGGAAATATTCTCAATAATGGTTGATGTGGGGCTTGAACATGAGTAGCCCAATCAAGTTGGCATTATATAGAACATGTCCCTATAATGATGAGCTATATTTGAAGTATTTTTTATTTTTGGTGATTAATCTCATTTATAGAATGTAACATATAGAATGATATAATGGGAATTAAAAGGAATGTAATCCACCTTGTTAAGTCATGATTCTATTAGGGAATAAATCCTGGTAAAAAATAATACTGATTATGCCTATGATAGATCAGACATCCAAGCACTTGAGAGTATATCTCGGTGGGGGCATAAGTAATCTGAGGGAAAAATGTCATTATACTGGTTAAAATATGAAATTTAAAAGTATTACTATTGTGAATTGGGGAGATATCCTATATATCCATTTAATTTGAGAATCAAATCCACTATATATTATGTGATGAATTTTATGGTCATGTGGTAGATCTTCACCTTGTCCATTAATGTAACATATGATGGAAATATATGTGGATATTTTAATATATGATATATGTTTTCTGAATTTGGAATGATTTATATGTATCCTCTAAAAAATGAAATTAGATTCTAAGTTGATATGATGATATGGGTATTTAAATCGTAAAAGGTGTGATAATCGAGCATTGACTGGGATAGAAGAATATAAGTCTTACCACAACTATTTAATTTATTGTACTAAAATTTTATATAATGTAATATCCGGTTAGGAAATTCACATAAAGAGGATTTCCATAATAAGAGAAGGGAAGTTATTCTAAAATCTATATTATCAGGGCATGCCACTAATCATGCATGATTCAAGCTCTTTGTTTGAAACAAGGGATATAAGGAGATGCGACACATTTCATTTGTCTGTATAAACTACATGTTAAGGTGACCCAAAAGTAATGCGATCATATTTTACATGTATTATTTAGATCTACAAGGATATGAATACGCTTTCACAAGAAATATAAAAAATTTGGATGTTGTATTGGGTATTATGATTTTTATGGGGTATATTCCAGCCATGAATGACTAATTATATCGATATTCAGGGAATATGAGGGATATAGACTTTGGAATGAATCATATGAATCCTATAAATAATAGGAATCAGAGTACTCATATATCATATAATTCTCTAACTATTTATGGGTAAAGTAGATGGACTGAACACATAATGATTATATCCCCAAGATATAGAATGTATTATAGTATAATAAAGAAGTAATGACTTACAGGAAAAAAACTTTGGATGGTTGGGTGATTCTAGGTAAGAAATTTGGTCTTATGCTCTTCATAAATAGTGGATGTTATTGAACTTTGTATGAAGGATACCAAGTAAAAATGTCGTGATGGGGATATGTGGGTCATGTTATTCATATAACTATTATCATAGTGTGGAAAACACATGGAATGATCACATAAAATATATTTCATCTCATTATTTCATGTATACATGGGGATAATTAGATTTTGTATCTCTGGAATCATTTAGTGATTGACTCTCATGCCAGTGGTAATATGAAAATAATATCAATTTTATTAATATTTTTCTTATGTACCTCACTAAATCTATAAAATACATTCTCTAAAATAATGAGAATATATTTCTATATAAATCCATATTTATCTATAATCCAATTTTATTTCCACTATCGCTCATATTTCTATAATTGTGTGTTCAATGTTAGGATAAGGGGGTTATAGGCATCACAACTTCACATTAAATACAGTTCACATTGTGGATATAAAATGTCCATAGACATAACTTCCTTATTTGAAAATATAAATAAATATGTGGTACATCATGCACCTCATGGGACTATGTTGTAAGTCGTCGTTGATATCACCCATGTAAATCAATTATATAAAACAATCATGATATAGGCCTGTCATAGATATCCACAACCATATGAGTAGTGTGATTGGTCATTCATTGGTCGATAACAAGACTCCAATCTTCTTATATTGATAATAATAACCATATCTAGTCCCCATCATAAACATCATTTTTCAACTAAATGCTTTGGTGTTCGGTGGTGATGGGTCTATAGAACACCATACGAGCTAGTTCAAGTATCATGATCACGAATAAAAAACATCATGGAGAATGATATCATCATTCAATGACATTTAATGTGAATATATGATGGTCATTTAATAAAAAATCCCTTTAATGGTTATGTGATCACATAACATGATCTCATAACCATCAAGTTGACATTATCACACTTATTTTCCTTTATAAAAACATGGAACATGGGTTTTGGTTGTTTTACCAACATAAAATATTACAAATTTTACTTATATAGAATCAAAAGGGATGATCTATTATATTTATAAAATATAGAAAATTACTATCTCTCTAATTTATACCTAAATTTGAGGAAAATAATGTTCAATAATTATTTAATTGATCTCCAGGGCCATGTGGGTTTAATTAAGTGGTGTACGTAAGTTATTAAGTTGTATTTTTTATGAATAATTTTTTATATTACTATTATTTTGTAAAAGGTGTTTATAATTAAAAATTTCTATTAATGTAATAAAATTTAATGAGATTCAATAAAATCATAATTGATATTTATATATTAAATGTGTTGGGGATATAAAGAGACGGACCCTATGAATTATGTTTTTTCCATATATACAAATTGGTGCGTGTTGAGTATAGGTTAATGTTGAAAATAGATGAACCTTATTCTACTAGAAAAATGAATGTTGTTAAGCATATTTTACAATAATATTAATTTTCTCATTCTTTTAGTTCAAATATATTACTAAGTGATCATGGTGAAAATTTCCAAAATCACTTATTTAAGGCGATGTTTAAAAAAATTTATTTATACTACAATGTGAAAAAATATGTCACACCCCAATGAATAAACATGTGGAAACATCTGTTACGAGAATTTTATGAATCATAGATAGTACTATGAATTCCATATTGAATTGTTAGTTGATGAATCCCCCTAATAAATTTTCAGAATACCAAATGTACCATAATACATAACTTTAGAAGTCACCCATATAATTGTTTTATGGGAAACCATGAATCCTTTTGCTGAATTTATAACATAAATATTTTTGGTTATTTAATGCCATTTATTTGAAATAAAATGATATCTAGAATTCCATATTGTTATAAATAATTGATATTTAAATTATATTAATAGGTAATTTTTTCAATAGAACAATTTGTGGGGGGGATGATAAAGATGCGACAAAATAGTCAAATTTGTTAGAATGAGATTCATCGGAGAGGTATGGTATTTTTTTAATTAATTATTACATTTGTTATACGTAATATAAATAAATAATTTATATCACTTATTAATATGATAAAATTTTACATTAATGGGGTGGCATGAATTCAATGAGATAATGAATCATAATTCAATATGAATATGTTTTGATTAATGTACAACAACAAATCAGTCAAATAATTGTATCCTCTACTCAATATTTGTATGAGGTGAACAATGTAAACAGATATTTAGAATTCAAGTGATGTATTGACTGAGATTATACAATGTTATGTATGAAGGATATATTATGTTTTCATTTCATATATATTGAAATATCCATAATTTTTTGGATAGGCCATTTTAATTTTTATACATATTTAGTGGATAATAAAAATATCCTCGAAGCCCTCAAACACATATATTTATTATGGAAAATAAATATCTATAAATAGTGATAATTTATGTAATGAATTATTAAACTGCAGAGACCCTATCTTATCATACATTGAAATTCCATTTATTTTGAAGAATAATTAATACGAGACACAAAATTATTCTGAAAGACTGTATTAGTTTAGTGTCCATGTAAAATCGGAACAATAAACATCTAATCATTGTGAATGATCTTCAACATCTCCCGTAAATATCTTGCATTTTATTTTTCCTACCGCAAAAACATTCTTTATTGCATGGGGAAAAACATAAAAAGAATGATTTCAAATGATCATAAAGGATAAAAAACTATAAAATAAATTAAACCATATACATTTGAACGTAAAAACATGATAATAATTATTAAACCTAAAATTCATGAGATATAGATTAAATCGTGGTAGTACGTAAGGAATAGATCCTAAAATAAAATTAAACATGATTCAATAGCATTGAATAAAACATGAAATTTTGGAAAATTAATAAGCACGTATTATGATTCACATTGTAGCCAATGAATTTATTCTAATAGAATCATAGTGGATGAAGTCTGTTACTGAATCATGTTTACTTGTTGTTCTAGCCATGTATTATTGAACCAGATTTACTTCCTGTGCTAGACATGTCTATCTATTGCGAAGTAAATCATCACCTAATGCATTGGAGGTATAAATTCATCCCACCCATCTAATAATGGAATCATATTTAAATGTTCCCTAAAAGATAAATCATTCATTATAGCATTATCCAGGAAATAAAATAGAAATCTTAAACATCATGCCATCATAAAATAATCCATATAAGATAAATGGACAAAAAAAAATAATTACATTATAAACATAATAAAATCAATGTAATAATAAGGAATGAAACTTAAAACTATGTCATATAATTTGAAAAATAATTTTGATAAAAAACATGAACATAATTCTTGAAGAAAATATCCTTTATTCTTTAAAAACGTTTTCTTTTCTTTAAATGTCATGAAATTTTAAATGTGATGAATTTCGTTGAAAATAAACATGAAATATTGTACATAATGATGAATGTAAATAAGGTGTTAATAATAAGTAATTATTTGTCTATATGGTATAAGTTAAAAAACATTATCCTCATAGTTTTACCAGAAAATCCCAGAAGTACCACGTATGGTAAAAAAAGGAAGATTCATTCCACACAATGTAGTAAAAGACAAAAATATATAAAAATGACTTTAAACGTACATATAATAATATTAAAAAATTTATTAAAATATTTCATTAAAACATGGACATGAAGGATAAGTATTTCGTCAGAAAAAATGTATAAATAAACAATCTCAGATAAAAATGAAATTGAAAATTTATCGCTTACCATTGGTCGGATTCCTTATGTATGTTTATAAAACCCATATATAGGGGGTTTAAACATATTAATAACTTTTAAATGAACTATAATAACATTTATGATATCTTTTATGACTCACTTATGAATTTATATTACCCTTCACTTTTCAATTTCATGTTAACGCAATGTTTTGGGTAATAAATGTTTAATTTATCATTCGTGTTTTGAATTATTATTTTTCAAATGATTACATAGATCATGGTTTACTTACTTATAGATTGTAAAACATCATTTATATATCATATATACTCTGTTTAAATAATATATAATCGATCGATAAATGGAATGAAAGACACTAATCATGGAGATAGTAGGCTATACGTACACTTGAATGTTTTATTCATTTCCTCATTGAAATATATGTAATTATGTAAATGACATATATATTTACATACATAAATCAATTATAATTATTATTTCATATATTTCATGATAATTCATTGTATATAAATTATAATAAATATTGATTGGATAACGTGGAGAAATAATCTCATCGCGTCATGGAGATAGTAAGCCATACGTACACATGAGCGATGATATCAGTCTCATAATTGTTGAATGGTATTAAATTTTATTATTTACAATATCTTGTAATTATTATCATGTCATAATAATCATATATAGGTATTATATACACCATTATAACCATCTATTTAATGTGTTGGTGAAAACAGATTATAACACGGCATGGAGATGCTAATCTGTACGTACACACACTTGGTGATTTCATTTTTTTTTGGATGGATAGAAGATTAAAAAGGGTTATTTGAAATTTATAATAACATGTCATTATATTATTTATAATTATGATATTATTTGATAATGAAACAACTAAATAATATGATGTTGAAGAGGAACTAAACTTGAAATAATTGGTTGAAGAGATTACCTCTTCCTCGACATGCCTCATTTAAATTCCTTTATAGGGCACTAGAGTTTTTCTTTTGAAAATACTAGAACCTATATAATTTAACTAAGGAATTATTGAAGTTAAATGGGCTGGGTTTTTTTATCATGAAGGCTCAAAATGGAGTGAATACGAGAGGGAGCATGTTCTCTATTATAAGAGAAGAGAGGGGCACTTTATGAAACTCTTCAAAATATTAATATAATATATATTTATTTTTAACAAAATAAATAGACCAAAACATATTTAATTAGGAGATATGATTATTTTGGTTCGAATACACTTCATCAAATAATTTTTTACATGTTTTTTATATTTTTTAATCCTTTTCTTTTTGGTTTTGCCCTTATTTTACTCTTTTTAATCTTACCATGGTATCATGTTATTTACACATAAATGGTTAATTTTATTACAATATCACATAAAATGACCCACAAAAAGTAATTCATGACATATTTTTACTTATATTAGCCATTAGCTTCAATCATAGATATTTAGGAATTTAATATCATTTAAAAAACTTTTTTATGTTTTTAGTTATGATTTGTGTCAATTTTGGACAATATTATTACATGGCTTGTTAAAAGTTCATAAAAAAATTATTCCTTCATAAATAAGGAATTTATACAAAGATAATATTTCAATTTCATCCAAAAAATTAGTGGATGAAAACAAAATAACAAATTTTTTTAATACATATAAATTCATTTATTTGAATCCTTTATTATTGTGGTAATACGTACATCATATTGTTTTCATAAATAAAAATATTTATTTAATATCTATAAATTATATATAAAATAACATTATGTATGAAATAATTTTAAATTTATAATTACTATTTATAAGCATATAAATCAGTTTATAACCCATTATTAAAATCTATTTAGTAAAAAATATATGTTTTGGTTACAATTATAATTAAATTCAATTATTTATTATAAAATGTCATTTTCATATCCAAGTGAACCCATGGGCTCCCACAATCGACCCACTAATACCCATGGATGGACAAATATCATCTAATAGTATTATAGAAAGTGTTAGAGTAGATTATTATTATTATAATAAAAAAGTTTACACTTAGTTACTAAATTTATCTTTTAAACAACGAAAAAATAATAATTATTGATGTTATTATTCATGATGTAAAAAAAATAAAAATTCAATATTTAAAAAATATAAACCATATAATTCAAAATATTGAATCCATTTTTTCAAATTTAAATGACATAAGTTTTAGAAATTAATTTAAAATTAATCAAGTTGTTGGAAAAAACATGTTTTTATTTAAAATGTTGCTAAAGGTTGAAGTGTTTTTACCTATGATTTCAATGTAAAATTAATGAAAATGACATAAATTGTCTGAATATAAAAAAATATACACTATTATTACTTTAAAACCGTTCAATATTATATTTTAACAATATATATCATTAGATGAAAATTCTTGTTTTCAATTAAAATATATCATATTTTCACTATTCATTATAATATAAATGTTATCAGAAAAATATCAAAAAATTATCCAATGTAAATTTTCTTATCCTCCTGCAAAGAAAAAGTTTATATTTTCAAATATAACATATAAATGTTTCAAAAATTAGATGTAAAATGGTTTCACCATCAAAAGGATGTAAAACTGCATTTTTGGTCAAATACGCCTTTTATCCGAAAAATTAATTTTGTTCTCATATCATGTGTAAAATGAATTATAATGTTATAAAAAATTAATGAAATGTTTTATAGTATTAATAAAGGATATTTTATGGAAAATTTTAATAACATATCATTGTTTAGTGAAACTCAGTATCACGTACAACACAAGTTATCGAGGAAGGTCACTCTTGCCTGTAACGCAAGACAAGTCAGTGTTGCCTATAGTGAAAGAATAATTTGTTGTTTTTTAGAACATAATAAAAACATAGCTCATTTATTCATTGAAAAAATATATATACTACGTGTTGATTAAAATCAATTCTATCAAAATAACATAAAATTTCTTACAACCCAAACGAAGACGAAGTATATTGTTTAATATACTTCAATGATAATATGATGTTCAGTATAGCACATGATAATCTTGGTATAGCATAAAACACAAGAAAAAAATTATATTAAAAAGAATCTATCTAATAAATTCATGAGGTGTTACATAAACGGTGGGATTTTGTTTCAAAACATGTCCAAACACATGATTTTCATTTATTTAACACTCATTTTTATATTGAATCATTAATATTAATATATAATTTGTCAAGTGTTTATTATAATTATTTGTCCATGGTTATATGAAAATATCCGAACAGAAAACATCCCTTGTTATGTTTTAATATCATTGATATTGTTCTTTATAGTATCCAAATATATCTTTTTGTAAGATAAACAATTTATAAACACGTATAGGACCTCAACTCAGGTTAACTATGAGTTACTAATCTTATAATTTTAAATCAATTTACTAGAACCATTATTCCATTTACATGATTCATTAAATATCTTCTTATGGGATCAATCTATAACAAATCATTACAAAACAATTTCATCCAAATAACCAATATTCTATTTGATACCAACATCATTAATAGATGATATAATTAATTGTTCTCAAGATCAGTTGATTTCTCTTAACCGACTACACTAATAAATCCCTATCTAAAATATTTTTTTTATTTCTCAACAATACATTCATTATTTTCCTCCTAAAACCATTATAACATACTAAATTATAATCCGTTAAATATAACCCCAAATATATTTACACATATCCTTGAATCTATCCTAATCTTAGAACACTATATAACCAACCATTCAAATCATCAAAATGTAAATCGACACAAAAAAATGGCATATAATATAATATTGTTAAAATGAAGGATACCCAAAACAATAGAATCCAAAATATTAAATAGATAAATATTACTACATATTTTTATATATTCTATATATTTCAAAATAATAATTTCCAAAAAACCATAAAGGTATAGGGTATTTAGAGACTATATACATAATAATCTTATATCATGAATGATCTTTAACACCCCCAAAAATTCTCTCTCAAATAATAATATTCATTTTAATATCCTACCAATAGCCATTTTTTCTAAATCGTGAAAATGAGATATAAGAAAAAGTGATTCTAGGAGCATTGTAAAGGTATTTGGAATATATCAGTCAAATATCCTATGATATTATAAGATAATCATTAGGGTATGAAAGCATGATCCTAATATAAGAAAAGAAAACCCAAATATTCATTATTATTTAATAATTTTGATGATGTGTGGGATTATGAATTCAAAAGATGCAACTGATATATTAATAAATCGACACGATCTATGGTAAAATTACATTCTAATATAAACATATCAAGGGAGCATAGAATAAAATTTTCCATAATAATAATAATATAAATCTTATAACATTTCCACAAAAAGACATATGTCATAAGCTATTATGTGTATTACCACCTATGTAAATGCATTGGGTGTAGGATAACCTCCTTTGTGCAATATTTTGGATATTTGACATCCACTAATATCTTATCTTTTGCGATTAACATACCCTCTCATGTACCCACTTTTGGGATTTGGATAACATCTTGTGTACTGTCTTATTGGTTTTGGTTACCCTCACAAATACCCTTATGTCTCATAAAACATTAATCTTTTTATATGTAATATGAGATCAATAATGAACCCAACAATAACATAGAAATATTCCATTTATATTTATTCTTAAATTTTATGAAATCATTTATTATTATACTAAATATTAATGCATGGAAAATAGGAAAATTTTCCATAATATTTCATCATCATCAGGCTAAGAAAATTGGGAATGAATAAATAATTCATAATTTGATCTTATAACCTATAATTCATAGGATTAATCAAAGGATATTATAATTAAATAAAATACATTAAAAATATCACATGAATATTTTATAAGAAAAATACACTTTAATTTTCCAAAAAATATAAATTAAATTATAAAATTGTCAAAAAAAATTAATGATAAATCAATCATTGAAAAGAACCATGTAAATAATATGTATAATCATTAAATCTGTAAAAAATTATAATGGTGGGAAAATACAATCACATGGTTTTTGCTAAAGAAAAATTTATTTCATGTTTATGATATAAATTCAAAATTACTTTATTTATAAAGTTAAAAAATGATTCATTATAATAACATTTATAGAGGTTACACTATTTTAAAAAAATAAACTTATTAAATGATAATGAGATGGAAATTTTTATATTTTTTTATAAAATTTTGATATCGATGAAAATTGATTCCAAACTAAGTGAGAGATAAAGCCAATTTTCCTTATAAGAAATCATTCATTCTCGTAGGTAATTAAATATAAAAATCCCAAAAATTAATGTAGAAAAGAACTGTTTATAAAAAATATAAATAATATTTTGGATATATATATGATATGATTTCACCATCATGTAAATAAATTGTACTAATTCCAATTAAAAATGAGATTGTATTTTATATGATTTAGAAATATGAATAATATTGAGTAATAATACCCATAAACTGACTTACATAATATAAAACATTAAATATGATGGACACATGGATATTTATGAAACAATAAACAACAAGGGATGTAGATACACATCATAATAATAGATAGGTGTATAAGATAACATATATCCCAAGGAATTTAAAATGACATAGAAATACCACACCACTTTGGTATCAATGGAATCAAATCCCGTAGAGTGAAATAATATTAATATATATAATAAATAAAATTATATAATAATTAAAAATTATATATAATTTCAAATTATCTATATATTATGAATCAAAATTTAAATGAAGAACTTATTCTTAATATTTTACTTTATTCATAAGTTCTCTAACATGAAATATAATAATTTTTAATTTTTTTTAAAAATATTATCCATAATCATTTACATATATATTATATTATATATAATTCACATAAAAATTCTCAGCTCTAGTTTTTTAACAGTTGTCTTTTAAATCCGTATTTTGGGTGTAAACTACGTCATTTCTCTAGTATATCTTTTTGTAGTTCCGAATAATTTAAATTTAACTATTTAATATCATAAATATAATATTAATTATTTAACAATAAAAATTACAAATTATTAATACTTTTATCATCATTTTTATAAATTGGTGATGTAGAATAACCTACATCACTTGGTGATGACGATTATCTAATCTTATATACGAGTGACATTTCCTATTTTTGGTTGATGGAATGAAAGAATTATAAATAATATTTAACTTTTAATAAATCATTATATTGTAATAGATATCATTTATATTGAATTAAACTATCCTTATTACCTTCCATGTAAATAATAATAGAAAAACAAGTCCCATTGCTTCTTGGAGGTTGATGTCCACTCATAAATATTAGCATCATTATTATTTTCCCTCAGATATGATTGGAATATGGTAGATAAAATATATAATTATATAATTATAAATAATAAAAAATAATATATTTTAACATTTAATCTAATATGTTAACATACCATAAATATTGTTATTGAATATGAATCATATCTTTATGCGGATAGAGTAGTCGAAACAAATGATTAAGAGATATTTTCATTTTCTTTTGGAAAGATAATGGAATGGAAATGGACCATCCATAATCAAAATAACACCACAATATATTAATAAAATAATTTAAATATTGCTTTTAAATATAAAATATGTTTATAGGATGTGGAAAAAGAAATAAAATCTCAAGTGCTCATATATGACTTGTACCACTACATTGACAGTACTCATTCGTATTACACATTATGCCTTGAAGGAAAATTCATAGGAGATAATAAGATACTATTGGATGAATAGATTGAAATAAAAGATTAGGTTAATTATTTTATTTATCATTCGGGATCAAATTTTGTGCCTATGGGAGGAGAATATGTTCTCATATATCAGTAGGGGTAAATTTGTAAGAATCTAAATTATTTTTGACATAAAAGGTCACTTTCTTGAGAAATTGTAAAATAATTTTCTATTTGGTCAAATATAAGAAACATTAGGATGAAATATCATTAAATAATAATAATAAATCGTGTTTATGAGAAATTCCTACCAATATCTCATATTTTAACCCCAACAATATACTCTTTTTAACAATAATTTGTGTAGCAAAATTTATTGTATTTATCATTAAATATAAAAAAATATAGTGTTTTTTATAAAATTATTTTAATAATTATTATTAAAAATAATTAACCCATTTTATGAGATACAATTTATATACTATTCAAAATTTAAATTATAATAAGATCACAATGCTCAATAATATCATTTTTTTATAAAGAAAATGAATTTTTAAGAAAAAATCACAATTTACATCAATTGGTTAATTTATAAAATCTAGAAAACCAAATGAAAAAATATTTATTTTAACGTATCTATAAATGAATTTAATTTTTTAAAAAATTGATAAATATATTTTCTTTCAATTATAATACATTTCATTCATAAAAAAAGATTTTATAAATATGTTCTTATATAACAAAATGTGGTTATTCCAAAATATATTATATTGGTGAATATTTTAAAATTATTTCATTTAGATTTAAATAAATGATAGTTACTTTATATTAATTTCTTATCCAAATCATAATGGGGCTATCAAAATTCATAATTTAACCAAAATATATGATATTTTTACAAAAAAATTGTATTTTTCACTATTATGTGAAAAATAACTGTTCTGAATAAATTTGAAACATTTACTCTATAGTAATAGTTAGATTATGATTTGATGAAATTATTCATAAAATTATATTTCTAAAATTAATTTATTTATTTCAAAATAACTTTTTAGGGAAAACTGGGAATCCAAAAAATAATAATACAACATGTAACCCAAATCAAGTCTACTAGGAACTGCCACTCCCCAGCAACTACATTGTTATTTAAATCCTAAATCTCACATGACCCCGCAAAAAGATATTATGTATAGGGTTAGATATTTTTGGTACTGATATCAAAGCCATACCCTATCATTCATCCACAAATGAATGTCCATCCATAGATGCATTTTTCCCTCTCTATATCCTCTTTTGGAGATAATCCATATAGAGTGATAGTTTCATAATATATAAGATCTAGAAAATAATATAAATAAATTTAGTTCACATTCAAAAAATTTAGTAAAAATATATATTGATGAAAATATATTTGTGAACCATAAAACTACCATAATGAATTATTTTTACATATTTGTTTTTGAAATAATCAATAAATTTTCATTATTTTAGAATAATATAAATATTTTTTGTAATGATTTTTTAAAAAATTACACATTCCCTATAAATAACTAGGTAATGTATATCACATTTATTTAATATGTTTATAGTATATTTTAGTTCACTTAAGATTTGTGTTTGGTTTTAATAAATCTTACAAGTATAATATAATTCTAAACATTTATTTTCAAGGTATTACATTATCAATTGTAAAATAATTTGTATACACAAAATATTTACCTATGTAATAAGTGGTTAAATATATGAAAATATCTTTTTTGTAAATATCATTTTACAATGGTATAATAAAACACCTTTTGAAATAGGGATGTTAGAATTATAATGGTCACCCAAAATAACATATAATCAACTTCTATGATAATGATATCATTTTATGGTATTGAAAATATAAACATGTTGGAGAAATATTTTTTCCAAAAAATAAAATAGAGTCACAGAGTACATAATCATGAAACAATTAACGACACCAAACGGATAAATTAGTTTGGTTAAACATAAAAAAAATCATTAGAAATGCTTGAAAGATGTTTTTTTAATTTTCAATTTCTTATTCTAGGATTTGATTTATTATTTTACTATCAATATAGATAACATAATAGAAAAATAATTACATCATTTCTTTCTAATTTTTAATTATAATATCATCATTTATTTTTTAGTTTAATCATTTTAAATTTATATATTATATATTACACAGTGAAATAAACATTAAAGATGATTTATTTATGACTGAAAAAAATTACAAAATTCAAAATTGTGATAATGAGTTATAAAATATAGAAACAACTTTATATGATAAAATAATTCTCTAAAACATTAAAAATTAATTCCAATGGTCAACTAATACAATTCAATAAATATTTACCATAAAAAATCCCAGAAAATTTGAATGATCATTTTCAATGTCCAACAAATTTGAATTATTTAATAAAATATTATTTCCATCATCATCTATAATACCCCCCACCGCCACCCCACCCCACCATAATATATATTATAATTTCACATACCAGAAATGTGAATACCATGATCACGTTTTCATTTAAAATATTCTAACAACACGAATCAACATAAAACCAGAACAAAATATTTTATGCTTATAATAATTAACCGTTTCCTAATTCTATAATTATAATATTTTGAATTTATAATATTTTTTATATATTCAAAATTTAATATATTTAATAAAATATATCATAAATAATTTTTTCATTTAGTCACATATTATTTTCAAGGCCACTAATAATATCTAATTCTCAATATTTGTATCAATTTTATTTTTAACCAAAATGAAAAATATTCTCTCTTTATCCATAACATATTAAGTATTACATAAAAATAAATTCTTGGTTTTACAAAAAA
The DNA here is from genome assembly GCA_963277665.1 of Viscum album. Classification (NCBI taxonomy): domain Eukaryota; kingdom Viridiplantae; phylum Streptophyta; class Magnoliopsida; order Santalales; family Viscaceae; genus Viscum; species Viscum album. The sequence goes on from OY728145.1 coordinate 957,781,922, forward strand.
AACTATAATAATAAATCATTTTTATATTTAAATATTATCATTTACTATTTTCTTGAAAATATTTAATGAATGACTCATTGATAACAATCAATTGATGACTCATGATTCGTATAAACTATATATCTTTTATAAGACACTTCAATAACACAATTCATGAATCATAACACATAAACATGTCAGTCATTCCACTTCCTTCTTACAACATTATCCAATATTCATTGGCTTTTCCCTTCTTATATCCAACCTAAAATATGAAACATGGAACAAGGATTACGATTCATAAATCACAATTTACTCATGTTTCATAATTTTTAAATATGTAAAATTATTAAAAAAATCATACAATTAATATTTTATATTTAGTTTCTCCATTATTAATAAATCAATTTATTTATAAAAACATAATAATCATTTTCCTAGTTATTTCTACCAAGAAATTGATTTTCATCATGCCAATAAAATAAAAATTTAAAATAATCAAACATTGATGATGCGATATGGAATCAATTATTTTCATCTGTAATGTTGAACAAAAAATTCATATTTCGTTGAAATTTTACATCTATATGAACTTTTTTTACAAACATGAAATATTATCAGGTTCATTGGAAACATTACCTTGAGTTCTACATTCAATATAATTGATATATAACAGGATATATAGGGAGTCATCTATAGAATTCATGAAACTCTAATTTTATTTTATTCAGTTCTTTAGGAAATTCACATACATTTAGGATTTTTAAAAAATCAATGATATTTTCATAGGCATAATGAATACAGTTGACCTTACATCTCAAATTTCATTTAGATTTTAATGAGTAAAATCCTTTTATCATATTTCAAATTTACTGTTAAAAATAATCCCCATAGTTCCGTCAATTGACAATACATATAAATATTGTGAGAACCAATAATCAGATATTGAAATCATATAATCGTGAAATTTGATTACAGTATGTTAAAATAATGAAACATTAATTTCATTCTAAGACACCAAAGATTTATCCTAGGTCATATATGATCATTATATATAAAAATAATTTATAAATTTTATATTATTAATATGATAATTTACCCTATAATATCCCCTAATTGCTTCAATCTTGGTGTATATTATTAGGCCCACTCAACATGCACCAGTGAAAAATAAATTAATTTTGAATCCATGACATTTAGAGTTGGTATCAATCGGTGCATCTATTTTATTGTTTTATCAACATTATTTATTCTATAAAATGATGTATTTTATAAGAAAATGTCACTCCATTCATTATAATAACATAAGATATTCTTCCAAAATATTATAATCCTAAGGGGTTCGATTGTTTTTTTCATATAATAATCATTATAAATTTATGAACATTCATATGGTACAAACTATAGTAACCCAAACATTATATACATAAATAATTAAATATTTTAGATGAATATTAAAAAAATTCACAATAATTATTTCCTAAGGATGGTAATTGTATAGTTTAATTATTAAAATAATATATAGTTATATTATTTCTTGAATACATCACAATATTTATAGAAAACTATTCTAACATTGTACACTAATTAGTAATACCCAATATAAATCCATTCATCATAACTCGAGTAATTTACATATAATAAACAGTGATTTCATATTAATATTAAGGGAAAAAATGGGAGGCATCAATCATCTCTCACAAGTTGTTAAAATCATTATTCAAATGAAAAAGAGAATAATCATAGTATTATAATATCACACCAAATATTTCATTAATATTAAATAGATATCATGGAATAAATCACTGGTACTTGATTAATGAATTATAAATAGTGGGTCAAAAATCATGCGGAAAAAAAATATCTTTTTTTGAAGAACATATCAAATGGGAGTGGCACAATTTGTATAAAAACTATAATTATATAAATATTAAATCAATGATATCAAAAAAGATATTAATAGAAAGGTAGTTATTTTATAACAACCCATGTATAATTATTGAGCTTAGGATATGTTATTGTATACCATATTTAGGTCTTGGGATAACTTCTTATGTACCATACTTTTGGCTTCTGATAACCTCATATATACACTATTTTATATTTTGGATTTCCTCCAATGGACCCACTTTTGGGAATATAATGATATCCCATTTATGATTTTAAGTCATAAAATATTAATCATTACACAATAAATTGGAGGTATATAACTAACACACCAATCAAAAAATGATAATCCATTTATATAGACTCCCATTGTTCATGAAAACATAAATCATCAAATAAATGATTATTCCATGGAAATCAAAAATATTATCACTAATAGTTTATCATAATAATCATAAGAAATATATGGATAGAATAAAGATGATATAATTTTCCATATCACATCTATATCATAATAAACATAAAATTATGATTCAGTAGATGAATATACAATGAAAATATAATTTGAAAATTTCTCGTGGAAAATACATTTTTATATTGAAATCAATTATTTGACATCTAAAAATTCAAAAAATACTAACAAACTAATTTTCATAAAAAACAACAAAATAAAATATAAAATAAACCTTCAATTAAAATTTAGGTCATTATGGAGGGAAAATTTGTTAATGTGGTTTAAGATGAAACAAAATTCAAATCACATTTTTGAATCAAATAAAAAAACACACCCATTATAATAAGATAAGAATAATTAATTATTATTTTAATTGAAATCCCAAAATAGATATAAATTAATATATTAAATCAATAAGGGAATTGTAAAACTCATATTGAAATTATTTTTAATAAAATAGGAGTATAGAAGATAGAGTTTCCTAAATGATGAGATAAATAATAATGGTTTTCCAGAAAATGATAATTTGGTCAATTTAGTACATCAATAGAGTAAATATATTTGATGATATGTCATTAAAAAAAATATTTTATGAAAATATATAATATGTAGAATATATATATATTATATAATTTCATTATCTAAAAATTTAATCATGAATAAACTTTATTAAAATGATATTTTAACATAACACCCTCACTTATTTGAAAAATTTTAATTTATAAATCACATGAGATTAATAAAATAAAATTAAAATATAAATACCATTAACATAAAGATAATCAAGATATAATAAAAAAATAGGAAATTATATACACTAAATACAATATAATAGGTGTATAATATATCATATTTCGCAAAATTGGATAGTTTGAGATGGCAACCACATACATGTTCGTTAACATTTTATTGAAACTGAACTCGATGAACTAGTTTTAGAAAAAAAATTAAATACTATTAAAAAATATTAATAGATGAAATAATATGTCAGATGATATTTGCATACACCATATGAACAAAAAAAGGATCGAAACATCAATAATTTATCTATAAAAAATAATTTTGACAAAGAACTAATATATTATATTTTACTTGATTCGTATGTTCTATAATATCATTTATAATCAATATTTAATAATTATAATTAAAAATATAATCATATTCATACTTATTTTATCATATTTAATTCTCTAATAATATTTTAGCACTCATTTCTAAGATATTCACTATTATAGTGGTCATTTTTTGAGATAACAGCTTCATTTCTCTTGTCTTATTATTATGATAGTTTAGTTCATTTAACATTGATAATAGTTCCAAATTATATTGAATCTCATTATTATAATAATCATAATAGTAATTATTTATATAAAAATTTATTCCCATTTGTATAATTTGTTTGATAAAAATTAATTACAATAATTCCTAGAGACTGTAGCCCATACAGATGCATGAGAAATGTTTCTACTCTTCAATATATGGAAAAAAAGTCTGTTAAATAATAATTAAGCATTCCAAAATCCATTATTATATTATAAAAATAATAAATATTTATTAAATAAGTCGTTATTACCATCCATGTTTTGTGAAAAAGAAAAACTGAAGGAATAACTTTTTATATGTAGTAGTCCACACATAAGAAAGAGTGATGTTATTATTTTCCAATGGATGGTATGGTATGAATATATATACATTTATATGATTTTCAAAAAAAATCATATATTTCATTTATTTTTAGATAATTAATCATAATAACTAATAATGTTTTAGTAATTTAAAAAATTAATCTCATTGAATCGTGGAAGTAGACGTCCTTTCATTCACATAGTTGATATTTTTTTAACCAATTTGATTAATATTTTGTGGGAAATTATTGTAAAATCATAATAATTACATCAAATTATATTTAAGATAGGAGATTAAATTTTGTTGTTGTTGTTATTAGTATTCATACCTCTTAGTTTTACTATAATGTTGTAAATATCAAAACTAAATAATATTTCTATATTATATCACTATTCTTTTAAGTTTCAATGATTCATTAGAAATAAGATTTCAAGAATTGTACTATTTGAAATTAAATTTTCTCTATGTTACAAAATCACTCTGAATAATGAAAAATATTATAAAGAAACACTACCAAACCAAACCCATAACCATTCCCATTTTATATCATATTTCAATGATAAATCATTAACATACATTCATCATTACTTAATATTTATTTATTAATCCAATAATAATCACTTGAATGAGATCATAGCTATATATTTGGATATATATAAGGTGATAGACATTTCTATTATCAATAATACTGGTATTAAATATCTATTTTTATATACATTAAATAAATTCCATATTGAATATATTTTCTATGTCCAATATGCTTTTTATATTGATATGATTTAAATAATTCTATATTCATCTAATTATGAACACTTTGACGTGAATCTTTAAATCGGGCTTTAGAAATTAATGATTCTGGTAACTGAATATTGAATTGGAATATTTGATAGATATACTAGTTTTTTATGACTTCATAATATAACATGTTAATTGTTTACCCTCATTAGAAGTTTTATTATAGGATATGGGTGGAGTTGGTTAATGACCAATGTCTAAAGAATGAATTGACTAAACTAAAATTAGAATTTTAATGAAACTCTGTTTTTTTTTTACATTATAAAGAGTATCAACTATTACATTATTTCATAAGGGGATGTAAAAATGGTTTGTTTGATAATTTAATTTCATTTCCGAACATTCTAATATGAATACGATAACTTATCATCATAAAATTCCATTACAAAATATTTTTAAGGAATAAAAAATGATAAGGAATAAACTATGATGAATTATAATTTTACCATATTTATTTGAATATAACATGACTATATTTAAGGACATCATTCTATTTAATTCAATGGGTATGATCTCATTCATATACCTATACAATTTTGTTATGGATTGTTTCGTATCTCTATGATCTAGATCATCCTGCAATAATAAGATTAGTTCACCACTAAAATATAGTTGTTCCTCATCATAATGTAATGCATTTTGAATATCAATGAGGGGAATTTTGGTGATAGTTGGGATTCTAAATCTTATGAATATAACATGTAATTATAATGAAATAATATTTGAATCATATATAAAAAATAAGAAGACAAAATAATATATAAAATAATCTATATAAATATTTTCATTTTTAGGTATGTTATAAAAAAGTAGATATGATCACAAGTCAGAAAATAATATATATATATATACATGAATAATTTAACCAAAATAAACTAAAATTATAGCAATAACTAGATAATAAATTTCATAAACTTCTTCATTATGTAGGGGGCCATTATATTTTTAGTATCCACTAGGATCCTATTACGGATCCATATCCCCCGCCCATGAAATTATTTATATAATACAAAAATTTCTTGAACAAGCCACGAAATATTTGAATATGATCCATGTAAAAAAACCTCGTTAGTGTCCCATGATCATAACTATACATCTAAAGGTGAAATCAATACATAATTAAAATTTAAACATACACCATATAGTTTAATCCACTAATGCCCAAACAACCCTATATTAGTCATTAACATCATAATATAGCACTGTAGTGGATTTATACATCCATATTATAATATAGAAGTTGTTCCACTAAACATTCCACTAGTTTTATATCATTCCCCTTAACACAACAACCCATAACTTCAATCTATTCTATGTTAACCACTATTCTCTAATAAAAAATACACAAGTTGGTTCTAAAGTTCCATGGGTATAATAATCCATCAAAACCCATTCCACTAACAACCCAAACAGCTTTTACCTGTGTCTGAAGAATACATCTATAATCTGATGACCACCATAAATATTTAATGGGAAGTTATGAATGATCCTTTATATCAATTTTGAATGATATCACACCGATGATTCTCAAGATACATATCATAAAACTCGTTGCGGGGGGATAAAAACACCTCATGCACTATATACTATGACTGTACAACCACATCATGCTAAAAACCATAGTGATTGACTATAAATATTCACAAGGAAACACCTCAAATAACATTTATCACTACAATGTTAATGGTAAATTCCATCCATAAAACACAAAAACTCTTCCATTAGAATAATCATTATTGTCAACATCCCCATCAGTAACATGTGTTTCCCCAATCACATTGAAAATAAACTATATTAATTATCCCATATAATATATTTCAAATTTATATTAAATAATATAATAATACAAAATCCATAAAAGAACACAATAAATCCAAAGAAAGAAAAAATCATCATATTCCCAAATACAATTACCTTACACGTATCTTATTAGAAAATGTATCTTAATGTTTTTCATACCAATTTTCCCACACGAGTCATCGCACACACAAAAATTAATAATTTCACAAACTCTCATATTCAATAGTGAATTGCTATCGGCCACCAACTTGGAATTAAATTAGTTGTAATACATGATTGTCTCTTACCAATCAGAATTTATTTAGGATAAATGTGAAAATATGAATAACAATATTTTTGTGGGAATATTAAATATAAAACATGTATTTTGTGAATGTAATTAATGATAAACATTATGTGATACCAATCCTTATGCTAGAATAATCTATAAAATTTTGGTCATGAATTAGAAATAATCAATTTTTTCTATTTTGATTAAGTGTTTAATGAGAGAGCGAATTGAGATCTTGGGAAAATACAACATTATTGAAGAAATATATTCTTTTCACATTTGATAAATAGTTATAAAATGAATTATATCTTTATCAAAATATATTTAATTTCATTGAAAAACAATTTTTTATCATCAATTAGCCCATCATATTTACCCTTATTATTAACTTTATGTATTTCCCACTATAAACATATGTATTAAATGGTCCTATTTTTTTAAAATTTTTTAATAGATGATGGGCCATTTCATTAGGGAAAATTCCAATTATGTACTAGATGAAATGGAAATTATTTATAAAAGGGAATATCCATACTTTTCCACTTACCATAAAAATGAGGACTCATACATATCATTGAGTAACTATTTATCATTAAAAATATGTCTCTTACTTATCGTTGGTTACTTCTATACTAAAGAACATATCATAAAAAAGATATAACCATTAAATATCATTGTTTTATAATGTGCCCCATCTCCATCGCTTTTTGAGTAGGGAAGGACATGTATTCCAATGGTAAGAGATGTATTGGAAACAACTGTGACATATTTAGTTGTAAATCAGTTTAGTTATTGGGAGGATATCTCATCCCTCAAAGGGTCTTAATCCATAATTTGTAAATATCTTAAATAAATATGTTTAATTTATTTAATAAAAAACAATTATTTAAACTGGTAAAATACATTATAATGATGGATTGATTTCATTGATTAGAGGAATGAATTATATGGATCATAGTTTTTAAATCATTGTTTCCTATGTCATTATGATAATGTTTAAAGACCTATAGTTAATTGATGAATTATTCTCCATTGATGGATGTGGTAGGTTCTAGGAATTAAGGACTAGGACAATTTTAGGATCTCCACATGAATCCAGTTTAATGGAATCTAAGACCTTTTACATTTTCACCTTTTATGGGGGTATTGGTCTTTTTAGAATTTATTGAAAAGTACTACACATGATCATGTTTTTTTCATGAAAACATGACAAGTTAAATTTCATTTTAAGGCTAGCTTTCCCAGAAAATCGAATTTTGGATTGACCATAAGTGAGAAATTGTATGGATAAAACATTACAGTAATAAAATCTCATGTAATTTTTGTGTCATTTTTTATGTTCATATGATATGAAAAATTAATAAATTTGAACATCAGGTAGTAAAAACACGGGTATCATGAAATGGGAGAAAATAAGATATTGAGTGGGGCTTATTTATGGTATACCCATTTTAGTTCATATTGTATATTGTAAAAATATTAAAAGAGCATGTGGATTATGATTATTCAGTTTTGGAATCCCTAATATATATTAATACCCACCTATTATTGATAAATAAAAAAGGAATAAATATTGGGTTGAATATATATTTGACCAACTGTTTTAGGGTTGGTTATCATACTTATTTGGAATCATAGTTTCATCTTTTAATATAATTATGGACCAAAGAAGAATAATAATATTGTTGAAATTTATTTAATCCAGATATATGATAGGTATGATAAGGATATATGGAAAGGGATGTTTCTAAAGGCATTAAAATGATAAGGATCTAGGTTTTTGAGGAAGTACTTGATTATTTACAAACTTAGTGCGCTATAGGTGATGGATAATTTCATTGGGGATAGCCATTCATATGAATTTCAATACCAATTATCGAGGGTATACATGATATAAGGGTGGAAATATAGTTTTTAGATACCATCATGTATTTCATATGGTTAGAAAGGAGGCCTCATATAGTTTTAACTTAGGTAAGTGACTTGGGATAAAAGGAAAACATGGTTGGTGACATCATTAAATTTAGGATCCTTTTTAAGTAACCTTTTTATGGGAGCAACAGGATATGAGAATTAGAATATTATAAAACCCTTATAAGGAGTCCATGGTGAATATGATTTAATATTATGGAGGCATTGTAAAATTATCATCCATATAGAGAGAAATTAGAAAATTAGAACCCAAATATTGAGGTTTCTGCAATTTGTTTTCCATGTAGGGAGGCATGAGTGAGTATGAAATATTTTTATGGATTACTGGGAAATGATTCAGAAATTTATGATTGTTTGGGTTAATATATATTCGTACTATGGATGAACTATGTGTGATTCATTTGAGATGAACTAATCACAACCTGTATTATTATGAACATGGAACCCAATTTTAATTCTCATATTAGTCATCAATGCTTATAAAGGAGGGTCCAAGAATATATTATTCATGTGTAACATATAAAATATGATAATTAAATGTCTATGGTTATAAAAATAAAAAATTACCCCTCGCATATATGATTTAAAGTTAATTTAGTGTTGAATCGTAGTATATAGGGATCTTAGATTTGTTGGGCGTGGATTTATTTTGCACAGTTTCTATTGGGGATTATTTATTATTATCATAAAAATATTCCATGAAAATTATATTATTATATTTTAAAAAAATTATTGTTTAGGGATGATGTAATTGAAATTGAGATCTTAATTCCTATGTAACATCATGTTACCACTCATGTTACCGTTCTCCATTGACAATATGGGACAATGTGGGCCTAATTAAAGTAGGGTGCATGGGGGAACAACATCAAAAGGAGCACAATTCATGTACAATTCATTTCTGGCAGGGGAAATGATGCATTCCCAGAATGGAAATGTTCTGTGGTGTGTGTCTATGAATCAATTTCACACATTGAAAATATTACATTCCCCTTATTAAATTCATTGAATGTTTTCTTTATCTGTTATAAAGTAGAAAAAATAAATTCCCAAAGAGTTTGATCTTATCAATAGAAAAAGGTCCCAATTTATATGTAAATAAGACATTGGTGTGATATTAGTTAGTTGTGATTTCCATATATAGAGGGAAACATTATATTATGGGATGTGTTGTGTGAATTCAGTTTGGTGAGATATGGTTAACATTGTACAGAACACCATGTTAGATGTCTGATATTAGTTCAACATGTAAATATATGGGGGTGATGAAATCTATGATCATTAGTGTCAGGATAAAATTATACATATGAAATACAATCATTTCTCTAGAATCATTTTAAATGGGGTCAATTTTTCATGAGCTCCACTACATTGTTAGAACTCATCATGAGAGACATAGAATGGAAAATGTGTTACCATTAAAGGATGTGGTGTGTTGTGTACATTCATTAAATTTAAAGTGAAGTGGTCATGATGTACTAATAATTCTTCTTGTGTGTATTAATAAATGATTTTGCATCATGAAAAAGATAGTAGGGAATAGTTACCAGATCATGAAGTATCTATGTGAAAAATCTCCACAAATGAAATATTTTACATGTTTCATTTTTCAATTGTCCCCTAATTTTATTCCTTTAATTATTTTTTCTTGTATTTTTTATGATTAAAAAATTTATCCTATTAAATAACACTGATATAAAATTTAGATATTATCAAACAATATCATGATGTAGAATCCATGGACCTCATTACCTAGTTTACGAAACCCCTATAAGAAACATTAAAAAACTAGGAAAACAAGTGTGGGTACTAAGACCGAATCTGAGCTTCCCACTCCCATGTGATCATATAGAGGTTCCCATGCGTCCAACTCACATGCACTGAAGATATCGATCGCCCACAAAGGAATCACCCTCGTCGAATCTCAATCTCTAACAGATCCTCCAAAAACGACACCCTAACCTCGATGTCCAACTCGTTGTGGCTGATTAAGTGAGATGGGTCGTGCATGTTTCTCATCATTTGGAATACGTGGAAGACGTCGTGCACCCGATGCAACTGAAAAGGATGTTCTAGACTGTAAGACACCTCATCAACCTTGATGATGATCTGTAAGGGTATATTGATCCTCTAATATAACATGCCACCCCATCCGAATCCCTATAAACCTCATCGAGGTGAGACCCGTAGAATGACGTGGTCACCATCGTAGAACTCCAGAGGTCTCTGTCTCCTATCAGCATTAGACTTCTTCCGGTTCTATGTAGTTTTCACTTTCTAATAAGTGATGCATCATGATACAAAATCATCTATGGCTTTCTACATCCTATCCACCAGTACTGAAGCTGAAGGTCCTGGTATCATTGTACAACCTCTGAAGTGTTTGATTTGTTCCCCACCTTCAGAAAATCAATCAGGTGATAGAGTTGAGGATATCTGAACACATCGTGCCTCGCATTCAGTGTCCCCACTCTGGGTATCCTAGACTCACTGATTAATTGGTGGAGTGACTGTGAGAGACTGAAGAAAACCTGCTCCATCTCTGTCTGCAACAGATATCTGTAAAGCAGCCAGCAGCTCCATCGCCTCACCCAGCAATTGTATACCAGATATCCTACTCTGTGTATCTGCTACAACGTTCCCCTTCCCAGGAGTATACAATATCTCGAAGTCATTTTCTTGGAAGAACTCTAGACAATGTCATTGTCTCATGTTCAGGTCCTACAGTGAGAGGATATACACGAGATTATTGTGGTCTGAGTAGACTATAAAACGATCACCCATCAAGTAATGACACCACAAATTCAGCGAAAAGTACACTATTGATAAATCCATGTCATGGGTAGCGTAGTTCTACTTGTCAATATCTGTCACATATCTTCGATGCTATGCGGACACCTCTCTGTCCACATGAAATGCTCCCTATTTTTCATTAAAGCTGACAAGGGTGCCGCTACCCTAGGTAATTTTGGAAGAAATCAGCAGAAGTACCTAGCCAATGACGATGTCCCTAACACTTTATGGAGGTAATCTTGGAATCATAATTTGAAATGATGTCCCCATCCTCTGCCACTCTTGTTTGGAATGAAAAACAAAAAACTCATTCTACCACAAGGGTATGTCTGGCCGACTCATGAGTGATCTGATGCACTCTCCTATGCATGATCCCATTATGTGCTGCTAGGGTTTTCTTTTTCTCCGACCCAGAAAAATACCATTCCAATATTGTAGAGAGACCACAATATTTTTCCCTAATACTGTCAATATTAGTATGAACTTTGGATACCCAATCCATACCCAAACTATCATCATAAGGCCTCGACACTACCACCAAGAGGTTCCAACCGAAACTCTTGTCTCAAGGGTCAGATCACACCGTTGGTGTATGTGTGATTATCGATTATCCTACCACAATTATTTCCATAAGTTAGGGTCAAGTAAACGATTTATCCGTAAGCTCTAGGTCTTTGAAAAGATTCGTGGAAGGAAGGAATGATTGGTACCCATGTCTGTTGATACGACAACTAGTAGTAGACACAGACCATACCTTTAATCATTCCTGTAGTCCGTGGGCAACACTACTTCATAGCATGCAGCTACTCCCTTCCCCTTCCCTCTGGTTCCCTAAGCCATGTGGGGACCACAAAGGGGTGGTATTAATATGTCAAAATATACACCACCTCATGTTGCTCCCCATGCTCTGCCTCCACGTCTGCAGCCATACAGATTCATCTATTACTAACACTTCTTCTTCCTGAAACATCTTTGCATGCCCAAGTCATTGAGACGGGATCCAGTTTCCTATTTTGCTACTACTATCATTTAATATCTGTATCCACTCAACCAAATAACATTCAACAACAAAGTTACTATCTAGCACCACACAATAAGTTACAATGAAAAGAGAAATAGTGATGGATCGAACATCCTTAAACCCACTGCGCTTGAAAGTCTGAGCCCTAAAGAACTGATTGTATCGTATTAATCGAGTACCAGGAGTGATCAATATGCCTCTATGAATACTCGGATACCAACATGTCATCCTACTGGGCTGTAGAAGCTCTAGATAACACTTAGCCACCTCCTCAAGCCATTCCTCATCCACCTCTGAGTATGGCTCACCTTGGAACCTGAGGGGTATCTGATGTTGAATCACACGTAAGGCACTAAGATAATATGTCTCCTCTACAGATACCACAGTTTGTAACTGATGTCGAACATGTAGTGATACAACTAACACACTACCCGAAGGTACTATCTCGGGTAATTGTCCTTTAACTGAAGCCTCATATCTATGTAGACCATCCTCATGGTAACTCACTGAAAAACTATAGTAGCTTAGATATCCATCTGCTCAACTGGTTTCTCAACTAGGAAGAAAACTCTAGAAACTGCCTCCTTCTAGCCCTCAACTGCGTGGGATACTATATCGCCTCTAATACTCAATGGCTTATACTACTTGGACATATGAAACACGCTCAGTCAGTGTGCACCGTCTTCTAGTGTTGTTAGTGGTATCTTCTTCCCAGTGGGTTGTGGTGCTGCTGGTACACCACCCGAAGGTCACAACATAATAAGACGACCCTGCACCGGAGCCTTTTCACTCATTGGGCCGTCATCTTATACTCTCTCGAGAATCCTAGCCAGTTATCTATGTAGTAGAATGATGATAAGGAAAAGGTGTTCCACAATAATTTAGTTATACCTGGTGAGCTAAATCAAGAAAAAACAAGAAAACATTTCAAAACACACGTACAATCAGTGTTTTTGTGCACTGAGTCAGAAATCAGATGTCAGGGACCCATTTTATGGATACGTTGGTCGCCACACCAACACTGGATTCCCTAAACATATAACCACACTCACACAAATTAACATTATTAATGTTAAAAAGTTTAGTGTCTAATGTTCTATGGTAGAAATGACTCCTCTAATACCAATTTTTCAAGACCTGTCCCCCAGGGCACGTTCTGTGACGACCCCAAGCCCTCCTTCCATTGGCCAGGGGCTAGCGACTAGCTCCCAAGGCGAATTCCCTAAAACGTGGAGGGTATTACCTTTATAAACTGTATCTCACACAACCAAGCAAAAAACACAATACAAAGACAAGTAAAGTGAATTGTAAAAAAGAGTGTACGGTAAGTAAAAGGTTCCATAATACAAGCCCAATAGGAAAGTACAACAAAACTGGAAATTATATGTCTTCTGAACAACTCTTGTGAACACCCGCCAAGGATCATACCTGAAGGGTTGGTAAAACTCTCGAATGGTCATCTCTGTGGTACAGCTCGTCTATGGTCCACCTCTAAGCTACCATCATTCCTGGTACACTTGTCCTTAGTTAGCGATTTATGTATTGTATTCCAAACACAACAAGATAAGGGTGTAGACTATGTAGGGGTGAGTATAACGATACACAGTAGGGATCCCGAGAATCCCCCAATGGTCTCTCTAAATCCATAATGTATAAACCACAAGTCATTAAAAAAATGTCATCCCTACTTAGGTATATTCCAAGACATATACATAATATTTCATGTATACCCATCTCATTCATGAGAAACACAAGGCCCAAATCCATAGCCCAAGGATCGACTATTCCACAATGGAAGGAATACCAAAAAGGTAACATAACAAAGGTAAGTACCACAAAGATAATGCCACATAGAAGAATACCACAAAGATTTCACAATAAAGGAAAGTACCAACCCGATACGCCACACAGATGAATACCACAAAGGTATCACCACGAAGGAAAGTACAACACAGTTATGCCACATAGAAGAATAACACAAAGTTATCACCACATAGGAAAGTACCACACAGGTACTCCACACAAAAGAATACCCCCAAGGTATCTCCACGAAGAAAAATACCACACAGGTATGCCACACAGAAGAATACCACAACGGTATCACCGCGAAGGTATGTACTACACATTTACACCACAACGAAGAATAAAACCAATTTACCACCACGATGGAAAGTACCACACAGGTATGCCTCTTAGAATAATACCACAAAGGTATCAACATGAATGTAAGGTCTCAACTCACACCACATATAACAGAAGTACATAAGTACATATGATTACTCGAAGGATAGGTCAACTTTTTCTATTACGTAGCACTCCTTCTAACACAAACAGAATCAATAGGTAACTAACCCCGGCTGACCCACAAAGTTTCAGACCCGCACATGATCGATATGCACTGACCCACATAGGATCGCTGAGCGCTGAGCCACATATGATCTGACCCACAAAAGTTAAGCATGCACTGGCCCACACTAGATCACTCAGAGATAACCCCCATATGATCTAACCTAGAGAGGATTGGTATGCGCTGACCCACACAGTATAAAAGTTCTTTCATCACTTATAGCCAGCCACATGGTTCCCTCACTAAACTCACTTTATTCTAGGAGGTTCCTCTCCTCATGACACATGTCGATACTCCAACATCCACGAAGTCCTATGAAGATGTATTACAAAGTAATTTCGCATCAAAGGGGACACAACGGAACTGGCGGTGCATCAATCAGACAAACAATATATAAGTTATTTTCATTTTTTCTCAGAGGGTCCAATTAGATTCGTGGTTTGATCCAACCCGGTCGTACTCCAACATTTTCCAAAACTGAAGTGGTTTATACCAAAAATAATGTCTCGATTCAATGTTTATGGCACCATAGACAGTTGGTGAAATAGAATCCTATATCACAATATATGCCCAAATGATGGAAAATTGTCAAAGTTGGTTCGGCTTCGATCCGACTTGGTTGGACCGACCCTGCACGAACTGATCTGGTTTGGGTCCAACCGACCCTACATGGGGTGCGTCCCTAGGTCGGACCCAGCCTGCCGGTGTAGCCCGCGGGGTGGCCGCACGCGGTGCGACGACCCATGGTGAAACATTTGATGGGCGGCCCTGGTTGGCCAGATGGTCGACCTCTCCTCCGCACGGCGCGGTCGTGCGCCTCCCCATCTGTGTTGGCCGGAAGTGAGCAATATGTTTTCCCTCACTGTCACGACATCATGTCATGGCTCTTGTATGTCGTGTGGCACAGACACACACTGCATCCCTTGCTCAGCTTCCACCGACGGGCCACAACCCTTCTCCGGCATTGTAGTCTCACCATTGCCTTCTTTATGGCTGGCTGTGGTGCTTGACACCACTCCTGAGTCCAAACGGTGTCAATCTCTGGTAATGGTCACTGTCCTCCTCCTTTTCAATAAACAAATCAAATACATAAAAGTTACGGAGTGGTCTGACGATGTATGTTTGGCCGGGACCCTACGCATTAGAGTGGTAGAAATAATCATAGAAATCCTTAATTCATGAAGGATGTCTGGAATCAGATAAGGGGTTATAAATCAACAATAAACCATACATAATACCCAAAAACAACCTCTCGCAAAGATGGAAGAATCATTGGTCAACTCATTAGTACGGTAACCTGCATTATTCGTATAAATTCTAGAATGTGGAAGAGGAAATCAAAACGCTCAAACGAAATAACCCGTTATATTGAATGTCGGAGAATAATCTACGGTTTCTGGTGGACCATGTTTTTAGTTCCAAAGACCGACAACCAAAGACGACACTCGCACATCACCCATTGGTGGTTCGATGTTGTCTGTCACCTCCCACTTGGTCAGCTTTGTCATATATGTGTCGAGCATCACAGAACGTTACCCAAGTATCGTCACTTAGTGCAGTCATGGAAAATCCTCCCTCAAGATCCATATAAATAATAGAGAGGGAGGGTATGTAATGATCATGGAATTAATAATGTTTCATTTAATAGGAACATTCCTAAATTACAACTACACTTTTACTTATTATTTGAAAGACATGCCATTTAATCTACGTTGGTACAATTAAATGGGAGGATTCCCTAGGGAATTCCCCATATTAAAGAGGGGATTCGAGGGTCCCCACAACCATGAATTTACAAATGAGGGTTTTCTAACTCAGGACATCCCCACATCCATGAATTCAATTAGGATGTTAAAAAAAAAATAAAAAGTTATTTATTATTTTATATTTATTTCCATGAAAAAAAAACTAACTTTCACCAATGACCAACTATAGTCGAGGTGAACATCTCCTGAAGCGAATATCTGTGCAACGAGTTCAACAGGGTCCTCATATTTTAATTCAAAGCAAGGGATCCAATGTTACAAAACGCTGCTTGCGTGTTTACTAAACGTACCCAATTTTTTTGTAAAATTATTAACAGTCACCCTTGACCTGTGCCGGTCAAGTTTAGGCTCTGCACAAGTAAAACATGCCCCAACGAAACCAAAAAATACTCTCATATTTCAAATCCAAGTTACCGTTTAATCAATAAGGATTTTAGAATAAAATAATTGTCACTTATTTATTTTATTTACGGCCAAAACGTAACGTTCATTAGTGGCTTGTTCCAACCAAAGATAATATCTTCCATAATAAATAACACCCTCACTAGTTCAGCGGTGGTCTCAGATTTTCAATTCGAGATACGGTTTTTGTGTTTTAAGCATTAGAAAAATAAAATAATTTATTTAATTATTTATTTACGATTATTAAATATCTTTTTGTTTTCTCATAGGAGTTTTGCGCTGTCTAAACATAAGTCGCGCCTTGGGTAAACCCATCATCATGAGTGCAATGGTGCCCTCTATTTTCTGATCCACGTAACCGTATAAGATTTATTCTACTTTTTCATGAAAACTGCTTACACGCCCTAATTAAAACCATAACAAAACATCGACGATTCATTCCATAAAATTCGCGCCTTAGAATCAGGCACTGTCAGATTTTACAGTCTCAAAAAAATTCACATATAAATAATAAAAAGTATATTGAATTTCTAGTTCTTTAATAAAATAGTTACATTCTAAAAATAATACTAAATAATGGATCTTTGATGAAAGGAGTGTTTTAAAAAAATATGAATAAGATATATTTTTTAATATTTAACACTTCTAAATCTAGCCACAAATGATATTTTTAAAATATATAATAAATTTATACACATAATTTTTTTTGGAAGATCAACTTATTTATTTGAGATGGATGGAAATCATTTTAAATATTTTCATGTACTTTTGTTGAAAACCCATGTCATAAAAATATTATAAAAAATGAATTCTGAAAAGTACGTATGGAAAAATTAAGGACACTGGTGAAAACATATATTTTTATTTTGGAAATTGGAAACTATAATAGTAATTTTTAATAATTAACTTGTAAATGGATGAACAATTTTCTCTTTTAGAGGTGATATTTTTTTCTATAAAAACATTTTAACTTTTATATGATTTAAATTCATTTAAAATTAATATGTGAGTAGAAATCATTATTTTTATTATAGATAATAGATGAATTTTTTTATTAACTAAAAAATTTAATAATTTCAGTTCAATAAAATTTATTATCCTGAAATAAAATTTCTACTGAATAAATTAAGTTTTAGTTATATAAATCCCTTAAATATATCATAAATAATCATGCAAGATACATTAAGAATGTGGTATATGTGGTATAAATGTAAAACCATAGAATAAAGAGAAAAAAAATAAAAAATTACTTCACATATTAGAATGGTCCTATCTTATTTGAAATATGTTTTTGAAGTATAATCATAACTCTTTGAATGGGAATTAAGTAATCAATAACATATAAAAAATTGTATTGTTCAAATTATAAATCCTTGGAAGGTATAACATTGAATTATTAGTTAAATATATTATATGTCTTTTGAAATTGTGTTAACAACAATCCATTTCCAATATATATTCACCCTAAAAGAAATATGTTTTGAATATGAATTTTTTCTTAATAATGAACATTTGAGATAAAAAAATTTGCACCTTAGGTCTCTATTTATTCAACACGTGGTGATGAAAAATTGAATCATGAAACAAAACTTACTAAAAAATCATAAGAATGATATATATATATATATATATTGTAACACCCCGAGATTTTATGAAAAATATTCATTTTAATTTCATTAATGTATGGTGTTGTACGCTACACCAAAATGAGCTTTCACAACACGCATCCTTGACTTTCCTTGCATTACACGCAATCACGACCTTCCTCGATAGCGTGCGTAGTACGCAATACCGAGTTTCACTAAACAACGATATGCTATTAAAATATTATTAAAACTAGCTGTTATGAATAGTAATAACCACATTTTGAAATTTTATAAATTTTATTTTTCAAAATGGACTTCATTTTTGGATTCGGAATATCAAAATTAGCTAAGGGTGAAATTTTGGTACTTTTCGGATAACTTTCATTTTCTGATAAATAGTTAAAATTACTAAATTTTAATTAAAAACACCTTTTTAATCGAAATAACTGATAGTGATAAATTATTAATTTGAGTGGTTTTAAAGTATATTTTGAATATATTTTTACAATTTAATACAATGTTGGTCATTGGATGTAATTTCCCATTTAAACCAGACATAATCAAGTGTCAATCTTTTGATAGTTATTATCTCTTAAGAACACGCTATTTGTTTTGACGACGGGAATTAATTTTTAAATAAATTAATGAAACTGATATGTTTTGAATTTGGTAAAATAGACATCATTTTTGAGTTCATAATATCAAATATTGCTTAGGCCTAATTTTTGGTATTTTTCTGGAAACTTTCATTTTTTGATGAATAGTGAAACCACTTAGTGGTAGTTAAAAAAATGAATTTTTCATAAAACATAATTTTACCGCTTCTGTGAGTAGAATTTCAAAAATCCGAGAGACGCTGTTGATGTCAGTAAGTAAAATGTTTTTCAATGAGATGAAAATTATTTTTTGTGAATATTAACTTTTTACTTTTTTTTACCACGGTTAAAAGTAAATATGGTAATTAAGGGTAAAAATGATATTATTATTACACTAAAAAATATCCTAATTCTATTGGATAAATGTAATTAGACCAAAAACAACCTTAGGAATATTATATGACCATTTAGGACCACTTGGATTAGATTGTGACATTTATTATTAATTTATTTAAAGAAGGGTTAAAATAGTTAAAATCAATGTTTAATAAGTAAAAAATTTGTAATATAGGGTTATAAATAAGATAAATTCGACTATAAATATTAATTAGAAAGATAAAAGGATTTACAACATAATGATATTTTATTTTTAATTTTTAGACATTATATAATTTTATTTATTTATTACACAATGATGTTGCAATAATTATCTTATTAATGAAATATTGACATAATTTATGCTATAAATACCCAAATAAATGTAATTTGAGACTTTTTATGAATTAAAATAATTTTATAGGTTACTATTACATGTTTTTATTGATTTAATTAACTGTTTTCGAACTAATCATTCTGTTCTGATTTTTACAAAAAAATCAATTACTAAATAGTGTCAAAATTGACATAAAATAGTTTTTTAAAAAACTATTATATTATTAATTTCTATTTTATTCTTAAAAATATAATGTTAGGAAAAATTACGTATATAAGGTTATATATATTAATAATAAACAAATTGGGGTTCGTTTTTCTTGTTATAGTAAGTTTATTCACTTTATAGTGTAAGAGCACAAAAAGACACGATAAAAGTCAAATTATCTAACATAAAGTAAAATATAAATGATAAAGTTAAAATAAGAACCTAAAATTTTCAAAATAATATTGGATGGGAGGATTTAGACCCATCCCCACCTTAGATTCGAAAGAAATCAATTTGGAGCTATTTAATACCGAACTTGACTTTATAATAAAATAATATTTTTTGTTTTTCCAATGGAGCCCCTCTCCGCCCTTATAAAAGGGCACCTCCTCTCCCTCTTTTTCACACCACTTTGAGCCTTAATGCTATGCCAACACCTGAAAAATTCTCTTCTCCACTTCCCTAGGAACATCCTAGAGGTTCTGGTCTTCCTCAAAGACCAATTTTAGTGCCCTAAAGGGAGATCTCAAAGAGGCGCTTCAAAGAAGAGGTAATGTCCATTACCGATTCTTTCAACTTTATATTTTATTCTACTTCTTCTTCTTAGGTTTTTTCATTATGAAGTAATAAAATCAGTATAAATCATATAATGATATGTTAATATAAGTATTAAACAACCCTATTTCACCATCTATCCATCCTACGGAAAATTAAATCATCGCGCGTGCGTACGTACGGAATACCGTCTCCACGCCGTGGTGTAATCTATTTTCCACCACCACCTTACTTGGATGGGATTAATGGTGTAACTAATACCTATATATGATTATTTTAAATTGATATTGATTCTGAAATAGTATACATACACTCCAATACAATTCCACGATCATGAGAACGTTATCATCGCTCGTGCGTACGTACGGACTACCGTCTCCACGACGTGATGAGATTCATTCTCCACGTTAACCATTCATGAATGATTATAAAGTATATATAATATGTAATCATGAAATAAATGAAAAAATAATGATACTGGATTTATGTGTATATATATGAATGTCATCTACTTAATTCCATTCAACTCAATAAGGAAACGAAAACAGCGTTCATGCGTACGTACGGCCTACTGTCTCCATGAACGGTGTATTTCGTTCCATTTACTGATCTATTATATATATATGTGTATATTATGAATATATATTATATATAAATCATGTTTTATATTCTGGAATTAAGTAATCATGATCTAAGTAATCAAATGAATAATTACAATTCAAAACACGGATGACAAATGAAACGATTTAACCCAAAACGCTTTTTAACATGGAATTTACAAAAGAACGGGTAAAATAAAGTCATAAGTGAACCATATATGATATCATAACAATGCGTATGACTCTGGAATAAGTAAATGACATTATTTAAATCATTATACAGGAGGTTCGGGCAGTTACAACGAAATCTGACCTAAGGTAAGGGAAATATCACAATCTCATTTTTATCCGAGATTGTTTACACTTTGATATTTACTGGGGTGTATTTTATCATCCACATCCATGTTTCCTCCATATTTAATATTAATTCCATCCACCTACAATTTTTTAAATCCAATTTTACCCTTCGGTGATTTTTTAGTAAAATATATGAAAGGAATCTTTTGTCGTTTTTCGTATGAGGTACTTTTTGACTTTTCCGACAAAAGTACGAAGAATGTTTTTTTAACTTATGCGGCATAAATGGATTTTTATAAAAAACTATTTCCATGAAGCTTAATTTAAATGTTTTCAAGTTTATTTTTAATA
The DNA here is from genome assembly GCA_963277665.1 of Viscum album. Taxonomy (NCBI): domain Eukaryota; kingdom Viridiplantae; phylum Streptophyta; class Magnoliopsida; order Santalales; family Viscaceae; genus Viscum; species Viscum album. The sequence continues at coordinate 957,803,898 of OY728145.1, forward strand.
ATCTTCTTTTAGTTTAGAATTGTATGACATGTTAATAAAGGAAAAGTGTTTTTGAAGTAGAAAGGATATTTTCCTCATGAATGGAGTTCAAATGTTTTATCAAAATTATTTTCCATATGTGATAATAAAGGATTCTGTTTCTATCCATATAATTAAATTGATATGATTATGTTTTGATTGAATTATTTTTATGAATTCCTTTATCTTATATGAATTGTTTTATGATTTCATTATGTTTAAGAACCCCAATTTTATTACATGGGTTATGCTATGATGTATGGTTTATGATTTTGTGGCACACATAATAATCGTATCATTATGAGATGGGTGGAACCTATATCTTCCTCCAATTCATTGGGTAAAGATTTTATATCTCATGAGATAGACATGGCTGGTATGGAAGGTTAAACCGGTTCAGTAAAACAGGACTGAAACGAGGAGTGAACTCGGTTCAGAAATGGACTTTTTCCACTAATATAGTCTTGTAAATGAGTCTTGACTAATAATAAATGATTCTCTATGATTATGTGTGTATGCCACAATAATTCATGTTTTATTTTATTCTTATTGGGATTACATTTCTCTACTATTATTTAACTCATGATATGAAATTATGATTTCTTTTGAAGGTTCAGATTTCCAAAAGTTATGTTCTTGTGTATATGATTTGATTGATATTTCTTTTGTTTACCCTTACTGAGCATTTGAGATCACCCTTTTATGTTTTCTTTTCCCCAGGATATAAAGAAAGGTTTTAGGTAAAAAAAGGAAGATCATTATGGGAGATGATGAGAATCATTCAGCACGATTAGAATATTATATTCCGAATTTCGTAAGACACTAAACTATTACGGTCCTTGTGTGTGTGTGTTTTTGTTATGTACAAAGTATTCCGCAAAAGTAATGTAATTTCCATGTATGTAAAGCTTTGGGTCTCTATAGTTGGTATCAGAGGAAAGGTTTAGTCAACCTTTGGAAACTAGGATGTGAAAACATTAGTGAGATCCCTAGAGATATTTCTAAGGTGTGTCTAGGGATGTCTCTAAGGATAAGTATACATATACGATATAGTCATAGAACTATGGTAACGATCTTAGAATTTAACCTAAGATGTTAGATATTGAGTTTACTCCCCCTTTACTATGTTGTTTTCCCTAGCATGTTTTTTTCCTCTCACACTATTCTTTTTGGGTTTTAGAAAATGGCTAGAAACAGGAAGATTCACGATAATGGAGGATATGATAGACAATGGAATGATTTTCTTCATTAGAAACCAAATAAAACGGGATCTAGAAGTCCAAAATTCGTTATTATGCCTAATCAGCAATCTCATAATATGGTCAATAATCTCAACTTTGGTAAGTTTCCCGACTCAGATAATAAGAGAAAGATGGAGTTTCATGATGACCATAGAGGAAAGAAAGTTCAATTTCCATCATGTAAATCATGTGGGAAGAGGCATCATGGCGATTGTTTCAAAGGAACTAGAAGATGATTTCGGTGTGGAAAAGAAGGACACAAAGCCAATAAGTGAAAAGGAAAAGGATCAGGTAACAACATGGATGAGGATAATGGTTTTTCTATGACATCAGCAATGGTTAAATGTTTTAAATGTGGAATGTACGGGCATTATGCAAACCAATTCCCTAAGGGAAAGTCTCATGAAGAGAATCAGTATGGTCTTATGGGTAGTATTTATGTTGATGATGATGAAGAGACTACAAATGATATGTGAGCAGAAAGAAGTGTTGAAGCTCAGTCGGTTGTTTGAGAAGGTAGTGGAATGATTTTATGTTTATCGAGAGTTATGTTGTATTGTTAATAGTACTATGGAATAAAGAATCATCTAAGGATTGTTACACTATTGTTTTTCCTAAAAGTATTTGAAAGTATATGTTGAATAGTACCAGTAACCATGGAAGGTTATTCAGATATTTTTGTAAAGTAGATGATATGAACATAATGAAGGAATAAGAAGATAATGAGATGTTTTATTGTATTCATGAGCTCATGATTGATATAAGGACTAAGTGATAACATGGTTTGAGTATATAGAATTTTGAGGATTTTGGTATGTGGAAAGCGTTAACTTTTAACTACATTCATGTTTTCACTAAGGTTCAATGGGTATTCATTTTTCAAGAGAATGCATGATTAAGGCCTTCGAATGTTTGGAATATGACCACCAAGACGTATCTTATGATATATGGGGATCAACGATGGTATTAAATCTCTGGTAATCATTTTCACTATATTATGAGAGTGGACTGCAGTATTATGGATAAGCCTAATGATTGGAATGGATTATGTTGGACATAAGTTCGTATTGTTTAATGATAGAAGTTTTTTAGATATTATTGATGGGATTTTATAGTAATATAGTTTTAGAAAAAGTACAACTTGCAGGACGGGCGACAGCCCATCGCGTCGTACAAGGCTGTGGTAATCGAACCCACATTCGAAGTGCGACTGGCCTTTGTCGCCTACCACTGGCCTACAAGAAGTCCCTAGTTAGTAGAAACTAGTTTTATTTTATTATGTGGTATGATATATGAAGTATAAGTTCATTTTTGGAACCATATACGATTAATCTAACCATAAGATTCACTTATAACTTTTGCTAATCTTTTTTTTGAAAGAGATGGAATGACCCATTATTCTATCACATGATCTTATAACATATCACGAATAACAAATCCAACTTCATTTCTTTAAGGGATGAAGTGGAAATTGTTCAATTCATGAACAACAGTGACATTGTACCAAAATCAGGAAAGTATTACTTTTAATTCATCAACTTTAGGGAAATGATATTGAAAACCAAAAATTTTTGTCCTATTTCCCTTATATCCGATGAATCAGATAGTACCTTAGATCATCACAAATCAATAACTTTGGGATTGTTGGATTTTTTATAGCCATGTTCTCTACAAATCTTCATCAGATCATGATGGATAGAGTTTTCTTCCATATCCATATTTTCACCTATGTTCTCCTACGTGGATTCCTAGTGATGAGTTAATTTGGGTAACCGTTACATTTCATACTTTAGTTTTTAAAGCCATGTTTTGGTATTCCTTTTTACGATGTGGGTTTCTATTAATCAATCTTTCGAGTAGTAAACCATTTATAACCCCGACGAATTTCGGGGGAGAAATTCATTTTAAGGGGGGTAGAATGTAACACACCTAGATTTTATGAAAAATATTGTTTTTAATTTCATTAATGTCTGGTGTTTTACGCTACACCAAAAGGAGCTTTCACAACATGCATCCTTGACTTTCCTTGAATTATATGTAATCGCGACTTTCCTCGATAGCGTATGTAGTACGCATTACCGAGTTTCACTAAACAACGATATGTTATTAAAATATTATTAAAAATAGTAGTTATGAATAGTAATAACCACTTTTTGAAATTTTTTAAATTTAATTTTTCAAAATGGACTTAATTTTTGGATTCGTAATATCGAAATTAGATTAGGGTGATATTTTGGTACTTTTCGGATAAATTTCATTTTCTGATGAATAGTGAAAATTACTAAATTTTAATTAAAAACAACCTTTTTAATCGAAATAATTAATAATAATAAACTATTAATTTGAGTTGTTTTAAAGTATATTTAAAATATATTTTTACAATTTAATACAATGTTGGTCATTGGATGTAATTTCACATTTAAACCTGACATAAACAAGTGTCAATCTTTTGATAGTTATTATCTCTTAAGAACACACTATTTGTTTCGACGACGGTAATTAATTTTTAAATTAATTAATGGAACTGATATATTTTTAATTTGGTAAAATAGACATCATTTTTGAGTTCATAATATCAAATATAGCTTAGGCCTAGTTTTTGGTATTTTTCTAGAAACATTCATTTTTTGATGAATAGTGAAACCATTAAGTGGTAGTTTAAAAAATTGAATTTTTCATAAAACTTAATTTTACCACTTCCGTGAGTGGAATTTCAAAAATCCAAGAGACACGGTTGATGTCAGTAAGTAAATTGTGGTTCAATGAGATGAAAATTATTTTTGGTGACTAGTAACGTTTTACTTTTTTTACCACGGTTAAAAGTAAATAAGTTAATTAAGGGTAAAAATGATATTATTATTATCCTAAAACATGTCCTAATTCTATTGGATAAATGTAATTCGACCAAAAACGACCTTAGGAATAATATATTACAATTTAGGCCAACATGGATTAGATTGGGACATTTATTATTAATTTATTTAAAGAAGGGTTAAAATAGTTAAAATCAATGTTTAATAAGTAAATCATTTGTAATATAGGGTTATACATGAGATAAATTCGACTATAAATATTCATTAGAAAGCTAAAAAATATTTCCTACATAATTATATTTTATTTGTAATTTTTGGACATTAAATAATTTAATTTATTTATGACACACAGATGATGCAGTAATTATCTTATTAATGAAATATTGACATAATTGATGTTATAAATACCCAAATAAATGTAATTTGAGACTTTTTATGAATTAGACTAATTTTCAAGGTTAATATTACATGTTATTATTGATTTAAATAACTTTTTTAGAACTAATAATTCTGTTCCAATTTTTAGAAAAATCAATTACTAAATAGTTTCAAAATTGACATAAAATAGTTTTTAAAACAAATATTATATTATTAATTGTTATTTTATTCCTAAAAATATAATGTTCGAAAAAATGACTTATATAAGGTTATATATATTAATAATAAACAACTTGGGGTTCGTTTGGCTTGTTATAGTATGTTTATTAACCTTATAGTGTTAGAACACAAAAAGACACGATAAAAGTAAAATTATCTAACTTAAAGTTAAATATAAATGACAAGGTTAAAATAGGAACCTAAACTTGTCTAAATTCTATTGGATGAGATTATTTCAACCCAGCTCCACCTTAGCTTCGAAATAAATCAATTTTGAGCTATTTAAAACCGAACTTGACTTTATAATAAAATAATATTTTTAGTTTTTCCAAAGGAGCCCCTCTCCTCCCTTATAAAAGGGCACCTCCTTCCACTCTTCCTCACACCACGTTGAGCCTTAAATCTCGGCCAACCCCTGAAAAATTCTCTTCTCCACTTCCCTAGAAACATTATAGAGGTTCTGGTCTTCCTCAAAGACCAATTTTAGTGCCCTAAAAGGAGATCTCAAAGAGGCGCTTCAGAGAAGAAGTAATGTCCTTTACCGATTCTTTCAACTATATTTTTTCTTCCACTTTTTCTTCTTAGGTTGTTTCATTATGAAGTAATAAAATCAGTATCACTCATATACTGATATGTTATTATAAGTATGAAACCACCCTATTTCACCATCTATCCATCCTATGGAAAACGAAATCACCACACGTGCGTACGTACGGAATACCATCTCCACGCCGTGGTGTAATCTATTTTCCACCACCACCTTACTTGGATGGGTATAATGGTGAACATAATAACTATATATGATTATTGTAAAGTGATATTGATTCTGAAATAGTATACATACACTCCAATACAATTCCACGATCATGAGAATGATATCATCGCTCGTGCGTACGTACGGACTACCGTCTCCACAACGTGATGAGATTCATTCTCCATGTTAACCATTCATGAATGATTATAAAGTATATATAATAAGTAATAATGAAATATATGACATAATAATGATACTGTATTTATGTTTATATATATTTTTGTCATCTAATTAATTCCATTCAACTCAATAAGGAAACGAAAACATCGTTCATGCGTACGTACGACCTACCATCTCCATGAACGGTGTATTTTTTTCCATTTACTGATCTATTATATATATGTATATAATGAATATATATTATATATAAATCATGTTTTATATTATGGAATTATGTAATCATTATCTAATTAATCATATGAATAATTACAATTCAAAAAACGAACAACAAATGAAACGATTTAACCAAAACGCTTTTTAACATGGAATTTACAAAAGAACGGGTAAAATAAAGTCATTAGTGAACCATATATGATATCATAACAATTGTTATGATTATGGATTAAGTCAATGACATTATTTAAATCATTATAGAGGAGGTTCGGACACTTACGAAGCAAATAGGACCTAAGGTAAGGGAAATATCACAATCTCATTTTTATCCGAGATTGTTTATACTTTGAAATTTAATGGGGTGTATTTTATCATCCACATCCATGTTTCCTCAATATATAATATTAATTTTAACCACCTACAATTGTTTAAATCCAATTTTACCTTTAGGTTAGTTTTTAGTATAATATATGAAAGGAATCTTTTGTCGTTTTTCGTACAAGGTACTTTTTGACTTTTCCGACAAAAGTACGAAGAATGTTTTTTTAACTTATACGGAATGAATGGATTTTTTTTAAAACATTATTCCCAAGAAGCTGCCTTTACAGGTTCTCAAGTTAATTTTTAATCAACTTATTTTAGTATAAAATTGTATGAAATGTTATGAAAAGAAAAGTGTTTTTGAAGTAGAAATGATATTTTCATAAAGAATGGAGTTCAAGTGTTTTATCAAAATTATTTTCCATATATGATAATAAAGGATTATATTTATATCCCTTTTATTACATTGATTTGATTATGTTGTGATGGAATTATTTTTATGAATTCCTTTATCTTATATGAATTGTTTTATTATTTCATGATGTTTAAGAATCCCATTTTTATTACATTGGTTATGCTATGATGTATGGTTTATGATTTTGTTGCACACATAAGAATGGTATCATTATGAGATGGGTGGGACCTATATCTCCCTCCAATGCATTGGGTAAAGATTTTATATCTCATGATATAGACATGGCTGTAATGACAGGTTAAACCGGTTTAGTAAAACAGGACTGAAACGAGGAGTGAACTCGGTTCAGAAATGGACTTTGTCCACTAAGTTAGTCTTGGAAATGAGTCTTGAATAATAACAAATGATTATCTATGATTATGTGGGTATGCCACAAAGTTTCATGTTTTATGTTATTATTATTGGGATTACATTTCACTACTATGATTTAACCCATGATATGAAATTATGATTTCTTTGGCAGGTTAAGATTTCCAAAAGTTATGTTCTTATGTATATGATGTGATTGATATTTCTTTTGTTTACCCTTACTGAGCATTTGAGATCACCCTTTGATGTTTTATTTTCCCTAGGATATAAAGAATGTTTTTAGTTAAAAAAAGGAATATCTTTATGGGAGATGTTGAAGATCTTTCGCCATGATTAGAAGATTATATTCCGAGTTTCCAAAGACACTAAACTATTACAGTCCTTGTGTGTGTGTGTTTTTGTTCTGTACTAAGTATTCTGCAAAAATAATTTAATGTCCATGTACGTCAAGATTAGGGTCTCTACAGTTGGTATCAGAGGAAATTTTTAGTCAAACTTTGGAAACAAGGATGCGAAAACGTTAGTGAGATTCCTAGAGATATTTCTAAGGAATGTCTAGGTATGTCCCTAAGGATAAGTATACATATAGGATATAGTCCTAGAACTACAGTAACTATCTTAGAATTTATCGTAAGTTGTTATATATTGATTGTACTCTCCCTTTACTATGTTGTTTTTCCTAGCATGATTTTTGCCTCTCACACTATTCTTTTTGGGTTTTTGAAAATGGCTGGAAACAGGATGATTCACGATAATGGAGGATGTGATAGACAATGGAATGATATTATTCATGAGAAAACAAATGAAACGGGATCTAGAAGTCCATACATCATTATTATCCCTAATCAGCAATCTCATAATATGATCAATAATCTCAACTTTGGTAAGTTTCACGACTCAGATAATAAGAGAAAGATGGAGTTTGATGACGATCATAGAGGAACGAAAGTTAAATTTCCCTCATGTAAATCATGAGGGAAGAGGCATCAGGGAGATTGTTTCAAAGGAACTGGAATATTATTTGGGTATGGAAAAGAAGGACACAAAGCCAATAAGTTCCAAGGGAAAGGTTCAGTTAACATCATGGATGAGGATAATGGTTTTTCTACGACATGAACAATGGTTAAATGTTTCAATGTGGAATGTACGGGCATTATGCAAACCAATTCCCTATGGGAAAGTCTCATGAAGAGAATCAGTATGGTCGTATGGGTAGTATTTATGTTGATGATGATGAATGGACTACAAATGATATGTGACCTAAAAGAAGTGTTGAAGCTCAGTCGGTTGTTTTAGAAGTTAGTGGAATGATTGTATGTTTGTCGAGAGTTATGTTGTATAGTTAATGGTACTATGGAATAAAGAATCATCTATGGATTGTTACACTTGTTTTTCCTAAAAGTATTTGAAAGTATATGTTGAATAGTACTAGTAACCATGGAAGGTTATTCAGATATTTTTGTAAAGTAGATGATATGCGCATAATGAAGGAAGAAGAAGAAAATAAGATGTTTGATTGTATTCATGAGCTCATGATTGATATAAGGACTAAGTGATATCGTGGTTTGAGTATATATAATTTTGAGGATTTTGGTATGTGGAAAGTGTTAACTTTTAACTTCATTCATGTTTTCACTAAGGTTCAATGTGTATTCATTTTTCAAGAGAATACCAGATTAAGGCCTTCGAGTGTTTGGAATTTGACCAAAAGGACATATCTTATGATATATGCGGATCAATGATGGTATTAAATCTCTGGTAATCGTTTTCACTATATTATGAGAGTGGAATGAAATATTATGGATAAGCCTAAATATTGGAATGGATTATGTTGGACATAAGTTAGTAATGTTTAAGGATAGAAGTTTTTTCGATATTATTGATGGGATGATATAGTAATATAGTTTTAGAAAAAGGACAATCTGCAGGACGGGCGACAACCCATCACGTCGAACAAGGCTGTGGGAATCGAACCCACAACCGAAGTGCAACTGGCCTTTATCGCCTACCACTGCCCTACAGGAAGTCTCTGGTTAGTAGAAACTAGTTTTATTTTATTAAGCGGTATGATATATGAAGTATAAGTTAATTTTTGGAACCATATACGATTAATCTAACCATAAGATAGACTTATAACTTTTGCTAACATTTGGTTTGAAAGAGATGGAATGACCCATCATTCTATCACATGATTTGCTATGACATCACGAATAACAAATTCAACATCATTTCTTTTAGGGGTGAAGTGGAAATTGTTCAATTCACGAACAACAGTGAGATTTTACTAAAATCATGCAAGTATTTCTTTTAATTCATCAACTTTAGGGAAATGATCTGGAAAACCAAAAAATGATGTCCTAGTTCCCTTATATCCGATAAATCAGATGGTACCATAGATCATCACAAATCAATAGCTTTGTGATTGTTGGATTTTTCATAGCCATGTTCTCTACCACTCTCCATCAGAACATGATGGATAGATTTTTATTCCATATCCATATTTTCACCTATGTTCTCATACGTGGAAACCCAGTGATGAGTTAATTTGGGTAACCGTTACATTTCATACTTTAGTTTTTAAAGCCATGTTTTGGTATTCCTTTTTAGGATGTGGGTTTCTATTAAACAAACTTTCGAGTAGTAAACCATTTATAACCCTGACGAATTTCGGGGGAGAAATTCATTTTAAGGGGGGTAGAATGTAACACCCCGAAATTTTATGAAAAATATTCTTTTTAATTTAATTAATGTCTAGTGTTTTACGCTACACCAAAAGGATCTTGCACAACATGCATCCTTGACTTTCCTTGCATTACACACAATCGCGACCTTTCTCGATAGCATGTGTAGTACGCAATACCAAGTTTTACTAAACAACGATATACTATTAAAATTTTATTAAAACTAGCCGTTATGAATATGAATAACCAATTTATGAAATTTTGTAAATTATATTTTTCAAAATGGATTTCATTTTTGGATTCGGAATATCGAAATTATCTTAGGGTGAAATTTTGGTACTTTTCGGATAACTTTCATTTTCTGATGAATACTGAAAATTACTAAATTTTAATTAAAAACAACCTTTTAAATCTAAATAATTAATAGTGATAAATTATTAATTTGAGTGGTTTAAAAGTATATTTAGAATATATTTTTACAATTTTATACAATTTTGGTCATTGGGTGTAATTTCACATTTAAACCAGACATAAACAAGTCTCAATCTTTTGATAGTTATTATCTCTTAAGAACACGGTATTTGTTTTGATGACGGGAATTAATTTTTAAATTAATTAATGCAACTGATTTGTTTTGAATTTGGTAAAATAGACATCATTTTTTACTTCATAATATCAAATATAGCTTAGGCCTAATTTTTGGTATTTTTCTGGAAACTTTCATTTTTTGATGAATAGTGAAACCACTAAGTGGTAGTTAAAAAAATGATTTTTTTATAAAACTTGATTTTACCGCTTCTGTGAGTAGAATTTCCAAAATACGAGAGACACGGTTGATGTCAGTAAGTAAGATGTGGTTCAATGAGATGAAAATTATTTTTGGTGAATAGTAACTTTTTACTTTTTTTACCATGGTTAAAAGTAAATAGGGTAATTAAGGGTAAAAATCATATTATTATTACCCTAACATATATCCTAATTCTATTGGATAAGTGTAATTCGACCAAAAACAACCTTAGGAATAAAATATGACCATTTAGGCCCACTTGGATTAGATTGGGACATTTATTTTTAATTTATTTAAAGAAGGGTTAAAATAGTTAAAATTAATGTTTAATAAGTAAATCATTTCTAATATAGGGTTATACATAAGATAAATTCGACTATAAATATTCATTATAAAGATAAAAAGATTGCATACATAGTTATATTTTATTTGTAATTTTTAGAAATTAAATAATTAAAATATCAGTATAAATCATATAATGATATGTTATTATAAGTATGAAACAACCCTATTTCACTATCTATCCATCCTATGGAAAACGAAATCACCGCGCGTGCGTACGTACGGAATAACGTCTCCACGCCGTGGTGTAATCTATATTCCACCCCCACCTTACTTGGATGGGTTTAATGGTGTACATAATAACTATATATGATTATTGTAAAGTGATATTGATTCTGAAATAGTATACATACACTCCAATACTATTCCATGATCATGAGAACGTTATCATCGCTCGTGCGTACGTACGGACTATCGTCTCCACAACGTGATGAGATTCATTCTCCACGTTAACCATTCATGAATTATTATAAAGTATATATTATAAGTAATAATGAAATATATGACATAATAATGATTCTGGATTTATGTGTATATATATGTATGTCATCTACTTAATTCCATTCAACTCAATAAGGAAACGAAAACAGCATTCATGCGTACGTACGGCCTACCGTCTCCATGAACGGTATATTTCATTCCATTTACTGAACTATTATATATATTTATATTCTGAATATATATTATATATAAATCATGTTTTATATTCTGTAATTAATTAATCATGATCTATGTAATCGTATGAATAATTACAATTCAAAACACGGACGACAAATGAAACGATTTTACCCAAAACGCTCTTTAACATGTAATTTACAAAAGAACGGGTAAAATAAAGTAATAAGTTAACCATATATGATATCATAACAATGAGTTTGATTCTGGAATACTTCAATGACATTATTTAAATCATTATACAGGAGGTTCGGACACTTACAAAGCAAATCAGACCTATGGTAAGGGAAATATCACAATCTCATTTTTATCCGAGATTGTTTATACTTTGAAATTTACTAGGGTGTATTTTATCATCCACATCCATGTTTACTCAATATTTAATATTAAATCCATCCACCTACAATTTTTTAAATCCAATTTTACCCTTCGGTGGGTTTTTAGTAAAATATATGAAAGAAATCTTTTGTCGTTTTTCGTAAGAGGTAACTTTTAACTTTTCCGAAAAAAGTATGAAGAATGTTTTTTTTAACTTATACAGAGTGAAGGTATTTTTTAAAAAAAATTATTTCCAAGAAGCTTACTTTAAAAGTTTTAATGTTTATTTTTAATAAAATTCTTTTAGTTTAGAATTGTATGACATGTTATGAAAGTAAAAGTTTTTTTAAGTAGAAAGGATATTTTCCTCAAGAATGGAGTTCATGTGTTTTATCAAAATTATTTTCCATCTATGATAATAAAGGATTATTTTTCTATCCCTATTATTACATTGATTTGATTATTTTGTGATGGAATTATTTTTATGAATTCCTTTATCTTATATGAATTGTTTTATGATTTCAGGATGTTTAAGAATCCCATTTTCATTACATGGGTTATGCTATGATGTATGGTTTATGATTTTGTGGCACACATAAGAATGGTATCATTATGAGATGGGTGGGACCTATATCTCCCTCCAATTCATTGGGTAATTATTTTATATCTCAAGAGATAGACATGGATAGAAAGGCAGGTTAAACCGGTTTAGTAAAACAGGACTGAAACGAGGAGTGAACTCGTCTCAGAAATGGACTTTGTCCACTAAGATTGTCTTGGCAATGAGTCTTAACTAATAAGAAATTATTCTCTATGATTATGTGTGTATGCCACAAAGTTTCATGTTTTAAGTTATGATTATTGGGATTACATTTCACTACTATTATTTAACCCATGATATGAATTTATGATTTCTTTTGCAGGTTACGATTTCCAAAAGTTATGTTCTTATGTATATGATGTGATTGATATTTCTTTTTTTTACCCTTACTGAGCATTTTATATCACCCTTTTATGTTTTCTTTTCCCCAGGATATAAAGGAAGGTTTTAGGTAAAAAAAGGAAGATCTTTATGGGAGATGTTGAAGATCTTTCACCACGATTAGAAGATTATATTCCGAGTTTCCAAAGCCACTAAACTATTACGGTCCTTGTGTGTGTGTGTTTTTGTTATGTACTAAGTATTCCGCAAAAGTAATGTAATGTCCATGTACGTCAAGCTTCGGGTCTCTATAGTTGGTATCAGAGGAAATGTTTAGTCATCCTTTGGAAACTAGGATGCGAAAATGTTAGTGAGATCCCTATAGATATTTCTAAGGTATGTCTAGGGATGTCCCTAAGGATAAGTATAGATATAGAATATAGTCCTAGAATTTTGGTAACGATATTAGAATTTAACCTAAGATGTTAGATATTGAGTGTACTCCCCCTTTACTATGTTATTTTCCCTAGCATGATTTTTGCCTCTCACACTATTCAGTTTGGGTTTTAGAAAATGGATAGAAACAGGAAGATTCACGATAATGGAGGATATGATAGACAACGGAATGATTTTCTTCATGAGAAACCAAATGAAACGGGATCTGGAAGTCCAAAAATTGTTATTATGCCTAATCAGCAATATCATAATATGATCAATAATCTCAACTTTGGTTAGTTTCCCGACTCACATAATAAGAGAAAGATGAGGTTTCATGATGATCATAGAGGAATGAATGTTCAATTTCTCTCATGTAAATCATGTGGGAAGAGGCATCAGGGAGATTGTTTTAAAGGAACTGGAAGATGCTTTTGGTGTGGAAATGATGGACTCAATGGCAATAAGTGAATAGGAAAAGGATTAGTTAACAACATGGATGAGGATAGTGGTTTTTCTACAACATCAAAAATGGTTAAATGTTTTAAATGTGGAATGTACGGGCATTATGCAAACCAATACCCTAAGGGAAATTCTCATGAAGAGAATCAGTATGGTCGTTTGGGTAGTATTTATGTTGATGTTGATGAAGAGAATACAAATGATATGTGAGAAGAAAGAAGTGTTTATGATCAGTCGGTTGTTTTAGAAGGTAGTGGAATAATTGTATGTTTATCGAGAGTTATGTTGTATAGTTAATGGTACTATGGAATAAAGAATCATCTAAAGATTGTTACACTATTGTTTTTCCTAATAGTATTTGAAAGTATATGTTGAATAGCACCAGTAACCATGGAAGGTTATTCAGATATTTTGGTAAAGTAGATGATATGCGCATAATGATGGAATAAGAAGATAATGAGATGTTTGATTGTATTCATGAGCTCATGATTGATATAAAGACTAAGTGATATCATGGTTTTACTATATAGAATTTTGAGGATTTTGGTATGTGGAATGTGTTAACTTTTAACTGCATTCATGTTTTCAATAAGGTCCAATGGGTATTCATTTTTCAAGAGAATAAATGATTAAGGCCTTCGAATGTTTGGAATGTGACCAACAAGACATATCTTATGATATATGGGGATCAACGATGGTATTAAATCTCTGGTAATCATTTTCACTGTATTATGAGAGTGGACTGCAGTATTATGTATAATCCTAAATATTGGAATGGATTATGTTGGACATTAGTTAGTATTGTTTACGGATAGAAGTTTTTTCGATATTATTGATGGGATGTTATAGTAATATAGTTTTAGAAAAAGGACAACATGCCAGACGGGCGACATCCCATCGCGCCGGACAAGGATGTGGGAATCGAACCCACAACCGAAGTGTGACTGGCCTTTATCACCTACAAATGGCCTACATGAAGTCCCTGGCTAGTAGAAATTAGTTATATATTATTATGTCGTATGATATATGAAGTATAAGATCATTTTTGGAACCATACACGATTAATCTAAACATAAGATTGACTTATAACTTTTGCTTACCTTTTGTTTGAAAGAGATGGAATGACCCATCATTTTATCAGATGATCTGCTAACACATCACAAATAACAAATTCAACATTATTTCTTTAAGGGATGAAGTGTAAATTGCTCAATTCACGAACAACAGTGAGATTGTACCCAAATCATGCAAGTATTTCTTTTAATTCATCAACTTGAGGGAAATGATCTTGAAAACCAAAAAATGTTGTCCGAGTTCCCTAATATCCGATGAATTAGATGGTACCTTAGATCATCACAAGTCAATAGCTTTGTGATTGTTGGCATTTTCATAGCCATGTTCTATACCACTCTCCATCAGAACATGATGGTTAGATTTGTCTTCCATATCCATATTTTCACCTATGTTCTCCTACGTGGAAACCCAGTGATGAGTTAATTTGGGTAACCGTTACATTTCATACTTTAGTTTTTAAATCCAGGTTTTGGTATTCCTTTTTACGATGTGGGTTTCTGTTAAACAAGCTTTCAAGTAGTAAACCATTTATAACCCTGACGAATTTCGGGGGCGAAATTCATTTTAAGGGGGGTAGAATGTAACACCACGAGATTTTATGAAAAATATTCTTTTTAATTTCATTAATGTCTGGTGTTGTACGCTACACCAAAAGGATTTTGCACAACATGCATCCTTGACTTGCCTTGCATTACACACAATCGCGACCTTCCTCGATAGCGCGTGTAGTACACAATACCGAGTTTCACTAAACAACGATATACTATTAAAATATTTTTAAAAATAGTCATTATGAATAGTAATAAACACTTTTTTGAAATTTTGTAAATTTTATTTTTCAAAATGGACTTCATTTTTGGATTCGGAATATCTAAATTAGCTTAGGATTAAATTTTGGTACTTTTCGGATAACATTCATTTTCTGATGAATAGTGAAAATTACTATATTTTAATTAAAACAACCTTTTTAATCGAAATAATTAATAGTGATAAATTATTAATTTCAGTGGTTTTAATGTATATTTAGAATATATTTTTACAATTTAATACAATGTTGGTCATTAGATGTAATTTCACATTTAAACCAGACATAAACAAGTGTCAATCTTATGATAGTTATTATCTCTTAAGAACACGCTATTTGTTTTGACGACGAGGATTAATTTTTAATTTAATTAATGAAACTGAAATGTTTGGAATTTGGTAAAATAGACATCATTTTTGAGTTCATAATCTCAAATATATCTTAGGCCAAATTTTTGGTATTCTTCTGGAAACATTCATCTTTTGTTTAATAGTGAAACCACTATTTGGTGGTTAAAAAATAAATTTTTCATAAAACATAATTTAAACACTTGTGTGAGTGAAATTTCAAAAATCCGAGAGACACGGTTGATGTCATTAAGTAAAATGTGGTTCAATGAGATGAAAATAATTTTTGTTAAATAGTAACTTTTTACTTTTTTTACCACGATTAAAAGTAAAAAGGGTAATTAAGGGTAAAAATGATATTATTATTACCCTAACACATGTCCTAATTCTATTTGATAAGTTTAATTCGACCAAAAACAACCTTAGGAATAAAATATTACCATTTAGGCCTACTTGGATTAGATTGAGACATTTATTATTAATTTATTTAAAGAAGGGTTAAAATAGATAAAATCAATGTTTAATAAGTAAATCCTTTGTAATATAGGGTTATACATAAGATAAATTCAACTATAAATATTCATTAGAAAGATAAAAATATTTCCAACATAATGATATTTTATTTCTAATTTTTATACATTAAATATTTTAATTTTTTTATGACACAAAGATGATGCAGTAATTATCTTATTAATGAAATATTGACATAATTGTTGTTATAAATACCCAAATAAATGTATTTTGAGACCTTTTATGAATTACACTAACTTTATATGTTACTATTACATGTTATAATTAATTTAATTAACATTTTTCTAAAAAAATCATTCTGTTATGATTCTTAAAAAAATCAATTACTAAATAGTGTCAAAATTGACATAAAATAGTTTTTAAAACAAATATTATATTATTAATTGTTATTTTATTCCTAAAAATCTAATCATCGTCCCTATGACTTAGATAAGGTTATATATATTAATAATAAACATCTTGGGGTTCGTTTGTCTTTTTATAGTTTGTTTATTAACCTTATAGTGTAAGAACACAAAAAGACACGATAAAAGTAAAATTATCTAACTTAAAGTTAAATATAAATGATAAGCTTACAATAGGAACATAAACTATTCTAAATTCTATTGTATGAGAGGATTTCGACCCATCCCCACCTTAGCTTCGAAATAAATCAATTTGGAGCTATTTAAAACCAAACTTGACTTTATAATAAAATAATATTTTTAGTTTTTCCAAAGGAGCCCCTCTCCTCCCTTATAAAAGGGAACCTCCTACCCTTCTTCCTCACACCACTTTGAGCCTTCATGCTCGGCCAAACCCTTACAAATTCACATCTCCACTTCCATATAAATATACTAGAGGTTCTGGTCTTCCTCAAAGACCAATTTTAGTTCCTTAAAATGAGATCTCAAATAGGCGTTTCAAAGAAGAGGTAATGTCCGTTACCGATTATTTCAACATTGTTTCTTCTTCCACTTCTTCTTCTTAGGTTGTTTCATTATGGAGTAATAACATCATTATCACACATATACTGATATGTTATTATAAGTATGAGACAACCCTATTTCAACATCTATCCATCCTACAGAAAACGAAATCACC
This sequence comes from Viscum album, assembly GCA_963277665.1. NCBI lineage: Eukaryota > Viridiplantae > Streptophyta > Magnoliopsida > Santalales > Viscaceae > Viscum > Viscum album. The sequence goes on from OY728145.1 coordinate 957,821,281, forward strand.
ACGTGTGCGTACGTACGAAATACCGTCTCCACGCCATGGTGTAATCTATTTTCCACCACCACCTTACTTGGATGGGTATAATGGTGTACATAATAACTATATATGATTATTTTAAAGTGATATTGATTCTGAAATACTATACATACACTCCAATACAATTCCACGATCATGGGAATGGTAGCATCGCTCGTGCGTACGTACAGACTACCGTCTCCATGACGTGATGAGATTCATTCTCTACATTAACAATTCATGAATGATTATAAAGTATATATAATAAGTAATCATGAAATATATGACATAATAATGAAACTTTATTTATGTGTATATATATTTATGTCATCTACTTAATTCCATTCAACTCAATAAGGAAACTAAAACAGCGTTCATGCGTACGTACGGCCTACCGTCTCCATGAACGGTGTATTTCTTTCATTTACTAATATATTATATATATGTATATTCTGAATATATATTATATATAAATCATGTTTTATATTATGTAATTAATTAATCATGATCTATATAATCATATGAATAATTACAATTCAAAACACGGATGACAAATGAAACGATTTTACCCAAAACGCTCTTTAACATGGAATTTACAATGAACGGGTAAAATAAAGTCATAAGTGAACCATATATGATATCATAACAATGAGTATGATTCTGGAAAAAGACAATGACATTATTTAAATCATTATACAGGAGGTTCAGACACTTACAAGGCAAATCAGACCTAAGGTAAGGGAAATATCACAATCTCATTTTTATCAGAGATTGTTTATACTTTCAAATTTTCAGGGGTGTATTTTATCATCCACATCCATGTTTCCTCAATATGTAATATTAAATACATTCAACTACAATTGTATAAATCCAATTTTACCCTTAGTTGAGTTTTTAGTAAAATATATGAAAGTAATCTTTTGTCGTTTTTCGTACGAGGTACTTTTTTACTTTTCCGACAAAAGTACGAAAAATGTTTTTTTATCTTATACGGCATGAATGGATTTTTATTAAAAAATTATTTCCAAGAAGCTTAATTTACATGTTTTAAAGTTTATTTATAATCAAATTCTTTTAGTTTAGAATTGTATGACATGTTACGAAAGGAAAAGTGTTTTTGAAGTAGAAAAGATATTTTCCTCAAGAATGGAGTTCAAGTGTTTTATCAATATTATTTTCCATCTATTTTAACAAAGAATTATGTTTCTATCCCTATTATTACATTGATTTGATTATGTTGTGATAGAATTATTTTTATGAATTCCTTTATGTTATATGAATTGTTTTATGATTTCATGATGTTTAAGAATCACATTTTTATTACATGGGTTATGCTATAATGTATGGTTTATGATTTTGGGGCACACATAAGAATGGTATCATTATGATATGGGTGGGACCTATATCTCCCTCCAATGAATTGGGTAATGATGTTATATCTCATGAGATAGACATGGATGGAATGGCAGGTTAAACTGGTTCAGTAAAACGGGACTGAAACGAGGAGTCAAATCGGTTCAAAAATGGACTTTGTCCACTAAGATAGTCTTGGTAATGAGTCTTGACTAATAAGAAATGATTCTCTATGATTATGTGTGTATTCCACAATGTTTCATGTTTCATGTTATGATTATTTGGATTACATTTCACTACTATGATTTAACCCATGATATGAAATTATGATTTCTTTTGCAGGTTATGATTTCCAAAAGTTATATTCTTATGTATATGATGTGATTGATATTTCTTTTGTTTACCCTTAATGAGCATTTGAGCTCTCCCTTTTATGTTTTCTTTTCCCCAGGATATAAAGAAAAGTTTTAGGTAAAAAAAGTAAGATCATTATGGGATATGTTGAAGATCTTTCACAACGATTAGAAGATTATATTACGAGTTTCCAAAGACACTAATCTATTACGGTCCTTGTGTGTGTTTGTTTTTGTTATGTACTAAGTATTCCGCAAAGGTAATTTAATATCCATGTACGTCAAGCACTGGGTCACTATAGTTCGTATCAGAGGAAAGGATTAGTCAACCTTTGGAAACTAGGATGCGAAAATGTTAGTGAGATCCCTAGAGATATTTCTACGGTATGTCTAGGGATATCCCTAAGGATAAGTATACATATAGGATATAGTCCTAGAACTACGGTAATGATCTTATAATTTAACCTAAGATGTTATATATTGAGTGTACTCCCCCTTTACTATGTTGTTTTCCCTAGCATGATTTTTTCCTCTCACACTATTCTTTTTGGGTTTTAGAAAATGGCTGGAAAATGGAAGATTCACTATAATGGAGGATATGATAGACAATGGAATTATTTTCTTCATGAGAAACCAAATGAAACGGGATCTGGAAGTCCAAACATCGTTTTTATGCCTTATCAGAAATCTCATAGTATGATCAATAATCTCAACTTTGGTAAGTTTCCCGACTCATATAATAAGAGAAAGATGGAGTTTCATGACGATCATAGAGGAAAGAAAGTTCAATTTCCATCATGTAAATAATGTGGTAAGAGGCATCAGGGAGATTGTTTCAAAGGAACTGGAAGATGCTTTGGGTGTGGAAAAGAAGGACACAAAGCCAATAAGTTCAATGGAAAATTATGAGTTAACAACATGGATGAAGATAATGTTTTTTCTACGACATCAACAATGGATAAATGTTTTAAATGTGGAATGTACGGGAATTATGCAAACTAATGCCCTAAGGGAAAGTCTCATGAAGAGAATCAGTATGGTCGTATGGGTAGTATTTATGTCGATGATGATGAAGAGAATACAAATGATATGTGAGCTGAAAGAAGTGTTGAATCTCAGTCGGCTGTTTTAGAAGGTAGTGGAATGATTGTATGTTTATCGAGAGTTATGTTGTATAGTTAATGGTACTATGGAATAATGAATCATATAAGGATTGTTACACTATTGTTTTTCCTAAAATTATTTGAAAGTATATGTTGAATAGTACCAGTAACCATGGAAGGTTATTCAGATATTTTTGTCAAGTAGATGATATGCGCGTAATGAAGGAATAAGAAGATAATGATATGTTTGATTGTATTCATGAGATCATGATTGATATATGGAAAAATTGATATCATGGTTTGAGTATATAGAATTTTGAGGATTTTGGTGTGTAGAAAGTGTTAACTTTTAACTGCATTCATGTTTTCACTAAGGTTCAATGGGTATTAATTTTTCAAGAGAATACATGATTAAGGCCTTCGAATGTTTGGAATGTGACCAAAAAGACATATCTTATGATATATAGGGATCAACGATGGTATTAAATATCTGGTAATCGTTTTCACTATATTATGAGAGTGGACTGTAGTATTATGGATAAGACAAATGATTGGAATGGATTATGTTGGACATAAGTTAGTATTGTTTAAGGATAGAAGTTTTTTCGATATTATTGATAGGATGTTATAGTAATATAGTTTATGAAAAAGGGAAACCTGTAGGATGGGCAACAGCCCAACGCGTCGGACAAGGCTGTGGGAATCGAACCCACAACTGAAGTGTGACTGGCCTTTATCACCTACCACTGGCCTACAGGAGGCCCTGGTTAGTAGAAACTAGTTTTATTTTATTAAGCGGTATGATATATGAAGTATAAGTTCATTTTTGGAACCATATATGATTAATCTAACCATAACATGGACTTATAACTATTTCTAACATTTTGTTTGAAAGAGATGGAATGACCCATCATTCTATCACATTATCTTCTAACACATCACGAATAACAAATTCAACTTCATTTCTTTATGGGATGAAGTGGAAATTGTTCAATTCACGAACAACAGTGAGATTGTACCAAAATCATGCAAGTATTTCTTTTAATTAATCAACTTTAGGGAAATGATCTTGAAAACCAATAAATGTTGTCCTAGTTCCCTTATATCTGATGAATCAGATGGTACCTTAGATCATCACAAATCAATAGCTTTGTGATTGTTGGATTTTTCATAGCCATGTTATCGACCACTCTCCATCAAAACTTGATTGTTATATTTTTCTTCCATATCCATATTTTCACCTATGTTCTCCTACGTGGAAACCCAGTGATGAGTTAATTTGGGTAACCGTTACATTTTATACTTTAGTTTTTAAAGCCATGTTTTGGTATTATTTTTTACGATATGGGTTTCTATTAATCAAACATTCGAGTAGTAAACCATTTATAACCCCGACGAATTTCAGGGGAGAAATTCATTTTAAGGGGGATAGAATGTAACACCTCGAGATTTTATGAAAAATATTCTTTTTAATTTAATTAATGTCATGTGTTGTACTCTACACCAAAAGGAGCTTTCCAAACACGCCTCCTTGACTTCTCTTTTATTATACGCAATCACGACCTTCCTCGATAGCGTCTGTAGTATGCAATACTGAGTTTCACAAAACAACAATATGCTATTAAAATATTATTAAAACTAGCCGTTATGGATAGTCATAACCACTTATAGAAATTTTGTAAATTTTGTTTTTCAAAATGGACTTCATTTTTGGATTCTGAATATATAAATTAGTTTAAGGTGAGATTTTCGTACTTTTCGGAAAACTTTCATTTTCTGATGAATAGTGAAAATTAATAAATTTTAATTAAAAACAAACTTTTTAATCGAAATTATTATTAGTGATACATTATTAATTTGAGTGGTTTTAAAGAATATTTAGAATATATTTTTACAATATAATACAATGTTGGTCATTGGATGTAATTTCACATTTAAACCAGACATAAACAAGTGTCAATCTTTTGATAGTTATTATCTCTTAAGAACACGCTATTTGTTTTGACGACGGGAATTAATTTTTAAATTAATTAATGCAACTGATATTTTTTGAAATTGGTAAAATAGAAATCATTTTTGAGTTCATAATATCAGATATAGCTTAGGCCTAATTTTTGGTATTTTTCTGGAAAAGTTCATTTTTTGATGAATAGTGAAACCACTAAGTGGTAGTTAAAAAAATGAATTTTTCATAAAATATAATTTTACCACTTCTGTGAGTGGAATTTCAAAAATCCAAGATACAAGGTTGATGTCAATAAGTAAAATGTGGTTCAAAGAGATAAAAATAATTTTTTGTGAATAGTAACTTTTTACTTTTTTTTACCACGGTTAAAAGTAAATAGGGTTATTAAGGGTAAAAATGATATTATTATTACCCTAACACATGTATTAATTCTATTGGATATGTGTAATTCGACCCAAAATAACCATAAGATTAAAATATGATCATTTCCTACATAATGATATATTATTTGTAATTTTTAGACATTAAATAATTTAATTTATTTATGACACAATGATGATGCAGTAATTATCTTATTAATGAAATATTGATATAATTGATATTATAAATACCCAAATAAATGTAATTTGAGACTTTTTATAAATTCCACTAATTTTATAGGTTAATATGACATGTTAGTATTGATTTAATTAACTTTTTCCGATCTAATCATTATGTTATGATTTTTAAAAAAATCAATTACTAAATTGTGTCAAAATTGACATAAAATAGTTTTAAAACAAATATTATATTATTAATTGTTATATTATTCCTAAAAATCAATTGTTCTGCCAAATGACTTATATATGGTTATATATATTAATAATAAACAACTTGGGGTTCGTTTTACTCGTTATAATATATTTATTAACCTTATAGTGTAAGAACACAAAAAGACACGATAAATGTATAATTATCTAACACAAAGTTAAATATAAATGATAAGGTAAAAATAGGAACATAAACTTGTATAAATTCTATTTTATTAGAGGATTTCGACACATCCCCACCTTGGCTTCGAAATAAATCAATTTGGAGCTATTTAAAACCGAACATGACTTTATAATAAAATAATACTTTTAGTTTTTCCAAAGGATCCCATCTCATCCCTTATAAAAGGGCACCTCCTCCCCCTCTTCCTCACACCACATTGAGCCTTCAAGCTCGGCCAACCCCTGAAAAATTCTCTTCTATACTTCCATAGAAACATACTAGAGGTTCTGGTCTTCCTCAATGACCAATTTCAGTGCCCTAAAAGGAGATCTCAAAGAGGCGCTTCAAAGAAGAGGTAATGTCCATTACTGATTCTTTCAAATTTATTTCTTCTTCCACTTCTTCATAGTAGGTTGTTTCATTAGGAAGTAATAACATTAGTATCACTCATATACTGATATGTTATTATAAGTATTAAACGACCCTATTTCACCATATATCCATCCTACGGAAAACGAAATCACCACGCGTGCGTACGTACAGAATACCATCTCCACGCCGTGGTGTAATCTATTTTCCACCACCACCTTACTTGGATGGGTTTAATGGTGTAAATAATAACTATATATGATTATTGTAAAGTGATATTGATTCTGAAATAGTATACATACACTCCAATACAATTCCACGATCATGAGAACGTTATCATCGCTCGTGCGTACGTACGGACTACCGTCTCCACGACGTGATGAGATTCATTCTCCACGTTGACCATTCATGAATGATTATAAATTATATATAATAAGTAATCATGAAATAAATGAAAAAATAATGATACTGGATTTATGTGTATATATATGTATGTCATCTACTTAATTCCATTCAACTCAATAAGGAAACGAAAACAGCGTTCATACGTACGTACGGCCTACCGTCTCCATGAACGGTGTATTTCGTTCCATTTACTGATCTATTATATATATATGTATATTCTGAATATATTATATATAAATCGTGTTTTATATTCTGGAATTAAGTAATCATGATCTAAGTAGTCATATGAATAATTACAATTCAAAACACAGACGACAAATGAAACGATTTAACCCAAAACGTTTTTTAACATGGAATTTACCAAAGAACGGGTAAAATAAAGTCATAAGTTAACCATATATGATATCATAACAATGAGTATGATTCTGGAATAATTAAATGACATTATTAAAATCATTATACAGGAGGTTCAGACAGTTACAAAGAAAATCGGACCTAAGGTATGGGAAATATCACAATCTCATTTTTATCCGAGATTGTTTACACTTTGATATTTACTGGGGTGTATTTTATCATCCACATCCATGTTTCCTCAATATGTAATATTACTTCCATCCACCTACAATTGTTTAAATCCAATTTTACCCTTCGGTGATTTTTTAGTAAAATATATGAAAGGAATATTTTGTCGTTTTTCGTATGAGGTACTTTTTGACTTTTCCGACAAAAGTACGAAGAATGTTTTTTTAACTTATACGGAATAAATGGATTTTTTTTAAAAATTATTTCCATGAAGATTCCATTAAAAGTTTTCAAGTTTATTTTTAATCAACTACTTTTAGTTTAGAATTGTATGACATGTTAAGAAAGGAAAAGTGTTTTTGAAGTAGAAAGGATATTTTCCTCAAGAATGGAGTTCAAATGTTTTATCAAAATTATTTTCCATATATGATAATAAAGGATTTTGTTTCTATCCATATAATTTAATTGATATGATTATGTTTTGATGGAATTATTTTTATGAATTCTTTATCTTATATGAATTGTTTTATGATGTCATTATGTTTAAGAATCCCAATTTTATTACATGGGTTATGCTATGATGTATGGTTTATGATTTTGTGGCACACATAAGAATGGTATCATTATGAGAAGGGTGGAACCAATATCTCCCTCTAATTCTGAAGTGCACTATGTTGCATTTGTTGTCAATGAGGCATGAAGTTGTCTTGGAATGAATGGAAGTCAAGGAATGTCAAGATGTGAATGACAAAGGTTGTGATGGTGTTGGTAAAGAATGGAGAATGGCCATGGAACTTAGAGGAATGTCACTTAGGAGATTCACTAAGTGGCATTGGAGAATATGGTTGAAACATTCTCCATGGACATCTGACGATTGTTGAGCTGTTCTTAAAGTTCCAAGAACTTGTATCAACTGGATACAATGTCACAACATGATTAGAAGACCATGCATTGTAGTGACAATGCATGAGGAGTTGAAGAAGCAAGATGATCCATTCACTACTTCTAAGTGGATGAAGTGGTTTAATGAAGTCCATGAACTATCACTTAGTGCATGTGAATCAGAAGATGTTCCAATTGATCTCTGATTAGATCAATGAAGTTTATTGAAGAAATATTTGATTCAGGAGGTCGGTTGAAGAAGAAGAAACCTTCGGGAATTCCATTCTTAAATGTTGATTATATGTTGAAGAAAAATGGAGGAATTCTAATGAAGAAGATTAATACTTGTATTCTTAAGAAGAAGATGAACGAGAAGAAAGGCTTGAAGTGGTTCTCTTGATATGGCTTGATTTCATGGAGGACTTTGTTTTTTGACAAAGTCTTATTCAAGACTTAGCCAAAAAATGTGCCACCAAGGAGGCCAGCCGAGGGATCACCCAAGGCACATATGGGCCTAAGGCGCCACACCCATGGGGAACCCTCAAGGCCAAGGCGCTCCCTAAGGCAAGGCAAGGGCCGTGTGTAAGCCCCCGAGGGCACGCGGTGGTGAAGCCCGCGCACCCGAGTGTGCAGAGTGGGCGCTAGGAGCGCACCCGCAGAGGCGAGAGTGGGCGCAGAGCGCGCCCGCAGGGAGAACACGATGCGGGGCGGTACCGTGGAGGGAGAGGATTCAACTGAGCCGGCTGGCGGAGCACTTAGTTGATAAGGCGCGGAGAAACCGGGCGCCATTTCGATGTGGGACGTGCATTTTTCACCGGGAACGAATCCCAGCCGCTCATCTGATCTCGCGGACGATCGGCGCCGCTCATCTAATCCGCCGCGCCCCCGATCTGATCCAGGCCGTCCAAAGATCTGATCCAACGGCCTGTGAGGCGTCTCCTTCCTTGAGCCATGCCGAGGCCTCCCCGTTCATTCCCGCAGCCACCTTCAAACCAGGCGCCTACCCGAGAGAATAATTCGAGTTCTCGGCCACCTCCGAGCAAACCGAGACCTCCATGGTGATCGTCTGGCCTCTACGAACACATTCATGTATAAATATGAGTTTGCATGCGACGAGAAGAAGAATTCGAGATTTGGCCGAAGGAAAACCGAAGGTGCCGAGGCCAGTTGGTGTTCGTGCTTTGCATGCATGGACCTAAACAGAGGCATGCACACGTTCCATGCACGTAGAGGTGAAAGGAAAGAAGGAAGAATCCCGCGTGAAACAGAGGATAAAAATAAAGATTCTGAAGATTTTAAAAGATCCGAAATCTTCGGGATTTTGAAGCTAAAACCACGCGGATGTTTAGAAGCGTTTCTCTGCCTATAAAAGGAGCACCCGAGGCATGAATATTCTTGCTGATGTTTTTGTTGAAGATCTGTTGATCCGTGAGAGCCCTCTGCCTCGCGAAGAAGAAGCCCCGCGCAAGTTTACTTGTGCGGCTGGAGTCCCTTGCGCGCTACCTCTTTGCACGACAAGAATAAGGAGGAGGATGAGTCCCATGCGCGCCTTCCCCTTGCGCAGCAGGAAGACCCGTGGCTGCAACATCTTGCGCGCCCACGGTTGAAGCCCGAGGTGCCTTGCACCCGAGGCCTTGCGCGGCCCTTGTGCCCGCGACATAGGTTACTCAGGCACCCTGCGCGCTGCCTTGCACCAAGCACCCTTGCGCGGTTGAAGTGTGGAGTTTGCTGCACCTTGCACGCCCTCCCTTGAGTAGGAGTTCGGGTGGAGTAAGAACACATCTTGTGTGTGTGTGCAAGGATAACCTGAGGCTTGCACCTTGTGTGTGAAAAGAAGGCCGTAGCCTTGGGTGTGTTCAAAAGGAGTGTAGGCCACAACAAAGAAGAACACATTTTGTGTGTGTGTTCAAGAGGAAGAAAGAAAAAGTTGTGTGTGCTAGACAAGAAGAGGCCGAGGCCTTAGTGCCTTGTGTGCAATTTGAAGAAGAAGGTCGTAGCCCTTATATGGGTGCACACATTGAAAGAACAAATTAAAGAACACTTTGTGTGTGTGCAAGAATAAGTGAAAGGCCAAGCTCAAGTGTGTGCAAAAGTGAAAAACAAAGTTTGTGTGCAAAAAGACAAATAGGCCGAACCTTAGTGTGTGCAAAAACATTGTGCACACTTTGAAGAAGAACAAGACCCACACACAAGTAGAACACACAATTTAAGTGTGTAAACAAATTGGATAAAGTGTGTGAAGTTCAGTGAAGGTGTGTGCTTAAAAGAATTACACCCTTTGAGGGTTTACTGCACCTAGAAGAAGATCAGGGAAGTGCATGCATGCATGCATGCACGTGCACATGTGAAACAAGTCAAATTTGCTTGTGTGCATTTGAGTTGACCAAGACCAGAGGATCTTGAAGAATTTGATAAGGCCATGCAGTCAGTGCATGAAGATGCAGAGTTTCCATGCATTCAGTGCATGAAGTTGAATTGAGTGAGACTGAAGCCAAGCTGAAGTGAATGATATTATTTGGCTGAGTATTCAGTAAGTGAGAAGACCCTGATCAACAGAAGTGATCAGAAGCTGTGAGCAAGGCCTACAGACCTTTTCAGAGGCTGTTGAAGATTCTTGAAGAGTGAAGCCAGGTGCATCCTAAGAAGAAGGTGATAAAGCCTGAGCTAGACGAGAAGACCTGATCATCACAAGTGATCAGAGGTACCGAGAAAGGCCAGCAGCCTTTATCCCAGGATGCTGAAAATACTTGAAGAGCTGAACAAGAAGAAGAGCTACTCGTGTGACTCGAGCAGCCAGGAGAAGACCCCTGTGAGACTCAGGGTGGAGGAAGTCTCTAGTGGGATTCTGGAGCAGGCCAGTGGGACTCTGGTAACACTGTGGGACGCAGTATAAAGACCCTCCTGTGGGACTCAGGAGAGATACAGTGGGACTCTGTATCGACCATTGTAATTTTAACAGGTTATAATGGAGAATCCATGCTGGGAGAGCATGGCAAGGATGTAGGCCTTTGGTGCCGAACCTTGTAAATCCTTGTGTCCTGTGCCTTTTCATTACTGCATCATTCGGGAAAGGTTGAGAGATACAAGAAGAGTGGATCGAGGCTTTAACCAGCCATAGAGGTTTAATTGATAAGGAATCAATTAGTAAAAAGTTTTAAGGGATCACTGATTCACCCCCTCCCCCTCTCAGTGATTCACACTGATCTGGGCACTTCAATTGGTATTAGAGGGAGGTTACCTCTAAAAGATCCAAGGGAGTCTTTATGAAGTGCAGATGTGAGGAAATGAGCAACCAGCCTCAAATGGAGATATCTGCCAAGACTCAGAAAAATAGAAAGAAGAAACAGGCCAAGAAGATGAAGAAAACTTGTCCTAGCTGTGATGAAGTTGGAACAATGAAAGATCTTCAAAGTGAAATCGAATATCTTCAGAAGACTGTCCCCATTGAAGTGGCAAAGTGTATAGCTACAGGAATCCATGATCTTCAAGAAGAAAAATCACAGTTAGAAGAAGAATCCAATGCTATGGAAGATCAGGTGGCTAAAAGGGTTGGCATAACCAACACTTTCAGAAAGCTGGTAAATGCCAAAGATGAAACAGTATCTCTTTGCAATGAAAGATATGAAGACACTGCTGAAGAATTGCAAAGAAGCCTTTCTGAGAATGAATTCTTTATGATAATAGTCAAAGATGTTGTCCATGCACTGGAAAGGAGGCACAAAGTGTCGATGGTTGTCAGAGATGCTCAACTAGAAGACAAAGTCAAAAGGGTGAAGGAGCTTGACAACTCATTGCTTGAAATGAAGTAGGTGCATGAAGACCAGTTAGAACAGCTGAAAGAAAATTGGGAAGGAAGGCTAAGAACTATTGAGGATGAGAAGAACTCCCTCAATATGAAATGCTTCGAACTAGAGGTGATATTGAAAAATCTGCAATCACCCAAAGCTGAATTCTCCCAGTCAGCTGAAAGAAGAAATGTTGCTACTCAAGTAAGCTTTGAGAAGGATGATTCTAAGAGAAAGACATCCTCTAATAAAAGTGCAACATCTTCTAGAAAGAAGGTACCATCCATACCATCTTGTACTGATGCTTCTAATTGTGTTTCCACAAAAAGTGCAGGATGGAAGAATAATTCCAAACAAGTATGGATGAAGACAATGAAGAAAGAATGCTCTCCTAATGCAGCACAACAATTCAAGACAGGTACCCTACAATCAGAAGGAATAAAAAGGTCAAGATTTGTGGGTCAATGTTGGTGTTGTAATAAGTATGGGCACTGTGCAAAGGATTTATGGTACAATCCACTGAATGTCAAAGCACAAAGGAAGCCCATGCCAAGGGGGAGCAAGCCAGAAGAAAAGAAGCAGCATCCACAGGTCTAGAGACATATGTTTACTGCAAATAGATTTGGATTACTTGACAACATCTGGGATGATTGCAAAAGTGGTCAAAAAGATACATGTCAATCTCCAACAGTATCCAGAGCTCAAAAATAGAAAAGATCACAGAACCTGGCTCAGAAAGAAACCTTGGGAAGCAAACAGAAGAAAGGTGACAATGCTCCCAAGAAGATGTGGAAAAAGGAAGAGAAGTCCTTGGATTTGAAATCCAAGAAGGGTGATGCATCCAGAAGGACCACCAAGAAGAAAACATGCTTCTACTGTGGAAAGAAAGGACACATCATGGACCTTTGTAAAGAAGCCATGAAACTAAATAGAAGCAGACTAAACTCCAAAAGACAATCAATCCAGAAGAAGAAGGGATTGATTGAAAATAAGTTTCCTAAGAGAGGTAGCTTGACAGAATCAAAGGAACCATGTGGAATATCCAGAACTGAGGCCACATTTCCAAGTGACTTACTAGTCATATGGCCAAATCAGTTGCAACTTGCCATAGATCTGAAAAGAGATGAAGATGAAGTTCTGGCAATTGCTAAGGCAAGAGGGAAGAAGAATATTTCACATGAAGATGTATTGAGATCCACACCAGCACCAACATCATTGAAGATCAAATGTGCAAGTGTGAAGAATGGTGAAAATGGGACATCTCTGTTGAGAGAATCTTCTCAACCTTGTTGTTCACATTGATGAACCAAGGAGGTTCCATCTTATTACCTTATACTATTGGTATATACATGGGGTAACATTGCAGGGAATTGAAGATGATGATCATTCTCATCTGGAGGATGATTTGGACAGAACGGAGTGCACCCCTTGAGGGGGAGCAAATCTGAAGAAGATGATGTTCTGAGATTAATATCATCTTAAGAAAATGAATGAATGGGGAAGCTTTATCTTTGCACTGAAATTTCTAATGAGTTTTGTGATGTATGTGCAGGATTTAGCAATTCATTGTTATATCTGAAAAATTTCAAGCCCCTTGAAGCATGACCTCACATGTACAGTGAATGTTGGACAACATTGAGTACCTTGGTTACATCACTCTTGTTTTCTACACCAGGTTAGCCCAAGTAGACTTAGAGTTGATTTAATAAAGGTTCTTTGCTAAGAATAACATGTGGCATCATCCCTCTCATAGTAATTTTCAAGAAGATGCTATTCAAAGGGAGGAATATATTTTTGAAAGTGAACCACACCACACCTTTGCATTTGATTGCCAATAAGGGGGAGAAAATATTGGCACACATATTGACCCATTCATATGTGCTGAAGGAGTGTATTGACAACAAATACAAAGGGGGAGATTGAAGTGCACTGTGTTGGATTTGTTGTCAATGAGGCATGAAGTTGTCTTGGAATGAATGGAAGTCAAGGAATGTCAAGATGTGAATGACAAAGGTTGTGATGGTGTTGGTAAAGAATGGAGAATGGCCATGGAACTTAGAGGAATGTCACTTAGGAGATTCACTAAGTGGCATTGGAGAATATGGTTGAAACATTCTCCATGGACATCTGACGATTGTTGAGCTGTTCTTAATGTTCCAAGAACTTGTATCAACTGGATACAATGTCACAACATGATTAGAAGACCATGCATTGTAGTGACAATGCATGAGGAGTTGAAGAAGCAAGATGATCCATTCACTACTTCTAAGTGGATGAAGTGGTTTAATGAAGTCCATGCACTATCACTTAGTGCATGTGAATCAGAAGATGTTCCAATTGATCTCTGATTAGATCAATGAAGATTATTGAAGAAATATTTGATTCAGGAGCTCGGTTGAAGAAGAAGAAACCTTCGGGAATTCCATTCATAAATGTTGATTATATGTTGAAGAAAAATGGAGGAATTCTAATGAAGAAGATTAATACTTGAATTCTTAAGAAGAAGATGAAGGAGAAGAATGGCTTGAAGTGGTTCTCTTGATATGGCTTGATTTCATGGAGGACTTTGTTTTTTTGACAAAGTCTTATTCAAGACTTAGCCAAAAAATGTGCCACCAAGGAGGCCAGCCGAGGGATCACCCAAGGCACATAGGGGCCTAAGGCGCCACGCCCATGGGGAACCCTCAAGGCTAAGGCGCTCCCTGAGGCAAGGCAGGGGCCATGTGTAAGCCCCCGAGGGCACGCGGTAGTGAAGCCCGCGCACCCGAGTGTGCAGAGTGGGCGCTAGGAGCGCGCCTGCAGAGGCGAGAGTGGGCGCAGAGCGCGCCCGCAGGGAGAACACGGTGCGGGGCGGCACCGTGGAGGGAGAGGATTCAACTGAGCCGGCTGGGGGAGCGCTTAGTTGATAAGGCGCGGAGAAACCGGGTGCCATTTCGATGTGGGACGCACATTTTTCACCGGGAACGAATCCCAGCCGCTCATCTGATCTCGCGGACGATCCGCGCCGCTCATCTAATCCGCCGCGACCCCGATCTAATCCAGGCCGTCCAAATATCTGATCCAACGGCCTGTGAGGCGTATCCTTCCTTGAGCCATGCCGAGGCCTCCCCGCGCATTCCCGCAGCCACCTTCAAACCAGGCGCCTACCCGAGAGAAGAATTCGAGTTCCCGGCCACCTCCGAGAAAACCGAGACCTCCATGGTGATCGTCTGGCCTCTACGAAAACATTCATGTATAAATATGAGTTTGGATGCGATGAGAAGAAGAATTCGAGATTTGGCCGAAGGCAAACCGAAGGTGCCGAGGCCAGTTGGTGTTCGTGCTTTGCATGCATGGACCTAAACAGAGGCATGCCCATGTTCCATGCACGTAGAGGTGAAAGGAAAGAAGGAAGAATCCCGCGTGAAACAGAGGATAAAAATAAAGATTTTGAAGATTTTAAACGATCCGAAATCTTCGGGATTTTGAAGTTAAAACCACGCGGATGTTTAGAACCGTTTCTCTGCCTATAAAAGGAGCACCCGAGGCATGAAGATGCTTGCTGATGTTTTTGTTGAAGATCTGTTGATCCGTGAGAGCCCTCTGCCTCGCGAAGAAGAAGCCCCGCGCAAGTTTACTTGTGCGGCTGGAGTCCCTTGCGCGCTACCTCTTTGCGCGACAAGAAGAAGGAGGAGGAGGAGTCCCCTGCGCGCCTTCCCCTTGCGCAGCAGGAAGACCCGTGGCCGCAACATCTTGCGCGCCCACGGTTGAAGCCCTAGGTGCCTTGCACCCAAGGCCTTGCGCGGCCCTTGTGCCCGCGACATAGGTTACTCAGGCACCCTGCGCGCTGACTTGCACCAAGCACCCTTGCGCGGTTGAAGTGTGGAGTTTGCTGCACCTTGCGCGCCCTCCCTTGAGTAGGAGATCGGGTGGAGTAAGAACACATCTTGTGTGTGTGTGCAAGGATAACCCGAGGCTTGCACCTTGTGTGTGAAAAGAAGGCCGTAGCCTTGGGTGTGTTCAAAAGGAGTGTAGGCCACAACAAAGAAGAACACATTTTGTGTGTGTGTGCAAGAGGAAGAAAGAACAAGTTGTGTGTGCTAGACAAGAAGAGGCCAAGGCCTTAGTGCCTTGTGTGCAATTTGAAGAAGAAGGCCGTAGCCCTTATATGGGTGCAAACATTGAAATAAAAAATTAATGAACACTTTGTGTGTGTGCAAGAAGAAGTGAAAGGCCAAGCTCAAGTGTGTGCAAAAGTGAAAAACAAAGTTTGTGTGCAAAAAGACCAATAGGCCGAACCTTAGTGTGTGCAAAAACATTGTGCACACTTTGAAGAAGAACAAGACCCACACTCAAGTAGAACACACAATTTAAGTGTGTAAACAAATTGGATAAAGTGTGTGAAGTTCAGTGAAGGTGTGTGCTTAAAAGAATTACACCCTTTGAGGGTTTACTGCACCTAGAAGAAGAACAGGGAAGTGCATGCATGCATGCATGCACGTGCACATGTGAAACAAGTCAAATTTGCTTGTGTGCATTTGAGTTGACCAAGACTAGAGGATCTTGAAGAATTTGAGAAGGCCATGCAGTCAGTGCATGAAGATGCAGAGTTGCCATGCATTCAGTGCATGAAGTTGAATTGAGTGAGACTGAAGCCAAGCTGAAGTGAAAGATATTATTTGGCTGAGTATTCAGTAAGTGAGAAGACCCTGATCAAAAGAAGTGATCAGAAGCTGTGAGCAAGGCCTACAGAACTTTTCAGAGGCTGTTGAAGATTCTTGAAGAGTGAAGCCAGGTGCGTCCTAAGAAGAAGGTGATAAAGCCTGAGCTAGACGAGAAGACCTGATCATCACAAGTGATCAGAGGTACCGAGCAAGGCCAGCAGCCTTTATCCCAGGCTGCTGAAGATACATGAAGAGATGAACAAGAATAAGAGCTACTCGTGTGACTCGAGCAGCCAGGAGAAGACCCCTGTGAGACTCAGGGTGGAGGAAGTCTCCAGTGGGATTCTAGAGTAGGCCAGTGGGACTCTGGTAACCCTGTGGGACGTAGTATAAAGACCCTCCTGTGGGACTCAGGAGAGATACAGTGGGACTCTGTATCGACCATTGTAATTTTAACAGGTTATAATGGAGAATCCATGTTGGGAGAGCATGGCAAGGATGTAGGCCTTTGGTGCCGAACCTTGTAAATCCTTGTGTCCTGTGCCTTTTCATTACTGCATCATTCGGGAAAGGTTGAGAGATACAAGAAGAGTGGATCGAGGCTTTAACCAGCCATAGAGGTTTAATTGATAAGGAATCAATTAGTAAAAAGTTTTAAGGGATCACTGATTCACCCCCTCCCCCTCTCAGTGATTCACACTGATCTGGGCACTTCAATTGGTATCAGAGGGAGGTTACCACTAAAAGATCCAAGGGAGTCTTTATGAAGTGCATATTTGAGGAAATGAGCAACCAGCCTCAAATGGAGATATCTGCCAAGAATCAGAAAAATAGAAAGAAGAAACATGCCAAGAAGATGAAGAAAGCCTGTCCTAGCTGTGATGAAGTTGGAACAATGAAATATCTTCAAAGTGCAATCGAATATCTTCAGAAGACTGTCCCCATGGAAGTGGCAAAGTGTATAGCTACAGGCATCCATGATCTTCAAGAAGAAAAATCACAGTTAGAAGAAGAATCCAATGCTATGGAAGATCAGCTGGCTAAAAGGGTTGGCATAACCAACACTTTCAGAAAGCTGGTAAATGCCAAAGATGAAACAGTATCTCTTTGCAATGAAAGATATGAAGACACTGCTGAAGAATTGCAAAGAAGCCTTTCTGAGAATGAATTCTTTATGATAATAGTCAAAGATGTTGTCCATGCACTGTAAAAGAGGCACAAAGTGTCAATGGTTGTCAGAGATTCTCAACTAGAAGACAAAGTCAAAAGGGTGAAGGAGCTTGACAACTCATTGCTTGAAATGAAGCAGGTGCATGAAGACCAGTTAGAACAGCTGAAAGAAAATTGGGAAGGAAGGCTAAGAACTATTGAGGATGAGAAGAACTCCCTCAATAAGAAATGCTTCGAACTAGAGGTGATATTGAAAAATCTGCAATCACCCAAAGCTTAATTCTCCCAGTCAGCTGAAAGAAGAAATGTTGCTACTCAAGTAAGCTTTGAGAAGGATGATTCTAAGAGAAAGACATCCTCTAATAAAAGTGCAACATCTTCTAGAAAGAAGGTACCATCCATACCATCTTGTACTGATGCTTCTAATTGTGTTTCCACAAAAAGTGCAGGATGGAAGAATAATTCCAAACAAGTATGGATGAAGACAATGAAGAAAGAATGCTCTCCTGAAGCAGCACAACAATTCAAGACAAGTACCCTACAATCAGAAGGAATCAAAAGGTCAATATTTGTGGGTCAATGTTGGTGTTGTAATAAGTATGGGAACTGTGCAAAGGATTGTTGGTACAATCCACTGAATTTCAAAGCACAAAGGAAGCCCATGCCAAGGGGGAGCAAGCCAGAAGAAAAGAAGCAGCATCCACAGGTCCAGAGACATCTGTTTACTGCAAATTGATTTGGATTACTTGACAACATCTGGGATGATTGCAAAAGTGGTCAAAAAGATACATGTCAATCTCCAACTGTATCCAGAGCTCAAAAATAGAAAAGATCACAGAACCTAGCTCAGAAAGAAACCTTGGGAAGCAAACAGAAGAAAGGTGACAATGCTCCCAAGAAGATGTGGAAAAAGGAAGAGAAGTCCTTGGATTTGAAATCCAAGAAGGGTGATGCATCCAGAAGGACCACCAAGAAGAAAACATGCTTCTACTGTGGAAGGAAAGGACACATCATGGACCTTTGTAAAGAAGCCATGAAACTAAATAGAAGCAGACTGAACTCCAAAAGACAATCAATCTAGAAGAAGAAGGGATTGATTGAAAATAAGTTGCCTAAGAGAGGTAGCTTGACAGAATCAAAGGAACCATGTGGAATATCCAGAACTGAGGCCACATTTCCAAGTGACTTACTAGTCATATGGCCAAATCAGTTGCAACTTGCCAAAGATCTGGAAAGAGCTGAAGATGAAGTTCTGGCAATTGCTAAGGCAAGAGGGAAGAAGAATATTTCACATGAAGATGTATTGAGATCCACACCAGCACCAACATCATTGAAGATCAAATGTGCAAGTGTGAAGAATGGTGAAAATGGGACATCTCGGTTGAGAGAATCTTCTCAACCTTGTTGTTCACATTGATGAACCAAGGAGGTTCCATCTTATTCCCTTATACTATTGGTATATACATGTGCTAACATTGCAGGGAATTGAAGATGATGATCATTCTCATCTGGAGGTTGATTTGGACAGAACGGAGTGCACCCCTTGAGGGGGAGCAAATCTGAAGAATATGATGTTCTGAGATTAATATCATCTTAAGAAAATGAATGAATGGGGAAGCTTTATCTTTGCACTGAACTTTCTAATGAGTTTTGTGAAGTATGTGCAGGATTTAGCAATTCATTGTTATATCTGAAATATTTCAAGCCCCTTGAAGCATGACCTCACATGTACAGTGAATGTTGGACAGCATTGAGTACCTTGGTTACATCACTCTTGTTTTCTACACCAGGGTAGCCCAAGTAGACTTAGAGTTGATTTACTAAAGGTTCTTTGCTAAGAATAACATGTGGCATCATCCCTCTCCTTGTAATTTTCAAGAAGATGCTATTCAAAGGGAGGAAGATATTTTTGAAAGTGAACCACACCACACCTTTGCATTTGATTAGGGTGAAATTTTAGTACTTTTCGGATAAATTTCATTTTCTGATGAATAGTGAAAATTACTAAATTTTAATTAAAAACAACCTTTTTAATCGAAATAATTAATAATAATAAATTATTAATTTGAGTTGTTTTAAAGTATATTTCAAATATATTTTTACAATTTAATACAATGTAGGTCATTGGATGTAATTTCACATTTCAACCTGACATAAACAAATGTCAATCTTTTGATAGTTATTATCTCTTAAGAACACACTATTTGTTTTGACGACTGTAATTAATTTTTAAATTAATCAATGGAACTGATATATTTTGAATTTGGTAAAATAGACATCATTTTTGAGTTCATAATATCAAATATAGCTTAGGCCTAGTTTTTGGTATTTTTCTAGAAACATTCATTTTTTGATGAATAGTGAAACCATTAAGTGGTAGTTTAAAAAAATGAATTTTTCATAAAACATAATTTTACCACTTCCGTGAGTGGAATTTAAAAAATCCAAGAGAAACAGTTGATTTCATTAAGTAAACTGTGGTTCAATGAGATGAAAATTATTTTTGGTGACTAGTAACGTTTTACTTTTTTTACCACGGTTAAAAGTAAATAAGGTAATTAAGGGTAAAAATGTTATTATTATTATCCTAAAACATGTCCTAATTCTATTGGATAAATGTAATTCGACCAAAAACAACCATAGGAATAATATATTACCATTTAGGCCATCTTGGATTAGATTGGGACATTTATTATTAATTTATTTAAAGAAGGGTTAAAATTGTTAAAATCAATGTTTAATAAGTAAATCATTTGTAATATAGGGTTATAGATGAGATAAATTCGACTATAAATATTCATTAGAAAGCTAAAAAATATTTCCTACATAATGATATTTTATTTGTAATTTTTGGACATTAAATATTTTAATTTATTTATGACACAAAGATGATGCAGTAATTATCTTATTAATGAAATATTGACATAATTGATGTTATAAATACCCAAATAAATGTAATTTGAGACTTTTTATGAATTAAACTAATTTTCAAGGTTAATATGACATGTTAGTATTGATTTAATTAACTTTTTTAGAACTAATAATTCTGTTCCTATTTTTAGAAAAATCAATTACTAAATAGTTTCAAAATTGACATAAAATAGTTTTTAAAAAAAATATTATATTATTAATTGTTATTTTATTCCTAAAAATATAATGTTCGGAAAAATGACTTAGATAAGGTTATATATATTAATAATAAACAACTTGGGGTTCGTTTGGCTTGTTATAGTATGTTTATTAACCTTATAGTGTTAGAACAGAAAAAGACACGATAAAAGTAAAATTATCTAACTTAAAGATAAATATAAATGATAAGGTTAAAATAGGAACCTAAACTTGTCTAAATTCTATTAGTTGAGATTATTTCAACCCATCGCCACCTTAGCTTCGAAATAAATCAATTTTGAGCTATTTAAAACCGAATATGACTTTATAATAAAATAATATTTTTAGTTTTTCCAAAGGAGCCCCTCTCCTCCCTTATAAAAGGGCACCTCCTCCCACTCTTCCTCACACCACGTTGAGCCTTAAATCTCGGCCAACCCCTGACAAATTCTCTTATCCACTTCCCTAGAAACATCCTAGAGGTTCTTGTCTTCCTCAAAGACCAATTTTAGTGCCCTAAAAGGAGATCTCAAAGAGGCGCTTCAGAGAAGAAGTAATGTCCGTTACCGATTCTTTCAACTTTATTTTTTCTTCCAATTTTTCTTCTTAGGTTGTTTCATTATGAAGTAATAACATAAGTATCACTCATATGATGATATGTTATTATAAGTATGAAACCACCCTATTTCACCATCTATCCATCCTACGGAAAACGAAATCACCACACGTGCGTACGTACGGAATACCATCTCCACGCCGTGGTGTAATCTATTTTCCACCACCACCTTACTTGGATGGGTATAATGGTGTAAATAATAACTATATATGATTATTGTAAAGTGATATTGATTCTTAAATAGTATACATACACTCCAATACAATTCCACGATCATGAGAATGATATCATCACTCGTGCGTACGTACGGACTACCGTCTCCATGACGTGATGAGATTCATTCTTCATGTTAACCATTCATCAATGATTATAAAGTATATATAATAAGTAATAATGAAATATATTACATAATAATGATACTTTATTTATGTGTATATATATTTATGTCATCTAATTAATTCCATTCAACTCAATAAGGAAACGAAAACAGCGTTCATGCATACGTACGACCTACCGTCTCCATGAACGGTGTATTTTTTTCCATTTACTGATCTATTATATATATGTATATAATTAATATTTATTATATATAAATCTTGTTTTATATTATGGAATTTTGTAATCATTATCTAATTAATCATATGAATAATTACAATTCAAAACACGAACAACAAATGAAACGATTTTACCCAAAACGATCTTTAACATTGAATTTACAAAAGAACGGGTAAAATAAAGTCATTAGTGAACCATATATGATATCATAACAATGGTTATGATTCTGGAATAAGTCAATGACATTATTTAAATCATTATAGAGGAGGTTCGGACACTTACGAAGCAAATAAGACCTAATGTAAGGGAAATATCACAATCTCATTTTTATCCGAGATTGTTTATACTTTGAAATTTACTGGGGTGTATTTTATCATCCACATCCATGTTTCCTCAATATAAAATATTAATTTTATCCACCTACAATTTTTTAAATCCAATTTTACCCTTAGGTTAGTTTTTAGTATAATATATGGAAGGAATCTTTTGTCGTTTTTTGTACAAGGTACTTTTTGACTTTTTCGAAAAAAGTACGAAGAATGTTTTTTTTAACTTATACGGAATGAATGGATTTTTTTTAAAACATTATTCCCTAGAAGCTTCCTTTACAAGTTCTCATGTTAATTTTTAATCAACTTCTTTTAGTTTAAAATTGTATGAAATGTTATGAAAAGAAAAGTGTTTTTGAAGTAGAAATGATATTTTCATCAAGAATGGAGTTCAAGTGTTTTATCAAAATTATTTTCCATATATGATAATTAAGGATTATATTTCTATCCATTTTATTACATTGATTTGATTATGTTGTGATGGAATTATTTTTATGAATTCCTTTATCTTATATGAATTGTTTTATGATTTCATGATGTTTAAGAATCCCATTTTTATTACATTGGTTATGCTATGATGTATGGTTTATGATTTTGTTCCACACATAAGAATGGTATCATTATGAGATGGGTGGGACCTATATCTCCCTCCAATGCATTGGGTAAAGATTTTATATCTCATGAGATAGACATGGCTGGAATGACAGGTTAAACCGGTTCAGAAAAACAGGACTTAAACGAGGAGTGAACTCGGTTCAGAAATGGACTTTGTCCACTAAGATAGTCTTGGAAATGAGCCTTGACTAATAAGAAATGATTATCTATGAGTATGTAGGTATGCCACAAAGTTTCATGTTTTAAGTTATTATTATTGGGATTACATTTCACTACTATGATTTAACCCATGATATGAAATTATGATTTCTTTGGTAGGTTAAGATTTCCAAAAGTTATGTTCTTATGTATATGATGTGATTGATATTTCTTTTGTTTACCCTTACTGAGCATTTGAGATCACCCTTTCATAATTTATTTTCCATAGGATACAAAGAATTTTTTTAGGTAAAAAAAAGGAAGATCTTTATGGGAGATGTTGAAGATCTTTCGCCATGATTAGAAGATTATATTCCGAGCTTCCAAAGACACTAAACTATTACGGTCCTTGTGTGTGTGTGTTTTTGTTATGTACTAAGTATTCCGCAAAAGTAATTTAATGTCCATGTACGTCAAGCTTCGGGTCTCTACAGTTGGTATCAGAGGAAATTTTTAGTCAAACTTTGGAAACAAGGATGCGAAAAGGTTAGTGAGATTCCTAGAGATATTTCTAAGGTATGTCTAGGTATGTCCCTAAGGATAAGTATACATATAGGATATATTCCTAGAACTACAGTAACGATCTTAGAATTTATCGTAAGATGTTATATATTGAGTGTACTCCCCCTTTACTATGTTTTTTTCCTAGCATGATTTCTTCCTCTCACACTATTCTTTTTGGGTTTTAGAAAATGGCTGGAAACAGGATGATTCACGATAAGGGAAGATGTGATAGACAATGGAATGATATTCTTCATGAGAAAACAAATGAAACGGGATCTAGAAGTCCATACATCGTTATTATCCCTAATCAGCAATCTCATAATATGATCAATAATCTAAACTTTGGTAAGTTTCACGACTCAGATAATAAGAGAAAGATAGAGTTTCATGATGATCATAGAGGAAAGAAAGTTAAATTTCCCACATGTAAATCATGTGGGAAGAGGCATTAGGGAGATTGTTTCAAAGGAACTGGAAGATTCTTTGGGAATGGAAAAGAATGACACAAAGCCAATAAGTTCCAAGGGAAAGGTTCAGTTAACAGCATGGATGAGGATAATGGTTTTTCTACGACATGAACAATGGTTAAATGTTTTAAATGTGGAATTTATGGTCATTATCTAAACCAATTCCCTAGGGGAAAGTCTCATGAAGAGAATCAGTATGGTCGTATGGGTAGTATTTATGTTGATGATGATGAAGGGACTACAAATGATATGTGACCTAAAAGAAGTGTTGAAGATCAGTCGGTTGTTTTAGAAGTTAGTGGAATGATTGTATGTTTATCGAGAGTTATGTTGTATAGTTAATGGTACTATGGAATAAAGAATCATCTATGGATTGTTACACTTTTTTTTCCTAAAAGTATTTGAAATTATATGTTGAATAGTACCAGTAACCATGGAAGGTTATTCAGATATTTTTGTAAAGTAGATGATATGCGCATAATGAAGGAAGAAGAAGATAATAAGATGTTTGATTGTATTCATGAGCTCATGATTGATATAAGGACTAAGTGATGTCGTGGTTTGAGTATATAGAATTTTGAGGATTTTGGTATGTGGAAAGTGTTAACTTTTAACTTCATTCATGTTTTCACTAAGGTTCAATGTGTATTCATTTTTCAAGAGAATACCAGATTAAGGCCTTCGAGTGTTTGGAATGTGACCAACAGGACATATCTTATGATATATGCGGATCAACGATGGTATTAAATCTCTGGTAATCGTTTTCACTATATTATCAGAGTGGATTGAAATATTATGGATAATCCTAAAGATTGGAATGGATTATGTTGGACATAAGTTAGTAATGTTTAAGAATAGAAGTTTTTTCGATATTATTGATGGGATGTTATAGTAATATAGTTTTAGAAAAAGGACAATCTACAGGACGGGTGACAACCCATCGCGTCAGACAAGGCTGTGGGAATCGAACCCACAACCGAAGTGCGACTGGCCTTTATCGCCTACCACTGCCCTACAGGAAGTCCCTGGTTAGTATAAACTAGTTTTATTTTATTAAGCGGTATCATATATGAAGTATAAGTTAATTTGTGGAACCATATACGATTAATCTAACCATAAGATGGACTTATAACTTTTTCTAACATTTTGTTTGAAAGAGATGGAATGACCCATCATTCTATCAAATGATTTTCTAAGACATCACGAATAACAAATTCAACATCATTTTTATAAGGGGTGAATTGGAAATTGTTCAATTCACGAACAACAGTGAGATTGTACCGAAATCATGCAAGTGTTTCTTTTAATTCATCAACTTCAGGGAAATGATCTTGAAAACCAAAAAATGTTGTCCTAGTTCCCTTATATCCGATAAATCAGATGGTACCATAGATCATCACAAATCAATAGCTTTGTGATTGTTGGATTTTTCATAGCCATGTTCTCTACCACTCTCCATGAGAACATGATGGTTAGATTTTTCTTCCATATCCATATTTTCACCTATGTTCTCATACGTGGAAACCCAGTGATGAGTTAATTTGGGTAACCGTTACATTTCTTACTTTAGTTTTTAAAGCCATGTTTTGGTATTCCTTTTTACGATTTGGGTTTCTATTAAACAAACTTTCGAGTAGTAAACCATTTATAACCCTGACGAATTTCGGGGGAGAAATTCATTTTAAGGGGGGTAGAATGTAGCACCCCGAAATTTTATGAAAAATATTCTTTTTAATTTTATTAATGTCTAGTGTTGTACGCTACACCAAAAGGAGCTTTCACAACATGAATCCTTGACTTGCCTTGTATTACACACAATCACGACCTTTCTCAATAGCGTGTGTAGTATGTAATACCAAGTTTTACTAAACAACGATATGCTATTAAAATATTATTAAAACTAGCCGTTATGAATATGAATAAACAATTTATGAAATTTTGTAAATTTTATTTTTCAAAATGGATTTCATTTTTGGATTTGGAATATCGAAATTAGCTTAGGGTGAAATTTTGGTACTTTTCGGATAACTTTCATTTTCTGATGAATACTGAAAATTACTAAATTTTAATTAAAAACAACCTTTAAAATAAAAATAATTAATAGTGATAAATTATTAATTTGAGTGGTTTTAAAGTATATTTAGAATATATTTTTACAATTTTATACAATTTTGGTCATTGGGTGTAATTTCACATTTAAACCAGACATAAACAAGTCTCAATCTTTTGATAGTTATTATCTCTTAAGAACACGATATTTGTTTTGATGACGGGAATTAATTTTTAAATTAATTAATGCAACTGATTTGTATTTAATTTGGTCAAATAGACATCATTTTTGACTTCATAATATCAAATATAGCTTAGGCCTAATTTTTGTTATTTTTCTGGAAACTTTCATTTTTTGATGAATAGTGAAACCACTAAGTGGTAGTTAAAAAAAATGTTTTTTTATAAAACTTAATTTTACCGCTTCTGTGAGTAGAATTTCAAAAATACGAGAGACACGGTTGATGTCAGTAAGTAAGATGTGGTTCAATGAGATGAAAATTATTTTTGGTGAATAGTAACTTTTTACTTTTTTTACCATGGTTAAAAGTAAATAGGGTAATTAAGGGTAAAAAACATATTATTATTACCCTAACACATATCCTAATTCTATTGGATATGTGTAATTTGACCAAAAACAACCTTAGGAATAAAATATGACCATTTAGGCCCACTTTTATTAGATTGGGACATTTATTTTTAATTTATTTAAAGAAGGGTTAAAATAGTTAAAATTAATGTTTAATAAGTAAATCATTTCTAATATAGGGTTATACATACGATAAATTCGACTATAAATATTCATTATAAAGATAAAATGATTTCCTACATAGTTATATTTTATTTGTAATTTTTAGAAATTAAATAATTAAATTTATTTATGACACAAAAATGATTCAGTAATTATCATATTAATGAAATATTGACATAATTGATGTTATAAATACCAAAATAAATGTAATTTGAGACATTTTATGAATTACAATAATTTTCTAGGTTAATATGCTATTTTAGTATTGATTTAATTAACATTATTAGAACTAATAATTCTGTTATGATATTTACAAAAATAAATTACTAAATAGTGTCAAAATTGAAAAAAAATAGTTTTTAAAACAAATATTATATTATTAATTGTTATTTTATTCCTTAAAATCTAATGTTTGTCCAAATGACTTAGATAATGTTATATATATTAATTATAAAAATCTTGGGGGTTCTTTTGACTTTTTATAGTATGTTTATTATCCTTATAGTGTAAGAACACAAAAAGACACGATAAAAGTAAAATTATCTATCTTAAAGATAAATATTAATGATAAGGTTAAAATAGGAACCTAAACATGTCTAAATTCTATTGGATGGGAAGCTTTAGACCCATCCCCACCTTATATTCGAAATAAATCAATTTGTAGCTATTTAAAACCGAACATGACTTGATAATAAAATAATATTTTTTTTCCAATGGAGCCCCTCTCCTCCCTTATAAAAGGGAACCTCCTCCCCCTCTTTTTCACACCACTTTGAGCCTTCATGCTCGGCCAACCCCTGAAACATTCTCTTCTCCACTTCCCTAGAAACATCCTAGAGGTTCTGGTCTACCTCAAAGACCAATTTTAGTGCCCTAAAGGGAGATCTCAAAGAGGCGCTTCAAAGAAGAGGTAATGTCCGTTACCGATTCTTTCAACTTTATTTCTTCTTCCACTTCTTCTTCTTAGGATGTTTCATTATGAAGTAATAAAATCAGTATAAATCATATAATTATATGTTATTATAATTATGAAACAACCCTATTTAACCATCTATCCATCCTACGGAAAATGAAATAACCGCGCGTGCGTACGTACGGAATAACGTCTCCACGCTGTGGTGTAATCTATATTCCACCCCCACCTTACTTGGATGGGTTTAATGGTGTACATAATAACTATATATGATTATTGTAAAGTGATATTGATTCTGAAATAGTATACATACACTCAAATACAATTCCACGATCATGAGAACGTTATCATCGCTCGTGCGTACGTACGGACTATCGTCTCCACGACGTGATGAGATTCATTCTCCACGTTAACCATTCATGAATGATTATAAAGTATATATTATAAGTAATAATGAAATATATGACATAATAATGATTGTGGATTTATGTTTATATATATGTATTTCATCTACTTAATTCCATTCAACTCAATAAGGAAACGAAAACAGCATTCATGCGTACGTACGACCTACCATCTCCATGAACGGTATATTTCATTCCATTTACTGAACAATTATATATTTGTATATTCTGAATATATATTATATATAAATATTTTTTTATATTCTGTAATTAATTAATCATGATCTATGTAATCGTATGAATAATTACTATTCAAAACACGGACGACAAATGAAACGATTTTACCCAAAACGCTCTTTAACATGGAATTTACAAAAGAACGGGTAAAATAAATAATAAGTGAACCATATATGATATCATAACAATGAGTTTAATTCTGGAATAATTCAATGACGTTATTTAAATCATTATACAGGAGGTTCGGACACTTACAAAGCAAATCGGACCTATGGTAAGGGAAATATCAGAATCTCATTTTTATCCGAGATTGTTTATACTTTGAAATTCACTAGGGTGTATTTTATCATCCACATCCATGTTTACCCAATATTTAATATTAAATCCATCCACCTACAATTGTTTAAATCCAATTTTACCCTTCGGTGAGTTTTTAGTAAAATATATGAAAGGAATCTTTTGTCGTTTTTTGTAAGAGGTACTTTTTAACTTTTCTGAAAAAAGTACAAAGAATGTTTTTTTTAACTTATACAGAGTGAAGGGATTTAAAAAAAAATTATTTCCAAGAAGCTTCCTTTAAAAGTTTTAAATTTTATTTTTAATAAAATTCTTTTACTTTAGAATTGTATGACATGTTATGAAAGTAAAAGTTTTTTTAAGTATAAAGGATATTTTCCTCAAGAATGGAGTTCAAGTGTTTTATCAAAATTATTTTCCATCTATGATAATAAAGGATTATTTTTATATTCCTATTATTACATTGATTTGATTATATTGTGATGGAATTATTTTTATGAATTCCTTTATCTTATATGAATTGTTTTATGATTTCAGGATGTTTAAGAATCCCATTTTTATTACATGGGTTATGCTATGATGTATGGTTTATGATTTTGTGGCACACATAAGAATGGTATCATTATGAGATTGGTGGGACCTATATCTCACTCCAATGCATTAGGTAATTATTTTATATCTCAAGAGATAGACATGGATGGAAAGGAAGGATAAACCGGTTTAGTAAAACAGGACTGAAACGAGGAGTGAACTCGTCTCAGAAATGGACTTTGTCCACTATGATTGTCATGGAAATGAGTCTTGACTAATAAGAAATTATTCTCTATGATTATGTGTGTATGCCACAAAGTTTCAGGTTTTAGGTTATGATTATTGGGATTACATTTCACTACTATGATTTAACCCATGATATGAATTTATGATTTCTTTTGCAGGTTACGATTTCCAAAAGTTATGTTCTTATGTATATGATGTGATTGATATTTCTTTTGTTTACCCATACTGAGCATTTTAGCTCACCCTTTAATGTTTTCTTTTCCCCAAGATATAAAGGAAGGTTTTAGGTAAAAAAAGGAAGATCTTTATGGGAGATGTTGAAGATCTTTCACCACGATTAGAAGATTATATTCCGAGTTTCCAAAGACAATAAACTATTATGGTCTTTGTGTGTGTGTGTTTTTGTTATGTCCTATGTATTCCGCAAAAGTAATGTAATGTCCATGTACGTCAAACTTCGGGTCTCTATAGTTGGTATCAGAGGAAATGTTTAGTCATCCTTTGGAAACTAGGATGCGAAAATGTTAGTGAGATCCCTATAGATATTTCTAAGGTATGTCTAGGGATGTCCCTAAGGATAAGTATAGATATAGGATATAGTCCTAGAATTACGGTAACGATATTATAATTTAACCTAAGATGTTAGATATTGAGTGTAGTCCCCCTTTACTATGTTGTTTTCCCTAGCATGATTTTTGCCTCTCACACTATTCAGTTTGGGTTTTAGAAAATGGCTAGAAACAGGAAGATTCACGATAATGGAGGATATGATAGACAACAGAATGATTTTCTTCATGAGAAACCAAATGAAACGGGATCTGGAAGTCCAAATATTGTTATTATTCCTAATCAGCAATATCATAATATGATCAATAATCTCAACTTTGGTTAGTTTCCCGACTCAGATAATAAGAGAAAGATGAAGTTTCATGATGATCATAGAGGAATGAATGTTCAATTTCTTTCATGTAAATCATGTGGGAAGAGGCATCAGGGAGATTGTTTTAAAGGAACTGGAATATGCATTGGGTGTGAAAATGATGGACACAAAGGCAATAAGTGAATAGGAAAAGGTTTAGTTAACAACATGGATGAGGATAATGGTTTTTCTACGACATCAAAAATGGTTAAATGTTTTAAATGTGGAATGTACGGGCATTATGCAAACCAACAAACTAAGGGAAATTATCATGAAGAGAATCAGTATGGTCATATGGGTAGTATTTATGTTGATGTTGATGAAGAGAATACAAATGATATGTGAGCTGAAAGAAGTGTTGATGCTCAGTCGGTTGTTTTAGAAGGTAGTGGAATGATTGTATGTTTATCGAGAGTTATGTTGTATAGTTAATGGTACTATGGAATAAAGAACCATCTAAAGATTGTTACACTATTGTTTTTCCTAAAAGTATTTGAAAGTATATGTTGAATAGTACCAGTAACCATGGAAGGTTATTCAGATATTTTGGTAAAGTAGATGATATGCGCATAATGAAGGAATAAGAAGATAAGGAGATGTTTGATTGTATTCATGAGCTCATGATTGATATAAGGACTAAGTGATATCATGGTTTGACTATATAGAATTTTGAAGATTTTGGTATGTGGAATGTGTTAACTTTTAACTGCATTCATGTTTTCAATAAGGTTCAATGGGTATTCATTTTTCAAGAGAATACATTATTAAGGCCTTCGAATGTTTGGAATGTGACCAACAAGACATATCTTATGATATATGAGGATCAACGATGGTATTAAATCTCTGGTAATCATTTTCACTATATTATGAGAGTGGACTGCAGTATTATGGATAAGCCTAAAGATTGGAATGGATTATGTTGGACATAAGTTAGTATTGTTTAAGGATAGAAGTTTTTTCGATTTTATTGATGGGATGTTATAGTAATATAGTTTTAGAAAAAGGACAACATGCCAGACGGGCGACATCCCATCGCGTCGGACAAGGCTGTGGGAATCGAACCCACAACCGAAGTGCGACTGGCCTTTATCGCCTACCAATGTCCTACATGAAGTCCCTGGCTAGTAGAAACTAGTTATATTTTATTATGCGGTATGATATATGAAGTATAAGATCATTTTTGGAACCATACACGATTAATCTAACCATAAGATTGACTTATAACTTTTGCTTACCTTTTGTTTGAAAGAGATGGAATGACCCATCATTTTATTAGATGGTCTGCTAACACATCACGAATAACAAATTCAACATTATTTCATTAAGGGATGAAGTGGAAATTGTTCAATTCACGAACAACATTGAGATTGTACCCAAATCATGCAAGTATTTCTTTTAATTCATCAACTTTAGGGAAATGATCTTGAAAACCAAAAAATGTTGTCCTAGTTCCCTAATATCCGATGAATTAGATGGTACCTTAGATCATGAAAAATCAATAGCTTTGTGATTGTTGGAATTTTCATAGCCATGTTCTATACCACTCTCCATCAGAACTTGATGGTTATATTTGTTTTCCATATCCATATTTTCACCTATGTTCTCCTACGTGGAAACCCATTGATGAGATAATTTGGGTAACCGTTACATTTCATACTTTAGTTTTTTAATCCAGGTTTTGGTATTCCTATTTACGATGTGGTTTTCTGTTAATCAAGCTTTCAAGTAGTAAACCATTTATAACCCTGACGAATTTCGGGGGCGAAATTCATTTTAAGGGGGTAGAATGTAACACCACGAGATTTTATGAAAAATATTCTTTTTAATTTCATTAATGTCTAGTGTTGTACGCTACACCAAAAAGATTTTGCACAACACGCATCCTTGACTTGCCTTGCAATACACACAATCGCGACCTTCCTCGATAGCGTGTGTAGTACACAATACCGAGTTTCACTAAACAACGATATACTATTAAAATATTTTTAAAAGTAGCCATTATGAATAGTAATAACCACTTTTTGAAATTCTGTAAATTTTATATTTCAAAATGGACTTCATTTTTGGATTCGGAATATCTAAATTAGCTTAGGGTGAAATTTTGGTACTTTTCAGATAACTTTCATTTTCTGATGAATAGTGAAAATTACTATATTTTAATTAAAACAACCTTTTTAATCGAAATAATAATAGTGATAAATTATTAATTTCAGTGGTTTTAAATTATATTTACAATATATTTTTACAATTTAATACAATGTTGGTCAATGGATGTAATTTCACATTTAAACCAGACATAAACAAGTGTCAATCTTTTGATAGTTATTATCTCTTAAGAACACGCTATTTGTTTTGACGATGGGAATTGATTTTTAAATTAATTAATGAAACTAAAATGTTTTGAATTTGTTAAAATAGACATCATTTTTGAGTTCATAATATCAAATATAGCTTAGGCCTAATTTTTGGTATTCTTCTGGAAACTTTCATTTTTTGATGAATAGTGAAACCACTATGTGGTGGTTAAAAAATCAATTTTTCATAAAACATAATTTAACCACTTCTGTGAGTGAAATTTCAAAAATCCGAGAGACACGGTTGATTCAGTAAGTAAAATGTGGTTCAATGAGATGAAAATAATTTATGTTGAATAGTTACTTTTTACTTTTTTTTACCACAATTAAAAGTAAATAGGGTAATTAAGGGTAAAAATGATATTATTATTACCCTAAAACATGTCCTAATTCTATTTTATAAGTGTAATTCGAACAAAAACAACCTTAGGAAAAACATATTACCATTTATGCCCACTTGGATTAGATTGAGACATTTTTTATTAATTTATTTAAAGAAGGGTTAAAATAGATAAAATCAATGTTTACTAAGTAAATCCTTTGTAATATAGAGTTATACATAAGATAAATTCAACTATAAATATTCATTAGAAAGATACAAATATTTCCTACATAATGATATTTTATTTCTAATTTTTATACATTAAATATTTTAATTTTTTTATGACACAAAGATGATGCAGTAATTATCTTATTAATGAAATATTGACATAAGTGTTGTTATAAATACCCAAATAATGGTAATTTGAGACCTTTTATGAATTCCACTAACATTATATGTTACTATTACATGTTATAATTGATTTAATTAAATTTTTTATAACAAATCATTCTGTTATGATTCTTAAAAAAATCAATTACTAAATATTGTCAAAATTGACATAAAATAGTTTTTAAAACAAATATTATATTATTAATTGTTATTTTATTCCAAAAAATCTAATAATAGTCCATATGACTTAGATAAGGTTATATATATTAATAATAAACATCTTGGTGTTCTATTGTCTTGTTATAGTATGTTTATTAACCTTATAGTGTAAGAACACAAAAAGACACGATAAAAGTAAAATTATCTAACTTGAAGTTAAATATAAATGATAAGCTTACAATAGGAACATAAACTTGTCTAAATTCTATTGTATGAGAGGCTTTCGACCCATCCCCACCTTAGCTTCGAAATAAATCAATTTGGAGCTATTTAAAACCGAACTTGACTTTATAATAAAATAATATTTTTAGTTTTTCCAAAGGAGCCCCTCTCCTCCCTTATAAAAGGGAACCTCCTACCCCTCTTCCTCACACCACTTTGAGCCTTCATTCTCGGCCAAACCCTTCCATATTCACATCTACACTTCCCTAGAAATATACTAGAGGTTCTGGTCTTCATCAAAGACCAATTTTAGTTCCTTAAAATGAGATCTCAAAGAGGCGTTTCAAAGAAGAGGTAATGTCCGTTACCGATTATTTCAACTTTATTTCTTCTTCAACTTCTTTTTATTAGGTTGTTTCATTATGAAGTAATAACATCAGTATCACTCATATACTGATATGTTAATATAAGTATGAAATAACCATATTTCACCATCTATCCATCCTACGGAAAATGAAATCACCGCGTGTGCGTACGTACGAAATACCGTCTCCACGCCGTGGTGTAATCTATTTTCCACCACCACCTTACTTGGATGGGTAAAATGGTGTACATAATAACTATATATGATTATTTTAAAGTGATATTGATTCTGAAATACTATACATACACTCCAATATAATTCCATGATCATGATAACGGTAGCATTGCTCGTGTGTACGTACAGACTACCGTCTCCATGACGTGATGAGATTCATTGTCCACATTAACCATTCATGAATGATTATAAAGTATATAAAATAAGTAATCATGAAATATATGACATAATAATGATACTGTATTTATGTGTATATATATTTATGTCATCTACTTAATTCCATTCAACTCAATAAGGAAACTAAAACAGCGTTCATGCGTATGTACGGCCTACCGTCTCCATGAACGGTGTATTTCATTCCATTTACTAATTTATTATATATATGTATATTCTGAATATATATTATATATAAATCATGTTTTATATTATGTAATTAATTAATCATTATCTAATTAATCATATGAATAATTACAATTCAAAACACGGATGACAAATGAAACGATTTTACCCAAAACGCTCTTTAACATGGAATTTACAATGAACGGGTAAAATAAAGTCATAAGTGAACCATATATGATATCATAACAATGAGTATGATTCTGGAAAAAGACAATGACATTATTTAAATCATTATACAGGAGGTTCGAACACTTACAAGGCAAATCAGACCTAAGGTAAGCGAAATATCACAATCTCATTTTTATCAGAGATTGTTTATACTTTCAAATTTTCAGGGGTGTATTTTATCATACACATCCATGTTTCCTCATTATGTAATATTAAATCCATTCACATACAATTTTTTAAATCCAATTTTACCCTTCGTTGAGTTTTTAGTAAAATATATGAAACTAATCTATTGTCGTTTTTCGTACGAGGTACTTTTTGACTTTTCCGAAAAAAGTACGAAAAATGTTTTTTTAAATTATACGGCATGAATGGATTTTTATTAAAACATTATTTCCAAGAAGCTTAATTTACATGTTATAAAGTTTATTTTTAATCAACTTCTTTTAGTTTAGAATTGTATGACATGTTACGAAAGGAAAAGTGTTTTTGAAGTAGAAAAGATATTTTCCTCAAGAATGGAGTTCAAGTGTTTTATCAATATTATTTTCCATCTATTTTAACAAAGAATTATGTTTCTATACCTATTATTACATTGATTTGATTATGTTGTGATAGAATTATTTTTATGAATTCCTTTATGTTATATGAATTGTTTTATGATTTCATGATGTTTAAGAATCACATTTTTATTACATGGGTTATGCTATGATGTATGGTTTATGATTTTGTGGCACACATAAGAATGGTATCATTATGATATGGGTGGGACCTATATCTCCCTCCAATGAATTGGGTAATGATGTTATATATCATGAGATAGAAATGGATGGAATGGCAGGTTAAACTGGTTCAGTATAACAGGACTGAAACGAGGAGTGAAATCAGTTCAAAAATGGACTTTGTCCACTAAGATAGTCTTGGCAATGAGTCTTGACTAATAAGAAATGATTCTCTATGATTATGTGTGTATTCCACAAAGTTTCATGTTTCATGTTATGATTATTGGGATTACATTTCACTACTATGATTTAACCCATGATATGAAATTATGATTTCTTTTGCAGGTTATGATTTCCAAAAGTTATGTTCTTATGTATATGATGTGATTGATATTTCTTTTGTTTACCCTTACTGAGCATTTGAGCTCTCCCTTTTATGTTTTCTTTTCCCCAAGATATAAAGAAAATTTTTAGGTAAAAAAGTAAGATCTTTATGGGAGATGTTGAAGATCTTTCACAACGATTAGAAGATTATATTACGAGTTTCCAAAGAAACTAATCTATTACGGCCCTTGTGTGTGTTTGTTTTTGTTATGTACTATGTATTCCAAAAAGGTAATGTAATGTCCATGTACGTCAAGCACTGGGTCACTATAGTTCGTATCAAAGTAAAGGATTAGTCAACCTTTGGAAACTAGGATGAGAAAATGTTAGTGAGATCCCTAGAGATATTTCTACGGTATGTATAGGGATGTCCCTAAGGATAAGTATACATATAGGATATAGTCCTAGAACTACGGTAATGATATTATAATTTAACCTAAGATGTTATATATTGAGTGTACTCCCCATTTACTATGTTGTTTTCCCTAGCATGATTTTTTCCTCTCACACTATTCTTTTTGGGTTTTAGAAAATGGCTGGAAAATGGAAGATTCAAGATAATGGAGGATATGATAGAAAATGGAATGATTTTCTTCATGAGAAACCAAATGAAACGGGATCTGGAAGTCCAAAAATCGTTATTATGACTTATTAGAAATCTCATAGTATGATCAATAATCTCAACTTTGGTATGTTTCCCGACTCATATAATAAGAGAAAGATGGAGTTTCATGATGATCATAGAGGAAAGAAAGTTCAATTTCCCTCATGTAAATAATGTGGTAAGAGGCATCAGGGAGATTGTTTCAAAGAAACTGGAAGATGCTTTGGGTGTGGAAAAGAAGGACACAAAGCCAATACGTTCAATGGAAAATGATGAGTTAACAACATGGATGAAGATAATATTTTTTCTACGACATCAACAATGGCTAAATGTTTTAAATGTGGAATGTACGGGCATTATGCAAACTAATTCCCTAAGGGAAAGTCTCATGAAGAGAATCAGTATGGTCGTATGGGTAGTATTTATGTCGATGATGATGAAGAGAATACAAATGATATGTGAGCTGAAAGAAGTGTTGAAGCTCAGTCGGCAGTTTTAGAAGGTAGTGGAATGATTGTATGTTTATCTAGAGATATGTTGTATAGTTAATGGTACTATGGAATAAAGAATCATATAAGGATTGTTACACTATTGTTTTTCCTAAAATTATTTGAAAGTATATGTTGAATAGTACCAGTAACCATGGAAGGTTATTCAGATATTTTTGTCAAGTAGATGATATGCGCGTAATGAAGGAATAAGAAGATAATGATATGTTTGATTGTATTCATGAGATCATGATTGATATAAGGACAAAGTGATATCATGGTTTGAGTATATAGAATATTTAGGATTTTGGTGTGTAGAAAGTGTTAACTTTTATCTGCATTCATGTTTTCACTAAGGTTCAATGGGTATTAATTTTTCAAGAGAATACATGATTAAGGCCTTTGAATGTTTGGAATGTGACCAAAAAGACATATCTTATTATATATGGGGATCAACGATAGTATTAAATCTCCGGTAATCGTTTTCACTATATTATGAGAGTGGACTGCAGTATTATGGATAACCCAAACGATTGGAATGGATTTTGTTGGACATAAGTTAGTATTGTTTAAGGATAGATGTTTTTTCGATATTATTGATAGGATGTTATAGTAATATAGTTTATGAAAAAAAACCTGCAGGATGGGCAATAGCCCAACGCGTCGGACAAGGCTGTGGGAATTGAACCCACAACTGAAGTGCGACTGGCCTTTATCGCCTACCACTGGCCTACAGGAGGCCCTCGTTAGTAGAAACTAGTTTTATTTTATTAAGCGGTATGATATATGAAGTATAAGTTCATTTTTGGAACCATATATGATTAATATAACCATAAGATGGACTTATAACTATTGCTAACCTTTTGTTTGAAAGAGATGGAATGACCCATCATTCTATCACATGATCTTCTAACACATCACGAATAACAAATTCAACTTCATTTCTTTCAGGGATGAAGTGGAAATTGTTCAATTCATGAACAACATAGAGATTGTACCAAAATCATGCAAGTATTTCTTTTAATTCATCAACTTTAGGGAAATGATCTTGAAAACCAATAAATGTTGTCCTAGTTCCCTTATATCTGATGAATCAGATGGTACCTTAGATCATCACAAATCAATACCTTTGTGATTGTTGGATTATTCATAGCCATGTTATCGGCCACTCTCCATCAGAACTTGATGGTTATATTTTTCTTCCATATCCATATTTTCACCTATGTTCTCCTACGTGGAAACCCAGTGATGAGTTAATTTGGGTAACCGTTACATTTCATACTTTAGTTTTTAAAGCCATGTTTTGGTATTCTTTTTTACGATGTGGGTTTCTATTAATCAAACTTTCGAGTAGTAAACCATTTATAACCCCGACAAATTTTGGGGGCGAAATTAATTTTAAGGGGGGTAGAATGTAACACCCCGAGATATTATGAAAATTATTATTTTTAATTTCATTAATGTCTGGTGTTGTACTCTACACCAAAAGGAGCATTCACAACACGCCTCCTTGACTTGTCTTGCGTTATACGCAATCACGACCTTCCTCGGTAGCATGTGTAGTATGCAATACTGAGTTTTACAAAACAACAATATGCTATTAAAATATTATTAAAACTAGCCGTTATGTATAGTAATAACCACTTTTTGAAATTTTGTAAATTTTATTTTTCAAAATGGACTTCATTTTTGGATTCTGAATATCGAAATTAGTTTAAGGTGAAATTTTCGTACTTTTCGGAAAACTTTCATTTTCTAATGAATAGTGAAAATTAAAAAAATTTAATTAAAAACAAACTTTTTAATCGAAATTATTATTAGTGATACATTTTTAATTTGAGTGGTTTTAAAGAATATTTAGAATATATTTTTATAATATAATACAATGTTCGTCATCGGATGTAATTTCACATTTAAACCAGACATAAACAAGTGTCAATCTTTTGATAGTTATTATCTTTTAAGAACACGCTATTTGTTTTGACGACGGGAATTAATTTTTAAATTAATTAATGCAACTGATATGTTTTGAAATTGGTAAAATAGAAATCATTTTTTAGTTCATAATATCAGATATAGCTTAGGCATAATTTTTGGTATTTTTCTGGAAACGTTCATTTTTTGATGAATAGTGAAACCACTAAGTGATAGTTAAAAAAATGAATTTTTCATAAAACATAATTTTACCACTTCTGTGAGTGGAATTTCAAAAATCCAAGAGACACTGTAGATGTCAATAAGTAAAATATGGTTCAAAGAGATAAAAATAATTTTTGGTGAATAGTAACTTTTTACTTTTTTTTTTCCACGGTTAAAAGTAAATAGGGTTATTAAGGGTAAAAATGATATTATTATTACCCTAACACATGTCTTAATTCTATTTTATATGTTTAATTCGACCCAAAATGACCATAAGAATAAAATATGACCATTTAGGCCCACTTGGATTAGATTGGGACATTTATTATTAATTTATTTAAAGAAGGTTTAAAATAGTTAAAATCAATGTTTAATAAGTAAATCATTTGTAATATAGGGTTATACATAATATAAATTCGACTATAAATATTCATTAGAAATATGATAAGATTTCCTACATAATGATATATTATTTGTAATTTTTAGACATTAAATAATTTAATTTATTTATGACACAATGATGATGTAGTAATTATCTTATTAATGAAATATTGACATAATTGATTTTATAAATACCCAAATAAATGTAATTTGAGACTTTTTATAAATTCCGCTAATTTTATAGGTTAATATGACATGTTAGTATTGATTTAATTAACTTTTTTCGATCTAATCATTATGTTATAATTTTTACAAAAATCAATTACTAAATTGTGTCAAAATTGACATAAAATAGTTTTTAAAACAAATACTATATTATTAATTGTTTTATTATTCCTAAAAATCTAATGTTCGTCAAAATGACTTATATATGGTTATATATATTAATAATAAACAACTTGGGGTTCGTTTGACTTGTTATAGTATGTTTATTAACCTTATAGTGTAAGAACACAAAAAGAAACGATAAATGTAAAATTATCTAACACAAAGTTAAATATAAATGATAAGGTAAAAATAGGAACATAAACTTGAATAAATTCTATTTTATTAGAGGATTTCGACACATCCCCACCTTGGCTTTGAAATAAATCAATTTGGAGCTATTCAAAACCGAACATGACTTTATAATAAAATAATATTTTTAGTTTTTCCAAAGGATCCCCTCTCATCCCTTATAAAAGGGCACCTCCTCCCCCTCTTCCTGACACCACATTGAGCCTTCAAGCTCGGCCAACCCCTGAACAATTCTCTTCTATACTTCCATAGAAACATACTAGAGGTTCTGGTCTTCCTCAATGACCAATTTTAGTTCCCTAAAATGTGATCTCAAAGAGGCGCTTCAAAGAAGAGGTAATGTACATTACTGATTCTTTCAAATTTATTTCTTCTTCCACTTCTTCTTAGTAGGTTGTTTCATTAGGAAGTAATATCATTAGTATCAATCATATACTGATATGTTATTATAAGTATTAAAAAACCATATTTCACCATCTATCCATCCTACGGAAAACGAAATCACTACGCGTGCGTACGTACAGAATACCGTCTCCACGCCGTGGTGTAATCTATTTTCCACCACCACCTTACTTGCATGGGTATAATGGTGTACATAATAACTATATAAGATTATTGTAAATTTATATTGATTCTAAAATAGTATACATACACTCTAATACAATTCCATGATCATGAGAACGGTATCATCACTCGTGCGTACGTATGGACTACCGCCTCCACGACATGATGAGATTTATTCTCCACGTTAACCATTCATGAATGATTATAAAGTATATATAATAAGTAATAATGAAATATAGGACATAATAATGATACTATATTTATGTGTATATATATGTATGTCATCTACTTAATTCCATTCAACTCAATAAGGAAACGAAAACAGCGTTCATGCGTACGTACAGCCTATCGTCTCCATGAACGGTGTATTTCTTTCCATTTACTGATCTATTATATATATATGTATATTATGAATATATATTATATATAAATCATGTTTTATATTCTGTAATTAAGTAATCATGATCTAATTAATCATATGAATAATTACAATTCAAAACACAGACGACAAATGAAACGATTTTACCCAAAACACTCTTTAACTTGGAATTTACAAAAGAACGGGTAAAATAAAGTCATCAGTGAACCATATATGATATCATAACAATGAGTATAATTCTGGAATAAGCCAATGACATTATTTAAATCATTATACAGGAGGTTCGGACACTTACGAAGAAAATCGGACCTAAGGTAAGGGAAATATCACAATCTCATTTTTATCCGAGATTGTTTATAATTTGAAATTTTCTGGGGTGTATTTTATCATCCACATCCATGTTTACTCAACATGTAATATTACATCCATCCATCTAAAATTGTTTAAATAAATTTTTACCCTTCGGTGAGTTTTTCTTAAAATATATGAAAGGAATCTTTTGTCGTTTTTCGTACGGGGTAATTTTTGACTTTTCCGACAAAAGTACAAAGAATGTTTTTTTAACTTATACGGCATGAATGGATTTTTTTTCAAAACATTATTTCCATTAAGCTTCCTTACAAGTTTTCAAGTTTATTTTTAATCTACTTCTTTTAGTTTATTATTTTATGACATGTTAAGAAATGAAAAGTGTTTTTGAAGTAGAAAGGATATTTTCCTCAAGAATGGAGTTAGGTGTTTTATCAAAATTATTTTCCATCTATGATAATAAAGGATTCTGTTTATATCCCAATTATTATATTGATTTGATTATATTGTGATGGAATTATTTTTATGAATTCCTTTATCTTATATGAATTGTTTTATGATTTCTTGATGTTTAAGAATCCCATTTTTATTACATGTGTTATGTTATGATGTATGGTTTATGATTTTGTGGCACACATAAGAATGGTATCATTATGAGATGGGTGGGACCTATATCTCCATCCAATTCATTGGGTAATGATTTTATATCTCATGAGATAGACATGGCTGGAACGGAAGGTTAAACTGGTTCAGTAAAACAGGATTGAAACGTGGAGTGAACTCAGTTCAGATATGGACTTTGTCCACTAAGATAGTCTTGGCAAAGAGTCTTGACTAATAAGAAATGATTCTCTATGATTATGTGTGTATGCCACAATGTTTCATGTTTTAATTTATTATTATTGGGATTACATTTCACTACTATGATTTAACCCATGATATGAAATTATGATTTCTTTTGCAGGTTAAGATTTCCAAAAGTTATGTTATTATGTATATGATGTGATTGATATTTCTTTTGTTTACCCTTACTGAGCATTTGAGCTCACCATTTTATATTTTCTTTTCCCCAGGATATAAAGAAAGGTTTTAGGTAAAAAGGGAATATCTTTATGGGAGATGTTGAAGATATTTCACCACGATTAGAAGATTATATTCCGAGTTTCCAAAGACACTAAACTATTACGGTCCTTGTGTGTGTTTGTGTTTGTTATGTACTATGTATTCTGAAAAAGTAATGTAATGGCCATGTACGTCATTCTTCGGGTATCTATATATATATATATATATCATTTTATATGGTATATTTGTTATCATTTTGTAAATATGTTTTAAATTTTTTACTCTTATAGAAGCTTATTTAAGTTGTTTTTTTCATCATTCGGAAATAACAATAGTAATTTTTCTATGATAAAAAGTATTTTAAAATTTATTCCTAATAACTATAAATGGGGTTAATATTTCTTTTATTATTATATTATAAAAAATAACATTTAGTTTCATATGTGTATTATAAATGGAGTTAGTTATAAAAATTTTCTTTGATACGTTATTTTTTGGTGGCTATGTATACTATTGAAATATGGTGTTGATATAAATTATATAATGTATATTACTATATTTAATGAATATTATTAGTTTTTTGAATATGTGTTTAATACATTAAATAAATTTTTAATATCATCCATTCAATGCAATAAATTAAAATAGAACATGACTTTCCTAGAGGTGGTATTCAGCATAGATGCCTGAAAACATCTTATTTTATACAAATCTTTTTGAAGGAATGTTTAAAATTTATATTCCATTATTAAATAAATTATTATAAATTATAAAAATCCTGATTTTATGATAATATCCTTTAATGGGATAGATTTTAATATCTAATGGATGAAAATAATATAGAGGGCTGTGATGAGAAAATTACCTCTCCCATTGTATGTTTTTCATTGGGTAACTCCCTAGTGGTCTATATCATAGCCATACTAAATGAAAAAATAATATCAAGGAAGGGAAGGGAGTTCAAAGGACACTATATAAGATTTTTTAGAGACAAATATTTAAAATGGTTCAAGAAAAGTTGTGGCTATGTTCCCCTATAATAATGTATGAAAATAATATTCATTAAATACACATAAGATTTTCAATTATGGAATGATATAATTAAAGAGAAAAAGGATCAAAATAATGATATAAATAACTCTTGGGTGTTATAATCAAATTAAATACTCTAAAATTCATTTTCTTAAATGATTTCTATATATTTCATGTTTTTCACCAATATCATTTTATACATACAATTTTACATATTTGTTTTTACACCCAATAATTTTTATTTTATTAAAAATATTAGAAACGAAATAATATCATTATTTTTTGTTAGACAAATGTATTTAATATTCATATAATAAAATTTAATTTCCATATAGGATATAATAATATTTTAATTTAAATCATTTAATAAAAATAAAATGATTTTTTACCATTAAATGTTCTTAATCTAATATAACATTGGATAAGAATAGAAAGGGATATGATTTTTTTATAAATGATTAAAATTTATATAAAAATTGATTATAGGAAAAATAAATTTAATTTATTGGGTGGAAATAAATCAATATTAATTAATGAAATTTTTGAAAACATTGTTTTTACATTATCATCAGCATTAAAATTATTCATGGTAATAATGATTTTATAACAGAAAATAAAATATGCAAATTTACATAATAGAAATATTTTTACCAAATATTTTAATTTTTAATTTTTAATTTCAAAATGTTATAGAAAATGTATTTCAATATAAATGAATAAAATATTTTTTTTAATATAAAATATTACATATGTTTTAAAAACGTTATATATGAGTTATATAAATTCAAAAGTTTTTTAATTTATTTAATATTTAAATATATATTCTAAATATTAATTTTTTTCATAATCATATATGTATTTTTTGATATGTTAATATTATAAATTTTTTGTAGATAAGAAAACAACTTCTTTTATCTATTCAACAAAAATTTAAATATTGTTGCAAACCATCAACAATTCATCATATAGTAATATTCCATTGATTTATATAAAAAATGATTTCACTTTTTAATATTTAAATTATTAAATTTATTAATAATAATTTTCAAATAAAATATAATATATTATGAATATATAAATTTATTAAAAATGAAAATATAAATCACTAATAGTTTTTATTTTTCATTTTATGGACTATAATATATCTATTTAATAGTGTTTTTTTATTAATAAAAAGTAGTTATAATATTCTTATGATGTTTTTTGGTTCATTTTATTTGGGTGTAGCATGTGAAGAATGATAACAAAA
Source organism: Viscum album (assembly GCA_963277665.1). NCBI lineage: Eukaryota > Viridiplantae > Streptophyta > Magnoliopsida > Santalales > Viscaceae > Viscum > Viscum album. The sequence continues at coordinate 957,866,056 of OY728145.1, forward strand.
TAATGTTTAATTTAGTGAATAAATATATTCAAAAAACTGGTAGGGGAAAATTATCCTCCATTAAATTAATTGAATCATATAGATTTAAAATTTCCAAATCTAATGGAAATATTTCAATATCCTAAATTATTTTAATTATTCAAGGTAAATTTATTTTCATAATATCAATAATTAAATCCTATGAATCAAATATATTTCTATAGAATAAAAATAGTATTGATATTGTTTTTCTCAGTAATTATTTTAGATAAAGATATATCATGATAGGGTATCACGACACTTGTAGTAGAATTAATATTATATGAGGGAAAATAGTTATACATTATATAAGGAACCGACCTCATACATTGCATAATATTGAACTTTATTCCAGAACTGACTTCTAGGAACATTGAGGATCTTTTTTAGGTTAATCGTTTTGAGAATTATCTTATAATAAATACATAACATTCCACATTTATTTATAGTGGATACCACAATAACAGTAAACATTTCTATCAATATATGAAACATTTCAAATAAAAAAATTCTTTCAAAAATCATCATATGATTTAAATTTTCTTCATTATTTGTTATACACGTACTTATAACCTGTGAAAATCATCTAAAAAATTTGTATGAGAACAAAATATCAATAAATGGTAAAAAAAATAAAGAAAGAAACATTATTCCATGAATACTTATAAATGCAGGAAATCATTTTCCAAAATACATACTTGTCACCCATATATTCATACTTTGTAAAACTTGATATTTTCATGATATTTCAACAAAACATAAATAACATATATAAAATCAATATTCTATAATGGATAATTACTTACATAATTTTTAACACTCTTAGCTACCTTATAATTTTTTTACATCACGGGTATCCAACTATTTAACCCTCATGTAATCGTTATTGTGTAACCATCACATTTACACATGGACTAACCATATAGTCATCCTCCAACATACGCATATCTAATATATTTCAGGGATATATTATAACAACCTTGCTTTTTATTAGACACATAAAATTGATTTATTTTATAAACTCTTCACTTAATAAAACATGGAAGATCTATAGGTATAGTGTTTTTGGGGATTAGGAATATTACATAACAACATAAAAAATAGAACACAACAACTTAATGAAAATATCATTTACATGACCAATATATTCCCTCGTACATTGCATTGCTTGGGATAACCTGAGAACATGCATAAGAAAAGGGTAGTCTAAAAATACCACTATGGGAATAAACATGGAATAACTTCAATAATTTAGTACATGTTAGATAATAAGAATATAAATTGATCACAATTGAAACATGAACATAAATTCATGAATAATCATGATAATCATATCATGGAATTGTGGCAACAACACTTAACATGGAATTATAATGAGCTAAGGCTCATTGAAAGTAGAATATGAGTAAACCCCCATTGCACATGAAGCATGATGAAACAATCATTTCACTTGAATTAGCATGATTTGAAACTCATTTCACAAGACTTATCTTGATATTATACATTAACCAATGCATTGTAGCGCTATCAGGGTGCAACCTTCTTGAGCATTTCATTTCATGCATAATGTGCCACATGGATCATATAACATGGATTCAATAAAAATCATCATTCATTCCATGATAAAAAGAATGTGGAATTAATACATGTATATATATAATAACTATGTAATCATGTATAGTGTTGAATAATCTTGATTGAGATATGAGAATGGTATTCAAAGCATAATGACTTTGGCTTTGAAAAACGTAGTGAAATTTCGGTATCATATCGATGTGACATAAAATTCAAAAAAATGGTTGATGAGAGAGAATGAAGTGTCTCGACATATGTACATTAAATGCACAGTAAGTGATTCAAATGGATAATTGTCCTAATATAATTAATATAATTTTGATTCACAATACATAATAATCGCTTTAATGTAAATGAGGAGAGAGAAATTCATTTCGGAATTTTGGTATGGTAAAAGCTGTAAATGCAAGCATTAATGAGATATAAATTGGTCGTCCATAAATAAAAAATAACAAGGAATGTATGGGGGGTGTTTGAAACCATACCCCAAAATTTTTAAATGAAAATGAAAGGTCATAACAACTTAAGGAAATATGTATAAAAAGTGAATGATTAGAATCCCTTACTTGATAATCTGATCTGATATGTTTGGGAGGGGCTTGAGAGAGAGTTCTTGGGAGATTGGAACATCATGGGAGGATTATATAAAGAGTAGGGAATAGTATGGAAGAAATCCAAAGGCTTTGAGTGAAGATAAAGAGGGAGATTGGGTGGGATTTTATAGGAAAAGAGGGGGAATTATTTATTATTTAGGTTTGGAACACCAGACATTAAAGTAATCAAAACCACATACCAGAACATGTATTTTGGCCATATTTATTTCCATAGGTGAGTTTAAAGCAATATTTTATATGTACAATGGCCTAACATCATAAAATAATATGGTTTCTTATGTGGAGGTGACTCACTCTCTGAATGAAAAACAATTTAAATAAATAAAATGTTTTATAAGTCATAGAGGGTCCACTTAGGCTTTGTAAAATAAATCAAATAAATATAAAATCATATTATATTAAGGATACAAGATATATTGTATGAACATGTCATTTATGGTATTTTATTACATCACAATTGGGTCGTTATGATGTCATAAAACAAATTATATATTTAAATGCTATTTATTTTTTACCTAAAAATTCAATTGTATCAGAAAACTATTAAAATTTCACTGTTGAATAATTTTGAAGTCTGAATTAAAACATTATTGTTCATTTTATCTAAATAATTTTATAAATATATGAATCTTCACTTATTAAATAAAAAATCAACATTTAAAAAAAATTAATGGGTTTTGACAAAACAACATTCAAACCATAATAAAAATTACAATTGTATTCATAAAATTTATATGATCATTTATATATAATACAAAATTTGTTGAATAATAAAAATATTATTTTATAAAAATATTATTTAATTAAGAATTCCATTACTTCTTCAACATAAATATCTTAGTTGAATATTAACTAAAAATAATATTTGTTATTTAAAAACAATTTACAGAGTAACAACAATAAAATGAATGTATACTCTTTATAAAAGAATAATGTAAATAATATTAGTACAAGGGTCTAGTAACATAACCCCATATAATAAATGGATAAGATAGACAGGTATGGTCTGCGATGATGACAGACTCTTTGGGTGGTATAGATAACATCACTTGAGTTGAAATCTATATTAACTTACACTTCTCCCATAGTCGGTTCCACGTAAGAATTACTTGTTCAAGCTATTCTTAGGGTTGGTTGAGAGTAAAGCCCAATGAATCCACCTCTTATATGTTCTATGACAAATGGCATTCATACGGGGCAAGCCTACTAAAAGACATCATCTCTTCCTTTTTCTAAGTAAATTGCATTTGTTTCAGCCCTATATTTATACTAAGCATGTGATCACTATTCAAAATCTATTTTTGAAATGGTCAAAAAATTTTCTGGTATTTTAAAATCCAAATAATAAAACAAAATATGTGAATATATTTTAATTAACCATAATAATACATTTAATTAGACCAAGAGGAACATCATTAATGAATATTTAGGTCATTACAATCATCCCCCTTAAGAAATTTCACCCTCAATTTTTTTCCCCAAACTCAAATAGATGCGGGTAACTCTGCTTCATCACTTTTTTATATTCCCACATCATTTCATCAAACTTTTGGTTTCACCACAACACCTTGAAAAGGGGAATTGTATTATTCCTTATAACTTTTTCTCTACGATATATGATCTTCACTGGTTTCTCCTTGTAAGAAAGATCATCATATAATTTTACAAACTCTAAAGAGAGTACATGTGAAGTGTCTGGTATGTAATTCCTTAAAATGGATACATGAAAGACATTATGTACTTTGTCCATGGTTAGTGAATGTTCTAGTCGATAGGCCACATCCCAGACATGATCAAAAATATTTAAGTGACCTATGTACCTAGGACATAAACATCCATTTCTTTCAGAACCTCATGACCTTAATCCATATAGATATACATTGAAATACCACATCCCCATCTTTCAACTCAAGGTCTCCTCAATGGTTTTCTACAAAACTCCTCTATCGACTCTGGGTGGCCTTGATAAACAACTGAATTGATTTTACCATCTCCACTATTTCTTCAACCATTTCAATTCCTAGCAGCTTACACTCACCGACTTCGTCTCAATAGGTCTGTGTTCTGCACCATTTTTCATAAATGGATTTATTTGGTGCCATTCATATGCATGAGTGGAAACTATTATTATATTAGAATTCAACCAGTGTAAGATGCTGATATCATCCTCCTTCAAATTTCATTGAAAAATATCGTAATATATCTTCCAGTTTCTGTATAGTTCTCTCAGAATGGAAACCAGTTTGAGGATGATAGGTCGTACTAAAGTTCAGTTCAGTATTCAGACAACAATGATTACTCTTCCAGAACACATAGGGGAATCTCAGATCTCGATCAGATATAATAGATATTGGCACTCCGGGTAGCCTGACAACATCCCTTATATATATCTCTTCTAGTTTATCCAATGAAAAATCTTCCCTAATTGCATTGAAGTATGTAAACATTGTAAGTTGATCCACAACTACCCAGATTTCATTGTTGCATTTGGATGTCATCGAAAGTCCAGTGAAAAATTCCATGGTGATGTTCTCCAATTTCTATTCTGGTATGGAAAATAGTTACATCATCACCTTAAAATTATTCCTCTCTTCCTTCACATGATTACACACCATGCACTTCGATGTATACTCAGAAATGTCCTTCTGCATATTATCACACAAACAATGCTCTCAGAGTTATCGAGTTATCATTGTGTTTCCTGGGTTAATAGAGAAATTTGAACTATGTGAAACATGCAATGGTTCCTTATTCATCTCCATACATGATGGAAAATATATTCCTTTCCAAAGAACACAATTAATTCTACATTAACATTTTCCTATATGGATTTCTCTTTTTAATAGCTTCCACATTCATTGGAATTCCAACATCATCTTTCTGATAATAATTTATGTTTTCCAAAAGATATTATTGTGAAATCATTTGTGAAAAGATTGATGATATTTCATTCTTTATGATTCCCATTTTCATCTTTATGAAATCTATAATGATTGGATCCTTCACAATTCTCATTAATGATATAATGGATGGGTCCTTTCAATATAGATCTTGTGTGACCTTTATTCCATTTGTAGGGGGTAAAGGATTAAGCAACCATAGTCTTTGATCAGATTTAACAATCTTCATTAGCACATGTTAAATTATTTCTATGTGAACATATACATGAGGTTATTCTGGTCCGTATATATTTCACACTACTCCTCAAAGAGATAATGCCAGAAAATATTTAAATAAAATATAACCGCAAAAAACTCTAGATCATTTTTTGGATAATTCTTCTCATGAACATTCAATTGCATTGAAGAATACGCAATGACATTGTCATTTTGCATCAACACACAACCTAGGAACATTTTGGAAGCATAAATAAAAACCACAAAAAGTTCTCCACTTTTGGGTAAAGTGAGCATGGGAATAGTGATAAGCCAGCTTTTCAACTCCTTAAAGTTTTCTTTGCATCATTACTCCATGTAAAATTTACCCCCTTCCGAGTTATCTTGGTTTGAAGGTTGTAAAATCATGTGAAATTTCCCACATATAGACTATAATATACTACTCACCCCAAGAAGCTACGGATATCTGTTACCAATGTTGGCATCGACCATCCCTGTATTGTAGCTATCATCGAGGGATCAACAGATATCCCATTTCTTGTAATGATACGACCCATGAATGAGGCATCCTTCAACTAGAACTCAAACGTTTTGTACTTTTCATAGAGCTTATCCTTTCTCAAGGTCTCTAGTATTGTTCTTAGATTCTCCTCATAATCCTCATCGTTATTGGAGCATTTTAGAATATCGACAATAAACTATACCCCAAATTGTCATGGTAATATCTAAAGGCTCTATTCATCATTTCCATGAATATTTATGGGGAATTATTGAGTCCTAAAGGCATTACTATGAACTCATAGTGCCTTTATCTAGAACAAAAAGTAGTTTTGTGGATATCTTCCTTCTTCACTCTTATTTGATAATAGCCCGACTGCAAATCCACCAAGTAGAAGTATTGTGATCCAATTAGTTGGTTGAAAAAGTCATCAAGTCATTGACCCATCATTATTCTTGACAATGAAGACTAGTGCACCCGATGGTGAAGCACTTGGGCGTATCATCCCTTTATCTGGATTCTCTGTTAGTTGTTTCTTTAGATCTAGAGGATTTACAATAGCTATTCTATATGGATTCTTCGATATTGGAAATTACCCTTTTATAAAATCAATCATGAATTCAACATATCATCAAGGGGAAGACCAGGAAATTAGATGGGAAACACATCAGCGAATTTCCGCACAATTGGCACGTCTTCAGGGATGGTTGCCTCTTTACACTCAATCAACCAAGACAGATATGCAAGCTCATAGGTTAGTAATATCCATACTTGAGATGATGGTTAAAAATAATATTCATCTTCCTCCTTTCACTAGTACAGAATCAGGGGTTGATTCACTATATGGAGAGTGATTTCACTCTCACGGTAATTTATATTGGCTCTATATACGGAATGAAAATCCATTCCAAGAATTGCATCAAATTCCACCAGAGGGAGGAATGTTAAATCAGCCCATTATAATAGGGGAGGGTTTATATTCAAGGGATGTAATGATTTCCCCATATTTCGTACTCACCAACATCTTTAATTAAATGATTAGTGGTGGTGTTGGGATTGTTGTACTGAACATTAATGATACATAAGAATTTGTAGAACTATAAAAGATAAAACTATCATTCACTTTTTTTCTTGTTCTACCATATCTTATATTGAAACGGGATGAGTTAATTAATCTAATAAACACATAAAGGGGGGTCCAATGAAAAACGATAAGTTATAAATAAAACATGTTTACTTAACTTATGAATTCATGGAATCAATCTATGTTATCCATGATCTAATTAGGAACAAATATTATTAAGTAAATTTTGTTTTATTCCCTTATAAATGGTTCATACTAATATTTTGAATTTTACAAAGCATATCCCCAAACAATGTAATAACCAAGAGTGCAACAAGTCCCATTGTCATCCACCGTGATAACCTGTGTCAAGCCAGAAATTCTTTTTCGGTGTTTTCACTCCAAGCTACATATGTGTCAGAGCCACCTCTACCTACTCATATCCAGACATGGAATAATATTCTTAATAAACCACTAAATCAACACCCACCAATACAAAAGATTATTTTTATTATACTTAGTCTTGCCTCTTAGGATCCACTAGAGTTTTCTAATCCTAATACCAAAAATTAGTAAATATATCTTCTAATACCAACTATAACAACCCTGATAATTATTACACAAATAAATATGATTTATTACATAAACGTATCACTTGATAAAATATGGAAAATCGAGAGGTCTAGTATATTTGTGTCTTAGGAACATTACATAACAATTTAAAACATAGAACACAAAATCTTATTGAAAACATACATTACATGACAACTACATTCACTCATACATTTAATTTCATGGGATAAACTGAGAACATGCATAAGAAAAATGTAATATATAAAGCCAATAAAGTGAAAAACATGGAATAACATGAGGAATACAATACATGATAGAAAGTACAAATATCAATGGATAAATAGAGAAACATGATAATTAAGGAATAATTAATTGTGATAATCATAACAAGGAAATTTGGTAACAATACTTAACATGGAATTGGAATGAGCCAAGGCTCACAGTACATGAAGCATGAGTATACCCTAATTGCACATGAAGAATGAGTATAACAATATTAAAATTAAATTAGAATGAGTCAACACTCATTGCATGTGACATATCCTGATAATATAATATACCAAATTAATTATGGTACTATTAGGGCACACCTTTCTTAAACATTTAATTTTTTGCATAAGTGTGTCACATGGTTCATATAACATGGATTCAATATAAATAATCATTTATTACATGATAAAGGAATTTTTATTTCATTCATTAAACACTATAATCATTATTTAAATGTTAATAAAGGTGAATACAATTTATTTATGGATGAGTATATTATTCACTACACAATGATTTTGTCATGGAAAATTGTAGTGCAATTTCGGCAGCATAACGACCTAACATAAGAATTCATTAAAATGGTTGATGGGAGAGAAAGGAGTCTATCCTACTATGTATATGAAATGGATAGTAAGGGGTCAAATAGTTTCATGTCCCAACATATTTAATGGAATTTGGATTCACAATACAAAAGAATATCTTGAATGAATATTAGATGAGAGAAATTATTTACGGTATTTAGGCATGGTAAATGGTGTACATGGAAAAGTTAATTAGATAGAAAGGGGTATTACATAATTAAAACATAATAAGGGCAGAGTAGGGGAGGTGTGAAAGCGTACCCCCAAATTATTAATTAAAAATGAATGGGGATATCTACATAATGAAACTTGGATAAAAAAGGAATGGTAGGAATCCCTTATTTGGAAGTGTGATCCCAAAGGATTGGGAGGTGCTTGAGAGAGACGTTTTGGGGGCATGGGGCCCCATTGGAGGATTCTATAAAGAGGAGGTAAGAGGTTGGATGAACTCAAAAGGCTTTCAGTGAAGATTAAGTGAGAGCATGGGTGGGATAATATAAGGAAATAGGGGGAATTATATATTATTTATTTTTGGGAAACCACACATTAAACTAATCAAAACCACAAACCAGCACATGATTTTTGCCCATTTTTTTACCAATGGTGAGTGTAAAACAATATTTTATAATTCAAATGGGAAAATGACTTAAAATAATAGTGTTGACTATGTGGAGGTGAGTAATACTCTCAGGTAAAATAATTTAAAAAGATAAAAATTTTTATAAGTCTCGGATGGTCTACTAACACTTTGTGAAATAAAACAAAGAAATCTAAAATAGAATTACATTTGGGATAATGATTATAATGGCCGAATATATCATTTATTGTATTTTATTACATATCTATTAGGTCATTATGAAGTCATAAAACACATTATATATTTAAATGGTATTTAAAGATTACCCAAAAATTCATTTGTCTAAAAAACTATGAAAAATACACTATTGGATAATTTCAATGTCCTCATTCCAAAACTAATATTCATATTATCTAAATAATTTTCTAAATATTTGAATTTTAACATTGAAAATAAAAAACCGATATTTATAAAAAATTAATGGGTTTTGACAAAAATACAATTCAAATGTACATAAAAATTACAAATGTATTCAAAAAAAATAATATGATCAATTATTGTTGAACCCTCTGGAATTAAGTGGCTTTATTTTCTTTTGATAATCCAAACCATACATTCTTTATATCTTGATTATGCTTAATACATTTCAAATATAATTTAATATATGTTGTTACTTTCATTATGCTTAAATTAAGCCTTTTTAATTATCAGATATATGTTTACTATGAGTTAACTCATTCTGTCAAGTGAATGCTCAAACAGTTTTCAGCTACCGTTACAAACTAGCTACCGATACAGAGTAGAGCAACCGTTAGACAGTAGCTACCATCAGAACATATAGCTACCGTTACAAGCTAGAAAATGTTACATCTCATAGCGACCAATATAGTTAAGTCTACTGATATGTTGGAGCTACCGCTATAAGAGAGCTACTGATACAGCTACCGGTACAGCTACCGATACTCGAAGTCCATCGCTGCATCAAAATCTAATGATTGAGCTACCGATACAATTAAGTCGACAGTTAGTGCTATAGCAAAGTTGACAGCTACCGATATGCTCAAGTCCACCGTTATGCAAAGTCTACCGATAGAGAGCTACCTCTACCGTTACAAGGAAGAGCCATAGCTATCGTTACAAGTCCACCGCTACTGATGTGATCAAGTCTATAGTTGCAGCAACCGAAACAAAGTCTACCGTTACAAATGAAGTCTACCGATACAGACACCTACTGTAACACAAGTCTACCGATATTAAGAGCTATCATTCTAGAGACAGAACCCGACACTGCTTTAATTTCTTTATCTTTGTTTAATCTAACCAATGGTCATATCTGGTATATTTTAATACACTGACATTTATTTAATATGTGCTGTTGGATGTTAGGGAACTGTACCTCGTACCTAAAAAAGTAAATCATCTTTTTCCGGAGCATCTTCTTTAAATAAAGGAATCATGTGCTACTAAAAAGGGCATTAATAGACGAATACATCGAGATACAGACCCCAAGGTGTGCTGGAAGAATAATAGAGTGTGAATGCAAAGAGACAACTGAACTTACACAAAGAACTCATTCATTACTGCATACCAGTGAAGAGCTGAGAACGAGAACACAACACAAGAGCTTCATCGACTGTCTCTACTCCTGGAAGTCAAGGAAAAAGACGATACTCTTTTTTCCAGACAAAAACTAGAAGATGACTCAGAGCGAATTCTGATCAATCAAAGGAGTCCAGAACTGCACGACAATCACTAAAGACATTTATAAACTCTAAATATTTTCTCTGTGATTTATCCTTTTACATATTGAACAGTGTGAGTTATATGTTGTATTTTACACACACACTGAGTCCTGTACTCTAACAGGAGGATTTGTAAATCCTCACTCAACAATCTTAAATTTTCTTTTTCTCACTGGGATAGTGGTAGAGGTCATGCGTGACCTGGACAGCTGATTGCTGTTGTTTTTGTTCCCACGGATAACAGTGGTAGAGTTCTTGGACCTGGAAAGTTGTATACTGTTGTTTATTCCCGATCCAGCATGTGGATCACTTTTATATAATTTATTTAGAGAAATAAGTCTCAGCTTGAGACTGAACCTCTTGGTTAAATCTGTTGTGCTTATTTATTTTCAAAGTTATTTTTATTCCGCTTCTAATACTTTAAAACCAAAATTGTTTTAAATATACTTTGATAATTAAACTCTCAAGTGTTTATATTAGTCTTAAATCAGTAAGTTAGTTTTAAAAGTTAATCAATTCTGATGATTTGATTAACTGGGAACTAATCAATACCTTGAGAACCTAACAGAACATTTACTTTGATATAAATTCACTACAGTTTAATTCTATATTCTATTTGGGGGATTTTAACTCAAAGTTTTAAACAAAAATTTTAAATTGGAACTCAATTCAACCCCCTCTTGAGTATCCACTCGGACCAACATTTGGTATCAAAGGTTGTTAAAATATTTTCTGAGAGTACTCTATTTTTCAACTGGGATTTTAGTTGTATTTTAAAGTTCTTAAAAATTATGTTTTTTCTAAATTTTTATCTCTTTAAAATCATTTCTTTAATTTAGTTATCATGGAAAATAGAGTTGAAGGTGTTTTGACCAATAGACCACCATTTTTCAATGGCACCAATTATGATCAGTGGAAACATAAGATAAAAATTCTTTTAGAGAGCATGGGTTTCGATATTTGGAATGCTATAGAATCTGAATACAAAATACAAAATACTGTTAGATCTACTTGGAATGAAGCTACTAAGGTTGCCTACAATAATAATTGCAAAGATATGAATGCCTTGTACTGTGCTTTAGGTGATGAGGAATTTAATAGAATATCATCCTGTAAAACTGCTTATGAAATTTGGGATACCTTAGCTGTTTCTCATGAAGGAACAACTAATGTTAAGGAGACAAGATTGAATACCTATACTATTATGTATGATAATTTTAAGATGAAGCCTGATGAACCCATTTCGGATATGTATCTCAGGTTCAATGAAATTGTCTACACAACGACTTCTCTAGGAAAGGATGTTCCATCAAAGGAACAAATCATGAGAATTTTGAGATGTCTACCTGAAAGATGGAGAGGAACCTCTGTCTCCATTAGAGAATCGTGTGACATTGGAGAACTTCCAGTCAAAGAAGTTCAATCTGTGAAGATAGTGAGAGTGATTCTGGCAGTGATACTGAGATGGATCACATTGCTAGAAGGTTTAAGAAGCATTATAGGAAGAAGAAGTTTTTCAGAAATTAAAACTACAATGGTAATTATGACAATAAAGTACATTGGAAAAAGGATTAGAAGAAGCCTGATAAATCAGATGAAGTTGCCTGTTATGAGTACAAAAGGAAAGGACACATAAAAGAATACTATCCAAAGATGAAATAAAAGAAGAAGTATGAATACAAGGATAACAAGTATAAGAAATCCATGAAGGCTACTTGGAGTTCTTTTGAGGACAGTTCTAGTGAATCTGAAGTTTTTGAAACTGAACACAGAAACAAGGAGAACATGTGTTTTATGACAAACACTTCTAAGGTAACTTCAGAAACTCCTGCTTCTAATTCATATTAGTCTGGAGATGATTCTGAATGTGATAAAATGTCTAAATCTGAACAGTTTGAATATTGTGATATGTTAGAAGAAACCTGTAATAAGCTGAAAGAAAAATACAAAGGTTTAATGAAATAGTATTCTTTAACTGTTAAACATAAATCTGATCTTGATATTGAAGTAGAAAATAATGCTCAGTTTCATAAAGAGAAAAATGAACTAAAATTATCTAATGAGAAACTCAAGAAAGACCTAGAGAAATTTACCAATAGGAAAGATACTCTTACTCAAATTCTAAGTAAGAAAATATCACCTAGATACACCACTGGTATAGGATACAAACCTGGACAAAGGAAAATTACCCAAACTAGATTTATTCCTATATCTGGATAGAATGTAGCTAGCTCTGGAACTTTATATGCTTCAACTAGTTATATTCATAGTTATGGATCTAATATGATTTATCTTTCAAAATCTATTGATTCTAGAAATTTTATGAGACCCATTAGACAAATATGGGTACCTAAAGTGTTATTGGCTAACCTGTCTGGACCCAAGAAAATCTGGGTACCAAAATCATTTCATGTTTAAATCTGTATTGTAAGGAACCTGCTTAAATATCTCCTGTAAAAAGACCTGGTACTTGGACAGTGGATGTTCAAGACATATGTCAGGATACTTCTCATGCTTTAAAAGCTTAGTCAGAGTTGATGGAGATTTTGTCACTTTTGGTGATAACTCAAAAGGAAAAATCGTTAGCTTAGGCCAGATTGGTAACACTTACTCAGTATTTATTTCTAATGTTTAATTTGTTGATGGACATAAATAAAATTTTTTATGTATTTCTCAGTTATGTGATGATCGTTTCTATGTTAAATTTGAAGCTGATTCTTGCAATGTTTTCAATTCTAAAAATGTTTTAGTTTTTGCTACTTTGAGAAATGAAAATGTTTCTGCTGTTGATTTAAATTCCTTATCTAAGAAAAATATTACTTGTTTAAATGATTTTCATAATGAGTCTTGGCTTTGACACATAAGATTAGGAAACTGCAATGTGCATTCACTTAGAAAACTTTCTAGGAAGAACTTAGTTAGAGACCAACCCAAACTCGAATTTCCAGCTGACAAAGTTTGTAATCCCTTCAAAAGGGAAAGCAATATAAAGTTTCTGTTAAATCAAAGAAAGAAGTGTAAAATTTTCAACCTCTCTAGTTGGTTCACATGGATTTATTTAGACCTTCTAGAGTTTCTAGTTTAAATGGGAAGCATTATGTCTATGTTCGTGTAGATGACTACTCTAGATATACTTGGGTATATTTTTTAGCTCACAAAAGTGAAGCTTGTTCTTACTTTGTAAAGTACTACAAGTCTGTAGAGAACCATAATGGACTTAAGATTATAACCCTGAGAAGTGATCATGGCTGTGAGTTTGAAAATCATGAGTTTGAATCTTACTGCTCACACAATGGCTATAGTCACAATTTCACTGCCCCTAGGACTCCTCAACAGAATGGTGTAGTAGAAAGAAGGAATAGAACCCTGCAAGAAATTGCTAGAACCATGCTTAATGAGTATGACCTACCCTTTTATTTTTGGGCTGAAGCTACAAATACAGCTTGTTAGGTTATTAATAGAGTCTTGATTAGACCTGTTCTTAAGAGGACCCCTTATGAGTAGGGGAACCGTAGGAAACCTAAGGATAACTACTTCAAAGTTTTTGGCTGAAAAGTCTTTATTCTTAATACTAAAGATAATCTTGACATGTTTTCATCCAAGAGTGATGAAGGAACTTTCCTAGGTTACTCTATTTCTAGTAAAGCCTATAGAGTTTTTAATATGAGAACCATGTGTGTTGAAAAATATGTTCACATCAAATTTGATGAAACTGATCCACATGAACCTAAGACCTCTCTTGAAAATCATTAAGACGATCTCCTTATTTTGAACCTTAATGATAAAGACAATGGATCTATAGTTAAAACATATAGTTCTGGAAATTTCCCAGAACTTGCTCATGTTGAACCCCAACCTGTTGATGAACCTGAAATATCTAGCCCAAACTTTTCAAAACCAACAAGGATTCTAAAGAACCATCCTTTAGATGCTGTTGTAGGAAATCTATATAGAGGAACACAGACTGGAGCTTCTATAAGAAATAAGGTTGAACATCAAGATTTTCTTTCACAGTTAGAACCTAAAAATGTCAATGATGCTATCAATGATGAATTTTGGGTAAAAGATATGCAAGAAGAACCAATCAATTTGAATGAAACATAGTCTGTAAATTACTGGAAAGTCCTAAGGACACTATAATCATAGGCACAAAATGGGTGTTTAGAAACAAAGTTGATGAATCTGGATACATCATTAGAAACAAAGATAGGCTAGTTGCACAAGGTTACAATCAAAAAGAATGAATTGACTATGAGGAAACCTTTGCACCTGTAGCTAGATTATAGGCTATTAGGATCTTACTTGCCTATGCATCACATCTGAATTTCATGTTATATCAAATGGATGTGAAAAGTTCTTTTCTAAATGGTTTTATTGTTGAAGATGTTTTTGTAGAACAACCACCTGGTTTTTCAAATCCTCATTTTCAAAATCATGTTTTTAAACATTCGAAAGCTTTATATGGTTTAAAACAAGCTCCAAGAGCTTGGTATGAAAGACTTTCAAACTTTCTTATTTCAAAAGGATTTTCAAAAGGAATTTCTGATCCCACTATTTTTATAAAAAGAATTTCAAAAGGTTTATTAATAGTACAAATCTATTTTGATGATATTATTTTTGGATCTTCTAAAAAATCATTATGTACTGATTTTTCAAAGGTTATTCAATATGAATTTGAAATGATCTTAATGGGAGATCTTAATAATTTTCATGGTTTTCAAATCTTTCAAACTAATGATGGTATTATTTTAAATCAAAGTAAATATACTAAAGATTTGTTAAACGTTTTGGTTTGGATAATATTAAAGAAATTGATATACCTATGAGTACCACCTGTAAATTTGATGTTGATGAATCTGGGAAACCAGTTGATCTAACTAATTACAGAGGTATGATTGGGAGTTTAATTTATCTTTCTTCTAGTCTACCAGATATTATGTTTAGTGTATGTATGTGTGCTAGATTTCAAGCTAATCCTAATGAATCACACTTACTGGCTGTTAAAAGGATTTTTAAATATCTTAAGTATACTGCAAATTTAGGTTTGTTTTATCCAAAAGGACAATCTTTTGACTTAACAAGTTATTCAGATGCTGGTTTTTTTGCTGTAAGTTAGATAGGAAGAGAACACATGGAACATGTCACTTACTTGGAAAATCCCTAGTATCATGGTGTAGTATGAAACATTACTCAGTTGCATTTTCTACTACTGAAGCAGAATACATCTCTTCTGGTAGTTGTTGTGCATGGATTCTGTGGATGAAACACACACTACTGGATTATGGATTTGACTTTAAACATGTTTCAATCAACTGTGACAACACTAGTGTGATTAATATCTCTAAGAACCCTGTGTCACACTCTAGAACTAAACACATTGATTTTAGACAACATTTTCTAAGTGATCATTATCAAAGAGGTGATATAAAACTTGAGTTTATAGGCACTGAACTTCAATTAGATGATATTTTAATTAAGACTTTATGTTTAGAAAGATTATGTTTCATCAGACATGAATTAGGAATGATAACATAACCTTGAAACTGTTATAGAATCCTCACCGTTAGAGAATCCTAACCGTTATAGAATCCTCACCGTTAGAGAATCCTCAATGTTATATAATCCTCACCGTTATAGAATCCTCACCGTTATAGAATCCTCGCCGTTATAGAATCCCCACCGTTATAGAATCCTCACCGTTATAGAATCCTCACCATTATAGAATCCTCACCGTTAGAGAATCCTCACCATTATAAAATCCTCACAGTTAGGGATACCTCACCGTTATGGAGACCTTGCCGTTAGAAGTATTTACTGGTACATTTGGGCGTTGTATTATTCTGTAAAGCCGAGTTATCGAACCGTTGTTTATTTTATTTATGATTTATGTGATTTATGAATCGTAAATGTTATTAAAACTCGAACTAGACTCACTCAATCTCACCGCGAACCTTCCTGCTCAAATTCTCCTAAACTTAAACCTCTCGACCTTCAGAACCCTAGCCTCAAAGCGGTAGTGGCCCGTATCAAGAGACCCCAGATGACAGATGGAATTGAAGCACCGACAGCGAAGAGACAAAAAGAAGCTAGTACTGATGCCAATGGAAGTGTAGCTCAGAGAAGACCAGTAAACCCGCACCTATCGAAGCGTGAGATTGTTGTTGAAAAAGAGGTGTGTGCAGAATGGCTGATGGAAAGCAAGTCGTTAGTTCTTAAGGTTTTACAAGAACAAGTTGGCTAGAATGCTTCGCGAACAACAATGGACCATACTACCTTGGATTGGTAAAACAATTTGATGAATTTGTGCGTTTTGAAAAGACTGAGGAGGAAAGGAAAATGGTTTCATATGTGAATGGCCAGGAAGTATCGTTTACTTCAGGAGAATGGGCTAAGAACCTGAGAGTTCCTCATGAGGGTGATTTTACTTATTATTCCATGTCGGTACCTTCGACCAGTGATGTGTTTCAATATGAAGATGGTTTTCTGGATCTCACAGGGAATGAGTCTCCTAGAAAGGTTATTACTGCAGAGATGGTAAGAGAAGATAAGTTTTTGTTTAAATTTATTCAGCATGTTGTTAGTCTGAGAAGAGGAGACTATGCCACTTTGAGATTCCAAGAAATATATCTGTTACATTTGCTGAAGCACAGTGTGAGAATCAATCTATTTAGATTGATTATGGTTCAAATGGAAGAGATGACTAGACCGAAGTCAAAATCAAATGCCTTATTTTTCTCAAAGATAATTTCTATGATGCTGAAAGTGAAGGAGATATCTGGACCTAAGGATGAGCTGGTAGTGGATAAGGATAACTTCTATATTACGAGAACTATCTGTAAATACATGAATGTCAGCTTGAATCCTTGGCAGAAATCATGGGTGAATGATGATGGAAACATTTATGACAAGTTCACTCATGTGGATCATCCGTCTAGACCAATGGATGTGAGAGATCCTGGTCTTGGACCAGATGAGCCAGAACTGGTCTACAGTGATGATGAAGCTGAGGAGGAAGAGGCATCATTAGAGGAAAGAGGAGACCCAGACTTACCCTCTAGTCATGTGCATCAAGTTATTTCTTATGGAGTAGCCAGCCCTACAAAAGAACTACCAAAGAGAGAAACTGTCTTGATGGACAATGATACAGAGACTACAGAAGAAGGAGAAGAAGCATTCCAGTATGTTGTCAAGGACACCTCTGAGGATGATGAGACAACTGAATCTGATCATGGAGAAAAGGATCCTGATGGTGAAGCAGATGATGAGTAAAATGATGAAAAAGAGCTCAGCTTGAGTCCTCTAATAGTCAGTACAACCAGGATAGTGCCTGATCGGGAAGACATAGCAGCAGCACCTATTGATGAGAGAGTCATTAATGACTCAGAACAAGTGGCTATTGAATATGCTGTAATTGTAGAGGAAATTGCAGAACTACCTCAGGAAGAACAGTTGGAAGAGATACCTCAGGAGAATGTTCAAAGTGAGGGAGAGAATCTTGGCTCAGTATCAGTATTATATGAAAATGAAGGTTGGACATCAGATCCTGGATATATGATTCTTGGACTTTCTTATGGAGATTCTGATGAGGAAGACCAACCCCAAAAGGAATCAGTTACCTTACCCACTGTGGCTGACAATGTGGCAACCAAGGAGGACCTTAAGTCTTTAAAAGCCGAATTGATAGAAGCAATAACAGAATCAGTGGAAGATATGGAGAAATGTATGGTTGAAGAGATGAAAATCATGGAGAAATCCCTTGAGTTATCCATTGGATGTAGTGTGTCTAGTCCTGCGAATAAAATGATGGATGAACTTAAGGTGTTCCACACTCATATTGAGAGTTGGACAGGAGCTATAGTTTCTCTTAGACAATCAATTTCTTCATTGACTGCTTTGAACAGTTCTCAAACAAAAGTGCACACTGGAATTCGATATATCAAAGAAGTGGTAAAACAATTTGTTGAAGTTTTTGAGGCCTTTAAGAATTCTGTCAAAGAACATCTGAACAGTCAGGATGAACTTGTTCAGAAGGTAGTTAGTAGTCTGACTCAATCGTTCAAGGAGACAGTGGCCTTCTCAATGAATCCTCTTCCCTCAACTAGCTCCATTGTGAACCTTGACCAGATCCACACTATTTTTCAGGAAAAATTGGTTATGGCCAGTCCCAGTGGTGCATCAGATACTCAGATTCTTGCTACCACTAGGGAAGTTAGTAGTTTTGTTCGTGATCACCTGTGGGTAGCTACTACTTCTCAAGAGGTAATCAAAAATAAGGTGGATCCTTATTTTGAAAAGGTTTATACCTAGCACCTAATGTCAATCCATTTCAAGCTTTTGATGAAGAATATGATGTTACCTCCTGTTACCCAAGCCTTCTGAGAATAGGTTAGTAAGCTTAGGGAGCTTACTCCTTCCTTGGACAAATTTATTGAGAACAGAGATGATTTTGTATCTACTATAGAGAGAGGTGGAAGCATCATCATGGATTTCAGGAATCTCTTGCTGCCTTTCCTACATGTGGATGCTCGACCAGTTATTGTACCACCTGCCCTTCCACCATCTTCCTCTGGGAGTACTCCTCAACTGACTCCAGTTCAAGCCATCCGGAGCTTGACACCTTTGATCCCTCATAGAGAGACAGATTACAGATCTTCTACTATATCAGTTGCTGATCCAGCAGTGGTTCTTTCAGGAATTCCCAAGCCTGCTGACTCTACCTCTGAACCCTCTTCTGATCCCAAGGGAAAGACACCTGTTCAAAAGGATGATTGAGTGATTCTAGCTCCATTTTTGATGGGATTCATTGTATTTTTGTACTTTTCTGATTTTCCCAATGTATCTTTTTCTTATTAATCAAATACTTCATTCCTCTCTTCATTGTATATTTTCCACTTTATATTTTCTTTCATACTCCTTCTGTTTTCTCTGATTCCCTCCTTTTTGTTAATCACAAAGGGGGAGAAATTATTGGCAAACTATACCAAGAGAGAGAGAGAGAGAATATTGTTCACCTAAGGGGACAAAGGGGGTAAAATAATTCCTTTGGAGGAGAATCTTGTAGTTAAATTGATAGGGGGTGTAATATGCGAATCTTTTCAAACTAAATAATCTTGTTTGTTTTTTCCTCTAATACTACATTATTTCTTGATATATTCCTATTTTCATATTTTTACTCTGGTACTATTTTATTTTTGATATCAATTACTGAGATTTTTTCTCTGATACTATCCTGTTGATATCATAATTTGATATAGTTTTCCTCTGATATTACTTTATTTTGGAATAAGTTGTCATTATCAAAAATGGGGAGATTGTTGAACCCTCTGGAATTATGTGGCTTTATTGTGTTTTGATAATCCCAACCATTCTTTCTTTATATCTTTATTGTTCTTAATACATTCCAAATATACCTTAATATATATCGTTACTTTCATTATGCTCAAATTATGTCTTTTGAATTATCAGATATATGTTTACTATGACATAACTCATTCTGCCAAGTGAATGCTCAAACTGTTTTCAGCTACCGTTACAAACTAGCTACCGATACAGAGTAGAGAAACCGTTAGCCTATAGCTACCGTCATAACATATAGCTACCGTTACAATCTAGCAACTGTTATAGCTCACAGCGACCGATACAGTTATGTCTACTGATATATTGGAGCTACCCCTATAAGAGAGCTACCGATACAGCTACGGGTACAGCTGCTGATACCCAAAGTCCATCGCTGCGTCAAAATCTACTGATAGAGATACCGATTAAATGAAGTCGACAGTTACCGCTACAACAAATTTGACAGCTACCGATATGTTGAAGTCCACCGTTATGCAAAGTCTACCGATAGAGAGATACCTCTACCTTTACAAGGCAGATCCCCAGCTACTGTTACAAGTCCACCACTACTGATGTGATCAAGTCTACAGTTGCAGCTACCGAAACAATGTCTACAGTTACAAATGAAGTCTACCTATATAGAAACCTACTATAACACAATTCTACTGATATCAAGAGCTAAAGTTCCAAAGATAGAACCCGACACTGCTTTAATTTTTTTATCTTTGTTTAATCTAACCAACAGTCATATCAGGTATATTTTAATACACTAACATTTATTTTATGTCTGCTGCTGGATGTCAGGGAACTGTACCTCGTACCTGCAAAAAGTAAATCATCTTTTTCTAGAGCATGTGCATTAAATAAAGGAAGGATGTGCTACTACAAAAGGGCATGAATAGACGAATACATAGAGATACAGACCACAAGGTGTGATGGAAGAACAACAGAGTGTGAATGCAAATAGACGACTTAACTTACACGAAGAACTCATTCATTACTACATAACAGTGAAGAGCTGAGAACGAGAACATAACACAAGAGCTTTATCGACTATCTCTACAACTAGAAGTCAAGGAAACAGACAATACTCTGTTTTCCAGAGAAAAACCAGAAGAGGACTCATAGCGAATTCTGATCAATCAAAGGAGTCTAGAACTGCACGACAATCACTAGAGCCATTTCTAAACTCTAAATATTTTCTCTGTGATTTATCCTTTTACATATTGACCAGTGTGTGTTATATGCTGTATTTTACACACACAATGTCTCCTGTACTCTAACTGGAGGATTTGTAAATCCTCACTCAACTCTCTTACAATTTGTTTTTCCCACTAGGATTGTGGTGGAGGTCGTGCGTGACCTGGACAACTGATTGCTGTTGTTTTTTCCCACGGATAACAGTGGTAGAGGTCTTGGACCTGGACAGTTGTATACTGTTGTTTATCACTGATCCAGGGTGTGGATCACATTTATATAACGTTTTGAGAGGACAAAGTCTCAGCTTGAGACTAAACCTCTTGGTTAAATCTTCTGTGCTTATTTATTTTCAAAGTTATTTTTATTCCGCTGCTAATACATTAAAACCAAAATTGTTTTAAAGATACTTTGATAATTAAACTCACAAGTGTTTATATTAGTTTTAAATCAGTAAGTTAGTTTCAAAAGTTAATCATGTCTACTGATTTGATTAAATGTGAACTAATCAATCCCTTGAGAACCTAACAAGAACATTTACTTTGATATAAATTCACCACATTTTAATTCTGTATTATATTTGGGGGATTCTAACTCAAAGTTTTAAACAAGAAATTTTAAATTGGAACTCAATTCACCCCCTCTTGAGTATCCACTCCGAACAACAATTATATTTCATAAAAAGTAATATAATATTAATAATAATAATAATTTATTAAAATATTATTAAATTTAAAAAATTCTACAATTCATAAATATATTTTTTATAGTTGAATATTAACTAAAAATACAATTATTGCTTTAAAAACAAATTTCCAAGTAACAATAATAAATTTAAATTATATTATCCATACATTAATAGTGTACAAAATCTTAGTACTAGGTTCATGTTACATAACCTCTTATAAGACCCACATAAGGTCAATGGGTAAGGTGCAAAATGGTGAAAGACTCTATGGGTGACTTGGATAACATCGCTTAGGGGGTAATCTCTATTAACATCTAATTATCCTATAGTTGGTTTAGCTTAAGCATAACATGTTCAATATTGTCTTGGGATTGGTCAAGAGCAAATCCCAATGATGCCACCTCCTTTCTGGGCTTTGACAAATGGGCTTTGTAATGAGAAAGTCTACTGGAAGGGGCCATGTACCCCTTTTTCTGAGTAAATTTTATATGTTAAAACCCTCTATTTATACAAATCATGTGATCAATGTTCAACACGTATATTAGAAACATTCACATTCCTTAATTGTATTTTAAATTCCAAAACATAAAACAAAATAAGAGCATACATTTTACCTAACAATTAGAAGACATTTAGATAGACGAAGAAAAAAATTCAGTAATAATTTTTTGGGTTATTATATATATATGTCCTACCCATCATCATAAAAAATTCCCACAATATAGAACATTATCATACGACATGAATTATTTCAAAAAAACATTCCTTTAGAATTGTGTAAAAGATAATTTTAAAATTGGATTTTAAAATAAAATACCTTCACAAATATCATATAATTAATGTGATACATAATATAGTGAATGGAAAATGTATATAAACTGTAAATGAGTATAATTAATCATAATATGAACAAAAATTCATTACTCAAATAATCTCAGTTGCATATAATTAATGATGTTGAAGAATAACCCAAAGATTTAAAATTTGGTTACGAATTCCCTTAGCCCATGTTGTTCTTACATAGAAAAAATTTAAACCTCCTGTATAATGGTTAATATAGTTCTAAAAATATATTCTATAAATATATTCATGTTTATAACACTATATATGATCACTTTTTAAAATTATTTCATCCTTTAATTATATGTACTTTATTCCTTCCTTTGATTTGGGTGTGTTCTTTTCATGTTTTCTATATTCAATTTGTATTTTATTTTCATGTCATATAGAATTGAAATTCTAAAAGTGGAATTAAATGGTATTAATATGTTTCTAGAAAACTAAATTATTCAATAAATCATTTTGGTTATATAATATGAAGATCATTCATTACATAAATCTTTAGTTATATCGGTTCAAATGCATTTTGTGGTTCTTTGATAATCATGAACTTGTTTCATCATCTACCATTAATATTATAAATATAAGTTAATAGATAAATATAAGAGAGGTCATATCATAAAATTTAAAATCTAATTCATCCAATAAAATTCTATTACAAATATATTTAATGGTATTAATGGAAAAATAAAATAGATAATCCACGATTTTTTAAATCAACACAACGTTGATGGTGTCCTTAATTTTTTAATATGTGGAATGAAGTACAAGTAAATTGATGATTTTTCCATAAACATGATAACATATATATTATATAATATTATTTATATTTCATGCCACTTTTATAAGGGGATGATAACAATGTATAACAATTAATAATAATTAAAAAGAAATCAGATGAAAATAAAAGTGGATTTTTACCTATCTCTTCTCCTTAAGATCCTCCTTAAAGCCCTTTGTTTTGGAATATTGGTGAGACTAGATGGTCTTGAAAGTGAGGGAGGTTCTAGATAAGATTATTTTTCATAACATAGTCAATTATCAATGTTTTCATGGTGTGGTAGGATGATGGGGGTGAGGGTGGTATTTATAGTAGAAGAGATTGTGTGTTTTACATTATTTTAATGAATTGTTAAATATTATTTCTCAAGAATATAAATAGTATTTTTTTTTTCCAAAATCTATAATAAGTGCATGTGAGTTCAAACCAATGGCCATTTACATCATCCCACACTCCATCATGATGAAACAATTCACTTATTTCTCAAGTTTCATAATTATAGAATGTCTATCTTCACCAAAAATTCAAATATTTTACAAACATCCCAAAAAAATAACCCAAACTATTATTTGATGTGTATAATTTTAAAAATGAACTCCATTTTTTGAAAATAATTTTATAAAAATGATTATTTTTATTTTTAAAAAATTTATATTTTAATCTAAACACAAAAATTTTAAAAATATAACTAATTTTATATCTCCTCGAAAAAATGAAACCATATCAGTTTATCTTATAACCATATGAAATTGAAATAATAATTTTTTTGTATTCATAAGATTCATATTAATATTCATATTATAATTCACAAGGGTATGTTATTATTCACCAAAAAACAAGTCGGTTTTATCTGACTAAAAATAACATACTGATCACAACTATTGATGTTTTGTTTTTTATATTCAAATCTTAGAAGTGGGAAATTTAAGTTTAAAAGATAGTTTATAACAGTCTACATAAAAAAATATTCTTTAATTTCAATTAATTTTTAAATACAATGGGTGTTACATTCTCCCCAACTTTTGTAAATTGTTTCCTCACATTTTTTTACTTATTAAACAAGTTATATTACCTTTCCCTCATAATATTTTCATATTCCCATGTTTTTTCTTCAACCTTATGGTTTCTACACAATTACTTTACCTGGTGGATGACCTTATTATGAAATAATTACACTCTAAAATAATGATTCATAAAAGGTTTCTCTCAATATGAATGGTTATCTTCTAGCTAAACTACTTCTGGGATCATGGCATGATATGAATCTGGAACATATATTCTTAACATTGAAACATGAAAAACAGTGTGTACCTAAGTTAAACGTATAGGAAAAGCTACTCATTAGGTGACTCGTCCATCATTATATATGATGTCATAAGGTCCAGTGAACCATGGACATCACTTTCCTTTCTTACCAAAAGGTATATCACTTTTCCATGGTGATATTCTAAGAAAATCATGATCACCTACCCCAAATTCAAAAGACTTTCCTCATGTTGTCTGCATATCTTTTCGGCCTACTATAAGATTTCATCATGTGTCACTGGATCATCTTTAAATTCATAGAAACTTCCTCTACTAATTATGGCCCCCTAAACTATCTTTCCATGACTTCATCCCAACAAGATAGAGTTCGACCATACTTCTGATACAGTTCCTTAAAAGGATGAATCAATATAATGGAATGAAAACCATTATTTTAATAAATCTCAACTAAAGAAATATATCGATCCTACATTACCCTGTAGTCAATTGAACAAACTGAAATCATATCCTCTAATGTCTAAATTGTTAGTTTTGACATCCCATTTGATTAATAATGAAAAATGTACTAAAAACTATTTATGTACAAAAAGTCTTCGGAAATCCATTCAAAAAAAATAGTAGTGAGCCTGGGATACCGATCCGATATAATTGAATGAGTAAATACATGTAACATGATGTTCCCTTTCAGGTAAAGTCATGAAATATGATCCAAAGTAATTGTCTCTCAAATAGGAAATAAATGTGCATATTTAGTAATTCAATCAATAATCACCCAAATATCACTGTTTCCATTAAATTGATTTCTTACACCCACCACGATGTCCATGGAAACATTTTCCAACTTCCATAGTGACACTGGTAAAGGTAGAGTCATCACCTTCAATAATTGGTCCTCTTCTTTAACATGATGACATTTCAAACATTTCATGGTAAAATTTCCAAATCATGTGTGGGATAATATATCTCATGAGGTTTTAATTGTCTTGATGCACAAGAAATTCCACGATGATTCATAACCAGAACAATACCATGTTCCTTCAATGGAGTATCACTATAGATGACAAAGTCATCATTTATGGAAGGAATATCCAAAACTGGATAATTCACTGATATCTTCAATAGTTCGTGAAAATAAATATCACATTATTCTGTCGAAATAAATTTAACACCTTTTCATGTTAAATTAGTTACCAGGAATGATAACTATGTATTTATTTTAATAAACTATAATTAATAACTATCCAATCCATGAAAACTAAAAATTTCTCTAACATTTATTGGTATTGTTCATTAATAAAATACTTTTTTCATAGGATTAACTATTATTCCATACATAATTACAATGTTCCCAATGAAAGAAATAACTTATTTTAAAAAATAACACTTGTGGAATTTTCCATATGGTTTCTATTCCTTTATTGTTTTCAAAAAAACCAAAATTTGTTTTTCATACTCTAATTTACTTTTATAAAATACAAAAATTTCATCAATAGACACAACTAAAAAATTATCCTACAACTCATGAAATATTATATTCATAAGATCCATGAATATAGTAGGTGCATTAGATAAACCAAACGATATAACAACTAATTCATAATGCCTATATGTAGTATTGAAATTAGTCATTGGTGTTTCTTCTTTCTTTATATTCAACTGATGGTACACCGACCTTAGGTTAACCATAAAAAAAATTGTACTCCCAAGAGTTGATCAAAAAAGGCCTCGATATGAGGGAAAGGATACATATTTTTAATAATGATGTTATTGATGTTTTTATAATCAATGAAAATCATCATATGACCATATTTAATTTTAATAATCAAAATAAAAGCACACTATGGTGAAGTGAAAATAAAAACAATGCCTTTAACAAGAAATTCCTACATCTGGTTTTTCACATTAATAAATTGTATTCGATCAATTAAATAATCAAGTTATGAAATTGTCATAGCATTAAGAACTATCTCAATATTAAACTCAACTTCCCGATTTGGTAAAACACTGTGTAACTCATGAATAAAAGTAACAAGATATTCACATACAATTGGCACATAATTAATCTAAACAGTTCCCTTATTTTTAACAATTTGAGAATAATATATTTCATTTCCATATTTCACCAGTTCCTCATCATCCTTATATGTTATCAATTTCACGGGTTAATTATTGTATACATACTGAAACTCTTTCAGAACAAAAAACAACTTTATTTCTATAATCAGTCTTATAATGATAAAAAAACAAATACATACCCATAATAACATCAAAATATACTATGGTAAAACACTATGGTTTTTAGGTAAGGACATTCCATAGGACAGAATAGATAGATTCTTATAGTTCCTATTTTATAAAATATTCCCCCATATTTTTAACAACAAGTTATAGACAAATTTATTGAGGAGATTATTCTTATTTATAATAACATTTATAAAAAATAATGTATTGTGTTGACACTGACTCAAAAAAACTATATAATAATATGAGTAAGAAAACAAGGTACCTTATATAAATTCATTGGATGGACAAATGTCTACTGACATAGTCACATAGGATCTCACTACACATTTCTACATATATTCAAGATTCTTTGCGACATTCTAATATCTATTTGGGTAGGAATTTTAATAATGACCCATCTCACCACATTTAAAACACATTAAGTTTTCATATCAATATTACTTATAAGATAATTTACATTAAAGTCTCAGGCCATATGTCCAAACATACCACATCGGAAACACATCCCGATTTTGGTAAAAAATTCCCTAGGGTTCTTTTTTAAATATTTAATAATTGCTGGAAAATATACTTTCTTACAATAATATTTATCTGATTTTTTCTTACACAAAAATTTCTATCTATAAAACTTGTTCTCATATTTTTCAATGTTTATGTGATCATCAGAAACCACCATATCTACCCTCTTATTACATAATACATGTTTGTCATAACTTTTGAACTCACAAGAAACATATGCCTTTCGATATTATAGCTTCAATCTTAAGTAAAAATGGTTGATTTTTCAATCAAGGTCTAGAAAAATATTTTGATCATGCCTTTAATTTCAGGTGATGTTTTCTTCATACACATCCGTTGAATCTTATCATTTTTATACAACATATGTAATTGTTTTATACATCCTAGGTCAAACCGTCGTTGAAAAATATTTTTCAAGGAATATAATTTTAAATTAATCCCACCCCAAGGATTTAGTCTCCTGAATATCCTGAATATTATTGACTATTAACCACCATAGATTGATTTCAACTTAAAAATGATAAATGGGAAAACATTTCATTTGATTATCTAAATATCCCATAACATAAAATATTTTTTCAATGGTTGTAATCCGTCCTTCAACCACTTCTGTGTCAGAAGATACAATGAATGTTGGAAGGTGTTGTCTCATAAAATTTTTACAATTATCATGTTCTATTGAGGTAGATCTATTTGTTCTATTTCATAGATTCCACTGACAATTATTTCATGTGTCAAATAAGAAATTATTATCACATACTACTACATTCTATTCCCAAACATTCATGGATGTATATTCAGATGGATTTCATTTTATCAGTGACTTTCCACTTTTGTTTCCCTATTTCAACTATGGAAAACCATTCTGAACGTACAAAACATAGTGAAAGAAACATTTTAATATTTAAATTATATATCATTTCAAATTAAACATTATGTAAAAATCATTTATGCTAGTATTTTATCATTATCCTAACTCCATATGATATCTAATCCACCATCTCATACCAAATATAAGGACCCATACTTATACATTACACAATATTGAATTCTAGTTGGGAACTCACATTCTTTCACGTTGAAGATATTTTCATGATTATGGTTTTATATAGTTGGGATATATTAAATAAATAACATTCAACATTTAAATAGATTAGATACCATAAAACAGTAACTATTTATTCCAAAATATAAAACTTTTTAAATTAACATGTTTTATATGAAAAATCATCATAACATTTAACATGGATTCCATATTGGTCTTACACATCCTTATAACCTGTTAAAATAATGAAAAACATTTTATGAGATAAAAAATCTTTTTATGGCATATTAAAAAATGAGATAAAAAATTAGTCCATCCATACATGAAAGCGTATGAAATCATTTTTAAAAAGACATACTTGTCACTAATATATACATACATTTTGAAAATTTTGATGTTAATGATAATTAAAACCAACATAAACTACATAAATTGAACCATAATGTTATCTTCAGGAATTACTTATATAATCTAATGTCCATCTTGTCTAACTTATAATTTATAACTATCATGGATACCATACAATGTAACCCTCATGACTAAATTATTGTGTAACCATTGCAGTAACACTAGGAGTAACCATACGACAATCCTCTAATGTACATATACACAATGCATTAGAGGGATATATAGGTACAACCCTTAATCATAAACAATTACATCGATCATGAACATAATAATATGACATGAATTTTTGTATAAATATGTTTCATTTGAATTTTATAAAACAAAATACTATTATAGGTTTTTAATGATTGTCCCTTTAAATATATCATAAAATTGATGTGATAGATAATAAAATGTACTTAATATGTATATAAATTATAATTAAACATAATTAAACACTACAAAAACAAAATTTACTAAAAATACAATCATTCTATCACTTAATAAATGATGTAAAAGGATAACCCAATAAATAGAAATTGGGTTAATAATTCACTTTCCTCGTGTTAGTATTACAACAAACATGTTTAAACCTCATTTATAATAGTGAAAAGAGTGTCATTAATATAATATAGAAACATATTCATGTTTATAACATCTTATATTACAATTTTCTATCATCATTTCATCCTTTAATTATTAGTATTTTAGTTCCATCATTTGTTTTGGGGGCATTCTATCCATGATTTCCATGGCTAGTTTGTCATTGATTTTCTTGTTGTATGGAAATGAAATTACAGATGATGAATGAAATATTATTTATATGTTTTCATAATATTGAATGATTTCATAAATAATTTTTTTATATGGTATGAGGATGGATCATTAGATAAATCATTAGTGATATCGTTTAGATAATTCTGGATGTACTTTGATAATCATGAACATGTTTCATCACATACCCTTAATATTATGCATAATACATGATTCTATAATATAATAGAGGAATATAATACCCTTTAAAATCACATTATACAATTTAATTTTTATTACAATCATATTTGAAGGATTTTATGGAAATGAAAACACATCGCCCACGATTTTGGTAAATCATTACATAGCGGATATTGTTCATATTGATAGAATATGGGTAAATGAGAATAAGTAAATTAAACTTTTTTTTTTATAAAAATGATAAAATAAATAATATATATTTTTATGGAGATTTAATTTCTCTTTTATAAGGGGATTAGAATAGAGTATAAAATATGAAAATAATTAGAATTAAATCACAAGAAAATAAAACTGGATTTTTACTTCTTGATCTCTTATCTTTAAGATACTATTTAAAGCCCTTGGTATTGGGATTTTTTTGAGACCTTAACATCTTAGACCTGGTTTAGGTTATTGGGAAGAGTATTTTCTAGTACATAGAAATGGATCATGGATGGAGTGGTTTGATAGGATGATGGTGGTGAGGGTGGTATTTATAATGGAGGAGAGAAGGGGGTTTACATTATTTTACTAATTAGTTTAATAGTTTTTCTTAGGGCTATGAATTATCATGATTCATTTGACCAATAATATAAATATTTTTTTGTGATTTCAATAAAAGTTCCATTTATAGCATCCATGACTTAAGAATGATGCATAAATTTATTTATTTATTAGATTTCGTAATTATCAAATTTCACAATTCAACAAAAAATCATATATTTTAGAAAAATCAAAAAACATCACGATAAAAGTTTTTATATGTGTATATCTTTAAAATGAACTATAATATCTGATAATAATTTTCTAAATATGAATATATTATTTTTTAAATATATTTATATTTTATTCCAAAAAATAATTTTAAAACTATAACCGATTTTAATTGACCTTGAAAATAATTAATCATGATCTCATTATCTTATAACATTATGAAAGAAATAATCATTTGATTTAGTCTCCCTAAGGATAATATAACTATTCAGATGGGTATGAAACTATTCACTAAAAATCTAGTTGGTTCTATTGGAGTCCAAGGAACCATACTGATCACAACTGGAGATAGTCGTTTTTTAAATTCAAAGCATAGAAGCGACAAAATTATTTTGATATCTAGTTTATAACTACACACGTAAAATAAATTCTTGCATATCCATTTATTTTTAAAACCATGGGGTGTTACACATACACATCTAGATGATTAGTAATTAGTTTGAAATTTGATTCAACAACATTACTTGTTAGTTTTATTTTTATGAGATGATATATTATCCATTTAACAAATCATATCAAATTCACATAAAGAATGACTCAAAATGAACATGGTAAAAATTAATTATAGAAGCATTGAGAGATATTAATACACCATGGATATAATAATGCCATGAATATAATATTCATTTATAATTCAATTCAATGTTATTGATAAAAACAGGCACACTATAAGGAAACCTCAAATCTATTTTGAATAACCCCCAACCCTACTTCGTTCTCACTATCCAATTATATAATTTTCTTTACATAGTATATTTTTCCTCATTTATAGAGTTTAAAACTATAAATTTATATATTAATTCCTTATATTAGCGCAATGATTTCAAATCTGACAAAAATTTATCACATAAAAAACAACTTAATAATTGATCATTAGGAGGAACATGAGAATTTTTTCTTTTATGTTTAATAAAATAATTTGTTTCCAAATAATAACTTATTTATAAATTGAATCCATTTCCATTTATAAATCATATTTAGGTTCCTTTGAGAATATAACAATGGCTTATCTTCCTACTTTTTTAGGCATGCAAAAAATATAACACTCTTTCCTTCATTATATTCATCTCTTGAACTTTTAGGAGACTCCATAAAAATCATCATTAGTTTGTTTTGATGTTAAAATATATTCATGTTGCAAATCAAATTCATGATAGTTGTTCTAGATTAATAACTTCATTTATTACTCCACCTTTTATAATATAATAATTCTCAACGGATCAATTTTCCTATTATCCATGATATCTATTATTAACATGGTTCCTTTAGGATTCAGTCATTACAAAGACCAAAAGGGGTTAAATTGTGTGATGAATAATTGATATCATATAAAATATCATTAATAATCCCATGAATAACTCAATATATAAATATTCTTACTCATTTAAACTATCACATGTTATTTCAATTAAACCAAAATCACTATTGGATAAATAAATATATTTTTATATTCTATTCTCTCATATTTCAAAAAATAGTCATATGATACTAAATCCATATTAATGTATCAAAAATTGAATTTAATTAATTAATTAATATCCACTAATTTATTATTACATGAATATAAATATTAGGCCTAATGATCATTCAATGGGTGAAGATAGATATAATACACGAAAATAAATTTTTATGATTATTATCCCAAGTGAAATTAGGACATAGCCCAATATAGTTAAGAGTATATCAACATAGATTTAATTATATATAAAAAATATTAAACAATTAACAATTTTTTTAGGTTATCCTTTAATTTTCATATCATTTTATATTATCCATATTGTTATTGAATATTTCTCTTATCCTCATCACTAATTTTTTTTAATCATTTGAATTACTAAATTCTTTTATATAAGAGAAACTAAGGCACCATGGACCTTCGATATTCAGTTTAATAACAATTAAAATATATTAAGAATTGTTTTTGATACCATATTAGATTAACCTATAAATATTACACATCCTTTGTATTATTCACTCATAAAATATCATATATATTTACACAATCTCAGAAATGAAGGGTTTAGTTTCATTGAGGATTATCTATTCCAGTATCTTATTTTAGGATACTGGTAAACATTTCTCAATAACAGACCCACAATAGTCTCCCTTATAGACATTAAATAATTTATACTCATCTACGTGACATATTAAAAGGAGGTGTAAGAAATGGGACATATCAATCATCTATAATAGGGAAAAATCAAAAAATTTAATAACATCTTATAAAATATGACTATAATAATTCAATAGAATGAAAAATATATTTTAAAAATAACATGAAAAAATAAATGTTATCCACATGAAATAATATAATGATATATAATCTGAAATGATCAAACAAATACCATATCCCATTATTTTAGAAATATGATATTTTCTTAAATAACATTAGATATAACATTGAAATGTGGAAAAAAATAAGAGGAAATCATAACCATGATAGAAAAGAATTTCCACCTGATTCTCATCATATAGGGGTATTTGAAAGATAAAAAATATTCCCTCTTCAACGTTGGATATATCAAATGTGACCTAATAGTCTAAGAATACAACATGTGTGCCATATTGAGCATAGATTACTACCCATATAACATTTTTCTCGTAGGAAAAAATTACGTAGTTTTAGGTGATTGGGCTATATCTCATGAACATTATTAGGTTGCAACCCATATTAACATTCTGAGATCATGTGAAATATATAGAATCAACAAACTCATTAGAAATCAATATACTAAATTATTCATATTTCATCCATTCATATGTGTGAGGCATGAATTTTTTTTGTCACATCAACTTGAATCCATGGAAATTAAAATTGGTATTTTACCATTTCAAATCGTACCACGAAAAATTAATTAAATAATTTAAATTGAAAATACTAAAATACCTTTCAAAGTGTAATTTTATTTCAAAATAACTTTTAAAGGGTCCTTCATTATAAATTATTTCCCTGAAAATGAATCATCTACTAATATATTTAATAATTTAAATGAACTCATAAATGATTTATTAGAAAACACAATTATCATTCACCTATAATATTATGTCATGTTAAAATTAAAATGGTAGTTTTTTAATGGTGGTGTTAAATAATCGAAAAATTATTTAATTATAAAATATAAATTTCAATTATATTCCATACAAAAATATATGTGGTTTTCAAGAAGTTTCCATGAAAAAATCATGTAAAAATTTAATATTTAAAATTAATATTCAATAGTGGATATGTGAATAAAGACATAAAGATTTAAATTCAACATGTGAAAACGTTGTGGGAATATTTTCAATGATATATAAAAATTAATAGTCAGTATATTATATGAAATAACATATTTAAACAGAGAATGATAAAAAATGTAAAACATTGGATTTTTTAAGGATAGAAACTATTTTTAATATTCTGAGATAATAATGTGGTAAAAGATCATAATAATAAAAGTTACAAAAAGTTCTTATGAAATGAGGGTAAAAATACAATTTTAAGTTAGTATAGTAATATTTTCATTTCAATATATCAAAAGAAAATAGTTTAGGGAATAATGAACATAGAAATAGAAATGAAACATTATTTAAATGAGATAAAATTTATTTTGTCTATAATTAGCTGCATAATGGGTATTATATTCATTGAGAAATAATCCTTGAGTTAATAACAACAATTTTTCCAGGGATAAATGAGTTAATATCTTATGAAATGTGGAATTAAATAATTTATCAAAAAGAGATTAATGATTTTAAGTGAATAATATTTTAACTCAAAGAAATAAAAATTGAGGTACCAAAATCGATTATGAATATCATAATTATCAAGGAAAGATAAACTAATAAAGAGTATTATGAGATTTTTAAATATAAATAATAATATTAAACGATACTACATTTTAAATTCAATGATAAAGTGATCCTAACATATATGAAATATGTTGAAGTAGTAATGTCATAACTCAATGATTTATAATTGTGTTTTTAAAATACCTTACTAAATTATAATCATTTTAATTTTAAATTAATAAAATATATAAAATTTTATAAATTTTAATATACCTTAGTTATCAATAATAAAAATAATAATAATCAATTTCCAATATTTCTATACAACTAAAAGAAAAAGTGGTGAATTCAAATCACATTCCAAATTAATAAAATTTCTACGTAAAACCCATTGCATCATGTTATGTTTTTTTCAAAATGTTATAATGTATTATGTAATAAAAAAATTTCAGTATAAAAATATTTATGAACCATTTCAAAAAAACAAATTTTGAATGGTATTTTAATTATCATGTTTTATTAATTCATATAATAGATTTTTCTTATTTTTTTCACGTGGGTTGGTTATGTTGTACTATAAGAAGCATCCTATATATTTTTTATGTGGATCTGTTTCCCAATAACTTTTCAATATCCATAATGTTTGAGGTGAAAATATTTTTTATATTATTTTTTTTTGGAATATTAAATTAATTATAATTTTTCCCAAAATGGTCCAAAATTATGGAGAGTCCTTTAAATTTTTTATTTTTGGAATTTAAATTTACAGTGACCATTTAGTGTTAATATAATATATATATATTTTCAATTTTATTTTTCAATAATATAAATTATTTCATAAATATAATATTTTTTAAATTGAATACTTTTTTAAGATCATAAATGACAGACATTACTAGAAAAATAGAACACATTTTTCATGAAAAATATAGTCTATACATATTCATTATGAAATCATTGTATTTTCTAATGGTTTTAGGATAATGTTGATAATTGATATTAAATTATTACAATAAAAAATATTTATATAAAATATTTATTTTCTCATACATTCACATAATAGAATGGATTTTAGTGGCGAATGAAATAAATGAATTAAGAGAGCTAGGTTGAAAACATTACCTCTCTTTGATATTATCCCATTGGTAGCACCTTAAGGTGTTTATATATTAGGTATTTCGAAATAAAAATGTTTCTAATTAATGTATATTTGTTTATTTTATACTAGAGAATAGTTTTGGTAGAGGTAAGAATTTTTAATTTATAGAGAAATTTCATTGATGTAATCCCCTTATATAAATGATGAAAAGGTAATTTATGTAATTAAATATTACATTTTCAATGTTGAAATTCCACTATTTAAGATTTAATATATCCAAATAAGAAAATAATTACGTTTAAAATTAGATTATATCTATAAATACTCTACCATACATTGTCACGCATTATTTGATCATGTTTTAATTCATTTCCCCTGAACTTTTATACTCAATATGATTGTTTTTTCATGGAAACTAGATCTTACTGACACAATTTATCCTAAATTATAGTTAATAATAAAAATTAACTCTAAATATAATGTACTTAATTATTTATAAATATAAAAAATTATTTTAAATTTAAAAATTTACTATTATTTTGATGGTAAAGGGGGTTATTGGTAACCCTCGTTGATATGGATTTGGTTTGACGTAAATGTTGACATTGGGTGTTTAAATTCTTAAAAATTAATTAACAACATGTTTCCATTTTGATTCATATAAAAAATTTGAAATGGTTCCCCAATACAAAACTAGGTATGGGAATGCATTCTAAATGTAGGTATTCAATTGGGGTTCAGAACCAATGAAGCACAGGGACTAGATTTTCTCCAGATTATGGGAGGTCGGTCTCATCATACCCTGTTGGGGAGGTGTATTGTCTAATACTTTTGGAATCACTTATATATTTAATATATGTATTATAATCTCTTAGAAATCCTGTAATGGAAAATGTTAGCCTAACAAAACCATTATAGGTAATTTATCTTTTAATTTAAAAAGGATGCGTCTCTTTAGTGAATATATATGTATTTATAGGAGGTTCTCCATCCATTTCCTAGTAATGAATAAATATATATATTTTGACACCACATAACCACGAACAGAGGAATTTACTACCATGAAGGGAATAAGTTAATATTATGAGGATGGAATTGGGACATTTTGAAGTGTCCTATGTATCCTGTGTATTATAGGAATAAAAAACACAATGTTTGTCAAAATCCATAAATTTTAATGTCATACGAAATGGAAAAATTTGAAGGAATTTATGTTTAAAATATTTTGAGCATTTTAATCAATAATACATCCTATATATAATGGTTATAGTAGTAACTACAGTTATCATTTTTCATTCACTCCCTCGGAACATTCCCCAATATAGATTCCCATATAGGGGGTATGTGATATCACGCCACTTATCGTGGATTACGTACTAATATTTCCCCAGTGAGTGGAGATTCATTATTTTAATTAATTGAGTTTTGTGAAACCATCATCGCATGTGATCTATTCCATGTGTGATGATCATGGGATATAATTTAATCATCTTATTATTTATGGATGCATGGCATATGTATTTGGACAATCCAAAGAATGATTAATATGGTGCGTGGGTCCTAGGGAGGTGTCCTATATATCGTGGCTATGGAAGGAATTAGGGTCATCAATGTTCATTTATCTTCTCAATCTATTGATAGATGATATATAATGATCAGTCCATGGTATTTTTTGGGTCCCGATGGTCGAAATGTTAAACACATAAATCGAATTTACACTAAAGATGGTGCCTTTTTGAGTTCTGGATCGAGCCTTAGGAAGGTATCATGCATATCCTATTTTTGTAATTAATTGGAATATTCATATTTTTATTAGATTTTCAATATGTTTATCTATGAGGAAAAATGATCATCCCATGGTAATGATTGAGTCCTAATAGTTGAAATGTCAGAGACATGGTGATACAAACACTAATGTGGACACCCATTTGATTTTAATATTGAAAATTAGGTAAGAATCATACATTTCCTGATTATATATGGGACCAAAGTCCCCATAGATCAATTAGATGGGGCTTACACAATGATATTTTCATTGTTTGAGAAAAATATCATATTATACTTTTTATTGAGGCTTAATCAACAATGTTTCCCATTATCCTGACAGAGTCTTGTCGTATGAATGATATGATCAATGAGACTCCATAAGTCCACATGATCACTGCTCATTGTGGGAAATAAGGTATAGAAAATAATCAATCCCATTACATTTGTATGTCGGACTTATGTATGTGTACATCCCTTGGAATGCATAATATATTACTTGTGCTTTAGTAATGAGTCATATGTATATTTTTTATTGTTAGAATAAGAGTCATCATAGTTCCTTGGATTGGGGATTACACACATAGGTCCTCATTTTGATCGTGGATTTCACACTGAGTGTGGAAATTTTTATCAATCACTTGAACTCCCATCTGATGGGGTGATACTCATTGAAGGTGGAAATATATTATCAAGCCCTGGGATGCCCATTTTTTATAGCCTTCTCTCATGTCAGAAATAAATCAACTTTACAATCATCATGAAATGTTAAAGGATTTCAACCTGAGACATACATAGAAAATCTTTTGATCTAGTTGACTGCCCCTAGATTTTTCACATAACCAGTATGTAATTCATGATGCTCATCATAGGACCAATGATTAATTTTCTAGAGGAAATTTTAATACTCGAGTTTCATGTCCTGGAAGACAATGCATGACCCCAGAAGTCATGATTTAGGGGAAGTCACATCATCTGGCTGAATTAACCTAGTCTCATAATGAATCCTATATAACACACATATAGGGTTTCATGAGTGTAAATGGGACATGTTTGGAGTTTTAAAAATGATCCATGCACACATTTCTAGGTGACATCGTGTGATATGGTTGGCATTGTAACAGCCCGCGATTTTATGAAAAATATTCTTTTTTGTTTCACTAATGTCATGTATTGTATGCTACACCAAAAGGAGCTTGCACAACACGCATCCTTGACTTGCCTTGCATTACACACAATCACGACCTTCCTCGATAGCTTGCGTCGTACGCAATACCGAGTTTCACTAAACAACGATATGCTATTAAAATATTATTAAAACTAGCCGTTATGAATAATAATAACCACTTTTTGAAATTTTATAAATTTTATTTTTCAAAATGGACTTCATTTTTGGATTCGGAATACTGAAATTTGCCTAGGGTGAAATTTTGGTATTTTTCTGAAAACTTTCAATTTTTGATGAATAGTGAAACCACTAAGTGGTAGGTTAAAAACTGAATTTTGCATAAAACTTAATTTTACCGCTTCTGTGAATGGAATTTCGAAAATCCGACAGACACGGTTGATATCAGTAAGTAAAATGTGGTTCAATGAGATAAAAATAATTTTTTTGTGAATAGTAACTTTTTACTTTTTTTTCCCGCGTTTAATAGTAAATAGGGTAACTAAGGGTAAAAATGATATTACTATTACCATAACACATGTACTAATTCTATTGGATAAGTTTAATTCGACCAAAAAAAAATTTAGGAATAAAATATGACCATTTAGGCCCACTTGGGTTAGATTAGGACATTTATTATTAATTTATTTAAAGAAGGGTTAAAATAGTTAAAATCAAAGTTTATTAAGTAAATCATTTTTAATATGGGGTTATACATAAGATAAATTCGACTATAAATATTCATTAGAAAGCTAAAAAGATTTTATACATAATGATATTTTATTTATAATTTTAAGACTTTATATAAATTAATTTATTTATGACACAACGATGATGTAGTAATTACCCTTTTAAGGAAATATTAACATAATTGATGTTATAAATTCTCAAATGAATGTAATTTGAGACTTTTTATGAATTAAACTAATTTTCTAGGTTACTATGATATATTAGTGTTGCTTTAAACAACTTTGTTCGAACATATAATTTTGTTATGACTTTCACAAAAATCATATATCAAATAGTGTCAAAATTGACACAAAATAGTTTTTAAATCAAATATTATATTATTAATTGTTATTTTATTCCTAAACATCTAAGGTTCGGCCAAAGGACTTAGATAAGGATATATATATTAATAATAAACAATTTGGGGTTCGTTTGGCATGTTATAGTAAGTTTATTAACCATATAGTGAAAGAAAACAAAAAGACACGGTAAAAGTTAAATTATTTAACACAGAGTTAAATCTAATTGATAAGGTTAAACTAATACCCTAAACTTGTTTAAATCCTATTGGTTGATAGGATTTCGACCCATCCCCACTTTAAATTCGAAATAAGACCTTTTGGAACCGTTATAAACTGATTTTGACATTAATATAAAATAATATTTTGAGGTATTCCTAAGGTGCCCCTCTCCTCCCTTATAAAAGGACACCTCCTCCCCCTCCTCCTCACACCAATTTGAGCACTCAAGCTCGGCCAACCCCTACTAAAATCTCTTCTCCACTTCCCTAGAAACATCCTAGAGGTTCTGGTCTTCCTCAAAAACCAATTTTAGTACCCTAATAGGAGGTCTCCAAAAGGCGCTTCAAAGAAGAGGTAATTACCGTTACCAATTCTTTCACCTTTATTTATTCATCCACTTCTTCTTCTTAGGTTGTTTCATTATGAAGTAATAACATCAGTATCACTCATACACTTATATGTTATTATATGTATGAAACAACCCTATTTCACCATCTATCCATCCTACGGAAAAAGAAATCACCGCGCGTGCATACGTACGGAATACCGTCTCCACGCCGTGGTGTAATCTATTTTCCACCACCACCTTACATGGATGGGTATAATGGTGTAAAGAATAACTATACATAGTTATTACAACATCATATTGATTCTTATATTTTGTATAATCCACTCCAATTCAATTCAATATTTATGGAAATGATATCATCGCTCGTGCGTACGTACGGACTACCGTCTCCACGACGCGATGAAATTCATTCTCCATGTTAACCATTTAAGAATGATTATAAAGTATATATAAGAAATAATAATGAAATATATGACATTATAAATCTACTGGATTTATGTATATATATATATATGTATGTCATCTACTTACTTCCATTCAAGAAAATAAGGAAAGGAAAACAACGTTCATGCGTACGTACGGACTACCGTCTCCATGAACGGTGTTTTTCATTTCCTTTATCTATATATTATATATATATATATATACTGAATATATATGATATATAAATCATATTTTATATTCTGGAAGTAATTAAATCATGATATAAGTAATAATAATATCAAGAACAACAAGTCAAAACACCTACGATAAATGAAACGATTTTACCCAAAACGTTTCTTCAACATGGAATTTACAAAAGAACGGGTAATATAATGTCATAAGTGAACCATATATGATATCATAACAATGAATATGATTCTGTAATAAGTCAATGACATTATTTAAACCATTATACAGGAGCTTCGGACACGTACAAAGCAAATCGGACCTAAGGTAAGGGAAATATCACAATCTCATTTTTATCCGAGATTGTTTATTCGTAAGTATTTACTAGGGTGTATTTTATCATCCACATCCATGTTTCATAAATATGTAATATTATTTCCATCCACCTACAATTGTTTAAATCCAATTTTACCCTTTGGTGAGTTTTTAGTAAAAGATATGAAAGGAATCTTTTTTCGTTTTTCGTACGAGGTACTTTTTGACTTTTTCGACAAAAGTACAAAGAATGTTTTTTTTAACTTATACGGCACGAACTGATTTTTACTGTTTTATAAAGCCTTATTTTCATGAAGCTTCCTCTTAAAGATTTCATGACTATTTTCAATAAAATCACTTTCTTTTAAAATTTCATGATGTTTTGTGAAAAGAAATTGATTTTGAAGAAGAAAGGATATTTTCCTCAAGAATTCAATTCAAGTGTATTATCAAAATTATTTTCCATCTAAGATAATAAAGGGTTCTGTTTCTATCCATATTTTTACATTGATTTGACTATGTTGTGATGGAATTATGTTTATGAATTCCTTTATCTTATATGAATGGTTTTATGAAGTCATGTTGTTTAAGAATCCCATTTTTATTACATGGGTTACGCTATGATGTATGGTTTATGATTATGTGGCACACATAAGAAAGGATTCATTATAAGATGGGTGGGACCTATATCTCCCACCAATGCATTGGGTAAAGATTTTATATCTCCTGAGATAGACAGGGCTGGAATGGTAGGTTATACCGGTTCAGTGAAACAGGACTGAAACGAGGGTTACTCGATTCAGAAAGGGACTTTGTCCACTAAGATAGTCTTGGCAATGAGTCTTGACTAACAAGAAATTATTCTCTATGATTATGTGTGAATTCCACAAAGTTTCATGTTTTAAGTTATGATTATTGTGATTACATTTCACTGCCATGATTTACCCCATGTTATGAAATTATGATCTCTTTTGGAGGTTATGATTTCCAAAAGTTATGTGATTATGTATATGATGTGATTGATATTTCTTTTGTTTACCCTTACTGAGAATTTGAGCTCACCCTTTTATGTTTTCTTTTCCCCAGGATATAAAGAAAGGTTTTAGGTAAAAAAAGATAAGGAAGATCTTTATGAGATATTTTGAAGATCTTTCACCACGATTAGAAGATTATATTCCGAGTTTCCAAAGACACTAAACTATTATGATCCTTGTGTGTGTGTTTTTTTTTGTTATGTACTAAGTATTCCGCAAAAGTAATGTAATGTCCATGTACGTCAGGCTTCGGGTCTCTACAGTTGGTATCAGAGGAAAGGTTAAGTCAACCTTTGTAAACTAGGATGCGAGAACTTTAGTGAGATCCCGAGAGATATTTATATGGTTTGTCTAGGGATGTCCCTAAGGATAAGTATACGTATAGGATACAGTCCTATAACTATGGTAACGATCTTAGAATTTAACCTAAGAAGTTAT
Organism: Viscum album; assembly: GCA_963277665.1. Classification (NCBI taxonomy): domain Eukaryota; kingdom Viridiplantae; phylum Streptophyta; class Magnoliopsida; order Santalales; family Viscaceae; genus Viscum; species Viscum album. The sequence continues at coordinate 957,908,548 of OY728145.1, forward strand.
ATATTGAGGATACTCCCCCTTTATAATGTTGTTTTCCTTAGCATGATTTTTCCTCTCACACTATTCTTTTTGGGTTTTAGACGATGGCTGAAACCCGAAAGAACCGTGTTGATCAATGCAATGGACAATGCAATGATTGTCCTCCTGAACAAGCAAATGTTATGGGAGATGGAGTGAAAAATCTTATTGCTATCCTTACACAAGCTATGAATCATTCTGGACTTCCAAATGAGCAGAGAAAGGAAGAGTATTCTATTGAGTCCTTCATGAGGCAATGTCCACCTTCTTTCAGTGGGACTTCTGATCCACTTGTTGCTGAACAATGGATCACTACCACTGAAAAGATATTTTCAGTTCTTCAATGTTCTGAACATGATAAAGTCATCTTAGTAGTATATCGTTTGGAAGGTGAAGCTAATCAATGGTGGAATCTTATCAAGAATACGAGTCCAAGAGATGAAATTGAGTTCATGGAATGGGACGAGTTCAAGAACTTGTTTTTCAGTAAGTACTTCCCTCGTATTCTTCGAACAATGATGGAAAAGGAGTTTCTTGAGCTGAAGCAGAAGGATGATGAATCTGTTGGTATATACGAAGCGAATTTTACAAGACTTGCAAGGTATGCATCTGGCATTATCATCCATCCTGAAAGTAAAGTTGATCGATTTTTCAGTGGCTTAAAACCAAGTCTTCGAAGGGCATTAGCTATACGAGAATTCAGTAGATATGAAGAAATTGTGCGTTGTGCTATGAAGGTAGAAATGGAAGTTGGTGTTACATATCCATCTCATGGTTTTGAAAAGAAACGAAAGATGGAGTTCAAGGAGAAATCTCATAATAATGGTGAAAAGAAAATGAATGTTTCCTTATGCACAAAGTGTGGAAAGAAGCATGGTGGAGATTGTCTTAAAGGGACTAGAAAATGTTTTAAGTGTGGAAAAGAAGGTCATCGAGCGGCTGAGTGTCGAAGTAATGGAAAAAGGGTTTCTAATGATGTGAATAAAGAAAACACTGCAGAGAACGCACCACCAACACTTCAATGCTTCAAGTGCAAGGAAATGGGGCATTATGCTAATAAATGCCCTAATCCAAGGGTTAGTGATGATTGACATGAGCAACCGCTTAAGGCAAAGGACAAAGGGAAGTCACATGCGATCACTATTGGAGATGTTGTATATGACAACGATGTGGTGGAATGATTAAGTGTTTATGTAATGGGATTCCAAAATAACGTGGTATCATAAAGTATTGGAATATTTATGTATTGGTCTAATGTGTTATTCAAAGTGATTGAGATATTTTTGGAAATAAGACGATATGCGCATAATGAAGGGAAAATGAGAAAATGAAATGTTTAACAGTATTCATGAGCTCATGATTGGTATAAGGCCTAAGTGATATCATGGTTTCAGTATATAGAATTTTGAGGATTTTGGTATGTGGAAGGGGTTAACATTTAACAGTATTCATGATTTCACTAAGGTTCAATGGGTATTCATTCTTCAAGAGAATACATGATTAAGGCCTTTGAATGTTTGGAATGTGACCAACAAGATATATCTTATGATATATGGGGATCAACGATGGTATTAAATCTCTGGTAATCGTTTTCACTATGTTATGAGAGTGGACTGCAGTATTATGGATAAGCCTAAATATTGGAATGGATTATGTTGGACATAAGTTAGTATTATTTATGGGATGTTATAGTAATGTAGTTTTAGAAAAAAAAGACAACCTGCAGGACGGGCGACATCCCATCGCTTCGGACAAGGCTGTGGGAATCGAACCCACAACCGAAGTGCGACTGGCCTTTATCACCTACCACTGGCCTACAGGAAGTCCCTTTTTAGTAGAAACTAGTTTTATTATATTAAGAAGTATGATATATTAAGTATAAGTCCATTTTAGGAACCATATGTGATTAATCTCACTATAGATCGACTTATAATTTTTGCTAACCTTTTGTTTGAGACAGATGGAATGACCTGTCATACTAACACTTCACGAATAACAAATTCAACTTCATTTATTTAAGAGATGAAGTGGAAATTGTTCAAGGCATTAACAACAGTGAGATTGTACCAAAATAAAGAAAGTATTTATTCTAATTCAAATTTTCAACTTTAGGGAAATGATCTTGAAAACCAAAAATGTTGTCCTAGTGATCCTATACCTGATGAATCAGATGGTACCTTAGATCGTCACAAATTTATGGATTTGTGATTACTGGATTTTCCATAGCCATGTTCTCTACCACTCTCCATCAGAACATGATGGTTAGATTTCTCTTCCATATCCATATTTTCACCTATGTTGAAACCCAGTGATTAGTTTATTTGGGTAATCGTTACATTTCATACATTAGTTTTTAAAGCAAAGTTTTGGTATTCCTTTTTACTATGTGGGTTTCTATTAAAGAAACTTTCTAATAGTAAACCATTTATAACCCCGACGAATTTCGAGGGAGAAATTCATTTTAAGGGGGGTAGAATGTAACAGCCCGAGATTTTATGAAAAATATTCTTTTTTATTTCACTAATGTCTTGTGTTGTATTCTACACCAAAAGGAGCTTGCACAACATGCATCCTTGACTTTCCTTGCATTACACGCAATCGCGACCTTCCTCGATAGCTTGCGTCGTACGCAATACCGAGTTTCACTAAACAACGATATGTTATTAAAATATTATTAAAGCTAGCCGTTATAAATAATAATAACCACTTTTTGAAATTTTATAAATTTTATTTTTCAAAATGGATTTCATTTTTGGATTCGGAATACCGAAATTAGCCTAGGATGAAATTTTGGTATTTTTCTGAAAACTTTCAATTTTTGATGAATAGTGAAACCACTAAGTGGTAGGTTAAAAACTGAATTTTGCATAAAAAATAATTTTACCGCTTATGTGAATGAAATTTAGAAAATCCGACAGACACGGTTGATATCAGTAAGTAAAATGTGGTTCAATGAGATAAAAATAATTTTTTGGTGAATAGTAACTTTTTACTTTTTTTACCGCGGTTAATAGTAAATAGGGTAACTAAGGGTAAAAATGATATTACTATTACCCTAACACATGTCCTAATTCTATTGGATAAGTTTAATGCGACCAAAAACAATCTTAGGAATAAAATATGACCATTTAGGCTCACTTGGGTTAGATTAGGACATTTATTATTAATTTATTTAAAGAAGGGTTAAAATAGTTAAAATAAAATTTTAATAAGTAAATCATTTTTAATATGGGGTTATACAAAAGATAAATTCGACTATAAATATTAATTAGGACTCTATAAAGATTTCCTACATAATGATATTTTATTTATAATTTTTATTCTTTAAATAAATTAATTTATTTATGACACAACGATGATGCAGTAATTACCCTTTTAAGGAAATATTAACATAATTGATGTTATAAATGCTCAAATGAATGTAATTTGAGACTTTTTATGAATTCCACTAATTTTCTAGGTTACTATGATATATTAGTGTTGATTTAATCAACATTGTTCCAACATATAATTCAGTTATGACTTTCACAAAAATCATATATCAAATAGTGTCAACATTGACACAAAATAGTTTTTAAATCAAATATTATATTATTAATTGTTATTTTATTTCTAAAAATATAAGGTTCGGAAAAATGACTTAGATAAGGATATATATATTAATAATAAACAATTTGGGGTTCGTTTGTCATGTTATAGTAAGTGTATTAACCATATAGTGAAAGAAAACAAAAAGACACGGTAAAAGTTAAATTATTTAACTTAGAGTTAAATCTAATTGATAAGGTTAAAATAATACCCTAAACTTGTCTAAATCCTATTGGTTGATAGGATTTAGACCCATCCCCACTTTATATTCGAAATAAGACCCTTTAGAACCATTATAAACCGATTTTGACATTAATATAAAATAATATTTTGAGGTATTCCTAAGGTGCCCCTCTCCTCCCTTATAAAAGGACACCTCCTCCCCCTCCTCCTCACACCAATTTGAGCACTCAAGCTCGGCCAAAACCGGCCAAAATCTCTTCTACACTTCCCAAGAAACATCCTAGAGGTTCTGGTCTTCCTCAAAAACCAATTTTAGTACCCTAAGAGGAGGTCTCCAAAACGCGCTTCAAAGAAGAGGTAATTACCGTTACCAATTCATTCACCTTTATTTCTTCTTCCACTTCTTCTTCTAAGGTTGTTTCATTATGAAGTAATAACATCAGTATCACTCATATACTGATATGTTATTATAAGTATGAAACAACCCTATTTCACCATCTATCCATCCTACGGAAAAAGAAATCACCGCGCGTGCGTACGTACGGAATACCGTCTCCACGCCGTGGTGTAATCTATTTTCCACCACCACCATACATGGATGGGTATAATGGTGTAAAGAGTAATTATACATAGTTATTACAACATCATATTGATTCTTATATATTGTATAATCCACTCTAATTCAATTCAATATTTGTGGAAATGATATCATCGCTCGTGCGTACGTACCGACTACCGTCTCCACGACGCGATGAGATTCATTCTCCATGTTAACCATTTAAGAATGATTATAAAGTATATATAAGAAATAATAATGAAATATATGACATTATAAAGCTACAGGATTTATGTATATATATATATGTATGTCATCTACTTACTTCCATTCAAGACAATAAGGAAAGGAAAACAACGTTCATGCGTACGTACGGACTACCGTCTCCATGAAGGGTTTTTTTATTTCATTTATCTATCTATTATATATATATATATACTGAATATATATGATATATAAATCATATTTTATATTCTGGATGTAAGTAAATCATGATATAAGTAATAATAATGTCAAGAACAACAAGTCAAAACACCTACGATAAATGAAACGATTTTACCCAAAACGCTTCTTTAACATGGAATTTACAAAAGAACGGGTAATATAATGTCATAAGTGAACCATATATGATATCATAACAATGAATATGATTCTCTAATAAGTCAATGACATTATTTAAACCATTATACAGGAGCTTCAGACATGTACAAAGAAAATCGGACCTAAGGTAAAGGAAATATCAAAATCTCATTTTTATCTGAGATTGTTTATTCGTAAGTATTTACTGGGGTGTATTTTATCATCCACATCCATGTTTCATCAATATTTAATATTATTTCCATCCACCTACAATTTTTTAAATCCAATTTTACCCTTTGGTGAGTTTTTAGTAAAAGATATGAAAGGAATCTTTTTTCGTTTTTCGTACGAGGTACTTTTTGACTTTTTCGACAAAAGTACAAAGAATGTGTTTTTTAACTTATACGGCACGAACGGATTTTTAATGTTTTATAAAGCCTTATTTTCATGAAGCTTCCTCTAAAAGTTTTCATTACTATTTTCAATAAAATCTCTTTCTTTTAAAATTGCATGATGTTTTGAAAAAGAAATTGATTTTGAAGAAGAAAGGATATTTTCCTCAAGAATTCAATTCAAGTGTATTATCAAAATTATTTTCCTTCTAAGATAATAAAGGGTTCTGTTTCTATCCATATTTTTACATTGATTTGACTATGTTGTTATGGAATTATGTCTATGAATTCCTTTATCTTATATGAATGGTTTTATGATGTCATTTTGTTTAAGAATCCCATTTTTATTACATGGGTTACGCTATGATGTATGGATTATGATTATGTGGCACACATAAGAAAGGATTCATTATAATATGGGTGGGACCTATATATCCCTCCAATTCATTGGGTAAAGATTTTATATCTCATGAGATAGACAGGGCTGGAACGGTAGGTTATACCGATTCAGTGAAACAGGACTGAAACGAGGGTTACTCGATTCAGAAAGGGACTTTGTCCACTAAGATAATCTTGGAAATGAGTCTTGACTAACAAGAAATGATTCTCTATGATTATGTGTGAATGCCACAGAGTTTCATGTTTTAAGTTATGATTATTGTGATTACATTTCACTACCATGATTTACCCCATGTTATGAAATTATGATCTCTTTTGCAGCTTAAGATTTCCAAAAGTTATGTGCTTATGTATATGATGTGATTGATATTTCTTTTGTTTACCCTTACTAAGCATTTGAGCTCACCCTTTTATGTTTTCTTTTCCCCAGGATATAATGAAAGATTTTAGGTAAATAAAAAGAAGGACGATCTTTATGAGAGATTTTGAAGATCTTTCACCACGATTAGAAGATTATATTCCGAGTTTCCAAAGACACTAAACTATTACGATCCTTGTGTGTGTGTTTTTTTTGTTATGTACTAAGTATTCCGCAAAAGTAATTTAATGTCCATGTACATCAGGCTTCGGGTCTCTACAGGCATGCTCTGAGGATGTTTTGAGGGGCCATTTACATGATTAGATGTTATCATGAGACTCATCAATCTTAGTCTCATGCATCATATGAGTATTGTAAAATATGTGAAGTATATCGTAAGGTTTAGATAACGAACTTGGAGGGTTTCACATGACTTATGTGGCACACTCGGGGGGTGCGATATTTATTTCAGTAACATTTCATATAAGACATTATATGATCCTAATATTATTCCAATGCAGCCTCACAAGATACGGGTGAAAATTTCTTGAGCTAACACATTTTATGAGTTATTCAAACAAATCTCATGAGGATCAACATATATGTTCATCACAAATGTGTCAAATATTTTAATCCTATATATTATATTTTCTATAAAAATGTATATGATTAATTTTGAGTTATTATTGTTTATGTCTCGCATGATTTAGCATATATTCTAGATGTTCTTCGTGTGTCATTATATACATAGCTGAAATGATATATATGTGATAATATGAACTTATTTATTAATGTTTTATTTTTACTCTATTTGTTCTTGAAACCTATCCTGATGAGAGGATTTTTTTTCATGAGATCAGCTACTATGAGAAATCCACTGTGTGGCTTGAGTACGGCAGTGCAATGTTCCTAGAGTCCCTGTTTGTGTTTAGAAATCATTTTTCATACTTGGGTGGGGGATATATAGTCATCTCCTTGAATATTTTCAACTTCTTGTAGACCATATCATGACAATTCTTTCTGGAGTCAATTGATGGGATCAACATCACATGCTCTACAAGTTCACATAACTAGTCTTTATGGTTACATCATGTGAACTTCAGTGACCATAGGATCATTCAATCCATTCCACCATCATGGGATTATATATAAATAATGTGGTCTTATTGAATCATGTAGACATTCTAGGGTACTTTGATATTCTCTAATTGGTATGTCTAGGTACCTCTGCAAAATCAATATGCCAATTAGAATTACTTCACATGATTTTCGGTGACATGTCTAGATGGTTTTGCAAAATCATATTTTCTTATTAAGGGGTCTTCACTGACCTCTTCATGGGATACATAGGAACACTCCATGGTTTTTATAATTGAAAGTGGCTCCCGTATTACCCCTCTTTCTTTCCATTTTTTATTTTATAATGTGTTAGATTATTGTGGGGGTGTATTTGTGTTTTTTGAAGGCAATCACTCTACCTATTGGATATGCATCACATGACCAACAATGATTTTTCTATATATTCATGATCATTTATTGTAAAATTATATTTATTTGTCTTTATAAAGCCAAAAGTGTAACACATGGTCTCATAGACATCAATCAATCTCTTTTTGTGGAAAATGATGACATGTCTATAGGATTCATGATATGAGGCAGATATGTAACTAGGTGCATGCATTGTCTCAGGGATAAATGGGGGCACATTGTGTAATTTTAATGACATGAATAAGTTCATTCCCTCTCCATTTTTATATCATTTATTTATTTTAAAATGTCATAGGGTTTTTTTAGTTTACATGAGTGTTGTCAAGAAAAATCATTCCCCCCAAAGTGATGTGATTTGTGATTTTTAAGACCACAAGAGGATGCAATTTTTTTTATATTTTCCCCAATGATCCATGGATATTTGTATGGTTTGGTAGGAGTCTACTGGTTTTCAATCCACATAACCTATAGTATCTTATCTATAAATCACTGCATGATCATTTATTATTTAGGTATCCTTCCCAAGAGTTTAAGTTATTGTCTATGAGACTTCATATGTCCTCTTGCATGACCTATGTTGTGTGTGGATGTCTGCATGAAATTTCAAAGGCCTTGTAATCACATTTCTTTTGGGGTTTTAGGAGATCAATGTGATCATGGTTTCATTTTTATTAATTTTCATTACATGTAATATAATACTAATATCCATGTATTTACTCATTTTTGGATTTACCGATGCTTATATAAAGGATGTAAAAAATCCCCCTCCCATCTAGCGCTACTTGGTGGTGATAAGGCTTGGTTTTGTGGAATAAAAATGACATATAGAGGTATTAGAAGTATCATCAATCATTTTTTTGGGTGATGTTAGATCTCTTGAATGAGGTTTGGTATTTATAACGACAGCCTATAAATATGGGACTCGTGATGGATTCATTCACCATGAGATCCATTCTCAAGAGCTTTTATGATATGAATCTATCATGTGTTCTCATTGCATGAACATAATGTAATAATCCATTGTGAGACCACATTGTGAGTCCATTATACAAGAACTTCATTTCATGAAATCAATTGAGAAGAAATTTACTATAATGAACTATCAACTAAAATTTGATAATTGTTTCATCATTGGTGGGGAGGATGAAATTGAATTGATGGATTCATGGGATTTGAAGGAATGATCATAAGATCCATTGAATATTATTTTTCTTACATGACCATGTTATGGTTACATGACCATGATTCTTCAAGGGGTTATCGAACTGTGTTATTATTTATGGGTTTATGTGATGCACAAGATAACCGTGGTCCATGGGATTAAAGAACCCTTAATAAATTGTTGAATCCTTTATAATTCAGATTGGTTGCATGATGCTTCCTTTTTATTTATCTAAATTGAGATAATTTTATTTTATATTCTAGAATGATTTCATTTTATTTTTATATTAGATCTTAGTTCTCATCAATGTTACTTTAATTAATCCAATCAGCGTGTCATGATTTCAAGAAACTATAATGTTGTATTCTGATACCACGTGGATTTTGATGATGAGTTTCTAAAACATCTTATTCAATTTTATCTTCAAAATTATACTTGATCACAACAACTTACTCAATACAGGTTTTGAATGTTGGTTGATGTTGTCAGTCCTCCTTTATACATCAACCTACCATCTTTTTGGATGCCTATATAGCTATATTAGGTTCACATTAGAATTTTTTTAGATGTCGGACTAGAAGTAGATCAATCACATGGGTCATCTAATTTGTTGGTAAACACACCATAAGATTCATAGAACATTGATTTCTTGGATAATCCCACTACCCATATATACATGAGTATATTATCCTCTTGTGTGAAAAATTTTAGGGAGTAGATAGAGCTCATAAAAGTATATCTATTTTAGTTTTAATTTTTTTTAAAATGTGTGTTTCCATTCTTGGTCATGAAATTCTATATAGAGATCAATGAAATGTAATATAGGGTCCATAAGTATCAATAATTATGTATTTCCCAATTTATTATCCCTCCCCACGGTGATCAAATTCATGAAATGGATATTGGTTGGTTCCATGGCACCAAGTCCTTCCATCTACACTATTTTGAGGTGGCAATCAACCAATGTGATATCTACCAGTTGGGTGGGATACCCCCTCTCATATGATCAACCTCTAGTATAAGATATTTTTCCATGTGATGACCCTAATGTTATGATCATTCATATATCCTATGATTCTCCCACATTTCTTACTCACTATTATGTAAAGGCAAGGATAGAGGAATATCTATGTGATGTGATAATATTATTGGACCAACATGTATAGAAACATTTGACTTATTATCCTCTCTGTCAATGGAAATTATAGAGTTTTTTTAAGATATAGGAATAACTTTTAGGATGTTATCTCATCCTAATGATGAACATACATATAGTGGGACCGTTCATTTGAAGAAATTGTACCTCCATTAGAAGGTAATTTCCATATTGAGTGTAGGATATTTGATTCATCATCTACTGCTTTCATTCCAATTAATCCTAATGTTCCTCCTTTTGGTGTGCCTATCCAAATCAGTCACAAAATCTCATAAAAAATATATTCTAACATGGTAATAGATTCAATCCTTAATTAATAATAGTCCTTTGGAAGAATTTTTGGACATTGGGGAAAGCCATAGAATCCATTTACTTATTTTGGGATGTGTGGTTTTTATATAATACCACTATACAAAATCATGAAATAAATTATAATGAATTGAAATACATTTCCACCAATGAGAGGGTATTATACGGTCTCAAAGAAAATGTTCCCTTTCCTAATCCACTGAAGGATGTATTAATATTATTGAAGGAGAGTCAGCAGTTTATATATAAATTGCATGCCCAAATGGATGCATATACTATGTAAATATGGGGATATAAGGAAATATTATCCTACCTGAGGACTGACCATTAAACATCATCATTCCTTTTTTAAACATCTCAAAATATTGTTTTGGATCTGACTAAATTAGTGGAGACTATCCGTTCGAGGGTAGAAGTGGAAGAGGTATGATAAGTGGAACATCTACATTCAATAAACGGTTCTAGTTAAACTCTTCATAAATTGTACAGATCAAAAAATCGAATCATATTATAGTTTTATGTACTCTATTTTGTATGATATTCATTATGTGGATCCAAAATTTAGAGATTCATAATTTTTCACACTACTAGTGAATAAATCTTCTAAAAATTTTATGTTGTTTCCCAGTTTTCATTAATTCATGATGCACATGAAACTTTTTTTATCCAACATACTATGAATCCTCAATGATACCAACCCTTTTCAAAATATCAACTAATCACAAATTCCTAGATCTAATTATTTAATCATAATAAATTATCCTTGATTAGTGATTATGAATTCCTACAAACATGTGATTATTTATTGATGTATTTGTTTCTTTTATATTGAGATTACCTATTTTACATAAGGATAAATGGTTAGAATACACATCTTGGAGGGAGTTCACCTCATTGTTTTCTAATGTTGTAGACATTTCAGGCATATCATTATTTTTTTCCATGTCCTGATGGTGGCCCTTACAAATTTTTTAATTATTGCAGACAAAATCACCCATCTGCTATAATTTATGTAAGTTCAAATCTTGTACCTTATAAAGATGTATTTTAGTGTATTTCATCATGTTCCATATATTTTTTCTGCATTAGGGTATTTTATTATAGACCATCTATTATTGTTTTTTAGGTTCATTTAGCTTGTACATTATTTTTCTATATTTTAGTTTTTTTTAACTCCCAACATCTATCAATTTAGTTACGATTCATTTATCTAAGAAACTATTTCACTATATTTTATGGAACATTATCTTTTACCCTCTATAATTGTATTTTAGGGTCATTTCACATTTTCCATCTATAGATATGGTTTATATTCTTTTTTCTTGGACCATTTATCAGATTAGTTTAGGGTCCTTCAACTCGAACATTTTTTCATTTAATTTTGTGGTCTTTAATCTCGGACCATGTATTACCATACACAATAAGAAATTAAACTACTTTTATTGTGTCATTTATGATATAATCACATTTAAATTATTTATTTGTGATAAAAACTCATTCGAAATTAACGGTTAGAGAAAACAATGTCAAAAAAACTTGTTTCAGATGGGTCCTCGAAAAATAAAATATTTGCAAGGGTTGGTATCCTTCCACAAATAATCTTATCTAATATATTAAGAAAATAAATTTTTGATCAGATTATTCACCTAGAAAAAATAATTACAAATTATAAAAATTTATAATTAATAAAAATATAAAAAACCTATAATACTACTAATAATAATAATCATAATAAATTCCACAACAATATAAAAATTCACTATATAGAAATATAAATATATGAAATAATAAATATATTTAAAATATATGTACATTAAAATTTTAATAAAAAATACAGAATTCACTAAAGTGGATAGTCATCTGGATGAGGTGGTGGATAGGACGACATCCCTAAACCCTAATTCAGACATCACATGTACTCAATCGTATGCTTGTCCTGATTCTCCAACCGTTGATTCATATCCTCCTATTTCTAATTCTATAATCGATAGAGATCTTACATCTCCCGATGAAAGGTATCTATAATTTCACATTGCACTCACTACATCCTCTTATACTATGAAACTATTGATGATGAATCTCCATGATCTCTCACTAAGCTAGCTGATGACATTGCATTGGTACCATAATTACTCACATGGTTCAATTGAGACATGATACTGACAAATCGACACTTATTGAAGGAATACAATTTCACCTACGTCCATGTAGGTTTATAAATTTATATTGCAATGGTGGTCGGATTATCATTCATGAACATACGCGTATCATAAACATATATCTTAGTATTACTAGAATATTTAACTACCTATTTGAGTACAAAATAATCAATTAACAATTAACATTATATAAATTATAAAAACTAGTACTTATCATATATTGCTAATTTGTAATAAATGTATGACTACCATCCTAATGTTCCACCCCCTACCTCTCCCAGTTCTATATACCAATTGATTCTCTCCATTTAAAACTATCTCCCAAATAGTATGAACATAATCTATCCCAAACATAAAATGAAATGTAATATAGTTGAAGGGAAATGTAGGACTGATCAAAATTTATGACTCCCAATTTCTTCCTGGATTGTGTCATCAAATTATGCAAACAATGACTGAAATTCTCATTCATAGAGAAATACCACGCCTCCCATGTAGAGGATGTTATGATTCTCTCAAAGGGATACCATAAACCCCACAAATAATTAATAATAACATGTTACTATTTAAATAAATTTATTATTTTTTATTTTTTATTTAAATAAAATCAAATGATAAAACATGTTTTGCTGAAAATCAATATGAATCAAATCCCATGTCACCCATACACCATAAAAACAATTCTACAATATAGCGCTATCATGTCCAATAGCTATAAGTAAAAATATGTTAAAAAAGGTTAAAATATTTGAACATAAGGTATATGAATTTATTAATGAAGATTAATGAAAACAAAATAAAAAACACCACTGTAGATACCTATACCTCAATGGATAGAACTCATGAAGTGGATTTTTCTTGGTGATGGGGTCAACAATCATGAATCTCGCAAGACCACAACCCCACTTTGTCATTGCTGAACCATCAACAATATGACGTTCAGATGATGTAGCATAATGTTCATCACAATATATTAAAACCACATCCAAATATAAACACATATCAATTAAATGGCCATCGGACTTATAAAAAACAAAATTATTCTTTCTAGTAAATAATTGAAAAAAATTATTATATATTTAAAAATATTTAATTTTATTAATACCATCATTTCATTGTGACAATCCTTATATTTATCTCTATCATCATATATGATAGTTTCAATATATTCATATACCTATTTAGTATGAAAAATTTGAGTAGAAGTTTCATATTTATCATCTCTTTCTAATCCAAATTCAATTTTTTTACACAAATAACATTATCTTCACCATGAACCAAAAACTATGGTGTATCATTATTGATATTCATATATCTTTTTAAAAAATATGGATTTAGAGAAGTATTTTTGAAATTTCCAATTCATTTCCCATAATCATAAACACATTAATATTTAATAAACTAATTTTAATGATTTGTTCACATTCATTATGATCCACCAATCACTTTTTACTTTTGAAGCAACAAAATAATTTTCATTATAAAATTAGTGTGCCTTATGAGCGAATTTTTTTTCAATTACTAGAAGAAGAATTTCATATTTGAGATCAAACATTCAATGAAATAGATTATCATGAAATCCTCTATAAATATCCAATAAATTAAATTTAAAAATCATTATGTGATTCTATCTGAGATTACTTTGTTCAATTAATTATTCATGCGTGCTATAAAATTCAACTTTAGTTTCTGTTTAATGATATCCTCTCATGTAAACACCACTATTAATTGTTTTTTACTCCCCATATACATGTGTAAATAATATAAAAACATTAAATACATATTCATTAAAATATTTATCCATTTTGGATGGTGGATTACTCAACACACATAACTTTTATCATCTTTATTAATTTATTTTAATAATTATATCAATGTAAAGATAAAAGGAAGAAAATCAACCTATGGAGTTCTAACGAAATAGAGTCTAAGGTAATCTTCTCTAATAATATTGACCCTATCGGGAATTAAATAATAAATACAATATAAACATGGGATACTGTATATCTTGGTCTTCTTAGGGGAAAGGTGATCGGTTTCCAATTTCTTCATTCCATGTGTGGGACTCTTTGGCATCACTACTCTGGAGGCATCAAAACATTTTGATATTGTAGGAGATAGACTAGGTAAATGAACCTTTACCAAGAAGTTAGTTTCAATGAACAATGAAATCAATTTTCACTTCTTTTATGTGGATGTTCCTTTGATTATATAGATTTAATCTTGTATGTGTAGTTTTACCTTCCATCTAGAGGGAGTAACCATTACCAAAATGTTCATTAAACACGAAGATGACTAAGACACACTAATAATGAACCACCTTCACCCGTTCATGATGCCAGAAGTACAAGACCCATCCCTGATCATCTTGACCCCCCTATGGGGAGGAAGTTATCATACCAATTGTCCTTAGGGTCCAGTGAAAACAGGACAAACTTGAGTATTATTCAATTGTAAGGGAAATATCATAGGGGCGTCATAGTAGGTCATGTTTCCATATTCCAATCCCGATTCATTAATTTCTATATGTAACAACAACCATCATTAAGAACAAGCACCTGACACATTCTCTCTGGTCCTATGGAACCTACACATTACTGAATATCGATTTTATAATCATATTGAGATACTGGAAAATTTTAAATAAAAATAGTCAATATAATAATTAATAAATATATTTTATATGTTTAACCATTAAAAATTTACTTTAATTTTTTTTAAAGAAATTGGGATAATTATTTTTTTATCATTCTATGAAAGAAGATACCATAATTTGTGGAAATAATTTCTTTGTTTTATTAAAATTTAATCAACAAAAAAATTCTTTTAATTTAAAATATTATAGAATATGTGATAGATAACTCAAACTACCAATGATTTCATTTAATTATAGTTCATAAAAGCATATGTATGAGCCATCTGATGTTCATTGTCTAAAATCCATCATTCATGAAATTCACCATATCCATGACCAATTTTAATAAAAACTAATAATTGACTATTTATTTAATTGATAAAAATTCCCACATTACATCCCATGCAGTAATGCTATGAGATATATTCATATTGAACATTTTGTGGGAAGAAAAAATGAAACTACCTTGTGAAAATAGTTTCTGTAATTTCTCCTTAAACTAATGTTTTGTAACATAACCTTTTCATAAAATTCTTCATGGGTATCTACTATTGTTAAATTGATCAATGAATTAATAGATCCCCCTATTTTCCTTCATGCAGAATATGTAATATAAAATACTCCATTAAATCAATGAATGCTGGTAGGGAATAATTTTCCAAATTACATAAAATTAAAACAACAACTTCTAGTAGTCTATATAGTGCATCATTATCTTTTCTCACCAGAGAAATGAATCACAAAAAATATGATATTTATGTTATCATACCCCAAATAATAGATTTCAATAAACCTATAAATCATGTCGGTAGATATATTTCCCATATAACAAGAAAACAATAAATTTTTAATCAAGTAATATGACTATTTCTGAAAAATATTTCCTAATTGGAAACATAATAATCTCGAAGGTACAAATCATAAATCCAAATCGAAAATAAAAAATCCCTTTTTTTCAGAAATTTTTTAACCATATTTTGGATACATTAACATTTTTAATATGTAATTTTCAATAAGATCAAAATTTGGTCACTTGTAAATATGGGCATGATCTAATCAAACCTTTAAATTAGCCTTGGTCATACTAGGTGTTTCCAAATCTGAATATTATATAAAATCTGAATTGTTCTTCTCATTATGAATTACATACATCATGTGACTTTATAAAAAATTGGACCATTTATCATTTTTATTAAATATTATTCGTTCCCAATTCCAACTATTTTTATAGGTTTATAATTAGTCTAATGTTTATGTGATGTGATTAAAATACATATATATTTAACTCAAAAACTGAGATCATTTTTGGAGATCCATCTCATTCAGCTATAACTTTTTTGAAATGATATTTATTCCACCATATTGGATGATCGGTAGGAAGAAATAATTGTGGATAAAATAAAACTAGGGTTTTATTTGATTGGTGAGCATAAATGCTTTTATATCACTCATAGAGTATCGATATAATTTTTATCCATGGGTACTATTTCCAGATAAAATTCCATATACCGGGAAGTAACTAATTGTCCATGTTAATGCATCTCTTATAAGGAAATTGATTTTCGCCTCAATGTCGTATTAATTGACACTATTAATACAAATTAAATTCAACTAATAAATCAAAATATTCAAATAATCATTGATATTACATATCAAGATCATTGAAGTCATGAAAAATTAATAAATATATAACATATACACTGAATGTACTATGGAAATATAATTGGAACCATATAGAAAGACATAGTTATTGTGGAGAATAAAATAATGGAATAAAATGATGAATTAAACAATTATAACTAAAATTAAAATAATAAAACATAAGGTATATAATGTGAAGGAGATGGTGAAATGGACTAGAGCTGGGGAGCAGAATAAAAAATTTTAGACATAGTGAGAAATGTGTAGTGTATGAGATTCGAGTTATCAAATTTTCATGAATTGAATAAATGATTTTATGTTTAAGCACTAGTTAAGAACAATTTAACAGTTGTCGATATAAATGGAGTTGAAATTTTTTATAATTACTTCAGTATATCAAAAAAAATATGTGTTCTTTCTCATGAAATGATCTTAGCATCATCACTAAGAGATTTTAATTTTCTTAATGGATAAGATAATGTTATACATTCAAATTTACCTTACATTTGTTACAGTTAAAAGGAAAAATTAACTCTACCATCACATTTATGCATATATAATAGTGGATAAATGATTATCATTAAGACAATAAGGTTTAAATCTATGATAAATGTGCACTGAATGAATTGTAGTAATTAATATTATAGAATTACATGAATTTGAAACCAGGAAAATCTAATTCGGCTTATGACATTTAGGTACACATTATATGAATGAAAAAAATTTTGAAAACTAGAAGAATGATAATATTAAACATTTGTTTCAAGATTAAATCCTTACTTTGGATCCTACTCAAATCTTTTTCTCCAAGCTCGTCGATTTAGCTATATTTTATATCCTCCATTGTGTGGATGAACCTTATGATCAACGATTGGGAAGACTAGATAGATAAAAGAAATCAAAATGAATGACCAGGGAGTTGTGTAATTTTAGGACCCTATAGTGGAAAGACAATCAGGGAATCTACTATAATGATCCCCAACCTCGTGCGATGTGATGGTTTTTGAAATGGTGCCTTGGTGGTGATGTGTACATTCCCCCTCCATTGGGGATCTAGATTGTCTCCTAAATCTAATCTATGATGTTCTAAAATTATCTTATCAACTGATTTCTATGTGAAATACTCCCATAAATACCATGATTTTCTACTAATAACATCTTCACAATAATAGAAAATAAAAAAAATAAAAAATAAAAAATGAAATAATTATATTTTTCCCAATTATTTATTTATAGTAATAAAATTTAAAAAATAATTACCAAAATACTTAACATAAATATAAAAATATTAATATTTATTATAATTAAATAAATAATAATTTATAAAAAAAATATTAAAAAAAAGTTAATTTTAAATCATTTGAAAATATAACTACTCTTAATATAAAATAAATTAAATTTTATTGTTACTCATAATTCTATTATTATTATTATTATTAATTTAAATTATTATACATTATAAATAATTATTATTAGTAATAGCCATATAATATTATAATGAAGAGAAAAACAATGAGTAGGGGGTGTTCATCCTGATGTGTATGGTTCTTAGGGGCCAGGTGCTTGGCGAGAGGAAAGCGGTGGCTTGGAGAAGCTTCCCTTGGAATGGATGGGGAGATCCTATAGAATCCAGAGTTAATGGTGTTTTGAAAATGGGAAATGGTGATCCTCGTTTAGGTGGTGCATGAATAATGATGAATGGGGTGTGACATGTAGAGGATGAGGGGTAGGTATGCTCATGAAGTGGTTAGTTCTGACTTCACATCAAATTCATCATTGTCTTCGTCTATGACCTCAGTTTCTGATTCGATGCCATGGAATTGTTAACACTGCTAGTGGTGGGTCGGGTCATGGATGAGAAAATACCATCATTTTTATGAGGGTTGTGGATGGACATTGATGATTTGGGGTATTTTGAGATATCATTCTCTACTGGTCTATGCTCTATGAATCTGGATGAATAGTTTTATGAAGAACTAATGTTTGACAAGTGTTGTTGAATTTTATTTGATGTCTTCTTTTGAATTTGTTTTATTGTGTTTCTTCAATTTATTGTTTTCTGATATATTTTTTTTCATTTTTTCACTGATTATTCTATGATGGGGTGATGAGGAGTTATGTGGGGAGATGTTATCCTAATATGCAGTGAGATCGTGGAAGAATGTGGATATGAATGTGACTCATTTGTCTTCATTGAGTGAGGTTTCTATAGTGAGTCAATGCAATGTTGTTTTATTAGGAATCATTAATATGATTTGATGTAAGAGGATGTGAATTTTGGGAATGGGAAATGATGACTGTGAAAGTGGGTCTAGTGGTTTATCATTTTAGTCACCATTGAAGAAGATGGAAGTGAATCAAATTAGTCACAATTGGAAGACACTATTGGCGGGTGTTGTACATGGATTTAGGTGACTGGAACAATATAATGGGTTTGGATATGTGAATGAAATAAATTCCACATCAAACTCTTCTATACATAATTAATTTAACTCATGTGATGTTAAATGTGTTTCATTTATTAACAAAGACTACAAAAGAATTCTAGATTGTTATGAAACAAATTCTAGAATGAAATAAAATAAAAATTCCCTCCACATTATCAGATTTTTATTCATCAAGTGAGAGATTTACTAATTATATGACCTCCATTTCAAAATACAGACCCATTTATAATAGTAATAGAAGTTAAAAAGAAGTTTGAATTATATTTTTTAAAAAAAGATGATCATATCACTCTACCATAGGATTCAGAAATCAAAGGAGTAAATTGTTCATAGTTTGTTTATTTAAGTAAATATATTTTTCAATAATTTAATTATTCCTTATTTTATTTGGGTCCAAAATCTACCCCACCTAAATGTGATCATTTAAAACAAGTAACTTTATTATAATATTTCCCATCAATATTTCGGGGGAAAATAAAAATTTATATCAATTACTAAAATTGAAATTAGTTTTTATTTATTAACATGAATTGACCTGCTACCCTTATCTCAATGGAAGATTTTGGTATCCCAATTTACCATCTTACCTACTTACAAATGACATAAATAATTATAATTTTTTATGATCAATTATGTGATTGTTCAAAAAGATGATTCACCTAGGTTTGAATTCAAATTTTAATTTCTCTAAAGTCAAATTAAAAACTCAAAAATGGACTCACCTTTCACAATCCCATCCCAAGGTTCTTAAATGAATTTCCAAAATAATAGAGTGTGACATCAATCATCAATAACACAATTATAAAAATTTCATAATATTATAATATTATTAAAAGAAAAATGGAATTTATTTCCTAGGTAGGACATAATGAATATTTTTATGTTTTTTTAATTAATTTTCCCTATTTAATAAAATTAACATTTATATTTTTATAGGGAGGCAGTTCCAAAAAAAAGATTTATTTTTTTTTTTAACTCAGAAGAACAATATAGAATATTGATGACCCATCCACCACACATCATTAAATACATTATTCCAATTATGATGATCATGGTTTCAAATCATTCGATAAAACAATACACATTGAGCATTAAAACATTAAGGGGTTTCAAGAATGTTTAATAAAATATTTTCCACACAAAAAACCAAAACAAATAGAATAAAAATCATATAAAAATAAAACACCCATTCAAAACCTAAAATATAATAACATAAAATTATTTTATAATATGTTTCATGCACCATATGAGATAATGATTTATTTTAAAATATTTCATAGAAATTATCATGTAAGTTCACAATAATTTAAATGAAACCAGTAATAACCATAAAAGTAGTCATAATGATGTAATACTAGTTACTACATAGATATGAATACTCTATTTTCGATGTAGAGAAACAAGATTGTATCCTATATTTTATAAATAAAACAATCTTCTAGATTATTAGTCAATGTAATAAAAAATATAAATATTAACATTGAAAATCATAATTATAAAATAGAATTGAAATTGGATACTGTTTGACTAGAGGGAATTATTTTATAGTGTTGTTAAACTAGTATATTAATTCTTTCATGGATGTTTGAAATGTGTATACCAATTAAAAAAATATCACAACCATCTAAGACCACTAGAAAACCTTTTACTCAGGAAAAATTGTATCAAGAAACAAATACCCATTAAATAAGAGAAAAACATTTCTGCTGACTACAGAAATTTTGGATCACCAATCTAGAGAGACCGAAATGAGAAAATATAATTTATTATAAATAAAACATAAAAACATTAAATAAAAAAACATGTGTTTTTATTAAATGTAGTGCTAGGTTTAATGTCCACATCCTATCATTATTCCTCATAATATTTCAAATCATGATCATTTAATGGGTAAAAATCATTAACTGTTCAAACATCACTAATATCTATGTAAGTAATAATAGGATCCCTCAAAACAAGTACATTTTCAGTAGCAAGAATGATTATCCAATACACATTCATCATAACTTCAGAGTATAAGATTTTCATCTTTGCATTGCCTATAAAACCAACATATTCATCTATTAAAATGATTAATTGTAGAAAATGAAAATAAAATAAATAATTAATAAATAATCCCCATATTACCCCACATTTAGATGCATGCACATGTCCAATATAAAATTCCTAATATAAATACATATCATTTGGAAAAACGAATAAAAAAACATTTTAGACAAATCAATTTAGAAAAATCACATATGAATGAATTATATTTAACATCTCATTGTTACATCGTAATCGACATATGAAACACAAAAAATTTTAAACATTCATGTTCTTTTTGGAAGTCATCATAAACAACAAAATATCGAGTATGAATGAAGTTTTCAAGGAAATACATTTCTTCACAGCGGAAATTATCATGTTTTTTATCATGTGTTAACCCAAATATTTCTCTAGATTATGGGAATTTTATAAAATCAAATTTAAAAAGGTACATTCATAAAAATCCTAAGAGAGTTGAGAAAAACTTTTGTGGCTCAAACAACAAAATGGGTTCCAAGGAACGAATCATTTGATCAATAGATTGAGGGGGGAAGAGAATTAACCAAAGAGAAAATATAAATTGTATATCAAATTCTTATGTTGGTAACAAGTATTAGGAAGGAACCATACTCAACTAAGACCTCAATTTTGAGACATTGATTCTATGAAAAATAAATCATTTCCTAGAAAACCATTTTCATCGATTTTTCAAACACAAAATATCATCAACATTATCAACAATTTTGTTGTACGTTTCTATATGGACACATCAATTATAGATCTTCTAGAAGCAATGAAGGGTCTACCTAAGATTTATAAGATACATTTGTGACATTCTATATCATGTATAAAAATATTTGGGGCAAATTTGACTTTACAAAAACATAGAAAAGATCATCCACCATTCATTATGGATGAGTGAGTGACCTATTAATAAGTTCAAGAGTAACAACAATTGGTTTAATAACCATATGGCTTTATTTTTTGAATGAGGAATAAGATATCATATTTATTTTTTCTCTTAAATTACTTAGAAAAACAAATTTCAACATCCTTTTTTCGGCATTGAATAACAAAAATGCCAGTGTCCTTCAACATTGGGGTCATATTACTCAATAGAGAAACACTACATTCAATATTAAGATTGACTTTATCTACTTTCATCCAACAATTTTGTTCAGAAACCTTTTTTTTGAACATTGTATATTTTTATATTTTATAAAATTTATCTAATAATATGATGTTTATGGTTAATATAATTTCCATGAGAATAAGGTAATCACTTACATCACACATTTTCAGTCATTCCTAGAAGGGAATGTAGAATGCAAAATTTTTTAGAAATGTTTTATTGTTCACCTATACTGAAACTCATTTTATTTTATTCTTCCTTAATTTTTTATTATTTTATTTTCCAAAGTATCATAGATTTTTCTAGTGTGGGGTAGACATTCTGGTCCTTTTGCACCATGCTTTCCAAATTTCTAAATTGAAAATTTTCTAGGTATTAATTTTTATCAACTACTCTTTCAAAATATTTTAGCTTTATATAATGGTAATTTACTAGTTCTTATGTTTTAAGTAGATATGTTGTGGTGAAATTCATGGAATTATCTCTTATATAATGAATTATATTGTTCGATTATAAAACCCTCAGTTTCTTGAATGTAACCCTTTTATTATGCTTTTTATGTATATAATGTATATTGGTGATTTTTCGGAGTGTTTAGATATATTTTTTAGTGTTTTTGGAACATCGAATAATTACACAGTTGGTGGAAACCGTACAAAACGTGAAGAAAACCATGAACATCGATACATTGGAAAAGGTAAGGCACACGTGCCGCAAATGTATTTTCCAAACCTTGAAAAATATTAGGAGAAACTATTCCATGTGGTGAATTTTTTTGAAATTGTTCTTTGGAACTGTTGGCATATGGTTTGGATACCATGTGATAAAACCATGTGAGGTCTCCCTTAAGGTAGATATAAGGGAAATATTAGTGCATATTTTATCTAAATATATGTCTAAACCATTATCGGTTCAATGTTAGATCCTTATATTTTGGATCTAAATCAATTTTACTAATAAGTGCCTCGTTTTTCCCGTATCGGCCATAACACTGTATTTTGGTCTCTTAAAGGTAGTAGAACCTCCCCCATGAAAATTGAAAAAACTTTAGAGAATTTATTAGGTGCATTAATCCCCGATTCTTGTGATAAGGATTTGGTCTTCATCATTATTTATACATTTCCATAGATCTACTTCTCACTCAATATCGATTTCATAGACCTACACCTTTTATGGGTATATGTATGGTTATAAATGCTAAAAATTTATTGATTTGGTCTTTTTGTTGATAGGGAACGATATCTAAGATGGGTTCATGATGATTCCACAATGTTTTGTGATTTTTTCATGTCCTTTATCTTTTTCACCAAAACCCTACATGTAGGTGTGTTCACTCTCGAAACCTCTATATTTAAACTTGATGGAATGGGTTCAAATTTATTTCCATGATTACAATTGATTGTTTATATTTTCTGAAATGAATTTTAAAACCCGCTTGATTGACTATTTGTGGAAATTGAGGAAATTTGTGTGTTATTGGAATCTATTTTCAGAACACGTTTTTGAAATGATCATTTTAAAATATTTGATGGTTTTACATCATGGGATAAAATGGGGTTCAATAAAAAAGTGGATTTTTTGTTGAAATTGGTTGAACAAAATTTTTTATGGAATTATTTTGTATTGGTTTTGTGGAATATTTTTAGATACATTGGGATTAGTAAGGGAAATATATACCCCCCATTTAATGGATGAGATGGATATGGGTTGAATTACCCCAGTTAGTTTGGTACACAAATTAATATCTTAATGAAATGACGATTTAACAGTAACGATTAAATGGGGTCCATGTGTATGATATTTTGTTGGATGTATGGTTATTTAGAAAGGGATGTGTTATTCTGGAATATATTTTTAATTGATTCAGATAATTTTTTATATTCATTGATTTGAAAAATATTTAAAATGGTGTTATTTTTTATTTTTATATAAACCTTTTTAGTAATTTTTTTATAAAAATTATAATAATTTTTTTTATAGCATGTTAGAACCTAGTGGCATTATTATAGAAGTCATTGGGAAAACCTAATGAGTTTTAGTACTCACCCCTTCACTGTTACATCAAAAAAAATTTAAATTTTATCTACCAAGACACATGAAAAGGTAATATATCACACATATTTTGAAATACTTCTTGATACTCTGGCTATTTTTTATTATTGAACAAGGAACATTTGGATCATGGAGTCTTGTGGTGGTCGTGGAATTTTATTTATTTTTCATCAACTATTTTC
This sequence comes from Viscum album, assembly GCA_963277665.1. Taxonomy (NCBI): domain Eukaryota; kingdom Viridiplantae; phylum Streptophyta; class Magnoliopsida; order Santalales; family Viscaceae; genus Viscum; species Viscum album. Next base: position 957,933,012 of record OY728145.1, read on the forward strand.
TTTGATATTGTTGCCTTCCTCTATTGTAATAGTTTCTATAATGTTATTTAAAAATTAAATTCTTAGTTGTATTTCATTATTATCAATCATTATAGAATGGTTGATATGTTAGTGGTATTATTCATAATGGGAAAATTATCCCCCATATGTATTTAAACCCTTCATCATTTATTTCCATCCATTGGAATTTTGAAGATGTCGCCTAAGGCCAAGTAATTACCTTCCACCATGTCATGCCATTGATAAGGGGTGGGATGTCACAAGTGGATTGAATTTTTTTCAATACAAAATATTTTTGGCATAAGTGGTCATCAGTGATGCCAATCATGGAGGGTAAATTCATAATGGTTTATTCCTTGATTTAGGTTGGTATAATGGAGTATGATTTTTGGAACATTAACTTTTGAGAAAAAAAGAAAACCAGGGATTTGGGTACATATGTTATTTGAGGACACCAATTGGATTTTTTAGTCTCATTGTCTTGGGTTTATCTAATGAGACAGTCATACATTGCATTAGAAGATTGAATTTACAATATGAGTGTATACTTCAATTTGAGTATTGATTTATTTTTGTAAAAAACATCAAATTATATTAAAAAAATTATGAATGTGTATTCAAATGAATGATTTTGAAAAAGATCATGATTTAGGTATTTTGAAAATTGATTGATTTTATAAAAATAAAGTATATGTTTCCAAAAATGGTTGATCGTGGAATATGGATAATTTTGTTGAACAATGATGTGATATTTGATGTCATTGAATTTGGAATTTTTATTCCTTCATTTAATATATAGTGAGGCATACAAATCTGGTTGTATTTTATAAAATAAAACTTGTTAGGATTTGTTGAAACCCACAGGAAGAAGCGATGGAGAATGTGGCTCCATCTGAGTTACAGGTGAACCAAGAGATGGATCCGAGTATAATCCATGAGTTTCAAGATATGGACACAAGGAATCAAGAGGATGATCCCAGGGGAGTAGATCCTTCATTTTACATCCATCAGATGAATCTTCATTATTTTGGGGTGATTCTGAACTATAAAATGCAGAGGTGTGGCTGAACCTGATGAATTGTATCGTTGATTTCATTAGCACAATAATGGATCTAATAGTCATATTGGGGACATATATTCTAGAATATACTGAACACCAGTGGTGGGAAATAGTGGAATAGGATAAAGGTGATCAAGGTCTTCATTGGAAGGATTTTGAGGAACTGTTCAACAAACAATTATAGCCTCATGTGTCCCAGATTCTGAAAATGATAAATAAAATTAGAAAAGAGCATGAAAATATCACTATCACTGAGTATGTGTCTATATTCCAAAATTTAGTATGATTTTCACTCGAGGTAGATCCTTGTGCGTACTTCAAGGAACACGTCTTTGAAGCAGCGCTATGGTTGGAGATTCTCTCAATGATACTAGTTCTATGTATTTCGAACTATATTTAGATGATACACAAGGGTATGATGGATGAAAGAGACATATCAAGGGATATGGCGGGAGTAAGTATTTTTATTACAATGGGAAATAGTGGGAAATCAAACGATGGTAGAAAATGGAAGACATGAACTTACTTCCAAGTAGTAATTGTGAATCAAACCCCAATAATTGGATTAGTGAACCTTCCTCCACAACCAAAGAAAAATGTAGGAAAATACAATTTAAATTTCTTGACCACATAATGTGAGAGTGTGTAAGACAACCTAGATCCTAGAAAAATTTTCACAAGATGGGTCATCATTTGCACTATTTTTATATTTCACCAATTTCAGGTTCGTGGGACAGTTCATAGGCGCCGAAACAACTTCTAATTCAACAGAATCCGGAAAATAGAAAAATTATCAATAGTCGAACATGTATATCCATGGTAAATTTTGGAATAATAGGATTCCTCTTGTTGGATAATATAAATAAAACAATAAATAAATGTTTAGTGAGAATGTAATTATACGGAGCTGAGTAGGTTATTTTAGATTATCAAGTGAATCTATCTATGGTAAGAGGTACGATACATTCAAATTCTACCCTTATTCAAGTTTTGTTTGATATTGGAGCATCAAAATCATTTACTACTTCATGTGTTGTTGTTTTATTGACATTAAAAACTAAACTGATTCCCTCTATAATTAAACATCAAACTCTACCTGGGAATAGTCAAGGTAGAGACATACTATGTAGAGTATGTTTTATAAATTATGATGGAGGTGAAATGAAATGATCATTATCTATATTTGATAAGGATTTCTATAATGAAATATTGTGTTTATATTAGTAGAAAACATTGGAGGATCACAATGAAATTTATTGAAGAACATTTTATTTCGAGAATGAGGATGGTGTTGAGAATCTCATTAAAGGCGAATGGAATCAAATAAAAGGTGGAGCATGCTGTTTGTCACTATATATGGGAACAATATCTAACTACATGGAGGTTTTCTCCTAGGTATCATTTTAAGAGATTGGGAGATGTGTGTTTCCTCTAGATGTTTATCAATTTATAGATCTCATTCTTGATGAATTATCAGGGCTTCCACCTATTATAGAATTAGAGTTTATGATTGATATTGTTCTCGGAGAAATTCTTATCTAAATACTGTCTTAATAAATGGATAAAATATAATTAAGGGAATTGGTGTAGTTGGATGAACTAGAATGTAAGGGATTAGTTTGACTGAGCATGTCTCTAGAGGAAGTACTAATCTTCATCAGGATGAATGAATATGAAAAAATAAATCCATGTGTATATTATCATAAGTTGAAACAAATTATTATAAATAACAGGTATCCAATTACTTACATTGATGTTATGTTCAATCATTTTAGGGGATCCAAGTGGTTCTTGATGATTGAATTGTGATCAGGATACCACCAATTGTGATTACGGAAGGAAGAAATCCTGAAGACAACATTCAAAAGCATATATGACCATTATGAATATATGGAAATTCATTTTGGTATTACAGATGATTTATAGGTCCTTATGTAATTGATGAATTGGATATTTCAGTGACATCTGGATTCCTTTATTGTGGTGTATGTGGATGACATGTGGGTGTATTATATGATAAGGGCTAAGCAAGAAAAACACTTAGAGATATTGTTTGAATAATTAGAGACTATCTTTTTAATGCTATGTTATCTATGTGAGAATTTTTTTTTATAAAATATGTATTCATTCATGGCCATGTACATTCTGAAAAATGCGTTTCACTGTATTCTAAAAAACTGACGTTGTTATCTCATGGAAACATCCAAAGAATGTCATTTGAGATACAAAGTTTTCTTGGCCAAGCTGATTATTCTTGTCACATTGTGCCTGACTTTTCATGGATTTCCTAGAAGATTATAGATTTTAATAAGAATAATATTACATGCCAGTGGAGTTAAGAATTCCAGAAATCCTTTCAAGAGCTAAAGGTTCTATTAAATATCACACGGATCTTCATTTTGTTTGGAATCTGGACAAGGGTATGTAGGGTATTATTATATATTAAGATTTGGATAGGGGTGTGTCCTCATAAAATGAGGCCATTAAGTTTCTTATGTATCAAATGAGTTACAATTTCATGATAATTACTACCCAACACATAATGTGAAGTTATATATAGTCATCCTTTAATTAAAATAATTACATCATAATCTCTTGAGTGAGAAATTTATTTTTTCCAGTGATTATAGGTGATTGAAGTATTTTTTTCACACATTGTTAATTGAATCTATGGAAAATAATATGGGTGTAGTGTCTTAAAATGGTTCAAACTGACATTATGTATACTATAAAAAGGAACTTTGGTGGATGATTCATTATACATAATGATGTGCTCTCAATTGTTAAAAGAAGCATCAGATGAGTGGGAGATGATGTCAGTCCTTTCCGACTTTCCTATGTAATTTTATAACCACGGTGATGTTGTAGTTTTATTTTTAGTCGGTGTGTTTATTTATTAGGAAGAAATTATGAATTAGGAATGTAAATATGATATATAATGTGTTTCTATGAGGTCAATGATGAATTGTTGGGAAACCGTTGAGTGTTGGAGGTTAGATTAGAGTTCAGTTTTGTGGGGTTTAGATTGGATGGTCTTACCTATGACTTCATAGGTGAAACTTTTTATGATTTCCTCCATTTGATATGGGGAATCCATATTATAATATAGAATATGTATAAGATTTTTAAGGCATAATTTTGTCGGATCACCATGAAAAATATGCTGGCTTTGTTTTTTTAAAAATTTGTCACTTGTTAGAAAGTTTAGGTATAAAATCAATAATCAATATGTATGTTACTGAAATTATATATAATCATGTTTAAATGTGATTAGATAGTGTAACTCCCAGACCCCAGTTACCTAGAGTTAGTGTATTAATACATAACATTAGTATGATCAGAAGAAAGATCAAATCTCGAAAGACTGATTGGTTTAGTAGCCTTGGAAACACTAGATATATTCATAATGTTTTACATTATATCATAATGTGAAAAACTACTACAAAAACATATTGTCTACATAGTCCACGATATTATCCCCTCATAATAACCCTGCAGGTCATTCATAATTTACTTCTTCACATCCTGGGAAAAATATAACATAGAAAAGGGGTGAGCTCAAATGCCCAGTAAGGATAACAATATAGCAAAAACTTTCATAAATAAGAATAAACATTTAAGGTAGTGTATAACTAAATCAAAAGCCTTTTAAACTTGAACTTCAACATATTATGGAAAAAGTAAAATGAAATAATTCCATTTACTTATTCGCATGGATATTCTACTAATTGAATAATCACATGCAATATCAATAACCACTTTGATACTGATGGAATGCATAATGCCAGACTATCATAACCACATAGCCAAGGCCTCGTGCCAAGACTACAAATAAGATTTGTCAAGGCCTTGTGCCAAGACAGTAGTTTGTCTCATGAGACATACCGATGCATCGAGGAGCTATAGCAGGCTCCACCCGTCACTTACTAAGTCCAATGCATTCATTATATGAACAGGTTTAAACATAACATAAACATTCGTATTAAAACTAGCATACAAATGTCAATACTTTAACCACAAACCATGAATGGTATAAAAATAGCACATCCACAGTAAAACATAACTCATTCGATATAATATAGAAGATTTTATTGTATCACATTAACCTCAATCAGTAATAATGAAGGATATTTATATAGACGAAAATAAACATCAAAACTATTTGAGAAAAATATCACCCTTTTCTTGAAATCATTTAAAAGTAACACTATTTGTCAAGAAGCCATTTAAAAATTTATTTTTGAATCAAAGTGTCCCATACCACATTGAAACTTTTAAAAGGTGTTAATTTTAAAACTTTAATTTCTATATAAAAAAAATCATTAAAACAATTTTTAAAACATGGACATTAATGAGCAAGATTTAGAAGAATAAGTCATTAAAACATTTAAAAATGGTATTTTTGTTAGAGTTTCTAACCAAAAGAGAGACACTTGAATAAAAATAATTGAGGTAATCAAAAACTTTTAATATCATGAGAATAAAGGAATTCATGATATACTATTTCAAAGTACATTATATACACCACATAAAAGTGATTTGGTGTATAACAACAAAGAAATCTCAATGGAATGTAAATTGAGATGAAATCTCTCATAAAGGTTGTATCCTTAGGTTAAAGATAAATCAACGACATAGTTATGTGTGACATATATAAATACACTAAATATGATTGGATATTTAGTGTAAAACAATCAATGGACATTCACACATAATCTTGTAAAAACAATTCCAATTAATTGGATGTTTAACTCAACAAATGGAGAATGAGTTAAAATTACTCTTCTCAAATTCATATCGATGACTCTAGAAATTAGAAATTGAGTGATTATGTTTATCAAAATTATATCCACAGGAAGGGGAGTGGAAATTATGACATAATCAATTGAATAGTTATTCCACACATAATCTTGTAGTAATATAATCAATGAAATATGCGTAAAGCCAAATGAGTGGAAATTGAAATTTCAAATTCCCTTATCAATTAGGTAACAAACGAAACATTCAACCATTAATGAAGGATCATACCATTATGATGTAAATATCCATAAATTAAAGTATATTACACAATTAATACAATCATGGGCAGTACACACACCACATGCAATAAATAAGTGGCGAACAATGGAATTCTCACGGAACTAAAATTGAGATAAGAAACCCCTTACCTTGTACTTTTCCTTGGTTGATGGTAGGTTAACCTCATGTATAATGGTGAAATTTTTTTTATTAAATTATACCAGAATCATATATATTAATATGATATCATATATTTTCTTTTAACATTACTTTGTTAATAATATCTTAGTATTATTGTCGTTTTGGGTGTTAACTTACTCGTTTTCTTTTATATGTTTTTTTACGTAACCCATTTTTTTCATGGATAGGTTGTATCTTATTAATATAAATAATGATATCAAGTCCTTAAAAAATATTTTTAAATCATCAAATGATAATTATACTTGAACGGATACGATGGATAATGAATCTCATTGCGTTCGTGGAGACGGTAGTCCGTACGTACGCACGAGGGACAATATCATTATTTTGATATTAAAATAATATATAATTGGATAGTATATCATATATACAGAATCATTATCATGTTATATTTATTATTTACATGAGTTACAAATCATTATTATACCCATCCAAATAATAATATATTGAATAAGAATTACACCACGACGTGGAGACGGTAAGCCTTACGTACGCACGTATGGTGACATGTTATTCAAAGGATGGATAGAATACTGAATATGGTTGTACCATATTTATTATAAAATCACAGTATATGTATTATACTATAGTAATTATTTTAGAATGGTAACAACAAAGGAAGAAGAAGTGGAAGAAGAAAGGAACTTTGAAAAAGGGTGGTGAAATCATTACCTCTTCTTCGTGTTCTTCCTTTTGATTTGATCAAAAGTGCTCCATAGGTTGGCTTTTGGATCACAATAAGGCCCATATGTTGTAGTGAGGGAATTTGGGAGAGTATATGTGCAGATTTTGGCCGAACCAAAAGGCTTTGAAGGTGTGAAGAAATGAGATGGAAGAGTGCCCTTTTATAAGAGGGGTGAGGGGAACCTTTGGAAAAGATAGAAATATTATTTTATAATAAATTAATATTAAGTTTATAATGGCTCCAAAGTTTATTATTCAAAGGTCAAAATGGGGATATGTCGAAAACCATTCAAACAATAGAATTTAGATAGGTTTTGGTTACTATATTAACCTTATATTTTAGTTTTAACTCTTAGTTAATTAGTTTGACATTTACCATGTCACTTTGTATTTTTATATTATATATTTAATAAACATACTATATATATCCAAGAAACCCCCAGGTGGACCATTAATGATACACATATCATGATATAATTCTCTTTTCTGAACCATAGATTTTTAGGAATTTAATATCAATTAATATTATAATATTTTGTTTAAAAACAATTTTATGTCAATTTTGACACTATTCAATAGTTGATTTTTGTGAAACTCATAACAGAATGATTACTTCGGAAAAAGTAAATTAAATCAATACTAATATTTAATAATATCTTATAAAATTAGTGTAATGCATTAAAAGTCCCAAATTATATGTATTTGGGTATTTATAATATCAATTATTTTAATTTTTTACTATTATGGTAATTACTGCATCATCATTGTGTCATAAAAAAATTGAATTATTTAATTTCTAAAAATTATAAATAAAAACTATTATGTAGGAAATATTTTCATATTTATAATGAATATTTATAGTCGAAAATATAACACATATAAACCTATGTAAAAATTGTTTTTCTAAAAGATATATGCTTGTGTCTTTTTGTATTCAATTTAACTTAATTAAAATAAAGTGTCCATATCACTTACAAGTGGCACCATGGGGTCCCAAAATCTACCCAAAGATTCCTATGGTCGAACTTGTATCAACCAATAACTTTAGGACACGTTTTTATGGTAATTGTGTATTATTATAATATTATTTTTGACCCTTATTTACGGGATTTACCCTTTAACCATGGTAAATAAAATATTTACCAAAGTAATTATTCAAAATTTCTAAAAATAAAAGTTACCTATTTACACAATTTGAACATCCTAATTCAAAATATGGAATCCATTTTTTCAAATTCAATAAACAGAAGTGGTAGAAATTAATTTACAATTAATTCCCGCTGTCAAAACAAAACACATGTTTTTAAGATATAATAATTGTCAAAAGATTGATACTTGTTTATGTTCGGTTTAACCGTGAAATTATGTCCAATGACCAGAATTGTATTAAATGGTAAAAATATATTCTAAATATACTTTAAAACCACTCAAATTATTAATTTATCAATATATATTATTTCGATTAAAAAAGTTGTTTTCAATTAAAATTTAGTAATTTTCACTATTCATCAAAATATAAGTGTTATCCGAAAAGTTCCAAAATTTCACCGTAGGATAAATTCGATATTCTTAATCCCAAAATAAAGTCCATTTTGAAATATAAAATATATATAATTTCAAAAAGTAGGTATTACTATTCATAATGGCTAGTTTGATTGGTTGTGGTGTGTGTTAGAACTCGAAGTTGCGTACAACACACGCTACTGTATTATTCAATGGAAAGCGTATCGTGGGAGCATGGGATGTTTCAGTTTAAATTTTTGATTTCATCATTTAGTAAAAATGTTTAAAATATGGTATTTAAAAAGGGTTCACTATTAAAAGTTGGTAAAAGTGAAATACTGAAAATGAATTTGTTCTTACATTATGCCTAAGAAAATCATAATATAGATTATAAAATTATAAGGATTATATGATGTTTAAAATTTAGATAATACTATTCATAACATCTTTTTAATGGCTTGTTTGTTAAGTTATGGTGCGCTTGAACTCGGTGTTTCTTGTAGTGAAAGTTATTGAATTATTTTGAAGAAATAACACACTATGAAATCTTGGGGTGTTACATTCTCCCCTCCTTCAATAAATTTCATTCTCGCAATTTGAAATTGTTCTTCGAAAATAAAAGGTTGAATATAGAAAATATATTTGTGGAAAAAGCCACATCGAAAATTGGGTTGAAAAAATTTAGTCTCAATAAGAGGAAAAGGGAAATGAAAGGGTCACCACCAAATTATGATATCTATTTGGAGAAAATTGGCGGAAAATAGAGACATATAATTGGAGGGAAAACGTAAATATTTATAGGTAGTGATTGAGGTCATAAATCAAAAACAAGTGTAAAATTGGGGTCCTTGAATTCATCAATCTATGATGATTTGAAATACAATCGGTTTAACAAAACATAGGGTATTAGGATAACACATTTTTTTTGATTTAATATACCTTCACTAAAAATAAGAATTAATTTCTTAATTGAATAAGAGAAGAAGAAAAATATATACTTGAAAAGTAGAGTCTCAACCTTTAACCATGTTCTACCACAAACTCATCTTTCACTCTAAAAGATAATAGAACCTAAAAAGTAATATTCTATTTATCCTATTCTTATAGGGTTAAAAAAATTAATTTATAATTTATCTATAAGAACCATTAAAAAAACGAAATTATTCAATCCAGGACATCACATAGGTCAGTGGTAGGTCTAGTCACCCTTGTCGCCCTTCGGTTGTGTGTTCATGTCTCGCGGCCTTGCCGGACGCGACGGGTTGCCGCCCGACCTCCGGGTTTTCCTTTTATGGCAATCGAAAATAATCCAAACTAGAACTATCCAAAATACTTCAGTCCAAAATTTATAAGGAAGGTAAACACAATGAAGATCCTTTTTTTACCGCGTAATAACATGCGATCACCTTCATCGTGTATTCTTTTAAAACAATGCAACATCCTGAATTACCATTAAACCTTATTGATTATGTTCATGATCCCGTATTCCTTATAGAATAATAGATATACTCTTTCAATCCAAAAATGTTGTAAACCCCAACAATGATGGAATATACAAATCATTAATCAGTTTCAAGGTAGTCAAGAATATACAATATAATTTATGCAAATCAATCATGTATTATTCTGAAATCACTACCTTGGCATCAGAACTATATTATGGTTTATCTTTCCCTCAACCATATATTTTCCAAAAAATTAACCTGCTATTGAGTCACTTTTCTTTGTTCCACACAATCTCAAGTCCAGAATGAAATAGTACTGCAGTACAATCCTAATATACTCCATAATTATTATAACATGTACATTGTTGATACAACACTCAAATGAAATAATCAACATAAGAACTCTAATCATTCCTATTCGTTTGTGGTAGTGTCAAAACATGATTATTATTCAATAGCATCATTTTCGGAATAGTCTGATGACTAGAACATAGGTTTGCGTAGTGTCAAAACTCCTTGAATATGAATCATAGTACATTTGAAACTATTTTCTTACCCTTGCAGTCACGTACTTTGTGCCCTTTTCCTCCCCAATTATAACAAACTCTCATTCCTTTCAGGCAAGTTCCAGGGTGTTTCTTCCCACAGTTATCACATATGGGAAAATTATTCTTTTCCCTCTTTCCATTATCCAACTTTCTCTCTTCCATACTTTTCATCTCTTTCTACCCTTCAAAGCCTTAGGACTCTGTAAAATCATTACTTATCTTTTCAACACATGATATTATTTCTTCATATGATGATAATACATGGGAGACTATTTCTCTTATAAATTCTGTCTTAAGACCATGAAAGATATGATCCTTTTTTCTCTTTGGATCATGTGCATTGCTGGAGTTATCATTCCTTCTACTGGGTGCCATTTCTAAACAATGGCATACACTAGATTAGTTTATGAATAACAATACCTAATCCCAATCTTGTAAAACACATAACATAAATTAAATATTTTATGGATATAATCCATAATCATAAAAATGTATCCTTTAAGGAAGTATATACTTATAAACCCTTAATAATGGTTTGTATAGAAAATGAGAATTATTCTAAGAATATCCCTCGGGAGTGTCATAACCAAGAGTGCAGCAAGGCCCGTTGTCGTGCACCAGTTCCCGTTCGAGTCTAGTTCAAAGCGGTGTTTTCAGGTTTTACCCCTAGGTACATCTCTGCCAGAGCCGCCTCTACCTGCTCGTATCCAGACAGGGATGTATTGCTCGGAAAACTCACAAAATCCTTATAATACCAAAATTATAGGAAGTTCTTCTATACTAATCCTCAAGGTCCATCTTAGGTCTATGTGCTCTAATCAAAGTTTATCAAAATCTAGCTTCCATGGTTTTTACTAAACCTCCTCTGATACCAATTGTAACGCCCTGAACCCAGTTAGCTAGAGACTGTGCATTAATACATAACATTGTCATGATCACAAGATAGATGAAATCTCAAAAGACCGATTGGTTTAGTATCCTTGGAAACACTAGATATATTCATAAAGATTTACATTACATTATAATGTGAAAAACTACTACAACAACATATTGTCTCCATAGTCCATGCTATTATCCCCTCATAATAACCCTGCAGGTCATTCATAATTTACTTTTTCACATCCGGGGAAAAATAAAACATAGAAATGGGGTGAGCTCAAATGCCCAGTAAGGATAACAATATAGCAAGAACTTTCATAAATAAGAATAAACATTTAAGGTAGTGTATAACTAAAACAAAATCCTTTTAAACTTGAACTTCAACATAGTATAGAAAAAGTAAAATGAAATAATTACATTTACTTATTCACATGGATATTCTACTAATCGAATAATCACATGCAATATCAATAACCACTTTCATAATGATGGAATGAATAATGCCATACTATCATAACCATATAGCCAAGGACTCATGCCAAGACTACAAATAAGGTTTTGTCAAGGCCTTGTGCCAAGACACTAGTTTGTCTCATGAGACCTACCGATGCATCGAGGAGCTATAGCGGGCTCCACCCGTCACTTACTAATTCCAATGAATTCCTTATATGAACAGGTTTAAACATAACATAAACATTCATATTAAAACTAGCATACGAAATATCAATAATTTAACCACAAACCATGAATGGTATAAAAATAGCACATCCACAGTCAAACATAACTCATTCGATTCAATATGGAAGATTTTATTGTATCAAATTAACCTCAATCAATAATAATAAAGGATATTTACATAGATGAAAATAAATATCAGAACTATTTGAGAGAAATATCCCCCTTTTCTTGAAATCATTTAAAAGTCACACTATTTTTCAAGAAGCCATTTAAAAATATATTTTTGAATCAAAGTGTCCCATACCACTTTTAAACTTTTAAAAGGAGTTTTAATTTTAAAACTTTAATGTCTATATATAAAAATCCTTAAAATAATTTTTAAAACATGGACATTAATGAGCAAGATTTAAAAGAATAAGTATTTAAAACATTTAAAAATGGTATTTTTGTTAGAGTTTCTAACCAAAAGAGAGACAATTGAATACAAATAATTGAGGTAATCAAAAAAATTTAATATCATGATAATAAAGGAATTAATGATATACTATGTCAATGTACATTATATACACCACATAAAAGTGATTTGGTGTATAACAACAAAGAAGTCTTAATGGAATGTAAATTGAGAAGAAATCTATCATAAAGAATGTATCCTTAGGTTAAGGATAAATCAATGACATAGTTATGTCTGAAAAATATAAATACACTAAATATGATTGGATATTTAGTGTAAAACAATCAAAGTACATTCACACATAATCTTGTAAAAACAATGCCAATGAATTGGATGTTTAACTCAACAAATGGAGAACGAGTTAAAATTACTCTTATCAAATTCATATCGATGACTCGAGAAATTTTCAATGGAGTGATTATGTGTATCAAAATTATATCCACAGGAAGGGGAGTGGAAATTATGACATAATCAAATGAATAGTGATTCCACACATAATCTCGGAGTAATATAATCAATGAAATATGCGTAAAGCCAAATGAGTGGAAATTGATATTTCAAATTCACTTATCAATTAGGCAACTTACAAAACATACACCCATGAATGAAGGATCATACCATGATGATGTAAATATAAATAAATTAAGGTATATTACACAATGTATACAATCATGGGCAGTAAACACACCACATGCAATAAATAAGTGGTGAGTAATGGAATTCTCACGGAATTAAAAGTGAGATAAGTAACCCCTTACCTTGTACTTTTCCTTGGTTGAGGGTAGGTTAACCTCCTTTATAATGGTGAAATAAATGTTATTAAATTATACAAGAATCGTATATATTAATATGATATCATATATGATCTTTTAACATTGCTTTGTTAATAATATCTTAGAATTATAGTCGTTTCGGGTGTTAACTTACTCGTTTTTTATATGTTTTGTTACATAAGACATGTTTTTCATATATAGGTTGTATATTATTCATATAAATAATGACATCAAGTCCTCAAACATTATTTTTAAATCGTGAAAATATAATTATACTTGAATGGATACGATGGAGAATGAATCTCATCACGTTCGTGGAGACGGTAGTCCGTACGTACGCACGAGCGACAATATCATTCTTTTGATATTAAAATAATATATAATTGGATATTATATCAAATATACAGAATCATTATAATGTTATATTTATTATTTACATGAGTGAAACATCATTATTATACCCATCAAAATAATAATATATTGAATAACAATTACACCACGACGTGGAGACGGTAAGCCGTACGTACGCACGTATGGTGACATGTTATTCAAAGGATGGATAGAATACTGAATATGGTTGTACCATATTTATAATAACATAACAGTATATATATGATACTTTAGTTATTATTTTATAATGGTAACAACAAAGAAAGAAGAAGTGGAAGAAGAAAGGAACTTGGAAAAAGGGTGGTGAAATCATTACCTCTTCTTCAAGTTCTTCCTTTTTATTTGATCAAAAGGGCTCCATAGGTTGGATTTATGATCAAATTAAGGCCTCTATGTTGTAGTGAGGGAAGTTGGGAGAGTATATGGGCAGATTTTGGCCGATCCAAGTGGCTTTGAAGGTGTGATGAAATGAGAAGGAAGAGTGCCCTTTTATAAGAGGGGTGAGGGGCACCTTTGGAAAAGCTAGAAATATTATTTTATAATAAATTCATATCCAGTTTTAAATGGCTCAAAAGTTGATTATTAAAAGGATAAGGTAGGGAGAGGTCGAAAACCATTCATCCAATAGAATTTAGACAGGTTTGGGTTACTATATTAACCTTATATTTTAGTTTTAACTCTTTGTTAATTATTTGACATTTACCATGTAACTTTGTATTTTTATATTATATAGTTAATAAACTTACTATATACATCCAAGCGTCCCTAAAATGGTCCATTAATGATACACCTATCTTGATATAAGTCTCTGGGCCGAGCCCTATATTTTTAGGAATTTAATATCAATTAATATTATAATATTTGTTTTAAAAACTATTTTATGTAAATTTTGACACTATTCAATAGTTGATTTTTTTTGAAACTCATAACAGAATGATTACTTCCAAAAAAGTCAATTAAATCAATCCTAATAAGTAATAGTATCCTATAAAATTAGTGTAATTATTTAAAAGTCTCAAATTATATTTATTTGGGTATTTATAATATAAATTATTTCAATTTTTCACTATTATCGTAATTACTGTATCATCATTGTGTCATAAATAAATTAAATTATATAATGTCTAAAAATTATAAATAAATTACCATTATGTAGGTAAGCGTTTTAGATTTCTAATGAATATTTATAGTCTAAAAACCAACATATATAACCCAATTTAAAAATTGTTTTTCTAAAAGATATATGCTTGTGTCATTTTTGTATTCATTTTAACTTAATTAAAATAAAGTGTCCCTATCACTTACAAGTGACATCATGGGGTCCCACAATCGACCCGAAGATGCCTATGGTCGAACTTGTATCATCCAATAAGGTTAGGACACGTTTTAGGGTAATTGTTTATTATTATAATATTATTTTTTAACCCTTGTTTACCGGATTTACCCTTTAACCATGGTAAATAAAATATTTACCGAAATAATTATTCAAAAAGTCTAAAAATAAAAGTTAACTATTTAAACAATTTGAACATCTTGATTAAAAATATGGAATACATTTTTCCAAATTCAACACACATAAGTGGCAGAAATTAATTTAAAATTAATTTCCTCTGTCAAAACAAAAAGCGTGTTTTTAATATATAATAATTGTCAAAAGATTGATACTTGTTTATATTCGGTTTAATCGTGAAATTATGTCCAATGACCAGAATTGTATTAAATGGTAAAAATATATTCCAAATATAATTTCAAACTACTCAAATTCATAATCTATAAATATATATTATTTCGATTAAAAAAGTTGTTTTTAATTAAAATTTAGTAATTTTCACTATTCATCAAAATATAAGTTTTATCCAAAAAGTTCCAAAATTCTACCCTAGGATAAATTCGATATTCCGAATCCAAAAATGAAGTCCATTTTTAAATATAAAATATATATAATTTCAAAAGGTAGGTATTTCTATTCATAATGGCTAGTTTGATTGGTTGTGGTATGTGTTAGAACTCGAAGTTGCGTACAACACACACTACTATATTATTCAAAGGAAAGCGTATCGTGGGTGCTTGGGATGTTTCATTTTAAATTTTTGATGTCCTCATTTAGTTAAAAAGTTTAATATATTGTATTTAAAAATGGTTCACTATTAAAAATTGGTAAAAGTGAAATACTGAAAATGAATTTGTTCTTATATTATGTCCAAGAAACTCATAATATGGATTCTAAAATTATAAGGATTATATAAAGTTTAAAATTTAGTTAATACCATTCATAACCTCTTTTGAATGGCTTGTTTGATAAGTTATGGTGCTCTTGAACTTGGTGTTGCATGTAGTGCAAGTTATTGAATTATTTTGATGAAATAACACACTATGAAATATTGGGGTGTTACAGATAGCCATAGATTTTGTTCTAGGTCTCCAAAGAATGGTTTGGTAGAATTATTTCATATCGGTAATATTGGATCAGTTTATGAAGTCAGTTCATTTCATCCCTATTCATTAATCTAATATGGTGGAGGATATGTCCAAAACATATATCTAAGAAGTGGTAATGATGCATGGATTTTCATTTTTGATTGTAGTAGGCATAGATTTCAGTTTCCCACCTTATTTTGGGAAATATAATTAGAAATCCCTTAAAATTCAGTTTACAATGTGTGTGGTGTATCTTCCTTACATGTGCTATAAATCTGAATGGATGATAAATAGCTTGGAAGACATGTTTAGGGATTCTGTAATAGCTTTTTGTGGCTCATAGGAAGAGTATATAAACATAGTGGAGTTCTCATGTAACAAAATATGTCACGCCTCCATACATATGGATCTGTTTTAATCATTGTATGGGTATCCTTGTTGTTCTACACATTGTTGAGTTGAAACTGTGGAGACATCACTAGTTCAGCTATTGTTTTTAAATTAATAAATAGAGATGATTCATTTTATCAAAAAATGGATGGAGATAGCATTTAGTAATCAGAAATTGCTGCAAATCATCATTGATGGCCATTGTCATTTTCTGTGAGTGATCATGTGTTCTTGCAGTTCTATCCCAGATGTTTATGTCGATGGTTTGAGAAGTAGGGAATGTTTTCTCTTAGATTCATATGGCCTTTTGAGATATAGGAATAGGTTCTAGAGGTTTTATATCAACAAACATTAAAACCACGATTAAGAGTGTTGCACAATGTCTTCCACATATCTCAATTGAAAATGTATCATCATGATCAATACCATGTCATCTGATGGGATCACATTATTCTATAATTACATGAATCATTGGAATATATCCCTATATGGATTATGGATAGGCAAGATAATTTCTTGCATGAAAAAAGCATCATCCAATTGTGTTTTTCGGAAAATTTGGTCATATTCAAGATGATACATGGAAACACCACAAGGAGATGATTGAGAAATTACTAGAACTATTTAATGGAACTGGTGTATTTCTACATTACGATGATTGAGAGTCCAATAGTTGATTGAATATAGCACCCTTGGAATCTAGTATGTAATCATTTATTTATATTTTTTATGTACTTAATTTATATGGATGAATTTGGGGAAATTGTTAAGCACTTTTTGAGTGTTTTGGTTTTATCCTATAGGTTCATAATTTCTACAAGCCATGTGACACGTACATGAAACCGTAGATATAGAGACATTGGTTAAAGTGAAGGTGCGCGGGTTGTTGTGTCAATAAGCTTTTCCTTCTAAATTTTCCATTCCTTCTTGGATTGAAAATCACAAACACAATATCTTTATAAAAATATTTATTATTCCTTGCATTTCATTTATATGAATTTTTTTAAGTAAATTTATTCATACCATAGTTCCATTTTTCATATATTGACTAAGTATAAAATTCAGATTCATATTAGTAACATTGGAATCGTATAAATACATAGATATGAAGCGTTCTGTTTTATGATCTATATTCTGGATGTGAACTGTAATGGAGTTCCACTCCAAATTCTAGATATGAACTCTAATGAAGTTCCATTCTGAATTCCGAATAAAAACTCTAATGAAGTTACATTCCAAATTCTGGATACGAACTCTCATATAGTTAGACTCTGAATTCTGGATACGAACTCTCATATAGTTCGACTCCGAATTCTGGATACGAACTCTCATATAGTTCCACTCTGAATTCTCTACTTTAAACTCTTACTAGTTCGACTCAGAACTCTTACTAGTTCACCTATGAAATCTTACTAGTTTGACTCTGAACTTTTACTAGTTACACTCCAAACTTTTACTAGTTTGACTATTAACATCTATAAGTTTGACTCCATACTTCTATCAGTTCGACTACGAACATTGTAAGATCAGATTCTAAATTTTAGTGAAACCAGAATCTGAATTTCATTATAAATTCAGACTCTGGATTTTTACGGAATTCAGGTTCTGAATTCCTATAAAACAGAATCCAAATATCTATTTATTAGAGTCTCTGAATTCATTTTTGTTAGGCTCTGAACTTTTATTTTCTTACATTTCGAACAATAGTTTTTCTTATACTTATACCCATTTAATTATAAAAAGTTATTGTTCTTTCAGTTACATATGTTTTGTTATAAAACGATGTCGTACATTCTGTTTCTAACTAACCGTTGGTTATGTGACACGTGTACAGATCCCTTCGATATTTAAGGAAAATATGATTGATGGAGGAGGGAGCTGACCGTTGGAGTTTCACCTATAAATAGGAGATCATTTGAACGAGATCAATACTGAACATTGACACTGATATTTGACATATGTGCTTACATGATGATGAGTTGATTTCTGGAGAGAGAGGCTCTTATCAACTCTCAAGCTTCATGCAGAAAGTTTTAACAGCTTGTTCAAACATTTCCTTGTGCATAATTTCTTCGTACGACTCAAATTTATGGTGATTACAATCAAGGGTTTCAAGGGATAGGAAGACAAAGGTTCCAAAACCATGAAGTTGAGGGCTTTCATGATGAAAAATACAGAGGATCCAACTACCTTGATGTTGAGGGATTGCAGGGATAGCAAGACAGAGACTCTGATCTTCGTATCGAGGGATTACCCTGGTGTGGGTAAGACAGACTTGCTTGAATGTATAAATCAAGGTACCTTTATCCAAGGTTGTTGGATACCTTTCTCTTTGGGTTAGTAGATTTATATATTGTAACATGTTTTTGTTACATGTTTTTTCACTTCATTTTGTATTGTAAGGAAAGTATATCCTTATTATATTTCTTTACACTTTTACTCTGATTCATTTTGACTCTATACGCATTAAGGTAGAATCTCATTTTGTAAACTTTAGTTATGTTTCAGTTTCTGGATCCATATTTCCGGAACCAGTTTTTTGGAATCACTTTCCAGATTTAAGCAAATGTATAGAACTAGAATTTTGTAACTTCGTACATTATCCCAATCTTTCAATAGGTGTTAGAGGTGTTGTGAATTTTCTTAGTTTAAATTTGTTAAACTTATATCTTTCCTTGTTTAAAGAAATTTTTATATTGTACAATTCACACCCCGCCCCTCTTGTATATTGAGCATCTACATCATTATTTCGATCCTACAAGTGGTATAAGAGGAGGTCTTTGAAATACTTATACTCACATTAAAGTTTTTCTTGCTTAGTTTTTTATTTTTCTATATTTTTCTTGCTTTGTTCCTTGAATCTGAACTTCTGTTATTAACAAGTTTCTGCGTAGAATGATTTTTCTTTACGATGGAAGGAATCAATGTTGGTTCCATCAACAAACTAAATCCTACATGACCACCAATTTTTGATGGGAATTATTATGATAATTTGAGTGATTGAATGAAGACTTTAGTTATCAAATATGGAGTAGAAAATTTTTTTATGCTTACTGGTGGCTATCAAATTCTTGACAAGGATGTTAGTACTTTCACAAACCTAGAGAAGCATGATTATAAATAAAACTATATGGTATTCAATACTCTACTATGTTCAATGACTGGGAACATATATAGACAAATTTATTCTTGTGAAACAGCTAACTATTTATGGAAGAAACTCAAAGTCACACATTTTGGTACATCTAAAGTGATTGAGACCAGAAGAGCTATGTTGAGAGATGAGTATCATGGTTTTAATTTTTTTTATGGAGAACCTATTTTTAAGGTGCAACAAAGGTTTATGACTATTGCGAATAGCTTTCAATCTAAGGGAGTGAAAGGTCAGGATGATGAAGCCCTTGTTGGAAAGATCATTGATATTATTCCCAATGAGTGGGAATCAAAGAGAATAGCTATTGATGAGAATAGGAAGGTAACTCAAATTTAATTATATGAGCTGTTTGAACTCTTCTCAACATGAAACAAGGATGAAGAGAGATGCTGACAACATCATAAGGAATAATGGGAATGGTACTCTTACTTTTACGAATACAACAAATCACATGAAATCTAAGACTCCTTAGAGAGTAACTAGATCCTCGTCTAAGAAGATTACTATCCAATCCGAATCTAGTGACATTGAAGTCTCAGAGAATGAGTTAGCAAATCTTGCTCGAAGAATGAACCAGATAGATGGTCAAAGAAATTTCCAAGCCATGTATAAAAAGAAGGAAAGGAACAATACGATCGATTCAGAGGTCACATTCTATGAATTTAAGAGAATTGGACACATAAGACCTGATTTCCCTATGCTTAAAAAGAAATAATGGAAAGATAAGCATTCTGAAAGGAACATGAATAAGTTTTACAGAGATAAATCTATGAATAGTCTGAAAGCTAATACTACATGGAGTGCTAGCTGTGGAGACTATTCATAAAGAGAAACTTTAGAATATGATTGACCATCTCAGAATAATTTGGGATTCATTGTTAATACTTCTTTCCCACATACATGTCTTATGGCCAAGGTATTCTCTTCTGAGGATTTAAAAAATTTATCTCTTAATAAGAATTACTATTCCGAAAATAATACTTTTATTGAAGATACTTCATCCTCATGAAATGAAGAACCTTCATATGAATAAGTATCTAGACTGGCCATGTTACTTAAATAAAAAAATTATAAAATTTATATGAAATTAGACAAGGAAAATAATAGGGTCGAAATTCATACAAAAGAGATTTTAGATCTTTCTTTAGATCTTAAAGATAAAGAAGAGAATTTAGAAAAACTTTATAAAGACCATGAGAAAGAAAATTATGACTTGTAAGGACATTTTAAAGATCTAAAGAATGCTATTTTAAAGTTGAATGATTTTGACGAAAAATCTAACTCTATGGAAATGATTCCTGAGGATGGTAATTTAGTCATTAGACTATAATAGGAAATATTTTCTCTTAAGAAACTCCTTGAAATATTTACCTATGGGAATGAAAATTTTGACAAAATGTATTCTCAAATTAAAACTCATGGAAACACTACTAGATTAGGTTATACTCTCCAAAAACCAGTTTTCAAAAACAACTATTTTGTACCTTCTAGAGCCCCTTTTTCACTAAGTGTCAAAGTGGTGGGCATTGGAGAAAAACTTTTCTTTGAGTAGAGTTCAATCCCTTGGGTTTCATAAATCATATTTTTCTAAACAAATGTGGTTACCCAAAATTTTTTTGTCTAAAAAATCCAGATCCAAGAAAGTCTAGATTTCAAAAACCTAACATGTTTATTATTTTAAAAAAAAATAGGGAATTTACCAACAATAATACTTGGTACATGGATAGTGGATGTTCCCGGCATATGACTGGTAACAAAATATATTTCGAAAATATTATCAAGACGAAAGGAGGAAATGTATCGTTCGTAGACAACACTCAGGGAGAAATTATTGCTATATGTAATATTGTTTTTCTTGTAAAAACATTGATTTCAAATGTTTTATTTGTTAATGGTCTTAAGCACAACTTCATTTTCATATGTCAATTATGTGATGAAGGATACCTTGTGAATTTTAGGAATTATAAGTTCATAGTACACAATTCCAAAGAAGAGTTTACTCTTTCTTCTCATAGGAAAGATAATGTTTACACTTTGAACATAATAGACCATAGGAGCCAAGACATACCTTGCCTAAGTACCACAGAAGATCATTCTTCATTGTGGAATAGAAGACTAGGTCACTGTAACATTAGAAACTTATGTAAACTATCTATGAAGAATCTAGTTAAGGATCTACCAGAGCTTATATTTGATTCTTCTAAAGATTGTGATCTTTGTCAATATGAAAGAAACATTAACTAGTTTTAAATCAATCGATGAAGTCTAAACAACTGATGCATTACTGTTGGTGCACATGGATCTTTTTTGTCTAGCACAAACTGGAAGCATTTGGGGAAAGTATTATGTATTTGTTCTAGTTGATGATTACAGTAGTTTTACATGGGTCTATTTTCTAGAAAGAAGTATGAATATTTATTTTATTTCAATAGTTTTATAGCCTATGTTAAAAATGATAAAAACCATCCATTGAAAACAATTCACAGTGATCATGGAGGAGAATTTCAAAATTCTGAATTTGAAACTTTTTGTAGTAGAAAAGGTGTTAATAAAAACTTTTCAGCACCAAGATCACCTCAATAAAATGGTGTAGTTCAAAGAAGATATAAAATTCTTCAAGAGATAACCAGAACCATGTTGAGTAATTATTCTACTGCCAAACATTTTTGGGCTGAAGTTGTAAGTACTTCTTGTTTTACTATAAATTGAGTTTTGATTAGACCTTTTCTTAACAAAACTCCTTATGAGTTATGGAATTGTAGAAAACATAGACTTTCCTACTTCAAGGTTTTTTGTTTTAATGTATTCATTCTCAATACTTACGATAACTTACACAAATTCACACCAAATTGTGATGAAGGAATTTTCCTATGATAATCCACAACTTTTAAGGCATATAGAGTTTTCAATAAAAATATGTGTACTATTGAAGAAATAGTACATGTAAATTTTGATGAGTCTGACACTTTTGTTTTTAAACCATCACAACCTACATTCTCGGATGGGTTTTAAAAAATTGATTATAAATCATTGATAAAAGATCCTTCTGATAAGGACTATTTTCTAGAAGATGCTTCTGAAAAATTTACACCATAATATTTCCTAACCAGTGTTGATGAACAGGTTTTACAAAACCCAAATCAGTTGTATCTTAAGAATCATCCCATTTACAGTATTATTGGTTATTTCAATCAACCTGTAAGGACTAGATGTTCCTTATGAAATGAAGTAGAATAAGTAGAATTTCTTCCCAATTGGAACCAAAAACCATTGATGATGCTTTAGGCAATGATGATTGGATCAAATCCATGCAAGATTCACTAAATCAATTCGAAAGGAATAATGGTTTAACCTTGGTTGAAAGGCCTAAGGAAACTTCTCTTAACAGAGTAAAATGGGTCTTCAGAAATAAGTGTGTGGAAAATGGATACATAGTTAGAAATAAAGATAGACTAGTTGCTAAAGGCTATAATCAACAAGAAGGAATAGACTTTGAAGAAACTTATGCTCCAGTAGCTAGACTTTAATCTATTCGTATCTTACTTTCCTTTGTTGCATTCTTCAATTTTAAACTTTTTCAAATGGATTTGAAATGTGATTTTCTTGTTGATTATGTTCAAGAGAAAGTATTTTTTGAACAACCTCATAGCGCTGATGATTCAAAACATCCTAATAATGTTTTTAGACTTACCAAATCATTGTATAGACTTAAAGAATCCCCACAAGCTTAATATGATAGAATTACATGATTTTTGCTTCAAAATAACTTTGTTAAGGGAAATGTAGATCGAAACCTTTTTATAAATAAACATATGAAAAATGTTTTGATTGTTCAAATTTATGTTGATGACATTATATTTCGTTCAACTCAGCAATATTTAACTGATTCTTTTGTGAATCTACTGAAATATGAGTTTGAAATGAGTACGATGGGTGAGTTAAAATTTTTCCCTCGTTTTCAAATTCCTCAAAAACCATAAGGAATCTACATATCCCAACATAAGTATATTAAAGATCTTCTAAAAAATTATGTATATGACAACAGTTAGAGTATATGTACTCTATCATTACCTCAAAAACACATGATCTTGATGAAACTGGGAAACCAGTATATCAAACATATTTTAGAGGTATGATAGGATGTCTACTTTACATGACAGAGAGTCAACCAAAATTGATGTTTTCAGTATGCTTGTGTGCAAGATATCAATCCAATCTTAAGGAATCTCATTTAAATGCAGTGAAAATAATTTTTCGCTACTTAAAGGAAACCATGGATCTATGACTATTTTATAATTCTGGAAATGATTTTGTTTTAAAAAACATTTCAGATGCTGACTTTGGTGGATGTATAATAGATAGAAAGAGTACATCTGTAACTTTTCCTTTCGTATGAGATTAATTAGTTTATTGTTCATTCAAGAAACAAAATTCTGTAGCACTCTCCACTACTGAAGCTGAATATGTAGCCGCTGGATGTTGTTGTGCTCAAGTGTTCTGGATGTAACACACTCTCATAGACTATGGATTGATCTTTACTAAGACTAAAATTTTGTGTGATGAAAAAGTGACATTGACCATATTAAAAACCATGCACATTAGTCCCGTGCAAAGCACATAGATATTAGGCATCACTTTCTTAGGGATCACACACTGAAAGAGATATCTTTCTTCATATTATCAGAATACAAGATCAACATGCTGACATTTTCACAAAATCTTTACCCTCTGATATATTTTAATACATTAAACAATAGTTAGGAATGATAACCATATGGTAATATTTCTTTATTAACATCTTTTTGTAAAATTCTCCTTACAGTATTAAACTCCATTTCATAGGGGGAGTACATTTTCCTATTAGCATAATCAATGTTTTCATAGTCAGTTTTTTTTAAATAAAAAAAAGCTTTTGTAATCAAAATTTTCGTAGTCAGTTATTAAAAAAAATTATTTCATAATCAAAATTTTCGTAGATAGTTTTTTTTAAATAAAAAAAGCTTTTGTAATCAAAATTTTTGTAGTCGAGTTTTTAAGGCTTTTGTATTCACATTTTTTGTAGTTAGTTTTCCAAACATATGTAACTAAAATTTTAGTAATGAAGTTATCAAAACTGAAATTTTTGTAATAAAAATTTTCAGAATCGAAATTTCGTAATGAAATTTTCGTAATGTATGTTTTGTAATGAAAATTTTGTATTGAAATTTCCTAATTAAATTTTCGAATTGAAACTTAAGTAATGAAATTTTCGTACTGAAATTTTCATAAGGAAATTTTCATACTGATATTTTCGTAATGAAATTTTTGTACTAAAACATTCGTAATGAAATTTGTGTACAGAAATTTTTATAATGAAGTTTTTGTATGGAATCTTTGATAATGAAATTTTCGTAATGAAACATTCGTAATGAAGTTTTCGTACTCGAAAATTTTCCTAATAATGTTTTCTTAATGAGAATTTTCATAGTGAGACTTTTTGTAATGGAATTTTTCGTACTCATATTTTTTTTCCGTAGTGAGAATTTCTTAATGAGTCTTTCGTAGTCAAAATTTTCATCAAGAATAATATTACCTGTTACGAATAATCATCATAGCCAATCCAAAATGAATGACTTCGTTACTCATGTTTTTGTAGTCAAATTTTTTTAGTTGCTGGTAGTTTCATATTCTTTTCTTACATTCTAATCTTCTTAAATCTAATTGTTTTTCTTAAAACCAAAAAAGATCAGATTCAAGATTTCTTGGCGCACATGATTTCAACTTTCAGATCAGATCATAGATTTTCCCTACCATTAGATTTTTTTGGAAGCTCAATGTTCAACTTCATCGCCTATGTAATGGGCACCCCTATTTTGCATCCCATGTCGTTTTAAAATCCCTCGCGTGCCAAAGCCCCGCCTCTACTCATAAAGGTCGTTCTGAATCTTCCAGATCTCTTCATTATGAATGTCTGCTAAATCTACTTCTCATGATATATCATATACTAAGCCAATCTCAAAATTTTTAGTGTTGGTCGGAGTGGTTTACTCAAGAGGGGGGTGAATTGAGTACCAATTAAAATTTGTGTATTTAAAAACACTGTCTTAAAGACCCCCAAATAAAATAATAAATTAAACTGTAGTGAATTTATATTAAAGTAGAGGTTCTGTTTGATTCTCAAGGGATTGATTAATTCCCAGTTAATCAACACATGAGTGTGTGATTATCTTTTGAAACTATCTTACTAATCTACACTTAACATAGACACTTGCTAATTTAATTATCAAAGTAACTTTAAAAACAGTATTGGTTTTAAAGTGATTAGCTGCGGAATAAAACTTTGAAAGAGATGGCACAACAAATGTAACCAAGAGGTTCAGTCTCAAGCCCAGACTTAGTCCTCTCAAAAGTTTATATATAAATGATCCACACCCTGGATCGGGGTTCAACAGTTTACAACTGTCCAGGTCCAAGACCTCTACCACTGTTATTCGTGGGAAACAGTACAACAGCAACCAGCTGTCCAGGTCACACACGACCTCTACCACTGTTATTCGTGGGAAAGAAAGAATGAAAGAATTTGGTAAGGATTTACAAATCCTTCAGTTTCAGTACAGGAGACAGTGTATGTGTTAGATACAACAGATAACACACATTGCTCGAAAAGTATAATAATAAATCACAGAACAAGAGATGTAGAGTTTTAGAAATGGTTCTGGTGATTTCAGTGTAGCTCTAGACTCCTTTGGATTCGATCAGAGGTGAGTCTGAGTCCTGTTCTCGTTTCTGTTTGAAAAACAGAGTGTCGTATGCTCCAGGTTCATAGACAGTGAAAATGTAGTGGTTGAAGTTCTTCAGTGTTCTTCTTATATGCACAGAACACTTTTCGAGTATGCTTGACTGTCTATGAGCTTCTGGATTCTTCTCGTTCTTGTGTTTCTGGTATATTCCATCCACCAAACTCTTCTCTTTTCTATTGTTGTCTTTTTTTGTTGTTTTTCTTTTCTTGTCATGTGTTGGGCAGCGTAGTCTTCTCGTATTTATCTCACGTGCAACAGGGGACATGAAAGATTTCCTTTATGCAGGTACGAGGTACGGGTTCCTGACATCTGACAACCTTTATCAGATATTTGACAAATCATTAATATGTACATGATATGACCGTTATATAGATTAAATATAGGAAATAAAAAAATTCAAACAGTGAGTCGAGTGATCGGTAGGTAATCAGCATCGATAGCTTGGACATCGGTAGCTTGAACATCGGTAGCTCAAAGTCATTAGTTGATTTGTCTCTATCGGTGGCTCTATGCGTCGGTTGGTACATGCTTGTATCAGTGACTTTGTTTATCGGTAGCTCCATGCATCTGTAGCTGCATGCGTCGGTAGCTTTATGCGTCGGTAGCTTCATGTGTCGGTATCGATAGCTGTGAGTCTGTCAGTAGCTTCGTCCATCGGTGACTCTTATTCCATCGGTAGCTATTTATACTTACACCGGTAGCTCTATGTTTGTATCGGTAGCTGTCTGTAAGTCAGTAGCTTACACTTATAAGTACATCGGTAGCTCTGTGTTAAGTATATCGGTGACTCTGTCTGTCGGTAGACTAAGTCTATCGGTAGACTGGGTACCGGTAGCTCTTTATCAGTAGCTATAGGCAGATTACTTATCTGTTTTATGCAGAACAAATCCGATTGTGTTAGAATCAATTTATAACTTGTATGAACATGGATAAATGAGGATTAACATATTCCAAAGACTATTTTAAAAATTATTATTGATTTGATCACAGATTTGAAAGAATTAAAGTATAGATCAATGATACTTAAAAATATCATAGAGAGTGAAAACATAATTGGGATTTTCAACACATATGAGTACATGATTGAGATTATCAAAATAGGTGAGGTCAACAATCTCCCCCTTTTTGATAATCACAATTTATGATATGGGCATTTAACATAGTGAAAATATAATAGTAAAGAGTATAATATTGAATTCAATTTTCTCAGAGAAAACAACATCAGAGATAATAGAAATAGTATGATATAGACATAAGTTATCAAAAGTAACAATCATAAGGTACCGAAGGTAAAAAGAAACATAATTATATCAGAGATAAAATTGAAAAGGAGGTTATTTTTCTCCATTGTAAATATTTTTCATTCTCTCATTTTGTTCACCCCCTTATTCTCTCATTTTCTTCTCCCCCTTTATGATAATCAAAAAGTGGGAAAGCATATATATAGGAGACAAATAAAACAAGAGAGGTAAAAAGAGTTCTTCTGTATTAGAGCAGTCAGAAAGTACAGAAACAGAATACAAAGGAATTCCTATCAAAAATCCTGGCCACTGGATCAATCCACATCTTCCACGTGAGATTTTCCTTTGGGATCAGAAGAAGGTTCGGGTGGTGAGGATGCAGGTGAAGGTTTTGGAATGCCAGAAATGATCAAAGGAGGCTGAGCTACGGACATAGAGTTAGGCCTATAGGTTGAAGATTTTTGGGTGATCATTGGTGTGAGGCTTCGAATAGCATGAGCGGGAGTCAGCTGGAATGTGGAAGTAGCTGAGGCAGAATTAGGCAAAGCAGGAGGTATGATGACTGGTCTGGCATCAACATGCATGAAAGGCAGCAACAAATTTCTAAAATCCATAATAATTCCTCCTCCTATTTCCATATCAGAGATGAAATCATCTTTGTTCTCCATGAATTTCTCCAAGGCAGGAGTCAATTGTCTTAGTTTGCTCACTTGTTCTCTAAAAGCTTCAGTGACTGGAGGGAGCTTCATGTTTTCCAACATCAGCTTGAAGTGGTGTTCGAGTTGATGCTTGGTGAAAATTATGGTGAAGTAGTAGTCCACTTTGCTCTTTATGGATTCTTGAGAGGCAGAGGCTTCTCTCATATAGTCGTAAACAATCTTCATTATTTCTCTAGCAGAATCACTTGTAGAAAGCACCACTCGGCTCAACTCTGATGAGTCCACAGAGCCACTGGTTGAAATAGAACCAATATCCTCCTTCAACATTTCTCGAACTAGATTCAGGTCAACTAAAAGTTTGGATGTGAGAGGGCCAAGAGAGAAGGAAAAAGTTTCTTTGAAACTCTTAGACAAACCACTGATTAGGCTTTGAACTTGAGAGTAATGTAATTGAACGTGATCCTTCACTATGGTTTTGAAACTTTCAAACACCGAGACAAACTGGCTTACTACACTCTTCACATAAGCTAGGTCCTTGTCAGCTTGAGACTTGGAGCTCATATAAGAATCCAAAGCACCAATTGATGTCTTGAGAGCTTCAAGATCTGCTTCGATTCTAGAAGACTGAGTCTGGCACTCTTTCACTTCTTCCATAAGCTCAGACACAAAAGAAGATAAATTACAAGCCAGAGATAGCTCGAAGGATCTCTCTAACATTTTCATTTCTTCATTAAAGCTTTGATTCATCTCAGCAACTGATACACTGAATGATTCTTTCAGCTCATTCTTCATGGATTCAAGATCAGATTTAGAGACAAAATCATTTGGGACAACTGCAGCAGATCCCCTTGCTGAGGCCAAACTAACTACAAAATCAGTCATTATTGAATGAATTGAGGATGAAAGGGAGGTTTCCATTAAATTCACATCTTCAACAAAACTGGTTTTGAGGTCCTCTTTCAGCTTATTCAGATCATGAAATCTGACCACATCATCTGGCAACAATTCAGAAGAAAGATCATAATTGGTCTTCGGTATATTCACAGACATCTCATTATCAGAATCCGGATAATCCAATC
This sequence comes from Viscum album, assembly GCA_963277665.1. NCBI lineage: Eukaryota > Viridiplantae > Streptophyta > Magnoliopsida > Santalales > Viscaceae > Viscum > Viscum album. Next base: position 957,962,366 of record OY728145.1, read on the forward strand.
CACAGACTATAAACCCTGGGTCTTCTACCCAGTCTCCAAGCTCAACAGCTACTGTAACATTTCCAAGAACAGATTGATGCTCCCCCTCAATGGGTGCATTCTCATGTATCACAACAGCATTCAGTGTTGGATTCTCTTCATCAGAATCTTCTACTACAAGTTCCATCAGTGCAGCATCTAGAAGATCTTCTGATACAGGTACAGCTTCTTCTGTATCTCTTTCTACTTCAGCAGTCGGCATAGCTGAGTTTCCAATCAAAGGACTCATACTTAACCGACCAGAAGCAGGCGATTCAGATACATTATCCTTTTCCTCTTCTTCTTGGCGAGGTACAGACTGGTCTTCCTCATAAGTAGACAAAATTTCCTCTACCTTTCCTTTCCTAGAATAAACCAATTCTGCAACAGGACTTGGGGGCAAGTCAGGATCTACTCCAACATCCCTGGGAGTTTCTTCTTCTTCTTCTGTTTCTTCTTCTGTTTCATTACTATAAACAGGTTCCTCTTCATCAGGTCTCATACTCGGATCTCTCATATCCTTTGGTCTTGAGGGATGATCCACAGGATTAAACCTATCATAAATCTTCTGATCATCACAGACCCATTCTCCCTTCCATGGGTTCCAGTTAATTTTCATGTACTTACAAACAGTCGAGGTGATTCAGAAATTATTCTTGACTACAACTGTCTCATCCTGAGACTCATCTATTCCTTTCACTTTTATCATTACTGAAATTAGCTTGGCAATGAATAAAGCATTAGTCTTTGACTTTGGTCTAATCATGTCTTCCATTTGAAGCATTAACAATCTGCACAGATTGATTTTTACACCATGTCTTAGCAAATGAAGAAGATAGATATCTTGATATCTCAGATTTTCAAAATCTCCTCGCCTCGGTATCAACACATGCTGAACAAACTTGAAGAGCAGTCGATTCTCTCCATCCATTTCAGCAGCAACCACTTGCCTTTGATTCCCATTACCGGTCAGTTCTTTTTAGGCGGTTTCATAATCAAAGATGTCACTGATAGGTGGCATTGCTCTTGATACATACCCAGAGACGCCTTCATGTGGTACTTTCAAACACTCATCCCACTCTACTAAAGAAAAAGACATCTCTTTTTCATTTAAAAAAGAGCTTACCCGATTCTCATTTTCAGACTTCTCGAAGGTTACAAACTCGTAGAACTGTTTTACCAACTTCGGGTAGTATGGGCCATTGTTATTCGAGAAACAATCCACCCATTTCTGGTCCTCCGGAATCTCGAGTACTAAAGATTTTCTAGGCAGTAGCCATTCCACGCACAGTTCCTTCTCGATTACTATGTCTCTATTCTGCAAGTGAGGATTCACTGGTCGCCTTCCCGATCTAGTTCTGACTTCACTAACACTGGCTTTATGTTGTGTCTTCTGCTTCTTAGCTTTTGGTTCTACACTTTAATCTCTGACGATAGGAAGCTTAGTTTTTTCCATCGTGGGGTTAGGGTTCTTGGTCGATTTGGGAGATAAGGTTCGAAGGTGAGAGATTTTGAGCTCGGTGAGGTAAGAAGTGGCTTAGACTTAGTTTTATCATTTAGGAATTCCACATAAACGACTAAAATAGAGTAAGATAAAATAAAATAAAACGATTCGTATTCTTGGCGGCAGACAGATGTTTTAGAAAACATTGTATCGGTGTGAGTTAATCATCGGTGATAAAAACAAATTGGTGAGAATTGTACATCGGTGAGGATTTCACATCGGTGAGAATTTCACATCAGTGAGAATTTCACATCGGTGAGAATTTCACATCGGTGAGAATTTCACATCAGTAAGGATTTTCACATCGGTTGTGATTAAACATTCCCAATTCGTGTCTTATGTAACTTAGCCTATCCGAACATAAAGATTTAGTGAAAATATCATCCAATTGATGTTCAGTGCCAACAAATTCAAGAGAAATATCACCTTTTTGATAGTGGTCTCTTAGGAAATAGTGTCTTACATCTATGTGTTTGGTTCTAGTGTGAGATACAGGATTCTTAGAGATTTTTATTGCACTGCTGTTATCACAGTTGATTGAAACATGTTTAAAAACATATCCATAGTCCAAAAGAGTGTGTTTCATCCACAGAATTTGTGCACAGCAACTAACAGCAGCTATATATTCTACTTCGGCCGTAGATAATGCAACTGAGTTCTGTTTCTTAATACACCAAGAAACTAAGGATTTTCCAAGCAAATGACATGTTCCTGATGTGCTTTTTCTATCTAACTTACAACCAGCAAAGTCAGCATCTGAATAACTCATTAACTGAAAGGATTGTCCTTTTGGGTAAAACAAACCTAAGTTAACCGTGTGTTTGAGATATTTAAAAATTCTTTTAACAGCAAGCAAATGAGATTCTTTTGGATTAGCTTGAAATCTAGCACACACACACACACTAAACATAATATCAGGTCGACTAGTAGTAAGATAAAGTAATCTACCAATCATACCTCTGTAATTTGTTTGATCAACTGGTTTCCCAGTTTCATCTGCGTCCAATTTACAGGTAGTACTCATAGGAGTTTCACTTTCCTTGATACTATCCAGACCAAAACGTTTTAAAAGATCCTTTGTATATTTACTTTGATTCAAAATAATACCATTTTCATTTTGAAATACTTGAAATCCAAGAAAGTACTTAAGTTCTCCCATTAAGCTCATTTCAAATTCATTTTGCATACTTTTTGAAAAATCTGTACATAAAGAGTGTTTAGAAGATCCAAAAATAATATCATCAACATATATTTGTACAACTAAAACATCTTTAGAAATTCTTTTAATGAAAAGAGTTGGATCAGCAATCCCTTTAGTAAAACCATTTGAGATAAGGAAATTGCTAAGTCTATCATACCAAGCTCTTGGAGCTTGTTTTAAACCATACAAAGCTTTAGAAAATTTAAAAACTTGATTTGGAAAATAGGGGTTAGTAAATCCAGGTGGTTGTTCTACAAAGACATCTTCAATTATAAAACCATTTAGAAATGCACTTTTCACATCCATTTGATATAACTTGAAATCCAGATGTGCAGCATATGCAAGTAAGATCCTAATGGATTCTAGTCTAGCTACATGTGAAAAAGTTTCCTCATAGTCTATACCTTCTTCTTGACTATATCCTTGTGCAACTAGTCTAGCTTTGTTTCTAACTATATTTCTAGATTCATCTACTTTATTTCTAAAAACCCATTTTGTGCCTATTGTCAAAGTGTCCTTAGGTCTGTCAACTAATTCCCAGAATTTGTTTCTTTCAAACTGATTTAATTCTTCCTGCATAGCTATTAACCAGAATTCATCATTGATAGAATCATTGATATTTTTGGGTTCTAGATGTGAAAGAAAAGCTTGATGTTCAACCTGGTTTCTCAGAGAATCTCTAGTTTGTGTTCCTCTATCAAGATTACCAACAACAGCTTCTAAAGGATGATTCTTTAGAATCCTCGTTGATCTGGTAAAGGATGGACTAGAAATTTCAGGTTCATCTATAGGTTCGGGTTCAACAGAAATAGATTCTGGAAAAAGTCTAGAACTGGATGTTTTTATAACAGGTTCTTTAGATTTATCATTAATGTCCAGAACAGATAAGTCTTCTTCAATATTTTCAAGAGAGGTTTTAGGCTCATGTGGATCAGTTTCATCGAATTTGATGTGAACAGATTCTTCCACACATTTGGTTTTCTTATTGAATACTCTATAGGCTTTACTTGAAATAGAGTAACCCAGAAAAATTCCTTCATCACTTTTGGAAGCAAACTTATCCAGATTATCTTTAGTATTCAGAATAAATACATTGCAACCAAAAACATTAAAGTAATTAACCTTAGGCTTTCTATTGTTCCACAATTCATAAGGGGTTTTCTTAAGAAAAGGTCTTATTAAGACTCTATTAATGACATAACAAGCTCTATTTACAGCTTCAGCCCAAAAATAAATAGGCAGGTCATATTCGTTGAGCATGGTTCTAGCAATTTCTTGAAGGGTTCGGTTTCTTATTTCTACTACACCATTCTGTTGGGGTGTTCTAGGGGCATACATGTTATGAGTATAGCCATTGTGTGAGCAATAAGATTCAAAATCTTGATTTTCAAACTCATGACCATGATCACTTCTCAAAGTTTTAATCTTAAGTCCACTAAGGTTCTCTACAGATTTAGAGTATTTAACAAAAGAAAAACAAGCTTCACTTTTGTGAGCTAGAAAATATACCCAAATATATCTAGAAAAATCATCTACAAGAACATAAACATAGTTCTTCCCATTTAAACTAGAAAATCGTGATGGTCCAAACAAATCCATGTGAACCGATTCAAGTGGTTGAGAAGTCGAAACTTCTTTCTTTGATTTAAAAGAAACTTTGTGTTGTTTTACCTTTTGACAGGGGTTACACACTCTATCATTTGGGAATTCTAATTTAGGTAGGTCTCTAACTAGGTTTTTTCTAGAGAGTTTTGTAAGTGAGTGAATGTTGAAATGTCCCAATATTCTGTGCCATAGCCAAGATTCTTTATGAAAAACATTCAAACAAGTAATATTCTGTTTAGCTAAAGAATTCAGATTAACAGCATAAACATTGTCATTTCTTAAGGCAGAAAATACCAAAACATTCTTAGAATTAAAAACTTTGCAAGAATCATTTTCAAATTTAACAAGAAAACCATCATCACACAACTGAGAAATACTTAATAAATTGTATTTAAGGCCATCAACAAATAAAACTTTAGAAATCAAAATTTAATCAGTGTTACCAATCTGGACTAGGCCGATGATTTTTCCTCTTGAATTATCACCAAAGGTGACAAAGCCTCCATCAACTTTTATAAAACTCTTAAAACAAGAGAAGTCTCCTGACATATGTCTTGAACATCCACTGTCCAAATACCAGGTCTCTTTACAGGAGCTCTTTAAGCAAGTTCCCTACAAAACAGATTCAGATGGGAGATGATTTTGGTACCCAGATTTTCTTGGGTCCAGACAGGTTAGCCAATAACACTTTAGGTACCCATATTTGTCTAATGGGTCTCATATAATTAGTAGAATTGACATTGTTTGAAAGATAAACTTTATTAGATCCATAGCTATGTATATAACTGGTTGAAGCATATGAAGTTCCAGAATTACCTTCATTCTGTCCAAATTTAGAAATGAATCTAGTTTTGGAAATTTTCCTTTGTCCAGGTTGGTAACCTATACCAGTAGTATATTTAGGTGCTATTTTCTTTCCTAGCATCTTTGTTAGTGTATTTATGCCATTGGTGATCTTCTCTAAGTCTTTCTTGAGTTGCTCATTAGATAGTTTCAGTTTAGTGTTTTCTTTTAACAGTTGATCATTTTTCACTTTTTCAATAGTGAGTTCGGTTTTAACTGTAGTGGTGAGAGCATGTTGTTTCTTTAATGACTTGTATTTATCATTGAGTTCATTACATGTCTCTTCCAGCATATCACAGTACTCAAACAATTCAATTTTAGACATTGTTCCAGAATCAGAATCATATTCTGCATTATCTCCAGAGTAATAATTTAAAGCAGGAGTTTCAGCAGTTACCTGAGAAGTGTTTGTCATAAAGCACATATTTGCCTTATTTTTGTGTTCAGTTTCAAAGCTTTCAGATTTAGTAGATCTATCCTCAGAAGCACTCCAAGTAGCTTTCATGGCTTTCTTAAACTTATTGTCCTTATATTCATATTTCTTTTTATACTTCTGCTTTGGACAGTCGGCTTTAATGTGTCCTTTTCTCTTTCACTCATAGCAGACAACATCATCTGATTTTTCATTCTTCTTCCAATCCTTTTTCTATTTAACTTGGTGATCATACTTACCCTTATAATTTGTTTTTCTGAAGAACTTCTTTTCCTATAAAATTTCTTAAATATTCTAGAAATGTGAGCCATCTCAGCATCACTGTCAGAATCACTTTCACTGTCTTTACAACATGAACTTTCAACTACAGCTTGAAGCTTTTCTTTGTCCTTATTCTTTGAATTTGAAGATTTGAAAGCGACAGACTTTCTTGGAGGTTCATTTTCTTCCTCTTTATTCACTTTAAGATCTTCTTCATACATCATCAGCTTGCCAATTAATTCCTTGACAGGTAGAGAAGCAATGTCACATGATTCTCTGATTGAGACAGATGTGCCTCTCCATCTATCAGGTAGACATCTCAAAATTCTTATAATTTGTTCCTTCGATGAGACATCTTTTCCCAGCGAGATCATTGTGTTGACAATTTCATTGAACCTGAGATACATGTCAGAAATGGGTTAATCAGGCTTCATTTTAAAATTATCATACTTGATAGTATAAGTGTTCAATCTCATTTCTTTAACATTCGTTGTCCCTTTATGAGAAACAGCTAAGGTATCCCAAATTTCATATGCAGTTTTACAAGAAGAAATTCTATTAAACTCTTCATCTCCTAGAGCACAGTACAAGGCATTCATAGCATTACAGTTGTTATTGTAAGCAGTCTTTATAGGTTCATCCCAAGTAGATCTAGCAGTAGTAGGAATTTTGTATTCTGATTCAATTGCAGTCCAAATATCAAAACCTATGCTTTCTAGAGGAATTTTCATTTTCTGTTTCCACTGAGCATAATTAGTTCCATTGAAGAAAGGTGGCCGGTTAGTAGCAGCACCCTCAAGTCTATTGTCCATGATGAGAAAATTTTAAAGAGATAAAAATTTAGATATAACAGAAATTTTATGAACTTTAAAATACAACTAAAATCACAGTTCAAAAGTAGAGTACTTTTAGAAAGTATTTTCAATCATTTGATACCAAGTGTTGGTCGGAGTGGCTTACACAAGAGGGGGGCGAATTGAGTACCAATTAAAATTTCTGTATTTAAAAAAACTGTCTTAAAGACCCCCAAATAAAATAATAAATTAAATTGTAGTGAATTTATATTAAAGTAGAGGTTCTGTTAGATTCTCAAGGGATTGATTAATTCCCAGTTAATCAACACAGGAGTTTGTGATTATCTATTGAAACTAACTTACTAATCTACACTTAACATAAACACTTGCTAATTTAATTATCAAAGTAACTTTAAAAACAATATTGGTTTTAAAGTGATTAGCAGTGGAATAAAACTTTGAAAGAGATGGCACAACAAATGTAACCAAGTGGTTCAGTCTCAAGCTGAGACACAGTCCTCTCAAAAGTTTATATAAAAATGATCCACACCCTGGATCGGGGTTCAACAGTTTACAACTGTCCAGGTCCAAGACCTCTACCACTGTTATTCGTGGGAAACAGTACAACAGAAACTAGCTATCCAGGTCACACACGACCTCTACAGTGTATGTGTTAGATACAGCAGATAACACACACTGCTCGAAAAGTATAATAATAAATCACAGAACAAGATATTTAGAGTTTTAGAAATGGTTCTGGTGATTTCAATGTAGCTCTGGACTCCTTTGGATTCGATCATAGGTGAGTCTGAGTCCTCTTCTCGTTTCTGTTTGAGAAACAGAGTGTCGTATGCTCCAGGTTTACAGACAGTGAAAATGTAGTGGTTGAAGTTCTTCAGTGTTCTTCTTATATGCACAGAACACTTCTCGAGTATGCTTGACTGTCTATGAGCTTCTTGATTCTTCTCGATCTTGTGTTTCTGGTATATTCCATCCACCACACTTTTCTCTTTTCTATTGTTGTCTTTTTTTGTTGTTTTTATTTTCTTGTCATGTGTTGGGCAGCGTAGTCTTCTCGTATTTATCTCACGGGCAACATGGGACAGGAAAGATTTCCTTTCTGCAGGTACGAGGTACGGGTTCCTGAAATCCGACAACCTTTATCAGATATTTGACAAATCATTAAAATGTACATGATATGACCGTTAGATAGATTAAATATAGGAAATAAAGAAATTCAAACAGTGAGTCGAGTGATCGGTAGGTAATCAGCATCGGTAGCTTGGACATCGGTAGCTTGAACATCGGTAGTTCAAAGACATTAGTTGCTTTGACTATATCGGTGGCTCTATGCGTCGGTTGGTACATGCTTGTATCGGTGACTTTGTTTATCGGTAGCTCCATGCATCGGTAGCTGCATGCGTCGGTAGCTTCATGCGTCGGTATCAGTAGCTGTGAGTCTGTCAGTAGCTTCGTCCATCAGTGACTCTTATTCCATCGGTAGCTATTTATACTTACATCGGTAGCTCTATGTTTGTATCGGTAACTGTCTGTAAGTCAGTAGCTTACACTTATAAGTACATCGGTAGATCTGTGTTAAGTATATCAGTGACTCTGTCTGTCGGTAGACTAAGTCTATCGGTAGACTGGGTACTGGTAGCTCTTTATCAGTAGATATAGGCAGATTACTTATCTGTTTTATGCAGAACACATCCGATTGTGTTAGAATCAATTTATAACTTGTATGAACATGGATAAATGAGGATTAACATATTCCAAAGACTATTTTAAAAATTATTATTGATTTGATCACAGATTTGAAAGAATTAATGTATAGATCAATGATACTTAAAAATATCATAGAGAGTGAAAACATATTTGGGATTTTCAACACATATGAGTACATGATTGAGATTATCAAAACAGGTGAGGTCAACAGTTAGTTTACAGGGAGAGGTTAGTGCATCCGAGTTTATACAATTATGAATGTATTATATCTAAGAATATCATATTGAAAGGATGGGATGATGCTTGATTATCAAAGCCAGAGAAACCGGATCTAGTTTATACATATTTTCTTGTTGTGTTTTACGAGTATGTTTCCATACATAAAGAAGATGGATGAGAGATTTTTTCATTCAAATATTATGGGAAGACTTATATGCTTTCTTACACCAAGGCTGCAAGCTTGGTGGGTTTATCATATGAGGGAGAAGCTGAGTTTTTCTCCCACAAGATGGCCGATGAGAAGGGAAGTTTCAACAAAGAAAAGGATATGGAATGCCGTGGATGTTCAGATGATATTACACCAAAGATTTCACATCTCCCTTTGAATAATCGGATTCTAAAACTTTTGGTCCAAGGGTTTTTTGTACCGATAAGTAGAGACAAGGATAATCTCAAGAAGAGTGACATTTACATACTAGATTTCTTGGTAAATATAAGGATGATAAATCAGATGAGGAATATTATTATCACTATTATGAATATCAAAGAAATGAATTTGAAGGCTCAAATCATCATGTATCCAGATTTTCTCTCAATGTTGTTTGTTCAAACTCTTGATTCATTAATGATTTCTTGGACCTCCAAGAAAAACAATTTTAAGGTAATTCTTGTCAGCGATGAAACATTATAAAGGATAAGAATGAGTTTTTTAGCTGAATCTGAAGAATTATATCTTTTACCTGAGGAAGAGACTGAAGCTTTTATGAAGGTGAAAGAAGCTCTGGAATTGTCTAATAAAGATGATAAGAAAAGGAAGTTAAAGAATGTGGTTGATACTGAAAAAAATCATACGTATAAGGAAATCCATTATGTATCTCCCATGCCGAAGAAACAAAAGTCATATCCAGATAATGTGGTTAACATGTGGAGGGAGGAAAAAGAGAAAAGGAAAGAAGGGGAGCCACAGTTTGTCTTGGACCCTTCTCAAGATAAGGCCTTAAAGGAAAATGTTGGTGAAGAACTTGAAAAGTAAGAAAAAGAAAATAAATTGATGAATAAGATGTCTGAAGCCGAGGTTGTTCAAACGCATTTCAAATTCACTGAAATCGCTTCAGAGAATATTCCATTTATAAAATCTTTTCTGGCTAAAGATTTTCCTGAAACTCTGAGAAATAAGAGTCCAGAAAATTCTAAAGAGATATCTCATGAAGAAAGGGAAGATGAAGCAAATTCAATAGTTCAAAAAGTTGTGCAAGAAGTCCAACAAGCTGAAATGAGTAGATGATCTAATGATATAATAAGGTAAATCCAAGATTATCATGATAAGTGAACACCATCCAAGAAAATATCACTCCGAAATTCTCAAACTGGATCTTCCTAGTTAGAAACTCTGACAGATGATGAGAAAGGCCAAGAAGAAGTCATCAATCCTTCTGAGGAAGAATGTTCTCATCATGATTTCCTTGAATAAGTTGCTGGAAATGAAAAATTAGATGATGATAATATTTTTCAAGTGTTTGACATTGAGCAAGAAACTCCAAATGAGGAAGATGTTTTGAATGTTGATATGGGAAAAAAGTGATTTATGTTACACCTAGAAAGCTTAATGTAAAAAAGAAGGCATTTTTTGGTTAATCATAAAGAATGATGCAAGAGATAGAGGAAGAACCATCTCCTACCCATCTATCAGATGCGGAGTCATCTGTCGTTGTACATGACTTTGTGGAACAGTCCCTAAAGAAGCTGGTGGACATCATTTTGAGTTTTCCAGCAATATAATCCAGATGCCATATGCTTCAGCATAACATAAATAAAAAATCACACTCCATATGAATGGTGATGGATAAATGTACTAAGATTGAGGATGATCATAATAACATTCTTATCAATGATTATTCTCATAGATTTTATTATATGAAGATAACCAAGCGGTCTAAGAAAGTTGTTCAAGGCATGGAATATTTTAGTCAATTCCAAGTAGATGTTAAAGATGATTTTGATGCCGAAGACTCTAAAATCATGGATCTTACAAATTCATTTCAAAGGAAGTTAACTCTTGAGTAGGATTTTCGGATGAAGGATGTTAAAGATCTGAATGGAAAGCTATGTTCTCTTATCCAATATTACAGAGAGGAAAAATTACATCACAGTCCGTTGAAAGAAAAGGTGTTAATGAAAGATGAAACATTTAAAGCTCAGGCAGTGGCAATAGAGGCTCAAGATGCAAGAATCGTTTCTCTAGAGAAACAAGTTGAGGAAAATCATAAAGAGATGATGAAAATGAAGACCATTCAGAAAAACCTGTTATCGAAGGGAAAAAAAGCCAAACAAAATCAAACCCAATATTTTTTTACTATTTTCCTTTTACTATTTCTTTTTAATATTATGATTCATTGGTTACCTTTCTTTGGGATGGTTACATGTACAATTATTTCAGGTAAATTATTATCTTTTCCATTCCCTCAAAATATTTTTGAAAATCACAAAGAGGGAGAAAGAAGAAGTAATATATGGAGACAAATGAAATTCCTTTAAAAATTAGTATAAATGTTATTAAGTAAACAAGAGTTTATCTAAGGGGGAGTGTTCATTAATGAATATTTCCACATTTGTAAGGAAAATTCCATTACGGAAACCTAGAATATGATCCTTATAGTTTGAAATCATATGGGGGAGTTTTTCATATTCATCATTATCCATAATCAAAGGGAGATAAGATTTAATTTCAAAGTCTAGAAATTTATTCCGAGTTCTTTTATTATTTTTTGTAAGGATGTTTTTGCTTTCAAAAAAGGGGGAGATTATTTGGTAAATAAGGTTTTCCCTATGACTTTTCCATTCCTTCTTGTTTTGAAAATCAAAAACACTTTATCTCTAAGCAAATATTTTTTATTCCATTCTTTGATTTTATATGAAAAATTTTCTTCTCTAAGTAAATTTATTCTTACCCAATTTTCATTGTTCATATGTTCACTAAGTATAATATACAGATTCATATTTTTAACCTTGGAATCCTATAAATACTTAAATATAAATAATTATGATTTAGGATCCAAATTCTGGATGTAAACATTAATGGAGTTCCAATCCGAATTCATGATACGAACTTTAATGATGTTCCATTCTGAATTCTGGATATGAACTCTGATAAAGTTCCATTCCGAATTCTGGATATAAACTCTCATATTGTTCGACTCCGAATTCTAGATACGAACTCTCATATAGATAGACTCTAAATTCTGGATATGAACTCTCATATAGTTCCACTCCAAATTCTGCACTATGAACTCTTACTAGTTTGACTCCGAACTCTTACTTGTTCGACTCTATACTCTTACTAGTTCAACTCCGAACTTTTTCTAGTTTGACTATAAAATTTTACTAGTTCGAATGAGAAATTCTGTGATTTTAACTCCGTATTTCTATTAGTTCGACTCTGAACATTGTAAGTTCATATTTTGAAATATAGTGAAACCAGAGTCTGAATTTCCTTAGAAATTCAGACTCCGAATTTCCACAGAATTCTAGTTCCAAATTCCTATAAAACAGAATCTGAATATCTCTTTATTATAAACTCCAAATTCCATTTTGGGTAGACTCCGATCATTTATTGTCTTATATTCGGAACATTAGTTTTTCTTATACTTATACTCGTTTCATTATAAAATGATGTTGTGCGTTCAGTTACATAAGTTTTGTTATAAAATGTTGTTGTCCATTATTTTTCTAACTAACTGTTCGTTAAGTGACACGTGTATGGGTCCCTCCGAAATTTAAGGAAAATATGACCGTTGGAAGATGGATCCAACCAATGGAGATTCTCCTATAAATAGGAGCTCATTTGAACGATATCAATACTGAACTTTGACACTGATCTTTGAAATATGTGTTTACATGTTGTTGAAGTGATTTCTAAAGGGAGAGGCTCTTATCAACTCTCATGCTTCGTGGAGAATGTTTGAACAGCTTGTTCAAACTATTCCTTGTGCAGAATTGCTTCGATCGACTCCGATTGTTGGTGATTATAATCGAGGGTTTCTGGGGATAGGAAGACAAAGGATCCAACACATTGAAGATGAGGTCTTCATTCTTGAGGAATGCAGAGGTTCCAACAACATTGAAGTTGAGGGCTTGCGGGGACAGCAAGACAGAGACTCCGATATTCGTATCGAGGGCTTACCCTGGTGTGGGTAAGACATACTTGCTTGAATGTATAAATCACGGGACCATTATCCATGGTTTTTGGATACCCTTCACTTTGGTTTAAAAGATTTATATCTTGTTACATTTTTTGTTACATGTTTTTCCACTGCATTTTGTATTTAATGGAAAGTATAACCTTCTTATATTTCCGTACAGTTGTACAATGATTCATTTAGATTCTATACACTTTATGGTAGAATCTAATTTTGTAAACTTTGGTTATGTTTCTATTTCCAGATCCATGTTTCCAGAACCAGTTTTTCAGAATCACTTTCTAGATTTAAGCAAGTGTATAGAACTAGATGATTGTAACATCATACTTTGTCCCAATAATTCAATTGGTGTTAGCGGTGTTGTGAATTATCATAGTTTAACTTTGTAAAACATTGATATTTCCATTTTTACGTAAATTTTTAAACTCTACGATTCACCCCCCCTCTTATATATTGCGCATCTACATAGTTATTTCGATCCTACACGGGTTGTGCATGGTTTTTCATATTTGTGATGAATCCCTGGTCAAATTGTGGCATGTGGTACAATTGTTGGAAAATAAACTTATTCACTGATGGTGCACGGTTTGGAGACCATGTGAGGAAACTATGTGATGTATATCTTAAAGAAGATGTTTTGGTATGATTAGCTCAAAATTTATCTAACTGTTTGAATAAACCTTGATCTAGTCAATGATATATATTTTAATAGTGGAACTAATTTCTTTTTACCACTATGTTCTTATTTTTTCTCCAAAATGTCCCTAATAAGTGATTTTTGTCTCTCAAAGTTTGAAAAACCTCCCCACAGATATTGGAATCTATCTAGAGCCTTTTCCTAGTGCATTGAATCCCGATTCTTATTTTAAAGCTTCGTTTTTCACCATTCATGATGAGTCTTCATAGATCTAATTCTCCCACACATTAAGTATCATATATTTATGTCCATTGGGGGTAGATATAATGTTATGAATTGCAGGTATGATTATATTTGGTCTTGATGTTTATAGTATAATAGATCTAATATTGGTTTGTGATGATTCAGCCAGATTTGTGTTGATTTTTTGGGCCATTTATTGTTTTTTCCAAAACATTTGGGGTATGTGTCATCAAAACTGAGTCCAATATTTTAAAAAACAAAGTATTTGTTTCAAAATGTTTTCTATCATTGAAATTGATAATTTATCTAATGTGAATAAATACATATAACCCTCTAGATGACTATTTTTTGAAATTTGGGAAATCTGTGGTTTATTGGGAAGTGTGTTGATAACATGTTTTTAAAATTTTTATTTTTAAATTTGAGCATTTTTTTCTAATATGGAGAAAATGTGTTTCAATAAAATGAATGATTATATATTGAAACGGGTTGAACCGACATGGTTTTGTCAAGGGTTTGGAATGATTGTGTGGTGTGTTTTCATATTCGTTGGGATTGATAAGGTCATGAAGTACACCATTCAAATGGTTTGGATGGATATGGGCCTAATGTACAACTATCATAATGGTCGAGTATGTGATGGATTAGTGGATGAATGACTCGCCACTCATGATTAAATGGAGGACTATGGGTTACATGAGTCGATGGATGTATGGTTTTGTGGAAAGTTATGGGTTATTCCAAAATAGAATGATAAATGATTTAACAAATTATTTATGTTATTTTCTAGTAATATTGTTTCAAATGGATTTATTTTATATTTTCATATTAACAATTTAAAAATAATTTCATATAAATTTTTTAATATAAATGTTTATAAAAAGTTCTATCACAGTGTAATGAGTGAGGATTTCATTGGGTATATCCAACTGAGTTTTAGTACACCACCTACTATGGAAATATGGTCATTTTGGATGTATCATCTACTGGGGCATGGGAAATGGAAATGTATCAAATGTCATTATCACATTCCTTATGATACATGGGATGTTTTCTGTAGTAGGAACATAGATCTCGTAGAGCATGGAGTCATTTTGTGGTCTTGGAGATTAATTTGTTTTTTATCTGATGTTTCATTTGATATTTCAGTCATTATTTATGGTACATGATTCTAAAATGTTTTTTCATAAATTAAATGTTTAGATTTCCATCATTTTTATCATTCAACATAGTATGGTTGTTTGGTTATGGCTTGTTTTGTAAGTGGTTTTATTATTGAATGGAAAAACATCCCCACATTTAATTAAACCCTTCGACATATATTTCCAACCTTTGGCATCTTGAGGGTTTCTCCTAAGTCCATGCAATTCTCTTAATCCCTATCAAAACAATGATATGGGTTGGGATGTTACATAGATTGTTATCCATTTCCCTACCACAATCATGTCTAGCCATTTTTCCAATTTGTAGTTATAAACAATGAATCTTAGTATCAATATCCTTTCTCAGTAAAATATTCTAACCCATCACCTAAAAAAATATTACCCTTTACTCCCATCAATAACTATATTATTAATCCCCATGTGGATTTTTGGAGAAAATATATTTGGATAGGGGTTTTAATTTGGGGATTTGTGTTGTCTGATGGATCCATTTTATTTCTATAACTTGTTATAGTGTTTTTAAAATCCATAATTGTACTAATTTTAGAATTGATTAATTTCTCATATTCTCATTGAACTATAATCAATAAATTATAAAATAAAATTAGATTTCACACTGTGGTCAATGTTTGGGCAACAACTTTGAGTGTCGATGAGAATCCCATAGTTACAACATAACTCCATATGAACCCTATAATCAATAATAGAAACTTGTAGTTTGGTTTCAACCATATGGATTAATATCTTTCGTATTCACATATGTTTCAATTTGTGAGATTTTTTTTGAAATATAAAAATGATCCTCAATAATGGAGTCATATTACTCACCCCACATGTCTGGTCATCTTGATTTTGGGTTTATTGTTTGGGGGAATTTTAAAAGGTGTTCATGAGAAATTGAGTAACTAAATGATGTATGTTTTTTTTCAAAGGAAACAATTTAATCTATCCATATTTCATATTATAATTATCCCTTATCCTAGATAATTATTCTGATATTATTCATAACATATAGGGTTATGCAATTTTTATATAATTTGGATATAATGGAAGTGAGAATCTCATCCTTGGTTTGGAATATTTTCTCATCTGAATATTGAAAAAATGAATGATCCCTCTTATTATGATAAAATGGGATCACTTTCAAACTAAACTCATCCTCACTCATATCTAGTAGTGGCATCTTCTTGATAGAACCATACAAATCACTAATGAATTAATGTCTGTCTGGTGGTTGTGGACCATTGAATGATTGTACCTATGAAAAATGATTTTGTTTGATCTAATGGATACTAGATCTATGGGAAATCCAAATACAAGGAGGGTTTGATTACATATTTTGAATTTAAAACACTCTATTTTCAGGTTCCACAGGCGTATGAACCGAGTCTTGTAGAGCATTCATATTTTTATTATATTATATTCTTTACAAATTTTACAAAATCTTCATTTTAAATTTCTTGTTAATTTTAAGGATAAAATTCTCTGTTTTGATTTTAGATATTAGAGTTATGAGTTTTAACATAAAAGATCTAGTTTTAATTTAGTGGAGAAAAACATGAGTCTTTTTAAATGTTTTTTTTTATGTTTTGAAATTATTTAATATTTTATCTTTTCTGATTTTATCTTTTGGTTATATTTGATTTTTTTTTTGTTTTTTGTTGGTCTCATGTTTCTTCCTTATAATCAACAACAAAATTTCATTGTGATATTATTTTTATAGAGTAAATTTAATATTTTAATAACCTAATTTCTATTATTATTTTTGTAATATGGGGAGAACCACAATGAGTGACTTAGTGATTGGGAACAAAAAAATAAATCTAAAACAAGAAAAAACAATAACAAAAACTAAAATAAAAATAGCGAAATGAAAGGAAGTGACTGTGAATATGACAATAAAATTTTCTCTAGTTGGGGAGTAGTGTGAAAAAGGTAGAAAGAGTAAGAAACAATAATTATATGAGGATAAGAAAATTAATTATTCATGAATTGAATAAAATATTATTTTTTCAAACACTAGTTAACTACAATTGATTTGGTGATGAGAATATAATATATAAATCCATAAATCTCTTTCTTTATAGATCAACATATATCATTGTTCTATCGCATTAAAAAATCATATGATCATCACTATCGAATTGAAATTATTTTCATATAGAAGTGAAAATTATCATTTTCTATTTTTAGTAGTTTAGTTAAAGTTAAAATATAAAATGAATGCTTTAGTAACATGTTGTATTCATTGAATAATGGATAAAATAGTGCTCATTAAAATAATAAGAGAGAAATATGAGCTAAAAGTTAACAAAAGATATTTTTTAATTAATCTTAGAAAATAATTATTGTTTCAAATCATGAAAATCTTATTCACCCTATTAAATTTACCTACACATGATAAGATATAAAACAAAGATCAATCCCAGATGATAGAGAGTAAAACAACTATCCTCTAAGATGACTTCCTTCCTCAAACTAATTCTATAAATCTTTAATCTTATATTGGTTTCCTATATCTATTTTCTATCTTCCATTGAATGGAGGGTCTATTTCATCGATGGTATGGAAGAAGGATATGATTGATGGAATCGAAGAGGATTATTCAAGAGATTTTCAAATGATGGAATTTCATGTTTAATGATTGTCCTAGAAAAGTCCCCCTTGTGGTGATGTGTGTCAGGCTCTACCACAGGTGATCTGGATTGTCTCTCGAATATGCAGTATATGATTTGGGAATCTTCTTCTTACCTGATTTCTCTGGGACCACCTCTGATAACTTCAATGATATTCCTCCAACAACACCTACACAATAAGAAAATGTAAAAACATTAATAAATTTAAAATAAAAAAAATTATTCATACAAATTACTATTATTAGTAAAAATTACTAAATAAAAAAATATACATAATTAAATAACTTAAATTTGAACAAATTTATAATAACTATTTTAATATAAATATAATGTCATAATGAACAACATATAAAAATAAATTCAATGTATATTTTATATACATATAACTACTATAAATAATAATATTAAAATCAATTTATAAATATATATAATTATGTTATTATTAATCTTATTAAATAATTATTATATGTAATTAATTAGTAATATTAATTATATTATACAAAATTATAAGAACGTGGGAGAAATAGAGTGTAGGGGTTTTGAGACAGCAGTGAAAGGGGTTGGGTGCTCAACGATTGAATAGGGGGGGGATGGGAGTAGCGGGCCTCGGTGAGGATGTGGAGATCTCCTAGAATCTAGAAGGTAGGATTTTTTATGGAAATTGGGATTAAAAGCAATCATTCAGGAAAGATAGGGATGTAAATGAAGGTGATGCGGCTTTTAGTGTAACAGTGGTGGGAAACCAGAATTGGTGGATCTGATGTTTGTTTTGTGTTTCCAAATTATATTTGTTTTTTATGTTGTATTTATTCTCTCGTGATTCTTCTGCCGATTGTATTATACTTCTATTTTCAATTTTTCATTCATCGATTATGTGATGGAACAAGGGTGAGTAAAGGGGTCAATGCTGAAATAAGCGGCATGAAGACTTTGGCATAATGCAAGATTCGTTTTGACTCATTAACCATGTAAAACTTTATTTTTCAAATAATATTAAATTAAATAAATAAATATAACATATAAATTGATTTAAAATACTGATTAATCATTAAAAATTAGTTTTTAAATATAATTAACAATTTAATTAATTAATGTAATAATAAAAATGAACAATTGATGGGTAAAATATATTATTTTGAAGTAAAATAACTGAAATTATTGTTCATTATAAAAAATTGAAGAAGAATTAAAAAAAATGATTTCATAATTTAATTTAATAAATATAAACAGAATGAAGAAAAAAATGTCGAAAATAATGAGTAAATAGAATAAAAAATTATTATTAGGAAATAATATTAATATCAATTAAATGAAGAAAAAATAAATATTTAATTTAAAAAAATTAATTAAAACAAAAAAACTCAAAAATAAAAATCTCAATAAAAATGAAAGAATAAAAAATTGTAGATATAACATAATTAATTAGTTAATTTATAAATTTTAATTAATATAAAAAACCATAAATTAATGAAAATTAACAAAAATTCACAAATTAAACATTTAAAAATAAAACATATAGAAACATTTTTTTATTATACAAATACCAAAAAATAAAATTAAAATGAAACAAAGGATGTGACAATGTGAATGGAATAGAAGCCACATAAATATTCTTATTTTGATTTATATGAATTAATAAGGTCAAAATAATATATATGGATCATTCATGAACATCAAAAGAGAAAATTGTATGGACTTATAAATACATGCCGATAAGAATATTGACTATCTTAAAAACTAAATGTGCCATAACTATTATAAAAAAGATCCAATATCACGTTTAGGTATTCGGAAGAAAAATACTAATGTATCTATTAAAAAAATTTCCTTGAATCACAATCACATGTATCATTTAATATTCATCAGTTAAAATATTGGCTTTGATCCATGAATGAAATATATCAATGTTATGAGACATAAATAAATGGTGCAATCATGGTGCAAGTGTGAAACACCTCAACTGTTTTACAGAAATAAATCCATACATCCCTAGTTGAGCGTCCTTATACCATGATTGCATCTATGTATGAAAAATAACTAAAAAAAATTTCCCATACTCTAAGATGAAAACATATGATCATATATTAATCTTCACATAATAATGTCCCAAATTACGAACCAGCCTCTTGATCTCAAATAAATTTATAGGAAACAAATTTTCAATTGATTTTAATGCTTTATCTAAATAGAATATATGATTAGAACAACTATATGGAGTTCTATTATTATATTTCATAGCCATAAATGTTTCAACTACTTAATAATTTATTATAATATAACCATGAATTAAGGCATCCCTAATAGACTTAATGATCTCATACAGTTGAGATGATTTAACATATGAGTTAATTGAACATCATCCCATGTTTTGGTTTTATTAAAATTTGTACTATCCACATCATGAACTACAATTTGAAAACATGATGTATTAGAACTAAATTTTTTGCGTCCCCACCAACATTGTGTTCACCATGTTGATATGAAAAATAATAATATTTTCTATTAAAAAATGAAAATATATATCCCCAACATTTTCAAATGTGTGAAACCATATTACATAACATTTCGTAAATAGACACATAATTTCCCATTTTGAAAAAAATATAGTTTTTATTATGTTGATGATAAAAATGCTTCAATACACTCATTATATACAAGAATTTTACAAGAATGTTTTGGATTCCAATGATGATTTATCCAATCAAGATCATATAATAAAGATTAGTTTTAATGTCCTAATTTCATATTTCACTAAAAATATAAAACAAATAATTTTTTATTAATTTAATATAAGAAAAAATGATAACAAAGTATATAATTACCAAAATATATTTTACTTATAGATATTTTCAAATTAATATATTTACCAAATATTATTGTTCTCATTATTCATATTCCATAATTCTATAAGGAATATGAAATAAATATATTATTTATGATTTATTTGATATATGAAAAATATGTTAAAATAATAATACAAAACTAAAAAAATGTAATTTATTTGTATATATCGTCAATTTTGTCTATTCATGGATTATATTACCGAATTACTAAAATTATTTACTAATTGACATTAAATTTAACTAATTATAATGATTTGATGTTCAATTTTACTATAATTTACTTATTACATCTATTTTTTACGAAAATTTTAAAATTAACTCTAATTTTTAATAATTTTAGGCAGTTCCCATTAATTTTTATTAAATAGTTCTACATTACAAGTAATTTTTTATATTTATAGTGATTTATCACTATTAATTAAATTTACTGCTAGTTTTAATTTTTTACTATTAATGATTCCAATATTATATTAATTTAATGGTTATTTGTAAGAATGATTACTAATTATCATTAATGTTTTCAAATATTTAATAATAAAAACTAATTTTCAATAAATAATGTTATTTTTATTAAAATTTTCAAATTATAATTAATTTTCACTAATTATAGTGATTATGATTTAATTATTACAAATTTGTCTATAATGATTATTAATCTTTACTAATTACCTCTAAAGATATTAGTTATCTATATTTAATACTTATTTAATATAATATTTAATAATTACCCACATATTTTTAATAGTTGTAGTGATTTATTGCAAATTTTTACTAATTACTGCTAATTTTTTCTAATACAAACTAATTATTAATAATTGTTGTTAATATTTTCTAATTATAACGATTTAAATTTTTTTTAATATTTTTTATTTTCCAAAATTTTTTGTTAATTTTTTTAAATTACTTCTATATTTTATAATTATATTAATTTATCATTAATTTTTAATTAATACTATTTATTTATCATTTATACGTAAATAGAATTAATAAAACCAAGTTAGTAATAATTAAATATGATTATTGAAAATTAAAACTTTTTACTTTTATGGAAAAACATTACAACAAATTGAGACTATATATTTCTAATTTAGAAAATTTATCACATGTATGCCATCGTATTCCCATATTGCTCCTTCTACCAATGACATATGTCCTCCTACTGTTGCGATTGTTGTCATTGATGAGCCACATTATGTCTTCCATTTTCTGCTGACCAAAAGAAATATATGACATGGTTGACCAAAATTGGTCATGTCTCATAACCTGATGATTGAGAAATCCTTGGTTTACACATTTTTAGTAATTCATAATTAATTTTATTACATTATATAAAATTATCGGTAAATTTTGCTAAATTTTTCTAATTGACAATAATTAATGATAATTTATTATATTTTTTAATATAAATTAATAATATAAAATATAAATTATTAAAATGTTTTAAATCCTAGATTTTAAAATATTTAGGTGTTAAAATAATTTATACCAACCATATCCAAAATTGTCATTACCCATCACTTGAAAAATGATGACATATTTTATTTTTAGTTTCCCAATAATTCATTATAATTTATATTAATTCATAGTAATTTATATTAAAATATTCTAATGAAATTTATTTTAAAAATTTATAAAAGAAATACATGTTTAGTTTTTTTATAAATGTATAAATATTTTTAGTAATTTTTGATATTTTATATTAATTTATATTAATTTATATAAAATTATTGTAAATTATATAAAATTAAATAAATATTATTAGTTAATGGAAATTAATTACTAATTTTGACAATGTTATTACTAATTATTACTGATTACCATAATTTATTACTAATTACTGATAATTATTATAAACTATTACTAATTACGACTAATTATTCTTAATTACCACTAATGATTACTAAGATATCCACATTATTAAAAAACAATAAATTTATAATATTTATATATTAATTATAAGTAATTTCTATTACTAACACCAACCTACTTATTATTAAAACAAATCATTACAAATAAATTAAATTTACATTTAATTAAAATCATTAGTGAAAATTTAACAAAATAATTATAATTTTTGATAAATATCACATGTACTCCATTGTATACTCATGTTGTAGATCCTATCGTCAACAAATATCCTCCTCCTTTTACTACAATATTGATGTCAACTCCTGGCTACCGCAGTTCTCCTGACCTGATGAATAATCTGGACATGATTGGAACAAATTGATCTTAGATCATATATTCTTCAGGCGATGAAATAAATTTATGACACCAATGTACAAAATTATCATTGCTCGTCACCTAAAAATTGACAACATATCTCATTCTCAGATTTATATTAATTTATAATAATCTATATTTTATCACAGTAATATATAATATACTATAGTAATGTGAAATTCTTTTTATTATTTTATAAGAATTTAGTATGTTTAATTTCTTTTGAAAAATATTAAATTTTTATGAATTTATAATAGTATATTTATTATATTATTTTATATCTATTCATTGTAAAATATGTCATTTTATTAAAATTTCTTAGTTTATAACAATTTTTTACTATGTTTTAATGATTATTACTACTTTCCATTAATTATTACTAATTATCTCTAATTATTACCAATTATAGCTTGTTATTACCTAATATAGACAATTATTACCAATTATAAATAATTATTAACAATGACTACATTATTGTTATTAATTTTTATTATTTTATACTAATTTTAAATTAATTATAAAAAATTATTACTAATTACCATCAAAATATTACGTAATTTTTAATAATTATTAAGAAATATTATTATTTAGTAATAATAACTACGAAATATTCATAATTATTAAAAATTAATATAAATTATAAGT
This sequence comes from Viscum album, assembly GCA_963277665.1. Taxonomy (NCBI): domain Eukaryota; kingdom Viridiplantae; phylum Streptophyta; class Magnoliopsida; order Santalales; family Viscaceae; genus Viscum; species Viscum album. The sequence continues at coordinate 957,985,558 of OY728145.1, forward strand.
AATTACTACACAATAGTTCTAATTAAAAATTATAATTATTAGTTGAAACCTAATACTAAAAATTAAAAATATTTACCATTACATAATACTAATTAATCAAAGTTTAAACCAATTAATTCTAATTAAATCTAGTTACATCCAAATTATAATAATTATAACTAATATAAAATAGAACAAAAAAATAAACAAAAATAAATAAATCAAATAAATACTATATTATTTAAAATTTTAGTGGATGGAAATCCAGAATATTTCTCCTCAATAAAATTTAAAACATTGAAAACTATTAGGAGGACAACATGAGAGAATATAACGCGAGAGGATTTCAGAGAAGAATTCATTGAAATGAATTCGGGTAAGTGGTATATATTGGATAGATTTGTTGCAAATATACTATTTTCAATAGGTTACACCAAAAATAGAACGACCTTTATTGATTAAATGGTGGTAAAAACTATATTTACATTGGGGAATGTGACACATAACATCAACCTGTAGTTTAATTATGATGGGATAAAATTTTGTTGCAAATAAAAAATTATGATGGATAGTATTTGTGATGAGTCTTATCGTAAATAATTTCTTTGAAATTACTTAATTAAGATGGGTATTAAAATCCATCAAGAAACAAATATGAGGGAATATGTGATGGGGATATATTTTTATTACAAATAGTCATCCAGAGGTTTGGCGCACACTGCATGTCAAAGTTATTTTCAACAAGAACACATTTTCATCACAGATAATATTTTTTTAACGTCAATTTTTTATTGGAAATAAATCTCATTGAAAATAATCTGTTTCAAGGGACTATTTATGATGAGAAATCGTCCCATCGCAAATGACATATCCTAAAAAGTATTTTTTTCTATAGTGGTAGTTTATGGTGTTTTACCCTGACCCTTTAATCATGGAAGATGTTCTTATTTTTAGTAGGGAAAAGTCCTTATGAATTATGGGCATTGTAAAATAGTGGTGTCTCCACTCTTCTCCAAGGGTCATGTATGATTAATGAGTTATATATTGGTTTATGGAGATATTATAGGGAATCTTGGTCTATATGTATAGTTGGAATAGTAATGGCATAAGTCATATGACATGGATCATGAATCAATGTTTAATTGAATGTGGAATACATTCCAGTGATGACATGAGATCCCCTATGGTTCTGAGTGTTGTCATGGTGTCACTAGAAATCATGACGATTGGTGTTCCATTCATGTAAAGAGGATATGCATCAAAATATTATGTCAAATAAATTATTCATGAGCCCATAGTTACTAAAAGTATTACCATGTATAGTTGATCCCATACTTCTATAATGTCCATGGAAAATTATTGAAGACACCAGCATCTGGCCAATGAAGTTAGGTATGGAATAAAATATATATAGTAAGGGATCTATCAACCTTGGTCAATTTAGAAATAAAATTGTGGAGCTAAATTTCTATACCTTATGGTTTGAAATTAGGATGTGTGGGCCATGAAATAACCATGAATGGTGTGTCACATTACATCCATGATTAATATTAAATAACATGGTGATATAAAATCAAGGATACAAAATCATCATGAATAATTTGGTATTGGTATTTTAAAACATGTCTAAACATCCAAGATAATTAGGAAGTTATGCATCAATATTGATGGGAATGGACCAAAATACTCTATGGTGTTTTGTTCTTCCATTTTTACATCAAGCTCATATGAATTAGAAACCCCTTGATATTGGGCTATGATTTCACTATTTGGTGGGTCTAATGCCCTTATAAATCAATATCAGGACCATATAGAGAGATATCCCTTCCATTTGATTGGATATGAGAGGTTTTTTACTAACAATGTCACATTAAATCATGTAGTTTAATTTATGGATAATGTAATATCCAAGAAGGGTTCAAAAACCATAAAATATTTTCCACTACCTAGAGATCATATTAGCATGTCGAGGTAATATGACAAATCATGCATCTATCATTTTCCTAAACCAGGGTTCCCAGTGAGAAATTCATTCCTACATCTGGGTATACTAGGGAAACCCTGGGGGAATTATTCCATTCATATTTGTCCCTTAATTTTTCCTATACTATGAATATGATCAGTTTGGTGAGAAAACACATGAATTTTACATAGGATAAACTTTTCGTGTTTGGAAGCTATCTTGTTTTGTTTCTCATTTCGTAGAATTTACTATCATGTGAGGACCATTATAGTATATAATTTATTTTTGCTTTTCATTGACAAATTCCTGGACTATTTAAGCTTGTGACCCACATGGACCTATGTTTCTAATGATTTTTTCAGGGCGTACATCGCCTTTGAGTATGCACTGATTGTTTGACCAACATCACCGATTTCCAAATTCAGGAATCATTTATCAGTTCTCCAGAGATGTATTATCCTTTATATAAATGGGATATTGGGTTGACAGTTTACCCTCCCATGTATTCCCCTTCCGAATTCTTATCCTTGTAGGAGACTCCCTCATAGATTTGAGATGTGGTTTGTGAATCTCATTCCTAGTGTCATATCTTTTTAGATGTTGGTTAATTACACTAATTTCGTTAGGACATTCCAAGGGGTCATTAAAGGGCATCAACCTTTATTTGGAGTTGATTGTGAGATCATGCATGATGGCCATCTCTAGATGCATGAACATTGGTCATTTATATTCTTCCTCATACGAAGGCATCTCAAGGGAGAGGAAACATGGGGCATCTCAAGTCGATCGTGGGTTATCTTATTCCAGAGTCATGCATATGAGGTTTTCCTCTTCTTATCATGTTTAATACAGGGTAGGCCGTCAGTTTTACGTTTTGGGGAGAAAATTACACTAAATTATAGCATTTTGAGATTTTCCTCATGAATCTCAAGTTTAACATGAGGTATTTTTCAAGTATAACATCTTTCATAGATGATATAAGAGTGATTATAATTTCCCATGGAGACAGATCAGAGAGGTGGATCCATAGGATATAGAACCTAGAAAGATTACCATATGGATGGATCAGAACGCCCAAAGAGTGAAGATTCAGGGTAGTGTGTCCCAAATAGGGAGGATGTCACATTTTGAGGGTGAAAACCTAACAGGGATCATCATTTGAATGGATCAGAACACCAAAAATAGTGTACCTAGGGTGGTGCGTCACAATAACGGAATTTGTCACAATGTGATGGTTTATCCCATAAATGGAGAACTATTTGGATGGATTAGAATTACCAAAAAATACAAGACCCATGGTGTTGTGTCCCATGAAGAGAATATGTCAGACTGTGATTGATGAAATGGACATCAAAAATATAATATCAAGGGATGGTGGGTCTCAAAAAAGGGATACCAATGTTTACCAGGGGGCTGGTATTGGACCTCTTGGAGGTATCCTACGTATATTGACAAAGAGAAAAGTATCAAAGCATGCTTTATTCAAAGGGGTGAGGTATGAAACCAGGGTTTACACAAATTACGATTACCCAAGGGTATGATGGGGAATACACATGGTTAGATTCCAATGTTTGAGGCTTATGGATGGTTGGCTACCTGAGTGCTGCTATGTGAAACGAATAAGTGGGTGGCACGATATCCCTAGGATTTGGCAGCCCGTGTAAAACAATGATGGATGAGGGATGATATGATGATGTGGATGGGATAAATGGGATAGTTCTAACATGGAGATGATGGTGGTGTTGGTATTTAACCTCATGGAGGCTTCTTATGTATCCCCATGGATGTGAATCAAAGTACATGCAGTTCGAGAAAGGGGTATAGAATTGGGGGCACAAAAAAGACAATGAACTAAAAACATGTTTGTGTTTATGTGTGGTTAGAGGCCCATCATAAGAGGTACACACTTGGTTTGAGGTGTATGGATTGATTGTGGGTCATACCCATGGTTGTATTCCCATTAATGGGTATAATATAACTATATGGTTGACCAATAAGGTGGGACCAACAAAGGGGACACCAATATTTCCCAGGGATTGGGGTTGGACCTCAGAGAGGCTTTCGACAAACATTGTCTAGGTGACTGGGATCAAAACCCATGTAGTTTGATAGCAAACCGTTTTGTATATTGTTGGATGAAAAAGGGGAATATAGTTTAACATCATGTAGGAATGGGGTAAACTAACATGATGTGGTATAGACCGATGGGTGATGGGATTGAACCTCATGGATGATTCCTACATATTCCCATTGTATGGAATGAAAGTCCACATAGAAATGTAGAGAGGGGAGTGGTGCTTTCATGATATGTTGACCCACATGTGATGTCATGGATTCTACTACACTCTAAGATCATGTGATAAATGATAGGTGTGAGAAAAAAGGATAAGAATTTGCCCAGAATTCCATGTCACTGAGGGCATGAATACATGGAATGGTGAATGTGGATTATGCATGGATGTTTTCTAGATTTCACTAAGGGGTGGCTATGATGGAATGGGATCACGTATGGAAGTGATACAGGGGAATCTAAAGAGCGATAATGACTGATGGGGAGTACATGTGAAAGCTTCGCAGATGTTTGTAATGATCGGAAATGATGGATGGGGCTTACTAGTGGGAGTTGTCAGTGTGCCGATAAGAAGTGGCAATGATGGATAGGGATTACAAATGGATGCTTGCTGGGTTCCTAAAATAAGTTGCAATGATGGATGGTTAGGGCGTGTTATGGATTCATGTGTGCCATAAAGTATGGAAATGATGGATGGGGCTACTCATGGATGCTACCATAGTGCAGGTTATTAGAAAAAATTATGGATGTAGAGTACGCAAGAAATTTTCTCAAGTGCTGTTAAAAAGAGGAAATGATGGATGGGTCTTAAGCATGATAGATTATTGGGTGATGGTATGGAGAGAAAATGATATATGGGGTTAATCGTGGTAGCTTCTTGTGTGTCTGTTAGGAGAGATAATTAAGGACGTGGTATATGTGTGGGAGATTCCATTGTGCTAGTAAAGATAATCTATGATGGATGGGGCATATGTGTGGATGTTTCTCGGGTGCCACTATGAAGTGGAAATGATGGATAGGGCATATGAACGGAAGCTTATAAAGTGCTGGTAAGGAGTGAAAATGATGGATGAGTCATACATGTCGGATTTACCTGCGTTCCGTTAAAGAGTAACAATGAAGGATGGGGATTAAGCATTGGAGATGTCCATGTTTTTTGTAAGGAGGAACAATGATGGTTGGGGATTACAAGTGGGAGCATATTGTGACATCTTTCTCATTTCTTCCCATGAGGGAATCCAAACATCTTGGTTGGTTTGGGCTTATAATTAGGGACAATACCTATGCGCTAGTGCATAGGTGGTATTATACCAAGGGCATTGGAAAAGGGGGATGAAATGTGTAAATCACGTGACCAAAATTTGGAATTCAATGAGAGTGGAATGATATTATAAGATAACTATTAACCATATTCATAACATATTATCCATATCGCATGATCTTGAAATGGAAAAAAGTACATTATGTAACCATATTTCATACTAGACAATGTTTTTATTTCTGTGATTTTACTATTAAATATTCTAAAAAATAAGACGCGAATGACCAATGATATTGTATCCTCCATAAAATAATTTAAGAACCATAAAAGGATCAAAATTATAAAATCACTAACCCTTACAATCACTCACCAGAATGACCTTTTTCATTATCCCAAAATAAATGATCCATTCAGAATCAGACTCAGCCCCCTTTTCGGTTTCTTCAATTCGTCACATCTATAATTATTTTATGCATCCCTTACGTATTAGGGAAAAACCATGGTAAATGACATTTTAGTATATATTAATACAATAATATATTGATTAAATAACCCATCCATGATCATAGAGACATCACCAATAACAATATTGGGTGAAGGGAATGCCTTCTAAATCTATCTTATTCATTGCATACCTCCAAAAGTGTCTAAAAAGATATAAAAACCCACTTTATGGACATTATATCCACCCCTTTTTACCCAGCACCCTGGAACCAATCCTTTAAAAAATAAAACGATTAAATAAAAAATTCCACTATATTTTATTCTATTATCTATAAAAATACATATCCCCATCAGATTGTCACCTTTACTAAAAAATTTCAATATTGGTTCATATTTATTTATTAAAAACTCTTATATATTATAGAAAGATCATAATAGGATTATGCATATTCACATTTATAAAAAGTTATTGATACCTCATTCTCCCAATAAAAAATATTATCTTACCATGAAAATAGTTTCAATTATTATTTTATGCTTAATCATCTATCCCACTTCTTATATGAAATATGTTTATAATATCCAAACTATTAATTTTACATGAAGTGGAACATGAGACAACATATCTATCTACATCATCAATGGTAAAAATATTCTAATAAATCATCTTTTGAAAATGATTAGGTATAAAATTAAAAAATTATGGGAACATTCTACTTCCATTCATGAAATATTTAATACTAGAATCATTATAAAATCCAATGATTATTTAGCATATTTAATGTATCATAGATTAATTTCCCCACATCGGATAACCCTGTTATTATTATCATTCAGATCCTCCAAAATATCGTGTAAAGGATTTTTTCAAACAATTATTTTTCTGATATTTTCTAATTTTAATAAAATAAATTAATATAATTTTTTTATAAAGGTAACAAAATTATATTTTATATTCTATTTAAATATTTTGTGACACAATTAATTAATATAATATTATATATATGATTAAAAATAGATAGCGGGGAAAAAACAATTCCCTAAAAATTATTCTTTTATATGTTATTTAAATTAATTCAGAAGTGATGCTAAAGTTATTTTTAAATTCAATTACAATATATGTGGAGTAAATTTACGTTATTAATTCCCAAATTATGTAAATTTTTTTACCTTATATATTTAAAAAATATTAATTACATGTTTAAAAACTAGTTATAAATGAAATAACCATAATTTTAATACTTTAAATATCATGTTGTAAATGGATTGAATCACTTATAAAAAAATAGATAAAATGGATGGGTATGGATTTTTAGAACTTATAGTACCCACATAGTACACTATCTCCCACTTTTGTAAACATGTAATAAGGAATATTTTCATTCCATTATTGAATAATTATGGTTATTATCAATAGTATAATTTATCTGCACATATATAGATAAACAATTCTACCATTTCATGCCACACAAATAACATCAAATAAAATAATAAGAAACTAAATTTTTATCCTCCTAGAACCTGATTTCATGTTCAAAATCCTCTAGTATAACATATTTATTTGAAACCATTCAATTACAAGGATACATTGAAGAGTATGTACAATGTCCCAATGTGAGTATTAAAAAATCCTTAATGTTTTATTCGTAACATTTTTTCAGAAAAACATATAATAATCATATTAATATAATTTAATCAATATAATTAAAATACTAGGGTCTTAATATAATAATGAATCAACTATTATATATTCCATCCAACCAAAAAATAAAAATACAAAAATGGTGATCATGTATTTTGTGGACTACCACCTCCTGGAAGAGACATCATCCATTTTTAACAACTGATTATTTTCCATAGTTATATGGATATAATTAATAGTAAAGTTTGATATATATATATATATATATAAGAAATATTATTATTATGATTAATATTATAATCAATCTTTATTCTGAAACAATTTTTTAGAAATGAAAACCATAACATTGCATTGTGATGAACAATATATCCATTTAGTAAAATATCTCATTTTTCATTGAGATAGTTTCTTATTTTTTAAAATATAATAAAATATTAATAATAAATATCAAAACCTATAATTATTTTTTTATTTTTCTATAGTAATGAAATTATGTAAATAGATACAACTTGTATAACCATAGGCTTCCAGGAACCATATTATGTCAATTTTTTATTCTGTCTAACCGGGTACATTTATAGTTATTTAATATAATATCATGGATAACTATGAGAATATAACTACTAATTACCTATGATATAAATAAAAAAATAATGATTTCATTCAAGTTATTTTATGTTGAATTAAACATTGAATTCATTAATTAATATAACAATAACCATTCAAAAAAAATAATGGTAACATGCTTGTAACCCATTTTGATTATAAAAAAACTGACTACTAATATCATAAAATTTAATCAAAATATTATAACTGATCATAAAATGTTAATTAAATAACAAGGATTGATCTGAGAATGATGATTTTGGGGATAATAATAAATAAATACATAACTATTAATAAACTATTTTAAAACAATCAAGATTACATACACCCAAAATTGAAAATAGAAAATAATTAAATAATATACATAGAATTAAAAAATTTATATGATGTTTAAAATGGATATAGATATGTATAAAATTATTAATTATGTTTCCAATTTTTATTTTTTTTATACATGCAATTTAATTTATGTTGTAGATGTCTACAAATAATGTAAACGTGTGCGAATATAAATTTTAAATCATTGAGATAATATTTGAATTTACTACATTTTACTTTTTCTAGTTCATATATTGGAACAATATTTCACTTCACAATAACTTTTGTGAAATCTACCCGGTTTACTTATCCATCTCACATTTTATATTGTATGAGGTTCTAATTCAAAGTATAACATTATTGTAAAATGTTATTAGTCTCTACTTTCATTTCCTCGAGAAAAAATTTATATTAAAAAAAATAATATATATAATTATATATTGACAATAAAATTTTCCCTTATTTATAATGAATAATATTCATTTAATTATATTTCAATATCATGGTTTCCCCATCATTTAAAATGTATTCTTAAATAATGATTACAATAAACTATTTCTTTTATCAAATTCATTTATTCGAGATTTTTTTTGTAAAATGAAAACTATATTAATTTAAATTATTCTATAATACCGAATTGAAATATTATATAATGTACTAAAATTATTAATCCTATATAAAATTATAATATAAATTCCCTCTTTTATATGGTTTTCAATCAAGAGTTATAAAATTAAAAATTATTTTCTCTAAAAATTCATTTCATTACTACTTGATTGGAATCATGCACATATATTATTTTATAATGTATATATATTTTCTCTAGGAATAAATATATCATTATAATATAATTTTTGATGTAATTGTTTGATTTATTTCATGTTCACTTTTTTATTCTTTTTTCAATTTTTAACATCCTTTTACAATACTTATGTTATTTATTAAACTAGAATTTCATTACCATATTCATTTAATGTATGTATGGTTTTTCATCTAGTTATCGATTCCATTTATCATGAATGTATTATCATACAATATGTTTTTATTCCAATATATATTTTTATTGTATTTGTAAATAATCATGATTCTATCTTTTTAAACATATACACTCTTTCGTTGTATGGAAGGTGATCATGTTATTCTATTTGATTATTTTGATAATATTGATATATATTCATTTGGGACTCCCACCTTATAGTCCTTAACAATAATTTCAATATATTTATCCCATAAATTATTCAATATATGTTCTTATGAAATATAATCCACATTTACATTTTCATGATCATGATTCCAACTAAACAATATAATAAATTATTTTATTTTATTTTCTATTAAAATTATTGTAAATGATCACATTAGTATTAATATTCATCTAAAACATCTCTTCTTTAATAGATAACTCATTTCATTTTAGGATATTTTTCTTCCAAATATGATATAAATTGATCAACCAATAACTCCTTTAGTTTTTCCTTTCTTTTCCTTGTAGCAGCTTGACTCTAGCAGCCAAGATATAATGGTTGATTGACCACGTCGATATAAATATAAATGATATAATAAATTTTGATTTAATATTTTAATATTATTATAAGACTAGATATATATTATTATATTATTATACATGAAAACATGAAATATAATAGGAAATGTTTTAAGAGAAAATAATTATTTATTTTAATAAATAACATCATACATTCATAGATACCGTCTCTATATTATGGGGGAATAAAAACAAAATAAATGGTTATCTCTAATGGCCATCAAGGGTATGTGTAAACTAGAAACAAATAAAAATAAAATAAAACACAAAGTAAATGTCTTAGATTAAAAATAAACAATTTTTTATATATATAACATCATGCAAGGGGAATAAATATATGGATTGTAGAATTATATAAATAAAAACATGTGTAATAATAAATATTTTCATAATGATTTAAATCAAAATTCCTAAATTAATAATATTACCATCAAGTAGTTTCTCCATTATAACATACCTAAAAAAGTATAGCGTATTTTAAATACAAAAACTAATATTTATCATGAGATCTAAAAAAATCATTGAGATGTTTTAAAGGGTCATGACCATAACCTACTACGTCCAATGCATTATCTATATGAAAGAGGTGGAAAAGAATAAAAAAATCATTATTATTGAAAAGGTAACATAAAAAATGATAATATTTTCCACACTTAACAAACATATTCATAATAAATCAAGAGTAATATAGTAAATTGTATCAAAAGAGTACATCCTTAGTATAGAATAATATTAAAAAATAATTTTGATATAGATTACGATACATTAAAAGGTTCAATGGAAGAATTATTTTGGGAAATACATTATTAATTATGAAATAAGTTATTCAAGTACAAAAAATTTCCCAAATATTATGCAATTTATTTTATTTTAATGGAACCTCTGAATCATGTAATTGAATATTAATTTAAGCTGGAGGTCACGACAATGGAAAATTACATCCATACATTGAATATAAGAACCAATATTATCATAACAATTTCATATGAAATTAAAAAATTAACTTATTTATAAAAAGAAAATATGATTCCTTATGTAAAAACCACATATTTTTAAATATGTTTGTTATTGCCGGTAATGTCTTCAAAACATAACAATTAATTTAATCATCCTATGAAATATATAACCATAATATTATAGAGATAATATTAGAGAGTATGATTGTTATAATATAAAATATTATATATATATATATATATACCACTCAATATAGATTATTTATAACATAATATTGTTTAATCAATCATTTTTAGTAATTTGTTTCCTCCATGAATTTGTTTTTTAATAAATTATATTCATTTATTTTTTTGAGAAAATATCTTAACTAATATTTTAGAATATTAGAAAAATTATTTTATAAAATTTACACAATTTCTAAAATAATTATTAAAATATTATTTTATTGATAATTTTGTGTATATTACATAAATACTTGATTTTTCGTGAATAGTAAAAAAGTAATGTTTTTTTAAACTATTTTTTTTCAAAAAATTATGAATTTTAAAAGTCCCATTGTTTTTTAATATTATTCAATGTGGAATAAATATTATTGGGTTGTATTTAATATAAATAATTACTTTTTAATCAAATTTACATTGTAATTTATTTTTGGTTTAACTTTAGGATTTAAAATGAAATTTTGTTAAAATGATTTTTATTTATATCTTGGTTACCCTTTTATTAATTTAAAAATTCATTTATGGGGATTTTTAAATGATATGTGAATATTTTATATAAATAAATATTAATTTACATTCATATAACAATTATTATTATTTTAGACATGTTGAGGGATGAGACCCCTTTATTAAAAAAATTTAATTCAAACCTCTTTTGAAAAATTAGGGAAGAGGGAAACCATTATAATCACCATGAAAAAATGAATGCATAAAATAAACCAGAAGTAATAATTGACATGTAAATCTAATAAGATATAGATTAAAATATGGGAAAAGGTAAGGGTGCATGCCCCCCACATGAACAATAAAATGCAATAATTGAAATAGTCAAAGATAAGCATCCCCCTGCCCATGAGCTATCACATGCTGGAATCACAACAAGGCAGAGAAACCCTACAACAATGATAAGTTAATAAAGGACCAAATAATATATTCTGTAACACCTATCGATATGTATATCCACCAACATGAAAAATCATCTGATTGAACCACAACCAGTTGACATGATTTAACGAAAAATAATCTGTTACTTAAAAAATACACATCGTGAAAATCTATATTATCATTATGTTTGTGGTAATAATATTAAAAATAATATTATCCCATATTCTTATTGAATTTTTTAGTATTTATCCCATATTTATAATCATAAAATTTATATTATCTATGAATTTATTATTATAAATTTATTATATTATATATAGAAAATTGAAATAATATATTACCACAGTTAAGGTGAAGAGAGATTTACCGGCTGGTTAAACTATAAATATAAAGGAATAAATTATATAAAAATATGTCTAAAATATGTATTATAACCATATCTGTACCTTACCGTGTCTTTGGATCGTTAATGATCCATAATTAATCTTTTTTTTACATATAAAAACATCAGTACACCTTTATTTTTCAAATGTTACATTAGAGACCCTCGCCTAAATTATAAAACCCACCTCCTCTCATTTTTCCTTCCAATATTCATATATATTTATATCATAAATATTGTTCCCAAATGTATTCCTTTATTAAATCCCAAAATGTTATAGAAATTAGTTAGATCATAAAAACATCCTAATATGGCTTTTGGTGCATACATAAGGAGGATTTCTGTAGAAGATTTTTCATGCTTAAAATAGATTTTTTTATTTCATCATAAAATACCTTAAAAATATTCCAAACATATTATGATATGATAAAAAAAGTAACTAAACCATAATTGGATGCAATTATGTAAATTTCATAACCTAAATCATATTTCATCTTCTATTAAATGTGATATTAATTCATTATTCATTTGTAAAGTGGTCTATAACATCATGAACTAATGTGATTTATTTTTCATCATCACCACTAATGGTTTTTTATAATGATGGATTAAAATTATATACAAAATATTTGTAATATATTTATATTATTGGAGTTACTAGATGACAAATAGGTGTGTGACAAGTGAGAGATAGTGGAGATATGGGAGACATAATTTCAATATAACACTCGAGAACATGGGCACCTCTTCCTGAAACCCTCAATCGCACAAACATGGCATACGTCCTCAAGCCTGGAAGGTTCAAATCCCATCATTTGTCGACACCGCAAAATAATTAGACACTCAATATTCATTATTCTATCGCGAAATTTCATACGGAAGATTCCCTTGACGAGAATACCCGCATAGTTTCTTTCTTTGGTATATCCCAAGGGATCTTGTTTCTTGGTGCACTCAAGAGCTTTGGTCAAAGCACAAAAAATATGACGAACCGTACTCTTGTCAATAGACATGATGATGATGGGTTCGTGCTGGAAGCAGTTTTAGATGCTTTACATCAATGCACTAAAATGTGAACATTCTCTTCCATGGCCAAGTCTCCTACCTTAAAGTTGATTATCCTTGGCGTCTTTCTGATTTGGATATGAGTATTTATAATTGTAGGAATGGTTTGGACTAGAAACTGATTCCAATAAGAAAAGGCTATTTCCAAATTCTATTAAAATCAAAAAAATTCATAGAGAAGGTTTTGAAGATCTGAACCCTTAATCTAAAGTTTATACAACTTAGAATTTATGATTGAGACTTTAATTTTAATCAGCAATCATACAAAAACACAATAGCACATGTTTTGGTTAAACGTCATAGACTTAATTGGTTCTTTTGGTACCCAAAATTTCAAAATTACATTGTTTCATGCATGGGGATCCCTCTCAAAATTGATCATTGAACTTTAAATTTTGACCTATGGCTCTTTGAAAAATATTATGGTGGAAAATAATTTATATGAAAAGCTCCCTAACACAATATTCATCACTAAGAATGAATAAAAAATAGAAATACTAATTGAATATGTGAGTTAACCTCACATTTTTGACCTTTGTATAATTATTGGTCACACAGCATCTAATTGTGGGTTATTAGAATGAATGCATTCTATCCAATTGATAATGAGTAGAACGAAACTAGGAGAAATACTAGAGATATATCTCCAATCATGGAGATATTTGAACCCCCGAAAATGAAATTTGAAATCTGGGTCAAAAAACACAGTATAACACAAATAGGGGGCACCTTGGGTATAAAATGGGAAAATGTTGTAGAAGAAGAAGAAGCCTCTATTAATGACGAAATTTTGTTAGAAAAACTATTAAATATAGTCTAAGACATCCTAATGATATAGAATGAGAAGGAAAAGTCTTGTCAAACATCAAGGCCTAACCTCATCCAAAATGGAGATCATAGTCTAGGTATATGGGATAAGTCACCCGAACATGTAAACTTCACTAATTGCAACAAATATTTTTCCCCACTACAAAAGGATGATTGTCCTAAGATTTTCTTAATTTAATATATGGTGAAACAAACCCTGGATTCAGGTATTAGAAAGATCCAATATCCACATCATGTAAATTCCGCTGAAATCTCAGAGTTAAAGAATGAATACAGCAATAAAAAAGATATTGTAGACTCTCCTCACAGTCAAGGCGCATCTGTTATTTTCTCTAAAAATCGGAAATCCACTAGACATAAATCAGAATGTTGAAAACTGTTGGCCACCCAGAATGACACTCTGGTCATTAAAAAATCTACTACTAATCTAATGACTTAAATTGTCACAAAAAAATTGGAACATGTCAACCCTGTTAATGGAACTACACCATTGGTACTAACTCCTACACAAACCCAAAACACCGACAACTACACAAAACAAATAGCAGTCGAGCAACTTCGGGTGGAAGAAGAACATGCTACAAGAATCTATAAAGTTACACATTCCTCTTCATATGGGTATGGTGTTAATATTGTTTCCATGTTCTCCAATAACATGAAACCCACAACTCCAATCCTTATGGATTCATCAATTCAACCTATTATCAAAGGCACCCCTCTAGACTAAATAATGATATAAATATGATATATGATGAACCAGCTCCTATTTTTTCACTCCACTCTATAACCATAAGCAACCCTGCCATTTATAGATTAGTTATGACTCTAAATAACCCCTGTAATACTGATTTCATGAAACCTATATGAGATAATTATAATAGAAAATTATCAGTATAGAAAACAAATCCCATGCAGGTTATAAATGTTTCTGTGGAGAAAATGCAGTGATGTCCAGAACTAGACAACACTAAGAAATAACATGTGACCACTTCCCAAACACCAGGTACAACTCTATCCCAACCTGTAGATACTATGTGTAATTGGATACCTGAAACTTCTATGAAGAATACCAAAAAATCAAGAAAAATTAAAGAACAAACCTTTAATAATCAGGAAGTTATACGATCATTAATAATTAAAGGATCTAGAAAAATGAAAAAGGTCGTTCTAACAGCAAAAATAAACATTAATGAAGATACCTTTTTGGAATTGTCCCGGAATTTCTATCTCTAGAACCCTTTTCTTTCAAAAATAATTATTAACACTAATTATACCTTTCTGTTTTCTATTTATGAGGAAAAAAATCAACTATGCCTCTAAATAATCTTACAAATTTCAAAAACAAATATGTTTTAATTATTTCAATCACTAATAACCTTATTGAAGAATCATTATGGATTTTATCACATTTCTCTTTACATATTAGTACTATATACAATATATCTTATCTGATTCTTACTTTCAATTTTAATATTGCTAAAACATATTTTTTCTGCTCAAGTTTTTATGCTATGAATAGTAACCAAGAACGAATAATGATTTTGAATGGCCTCTCTTATCATGGAACAAATATTAATGCACCATGTTATTATGGGTTATTTTAATTCCATTCTCAACTAAAACTAGTAAATTGGACCCTCTCACAATTATATTTCCATAAGAGAATATAAAACCCCAATAGATGACAAAAAAATCATAAAAATGAATCTCGCTGTTGAAAAATAAACTTGGTATAGAAGGAACTACAACAATGTAGTTTCCTCTAAGGTGGATATAACCATCACAAATAACATTGCATTAGATAATTGGGACACAATCACAAGTATTACTCTTAATATGATGAATTATGATCATCTCCCCATCTCGTTTTTTGTCTCCACAAATGACATGAAACCCCATATTCCTTTTAGAATTAACAATTTTTAGTTCTCTAATGACGAGTGATCTCAAATCATTCAATACATTTGGTTATCATTGTCTTGTAACAATGATTTCTGTGACTGTATCCTAAAATTACAACATCTAAAAAATAATTTAAAAATATAGTGTAGCTCAAAAGCCAAAAAAACAACAATGACATCATGAATATTGTGAAAGATCTCAATGAACATCAAAACATAAGCACCACCTATGATCTCAACAATGATCATACTCACGAACTAAACATTTCAGTCAAACTTAATTCCCAACTCAAATTAAATGAAAATATGTGAAAGCAAACATTTAAAAAAATAGTTAACAGACGGTGATAGAAATACTAAATTTTACAATCCTCTTCAAAGATTTTTGAATTCCTATATGACGTTAACTCTTTTAATGGATGGAGACAGTCTCATTGACAATGAGTATGACATCGCAGATGATATCATCTCCCACTATGAAACGTTTTTCAATGGTCCTAATATAAACAATGATCTCCCACCTAAGGTCATTCCACTTTTTATCAATAATGAGTTCAACTCTTTCCTTATAAACACCCCAATGGATCATGAAATCAAATACACTGTCTTTTGACTGAAACACGACAGTGCGCCAGGGCCCTAAAGGCTTCAACAATGGGTTTTTCCTGCATTATAGTGACGTGAATTAGATTTATGTTTCTAAAATTGTAAAATCATTCTTCACCAACAAGGTTCTCCATTACGCCCAAAATTCCTAGTTTCATACCTTGATACTGAATGTGGATAATGCCTCTGAGATATATTTTTCTAGACCCATTTCACTTATCAACACCCTTTTTAAAGTCATTAAAAAATCATTCCCTACTGACTTTTCACTATCATGATCTAAATTGTATCATAGAATCAATTTGGTTTTATAATAGAAAAATCTATTCAAGACTACATTATCCTCACCTATGAGGGTGTAAATAATTTGAATGAAACTAATAGGGGAAGAAATATAGCGGTTAATCATGACAACAAAGAAGTATTCGACACCATGAACTGGTTTTTTATCATCAATGTCCTTCCCGACTAATGGTTTTAACAACTCTTCTATAACTGCAATCAGAACCAACTTCAACTCTGCATCTGTCTCTATCCTCGTCAATGGCGCACCTAAAAAATTTTTACATGCACCAAAGAAGTCAAGAAAGGTGACCCCTTTCTATAATTCTCTTATAGATAGCAGAAGACTACCTTAGTCATCTGATCAAGAGGTTGGTGAACTAGAACATAATGAATCCAAATCATGTCTCCAGGAATCTGAATGATTTTACTCATCTCTTTTATGCTAATGACACCACATTTTTTCGTTGAGGGGGTTAAACAAAACATTATTAACCTAAAAATGTTCTCTCGCACTACGAAGAGGATTCTGGTACAACACTTAACTGTAAAAAATCATGAATCTTCTTTAGGATGATTTTCACAATCGATAGAAAATGTATCATTCTTAGTGACTTGGTTCTGTAAGAAGGTATTATTACATTCACCAATCATGGTGTTCCCATTTTTTGTGTTAGACCCAAATCTTGTCACATTATGCCTATTGTTGACCATGTTCTAAATCAACTATCATTTAGGAAAGGTAAATCTCTCTTTATAGTAGGTAAGGCATGCCTCATCATATCCACTATTTTTTCCAAGATGGTTTATTCAATAATGGTTTATAAATGGCTAGTTGAACTCATTAAAAAATGAACACAACCATAAACAACTTCATCTGGGCTAGTAGTTCTCTATCTAGAAAACATGTGATTGTACCACGGTTAACATGTTCAATCCCATCAAAAATGATGGTATTGGTATTGAAAATATCATGTGATTTATTGAATATCTTCAAGAAAGGCTCAATTGGAACCATTTCCACAATACCTCTGAAGATATTTCCTTTCTAAAAAAATAGTTTTCTTGACAAACTTAAAACGGGCAATTTGAACATCGTGAAATCATCTATTTGGCCTTCCATAAAAAATTCATTCAATAATATTATGCCTAACTTTAGATGGAAGGTATCTGGAGAATCCTCAATGAATCTTTGGTTGGATAATTCGACTGGTATTCCATTATTGTCCATGATGACTCCGGATCAAAGCCATGATAATACCAACAGCTCAATAAGCGGAATTTTAAACTCTCAACATGATCAAAATCCTGATACTATTCTGAACGTTTATGAAAACTACTATTTATTTCATGGCAATGAGTTTTTAACATTGGAACAGGCTCACAATGTAATGTTCAACTCAAAACATTTCTACAAAAAATATTTATATAACATAGAAAACAACTATAGTTGGTTAAAACAATTCAACCAACCATAGATAAAACCATCGCGATTCAACCTCAAATGACTTCTTTCTCAAAATAGAGTGCCCACTGAAATTTTCCTCCAATAATTTAGAATACAACTCTTCTCTAAATGAAAAATATTTAGTCAACAATGGGAATATTATAACCACCTCTTTCTCTCTTCTGCTACTACTTCTGCTCTATAGAACTATATTCTTCAGATTTATGACTATAGATGCTTGAATCATAATACTATCAAAGCTCATCATAAAAAATGTGCTGAAATGGTTGTCTCTCAACAAATCGGGAACCTCTTTCATGTTGTGGAAACTGAGCCCTACTGTAACAATTGGGTCTCGGTGACAGCACAAGCACCCCGCCTTAACATGGCCAGCGGGTCCTGGCTCACCAGGTACCCCCAGTTGCCCCGCAGACACGTGGAACCCACCTCAGGGTCCACCCATATGCCTAAACAAGTCATCTGACTAATGAATGTCCCCACATGTCAACACATGTCTTTTCCCGTGTGCATTGTCCTCACTCACACACACCCTGGGAAACTTTTCAGAAGGTCTCCCGTCATGATCACTACTCCAGTCCACGCACACTTAACTGTGGAGTTCTAATCAAACAGGCTCCCAAAAAGGAAGGTGCACCTTGTTGACATGAGTCATATCATTTAGTCATTTAACCCTTTATCATTTGGGGGTGTTACAATCACCCCCACTTTAGAGCACAACATCCTCGTTGTGGGCCCTGCATCTCAACCCAGGAAGTGCACCGCAATTAAGGATTAGTTCCTCCTCTGATACCAAATTTAACAACTAGGTCCTGGTGATAGCACAAGCACCCCACCTTGACATGGTCGTTGGGTCCTGGCCCATCATGTACCCTCAGTCACCCCGCAGACACGTGGGGCCCACCTCAGTGTCCACCCACATGCCTGAACGTGTCATCTGACTAATAAAAGTCCCCACAGGCCAACAAATGTCCTTTCTAGGGTGCTTTGTCCTCACTCACACACACCCTAGGAAACTTTCTAGAAGGTCACCCATCCTGATCACTACTCCGAGACAAGCACACATAATTATGGAGTTCTAATCAAACAGGCTCTCGAAAAGGAAGGTGAACCTTGTTGACATGAGTCATATCATTTAGTCATTTATCCCTTCATCATTTGGGGGTGTTACAATCACCCCCCTTTAGAGCACATAATCCTCATTGTGGGACCTACATCTCAACCTAGTCAGTGCACTGCACTTATGGATGAGTTCCTCCTATGATACTATATGTAACAATTGGGTCCTGGTGACAACACAAGCACCGCACCTTAACATGGACATCGGGTCCTGGCCCATCATCACTACTCCAGGCCAAGCACACTTAACTGTGGAGTTCTAATCAAACTGGCTCCCAAAAAGGAAGGTGCACCTTGTTGACGTGAGTCATATCATTTAGTCATTTAACCCTTCATCATTTGGGGGTGTTACAATCACCCCCCATTTAGAGAACAACATCCTCGTTGTGGGCCCTACATCTCAACCTAGGCAGTGCACCACACTTAAGGCTGAGTTCGTCCTCTGATACCAAATGTAACAACTGGGTCCTGGTGACGGCACAAGCACCCCACCTTAACATTGTCGTCAGGTCCTGGCCCATTAGGTACCCCCAGTTACCCTGCAGACACGTGGGGCCCATCTCAGGGTCCACCCACATGTCTGAACGGGTCATCTGACTAATGACAGTCCCCAAAGGCCAACACATGTCCTTTCCAGTGTGCTTTATCCTCACTCAAACACACCCTGAGAAACTATTCAGAAGGACACCCATCCTAATCACTACTCCAGGCCAAGCACACATAACTATGGAGTTCTAATCAAACAGGCTCCCGAAAAGGAAGGTGCACCTTGTTGACATGAGTGATATCATTTAGTCATTTAACCCTTCATCATTTGGGGGTGTTACAATCACCCCCCCTTTAGAGCACAACATCCTCGTTGTGAGCCCAACATCTCAACCCAGGCAGTGCACCACACTTAATTCTAAGTTCCTCCACTGATACCAAATGTAACAACTGGGTCCTGATGACAGCACAAGAACCCTGCCTTAACATGGTCGTCGGGTCCTGGCCCATCAGGTACCCCTAGTTACCCCACAGAGACGTGGGTCCCACCTCAGGGTCCACCCACGTGCCTGAAAGGGTCATCTGACTAATGAAAATCCCCACAGGCCAACAAATGTCATTTTCAGTGTGCTTTATCCTCACTCACACACACCCTAGGAAACTTTCCAGAAGGTCACCCATCCTGATCACTACTTCAGGCCAAGCACAATTAACTGTGGAGTTCTAATCAAAAAGGCTCTCGAAAAGGAAGGTGCACCTTGTTGACATGAGTCATATCATTTAGTCATTTAACCCTTCATCATTTGGGGGGGTTACAATCACCCCCCTTTAGAGCACAACATTCTCATTGTGAGCCCTGCATCTCAACCCAGACAGTGCACCGCACTTAAGGATAAGTTCCTCCTCTAATACCAAATGTAACAACTGGGTCCCGGTGACAGAACAAGCACCCCGCCTTAACATAGTCGTCGGGTCCTGGCCCATCTGGTACCCCGAGTTGCCCCGCAGACACGTGGGACCCACCTTAGGGTCCACCCACATGCCTGAAAGGGCCATCTGACTAGTGACAGTCCTCACAGGCCAACACATGTCCTTTCCACTGTGCTTTGTCTTCACTCACACACACCATGGGAAACTTCCCAGAAGGTCACCCATCTTGATCAATACTCCAGGACAAGCACGCTTAACTATGGAGTTCAAATCAGACAGGCTCCCGAAAAGGAAGGTGCACCTTGTTGACATGAGTCATATCATTTATTCATTTAACACTTCATTATTTGGGGGTGTTACACCCACCATGTGATTTGGTATAATCAGAATTCTTTTATTCATAATAATTACTCATTCAATCAAAATGCAGGTCAGAAGAGGGTCCTCGTTTCCATACAAGAAGAACCCTTGATTCAAAAGGGACATTGCCGAAACACCATGAATGACATTGTGATACTAAGGAGTATTAGGATTAAAGGCAATTTCTGTCAGCCGCATCATACAATAGACGTGGTCTGTAGATACCTCCTGCTAAGATGGATCAAGATCAATATCGTTGGTTCCTTTAACCGCAATCTGGGACCTGCTCGTTGTGGTGATTTCTTCATGAATAACCACTCCCAGGTCTTTGGATGCATCATGGATAAATGTGGTATTTCCACCTCCTAAAAAACTGAGATACTGGTCTTGATTTTTTCCATTACCTTTTCATAATAATTTGGTTGGAATATCCTTTGGAACAAAACTGACATGATGACTATCATCCATGAAATTTGGAATGGCATAATCCACCTTGATTGGCTGATTACTACCCACTAGATGGAATGCGCCAATTCACTTAGCAATCTAAATTATATCATCGCTCATGTTTATCGAGAATCAAACGTGGTGGCAGATGATCTATCCTACATGGGAGTCAATCACGAAATTACATGGTTTGAAGACCTTCTCAATTTTTTTCATTCCTTCAATGAAAAAGTTTGTAAAATGATCCCATCTTGTAGAATATTGTAATAATTCTTTTTTAGTAATATTTATGATTTTTTCATTTTTGACCAATACATCTCCTTTTTTTAGAAAATATCACAACTACATTTTATTTTTAAATTTTATTAGGGATATGACAATTTCGGTTGTATGTACGTTGGGCAATCACCTCACTAAGTGATGGGGTTTTTTTAACTAAATTTTATCTTCGAATGTAATAATGACAATGTTAGTTAATATAGGTGATATAAATTAAATAGTTATGATATTAATGACATGTTTATCATTATAAATGTATAATATATCATTTTCATTCTTAAAATGAAAAATGATATTCTTGTTCTTTTGTAGGTGTGGACTCTAACTTACATGAAGTGAAGTGATTATTTTTCATCCCCAAAACAAATACATTGTATATATATATATATATTAAATGAAATAATATGGTAATATTAATATTGTTGAAATTATATAATGTTAAAATATTACATATATTTTTTCAATAATGATCATTGTAAAATGGAACATTACTCAAGTGTTTGTATGACCTATCATATCAATTATCATAATGTAGTTAATTTGTCACACACATTATTCATGATAAATTTTAAAAGTTTAATTGAAAAATAAATATTAATATTATATCATGAATAACTTTTAATATTTTTATGCAATGAAAAAATTTGACCTCATTCAATATACAAAATACATTATGAAGCAATGAAATGAGAAACCTCAAAAAACCTGATGTGGACTTATGTAATTAATTATATAAATATATAATAGTAAATAAATTATATTAAAATTTATGATGAATTAATTATACATTTATATGTCTTGTATGAAATAAAATACTTGATAAATGTTTATTATATATGAGTTAATGGACACAGATGATATTTCTTTACTCGAGGTAAGGGTTTTTTAATATGAAATTTTTTATATGATAAAAATTATATATTTACCACTCGTGTATATTGTGTGATCTATTTAATACCCCTTTTATATTTAATATCATGAATAATCTATACATCATGTTAATTTATGGTTCATTTTTCATTATTTCATCTATGTGTATTTGACTTGAATGTTACCAAGTGGTAAATAATTCTATAACTCAATTTATTTTCATTGGATTATGTTACTTCATCATTGTATTATGTATTCTATGATTATGTTTGTAATAAATTTTAATTATAATATAGTATATTTTAATTTTTTTGGATTACATTTGATAGAAATATTAATTTTATTGAATAATTATCAAATTTTATTTTCTAAATTTTTGAGTGTTATCCAATCCAAATTATTTTTTTTATTCGGAATTTTTTATATTAATCTAAACTAGTTTCCAATGTGTACATACTTATCTTTGATATTTTATATCATCAACGACCATATGTTCATGGTATTTAAATAGTCTTTTTAGGTTATTTTTTATGTGTATTAGGTTTGAAAATTAACGAAAGTGTCAAAGGGTTTTTCATAAATTCTCATTATTTTTATGTTTTTTATTGTAATGTTTAAATTAAAATAAATAATATTATTTTATTTTCAAAATTAAAAAATATTCATATTCTAATATGGCTATTATTTTGGTTCAGCTGACTAATTTTAACATCATCCATTATTTATTTTATAAATTATATGATGTTTTTTATGTGATTCTTATCCGGTATCATTGATTTTGATCTCTAATTCATCTCCCCCATATCCATGTTTTCTATAACAGTAAAACAAATTATTTTATAAACATAAAATTATCCCAAAAAATAAATAATTTGTTAATTTAGCATCTATATATTTTTTAAACAATATATCTTATGGTTTTTTAAATGGATCACTTTTGAAGAACTTTTACAAAATATTTTGAAGAGAGTATTTCCTTTTTAATTTAAAACATGAATATATTTTCTAGTAATAATAAAAATTATATTCATTCCTATTTAATTTTCAGGGTTCTGGGGTTATTTTAAAATAAAAATACTTCAATAATATTTTATGAATTTTTAGTTTTAAAAAATAGTTTTTTTAGTTTTAAAGATTTTTTTTCTGAAAAAAGTATTTATAATGAAATTTTAAAATAATTTCCACACATCAGTATAAATATCCCTTGATTTTACTTATTCTCTATTGGGGAGATTTTTTAATGATACATTCTTCATTATTTATATATATGGATCATTATTGTTTTTTCGAAATTGTTATTCTGGAAATTTTATTTCCATGAATTTATCATGTTTCAAATTTATTGTTATGGATTACATTTTATTTCAACATGTCCATAAATATTAAATTACACTATCATGAACATATTTATATTCTATAACTTAATCATTTTATAAAAGGAGTAGTGGTTTTTTTATTTATAGGAATAAATTAATGGTCTCTCAACATTATTCTGTTATGGTTCATAGAATATTTTTATGATATTTGATGGTTTCATTGTAAATTTATAATGGATGGTTACATTATTAATGAAATATAAATGGTATTATGAAGAACCAATGATGGATGGTTTGGTGATAAACCACCAATGGCTGGGATATCCCTTCAATGCATTTGGTTTTGTACAGATGGAAATCAGTCATATTGGTAATTCCATTTAAACGATCTGTATTAATATAATTTCCCAAGATACCAAAATGATTTTATTCAATTATTTATTTATAAATGATTTAGATGATTAATATTGATTTTAATAGTCTCTTAATTATTGAATATGAGTAATCCTGTCACGAACTAGCTCGGGTACTCTATTATCCCGATAACTGAGCTGGCCCTGAAAAAGCCTGAAGGGAATTACCAATCCCCACGGGTCAGCGACTAGCACCTGGAATCATAAAACATACAAGTGGGATCGATTTTTCCACAAGAATGCAGAAGAAAAAGATAAAAGACAATATGGATATCAAAAAATAAACTACAGTAAGAGTGATTTTCCAGAATGCAATTTGGCATAAAAAGAACAATGTACTACATCCCAAGTACAAAAAAGGGGAAAACAAGCCCAAGGTCCCTAAGGAAACAACTCACCAAAACCAATGATTCCATAACTGATTCCAAATATTGATTATCCAAAGTAAAACCTTTCAATATTTAGATAAACATGTTTGGAAATTTAGAAGCATATTCTAACAAAATATGCTGAACATTTTCAAATAATGGGAATAAATATTTCATGAAAAGGCCTTAAAAATGATGGAATATTTATAAAACAATTGTTTGTGAAAAAAAATTATATAAAATAGTTTATATAAATTCAACAGTATTGTAAAGGAGTTCACAAGTATTAGTATACATGTATATCTCAAATATAAATAAAAAAGCGAGAAACATCGTCATCTTCCAAAAGGTACGATAGTATTAACCAGTTATAGGATTCCACACTCTCTAAGTGAACTCGGAAAAATGTTTATACACACATCCCAATGACATTGACCAAAGGAGACTCATCACCAACCCTTCAGAGATGTGACCCATTTCATGTATATTTTATAACGTTGTCATAGTGTACAGTGTATCCAAATAACTCGCTAACTACCTAAGGCTTGCATGTGATCATAAATTATGGGAGGACTATTTTAAGAATTATTAAAATACAATCAATCCCATTCTACCATTTCAAACAGTTCCAATTTCATTCCAATTAATACCAAAATAGGTTTTATTCAAAACATGCCATTCCCCACGATAAAACCAATGGGTTTCTATAAAATCCTTTTTAAGCCATTTTCATAAGTATAAACTCCATTAAAAACTCATTCCTTTATTACACAATTCATTTCCAAATTAAAATCAAAATATTAATTGAAATCATTTCCATCATATCCACAATTTAAATTAAACAATTTTAGTCGGCCAATTTCCATAAACACACCAAATTCAATGGAATTGGGGTTTTCCCAAATTTTTATACCAAAACTATTACAAATATCTCAATTCAATGGAATCAAGTTTTTATCAATTAATTACATTAAAATTTTATCAATTGAATTTAAATTAAATATTTAAATAAATCTTGAAAATACAATAATAAACAATTTGGCAAGTCGTGAAAGAACCATCTTCCTCGAATGTTTTGACCAAAACCACAACAGTCAAGAACACTCAATAATATCGAGTTTCTTCATTATGAAAACTCCTTAGATATCAACTCATAGTAAGACAAAGTCCAAAAATCATCAAACATCACACCACACTAATAGATCTACCCATAACTGGTGTAGATCTCAGAAACTGAAAGAATAAAAGAAGATGATCTATGTATATCTATAAAACCGATCAAGAACGATGAAGAAAAATCACATACCTCAAGATTCTGGCTTCAATTCACCAAGAGGAGCATTTCGATCGCCTCCAGAAAAATGGGAGAACCCTCTCTAACCTCAAGAGAATACAAATCCCATTTTAGTGCCGCTTAGGATAAAAAACAAGGCACTTAGAAGTAAAACAGAGAGAAATCCACAATTTAAGGATTTCATTTATGTGTGAACATAGTTTGGCCACACGGTTTGACAAACCGTGAGCTAACCGTGCATGAGCTACTGCCTCTTCCACCATTCTCGCATAGTTTGGCTGCACTATTAGACAAACTGTGTGCCGCCCATGCGGAAGCTACTGTCCAGGATTCAATGATGGCACAGTTTGTCAAACTATGTGCAAATCGTCCACAACACAATGTCCTTTATATTTCTTTAAATGTTCACCCAAACACACCACATGATGCTACTACACAAAAAAGGTACTTTGAAATATCTAAAGTTCCTTAAAATGTAATGTGATGTTTTAACCGCCCCACCATAAGAACTTTCCATCTTCAGAAATCCTATGAAGAAAACTCCACATCAAAATGATGAGGTCGTTGCTCTCTCATTAGTGCCTACCTTTACCATGCCTTATGAAAATCAGAACCACGCTTCCAGAGTACACGAGCCAGAGGTATCATTCTCCCACAAAGTACCTTGGTCTCAGAATCAAAAACCCGGACTGGTCATTCTAAAACTGATAAATCTGGTTCAATCTCAATAATACTCTAGCTCACAACAAGGGAGGGATCAGAGAAATACTTTCACAACTGCGATACATAGAACATGTTGTGTATCAACGTCAGCTGTGGTGGTAGAGCTAGACGGTAAGAAACTTTCCCTACAAGACCAACAACCTCGAAAGGTCCCACAAAAAGAGGAGAAAGCTTCCCCTGACTCCCAGGTCGTCGATGACCTAATCGGGGTGAAACATTCAAGAACACATAGTCACCAACTGAGATCTCTAAAGGTTTACGAAGACGATCAGTATAAGACACATACCGACTCTTTTCTCTCATCATTATTTGACGAATCAACTAGATCTTACCTATCATCTCTTGGACCAAACACGGTCCTTCCAATGATCATTCACCAATCTCTGACCAAAATAAAGGATATTTACAAGGATGTCCATAAAAAGCCTCAAAAAGAGTGATTTTGATCGCAGACTGATAACTATTGATATAAGAAAACTCATCTAGCCCCAGGTGGTAATCCAAAGACCCACTAAAGTCAAGAACACAAGCATGAAGCATGTCCTCAAGGATCTGAATCACTCTTTCTCTCTTTCCATCTGACTGTGGATGGTTAGCCATGCTCAAATGAACCTAAGATCCAAGTTCCTATTGAAGGCCTCTCCAAAAGCGAGAATTAAACTGAGGATCCCCATTAGAGACTATAACAGATAGAACTCCATGTAAACGAAAAATTTCTTTCACATAGATATTCCCCAAATCCTCAACATTGGTTGTATCTCAATTAGTTATAAAGTGAGATGACTTGGTCAGCCTGTCAATCATAACTCATATCGCATTCTTCATTCTCTAGGTTTGAGGTAACCTAAACACAAAGTCCATAGATATTTCATCCCACTTCCAAGTAGGGACTGGAAGTGGCTGAAGCAAACACGAAGGTTTCTAGTGCTCTACATTCACCTACTGGCATGTATAGCAATAATATAAAAACTCAGCAATGTCTTTTCCCATACCCGGCCACCATAAATGTCGCCGCATGTCATAGAACATATTCATGGTTCCTGGGTGTACAACTCACTGATTGTTATGGAATCCACCAAAACATTCTTCCTTGCCGCTAACGGCACAATGTAATGGTTTCGATAACACAGAACTCCCTCTTTGGAGAAGAACCATAGAGTGTCAGTATCCCCACCATAAAGAGAGTCCCTTATGCTATGGAATTCACCATCTAGTTGTTGTTCTAGAAAAATCAACTCGAGGAGAGTAGAATTCAAGTGAAAACTGGCTAAAGAAACTTCCTTCCCATTCCACTGAAATCCAATATGCAACTGAGAAAAAAGGGCCCTGAAACTCCACTCTTCTAAAGATTCTTTCACAGTTTGTGATGGAAGTTTCCTACATAAAGCATCTACAACTACATTCCCTTTGCCCAGGGTATAGGAAATGTCAAAGTCGAACGATTTCAGTTACTCCACCCAACTCCTTTGGCAAAGATTCTAATCTTTTTGATAGAATATATAACTCAAGATCTTGTGGTCTGAATACATAGAAAATCTTTCTCCATAATGTTAATATCTCCCACACTTAAGTGCGTACATTATAGATGCATGTTCAAGGTCATTGGTAAGATAGTTCTTATCATGAGGCTTAAGCTGATGAGACCCATATGCAATAACATGATTAACCTACATGGGTACACATCCCCAATGTGAACCAGATGCATCACAGAAGACACCATAACCTATCCCAACCTCAGAAAGAGTTAAAACCAACACAGTAGTTAAAAGACACTTTAACTCAACAAGAGTACTATGACATTTATCATTCCAGGAAAACATCACTCCCTTTTGAGTCAGTGTAGTCATTGGAGAAGATAACAATGATATGTCATTAACAAACCATTGATAATATCTTACTAAGCCCAAGAAGCTCTGAATCTCAAAAAAAGCATAGTCGTTCCCAAGTCATAATAGTATTCCCCTTTTCTGGATCAACTGATATTTCTTATTCTGACACGACATGTCCCAAGAATTTTACTTCCTAAATCCAGAAATCACACTTCGAAAGCATGGAATAAATTGTGTGATTCCTTAGAAGATTCAGAAATGTCCTCAGATGATGTACATGATCCTCCTCAGACTTAGAGTAGACATGAATTTTATCCACAAATACTACCACAAATGTATCTATATTTTCATGTAAAACCTTGTTCATCAAATCCTTGAAAATTGCATGTACATTTGCTATACTGAAGGGCATAACAAGGTACTCATAATGGCCAAACCTACTTCGAAAATCTGTCTTAGGAAAATCAAATTCTTTTATCCTCAACTGATGGTAACTAGATCTAAGATATATTTTTTAAAACCACTTTTCTCCTATGAATTGATAAAAGAAATCATCAATTCATGGTAGTATATATTTGTTCTTTATCGTAACTTGATTGAGTTTCTGATAATCCACACATAAGCGAAGATAACCACCAGCCTTCTTGGTGAAGAGAACAGGTGCAGCCCATGTGACACACTCGAGCGTATAAAAACATTCTCAAGAAGATAGTATAACTGAGACTTTAGTTCTTTTATTTCCACTGGAGCCATTTAGAAAAAGGTAATAGAAACCGGTTGAGAATCAGGCATTAATTAAATAGAAAATTCAATCTCTCTTACTATTGGAAAACCAGAGAAGTCAGAAAGAAAGAAGTCGGGAAACTCAGCGACGACTGGAGGAAGATCGACACTCATTGAATCTCTCCCCATATCAAATGAAAACACTGATATAACTTACCCCAATTCCAGAATAGTGGGTTTGGCTCTGCTTGACCTTGGGTCACATTCTCCTTGAAAAACAAGGGGCATACCACAATGTGTTGTAAGGTAAACCCGTCAAAGAGAACAATCAATCTAGGATTTATTGGAAAGGAGTGAATCCATCCTAAAAATGATATCAAAATATTTCATGTCAAAAACCATGAAACTCCTAGCATGAACACAATATGATAGAGAGAGGACACAAGCAGGAATACAGAGACCCTTCTCTCTCATTCTACTAAGGGGTACATTAATATCAATCCCACGAGATAAACATTCCATAGGTATATTAATAAGATTAACAACATGGGATGAAATAAAAGAGTGATATGTACCCGTATCAAAAAGATATGTCACCACATTGACATGAACCAGCTCAGGTACTCTGGTAACTTGATAATCGAGCTGACCCTGACATAGCCCAAAAGGTATTCTCAATCCCCACGGGTTAGTGACTAGTACCTAGAATAATACAACATACAAGTGGGAATGATTTTTCCACAAGAATGACGAAGAAAAATTGACAAGAAATTATGCATAACAAAAATAAAATCCACTGGGAGTGATGTACCAAAATACAACTTAGAAAAAAAATCTCAAAGTACTACAACCCAAGTACAAAAAAGGGTAAAACAGTCCCAGGGTCCCTGTTGACACAACTCACCAAAACCAAAGATTCCATAAGAAATGCCAAATATTGATTATCCAAAGGAAAAGCTTTCAATTTTCAAATAAAACAGTTTGGTAATTTTAAAGCATATACTAACAAAATGTGCTGAACATTTTCAAATTATGGGAATAGATATTTCAAGAAAAAGATTTACAAATAATGGAATATTTATAAAAAATTACCTTCTGTAAAACATTTATATAAAACAATTTATAAAAATTCATCAGTCATTTATATCAGTTTACAATCATTAGCATACATTTATATCTAAAATATAAATAAACAAGTGAGTAACATGGTCATCGACAAAAAGGTACGATAATATTAACCTGTTATATGATTTCACACTCTCTATGTGAACTTAACAAAATGTGTATACACATGTCCCTATGACTCTATACAAAGGAGACTCTTCCCCAACCCACTGGGGATGTGACCCACTGCATGTACGTTTTAGAATGTTTTCATAACATATAGTGTATCCAAATACCTCACTAACTACCTAAGGCTTGATTTCAATCTTAAATGATGAGCGAACTATTTTAAGAATGCTTAATATATGATCAATCCCATTCCCCCATTTCAAAAAGTTCCAATTTCATTCCATTTAAAACTAAAACAGGTTATATTCAAAACATGCCTTTCCACAATATAAAACCAATGGGTTTCTATCAAATCCATTTAAAGTAATTTAGATATGATTGAAATCCATTCGAAACTCATTCCATCATTACACAATTCATTTTACAATTAAATTCAACAATTTAATTGAAATAATTTCCATAAAATCCTTATTTTAAATTAAACAAATTAAATCATCCAATTTCCATAAATACACCCAATTCAATTCTATAAGGGTTTTCCCAAATTTCTATTCCAAAATCATTTCAAATATATCAATTCAATGGAATAGAGTTTTTATCATTTAATTGAATGAAATTTGAGAAAATGAATTTAAATCAACAATTGAAATAAATCAATAAAATAAAATGGTAAACAATTTGGCATGTCAGGACGGAACCACTTACCTCTACGGTTTTGACCAAAACCACAACGTTCGACAACACTCAAGAAAACCGGGTTTCTTTGTCGATAACCCACCTTAGATCTCTCCTACTAGTATAAACAAGACCAAAACTCATAAAACATGGTACCACACAGTTCGATCTACCCATGACGGGCGTAGATCTAAGAAACCAAGAGAAGATGAGAAGTATATCTAAGTAGATCTAAGAAACTGATCAAGAACAATGATGAACAATCCCATACCTCAACTGTCAAGCTTCAATTCACTAAGAGGAGCCTTTGGATCACCTCCAGAATGATGGAAGTACCCTATCTAACCTTAAGAGAAGACAAATCCCCAGTTAGGTCTGCTTAGAGGAAAAACGAGCCACATAGGGGCCAAAATGAGAGAGATCCACAATTTAAGGATCTCATTTAATTGGTCGCACGGTTTGGCCACACGGTTTGAAAGACCATGCACTAACCATGCATGAGAAACTATATTAGACACCCTTCTGGCACGGTTTGGCCGCACGGTTAGACAAACCATGCGCCGCCCGTGCGGAAGCTACAATCCATGTTTTTGGGTTGGCACGATTTGGTCATACGTTTTGTCAAACTGTGTGCAACACACTGTCCATTAGATTTTTTATAAAGATCACCCAAACACACCCTATGTAGCAACTCCACAATAGAGGTACCTAGAAACATCAGAAGTACCATAAAATGTGTCGTGATGTTACAAATACTAACATTTTAAGGCCTTAAGAAATGTTTTCATGTTTGATGTTGTTGTTATTGTTGAGTAAGATATATGTTTTGTTATTACCATGAAAATTTATTATGTAATCATACTCTTATAATCATCTCATTATCATAGATAAAAATCAATTTTTAATTATTATGTTTACCATTATGGAGATTTTTTACTCAACATTATTATGTTTCCATTTCCAATTGTTTTATAGAGTAGTGTTTAATATATTATATCATGAAGTTTTTCTTATAGAAGATGATTATGACTAAATGTAAAATAATAAAAAAGGGGATAAAAGGTATAAATTATTATTAAATTTAATATGTAACCGTTGTTTTCTAATTATTCAATCAATAACCCTAAAATTATCATCTGAATATTTGTTATCCAATATTTATATTTGTTGGTATATGTTTTTCATGGTGAAAATTGTGACACATCTATCTGTATAAAAGATAAAAATTTGATCTAAATGATTTTATAATCATATCTGCTTGTGTGGGTTATAGTTGATATGAGAAGATGGTTTACAGAAAGTTGGGTTTAGTATGTTTTCATGTGATTTTATATTATGAGATATGGATTTCATCATTGACATATATGTTTATGGTTAATAATATGGTCAATTATTATTCACCCACTTTATGGTATTACGTAATGATAATTTCAAGTTAATTATTTTATGTTTTTAGTGATTTATTAGGTTAGGGTGTATGTAACCCATTGGCTAATCATAATGTGTTATGAAATGAGTTCACTTATAATAGTTTTAATGTTATTAAAAAATACATGTTAAATATGATATTTTATTAATAAATTTTACTTTCAATAATTTTATAATATATTTAGGAATGTTATAAGGATATAATTTCAGTTAAAATGAAAATTAAAAAGCGACGATACTACACATTTCATTTGAAAAATTTATAGTTTATGAAAATAAACATAAAGGTAGAAAAGGTTGTGTCACCTACCACTATCCTTTTTTGATTCCATAAATATGATCACAATAACATTGGGACTATAAGTTGAATGTTATTTAAAAAACATTGAGATTTATGAAAACCTTAATGTTCAATTTTTCTATATTATTTCGGATATAGGTTATTTATTTATGGAATGATTTGTATTGAACTATGACTATTACTATTGAATTTTAGATATTAATTTATTATTCATCATTAGGTGGTTTATTATTTTTCATAATTAACTGACACTGTGATAACTATCATGCTTTTAATTAATGTCTAAAGTTAGATCAAATATATTTTAAACATCTTTTAGAAATATAATCCTTTCTAAATTGATTTTAGTGATTATGTATGGACAAATTCATCAAAATTGCTCATTTTTTGGTTAAAAATATTATATTATGATAGAAATTGATTAAATAAATGATGTTACACTTATCAAGATTTTTTTACTTATATATAACGTATATATCGAAAGGAACTCATTATCCCAAGGAAATATATATTTTAAGTAAATTTATAAATATAACCATCATTTATGGTTATATAGATGACTTTCTTCTAACCTGTTTGGTATATGATATTGTGGTTATTTTGACATTATCATTATTTTTCAGTTTCTTATGATCCAAGATATCGATCAACCTGCATAATTATTTTTACATTAATATTTTATTGAAAATATAAATATCATCTTTCTACATATTTTTTCCAATTTGTAAACTAGGTATGTGTTAATCCATATGACTTTCCTACATCTAGTTCTATTATATTAATAGAATGTTTTATTAAAAAATATTCTGATGAGGGTTATCATAAATAGGTTGTGAAAATGAGCATCCATTGATTATGGGGCTGAACATAAAATTTTCAGATAAATTTATTAAATTGGGGAGGTTGTAACACTATTATATTTTAAAATAATTGTGTAATGTTTGATATCATCCTCAACACAAAACAGCAATAATAAAAAACCAACTAAATATATTATTATTATAACTTATCCATTAATTTAGAAGGTTAGAATATTGTTTAATTATATATTATCCATCAAGTAATTTTTAAAGAAATAATTTATTATTCCTAAATGTGTTTTTTCAAAATGGTTTTTATTTATTATTATGATAATGTATTATAAGTTTTTTTTAAAATTTCTTAAATTTTATTGATATATATATATTAATTTTTAATATCCTTTTATTAAAAGTAACATCGAAAAAAATGTTGGGATATTTGTAGAAAATATTTATTTTCCCGTGAATAGTGAAGGTACCTATTTTTTGTAAAAAAATAATTTTTTATTAATAATTTATGTTATTTGAAATATATTTTTTACAAAAATATGAAAACATAATTTTTTTACTTATATTTAATATAATTAATTACATTTGAATCATCATTATATTGGATTTTTTATATGCATACTTTTTTCTTATATGATATTAGTTTTAAATAATGTTTTAAGTCATACAATGTTTCCACTTTTTAATTAATTAAAATAATCTATACTGACGAATGTATTAAATTATATTGATATATTATTTATCATTAAATATAAATTTGGATTCATATAATATTAATAATTTTTTTAATAGTTAATATAAATTTTAATTTTTATTGAAAAATACAATTATAGAAAATTAGTTTTTTCTCCCATATATAGGTTTATTTTTAAATTAAAAATTTCATGTAATATGAAATTAAGTTCTAAATTTTTGTTAAATATTCGAATAGTCACAAATTAAATTATATAATATGTTAAACTAAATTGTTTACCATAATCAATTGTGAATATTGTAAGAATTAATCTCTATATTTAAGGATAATTCTATTTTAATGGGGGTTAACCAAAGTAGATAAAAGTTAAAAGACTTTTAACAAGAATAAAATACATTTAATGGTCACATTTAGGCCTTTTATTGTATAAATATATATAATTATTCATTTTTGGTCATTGTGGATTTTGTAAAATGTGGTTAAAATACTTTGTTTTAAAAAATTAGAAGTATACCACTCACCACACTTAAAAAAGTAAACCCAATATCCTCTCCTTTTTGCACCAAAAAACCACATTCAATCAGCCAATACATTCCCAAATTAAATCCTTACATACTCTTCCACATCCTATATCCTGTATTTGTATAAAAAATCCGTACATACCAATGGAAGTTTTCTGAAGAATAGTTTTTGTGACCAAATAAGAATTTTCATTTTATTTCTTCTTCCAACACCATAAAATATTATTAAATTTTTATTATATATTATCAATAGTATTGAAAATAAATTGATTCATTATTATGTTAATGGAATAACCTAAATAAATATCAAATTTTGTTAAATGTGATATGAAAATATCATATGAGTCTACATCAGACTACCTCCATGATAAACAATGTTATTTGTTTTTCATCATCACCTATATCATATTTTCGTAATGATTTATTTAAATTTTTTATATAAAATTTTTAACAAAATAATAAATACTTAGTTTTGAAATCAAATATACCAATTTACCTTAAAGTATTTAGTGGATACAATAACGTCTCTTGTGAGTACGGCATAAAACCACCTCATGAATTGATTTGTATCATTTTTAATTAATTCTTTACATTGATATTAATGAGAATAAATATTATGAATATATGTGATATAAAAGAAATTATTACAATATTCAATAAATCATTTTAATGTTGGGAATATATTATTCTATTTTTTATCTTATGCTAAAATTAATAATGTCATTCATGCATACATGTGGACTACCACCTCAATGTAACAATGTGAATATTTTTTTATTAAACAAATCACATGAAAAATATATATATGTAAATTAATTTTATGAAATAATTTTTAATTAATGATATATTTTTTTCTAGGTAAAATATATATTTTCTTACCTAATTTTGATAAAGATCATTATAAAATGGAAAATTACCTATGAGAACATACAAAGTAACATCTCCTTGATTTTAGGGTAGTTCATTATTCATAACCATAAATTATAATTGGGTCTAGAATTATAATTTATGAATACAGATGATAATTATTTTTTGATTATTATTCTGTATATTTTAAAATAATGACCTCTTTAACCATGATCAACACCCCAAATCAATTTTGAAATAAATTACTAAACATATTGAAAACATGCAATGTGAAAATAACTGATTAAGAATATAAATATATATTTATAAAGAAATTACAAAATTGATTAATATAAATTTAATAAACAATTAATATGGTGAAAATAAATAAAAAATTGATATGATATCGTTATGCATGAATTAATGGACCCTCATGAAATTCCTACTTTCAAGATAATGGTTTCCACATCTCATGTTATATTTTCGTGAGACAAAATAGATATTCACCAATTATTTATGTTATTTTGTGTATTAAAGATCCTTTTTACATCTAATACCATGATTGTTTTATAATTCTATATTATGTTTTTATTTTTTATTATTTTAACCAATCAGAATTGATATGAATGTTACGAAGTGGTATTGTATTTCGTTACTAAATTTTGATTCATTAGGTTATATAAAATATTCAAGTAATTTTAAATTATTTGATTAATATTTTTATGAATTATTATTATCATATTTTGTATTTCCAAAATTTTTATAAGCATTAAATTTTTTATACATATGTTGTTCCTTTATTAATTATAAAATTCATTGGTTGTTTTTTTCTTAGGATAATTTACCTCAAATTTCCATTCTTTAAGAAATAAATTGATTTTATGAACAAATAAACCTACCATAGAGATGATATATCATTAATATTATAATTTTTTGGATTTTTAATGTTTCATTTTATGTTATTATTCTATGGGGATTATGATAGAATGATAGTAATGTGGAAAATACATTATTTTATAATCTCATCACTTTTAGGATTTCCTATGTTCATGGTATCCTTGGAAGAAATCAGAGATTATAACTTTCATGAACAAAATATATCTTCTTCGGTTAATGTTATGAATGGTTTTTATGAGTTTGATTTCAAAGTCCAAAATTATTTATTGACGGAATATCTTGATGTATTTTAATTTATTCCTATCATGTTTCCTTCCTTTCTATAGAGACATTCTCATGAAGATCCATGTTTCTAACACGTTTTAAAAATTTATTACTAAAAAAAATAATACCTAATTACACTTTTTATTTTCTTTGAAATTATATTAATATTTTTTCAAATTATATATCTTATAATTTTCAAATGGTTAAATTTTTTTACCAAATTTAAAAATGTTTTGAATAGAATTTTATTTTTTAACATTTTCAACATGAACATATTTTCCAACTATCCTCACAATTGTTTTCATTGAAGACTCATTGAAAAATTTCAATAGTGGATTCCAATGAAAATAATTTTAAATATATTTTGTTAAATTTTAGTTAATAATGGGTTATTTTTCTGTGAAAAAAATGGTAATTTTATTCAATTTTCAATGTCCTTTTAAAGGTATTTCGATTCATAAACATATAAAACATTATTTCACAAAATCACCAATGGGGATAGTTTTGTAATTAAACCATCGTCATTTTTTCATTGGATGAATGAAAATAATTTTAAATAGTTTTTTATGGGAGTTATTTATTTTCCTCTCGTTAGTCACATTTCTATTATATTGTTATAGACCATGTTTATTTTATATAGGTTACTCATGATTCAAATAGATTATAATAGAATCCATTTATATTCAATGGATTAATCATGTTTCAATGATATCATTATAGATCTCATTTCCATTCCCTGTATTAATCAAGTTATTAATAGAATAATATTTTTATGAGTTTTAGGATAATATGGAAGGTATATGTAAATTATTCAATTTATGGTTCTTGAAATTGTATTTATTATTTCATGTATATTCATTATATGACCAGGGATGTTAGTCACATTCTCAACCATGTTTGGTTGTTTGAATTATAAATCATTTATTAGTGATTTCATGAGAAACCAAGAATGGGTGGGTCAATAATATCCCTCTTATGACCAGTGTACTTTGGAGATGGATTTCATCCATATTTGTTATTAAATATTCAGATTGATATAAAGATAATTTCCCATGACACTGATACATTATTTATTTCATTAAATAGGATATATATGTTTTTAATTTTTAATATTGGAGTGACATGAATCAGGATTAATCAATTGGATGTCTAATGCATTTTTGATGTCCTTATTCAATGATTTATTATTTAAACCCATGTATTTATGTGTTTGATATTGATAATTTTTTTATCGTAATCCTTGATTATGTCATCATGCCCATCTGATCATCTTATTCTCAAAAATTAAATTCTATTATTTATTACTATATTTAGTGTTAATGATAATTTTATCTAAACCTTTTTATATTTTCTTTTCTTCATATTATCAGTAATGATATTGAATGATTTATTTCTAGAAGGTTTTATAATGGATGATGTTGATTAATGAATGCTAAATAATAAAATATGGGTTATGTGGGAGAAATTTTCATTTAAAGGGTACGATATTGTTTATAAAATAGTTTTTCATGAATCTAAAAATCTAAAAAAAATAAAATATCATTGAAATGTATGTGATGTAATATTTAATGTTGATTTTTTTAGTTTTATGTTTCAAAAAATTAGGTAAATTCTATCTTTATCATAAACGAGAATATATTGTTTATATTTTTAGCATCGAATTTGGAAGTGTATGACCTTGTATATTATACCTTGAAAACATGTAATGTGAAATATGGGTAATAAAGACACATAAAAATAATATTTTAATATGATAATAATTTTTAAATACATTTTAATCAATATAAATATATAATAAAACATTTCTCGCCAAATAGAAAAAAAATCTATTTTTCTAAAAAAATATCCAATCATTCTCTTGAGTACTTAATATAAGAAATTTAAATGGTTGCTATAATTATAATAAAATTATATTGGATAATAAAATATATTTTGTTATTGTTATTATGATCATATAATTCGATTCAAATATCATTGGACAAAATAAGACAAAGTAACCGTGAGATTTTGAAATAATCATTAACCTCAGGTGAAAAATGCATTTTATGTTCTTTAAAAGTCCATTATAATAAATTTAATATTTATATATTTCTATAAAATATAAATATACAAACATATAATAACATATATTATCCTATTGTAACATCTTATAACTTTCTATTTATTAATATTTCATTATTACCCCTCTTTCTGGCCTCAAATGCATCATTTTGGATTACATGGTTTTTATGAAAAAAAATGTTCTTGATCATATTATATATTTTTAAAAAATAAAAAAATCTATTAATGTTATAAATATAATATTAATTATTTATATATATTGATATAATTTGTGGCAAAATCTGGACATCGAGAATGAATCACATCACATTATGGAGACAATAGGCCATGTGTTTATGAGTGACTTTATAATACTTTCAATCTGTGTAAGAGTAAGGAATTGGGTGATATATTAATTTTATATAAATCATAATTTCAATCATGTATAATATATATTCATTATTTATATAATTAAGAATATCCATGTGATTCGGTGATGGAAAACAATTTATATTTATTTGTGAGGTGGTGCTCCACAGTATAATAAATCCACAGTTTTGTTTCCAATTATATATAGAGGGGAAAAGATATATATTTTGAAATTAACATAATACAATATCAATATATTTTAGATATGTGTGTCATTATATTTTAATTAATAATATATAATTTATGGTTTTTAAAAAATAGGTAAATAAAGATTTAAGTGAATATGATTACCTCTTCAATGAAATAAATCCTTTGGATATCCCATTAAGAACACTAATGTAGGACTTTTGTGTAGAAATATTTGTATAAATTGGATAATAATATTATGGAATTAATTTTTTCGAGGTTTTTATAAAAATATTTATCATTATTTTCGAATTATTGAGGGTAGGACATGACCATTTAAAATTTTGGTAACTATCATGGTTCTAACTTGTCAATGTTTTAAAATAAATTTATCTCACATTCGAGAATAAATTCCAATAAAAAATTC
This sequence comes from Viscum album, assembly GCA_963277665.1. Classification (NCBI taxonomy): domain Eukaryota; kingdom Viridiplantae; phylum Streptophyta; class Magnoliopsida; order Santalales; family Viscaceae; genus Viscum; species Viscum album. Next base: position 958,025,824 of record OY728145.1, read on the forward strand.
ACATTCAATGTTGATAAGTTTATGTAAGAAATAAAACCATCCAATGGTTTTTCTTTAATTATTTATAAAAATTTACATCTTATCAATTTAGTTTAACACCCATTAAACCTATTTTAATCTTAATAAATGAGAACTTTTTTAAAACTTCAATATTTTAATTATTTCCCTATATTTCTGGTTTTTAATTAGAAAATTATAAATAATTATTTCAAATAAAAAAATATTTAATTATTGTTATTTTAGTTAAGAAAATTTGTTTAATTAAAAAATTAAAATTCAAAATGTATTGAAAAAGTGTTTAAAAAAAGAAATTTTCTATCACAAGATTATGTTACATTATTCGTATACAAAAAATTATTCATTATATTGATTTAAATTAATAATTCTAGAGATGTTATGTATAAATTTCATTTAAATTATTTTTTATTAATAAAATTTAAAACTAATAAAATTAAAAGGACTTATATATATATATATATATTTATATATATATATCAAAAAACTTATTAATGAAAAATATCCCTTTTTTTCAACCAAGTTATGTGATAATTATTTACAAAAAAATTGATATTGAAAATTAGGGAATTTCAAAAAAATTATCAATTTATTAAAAATAATACATTTTAAATCTAATAAGTATATTTTAAATTATTCATATTATATGGCCCCAGCCTTAAAACTTACTTAATATTGAATTAAATGAATAATTCACATTGAGGATCTTTTCAGGTTTAGAGTTTTAGAGAATTAGAACATAACTATTACATCTTAAAAGATTACAAAGTAGACACTTCTACTAAGTCTCCATAAAATAAAAACTCTTAAAAAGAAAGATGTCTAGATTCCATGTTTTAGATAGCATAAAATTCCCTTGATCCCATCCTTGACCTTATTCCACTTTAAGTCCTGTGAAAAACATTTCGAAAAACTTGGGGTGAGCAAAAAAAGCTCAGTAAGGGATACAAAAGGAATGAAAACTGTTAGTTTTTCAAACATCAAGTAAACCATGTATACTATATCAAAGTAATACCTTCACCTTCATGAAGTAGTAAAAAAAATCTTCACTGAATAAAGTATCATTACTTACCTTTTTGTAACCAAAAGATTACCATAAAACCCATATAAAGAACACATAGAATATATAAAGGTAACTTGGGACATAAACATACTTAAGTGGAATAACCATACGGTTGACTTCCACACATATCACTTAATGGAATAGCCATACAGCCAATTTCCATACATACTTAATGGAATAGCCATACAGCCGACTTCCATACCCAATGCATTGGAGGTTATAACGTAACCACCCGTCCCGGTATTCACGGCACCACCCGTCATATGGTTTATAACGTAACCACCCGTTAAAATGTCCAAGTACCAATATAAAATCATAAAACATAAAACCAATATAAAGTAAAGACAACATTTCCACATTTCAATCACAATATATAATAAATATATTGACATAATAGAATCCTTTATAAAAAGAATTTTCAATACCAAAATACATAAAAGAGTATATGGTATTTATTTTATTTTAAAAACATTACGGCTTGTTGAGGAAGCCAAAGACCAAATAATACTCGCGGCGGCGGAAAAAGGTCGTTGTCACCGCGTACGTTAAAAAAAACATTCCTTTTTGTCGTTTAGTAAAACTCTTCGTAGAAAAATATTACTTTTGTATAAAATTAAAATTCAAAGGATTTTATACACCGTATAAAAGAAAGTTGTGTATAAAACGAAATATGCCTCAATGAAAGGAGATTGAGACGAAGTCCCTTACCTTGGGTCCGACTTGAATTGATCGTTCTTTAACGTCCTGAATAATAAACTTGAGTTAATTTATAATTGATTAATAACCTTTTTTAAAGTTTATTATTCCTTTTATATCACTTACTTCCATTTTATAAAAATTATGTAACCATTTAAGTTAATAATGTTTGTTTTGTCAATATTTGTTTCTTAAGTCGAAAGTTGACTTCTTACAATTACATGTTGTTCGTGTGGTCAAAAGTTCTTTATATCCAGAATGAAATTCCTGATTTGGATATCATATATATCATATATATCCAGCATATACATGTATTTATAATATTACATAATCATTTAGAGGTAAGAAATGAAATGCACCGTTCATGGAGACGGTAATCCGTACGCACGCATGAACGCTACTTTCATTTCTTTGTCATATTAGTGGAATTAAAACTAAATGAGAGGTATGTATATTTTAATTCCAGAATTATATTCATCATTTAGATATATCATTAATTATATATATCCATTATATACATGTACTTTAATAGTACATTACATTTGGGGATAAGAAATGAAATGCACTGTTCATGGAGACGGTAAGCTGTACGTACGCATGAACGCTACTTTCATTTCTATATCATACTTTAATGGAAATAAATAATAATGATATAGAGGTATATTATAATTCTAGTATAAAATCATATATAATAACTTTAAATCCATCCTTTACACATCCCACATATGGCATTAACGAATCACATCACTTTTAGGGGGCGGTAGTCCGCACTTCCTTAAATGAAGATATCGTGTTTACCCATAATGGAAACCATAAAGGTATGCCAAAAATGAAAAATACAGAAGCTTAAAGAAAACATAAACATATTATATATCATATATAAAAATAGTGACATCATAATGGCCACCCTTGAAGGTGTTAAATGAGTATTGAACAATCATCGTTTCGGGAGGCAGAATTTCGCCATCCACGGAAACCGTATGTTCTTTAACCATTTGATGTAGTTGTGTGAGAGTGTAGCTCAAATAAATATTATAACAACATCCTAGTATATTGAATATACTGTTTTTGTTACAAAATAAGTAAATAAAAAGAGTTTAGAGGGTTGGAGAAGCAAAATAAAACAAATGAACAAGAGAGAATGAATTATCTTTAAAAGTGTAACTCCCTTTTGATTTGAGCCTAAAGGCTTCCTTTGAAAGGATTCATCCCAAAGGGAATCCTCTAGGATGAGGAGAGGGATGTGGAGAGAGTAATTGGGCCGGGGTTGGCCGAGCCAAAGGCTTGAGAAGTGTGTGAAATGAGGTAGAGGTGGGGGCCTTTTATAAGAGGAGAGGAGGGGCACTTTTGGAAAGTAAAGAAATATTACTTTATTTGAAAATGTGTTTCGGTTTTAAAAGGTCCCACATTGATATAATTCGTGTATAAGGTGATAGGGGTTCGAAATCCACTCATCCAATTGGTTTTGGCCATGTGTAGGTGTTATATTGTTCATTATCTTTCCATTTTATTTAAATCGTCAAATAATGATGTCATCGCTGCATCATTATTATGTCATATATAATTTAATTTATTTAATGTCTAAAAATTATAAAAAAACTACTATGATGTAGGAAATATTTTTAGATTTCCAATTACTATTTATAATCAAAATTTGTACTTGTATAACCCCACTCAAAAATTATTTTAGTAAAACAATTTATGTTAGTGTCATTTTCACTTTAACATTAAATAAAAATATATTAATGTAATTTTCCAACTAAAGTGGCTCCATGGGGTCCCCAAGTTGGCCCATGGATTGTCTTGGTCGTACATGACTCACCCAATAGGTGTAGGACAAGTGTCATGGTGTTTTCACATTCTTATAATACCATTTTTACCTTAATCTACACTGATTACCTCTAATCGCGAATAATGAAAAAAAATTACTATTCACCCAAAAATTATTATAATCTCATTGAACCACATTTTACTTCTTAATGACAACCATGTATGTCGGATTTTCAAAATTCAATACACATTAGTGGTAAACTTTCATTTAACTTAAAAATCAGTTTGCTTGATTACCACTTAGTGGTTTCACTATTCATCAAAAATTGATGTTTTTCAAAAAATTACCAAAAATTCACCCTAAGGTATATTTGATATTCCGAATTCAAAAATGAAGTCCATTTTACAAAATTGAAAACATATAAGTCAAAATAATTAATTTAATAATTAATTCCCGCTGTCATGACAAATAGTGTGTTTTTACAAAACAATAAGTATTAAAAGATTGACACCAGTTTAAGTCTAATTTCAATGTGAAATTGATTCCAATGACTACCATTGGATAAAATGGTAAAAATATATTCTAATTTCACTTCAAAACCAATTCAAAATATAATCTAATAATATTAAAAATTAGATTAAAAAGAGGTTTTGAATTAAAATACAACATTTTACACTATTCATAAAAAAATGAACTTTATCAGAAAGGTACCAAAAATTTACACAAAGTAAATTTTGATGTCCCGATTCTAAAGAAGAGTTATATTTGGTCGAAAATAATGTATAAGAGTGATCAAAACTATATTTAATGACGGTTCACCATTAAAAGGTGATAAGTGAACCTTTAGTGAAAATTAGAGTATATATGCCCTAAAATTGAACTCTTTCCGTATTTTAAGCCTTTATCTTTTATTGGGTAAATTTATAAACATTTAAAAACATATCTAATCATATTTTAGTTATTTCTATCCATTCTCGCTAGTACAACGGCTACTTCTTAACTAACTTTTAAAATAATATTATTTTATTACTAGTGTGCTACGTAAGTTTCAAAGAAACTCATCGTTGCGTATCGGGTACGCTATCGAACATAGCAACCCCTTTTAAAATAAAATTAATATTTAATTCATAAATATTAATAAATATGAAAATTCTTTATTCTTTATTTACCTGGGATGTTACATCCTTCCCCCCTTTTGGGAATTGCGTCCTCGCAATTTTATTCACTTATCAAAATAAGTGGGGGTATTTATCCCTCAGCATTTTCAGATTCCCACGTGACCTCTTCAATCACATGGATTTTCCACAAAACCTTTACCTGATAAATCACCTTATTCCGTAACACCTGCTCCCTGTGGTCAAGAATCTGGACCGGTTGTTCCTCATAAGATAGGTTCTCTTCCAGCTAAACTACATCTGGACTCAAAACATGAGATGGATCTGGCATATACTTTCTCAACATCGAAACGTGAAAAACATTGTGTACCTGAGATAAACTCGGAGGTAAAGTGTAACAGCCCGAGATTTTATGAAAAATAATCTTTTTTATTTCACTAATGTCTTGTGTTGTACGCTACACCAAAAGGAGCTTGCACAAAACGCATCCTTGACTTGCCTTGCATTACACGCAATCACGACCTTCATCGATAGCTTGTGTAGTACGCAATAATGAGTTTCACTAAACAACGATATGCTATTAAAATGTTATTAAAACTAGCCGTTATGAATAGTAATAACCACTTTTTGAAATTTTATAAATTTTATTTTTCAAAACGGATTTCATTTTTGGATTTGGAGTATCGAATTTAGCCTAAGGTGAAATTTTGGTACATTTCGGATAACTTTCATATTCTGATGAATAGTGAAAATTACTAAATTTTAATTAAAAACAACTTTTTTAATCGAAATAATTAATAGTGATAAATTATTAATTTGAGTGGTTTTAAAGTATATTTAGAATATATTTTTACAATTTAATACAATGTTGGTCATTGGTTGTAATTTCAAATTTAAACCAGACATAATCAAGTGTCAATCTTTTGATAGATATTGATTCTTAAAAACACGCTATTTGTTTTAACAGCGGGATTTAATTATAAAAATAATTAATGAAACTTATATGTTATGAATTTGGTAAAATAGACTTTATTTTTGAATTCTGAATATAAAATATAGCTTAGGATGAAATTTTGGCATTGTTCTGAAAAACATCAATTTTTTATGAATAGTGAAACTACTAAGTGGTAGTTAAAAAACTGAATTTTTCATAAAAATTAATTTTACCGCTTCTGTGAATGGAATTTCAAAACTCCGAGAGACACGGTTGATTTCAGTAAGTAAAATGTGGTTCAATGAGATGAAAATAATTTTTTGGTGAATAGTATCTTTTTACTTTTTTTTACCGCGGTTAATAGTAAATAGGGTAACTAAGGGTAAATATGATATTACTATTACCCTAACACATGTCCTAATTCTATTGGATATGTGTAATTCGACCAAAAACAACCTTATGAATAAAATATGACCATTTAGGCCCACTTGGATTTGATTAGGACATTTATTATTAATTTATTTAAAGAAGGGTTAAAATAGTTAAAATCAAAGTTTAATAAGTAAATCATTTTTAATATGGGGTTATACATAAGATAAATTCGACTATAAATATTCATTAGAAATATACAAAGATTTCCTACATAATGGTAGTTTATTTGTAATTTTTAGACAATAAATAAGTTAAGTTATTTATGACACAATGATGATGCAGTAATTATCTTATTTATGAAATATTGACATAATTGATGTTATAAACACCAAAATAAATGTAATTTGAGACTTTTTATGAATTCCACTAATTTTCTAGGTTACTATGATATATTAGTGTTGATTTAATCAACTTGGTTCGAAACATATAATTCTGTTATGACTTTCACAAAAATCATATATCAAATAGTGTCAAAATTGACACAAAATAGTTTTTAAATCAAATATTATATTACTAATTGTTATTTTATTCTTAAAAATCTAAGGTTCGGCCAAATGACTTAGATAAGGATATATATATTAATAATAAACAATTTGGGGTTCGTTTGGCATGTTATAGTAAGTGTATTAACCATATAGTGAAAGAAAACAAAAAGACACGGTAAAAGTAAAATTATTTAACTTAGAGTTAAATCTAATTGATAAGGTTAAAATAATACCCTAAACTTGTCTAAATCCTATTGGTTGAAATGATTTCGACCCATACCCACTTTACCTTCGAAATAAGACCCTTTGAAACCATTATAAACCTATTTTGACTTTAATATAAAATAATATTTTGAGGTATTCCTAAGGTGCCCCTCTCCTCCCTTATAAAAGGTCACCTCCTCCCCCTCCTCCTCACACCAAATTGAGCACTCAAGCTCGGACAAACCCTGACATTTTCTCCTATCCACTTCCCTAGAATAATCCTAGAGGTCCTGGTCTTCTTCAAAGACCAATCTTAGTTCCCTAAGTGGAGGATTCAAAGAGGCGTTCCAAAGAAGAGGTAATATCCATTACCGATCTTTTCAATTTCTTTCTTCTTCAACTTCTTCTTCTTTAGTTTTTTCATGATAAAGTAATAACATCAGTATTACTTACATAATGATATGTTATTATAAATATTAAACAACCCTAATTCACCTTCTATCCATCCTACGGAAAAATGAAATCACCAGGCGTGCGTACGTACGGAATACCGTCTCCACGCCGTGGTGTAATCTATTTTCCACCACCACCTTACATGGATGGGTATAATGGTGTAATGAGTAACTATTTATTATTATTATAAAGTAATATTGATACTGAAATAATATACATATACTCCAATACAATTCCACGATCATAGGAATGATATCATCACTCGTGCGTACGTACGGAATACCGTCTCCACGATGTGATGCGACTCGTTCTACATGATCATCATTACATAGTAATTATATAAATGAATTGAATGAATAAATATGATATATTTTACACTAATACCATTCTGGATATAAGGTATCTATAACCTTAAAATAAGAATAAGAATTTATTCGACAAAACACGCATAAGAACAAAAGGCAATAAAGACCCGAGTGACAAGTAACAATGAATTATTACTAACAAGAAGCTAAGAATATGACCATATACGATATCATATCAATATGTATGATTCTGGAATAAGTCAATAACATTATTTAAACCATTATACAGGAGCTTCGGACACATACAAAGCAAATCAGACCTAAGGTAAGGGAAATATTACAATCTCATTTTTATCCGAGATTGTTTATTCGTAAGTATTTACTGGGGTGTATTTTATCATCCACATCCATGTTTCATCAATATGTAATATTATTTCCATCCACCTACAATTGTTTAAATCCATTTTTACCCTTCGGTGAGTTTTTAGTAATATGTATGAAAGGAATCGTTTGTCGTTTTTCGTACGATGTACTTTTTTGACTTTTCCGACAAAAGTACGAAGAATGTTTTTTTTAACTTATACGGTATGAATGGATTTCAAAAAAATTATTTCCAGGAAGCTTCCTTTACAAGTATTCAAGTTTATTTTTAATCAACTTCTTTTATTTTAAAAATGTATGACATATTATGAAAGGAAAAGTGTTTTTGAAGTAGAAAGGATATTTTCCTCAAGAATGAAGTTCAAGTATTTTATCAAAATTATTTTCCATCTAAGATAATAAAAGGGTTCTGTTTTTATCCCTATTATTACATGGATTTGATTATGTTGTGATGGAAATATTTTTATGAATTCCACTATCTTATATGAATTGTTTTATGATGTCATGTTGTTTAAGAATCCCATTTTTATTACATGGGTTACGCTATGATGTATGGTTTATGATTATGTGGCACACATAAGAAAGGATTCATTATAAGATGGGTGGGACCTATATCTCCCTCCAATGCATTGGGTAAAGATTTTATATCTCATGAGATAGACAGGGATGGAACGGTAGGTTATACCGGTTCAGTGAAACAGGACTGAAACGAGGGTTACTCGATTCAGAAAGGGACATTGTCCACTAAGATAGTCTTGGCAATGAGTCTTGACTAACAAGAAATGATTCTCTATGATTATGTGTGAATGCCACAAAGTTTCATGTATTAAGTTATGATTATTGTGATTACATTTCACTGCCATGATTTATCCCATGTTATGAAATTTTGATCTCTTTTGCAGGTTAAGATTTCCAAAAGTTATGTGCTTGTGTATATGATGTGATTGATATTTCTTTTGTTTACCCTTACTGAGCATTTGAGCTCACCCTTTTATGTTTTCTTTTCCCCGGGATATAAAGAAAGGTTTTAGGTTAAAAAAATGGAAGATCATTATGGGAGATATTGAAGATCTTTCACCATGATTAGAAGATTACGTTCCGAGTTTCCAAAGACACTAAACTATTACGATCCTTGTGTGTGTGTTTTTGTTATGTACTAAGTATTCCGCAAAAGTAATGTAATGTCAATGTACGTCAAGATTCGGGTCTCTACAGTTGGTATCAGAGGCAAAGGAGGTAGGAATGTATCCGATCCTTGGGAACTCTCACATGTGAGCGTTGGACGAAGCATGGCTCTCCGCCCAAGGGCTTCATGAGGAAATGGCTGCCACTGGGGATGGTGGTGTGTCCCGCCCAGGGGGTGTAGCCGCCCATGGAGTGCCCTGATAGGTATAAATTGTGGTCCAATGGAAGTAATTCTAGACAGTTATAGTTGGTATCAGAGGAAAGGTATAGTCAACCTTTGGAAACTAGGATGTGAATGCCTTAGTAAGAACCCTAAGGATAAGTCTAAGCATAGAACACAATCTTAGTGTTTTAAAAATGGCCATGAATACCCTAGGATAAAACCTTAAGTGTGAAATTTTATCCTTGATTATGTGGTTTTCCTATTATAATTAGTGTTTCTAACACTATTCTTCTTGGTTTTAGTCAATGGCTGGAACCCGAAGGAACCGTGTTAATGCGGAATGGGTTGGGCAATGCAATGATTGTCCCCCTGAGCAACCAAACGATATGGGAGCTGGAATGAAAAAACTTGTAGCCATGCTCACACAACTTTCTCAAGCTATGAATCATGTAGGACTTCCAAACGAGCAAAGGAAGGAGCAACATTCTGTTGAATCCTTCATGAGGCAGCGTCCACCTTCTTTCAGTGGGTCTACTGATCCATTAGTTGCTGAACAATGGATTAGTACTACTGAAAAGATATTTTCAGTTCTTCAATGTTCTGATCATGATAAAGTCATCCTAGCAGTGTATCGTTTGGAAGGAGATGCTGATCAATGGTGGAATCTTATTAAGAATACGAGGAAAAGGGATGAAATTGAGTCTATGGAATGGGACGAGTTCAAGAACTTATTTTTCAATAAATACTTCCCTCGTATTCTCCGAACAAAGATGGAGAAAGAGTTCCTTGAACTGAAGCAAAGGGATGATGAATCTGTTAGTATCTATGAAGCAAATTTTACAAGACTTGCAAGGTACGCTTCTGGTATTATTATCCAACCTGAGAGTAAGATCGATCGATTCTTTAGTGTCTTAAAACCAAGTCTTCGAAGGGCGTTAGCCATAAGGGACTTCAATAGCTACGAGGAAATCGTTCGATGTGCTCTCAAAGTCGAGATGGAGATTGGAGTAACCCATCAGTCACCTGGGTTTGATAAGAAGAGGAAGATGGAATTCAAAGAAAAATATAAAGAGCACATGGAAAAGAAGATGAATGTTTCCTTATGCACAAAGTGTGGAAAGAAGCATGGTGGAGATTGTCTTAAAGCGACTAGAAAATGTTTTAAGTGTAGAAAAGAAGGTCACCGAGCAGCTGAGTGTCGAAGTAATGGAAAAAGGGTTTCTAATGATGTGAATAAATCAAACACTGCAGAGAACGCACCACCAACACTTCAATGCTTCAAGTGCAAGGAAATGGGGCATTATGCTAATAAATGCCCTAATCCAAGGGTTAGTGATGATCAACATGAGCAACCACTGAAGGCAAAGGACAAAGGGAAGTCACATGCGATCACTATTGACAATGTTGAATATGACAACGATGTGGTTGAATGATTAAGTGTTATGTAATGGGATTTTGAAATAATGTTGTATCATTGAGTATTGCAATATTTATTGATGTGTTATTCAAAGTGATTGATATATTTTGGAAATAAGATGATATACGCATAATGACGGGAAAACGAGAAAATGAAATGTTTAATAGTATTCATGAGGTCATGATTAATATAAGGACTAATTGATATCATGGTTTGAGTATATACAATTTTGAGGATTTTGGTATGTGGAAGGTGTTAACTTTTAACTACATTCATGTTTTCACTATGGTTCAATGGGTATTCAAGAGAATACATGATTAAGGCCTTTGAATGTTTGGAATGTGACCAACAAGACATATATATGGGGATTAACGATAGTATTAAATCTCTGGTAATCGTTTTCACTATGTTATGAGAGTGGAATGCAGTTTTATGGATAAGCCTAAAGATTGGAATGGATTATGTTGGACATATGTTAGTATTGTTTAAGGATAGAAGTTTTCTCGATATTATTGATGGGATGTTATAGTAATTTAGTTTTAGAAAAAGGACAACATGCAGGACGGGCGACATCCCATCGCTTCGGACAAGGCTGTGGGAATCGAACCCACAACCGAAGTGCGACTGGCCTTTATCGCCTACCACTGGCCTACAGGAAGTCCCTGTTTAGTAGAAACTAGTTTTATTATATTAAGCAGTATGATATATGAAGTATAAGTCCATTTTAAGAACCATATATGATTAATCTCACTATAGACCGACTTATGTATATAATTTTTGCTAACCTTTTGTTTGAGACAGATGGAATGACCCGTCATTCTATCACATAATATGCTAACACTTCACGAATAACAAATTCAACTTCATTTATTTAAGAGATGAAGTGGAAATTTTTCAAGGCATGAACAACAGTGAGATTGTACCAAAATAAAGTACGTATTAATTCTAATTCAAATTTTCAACTTTAGGGAAATGATCTTGAAAACCAAAAATGTTGTCCTAGTGATCTTATACCTGATGAATCAGATGGTACCTTATATCATCACAAATATATGTATTTGTGATTACTGGATTTTCCATAGCCATGTTCTCTACCACTCTCCATCAGAACATGATGGTTAGATTTCTCTTCTATATCCATATTTTTACCTATGTGGAAACACAACGATTAGTTTATTTGGGTAATCGTTACATTTCATACTTTAGTTTTTAAATCCAAGTTTTGGTATTCCTTTTTACGATGTGGGATTCTATTAAAGAATCTTTCGAATAGTAAACCATTTATAACCCCGACGAATTTCGAGGGCGAAATTCATTTTAAGGGGGGTAGAATGTAACAGCCCGAGATTTTATAAAAAATATTCTTTTTATTTCACTAATGTCTTGTGTTGTACGCTACACCAAAAGGAGCTTGCACAACATGAATCCTTGAATTTCCTTGCATTACATGCAATCGAGACCTTCCTCGATAGCGTGTGTAGTACGCAATAACGAGTTTCACTAAACAGCGATATGCTATTAAAATGTTATTAAAACTAGCCGTTATGAATAGTAATAACCACTTTTTGAAATTTTGTAAATTTTATTTTTCAAAATGGATTTCATTTTTGGATTCAGAGTATCGAATTTAGCCTATGGTGAAATTTTGGTACATTTCGGATAACTTTCATATTCTGATGAATAGTGAAAATTACTAAATTTTAATTAAAAACAACTTTTTTAATCGAAATAATTAATAGTGATAAATTATTATTTTGAGTGGTTTTAAAGTATATTTAGAATATATTTTTACAATTTAATACAATGTTGGTCATTGGTTGTAATTTCACATTTAAACCAGACATAATCAAGTGTCAATCTTTTGATAGATATTGTTTCTTAAAAACACGCTATTTGTTTTAACAGCGGGATTTAATTATAAAAATAATTAATGAAACTTCTATGTTATGAATTTGGTAAAATAGAATTTATTTTTGAATTCGGAATATAAAATATAGCTTAGGAAGAAATTTTGGCATTGTTCTGAAAAACATCAATTTTTGATGAATAGTGAAACTACTATGTGGTAGTTAAAAAACTGAATTTTTCATAAAACTTAATTTTACCGCTTCTGTGAATGGAATTTCAAAAATCCGAGAGACACGGTTGATGTCAGTAAGTAAAATGTGGTTCAATGAGATGAAAATATTTTTTTGGTGAATAGTAACTTTTTACATTTTTTACCGCGGTTAATAGTAAATAGGGTAACTCAGGGTAAATATGATATTACTATTACCATATCACATGTCCTAATTCTATTGGATAAGTGTAATTCGACCAAAAACAACCTTATGAATAAAATATGACCATTTAGGCCCACTTGGATTAGATTAGGACATTTATTATTAATTTATTTAAAGAAGGGTTAAAATAGTTAAAATCAATGTTTAATAAGTAAATCATTTTTAACATGGGGTTATACATAAGATAAATTAGACTATAAATATTCATTAGAAAGCTAAAAAGATTTCCTACATAATGGTATTTTATTTGTAATTTTTAGACATTAAATAATTTAATTTATTTATGACACAATGATGATGCAGTAATTATCTTATTTATGAAATATTGACATAATTGATGTTATAAACAAAAAAATAAATGTAATTTGAGACTTTTTATGAATTCCACTAATTTTCTAGGTTACTATGATATATTATTGTTGATTTAATCAACTTGGTTCGGACATATAATTATATTATGACTTTCACAAAAATCATATATCAAATAGTGTCAAAATTGACACAAAATAGTGTTTAAATCAAATATTATATTTCTAATTGTTATTTTATTCCTAAAAATCTAAGGGTCGGCCAAATGACTTATATAAAGATATATATATTAATAATAAACAATTTGGGGTTAGTTTGGCATGTTATAGTAATTGTATTAACCATATAGTGAAAGAAAACAAAAAGACACGGTAAAAGTAAAATTATTTAACTTAGAGTTAAATCTAATTGATAAGGTTAAAATAATACCCTAAACTTGTCTAAATCATATTGGTTGATTGGATTTCGACCCATCCCCACTTTACATTCGAAATAAGACCCTTTGGAACCATTATAAACCGATTTTGACTTTAATATAAAATAATATTTTGAGGTATTCCTAAGGTGCCCCTCTCCTCCCTTATAAAAGGACACCTCCTCCCCCTCCTCCTCACACCAAATTGAGCACTCAAGCTCGGCCAACCCCTGCCATTTTCTCCTATCCACTTACCTGGAATAATCCTAGAGGTCCTGGTCTTCTTCAAAGACCAATCTTAGTTCCCTAAGTGGAGGATTCAAAGAGGCGTTCCAAAGAAGAGGTAATATCCATTACCGATCTTTTCAATCTCTTTCTTCTTCAACTTCTTCTTCTTTAGTTGTTTCATGATAAAGTAATAACATCAGTATTACTTACATACTGATATGTTATTATAAATATGAAACAACCCTAATTCACCTTCTATCCATCCTACGGAAAAATTAAATCACCGTGCGTGCGTACGTACGGAATACCGTCTCCACGCCGTGGTGTAATCTATTTTCCACCACCACCTTACAAGGATGGGTATAATGGGGTAATGAGTAACTATTTATGATTATTATAAAGTAATATTGATACTGAAATAATATACATATACTCCAATACAATTCCACGATCATAGGAATGATATCATCACTCATGCGTACGTACGGAATACCGTCTCCACGATGTGATGCGACTCGTTCTACATGATCATCATTACATAGTAATTATATAAATGAATTGAATGAATAAATATGATATATGTTACACTAATACCATTCTGGATATAAGGTATCTATAACCTTAAAAGAAGAATAAGAATTTATTCGAAAAAACACGCATAAGAACAAAAGGCAATAAAGACCCGAGTAACAAGTAACAATGAAATATTACTAACAAGAAGCTAAGAATATGACAATATATGATATCATATAAATATCTATGATTCTGGAATATGTCAATAACATTATTTAAACCATTATACTGGATCTTCGGACACATACAAAGAAAATCGGACCTAAGGTAAGGGAAATATCACAATCTCATTTTTATCCGAGATTGTTTATTCGTAAGTATTTACTGGGGTGTATTTTATCATCCACATCCATGTTTCATCAATATGTAATATTATTTACATCCACCTACAATTGTTTAAATCCATTTTTACCCTTCGGTGAGTTTTTAGTAATATGTATGAAATGAATCTTATGTCGTTTTTCGTACGAGGTACTTTTTTGACTTTTCCGACAAAAGTACGAAGAATGTTTTTTTAACTTATACGACATGAATGGATTTCAAAAAAATTATTTCCAAGAAGATTCCTTTACAAGTATTCAAGTTTATTTTTAATCAACCTCTTTTATTTTAAAAATGTATGACATACTAATAAAGGAAAACTGTTTTTGAAGTAGAAAGGATATTTTCCTCAAGAATGAAGTTCAAGTATTTTATCAAAATTATTTTCCATCTAAAATAATAAAAGGGTTCTGTTTTTATCCCTATTATTACATGGATTTGATTATGTTGTGATGGAAATATTTTTATGAATTCCTGTATCTTATATGAATTGTTTTATGATGTCATGTTGTTTAAGAATCTCATTTTTATTACATGGGTTACGCTATGATGTATGGTTTATGATTATGTGGCACACATAAGAAAGGATTCATTATAAGATGGGTGGGACCTATATCTCCCTCCAATGCATTGGGTAAAGATTTTATATCTCATGAGATAGACAGGGCTGGAACGGTAGGTTATATCGGTTCAGTGAAACAGGACTGAAACGAGGGTTACTCGATTCAGAAAGGGACTTTGTCCACTAAGATAGTCTTGGAAATGAGTCTTGACTAACAAGAAATGATTTCTATGATTATGTGTGAATGACACAAAGTTTCATGTTTTAAGTTATGATTATTGTGATTACATTTCACTGCCATGATTTATCCCATGTTATGAAATTTTGATCTCTTTTGCAGGTTAAGATTTCCAAAAGTTATGTGCTTGTGTATATGATGTGATTGATATTTCTTTTGTTTACCCTTACTGAGCATTTGAGCTCACCCTTTTATGTTTTCTTTTCCCCAGGATATAAATAAAGGTTTTAGGATAAAAAAAGGGAAGATCTTTATGGGAGATATTGAAGATCTTTCACCATGATTAGAAGATTACGTTCCGAGTTTCCAAAGACACTAAACTATTACGGTCCTTGTGTGTGTGTTTTTGTTATGTACTAAGTATTCCGCAAAAGTAATGTAATGTCAATGTACGTCAAGCTTCAGGTCTCTACATAAAGCCACTCGGTATGCAACTGAACCAACTCTTTCCAGAATTTCGTATGGTCCAATAAACCTTGGACTCAGCTTTCCTTTCTTACCAAATCTCATCACACTTTTCCAAGGAGAAACCTTGAGAAAAACATGATCACCTACCTCGAAAGATAGATCCTTCCTTCGGTTATCCGCATAACTCTTCTGCCTGCTCTGAGCTGTTCTCATGTGTTTCTGAATTAGCTGAACTTTTTCTACCATCTCTTCTACCAATTCTGGTCCCATCAACTTCCTTTCACCCACTTCATCCCAGAAAGCTGGAGTTCGACACCGCTTCCCATATAATTCCTGAAATGGTGCCATCTGTATACTGGAATGAAAACTGTTATTATATGAAAACTCAACCAAAGAAAGATGTTGGTCCCAACTTCCCTGATAATCCATAGAACAAGCTCTTAGCATATCCTCCAAGGTCTGAATTGTTCGTTCTGACTGCCCATCTGATTGAGGATGAAAAGCTGTACTAAAATTTTAATTCAGTACCCAACGACTTCTGAAGGCCTTTCCAAAAGTTAGAAGTAAACCTGGGTTCACGATCCAATACAATGGAGAGAGGAACTCCATATAACCTGACTATCTCTTTAAGATACAAACGGGAAAGTTGATCTAGAGAGAAAGTATCTCATATAGAAAGGAAATGAGATGATTTGGTCAAGCGATCAACAATAACCCAGATTGCATTATTACCTCGAGATGTCCTCGGTAATCCCACAACAAAGTCCATGGATATGTTTTCCCATTTCCACTCTGGCACTGGTAAAGGCTGAGGCATCCCTTTCGGTAACTGTCGCTCTGCTTTAACTTGTTGACATGTCAAACACTTCACAGTAAAATCAGAAATGTCTCTTTTCATTCCATCCCACCAGTAATACCCCCGCAGACCTCTGTACATCTTAGTACTGCCAGGATGAAAAAACAACTCATTCTTCAACTGTGAATCACAAGGCACACATAACCTCTTCACAAACCTCAAAACACAAACACAAACTTATCCAAGAACTCATGGAAAATTTTATTCATAAAGTCCATGAATACAGCAGGTGCATTGGTTAACCCAAAAGGCATAACTACAAATTCATAATGGCCATATCTAGTATGGAACACAGTCTTCAGAACGTCTGCTTCTTTTACTTTCAACTGATGGTACCCCGACCTCAAGTCAATCTTCGAAAAATACTGAGCTCCCTTGAGCTGATACCACTTCATTCGATGGCCCAACATCTTCTGAAGTTGTTGCAAAGGATTTCACCACCCCTTTCTGCTTGTAGTCTGGCTGCATTCCCCCAGTTGAGTTCTTCGTTGGACACTCGTTTGCATAATGACCCATTTCATTACACTTAAAACATCTTACCGTTGGCTTTTCATTTCCTGTTTGATCATCTTCCTTACAGTTACGAGCAATATGACCAGACTTACCACACCGAAAGCACTTACCAGACTTGGATAAACATTCTCCCGGATGCATTTTACCACACTTCTCACAGGATGGATATTTGGTTTTCTTACCTCCTTGCTTCTTTGATGAATTCTTCCCCTTTGCCTGCCAACTAGACCTCTTATTCTGTTGTTTTTCATAGAACACCTGATAATCGGTCAACTCCATTTCCACCTTCTCCGCACATCGAACCAGTTTTTCATAACTTTTGAACTCACGAGAAGCTAAATCCCTTCGATAATTTTGCTTTAAACCTGAGTAAAAACGGTTTATTTTACTATCAAGATCTCGTATGAAGTTTGGAGCATACCTTGCCAATCGAGTGAACTTTTCTTCATAAGTAGCCACTAAATCATCCTCATGCCTCAATTCTAGGAACTGTTTTCCATCATATGACGAACCACCTTAGGAAAATATTTCTCAAGAAACATACCTTTGAATTCGTCCCAGTGAAGATCCTCAATCTCATCATTATCCCTTATATATTTCACCATCGACCACCACTGATCAGCTTCACCTTCAAAACGGTAAACAGCAAGACTAACCTTTTGATGTTCTGAACACCCCATGACATCAAAAATCTTCTCTAGTGCTTTAATCCACCCTTCAGCTTGCACAGGGTGAGATGATCCTCTGAATGATGGGGGATGTTGCCTTATGAAATGTTCCACCACTGACATGTTCCTCTGCGGTTGATCTGGCTGATCTCGTGCATGGATACCACCACCATTTATAGCCTGAGTCAACTGTGCCATCACTGCAACAAACTGTTCAGTTCCGATTCCGACCATCTCAGGTTGCTGATTTGGAAGGTTTTCTTCCTCCTGATGTCGTCCCAACATAGCTGCTTTGTTTCCTCTGCGGAAAACCATTCTGAACACAGAAATATCTTAGGCGAAGCAACATGGTAATCCGTAAATGCTATATCATTTCAATCATATTATAATTTAACACTTTTATAACTCCTAATGTTTTCTAAACCGTCCTTTGATACCAACTATAAGGCCCCAGCCTTAAACATTACTTAATATTGAATTAAATGAATAATTCACATTGAGGATCTTTTCAGGTTAAGTGTTTTAGAGAATTAGAACATATATATTACATCTTAAAAGATTACAAAGTAGACACTTCTACTAAGTCTCCATAAAATAAAAACTCTTAAAAAGAAAGATGTCTAGATTCCATGTTTTAGATAGCATGAAATTCCCTTGATCCCATTCGTGACCTTATTCCACATTAAGTCCTGTGAAAAACATTTCGAAAAACTTGGGGTGATCATAAAAAGCTCAGTAAGGGATACAAAAAGAATGAAAACTGTTAGTTTTTCAAACATCAAGTAAACCATGTATACTATATCAAAGTAATACCTTCACCTTCATGAAGTAGTAAAAACAATCTTCACTGAATAAAGTATCATTACTTACCTTTTTGTAACCAAAAGATTACCATAAAACCCATATAAAGAACACATATAATATATAAAGGTAACTTGGGACATAAACATACTTAAGTGGAATAACCATACGGTTTACTTCCACACATATCACTTAATGGAATAGCCATACGGCCAATTTCCATGCATACTTAATGGAATAGCCATACGGCCGACTTCCATACCCAATGCATTGGAGGTTATAACGTAACCACCCGTCCTGGTATTCACGACACCACCCGCCATATGGTTTATAACGTAACCACCCGTTAAAATGTCCAAGTACCAATATAAAATCATAAAACATAAAACCAATATAAAGTAAAGACAACATTTCCACATTTCAATCACAATATATCATAAATATATTGACATAATAGAATCCTTTATCAAAACAATTTTCAATACAAAAATACATAAAAGAGTATATGGTATTTATTTTATTTTAAAAACATTACGGCTTGTTGAGGAAGCCAAAGACCAAATAATACTCGCGGCGGCGGAAAAAGGTCGTTGTCATCGCGTACGTTAAAAAAAACATTCCTTTTTGTCGTTTAGTAAAACGCTTCGTAGAAAAAGATTCCTTTTGTATAAAAGTAAAAGTCAAAAGAGTTTATACACCGTATAAAAGAATGATGTGTATAAAACGAAATATGCCTCAATGAAAGGAGATTGAGACGAAGTCCATTACCTTGGGTCCAAGTTGACTCGATCGTTCTTTAACGTCCTGAATAATAAACTTGAGTTAATTTATAATTGATTAAGAAACTTTTTTAAATTTTATTATTCCTTTTATATCACTTACTGCCATGTTATAAACATTATGTAACCATTTAAGTTAATAATGTATGTTTTGTCAATATTTGGTTCTTAAGTCGAAAGTTGACTTCTTACAATTACATGTTGTTCGTGTGGTCAAAAGTTCTTTATATCCAGAATGAAATTCCTGATTTGGATATCATATATATCATATATATCCAGCATATACATGTATTTATAATATTACATAATCATTTAGAGGTAAGAAATGAAATGCACCGTTCATGGAGACGGCAAGCCGTACGTACGCATGAACGCTACTTTCATTTCTTTGTCTTATTAGTGGAATTAAAACTAAATGAGAGGTATGTATATTTTAATTCCAGAATTATATTCATCATTTATATATATCATTAATTATATATATCCATTATATACATGTACTTTAATAGTACATTACATTTGGGGATAAGAAATGAAATGCACCGTTCATGGAGACGGTAAGTCGTACGTACGCATGAACGCTACTTTCATTTCTATCTCATACTTTAATGGAAAGAAATAATAATGATATAGAAGTATATTATAATTATAGTATAACATCATATATAATAACATTAAATCCATCCTTTACACGTCCCACATATGGCATTAACGAACCACATCACTTTTAGGGGGCGGTAGTCCGCACTTCCTTAAATGAAGATATCATGTTTACCCATAATGGAAACCATAAAGGTATGCCAAAAATGAAAAATACAGAAGCTTAAAGAAAAAATAAAAATATTATATATCATATATAAAAATAGTGACATCATAATGGCCACCCTTGAAGGTGTTAAATGAGTATTGAACAATCATCATTTCGGGAGGCAGAATTTCGCCATCCACGGAAACCGTATGTTCTTTAACCATTTGATGTAGTTGTGTGAGAGTGTAGCTCAAATAAATATTATAACAACATCCTACTATATTTAAGATACTAGTGTTGTTACAAAATAAGTAAATAAAAAGAGTTTAGAGTGTTGGAGAAGCAAAATAAAACAAATGAACAAGAGAGAATGAAGTACCTTTAAAAGTGTAACTCCCTTTTGATTTGAGCCTAAAGGCTTCCTTTGAAAGGATTCTGACCAAAGGGAATCCTCTAGGATGAGTAGAGGGATTTGGAGAGAGTAATTGGGTAGGGGTTGGCCGATTCAAAGGCTTGAGAAGTGTGTGAAATGAGGTAGAGGTGGGGGCCTTTTAGAAGAGGAGAGGAGGGGCACTTTTGGAAAGTAAAGAAATATTACTTTATTTGAAAATGTGTTTCTGTTTTAAAAGGTCCCAAATTGATATAATTCGTGGATAAGGTGATAAGGGTTAGAAATCCACTCATCCAATTGGTTTTGGCCATGTGTAGGTGTTATATGTTTCATTATCTTTCCATTTTATTTAAATCGTCAAATAATGATGTCATCGCTGCATCATTATTATGTCATATATAATTTAATTTATTTAATGTCTAAAAATTATAAAAAAACTACTATGATGTAGGAAATCTTTTTATCTTTCCAATGACTATTTAGAATCAAAATTTGGACTTGTATAACCCCACTCAAAAATTTTTTTAGTAAAACAATTTATGTTAGTGTCATTTTCACTTTAACATTAAATAAAAATATATTAATGTCATTTTCCAACTAAAGTGGATCCATGGGGTCCCCAAGTTGGCCCATGGCTTGTCTTGGTCGGCCCTGACTCACCGAATAGGTGTAGGACAAGTTTCATGGTGTTTTCACATTCTTATAATACCATTTTTACCTAAAACTACACTAATTACCTCTAATCGCGATTAATGAAAAAAAGTACTATTCACCAAAAAATTATTTTAATCTCATTGAACAACATTTTACTTCTTAATGACAACCATGTATGTCGGATTTTCAAAATTCAATACACATTAGTGGTAAACTTTCATTTAACTGAAAAATCAGTTTGCTTGTTTACCACTTAGTGGTTTCACTATTCATCAAAAATTGAAGTTTTTCAGAAAATTACCAAAAATTCACCCTAAGCTATATTTGATATTCCGAATTCAAAAATGAAGTCCATTTTAAAAAATTCAAAAAATATAAGTCAAATTAATTAATTTAATAATTAATTCCTGCTATCATGACAAATAGCGTGTTTTTACAAAACAATAAGTATTAATAGATTGACACCAGTTTAAGTCTAATTTCAAAGTGAAATTGATTCCAATGACCACCATTGGATAAAATGGTAAAAATATATTCTAATTTCACTTCAAAACCAATTCAAAATATAATCTAATAATATTAAAAATTAGATTAAAAAGAGGTTTTGAATTAAAATACAACATTTTACACTATTAATAAAAAAAATGAACTTTATCAGAAAGGTACCAAAAATTTACACAAAGTAAATTTTGATGTCCCGATTCTAAAGAAGAGTTATATTTGGTCCAAAATAAATTATAAGATTGATCAAAACTATATTTAATGACGGTTCACCATTAAAAGGTGATAACTGAACCTTTAGTGAAAATTAGAGTATATATGCCCTAAAATTGAACTCTTTCCGTATTTTAAGCCTTTATCTTTTATTGGGTAAATCTATAAACATTTAAAAACATATCTAATAATATTTTAGTTATTTCTATCCATTCCCGCCAGTACAACGGCTACTTGTTAACTAACATTTAAATAATATTATTTTATTACTAGTGTGCTACGTAAGTTTCAAAGAAACTCATCGTTGCGTATCGGGTATGCTATCGAACATAGCAACCCCTTTTAAAATAAAATTAATATTTAATTCGTAAATATTAATAAATATGAAAATTCTTTATTCTTTATTTACCTGGGATGTTACACATAGAATATTCATTATACGGGCATATTTAAAAATATCAAATTATTGTAATTTTGGACTTGAATGTTAAAAATTGATATTCATCGTATTAAATTATAATTTTTTTTAAATAGAAAAATATGTTCTTGTATATTATTTTTATTTAAATAGAGTTATAAATCAATATAATTAAAATTTAGTTGTTTCATTCCATCCTACAATAAAACTGTCTTCCATATATTTTTCATGGATATTATTTTAAAAATAAATGAGGATGTTATTTATAACATAGTATAGTTCCTGTATTTCATCCTCAATTATATTATTTCTACAAAGTACCATTTCCATTTAATAAATTTTATTCAAAAACATGTTATATCATGTGTGATGAATCTATATATGATATTCATAATAAAATTGATTTTTTTCAATTTTAAATCATAAATGGTGAGAACATGGGTCAGTTAAAGAATGTACTTCTTTAACACTGATATATAGAAGAAATCTTTTAATATCGGTAGTCTAGTGGAATTTGAAATTATTATTCCTTATTTCGAATTCATTCAAGAATTTAAAAAGGTAATATGTACATGGGGCTCAGTTTTACCTTATAAAGAACAATATAAAACACTTTCATGGAGATACATTCTTGAAAATGTGATCTCCGAGTTGAAAATCAAAATCATTCCTCATGTTATTTGAGTAAAAAAGTTCTTATCATTGACCAACATTAATTTAATTTTGTATGATCTTTAACGTTGTTTTAATATCATTAACACATTCCTGGTCTAGAAGTTTCCATTCACATAGATCTTCTGATCCTGTTAAAATTTGATATCAACTTCTATAACAATGTTTTTGTAGATATATTTTAATAATTTAATAGAAACTAATATTACTGGAAAACTCTTACAAATAAAATTAATGATCCCACATACCTCAACTTTTATTTAATAACAATTCCATCATGTCTTATAATAATTGAATAGTCTTTATAGATATCCTATTAGACTTAGGATGATATGTGGTGATCAAATATAAGTTTGAAATAATCTCCATCTAAATATATCAAATTTTTTTATATAAATCCTGGATCATGATCTAATATAATTGATATAGGTTTTATGTTATGTTTAAAATATTTATTAATATATTAATGTTTAAAGCTCTCTAGAGGGAAATATTCAGTTTTAGTGATGAAATGTGATGCTTTTATAAGATAATAAATAGTAACCCATATTACATCAGTCATTCTTGGATTAATTTTCACCCGATGAACATTTCTATAGAAATTTAATCCTTTTACCATATAAAAAAATTAATAGTTTTGACGACTTCTCTATGATGCTCTCTATGAAATTTATTATATATACAAATGATTATTATTGATAAAAAAATTTATGTCATCCAACAATATGAACATTAAAATTTTTAAACCTTATAGTACATCCAGTGTGAATATAGAAATTTAAGCTATGAGTATCATTTAATAATTCCCTTTTCTAATCTAGCATAGATAGAGAACATAACCTCTAGTATGCCTATAGAATACCATGAGAGGTGAAGGTTGAATCAGGGTGTCAACATTTTCTTTAAAGTGATGATTCGTCTTCCCATGCTGGTAGGAAACTTTAAAACCTGTATGATTGTATGGTGTAGTAATTTAACTATTCAAAAATATGAAGAAAATATAAAAAAATACATGTTTATCCAATAAATGCTACTATAAGGACCACACACTGAAAATGTTACTGTCATACCAAAATCCACTAATATTCACTATTTAAGGAATAAAAATTTTCAGACACAGTCACTCTATATATGACACACTAACATTACATTATTTTACATATAATACACTCCATCCATGGGAACACTAACATCGAATCCCCCTATACGACTATATTTGTGGATGTGTAACATAGTGTATTGACCTGAAGTTCACTTCATTTGATTATGATTTAATATTTTGTCTCCAACTAGAAATACACTCTTCTAGAATCGATGTTCTGAATTGATTAACATGAAATCAATTGTAAAAAAATAAGATATTCAAAACCTGAAAGAATATCAAAGTAGCTATTACTTGAAGTATCCAACCTTACACACATGTTTTAGGATTTTTCTCCAAAATTTTATTCACAAAACCCTTCCCTTTCGCACAACTACACCACAGGTTTTCACGTGGTCTTGATAGACCAAAAGGGAATTCTATATACAATATTTACTATGCATATGTCTTCTACCCAAAACACTTTCAGACGTTTGAGACAAAAGTTTTTGTTGGGAAAAGATCTATTTCATGAATGTGTCTAACCACATATTCATATACATGGATAACCATGTGTGAAAGATCCTTCTGTGATAACCCCAATGTGAATAAACCTAAAATTGATATTCGAATTGGCACATTTATTTTCTTAACATTTCATATTATTTGCATAGATCAATCATTTTCTTTATTTTTTTGAGTCGATATCAAAATATTATTCACACACAACTCTGGATTGAAATCATATTTGTTTCATAATATACTTTTATGGGCTCTATTTTTATTTAAAAAATTCTTTCATACAAAATTCCATCTATATAGAAATAAATCATTAATCTGATTATTCTCCTCACTATATTTTTTTGGTCCAATCCTGAAACTCCCCTTTCATGTATGATTTTTATTCATCTTTAATGATTCATTTAAATTCCTTTAAAAAATAATTCTTTAATCTCCAATTATTGAACCAAAAATTTTGAAAAACATTGAGAAACAATGCCACATTAAGCATTATAGTCTTCTTATACCAAAATATTTGCTTCCTTTTGATATCCCTGATCAAACTAATATTTATTGAAATTAATAAAAATCTAGAATATATTTCTAGAAAATATAAGACATGGTTATGACTCCTATTTCAAAATTTTATAATTCTATATTTATTTATGATGTCTACTAATTTCTCATCATTCTCATCATTAAATTTATTTCTAATATTGTCATAATTGGTCTAGGAATATTTTAAATTTTATAATAATGATTGTTTAGTAGTCATTTAAAAAACGTGTAATGATTCCTCTAACATAATAGTTCATATATCTATAATTAAAAATCTCATGAACATATGATCTCAATTAATACTCATTTTTTAAAAATTTAAATATCATTCCTTCTCAGTTCATCCACTACCATAATTTCCATTCTAGGGTGGTGGTGTATTGAAAAATCTCAATCTTTAATCAGCTATAGCCATAATCCATTCATCATGTTGAGAACATTATATGAAATGATGTATTTTATAATTTTCTGATCTTTGTATATCAGACATATTTTTTTCAATATAGATAATGACTCATTAATATGAAAAAAAATCTCAAATAATCCAAAAAATAATGGTCATTTGAATATTTATGTTCATGGTTATTTAACTTTTTTGATACATAGGATGCCACTTTATAAATTTTCATAAGGACACAACTGAGTCCTTTTTATATACATCACTATATATGATAAATCCATCATTTCCTATACATATTTTAAAAATTAGAGCATTAGAGATTTTCCTATTAAATTATTTAAAATTTTATACACATTTCATTATCTATGGAATCATAACCCATTTACATATAATAATTTTTAAAATCTCAAACAATATTGAATCTTTTTGAAAATATTGTTAATAGTAACCGTTCGAAAACATTGAAGTTGAAAATATAAATTATATTCATGTTGTAGGCCATTTAATGAAGGGATTTTTATTTATTTTATCAACATAGATTTTATCATTGGAGAAAATATATCCATGAAAAGAAACATTGGATTATATAATTCACAATTGATAAATTTTCTATATAAATATTTCTTCTAAAAATCGTAGGAATAATATTTAAGTGATTTTCATGTACTTTATAAGATATATAATATTGAAATACATCATCATTCAATATCTCATTAAATTAATTAATATTTTCCTCCAATAATATGTTAATTTGATCCAAATAATAGAGTGTGCATTAGTCATTCAATATATCATCCCTGTATAGTCATAATTTCAATACCTCATTTGAAATTATTTCCATGAAATATCATCCATATTTACTAACAATTGGTGAAACATAGAAATGAGATAAATATTCTAAAAATATCGATTCCCATGAAGTGGGACAATGAAGACATAAATTTTAGGTATATTATTATTTTTCTTTATCATAATGAAATTTATTTCTCTATAATGAAATCGTATTTCTAGAGATCCTTATTTCTTTTTAAAAAATAACATGGGATTAAAAATGTGAAAAACATGGGAATATATATCCCTTATTACACAACATATCTTTTTGTTTTTTCATTCCACTATTTCAACAATGATCATTATATAGGGATACATTGATATTAGAATTTATCACTAACTAAATAAATGGAAAAATCAATGTCACACTTTAGTGGATGTGTTCATAAATTTTTATGGAATATAACATTACATTACATTATAAGAAGTATGTCCCAAATTTTATGATTATCATTCTTATGAATAGGTTGTATTTTCATTTATTCCTGAGTAATCTCATTTTGAAGAGCTACTATTAGTGGCTATATACATTTCTAAGATTATTAAGTGTCAAATATAATGAAAATGAATTCCCCAAATTCATCATAAATCATAATTATATTCACTATGAAAATTTTTAATCATATTGTTAATGTCTATCCATACAATATATAATAGGATAATCAGCCATATATATAACTATAATGTCATAAAATAGGGAATGATTATGAAACATAATGGAAACTATCTGAAACATCCATTTTGAGGTTATACTTAAACTAGGGGTCTTGAATGATGACTCTCATCTTAACAATCTGTGGAAATTTATAATTTTTATAGAAAAATATATGATATAAATGAATTATTAGAAAAATAATTAAATAAAATTTTTTCATAATTTAATTTTATAATAACTATATAGAGAACATAATCATTGAAAACACCATCCTTTGTTATTTTGATCGCATAATTCTTTCCTTTACCCTTTGGCCTTTTCTAGATGAAATTCATATTGTACTAGGGAATATCATATACAAGGTGACGAAATAATTTTTTTTTTATAATTGGAAATTGGAATATATTTTCATACACTATAAATTATGAGTATCATGTCCTTTTTCCCACACCTAAATAAAACTATCATTACCAGTAAGAATGATCATTTTTTTCACATTTATTACATGTCATAAATTTCACCCCTACTATCTCCCATTTCCCTACATTTCCATTTCCAAAGCACACATTCTAACTTTTAATATGATTAATTTATTTGAAGTCAATATAAATTAATAGTTCATTATATATCTTCATATCACATTAATTTATCTCCATATTTGATGAGAAGGATTAGACAGTAGTTCCCTTATTTGAGTTGTATTTATCCAATCATTCAAATAATCATAATAAGTAATTAGATTATGAAAATAATTTTAGTGTTCTTTAATAACCATGTTATGTTATATTAACTCTTTAGAACATTTTTATATTTCTTTTTTATATTAGAAAGTGTAATTATCATTCCATGTAATCACATTATTCATGATGAAAATATTTCTCTCAAAAATAAAAATGAATTTCATTTATTATATATTTTTCTATTTACAACTCATAATTATTGTCTTGAATAAATTTATAACATTAATTTACCAACCCTATTAGGAGATAAACTTCCCAGAAAAGCTTCCCACCTACATTATTACTTATTGTGAGAAATATCGTTTCTAATAAATTAACACATTTCATAGCTAAAAATTGATTTGAAATCCCATTGAATATAGGAGGATTATAATGAATTATTCTTTCAAAAAATGAATCACCTTATTAAGGATCCATTGGTTAATCCTTATGTATATGGTTATTAGTTATATTCATATTTAGACACACCAAACAAGTTATAAATAATTTATCTCTTCCTCCAGCACCAATTTCATCTTTATACTCATTATTTGGGACTAAGAAGGAAAACTATATATTTATTAAATTCATAGATATGGTTTCTAATTATCTCAATAAATTCTTTTTTTTAAATTAATGGGATACACATAATTATATCATAAAATTATGAATCATAATTAATATTTGTGAAACTTGTGATACATATGACATACCATAATTTTTTTTCCAATATAATATAAGAATTATATGATCAATCTTATTGGAAAATTTTTCAATATTTTTAAATAATTGATACTCATTTCTTTGAAAATGTGAATTAAACAAATAATATCTCTAAAGTGATTTAGAATCGGTGTGTTGAAAGGGAAAAATCACTATTCACCAGAATGATGGAAAGTATATACATTAATAATTATTTTGGAGTTATTAACTATTGATTAATAAATTACAAAAATATGTCAATTTAAATTAAAAATATTGTAATGTATTAATATATATGAAAATAATAATTACAATTCAGAAAATATAATCATATTATTCTATAATTGAAATATATTTCAGAGTATGTTATAGGGTTATGTAAAATCCTATTTTTTCTAAGTATGTCTATTTTATTGTTTGGTAATAATTTTGGGGTTTGGATATAATTTTTATCCTTCATTATATAGTATTAATACTTGTAATGTAATAATTGGTTATAGGGGAAAAATTATGGCTTCTGTACTAATTTTAACAATAAATTCACTATTCACAATGTAAATTCATCAGCCCTACATCATAAAATTGATACAAGTTATAAGTTCTTCTATGAAAGCCATTAATATGACATTTATGATGTCAAATGTATTTATTATGTAAAATTACTTTTCTTTTTCTTTTAATTACATGATTTTTGATTTTTGAAATATTGGGAATAAGTTGAATTCAGCACATTAATTTCTAATTTATGTCCTTAATTAGCATTAAAAAACATGTTTTTTACCCTCCTATGACTTGTGTCATGTCTTATCATAACCCTATCAACATTCCGTGATCTATAACTAAAAAAAATTAGTATATATTTATGATAATTCATCTCCAAACTATAAACTCATCACATTGGATCTTCGTGTTCAAGATCGATAGTATAATTTAATCCATTGTCTTTCTTCTCCCTTTAATTCAATTACATTTTTCTTATGTACTGAATAATATATCATGTTGACCTAAAAATATTTTTTTTCTAATATATTTTACATTATATCATTGAATATAACAGAGGATTAATCCAAAATTAAATGTGGATATATATTTCTATTATTCTACATTACATTAGACGTGGGTTATATAAAAAAACACCCTAATAAAATGTTTATTTATAATATTATGTAAAATAAGTGATATAATGCTGAAACTCCATCAATGTACCTAACTAAATGGATTATCCACATTTTTATAGTTTTTACATGATTAAACCATTCATTGGATATCTTTGGGTCCTTTGGCGTTGATTCCAAACTGAAGACCTTATTTCAAAAGATACCACCCTTTTAATTATAATTAATTATGAGACTTGGAAACATGTTTTTTATAAATTTTAATTTATGGTTATGTGTAACCTATATTTTTTTATTTCAATGATCTGACATGACATAAGAGGTTCAACCAGTAGAGACTACATTCTTTATTATTCAATAATTGGATAATTTGGATACCACAAAATAATAAAAGAATTGTGAAAAATTATATATTTTTTCTCCTTTTAATTGATATTTCAAACATGATACCATAGGTATTGATGGATTCCCTGTGATATTTGGCACTAATGATTCACCCTAATACAACTAATACACCAACGTAATGTTAGCTATAATCACCATTTGGGAAATGAAAATAAGAATAAATAAATCCATATATCATGATGCATTCAATAAAAACCTGTATGAAATAATATTATTTTAGATTATATCATTGGTTATTTCATCCAAAAACATATATAAGAGACACGATATTGAATATTATCATAGAGCCTACAGGAATACTAATGAATTATCTCTAGTGATTCATCTTGAGACACAATTATCAACTATAAATTTGGGTGATGCATCCAGATGTAGGATGATAAACCTCTTGATATATACCCCCATCATGGTCCTATAGAATGTTAGGATTACCCAAGTCTTCATCCTAGTGATTAAGGATCATTTATTTTTTTTAAATTTAATTATTAATTTATTAAATTATAATTTTTGTTGGTTAATTTATTACATGTAGTGCACTTATAGAATTATTTCATAGAAATCATGGGTGTTAATGTAATATTATTTACTTACACCATATTTAGTCTATTGTTGGGTACCTGAGAAGAAATCATATACATAAAGACCGAGAATGGAATGTGACACTATTGTTGATCACTAAATATTATATGGGTTATATCTTGGATAAGATTCCAACTTTATTATCTAGATCATTGGTTTTAAGATATTAATATATTCATTCATGTTATTTTTTTATATCAAATACATCATATTATTAACCAAATTGTAGCCCCTCATTTAATTATTAAAATATTATTTGATTTTTATTCATTCTATGTTCCTATATGAATGAATATTGTTTATTTATGTCTTCTCTACTATTCTATTAATATTATTACGTTATAATTGAAAGTCTATAATAGAGGGTATAATCTCTCACGTTACTCCTTATACCCTCTCTACTAGTCAGTAGCCCCTATAATAAAAGGAAACTCTCTTGGATTTTACAGCCCACAAAGCTAGTAGCATCCTAGAGCACTATTCTACTATGTTATAATTTGGTATTAGAGGGTTGGGTTAAATTTTATGTTCCATTATATTTTTATATAGTTGAATTGTTGAACATGAAATTTTGGGTCTTGGTAATATGCTTGGTCATGGAAGTAGATGGACCATTCATAGGACGAAATTTAGAGTTACCAAGGAATGGATTTTTTCCATGTTGTTCTTTTTTTTATTTGATGACATTTAAACATGGTTGATTGAATTATTATGTAATGATAATATATTATTTTATTTTAATAATATGATTACCAAACTTGATAGATGTGTGTAGACATTAAAATATGCCCATAAGGTTATCTTTTTTTAAGAATTTTTCAATATCAAGACACATTTATTAGTTGTGGAAAATATTTCTGATTTGATGTATGAAATTGGAACCATTGATATAACTAATAAAAGACATTTATTTTCTTTTTCATTCACAAAATATATTGGAAATTATTTTATAACTTTTATTCTATGGTATGTGTTAAATCTTATTGAGAGATGTAAACTTCATCATATTTGAATTTAGAATTATGAGATTAGAAATCACCTTGTTCATAATATAAGAGACTTGGAACATAATGTACCTACACAAACTTTGATGGATGATCAATATCATTATAGGTTACTCTATGCCATGTGATTCATTTAAATTTTGAATTTTCATAGAAGAACAATCATGTATTAGTTATAGAGAGAGATCCTTCTATAGTATCTTCCTAGGCTCACTATGGACGGAGGACCCCAACAACATATGATCAAGATCAATTAATAAATAATATCATTATCGACATCAATACACTAGTATATATAATGTTTAATATTTCTACCTCTATGTTTTTAGGAGCATCTAATCATTTTAGGACATTCTTTCTGAAACAAGGTAGGAAGAGTAACTAACCTGGAGGTACATTGAGGTCAATTTCTAGATCCAATTCTATAAAAAGTTATTAATTGATGAGAGAGAGATCATGAGTTTATATACATGACACAATAGGGAAAGTAAGTCATGGACTACTTTGGAAACATTACAAACATATAATTATTTGATCCATTTTTTAAAATTCATGAGACCTCCTAGGTGAAAATGTTATTGTATTTTAATTAATTTATGTAAATGTCCCAAGTTAAAATATTTCCCCTAATTAACTTTTTTTCAATGATGAATAAGGTTCACATAATGGAAGGAAGTATCAGAGACTCCCTATGTGGTGGGAAAATAGTTCAGTAAGGTAATTTAGGAAATAGATATTTGTGAAAAGGATAAAATAAAATAACAATTACTATCAAGGTATTAACCAAGTGTTCTTCCACCTAATAATGAATCCATAACAAAAAACCGACTTGATTAACATTTTTCACTGTGGAATGGTTTTCCACAATAAGAATTGGTGTCCTTAGAGATCTATAGAGTGTTTTTCTTATGGTAGAACCAACTATCTTCATAGGTTCTATATTTTTATATATCCAGAGAACAGAATTAAGGTATAAAGAAGGGTACATGTGTTAAGGGGGCAATTTGCTACCCCCAATAGAGAGGTAGCTATAATTAAAATGTATGTTTAGGATGAGGTGGACTATGAGTAATACCATTGTTGTTGGGATAATTCTATAAATAGGTAGAATGAGATGTGGGTGATTTTGGATCACATATAATAAGTTCATGTAAAATGTAGCACTATAGTATATGAATGATAGTTTTGAGGTAGTCCCTTATGAAATTTGATGTAAATTTATTTTACCATTTATTCTTGTATATGTATTATTTGATTCAACAACATAATATTAAAAAAAATTTCAAAAAAATATTAAAATTTAATTGAATATTTATAGAATACATGGATAGGATAATTAGTATTAACACACTATTTGAAGTGCTGTTAATAGATATATAAAATTATTTATAATTTTCTTTTTAAATTTGTGGGTACAATTTTATCTCAATGTTTCTTCTTTTGGAATTAATAGGATTAAATTTATTCTTTTTTAGGATTATAACATGTTGTTATACTATAATACCAACTATTATAAGAGTATTTTTACCTTTTAGTCTCAATTTGGTGACAAATACATTATCTTATGTGAGTGGGGTCTCCGAGGATTTCATAGAGGACAAATTAAATGTAGATATGATTTTCACATTGTTCAGGTAGGAATCATTAATCTAGATCATGGTGTATTGAATAAGTATAATTTTATGATATTTTTGAATTGTTTTCAGGACGTATTCCTTATATTACTATCTCTATTATTAGTTGTGTGGGTGATTTAGTCCAAGATCAACTTGGTTTCAAGGGTGGACACAGTTTTAATTACACCATACAAAACATAATCATTAGAACTTCATAACATGAAATCTTATATTGATCATTTGTAATAAAATGACTTATTATGATCAAAAAAATATCCCTTGGGATATCCAATTCATTTCGAAAATATGCCTTATTATACATTTTGATTATATCTGGATTATCATGTGTAAAACTAGATGAAACTTTGGAACTACTATAACCTTCAATTAATAATCAATCACTTCAATATGATGATAGTTTTTGGGATTATACAAAATAATGACTAGATATTAGGATATAACCATTTTATTGTGCTATTTCTAGACATAGATAATAAAACATTTATATATATGTTTGAATTTTATGACTTTTTGTTGGTTTTTTAGTCCAATGAATTCATAAGTGGAATACATAGGAATGATATACTGTATGTTTCGCCATTTGCATGAAATTTTTTGGTAGTTTTCATTGATGATATCTTAGGGTAAATCCATATCCCTAAACATTAAATAATATTGAGTAATTTCAATAATTAACATTGATAAAATTTTTTGGTTAATAGTTTTTGACAATTAGGGCATAACTATTACATAAAAACTCAAATTTGTAAAAAATGGATAAAACTAAAATAGTGTTCATTTATTCCAAAATATGAAACAATTAAAAGTAAACTTGATATCTTTTGGTTGATCAAAATATTTTTGACTTATTCTTTTTTAAAACCCATATTTATAACCTATGTAAACATTTTAAAAACATGGAATTCTCAAAAAATTATCAATAAACGATAGAAGATAAGGAAATAAAATGTTAGTCCATGAATATTTTTAATCCCATGAAATCGTAGGATTCTTGAAAATATTAGCAACACTCATAATTCATAATGTTATCCTCACGATTCTCTACCATAGTTACACTATAGATTTCACATCTATATAGGCAGTATCCATCATTTTTATGTATGGAATAACCATAAAAGTATATTCCCTAAATTGTTTTAGAGAATCCTTATTATTTAAATCCATATCGTTACACAATGAATTGGAGAGCTATCATGGGATCACCCAACCTCAGTTTATCATTGGAACATACATATATGAAACCAATTCCGATGTAAAATAAAATCATTAAAACACATTAAAAAGAATATTAAAACATTTCCACATTGCAATCACAATATATCATTGACTTAATCATTATCATCTAAAAAATTTCAATAAAAAATACATGAAAAGATAATATGGAATTTATTTCTCGTTTAAATACATTAAGACCTATAGAAGAAATCAAATATCAAAAAATTATTATAATGACAGAAATAACATTATTACCATATAGAAAAATTAAAACAATAGATTTTTCATTTAGTTAAATTATTGTTATAAAAATTTTCATTTTGAAAATATTTTAATGAAAATAAATGTAAAAGGGTTTTTTTATAAACATAATACATAATTCAAAATTATTTAAGGTTTAAGGATAGGGCCTTAAGAACCATTCTCAATATTATGAACATATATAATTATATAAATTTTATAACATTAGAATAATTATATTCTGAAAAAATAAATTTTTGTTAATATATACTGGCATGAGAACCTTTCTCAATATTATTATTCTTTTTATATCACTTATTTTAATTGTATAAAAATTACAAAATTATTTATATTCATATCTAATGTCTTGTTGATTTTTAGTAATTGAGTAGGAAATTAACTTGTTATGATGTAAATATTACATGTGTCCAAAATTTCATCATGTCTAGAATAATATTCATGACATAGTAATTATTTTTATACATCAATTATGCTCTTAATAAATCCATTCATTTATGGTATGAAAATAATCATCGTTATAATCATGACGATGGTAGGTCTAACATACGTATTTGTGACATTTCCATTTTTAAACAATCATTACAGAAATAAAGATAATTTATATTTTATCACTACATGAAGATTAAATGTTATTAACAACATAATAAAAATTTAAATTTACTTATATATATATATCATACAAGTTATATGGTGAATAAAAATGATTCACATCCCTTCGTGGAGGTGATAGTTCACACGCACGCATGACCGACATTATCATTTTTATGTGTATGGAAAGTATGAACATTATTGAAATATTGTTATTCAAATATTATTATTATGTCATTAATAAAATTTATAAACACTTACATTATTAATATAACTTGTCTCTATAGATGGTAATGAAAAATTGACTATATCTGTTCATGAGGCAGGAGTCTTCCATATAAACGAATCAAATATTTATTTCCCATTTAAGGAAATTTGGAGATGTATTTTGATGATGATGATAACATAATAAAATCTTTATATATATGTTGTATTTGATTAATTATCAAATCGTGTTTTGAGGAGACATGAATTAAGTTGATGAAGAAATAATATAGAAATAATTAATAGAAAACGACAACTCTTCTTCATTTGATCAACATTGAAGAGCTCCTTAAAACCACTAATAAGGGTGTAATGAAAAACATAGGCTTCAATAACATGGCTATTTATTTATAAATAATTATGGGTAGATATTGTACCAAAATAATTATTCTTTATTTTTGAGTAACAGAGAAGAGTGGGTGCCATTTCGTAGAAGAGGGGAAGGGCACTCTTGGAATCATTTAAAATATTAAATGAATATAAATTACTTTATTTGTTAAAAAATAATCCAATTTGAGATATTTCAAATATATTATGAGTATTATTCTAAATACACTCATAAAATTATTCTTATACATGTATTTGTGTTATTTTAATTATTATCTTCTAGGATTTCCCTTAATTATTCTCTATTAATTTTATTTGTGGTAAAAATATTATAAATATTATGATTCAATAAATATTACTTATATAGGGTAAATTTATAATAATTGGAAATTTAATGATACTTTAGACCTTATCATATTTATGTTGATATTTTAAAAGAATTTGGTATTTTAAAATAATTAAATATTTTATTATTTTTCTAAAATATAAATTATATCAATTTTTAGACTATACATTTCAATGAATTTAAATACAATTTAAAAATAGAGATAATATTAAAAAATAATTTAATTGACAGATAACAAGTCGTAGTCACCAAGAAATTTTTTTTTTGGTAAAATTATGTAAAAACATATTTAATTTAATATTTATAATATCATTTATTTTATTTTTTCATTGATAAGTAAATCTTTGTATCATAATTTTGTAATAATTAAATTTAATTATTAAATGTATAAAATTTATAATTAGAGAAAAATGACGTAGGTAATTTTATTATATTTCTAATGAATATTTATTGTCTAAATGATCCCTTATATAAGCCCATATTAAAATTGTTTTAGTTATAAGGGTTATGTTTATGATAATTTTCCTTTACGTTAAATTAAAAGTTATAAATGTCATAATAACACCCATGTGGATTCTAAAAGACAGTTTTTTTGTCCCATGGGTTTTCATGGTCAAAAATATCACATCCAATAATATTATGTCATTTTTTATGGTAGTTTTATCTTATATTAATATTATTTTTACCTTTATTTACATGATTTTTCCAATTAATTGGGGTAAATAAAATTAATTACTAAATTCTTATTCATAATGTCCAAAAGTTAAATATTAATATAATTTGGAAGTAATGATTCAAAATATGAAATCCAATTTTATAATTTGAAAATACAGAATTTGCAAACATTAATTTACAATATATGTCATTGACTGTTTGTGAAAATAATTTTCTAAGTAAAAACATCACAATATTGACATATTTTTATATCCAATATAAATGTAAATTACATGCAATAAAAAAATTATTAAATCATAAAAATATAATTCAATTACACTTTAACAACAATTAGAAGAACAACATACATATATAAATAATGTAGTTGAAAATGTAGTTTTATACTAAAATTCAGTATTTTTTATTATTCAATAAAATATGTCTTTTATCAAAAAAATAGCCAAATTTCAAAAAAATTAAATTTTTATGAACATCATCAAAATAAGAAGTT
This sequence comes from Viscum album, assembly GCA_963277665.1. Classification (NCBI taxonomy): domain Eukaryota; kingdom Viridiplantae; phylum Streptophyta; class Magnoliopsida; order Santalales; family Viscaceae; genus Viscum; species Viscum album. The sequence continues at coordinate 958,063,346 of OY728145.1, forward strand.
TTTTTGTAAAATAGAACTTCTAAAAGTTTCAAAAAGTATATTTCAAATGTGTTTTCCATTAAAAGTCTGAAAATCTACATACTAAAAATATTTGAGTATTTTATGCATAAAAATTGGATTTATTCTCATTTTATGACGGTATAATTTATTTTATGAATGTTAGATAATTTTATAAAAATTTATATACATAATATAGTTAGTTCTGTTCATTCTCGCCAATAAAATTCATAGGTGATTGCTACCATTTAAAATGATAATATTATAACGTATTATTTTTTGGTATATCTCAATCTTGTGTGACATAAAATTTTAGAGAAAACCATTACCATGTATCAGGTACACTATTGGAAAAAGCATCCCATTTTATTTAAAAAAACTACCTAATTCATAAATATTAATTGATATAAAAATGTCTTATACTATTATTATATAGGATGTCACATCCGTCCAACATTTTAAAAAGTGCATCCTCAAGATTTTATACACTTATCAAATTAATTGAGGTAGTTCTCACTCATCAAATTTTTAGATACCCTTGATTCCTTTTCAACAATATGGTTTTTATATAAAACCTTGTCCTAACAAATCACCTTATTTTTATAGACTTGATTTCCGTGCCCAACAATCTTGCTGGATATTCCTTGTAAGAATGATTTTATTCTAATGGAAATACTTTTGCACTCAAAACATGTGGTGGATCAAAAAAATAACTTCTCCATGTTAAAACATGAAATAATTGGTTACATATTATGAACATAGAGGTAAATCTACTCTTTAGGAAATTAATCCAACATTCTCTTAGATTTCATTAGTTCTAATGAACCCTAGACTCATCATTCACCTCTTAGCAATATGAATCACACTTTTCCATGGTGAATATTTCATAAAGAAATTATCACCTACCTTAAAATAATAATCTTTTATTATGTTATCCGTATAATATTTCTTTCTAATCTGAGATTTCTTCATGTGTTTCTGAATCAGTTGAACTTTTATTCCATATCATCTACATATTTTAGTTCCATAAACATCCTTTCACCTACTTCATCTTTGAAAGCAAGATTTAGACACAAATTTTCATATAATTCATTATATGGTTCCATCTATATATTATAATGAAAAATTTGATTATAGATAATTCAACCAAAGAAAAGTGTTGATGAAAACATCATATTTAATCCATGGATCATGTTTATATCATATCCTACATGATTTTAATTTCTCATTCTAATTACCCATATTATTGAGGATAAAAACCTATGCTGAAATTTAATTTAGTCCCCAATGAATTATGAAGGTCATTCAAGAAGTTAAACGTGATGATATGATCATGATCAGATACAATGGAAAAGGGAATCCCATGTTTTCTGACTATCTCATTAGGATAATACTATTATTGTTGATCTATAGATAATGTATCTCAAATAGGAAGAAAATAATAAAATCTAGGCCGTCAAATAATAATAAACCAAATCGCATTGTTACCTTGAAATTTTTTCTTTAATCCCACTAAAAAATCCATGGATATATTTTCTAATTTCTAGTCAGGTACTAGAAAATGATGATGTTACCCTTTCAGTAATATCCACTCTATTTTAACCTATTAGAATGTAAAACACATCACATAAAAATATAAAATATCTCTTTTCATTCCCTCCAACCAGTAATACACTCAAATTTATCAGTATATATTAGTACTACCATGATTAACTGAAAATGTAGAACTATGACATTCACATAACAAATATTTCGTCAATTATGAATCAGAAGTCACACATAATATCTTCCCAAAATATAGAGACACCATATTTATCGATATTATATTTAGGAAATATATCCTTTTGAACCAGTTATACATTTTTTGTAATTCGTTTTCTTTTTTTGCACATTCTAAATTCTGTCTAACAGAGAATATTTAACTAAAATCTGAAAAAAATAGATAAACATCGAGCACCAAAAACCTCAATTCCAAAATTCATCAAATCATTAATAATATGTACATATTCCAAAAATATCATGGTTAATGTTGCACTACTTTTAGGACATAAATGCTCATCCACTTTGATTTGTTTTCATGGATGGTATGGAATTGTGTAATCAAAATCCATGATTAGGTCCAACTATCTTCTATTTCTCATGTTAAATTCATTATGAGTGAATATATACTTAAAACTATTTTGGTAATTATTATTTCATATTTTACACTATAGAGACGATTCCTACAAATTTTAAAATAAAATCAATAGCACATAATTCCAAATCATGTGTAGGGTAATTATACACATGAGTTTTCATCATATATGATGCATAATAAATTAACTGATCATTCTTTATTGGGAAATAACAATGTCATTTATATGAATAATCTTAGTAGATAATAAATTCACCATTTCATAATGATTTTTCCAAAACTGAAGCATTCACCAATCAACTTTTCAATTAATGAAAATTGTCATTATATTATTTTTCCCAATTGAACTGAACAACCTATCTAGATAACTTAGTATGTGGGAAATATTACCATCTAAAATTATAAACAATCCTCAATTTATAACCTAATATAAAATGAAACTATGAATCTCTGTAATATTTTTGGGCCTTGGCCATTCCTTTACAACGTGTGTTTTGGACTGATCATTGGTTATAACATCTTTAGAAACAATGTGACCAATTTTTTTGTAACCAAAACTCACAGTTTCTGAATTTCCCATACATTTTATTTTCATTTATGGTTTTCAAATCAACTCATAAATAAATTTCTTGCTCCACTTAAATTATATAATATACCAAAATATCATCAATAAACAGAACCACAATATTATCCAAGAACTAATGGAATATTCTATTTATAAGCCCCATGAATATAGTAGGTGAATTTGATAACACAAATGAATGTACTGAAAATTCACAATGGCCCATTCTAGTAAAAAATGTGGTCTTCGTAATGTATTGTTCCATTAATTTATACTAATTTTAACATGAACTCATGTTAATATTTGAAAAATATTTTACTCCCTTGAGCTGATTCCACTTCATTTGATGGACTAACCTCAATAAAAGTAGTTATAAATAAGATATCCACACCTTTCATATTATAGTGCATCTACTTTCCATCCTTCAAATTATCCATCAGACAATTGTTTTCATAATGTACCATCTGGATAAATTTAAAACATTTCAAGGATTTTATATCAAAGTTTATCTTACTATTATCGTTTTTAGTGCAGTTACAATCCTTATACACCATTTTAACACATCAGAATCACTTAGAAGTATTAAAAATTAATCCCCCAATGTTAATTATACCAAAACTTCGACAAACTTTAAGCCTAGTTTTCTTACAATCAAACCTTTATGATTAAATCTTCCCTTTAGTTTTCCATATCCTCCACTAATTCATTATATTTTCAAAGATCACTTGATCAATGGTAAACTTCATTTCCACCTTCTAGGCACCTCAAATATTTTTTCCATAACATTTGAACTCATGATTATTCAATTACATTATATTATTTGTATGTAATCCTCAGCAAAAACATTTTATTTTACTATCAAGGTCAGAGATGAATTTTTTAGAAAACCATGTCATTCGGATAAATTTTTCTTTATAAGAAGCCACCGAGTCATTCTCCTACCTCAATTCGAAGAATTTATTTTCCATCCTAATCAACCCTCCTTAGTATAATTTGTCTCTAGCATCATACCTTTTAATTTTTTCCAATCCAGAGCATCAATCTTTTCATTGTATCTGATATTATTAACCATCCACAACCATTGATCGTTTTCACCTTCAGAATGGTAAACAAAAAGACTAATCTTTTGATTGTCTAAATAGCCCCTGACATCAAAAATAATTTCTGTTGATATAATACACTATTTTCCTATAATAGGGTTTTATGTTCCTTAGAATAATTATGGAATTATCCTTATAAAATTATTCACTTCTAACATATTCATCTATAGTAGATATGGGTGATCTTGTGTATGGATAACACTGCCATTTATAGCCTAATAAATCTGTTACATCTCAACAAAAATCTATTCAATTCCAATTACCACCATCTCAGGATTTTGATTTAAATGTTTGTTTTCTTATGGGTTTCATCCCAACTCAGCTGCACTTTTTTATCTGCACATAACTATTCTGAATAGACATATCATAGATAAAGAAACATGGTAATCTTAAAATGATATATCATTTAAATATAAATGTAAAGTAAAATAATTTATGGATATTCTATTAATAATATCCTAACCCATAATGTCATCTAATCCATCCTCTGATACCATCTATAATGCCTAATTTTTAAGCATTACAAAATTCTTTTTAAGTCAGGAATCCACAATATAAATAATTTTATGTTTAGAGTTCGAGGGAATTAGGATGTAACTATTACATAAAAACTCAAATTTATAGAATGTGGATAAAACAACCACAATATTCATTTATTGTAAAATATAAAAAATTAGAAAATAAATATTATTTCTTTTTCTTGATAAAAATATTCTTGGATTTTCCTTTCTTTTACACATCCTTATACTCTTAGAAAATATTTAAAAATTTTGGGATGAGAACAAAATGCTCAGAAAGGGATGTCAAATAAAGAAATAAATCATTACTACATGAATATTTAGAAACCCATTGAATGATAAGAATCCTGAAAAAACATCATAGTAATCATAAATAATATAAGTAACCTAAGGTATCCAAATAATATCTGCATTGTAGCTTTCACAACTACATAGGGAACAACCTTCATGGTTATGTTTATAATACCAATCATAGTATATTCCCCAATACTATTAGAGGAAAACATGTCATTTAACATAGTCTCATTACCCAAGAAATTGGAGAGCTATCACTAGCTCAACCACCCCCGGTTTATCATGGGACCACCATTATATCTACGCAATGACCAAGAACCATAACATAATCATACAACATTTACAAGTATAAATGAAAAATAACATTTATAAATTTGAATAAAAGTATATCATTTAAATAGTCAATAGATTCTTAAAATAATTCAACATCAAAATACATGAAAAGGGAATATTTTATGTATTTTCCTTTTAAAAACAATGAAGATTATAGAGTGGACTAATATCAAATAATGGTCATGGTGTAGGAAATGTTGATATTGCTGTGTATGATAAATAACATTCCTTTTGTCATTTTCTAAAATACATTGTACAAAAATATTCCCTTTAAATTTCATTGAATGAAATTAAAATTAGAAGGGGTTTCTCAAACACCGTATAAAATAAGATGGTGAATATTATCAAAATATTACTCAATGAAATAATATTGAGATTAAATCACTTACCTTGAGTCCCACTCATCACATACAATCATTATATTCTTGAATAATAAAAATTATTTAATTTTTTCTTTCTTTTTAATAATTTATAATATTAGTATTTATTTTATTTGACTTATTACCACATTATAAAAATTACATAATTATTTATATTCGAATAAGACCTTTTGTTGATATTCAGTACATGAGCTGAAAATGAACTTGTTATGATATAATTTTTCCATGAGTTCACATGTCAATCCTATCCCTGAATCATATTCATAAAATATTAATCATTTTTATATACCAATTATAATACTACTTCAAACAATTTTTATTGTATAAAAAATAAACAACGTTATATTCATTTTAACGGAAGGTCGTACGTACACTCGATTAATGTTTCCATTTTCCAGTGATCATTATGGATATAATCTATTAAATATTTTATATTTAAAAAATATTTTAATATTATTATAAAAATAATAATCATTTAAATTTATTTATATATATCATACAAGTGATGTGATGTATAAAAATAATTCACATCGCTCTATGGAGGTGACAGTTCACACACATGCACAAATGACATTTTCAATTTCATGGGTATAGAACTAATGAATATAAATGAAATATTATAATTTCAAATTGATAAAATATTTCATTAATATCATATATAAACATTTATTTTATCCTTATTGCTATTATTTATTGATGGAAATAAAAAATTATCTATATTGGTTCTCAAAGTGGTAGTCCTTCGTACACATGAATGAAAATTTCATTTCCCATTTTATGAATGTTTTGGTTGGATTAAGGCGATGGTATTTAAAAAAATAAAATTTCAGTATATTGAGGATGATATAGTTATTATCTCATCATTTTTTGAGGATAATTGATGAATATGTAACAAGAAATACAATTGAAATATATAAAGAAAATGATAACACTTCATAGGTTGATAACCATTGAAGAACACCTTAACACCTTCAAAAAGGGAGTTATGTCTAAAATAACGCCTTGAAAATGTGCGTAGGTATTTTAGGAAGTGTTTTGGTAATATATTGGCTGAACCAAATGGTTCCTTAACAATTATTATTATATAATACTATGAACCTTTTTGTAGGAAATTAGAGGTGAATTGTTGGAAGCTATTAAATTAAAAAATTAAATTAAATTATTTTTATAATCCAAAAGACTAAAACATAAGATATGTTTAAGATAATATGAGTATAGTTAGAAAAACTCTTATAAAATAATATTAAGATATTTATTTATTTTATTTTGATAATTATTTTTCATATTACACATAATTATTCTCTTTTAACATCAATTATTTTAATGATATTTTTTATAATCTGCGGCTGTAAATTTTACATATGTGGGTTCAACGTCATATAATCACACAATTAATGAAATATTAGACCTTATCATTATATCCTTGTGAATCTTAAATATTTTTATGATTTCAAATAATTTAATTATTTATTATTTCTACAAATTATCAATTATTTCATTTGTTACACTATTTATTTCGTTGAATATTAATAAAATATAAAAAGATAGATAGCTTCAAAAAAACAATTTAATAGACTTATAACATGTCATAATCACCAAGAAAATTTTTGGATGTAAAATTTAGGTAATAATTTATTTTTGTTAATATTTATAACATCATTTATTTTATTCTTTTATTAATAAATTATTTATTGAATCTTCATTGTATCATAATTAAAAAATATATATAATGTATAAAAATTATAAATAAATTAAACTAAGCTATGTAATATTTATATATGTATAATGAATATTCATAGTTTAAAAAAACTCTTATATAACCCCATATTAAACATAATTTAGTAATAACAGTCATGTTTATGATAAATTTGACATTATATTAAATAGAAAGTTTAAATGTCATAATCACACACAAGTAGATTATAAATGAAAAATTTATGTCCCAAGAGTTTTCCATGTCATGAATATACCATCAAATAATATTAGGATAAGTGTTAGGGTAGTTTTATATTATTATTATATTATTTATACCCTTGTTCACCTGATTTACCCTTTAACAATGGTAATAAAAATTACTATTCATAATATCCAAAAATAGAAGGGTTCTATTTACATAATACAAATCATATGATTCCAAATATGAAATCCTTTTTTTTCAAATTTCAAACATATAATATAAAAATTTTAATTAATAATTAATCAAATATATGAAATTTGAAAAAATGTTTTTTATGTAAATCCATCAAATGATTGACATGTTTTTAAATTGAATTTAAATGCGAAATTACTAAAAAATACCTATGTTTTATTGAATGATAAAAAAATTCAAATAAAATTAAAAAGCAATTAATGGGATAACAAAACTATATAAATAAATTTGGCAAAATGTAGTTTTAAATTAAAATGTAGCATTATTAATTATTAATTAAAATATTAATTTTATTATAAAAATTAAAAATTTAAACCAAAGTAAATTTTTATGTCCTAATTCTAAAATAAAAAGTTTATTTTGTCAAATAGAATATATAAAAGTATCAAATAGTTTATTTAAAATTGGTTCTCTATTAAAATGTGGTTAAATTACCTTTAAAAATTATTAGATTATTTTATGATTAAAATTGTATTTATTCAAATTTTATGCTTAGAATTTCACATCTAATGTATCATGGGACCAATATAAGAAGTAATTTGAAATTTGGGGCTTTTTGTTTGCCACATGATACAACATGTATTTTATACAGTAATTTTCCCATTTGGTAGTGTCAATGATTGTGATGAAAAATATATAGATGTCATTTGATTGAATATATAATTACAAGAAGGATTTATCAGGGATAATGTGATTTTTATTTACTAAACCAATAGTCAACATACTAATTTTATGTAAGGAATATATCATATACATTGAGAAATTAATTTTTATAATAAATGATATTTTGATAAAGGGGACATAGTGGTTCATTATTCATCTAGATAACCGAGGATACAATAGAGGAATTTCCATATATAATGATTTGTAGTTAGTCATAGTGGTACATTATGTAAAATGAAGATAAAATTATTTATTGATAAAGAGGTTTTTCATGTAAATGTTGCAATATATCCTCCTATAAAAATTTTATTAGTGATACATATTCCATTAGATGAGGATTTAGGTTTTCTATCCAATTTCATTAAAATCTATAATGGGATGAACCCAAAAAATTAATTCGTTAGGAAGGTTCAGTGACTGTACTGATGAAGAACGGTTCTTTTATGTAATGTTTTTACGATTGGTGGCTGATGACACTCATTACTTGGATTCATCATGATTTTATTTTGTTACAAGGATGTGTAACTATAAAATATACATCTTTATAACTCGTTCTTCTAGATTTGGTCATGGTAAAGTTTTTATATAATCCCAATTTATTATCTGTAATGGAAAACATATATTGTTAGAATCCACCATGTGGATGGTCATAAATAAGTGATGATTTTATTTCTTTCTATGGATGATTACATGATACTACATGATTATGCACGAAAATTGTGTTGGGGTTTCATTATTCCAATTAGGGGGTAGGTTGTTGTCTTATAAAATATCATTTTTTTCATTAGAGTAAATAGTGAATGAAAAAAGGATATAGATGGATTCAAAGTGTGTCATTTCATATACCAGAATGTGAGGGCCTAGAAAAAAAGGTATACTAGGTTGCTTTATCTTATACAAATTCCATAATGGATGTTAGATGATGTCAATATAGATTTTGAGGGAGGATTACCAAATTAACCCTGCAAGAATTATGATTCATGGGTTATCATGAATAAGAAGACTTTGGAAGTAATTTTTTTTCTAATTATGGATATCATCATCATTAATGATATAGGCATCTTCTACCTACAAGATATAGTTATGTGGAACAATGTTCTGAGAAGAAATGTTTCTTGTTTATATTCTTATTTCATATATCTATTCTTGAGTTGTCTTTTAAGGGCCATGTGATCAAATGATTTTATGCACATAATATTATCCACTGATTAATGGGTAATCTAATAAATAAATTAGATTCTATAGGATAATTTTTGAGACATAGTTTTAGAATCTCATGGTTATTGGGATAATCATCAATATTTTTGGCATTTTGATTATAATAACATATTTTAAGGATTAATTTTTAATTTTACTTTTGATGAATTATATTTTTTTTTCTGATCACTTATTTGAAAGATAATGTGTATAGATTTATCACATGTTATATTGGATCTCATGCTAGAGCCATCTGGATAGGTTTAGTTGATGAAGAAGTGGTTGGTAACTATGTAGAGCTTGAATAAATCATATTCATTCCACCATAGATGAACATTGTAGTTTGGGGATGGTGACCATGTTTTCATATATTTGTTTCATAGGCTATGAAAATTCTATATCTGTGAATATGTGAAAGTATAAAACTATTTATTTGGATGATAAATATATTGGAAAAGTCTGTCCTCATGGGGAACCCTATTTCCCTTTCACTGTTCTATAGAAGTATGAATTATTTGTTTCACATTCCACTGCTTTATTGATATAATCTCGACACTTTTAATATGATAATAAATTATTTAATAAAACAAAATCATGATGTATCCATCATAGAACATATGATTTGTAGTGTGGACTATAGTGATAAGAATATCTAGTAGAATACCATACAATTGGTACATGTGTAATGATATCAATGATGTTTTAAAGAGGTTACATTAGAGAGTTTAGAAGATATGAAAACAAAGAGGAAACATATTTTTGTCAATACCCACCATTATTCTTCATATCATATCATAGGGATGAATTATCATATGGTAGGGTTGTTATATGATCATGCTTTTTTTCTATGTATTCACTTACTTATGTTTGTTAATACATTTCAGACCTATATGACTTTTAATTGATCCTTGATTAATATTTGTTAATAATTTTATAGGAATATTTTGATGAACTTAAATTTTATGGCTATAGAATTAGCTTAAATATTAAATTTCTGTTTCATTATGTAAATTTAATATGTATACCCCATAAAACAAAAAAATAGAGTATATTCATTTGAGAAATCTATGAATCAGATATTTAAGATGTCAAATTTTTATATTGAGAAAAATTGATTATTATTTTATTTTTAATTACATGGGTTTTTTTAAATATATAGTTTTTGATTAATATAAAATGTAAATTTCTTATATTCATCTAATATTATATACACTAAAATAGTATTTATATAACAACCATAGAGCCACACAACCAAATTGAGTTCTAAAAAAATAAAAATTTCATATTTGGTTTTGATATCAATGAAAGTAACCCAATTTAAACATTAAAAAACAAAAAAAATATAAATATTACATCACATAAATTGTAATGGTCCTCTTGTATTAATGATTTTTATAATTATAAAAAAATATTCCATAAATAATACCCATGTCCTAGAATGAGAATTTCCAATGATTAACATTGATTATCTTATTATAATTTAATGAATCATCATTATCTATATAAAACCCAATTAGACATAATTAATTCAAAAATATTTTTTATAACATGGGGAAAATGAAACCTAATAAGGGTGAGATCAATTTCTTCTTATGTGAATACATTATCATTAAAAATTAAATGTAATTATAGATAATAATATGTTTATAAGGTTTTGAAAATATAGTCAATGTAAATGAGAATATCATATTTGAACGAATAACCATATACACTGTGATTATCAATAATGAAAACATGGTAAATGGACATTAAAATTAAAGTGTCTACCAAATCAATAATCATGATCCATGTGAAATCAATATTGATTGAAGTAAACATTTATAGATTATTTCATGCATAAAAACCATATTAGAAACATCAGACATTATCTCCCTATCAATATTATAAGTGAAATAAAAAATTTTGTTAACATAATTATTTGGACTAACTTATACATTTGATAGTTATCAAAGGAAAGCCCATCCACTGTTTATCACGGAGCCACCTATAAACGGTTTACAAAGGAACCACCCTTTATGGTTTTTTTATTTGACAGCCCATCTATTGATAATAATTTAACCAATTGTCCTTATTTTATAATATAACCAATTATTTTCATAATCAATTCCCATGTTTTTACCATGAATAATGAATATACAATATTCCATTCATCATAAACTCATAGAGAAAACTTTTATTAATTTTGAAAAATAATTAAATAATGGAATGGAAAAGGGTTTAATTTAAATCACATTGAAACTTGATTAACACATAGAATGGAAATAGGTTCTGTAAAAATATCATTGAAACATGATTAATCAATAGATAATAATTTTTTATAAATTATATTTTGAAATAATATTAGCTCACAGAAAGGAAATTATTTCTGTGAAAATATCATTGAAAACGTATAAAATAATATAGGGAATGAATATGGATGGTATCATTAAAAAATATCCTAAATAGGGAATGATAGACAACAAGCGATATAGACATCAATGAATGAAAATTACGTTAAAATATAATGAAAATTCATTTTTAGGAAGAAAACTTTTACTTTGGAGTAAAATCTAAATAATAAATCTATAATGAAAAATATTATTTTGAAACTTCACATAAAAAATTCCTTGGGGAAAATACCGTTTATTATCAAAAAATTCATTAAAATCCAATAAAAAACAAGTATTTTAATTGAAAATATGATTTGGAATATAAAACCTAATACTTAAAACATTGTGTTTTCATGATGGTGGAATGTTTTTTCCATGAAAAATACATTTAAAAAAATTTATTAACATTATTAAAAAAAATTGTAAAAAATAATCATTATCAGAAATATAATTGACTGCCTTATAACAATATTTAAAATGAATTAATGGGTAATATTATTTTAAAATATTATAGTAAATTTTTAATTATTTTTTTATAAAATTTTTAGTAAGAAGGAAAATATTTTCGACCGATTAGAGTTATGATATATGAATTTTTTTAATTTTTTTTCATAAATCATTATGTGTATTAAAGAGTGGAATTGGAACTAAAATATATAATTTATATGAATAACTGATGATAATAATATGACATGGGTTTTTTATACAATGGTCAAATAATTAACATTAATGTTATTTCATGCATTATCAATCATGATTAAAATAGAATATGGTATCATAAAGACATTACCACTTTAGTATTATTAAATCATAAGCCACATAGAAGGATTTCCAAAATTAAAACATAAATTATGCTGAAAATATTTAATTTCATTATATTAAAATATTAACAGAATTTATATATAGATCAATAATGAATATTTATTCAAATCATAAATTTTAGTCTCCATGGAAGTGAATTTGATATGAATAAACCTTTAATGGTCATATAATTGAATTTGAGAATTCATCAATGAAATTATTATGTGTATCATATTATCATTCATATAAGTTTATCAAAAAAACATAATATATTCAATATTAATTACACAAATAATTATATTATTCCAAGGATAATGAGGATGTAATACATCCCAATGACCATAAATTCAGCTATAACATTATTTTGTATTTGGTAATATTCATGAAAAATCTACATGGGTGAAATAATTAAAATAAAATCATAATGTACCATAATGTATTATGTATTCTAGATATAACAGGTAAATTGATATGAATATTCCCCTAGAAATATAAATACGAGGTGAATATAGACAATGTCTCCCAGAAATAAATGTGATATGAGAAACCCTAACACCGATCCAGAATTTTAATCTTCATAGTTTAACTCTAATACAATAAGAATTTACCAATCATTAAATTTATAAAGAATATTTTCTAGGATTAGTACTATATATTTTAATCCTTTATTTTATTTCAAAATAATGATATTTATAAATATTTAATAATTTATTTCCACGTTGGGTGTTTTGAGGAAGTGGGTTCATTGTTTCAATAAATATTTTCTGTTGATCGTAGTCAAAGAGTTTACTATTTAAACATATAATGAATAATAAAGAATAATATTTATTTATGAACTATACTATTACAACAAATAATTAATTATTTTTATGATAATTAATCAATGTGATTATCTTAGAGATGGTTGGGCGTACATATTTATGAGTAACATTCACTTTTACAACTGTCATCATCGAAGGATGATATGTAATATTTTATCATTATTGAATTATAATTATATAATAAACATCATTATATTACATTAAATATATCCATATAGTTCATCAATGTAAGAACCTAGATCTTTGGTCAAGTATTTTTTCCCTTTTCTGGTCGTTTCAGAGGAAAAGAGAAAATTATGGATATTTTTGAAGTACATGTCATGTACTTTATTAGTAAATGCCATGTACATCCTTGCTGCAGGAGAACGGGTGCTGGTTGTGACTTGGCCACACACACGGCCGTGGGGGGTGACCTGGAAGCTGCCTAATGTGCAGTATGGAAAAGGTGATTACACACCGTTTACATCAAAAATGCATGCCGTGTATTTTGTTTTTTCATTAAATAGACTAGGGTCTCGTCTGATCGCTAAAAGTGTCTTCTTCTAGGACTCATTCGATCGATAGAAATCATATGATTTTGAAACATCCATGAGCCCCTGTGCCTCTGTCTATTCTCTAAATCAACCGTTGTCTATTATGTTGGAACCACAGCGGTATGATTTTCCTTCTTCTAGAGCATCGTTTTCCAATTCCTCCTGTCTTCCAAGTTATCGTCGGTTGAATGATTTAGACTTTTTTTTATATCTTTGACATTCTAAATAGAAAAAAGCTTCATGGTTCCCATATAGTGATATCATAATTCTATGGTAGGTTGTTTGTGCCTTTCAATTCGAGGTCTTTGGGTATTATGTTACCATTCCATCAATGCCCTTGAATGAGGTATTGTGTGTTTACTAATTTTTCCCTTGTTGTTTTCCTGACATGCTTGTATGCCTGTGTAAACATAATATGGATATTAATTGGGTTGATTTCTATGCTCTGGATGTGTTTTGCCCATTTATTGTCTTGTTTATGACTGTTTGGTCCTATTTAGGCTTTGGCTCCCTTGCATATTTTCAATTCCTATTGATCTAGTTTGGAGAGTTGTATGCTGACATTATTGTTGTGATGAAGACTATTTATCCAAGTAGTTATGTAGGTTTACTTAGGATATATTACACTGATGTGCTCGTTGACCTACAAGGGGCTGTGAGAACCTAGTGTAGTAGGATATTAGAAGGATTGAACGTGTGAGTATCCTCAGAGATCCTAGAACCAGCTGGGGCTATAAGGATAATTGAAAGAGTGAGATTCCTCATAGAGTCCTTGATTTCTTTATACTATAAGGGGAATGACTATGTCATCTTCCACAGAGTGTTTTTGTTTGAATTGAACGACCTGGTCTATAAGATTAATTGACCTAGTGCGCTTTCTAATATAGTCCTAGAACTCGGGGCTATAAGTGGAATTGACATGTGAGCATCCTCAGAGAGTCCTTGACTACCTTTGACTATATAGGGAATGGACTATGTGAGGTTTCTCGTATAGTATTTCTTTACCTATACTATACTGGGAACAGAATTTGTGAGCTTCCTCAGAGAATCTTACTTTACCATTGACTATGAGGGGATAGACATTGAGCTCTTCCTCCGAGAGTCTTATTAAATTCATATGACATAACCATAGTGGTTGGGATGTGTGTAATACCCAGAGGGTTGTCTGTAATTTTTAGATTGGACTAAAGGGGATGGATGTGAGTACTTCTTAGAGGGTTACCTGTTTGATATTTAGATGTTGTTTCACTGTAGCTTGATATTGAACTGGTGATTATTTACTACTGTGCACTTTCCCGTGTACTGCATTTTGTAATTTTACCTTACATATATTCACTGACTGTTAGGCACAGATCATCTGGTGGTTTCCTACTAGGATTTAATCTTACACCCTATTTGGGTCATTCTTTTGGGCCCAAATCGATTATATTGTTGTAGGTATAGATAATGGAAAAAACCCTTCTACATCAGGTACATGAATTGCTGTGCAGATGGAGAGCATGGGACAAAGCATATTCTTGCGATACTGAGGATCTTTTTATCTTTTATTTTTTACTTTGGTTTGGTACTATTTGTATTCCAGCATTGTGACTTCATTAGCTTCATTACAAGACATATATAGCATACATCTTTTATTATGATTTTCTCCAGTTTTTTATTATCTCAATCTTCCAATTTTTACTATTGATGGATATTTACTACTTCTACTATTGCAGTTTTTATTTCATCCATTGTGTACACTGTTAATGATGGAATAGTCTCCCCACTACCACACCCAAGGACCTCACTTCTAGTTGGTAGGATCTGGCATTTGGGGAAATGCTCTTGAGGCCATTTGACCAACCGAGCATTGGGCGCCTCTGGGTGGCTTCCGGAACCGGGACCTTAAAAAATGGCATTAGAGGATTACTTTCTCATGACTTACTACTTGGAGCCTACAGTATGGGATATGATGGATTATGTACATGTTAATATGTTTTTCCTAGGAGTATCTAACCCATTTACAGGGAAAATCTATACTACCTTGTTGGTTGCAATTGTACTAGTTTGCAATTTTACAGTTGATTTGAATTCTACCATTGGGTGACTCACATGTATTGTGTTGTTATTGTTGATGATATAGAGGTTCTATTTCTATCACAACCTGATTAGATAAGGGTGTTCAATCTCATGCATCATATAGTCACATCCTAGAAATAACATTTCATGAATGCCATCTAGGATGCACTAGCGATTTCATGTTGTTGTGATAGTTATTGTGTAGAATATGCATTCTGTTGTGATAGATGCCTTAATAAAATACATGTCGTTTGATAGGGCATTTTTGTGTAGTTATTTGTTTGGATGAATTCCAAACATTGGTATTTGATGTTTTATGGGCCCTCATGGACCAGAATTTGGTTGATCATCGCTTTGTTGACTTGCTATAACATGTATAAGATTCCTTACATTGATTAGCGGGGAGTATGGGCCCTCATTGATTAGAATGTGGCACCATCAAGGTTTATTTTAGTGTTTTTCTGGGCTCCAGAGTAGTTTCTGAGGCTTACTGTCCGAAAAAACCCAGAATACACGTCATGTAGTTTTGACTACAATCCATGTGTTATTCTTTTAGGAAAAAATATTATTTCAAAAGTACATGTCATGTACTTATGTCAATCCCTTCTAGTCTCTAGCCGTGTATTAGGCCATGTGGGAAGAGACACGATATGGAGAAATTCTTGTGGGAACATGTTGTGTATCAGTTTAGCACGATGTGTATCCTGACCAAGGTAACCGACCATGTAGCAAAAAACATGGATCACTGTTATCTTTTCACATACACTTCGTGTCAGAATTATAAATGTTGCGTAGTCTGACCTCAGTACTCAGTCATGTGACGAACAACATGGGTCAATGTTATCCATTCTTAGTACATGCAATGTTTGTTTGGAACATGTCGTGTAGTGTAACTTGGGTACACAAGATGTGTCACTAATAAAACGGGCTGGTGAATATTGTCCAGTACACGCCGTGTCGACCATGAACACGCTGTGTAGTCTTATATTGGGAGCGTTGTGTGGTTTAACCTTATAGAAGGACCCGGGTAGGGGAAGAGGATTAAAGTACACACCGTGTGTGTCGAGAACACACCGTGTTTTGGGGTGTTACACGACCAGTTAGTTAAAGGGTACAAGCCCATGTGAATGAATTCAAGGAACACGCCATGTAGTAATTGTACACACCATGAAGTCATGTTTTGTGAAACTTAAATGCTTTCTTTCTCATGTTCTCTTATAACAACCATTTTTCAATCCTTGATAATCATGAATCAATGTGGGTGTTTGACCTTGCAGAGTCATTCCACCTAGACATCCTCCAGATGACCATCAGTTGCATGGCAGTGATCAAACACCTAATATGGATGATTAGGGACATATTATAGATCCTTCAATTATGCCAGCCCTGACACCAGCAGTTATATCAGTTGCAGGCACTGATGTGCAGTTTAGTGAGGGTTATCTGAGGATGATGTAGACCTTCCTGAGAGCTCCTCCTCCTACCCCGTCGATGGACTATTTGACGCGGGTTTTCTAGCAGTAGCATCCTCCCCCCGTCATTGGAGAAGGAGGACCACAGTCAGTAGATTCGTGGCTCGAAGACACGTTGAAAATCATCGACCATATTGAGGTACCACCAGAGAGGAGGGTAAATCGCATGACATATGTGCTGAAATACTCCACCAAGAAGGGGTGGGATGTCATCTCTCAGGTGGGATTCCACCATAATATAGATGGGAGGAGTTCTAGTGTATCTTTTATAATTACTTCTACCTGGATTCTTTGAGGTCCGATCGATCCCTAGATTTCATGAGCCTGCAGCAGGGTACTCATTATATGATGGAGTATTCCTCTCGCATCACGGAGCTGCAGCATTTTATAACTATTCATGCCGGTGATGAGTTGTTATTGGCCAGGAAGTTTGAGTATTGTCTCATGCAGTAGATCTTTTCATAGGTGAACATCATTATGCTGACTTCGATATCTTCTATTCTGAACAATGCACTGATTACAGTGCATACTCTGAGGGATTATGGAACTGTCAGCCAGGGAAGTTTGGAATCCAGAGTTATTATTTCTCTAGGTGATAGTAAGAAGTGTCGTAGGGAGACCTCATGGGGAGATCAGGGTAGGAGGGTTTCATATTCTTGTAGCCAAGTGTTGTGCTACTAGTGTGGGAGAAGTGGGAATATAATTCCACATTGCTCGAGATTCCCAGTGTTGTGCTGATCTTGCAGAAAGATGGGTCACCTTCAATGATTTTTTATGTTCTTCTCACCAGTAGCTATTGACATGGGTTCCTCAATGACTCCTCATTCAAGAGCAGCACCACCAGCTTCTCACCAGTGTGAGAACATGAGTACTTCCGTCTATTCGGGCTAAGGTGGAGGTCATGGACATGTTGGAATGTCACAGGTCATTCAGTGACAGCATAATGGATCAGATCAGAGTGGTTATGTAGGGTCCCAGGTCAGCGATATAGGTCATACTTTTACAGTGGAGTAGACCCTGTAAGAGAAGGATCTCGAAACCTCTACAGTTCATGGTATGATCTTAGTAGCCTCAGTAATGTCTTCTGCTATTTTTGATACAGGGGCATCCCATAGTTTTATCTATGATTTGTTTTAGAGTGACATGGGATTTGAATCATTTGCTCTACTGATATATTGAAATTAGACACAATGTTGGGGACTATGATGGCTCATATACATCAATGCAAGGAGTTCCCTCTAAGGGTTGCTGAGTGTCACTTTCAATGGGACCTCTATGTACTAGAGATGACAGGCTATGATGTCATTCTCGGGATGGACCGTTTTTTTTCTCTTCCTAATAG
Organism: Viscum album; assembly: GCA_963277665.1. Taxonomy (NCBI): domain Eukaryota; kingdom Viridiplantae; phylum Streptophyta; class Magnoliopsida; order Santalales; family Viscaceae; genus Viscum; species Viscum album. The sequence goes on from OY728145.1 coordinate 958,082,069, forward strand.
TCATTGACTTTTATCACTACAAGGTGAGCTTCATATCACCAGAGGGTGGATCTTTTCTTCATAGAGGCGAGTGGGATGTCCAGGTGAGTAGAGCAGGACCCAAGATTCATGGGATATGAGGTGTTACAGACCACATTGCTAGTTTTATCTATATTACTAGGGGAATTAACAATTATACTTTCCTCCAGTAGTGGATAGATTTTATGATGTCTTTCCAAAAGATTTTTTAGTTTTTTCTCCTTAGCGCGAGGTAGTCTTCTCGATAAAGCTTGTTCCAGGAGTGGCACCGATGTCCACTCCTCCAAATTGTATGGCTGACCTGAGATATAGGAACTCAAGAAGTAGTTGAAGGAGTTTTATTAAAAGGGTTTCATCCTACCCAGTACTTCTCCTTGGGGTTCACCTCTATTGTTTGCGAAGAAGGTATAATGCAACCTTATCCTCTCTTTGGATTATTGGAAGCTGAACCAGTTGACGGTCAAGAACTGATATCCCATACCTTTGATTGATGATCTATTTGATCAACATTGAGGAGCATGGTTATTCTCAAAGATCTAAATTTGGTCTGGTTATCATCATTTATGTGTTAAACCATCAAATATACCTCTTATCTCCTTCAAAAGCATGTATCGTCTATTCAAGTTTTTATTTATGTTATTCGGTCTCATGAACGCGCCTAGAGTTTTCATGGAACTGATGAATCAAGTGTTCTATCCATACATGGATTTGTTCATGGTTGTTTTTGTGCATGGTATCTTGGTGTACTCTTACCCTCGACATGACCATCCTACCCATCTTGATATCATTTTGATTACTCCGAGGTAGAATCCGTTATATGTTAATATCTCGATGTGAAACTTTTGGATGGACCAGATTCACATCTTGGGTCATGTTATTTCAGAGATATGAGTATCAGTAGACCCAGAGAATGTGAGAGATGTAGTTTCCTGGGAGAAGCCGAAGAATGTATTTGATGTGTGGAGTATTCTAATACTGGTTGGATACTACAAATGTTTTATACATAACATTTCACACTTAGCAGCCCCACTAACAGGTCTGACCAAGAAGGCTACCATGTTCTTAGGGTTAGATTCTTGTGAGTCATCCCTTTCGGAGATGAAGAGGATTTTGAATTCATCACCGATACTAGTCTTTCCAGATTTGGTCAAGAGATATATTTTTTGCTGTGATGCATCATGTATTGGGTGGGGAGCTATGCTTTTGAAGGGAGATGGAGAAATTGCGTACAGGTCTTGGTAGTTGAGGCCACATGAGAGGAATTTCCAAAAAAATGATCTAGAGTAGGCCGCTGATGTTCATGCCTTACACTATTGGAGACAATATCTTCTAAGAGATCATTTAGTGGTTTTCACTGACCACAAAAGTCTAATGTACATTTTCACTCAGCCTGTTCTTAATATGAGACAACAAAGGTGGGTTGAGTACCTACAATCTTTTTATTTTTAGCTTTCCTAAACGCCTGGGAAAGGCAATGCAGTGGCTGATGCATTGAGAAGAAGGAATTAGATACTGGCCGTTTAGGAGGCTAGCGGTGAGTGGCAGCTTATGGATCTATTCTCTGAGATGCATTTGGAGGTACAACACAGTCACGATAAAAAGTTTCTTTCTTTTGTAACTGTTACCTCTTCTCTTCTTGATCGAGTTCAAATGAGGCAGCTATCATATTATGAAGGCCTAAACCTAAGGGAGAGTGTGTCAGGAGAGGACCCTATTACTAGATTGGCCTTAGAAAGAAATGAAATATTGTGTTTCCAGGGGCGTTTGTGGGTGACAATAGATATATGTAAAGAGCTAATGCAGGAAATTCATTCCTCATTTTGGGAAATTCATCCTAGAGTCACCATGATGTGTCATGATCTACACCGCCAGTATTGGAGGCCATTTATGAAGGGGGATGTTTCGAGTTTCGTCAGGAGGCTTTCTTATTCTCAACATCTGATGGTGTAGCATTATTAACTAGCAGGGCTTTTACAATAGTTATTCATTTCCATGTGGAAGTGGAATTACGTTACAATGGACTTCGTGACTGGTTTACCAAGGTCTCCTCAAGGAAATTACGTAGTTTGGGTTTTTATTAACATGCTCACGAAGGTTTCTCACTTCTTGCTGATCGTGTATACCATTAGTGTCAATGAGATGGGGTGGTTGTATATCTTAGAGATTTTATGTATGAATGGAGTTCCACACTCTATTGTTTCATATATAGATCCCAGTTTTACTTTTTGGGTTTGCCAGGGTCTTTAGAAGGCTTTGGGTACATAGGTGCATTTGAGTACAGCATACCACCCTCAAATAGATGGACAGTCCAAGAGTACGATTCAATTGTGTGAGGACATTCTCCGAGAAAGCATTATAGATTTCATAGGATCTTTAGAGAACCATATACCTCTTGTAGATTTTTCCTACACCAATTGTTTTCAAGAAACAATTCAGATTGAACCTTAAGAGGCTTTGTACGGTAGGCCATGTCGATCACCCTAATGTTGGCTGGAGGTAGGAGGGACAGATTTCATGGGACCTAATATTGTTCAATAGACCGCAGAGTATATATAGTTGATTTTGAAGTGGATGACTGCTACATAGTATTGAAAAAAGTCTTATGTTGATCATAAGAGGTGACCTATGAAGTTTGAGGTCGTGGGTCAGGTTTTCCAATTTGGCACACAATGGTTGGGACACAAGAGTATTAGGAGATAGAGTAATCTTTCCCCGAGGTATGTCAGACCGTTTAAGGTGTTGGAGGGAGTTGGGCCGATTGCTTATCCGTTATATTTACCTCAGAGGTACCGAGATTTGCACGATATTTTTTCACATCTCTCAGATCTGAATTTACTTTTCAATCCCATCTCATATTTATCATCCTGAGGAGGATGAGCTCAAAGAGGCTGCATCGTTTGAGGAGAATTCTATCTGGATTTTCGATCTCTGTAAAAAGGTTCTTCTTGGTCGGTCTGTTACTCTGGTATGAGTACTATGGAAGCATGGGAATGTACATGATGCAACTGGGGAGAGGGAGGTCGATGTACGGTCATAGTGGCCGGATCTATTCGGGTATGCTTCTTCTACGCCGCGCTGGAGAAATTATGTGATGAATTTATTTAAGGGGAATGTTTGTAAGAACCCAGATCTTCATTCAGGTATGGTTTTCCTTTTATTGTCATTTTTGGGGAAAAGATGAAATTATGGAAATTTTTTAAGTACATACAGTGTACTTTATGAGTACACACCATGTACGTCCTTTCCACAGGAGAGTATGTGATGCATGTGACCTAGACACACACATAGCCGTGTACGGTGACATGGAGGCTGCCTAAAGCGAGTACAGATAGGATATTACACACCATTTTCTATAAAAGTACATGTCATGTATTTTTATTTTTTTCATTAGATGGACTGCAGTCACATCTAATCACCATAGGTGTCTCTTTATGGGTCTTGTTCAACCGAGAGAAACCATACGACGCACAAAGATCTATGATCCCTCGATCCGTCATCATTTCTCAAAATCGATCATCATAAATTGCGTTGGAACCATATGGGTATGGTTTTCCTTCTTCTAGAGCATTGTTTTCCAATTCCTTCATTTTTCCTTGTTATCATTGGTTGAATGATTTATAATATTTTGTATATCTTTTACGTTCTAAGGAGATTCATGCTTCGAGGTTCATGTATAGTGGTCTCCTAATGCCATGTTTGGTGGTTTGTGCCTTTCTGTTCGATGTCATTGATTATTATGTGAAAATTCCACCAATACCCTTGAACAGGGTATTGCGTGTTTACCATTTTGCCTCTATTTTTTTCCTTCCATACTTGTATGCCCGTGTAGAGGCAATTTTATTATCAATTGGGATGATTTCAATGCATCAGATGTGTTTTTTCTATGCATTTCTCTCTTTACGAATTTTTGGTTCTATTTATTCTTTGGCTACCTTGCCTATTTTCCATGCATGTTTATATAGGGTGGTGAGTTGTATTCTGACATGATTTTTATGATGTAGATTGTTTGGCCAAGTATTTCTACAAGTATAATTTGGCTATATTACAATGTTATGCTTTTTTACCTATACAGGTCTGTGAAAACCTAGTGTAGTAGGTTATAAGGTGATTAACCTAGTGAGCATCCTTATAAATCCTGGATCCATATAAGGCTATAAGGGGAATTTACCGAGTGAGATACTACAAAGAGTCCTTTATTTCTTTGTACTATAAAGGGATTGAATGAGTGAGCTTCCTAAAAGTTTCTTTGTTTGAATTGAATGACATATGTTATAAGGGGAATTGACCGAGTGAGCTTCCTCAAAGAGTCCTAGACCTCGGGGCTATAAGGGGAATTGACTTGTAATCTTCTCATAGAGTCATTGACTACCTTAGACTGTGCGGGTAATGGATTGTGTGATCTTCCACAGTGATCCTTTCATTACCTAGACTATACGTGGAATGGACTATGTGAGATTCCTCAAAACGTCATTATTTACCTTTGACTATGATGGGATAGACTTTGAGCGCTTCCCCTAAGAATCTTATTAAATTCTTATGACACAACCAGAGGGGTTGGGCTGTGTGTACTACCAAAAGACTTGTCTTTACTTCATAGATAGAACCAGAGGGGATGGATGTGAGTACTTCCCATAGGGTTACCTGTTTGAGATTTAGATGTTGTTTCACTGCTGCTTGATATTGAACTATGGATTTTTTACTATTGAACGCTTTCATTTTTACTGCATTCTATACTTTTACCTGTCATATATTTACTGACTGTTATGCACAAATATTTAGGTGGATTCCTACTAGAATTTAGTCTCACACCCTATTTGGGTCATTATTTTGGGACCAAATAGATTATATTGTTGCTGGTATAGATAAGGGGAAGCACCCTTCTAATTCCGGTACATGACTTGTTGTGGAGCTAGAGAACATGGGACCAAGTATATACTTGCGATGCTGAGGAGGAGTTTATCTTGTATTTTGTTCATTGGATTGGTACTATTAGTATTCCATCATTGTGATTTGTTTAGTTGCTTTCCTAGACATATGTATCTTGCATCATTTACTATGATTTTCTCCAGTTGTTTATTATCTCAGTCTTCTGATGTTTACTGTTGTTTGATATTTATTTCATCCTCTATTGAATGTTTGATTATATATGATGTGTACTCCTCCAATGAGGTCATAGTTTCCCCAATATCACAACCAAGGACCTCGCTGCTAGACTGTAGGCTCTGGAATTTGGGGAAATAAGCTTGAGGCCATGTTACCAACTAGGTAGAAGCTCATTATGGTGGCTTTCGGAACTGAGATGTTAGAATCAATGTTTTTTGGAGGAAAAAAATAACATCTCTTTATGGAAGCTGTTATCCAAACATACGCATGAATTACATTATCAATTTCTAGTGAATGAAAATATATGATGTATTATTTTATAAAAATGATAAATATATCATTAATATCATAATTATGGCATATATATGAAATTTATTCATCATTATATTATGAATTATCATCCTCAAAAAACTGTAGTGATGTATAAATTACATATCATGGTACGGTTGTAGTCAGCTATACACCTGAACAAAACTATCATATAACCCATGGAATGGAAGGAAATAAGTTATATGTGACATAATATCTTGATAAATGTAAATTTATTTAAAATTTTTTATATACTTGAAATAAATTATTATAATAGAAATTTATATGTGATCATGAAAATTGAATTACATCTATTCATGAGGAAGTGGCCCACCAAACACACATTATATGGTTTCTTAAAACAGTTTATAGAATATGATATAGATTTAAATTATTATATTAATATAAAAAATCAATCAATATAGTATATACTGGTTTCACTAATTGAGAATAATTTAATAATATTTTTATCATATGTTAGATGAAATAATATCAAAATGTTTCGTTGAGAACGATGCCATTTATTTGGTCAATCCACATAGGTATGCAACAAAATACGTCATAGGATTGATATTTGATCAAACTAAGGGCTCAAACCCATACTTTTGGAATTTAGTGAGCAATCTGTTTATGTCTTGGATTTAGAAATTTTTTTATGAGTATATGGAGGGGGTACCATTTTTATGTGATGTTAGTGGAATAATTTAATTTTTTAGAATAAAATTGTTTAACAACATTTATCAAACACCAAAAGTCTACATAATGAACAATTATTAACCCATATATATATATGATATGGTCTATATTAGTATATTAAATGTATTTTATAATTTTTTTTCTTTTGGACCCTTATCATTTTTTTATAAACCACAGGTAAATCTGTTTTCACCTTAACCATAGTAATTATCACTTACTATATTCATTATTCATTGTGGTACAATATTATGCTGAATTTATTATATAATATGATTTTTACTGGTTAATAATATATTACCTATATTATAACATAAAATTATATTTTATTTCACATTTTAATATGAATTTAATTCTGCAGACGTGATGAAAAATTTGGTTTTTGAGAAGTGTATTTTACAAGACAAAGATGATTTTATATTAACTCTATGTATAATAATAATTATTCTGTGAATATATATTCATATTTATTAAAATATAATATATAATTTCATTTAATAAATCCACTATTAATTATTATTTTATTCAATTAAAAAAGAAGAACATTATGAAATTAAAAACAATTTACATAAGAATACCACATTTAGACCAAAAATAAATTTATAATAATATCTATTATAATGATTAAACAAAAATAATTAACATGAGTAAAAAACTATATGAAATTATTTTACATTATATAATATTAAAAAAATTATTGGACTATTAAATTATTTAATATTTTGGAAGGAAAGTATAGTTTTGCAAAAAAAAGTATTTTTAACTATTCATTAAAAATTAAATACTTTCCGAAAAATCCAAAAAAAATTCCCAATGTTCATTGTTTTATTGTTTAATTTAAAAATAATATTAATTTTACAAAATTAATTTATTAATTTTAAAAAGTTTAATTAAAATATTTTACCACAATAATCTGAAATAAATTTTTTTGTTGAAAATGTATTTTTGAAGTATTATATTACAGTAATAAAAAACGATTGTGTATTTATTTGTTTTTTACAAAATATTTTTATTGTGTAATATATATATATTCCAAATTATTTATTTATTTTTCCTAAATTATAACTTAAAAGATAAGTTACAAAAATTATATATTTATGGCGTTGTTTGATCACAACATTATGTTTTAAAACTACAATCTAACATAATGATCATCTATTAAAATATAATTATGTTATATACTACCACATTAATAAATGACATAATTTAAAGTATAACATGAAATCATAAATCAATGGATTAATATTTAAAAAACAATTTCAAAACCCCCATCATATAAATGGTTAATAATATTGTATCTTGATAAGGGAGAAAATGAAGTACATATTTGATTGATAATAACACATACTAGGTTTCTAAAAAAATTAAACATAGTGGGAAAGTTAATTTTATGTCATGGAGAAGAACTATTTTGTCATTAGAGATAAGTAGAGATTCAAAGATCATTGATCAAAAGAAAGTGATTGATCAGGAGAAAGTCAACAATCGTATAACCGTAAACCAAAGTTGTGTGAAAATGTAATTGGTACCATTATTAATTATAGTAAGAAGACATTTTTAACAATATAATTTTTCTAAATATGAGGAATTATTAACCATATACATTCTATAAATAATGATGTATAGTAACATGATATTTTCAAATTCATTTTATTAATCAATTTCCTCAACAAACTAAATATTCTTTCTAAAAAATGAGTATTTAAGGGGATATTTCCTTTCCTGATTAACAAAGGAAATTATAAATAATCACAAAAAATAATATTTGAATATATTCCCTCCATCATTAAAAATTAACAATAAAATTTTCAATGAATTATGAAATAAAAATAATAATAAAACCTCATCAATTTAAATAATTAATTAATATGAAAAATTAAAAAATAATACCCATAAAATAAAAACTTTCATTACATACATAATTCACTGTATATCCCAAATGACATAAAAATATAAAAATTATGGTATTTTTTGTCCTAAAATGATGTCTCATAAAATTTATCTTACAAGACCAATAATTTCACATTGTTATTTAGTACATCATATAGGATAGTGGTACATGATGAACCAGTGGCTTCCTTTAATTTTATTCTTAGGACCTAAACCCTTGTTAAATGTAATGGGATTTCCCACGATATTTGAGATGTCATTTGTCCTATAACATCTTCCTTATAGCATTCCTAGAAATATTAAGATCATCTGTAAACATAACCTTAATTATAAAATTTCATATAAAACCCATTTTTATTAATTCTTCTCAAATTACGAAAAGGAAATTACTCCTCAAATAACACTTCATGTTCAACAAAGGGTTTAAATATACCATAACCTGAAAAAAGTATCCAAAAGATTAATTAATAACATATATTATTCATTACATTAAATATAAAAAGGGGTTATCTTATAAAATTTCATATGATTAACCTTAAAATATAAATTCATGGTTTAAAACATATAGCTCAAGAAGAACTCAAATAAATGAATCATAATCTCCATACTTATCTAAACCATATTCTATTACCAACTATATCAGCCATGAATCTACACTCCTGATTCTAATGCCAGAAACATAGTCTTTATATTTTGAACATTGACTCTTATAAAGGTGAAGCCGTTTTTACATTACAAAAAATAATATTTCAAAATGGTATATTATATCACTCACATTCTGAGGGATATTTTATATTTAGAGATTTATAAAACTATTAAGAACACGTTTTAAAATAATACCAATATATTTAAATTATCTTTTATTTTTTTATATTAATTCATCATTATCATAAAAATGAAACCTTTCATGACATAATTCCTTCAACTTCTTTGTTGATATCTTCTGAATAGGTAATCATAATAATTTATAGAAAAAATGATCATTAATGGTAGATAGAAGAATAAGCAATTGAATGTAATTAGTGAGAAAAAATTTAGAATAAGGGTATGGTAATATAAACAGTGTAAATAAAAATAAGATAATAGAACACATACCCATAATTATAGGGATCATAAACCATGGAAAATCTAATTAGGCATCAAAAAATGAAAGATTTTCAGAATCAGTAATCATGATACACATGATAAAAATTATTATAAATTGATACATTTATAACCCATAGAAATAATAAAAAATGTGTTTGTATCATGGGATCATATCAATATTAAAAATGGAATAACCAATAAAGTCATCTCCTATATATGTAGTACAAATTTCATGGGAGGGATATCATTATCCCACAAATAACTGTGTTATTATAGAACCACCAATCCATGTTCTATCAAAAGACAACCTATCCTTGTTTTATAATGGAACCACCCATCCTTGGATAATAATCTACCAAGTCATCCTTTTTATAATAGAACCATCTATAATAACAAAAAATTTCAATGAATCATATCATTATTAATGTACATAGAGAACTCATTTTTATCAAAAACTAATAGAAAAAATATTTATTGTATCTCGAAGATGATTAATCCTTGGAAATGAAACGTGTTACATATAAATATAAGATAATCATGAATAAAAAATGGAAATGAAATATGTTTTTTAAAAATATAATTCATACCTGATTAACACAATGAATGAAAAAAATTTCAATAAAAATATATTAGGAACATTATTAACGCATAGAGAACAAATGGGTAACATTACAATCCCAATAAAAAAACATATTCTATCCAGGGAATGATTTTTGATGACATCATAATAAAATATCCCCAGTAGAGCATAACAAACAAAAATGTTTTTGGATGTTCATGAATGGAAATAACATAAAAATATCATTACAAATAGTTTAATGGAAACTGGCCTTTAAATTTTGATTAACATCAATGGATTTCATATTATTTCGAAAAAATGATATACAAATATCACATAAAAAATTTCTTGTAAAGCCCTGATCCAAGACTTCTATATTCAATTCTACAAAAATACTTAATTTTGTTAAATTAAAAATTAATTTACTATTATAATGTTAATTATTAATTAAAGATACATTTCCTTTTTAGGTTGTATAGAAGTATTAAAATCTATAAAACCCATCAGATTTTTACATAAATAAAATATTACAACTAATTTTTGTTGAGTAGATAATTCCATAAATGAAGATGTCCATGTAATAAAATTTAAAAAACATATGAATTTTTTTATCAAATATGGGATGATCATTCAATTTTTAGTAATTGATTTTAAAATATGTGCGAAAAACATTTGTCCATTAAAAAAAGAATGTTTCACTAAAAATCATTATTGAAAATAATTATATTTGATATATAAAATAATTTTCAAAACCATAAAAACACACTATCATTTTAGAAAATTTAATTCAAATGTTATCGATGGAGAACAATAGGATTTCACTATTAAAATTACATTTAAAATATTAATATTTTTATGGATTTAAAAGGATACATGATAGATATTATTAGACACTTCTAGCCACATAGCAGTATAACTATTTGGAAAACATTCTATTGAGATTATGGGTTCACTCCCCATTAATAATTTTCTCATTGGATATTCAAGTGAAAAACATAATTTTAGGAAAACAATATTAAATTAAGATTTATATTTCTCATTCACAATGAATTAAAAACCATTCATACATTTAATTGAATAATTTTCAGTGTAGAAAATAATTTAGAATTTTCAATATTTTGTGAAAAATATAATTTTGTTTAAAATACATTATAGTTTTAGATAAATATTTTTTTAGTGTGTGTAATATTGTTGATATGAAAAATGTGTGGAAAATATATTTTCTTATCAAGTTTCATTTATTTAAATTCACATAAAATGATAATTTATAAAATATGCATTAATATGAATGAAAACATAAAATACAAAAATTTAATTTTGAAATTAGTATGTATAAATTATTTGTTTTGATTAAAATAAATAATTTTAACTATTAAATAACAAAAGAGGATAATATAATTTTATCATAGTCATGTTTTGTTAATAATAATATTCCTCTCAAAAATATAATTTTTTAGTACATTATATTTTGAAAAAAAATTATACCTTACATGTAAATGTGAAACATAAAAATAATAATCCAAAGATGTTAATTACCATATCTTAATTTGAAAAAACAATTAATTCAGGAATAAAAAGTCTTTGATCACCGAGAATAGAAGAAAGAGTGGTTTAGGTTGTGTGTGTAGTGTTCTTCAAGTGTATTGAATATGGGTTGTTTCTATATATAGAGTAGACTAACAATATTTTCATTCCTTGATTTATATATTATAAAAGGTGTAAATTAGATAGTTTATATCATTATGAAAAATTTATATATATTTAACTAATATCACAATTAAGCATATATTTTTTTTGTAACCTGAAAATTAAAATAACCAATACTGAATAGTGATTAATATATTATATTTATGGACACCAAAAAATAATGATATATATTATATTGAAATTCAAATACTAAAAAATTCTATTTTTCGGGTTGATTCTTCAATAATATTCAAAAAATCCACCATGAAAATGATATAAATATATTTCCTTCATTTAAATCACTAATCTATCTTCATGGATAGAGAGAAAGATTAACAATGGAAGAATAATATAGTTCAAAAATAAGGACACCCAACAAATAATTTTGACCAACATGATTCTAATTGAATGATACATTAAATAAATCATGTGAATTAAAAATAAATGTTGAGATAAATAAAAAATTCAAATAAAAATAGGGTAACTTAAATTATGGATTTCCAGAATAATCAGATGCCTAATTATTAAATTCCTAAACACCAACTTATAAAATATTTGAAAATATGATGATGATGCAGTTTCACACTCAATATACTCCATTTACAATCATACCTCCACATGAGATTGATCCATTGGTCACCATTTGAATCCATAGTAGTTGAAATGCACTATAATCCATCTCTTCTAGCAATCAATCATGATCATAACTATAGATCTTCACTCAAGTGTATCAACCTCAAATGACCCCGCACTCGATCTCTACTTTCACAACGTCTCCCACCGCTGAACCCTCTTGAAACCAAATCCCACTATCAACTCGTAATATGTGGTCAGTTTATCTTGATAACCAATCATTTTTTATCCCTCTAAATTCTAAAAATTAACACATAATTTCCCCAAGATTCCCTTTTCTATTCATTTTACTTTTTTATTTCTTCCTTATTAGTTTTTGAATAATAATATACTCAAATATAAATCTATATAAATATAATTTTTCAAATAATTTATTTCACACACAAATACACAAATAGACACAGAGATATATATATAATTTCATAAATTTTATTATTAAACATATTTTAACAAATTTATAATTTTCAATATAAAATAATTTATATGAATAATAAATTCTTTTGGTCTTTTTCAATGAAATTATATTAATATGTATTCTTTAAAAATAATATATATATTATAAAAAAATATAAATACATTACTATATAAATAATGAATAGTCAAATTTTATTTATTAATATTTTTATAATATCATAATTATCATAATATCATTAAATTTATAATATCACTTTATAATATGTATTACATTTTATATATTGTTTTTATTTGTACATTATTTTTCTTTCCAAAACAAAAATTGACATTATATTTAGTTATAAATTGATATAAATCTGGAAATTTTTTTTGATATATTTAATTAATACCATTTTATTTATTCATAAGATATAATTCAGTTTTAAGTTCAAAATAATAATGATGAAAAGAAAAAAACATCATAATTCTTTTAATATTCATATATCATGTTAGTTTCTATTATTAAAAATATTCATTTATATATATAAATTAGTATATTAATTATTCAAATTATAATATTAATTAAAATTTCATTTATGAGTCATAATATTATTATTATTGCCGATATTTATGAAATATTTATTTTAAGACAACAAGATGTAATTTTTATTTGAAAACTCATTTTAGTTTAAAAATTAATCAATTTAATAAAAAAAATTCAAAAAGAAATAGTTATTATAATATATGGTATGGTACATTCCCCCTGAATTAATGAATTGATCCTTTTCAATTCCATCATCTGACATAAAAAAATTCCAAATTTCCATATTACAACATTAGAAAATATAAAAAATATAAAGGAACATATTTACATATAAGTTAAAAATAAAATTATATCACTTATACATTTCATCCACACAAAATGCATAATCTCCAATATTATCAAGACTACTAATCTAATACCAAATTAAAGACCTGAACCTGCACTTCTATATTAATTATAAGAAACCATATAATAGACATTCCATGATTAGAGTTTTTGAGAATTAGGAGAAACACTTTTGAATTAAACTCAAACAATTTATGTGAACACTTATATTCCACATCAATTTTTTCCACCAAAGGAAAACCATTTAAAATAAAAAAGTGTGTAGTTTCATGATATTTGTTCACTATTTTCATCATTTTATCATCTTAAACCATAAACATGACTTTCAATATGAAATACATTTAAAATCATTGGTTCGGAATAAAACATTGTAGGTATAGGTTTTAATATCAATGGAAAATACTTTTATATATACATATTTAAAAACAATTTTTAAAAAATTTCATATAATATAACAAATTTTTTTATAAAATAATATTATTTTTATACAAAATACTAACATTGACAACATTACTAAAGATCTATATTTCTTATACACAGCCCATTGAAAATATTTAAAATATATATATGGATTGTTTTTGAAAAATAAAATAATTTTAAATTCCCAATAAATTGTCAAAAAGAAATTTATCATTAAACAAAGTATAGTATTAAATAAATTTATGAATTTATAAAATTCATTAGAATATATTATACACAAATAACAATTAATTTAAGGAAAAATATTTTATTCAATGCATTGAATGAAATTGATATGCATAGTGCATATCAATTCTATATTTATATGTAATATCCATAATGTTTGTTCACATTCAATCATAATTTATAAAACATTAATAAATAAACCATAATAATATTATATATTAAAATTTATTTAAAAAATAATACTTATAAAAAATAAATTTTCCCATTATATTAAATTATTATAAATAGAATAATTTGAACTATTAAATAAATCAGCAGAAAATCTAAATTTTACCAAATCATTTTTTTAAAAAAAAAATATTTCAATCAAAAATATAATTTTTTATAACAAAATATTCAGTAAATAAATTTACAGTCTTATATAAATTTCAAATATAAAAACAAATAAATACATAAATAAATTTCCCTAAATAAAATTAAAAAAAAGATGATCCAAGGTTTTCTGGTATTTGATCACTCATAATAATAGAAAGGGCTGTTTGTGGAGTGATTTGAGTCCTTTAAATATATAGAATTAGGGTTGTTTCAATATTTATAGCAGTCCCAACAATTTTTATTTCATTAAATTAATACATTATCAATCATAGAAAGTTGAGTTTTTTTATCTCGATGAAAATTTTATATATACATAATTCATATCATGTTGAATATTTAATCATTAAAATTCTTGATACAAAACCTAAGAAAATATTTTAAGTTATCAATACAATATATTTAAAGAAAAAAAATTAATTATAAAGGGAAAATTATTCATGTTTTAATTTCTTAAATTTACTCGGGTTCTGGATTAATCAATACTCCTAAAAAAATAAGAAAAAAAGATAATATCAATTTATTTCGACCATTTAAATCATACATGTGTCAAATGAGATAGAAAAAAAATTATTGATGAAGGAAGAGAAATCAAAATAAATAATATTGAATACAGATCGAAAATATTGACAAACAAGATTTCAATTAAATAAAAATATTTAATAATGAATATGAATTAATAAAGGTATAGGATATGTAGGATGTCATTAATGATTAATAGGGTACCGAAAAATATGGACTACAAAAAAGAAATAATGTCAAAAAAATTACATGTTTAAACAAATACTTAAAAAATATCATCAAATCAGATGCAAATGGGGCTCTATCCATAGTAAATCCTCTATCCAAGATCAACCCCTTGGTTTATATTTTAATCCCTAGCAGATGAAACATTATTTGATCTCCAACTACCATCAATTGATCCTAAATCTAACCTCATTTGTACACTTAATCATATCATCCTCACTAAATCCCACACTCGATATGTGTGTTCCCATCTTCTTTTTTGGACAGTCCATCTCAATAACAAATACCTCATTCGACCCTCCATATATTTTCGGTTCCTACTGATAAATAAAGATTCTCTATTTATCTGAAACACAAAATTGAATACTTTATTTAACCTAGATTACCATATATATTCATTCTCATTTTTTATTTATTAATCATTTTTCTATTTTATTTATTAACAACATATTCCTATATCAATTTCTATAAATTGAATGTTACGCATATTATATTTCATATATATATATATGTATAAATTAAATTTCATGGATTTTATTTTAAAATATATTTCCATTAAATAATAATTATATATATAAATTAATTTATATAAATTAAAATATATTTAACATTTTTTTAAATAATTATAATTGTCATTCTTTTAAAATTTTAAAACTTTTATGATAAAAGATAATTGATTAAATATTCCTAACTTTGAATACTCAATATTAATTGATTAATATGTTGATAAATTATCAATTGTGATAATTTCATATAATAATATGTATTACCTTTTTTAATATATTATTTTTATTTTTACCATGTTTTACATTTAAAAACATAATTCATAAAATTAGATATAGATATAATTTGTATAATTTTAGACAAAATTACTGGTTCTAAATAGTCTATCTAAATTTTTTTATTAGTATATAATAAATAAAATTTATGTGTTAAATTAAAATTAGTATAATTTTTGAAAAATTATTATTTCATAATTATTTACATAAAAAATATCATAGTATGTTTTGTTATAAAAATAATTTATATGGTTAAATTAGTACATTTATCATTTAAATTACAATTTTTTATAATTTTAGGCTAATTTAATTGTTCATATTAATATAACTAATCTTGAATTAATGTTTAATTCAATTTAATAAAAAAATTCATATATAAAAACTAATTTTATCTTATTAATTAATGATTTTAATAAAATATTTATATAAAAAGTTATGAGTACAATTTACAGGATGTTACATTTTTAAGGAAAATATCAGTTCCTTTTTGAACATAGTTATTTATATCTAAAAAATCAAATAAATATTTGTATTTTTAAATAAACATTGAACCATAAATATTAATCCTTAAAAAATTGAGTTTTAATGATGGTGACAAATTTTATTCAAGCTGAATACATCAAAAAAAGATTCCTTTAAATTTTTTGTATGTAAATCTATAAAGTAACTTTTTTGTTGAATGATTTTAATATTACCGTTAAAAAATTTTAAAATATAATTATGGGATAAATTATTTTTAAAATCATTGAATATTATATTTGGTAACATCATTATAATTAATATATTTGGAAGAAAACTGATTTTCGATGGAGGGGAAAATGAGTTTTTTTTTCTAAAAAAATTACATAAAACATTTTATTTACAAAAACCAGAAAATAGTAATGTAATTTAAATTTTTAACTATTAATAACAGGATAATAAAATTAATGTGGGTTGTCAAAAACTATTTAAATAGTTTACTTCAATTTATATTAAGGCATAAATGATCCTAATTATTAAATGAGATTTTAACCTAAATCCAGTTATACATTTTCAATATTTAATTATAAGTACCAGGAAACAATTTTTCAATTTACACATTAAATATATTTTACTTAATTGGATTTATTGTAAAACTTTTACAAACGATAGTGTATTCCCCTCAAAAAATAATGTAGGTGCATATCATAAATATATGTCACTATGAAAGAGAATTTAAGACAACTAACCCATAAGAATATCTTCAAATTATTTCAAGAATTAATATATGAATAAATTTTGTGTATCAAGTGAAAACCCCCATGAAATTTGTAAATGAAATAAAATATTTTAATTATTAGTTACACACATAATCATATCATATCATAGAATATGAAAAAATAAAATAACTCAATAAAAAGAAAATTAATTATGAAATTATTTTCCACTTTGTGAAATTCAATAGAAATTCCCAAAAATGGAATAATTAAAAATTAAATTTAGGTTAAAATAATGTTTGAAGGATTCATTATATTACATTTAAAATAAATTTTATATAACAAAATATAAAAAATTGTTGAATAAATCAAATATCTTAGAGATGTAACAAGTGATATGAGAAAACTCGAACATCGATTCGAGACATTCAATGTCTTTACATAAACACATGTACAATAAGAACATATAAATTAATTAATTTTTAAATTATATATTCTAGGATCAATAAATTATACATAAATAAATTATTTAATTTCCTAATATGTATATTTTTAAATGCTTAATCAGTTACGTCTATGTCACACATTTTGAAGATGTTCTACTAATTGATTCAAAATTACATTGGGGAATAGACTGTGTTCAAGGAGGTCATCATTTCGACATAAATAGAATAATAATCATGAAAATTTTATTATATTTATTTATAAATTATAAATTTAAACCCAATCATGAATGAGAGTAATGAAAAATGAACCATGTTACTATCATGGATATGGTAGGATGTCGGTATGCATATCCAATACCCTGTGTAACAATGATCATTATTAAAATACGGTAAGTAATATTTTACATTACAGAATTACATTGAAATTAAATGTTTATATTACTTAATTTAATATAATTTTTTTTATTTTCAATGTATTTTGATGAATAGAAAATAATCACATCACTTCATGGAGAATATAGTACAAACATACTCATGAACAACAATATCATTTTCTTTTGTAAGAATG
Source organism: Viscum album (assembly GCA_963277665.1). Lineage (NCBI taxonomy): Eukaryota > Viridiplantae > Streptophyta > Magnoliopsida > Santalales > Viscaceae > Viscum > Viscum album. Next base: position 958,100,060 of record OY728145.1, read on the forward strand.
AAAATGATATATTAAAATTTCAAAATGATAAATATAAAATTAATATTAATATTATATAATTTATATCTCATATATTCATTATCATTATCCATATTAACATCCATACTAAATGTTAGTGAAAAAAATTAATTTCATTGTAAGATGATATTCTGCCATACACACGAGCGACGATATCGTATCCCACAAAAAATGGAAGGTAATATATAATATGTGATATCATAACCCCAAGTGTATATACATGCAAAAATATAATATATATTTATCTCATTACAAATGTATATGTCATAAGAGATGACAAAAAATGAATCGCATCAGTTTGTGAGTAGTTACATTGATGTACTCATGAATGATGATTTCATATCTAATTTTATGCATGAGGGGAATGGGTTATTTTATAAAATTAATGTTATATAATATTATTATATTTTATATAATGGTTGAATCATATCATAATAACTGAATATGTTGTAATGTAACAGGAAATAAAAAAAATTATATATGAAGCACAATACCTTTTCTTTAGGGAAAAACATAAGTAAGCACAAATATATATTTTATAGTCATTATCTGATCAAAACAATGCATCTAGGGAGAGGGGAGGGATATAATGAATACATTTGAGAATTTAGATTCTGATCTACATGCCTTTGATATTGTTAATATAAGAGGGCAGTGGGTGGTATTTTATATCTTAGGGGAGTGGCACATAAAGAATTTTTTTAATGAAAAAGTTGTACCCATTATATTCATAAGAAAATTGGATTAATATAAATAATTATCAATGAAAATACATTATAATATCAAAATTTGTATATAAAATATATTTTAGACTTTTTTTCAGATCATATGCATGCATATATTTTTAATTTAACACCGAGTAAATTACATTTCACCATAACTACGAATGATATTTTTCACTTTTTCAATATACATTATAGTAAACAGTTATTAAAACCTTATTATAAAATAAAAATTTCTCAGATATGAAATATTGAATCCATTTTAGAAAATTCAATTTACATAACATGTAAAAAATAATTTCAAATGAATTTTGAAGATGTAATGAAAAGGGGGTTTCGAGAATAATATTTTTCATGAAAAATATTATTTTATATTATCTATAGAACTAATTAAAATTATTATTTGAATAAAAATAACTATATGTTGGTATATATAATATATATTCCATTTTAAACATTTTATATTATGGAATATTTTTAAAAGAGAATAGTTATACACTATAAACCTTATTTTAGAAAAATCTTGTTTTTAATCAAAAAAATATATTGATAATAGAATCTAATATAAAGACGATATATTTTAAATTAAATTTCTTAGATATAATAAATAATATTTATTTTATGTTAACATAATTTCAATACATAATGGTACTTTAATGTACATAATTTATTGAAAACATAAAATTGTCTTATAATAATATGTAATTTTCAACATTCAGAGAATTATAAATATTTTTCAAAAACACCAAAAAATAACCAATAAGTTACTTTTTATATTATTATATATGAAATTAATTTAATATTATCAATTTAATTTCATAATATTCTGCAATATTAATTACAATATTTTCATAAAAAAATTATAAATTACCGTTTTTAGAGAAAAAATATTTTTGAAGAATAATATTACAATACTAAGAATTATTTAATTAATTACATAGAATTTATCAATGATATTTATGAGTAGTAAATATATATATATATATATATATATATATTCCATAACCTAACTAAAACTATATATATGCTTAACATAACTTTCATGGTTATAACAATTATATATTTTGTGGGTTTTTATGCTCTATGTAGCTTGTTGATGACCCAATGAAATATAATGATGTTATTTGAATATATTTTGGAGTTAAAATTTACCCTATAGTGGAATGTTTCATGTAATATAATAATTAAAATTTTCCTCCTATCAATTTAATTTAAGATATACTTTTTGTGAATTGTGAGACATCTATTACAAACCAAAAACCAATTCTGTTGGATCATTGTGTTCCTGATTACGGGACCAAGGTAAGCTTCAAGTATTATCCTCCCACTATTATTTTTTTATTTTCACCATTAGAATAACTATATACTACAAATATATAATCAAATAATTTATTTATTAATATATTTTCATTAAATTCATTTATTGTATCAAATGGGAAACTCATTAATACAACATGTGTTGTGATTTTTCATCTTCCACTCAACTTTTGAAGTGGCGGGGTCTAGAAAACATTTTTTATTTTTTTCTTTCTCTCTATAATATGTTAAATACGTGTCATGGTATGAGAACTAGGTGTGTATATATTTTTTCTTATGACCTATACAATAAAATTATATCAAAATTAATGGTTTTTCACATGCTTAGTCATGACATTGGATCCGAACATGTCCTATGGCTTTGAGAGAATGCATGACGCCTCTAGTGAAGATAACCTACAGATGAAGTTATAATTAATTATTGGTATTGGATAACTAATCTTTATTTTATGTAATTTTTTCCAAATCAAAATAATCCATGATTAGTATGATGTTATCCATCCTGACATTGTTGGGTCTACCAATTGAGAAATAATTTATTATTATTTGACAGCTAGATAATTTGGAAAAGAAAGAATAATATGGGATTTGGGATAAGTTGAATGTTTTGGAATATATTAACTGATATTTATAACATGATTTGTGAGGGACCGATTACTACATACTGATATGTGTACCCTATTATTACTTGGGATATAAAAATATTTTCTACTTGTGGTGAGATGTGATTCACCCAATATGGAAATCACATGATAAGAGGTAAGCGACTCCAACATGGGAATTCACATGGAGCACTATTTGATATGTTATGATTTAAGATTATCACTTTAAATAAATTTTTCATGGGAATATTTAAGATCCTCATTAATTTGAATTATCATTATTCCTAGTGGGTTGTTTGTGACATGATACTAATGAATCATCATGACATATGTCGATCAGTATGTTGTTTGAGTTATCCTTCCTAATAATGTACGACCACTAAATGATAGATACATTTTATTTTAAGGTTATTTATGTCTTCCTAAACTAATTTTTCTTATTGGAGCTATTGGATTAGAAGTATTATTTCTTGTGTAATATTGTTCTTAAATTAATACCCATGTTTATTTATTTATAAGATGCACTATATTTCACATAAGATTATTCAAACACCTGGGATGTCAAAAACAAATTTACCTATGATCACACCATATTAAAGACTTTGTTTGAAGATGAATAAATTTCGTGGATACTTGTGTGTATACGAGTAAGAACCAAAATTTAATATTTCATTGTAGATATGATGGATATTGTATTAAATACCACATATAGATCAGGACAAGGGATTTAGAGACCTATTATATATTAAAAAATCATTTATTGTTATAACTTATTTCACAAAACTATCTACTTTTCATAGTAACATTAAATTATTCAAATAAAATTGGATTATATTTTTCTTACATTATTATACTGAAAATTATTATTTATTTATTTATTTTGTTTCAGGAACTATATTATTTTTTCACATTTCATGAAACTATGTACAGGAATTATTATTCTCAACATTACACTCCTTACAGCCTAGATACTATTCTAAAGTTTGTGGAATACGAGGAGGTATGCCTAGGGCCACATAACACACCCATCACAATCACATGTTGGAGGACCATTTTATTGATGTTATTTTTATGTTACATAATATTTTTTTACATTAATATAATTACTAAGGTTTTAACTAAACATTCTATGATACAAATTGTAATTCCCCTACTACAATACACCTGATCTAGATGTTATTTTACTATAGTGGATTATGTACTAGTTATATAATTATGAGGGATCATATATTTTAAAATTCTTGCGAGGATAGATACATACATGATTCTCAAATAACTTATAAAAACACAAATGGTAATATTATTATTCATATGAAAAACAATTAATACTTAGAGTAAATATCCAATTTAAATCTTGTATACCATCATTTTATCCTGGAGAGGAAAAAAAAATAAAAAAGACTAATCTTCAAATTTGGGTAATAAAAAGTGTACAAAAAATACTATAATAATGTAAATATAACATTAATTACCTATTCGGGATAAAAAATATTAAAATATTCAATATAAATAATACCCTAATATAGATATTAAATACAATGATAACAAAACCACATTAATAGTATGATGGGTAATAATAATTTCTCTAATAATGATTGAATGAATAATATTGAAAATCATAATATTTCCATCATTGACTTATTCCTAGAAAAAATAATTAAATTTGTAAGTCATATATCAAATTCTAAAACATGATTCCCCCAAAATAAAAACTAATAAATCTAGTGGTTATAGAAGAACATTCCCACCATTTTCAATGTCTAACAAATTCATTATATGATATGGGTGAAATAAAATCAATATAACAATTCATTCTCAAAATATATAATATGAAATTTTAATATATTCACCGAAAAATGTACAATATCACAAAAAATATACAGTGATATGTAAAATTTTATCAAAAAAATATATCTACAATAATGTATAATATTAATCAATTAGTGTTATAACTTAAAAATGGTACTATAAGATTTCGTGAAAAATATTACCCTTCTTAATTTGAATTAACATACTAGATATGTAACAAATAAATATTGTTAAGGAATATTAATTTTGTAAATAGTTTTGTTGAAAATTTATATGAATTTTTCAATGCATTGTGTGGTTATTATGTATTAAAATTCTATTCATGCCATATATGTAGAGACAATTATAACTTTCAACCATTCAATACAAACTGAAAAGTACCACATTTGACAAATGATAGTAAAAATAATTTATAACATTGAAATTAAAAAATGGGTAAACATGTCGTTAAATGACCATAGAATATAACTAAATTGTGTGTAAAATTTTATTGGAAATATATAGATAGATGAAAATAATCCCTATCAAATTGAAAACAAAGCCTTATTTTTATAAACAATTCCATTCACTATCTTGAATACTTATAAAAGGAATATGATAATAAAAAATTTATTTTTAATAAATAGTATATGTATAAAAATATGATTATATTATGTAGTAATTATAAAATAATTTACCCAACAAATTTTTAGACATTAACTATCATGAACAATATTTAAATTGAGAAATGAACACATACTTATAGCCCTACATTCATTATAAGTTCAGTTAGCCTCCTATATAAATAATAAAGAATATTTATATTTTTATTACATAGAAATATTAATATTTTTAATATAATATATAAACCACATAAATCATCTTATCACTAATTATCTATTAATAATTTATCATTTCCATTCTTTCTGGTGTAAACTACTTAGTTTCCTTATCTATGATTCGATCTATGAATCCAAGTTATTTTTAATAAGATATCATATCATCATATATATAATGATATTAATTTTACTAATATTTTATTTATTCAATATTATATATAGTTTTAGAATAATTAAATATATTTTTACACAGAAAATGAATCACATCACTTCATATAGATCGTATATTGTTTGTAGGCACATGTGACGCTATCATATTCTTAATCACTTAATGGTTAAGAAAGTGACTGGAATATGAATTTTATATAATCCATATAATTTATTATATATAATATATATTCAGTATTTATATATTTATAAATATATATGTGATTTAAATATGTAAAAAAATTCATGGGTTCATGAGTCGATATAATGTCTTGCACATGAGTGATAATTTTCTTTGATATTGGATAATTAAGGGTGTGGATAAATATTATTCCATCAATATAATAATATCTCAGTATGTGGTAGATAAGTTTTTCTTAATATTATAATTACTAAAATAGTATTTAAGGTGGAAAATGATGATATAAAACTGAATGATCATTGTAAAGATGATAACCATCATATATAAACCCATGCATTGAATAACTTATTAAGGAAAATCGAGATGGTATTTTAGTATGGATGAAATCTTAATAACATGGATATATGTTTACAATAATATTTTGGGATTCTATGGTTCAAATAAATGGAACAATAAGGGTAAAAAATGTGATGATGAGGTATCCATGTATATGTGTGGTTAGTGGAACAATTATAATTTTTCGTAGTTTTAATATATTGCCAGGCCATTATCATTGATGAATGCTTCCTAATGGATCTATTTTTATGGGGAAATGGGTAATGTATATATCCAAAAAAATAGTAGTCCTCCTTCTACTATTTAGTTCATTTAAAGTGTTTTCTTTTTGAGATAACAGTTAGTGACCCAATTTTATCATTTACAATGGTGAATTTTTTTAGTATTTCAAGTACTAATCTGGGAAAAAACTGAATGTAAAATAATTTTAGAAATTATTTAACTATTATTTAGAATTTGAAAACAATTTTATAATATTCAATTCATCGTTGTAGGAGAATTTAATTCAAGAAGACATAACATTATAAGAAATTTTTTTTCAAAACCTGCTTTTTCAGGCATGAAATGATATTACATTGGTTATATGGCTATCAATAATTATAATTATATATATTGAAATTAATATATTAAGATATATAATATATAATTTTAATTTTAATTATTAAAAACTAAATAATATTTTAAGAAGATAAAATTAATATGCAATATGTATTTAAAAGCAGTTTTTTATAAAATATTTCTTACCCTTAAATTATATTATATATATTTTTATCAAATTTATAATGAAAATATGGTTAACTATAAATATTATAAAAATAAAAATAATTATATGTTTTAATTTCAAATACTTATTTTTTTAATATTAAATGATTCTTATTTATGTTGGAAACTATATAAATCTCATTTTATGGGTATTTTTATTTAATGAGTATAAAATAAATATTCATCAAATAAAATTATAATTTTTGAACCATTATATATTTAAATAATTATTTCCTTATATTTTTATCAATATATAATTTTCACTTACTATAATTGATGCTAGTGTTTTAATGTTTTTTATCATATTCTTTTTTTGGTTATTCAACCTATCATGTTATATATTATATGAAAAAATATCATATGAATCCTTTATAATGGTATTTAATGAGAATTTAAATTAACCAAAAGTATAACCCCGATGATTTTCATGAATATGGATTGTATTAGGACAACTTCACATACACCAGGTGAAGGTCGATTCAATTCACATCCAATATTTTTTGTGGTGATTAGTCCTTAGTTATTTAGAGCCACATCCATAACCACATGCTCATATCATAAAAAGATTACATTTCTCAAAAACCACATAATTTATCAATTTAAAAAACATTTTTATTTTTTTTAGGCTTATAATTTTACATTAGACATGTCACCATGATTTTTTGTCATATTATGTAATTAGAATAACAATATATAACAATAAAAATTGTAAAAAATTATTTAACTATTAAATGATATCTAATGAGGTGCCTCGAATAAGAACTCTCAGATGTTCTATTAAAAACACACTTTATAAAAAGTATCATTGATACTAAGTGAGATAAAACATTATTTTTTAAAACATTACATTATGTTTATAATTAAATATAATAAATAATTACCAGTACCACAAGTGGAATTTCTTGTATCATTTCGGAGTTGATACGTGGAAACATATTTTAGAGAACATATGAACAATTATTTATAATCATATCACACTATTATCTCATATTGAATTATCATAATTTATACATTTCTTCATAATTTATTATAAGAAACATTATACAAAGGCGATCTAATATTCTTAGAATGATAAATCATAATAGTTAACCATTGATGATCCTATTTGAGTACAAGATAATAATGAGGGTATAAATGTAAAGTCAAGATCCTTTAAAGTATCATTGAAAAAATAAACAAATAATATATTTATTTTAATAAATAATGATCAAATATAATATACTAATTTTTAAAATAATATGAATATATAAATAACAAATTCATAAGAATCATAATATTGTAAACCAGACATCAAAACATATTTGGTTTAGTAGATTAAGATTCACTCATCGGTATCCCATGGTGGATTTGGATTCTATTCCATCTTTCCCATGGTGGATCGTGATTCAGTGAACTACTTCACTAATGGTAATAGTCTTCACGCACATTTTTCTCTTTGTGGATAATGATTCACTAACATAATTTATTTGATATATTAGGTGTTTCTCACCTGATCTCATGGGGGATCAAGTAATCATAACTCATTCCCATTTTATAAAATGAAATAATGCTCTACACATAAAAATTGAGTTCTATATAGATCATTACTCTCAAAAAATAAAAAATATTACATATTTCTGAGATATAATAACAAATATTCAATACATAATGAAAAATCATGATATATAATGGGTTTCGTTAATCACATAATAAAGAACCATGGATTGAGATCTTTCAAATATTTGAGATTTTATTATTAAGAATAACATCAAGTTGATAAATGAATGATAACCTAAAGTCAAAAAAACAAACACGTATTATATATGAATATATATGAATTTTATTCATTGGGATTTATGATGGAGAAAGAAGGGGCGTTGAACTTCGAGGGTCATCCGGGGGGAATCCCTAGATTGGAAGGGAATCAGGACGAAAGGCCCTTTACAGATGTGGTATTAGGTCGTGAATCATGCAATGAGCTCATGAACGATTGTTCATTTTCTCCGAAAGCATTCAAACACCGGGGGATCAATGTTATTTCTTTTACGAAGAGTGAGGAAAACTCTCTTACTTCAGACATTCAATTTTCCCTTGTTGGACAGTTCTACAAGCAATGCCCCTCACTTCATTTTCTTCGCAAAACTCAAGAACGAATTGGATTTGTCGATTTCACGGTTGGATTCTTAATTTACTGGAATGTATTGTTTCGATTCTCCTCGGATAAGGATTATTATAGATTATGGATGCACAACTCCTAGAATTTTGGGAGATCTTATATGAAATTAGTTAATTGGTCTCCGGATTATGTCTCCGACTTTGAACCCCCAATTTCTCCCATTTGGCTTAGATTCGCTGGTTTAAAATTCATCTCTTCAAAAGAAATGTTTATTTGCAATTGCAAGATTATTCTAAACTCCTATTAAGATGGATTATGCAACAATTCATTTATCAAAACCTTTGGCTACTCAAATTTGTACTGAAGTAGATGTGTCAAAGAAGCTTTTATCAAGCTTTTGTATTCAAAATGGTGACAATGGGTTTATTCAGGAAGTTGTTTTGGAGAATCATCCTTATTTTTGTAAAATATGTTCTAGAATTGGGCATCTTATTGGCGATTGTGAAAAAAAATCATCTCCTCTTCCTCCTAGGGTTAAATCTCTTTGGATGGAAAAAGTTTCAATGCCAAATGAGGACTTTAACAAGTCAGAAGCTGGAGTTTTCCCCACTGATGCACCTAGCACCCCTGGCCCCAATTTTGGGGTTAGAGGGGATATTGCTCCTGCTGATCACTCTGGTAATAAGGATGTTGACCCTATTCCCCCTATTCATGAATCTTCTAGAGTTGTGGCTTCTCATCACAACGTTCTGCCTCTTGATGACGATAAGAGGCCCCTCAGTATTCCTGAGAATCTTGTTGTCACAGATGTTTCACAAACCTTGAATGAGGAGGACAGGAATGCCCACTCAGATTCTTGTACTTCCACATATGATGATTATGATCAAACTTACATGAATGAGTAAACCTATTTAAAATTGAGTGCAAAGAAAGGTAAGAAATCAATGATTGATGCGGATGTCTACATTACACTGAGTTCCAAAAAGACTCGGAGACATTAGGATTACTCTACCCTTGAGAGGAAAATAGTCACTAGATCCCTTGAGGCCTCTCGGAAAGAAAAAACAGTTCTTCCACCACATCTGGTGGTTGCAGAACAACACCTAACACCCCCTGATGAAGGAAAAATAAATGATTATACAACCATTGAAGATGATGAACCTGCAGAGAGGGATACTTATCAGTATACTGATGATCTCAGTGATGAATTGGAAGCTTGGATGGAAGAGGATGATGAAATATTTTTTGAAAGATACAGGAATGGAGAAATATCTTCAAATAACTACCTTCATATCAAAAAGTGAATCTTCATGAATTTGGTGGAAAAATTTAAACAAAATCTTGACATTATTTTCAAGGACATCCCATGGTAATGAATTGCATCTGATTTCCTTATTTTGATACTTAATACTGGTGTCTTGCACTTCTTCTCTTGGGATGGGAGTTGTTTGTACATTAAGTTTGGCCTTGAGGCACCCTATTTTGGATAATATCAATCAACACATGCTTGATGGTTCTATTTTAATGATTTATGATGATTCTGAATTTTTCTTTTAAGTCTAATGATTGATGAAGATGGATGGATTGTTGGCTGGAACCGATGTCCAGATCCATGATGATGTTTTCACTAGAAAGAATAATTTCTTCTTTCTCCTTCACTGGTTAATGAATTCTGGATGTGAATGGTGTCTCTGATTAGAGAGGAACATGGAACCTTTCTATACTGAATATATCGATCCTGGTTCAACTATTGACGTGGTGTATTGGAAGCTGCTCTTGGAGCTTCTTCTGGAATTGACTCTGGATGGTTACATGTTTTGGTCTGGACTGGGCAGGGGTATCTTGTCTTGTTTTTATTTTCCTATTTTTTTTATAATTCTTAATCTACTCTTGAGGGTTCTTTCATCTTGATCAACTTGGATGTTTCTGATGACCTGGATTGGAGGGAAAGACCTCTCTCCTCACTGTTTGGATGCTCCACAAGCCTTAAAATGGATAACAATGATGTAAGCCTGCATTGGATGACCAATGATGGAAGCCTAAATTCAAGAGGATCTAATGTATGCTAGCATCATAGTTTGCCTTTCGTATGTTTGAGTTTTTACATTGTGTACCCATGATTGTTTCCTGCTGGTGTAAACCCATTACACCTCATGTTTGTATCGCAACTCTTTTTGTTTTAATAAATTCCCTCGAGGGCATAAATTGGGAAACCAATTCATGTCATCACTTTTTAAAAAATATATATATTTATATATATAAAACTATTCCTGAAGAAAAATCAATGTAAATAAAAGATTTATATATAAAGATAAATAAAGATTAGTCAAAACTGTATTTTCTAAAACTATTTTATTTTTGTAAAAATAACATTACATTCACATTGAATTTTCATTTTCCAAATCATTACTTTTGGTAAATAAAAAACTGTTATTATAGTAAAAAATATTTTTAAATAGATTTCAATACTTTGGAATTAAAAATATATGAATGTTTTTAAAAAATTTAGTTTAAAATTATAAAATAATATCATTTTTATGAACAAAATTTTCTAATGGATCCTTGTGAATGATAATGTTATTTAAATTTTCTAATTTAATGCTATAAAAAACACATACATTTGAATATAAAACATCGTTTGAATAAAAAAAGGTATAGAAATTGAGAATAATATGAAATTTGGACAAGAGGATAGAAAATTATATTCTAAAATGATGAATTCTTATTTTGAAATTTCTTAGATAAAAATCCTCATCCCAGAAATGATTAATATAATATTTTTTTAAAAAGAGGTGAGGGAATATATAATGGGTTTTATGAGATAAAAACAATTGGGATTCAATATATAATAGAAAATATTATAGGGATATGATATTATAGGCAATGAGTTGAAAATAAAATTAAGGTGGTGAGGAGTTATTCAAGATAATGAAATTTTCTTTTGTGGAAGAGATTCATTAAGGGGGGAAATTTCAACTAAAATATTATTTTTACCTTGAGGGGAAGATAATTTCAAAAATAAATTATTTTCAATAGTGGAATAAACTAAACATAGGTGAAGGAAAATCTAGGTGATGTATTATAAATCAATGATGGGATTCATGTTATTAGTGAACCTCATGATATTGTTATCAATTGAATAGAAATAAATTTAATGAATAATGATTCCATTTATCTTGAAGAACTATAAATTAAATGAATATGGTATAATATTTTCATGATGAATTTATCAAACTATACTAAATATATAATGTTGAAGAATGTGAAATATGCCTCATGAAATTAAATTTTAAATAAATAACCCCCTATCCTAATTACTTACATCCACTATTTTTTTTAATCTCATATGAATCAAAAAATAATATATTAGAACAATATTTTAGAACATTTATCATATCAATAACCATTTATATAATTAATATATATATATTATATACATATATATTTGTTAGTTATTGTATATTTTAAATAATGAGTGTTTGTTTTCATAATTGGATTAAAACAGTTTCATAAATGTATTGTTGTTCATCATTCTACTCCCAATTTACATCATTTCCAAAACACACAGTGTAATAATATTGATTTTTTATGTATCATTAAAAAAACATAAAATCACTACATCAATGACTAGATATTTAATTATTAATTTTATAAAACTTAACATTGTGGTTATTTTTCCCTAAATTCATAACTCCTTCTAAAATATGTTTATAGGAATTATTTTACTATAAAATTTTACTATTTATTATATTAATTTTTTTTCTATTATAAGGAATTTATAAACACACTTGAAAGAGTGGATAAGATAATTTATGAGACCATAATATCACATTGAAAAATAAACGAATGAGAAATTATTATGTCTAAATATATAATCCTTATGATAAATTAGTCCGTCCCTTTAGGGGTATTTATGATAAATGGGTAAAATAAAACTAAATTGTAGGTATATTTTTAGGGAAAATGATGAATTTACTATTTATACCAAGGATAGCGAGGATCAAACCTCATTAGAAATTAAATAATAAAACGTGAATAACTTATGGGATGTTACAATAGTTTATAATTTTTTTTATTTCTAATCCCCTCTCTTAATAATGCCTTTAGTTGGGGTTTTTATTAGGGTTCACTCTGGTAAATTTTCTACATTTTTAATAGATTTTAGACATTGCACAGTTGGTGAATTATTTACCAAAACCATGCTACCAACTATTGAAAACCATGAAAACCCATGTAGTGAGGCTTTTCACTCTTATTTTAAGGTTTTACAAACCATGTGCCAAAAGTGATGAAACTGTGAAACACAATTATAAGGGGTTCACTGTTAGGGAGTACATTTTTGAAAACCATGAATCCCATCCATGTAAGACATGTGAATGGTAAATAATTAACATAAAAACTTATTTTAAAATATCAAAACACTATATTAAGCTTCTCGATGGACCAGTACAACACTATTTCATTTTATTATTTCTTAGAGCCTCCCAATATAATATTGTATCCCTTATAAAACCCTCTAAAAAAGATTCTATTTTTGGAAAATAACCTTCAATAATTTTTAAATGTGTTACCTCTTCCTGTTATTTTTATATTGATCAATCCTCCAATCAATATAGGGTGATAAATATGTCTATGTTGTTAGAGAATCTAATAACCTTTGTATTAGTTCTTGGATCTATGATTTATTCTTGGATATACATTTTTTATGTTCTTTGTTAGAGTTTCCCGGTTTGGGATTTGTGTTTCGTGATCCAATGATACTATGGTGGTAGTTTCCATTTATGACATCCAATTTAACTAACCCAATATTTTTTCATTTAAATTCAATTACATTATTTTAACTAAATTTATTTTAGTTTTTATATTGAAAAACAAAAATCTATTGATTGGGGAATTTAGATTTTATTTGGAACAAATATGGGGAAATCCCCCCACACAATTACAATAAATTTGGTTGTGTTTGTAAAATTTTTGGAATATTGTAAATGTTAACTTGTTGAAATTAAATTGAGAAATCAATTTGATGAAATCGATTTTAGCGATTTATTTGATAAATACTACATGAAATGTTTTTGATCGAAACCTTGTTGTTTAATATTGGTATATATAATTATTTAATTAAAATACCATGTTTTAGTTTTTATTTCGAATATAAAATATTTGAAATTGATGAATCGTATGAAATATAATTCAAATAGTTTAAAATAAATTTCCCATCATAGATTGTTATTGGAGAACATTAAAGCCTAGATAGTAAATGTTTTATTCTGGACAACACTATATTATTGATTTACAGTTTCATCAATACATATTTAGTAGGTCCCATCCATGATGGGATGGGGTTGAGTCCTCATTTACTAGTGTCATGGGGAAGTGGGTACACATATTTAAGTGACAATTATTTGAGTGTGAGGGAGTCTCATATCCTAGATCAATCATACCTTTTGGAATATGTTCATGTGTCTCATTTTTTTTTGTTTTAAATATATTCCATCTTTTTTTATAACATTTTTACACATTCCTTTTGAATTTATATTAAATTTTATATATAAAAAATATTAATCCATATTTTTAAATTAATTCCATAATCTAAAATATAAATAATAAATTTTTATAAATATGATTTTGAGATTAAATGCATGTTTATTTGAAATGAAATCCATAATTAATTAATTAATTATTGTAGTATTATTATGGAATCCATAGTGAGAACCAATTGGTAATTTATCTCGCTTCCTACCTATGATTTTAGGTTGTTTAATGATTTAATCCATCCATGGTGGAGAAAGGGTAATGTTCCACATGAAGGAGATTCTAGTTGTTGATCCATGGTCTTGGATAGTATTTCCATTAGTACATGGGTGGATATCTGATTTATTGGGTGATTTGAGGTTTCACTTGGGATGTTTATACTTGGTTTACTTCATGTACAGTTCTCCATGTGGATTTTCCCATGCATGCATACTGACTTGTTTCCCATGATTATATTTTTTCGTGTGTAAAATTTGTTCCCACTCTTATATTGTATGATTCTATGATATAGTAACTAAATCATGGGGATTAGGTATTACTTTAATGATATTCCATTACTAGAAAAGGTTTCATGATAGGAGGTTGAATGGGTTAGTTCTTGATATAGTGGTATCAACGCTCATGCTTGAGCTTCTTTAGCATATGTTAGTCAGCATTTGTGTGTTGTTTTTAAGACCTTGAAGGTAGTTTCAAATCTGTTCGGAGTCATATATCATCGAAATGAACCATAAGTCAATATGGGTCACTTGGTAATGATTTATTTATGTTTTATTTATAGTATATTACCTTCTATTAACTTGGATAGAATTATATCAAAATATTTTTTTCCAATATGTTGTGATTATTTTCAGTGTTTGTCTTATTTGACTTTTAATATGATGTATTCAATTTTTTATTGCATCATGTCTCCAAGGTAATATGTAAATCACATACAAAATGAGTATTATAATAAATTTCATTAATAAAAGCCTCTCATGGACCCAATAATGGTTGAGGTGAATATGTATATTGTCCATGCTCTAGGATAGGTACCTTCAGTGGTTCGTGTTGAGGATGCAACTATAGAACTTTATATAGATGCATTATAGAATTATGTTCATGTGTTCTTTTATCAAATTAAAATAGTGTATAAATTATCAAATGATCTCCAATATTTTGTGGAACGGTTGTGTATGAAATATATTTTTCATGAGGTCATATAGACACCAGATGAAATAAAGGTGGCGTGTGCCACCTTTGTGCAAGAGGGACTTAGTAGGAGATAACGCGACACAATGGGGAAGGTGAATAATCATGATGTATCATCGTGAAATAAATAAATATTATAATCACCAACATCTTATGTCTATACTTGATGGAGTTGGATAATGAGATGGAGTTTTTAAAAATCATGTAGGCTTACTAGACTATGATTGTCTATGAGACCTGTTTTGCTGAGCATGTTTATTTTTCAACTGAGATAGTATCTAATTAATAGAAAAATATATTATAGTTAGATATGGGGCCTTTATCTAATAATTATTTTAATTGTTTCTTGTGTAACATTCATTCTTATATTGATATATTAGATAGTGATCTGACGAGTGAAATTAAATTTGTTGGAAGGTATGGGTTGATAAATGTTCCTTTTTTTCCTAGTGGTAGTTCTACAATTTCCATTGAGGAGATTTTAAAGCATGATAATTATAATTATGGTTCTCAATAATAGGGTTTTACAAGTCTCATATTACTCGTATAAGTGGCTCTTTGTGTTTCTACCATTTTTGATGTCTTATGCACTCTACATGGTATTTCACTAATGCACACATGATATGTGGCTCCTAAGGATGCACGATTCACTTTAAGTATTTACTAAATTAATTTAATTCTCCACATAGAATAACATTATCATAAACACCTATTATATCTACATATAAATCATAAGCTTCACATAAAATGGGTTTCGAGCAATAGGCACTGGGAATAGAGATTCTTCATGAAGTGGATGTGTCTCAAGTGGAAACACATATGAGTCATGTAACTATGTGAGTTACCATAATAATATTCTCATAATTAATGAATTATTTATTTTATATTTTGGAATATATTTCTATTAGTTAAACACATATTTTTAATATTATTAATCTTCTTATGCAGCACTTAACTTATGTAGTCGATATTAATACACCCATCAGAATAAGGAGAGATTATGGTCTCCATATTCTTGCATGTGTTTTCTCAGTATTAGATATCGATATTACATGATATTTTCTAGTTCATTACATGATATGTCTTGACATCACATTTGGGAGATATTATCTAATTTATATTAAATATGAGATTGATTGTTACCTTCAACTGGTCTAATTTGCTTCACCTGATAATGTGTGTCAGGTTATTTTAAGAGAATGGGACCTGAGGTCAAGTAGATATAAACATTCGTATCCATAGTTTGAGAATGTAATATCATTATTTTATTTATAACTTGTGAAATAATCATTGATCAGTGACCTCTATCCCTTTTTCATCAATTTTTCAAACCTATTTGGTTCTGAAAACTCTGGTTTTCAACTGTAAATATAGTTACAGTTTCTTATTGATTCATAAAATCATACTCAACAAGTTTATATTAAATTATACTACATGGTAGTATGTTAAATGAATGATATTAATAATTTATTAAATAATATTTTAGGTAAAGGATTTTAATTCTTGTGTGTGTCCCCATGGGAATTTCTTGTTCCCTTTTTATGAATGTCGATGGGTCACATTCCCTTGGTTTTGATTACCATTAAAATACATCTTTCACAATAAATAAAAAAGTACTTATTTCTTGGGATTGATTATAGCTTTCACTAGTTTAATGGGGTGATGTGGTTCATGATGTTTGACCATTTATCCAGTTATATTCAGTTTAGAATAAGAGAATTTGATACTCAAAAAAACTACCTTTTATAGTAGGTATGACCATTATGAGTCACTTTTCATGCCATTTGGTTTATAAAATGATTCTGAAGCCTTTATGGATTTAATTAATTGGATATTACATGGGTATTTTCATTAATTTAGGGTAGTCGTTGTGGATTACATCCTTGTTTACTCTATGATCAAGGAGGATCGTCTATTTCATGTGAGTACAGTTTTGGAATTATTGTGAAATCATCGACTTTATGCTATGAATATAAAATGTAATTTATGTATTCAGGTTTTGATGTAGTAGGTAAATGTATTTTTGATGTATTTTATATAAATTGATCCATAAAATTTGAATGATTTAATGGCTTGTGAACAAATATGAAATGTTTTTTAAATTCTCAACTTCTTTCTTATAGTTGCGTATTATTTATGATATGTAAAGGTAAAGTCATAGTTTATTTATCGGATGGATAGAAGAACATGGAAGGATTTAAATTATTATTACGAGGAGAAATATTAGAGTTATTTTTTTGAGATGAAACTTCATTTTACTAATGGACCAGTTTTTACTCTTCTAGAGGACATACCGGGCAATGTGGTATTCTGTGATGAAACCAGTCTTAGTTTAGGCTACATTCTTATGTAGGGTGATCATTTCATTGATTATAGTTTTCAGAATCTATGATTACTTGAGAATAATTATCTACACTATGGCCTTGATCATTCTGATGTATTGCACACACTTAATAAATAAAATAATTAACATTACAGAGATTGGTTTACCATGTATTCAGACCATAATATCATGACTTGTATCTTATCATAAAAATAAATGAATTTACACCATTTTCATCTGGTATAAAACCTAAAATATTGTCAAATTGAGATTTCCTATGCCCCGAGGAATAGTAATGTCATTTCAGATTATTTGTGTATTAAAATTCTATCTGAAGATATAAAAATCTTGTTAGAATAGCATTAGATGATTGATATTTTTTTCATAGTTTCATATTAAAATATGGGAGTAAGGGGTTGATGATTAATTGCTTAATTTTCAGTTGAAGTATTTTCTTCTCGAGAGAATATATTTGGAACAGTATTATAATAATGAGTATGTAGTATTAGATACTTTCTTTATTGCTGGGAGAATGTTGTCTCATGGTCATTCTTCCCAAAGGGTGTTTTATTCTATTATAATTTATTTACTATTCGGTTAGTGTTAAGGAATGATGTGAGGGATTATTTCTGTAATTCCATGTGGAAATAAAACCCATGTACCACAAAGATGTTCTATAACATGTGACATAGATTCTTGTGGGTACGTATGCGATGAAGCATTCCGAAATTTGTATCTCATTGGTATTCATGCCAATAGGTCAATGCTATAAACTGAAAAACATTAGGTATTCTTCATCAACATATAATGCCAACATATATGTGGGTTGTGATCTCTTTGAAAATTCCCATTAGGTTCACCCTTACCCATAGAAATAAAAATGTGATATGGGAATATTATTGGTAGGATGACTAAATTATCTCATATTATACTAATTGATGATAAAATCAAGTTTTATTATTAGGGATATATTTATGTGAAAGAGGTTGTGAGTTTTCATGGATATACATATCATATAGTCTCTACAATGGATCCATGTTTTACTTTTCGATTTTGTAGATGCCTTTAGAAAAGAGTAGTATATCATGTCTGTTTGAATGCGACAATCCTTCCATAGTCAGGTGGACATATGGAAAGAGCTATATAGATTCTAGATGATATAAATATCTACTAATTTCATGACATTGGTGGGTCTTGTGAGGACCATATGGGGTTGGTTGTGTTTTATATAAAAACTTTTACCAGTCTGTAATCATCATGGATCATTCTAAGGCATTTTATTATTGTACATAGAAATATCTATTGTTTTAGTTGTAGATTGGTAAAATTTTTATAGTTTGACTATTATTTGTTCAAGAGATGATATAAATGATACTGCTGATTAATAGAGTTTGTTTATTGAACAAATATAATATATGTGTTATGCTTATTTTCATCACAACCCTTTGTAATTTTCTATTGGTGACAATGTGTTCTTGAATGTTTCACCCCATTTGGGTCATTGATGTCTTGGGAAGAAATGGAATCCTTCTCCAATTTGTTTGGGACATTTTGACATTCATGAAAAGGTGGGAATATTTTCTTACCACTTAGAAATTATATCATAGAAAAAATCTATACAAAACAACATTAATTTATAGAATCTCTGAATGAAACTATCTTGTCAATTTAATGTTCTGAGATAATGTGATTATAAGGTCGAAAATGATTTACCCGTAATAGAGAATTTAGTCATGATTAAAGAATCTAATACGAAATTACGTTGTTTTTGGAAGATACCTTTTGATTGAGTTCAATGTTAGTATGGTTATGATTCAATTTAGATGTGGGAGAGGGATCCACTGATGAGAGAGAGGTGACCTCAACATTATGAAAAAAGAAGCTTCTTAATAAGATTTTTTATGACAAAACATTTCTATGGTGAGGATTTTATAACATAAATTTTTTATTTTTAGGTATTGATAAACCCCTCCATTGATCATTCCATTTGTTGGGTGTTTTTTCTTGATTTAATTGAATTTTGGAAATTTTGGAGGTCTTTTGGGCTGTTCATGATTCACACACTATTTTCCTATTTCGTGCACCCTTCTAGTGAATACCGTGAAGACCAAAGCAATTAAATTTTCCATGGTTTTAACTTTGGTTGATGATTAATTCTTACACCATAGAGAAAAAAATAAAAACATAATCAATAGTTCATATTTATAGTGCATGATTGTTATAATTATGTTGGAATTTAGAGGAATTCATGTGTACTGGAAATAATAAATAAAAAAAAAATCATTTTCAAATCCAGAAACCCACTTTTTAGGTTCTCAACCAGATTATACAAACTTCTTTAATTTTAGTCTTACATAGAGACTCTTGAGAGGTGGTATTGGCACATTTACACCCTTCCATAAGTGGATCAAATCATGGAAAACAACATTTGAACTCTTCTCGGTAAGTTTCTTATTCCTGTTATCTTTCCCCCATTATAAAATCTTTTCTCCCAAGGAAAATATAGATCAACATGTTTTTATAGAATCTAATATTAACTATTTTAGATCTTTTATGTAGGTTTTATTCTTCGGTACTCACTGCCAACATTTTTCATTGAGTTTCCTGATTAGGTCTTAGTTTTTTGAGAACCAGTTATCTTGAGGTTAGTGGTTCCATTTATGATGACAAATTTGATTTACCCATTATTTATTGATTTAAGTTAAAATTTTTATTTTAATTAAATAGTTATATTTTAATTATATTTTTTTCATTTGTTTTATTGAATTCTCTAATTCAATTTAATTTTAGGTTTGGGATATTATTGGAAATGAAATTGGGAAAACCGCCTCATTCCTATAAATTAGAGTGTGCCTATGATATTGATGGAATATATAAAATTTTAAATATTTTAATTTAAAATGTAAAATTCATTTAAATAATATAATATAAAATTTTATATTTTGAAAAAATATAATAAAATAGTTTTGATAGGAACCTAGTGTATTTATCAAGTAAAAAGTAAATGTTTGATTAAAAACCTTTGTATTGGTTTAAAAAAATATTTTTAATATTAGAAAAGGATGTAATTGATTAACTGAATTACAGATTGTTTTAAAATAAATTTCCAATCACTTTTTTTATTACAACTCATGAAAGCCTATCGTGTTTGTTGGAGTCCTCTTATATTAATATTCTTTTAATGATCACAAATCTTATTCAACCTTGTTAACTCATATAAATTATATCCAATAATGTGTATTTATGTTTCAAGTTTTCTCATGATTTATAATGATTAATCTCAATCTATTTCGTTCATATCACTGTTTATATCTAAATACAATTATTTTCCTATGTATAAGACACTGTGGAGCAGACACCGTAAGAAATACACCATGAAGTAAGACACCGTAAATCCAGACACCATAAACTAGACACCGTGATCCAGACTCATTAACCGAGACACCATAAACCAGACACTATGTGCCAGACACCATGAATCTAGACTCCATAAACCACACACTGTGAATCTAGAAACAATAAACCAGACACCGTAAACCAAACACCGTGAAAAAGACTCCCTAAAGCCAGACACTGTATGCTAGACATTGTATTCCAGAAATCGTGAACAAGAAACCATGAAGCCAAACAAGATAAACCAAACACCGTGAAGAAAGACACCATGAAGCATGACACCATGAATCCAAACACCGTGAACCAGAAACCACGAACAAGACATTGTAAATGATATATCGCAACACTCAAACACAGTGATCAGTCGAGACACTGTGTGAAGGAGACCATTTTCATAACTTACATGGACACCATTTATTAAACTATTTGGTATTCTTTCAATTTAATTCAAACGGTCATATTTTATTCCATTAATGAACTGAAATAATTAGTGTTCCATTGTAGACATATCATTGGACAGAATGAGGTATGAGGTGTAGAACACATGTAACCTGTTGGTTAAAACTCATGCATTCAACGATAAAGAGAGAAGTGTGTCCAAGAATAATAGAGAGTGATACTGAACGAAAAACAGGCCTGTGAGCACTACCGTGAAGAACATATTGCAAGATTTTCAAAAGGAATCATTATCACATGAATGCAATCAGACTACTCTAAATAACATATGAATTACACTGGAATCCATAGAACATCTTTGGATTATCAAAACTCATGATGAACACAAGCTGAATCGCGACACTCCGTATTTCACACAACTTCCAAAGAATGACTCAAACCTTCATTTGCTTCCATCCAATGATGTACAAAGCATCATTGACATCACAAAAGAGCATTCTAACCTCATATCTATATTCATGCTCGACTACGATCATATTTATATTTACATTAGGAGCAGTGTCTGCCCCTGTTTGTTTTGACGCACAATGACTCTTGAGTTGAACTAGAGGATACTAAAATCCTAACACAAAACTCTTTATTCTTTTGTTTACCCATGAAAACTATTGAAGAGGTCCCTATGTGGCCTGTTTATTATTTTTTTTTACCCACGAAAACTGTAGAATAGGTCCCTGTGTGACCTAGACAGTCTGTATACTATTGCTAACCCCGATCTACGGTTTGGATCAAAGTTTATTTATATAAACTTCTTGGTGGAAAGTGATCAACAAATTGAGTGGATTAGGTCTCTGCATGACCCTGAACCACTTGTTTCATATCCTCTGTGCTATTTAAATTTAGTCTTCTCTATTTTACAACATTATTGCATAATCTAGAAATCAATAATTTCACATTGATAGTTAGTCATGGAAAGAAGTTATAACTTGTTTGTCTTTGTAGGATATCCTCAAAAGTAATTTTAATAATACGAATTAAGATGACGGAGAATTAATGAATCTTCTAAGAAGCTGTTTAAAAATTAAGTCTCTTATATCAGTATAACCAAGATTTTTTGGGAACCATTACATTCAAAAATTATATTCTATTAACAGAAATATTTATAGTTACACAATTCACCCCTCCCCTCTTGAGTAAACTACTATGACCAACATTTGGTATCAGAGGATGATTTTTTAGGACTCTATATAATCTTACTCAATAGTGATTGTAGTTTCACTTTAATGATCTATACATTTAGGTTAATTTTTCATTTATAACTCTTTTAATGCAATACATTAGTATGGATAATACATTAGAAGAAGATGCAACCAATAGATCACCATTCTTTAATGGAACCAACTATGCTTAATGGAAAACTAAAATGAAATCGCATATAGAGAGTATGAGTTTTGAAATTTGGTCATCCATTATAGATGAATACAAACTTCTTGTGAATGATATAATTACATGGGATGAACCTACCAAACATGCCTACAATAACAATTGAAAATCCACGAATGCTTTGTACTCTTCCTTAGGAGATGAATAATTTAATAGTATTTCTACATGTAAAACTTCCCATGAAATTTCGGATACCTTTTCTATCTCACATTAACGAACATATATGGAAAGGAAATGATACTTAATACTTATACTATAAAATATGATAATTTTAAAATGAAACCTGATAAGCCTATTTCTGACATGTATCTCAGGATCAATGATATTGTCAACACAATGATTTCGCTTGGAAGAGAAGTCACTACCAAAGAACATATCATGAGAATACTTATATGTATACCTGATAGATGGAGGGGAATCATCTGAAAGCATCCATTTACCTAGGAATGAACACATTGGGAAACTGATGATGTATGAGGAAAATCTGATAGTCAATAAATAAGAGGAGGATGAACCAAAGAGGAAATCTATAGCATTCAATACCACCTCCTCAATGAACAAAGACAATGGGAAACTAGAAGCTTCATTAGAAAGTTCCACCACTGAACAATCATCACCTGATAGTGATGAGGAGATGGCTCAACTGGCCAAAATATTCAAACGATTTTACAAAAAGAAGAATTTTTCAAAAATCCTAACTTCAAGGGAATGTATGATTTAAAAGTAAAATAGAAAAAGGACTGGAATGGAAGATACAAAACCGATGAAATTGTGTGCTATGAATGTAAGAGAAAAGGACATATTATGGGTGACAATCCAAATATCATGTATAAGAAGAAATATGAGGAAAATGAAAGGATGTACAAAAGGCAATGAAAGAAACCTGGAGTGCATCTGAGGATAGTTCAAGAGTCTCAGATACATCACATGATGAACATGATAACAAATCCAATATGTGTTTTATGAAAAAAAGATATGAGGTAAAACTGAACTCTTCTGTACATAAATCATACTATTCCAAAGAGGAAAGTGACTCTTCAAATATTACAAATGAAGAAATGATTGAATACTATAACAAGAATGAAGATACATGTAATGAATTAAATGATAAATATAAATCATTATACAAACAACATGCTCTAACTATAATTGATAAATTCGAACTTACTACTAAAAACAAGAAAAATTCTCAACCGCACAATGAATACAATGAATTAAAATTTTCTAAGGAGCAATTAAAATGTGACATAGAAAAATTTAATAATGGGAAAAATACCCTTACCCAAATTCTAGGAAAAAAAATTGCCCCTAAATACAATATTGGAATTTCTTATCAACCTGGTAAAAGAATCCTTGGTAAAACGAATTTTGTTTCAATGTCTAGAACATATATTTTAGTTCACAATTCTGGACACAACTCAACTAGTTCAAGTCATGATACATATTCTACTTTTTGATGTTTTTTTGGACCAAATAGAGAATATTTTTTAAATAATTTACATAATGCTTCTTGGAAACCTATGATGAAAATATGGGGTCATAAAGCACTTATTACTAATGTTAATGGACCCAAATGAGTATGGGTACCAAAATCTGTCGTTGCTTGATCATGTTTTAGGAAGGATACATAATGAGCACCTGTAAAAATAAATGGTACTTGGATAGTGGATGTTCAAGGCACATTACAGGAGACTACGAATGCTTCAAGAAACTAATAAAAGTAGATGGAGGACATGTCAAATTTGGTGACAATGTCAAAGGGAAAATCATTGTCCTAGTCCATATTGTTAACAATGATTCAATTTTAATCTCTATATTACTGTTTGTTAATGGCTTAAAATATAATCTTCTGAGTAATCTTAGAATTATGTAATGATGAATATCATATTATATTTTAAAATGATGCGTTTAATGGCTTTAATTCTAATATTGAATTAGTATTTTCTGCATCAAGGAATGAAAATGTTTATTATGTTAATTTAGATTCATTATCCTCTCAAAATGATTCATTCATGAGTGTATTTCATAAATAATCTTGTCTCTGGCATAGGAGACTAGGACACTGTAATGTTCTCTACCATTGAATGATAACTAGAAAAGGTATAGTTAATGACTTTCCCAATCATGAGTTTCCACATGACAAAGTTTTTAATCCTTATCAAAAGGGAAAACAATAAAAATTCTCTTTCAAAACAAATAATCAAGTTTCTTATTATCATCCTCTCCGATTGGTTCAAATGTATTTGTTTGTACCATCTAGAGTTTCTAGATTAAATGGTAAGAACTATGTTTATGATCTGGTAGAAGATTTTTCTAGATATTCCTCGACCTTTTTCATGTCTCACAAAAGTGAATCATGCTCTTAATTTTCTTAGTCATCCATGTCTGTAGAATATCTTAGTGGCCATAAAACTAAATCTTTAAGAAGTGATCATGGTATTGAGTTTGAAAATCATGAGATTGTATCATTTTCTCACAAAATGGTTATAGTAAAAATTTATCTGCCCCTAGAACACCCTAGCAGAATGGTGTTGTAGAAAAAAGAAATAAAACCCTAAATGAAATTTCTATAACAATTCATAGTAAATATGACTTACCTATTTAATTTTGGGTCGAAGTTGTTAATACAGCATGCTAAATAATTAATAGATTCTTGATTAAAAAAATTCTAAAAAACACCCCATATAAACTCTAGAAAAATAGGAAGCCTAAGGTTAATTAATTTAGAGTTGTTGGTTTCAAAGTAACTATTTTCAATAGTAAGTATAATCATGACAAATTTGTATCCAAAAGGTGAGGAAGTAATTTTCCTAGTTTACTTAATATTGAGTAATGATTATGGAGTATTCAATAAGGGAACTAAACTTGTGTAAGAATATATTCATATCAAGTTTCATGAAACATATCCACATGATCCTTGAACCATCCTTGAAAATTTGGAGGATGATTTATCAAATATGATCATCAAATCAAAATTCTCAAATTCCTTTGTGAAAAAATCAGTGAAAACATCAAATTCTAGAAATTCTCTATAATTGAGTAATAGTGAACCTGATTCTATTGATGAACCTGAAATCATTAGTCCCTATTTTTCTATAAAGGTTATAACCCTTAAAAACCATCCCTTAGATGTTTTTGGAGGAGACATAGATAAATGAACAAAAAATAGAGCTTCTCTTAGAAATTTGGTTAAATATCAAGCCTTTTTATCACAACATGACCCTAAAAACACTGATTATTCCATCAATGATGAATTTTGGTTAATGGCTATGCATGAAGAACCTAATCAGTTTGAATGAAACAATGTTTGGAATCTTGTTGAAAGACCCAAGGAAACATTCATCGTAGGCACTAAATGGGTGTTTAGAAATAAGGTTGATGATGCTGGAAATCATGTTAGGAACAAGGGTATTTTAGTTGCACAAGGCTACAGTCAAGAAGAAGGAATTGACTATGAGGAGACCTTTTCACCAGTAGCCAGACTTGAAGCCATCAGAATTCTACTTGCCTATACTGAACATCTAAATTTCAAACTATATCAAATTGATGTTAAGAGTGAATGATTAAATGGGTATATAGATAAGGATATATTTTTTTTAAAAACCCATGGATTTACAAATCCTCATTTTCCCAATCATATTTTCAATCTATCAAATTCATTATATGTTTTAATATAAGCTCCAAGAGCTTGGTGTGATAGATTGAGTACTTTTCACATTTCCAATGCTTTTACAAAAGGAATAGCTGATCCTACCCTCTTTATAAAATGAATTTATAATGATGTTTTAGTTGTTCAAATTTATGTAGATGAAATTATTTTTGGATCTTTAAAAAATTCATTATGTATTGGTTTTTCTAAAATGATGAAAAAAGAATTTTAGATGAGTTTAATGGGTGAACTAAAATTCGTTCTTGGATTTCAAATCTTTCAAAATAATGATGGAATTGTTTTAACTAAAAGTAAATACACTATAGATCTTCTAAAACATTTTTGTTTAGATAGAACTAAATGTAGTGACACTCCAATGATTACCACTTGTAAGTTGGATGTTGATGAATATGGAAAATATGTTTATCAAACCACTTATAGTGGAATGATTGGAAGTTTAATCTACATAAATGCGAGCCTTCCAGACATTATGTTTAGTGTGTTTATGTGTGCTAATTTTCCTAAAAACCATAAATAATCTCATTTAAATACTGTAAGGAGAATTTTCAAATACCTCAAGCATACACCCAATCTAGGATTGTTCTATCCTAAAGGAAAATAATTTGAACTAGTTAGTTATTATGATGTTGAATTCAGTGTAATAATGGTAGATAGAAATAGAAACTCTCGAACATTTCACCTTTTAGGCAAGTCACTAGTATCATGATGTACTAAGAAACAAATTTTTGTTGCATTATCTTCTGCATAAGCTAAATACATAGCTACTGGTTTTTGTTGTGGACAAATTTTATTGATGAAACACACATTACTATATTATGGATATCAATTCAGACATGTACCAATAAATTGTGACAACACAAGTGATATTAACATCTCAAAAAATCATGTTTCACATTCTAGGTCAAAACATATTGATGCAAGACATCACTTTTTGAGAGATCGTTATCAAAAAAGTGATATCATCATGGAATTTAATGGTACTAATTATCAAATTGCTGATATATTCACTAAACCATTAAATTATGAGATATTATACTACATCATACATGATCTTGGAATGATAATTCTCAAATAGATATCTTACATGTCTTAATGTTCAACATTTTACTATGTTATACTTAACTGTTTCATGATTATGGTTTCTCAGTTACTGTCTCTTATGTTTACGGTCTCACCATTAGCACTTTGTAATTATAGTTTGACATTTACTATCTCACCGTAACAAATACATAAATGTTCAGTCACTGTCTCACTGTGTCGACCACTCATTATCTCACCGTAACGACCACTCACTGTCTCACCATGACGACAACTCACTATCTCACCGTAACAACAACTCTATGTCTCACCGTGAAAATTAATTATGTTTTTCTTTAAACTCGTATCATGGTAATTATTATTTCACCTCTTCTGTTTTCTAGAGTTTATGTTTTTGTGACTTTTGGCATTCGTAAATGATGAAACAAATAGTTCCACTCGGTTCTTCACTTGGGCTTTCTTTTATTCACTCGTTTCATTCCCTTTCAACATTGCATCTCTCTCTCTCTCACTTGATCCTTTGATGGTTACTAATAATGAAATTTCCATCATCATCCACACCTGAGAAGTAGAGCCAAATGATGAAGAAGATTGCACTTAAGTTGACACCTGATGGACCTCAAAATGTGAATCTGGTAAATTGGAGTGTTGTACCTGAGAAATAAATTTTCCCTCAATATCTTCTATCTAGAAAATCTATGGTCTTGAAAGTGTTAAAATAAAAAGGCTGGTTAGAGTGGTTCTCAAGGGAGAATAGACCCATATATCCTATGTTAGTGGATTATTTCTACAAGTACGTACAGTTATATTTTGATTCTGGTGAAAGTTATGTTGTGAGGAGTTGGGTTAATGTCCAAATATGCTCTTTCTCTTCGAGGTTATGGGCTGCATGCCTTATGATAACTCATGAAGGTATATGTGAGGATTATCAGAGAGAACCTCTACCTTAAACCGATTTCTTTGATCTAGATGATGCTTTGAAAACACTAACCAGAAATGGCCCCAAGTGAAGGGCCATCACTGCAAAACTAGATAGAGAAACATTGCTTCTGTTTATGTTTGTTCAAAATATAGTTAGTCCATGAAAATGATATTTTTCTGTGTTAATATATCAAGATGTGTTTTTGATTCACCTAATGAAAAATGGGCATATGATCAACCTCTGAAAGTACATCATTCAACATATGTGTGAATTGATCAATGTTACTTCCATGTCCACATCATTGTTCTACTCTCGGGTGATATCAACCATGTTTTTTCCAAAATGCATTGTTGGACCAAATGAATAAGTTTTTATGGAATGTGAGTACTGTCTCTCTAAAGCCACCATTAAAAGAATGAAGATAAACTGGAATCCTTGGAAAAATGAATGGGTGGAAGACAATGATAAGGTTTATGAGAAGTTTAATCCTGTGGATTATCCATCAAGGCCGAAAGACATTTCTAATCGTGGTTTGGAACTGGTTGAACATGTTGATTATTCAGATGAATAAGAAGAAGAGGATGAAGTACCACATATGGAAGCAGTTATTGATGAGGAGGAATGGACTATTGTTCCTCATGTTATTCTTGATGAATATGTTCCCACCCCAAGAGTCTATATCGATCTATAAATCCAACCTGAGGCTGAAAAAAAATCAGTTCACACAGAATCTGAGAATAAACCCATAGAATAATGTACAGTAGAAGAACTCCCTATTGCGCAAGATGTGAATATGAAGGAACTACCAGTTTAGCAATATGTTCCTGAAATCATACCCTTTGCGAAAGAATAGATGGATCTGGCCTTTCATCTGGATAGAAAATAAATTAATAAGGAACATAGAGCTAAGACTGTAGATTTAGACCAAGATCTTAAGCCTCTTAGTCCTGAGAAGGAAGCACCTGTTGAGGTGGATCAAACCTCAAATCATGAATTTGATGAAGCCTCACATCCAACTGAGTCAAGTACTATGGAAACTCAGTACAAATTTCCTAGTTTTTATGATGTGAATGAGTCTCAGTGGGTTACTGCAACCAAGAATGATATTTCGTCCCTATTTCCATTGAAATTATTCACAAACATTGCACCTGAGAAGAAACCTGAACTTGAACCTATCCCTATACCAATTAATACAGCTGAAACATTATCTGATCATCTTTCCTTTATTAGTAAGGATGATCTGATGGAATTTAGAGATACTCTTTAATCTGGTGTTGAGGAACTAATGAACTCCCAACCTCGTCGTGTAAAAAATTTATGTAAGAGAGATGACTCACTATTATTTTAAATGATTATTTGGCATATAAATCCTAAGATGCTCCATGAGATTAAAGAAGTACGAGTTGAAAAAAATCCACTCAGTAATGAAGTCACAACCCTGAAAAGTATGATTGAAGACATGCAGAAACAGCTACATTCGAGATCAAAGCCTGTTACTGCTCCTCTAACACCCATTTTATCTCAAATACCTCACGATGGTGTGTCTCAGATTCATTATTTTCTAGCATCATTTGATGACAAGGTTGTGGAAAGACAGAAATAGATGTTGAAGGAGATGAGAGAGCTTGAGGTGAACCTTAATAAACTCACTGATGAGTACACTGTTTTTCTTCAAAAGGTAATAAATCATCTCAAATATCTGACAAAAGACATAAAATCCCCTAATAACTCTGGTCAATCCTCTAAACATTCATTGGAATGTACTTAGATCAGATCTATATTCAAATAAATGTTTCAGAATGTTTTCAGTGGCTTTAATGTGGCTTCTTTATATAAAGTTGTCATGAACATTGATTGAGTTGTTTACCTTGTGAAAAATAACACCATGATTTCAAATTATTCCCAGTAAGAGATTTCTGAGAAAGTAGATTTCTATTTCAACCGAATTTTTTCCAAGACTGATATGACCAACCACATAAAATAACTTGTAGAGAAAATATGAATTCCTCCTGTGAATCAAGCCATAAAAACCAAAGTCTAGATGTGAACTGAGTTTACCCGATTTTTGGACAAGTTTATGAAAAAAAAGATGTCTTTGAAAAATCCATGTTGTATGGTGGAGACATTATTACAGACTTCATTAAACTCCTAAGACCTCATCTTAATGTCTAGAGTTCCTCAATTGTTGCTCCAGCGGCTGCACCTCTCAGACATGGGATGCCTACCTTCACCTCTGCCTTAGCCTCAACTACCATGTCTGTTGGCCAAACTCTCAGTCAGATCAGGCCGGTGATTATTAAACAAAAACTGACTAGATCATATACTACTCCTACCTTGGATCCCCCAGTATTTTATGGTCTCCCATTACCCTCTTTATCTACCATGTCTCGACCTTCTTCAGCATCATCCACTTCCCATATGGATTCCTCTTCTACTACAGATAAAGTCATAGAGAAGGAAAGTCCCTGAAGAAGACCAGTGATTACTCCGTTTTGATGGTAATTCCATTGTTTTTTGTATTTCTCCTTTATTTTGTACTAAAATATATTTAATCATAATGTAATGTGCCATGTTCTCCCTCTCTTATTTCAACTTTTTGATAATCCCAAAAGGGGGATATGTTTCTACATCATGTTTCTATATATTATTTTCTCTATAGTTGCGTACAATTTACAATTTAACTGTACATGATTTGTGATCATCAAAAATGGGGAGATTGTTGGACTCCACGTGTATTAATAATTTTTTAATGATCACAAATCTTACTCAACCTAGTTAACTCCTATAAATTATATCCAATCATGTGTATTTAATATTCATGTTATCTAATGATTTATAATTATTATGCTCATTCCATTTCATGCATATCATTGTTTATGTCCGAATACAGTAATTTTCATATGTACAGAACACCGTGAAGCAGACACTGTATGTATGACACCGTGAAGCAAGACACTGAGAAGGTAGACACCGTAAACTAGACAGAGTGAAGCCAGACACTATAAGCTAGATGCAGTAAACCAGACACCGTGATTAAGACACCGTGAAGATAGACACTGTAAACCAAACACTGTGATGCCAGACACATTAAACCAGACACTATAAACCAGACACCGTGAAAAAGACACCGTAATCCATACACCATAAACCAGACAATGTGAACAAGACACTGTGAAGCCAGACACCGTAAAATAAGATCCATGGAGCTAGACACTATAAACCATACTACGTGAATAGGACACCGTAAATGAGACACCATGACACTCAGACATCGTGATCAGTCAAGAAATCATATGAAGGAGAGACCATTTTCATAACTTACCATGAACCTCTTCTTAATCTATTATTTCATCTTAAAATTTAATTTCTAATGGTCTTATTTGATGCCTTTAATGCACTAAAATAATTGTTGTTTAGTTTTAGACATATCTTTAGAAAGCACGAGGTACGAGGTGTAGAACACATGGAACCTGTTGGATGAAACTCATGCATTCAAAGATAAAGAGCTAGGTGTTCCCAAGAACAATACAGAGTGATACTTAATGAAACACAAGCATGTGAGCATGACTGCGAAGATCATATTGAATGATTTTTAAAAGGATGCATTGTCACATTCATGAAATCCATCTCTGCTGATGAACATATGATGTATATTGGAATCCAGAGAACATCTTTGCATTATCGAAACTAATGATGAACACAAGATGAATCGTGACACTCTCTTTTTCACACAACTTCCAAAAAATGACACAAAGCATCATCTACTTCATTCCAAAGAATTCCATAGCTGCATTGTCATCACACAAGAGAATTCTAACCTCATCTCTGTATTATTTGTTGATTGCGATCATCTTTTTATTTACATTATGAGCAGTGTGTGCCCCTATTTGTTTGGACACACCCTGACTCCTAAGCTAAACTGGATGATACTGAAATCAGTACACCAAACTCTTTATACTTTTTTACCCACAAAAACTATGGAATATGTCTTTGTGTGTCCTAGTTAATATTTTTTTAACCACGAAAACTGTGGAAGAGGTCCCTATGTGACCTAGGAAGTTTGTGTACTATTGTTAACCCCTATCAAAGGTGTGGATCAATGTTAATTTAGTCTTCATTGTTTTACTACTTTATTGCATAATCCAAAAATCACAAATTTCAATTTGATAGTTAGTCTTCGAAAGAACTTATAACTGGTTTGTCTTAGTAGGATAATATCAAAATTAATATTAATAATATGAATTATGATTACTGAGAATTAATCAATATTATAAAAAGATGGTTAAAAAGTAAAACTCTTCTAACAGTATATCCTTGATAAACTGGGATGTATATATTTTTGAGGAAACCCCTTCTTTTGAAAATAATATTCTTTTAACTGAATTTTTTACAGTTACTCAATTCACCCCTCCCATATTGAGTAAACTATTATGACCAACAATGTTAGTAATTTATTCGGGACAACACTCTAATGATGATTTACAACACTAATAACGAATATGTAGTTAGCTACATCCTCATTGAGATAGTGATGATTCCTCTTCGACTAGTGTCTGAGGGATGTGTGTATAAATATTTTCACAATAACTATCTGAGTGTGAGGGTGCCCCATATATTTGACTATCACATAATATAGAATATTAACATGTTGCTTATTTTTTTATATTTGATACATATGAAATTGATTTTTTGAAACTATTTTACAAAATTCTTGTGATTATATATAAACTTTATAGTATAAAGTTTTTATGCCATTTTTAATGTATTTAAATCATGTTAAATATAGATAATTATTTGTATATTTTTTTTGAAATATCATGAATATTTATTTAAAATTTTAAACTCTCTTTGATTTTTTAATGGTTTTATTTTTAGTATTGAATCCTCAGTGAAACTCTAATAGAATAATATCTCACGACCTACCTATTTGATTGGGTGTTTTTATATTATCTCCTTCTAGGTTTATGAAAGGGTAATGTTCTACTTCATCTGGTTCTAGTTGTTCAATAGTGGGATTGTAGAGTTCTTCCTATTGGGACATGGGTTGTAATTTAATTTTTTTATGCATTTTGGTTTCAAATGAATTATTTATTCCTAATTAGAATACAGTACCATTCCTCTTATAGATTTTATCTTATATGCATATATACTTGATCTATTTTTTCAATTTTTTATGAAAATTCATTCCCACTTTCATCTTGTTTGATGACATGTTATATTCTCCATCTCGTGGGTATTGAGAAAACCCTTCAGTTTTTGTCAGTGTGAACATAGGTATCTGAATAATAGGGAATTCTGGATGGATCTTGACATGGACACCGTTATATATTTCATTATTAAATAATATAAAAAAATTAGGACATAATTTAATTATGTGATATAATTTAACACCCTGATATTTTAGTATATATTTCCCATTAAAAAAGTGGTATAGAATTTTAATAGATGTAACAAAAAATTATAACGAGTAATGAAATATTAGATAAATATTAATCAAAATTTATATGTAAAAAATATTAAATAAATAAATATTTTAATTAATTTGAAATGAATGAGAATATGATTAAGAATGCTTAATTTTTTAAACTAGAATTATTTAATAATGGTTGTTGTTGTTTACATATTTTTTTATTTAATCGATAAATTTAAAAAATTTATAACGCATATTATAAAAAATAAAATTTATTTTTTGTTTATGAATTTCAATATTAGGATATGTTATATTTATTATTTTAGGAAATAGTTTCTTTTTAACAGAATAATGCATTAAAACATTATAAATATTATCAATCATATGATATAATATCAAGATCATTGTGTTAATAAAAATTTAAAAATTTTAATATCTATCATTAGATTTAATATATTTATTTTGAAGTATAATTTTTAACAATGAAAAACTTTGTTTAATTTTTAAAATTTAAGAATCATTTTATCTCAATTATGAAGCTGTTATATTTCTTCATTTTATTTTGAATATTTTTTGAAAAAAGTAATTTTTCATTATTTTGAAATATCAATAAAGAATTTATAATGGAAAAAATTTATTTCATGTATGTTAATTTAATTATTAATACTATCATTGAAAAAAATAATTTTGTTTTAAAAAAATATTTATATAGACTTTGGTTTCTAGAAATGTGATTTAAATATGAAATTGACATTTATTAAACTTATAAATTATTTTGAAAAAAAATTGATATAGTTTAGCCCCATGTAAAAATTATTTAATTAAGTTATTTCTAATTTTACTAACAAAAATTAATTACAAATTTCAAAAACAAAATTAACACGTAAAATCATCGAAATGGTTAAATTTAAAATTAATTAATAAAAAGGATTAAAACTCTTTAATTTTTGTCAAATATGATTGGATAATAGGTAGTTGGTAATAAAACAATATACATTAATAACTTTTTATTTTTAAAACCATTGAAATTATAATAGTGACATTCAGATATTAAAATGTAAATTCTCCTCATGATATCACGTTTTTCATCAATAATAAAATTGGAACACTTTTAACACATCATGTCAAACTTCTTTATTTCAATTTCATACTAAAACTCTAATTCTATTCTCCTCTTACTAAATAATATTATGGTCTGTTTTTTTCTCAATTAGATAATGTAAGGCCTTAATTTCCGAAGAGATGTACTCGGGAAATCTTATTTTCTCAACATGTGTATATTTTACGCCTTAATATTTTCATCATTGATCATAATATCTCATGTGGGACCAAGTATTACTTAATGTGAAGTGATATATATAAAACTATATACTTATTATATATTTTTTTAGCTTTGGTGAAATTATATAAATGAATGTAGAATGTGTTAAATACATATTGAAAAAAAATATATTCTATTTTCTATCTTCATACTTTTTATTATTTGTCGAATATATTGATATATATATATATTATTGTTACACGAAAAAGGAACCATAAAAATAAATTTTTTGAATATATATTTAATATATATAATATATGTTTGTTTGTGTTTGGATGTTTGGGAAGAATAATATTCTCTTGGGTCAAGCCACTTAATGGTATGTGATATGAATTAATTGGATATAAAAAAATGGTTCATGTATAATTGATGAAGCTCACATTTTCATATATTTTATACTATAAATCATTGTTTATAATCCCACTATAGTGTTATTGGATGGCTAATTGTCAATTTTTAATGGTTTGGTGTTATTTTGAGCCTAAATGTGAAAAACGACTAATTCTGGATTTTTGACAGATTTTTACGTCAGAGGTATTTTGGTCTTTTCCAGGAAAAGAAAATTCCACATTTCTGGATTAAAATTTTGATAGAATCATTATTATATTTGTTTCATTTTTTTCTCCTAGACCAGGAGCTTATTTGGACATCTAAAGAGACTAAAAATTCATCGAAGTTGGACATTTACCTGGGCTGACAGCGTGGACCCACCCACCGTAACAGAACTCCATCTCGGCCTAAACATATATAAATGATATGATTCCACCTAGGATACCACGAGGAAAGATAGGTCCGTCTATACAATAAATTTTGGGGATGTTGGTGTTCATTAAGGAGGCCATTGAATGACATACTTTTTAAGGAACCTTCCTGGAATCTTCGTCCAGAAACAGAAACCGAGAATGACAAATCCATAACGCCTCCATCCGGTTTCCAAATTAGCTGAAATTTTGAGGATAAACGAAAAAGATATTTATGCAAAACATTAGTGAAGGGTGGAACTCGTGAAGAGGTCATTTATGGGGTCTACAATACGAAAACTTATGGGGGTCAAATTCTTCCTATAAAAGGAGTCCCTCACCTCCTTCCCAAATCATCCCATTCTCCATTCCATTCCTTCAACGGACCATGAAGAAGATCTTTTTGGCTTTATTTTTTATTTATTTTATTTTTCATAGTTTTATAATGCCTTATTCTTCCCCATTCATCTCGATTACCTATACTGTGGTGGGGTAAACTTTTGGAGTGATTGGGGAAGTGTTGGTTTTCTACATTGAAATGCTTGAGTTCTTGGACACAATTGAATAAATTTCATTCTTCTTCAATGTTGTTTTCTATTTATTATAGCATATTTTATTATAAATTGCGATCGTTCTTTAATATCAATTTCGTTATTGATTTTTTCATTGGTAAAATAATCATAATCTCCCTCTACTAATTTCTGGATTATATACGATGGAATAAACCAGGAATTAGTGGTGAAGTACTCGACAATCGTCAGTACGTGTAAAAGGTCTAGTAAATGTTCATGATTGTTTGGGATAAAAAAAACCTGATCGAGTATTACCTATTTCAATTAAGGATATTAAATAAAACTATTTTACAAATGGAGTAGAATTTACCAAACCAAGATCTTGGTAAGGTTTTCATTCACAATAATAATTTCACCATGGAATTGAGAGGAAAATATTGTGGAAACCCACATCAATAAACTAAGAAGAAGAGGTTTGAATTAAATTGAACAAGGATAACATTACAATTAGGAAACTGACCCCGAAAAAATAAAAAATTTAATATCATAGTTTTTCAATCATTTTAATTTAAAATTTCATTTCAAAAACACAACATTTTTACCCTCGTTTTATAGTGACAACTCTTTTTGTGTGCACTCGTCTTCGTGAGACATCCTAGGTTAAACACTTTACTACATTTTCACTTAGGAAATAATTTTTTAGTGATTAAGATCACATTTTCATATATTTTATACTACAAATAATTGTTTATAATCCCACTATAGTGTTATTGGATTGATAATTGTCACGTTTTTATGTTTTAGTGTTATTTTGAGCCTAAATGTGAAAAATGACTAATTCTGGATTTTGACAGATTTTTACGTCAGGGGTATTTTGTTCATTTCCGGAAAAATAAAAATCCAAATTTTCTAATTCAAATTTTGTTAGAATCCTTATTTTATTTCCCTCATTTTTGTATTATGGGCCGGGAGCTGAGTAGGCCATATAAAGGGTATAAAAATACATTGAAGATGGCATTTTTTTCGGGCGGACAACGTGGACCCACCCACCATAATGGAAGTCCGTCTCAGCCTACACAAATATAAATGATATGTTTCAACCTATTTTACCACTAGGAAATATAGGGACGTCTCTACAATAAATTTGGGGGATGTTGGAGGTCATTAAAGAGGCCATTCAACGACATACCTTTGGAGGAACCTTCCTAGAAGCTTCGTCCAGAAACAGAAACCGAGAATGAAAAATCAATAACTCCTCCATCCAGTTTCCAAATTAGCTTAAATTTTGAGGAGAAACGTACATGCGATTTATTCACAACATTCATGAAGGGTGGAATGCGTGAAGACGTCATTTCTAGGATCTACAATGCGAATACTTTTGAGGGTCGAATTCTACCTATAAAAGGAGGCCCTCACCTCCTTCCCAAAATCATCCAAATCTCCATTCTATTCCTTCAAGGAACCAAGGAGGAGATCTCCAACGAGGGAGGCCGACCAGAAATCTTCCTATTTCATTTATTTTATTTATTTTTGTTTTAGCTTTAAGTTGTAATTTGGATTTCTAATAAAATTACTGCATTATTTTTGTGTCCACCCATCCACCCAATTTTATTCTTTATCTTTTCTCCTTATTTTCTACTTTTATTCTTCTCATATTATCCACCGTGACCTCTTACCCTAAAATATGAGGGTTTATCCCAAGAGTTGTCCTGGGTGAGGTATGTGGAAATTTAATTTAATCGGTGCTTCAATTCCGATGTTTTATTAAGATTGTGATGAGGAAGACTGATGTGCTCGGGTGTGGCGATCATCCACCATGACACTGATCTCAAACTCATTTATATTCTTTTATTAAAGGTTTTCCCTCCATTATACTGGATACAATCTCTTTATATGATGGTGTTGAGCCGTTTAGTGGATGAAATGGCATACGATGGAGCCAGGTGATAGAAGATGACACACTCTCGATCGAGGTGTGCCATCAACCTTGATAATAGTAGGAGGTGAGGTTAAGATTGCAAAATGCATTCAAGATTTCACACCAATAAATAAGAGAATAGTAATTCATGAATGAGGTCTCATAATTGAATTATCAAACATAATTTAAATACCAACAAGAAGAATGATGAAACCCACAAACCAACCCATAAAGGCCAAGTTCTTTCTCAATTAATTTCATTTTGTCCTTGCATGTTAGTTTTATCTTTTATTTTAATTTAATTATTTTGCATTACTAGATAATATAAAAACACCAAAAAGAAGTAGTTTAGTTAAATTAGATTAAGTATGTAAACGGTTGAGAAGGCTCCTCAAGTGAGATGACCATGGTCAGCTTCTATGCTGCACTAGGAAGATTATATTTCTTTTGACACGCCCTATGACAGGCGTGCGTCAAAACTAGTACCGTTTCCAGGGAGCTAATTTTTTGTTTAGATTACTTTTTCTATTTTAAAATTTTAGATATTTTCCATTTTTAAAAAAACATAAAAAAACTTTTTCCATGATGCATTAATATTAAAATTATTCTATATGAGACAATTACTCATATGTGCAGGAGGAAGAAATAGACAATCCTGAGGAGGCCCTCCATCGAAGAGCTGATTCCCTGATAATAATGTTCAAGCAGGTGTAAAGAGGCATAACAACATGAATCCCATTAGAAGATTTTATGTCCATGGTCAATGAACTCCATGTTGACTTAAAAAGATTCAAGGCCAAGAAGTAAGTGCCACTAGTCTTCCCAGATTTCACTGAACAAATCTATGACGTTGAAGCCAAACATTAGGTGGAGGAGCCTGACTACCTACCTCCATCCATTGATGATAAAATACATGAGGAACTTTTAATTGATGATTATATTAATGTCGAACCAAATCAGGGTGATGATACATTCTTAAACTCAAATTATTTAAATTTTTTTGAAACTAATTTGAGTGTCTCTCCCAAATCTATTGAATTTTCAGATTCATCAAACTCATACTACACCTTGGAGGATGATTTGGAAAACAAATCACCTGTTGAGGAACTTATGGAGCTCCCTAAAGTCAATTAATATCTACTAGAGGAGCCCCATCATTAAGAGATCCAAGTTTCAGTGCCTGAAGAAAACAGAAAAGAGGTTGAGGCCTCATTGGAGCTGGAACTGGAAGACAATATGGTTGCACAAGTAGCAACAAAAGAAGAAGAGGTTCCCTACTTCATCCAACCATGACCATGAAAGAAGTACCAAATTGTGAATGGGGGTGATCTAGTGTACACTATCCATGGATTCCTCATAAAAAAAACAATGAACTTCAAGATGGGTGGAGCCATATGTGGTGGTTCAAATAAAAGAAGCTTCATCCACTGACCGATTATGGATAAAAGCTGGTACTGCCCTCTAGAGGTAGTAAAAGATGCCAGGACCCACTTGGGGGACTAAACCAAGATTTATCCATCTTTTCTTATTCATATTATATTATCATTTCTTTTAATAAAATTATCATGTTATCTTTTTACTTTTTTAGGTTTCCAAAGAGCAAAAATTAGGAGCCTAACTCAATATTGCATTGCCAATAAGTTAGTCGTAAAATGGATTCTTCTAGGATCTTAACTAAATGAATCCACTTTTAAAATAATTTCAAGTTTTATATTTCCTTCCCTTTGATTTTATACCTTTATATTTATATTTTCTTGGGTTAAAATAAGGGGTAGTTAAATTTAAGTGTGGGGCAGTTTAAACCTTCTTAGTTCTTCCTGTGTGATTTTTATTTTTTTTATTATATTTTTAGTATTTTTGAGCTTTAATGAATATTTTTATCAATTTTCACACATCAATTTATTTCGAAAGAGTTGAAATTATTTTTCAAATAATGGATTTTAAATGATTGTTGATATGCTTTCTTTTCCTTTGAAATGGATTTTCAAGCATTTAAATGAGTTTGACTGATTTTTGAAATCCATGCCCATGAAACACTGACTCAAAATATTTTTCCAATCCTGTGAGGTATTCTAAACCACTTTTACATATTCTTCCTTATACCCACACTTTCTTGAGTGAAATTTGAATTTTGTGTGAGAACCAGAATTTGTGAATAATTATCTTTCGAAGCATTGTATTTCATGGAATGTTTTTAAAATGATTAAGGAATCTATTTGGATAGCCACATTTTATCTTAAGACCCACCTGTACATTTATCCTTCGTAATCCCTTAGATGCCATGAATTTCCTTATAGGTTTAAGACACATTGCAAGCCAATTTTTCCTTACATACCCTCACATTTAGTATTTTTTTCATTGTTATATAATGTTTATGTTTGGGGGAAGGGCCGTTCGTGTGAATTAATTGGGATGAGTATCATTTATTGGTGATTTGTGGCATGTGTCAATAGTTTGGGCAGTAGATAACAAGAAAATTTGGTATGTGTTGTCATTTCATTGTGCTTTTGTTTTGTTTCATCCATTTCTCCTATAAAAAAAAGAAAAAAATGGAGATGATCTTGAATTCATCATTGTACATTCTTTTATGACTCATGTCTCTCTCAAAATTTAAAGGCAAGAATTGTCATTCATTCATTGTATTCAATTTTCAGCTCATCCTCCATGAAAAATAAAAAAAAATAAAGTTGAGCCTTTCTGGAGCTTTGAAAATAAGGAGAACTTTGATGATATCATTCATTAAAAGCACTTATTGGCTCATGTACTATGTCAAAAAGGGTGTGGTTTTCATATTTTCATGTGGTAATGAGTGAGGAATTTCATGTGTTTTCACTTGAATTAATCATGCATTGTACTTAAAATTCCAACCTCATCTTTCTAGCCTGGAACATTTTTCAATAATTCTCCCACAAAACATAACCCACAGAATCATTTAAAACATTAATTAAAGCCCTCATTATTGAATTCATTTTCATGTTTCACGCTGTGGAGAAATAAGAATTTTCACAAGCCTATGGTGATACATGCGATTTCCAAGTACGAGCATAACTCTAGAATCAATTTCACTTGAATGAAGACTGACATAAAATTCAATGTGAGGTAGGTTGTGATTGGACCATTGATTGATTTATGAGGTTGAAAAAAAATTAATTTTTGAAATGAAAATAAGAGGGAATTATTATTCTTATATTAGACATGATGGAATTATATTTTAGATAAAATCATTGATATTTTATCATTTTACATTGTTGTGTGGATTTTGATTTGGATGTAAGATGATTGCCCTAGAGTGAAATGTTTAAGTGTGGGGGAGTGATAAAGCTCACATTTACATATATTTTATACTATAAATCATTTTTTATAATCCCACTATATTTTTATTGGATGGGTAATTGTCACGTTTTTATGTTTTAGTGTTATTTTGAGCCTAAATGTGAAAAATGACTAATTCCGGATTTTTGAAATATTTTTACATCAGGGGTATTTTGGTCATTTCAAAAAACTAAAATTCCACATTTTCTGATTCAAAATTTTTTAGAATCCTTATTTTATTTGCTTCATTTTTTGTCTTCTAGAACAGGAGCTGATTCGGCCAGCTAAAGG
Source organism: Viscum album (assembly GCA_963277665.1). Classification (NCBI taxonomy): domain Eukaryota; kingdom Viridiplantae; phylum Streptophyta; class Magnoliopsida; order Santalales; family Viscaceae; genus Viscum; species Viscum album. The sequence goes on from OY728145.1 coordinate 958,142,294, forward strand.
GTCTAACAATTCATTGACGTTTGATATTTTTCCGGGCGGACCGCGTGGACCCACCCAAGTAATGGAACTCCATCTCTGCCTACACATATCTAAATGATATGTTTCCGGATACCACGAGGACAGATAAGGTCGTCTCTAAAATAAATTCGTGGGATATTGGAAGTCATTAAGGAGGCTATTGAACGACATAACCTTCGTGGAACCTTCCTGGAAGCTTTGTCTAGAAACAGAAACTGAGAATGAAAAATCCTTAAATCCTCCATCCAGTTTCCAAATTAGATGAAATTTTGAAGAGAAATGGACAAGATTGTTATGCACAACATAAATAAAGGGTGGAACGCGTGAAGAGGTCATGTATGGGTTATACAACGTGAAAACATTCGGGGGTCGAATTCTGCCTATAAAAGGAGGCCATCACCTCCTTCCCAAATATTCCCATTCTCCATTTCATTCCTTCAAGGCACCAAGGAGGAGATCTACACCGAGGGAGGCTGACCAAAAATCTTCCCATTTCATTTCTTTTCTTTATTTTTTTAGTTTTCATTTGTAATTTATATTTCTAATAAAATTTATGCTTTATTTTTCTGTCCACCCATCCACCCTGTTTTCGTCTTCATCTTTTCTCCTTCTTTTCGTCTTTTATTCTTCTAATATTATCCACCATGACCTCTTACAAAAAAATATGAGGGGTTAACCCTATATTTTTCCCAAGGGAGGTATGTGTGAATTTCCATTATTTGGTGGTTCAATTCCAATGTTTTATTAAGTTTGTGATGAGCAAGAGTGATGTACTCGAGTGTGGCGATCGTCCACCATGAAACTGATCTCAAAATAATTTCTATTATTTTATTAAATACATTCCCTCCATTATACTAGATACAAGCTCTTAATATGATGAAGTTGAACCATTTAGTGGTTTAAATGACATACGATGGAGCCAGGTCTTGGAAGATGACACACTCTCGATCGAGGTGTGCTATCTAGCTTGATTATAGGAGGAGGTGAAGTTAAGATTGAAAAATGCATTAAAATTTCACATCAATAAATAAGAGAATATTAATTCATGAATGAGATATTATAATTGAATTATCAAACATAATTTAAAAACCAACAAGGGGAATGATGAAACCCACAAACCAACCCATAAAGGCCAAGTTCTTTCTCAATTAATTGCATTTTTTCCTTGCATGTTAGTTTTATATTTTATTTTAATTTAATTATTTTCTATTACTAGATAATATAAAAACACCAAAAATAAGTTGTTTATTTAAAATATATTAAGCAAGTAAACGATTGAGAAGACTACTCAAGTGATACGACCCTGGTCAGATTCTATGGTATACTAGGAAAATTTAATTTATTTTGTCATGCCCTACGACAGGCATGCGTCAATAATGTATATTACATGTATGTTATCCCATACATACATAATAATTTTTTAACATATATTATTTTAAATAAAAACGAATATTTAAATGGTTACCTTCTATTTAGGAGTTCATCAAGTAAATATATATGTGTAACCTTAGTTTTGGTTAATAAGAGATATAAATAAATTTCTAGGAATTATTTTGAAGATGAAATATGAAAATGGAAAATCCTAATAGGTTGTGTTCTGAGAATATGACATGGGACGAAAAAAATTTAATGTAGATGTAATGTTGTATTCTAATACACTCATGATGAGGGAATAATTTTAAAAATAATATCAATTTTATGTTTTAGACTATATGGGAAATAAATATTTTAACATTATTATTTTAAGAGGAATATTATTTAATGTTACCTAAACATAAAATTTCAATAAAACATTTAATTGAAATTAAATAAAAAATTACTATTTTTAAAAAATATAAAATTCCCCCAAAATGAAATATTATTATAAGTTGATTCAAAAGGAAATGTTTTTCGAAGGGGATTAAAATATGATGTTTATTGGGTATGGGAAAATGTTTTAGAAAAAAATAAATTTCTAATAACATTTTAAAAAACAATCATATTTTCTTCTTTAATTGTTTAATAATTTTTAATTTTCATCATAATTTTCAAACATTATTTTTTTTAATATTTATAAATATACATTTGGATTTAATAAATTAACAATATTTTTTAAAATATATTCATATATGAAACATTTTTTTATCTTTATCGATGTTAATGATAATACAATCGGTTTATGGATATTTATAATTTTATTCTCATTTATATTCCATGATAGTTCCTAAAATCACATCTCTTCTTGGAATAAATTATATATTTATTTTAATATGTTTATATTTTTCTAACATGTGTGAATATTTAAAACAATTATCCAAGAAATTCATATCCATTTAAATATTACATTGGATGGAAATTCATTTATATATATATATTATGAATATGTTTTATATTTTAGAAAACAAACTAAAATAGAGATATGTTTATTAATTAATATTTTGTGCTGTAACATTATAAAAACGATGATGAATTTGGAGTGATCACAATGATCTGTTGAATTTTTACAATGTGTCATGGGTATGACCTATATATCTATTAATATTTTAGGTTTAATCATGGATTTATTTTTCTATGAAACTGATTATTTCTTTCAATTATTCCGATATATTTTTTTACAATTTATTTTGAAACATTTAAAATATAGAACATTATATTTTTTAAATTGATTTGATTATGTTATAAAATTTTAATTATTTTTATTTAATAAAAGTGGTCATTTATATTTTAAAATTGTATCTCTAAATGAAATAGTTACCCTTAGTACAGTTTATAAACTTTTAAAGCTAACTTATTGGATTTTAATAGAAAAATTAAATTTTATTCTCAAATTTTTTTTTTGGCTAATAAATTTTGAGGAAATTTATTGATGACATGTTCATGTATTTAATGAGATATATTTTTGTTTATTTTATGAATCCATTCACATAATAATTTTAATTAATTAATTATTAAACTATTATTAGTAGTGAATTTTGATGAGTAGGATCATATTTTGATAAATCCCTAAATAATAAATTTTTTCATGAGTGGCCTAGATATATTATTAAAAGAATATAAAGAATCAAAATTATTTAATTCACACGAGTTTTATACTAACATATAATTCAAAATTCTCTACAAATATAGACATAATAGATCCCAGGATACATATTTCCTTTGTCTTTGAGGTTCTATATTGTAATTGTATTGAAAAATTTTGAGATCCTACATATTTTAAATATATTTTATATAAATTAATTATAAATTGTTGTTTTTATCCATAGACTCATGAGTGAGTGAATGGGGATCCTCGACTAGTATCATAGATAGTATTAGTTTTCTTTGAATAGTATGGTTAATTTAATTGGAATGATAATATAGAACATTAGTGGAACCCCATTAAATCCAATATTTAATACACATTAAATAATGATTTATTTCATAAATATACTAAATATATGAATAACAGAAGATCATTAGGTGTGGTTTCTTTAAAATGATTATTTAAATAAATATTAATTAGTAATCTTTTGTAAACCAACATTTCTTAAAAACAAAAAACATTCCATACTTTATTTATTTCAATTATTACAGTTCATGAAAACCTGGGGATATACCTTTAAAAAGGGTTACCTATGTAGAAACATTATAGAATAATCTATAAGTTACATGATTAATGAAATAGATTTACATTAAGAAGCATATAACGGTGACATAAATGTTGAGGTAAATGTAATCATGAACATCAAATTATGGTATAAGACTATAATCTCATAAAAATATATGAATGCAGAAATAATAAAAAAACTTTTTTTCATATTTATAATTCAATTATATCCCCAATGATATAGTTAAATTTGATGATTAGGATAACATCACATTCCCCACATATGTAATATCATAAGATTAAAAAATTACACAATTCATTATAGGGATATATAATTTTAGGGCAATACATAACATTTATATTATGTACATTCATCTGTGTTCCACATAGATTATATAGTATAAGAATAACCTTTATCATTATAAACCATAAAATTATGGAATGAGGGTGAAATATATAGAGGATGCCATTCAATAATATATAAGTACAATTATATTAATTGCCTTAAATATAAATGGGTAAGGGTATTAACAACACAAATGATTGAAATGGAAAATATTGTGATAGTTTCGATAGAATTATAGTAGTATATACTGGTATTTTGAAAAATATAACAATAGATAATGGTAATATCTCATTGCATTAAAATCATAAGTATAATAAATTAATTTGTGATAAACATGCTATAATATTGAATAAATAGAATTAAGTAAGGGCTAGTACAATGAAAATACATGAAATAAAAATTATTGGAGATAGTACCATACATTGAAAGAGTGATTCTAAAAGAATTGTTTGATCATCCAATGATATTGGTAAAATGATTTTATTGAATTAAATAGGGTTATGGATCTCAAATTCCATCTCAATGTGTTAATGGTGAAGTTTACAAGGATGACGTGTGGCTATTTATAAAAAATACAGGAGAGTTATTTATAACATTCTAAATATAGGTATTATAGCCTTTATTTTATAAAAATATAATGCACAAACAACTACTTGGGGTTTTCAAATTACATTATCCAAATAGGGTTAGTTTTAAATATTTATTAATTATATGTAAAAAATGTTTTAAATAATGCACTCAGTTATGTCTAAGTGATTCATTCCTATAATCACAGGATATTAAAATAAAAAATAGATAATATATTTTTCATAATTGATAAGGGGTTTAAAAAATTAATAAAATAAAATTAAAAACACATAATGAAAAAGGGAGAACATATTTTTGGTCATTTACTCCTTTTTTAGTATTTGTTACTCCATCATTGTGAAATTTTGTTGTCATCATTCATGCTATATATTTATGATGCATTGAATCTCACCTATTAATTTAACTATAAAATAAAACAATAAAAAATTCATTATTTCCTGTTCTACAAGATTTTATATCACAAATAATATTCATTTTATCAAAATGTTCTCCAAATATGATAATAAAATTAGTAAACTAAAAATATAATTTATTGAAAAAAAATGTTTTTTATGATTGTAACAGTTTTCCAACTATTTTAATTATTATATTTTGAAATATTTAAATTATATTATATTTTTTAACGAAATCTTTTTAATAAGAATATTATATAAAATTAAATTCCACTTTAAAAATTATTCAATTTATCAAACTTGTGTTTTAATTTAATCAATATATTATCAAATAGAAATATTGTTTCATTGTATGATAAAATTTTTTTCATCAACACACATAAAATCATATTAATTTAATGTGATAGATATAATAATTTTTTTATTAAATATAAAAATATTAAAATTCATAATACTAGGATTTTGATATATAAACTCAAATTATATTATTATATGCCTAATAGGTATGGTGTGTGTTGGAGGGGATTTATTGGAGGGGATCCAAAAATATAGTTTGTGTTGGGATCTGGATAATCTTGAACTTCTCCTATAACCATATCTATAATTGCATTATTTTTTCAATTACCACTTTGCTTTTTTCAATGGAATAGCCTATTGATTCCATATACATGATAAGATCTAATATATGGGATTAATAGGGTATGATCCTAATATTTGAGGCTATCAATCTATCTATCTATGAAAATGAGACCTTACCATTAGAGTTTTTATTTAAAAAATTTATTCATCATTATAAAATGGTTACATAATCAACAATTTATATTTTTAATTTTTATCCAATTATGTAATGAAATATATTATAATTTTTCTAAAATTACTATTGTTTTAAATGTTTTTTATATAACTATATTTTATTAAATTTTATAAATTAATTCCAAAAATAAATTTTCATTTTTTAAAGATCATGTTGTTGCATTGTTCAACTAATGATATTTCTTCATTGAAGTTTAATTTCATATAATAAAATAGGTGAGGTCTGTTATGTTTCATCACTTATACTATTTCCCTTGTCCCCTCTTAAAACCTTTGTATCTTCAACAATACTGTGAAAATGTGACTTATATCATTTTGTAGAAAATTTACAATATGATGTCTGAAAATCACCAACCCCTCCACTTATTAAAAATAATTATCCAATGGTTCCACATTTGAGATATGTGAATGTAAGGGGTAGGTTATGTACTGACGTAAGAGGAATTCATAGAATACAAATTGTTCTTTGGATAGGTTTTTTGTGAGTTGTAATTGATATGCCAGTATTCAGATGTTGTCAATGATCTCAAAAGGACTAATATATCCTGGAATTATAATTACCTTATTAAAAATCCCATGTTTTTATTACATGGATACAAATGATGGAACACCATATGTATGACCTCCATTTATAGCATACATTAATAATTTTAATTCCTATAATTTATTTTATGTTTCAGGTATTTTTATCATTCTAAATGGATTAAACAATCTCATTTAAATATATTATAAGAATATTCCCAGTCAACATTAATTCTCTTACTCCATCCCAAAATGTTAGAGTCTAAAAGAATTCCCATACAATTACTTATAGTATTTCCTTAAGATGAATGAATTTAATATTTTGTTATATGTAAAATATATGAGGTCAATGTGTTGATACCAACATACATGGAAATAAATTGAACCAGATCTTTCCATTTACTCTAGAATTTTAATGGTTTTCTCATACTCAACATTCGTTCAAAGGATATATGAAATACTAAAACACATATGTGTATACAATTAAAACTGAAAAAATATCCACAACATCACGGTAAACATAATAAATAGATTATATATATTGGAGGGTGTCACTCTATGTATTCTTACAACATACCGTATACATATTGTTTCTTAATAATCATGAACGAAATATTCCTTGATAAAGAATAAATTCATTGAAATTTAATGTCATTACATAAACACATGTATAATAAGAACATATAAATTATTTTAGATTTTAATAATATATTCTAGGTACAATACCTTATACATAAATCATTTTTCTTATTTCCCAATATATATATTTTTAAATTCTTAATCAGTTGTATCCACATCGCATGTTTTGAGGATGTTCAACTTAGTGTTTCTAAATTACATTATTGAAGAGACTTTGTTGAAGGAGGACAAAATTTCAACATATATAGAATCATAATCATGAAATTATTATTATTTTATTTAATATTTTAAAATTTAAAACCAATTAGGAATGATAGTAATGAAAAATGAACTATGTTACTATAATGGAGACAATAGGATGTCAGAACGCACATCAAATATATATTTTTTACAATGATCACTTTTAAAATAATGTAAGAAATATTTTAAATTATAGAATAATATAAACAATATAAATAATATACTACATAATTTAATATAATTATATTTATTTTCAATGTATTTTGATGAGTTAGAAATAATCAAATCGCTTCTTGGAGGAGTTAGAACACATGTACACATGAACGTCCAAATCATTTTCTTGTGTAAGAATTTAAATGATATATTATAATATCAAAATGATAAAAATAAAACAAATATAAAAACTATTTCATTTTTGTCTCATATATTCAGTAAAATTACACATATTAACTTCTATACAAAACGTTAGTAAAAAAATTAAAAGCCTCATGAGATGATAGTCTGCCATACACAGGAGTGATGTTATCATATCCCCATAAAAATTGATAGAAAGAAGGTATATGTGGTATCCTAACCCCATATGTGTATATATGATAAAAAATAATACATATATATATATATATATCTCATTATAAATTTATATGTTAGATGTGATGATGAATAATGAATGACATCGGTTTGTGAGAAAGTAGTTCGACATACACATTAATGATGATTTCATATCCCATTTTATGCATGAGGGGATAGATTAATTTTTTGAATTTAATATTATAAAATATTATTATATTGACTATACTGGATGAATCATATTATAATAACTGAATATTTGGTATTGTATCATGAAATAAAAAAATGATCAGGGAAGCACAATACATTTTCTTTAAGAAAATTACTATGTAAGCACAAATATTCATTATAATATATATTTCTGATCAAAATAATTCCTCTATGGTGAGGGGTGGGATTTAATGAATACTTTTTGGATTTTATTTTTTGATATAAATGCGTTTGATATCTTTAATAGTTGAAGAGAGTGGGTGGAATTTTATAACTAGGGTGAGTGCACACATATAATACTTTGAAAGAAAAAGGTGTACCAATTATTTCCAGATGAAACTAGTATAAAAATATATTTTTAACAATAATAATACTTTATAATCTATAAATATGGATATAAAATATATTTTAGACTTGTTTTTAGCACAATTGTATGCATTTATTTTTAATTTAACCCCCAATAAATTTGTTTTCACCTTAACAGCGGACGTTATTTTTCACTTTTTCATTATACATTATAGTAAACAATTATTTAAACCTTATTATATAATATACAATTTTCAGATACGAAATATTGAATCCATTTTAAAATATTTAATTTACAAAACATGTAAAAAATAATTTCCAATTAATGTTGGAGATGTCATTAAAAGAGGGTTTTCGAAAATTGTATTTTTTATGGAAAAAATTATTTTATATTATCTAAAGAACTAATTAAAACTATTATTTGAATAAATATAAATAAATATTAGTATATATTTTATATATTACATTTAAAACATCCAACATTAAATAATATTTTTAAAAGAGAAATATTATGCACCATAAAACAAATTTTAAAAAAATCATGTTTTTAATCCAAAAAATATACTGATAATAAAATTCAATATAAAGATGTTATAAATTGAATTAAATTAATTAAATATTATAAATATTAATTTTTTTAAAAAAAATATTCAATCCATAATCATAATTTTTTTAAATAATTTATTTAAAAGAAAATATTTTTTTAAAATAATATGTAATTTTCAACATTCACAGAATTTCAAATATTTTAAAAAAAATCCAAAAAATCAACAATAAGTTAATTTTTTTTGATTATTTTTAAAACTAATGTATTTCTATAAAATTAATTTTATAATATTCCTGAATATTAATTACAATATTTTCATATTAAAATTATAAATACTCCTTTTTAGAGAAAAAATATTTTTGAGGAATAATATCACATTACTTAATATTAATTAATTAATTACTAAAAATTTATAAATTATTTATATTAAGTATGAAATATCTAGATACATATTCCATAAAATAGTTAATACTATTTATAACCTCCAATTTAATGCTTTTATTTAAAAAAATATGGTAGTAAAAAATAAACTCTATAGTGGAATGTTCCTTGTGATCTAATAATTCAATGTTCCCCCCTCTCAATTGAATTTTATTCATTATTTGGTTAATATTAAGACATCTATTCCGAATCAGAAACTAACTCTGTTGGATCATTGCATTCCTAATCAAAAGATAATGGTAAGCCGCAAGTATTATCCTCCCACTATTATTGTTTGTTTTTTACCATTAAAATAACTATATATTAGGATGATCTAATCAAATAATGAATGTATTAATATATTATAATTAAATTTATTTATGTTATGAAATGGGAAACTCATTCATACAACATATGTGGTGATTTTTTTTAGCTTCTACTCAAATTTTGAAGTGGGGGATCCAGAAAGCATTTTTAATTGTTTTTATTCATCTATATAGTATATTAAATATGTTTCATGGAATTTGAACTAGATTTTTATATTTGTTGTCCTGTTTCCTACCAAAAAAAATTGTATCACAATTAATGGGTTTTCACATGCATATGCATCCCATTGGATCCACACAGGTCCTTTGGCATTGAGAGAAGACATGATTCCTCCTGTGACGAGAGCCTACTAATGAAATTGTAATTAACTATTGGTATTGAGAAACTAATTTTCAATACATGTAAAAAAATTTAAATAGAAATCATAAATGATTTGTAATAGGATATCCATCATGACATTGTAGGGTCTACCAATACAGAAATAATGGATTATTATTTGAAAGCTATATAATTTGGACAAGAAGGAATAATATAGGACTTGTGATAATTTTATTGTTTTAGAATATTTTCATTGATATTTATAAAACTATTTGTGAGGGACTGATTACCACATCCTGATATGTGGTACTGATAATTCTTTTTGATATATGATAATTCACTACTTATGGTGAGATGTCATTCACCACTCATGGAAATCACATGAAAAGAGGTAAAAGACACCATCATGGGAATCACAAAGAGAGATATATGATATAATATGATTTAAGATTCTACACTTAATTAAGTCTTCCACAAGAATATTTAAGATACTCATTAATATGTATTATCATTAATCCTAGTGGGTTGTTTGTGACACGATACTAATGATTCATTATGATGTATATAGATCAGTAAGATGTTTGGGTGATCTATCCTAATGAAGGATGACCACCAATTGATATAGATATTTAGCATTAAGTTGATTTAAGACTTCATAAACCAGTGTTTCATCCTGGAGCTCGTGTATTAGGAGGTTTATTTCAGGTGTAATATTGTTTTTAAATTAATAACCATGTTAATTGCTTTATAACATGTAATATATTTTACATAGGATTATTAAAATACCATGGATGTCTATAAAATGGAATGTGCTCAGACCCTATTGGAGACTTAGTTTAAACATGACATAGTTTTATTGATACTTCAATGGATAATAGTAAGAAACAAAATTTACTATTTCTTTCTGGATGTGTTGGATATTGGAGAAAAGACGGGCATTTGGATTAGTACTCGGGCATTGGGGAATTCTTATATTTTAAATTTTTTTATTTATTCCTATAAAATATTTCACAAAATTCTATACATTTCATACTGACTTTAAATTATTCAATTAAAATTTGATTATATTTTTCATTCATTATTATACAACGAATTCTTATTGTTTATTTCTACTGTTTCTGGAACTATATTATTTTTTCAGTTTTCATGAAACACCACATGAGAATTGTCACTATTATACTACTTACACCCTAGATATTATTTTGAAGCCTAGGGAATATATGGAGTCATTCCTAGGGACACATAATAGAACCATCACAATCACATGTGGGACAACCAGGTCATTGATGTTATTTTAATGTTCCCTAATAATTGTTTACATTAATCTATTTACTACGGTTTCAACTGAACATTCTATTATAATAATTGTAATACTTCAACTACAATATCCCTGAGGTAGATTTTATTTCCCTATAGTGGATTATGTACTAGTTATATAATTTTGATGGATCGTATATTATAATAGTCTTGTGAAGATAAATACATACATGATTCTCACATAAAATGTGAAAAAAGGATAAAATTATAATTCATATAAAAAATCATTAATACATTTATTAAATATTAGATTTATTTCATGTATACCTACATTTAATCCTGTATAGACAAAAAATAAAAAGGATAATCTTTACATAGATGTAAAAAATGTATAAAAAGTTACTTTAATAATGTAAATAAAACATGAATTACCTAGTGGGGATAAACAATATTAAAATATTCAATATAACTAATACCATAAGATAATTATTAAATCCATGGATAACATAACTACATTAATAGTATAGTGGTAATTAATAACTACACTAATAATTATTGAATTCATAATGTTAAACATCATAATATTTCACTCATGGCCATATTCCAAGAAAAAATAAATAAATAAGAAAGTTATATATCAAATTATGAAACTTGTTTTCCCCAAATTACCTTCTAATATATCAAGGGGTTGTATTAGGACCTTTCCATCATTTTCAATGTCTATAAATTTCATTTTATGTTATTGGTGAAATATAATCAACATAATGATTCATTCACAACATCAATAATATGAAATTATAATATTTACACCAATAAATAAACATATTCACTAGAAATATATAATAATATGTAAAAATTTATCATAGTAATATATTTACAATAAAATGTAATATTCATCAATTAGTGTTATACATTAAAAAGGGTACTACATGATTTGTTAGAAAAAAATTACCCATTAATATTTGAATTAACATACTAGAAATACAAAAAATAAGTAAGGATAATGAAAATATTTATTTCATAAACGATATTTTTGAAAATATTTATGGATTTTTCAATGAATTATGTAGTCATGATAGTTATAAAATATATTCCTTTCATGTTTGTAGAAAAAATGATTACTTTTAATAATTCAATACAAACACAAAAGTACATCATTTGAAAAATGATACTAAGATTTATTTATAACATCGAAATTATAAAACAGGTAAACATGTAATTAAATAATCATATAATAAAAATAAATATTTTATAAAATTTTATTGGAAATATATGGATAGATGAAAATAATCTCAATCGAATTGAAAATGAAGTCTTATTTTCTTAATCAATTTCATTAATTATCTTGAATACAGAAAACAAGAATATGAAAATAAAAAATTTAATTTGAATGAAAACAATATTTAATGATAATAATATTGTTTTATATAGTATGTATAATATAATTTACCCACTGAATTCTTAGACATTGACAATATTGAACAATAATTAAATTTATTAATGAACATGTACCTATGGCCCCAAATTCATTATACGTTCATTTAGCCTCATTTATCAAAAAAATATAATATTTTTATTACAGAGAAATATAAATAGTTTTAATATAATAAATAAAACACATACATCATCTTATCACCCATTATCTATTAATAATTTGTCATTACCATTCTATCTCGTGTAACATACATTGTTTTTCCAATCAATGGTGTGATGTGTGGATCGACAATGTTTTGAATATGATATCATATCATCATATACAGAATGTTATTATTTTATTCATATTTTATTTATTCAATGTTATATATATTTCTAGAAAAATTCTCTATATTTCAACATAGAAACTGAATCAAATCACATCATAGAGATCGTAGATCGTATGTTCACACAAGTGACGCTATAATATTCTTAATGGCTGAATTTACAAGGAAGTGACTGTAATATTAATTTTCTATAATCCATATAATTTATTATATATGATATATATTCAATACTTATATCATTATATATATACATGTGATTCACATATGGAAAACAAATGACATAGGTTCATGAGTCGATATTATGTTGTACACATGAGTGATAATTTTAATTCATGCTTAATAGTTAAGGGTGTGGATAAATATTATTTCATCCACATAAAAATATCACAGTATGTGGTATAAACATTTTTTTATAATATTATATTTACTAATAAAATATTTATAGTGGTAGATGAATATATAAAAACGAAGGATCAATGTAAATATGATTACCAACCTATAGAAAAACCTCATTTGAATATCATATTATGTATCCTAGAGATGATATTTTAGTATAAAAAGCATCTAAATAACAATGATAAATGTTTTCCAGAATATATTTACGATGATATGGTTCTGATTAATCAAACACTAATTGTAAAAAACTGTGAACATGAGGTATCCATGTATAAGTTTGGTTAGTGGAACAATTATAATTTTTCTTAGTTTTAAAATGATTTTAGGCCTTTATCCTTGATAAATGTTTCCATAATTGATCAATTTTTATGGTGAAGTGGTTTATGTTTATATCCAACAAAATAGTGGTTCTTCATCTATTATTCAGTTAATTTAAATTGTTATCTTTTATAGTTAATAGCTAGTGAATCCATTTTAACCATTACAACGGTAGAATTTTATTATTATTTCAGATACAAATCATGGAATAAAATTAATGTTCAACACTATGAAAAATTATAACACCGTTATTCTGAATATGAAATCCATTTTATATTATTCAATTCAATGATGTGGGGGAATTTAATTCAAAAACACAAAACATTCTAAGAATAACTTTTCTAAAAACGGTATTTTCAAGCCTTAAATGATCTTAGATTGGTTATATGGATATCAATAATAATAATTATATATATATATATAAATTAATATATTTAGATATATGAAATAAAATTTTAATTTAAATCATTCATAACTAAATATTATATTAAAAAACTAAAATTTACCTACATTATGTATTTAGAATTAGTTAAAAACCCCCCTTTTTACCTCTGAATGATATTATATTTATTTCTATCAAATTTATAATTATCATATGTTTTATTATTATGATTAAATAAAAAAATATGTGTATAAGCTGGAATTTTAAAATAATTATTTTTGGACTTTTCATAGATGCTTATTTATATTGGAAAAAATAAAAATCTAATTGTTTTTGGGTATTTTTACTAAATCAGTATAAAATCAATATTCATTAAATTAAACTATAATTTTGTAACCATTATATATGAAAATTATTATTTCATTGTATCTTTATCAATATATAATTTTCAATTACTATAATTGATGCTCGGGAGTAAAAATTGATTTTTATATTCATTTTAGGTTCTTCAACCTATCCTGTTATATATTATATTCACATATATCTTATGAATCCTTTATCATGGTATGTAATCAAAATGTAAATGAACGAAAGAATAACCATAAGGATTTTCTATAATGTCAATAGTATTAGGGCCACTCCACATACAATATGTGATTATCGATTTAATTCTCAAACAATATTTTTTTGCTGATTACTCTTTAGTTATTTTGTGCCAAATCTATATTCATAGGCTTATATCATGATAATGATAACATTTCTCAAAAACCATATAATATATAAATTTCAAAAACATTTTTATTTTTTCGTACACTTAATATTTTTTTAGACATCTCCCATATCATTTTAGTCAGATTATATAATCAAAATAACCAAATACAACTATAGAAATTGTAAAAAAGTTACTAAACTATTCTATGATATCTTATGTGGTGCCTCAAAGACGAACTCTCGGATGTTCAATTAAAAACATATTTTATAAAGTATCATTGATAAAAGGGAGGTAAAATATTCTTTATTTCAAAACATGACAGTATTTTAATAATTAAATATTATAAATAATTATAAATCCCATAGTTAAGTGTCTTGTATAATTATGGACTAGTTATGGAGAAACTTATTTTTCTGAACTTATGAAAAAATATTTATAATCAAATCACACAATTATCCCGTATTGAATTTTACAAATTTAAACTTATCATCCAAATATATGTATAAGAAATATTATACAGATGTGATCTGATAAACATAGAATTATTAATCATAATTTATAACCATTGATGATTTTATATGTGTATAACATAATAATAATAAGGGTATAAAATTAATATCAGGTTCCTTGAAAGTAGCATTAAAAATAAACAAATCATATGTGGAGTATAATAATGAATTATCCACTATTATATATTCATTTTTAAAATATATTAATATAGAGATAAAAATTTGTAAATATCATAATACTGAGAACCAAACATCAAATCAAATTTGGTTTAGTATATTAGGATTCATTCACCTGTTTCCCACAGTGGAATAGGATTCTATTCCATATTTACAATGGTGGATGATGAATCAGTCAACTAACTCACATACGGTATTATTATTCACTCACATGTTTCTCTTTGTCCATAAATATTCACTAACATAATTCCTCGAATGTATTATTTTATTCTCACCTACTCTCATGGGGGATCGAGTAATCGTAACTCATATCCCATTTTATAAAAATATATGATGCACTACAAATAAAAATTGAGTTCTATATAGATCATGTCACGAACCAGGCTGGGTTGTCATCCGACCCGACACCCGACCCGGTCCGCGACATGGCCCGAAGGGCGTTCCCGATCCCCACGGGCTGGCAACTAGTGCCGGGCATCAAAACAAACCAGTTGGGAACGGTTTGGCCCATGAAAAAGATAAGCAAACATAAACTGAACAAGCATATGAATAAAGGAAAACAAACTGAACGACGTGGCAGCAGAAAAGGAATAAACAAGAGACGCGACATACCTTAGGTGACCCCGTGGATCACCACGGTACGACAACCACACTCGCTCCCAAAAGCGATCCAAGACTGAAACCTGCAACTGAAAAGTAATGTAGGCGTGAGCACCGAGATGCTCAGTAGGAAAGCCAAAAACAACCACATCCTATGCCTCTGCCTTTAATAAGGAATCCAACCAATGCCAGTTTGGAAAATAAGATATACTAAAATAGTATTTTCCTTCTTTTCAAATTCAAGTAACGAGTTTGCATTTTCAAGTAAAGCCTTTTACTCCCACTACATTTTCAGAATAGGTTTCAAGCATGCATTAACATTTCAAAATGAAAAGAAACCAGTTTGGGTTAAAATATGGTTTTCACAAACAACACATCAAGTATGAAACAGATGAAAAGAAAGTTACATCATTAGCAGCATGACAAAAAAATGAGCACCATGGGTAATCCCTATAGGCAGCTAGAACAAGTGGGAACCTAAAGACCTCTTACCTCAGTGAAACGTGGCTTAGAAGACCACGACCCTCAGAAAACGTGGCTTAGAAGGCCACGACCCTCAGAAAACGTGGCTTAGAAGTCCACGACCCTCAGAAATTCATATGTTTAGTTAGTGTTGTTGCGTCAATCCTGCTAGAAAAACCGGGATGAACCCCTGCCGTGTCATCTAGCGTACTAGTCCTGGTCACCCACCTAGATACCCGGGTTTTCCCATTGTGCTCTATTTCAAATGGTGGTGAGTTTTCTTTATCAAACAATCAAACAAGTACATTACACTTTCTTTATCTAAAATTCATTCCACATTTCACCACCGCACTCCCTACTTAAGTGCATTCCCCCACTTTACACCACACACACATGGACAAGCCTTTACACTAGGCACACATCACAAACCACTCATCAACACTTGCATCCCATTTTGTTTTTTTCAAATTTAGGGGAATGACTCAAAAAGGGATTTTCTATTTTCGCCAACCAAATCTTAAAGTGCCAAACGGGCCTTTCATAAAACATTGTTAAGATGCCAAACATGCTTGATTACATAAAGGAAACACTTTTTAAAATCAATCAGCCAAAAGGCCAAACACCTTTGGAAATACACATTACTAATTCAGAACCACTTAAGAAATCAATTTTTCGATAAAAGGTCACTTAAGACCGATAGCATTAAAAATACATTTAAATTTCCAAATCAAAGGCGTAATCATTTCTAGCAACCGTAACCTGATTTCATAGCATGTGGATATAACGTAAATGTAAAACATATTTTTAAAACAAGCAAGCAATTATGAATCTCAAATTAAAGGCATAGGCATAGAGGACCTACCTCAAACTTGTCGCTATCTGCCAAAGGTCACTCGAACCGACACTTGGCGCACACACGCACATGCATTTATACATATATATATATATATATACACAACCATAGGTGCATTGCACATATATATATATATGCTTTACTTTATTCATGTGCATGCGAGGTACCTCGACACCCGCGGCCCAAAACCATTGTAGCGGGGTCCTGCGCACTCCACAAAACATGTAATAAATTAAAGAACAAATTATGCAATACATCAAAATTAGTACCACAAAATTTACACAAACGAAACGCACCCAAACTACATCATAGCGCCACTTCAAAAACACTCGCACGTCAAAATCATAGTAATACATGAAGTGCATAATTTGTACAAATTAAATAAGCCATCTGCACCACTTATAAAACATTTTAAAAAGACATAACACAACATAAAACAACAACACACCCGGAAACCACTTCTAAGGCCAAAAGCATACTGAAACAGACTCCAACGAAATAAAACGCAGCCCTTGCACGTCTTAAAAAACTATCAAAACAATTATTTAAACACTAATAAATATTTCATCATAGGTTTTTCACACATTAATACACTCACATTTTACAAAAATCAAATACAACCAATTTCACCCATTGTGCATGGTATAAAATTAACTACACAATTTATAAAATAATTATAAATAACAGTATGAGAGTTTTGCATCAAGAACACACCCAAAACCAACTTCAGCAACTAAACACGCGTTGAAACCACACCAAAACACTAACTGCATCCTTTACACAGTTTGATAAACCAACAATACATTTTATAAAATAGTGATAAGAATCTTGACATAGGTTCTTCAAATAAAACAAACTTATATCAGGAAAGTATGCTGCTAACCAAGCCAATATACATTAAAACTCCAAAAAAAAAGATTTTCAGCATGCAAAATAAACATACTTAATCAATTAAATTCAGGATTCAATTTATCAAACTAATTTTATGAGAAACTGCCTACCTCGATTTAGGCCAACTTCACCAATTTGGAGCGCAAAATCCATTGCACACCAACCACACCTCAATAGACAAAATTAAACCCTAAAAGCATGGTAACATGTCAATTGCATCAAAACCGGACAAAACATAACCTAAAACCCAAAGCACAAATCTACCAACGGAAGAAATCAACCAAATGAGGAGGAACGAACGTGCGGTAAGGGTTGCGGGAGTTCAACCAAGCGAGATGGGGGCGCCGAAGGTGATCCGCACTAGAAAAATCCGACTGGAGAAAGGGAGATCGGAGCGAGGGTGGTTAGCCGGAGAAAACCAAACCGCCGGCAGGGGTGCTAGCCGGAGCAGGACCAAAGGGCGGCGCGAGCGGGAGAGGGAGGTGGTGGCGCGACAGGCTGGGTGGGTAAGAGGCGGCGGCGCGGCGTGAAGAGAGGAGGGAAAGGGAGGCCGCGCGGGAGCAAAGGGGGAGTTCCGTAGGGTTTCTGCACGACGGGGGGGGGGGGAAAGGGAAGAGGCCGAGCGAGAGAGTGAGGGAGGAAAGAAAAGGAGAGAAAAAAAAGAAAAGGGAAAAAAAGGAATAAAAAAAATAAGAGGAAAAAGGAGTAAAAATAAATAAGTAAAATGAAATATAAATATAAATGAATAAATAAAATGAATAAAATGAAATGAAATAAATAAATAAAATGAAATAAAAATAAATAAATAGAGTGAATAAAATGAAATAAAATAAATAAATAAAATCTGAAAGAATAAACAAATCCCTTATTAAAATATTAACTAAAATAATAATAATAAAATTATCACCTGAGAGGGGACACCGCGCACGGTCTCACGCGCGGGGTCGCGCGCATCATTGCGTGTCTCAAAAACAACACATTCAATAACAACCAATCCATTAAAAAAAATTAGGGGCTGTGCAGGGCGCGCATACGCTCGCGTGTTCGTATAAAAACGAGATTTTCTTTTAATTTAAAACCGGTTCAAAACACAAATTCAAAAACGAGACCCAAAATAATTAAGTTAAAATAATGCATTGGTCAGGGTGTGACAATTCTCCCCACCACAAAAACTTTCTGCCCCCAGAAAGTCACCAAGCCAAACAAGGAAACAATGTTGAGTTCGAAACTGAACGAGGCCAACAAAATCACGAACTTGGTATGACTTTTCACTCCATTAGTCACACCCGACCATCTCTGAGGGGAACTGAAAAGAGAAGGACCATCAGAAAAAGAGGAGGGTTCTCCCCACCACAAGAACCCGACTAGCACAACTGACATTGAGGCTCTTAGCATGAACTAACTCTGGAAATGCTAACTTGATCCAAGAGGGGACCACCACACAGACCAAACCTCGAAAAAGGAACTTCACGATTCATGGTGGGTCTCCCCACCATTTAAGAACTGACCAGCTGAAGCCAATTAGCACAGAATAATACGAGAAACCTAGCACAAACCGACCCATGAACTCTCTGCATAAAGCAGACCTCCCACCACATGGGGTCATCGCCGAAAGACCCCAAACTGCGTAGCGGACCAACCCCTATTCATTATCTCCCAAGACGCAAGTGTCTCCAAAACGAGAACATCCTAAAACAAGAACGGGTCACCGAAGGAGCTAGCCACATGAGAGAGATAATCATCTTGAGACTCACAGCCATAAGGAGACAACTCCAAAGCTCATATTTGAGGAGGCGCAACCACTAAAATTACAAGAAAAAATGATACCACCACGCCTCCTTACTGCGAAAGTGGGGTATTCAAGGAACAAAGACCACAACGAGGCAACGAGGCCTCTACGCCACTTACAGCAGGACAGAACCTTCAAAGACGGGAGAGCTACAACAAGGAAATTCACACTGTCCCCATTTCAGCATTGGAGACAAAAATTAAACCAAGGTTCCCCACACCCAACGATTCCTGACTGCGTGAAAAGCTTCGCTCCGAGACCTGTGGTTGGAGCTCTGATGTCTTGAAGCATCTGCTGCCCCGCAGTCAGGAGCTGACATTCTCCTGTCGAGACTCATCCTGACGAAGCCGCTAGCAGAACCTCTCTAGGTTTCTCAAACAGCCACACTGTCGACAAGTCTTAAATGAATGACGATAAGGAGACCTAAAGTACCCAAACCGGCCACACAAGAAGCGAACAAGAGAGTGGCCCGACTAATAGAAGATGGAATTGTAAAGAAAACTTGTTTGAGATGGGTTCCTCTGACTCGCTCTCACAAAATGGGGAACCATCCCAAACACCAAAGGGAACCGGTCCTTGAACAATAGACGAAGACCCCACACAAGAGAAACTTTAACTGATTCTGCGACATTATCTTTGGAGAAAAGGGAACCAACTTCTTGAGATGCCCAACGTAGGCCTTTACTATTCGTTGGCATTGCTGGACACTCACGAGCCTTGTCGCTTCCATCACCTTCGCTTCCACAAATATAAACCAACTAATGAGAGTGGTCCTAAACACCTTCCAAGTCATACCATCGTACGATGACTCCAGGGTTATCTCCTCCACCAATCCCAAGTTGCACCTTCAAATAGACCTGAACCAACACAGACTCTCTTAGCTTTAGGAGTTCCCAATAACATGAAAACACCAATGACTTCACCATGCCAGTTTGTTACCTTCAATAGATCACGATCACTGTAAAAGATGGACATCAACCGAAAAGAATTCAATTCCACCACCCCAATAAGAGTCTAGGTAGAACCAACAACTAGAAGTGACTCACTAGAACTTTCTGGGACTTTTCTGGGTGGCATATTCAAAACAAGAGGCACGAATCCGAATCAAAAGTTATCATAAATCAAAATTCCACACCACAATCACAAACGAAAGCTCAAACTCAAATCACTATTTCAACCACAATTCAATATGTCAAAACCAAGAACCCATGAAAAAGAATACTTAACGTGGAAAGAGAACGCTAAACAATTCCTCGCTCACTTTTCTAAACGTTTGAAAAACCTTTTTTTTAAACCATTTTTCATAAACCAAAACCACTTAAATATCCACCATTGATATCCCATGAAGTCTCACACATACATATCCCCGTGCTAGCTCAAGCACCCATCCACTCACTTCACCAAATTTCCCCACTTACCACATGCGCACCTCAATGTATGTGATCACTCATAGGAATACCAAGGGTCAATTCAAGAAACTTATCATTTCCAAAACATACCATTAAGCACACATCACAAATTCTCAACCAATTTGAAAAAGTAACTTATCATTAAGGCAATACATTTCCAATTTCCAAAAACATTTCCAATTCACATTCCAAAAAGTGTTACTGAGATTTCAAAACAACTTCCAAAACACCCATCATTTTCCCTTTTGAAACCACACATTTGTTAAAAGAAAACAATTTCCATTTCAAAACCACTTTTCCACTCTAACACCACATTCCCAATTCAAACCACCTTCACAAAAATCCATTTTCGTTTTTGAGATGTACTCACACCAACCAAAATTAAGGTCAAACATAACTCACATTAAAACATCCAAAAATTAGGGACTAGTGGCGATACCAACCCGATAACATGGCTTAGCAGACCATGCTCCGAGCAGGCATCCCCCACAGGAAGCATCTTGAACCGGGCACTCGGGTCGTACATGGGTCGCTACTCCATGCAAGTCCGCCGCGTAACACTGGCTCACTTCCTTGGTCATCCCTCATCCACACATACCAATCCAAAGAAGAAAATTCAAATCCTGGACTACCCCTGGAAACTCGAGTCTCGGGACGGGCAAGGGTTCATGACGTCCTTCCCGCACCTACCTCTCGAGTCCCGACACACCTAATCACCAAGCTACTTGACACCCCAAATAACAACCTCCCTCTGATACCATTTTGTCACGAACCAGGCCGGGTTGTCATCCGACCCGACACCCGACCCGGTCCGCGACATGGCCCGAAGGGCGTTCCCGATCCCCACGGGCTGGCAACTAGTGCCGGGCATCAAAACAAACCAGTTGGGAACGGTTTGGCCCATGAAAAAGATAAGCAAACATAAACTGAACAAGCATATGAATAAAGGAAAACAAACTGAACGACGTGGCAGCAGAAAAGGAATAAACAAGAGACGCGACATACCTTAGGTGACCCCGTGGATCACCACGGTACGACAACCACACTCGCTCCCAAAAGCGATCCAAGACTGAAACCTGCAACTGAAAAGTAATGTAGGTGTGAGCACCGAGATGCTCAGTAGGAAAGCCAAAAACAACCACATCATATGCCTCTGCCTTTAATAAGGAATCCAACCAATGCCAGTTTGGAAAATAAGATATACTAAAATAATATTTTCCTTCATTTCAAATTCAAGTAACGAATTTGCATTTTCAAGTAAAGCCTTTTACTCCCACTACATTTTCAGAATAGGTTTCAAGCATGAATTAACATTTCAAAATGAAAAGAAACCAGTTTGGGTTAAAATATGGTTTTCACAAACAACACATCAAGTATGAAACAGCTGAAAAGAAAGTTACATCATTAGCAGCATGACAAAAAAATGAGCACAATGGGTAATCCCTATAGGAAGCTAGAACAAGTGGGAACCTAAAGACCTCGTACCTCAGTGAAACGTGGCTTAGAAGACCACGACCCTCAGAAAACGTGGCTTAGAAGGCCACGACCCTCAGAAAACATGGCTTAGAAGGCCACGACCCTCAGAAATTCATATGTTTAGTTAGTGTTGTTGCGTCAATCCTGCTAGACAAACCAGGATGAACCCCTGCCGTGTCATCTAGCGTACTAGTCCTGGTCACCCACCTAGATACCCGGGTTTTCCCATTGTGCTCTATTTCAAATGGTGGTGAGTTTTCTTTATCAAACAATCAAACAAGTACATTACACTTTCTTTATCTAAAATTCATTCCACATTTCACCACCGCACTCCCTACTTAAGTGCATTCCCCCTCTTTACACCACACACACATGGACAAGCCTTTACACTAGGCACACATCACAAACCACTCATCAACACTTGCATCCCATTTTGTTTTTTCAAATTTAGGGGAATGACTCAAAAAGGGATTTTCTATTTTCGCAAACCAAATCTTAAAGTGCCAAACGGGCCTTTCATAAAACATTGTTAAGATGCCAAACATGCTTGATTACATAAAGGAAACACTTTTTAAAATCAATCAGCCAAAAGGCCAAACACCTTTGGAAATACACATTACTAATTCAGAACCACTTAAGAAATCAATTTTTCGATAAAAGGTCCCTTAAGACCGATAGCATTAAAAATACATTTAAATTTCCAAATCAAAGGCGTAATCATTTCTAGCAACCGTAACCTGATTTCATAGCATGTGGATATAACGTAAATGTAAAACATATTTTTAAAACAAGCAAGCAATTATGAATCTCAAATTAAAGGCATAGGCATAGAGGACCTACCTCAAACTTGTCGCTATCTGCCAAAGGTCACTCGAACCGACACTTGGCGCACACACGCACATGCATTTATACATATATATATATATATACACACCCATAGGTGCATTGCACATATATATATATATGCTTTACTTTATGCATGTGCATGCGAGGTACCTCGACACCCGCGGCCCAAAACCATTGTAGCGGGGTCCTGCGCACTCCACAAAACATGTAATAAATTAAAGAACAAATTATGCAATACATCAAAATTAGTACCACAAAATTTACACAAACGAAACGCACCCAAACTACATCATAGCGCCACTTCAAAAACACTCGCACGTCAAAATCATAGTAAAACATGAAGTGCATAATTTGTACAAATTAAATAAGCCATCTGCACCACTTATAAAACATTTTAAAAAGACATAACACAACATAAAACAACAACACACCCGAAAACCACTTCTAAGGCCAAAAGCATACTGAAACAGACTCCAACGAAATAAAACGCAGCCCTTGCACGTCTTAACAAACTATCAAAACAATTAATTAAACACTAATAAATATTTCATCATAGGTTTTTCACACATTAATACACTCACATTTTACAAAAATCAAATACAACCAATTTCACCCTTTGTGCATGGTATAAAATTAACTACACAATTTATAAAATAATTATAAATAACAGTATGAGAGTTTTGCATCAAGAACACACCCAAAACCAACTTCAGCAACTAAACACGCGTTGAAACCACACCAAAACACTAACTGCATCCTTTACACAGTTTGATAAACCAACAATACATTTTATAAAATAGTGATAAGAATCTTGACATAGGTTCTTCAAATAAAACAAACTTATATCATGAAAGTATGCTGCTAACCAAGCCAATATACATTAAAACTCCAAAAAAAAGATTTTCAGCATGAAAAATAAACATACTTAATCAATTAAATTCAGGAATCAATTTATCAAACTAATTTTATGAGAAACTGCCTACCTCGATTTAGGCCAACTTCACCAATTTGGAGCGCAAAATCCATTGCACACCAACCACACCTCAATCGACAAAATTAAACCCTAAAAGCATGGTAACATGTCAATTGCATCGAAACCGGACAAAACATAACCTAAAACCCTAAGCACAAATCTACCAACGGAAGAAATCAACCAAATGAGGAGGAACGCACGTGCGGTAAGGGTTGCGGGAGTTCAACCAAGCGAGATGGGGCGCCGAAGGTGATCCGCACTAGAAAAATCCGACTGGAGAAAGGGAGATCGGAGCGAGGGTGGTTAGCCGGAGAAAACCAAACCGCCGGTAGGGGTGCTAGCCGGAGAAGAACCAAAGGGCGGCGCGAGCGGGAGAGGGAGGTGGTGGCGCGACAGGCTGGGTGGGTAAGAGGCGGCGGCGCGGCGTGAAGAGAGGAGGGAAAGGGAGGCCGCGCGGGAGCAAAGGGGGAGTTCCGTAGGGTTTCTGCGCGACGGGGGGGGGGAGGGAAGAGGCCGAGCGAGAGAGTGAGGGAGGAAAGAAAAGGAGAGAAAAAAAAAGAAAAGGGAAAAAAAGGAATAAAAATAAATAAGAGGAAAAAGGAGTAAAAATAAATAAGTAAAATGAAATAGAAATATAAATGAATAAATAAAATGAATAAAATGAAATAAATAAATAAATAAAATGAAATAAAAATAAATAAATAGAGTGAATAAAATGAAATAAAATAAATAAATAAAATCTGAAAGAATAAACAAATCCCTTATTAAAATAATAACTAAAATAATAATAATAAAATTATCACCTGAGAGCGGACACCGCGCACGGTCTCACGCGCGGGGTCGCGCGCATCGTTGCGTGTCTCAAAAACAACACATTCAATAACAACCAATCCCTTAACAAAAATTAGGGGCTGTGCAGGGCGCGCATACGCTCGCGTGTTCGTATAAAAACGAGATTTTCTTTTAATTTAAAACCGGTTCAAAACACAAATTCAAAAACGAGACCCAAAATAATTAAGTTAAAATAATGCATTGGTCAGGGTGTGACAGATCATGAATATCACATATTAAAAAATAATACTTATGTATGAGATATGATAACAAACATTCAATACACTATGAAAGATCATGATATAGAATGGGTGTCATAAATCACATAATAAAGAACCATTAATAAAAAACTAGATTTTTCAATCATTTGATATGTTATCACCAAGACTAACATCAACGGGAAAAAATAATGATATTATAAGGCCAAAAAACAAAATATTATTATATATGAATATATATATATATAAATATTCATTAAGAAAATAAATGAAAATAAAGGCTTTACTTATAAATATGATATATAGATTAGTCAAAAAGTATTTTCTAAAAACATTTTTTCTTTTTGGTAAATTTAAAATTACATTCACTTTGATATGTCATTTTCCAAATGGTTATGTTTAGTGAATTAAAAAAATATTATTATAGTAATATACATTTATAAATAAATTTCAATAATTTGGTATTAAAATAGATAAATTTTTTAATAATGGAATGCGAAAAAATATATACAATTATCATTTTTATGAACAAACTTCTATAATGGAGCCTTGTGAATGACATAGTTATTTAAATTTTGTAATTGAATGATTACATAAACATATACATTAGAAAATGATACTTTATTTTAATAAATTAAATGAATAAAAAATGGTAATCATATGAAATTATTAAGGAAATATATACCATTCTATTAAAAAATGATGTAATGTTATTTCAAAATTCCATAGATCAAAATCAACATCGGAAAAAAGTTTAATATAATTTTATTTTGAAAAGAGGTGATATAAGATATAAGGGTTTTATGAGATAAATATAATTTTATTTCTATATATATAAGATTATATTATAGGGATATGATATTATGGTTCATGATGGGAAAATGAAATTTAAGTGGCTATGAGTTATTCCAAACAATGAATTTTCTTTTAGGAAGGGATTCATTAAGGGGGACTATTTCAACTAAAAGATAATTTTTTCCCCATGAGGAAGATAATTTAAAAATAAAATTAAATACTATTGTGGAATAATCTAATCATAGGTGAAGGAAAATCAAGGAGATTTATAATAAATCAATAAAGGGATTCAAGTTATTAATGACCCCCAT
Organism: Viscum album; assembly: GCA_963277665.1. Classification (NCBI taxonomy): domain Eukaryota; kingdom Viridiplantae; phylum Streptophyta; class Magnoliopsida; order Santalales; family Viscaceae; genus Viscum; species Viscum album. Next base: position 958,169,077 of record OY728145.1, read on the forward strand.
GATCTTGGTATCGATTTAATATAAATTAATGTAATGAATAAATATTACATTTCTCTTCAAGAACTACATATTAAATGAATATGGTATAATATATCCATTATTAATTTAAAAAACAAAAAAACATATAATGGTGAACAATTAGAAAAATTCCTCATGAAATTAAATTTTAAATAAATAACCCATTTTCTGAAATACTATCTTCCATGATTTTTTTAAATATCATATGAAAAAAACTATATTAGAAAATTATTTCTGAACATTATTCATATCAATAACCAATTTTAGAATTAATATATATATATATATATTATATACATATATATTAGTTAGTTATTGTCTATTTTAAATAACAAGTGTGATTTATCATAATTGAATTAAATAAATTTAATAATAGTATTGTGGATAATCATTCTAATCCAAATGTCCATCATTACTGGAACACATTATGTAATAGAACCATATTTTTATATCTCTTTAAAAAACCATAATATCACAACTTCAATAAATATATTATTAATTATTAAATTTAAAAAAATTAACATAGTGGTTATTTTACCTTATATTCATAACACCCAATGAAATATGTTTATGAGAGTTATTTTACTATAAAATTTTATAATCCATTATTTAAATTTTCTTTATAAGGAATGGACAGACACCCGTTACCTACAGGCTGGGATAATTTATTAGAAATAAATAATAAATTGCAAAATAAACACATTAAAACATGTTATTTCTAAATATATAAAAACTGTGATAAATTAATCCTTCCTTATATGGGTATTTATGATAAATGGTTAAAAGAAAACTAAACCGTATGTATAATTTTTTCTGGAAAAGGTTGCATTTAATGTGTATACCAATAATAGTGAGGATCGAACAAAATTATAAATTAAATAAAAAATCATTAATATCTTATGAATTATTACATCTTGTTATTGTTTTTAGTTATTTCTAATCACTTATTTTGATAATGAATTTATTTGGGGTTTTGTTTAGGGTTCTCTCAGGTGAATTTTATAATTTTTAAGAGATTTTAGGCATTTCATAGTTTGTGAATGATTTACCCAAACCGTGCATTCTACTAGTGAAAACCGTGAGACCCCATGTAGTGAGTCTTTTCATTTTTGGTTCATGGTTATACAAACTACATGCCCAAAGAGGATAAACAACGAAACACAAATATCTTGGGTGCATAGTTAGGGAGCATATTTTGTCTTACCATGAATGGAAAACATGTGTATGGAAAATAAATAACACAAAAATTATATTTTAAATATCAAAACACTCTATTTAGATTCTCGATGGACCTGTACAACACTATTTCATTTTATTCTTCCTTAGAGCCTCCCCAAAAAATATTTTTTCCCCTCTTAAACCCTCTTGATGATTATCGATGTTTAAATAACATTCGATCATTTTCTAGTGTGATGCCTCTTCCTTTTATACATATATCATTTCATAAACTTTCTATCCTATGGTTATATAGATCTCTATATTGATAGAGAATATAATATCATTTGTTTTATATCTTGGATCTACGATTGATTCCAGGATCTATATTTTCAATGTTCTTTGTTGTTGTTTCCAGGTTAGAGATTTGTGATTTGTTATCCAATGATCCTAATATAGGTGTTTCTATTTATGACATCCAATTTCATTAATCATATATTTTTTCATTTCATACACTTTCTATCCTATGGTTAAAATTATTTTAGTTTGATTATTGAAAAACTTAATTCTAGGGATTTGGGGATTTAGATTTGATTTGGCCCAAAGACGTGAAAACCCCCCTCAATTCCAATAAATTTTGGTGTGCTTCTAAAGTTGGCGGAAAATTGTAAACATAAATTGTTGATATTAAATTGATAATTTTTTTTGATGAAATGTAATTCCACATTTTATTTGATAAAAATTGCTTAAAATTGTGTTGATTGAAACCTAGTGGTTTTATATCGGTAGATAGAATTATTTGATTAAAATAAAATGTGTTATTTTTTATTAGTATACAGAAATATTTTAAACTTAATAATGGTATGAAATTTCATTCATAATGTTTAAAATAAATTTCCCATCATAGATTGTTATTAGAGAACATTCAAGCCTATGTATTCAATGAGTTATTTAGGAAAACACAGTATTCATGATTTATAGTAGTAGCAATAAATATGTTCTAGGTTCCATCCATGATGGGATGGGGTTGAGTCCTCATTGAAAAGTGTCTTGGGGATGTGTGTATACATATTTTTTTGATTTTTATTTGAGTTTGAGGGAGTCCTATATCATGGAACTATCATACCATTTGGAATATTCTCATGTAGTACATTATTTTGTGTTTTAAATGTATTACATTGTTTGTTTATAACTATTTTACACATTCCATTTATTTATATATTAAATTCATCATCTAAAAAAAATCCATATTTTTAATAAATTTTCATCATCTAAAATATTAATGATGAATATTTATAAATATTATATTGAGATTCAATGAATATTTATTTAAAATTGAATCCATAAATGGTTAATTAATTGTTGGAATATTATTATTGAATCCTTAGTGGGACCATATTAGTAATTTTTTTCTCTCCCTTCTTATGAATTTAGGTGTTTAATGATTCATTACATTTAGGTTGGAGAAAAGTTAATGTGCCACATGGAGGTGATTCCAGTTTTTTATCCATAGGCTTGGATAATAGTTTCAATTTGTACATGGGTAGATATCTGATTTTTTGGGTGATTTTTGGCTGCAATTGGGATGTTTATAATTGTTTTAGATTGGGTATAGTTCTATGTGTGGATTTTCTCTTATATCCATACTGACTTTTTCACTTGATTTTGTTTTTTTTTTATGGAAAATTCATTCCCACTTTCATATTGTATTATTCTAAGATATATTCACTAATTCATGGGGATCAGTTATTCCCTTTCAGGATATGTCATTACCAGCATAGGTTTCACGATAGAAGGGTATCTTGGCCGGTTCTTGATATAGTGTTATCAACATCCTAGATTGAGCCTCTTTAGCATATGTTTGTCTATATTTTTGTGTTATTTTTAGGATATTGAAAGTAGTTGCGATAGTGTTATGAATCATATATGGTAAAAAATAAACATAAGTCACTAGGGGTAATTTGTTAATTATGAATTTTGTATTATTTATAGTATATTACTTTAAATTTAATTTGGATAGAATTATATACTAATAATGTTTTATATGATGTGATTATTTTCATTATTGGACTTGTTTGACTGTTAATCTGATGTCTTTAATTTTTTTGCATTTTGTCTCTAAGAAGACCTACGAATCACCTACCAAATGAATCATATAATTCAATGCATATAGAAAATCCTCTCATGGACTCGAGTATGTTTGAGGTGAATATAAACAATATCCATGCTCTGGGATAGGAACCTTCTGTGGTTCCTATTCAGAATGCAACTATAGAACATTATATGTATGCTTTACAAAATCATGTTCATGTGATCCTTCATCAAATTACAATACTATTAAAATTATCCTATGATTATCGATATCTTGGGGAATGGTTAATACAGAATTATTATTTTCATGAGGTCATAGACACTCTTGATAAAATCAAGGTGATGTGTGCCACCTTCATGCTATAGGGCTATAGGGACTGAGTAGAAGATTGTAGGAGATAATGGGGAAGGTGAATAAGAATGAGGTATCAAAGTGTAAAAAAATAAATACTCTCTTCACCAAAAACTTACTTCCATACATGATGGCGTTGGCTAAGGCTACTGAGTATTGAAAACTCAAGCAGACTGATGGGACTGTGACAATGTATGAAATCTGTTTTGCTAAGCATGTGATGTTTTCAATATAGATAAGGTCTAATTAATTTATAAATAGATGATAGATAGATATAGGTCCTTGATCTGGTATTAAATTTTATGTATTATTCCATAAGATTCATTCTTATATTAATATATTATATAGAGATCTGATGGGAGAAATAGACTAGGTTAGAAATTCAGGGTTGATAGAAGATCATTATTCTCCCAGTGGTTGTTCTATAATTTCCATCAAAGAGAATTAGAATCATTATGATTATAATGATGGTTCTTAATAATAGGGTTTTTCTAGCCTACTATTTTTCTTAGAAATGTACCATGGGTTTTCTAAACATGTTGATGTCTTCTGCACTCTACATGGGATTTCACAGAGGTAGACAAGATATGTGGCTCATCTGAATGCGAGAGTCACTTTAAAAAGTCCATACGTAAATTTCATGCATTAAAAAGTGGAACATGATCATCAACACCTATTATAACATAAAAAAATCATAAGTATCACATAAAATGGGGTTCTAGCCATAAGCATTGGGAATAAAGCTTCTTCATGTTGTGGATGTGTCTCAAGTGGAAGCACATATTGGTCCAGGGACTATGTGAGGTACTATGACTATATTTTCCTAATTAATGAATTATTTATATGATATTTTGGAATATGTTTATATTCATAAAACACATATTTTTAATATTCTTAATCTTCATATGTACACATATCTTATGTGGTGGATATTAATACAACCATCATAATAACGAGAGATAATGGTCTCTATAGTCCTACATGTTTTTTATTAATATCAGGTATTGATATTAAATGGTATTTGCTAGTTCATGTCATGAAATATCTTGACATCATATTCGGGATGGATTGGCTCATTTTATTTAAATCCTAGATTAATTGTTACCTTAATCTAGTATAATTTTCTGCACCTGATGTTGTGTGTCATGTAATTCAAAGAGAATAGGACCCAAGGATGAGTAGATATGAACATTTATCCATAGTTTTGGAATGTAATATCATTATTTTATTTTTTACTACTGGAATAATCATTGAGCAGTGACGTCTCTCTCATTTTGGTTAATTTTTTAAACCTATTTGGTTCTGACTACTCAGGTTTCTACTATTAATAGAGGTAGAGTTTCCCATTGATTCTAAAACTCATAATCAAACAGTTTATATTAGATTATAACACATGTTATTAGCTTAAATTAAAGAGATAAATACATTATTTAATTATATTTTTGATAAATTATTGTCATTCATTTGTGTGTCACCATGGGAGTTTCTATTTCTCATTTCATTGAATGTTGATGGTTCAACATCCCTTTGATTTGATTACCAAAAAAATAAATCATTAACAATAAATAAAATGTATTTATTTCCATATATTGGTAATAGGTATGACTAGTTAAAAGGGGTGAAGAGTTTCGTGAAGTTTGTTCCTTAATCTAGGTACTGTATGTTTAGAATAAAATACTCAATACTCGGAAAACATCCTTTTAGAGTAGGTATGACCACTATGAGTCCCTCTTCATGCGGTTTGGTTTAGTAAAATCTTTTAATGTCTTTATGGATTTAATAAATAAAATATTACATGGGTATTTTTTATTAATTCATTTTAGTCTTTGTCGATTACATCTTTGTTTACACTATGATCGAGGAGGATCGTCTATGTCCATTGAGTACAGTTATAGAATTATTGGTAAATCATCATTTTATTACATGAATTGAAAATGTAATTTATGGATTCAGGATGTGATTTAGTTGGAAAATATAGTGTCGAGTTATGGTATTTCAGTTGATCTATAAAATATGAATGATGTCATAACATGGGAACAAATATTAAATGTTTTTAAGATTCTCAGCTTCTTTGGAACAATTGTGTGTTATTGATGATACGTAAAGTACAACCCAAAGTAATATTATCTGATGGATTGTATAACTTGGATGGGTTTTTATTATTATTAGGATGAGAAATGTTATTGTTATTACATTTTATATGAAACATCATTTTATTACTCTACCAGTATTAACTCATTTAGAGTTTGTGCTGGGCAATGTGGTATTTTGTGATGCACCATATTCGGGTTTAACCTACATTGTTATGTAGGGTGATGTTTTCATTGCTTATATCTATAAGAATCTATAACCGTTTTAGAATAATTATCCAACCCAGAAAAATGATCTTTCTGATGTGACACACACACTTAATAGTCAGAATCATTAACATCATGATAAAAGGTTTACCATATATTCGAACATCATATCTTGACTAATTTTTTATCATAAAAAAATGAATCTCCACCATTTTCATTAGGTGGAATACCTAAATTTTTTTGACATTGAGATTACCTATACCCTGAGAAAAGGTAATGTAATTGTAGATTATTTGTGTAGTAAACTTTTATCTCAAGATATAAATAACTCATTATAAGAGCATAACATCATGGATATTTTTTCATATTTTAATATTGGAGTATGGGAGTCTGGGATCAATGATTCATTACCTAATTTTCAATTAAAATATTCTCTTCTCGAGAGAATATATTTGAAATAGTAGCTTAATGATGAGTTCGGTAGAATTAGATACATGTTTTATTTTATGGAGAATGTTGTCCTATGTTCATTCTTCCTAGAGGGTATATTATTCTATTAGAATATATTTACTATTCTGTTAGAGTTTTGGAATAATGTGAGGGCGTATTTCTATAATTCCATGTGGATATTAAACCCATGTACAAAAAAGATGTTCTATGACATGTGAAATATATTCTGGTGGCTATGAATAATATGAGGCATTCTTGAATAAGTATCTCATTGGTATTCATGCCAATAGTTCAAGGACATACACTGAAGGCCTTCTTGTTTTCTTCATCCACTTCTAGTGACAACATGTATTTGGGTTGTGATCTGTATGGAAATTTTCATGAGGTTCACACATACCCATTAAAATAAAAATGTGATATGGGATGTGATTGTTAGGATGTCCAAATTGGATCAAAATACACCTATTAATGATAAAATCAAGTTTGAGGAGTACAGAAATATTTATTTGAAAGAGGTTTCTCATTTTCATAGATATCCATCTTCTATAGTATCTAGAAATTATCCATGATTTAAATTGCAATTTTTTAGATTCCTTTATAAAATATTAGTATATCAGGTATTTTTGAGTACTATAATCATTCCACAATCAGATGTGAAAAAGAAAAGAGCTATATTTTATTTGAGGATATAAATTTCACCTAATTTTAATGGATTTTTTGGGGAATGGGATGACTATCTAGTGCTGGTTGAGTTTTTTTATATTAAATTTTACCATTCTATAATCATAATTGATATTTCTGAGGCCTTTTATTGTTGGGCATATATTTATTTGTTGTGTTGGTTTTAGTTTGGTGAAATTTATTTAGATGGACTAATAATGGTTCACGAGATGATATAAATGATTCAATTGATTGAATAGAGATTGTTTGTAGAACAAATCTAGTAAATGTGTTGTGCTGGTAGTCATCACAGTCCTTTAGAATTTTATATTACTAACAATTTTTTCTTGAATGTTTCACCCATTTTGGGTCATCGATGTCTTGGGAAGAAATGGAATCCTTCTCCCCAATTTTTGGGACATTTGGCATTCACGAGTAGATGGGAATATTTTCTTACAACATATAATTTCAATCATACCTAACATCTATAAAAAACGAGTTTAATGTATAAAAAATATGAAAGAAACTCTCTCGTCAATCTCAAGTTCTGATATAAAGTGCTTATGATGTCGAACATGATTTACCCGTAATAGAGAATCTAGTCAAAAATTAAGACTCTAATACTATGTTACATAGTGGAAGGAAGATACATTTTTTGAGTTCAATGGTACAATGTTTATGATTTTACTGATATGTGTTAGAGGGAGCCACTGATGAGAGATAGGTGACATCATCTTTTTGAAAATGAAGCTTCTTAATATGAATTTTAGAAAAAACATTTCTATGGTGGGGATTTGTACCATAAAATTTCTATTTTGAGGTATTGATAAACCCCTGTGTTGATATTTCCATTGGTTGGGTTTCATTTTTGGTTGTTTAAGTTGATTTTTTGAAAATTTGGAGTTCTTTTGGGATGTTCCTGATTAACACAGTATATTCCTATTTGATGTTCCCTTCTAGTGAATACTATGAAGACTAAAGCAGATAATTTTTCCATGGTTGTAACATGGATTTATGATCCATGCTCCCACCTAAGTGAAACCATGACAAAACATTATCAACAATTCATTGTTAGGTGGCCTGATTTTCTAATTGTGTGGGAATTCAAATGAAATCGAGTGTATGAGAAATTATAAATCAAAAAATAATTTTCGAATACAAAAACCATATTTTTTTGTTCTCAATGGGATTATAAAAACAACTTTTATTTTATTATTACTTGGAGGCTCCTAGGAGGTGGTTTTGTCCCATTTACACCCCTCTATATGTGGATCAAAGCTAGGAAATGAACATTTTATCTCTGCTCAGTATATTTCTTTTTCCTGTAATACTTCCCCCATTCTTTAATATTTTCTCTGAAGGGTTATATATATCAACATGTTTTTATATAATATAATATACACTATTTTAGATCTTTTATTTAGCTTTTATTCCTCAGTACTTGATGCCAACATTTTCTATTGGAGTTTCCTGATTAGGTCTTTGTGTTTTGAGATCCAGTGAGCCTGAGGTAAGTGGTTACATTTATGATGAACAAATTTATTAAACCAAAATTTCATAATTTTAATAATTTACTTTATATTTAAATAGATATATTTAAATTATATTATTTTTTATTGGTTTATTGAATATGAAAAATTATATTGAATTTGAGGTTTTATATATTATTTGGAATGCAAATGGTAAAACGACCCCATTCCAGGGAATTAGAGTGTGCCAATGATATTAATCGAAAATATAAAAATCTAAATTTTTGAATTGAAAATATAAATATTATTTAACAAATTAATATCAAATTTTATATTATTAAAACTGGAATAAAATGGTTTTGATATAATACTTGTGGTTTTATCTTGTAAAAAGTCATTGTTTGATTAAAAACCATTGTATTGGTTTTTAAAAAGAAATTTGAAAGATAGAAATAGAAGAAAGGGATGAGCTAATTTTCAGATAGCATTAATATAAATATCTAATAATTGGTTTTTATTACAGCTCATGAATTCCTATAGTGTTACTAATTTATTCTGGACAACACTCTAATGAGGATTTACTTTACTAAAAATGAATATTCAGCCGACCACATCCCCTTTGTGATAGTCATGATTCTTCTTTGACTAGTGTATGAGGGATGTGTGTACAAATATTTTCATTATCACTATTTTAGTGTGAGGTAGTCACATATCAGGCTACTATCATACCATATAGAAGATGAACATGTTGCTTATTTGTTTTCATTTGAAACATATGACATCGTTTGTTGTAAACTGTGATATACATGACTTATGATTTTATATAAACTATATAATATGAATTTTTTATTCCATTTTTTAATTTATTTAAATCATTTTAAATATAAATAATTATTCATATAAAATATTATTATGAAATATCATGCCTATTTATTTAAAATTCTATTCTCTATTTTATTAAATAATTGATTGAATTTTATTATAGAATCCTCAGTGAAATACTACTGCGATATTATCTCACAACCTATATATTCCATTGGGTGATTGTATATTATCTCATTCCATGTATAAAAATGGGTAATGTTCTACTTCAGCAGGTTCTAGTTGTTGAACATTGGGCATGGAGTTTCTTGTCCATTGGAAAAAGGGTTGTAATCTAATATTCTAGTGCATTGTGGTCTGAGATGTTTTATTTATGCATATTAGTATCATGTACGATTCCCCATATGGTGTTTATCTTGTTGAACAATGGGCTTGGAGAGACATATCTATTTTATTAGTAAATAATAATAATAAAACGTAGAACATAATATATTTGTGGGGGGTAATTTAACACCCAGTTATTTTAGTATATATTTCCCATTTATAAAGTGGTATAAAATATATTTTTCGAATGTAACACAGAATTAAAATGAGTAATGAAGTTTTATATAAATATTAAAAAATATTAATTTAATAAATATTAAATATAATTTTTTTAATTAATCTTAAGTGAATTAAAATAGGATTAGTATTTTTTAAATTTTTTTAAACTAGATTTATTTAATAAAGGTTGTTTTTCATTTTTATATATATTTAATATTATTATTTAATGTATAAAAAAATTTTATAACTCATATTATGAAAAATAAAATTTATTTAATGATTATTCATTTCACTAATAAGAAAGATTAAATTTTTTTATTTTATAAAATATATCATTTTAAAGTGAATACTGGATTAAAACATTATAAATCTTATCAATATAATGATATATGATCAAGATCAGGGTGTTAAAAAGAATTTATAATTTATATACATACCATTATAATTAATATATTATATTTAAAATATAATTTTTAACATAGAAAAACTATGTATAATTTTTTAAATTTTAGAAACATTTTATCATGATTATGAATCTGTTAAATTTTTTAATTTTATTTTGAATTTTAAAAAAAAAATAGTTTTTCTTTTATTAAAAATATCAAAAACAGGTTTGTTATAATGAAAAAATTTATTTCATGTATGTTAATATTATTATTAATACTAACATAGAAAAAAATTATGCTTATAACAAAAATTTTATAAAGACTCTGATTTCTAAGAATGTGAGTTAATTATGAAATTAACAACTCAAAAACATTTTTTTTGTTCATAAAATAATTTTGTTATATTTTATCCCCATGTGAAAATTATTTAATTAGGTTATTTTTAATTTTGATTAAAAAAATTCAATTACAAATTTCAAAACCAGAATTAACAAGGTAAAATATCAAAATGGTTCAATTTAAATATATTTAACACAGAAAAGGATTAAAACTGTCAAATTTTTCCAAAATGTGATTGTTTGAGAGGTAGTTGGAAAAATTACAATATCGTTCAGTCCTTTTTAATATTTCAAACCCTTGATATTATAATATTGACATTCAAATATTGAAATTTTAATTGTTCTCACAATATAACATTTTTGATCAATACAAAAATTGTAACACATTTGACACATCATGATAGACTTATTTATTTAAATTTTATCCAAAAAAATTAAAAATTTTCTCAAAATACTAAATTCTATTAGGTTTATAAGAATTTTTTCTTAATTTTATAATCTAATTCCTTAATTTCCAAAGAGATGTACTAGTTAAATCTCAATCTCAGAATGTTTATTTCCTACAACTTAATATTTTTATCACTGATAATAATATTTCATGTGGGTATAAATATCCCTTAATGTGAAGTGATGTATATAAAACTATATATATTTTCAATATTTTTATCTTTGGTTAAATTATATAAACACATGTACAATATTTTAAATACAAATAGAGAAACTTTTATTGTGTTTTAAAATGTTATTATTTTGAGTAGTTGTCGAACATGTTTATATATATATATATTCTAGTTACATGACCCAGGAACCTTACACATAAATCTTTTGAATATATATTTAATATATATATGTGTTTGTGTGTGTTTGTTTGTGTGTTGATGTGTGTGGAAAATTATACTTTCGTGGGACAATCCACTTAATGTTGTATGATATAAATTAATTAGATACAAATAAAATGGTTCAAGTATAATGTCTATTGCACATATAATTTCCCAAAAATACTAAATAATTTTGTTATATATATTATTTAAAATAAATATGTATAATTATAGAGAGACCTTTTGTTTGGGAATTATTCAAATAAATATATGTGTGTACTCTTAGTTTTGGGTAATTGGAGATGCACATCGAATTGTATGAATTAATTTCAAAATTAAATACGAAAATGGAAAATCCCAATAGGTTGTGTTCTGAGCATATGAGAGTGGAAGAAAACAATTTAATTTAGATGTAATGATTCATTCTAACTCCCTCACAATGAGAAAACAATTTCAAAAATAATATTTATTTTATGTTTTAGACTATATAGTTGAAAAATAATTTAACATTATTATTTTAAGAGTAAAATTATTTAACGTTATGTGGACATAAATTTTCCATAAAAAATTTAATTGAAATTAAATAATAAAATTCAAATTTGAAAAAATATAAAACTCTCCATAAGGAAGTATTTTTATAAATAAGTTCATAAGAAATTTTTTTTGAAGGGGATTAAAATTTAAAGTTTTATAGATATAGGAAAATGTTTTAGAAAATATTAAATTTCTAAAAACAGTTAAAAAATGAATCTTAGTTTCTACTAAATTTTGAAAATAATTTCAATTTTCATTAATTTTTTTAAACATTGTTTTTAATGATTTATACATTTACATTTGGAACTAATAAAATAACTATATTTTTTATAACATATTCATCTATGAAACATTTTTAATTTTCAAATATTTTGATGATAATAAATTCGATGTATGGAGATTTATAATTGTATTCTCATTAAAATTCTATAATTTTTTCGAAATTCAAAAAACATCTTGGATTAAATTATATATGTATTATAGGATGTTTAGAGTTTTTTAAGAAGGGTGTATATTTAAAAAAATTATCATAAAAATGAGCATCCTTTTAAATATTAAATTGGATGGAAATTCATGTATATATATATAATGAATATGTTTTTCATTTATGAAAAAGAAACTAAAAGAATAGTATATTTATTAAATAATATTTTTTACTGTAGAACTATAAAAAATTTATAAATTTTGAGTGATCGCAATGATCTATGAAAGTTTTCAAATGTGTTATGGGTAAGACCTAAATATCCTTTAATATTTTTGGTTTAATCATGGATTTATTGTTCAATGAAACTGCAGATTTCATTCAAATAATATTATATATTTTATAACACTTTATTTTGAAACATATAAAATATAGAAAATTATTTTTTAAATTGATTTCCTTTTTTATAAGATTTAAATTATCATTATTTAATGAATGTTATCCTCTATATTTTAAAATTTTATCTACAATATAAATAATTAACCTTAGTAAGGTTTATATATATTTTAGGTTAACTAATTTAATTGTAATGGAAAATTTAAATTTTATTCTTAATTATTGTTAATTTGGTATTAAATTTTGATGATATTTTTTATGAAATATTCATGTATATAATGAGTGATTTTTTTTATTTTATGAATCCTTTCATAGAAACATTTTAACTCATTGTGTTGTAAGATATTTGTTAGCAGTTCTTTTTTATGAGTAGGATCTTATTTAGAGAAATTCCTAAATTCTAAATTTTATCATGTGTAGTCCACATAAGATATTAATGGACTATAATATTTCCAAATTATTTAATTCACATGAGTATTATGTTGACATAGAAATTAAAAATTATCTATAAATCTAGACATAATATATCCAAGGATACATATTGACTTAGTTTTTGAGGCTCTAAGTTGTCCCTTTATTGATTAATTTTTAGTTCCGACATATTCTTAATTTATTTTATATAAATTAATGATAAATCCATGTTTTTATCCCAATAATCATGAGTGAGTGTATGGGGTTCTTATGTTGATATCAGAGAATGTATAAGATTTTTAGGATTAATTTGGTTATTTTTATTGGAATGGGAATAGATAACATTAGTGAAACCCCATTAAAACTAATATATATTACACATTAATTCATGATTTGTTACATAAATATACAAAAAATGAAATATCAAAAGATCATGAGGTGGAGTTTCTTTTGAAAATTAGTTACGTAAATATTTAATCAGAAACTATGGTATACCAATATTTCCTAAAAATAGAAAAACATTCCTTACATTACATCGATCATTTATTTATATTCATGATAATCTAGGTATATACATAAGAAGAGGTTTACCTATAAATCCAATTAACTAAATAATCATTAGGTAAGATGATGAATTTAATATATTTACATTAATAAGCATATAAAGGTGACATAAAAGTTGAGGTAATTGTAATCATGAACATCGAAGTATGATATAAGACAATAACATCACGGAAATATAGGAATTTGGAAACAAGATTAAAAATTAAATAATAATTATAATTCAGGTATATACACAATGATATGATAACATTTTATGATAATGCAAACTTCACATGCAACACATATTTAATCTCATTAGATTAAAAAATTTCACAATTCATTATAGGGATATATAATTTTAGGGGGATACATAACATTCATATTTGGTACATTCATTTATGTTCCACATATATTATACAGTATAAGAATATCCTTCATCACTATCATGAAAAATTATCAAATGATTTTAAAATATATGGATGAAACCATTCAGAAATATATAAGCACACCTATATTAATTACCATTAATGGAAATGGGTAAGGGTATTAACAACCCAAATGATTGAAATAGAAAATCATGAGATAGTTTCAATAGAATAATAATTGTATATGTAGGATTATAAAAAAAGTTATTGATAGATATAAGTAACTTCTAACTGTATAAAATTAACATGCATAAGAAAGTAATTATAAAAGAACAAATTATAAATTACAATTAATAGAATTTAGTAGTTGTTAGTAAAAATAAAATACATGAAATAAAACAAATTATAGATAGTCCCATACATTGAGAGAGTTCTTCTAAAATAATGGTATGATCATCCAATGATATCGGGAACATAGTTGTACAGAATTAAATAGGGGTAATGATCTTAAATTTTATCTCAATGTCTTATTAGTGAGGTTTACTCGGAGGATTGGTCGGTATTTCTAGGAAAATACTAGGGAGTTACTTATTACTTTATAAATTTATGTTTTGGACTCTTTGTATTATGAGAATAAAAATTAAAAAGAACTATTCGGGTTTTTAATTATTATTATCCCAAGAAGAGTAGTTTAAAATATATTCAAATTATAAGTATAAAAATATTTTAAATAATTCCTTCGGTGTTGTAGAAGTGAGTAATTATTATAATTACATGATTTTAAAAAAAGATAATTACACCCTTACATATATCCCTTTGGAATTTGAAATCAAGGAATCAACCTTTAGTTGAATGTCTGACAGTTTCCCTGGTCTAGATGGTTTTTGGAATTGTTTATTTTAGACTTATTGGGATGTTATTCAGGATGATGTTTTCAGGTTGGTTACTAATTTTTTTAAATGTGATTCCCTTACTAAGTGTTTTAATGCCTAATTTCTTGTAGTCATTCCAAAGATAAAGATTGCTAACAAGATTCATTTGTTCAATCAAGTTTCCAATATCAATACAATTTTTAAAATTATTTGCAAAATCATGGCCATGAGGTTTTACTCTATTTCCAGTATGTTTTTTTTTACTAATAAATTTCAATTTATTAATTGTGGGCCTATTCAAGATTGTATTATTACTACCTCGGAATGTGTTTATGTTCTTTTCAAATCCACAAGGTATGGTAATATTGATATCAAGTTTTATGTGAGGAATGCATTTGATACTATAAATTGGAATTTCATTTATAAGTTTCAACATTTTTTTTGGTTTTAATGATGGTTTCATTAATTGGGATAAAATCATTTTTGAGTCAACTTGTATCACATTCCTTGTTAATTTTTCCCATGAGGGCTACTTTTCGTGTTCTAGTTGTGTCAGATTGTGTTACCCTCTTTAGGCCATTAGTTTTCCCATTGTGGGGGATTATATTATTAGATTAATTTCTATTATGTTTGGTAATGGGAAACTGGAGTCTATAAGTGCTGGTAGAGGTATTTTTTCTCCCACTCACTAGTGGTTGGCTGATGATATTATTATCATCACTAAATGGGATAAGAGAAATACTATAAATATTATCTGTGCCCTTTTACATTATGAAAAAATATCTAGGAAAGAGATTCATTGGAATAAGTCCTTTCATTATTTTGGTAGGAATTTTCCTATTTCTAGTAAGACAGGCATTATCAATGAATTGAGTATTCATGATGTATTTCTTACCATTACATATTTGGGCGTTTTATGTTCTGGGGGAGGCCTAATACATGTTATTTTTCTGATATTCTTTGTAAAATCAAAAGGAATCATGATTCCTGGAATGGTATGTCCATTTCCCTAGAGTGTCATGCTACTTGGATAGGGTTGTGATCATTTGTATGTTTTCTTATTCATTCATGGTCTATAAGTGGCTAATATATTTCAACAAGATCATTAAGGTTTCTATTGAAAATTTCATTTTGAGTGGTAATATTTTGGAGAGGAAATTAGCTACGGTCCCTTGGAATAATATTTGTAAACCCTATCATGCTCGGGGTCTTGGTATTAAAAATCATGAGGTGTTTAATGATTCTTTTCAGGCTTCCTTCATTTGGAGGCTTGTCAATAGTAATCCGGAGTCTTTAGACATTCTCCGTAATAAAATCAAGGTTATTCTTAATAATGGGGATTTTAATCAACTGTATTCTTCTATTTGGCCTGCTTTTAAATACTTTTTTACATCCATTTACACTCATACCAGATGTCTTGTTTCAAGGAACTCATCTTTATCCTTTTGGAAGGCTAACTGAACTACTTGTCTTCTAGTTGATTCCTTGATGAATGATGATTTTAATGTTGATATGGGTACTACCATTAATTATCATCTTGATAATATGGGGGTCTCCCTAATCATTTTATTACTATTACCAATATTTTTTTCCTCTCTAATAGAGAGGATTTTTGGTAATGGGAACCTTCTATAAATGGTCTTCTAACTTATATAAAATTTTATAGTCATTATCTATCTTGCAATATAGGTTGTAAGTGGATGAAGGATCTTTATAGGAACTCTATTATGCCTTCTCAAACTAGATTATCATAAATACTAGATCATAGGAAGCATCCAACTGATTGTTTCCTTAATAAAATGTGGCATTTCTCTTTGTTTTTCATGTGTGTTTTCCATCAACATAGGGAAGATATTGATAATTTGTTTATTATTTATGTTAATTCCTTTTAAATTTGGAATATTGTTTATGATATTTTTGAAATACCTATGCCTGGAAGGTATTCAATTCATTATTTCCTTCAAGGATGGCATTCTATTTCACTTTCTACTCAATTGATAGATCTTTTTAGGGTCGCTGCTACTGAACACCATTTTTTTTCTCGGAATAAGGTGTTTTTTGATATATTTTCCTTCTCAGTAAGTGGGTTTTTTATCAGCTATTCTTGCTATTATTCATAATATTGATATTCCAAGGAATCATTTTTCCTAGAAGTCAGCTCACGATTTTTCTCTTCTGAACCGGATAGGTGTTAAGGGAAACTTCAGTCATCTGCATGGTACTTTTGAAGTTCTTTGGATGGAACCTAATTTTGGTTGGTTAAAAGTAGATTCAGATGTTTCTTATAGAGCCAATCAAGGGATTTTTGGTTATGGTGATGTTTTCATAAATCATAAAGTTGATATCATTGATTGTTTTCATGGTCCTTGTGGATTTTCCACTTCACATGAGGCTGAAATGCTTGGTATTATCATTGTTTTGGATCAATATGTGAAGCATGGTTGGGATTATTTATGGATCGAGAGTGATTCTACTATTGTTGTTTCTGCTATATGGTTGGGTCATTCTAACTTTTCCTGGAAGCTAACTAATCATTTGATTAATAGTATGGAGACTCTATTTCCTTGAATCATAATACCACTCAAATTTATAGGGAATCCTAGTCTGTTGCTGATGGCCTATAAAATAAAGGTGTTAATGGAGTTGATTTTGTTTGGTATGATCATGTTCGTGATGATCTCATTCCTTTTCATAAAAAGTATTGGGACAAGTCTTTCATTTTTAGATTTTGTTATCTATCTCTTATCTCTGTTTGAGGTTGTTTTCTAAGGTTTTTTACATCCTTGTGTTCTGTTTTATTTCATTGGGGTCTGTTTTCATTGTTTAATTCTTTTTTCCTCTTAAGAGTTTTTTGTTTCTATTTTTTCTACATGAATTAAGTTTCAGTCTAACAATTCTCACTTAATTTCTTCTCTTGTTTTCAAGATGTATATATTTGATTGCATTTCATGGTTGTTTTTGATCACTGTGATTTTTTGTAATTGGAATTCAACAAGCTTCTTCCTCAATGCATTCATTTTATTGCAATGGATCTCCAAGAAGATTTTTTCTAGGAATTCTTCATAGAGTGTGGGCCTGGTGTGGAATTCATTTTTACTGATTTTTAGGAGCTTGATTATATCATTGGGGCAGTGCATGATCCAAAGATCAAGGGTGAATGTTGGATCATCCCTTGTTGAAGAGGAATTTTCCAAGAAGTTTGCTTCACTGGCGGAAGTCTTTATGAATGATTCATTCGGCACTTCACATAGAGATCATGGTTTTACATTGTGTGTTTCTAAGTAGCAAAAGCCTTCTGTTGCATGCTTCCTTATGTAGAATATTCTTCTTGACATCCTAAGCCGTCCTTGTTTCAATGGGTGTTTCTTGTTGCTTTGGATTTTGATCAATTTCAACATAACCATAAATTATGGTTTTTAGTGTTTCTTATTTTTATTTTCCCCTATATTTTTTTATTTTTTGTTTAATAAAATTCCATTCTAACATAAAAAAAAGGGGGAACATATTTTTAGTAATTTACTCGATTTTTACTATTTATTACTCCATCATTGGGATATTTTGTTGTCATCATTCATGATATATAGTTATGTACTATTGAATTTTACCCATTACATTAACTAACACCTAACACTATAAATAATTCATTATTGGCCATTCTAAATGATTTTATATCACTAATGATATTTATTTTATCAAACAATTCTACAAATATGATAATAAATATAGGAAATCAAAAATACCATTTATTGAAAATAAATCTTTTTTACGTCCATTAAAGTATTTCAACTATTTTAATGATTTTATTTGTACATCCTTATATTATATTATAATTTTAAAAGAAATATTTTTTAAGAATAATATTATATAAAATTAAGAAATATTTTAAAATTTCTTAAATTTATCAAAATTGTGCTTTCATTTGAACAATATATTTTCAAATTTAAATATTTTTTCTTTATATGATAATATAAAATTCATCAACACAAATAAAATCCTATTAATGTGAATTTATAAATTTAATATTAATTTTATTCAAGGTGAAAATAATAATATTCATACTACTGGGATTTGGATATATAAACATATATTATATTATTATATGCCCAATGGGTAAGGTGTTTGTTGATGGGGATTTCTTGGAGTGGTTCAAAAAACATGGTTTGGGATGTGATGTGGATAATCTTGAACATCTCATATAATTAGTTCCGTAATTTCTTTAGTTTTCCAATATAAAATTATATTTTTTCAGTGGAATAGCCTATCAATTCCATATACATGAGAAGATATAATACATGTGATTCATAGGGTATGTTCCAACTAGTTAAGGCCATCAATCCATCTATCTATAAATATAATACATTAACATTTTAGTTTGTATTTAAAAATTTTATTCATCACTATAAAATGGTTATGTTATCAATAATTGAGATTTATAATTTTCATCCAATTATTAAAAGAAATATTTTATAAATAATCTAAATTAACTAGTGTTTTACATGAGTTTTATATATTTATATTTCTTAAAATTGAATCAATCCATTCAAAAAATAGATTTTCATTTATAAAAGATCATATTGTTACAATTGTCCCCTATAGAAAATTCATCATTGAAATTTAATTTCATAAATTAAAATGGGTGAGGTATGTTTTTTTATCACCTCTACAAGTTCCCTTGTCACCTCCCAAAACATATGAATCTTTAACAGCACTTTTAAGATCGGAATTATATCATTCTGTAGAAATTTTACTGTATGATCAGTGAACATCACCAACTCCTCCTCCTATGAAAGATAATTTTACTATGGTTCCACCTCAAGTATAAGTGAATGCAATGGGATGGTAATATACTTTATTAAGGGTTATTAATGAAATACATCTTGTTCTTTGGATATGTTGTGTTGGAGTTCTAATGGATTTTCCACTATTCTAATTTCATAAATTATCTCAAAGGGGCTTATATATCATGGAATTATCATTCCCTTATTCAAAAAACTCCTGCATTTATTACATGGATAAATATGATGGAACTCTATATATATAACCTCCAATTATAGCATTCATTAATGATTTTAATTCATAAATTTTCTTCCATGTCAGATGTATTTTATAGGAAACTGAATGTATTCAAAAATCTCATTTATATATAAGATAATAATATTCCCAATAAGCTTTAATTCTCATACTCTGTCCCACCATGTTAGACTCTAAAAAGATTCCCATAAAACTCCATATGAGATTCCATTAAGCTGATTGAATTATGGATTCAATTATATGTGAAATCTAAGAAGGGAATGTATTGATACCAATATAAATGGAAATAAATTTTATTACATCTCCTCATTTTCTCTAGAGTTTTAGTGGTTTTCTCATACTCAAACTCCATTCAGAGGAGATAAGAAATACTAAAACACATCTATATACACAATTTGTATTAAAAACATATCCCAAACATCAAGTCAAACATAAGATATCTAATAGATATATTAGAGAGTGTCACTCCATATAATCTTACAAAATTCCTTATACATATTTTTGATAATACGTTAATAATGAAATATTCAAAAATAGAAAATAAATTCATTGACATCGTATAGTAATTTTCTATCACACAGATGGTGTTATTTAGTTTATATTTCACCGGGAGTCTATTGATAAATCCGTCATTATTTATCCCATTTCAATAATGTTATGGTAATTGTTTAATCCTAAAATTAGACTTATGTTGTATATAATAGACTTGTTTGAATAATAATAATCGATGTACAACATATAAAATTTCTATCTATATGTTATTGAAGCATAAGATTTTCATTACATATCTATACATCTTATTTTATCACTGTTGAATTCATAAGTATGAGTTATACACATCATCCAAAATTTCCCTAATATCTATGGTTTTGGTAGGATTTATATCTATTTTCCCAAAAATATAAGCCCTTAAAAAGAAAATATAGAATCCTACGATTTTATTGAATTTTTTGTCACTCCAATTAATCTTTTTTTGGACTTCTAGATCCTCTCAATAATGTATGTTTGAGTTGTTACTTGGGGTTGGTGCCATAACATTCCTTTTATGATTATCATGTCCATACGTTGTATATCAAAGGATACAATATTTATTTAATTCTAGTCCCGGATATGGATATGGTTTTGTTTCTACTCATATAATATTAAAAAAAATTATATTCCGAAGATGGTAATGGATCAAACAATCATCAAACATACTATTCTATAACCCCCTTTATTTCTTTCTATTATTCTATTATTGTGTGAATATATATATATATTATGATTTGTATATATGTCACAAATCACCCCATCAAGATAGTGTTTCTATATCTTCAACATAAAGTTCACAATAAAAATTATAGAAGATGTGTTGGGTATTTTTCTATATATATAATTAATTAGTAAGAGGAAATGTTTATCACTTCATTTCATTACATGGGTACACAACCGATTCAATTTTTGAACACAAATCTACAAATCATAAATATTTCCCTATTGGTTGGAAATGTAATAACATGACAACTGATTGACCATTATATTAAATCATTAATGCTCCTATTAAAATTCACCATTAAAGATAAAATTCAAACCGTATCGAATCTTCATTTTCGGTGTTCTTGAAAATCATGGGAAGTATCTCAAAAACTGATGATAATTTCCAGCTAATCTAAGGAATCAATGGACCTCAGACATAGAATTTTGCCTTGGAAATCCATAAATTACATCTTTTTTATACAGAACCACGTATATCCTGATTCTGATCATATAATCCTCGATGCATGTTATATTATTCCAAAAAATATCCAATTCATATACATATCATACAATTAGTCCCTATGTATGGTCTTCATAATAGTATTCAAATTATTCACTTGTTCCCCATTGATTTTTTACTAGATTATAATATAATCTTTAAAAAATAAAAGAAATTTATCAAGGTAATACATAAGGACACATTCATCATGTCCATGATAATTACTATATCATTATGGAGTCAAAACGGAATCAATATGGAATCATATTTCCAGTACCATGTAAGAAAAGTATTATTGGGTATATAATCCTTACATACCTTTATATTAAACTATCATAACCAAAGATCCACCATGGATATGTAAATGGATATATGTAGCTTATTGAACAAGTCACCAATTAATAGAATATGATACCTATTATTTGTTATGATATTAGTGAGATCATGATAATTAATATAAATGTTCTTTTCATAATTAATCTACGTGAAAAGAATGAATAATTCACCCCATGGTGAATCAATTGGTTGTATTAACCCTTTATATATGTACACATGTAGTACCATCTCACGATCATCATGTTAAATATTTACCAAGCTATACAAAGTCTCGAAAATTCGAAAATATCAAGGTATAATTTTTATTCATAAATAAAACTCATTGATTGAAATAGACAGGAGAATTATCTAGGAAACACATCATCATATTCCCTTATAATGGGAATGTCATCAAAGATGATAGTTTAATTAGCATCAATAATTAAATCATTATATGATTATTTATAAGGAAATAATATAAAATAATTAGATGATGATACCAAATGAGATTCATCATCCTTATTTCACTTATATATAATAGAATGTGGTTTTTCGATATAGAGGGTGATTTTATTTTCTAAAAAATTGATGTTTTCCCTATATAGGTAGAGAATAAACATACCATGAATTTCCAAAACATATCCCATGAGTGTGTAAAAAAATTTGTAGCAAGAAAATTATTCATGAACAAAGTGATTTTTGAGTCCAAGTTTAATGTGTAGTATATGGAGTTATATAACATAGAAAATACTATTCATGTGCCACATCTAGTTATAATATCACAATAAAGATGTAATTGTTTGGAAACCACTCACACTATCATTCATAATAATTTGAAGTTATTTTCTAGTATATAAAATTATTATTATACGTATCCCAACGGTTTTCACAAAATCATGGTTGTTCAATCTCCAAAAAAAATAATTATTCCATAATGTGATACCTACTATATTGACCTAATCATTTTAAACATATAATTACATGATATATATATATATAAATATCCAATAATTATAACCCCTAATATTACAAAATCTAGTTTATTTAGAAGAAAGTGTTTACAATACATAAAAAGAAACAGTAAACATGATATCCTTATTAATATTCCATAATGAGGACCAAGAAAAATATTTTATAAAAAATACATAAAATAAGTTAGGGATTAAATATAACAATTTGGTGAGTTAAAAAAACAAGTCAGTGATAAGACATGATTATGATATATAATGTGTGAGTCAAATTTACAACATTATACCATAAAAGATAATAATCATAGTTAAAAAAATAGAATCATAAAATAAAATACATTATATCAGAAGATTATGGAAATAAGAGAAATTAGAAAAAAACATATTTCATGACATAGAAAAGTCTCAAGTCTATCCTCCTAGAAAATATCCAATGGTGGAACTAGTCCCGTCATGAATTTAGCTTACTTCAAAATACCATACACAATGTCTCATAAAAATAATTCGTTACCTAATGACTTGGAGCGTTATATAGGTTCCCCCATCATAACACATCAATGATTTTTTTTTTCGAAAAAAGATAAACCAATCAGAAGGCACCAACACAATGTTTATCCAAGGAATGATAATGGGTATCATATTCATTCCTCATATCAAAATCAATAGAAATTTCACAATGATGGTATTTGAGAAATAAACAAAACAAAATGTGTTAAACTATAAATGTAATGAACTATAAGTCAGTTATATTGGTTTTATAAATATATATATAATTTATAATACCTACGGAAAATCAAAGAGAGAGAGATATTTACTAAGAAACTAATGGCCAGTTCCCAAATAAAGGGGGATATGAGAGATCAATAACCTCAATACTGATTTTTCATGTGAATTATTTATCTTCCATAATAATTAAAATATGTTGAAATTTTAAAATATTAATAATTTTTTTAATTTTTATTATTCCTTTTTTAATTATTATTAGGTTATATTCAATTATATTATTATTTTGGCTCATATTTGGCATTTTTCTGATGTTTTGTTCATATTACCAAAATCACATTATATTTTTTTAAATAATTCAAAAAAGTTTATTATTTTATAATATCCATAATAATTAAAATTACATTATTACAATATTTATAAATAAATGTACATTATCAAAACAACCATTTTATATATTTATGTAATGTGATCCATCTTATAATCGAAGAGACAATCTGACATTTTTAAACATGAGTAGGTTTTCAATTTATCAACGATCATGATTAATATAAGGTAAATTTTATTTTATATAAAAAAATTATATTATTTAATAATTATCAGATTATTTATTTATATTCCATAATATATACAATCACGGTTATGTTGTGAAGGATAACTAATCACATCAGTTTTTGCGAAAGTAGTTTGTTATGAGCAGCAACAATGTTATCTTTCTTAATGAGATTCTGAGTTATAATATTATATGATATATTAAATTAATATAATTATGAAAATTTCATGAATATAAAATATATACATTAAGTACATCACCATAAACAATTATTATTGTCAATTATAGAAAATACATTCAATGGTTTATGAGGCTGTGTATGTCATATATTCAGGAGATGGTTTCGTTTCTCATTCTATAAAATGGTATATGAAGATAAATTATTGATTTCAACTAATAAAAAATAAAAAGATTTATGTTAACAATTACATTATATTCTAATTATTTATAATTATTTTAAAGAGGTGAAAGAAGAAACAAAAAAATCTCTCAATCAAAAAACACACATCTTCCTCAAAGTACCTCTTCCGGGATATACATAAAGAGTGTATAGATTGAAATTATGATAAAAAAATTCAATCTATGAAATTTTAATGGGTTTATCATACTGGATTATTATATTTCAACAATATTTCTATAATTTTTTTAATTGATTGGAGAGGATGATCCATTTAATAAGTTTGTTCCATGGACATTTCTCTAAATACCCAAAATAACTGAATAATGGGACGTCACTCTCAATCCACATACCTCAAAAAATGGTAAATAATTTTGTTGTGGGGTGATATGGTTTATAAAATCTTCTAATTTTAAAATATGAAATTTTTTTAAAATGTTTTTCTTTTTACCCCTATGGTTAATTACTTTTATCATTTTTTCTTTTCACTAAGGTAATAAGTTTCTTTACTATTTTAGCAATTCAATATTTCCAATGTTATGGTTAAATTGTTACCTAATAGTAATTATTGTGATTCTAAATATTTAATATGTTTTATCCAATTAACATTATTCATGTGATGAATTCAATTCGAAATTAAAACCACACAACATGTTGAAAACCCGTTTTTAATGAAATTTATTTTTCCAAAAATATATGATATTATATTAAATCATTCAATTGAAAAAATAATTAATTGAATTAAAATACATATAACTGTATTTATAATTTGTTAATTTAATTTATCGTTTTTTACTAGGGGTTTTATTAATTAAATAAAATAGATTTACATTATAGAAGTAATAATTTTTTTAAAACCCATGTTTGAAGAATGAAAACAATATTTTACCTAAATATAACAAATGATGACTAAAAATGACTTAATTTATTTATTATAAATTAAATAATTCATATATCACATTAATACAAATTAAAAATATAATAAAATTTTTATATTATTTTATTTAATAAAATTAAATGAAATTATTTGAAAGTCGATAATTTTATCTATTCATAGAAAATTAATAAAATCTCTCCATATAAAAATATTTATATATTGATTTAAAAAATGAATATTATATTATGAAATAAACTTTCTATAATTTATACAAATTATTTATAATATTTTCTAATTATTATCATATTTGAAGACAAGTAGTTTTTTAGTATAAACTATCTATATTTAAAATATTGTTTTTCATTCAAAATAACTTATTAATACATATATATTAAGTAATATTTTTTATATTTTTCGTAAATTAGTTAACATGATTCATTCTATACAATTTAACACCTAGGTTATAATAGTCATATTTAAATAATAATTCTTTTTATTGAGATTGGTTTTTGGTGTTGAATATGCTAAAAACATTAATTTCTTTTATAAATTAAGAGTTGTTATAGAAAATCATTGTGAATCCAAATAAAAGCGATGAATCAATAGATTTTTACTTATATGGTATGATCCTACTAGTCAATTCCATCACTCTATCCATCAATCGAAATATGTCTTTATCAAAATCCTTAATATAGAATAATATAATCGATCACAATATAATGTTTATAAAATAATTTATTAATATACATAATGGTTTTTTAAATAAAAAAACAAATATTTAAATATTGATCCTAAATAACTAATTTTAGTCATGTGTATTTTATTACTATATATCATAATAATGAATTTATTCATTCAACACCTATGTTTCATTTAAGAAAGAATGAGTTATTATAAAGTCATAATAAAATTTCCATGGGATATGTTTCCGCATAGGATATAAACCAAATGTTTTTTTATATTAGATATTATGTGGTTTCCTAAAAATTTAATCCATATATAGAAAATAAAAAATGGATATTGTTCTGGGAAATTTTACTCTATGGATTATCAACCTAAAAAATTCATACTGGTGCATTGAATCGATATTTACTATGTACATGATAACTTGGACTAAAAGTGGACACATGTCTATATAATCTTGAGTTTTAATCTTTTGTAAATTAAAATTATGTTTATGAATCATTATTATGATTTTAAATAATTTATTTTTTGATTTACTTTGTAACCTATTAGGGTAAATAACCTAAAAATTGTCACTATGGGAAACCTCTCAAAAAAATTAAGATATATTTGGATCTATATATATAATTGTTTGATAAAAAAATCATCAGATGAAATGAATGTTTAATTATAGAAGACATGTTCATATTTAATTTTAATATCCATATAATAATTTAGTGCAATTTTATTGGATTGTATTATTAAATATTTTGTTTAATAATTATGTTGTAAACATAGACAATAAATTAAATCAATTAATGTTATATTCCTATGAACACATAATCATTCATATTACTAATAAATATATTTTTATTATAACCCCGTATAGTAAGGATTATATCATAGTATATGATATAACATGAGTTTATTAAGTATAACATAACTTATACCATTAGTGAACAATAATTACAATTACAAGGTAAATATTTATACAAAGGGAGAATATAAATCTTTGATCTTTTTAATATATATATATGTTTAATTTTTTATAAATTAAGATTCTGATTTATATATTCCTATACATGTAGAACTAAACAAATATCATATATACTATTTTATATTGTTATAATCACAACAAATCTATAATAATACAACCATAAGTAATGAACTATGTTTATAAAATGAAATTAATACAAAAGAATATTTTGAACACTTAATGTTTTACATAATAATTTTTCAATTAAACTAGGACTTATAAATATAAATTTTCTAGAACATAATGCTAATAATATAAAATATTAATTTTACTAACTAAATTTAATTTTTTATTAATCGGGAAAAAATATATGTGTGTGAATATCCAATAAAATATTAAAATAATAGTTTTTTTGGGATCATTGAAAAAGTCACAGTTTGGTTATAATAATCACTTTTATAAAACACAAATTAGTTAAAATAATTTTTTTTCTAAAAATAGATATTCATATAATGATAATTATTAATATTAAATTACTATGTTTTTTATAAAAAATATATTTCCTGATTAAAAACATATAGTGTAATTATATTTTAAATAATGTTCTTATTTTCTTATATTAATATTTGAGATTATCATTTATTGAATTTTAATATGAATAAATGGATATTATACATGAGATAAAAATATTCATATTATATAATAAGCGAAATTTCAATTTTTAGCATAAATTTATTATTATTATGATAAAATTTATTTAATTTTATAATTGCAAAATGTTATTTATTTAAAAATTTTGTTATTAACATGGTGTAGTTTTTATGTAATGAAATAAAATAACTCATGATAAAAATGAATATAATATAAATATTATTAAAATATATATTAAAACTCTTTCTATTTTTTATCATTATTAATTATTATTAAGATTTCTAAATATTGAAAAAAAACATTTTTTTGTAAAAACAACTATTCTATATAGTATTTTTTAAAATTTAACTGTTATATTAATACAATGTACAAAACTATTTATATTATATGAGGATTAAATTTAGGAATATATGACCTAAATTTGGTTATGTGGGTTTCCTCATACATTTAATAAAATAAAAATTACTCGTAAAAAAACCTATTACTACGATAAAAACTAATATCGAAAAATTTCAAAATAAAGTTGTAAAGGGATTATAAATTATTAACACATTTGTTAAATATTATTTTAGATTAATTATCAAAAATATTTCACCATGAAATTCAATATTTATAAAATTTTGATACATTTCCCATTGAATTTTTACATTAAACTTTATAAATATTATTTCTATTAACAAAATATTACTTTTATCACTTTTTTTTGATACACACCCCAAAAATATTCCAACTACAATAACATATAATTTAAATAAAAAATAAATAAATTATATATTCATAGTAACATATATAAATGTAAATTATGATTTTTGATAATTATTTTTTCAAATTCAATCATTTTTGACATTCATTCAAGAGATTACTAAAGGTCACAACATTCGTGTTAGTAATATTTAAACCTTATTCAAAATATTTATCAGAAAAAAATTATTATACATAATAATATAATTAACTCAATTTCATTAGTCTGAATTTATATATATTAATGTAAGAATTATTATTTATTCATTTCCATTTACATAGAAAAATAGGAGAAACAGATCAATCATGTTTACAAACAACCATCTATATGAAGTGAAATCTCCCGTTTTCCACCACCACCTCCCATCATAGATTATAGGGATTAAATTTATGAATAAATATGAGATGTAAAATATAATT
Source organism: Viscum album (assembly GCA_963277665.1). NCBI lineage: Eukaryota > Viridiplantae > Streptophyta > Magnoliopsida > Santalales > Viscaceae > Viscum > Viscum album. The sequence goes on from OY728145.1 coordinate 958,198,068, forward strand.
TGTTAATTTAATATAAAAATTATAATCCATCTACATTCCATTTCTTATTTTTTGAAAATGAACCCGTTAATTTTTCATTATATGGACCACCACATCCACAATATAAATAAACTAATTATTCATCTAGGTTCAAACTTTTATTATGAAAAATTAATATATTATAATTTAACACATTTAAAATATCCATATAATATAAATATTAATTATTAATAATGATATATTTTCAAAAAAAATTGACACTAAAAACTATACACTTATATTTATTATTGTATGTGAATATTTGGGTCTGTCTAAAAATTATCATATATGGTGATATAAATTAATATCATGGATTACATATGATCATAATTACTAATTATAAATGATATAAATAGTTATAAAGTAACATTATTATGGGTTTCAATAGAAAATTGAATATTAAATTCATTAATTTTGATACCTATGTATGTTTGTTAAAAATCACCAAAACGTGATTGTTAGTCATTTTGATTATACAAGATTTTAATAAAATAATAATTGAATGAAATTATAGATTTCTAAAATATAATAAAAAATAAATTATGTTCCCTTGTATGATCATGGAATGAGGAAATATTAGATAACAATGAATCAAAACATTTATATTGCAAAAAAAGTTCAAAACAATCAATATAACTCACAACCAATATAAAATAGGAAATATCAGTATATTACATATTTAGGAATTAATTATAAATTATTTTTATTAATATATATATATATATATATATATTTGAATAAGGTATATATATGTAATTAAGATATTAATTTTTCATATCTTGGTGAATCCAGTGCCTTTGTATGTGTCCAAGAATAAGTATAGATTATTTGTTAATGATTTAATTTGATAAGAGTAATTCATATTTTTCACCATATCATATTAAATTTTATAAAATTAATCCACAATGAATTAAATTTATCATACTAATAATATTCATGGTGTTTGAATAGCTAAATCATTTTCATTCTTGTATTTTATTTTGATTCCAATGATAGTAAGATCATTATGTTCTTTATCAACTTCTCTCCATTCCATGAGTTAGAATGATTATACTTGATGTTTTCTCATCTATTTTTTGTTTCATTTAAACTATGATTTTATACGAGGAGAAAATTCAATTATTATCGAGGTTAAAAGTCACCTTTTATATAAATCATCCTCCTTGATGAATATATTCCCCTAAGAATTGTTATCAATAATAAAAAATATTACCATCCTGAAATGTGAATTATTATTCAACACATTTTTATATCCAGTATGATAATTCAAGGATAAATTATTATTTTATCGAGTATTATTCTTCTTGAAAATATTTTATTTCACAAATTGAATCAATTAAATTTTATTCATGGTTTCTTTATTAAAGATTATTTTAAAAAAGTATAATTTTTTAGAAATTTCTAATGCCATTTTTTTATAAAATTTATATATTCAAATAAATACCAACATTTTTTTAATGTATTTATTTTTAAAATCCCATCCTTCTACTTTCACAAAAATTCAATATTTAGAAACTAACCATTAAATGTTATTGTAACTTCTATTTTTATGCCAATGAATAATTTATTTTCTAATTACTCTTTTATGATCATGAAAAAATTTCCATAATTTCTCAAAAAATTTACTTCCATGGATGAAATTTTTCATAAGTCTCCCTCCAAATGTGTTTATAAAATACTCTTTTTTTGGGTAATTTATTAATGTTTTTCAACCATTTAAATATTTGATATCAATTTGGGTAATACAATATTAAAAGGTAAAGAATACTATTATTCATTCAAATGGTTCTTTATTATAGGATTCATAAAACCCATTTTCTACCTTAGATTGTAATGATATGTCGAATGATTTATATTTAACAGCATAAACATATTATTTTTTCATAAGTGATGACCATGACCCATATAACACTCAATTGATTAGATAATGATTATATATAACGAGATAATGGGAAATGAGTTATTATGAATTGATAAACCATGTAAAATTGGCGATTGATTCTTGGTAAAATATATGAAATTTTTTATCAAATCCTGATTTACAAAATGAAATTAGTGTGTGAAGCCTATTCTGGTAATGGAAACAGTTGAATAATGCCTGATTTACAAAGGGAATTAAGTGGCGGAAGATTTATCCACAAAGGGAAATATGAGATGCAGGTCTGATTTATTAAGGTAAATGTGTTGTGATGTATTATCCACTATGTTATGAATCATTTTCATCTTTCTATGAATAAATTATATATATATATTTCTTTCAACTCATGTCTTATCATACATGTTTTATATTTTTATGTCATCAAAATATTATGTCAAATCATCATGATTATTCTCTTATACAAAAATTATTTCAATTTAATCCATTATGATCACCATCGGTTAGATCTTATAATTACCCTTACCATGTATATGAGATTGGCCCAATATTTGTTTCTCTTTCCAATGATATGAAAATTTGTATAACTTATTAGATGTATATAATTGATTGTAGTGTAGTTTGAAAATATAATTATGTTTTTTCTTCTAATTATGATTCTTATACAACTGGACCTAAAAAATAAACCTAATGTTATTAGGATTGTGTAATTATATTTCAGAAAATATTTTTAAAAATATTTAATTTCTATAATTTAAATTTTTAAATATATAAGTAATTTTTATCATATTTTCTAAATTTATTAGATAACATGGATATTAAATTTAGTTTCACCCAAACCATATTTAATATTATAGATCGTATTATATTTTTAATAAAATAACAAATATTTATAAATAAGTAGTTTCTATTATTAATAAAAAAACATTAATAGTTAAAAATTATGTTGTAATTATATAGAAATATGTTAAATTAATGTGTGGAAATAAGTTTTAGAGGCATGATGGACTTAAAAACATCCCATACTACCTTATATCTCACTTAATAATTTATTTAATATTTAATAGTTTCAGGCACATATTCAGAATACTGGTTATTTACAAAATATCCAATTTATTCAATTATAAAATCGTAACATCCACTGTTTATTTCATCCTAACCAATTATAAATGAGAAATAATTATGATCACGAATTTGTGCAGACCAACATCTGTATGATGTAATATCTTCTACTATTCACCTGCATCACTATTAACAATTAGTAAGGATGGAAGTAAATGTTAAACTTGAAATATATAATTAAATAATGAAAATTAAAATAAATTTTATAATCAATATTCATTACCTATAAAGCATTTAAAAATGAAAACGTTAAAACTATGTTATGAAGATTACCACCGCCAGGAAGAAACATATCTTATTTTCATCAACTTTATTTATTATTAATTAATCTATTTTCAAAAATGATTCACCCCCATAAACATATATAATTGTTTTTATTATTATACTATATTATTTATAATATTCTTATTTAATCAACATTTATATACATATTCATCTACTAATAATGTTGTTTTCATTTTTTGGTTGGTCTCAACACATATTTGAAAAATACAACAAAATATTATCATGAAGTACTATGAGAAAATAATAACTGAATATATATTTTGTGAGAAAAATAATAATTATTATATATTTTTTTTAATAGTAGCGTTAATATTAAAAATATTAATTAGTATACCAGTGTTCTTTTGTTATAAATTACGAAAAAAAATTTCACTAATTTTATCAATATGTACAATGACTAAAATATTCATATAATGAAATTAAATACTTATAAAATTACGTAAGAGATCTATTATAGTACCATTTAAGGCAAGGGAATTATGAACTATGTGAGAATAATGATGAAAAACAACACTTTTATTAAATGAGTTAACAATGTTCCAGATAAAACACAGTAGATTTCAAAGAATAGATTATAAAAAATCAATATACATTGAGTAAATAATTCACAATGAATCTTAAAAAAATGATATAAATATGAATATAATTTTTATGTAAAAGGATATGGTTTTGATTTTTTATACATGATATTCAAATTATGTAGTGGATGTAGAAAATGAGGTAATATTATTTGAATATAAATTTAGCTTCATAAATATATGATTCAAATATTCCATTCTTTTTCTTTTTATTTATTTATTTAAATTTCATTTAATATTAATTTTCCTGAAATATTATATATTTATATATCTATATCAATTTTTATCGTGCAGATAATTCCAATTCATACATTCCAAATTTACAATGTCAATTTAACTATAGTTTAAATTTTTGGAAACATGTTGGATTTCACTCACCACTATTTATTTTATATTCATTATTTTCTAAACTATATCCTTAAATTATAATGATTATCATTCATTTCATTAAATTTAAATTTTATTATTCCCCTCTCTTGTCCTATTGAATTTTTTATTACCATTACCTTATGTTTTTTCAACTCAAATTCTTTTCATTGTGTCATGTACTATATTACATACCTAATTTCATATAAATAAATGTATACTAACTATTTAAATAATTATATCTTGGAATACATTTATTTATTTTTTTCAATATTAAATTATGATATCCCCATTTCATAGGGACATGATTCATGATCTATCATAATCGTAAGGGTTTAATCTCAATATATTCATAATTACGACTTTTATTGAATTATAAATTTACATAATTTTATAGGATTCATATAATTCCTATTTGACACATTGTATAATGATTCACTATTTATTAATTTTATTTACTGTTTGATGTCATCATCTCTCTTTTGAAGGTGTTTTTTATCTTTGTAAATGTTCTTGGACATTCCTTATAACAATAATGTGATATTTTTATTAATTATTTTTATTTATTTTCTTATTTTTATTCTTTTCATGTGATTCCATGTATTTATTTGGATAGTATTGAAATTTCATTTGATATTATTATAATAAATATTTTCATAGAATTACTCAGGTAAGTTGATTGCATTTTACTTATTCATCCAAATTTATTCTAGGTATTCATTACGGTGATATTGTTCCTTTTATTTACTAGTAAATTATATTTATTTTGTATGTTTTTTTTCAATGAGGAAGATTATTAATTAATAAAGAATTTTGATTTTCAATTTAATTGGTATCAATATCGTTCACGTAGTAAATTTATTATGCATAAATATGGGACGGTTTGAGACAATTATTATATAGAGCATCAAATTATTTTTATCTCTCATTAGAAAAGTTATTTTATATTTGAAGAATTCCTACCAAATGATAGAATGATGTTTTGTATGTGACTCTTAATGAAATATTTGTTCCCTAGATCAACCCTATCTATCATGAATTATTTCCTTAAAATGTCAATGATAAAATTAATAATGTATTTGCTAAGATATTGAATTTAGTATCAAAATGATTTATGTTATTCATTCCATCCCCAATAATTCAGTTATTGATATAAATGATATTATTTATAAGATTTTTCATCCATGTAATTCTTTCATGAAATTTTGATTAGTTATATTTCATCATTTTATTATCATTTTTTTACTACCAAATTACTAATTCGGTTTATATTAATTATATCTTTTAAAATCTTATTTCCCCAACTTAATAATTAATCTATCCTTTATTTTGTTTCTATTTCCTCTAGATATGATGAAATTTATTAGACATAATATCTCATGAATAGTAGATTGTGTGATTATTTGGTTTGGGAGATGGAGTCAAAATATTATTGATTAAACAATTTATTATAAAATTTGAATAATTAATTTTTTTAAGAATGTAATAAAAAAAAATTATATTATTTCTTCCAAAGTATCAAAAAATTTGAACCTAAAATGTCAATTTATAGATGGTGAATTAATATGTTTTCATGATACTGATATTACTGATTGTTAAAATTCTGTTTCTTAGTTCATTTCAATATTTTATGGAAATTAATTTGTTTATCCAACATTGGACTTGACGGAGTGGGTTTGAGGCCCCATGGTTAGTATGAAAGGTTTGTATAGATAACATAAGAGAATAATATATTTTGGTTGATGATAATTTTAGGTTCATAAATTTAATTAAGGGTTTATAAATTATGGTTCATCAAAAATTAAAAGGGATAATCCAACCATTAGGTTGGTTAAGGTAATTGTTAATACATAATATTATTTTTGGATTATCAAATGTAAAAAATTGTAAAATTTAAATTAATAAGTAGATGAAATATATCTAATTATGTGATAACATCATAAATATTTGGAATGGAAAATATTTTGTAGTTCATTATTTCAAAAAAATCATAATTCAAGGAGAAAAGGATACCATAGATTTTTAAAGAGAAATTTTAACCCAAATGATAGTTACAAATAAAAATTAATGGATGGAAGACTAAAAAGTGACCAAGGTCCACATTGAGAAACGCACCATGAAGACCACTTCTCTACGAGGCATCATGTAAAATGAAATAGATTTGTTGGATGAGAGAATATTATCAACACCATGAATGTAACTGTATCATGAAATGGGTTATAAAATTATTTCATTCCACCATGAATGATAATTTCATAAAACCCAAATATTGTTTTAAGGCATGGATGGATATTTACACACATCACAAAAACAAAATTGCTGGCAGGGTTGGTGTTCTTTTATGTTCCATATGAACTAAATCCCCATGAACCACCTTTTATAACTAAATATCATGATATCCAGTAATGATGTTCTTCTCAAATAGTCCCAAGAGGTATTTTGGAATAGAAAATATAACAATTGGATGATAGAGGGAGATCCATCATTTCAAATCAGGAAAAACTATAACTTAAAAATAACGAAAAGTAATTCATCCAAAAAATCCAAAAATCATAAACATTGGAAGATACCATTTTAGGATTCTTAATAAAATAAAATACTCTTGGTTGACTGGCACATGAAATAAAATATACATGGAGGGTTCCTTGTCCAAAATAAAAAAACACTATGGTAAAGGAACTAAATTCTATGTAGAAAACCTCTACCTATAAAGAACCCTGGCGCATGTTGAAATAAGATACACATAGGGAACCCAAGGATATATACCAAAACACCATGCTGATGGAACCCAATCCCATAGAGAAACACACTATGTAGAATTTAAATCCTAAGGTGTACATCATTCCCACTCAAATTACATCTTTTTAGGGTATTATTTTATCCCACTGAAGTGCCATTACGATCCATTCTTATGGTATTAGTCTATTCCCTCTTATATATATTCCAGATTTTTATAATAAATCCATTGGAAAAAATTGTTTATCCCCTCAACTCTATATACTCATGGTAAACTTTTTCATTTTGATAACCTTATTAATAAGAAATATCATCCAGATGTTCTCATGTGAACATTCCCAAGGTAACGTGGTTCCCGGACATAGAGGTTCTCATGTGGACTTCTTTATTTCATGGATTAAAGGGAACCATTGTCCATTCCCATTGATGAGGGAAAATTATAGATCCTTCCTTCATCATATCTGAAATTAGGAGAATGAAATACCTCGTGGAGTAATCCCCTTGTATTTTTAATTTTAAGATATAGTCTCTATTCTCTTCACTTTCCTGGTCATATCCAAGAGTAAATTTGTCTCTAATGGTTTCCAAAAAAATAGTTGGAACGGGAACCCAATTCCATATATCTCACCTTTGGGCCATTAATGAAAATATAAGATAGGTTAGCTGTTTTAGAACCCACTATCTCTAATCATATTTGATTTCATAGAGAGCTTAGACACTAGTGGACATAATATTTTGTGAGGGCTATCAGGACAGTCAGTTTTTCTTGTTTCTCACACTGAGCATGACTCACATGGGATTAGAGTTCTGTGGTGATCATGAAATCTAATTTATCCTAATCCATAGGCATCCTATTTGATATAATCCCTAACAATAGTAAAAAATAATAATGGTCCTTTTATTTGGTATAATCTCTAAACCTAATAAACTGATCCATGGTATTCCTATTTCACATAATCCCCCACCATCAACATTTAAAATGGGAATCCATCTAGGTTCCATCCATAAAAAATCTATAAATAACCATTGGTCGAGACATTCATCAACATTCCTATAATACATTTTTCTTTCAATCTAGAAGCCTAAAATCTATATCGATAGACTCTCACATGGTTGTATCCTCTTTGAAAAAAACCTTCAATGGATCATATTCCAAATTATGAAATGATCTAGGAATATTCTATTATGTAAGACCCAACTATATCTTAACTACATGAGGATTGAATCTTGAAAAATAAGGATACATATGAATCCTTCGTAATGTCCAGACCCGACCTGAAAAAATCAATCATGTTATACCTGAAACATATACAACATAGGGTCACATAAAATAGGGACATCCATACTCCTTATAAGCCCCTTTCATCACCATACATATTAGACAATATTCCATGAAACATCATATCACCACCTATAAGGCCACAGATAATCTGGGAACATTGAGCAACATTGGAGTATGTCCCACACAAAAAAATGATGAAGAACCTTCCTATTTGGAATCAGTAACACCTAACGTTAAATTCAATGGTTTCGATATTAATACATGACCATAAAATTTAAGATGTGTTTTTTATATGGAATTTAACTATGTGGTATATGATTATGTTTACTAGGATATGTATGAAGTTATTTTTATGGGTTCAATACCAACATCAAAACAACACGTGTATTATTAGATGGTGATAAGATATAGTTTACCCCAATGCATTGCTTAAAACTACCATAATTATCTTGAAAGATCAGGTAATATATAATCCATCCACAAATGAATACCATTTATTGAGGAAATCAAATAGATTAATACATCTCTTTCGATAAAGAAACTATGATGCATAAATCTGATTCAAATTTTCATTCATGGAAATAATTTATTCTTAACCCTACTAAAAAACAAAATATACTTGGGGGTGATCATAGGATTTGTGAACATGGCATAAATAAAATCTATTATAGATTCATATAAAATGAAATAATTACCCACAAAATTTTCTGATGATCTCAAATCCTGACCCACTCAACTAATGTGAATTTTTAAGTATTATTGAACAAGTTTCCCAACTAATTCCATCCTTTGAAAAATAGGCCCATGAATCATCACAAATATTATATCCATTTGGTGTTTTCTGTTTCTTGAATAAACCCCATTGGAAACTAACCCCCCAAAATGGATTCAAAATAGAATGGATAACCCGATTTCAATGATTTTAAAATATTCAAACAATGCAAAATAAATCATATTAGACCAAACATTAAAAACCCCCATTTGTTGGAAATAAAAACATTGAACCCAAATTGAATCATATTAATTATGATTATGTTATCAATAGGTCAGACCTCCATCACATCCAAAATGAAAGTGGTCTGAAAAAAAATTATCTATTATTCATGGGATCATTTAATGATTTACTAATTTTAGGATATGTTCATGAATGTGTATTTCATGTTTAATTATTATTGTAATCAACATAACTCTATTTAGTATAAATTATGTATCAATAGTTACTAAAAACATGTATATCATGCACTACATTGGGTTCCCACTTGAGGGTTCCTATTAACATCCATCACCACCAACATTACAAGACTCAATATCGTCCCTATGAAGTGGAAATATTCACCAATGAATCCCTGTCATTTCATGAAGACATGAGACCCCAGGGAAGCCCATATAATGTGATGGTCAAATACTCAAGGATAGCCCATCATTCTTGTCTCTTTCAAAGGAGACATCTAGTATAATATGATGGAAAATTATGAACATATTCAAATCCCTAAACAAACCAATTAGACCCTTCTTTAAAAAAATGATTTAAAAAATGATAAAAAATCCCTACTCATATATATGAATCCCTAGAACAAAATTGAGCATAAAAAAGTAGATAAAAATCCCAGATCATGGCTATCAAAACTGTCAGTCAGGTACTGTGGCACACTATGCGAAGACACAAATCCCTTCTCATATATATGAATCCCTTTTTCAAAATATTCTATAAAACTAGAAGGTTAAAATCCATTTTTAAACATATAAATACCTTCAACTAAATATGATAGAATAAACAAAATATAAAAACTACTTCAGGAACATATCAATCCATTCAGTCAAATACAGTTGAAAATGAGAATATTCAAATACCTGACCTCACAAATTATGATACTTAGTAAAAAATTATATCAAATATAATGATTAAAATCCCTAATCAAAAATATCAATTCCAACGGTCAAATATGATGGATGTTGAGGAGATAATAATCATCATTAGTTATATACAATGCCAGATAGAGGACATAGTTTGCATTCCCCAGCAATGAACCATATGAATGATCATATTCCTACCCCATTATTGTAATGAGTGTATTCATCGATTCCATCTAAGGATTTTTCTCATTAAATCATTGAAATTATGGATGGTGAGACATCCTTTCCTAAAAACATCTTACAAACATGCAAATTAATAATCATATCAACGGAAATAGCTACAAACTAGGCCCATGACCTCAACACCTCATGTGGAGTGACTCATATTTATAATGAGAGGATCATACAAGAGAATACATGAATTAATAATCCTACTCATGATGTTTATAAAAAACATTCAATAAAAATAGACCGTTAAATTGGTCCCAAATACCCATTCTTATTTGGGTGCACCGACCCATTTTGGGCATCAATTCATTAAAGTTATATATCCCAACAAAAATTATAGAAAGTCATCAACATGATATTATAATAACCGGGTATTTTCCCAAACACTCTCCCATGAATGTAAATATCCATAAAAAAATACACTTATAACATCTCAAGAGAGATCATTTAAAAATAAATATCATATTGGAATGTTAAAAAGTGGATATCATACTCATGATCCTTCTCTTCTAGAAGTTGGAGTTCATGGGGCCACAAAAAATCTATCAGGGGTAGACCAAAAATAAACTAATAAATTTAAAATATATAGATTCAGTACTAAAAATCATGAATGTTCTCCATTTATCTATTCTTCCAGCAGGTACGGATGTCATCCAAAAAAACATTCACAATGAAATCAATCCTTGGAGGAATAATCTATTCAATCATTGGATAACATTTCCAGAAGAGCTCTACCACATCCCTCCTCATGGATAGAAAAATATTCAATAAGAAGTTAAATTCCATACCAAACAAAATTTGTAATGTCCCTCATTTTATAAGGAATATATAATGAGGAGAGATTCCATCGCTAACACCCTATCCATTATAGGTGAAAATACATCTCAATAAGAATATGAATCGATATAATGGTTATCATATCAAACACATATGGAAAATATTGAAGTCAATGAGGCCACTACTAGGCTAATAGCCGATGAAATAACAACCATGGTGTTACCAAATCACGATGGTCAAGAGAACTAATCTCTTGAAGATGAACATAATAATATGAGAATACAATTGTCCAAGGACAATATAACCATCATCATTTGGCCCTCATCCAATTCTTAATTCAACAAGCCTGATGTTTCATCAGATTAGTGTGTATAAAAAAATTAGTATAAATTAATGGAAAACTATACACCACCTGAATAAAAGGTTTTTCCTTAAAATGGTTATGCATACAATGTAAATTATTGGCATAAGTTAATCTTCATGTTTATATAGAAGCCCTCCTATTCCACGATGACTGGTGTAACAAATTTAGTGGGAATATATCGGACTAATATTCCCGAAAACATTACATATGTTACGTTCTACGATTGTCCATTCCCCTGCCGGTGTTCATATCTGAAAATGGGGTGAACATAGAGCTTTTCATTTCACATCACACCCTGGTTATAAAAATACACTAGAGGAAAAAAAATGAAATGACATTTCTCTAGAGTGGCTAACAGATGTGATCCCCACATGGGGAAGATGGTGTTATCATCTATAATCATCCTTGAATATGACTCCAAATCATAATGGATTATGAGAGAATTCAATTTATAAACTTATGATTCTTGTAACCGAGTACATTTTGAAGACCTCTAGCTTAGGGGAATATAATTGAGAAGCACATATGATGTACATGGAAGAAAGTGTTTCATGTGTATATAATATTTTGAATATGGATCATACCTGAATAGGGATATACAAGATCATTAGATGAGGGACAATTAAAATAGCTTCCATAATATGGGATTATCCCAAGCTTTCATGTCTAGGGAATTTTTAACATAGAATTACCCTCTAATATAATAAAATTCAGAATGGGGAATTATGACATAAGATGGGGAGAAACATCAGCATATAGGGAAAGGATAATTTTTACCTCAAACCGATTTTCAGGGTAAATAAATCTTTTCCATGTTATTGGGAACACTAATAAATGAGGTTTCCCAGTTCATCTCATCCCAAAACCTATTTCCCTCATAAGGGGAATGAATAATGAGATAGTGTGATGATTACTCAAAGTAATATTCACCATGAATCCAAAATAGGATCTGAAAAGGGAGGTAATATGCTTAGTAAATGGGATAACAAACCCTCATATCATTCGAAATAAAATATGACAATAATATTGAATTATGCATCAGTGAATATCATGAGAATCATTCTCATTAATAATGCTTAGAAACAACATTTTCCGGGATTTAAGAGATGATTTTTTCCTCTAGAACATGGTTTAAAAAAAGAAAAATGATGGAGGTTTGCACACTGATAACTATGGAGCTTACTTAAATTTTGGGAATCCTTCCACAAAGTCCTTACAACCCCTTCGGTGAATATCTTCCATAGAAAATGGTAAAATAATGTTTGAAAATGGACCAATACTCAATAATGATGAATCCATTGCACTCAAAGAATGGTTATATCGATAGTAAAATGACATGAATGAGTTTATAAGACCCAATGAATAATTAATTATAGGAAAAATTCCAATTAAATATATAACATGAGTAGATTATGAACTCACACTTCTACCCAATGTATGTCAATGTGGGTTTAACCTAGTGACTGAAGGGATGCCATGAATTCTGCTCAATCCTATTCCGGGACCATCAGTCTTCCTCGACCATATCATGGATGTCACGACCCCCTCCCCACAAAGTGTACCCCTCCTGGGCCGGCATTGTGAGAAGGAAGATAATGACCCCCCGAGTCCCGCCTCCAGTAGGCCTCGGGTTGGCGACTAGCACCGAGGGTATAATACACACACAAATGGGAGGCATTACCCTCTAAGAGAACACATGCAGAAGAGAGAGATAGAATAGACTCCACCCAACTCCAACTCATAACTGAAATATAAAAGAAACCCAAGTACATATATGAAATGTCATGAAAAAGTACTACAACTGAAAGGGAAAACTAAAAGTACCCAAAAGAAAGAAAAAACGGCAGCGACCACGAGCCCGAACAGCTCCTCCTCCAACCACAAGCTAGTAGTAACCCGCTTGATCTCCAACTTGCTCCAAGTGACCTAAAAACAGTTTATACATACATAGGGTGAGTATAACAGTATACTCAGTAGGATCCTCCCCAAGCCTCTCATGAAAATGTAATGAAAGCATGCTAAAGCCCAGTGAACAACAAGTGAAACTAACTCGTCACCTAAACAGGTATACTATGTTACCAACCTCACCATGGCTGCTCTCACCAAGTAACGCATACAAGAATATAGCATGTAGTAAAGAATATCAAGGGTATCCCGCTACTACTTCCCCACTGGTTTTCCGCTTTGCCCCAACAACATACGTCCTGTGCATCTCTCTCCAAAGTCTTGCCCGCAGACACCTGGGCTAAGCTCCACAATCTGAACCTCGTGCACCACATAGGCTTGCCCGCAGACACCTGGGCGAAGCACCACACCGTCCTCACAACCAAAGTAACCAGGTAGTTTCTGGGAGCCACCACAGCTCGTATAATGTGTATCATACATCAGGTATAATACCTCAAGCCATTACAACCCATACTCCGAGTAAGGATCCTCAAGCCATTATAGCCTATACACGTTACACCTATAGTCGTCCATAGGATACTATATCCAGAATATATGTGTGGGAAATAACCACAAGACATCACAGCCCTCTACACACATATATGGATAAAACTAACCACTGTTCATACCAGCACAAAGATCTACCAAGAGAATAGATCGGGGCTAAACGGGGTAGTCATCCATTCAACCTCCCATCAGAATGTTGGGGAAAACACCCCCAGGGCTCAGAATCCCCGGGGTGTCAGTTGCCCTTACCGACAGGGTGGAGTAGCGTATAGAAACACAAAAAGTACAGAATATATAAGTAACTCACATCCAAACTATGGGCATTACCTAGTCTTAGATACAACTGCAGCTAACGTCTCTCAGACTCCAGGCTGCTACTTCTAAGACTACGTATCCTATAAGCACACAAACATTTGAAGAGATTTATTAGATTACTCTATTCTCATTTATCAGTTCCACTGTGCATTAATTAATTCTTTAAACATTAATTAATAATTAACAATTCCACATTAAACTGAATTGGCATCACATTCAAAAACAACTGCTCCTTTTTAAGATTCACATTACCTTTAAATTCCAGCATCTCCATCCCTGTGGATTTTCACCATTTAATCAAACATTCATTACAGAATTACTTTTCCACATTCCCAGGCATTCTAGAAAAACTTCCTAAGCTTCTAAACACAAAGGAGGCTCAACACGGTGAATAGATGTACTACCCGTCGAGTCATTGCCTCCTATAGAAAGAGCATATACCCATTCTCCCTCGAGAGGCTAAACACAGAAAGCACATGGCATACCCCGCGCGTCTTCGCCTCCTTTGGAAGAAGGGTAGCAAGACCAGCTTCCTTGAGCAGTGGGGAAAAGAAAAGTAGATTAACATTCAAGAAAACCGCAAGCAACCAGCAACCACATCCATCCCATTCCATCACCCCTGGTGTCCTCCCCGACACCACATGCATAAACGGATGCATCTCGCCACACTAGGCATCATCTGCTGCCATAACCAAAAGGCCTCCATGCCTCCACATATCACAAAAACCATCAAGGCTCACATAAAAGCACAAGAAGCAGGAAAACAAACATCACATCATGGGCTCTTGATCCTTTAACAAACAAGAGGGTAACTCAGAACCCTTTTAGAAATTCCCACATAATCTGTTCTCTAATCCATATTGAATTAACAGATTTGTTATTCGTAGGTTCTAATCATGGATACCTAATCAGTAAGCTATCACAATTAAATAACCATGCTTACTTCCCTAATTTGATTATCCTCAAATTAGAACTACAACAACGACAACAACCAGATTAATTTACATGCCTCTTTATCTTTAGTCAATTAATTAACAATTAATTCCGGCTTTACGTTCATTATCAATTTTTATCATGAACGAACAAAAAATAAAAGAAAACATAGATATCACTATATCTAGGAAAACATGAGGCAAACCGTTATCACGGTATAAAAAAACAACATGTGATCAACCAATTCTTTTAATCCGATTCAAGTATTTAATTAGGTCAATTTCATTGTGATCCAAAGGGATAAATCATGCTAATTCTACGATTGCAAATAAACAATTAGAGAAGCCATGAATCCCCTACCTCGAAGAGTTCTTGACGTCCTTTATCCACACAGCGGGCCACAATCCTTCTCTCGCGACAACTTATGTGGAAGAATGATCGACACAGCTTGGTTGCATCAAAACAAAGCAGAACCAATCCTAGGAGTAAAGATTGATTGTGCAACTCCTACGGAAAGGATTGAAAGGTTCTAGAGCCTCTTAGTTGAGAACAAAGGGAAAGAACAAGGGAGAATGATATCTCATCCCTTTTTAAGATTTAACGAGGTGCCAGTTTAAGATCCGGTTAATTCTCCATTAAAAACATATCGCATTAACCCATGCGGTTTGACCAAGTAAAACATTCCAAGCCTTAGGAATAATTAATATAGGATTTATAGAATTTGAATCGGCCTTACGAGCCCTTAAAAATAAGGCTTTAAATGTATTTTATGTCAAAAGAAACGTCAAAAGGGGAAAAATGTAGGAGTCTGGAAACACTGTTCACCCACCGTTACTGTACATGAAACCGATCTGTGAAACCGATCTGTGAAACCGATTTGTGAAACTGATCTGTCACACCGATCCGTGAAACCGATATGTGAAACCGATCTGTGAAACTGATCTGTCACACCGATCTATGAAACCGATCTGTGAAACCGATCTGTGAAACCGATCTGTCACACCGATCTGTAACCGATCTGTCACACCGATCTGTGAAACCGATCTGTCACATCGATCTGTGAAACCGATCTGTCACACCGATCTGTGAAACCGATCTGTCACACCGATCTGTGAAACCGATCTGTCAGACCGATCTGCGAAACCGATCTGTCACACCGATCTGTGAAACCGATCTGTCACACCGATCTGTGAAACCGATCTGTCACACCGATCTGTGAAACCGATCTGTCAGACCGATCGGTGAGACCGATCTGTTACTGTTCATAAAACTGGAAACACTGTTCACAGAACTGGAAAATTGGCAACGTGTTAGGGATAAGTCCTCTTGACCTCCCAGAAGTCCTCCAACACCAAAATTTCACAAAGTAATGGACCGGAGAGGTCTGGGCCATTACAATGGATCAATATCATGTATTCCACACTCGTTGAAAACAACCAAATGAGATTCATCAAAACCATCAAAATATTTCCCTTATTGGATGTCATCCACAGATATTGGTGGATACAGTTCATTATTCACTACCTATTTTTCCCATTTTTCAAGCTAATGTTCCAAAAAACATTCATCCATGGATTATCAACACCATTGAATCATTGTAAACTAAATTGAATGATGTGGAGGAATGAAATACTCCATTGAACCTAGATATTATACCTTACCCGAATAGTCGTCCTATATTCCACCTCAGAAAAATTTTCGAGACTAATATTTGTAATATTTAATGGCTTGGGAGTCCCAGAACATTCTTTGAAAAAACTTTTATAACAACCCCAGATTTTATACTGCGTAATCTCTTCAACGCAATTCAACAAGTTGTGTTACACGCAACACGAAGTTTGAGTGAACAACAACATACCAAACTAGTCGTTCAAAAATATATTATGAATTTTATTAACATAATTTTGAATTTAATATAATCCATATAATTTTAGAATCCATATTATATGTTTATTAGAGATAATATAAGAAAAAATTCATTTTTCAGAAAAAGGAAGTATTTATAAAAAAAATTGCAATTCCACCACCTTTTAATGGAGAACCCTTTTTTGAAATTTTTTTGACATTTTATACAATAAATTTAATGAAATTAAATTATTATTTAGAATAAAGAGATAAAAAATTAGTCTGGATAAATTATTGGTACTTTATTGATAACTTCCATATTTTGATGAATTGTGAAAAATAGTAAATTTTAATTGAAATAATTTTTTTAGCATAAATAATTTATATTAGATAAATTATAATTTTTAATGGGTTTTAAGTATAATTATAATATATTTTTATCCATTAATACAGTTTAGTTCATTATAAGTAATTTCACATTTTAATTTGACATAAACACGTGTCAATATTTTGATTGTTTTTACATTTTAGAAACCCAGTTTTTGGTTTTGACAACAATTTTTAATATTAAATTAATTATTGAAACTTATCTATTAGTAATTTGTTAAAATATAATTAATTTTTGAGTTCTTATTATCAAAATTATCTTAGGGTGAATTTTTGGTATTTTTCTGAAAACATTCAATTTTTTATGAATAGTGAAAACACTGCGTCATTGTTTAAAGTCGGATATTTATTTAAATTATTTTTTACTTTTTATAAATTTATATTAATTAAAAATTGATATATAATACCTATATAAGTTCAATTTAATTCATTGGAGTCATTTTATAATAAAATTATTTGAATATAATATTATAGAACATTTTGAGGTCTTTAACATACCATCTAGGAATATTTTCAAATTTTCATAAAACATAATTTTACTGCTTCTGTGAATTTGATTTAAAAAACCCGAGAGACACAGTTAACATTAGTAAGTTAAATTTTATTCAATAATATGAATATAATTTTTGTTGAATAGTGTATTTTCACATTCATTTACCACAGTTCAATATAAATAGAGTAATTAAATTAAAAAATGATATTATAATTTCCCGAACACATTTCCTATTTCAATTGGAAAAGTTTATTTCAACCTAAATCAAACATATCATTAAAACATGATCAGTTTTATATCCATGTATTATATTAGTACATTTATTATTATTTTATATAATGAATAGTTAAAAGTGTTAAATTCAAATGTTTATATATAAACTAATTTTTATATAGGGTTATACATTTGATAAATTAATCTATAAATATTCATTATAAATATAAAGAAATTCATACATTATGGTATTTTATTAATAATTTTTAGACATTAAAAAATTAAATTTACACATGACACAAAGATGATGCAGTAATTACCATATTAATGAAAGAATTAAATAGATAGCTTTATAAATATTAAATTAAATATAATTCGAATGAATTGATGGCATGAACAAATTTTATAGGTTAAAATGACATGTTATAGTTGATTTAATTTATTTTTTTCTATGTAATAAAGATGTGTTGTCTTTCCCAAAAACCAAATACTATGTATTGTCAAAACAAAAATACACGAGTATTAAAAATAAATACTATATTATTAAAAAATATAATATTCCTAAAAATATAAATTTTAACCAAATTACTTTTATAATGATATATATATAATTACTAAACCACTTAGATTTATCATGGCATTTTATAGTATGTGTTGGAACAATGTAATAATAAAATACAAGATGACATTGTAAAAGTTAAATATTTATCTAAGTGTTAAATATAAAAGATAAGTTTAAATTTGTGAACTAAACATGTATAAACCTGTTGGTTGAGATTATTTCGACCCATACTCTTCTTATAGTCCAATTAAATCCATTTTGATCAATTAGAAACCGAAAATGATTTTATTATAAAATTATATTTCAAGCTTTTCATAAAGTGTCCATCACCTCTCTTATAAAAGCGTACATCCTATTATCTTAATTTCACACCTCCAATGCCATTTGAAACATCCTAACCCTTCTCAAATATCCTCCAATATTCCCTCACTTCATTATAGATGCCTTAAATTTATCATAAAGCCAATATATGGATCCCTTTTTTTCAATTCAAAAGGCATCACTAGAAGAAGAGATAATTATTTCATCACCTCTTTCATAGTTTTTTTTCTTCAACATACTCTTCCTTTGTTGTTTCCATAACAAAATAATAATATTGTACCTTTTACATACTATGAATTTATTATAAATATGGTTCATCCATATTCATTAATCTATTCATCATATGAATGAAAATGTCCCCATACTTGTATACGTACAACATATTGTCTCCACATCGCGATGATGTTTTTTATTCAACACTTAATTATTTAGATGTGTACAATAAAGAGAGTAATTGATTTAAATATTTTATATATCATGGTTATTATTCTGTATATATAATTTACAATCCAATTGAACACCACTTTAACATTTATAGAATCATATTTTCGCTCGTGTGTACGTACAACTTATTGTCCCTACGACGTGAGGATATTCATCATCAACGATCACCATTCATGATTTTTTTAATATAGAAATATATATATATTTATTAAGTAGGATATATATTAAATAATATTTGTACTGAAATAATATATATTTAAATATATTAATATATGTCGTTTATGTAATGCCCGGACCCGAGTTATCCTGAGTCGGTGCATTATTTCATAACATTGGAATGATACAATGAATCATATCCTAAAAGGCCGATCAGTTTAGTAGCCTTGTAAGTATTAGATACATTCATAATTTTTACATTACATAATGAAATAAAAAAATCAATAAAATTTTCTCCCCTTTTTTAACACACTTATATCATTATCCTATCTCAGCAGGTCATCCATAAAATACTTTTTCACATCCAGGAAAAAATAGAACATTGAAAGGGGTGAGCTCAGATGATCGGTAAGGATAACAATATAGAATAAACTATCATAAATAATAATAAACATGTAAGGGAATGTTTAAGAATAAAATAAAATCCTTTTAAACATAACCTTCAACATAAAATGGAAAATAAAAAATCAAATAATTCCATTTATATATTCACATGGATATTTTACTAGCAGAATAATCACATGCAATATAAATAGTTACTTTCAAAATGATGGAATGAATAATGCTAGACATTATAACCACATAGTCAAAGCCTTGTGCCAAGAAAAAAATAAGATTTTGTCAAGGCCTCATTCCAAGACACTGGTTTGTCTCATTATACTTACTGATGCATCGAGGAGATATAATGGGATCCATCTACCACTTAATAAGTCCAATTATTTCCTCATCTAAAAAGGTTTAAAGATAACATACACAATTTTATTATAACTAGAATATTAAATGACAATACCTTATCCATAAACCATTAATAGTGTAAAAATAAAACATCCACACCCAATCATATCACAAAACCTTCCATACAATATGGTAGTTTTGTGTCATAATAAATAAACTTCAAACTAACTAAACATCCATAAAATGATGTTGACATAGATGAAATAAATACTTTGTTATATAAATATCTATTTCTATTTTGATATCAAATATTATTAATATAATTATAAAAGAAAAAATTTATTTTGAAAATATTTTTATAAGATTTTATGGGAATCATCGACGATGATATAACAACAGAAAATATCCACACTTGTCATATATGTTAAAAAATACATTCTTAGATTAATTTTGTCGAAAATGTCATAAAATACCTTGTTTGAAAATGATGGAAAGATTCTTTTCAAAATATATAAGGTCAAATATGGGTATAAATGACTTTAATAAATATTATAGTAAATAGTAAAGATGAAATTAGTTATATTTTTAAGAAAACATGGATGTGGATGATAAAGAGGTCCCAATATATACTTATGTAAAAACAATTTCAGATAAAAAATAGATTGTGAAATTAACCCTTACCTTGTAATTTTCCTTATTCGATGGTATTTTAACATCTTGTATAACAGTTACAACATTGTTATTAAATTATATGAGAACTATATACATAAATATGATATCTTATATGATCCTCTTAATTTCTTTGATAAAAATATTTTAGTAGTATCACTTTTTGAGGTGTTAATTGATCTATTTTCATTTATATACTCAGTTACGTAAGCCAAGTTTTTTTTGTATAGGATGTATTTTATACAAATACATAATAATATTATGTTCATAAGTATTATTTTTAATCATAAAATTTTAATTATTATTGAATTATTATGATGGGGAATGAATCTCACCGCGTTCATTGTGACGGTAATCTGTACGTACTCACGGGCAACAATATCTTTTTATTGATGGTGAAATCATGTGTAATGGGATGGTATATTATAATTAATGAATAAATAACATGATATATTTATTACTTAAATTATGTATACTCGTTATTATACCCATCTAAATAATTAAGTTTTTGAATAACAAACTACACCACGTCGTGGAGACGGTAAGTCGTATGTACACACGTATGGTGACTTTGTCATTAATATGATGGGTATAATAATGAATTTAGTTGTAAAAATTTTTATAATAACATTATAGTATATATAAAATAATAGAGTTATTACTCTATAATGGAAAAAATAAAGAACAAGTTAGTGGAAGAAGAAAAAATCATGAAAGAGTTGATGAAATATTTAATTCTTCTTCGGGTTATTCCTTTTGATTTGATAAAATTGTATCCTTATGATTGCATTATGATCCAAGTAATGACTCTAGGATGAAGGGAGTAATGTTTTGAGGATATTTTTTTAGGGTTTGTCTTATCCAAAAGTCTTTGGAGGTGTGAAATTAAGTGAATGGGAAGTGCCCATTTATAAGAGAGATGATGGTCACTTTAGGAACATCAGGAAATATTATTTTATAATAAAATAATATTATGTTTATAATGGATCAAAATTAATATATTTAATGTATGTGGTGGGGGTGAGCCTAAATCCTCTCAACCAATAGATTTTATATTGGTTAAAGTCACTATATTAACAATATTTTTTAACTTTAACTCTTAGTTAAATAGGTTTTCATTTACAATGTCTTATGATATTTTTATATTATATGGTTTATAAACATACTATAAAAATCCGAGGAAACCCCAAGTGTTTCATTTTTAAAATTTATAACTTTATATAAGTCCTTTGGTAGAATCATTGATCTTTTCTAATGTTATATCAATTAGTAATATAGCAGTTGTTTTATAAACACATTTTTGTCAACTTTGACACTATTTAGTATTTGATTTATTGAATGACATAAAAACATTATTACATTAGATAGAATTTATTTAACTATCCCTAACATGTCATAGTAACCTATAAAATAAATGGAATTAATTAAAGGCCTCAATTTACATTTATATGGATTTTTATAATATCAAACTTTTTAATATTTAATTAATAAGTTAATTACTACATCATCATTGAGTAATATATAAATTATAATATTTAATGTCTAAAAATTATAAGTAAAATAAAATAATTTAGAACATATATATATATTTCAAATGAATAATTATTGTTGAATATATATTGTCTGTGACCATATATTAAAATTGTTTATTTATTAAACTTTGAATTTAACTCTTTTATCTTTTCTTTAAATAAAACTATTACTCTGCCCAGGCAAATTCACGAAACTACTAAATTTTCATCCAAATCATATGGTTCAACATCATCAAAAAAATTGAAATATCATTATCATCAATATAATGTGTAGAATAAAAAGTTGATAATAAAGTGAGTGAGGTACTCATGACATTATGAAATTGAGAAAATACTAATGTTAATAGATATGGAACATGATGAAATAGGTGAAGTGGATGAATAAAAAACATGAAGTAACCTAAATTTACAAAAAGAAAAAAAAATTTATTGAATATGAACACATGGACATTAAATTTTGAATGTAAACATAATAGAGTTAGTTTGAAACAAAGTAAAAATAACTAAATGTTTACAAAAAATGCTATGTGTCTGAAAATATGTTTGAGTTCTCTATCCTTATTTTTATTAGTTTATTGGTGTGTTATTTGATGAGATAGTTTCATCCACATCCTACTTAGTAATGTTTTGTAAATTATTCTTAATAAAACCCTGATATTAGAGCGGTGAGTCAATACTATAATGTATCATATTTCTTGATGTTGGGTTTTTATCCTTGAGGATCCCTATTACATTTAGTATAGGTGGGAAAATAAACTATGAATTACGTTTTGTATATGTGGTAGCAACCAGAAACAAAAAAACATCGAAAAAAATGCATTGAGACAAAATTTACCCAAGGATGTGAAAATTAAAATTACATGATATTGAAGAAAATATTTCATTGTGTTTATTCCAAAAACAATTATAGGATATTATAGAAAATATGCATAACTATTTAACTGAACAAAAAATTTCCTTTCTCAAAATTTTTAAATTTTTCCAACCATATAAGAAACTATTGAATCTAATCAATTAGTCAACATATCCAAAAATTATTCACATAAGAAAAACATCTAAAAACATATTACAAAATAAATTTCTGTATAAAATGGGTCTATTTAATGATATGAAGATGGTGAGATAGAAGTTTTAGTAAGGATTAACATAATTAATATCCATAAAAGACCATAAGTGGACATAAAATGAGAAAACAGGTGCATCAAGATACATAAGAATTTTATACCCAAAGATAATAGAGAATAATTCATTTAATAATGCCTAAAATATCATAAACTGTATAATATCATAAAATGGAGTTATAATCATCAAATGTAAGAAATAAAAAAAGAAATTATTTTCAATAATATAATACCATTTTTCAAACTTAATAGAGTTGACAGACTTTACATGACATTTCTATTCATAAAATGGGGTAATGTTATGATATGAAGATAGTGAGATAAACGTTTGAGTAAGAATTTACATAATTAATATCCATGAAAGAACATAAGTGGACAAAAAATATGAAAAATGGTGCATTCAGGAAACATAAGAATGTTATACCCAAAAATAATAGAGAATAATTCGTTTAATAATGCTTGAAATAGAATAAACTATGGAATATCATAAAACAGAGTATAATCATCGAATGTAACAAATAAGAAAAAAGAAATCTAATTTTCAATAATATCATACCATTTTTTAAACATAATAGAGGTAAAAGACTTTACATCACCTTGACCCTAAGTCCAGCACCTTGCATGCAATGGATTGATCCCAATCCAAAGGATCCAACATTGGAACTCGATTGGTATCCACTAATGTGGCATGGAATCTCCATAGGACATCTTTAGTGTTGGATTTCAAGGGTTTTAGAACTGATTTGCAGCTTCAATGGCTTCATGATCCTTTTAATAGCAATCAAAACTAAATTCAATTGAGCAAACAAAAAACCATCATTAGTTGAGTATATCAATGAATGATTTAAAAGTATGTCCAAGTAGAGGGTCAATAAGTAAATGATGATATAAAAAGGAAATAAAAATATATTTATCTTCATTTAACATTCTCCTCAAAACAATCATTAAGTATCATATCAATACAATTACCACTCTAAAAATTAAGCTTGTATTTTTGTTTAGAATACATTTAAAGAAAGAAACTTGGAATAACATATATTACTTGGATACCTTACCAATGAATCAAATGAAACATAAAATAGAATGAAAATACAATATTTTTTATAATATCAAGAACAATGGAGGTGCAACATATTTTACATGTTTGCACAAAATAATTTGTATGATTTTAAAAAGTTAAATTTAAATTTCCATTATAAATCTGCCTATATGATGGAATATGTTCACTGTATGCTAAAGCGGGATCTCATGGAATGTAATGATACTCTGTTAAATTGTAATCAAAGAAACCTGTTTACAGATGAAGAATGTGGTCAAAAACCAAAAAGGAATTTTCATTCATGGAATACCTTGTATAGATATAACTAAAAAATTCTCATTGATTTTTATATCTTCCCCCATAAAGTATGATGTTAATGAACTTATATTTAAATTAATGAAGAATAAAATCTAGAAATAAAGTACATGTTAAGTCAAATTGATGATAAATGTTAAGAATGGTTGAAACAAAGTGAAATTATATGATTCATCCAATTTATGAATGTTCAAGTACTAAATTGTAGTGTCTAATGCATAAATATAGCTCCATTTTCAATAATCTGTAATTCTAGTTCATATGGGTGGATGGTTTTCA
This sequence comes from Viscum album, assembly GCA_963277665.1. NCBI lineage: Eukaryota > Viridiplantae > Streptophyta > Magnoliopsida > Santalales > Viscaceae > Viscum > Viscum album. The sequence goes on from OY728145.1 coordinate 958,223,364, forward strand.
TGCACTGAATTGGTAAATACATGATCAAAACTGTGAATCATGTAACTAAACATATACACTTCATAATATTTTTAATTTTCATTTACTTAGTAACTATTAAAAAAAGTCTTGGTAAACTGGAATATGTATAAGTGATGGATTTGAAATACACTTGCTAAACTAAATAACTATTAAGGGGGACTATTGGGAGGTAGTGGAAATCTTGGATTTTGTAGACCAATGAAGGTGAACGTGGAGGATGATGAGGAAGGAAAAATAGTGCAGTTGTGGGAACAAGAGATTCGGGTGATGGAAATCATAATGGGGAGAGCGGTTCAATAAAAGGAAAACAGAATGAAGGTCACGGTGTACCGATGGGATACACTGAGAAGGTGACACATTTAAAGATACATGCCATAATTATTATATATATATATATATATATTGAAGTTTAATAAATGAAAATAGCCTATCTCTTTAGTGATTTGAAGTTTTAGTGACTTATATTCATCATTCAGCTTCAAGTTATTTGTTATTGATGAATTCATAGTAATAGAAATTTTACTAAAAAACATTATAAGGATGATAATATAATGTACAATTTGAAAAAACATGGAAGTTGAATGTAAGATCTAGGCTATAGTATGTTGTAGTTGTAATTTCTGTGGTTGTTTGATTCATTAAATGTTGTTCCTCGGGCAGTTGTGTAGAACAAGCATGTGTTTTACTCCGTCCTTTTAATAACGCCATAGGTGAAAATTTTATTAAATAATATAAAGTGTATATATATCAAGAGATAGATACGAAACCTGAAATTTTATTTGGTCTTTATTACATACATGTGGATGAAAAATGATTATTGTTTCCAATAGAAGTATAATAAGTTTTGATCATTATTGTTGTTCCATGCATAAGAATCCTAATTGCAGTGATAGAAAATAATTAATGTAGTGGAAAGTTGTGTGCTTACTATGATGATGAGGCATACTATGACTCCATGAAAGTATGACTATATGTATTTTCACCTTGTAAGAGTAATATTGGTACATCTTGTTGTTCAATAAAAATTTAACATATTGACCATATAGTTAAAGAATGTTCAATGCCATCATACTAACATAATGAAATACTGTGTTGTATCATGGTATTTGGTCTTTTTTTCCTTGTTTGATCCATCATATGTCGTTGATATATTTGAACTTTCTTGACGTACTATTAATTAGGCTAATGATAAATTGTAGGAAGTCATGGTTATCTATTTTTCAGTATGAAATCAAAGCAATTAAACTGAAGATAGAAAACGAAAATAACCTTTGCTGGATATAGGTGATAATTGAATACATTGATGTATTTCTATGTTATTAGATGGTGTGTCCAGAATCGCTATAAAACATGGTCAAGAAATAAGATAATATATTATAAAGGTATATTATTTGATATTTTAATATGATAACTAAAATAAAAGTATAGGACTGTTTAAACAGAACCACATGTTTCTGGGTATTAGTGATAAAGGCATACCTCTTCCTGTTTGTGTGCTTCTCGTCGGTGTAATGGGTTCAGTTTCATAAATGTTTTATGTAGAAAATATTCCTATATAATTTCCATTATAGTTAAAATTTACGGTTCTTATTGATAAATAATGGAACTATATGAGGTTTGAAGAATAAAAATAATACAACATGATTGACGTTGATGTTGTAGTAGTTTTCGTTGATGTGTGTGTCTCTATATATCGACGACGAGTGCATGTTTATATGTTGTATATTTTTATCAGATTGTAAATGAATTGAAAATAACCATGGAACAATACAATGTATTATTGTGATCATATTTTATATAATGTATATTGTATAGGAAAATAATCCTTAGAATGGGCATGTATTCACTACGCAGTGCAGGGTGTATGTCCGGATGGTATCAATTTCAGTTATTTAATGTGATCTAAATAATGTATCAAATGTTAATAATGATTCTTCAATGAAAAATTGAAGATCATATTAAACAAGTATACTTCGAGGTAGAAATGTGATCATAGTACAAACATTGTAAATAACTGAATAATATTATGAAGAGCAGAAGTTTAATGCTTAAGATAAATTATACTTTCCGTATTGAAAAAGGAAGATTTATTATGAAACTATCATTACCTTAAGTGAACCTGAAAAAATCATGTTCAAAAATATTAATTAATAGACACATATAATATGGATTTCAATAGAATATCATATAATAAAATAGAATGCATTAACAAATATATACCACAAAGCGCAACCAGAATATTCTCACCAGCCAACCAGAATATGATTACCGTGCTTCACTAAAAATTGACTCTAGATGACCCACTGTTATCTCTCAATCATAATGTTTTTGTTGTAGCAATTAATATACTGTATCCGCAGGGAGTAATTCATGGAGCGGTGAAAATGAAGGCAACGATAGAAGATGGACATTGAGAAAATCATCAATGAATGTACATTGAATAAATCAACAGTTATCATTAAATAAGGTTTCAGTCAACTTCATATAGGCTAATAGAATAGAATGCATAAAAAGGATAATATACCACTAAGTGCAACCAGAATTTTCTCACAAACCAACCAGAATCTGCTCAATGTGCTTCACTAAACATAGTACCTGGATGACGATAGTAAACACTAGATCCAAATGATTTTCTGACAGTAATGAATATATTGAATCTATAGGGAGTAATTCAGGGAGCAGTGCAAATGAATGAAATAACAGAAGACCTACATTGAGTAAAAATTAAATGAACAGACACTGAATCAATCAACAGTTAACATTAAAGAAGGTTTAGGTAAATACAGGGTTACCTATAGTGTAGGTGACACAATTATTCAGACAATTCTCACACCCTAGATTCTATTGATATTGAATGAGATCAGTGGTGGCTTAATCGATTCATTAATATTAGACATTGAGAGCTATAGTAAACTGCAAATAGAATCGCTGGAATCAACTCAATGGACATCATTTAATGGAAAATAAATCAATAAATGGTTAGTAGTTAATAAAGTTTGAGTAAATGTAGGTTTACCTCCAATATAGGTGACACGATTCCCGAGACGAAGTAGTATTGAAGGAATTAGTTGATAGCATATGAAATTGGCGGTCACAGAAGCGAGTCATTCGGAGTAGATAGTGACAGGTCGAGATTATCCTTCAAATGTGATAACCTCCTATCAGTATCAATATAATGGAGAGTATTTCCCATTGAACTAGAGGACACAAATAGAACAGATCATCTGGAGGTGGTTTTTGATAAGTGAAGCAGTTTTCTGGAACCCTTGGGGAGGAAAATTGCCTCGTGGTATGCGGGGGGAGAATCAGATAGTGAGAACCTTAAGTGACGAAGGGTGAGAAGAGGTTTGCGGTGATAATGATCGGGCAAAGGCATGCGGAGGGAGAATATGATTGTGGGAATCCTATATTAGGAAAATCTAGATCAGAGAAATGGTTGGATGATGAAGAAGGTAGATCGGTTAAATCCTGAAACCAATAGGATAAGGTTGCATGAAACCTAGATCGGGGAAATCGTTGGTTGACGAGGATTTCGCTATGCGGAGGATTTGAAGCAGTGGTAACTGAAGAGGATAATCGTGACAGTGGGAGAGGGTGAGGCGTAGGAATGAGAGAATAGGGTTACAGGAAGGTGGAATGAGTTTATGTGGGATTGACACTTGTCCGTAAAAAACCCATCTTTAGTATGTATATAGATAATAATAAATGTCTTAATCTTGTATAAGTGAACCAAATAGGTTCATATTTTATTCCTAAGTTTGTTTTTTGTCGAATTATACTTATCTAATAGGATTTGAAAATGTGTTATGGTAATTATGATATCCTCTTTACCCTTAATTACCCTATTTACTTTTAACTATGGTAAGTAAAAGTCAAAAGATACTACTCACCAAAAAATCTTTTCTTCTATTTGAACCACATTTTACATACTGATATTAACCATGTCTCAAGGATTTTTGAAATTCAACACACAGAAGCGGTAAAATTAATTTTTATGCTAATTTATAAATGTTTCTAGGAGGTGGGTAAAAGACAGAAAAGGTTCAATAAAATTTTATACATCTGATTTTAATATTATAAAATAAAAACAATTAATTAAATTATAATTATAAAAGTATTATATATTTTTTTATTAAAATAAATTTTAATAAAATAAATAAATATTTAAATTAAAAGTTGGTTATAAACTACAACATATGTTTTTAAACTATTCATAAAAAATTATATGTTTTTAGAAAAAGAACATAAATTTACCCTAAGCTAATTTCAATATTATGAATTCAAACGTGAATTAAATTTTACAAAATTACAAACATAGAAGTATCATAAATTAATTTATAACTAATTCCTATTTTCATAACCAAAAGCTGGTTTTTAAAAAGATAAAACTATAAAACGATTGGCATGTGTTTATGTCAAATTTAAATGTGAATTTACATATAATGACCTAAATTTTATTGAATAATAAAAATATAATCTTATTATACGACCAAACCATTCAAATACATCATTTAACACAATAAATAATATCAATTAAAATTTTTTTTTTGAATTAAAATTATGTATATTTCAATATTCATCAAAATATTAAAACTATCAAAAAACAACCAAATTTTTTCCAAAATAAATTTTTATGTCCTGATTATAAAGAAGAATTTAGTTTCATTAAATTGAATACATAAAAGATTCAAATATTGGTTTTAAAATTGGTATTCCATTAAATGGTGAAAAAACTGATATTTTTTTAAAATAATTCTTTTATCTGGAAAAATGAAATTTGTCTTATATTATGTTAAAGAAACAAATAATATGGATTATGAAATTATATTGAGTATATAAAATCATAAATAAAGATAATATTATTCATAACCTCTTTTAAATGAAAGATTGGTAAGGCATGGTGTGCTCAAACTCGGTGTTGCGTGTAGCGCAAGCTATTGAATTACATAAAAGAAAATAACTTACTATGAAATCATAGGGTGGTACAACTTATTTAATTCCATACTATATTATATGAAAACGGGAACAACATACATGTTTATATAATGACCACCGTCTCCATGGAAGATGCTTCATTTCATATATCTATCTATTTATATATTTTTATTCTGAACATATATTATATATAAATAATGTTATGTATTCTAGATGTATTTAAATAATGATCTAAGTGATATAATCAAGAATAATAAGTTAAAATACATAAGATAATGAAGGTGATTATTACCCAAGTATATACTTTAACATGGATATTATTATTAAATTGGTATTATAATGTAATAAAAAAATCATATATGATATCTTAAATATTAATATGGTTCTGGAATAATTTAATAACATACTAGGGTCATTATAGAGGAGGTTAAACATACCCTCGACTAAAGGAAAGTACATGGTAAGGGTTATTTTTTAAATCCCATTATTATCCGAGATTGTTTATGTGTAAGTATTTACGTGGACATATTTATCATAGATACACATATTTCATAAAAATATTTTCCATATATATATATTAAGTTTTAATGGGTATGTATATTTTACTATATCATCATTTTAAATTATTTATATATTAATCATTCTAAATCCTTTTAGTAAATTTCTATGTTTTCAAATATATTTTATGGATTGATATATATAGATATCAATGTTTTTAGATGATAATTATTTTAGAAAGATTCAAATTGGTATGGGAAAATTTGATTCAAATGCCTCTTTTAAATTGATTACATTTTAAATTGTGATACTTTTAAAGAATTTCATGAAAAAGTGTATTTCTCTCAAAGATTTTTAGTAATTATTTTCAACTATGTCAAAATCACTTATTATATATTATTTTTTATTGAGTTTGGATTACTATAATAAAATATTCCATATTTTATTTTATGTGTTATGATATGTTTGGCTATGGATGTGTTATTTTTATACCATTCATGGTTTATGGTAAAATTATTGACATTTAGTATGCTTTTTTAGATATGAATGTTTATGTTATGTTTCACCCATTTTTCATAAGATGAATGTAGTGGACATAGTATGTGATGGGTGGGGCCTGCTATATATCCTTGATGCATTACTAGGTCACATGAGACAAACCAGTGTTTGGGAAAAAGGCCATGAGAAAATTTTTATCTATAGTCTTGGCACTAAGCCTTGACTATGTGGTTATGATGTCCGACATCAAGAATTCCCTCTGTATGAAATTTTTTACTACATTTGAATATTTGACTTGTAAAATATCTATGTTCATGCTCATATGGTGATTATTGATTTATTTTTTCCATATTATGTTCATGTTTATGTTTAAAAGGATACTTTTTTATTACACATATTGCCTTTAATGTTTATAACTTCAGCTAAATTATTTTCCCTTACTGAGAATCTGAACTCACTCCTTTCATATGTATTATTTTCCCCTAGATTCCAATATGTATATTATAATTGATATGTAGTGTTACGCTATGGGAATAATGGTGTTCATAAATGATTACTTTTGTTTGGATTTATTTTCTAAATAGTATTGTAACATTCATATATGTAATCTACTTTCCGAAGCTACTAAACAAATTCCTTCTTCGGGACATGATTCCATGTGATAATGCCAATGTATAAACATAATGCCCAGCTTTGGGCTGTTAGGGCCAGGGCATTAATGTATCAGAGGATGTTTTGCAATAACCATGGAAATATATTTAGATAAAATACTAATTAGATAATATTACCCTATGATAAACATTGGGGGTTAGTATACAATAACGTCCTATAATTTTGGTACTATGGAATTTTTGTGAATTTTCCAATCATTTCATCCCTTTATGAATATGAGTAGATATAGGCGGCTCTGGTAAAAATGTAAATAAGAGTGAAAAATCATGACTGGGAGTTTCAGGCATGACTCGGGGTAACCAGGTACATCAAAATGGGCCTTGATGCACTCTTGGTTATGACACTCAGACGGGAAATTCTTATGATAAATTTACATTTTTTTTACAAACCATTAAGAATGATTTATGATTAAATACCTTCTTAAAGAAAACATTTTTTTGATTATGAATTATAAGCATAAAAAGATCAATTTATGTTAGTTGTTTTAAAATTTTGGAATTGTTGAGTCAATAAGGTTTTTCCTTATTACTTTTCCATTCCTTCTAGTTTTGAAAATCACAGACACCTTATACTTAAGAAAATCGATATTTTACTTCTCTATGTAAAATTTCATTCCTTAAGGAAATTTACCCTTACCTAGATTTCTTTATACATATCAATATTTTTCTTGAGTATAAAAATAAGATTCATACCTATAACCTCAGAATCATATAATACATAGATATGAAGCATTCTGTTTAATGATCCAAATTCCAGATATGAACTCTAATGAAGTTACATTCCGAATTCATGATACGAACTCTCATATAGTTAGACTTCAAATTATGGATACAAACTTTAATGAAATCCATTCCGAATTCTGGATACGAACTCTCATATAGTTCGACTCTGAATTCTAGATATGATCTCTCATATAGTTCCTCCTTGAATTTTGGACTCTGATCATCTATGAGTTCAACTCTGAACTTATATGAGTTCGACTCCGAAACTCTATGTGTTCGACTACGAACTTCTTTGAGTTTGACTCTGAACTAATATGAGTTTGACTCCGAACATCTATGATTTCGACTCTGATCTTCTATGAGTTCGACTACAAACATATAAGAGTTCGACTGCTAACTTCTATGATTTTGACTCTGAACATATATGATTTTGACTATGAACTTCTATGAGTTCGACTCCAATATTTTACTATGATCAAATCTGAACTTCAACTAGTTCGACTACGAACTTATATAAGTTCGACTCCAAACTCTGTAAGTTAAGATTCTTAATTATAGTGAAACCAGACTCTAAATTTCCTTAGAAATTCATACTCAGAATTTCTATAGAATTCAGGTTCTGAATTACTACAAAATAGAATCTGAATATATCTATATTATAGAATCTGAATTCCATTTTTATTAGAATCCAAAGTTTTGTTTACTTATATTCCAAACATCAGTTTTACTTATACTTAAACTTGTTTCATTAAAAAAATGATGTCGTGCTTTCAGTTATTGACTAAACGTTGGTTGAGTGACACATGTACTGGTCCCTCAGAAATTCATTGAGAAATATGACCATTGGTGGAGGTAGCCAACCATTAGAGCTTAGCCTATAAAAAGGATCTCATTTGAGAAGGAGCGACAACTTTTGGAATTTTGGTGATCTGAACTTCCTGAAGTGATTTCTAGAGAGAGAGAGGCTCTTATCAACTATCAAGATTCATGCGGAATGTTTGAACGAATTGTTTAAACTTTTCCTTGTGCAGACTTTCTTTGTGCCACTCTGATTGTTGGTGATTACAATTGAGGGCTTCTAGTGATAGGACGATAGAGGTTCCAACACCTGGATGTTGAGGGTTTCCTTGCTGAGGAAGACATAGGTTCCAACTACTTGATAGTTGAGGGCTTGTAGGGATAGGAAGACAAACTCTGATCTTCGTATTGAGGGCTTAACCTAGTGTGGGTAAGATTGACTTACTTGAATGTATAAATCAAGGTACCTTTATCCATGGTTGTTGGATACCTTTCTCTTTGGGTTAAAATAGTTATTGTTTGTTACTTGTAGTTTTACTACTTGTTTTCCGCTGCATTTTTTATTACTAAGGAAAGTATAACTCTTCTATACTTTTTTACTTGTAGTATGATTCAGTTAGATTCTATACGCTTTAATATAGAATCTCATGTTGTAAACATTGGTTAATTTTCATTTCCTGGTTCCATATATCCAGAACCTGTTTTCTGGGATCACCTTACAGATTTAAGAAAGTGTATAGAACTAGAAGTTAGTAACTTCATACTTTGTCCCAATATTTCAATTGGTGCCAGACGTGTTATGAGTTTTCTTAGTTTGACTATGTTAAAGTTAGATCTTTCCTTGTTTAATTATATTTTTTAATGTGTACAATTCACACCCCCTCTTTTATATTGAGCATCTACATCATTATTTCGATCCTACAATTGGTATCAGAGCAGGTTTCTGAAATACTTATACTCACATATATGTTTTTCTTGCTCAGTTTTTCATTGTTCTATATTTTTCATGCTTAGTAATATTATCCTTGAATCCGAACTTATTTTATTAACATGTTTTTGTTTAGAATGATTTTTTAAGATAGAAAGAATCAATTTTGGTTCCATCGACAACATAAATCCTACAAGACCACTAATTTTTTATGGCAATGATTATGAATACTGGAGAGATTGAATGAAGGCTTTCGTTATCAATACTAGGGTAGAAAACTTTGTTATGCTTACTGGAGGTTATCAAATTCCTAACAAGGAAGTTAGTACTTTCAAAAACCAAGAGAAACATGATTATCAATTAAACTATAAGGTATGAAATACTCTACTATGTTCAATGACTTGGAACATATATATCCAAATTTCTTCTTATGAAACAGCTAACTGTATATGGAAGAAACTTGATGTTACACATATTGGTACATCTAAAGTGATTGAGACTAGAAAAGCCATGCTTAGAGCTGAGTATCATGGTTTTAATTTTCCTTATGGAGAACCCATTTGTAAGGTGAAACAAAGATTTATGACTATCGTGAATAACTTAAAATCTATGAGAGATAAAGGTATAGAAGATGAAGCTCTTGTTGAAAAGATCATTGATATTATGCCCAATGAGTAGGAATCAAAAAGAAAATCTATTGATGAGAATATGGATGTTACTCAAATTTCCTTAGATGGGCTATTTATAACTCTTCTACAACATGAAACAAGGTTGATGAGAGATGCATACAACATCAAAAAGAATAATGGGAATGGTACTGTTGATTTTACTACTACATCAAATCACATGAAAGCAAAGACTCTAGAGAGAGTAACCAGATCCATGTCTAAGAAGGCTACTATCCAATCCGAATCTAGTGAGAGTGAAATCTCAGAAAACGAGTTAGCTAATCTTTCTCGAAAGACAAACAAGATAGCTAGTGAAATAAATTTCCAATCCTAGAATAAGAATAGAGAATGGAAAGATAAAAAAGATTCATAGGTCACATGCTATGAATTCAAGAGAATTGGACACATACGACCTGATTACCCTATGCTTAAAAATAAAGAATGAAAATAGTGGCATTATGAAAGGAAGAAGAAGAAGTCTTACAATGATAAAGCTTTGAAAAGTCTGAAGGATAATACTACATAGAGTGCTAGCTGTGGAGACTCTTCAGAATGTGAATCTTCAGAATATGATTCATCAGCACAGAAGAATATGTGATTTATTGCTAATACTTCTTTTCGGCATACATGCCTTATGGAAAAGGTACGCTCTACCGAGGGTTTATCAAATTTATCACTTGGTAGGAATTACTATTAAAAAACTAGTACTTCTAATTGAGATACTTCATCCTCATAAAATGAAGAACATTCATATGAAGAATTATCTAGATTTTCCAAGACAATTGAAACAAAAAAATTGTAAAATTTATAAGAAATTAGACAAGACAAATACTATGGAAGAAATTCTTTAAAAAAGTGAATTTAGTTCTTTCTTCATATCATAAAGATAAAGAAGAGTTTTTAGAAAAACATTCTAAATACCTTGAGAGAGTAAATTTTAATAAGGAAGAACCTTCTAATGATCTTAGGAATTCTATTTTAGAGATGAAACTTTTTTGAGGAAAAATCTAACTCTATGGAAATGATTCTTGTGGATAAGAATTTAGTCATTAGACTAAAATCCGAAATATTTTCTCTTAAGAAACTTCATGAAAAATTCACCTATGGGAAGGAAAATTATAACAAGATGTCTTCTCAAATTAAACCTCAAGGAAACAATACTGGAGTAGGGTATACTCAATAAAAACCAGTTTTCAAAAACAACTATTTTATTCCATCTAGAGGCCCTTTTTTCACGAAGGGTCGAAGTGGTGGGCATTGGAAGAAAACTGTTCTTTGAATAGAGTTCAATCTCTTGGGTTTAAAAATCATATTTTTCTAAACAAATGTGGATACCCAAAATTTTTTTGTCTAACAATTCCTGATCCAAGAAAGTCTGGATTCCGAACACCTAAATTGTTTCTCATTTTCAGGAAAATAGGGAAAGTACCAACAACAATACTTGGTACATAGATATTGGATGATCTTGGCGTATGACTGGTAACAAAAGCTAGTTCAAAAAAATTATCATGATGAAAGGTGGAAAAGTAACTTTCGGAGATAATTCTCAGGGAGAAATATTTGGTATAGGTAACATTATTCTTCTTGGAAAAATCCTGATTTCAAATTTTTTGATTGTTAAAGGTCATAAGAACAACCTCCTCGTCATAAGTCAACTATGTGATGAAGGATACTATGTGAATTTTAAGAATGATAAGTTCATAGTACACAAATCAAAGGAAGAGTTTATTCTCTCTACCCATAGGCAAGAAAATTATTGAACATTGATCATAGAAGACCTAAGGAGAAAAAACATATCTATTCTAAGTGAAATAGAAGATCATTCTTGGTTATGGAAAAGAAGACCATGTCACTGTAACCTTAGAAGCTTATGTAAACTCTCTAGGAAGAAACTAGTTAAGGATCTACTGGAGAGTAGATTTGATTCTTCTAATGTTTTTTATCCTTGTCAATATAGAACGCAACATAAATCTAGTTTTAAATCAATCGGTGAAGTCTCAACAATTGATGCACTATATTTAGTGCACATGGATATTTTTGGTCCAACACAATCTGGTAGAATTGGGGGAAAGTACTATGTTTTTGTTTTTGTTGTTGATTCCACTGGATTTACATGGGTATATTTTCTAGCAAAGAAGTCTGAAGATTTTTCTAATTTCAAATGTTTTATATCCCACATTAAAAATGAGAAAAGCCTTCAACTGAAAACTATTCATAGTGATCATTTATGAGAATTTAAAAAATCTGATTTTGAAACTTTTTGTAGTAAATAAGGTATTACCCGCAACTTTTCAGTACATAGAACACCTCAACAAAATGTTGTTGTTGAAAGAAGAAATAGAATTCTTCAAGAGATAACTGGAACCATGTCTAGCGAGTATTCTATTGCCAAACATTTTTGGGCTGAAGCTGTAAGTTCGGCCTTTTATACAATAAATAGAGTTTTGATTAGGCATTTTCATAATAAAACAACTTATGAGTTACGGAATGGTAGAAAACCTAGACTTTAATACTACATGTTTTTTGGTTGCAAATTATTCATCCTTAATACTATAGATAATCTATAAAAATTTGTACCAAAATCTAAGGAAGAAATTTTCCTAGGATACTACACAACTTCTAAGGCATATAGAGTTTTCAATAAAATCACTTGTACTATTGAGGAAATAGAAAAAGTATAATTTGATGTGTCTGACCCTTTTGTTTTCAACCCATCCCAACCTACATCTTCAGATGTTTTTTCAAAAACAGATTATCAACCTTTTTTAGAAGATTCTTCTGATAAAGAAAATGTTCATGAAAATATCTCTAAAACATTTACCCCAGAATACATTCTACCCTATGTTGATGAAAATGTTTTACAAAACCCAAGTCAGGTGTTTCTTATGAATCGTCCCTGTGATAGTATCATTGGTGATGTAAATCAACATGTAAGGACTAGATGTTCATTGAGGAATGAAGAAGAACATTTAGAATTTGTTTCCCAATTACAACAAAAAATCACTAATGAATCTTTAGGTGATGATGATTGTATTAAATCCATGAAAGATGAACTAAATGAATTCGAAAGGAAGAACGTCTGGACCTTGGTTGAAAGACCTAAGGAAACCTCAATTATTGGAGTAAAATCATTCTTCAGAAATAAGTGTGATCAAAATGGAGTCATTGTTAGAAATAAATATAGATTAGTTAATAAATGCTATAATCAACAAGAGAGAATAGACTATGAAGAAACCTATGCTCCAGTAGCAAGACATTAATCTATTCATATTCTACTTGCCTTTACAGCATTCATTTATTTCAAAATTTTCAAATGGATGTGAATTTTTTTTCCTTAATGGTTATGTTCTAGAGGAAGTTTTTTCTTGAACAAACTCTTGGATTTGAAGATACAAAACATCCTAATCATGTTTTTATACCTACCAAAGCATTGTATGGCCTTAAATAGGCCCCGCGAGCTTGGTATGATAGACTTACAAAATTGTTTCTTCAAAATTACCATGTTAAGGGAAATGAAGATCCAACCCTTTTTATAAATAAAGAAAAGAAAAATGTTTTGATTGTTCAAATTTATGTTGATGACATTATTTTTGGTTCAACTTCGCAATCTTTAACTGATTACTTTGCAGATCTAATTAAATTTGAGTTTGAAATGAGTATTATGGGTGAGTTAACATTTTTCCTTGGTTTTCAAATTTCTCAAAAACCATAATGAATCTACATATCCAAACATAAGTATATTAATTATCTTCTTAAAAATCATGGTTAAGACAATAGTAAGAGTATAAGTACTCTTATTGGTACCTCAAACACACTTGATCTTGATGAAGCAGGGAAATCAGTAGATCAAACATATTTTAGAGGTATGATAGGAAGTCAAATTTACATGATAGCTAGTCCACCAAACATTATTTTTTTAGTATTTTTATGTGCAAGATATCAATCCAATCTTAAGGAATCTCATTTAAAGGATGTGAAAATAACTTTTTGCTACATAAAAGGAACTATGTATCTAGGATTATTTTATACTTCTGGAAATGATTTTATATTAAAGAGTTTTTCAGATGCTGACATTGGTGGGTGTAGAATGGATAGAAAAAGTACATCCGAAACTTGTTATTTCATAGGAGATTCATTAGTTTCTTGGTCATGCAAGATGCAAAATTTTGTAGCACTCTCCACTGCTGAAGCTGAATATGTAGCAGCTGGAAGTTTTTGTCATCAAGTCTTGTGGATGCAACACACACTCACAGATTATGGCTTGAGTTTTACTAAGACTCAATTTTTGTTTGATAACACAAGTTCCATTTCCCTTAGTAAAATCCCTTCACATCACTCCCATGCAAAGAACATAGATATTAGGCATCACTTTCTTAGGGATCACACACTAAAAGGAGATATCATTCTTCAATTTATCAGAACACAAGATCACCATGCTGATATTTTCACAAAATACCTACCCTCTGATAGATTTGAGTAAATTAAAAAGATGTTAGTAATGATAACTGTAAGGTAATCATTCATTAATAACTTATTTTTTAACCATTCTCCTTACAATAATAAAATCCTTTTCACACGGGGAGTACATTTGCTTGTGAGTTTTTCAAAAAAAATAGTAATGAGTTTTTCAAAATATTTCATTATGAGCCTTTCAAAATTTTCAGAATTGAAATTTTCATAATAAAATTTTCATACTGAAACTTTCGTAATGATGTTTTTATACTTGATATTTTCGCAATGAAGATTTTCGTAGTGGAAATTTTCATAATGTAGTTTTCGTACTTGAAATTTTTGAAATGAGTTTTTCGTAATGGAAATTTTCATAATGATGTTTTCGTAATAAAAGTTTTTCGTAATGAAGTTTTCATAATAAGAGTTTTCGTAATGAGAATTTTCTTAATGAGAATTTTCATAATGGGAATTTTCATACTCATATTTTTTTTCTTGTATTGAGTTTTTCGTAATGAGTTTTTCGTAGTCAAAATTTCATCAAGAAGAATATCACCTATTATAAATAAACTTCCTAGACAATCTGAAAGGTATGTTTTCCTTATTCATGTTTTCATAGTCGTCATTAGTTGCTGGTAGTTTCTTTTCTTTTAAAAATTTCTCTGATTTTTTTTTCTTCTTAAATCTGAATGTTTTTAAAACCTCAAAAGATCGGCTTCAAGATATTCTTGTGGATATGATTTCAACCATTAGATCAGATTAGAGATTATTTTTCAACCATTAGATTTCTTTTGGAAGTTCAAAGTTCTGCTCTGTCACCTATATAAAGGGGACCTCGATGGTTGTCCCACGTCGTTTTTCAAGATCTCACGTGTCGATGTTATGCATCATTTGTTAAAGGTCATTCTGAATCATTTAGAGTTACTCAATTCTAAATGTTTTTTGAATATACTTCCCAAGATATGTCTACCTTGAAGAAAATTTCAAAATGGAATGTGTACATATAAGGACTGGTCCATCCGAACTTTTACATGATCAATTCTATCATCCCCAAGAACATCAAGCTGAATGGTTGGGAAGATGGATGTGTATCCAAGACAAGTGATCAAGATGTAGTCTATCCAGAGTTACTTGTTCAATTCTATGAATCAGCAAGATTTTATGAGGAATAGGGAAGAGAAAAGTTTTATTTCAATTCTTATGGAAAGACATAAAAACTTACTTAAACCAAGGCGGAAAGCCTGGTGGGGCTAGCATACGAAGGAGAAGCTGAATTTTGTTCATAAAAAATCCTGGATTCTCGAGGTAGTTTTGTTAAGGATAAGTCCTAATAATGTCTTGGACATTCTTATGTGAAGACAATAATGATTACTCACCTATATCCTAATAATCAGATTCTTCTGGTTTGGGTTCAAGGATTCTTTGTTTCGAGAAAGGGTAATAAAGATACCCTTATTGAATGTGACATATATTTCTGAGTCTTCTTGGTGAATCTAAGAAAAATAAATCTAATGAGGCATGTTATTGTGATTATCAAGAAGATAAAGGAAGGAAACATGAGATCTCAAATCATCATGTACCCTGCTTTACTATCAAAGCTTATAGTTCGATGTTTAGATTCTTTCAAGATTGCATGTAAGTATAAGGTTTGGAATTGAAAGCTTATTCTTGTCTGTGATGATATGTTGAAAAGTATGAATATGGATTTTTCTAAAGAAATAGGAGAGTTTTATAATTTTACATAGGAAGAGGCTGAAACCATTCCGAAATATGTGGAAAAAGATGAGCCTGTGAAGAAAGTTACTAAGAAGAGGAAGCTTAAGGAAGTAGTTGCTGAAGACAAGACACCAAAATCTAAGGAAACCCAATCCGCACATCCCAAGGAGAAAAAAGAAAAATAATATCTAGATGAGGTAACTAATAAATGGAGAGAAGATAAGGAGAAAAAAAGAAGGGGATCCACAGTTCAGATTAAACCATGCTGAGGCTAAAGATTTAAGAAAAAAAGTTGAGGATGAGTTTGAAAAATAGGTCAAAGAGAAGATGATGAAGAAAAATATATATGTAGCTGAAGATGTATAATCTAATTTGAGAGATATAGAAGTAGCTTCTGAGAAGATTCCCATTCCAGAATCTTTTGATGTCCAACCATTACCAGAGACTCCTGGGATGAAGTACTTCACTCCGGAAACGTCCAAAGGTAAAGAGGTTGTTAAAGAAGAAGAGAAAATAGCTGGTGAATAAGTATAAAAATAAGTTGTTGAAGAATAAGAAGAATTAGAATAAGGATGTGATGATCTGGATAACATGATCAAACAAGTAGAAGATTATCATGAAAAGGTTGAATCTTCAAAATTAGTCACTACGGGAAAAGGGAGATGACAAAGAAGGTAATAGAGATGAAGTTGAAGAAGAAGATAAAGATAATTAATTATCTTATGAGGAAGTAATCTATGAGAATCATTATCTTGAATAAGGAATAGAGTAGGAGAAACCAGATGAAGACAATATTTTTAAAGTATCTGAATCCGAGGAAGAATCTCATAATGAGTAACCAATTATGAATGTTAATAAGGGGAAGAAAGTGCTTATTGACCCCCCAACAAAAGACATAATAAGGGATAAGGATGTTTCTGGTTCTTCAAGAAGAAATATGGTGGATAATGTAGAAGAATAATCTCTAATCCAGTTATCGGATTCAGATTCATCAACATTGGGTCATGAAATTGTTGTTGAAACTTTGAAAAAGCTGGTGGACACCATTCTAATCTTTCCCACCATAGAATCTATATTCTGGATGATGCAACATAGTTTGAATCAGAAGTTAGAATCTTTATCCATGGTGATGGATATGTGTGTGAATATTGAAGCAGATCATAGAAATTTCCTTATCAATTATGATGTTCACAGGAAATCATGCCACAAAATCACTTTGTGGTCTAAGAAAATTGATGAAGGCATGACAGAGTTTGATTATTTTCAGAATGATGATAAATATTCCATTGACACTAAGGATTCCAATGTGAAGGATCTTCTGGAAAACCCGTACCTTGAGAAAAAATTTCGTAATCATGAATTGAAGGAGTTAAATGCGAAGGTTAACTCTCTTGCTCAATATTTTAAAAGAGGTAGTGATCTCTGGATTGAGCTCAAAGAAAAACTTGTAAAGCATGATGAAGATCTTAAGGCTCAATCTGAGGCCCTGAAAGATCATGATGAAAGGTTAAAAGCTTTGGAAAACAATGTTGAAGAGGATCAGGAAGACTTGAAGAAGCTGAAAACCTTGTCGAAGAACTTAATTCCCAAGGAAAAGGAGGACAAATTGACAAATATGATCTTTTGTTGCATTTGATTTTCCTTGTAAAAATTCTTCCAATAATTATAGAACTATGGTTTCTTGTTTTCCTTGCATTTATTTACTAATATTTCAGGTACCATATTTCTTTTCCCTTCCCTTAAATTATTTTTATAAATCACAAAGGGGGAGAAGGAAAAATTTAAAATAGAGATGGAAAAATTTCTAACTGAAGATATCCTCAATGTAAGTGGGAGTTTCTTATTATGAGGTTTTTCATTCCCATGATAATGAATACTCCATTATGGAAATCAATAATACAATCCTTAGACTTTCAATTCCTATGGGGGAGTTAGTTTTATTCACTATCATCCATGAACAAAGGGAGATATGTTTTAATTTCAAAGTCTAATGAAAATTTTCAATTCCTTATTTTCTTTTTCGTAAGTCAGTTTCTGCTTTCCACAAAGGGAGAAATTGTTGAGTCAATAAGGTTTTTCCTAATGACTTTTACATTCCTTCTTGTTTTGAAAACCACAAACAACCTATACTTATGAAAATCCATATTTTAAATCTCTAAAGAATATTTCCTTCCTTAAGAAAAATTACCCTAACCAAGATTTCCATATACATATGAATATTTTTCTTATGTATAAAAATCTGATTCTTACCTAAAACCTCAGAATCATTTAATACTTAGATATGAAGCATTCTGTTTTAGTATCTGAATTCTGGATATGAACTCTAATAAAGTTCTATTCTGAATTCTGTATATGAAATCTCATATAGTTCGACTCTAAATTTTGGATACGAACTCTAATAAAGTTCCCTTCCCAATTTCGGATATGAACTCTCATATAGTTCGACTCCAAATTCAAGATATGAACTCTCATATAGTTCCACCCTGAATTCTGGACTTCGAACTTCTATGATTTTGACTCCGAACATCTATGAGTTCGACTCCAAATTTCTATGAGTTCGACTCCGAACTTCTATGAGTTAGACTCCAAACTTCTATGAGTTCGACTCCGAAATTCAATGAGTTTGACTCCAAACTTCTATGAATTCGACTTAGAACTTCGTTGAGTTTGACTCTAAACATCTATGAGATCCACTCTAAACTTCTACGAGTTCATCTCTGAACATCCATGAGTTTGAGTCAAGACTTCTATGAGTTCGACTCCGAACATCTATGAATTCGACTTCGAACTTTTACTTTGTTCGTCTCTGAACTTTTACTAGTTTGACTCTGAATATCTATAAGTTCGAATCCAAACTATGTATGTTCATATTCTGAATTCTAGTGAAAATAGACACTGATTTTTCTTTGAAATTCAGATTTTGAATGTCAACAGAATTAAGGTTCTGAATTACTATAAAACCGAATCCGAATATCTCATTATTATAGACTCTTAATTATATTTTGGATATACTCTAAACATTTGTTTACTTACATTCTGAAATTCACTTTTACTTATACTTAAACATATTTCATTACAAAATGATGTCATTCTTTCAGTTATTTAATAACCATTGGTTGAGTGACACATGTACAGGTCCCTCCGAAATTTATGGAGAAATATGATTGTTAGAGGAGGGATCCAACCGTTAGAGCTTCGCCTTAAAATAGGAGCTCATTTGAAAAGAAACAACCACTTTTGGA
This sequence comes from Viscum album, assembly GCA_963277665.1. Classification (NCBI taxonomy): domain Eukaryota; kingdom Viridiplantae; phylum Streptophyta; class Magnoliopsida; order Santalales; family Viscaceae; genus Viscum; species Viscum album. The sequence continues at coordinate 958,242,511 of OY728145.1, forward strand.
ATTTTGGTGATCTGATGTTCCTGAAGTGATTTCTAGAGAGAGAGGCTCTTATCAACTCTCAAGATTCGTGCAGAAAGTTTGAACTACTTGTTCAAACATTTCCTTGTGCAGACTTGCTTTGTGGGACTCCGATTTTTGGTGATTAAAATTGAGGGCTTCCAAGGATAGAAAGACAGAGGTTCTAACACCTTGAAGTTGAGGGCTTCCTTGTTGAGGAAGACATAGGATCCATCTACCTTATAGTTAAGGGCTTATGGGGATAGCAGGATAGACTCCGATCTTCTTATCGAGGGCTTAACCCGGTGTGGGTAAGATAGACTTACTTGAAAGAATAAATCAAGGGACCTTTATCCAAGGTTGGTGGATACCTTTCTCTTTGAGTTAAAAGAGTTATTGTTTGTTACTTGTAGTTTTACTACTTGTTTTTTATCTGCAATTTGTATTACTAAGGAAAGTATAAGTTTCTTATACTTCCTTACTTGTACTTTGATTTAGTTAGATTCTACACTCTTTAAGGTATAATCTCATATTGTAAACTTTGGTTTAAGGTTCATTTTCCAGATTGATATTTCTAGAACCTGTTTTTCGGAATCAAATTCCAGATTTAAGCAAGTGTATAGATCTAGAAGTTGTATCTTCATACTTTGTCCAACTAATTCAATTGGTGTTAGAGGTGTTGTGAATTTCCTTAGTTTAACTTTGTTAAACGTAGATCATTCCTTGTGTAAGGAAATTTTTTAAAGTGTACAATTCACCCCCTCTTGTATATTGAGCATCTACATCATTATTTTGATCATACAAGAATTAATCATTATGATTCATAATCTAACTGAGTGTACACCAATGATTAAAAATGTATCCCAATAGAATGGATGAGAACATTGACCAAACACATGATCCAAAGAGTATGATGGAACATATCTTTCATCATATTAAGACAATTTTTAGAAAAGAAAGTAGTCTCACATGTATTTTCATCATATAAAGAAATATTATAATTTTTAAATATGATATGTAAACAATTATTTTATCCCTTTGTATTTGAAGGGAATCCATAGAAAAAAATGATGGTAGAGAGAACGATGGATAATGAGATGAAGGGAAGGGATGATTTTACTAAATGTGATAAATGAAGAAAGAATCTGCTTGATAAATTCTGGAATGGAATTTGAGTTTGTTATATGTGTGATTAAAAAGGGCACTATGTACAAGATTTTAATGGTAGGAAAATGATTTCAAATGTACAATGATTCATCTGAAAGGAGTTGGGACATTGTGCGAATAAATGTCTCAATCATAAGAGTATTCCTCTAATGATGCTATTGGATAACAATAAAATTATGATACTACCTCAGATGAAGATGAATGACTACTATTATTATGTTTTTATTAAAGAATAATGTCAATTTAGTGTCGTATCAATGATGTACTACTTATATGAATTATAGAAATAAATAAGTATTGTACTACAATGCTATTTCCTTGAGGATTTGAGATTATATGGTCTATGAAAATTGACTCAATAGAATGTTAAACTTTTTAAAAGATACATAGTTGAAGGATAGATAAACTTTAATATATTTATGATATTGTGGAAGTGATTTCAGAATAATATATGATTTATATGGATAAATTAAATTCGATATTCTTGAATACTTTGAAACAAATTAATTGTTTTTTATTTCATTATTGTTGGAGTTTACAAGATTTTTGGATATTAGGAGTATATCCAGTATTCTATAAGGAATAATGGAGAATGAATATAATAAAATAGGTTTTTTGGTAATTCAGGATGTTACCATGTTCTAAAAGAATACATGATTAAGGTGTTCTCATTTTAATACGTGGAAAAAGAGATCCTCATTATGTTTACGTTCATTATAAATTTTGGACTGTGAGTTCAGACATATGTATTTCGGATAAGTATAATTTTAGGAATGAATTATGATAGACATTGGATATTATCATTTAAAGTTAAAAAGTTTCTTCAAATTATTTTTTTTATTTTTATAAAAAGGATAACCCGAAGGTCGGGTGACAATTCGTCGCATCCGACAAGGCTTCGATACATGAACCCTCAACCGAAGGGTGACAAGGGTTCATAACCTACCAATGTATTACATGATGTCATTGATTGTATAATTTATTTTTTTATTAGTTAAAAAATGAATTATAATTTCATTATTTTTGTAATCCTATACGATTAGGATAAACAGAATATTTTTGAATTCCATTATCTTTTGTATTGAATGACGTGTTTATGGTAGAATTAGTTGAAGGTTGGAACACTACCTATCAAGTATATTTTTTCATTTATTCTATAAATAAATTAATTCATGAACATTAGGGAAGATACCATAAAACACAAAATGTGTTATCTTAATACCTTGTGTTTTGTTAAACTGTTGATATTTTAATTCATCATAGATTGATGCCTTTGAGGACCTCAATTTTACTATTGTTTGTGATTGATAATCCCAATAATTCCCTATAAATATTTACATTTCCCCAAATAATGAGTATATAATTTCCACCAATGTTCTCCAGATTGAGATCATAATTTTTTGGTGACTTTTTCATTTCCCTTTCCCTCATTTTAATACTAAATTTTATTAGCCCTATTTCCGATGCATGTTTTCCACAAAGGTATTTTTCTATTTTTATCCTTTTATATTATATGAAAATTTTCAAAAAGTGAGGACTCACTTTATTGAATGAGTGTATAATGTAATACCCCCGGATTTCATAGTACGTTATCTCTTCAAAGTAATTCAAATAATTGATCTACACGCAACATCGAGTTTGAGTGCTCCACGAATTACTAAACTAGTCGTTCAAAAGGCGGTTATGAATATTATTAACTTAATTTTTAATTTTACACACTCCATGTAATTTTAGAATTTATTTTATGTGTTTATTATACTTAATATAAGAACAAATTCATTTTTTAGATAAAAGAAACATTTTTTAAAAAATGTAATGTTACCACCTTTTAATGGAGAACCCTTTTAAAATACAATATTTAACACTTTTGTATATTCTAATAAACAAAATTAAATTCTTCTTTTGAATCGGGATATAGGAATTTAGTTTGGATAAATTTTTGGTTCTTTTCATATAACGTTCATATTTTGATGAATAGTGAAAATTACTAAATTTTAATTGAAAACATCATTTTTAATCAAAATAATTTATATTGATAAAAAATGAATTTTAATGGATTGGATGTATAATTAGATTATATTTTTATTATTTAATTTAATTTAGGTCATTATAAGTAATTTCAGATTTATATTTGACATAGACACATGTCAATCTTTTCATAGTTTTTACTTTCTAAACCCCTCTTTTTTGTTTAGAAAATATAAAGTAATATTCAATTAATTAATTTAATTTATATGTTTTTAATTTTTAAAAATAAAATTCATTTATTTTTTTTTGAATACTAAAATTATATAATGGTGAATTTTTTGTATTTTTTTGAAAATTTTCAATTTTTAATGAATAGTGAAAAGCATTGCCTTATTGTTTAAAACCGAATTTCTATTTAAAAAATTATTTATTTTTTTAAATTTATTTTATGTAAAATTAGTTATAGAAAAGCTATATATGTTCAATGTAATTCATTGGAGTCTTTTTATAATAAAAATTTGATATATAAAATTTTATTGAACTTTTTAATGTCTTTTACCCACCTTCTGGGCACATTTACAAATGTGAATAAAACATAATTTTACCTCTTGTGTAAATTTAATTTAAAAAATCCAAGAGACACTGTTAACATAAGTAAGTACAACGTGGTTCAATAAGATGAAACTAATTTTTGGTTAATAGTAACCTTTGACTTTTATTTACCACGATTTAAAGTAAATATGGAAATTAAATGAAAAAAATGATATTATAATTACCCTAAAACATGACCTATTTCTATTGTATAAGTGTATTTAAACCTAAATAACCCTTCAGAATAATATATGATACTTTTTATCCCTTTCTATTAGATTAGGGAATTTATTATTATTCATAATTAAAGAAGAGTTAAAAGTGATAAATTAAAAAATTTATATTTAAAACATTTTTAATATTGGGTTATACATAAGATAAATTCAAATACAAATATTCATTAAAAAAATAAAAATTCTTCATAAATAATTTTATTTTATTAACAATTTATATACATTATATAATTATATTTATTTACGACACAATAATGATGTTGTAATTATCTTATAAATTAAAGGATCAAATAAAAAGCATTATAAGTATTAAAATAAATATAATTGGAACGTTTTTATTCCATCAATAAGTTTTATAGGTTAAAATGACATGATAATATTTATTAAATATATTTTTTTCAATGTAATAAATTTTTATGACTTTCACAAAAACCAAATACTATATATAGTCAAAATTGACCTAAATGAGTTTTTAAAACAAATACTACATTATTAAATAATATAATATTTTTAAACGTATAAGAATCACCCAAAGGAATTATATAATGATATATAGGTCCTTAATGAACCACTTGGTGTTCTATTGTAATTTTATAGTATATTTTTTAAGCATGTAATATAAAAATACAAGAAGATATTGTAAAAGTTAAACTATTTAACTATGAGTTAAATCAAAAAGATAATGTTAATATGGTGACCTAAACATGTATAAAAAATATTAAGTGATATGATTTAGACCCATCCCCACATTAGACATAAATAGATCCATTTTGATCCATTAGAAACCGAAAATGATATTATTATAAAATATTATTTATTGCTTTACCTAAAGTTCCCCACACCTCTCTTATAAAAGCTTACTTCCCTTTCTATTAAGTTCACACCTCCAATGCCATTTGGCTCAAACAAACCCTACTCAAATACCCTCCCAGTATCCCAAAAATAAACCCATTGACATTTAATTGATCAGAAATCCAACATAAGGTGCCCTTTTTTTTCAAATCAATAGGAAACAAAAGAAGAATAGGTAATTATTTCATCATATCTTTCAAAGTTAATTTCTTCTTCCACTTCCCCTTTATTTGTTTTTTCCACAAAAAAATAAACAATTTAGTACCTTCTACATACTATGATGTTATTATAAATATACTATAAACATATTTGTTATTATATCCATCTTATGAATGACAAATTCACCATACGTGTGTACCTACGGATTGTCGTCTCCACTTCTTGGTGAAGTTTGTTATTCAACACAACATTATTTGGATGGGTATAATAATGAGTTTAATTGATTTAAATAATGAAAGGAACATGGTAATGATTATATATAGATATATAATATACCATCCAATTAAACACCTTTTTACCATCGATAGACTGATATTTTCAGTCGTTCCTGCATATGACATACTGTCTCCATGACGCGATGAGAATCATCATCAACGATCAACAGTCAAATAATTTTTATAAATATATATATATTGATTAAATATGAGATATATGGAATAATATTACTAATGGAATAATTGATTTTTATGTGGAGAAATATATTTTGTTTTCTTACTTTAATATTATATGATATGAAAAATTAAATTGTGTTCATGTGTACCTACAGACTACCGTCTCCCTGAATGATGTTTCCATTAAATATATCAATCTTTTATAAATATTTATATTCTTAATATATAGTATATAAATTATCTTTACTATTTTTTAAGTATGTAAATCATTATCTATGTGATACGATCAAGGAAAAAAAGTTAACACCCGTACGATTAAGAAAAAGGTTATTACCCAAAATGTTACTTTGTCATGGAAATTATAATCAAATTGGTAGTATAAAGTAATTAAAAATTAATTTATGGTATCCTAAATATTAACATGGTTCTTGTATACTTTAATAACATACTATTTTCATTATACATAAGGTTAAATGAACCGTAGACTAAATGAAAGTACAATGTAAGGGTTATTTCCTCAATCTCATAATCATCTATGATTATTTCGGTGTAATTATTTATTGGGAAATATTAATCATCGATACCCATATATCATAGAAATGTTTTGAAAAATAATCTATTAAGGTTTAATGGGAAGGTATATTTATCTAGATCATCATTTTAAATGTTTTAATGATTTATCATTCTTAATCCTTTTAATTTATGTCAATTTTTTCAAATTGATTATTAGTATTAATTTATATGGACATTAATGTTTTGAAATGAAAATTAATTTCAATTGTTTCAATGTGGTATGGGAGACATTTATTAAAAAAATAATTTAAATGGATTCCTTTAATAAATTATTATACTTTTAAATGAATTCATGAAAAGGGTTATTTCTTTCAAAGAGTTTTAGTAATTATTTTCAACTATGTCAACATTATTTTTTGGATATTATTCTTGATTGAGGTTGGTTTACTATAATACAATCTTCCATATTGCATTTAATGAGTTATGATATGTTTGACTGTGGTTGTGATTTTTTTATACCATTCATGGTTTGTTTTTAAATTGTTAACATTTTTTATTTTAGTTTTAGTATACATGTTTATGTTATATTTCAACATTTTTCATATGAGAAATGCAGTGGACATAGTAAGTGACGGGTGTGGCCCACTATAGAACCATGATGAATTGATTTGTCTCATGAGAGTAACTATTGTCTTGGAACAAGGCCTTGAAAAAAAAATTATATGTAGTATTAGCATGAGGCCTTGACTATATGCTTATGATATCCAGTGATAGGCATTCCGTAATTTGGAAATTTGTTATTAAAAGTGATTATTCGACTATTGGAATATACATGTTCATGACTATATGGTAATGTTTGATTTAATTTTTTCATATTATGTTCATATTTAGGTTTATAAGGATACTTTTTATTAAAAATATTGCCTTTAATGTTTATAGCTTTGTCTAAATTATTTACCCTTACTGAGCATCTGATCTCACCACATTCTTATGTTTTATTTTCCCCAGGTTTCCAAGAAGTGTATTACGAATTATATGCAGGGTTAATATTAGGGAATAATGGTGTTCTCAATGGATTAATTTTTTTGTATTTTATATTTGAAATTTTAATGAATCATACATATGTGTAATCTATTTTCCAAGAGAGATAAACAGATCAGTCCTTTAGTACATGATTCCTTGTAATCGTGCTAATGTATTAACATAATGCACCGGCTCCGGGCTTCGGGAGTTAGGCCGTTACACATTTTGTCTCGTTTTAATATCATTTTGGGAACCCTTCACTAATAGATATAGTGAAATGTAGATTATTATTTCAATCCAATTAAGGTTTATCCTTTGTGTGGTACACTATTATGATAGAATTGTCAATCATTGGATATTAATACCTTAATCTATAGTTTTTTATTTAGTTTATCTTAAAATTTAATATGGTTATGATCATTGAACTCTCAAGCTATAAAAAAAGGGAGAACTTTTGGGTCTCATATTTAACTTTCATATGGAAGGGGATGACCTACTCCCTAAGAATATAGCTCCCTGAATAAGATGTGATATATATATATATAGCCTCTATGATGTCTCCAAAAACCTCTCATCCTGGTAAGTTATAAAATCAGGTTAGGGGAACATGCACAATTTAAACATTAATTAATGATTTTATAAAGAGAATTACGTTCTATAACTGAATTACTCTATCAGTACTAAAAAATACAATGGAAAAGTCTTTGGTTGAATCTATTACACCTATGACACCCTCTACTTCACTTCCATATCCAAAAATAAAATTATATCATGTATAACCTTTGAGAATCAACCAAAACCCCTACTACATCATGACATGTTAGGGGTTCCTAGGAGGAATCATTTTTAGGAGTTAAAGTGCAATATTTATTCATTTGTTATAGATAAAGTCTACTTATATAATACAATGGAATTGAATAATGACAGACTCTATCTTCCAGATCCCATGAGGGCTGAAGAAGTGGGTCATGATGACTGGCTCGATTATTTTCCCTTTAATCAGAAGCAAGGGTACACAATTTCAGAATGCTTTATTTTGAATGTCATACTAAATTTATTAATAGATTATGGACAAGTGATGTTAGGTAAGAATCAATCACAAGTATCATATTATTCCTCTATTGAACTTGAGGAAGGAGGCGAGTGGACAAGTGATGTTAGGTAAGAACCAACCCGGCCGAACTCAATGTAACCCGAAACCTTGAGTGAGATATACCGAAACGACCGTCTCGATCCAAGGATCGCGTTGCCGCTGACGGTTCGTCGATCGGAGGTCTGAGGCTCATGTTATGGGCCAAAAACCAATTCTGGTTCGAAACGGGGGGGTCCGGGTCCGGGCCGACCAGACCCGACCCCCCCCTGGGGCGGCGCGGCGGCGCGGCGGGCCGCGGCGGCCTGGCGCCGCGAGGTGCCGCGGCGGCTCGGGGTGCTGCGAGGGGCCGCACACGGTCGGCACGCGGGGGGCAAGCCCCGCTGTTTTGGGAAGCGGTGCGGCCTTAGTGCCGCGCCTTTGCAACAAACGACCCCCACGTGGGGGCCGGTTTAATTAAAGGAACCGGGGGGTTGTTGCCCACCCTTTCATGGAACCGCCCCCCTCTTAAAGAGGGGGGGGGTTTTACAGGCTGGCCGGGGGATTAATTCCCCCGGTTTAATGCCTTCCGGCCGGCCAGCTGGCCGGCCGGTTTTCTCCAACGGGACCGGAAATTCCGGTCCCCCCTTCGGCTTCCGACGCCGGCGGCCCGGCCGCCGGTCTTCTCTTCCGCCGCGGCCCGGAACCGGCCGCGGTCTCCTCGTCCCGCCGCGGCCCGGAACCGGCCGCGGCGTTCGTCATCCGGCGCGGTGCGACGGCACCGTGCCCCTTCGCCGTGCTTTGATATTCATTCAACGCGGCGCGACGACGTCGCGTTCTTGTTGTTTCTTCCATGGTGCGCGCGCGACGGCATCGCGTAAATTAAACGTACAATTATCCGCGTGGAGCGACGGCACTACGCCACCTTGCTTCCGCCTGCAAGAATAAACAACATGAACGATGGAGGGGGGGTTCGGCCGTGTTCATGCGGTCCGGCCCCCCTCACGTTAAACTATAACACTTATATAAAATATTCAAAGCCACACGTAGACAAGCGATCCACGAGCAAGAAATAGAATAATTAAAGAATAAAACAACAACCCCTACCTTGGTATAAGGTTCGAAGATTCGTCTACGTTCCGCGGAAGACGGCGTCGCGGAGGTCGGGCGTCGCGGTAGCCGTTCATCAAATCCGATGACGAAGGGATGCGTTCGAAGAGTCACGTCGTTGGCGAAACTTGTACGCCGACGAAGGTTGTCCGAGGAAGAAGTGGCGTCCCCTTTCGTTGACACGGTAAACGTAGAAAGGAGGTGCGGCGTTCTTCGTCGGAGCTTGAGCGTTCTTCGTCAAGATGAACGTTCTTCGAGTTCTTCGTCAGAGTTGAAGAAGAAGAAGAGCTCTCCACCTCTCAAGTAGACAAACAAAGAACCCAAAATAAAATAAGACAACATCTTATTTTATTATCACATAACACAAAAGAATTTCAAAAGTTTGAAATTCAAAAGGTTTAACTCCCATAATTAAAAAGGTAACTCAAGCCATTAAATGAGGCGTTAAGGGAGTTGGGAGAATTGAAAGGATTAGGGGTTCCTGTGGGCCCCACCACACTTAATCCTCTCAAGGGAGGTTAAGTGGGTGTGGGTCCTACTTCCAACCTCCTTTGATAGGTTTTAACAAGTTCAAAATAAAATTGTTCTACACAATTTTATTTAACTCAAACTAAAAACCCCTAAAACTAACTTTCAACCCGCAACAAACGCAACTCCCGGAAAGGTCTCTTTAAGAGAATATCGGCGTTGCGAGTTCATCGGTGCCCTCGGATTTCAATTCCGAGCACCGGATCAAAAGTTAGGAATTCCCGCTCGTTCGTTCACTGAACGTATCCGAGCCAAACTTCGGAAATTAATTCTGGGCACTCCGGGCCTCGGAATCAGGTGCCGTCTGAAACCGCGCTCTTGTAATATTCTAAAGAAAATTAAGAAAAAAATTCCCTTGAATTTTACGGGTCTTTACAATATGAGTAATGAATTGGACTTAATAAGTGACGGGTGGAGCCCACTATAGCTCCTCGATGCATAGGTAGGTCTCATGAGACAAACTAGTGTCTTGGCACAAGGCCTTGGCAAAATCTTATTTGTAGTCTTGGCACGAGGCCTTGGCTATGTGGTTATGATAGTCTGGCATTATGCATTCCATCATTATGAAAGTGGTTATTGATGTTGCATGTGATTATTCGATTATTTGAATATCCATGTGAATAAGTAAACAACATTATTTCATTTTATTTTTGCCATACTATGTTGAACTTCAAGTTTAAAAGGCTTTTTTTTTAGTTATACATTGCCTTAAATGTTTATTCTTATTTATAAAATTTTCTGCTATATTGTTATCCTTACTGGCCATTTGAGCTCACCCCTTTACTATGTTTTATTTTTCCCTGGAATTGAAGAAGTAAATTATGAATTACCTGTAGGGATATTATGAAGGGATAATAGTGTGGATTATGGAGACAATATTTTGTTGTAGTAGATTTTCACTTCATGATGTAATGTAAAAATTTATGAATATATCTGGTGCTTCCAAGGATACTAAACCAATCGGTCATTCGAGATTTGATCTTTCTTGTGATCATTCCAATGTTAAGTAATAATGCACCGACTCTGGGTAACTGGGGTCGGGGCATTACAGTTGCTATCATAGGAAGTTTAGTACAAACCTTGGAAGCTAGATTTAGATAAACTCTGATTAGAGCACGTAGACCTAAGTTGAACTTTGAGGATTAGTATAGAAGAACTTCCTAGAATTTTGGTATTGTAGAGATTTTGTGAGTTTTCCGAGCAATACATCCCTGTCTGGATTCGAGCAGGTAGAGGCGGCTCTGGCACAGATGTACCTAGGGGTAAAACCCAAAAACACCTCTTTGAGCTAGACTCAAACGGGAACTGGTGCACGAAAATGGGTCTTGTTGCACTCTTGGTTACGACACTCCCGGGGGATATGCTTAGGATAATTTACATTTTCTTTAGAAACCGATTTAAGTAATATATATATATAAGATGAGATTAAATGATCTTGGTTAATCATAATATGTTTCAAATTGAGCATATGGTGACATGTTAATCTGTAAATGATTTTACGACTATTGTTACTCACACAATGTTTTCTAGTTTTTGTCAATTTCTGGATTCCAAGGAAGTCATAGTGACTTTGAGAATTATGTACAAGGTGGGAATGGTGGTGGAAATAAGCAAAAAAATGGAATGTTGATAGATGTAAAAGATATCATCTTTATGCCAAATCAGTTTTACAAAAATATGATCAACAACATATATATTAACCAAATCCCAGACTCAACAAGGAAGAGAAAGGTGATGAATGATAAGAGCTCCAGCAATGGAGACCATGGAGAAAAGAACCCTCAATTTTCATCATGCAGGAAATGTGGAAGGAGACACCTAGGAAAGTGTCTCAATGGGACAATGAAATGCTTTACGTGCAGGAAGGAAGGACATAAAGTGAATAATTTCCGATGAAAAATGAAGAGTACTAAGGAAGAAGATAAAAAAGGTCCCAAGAGCCCATTTACAGTCATTTGCCGTAAATGTAGGGGACCAGGACATTACCCGAGTGAATGTCCTATTCTATAGGATATTTTCTTGGTCAAAGAAGAAGCTATGTGGAAATAAATTGTTGGAGAAATGTTTAAAAACTATTAGTGCTCCTTGTTGATGGGTTTACTTTGGAATAATTTTCTCTTGTATTTTTAACCCCACAGTTTTCCATGTGAGAATGATATTTGAGGAAGAATTGTCTCTTCTCTTATGGATATAGGTATAAATAACCATTTGGTTTTATATGATCATTGGTGTTTGAGACAATTATAAGTTATTATAATTTGGGATGAAAATTCAAGGTATGATATAACATTTGTGGTTAAATTATGTTATTTTGAAGAATTTATCTCATTTTGGTAATATTATAAAATATAGTTTTTGAAAAAGGACAACATGTAGACCGTGTGACAACCCGTCGCGTCAGACAAAGCTGTGGGAATCGAACCCACAACCAAAGTGCGATTGGGATTTATCGCCTACCACTGGACTACGTGAATTCCCTGGTTAGTGTGACTATTTTGTTAAATGATTTTATTGATCAATAATAAGTTGATTTTGGTTCTTATGTCTTATCAAATGAATACCCTTGGTATTGGAAAATGATTTGGTGATTAAGTGATAAATTTTATTTTGGAAGATGTTCGCTTTGTTGGGAACACAATATGCCCATGGAAAATAGAATAAAATGGGGTTTCATTTGCAGAGTAATGTTAGATTTTTATCTACGTTTTTATTGTGGATTTATAGTAATTTTGGTTATTTATGGAAATGATTAACCAATAACAGAGAATATGTGATGATGTTAATTACTTTTAAGTATGTGACTTTAAGAGTATTTGATGTCATTTGGAGATACAATTTAACATGGGAGACTACATAATAAAATTCTTCTATGTTTTGGGTTTCAATATTAGTTTGGATTATATTGAAGGATTTTAAGGACAATTGATTATTGAATGGTATTTATTTAACTTTGGGGTATTGTTTATTTAATTTTAGAAATTAAGATTAGTGTATATTTATCTCATGGAATATCCTTTTGGGGGATCATTATATCTTTCACTAACCATTTTGGTTTTGATTAATCTTCAAAGAAAATGTAAATATATAGTTTATCCTGCATGGATCATGTGATTCTATAGAAGTTTATTCTAGTTCTTCCAGTGTGACCAAGTCTTCTTGAATACTCATCGTTTAAAAATAATTGAGTTAGTGGTTGAAATTTATTAAAGAATGAAACACTACTTAAAATGTAATTATATCTCTTATTGTTCTTAGTCAATATCATAAATGAATTCCTCGTCCTTATGTAATGTAACTTAAAAAAAATGTTGTCTGTTTACTTTCTTACTAGGAGACTAATGGTCATTTGTCCCAACACAAGTTTGTGGTATTCTTATTGTTAACTTTCTCCTGATCATGATTTCTATCCCTCTCCATCAGAACTTAAAACTTATTTTATCATCCATATCCATGTTTTCCTACATGGAATCCGAGTATGGGTTATCTTGTATGACCTTTATACCTCGCTTTTTTTATTTTAAAGTAATAGTATTATTGACTCTTTTTCTGATGTGGGACTTTCCATTATATTCCCAAGGACAATTTTAAAAATTGAGAGGACACAATTTATTGAAGGAGGGGAGAATATAACACCCCAAGCCTTCATGGTACGTTTCCCTTCGAATAATGCAATGGCGTGCATTGTACGCATCTTCGAGATTTTAACACACCACAACCAATCAAACTAGCCATTATGAATAGTAATACCTACTTATTGAAATTTTATAAATTTTATCTCTCAAAATGGACTTCATTTTTGGATTCGGAATATCAAAATTAGCCTAGGGTGAAATTTTGGTACTTTTTGGATAACTTTCATATTTTGATGAATAGTGAAAATTACTAAATTTTAATTAAAAACAACTATTTTAATCAAAATAATTAATAGTGATAAATTATTAATTTGAGTTCCTTTAAAGTATATTTAGAATATATTTTTACCAGGTAATACAATATGGGTCATTGAACATAATTTCACATTTAAACCAGACATAAACAAGTGCCAATCTTTTGATATTTATTATCTCTTAAAAACACGCTTTTTGTTTTAACAATGGGAATTAATATTAAATTAATTTATGCCACTTATGTGTTTTGAATTTATAAAAATGGATTCCATATTTGGAATCATGATGTTCAAATTGTGCAAATATGTTACTTTTATTTTTAGACATTTTTGATAATTACTTCGGTAAATATTTTATTTACCATGGTGAAAGGGTAAATCTGGTAAACAAAGGTTATAAAATAATATTATAATAATACTAAATTACCCTAAAACGTGTCTTAACCCTATTGTTTAATACATGGTCGAACATGGGTATCATTGGGTCGATTTTGGGACCCCATGGATCCACTTGTAAGTGATAATGACACTTTATTTTAATTAGGTTAAAATAAATACAAAAATGACACAAGCATATATCCTTTAGAAAAACAATTGTTACATAGGGTTATATATGTTGGATTTGAGACTATAAATATTAATTAGAAATATAATACAATTTCCTACATAATTATATTTTATTTATAATTTTTAGACATTAAATAAGTTAATTTATTTATGACACAAGGGTGATGCAGTAATTACCATAATCGTGAAAAATTAGAATAATTGATATTATAAATACCCAAATAAATATAATATGAGACTTTTGTTGAATTACACTAATTTTATAGGTTACTATGACATATTTTTATAGATTTAATTAACTTTTTTCAAAGTAATAATTTTGTTATGTGTTTCACAAAAATCAACTATTGAATAGTGTCAAAATTGACATAAAAGTGTTTTTAAAACAAATATTATATTATTAATTGATATTAAATTCCTAAAAATCTAAGGTTCATACAAGAGACTTATATCATGATATTTATATCATTAATGGACCACTTTGGGGTCTCTGGGATGTATATAGTATGTTTATTAACTATATAATATAAAAATACAAAGTGACATGGTAAATGTCAAAATATTAACTAAGAGTTAAAACTAAAATATAAGGTTCATATAGTGACCCAAACCTATCTAAATTCTATTTTATGAATGGTTTTCGACATATCCCCACCTTAAAATTTTAATAATAAACTTTGGAGCCATTAGAAACCGAATATGAATTTTTAATAAATTAATATTTCTAGCTTTTCCAAAGGTGCCCCTCACCCCTCTTATAAAAGGGCACTCTTTCTTCTCATTTCTTCACACCTTCAAAGACTTTTGGTTCGGCCAAACCCTACCCAAATACTCTCTAAACGTTCCTCACTACAACCTAGAGGCCTTATTTTGATAAAAAATCCAACCTAAGGATCCCTTTTGATCAAATCAAATGGAAGAACCCGAAGAAGAGGTAATGTTTTCACCACCCCTTTTCAAGTTCCTTTCTTCTTCGACTTCTTCTTTTTTTGTTATTACCATTATAAAATAATAACTCCAGTATCATATATATACTGTGATGTTATTATAAATATGGTACAACAATATTCAGTATTCTATCCATCCATTGAATAACATGTCACCATACGTGCGTACGTACTGCTTACCGTCTCCACATCGTGGGGTAATTGTTATTCAATTTATTATTATTTGGTTGGGTATAATAATTATTTTTAACTCATGTAAATAATAAATATAACATGATAATGATTCTGTATATATGATATACCATCCTATTATATATTATTTTAATATCAAAAGAATGATAATGTCGCTCGTGCGTACGTACGGACTACAGTCTCCACGAACGCGATGAGATTCATTCTCCATCATATCCATTCAAGTATAATTATAATTTGATGATTTAAAAATACTATCTAGGGACTTGATATAATTATGTATATGAATAATATACATCCCATTAATAATGAATATGGCTCACATAACAAAGAATAGAAAGTAAAATGAACCTGTTAACACCCGAAATGACGATAATTCTAAGATATTATTAACAAATCAATGTTAAAAGATCATATATGACATCATATTAAAGTAAATGATTCTTGTATAATTAAATAACAATTATTTCACCATTATACAGGAGGTTAACCTACCGTCGACCAAGGAAAAAGTACAAAGTAAAGGATTTTCTTATCTCAGTTTCAATTCCGTGAGATTTCCATTGTTCGCCACTAAATTATTGAAAGTGGTGTATTGTGTACTGCCATTTGATATATATTATCATGATTCTCTTTATATTCATGTTATTCTGTAAATCATTTGGTGGTTATTAACTTTTGGCCATACGAATCAGTTGATTAACGTGGTAAGGAGTTTCTTATCTGACTCTTAATTTCGTGAGAATTCCATTATTCACCACTTATTTATTGCATGTGGAGTGTGTGTTTCCCCTGTTTGTATTCATTGTGTAATATACTTTAATTAATGTATATTTACATCATAATTGTGTTATCCTTATTTCATGGGTTCATGTTTCATAAGTTACCAAATCGATAAGGGAATTTGAAATTCCAATTTCCATTTATTCGGCTTTACGCAAACTCAATTGATTATTTTACTCCGAGATTATGTGTGGAATCTCTATTCATTTGCTTATGTCATAATTTCCACTCCCCTTTTCTGTGGATATACTTTTGATACACATAATCACTCCATTTATAATTTCTCAAGTCATCGATATGAATTTGATTAGAGTAATTTTAACTCATTCTCCATTTGTTGAGTTAAACATCCAATTCATTGGTGTTGTTTTTACAAGATTATGTGTGAATTTCCATTGATTTTTTTACACTGAATATCCAATAATATTTAGTTTATTTATATTTTTCACACAATACAATTTCGTTGATTTATCCTTATCCAAAGGGTACGGCCTTTATGAGATATTTTAATCTCAATTTACATTCCATTGAGACTTCTTTGTTGATATACACCAAATCTCTTTTATGTGGTGTATATAATGTACTTTGACATAGTATATCATGAATCCCTTTATTCTCATGATATTAAAATGTTTTTATTACCTCAATTATTTGTATTCAAGTGTCTCTCTTTTGGTTAGAAACTCTAACTAAAGTACCATTTTTAAATGTTTTAAAGACTTATTCTCCTAAATCTTGCTCATTAATGTCCATGTTTTAAAAAATGGTTTTAAGGATTTATTTATATGGACATTAAAGTTTTAATATTAAAACTCTTTTTAAAATGTATCAAAGTTGTATGGGACACTTTGATTCAAAAATCTATTTTTAAATGGATTCTTGACAAATAGTGTGACTTTTAAATGATTTCAAGAAAAAGGGGGATATTTCTCTCAAATAGTTTTGATGATTATTTTCATCTATGTCAACATCCTTCATTATTCTTGATTGAGGTTAATTTGATACAATATAATCTTCCATATTGTATCGAATGAGTTATTTTTTACTGTGGATGTGCTATTTTTATACCATTCATGGTTTGTGGTTAACGTATTGACATTTCGTATGCTAGTTTTAATACGAATGTTTATGTTATGTTTAAACCTGTTCATATGAGGAATGATTTGGACTTAATAAGTGATGGGTGGAGCCCGCTATATCTCCTCGATGCATCGGTAGGTCTCATGAGACAAACTAGTGTCTTGGAACAAGGCCTTGAAAAAATCTTATTTGTAGTCTTGGCATGAGGCCTTGGCTATGTGGTTATGATAGTCTGGCATTATGCATTCCATCATTATGAAAGTGGTTATTGATATTGCATGTGATTATTAAATTATTAGAATATCAATGTGAATAAGTAAATGGAATTATTTCATTTTATTTTTTCCATACTATGTTGGATTTCAAGTTTAAAAGTATTTTGTTTTAGTTACACATTGCCTTAAATGTTTATTCATATTTATAAAAGTTTATGCTATATTGTTATCCTTACTGGGCATTTGAGCTCACCCCTTTTCTATGTTTTATTTTTCCCAGGAAGTGAAGAAGCAAATTACGAATGACCTGCAGGGATATTATGAAGGGATAATAGTGTGGATTATGGAGAAAATATGTTGTTGTTGTATTTTTTCACTTCATGATGTAATGTAAAACATTATAAATATATCTAGTGTTTCCAAGGCTACTAAACCAATCGGTCTTTCGAGATTTGATCTTTCTTGTCATCATGCCAATGTTATGTAATAATGCACCGACTCTGGGTAACTCGAGTCGGGGCGTTACAATAATTTATGTAAAAGGTGAAATATATACACCATATAAATAGAATTGGTTCATAACATTCAAATGCATCTCAATGAAATGAAATTGAGATAGAATCCTTTAACTCATGATTCCATTTGATTGAATTATTTTTAACCTCTTATATAGTGTTCTGAAACATTTATGTAACTTTTAATAGAACCATATTAAAATTTATAATATCATATATGGTCCTTTTATAACATCTTTTCAGATGTTCGTTATTAATATTTAACTATTACTATTTTTTCTAGTATTAACTCTTCTGTTTTCTCATTCATGTTTTAGAATAATAGTTATGGTTCATGAGAATATTATATAGTTACAACATATTTATAGTTAAATTAATGATTAAAATATAATTTTTTTCATTAGATATATTTTTTCAAATCATTATATAAATTTCAACAAGGATAAAGGATCACATCACATCATGGACAAGATAGGCCATACGTATGCATGAGTGATGTTTACATTTCATTATTGGGTGAATGTGTAGGGAATTTTAGGTTATAATAATTTTATAAATTCAATATAATTATTTATATATCTCATATATTAATTAATTTTATCGTTATTACCTCCCATGTTATGCGTAAGTGAAAATGAATATCATCACTTCAAGAGGTTGAATTCCACATTAGATATGTCTGACAATATGAGATTCTAAATAAAATATAATGTAGTAAGTTATATATAATATTAAATTTTCAAAAAGTATAATTATATAAAAAATATAATATATATATATATATTCATTAAATATATCTTTATATCAAACAACGAGTGGTGAAAACAGAAAACGAGTTACATATGGTCACAAATCGGCAGTCTTTCATAAACCCGACTACTGATTTCCTTTGACCATTGATTGAAGAAGAAATGGATATTTGTTATTAAATTAAATTACAAAATCATTATATATCGTAGAAATACATTTTATTATATTTGAATTTTTAGGACAAAATATAATTTTTTAAATGAAGAGTGAAAAATAAATAGTTTTTTTATGATGATAAGATTCACATAGAGAAACGCCATTTCGATCGCCTTTTTAGGACACCCGTCCTTGTCTAGTTTGAATACCACAACCCATAATTTGTTTATAATTATTTTTTAGATATAATTTTATATGTATTGGTCAATAAAAATATATTTACAGCTGTGATAAACTGAGGTATATGAGTTCTCTTTTATAATTGAGGATGAGTGGATTTTTTTTAATAAGCAAAACTATTCCGTAATTGGATGTCATCTCATAATGAATTACTAAATTTTTTTGATAAATACTGGAGTCATTTTTATGCACCATCATGGGTTCCCTGGTAACCTGATAATCAATATATTCCTAACATATCTTGTAGTCCATTCTTGATCCCCGCTAATTGGTGAATAGTACTTGAAATCATGCAAAATGTAAGTGGGAACAAATTTTACCAACAGATTTTGAATTATTTATCACATTAATGTATTCATAAAAAATAATCACCATAAGGGAATCATAATAAGATGTAAAAAATGTATAAAAACACAATGTACTACTGTAAATCACCAAAAAACAAGAAGAATGAACCTTTCCCTAGTGGACTCAACTCTCAACAACCAAAATAAATTGCTAGAACCACCTCGATGAGGATTTTATTTCATCAACAATCATAGAAGGGGGAAATATAAAAACACTTGAAGGCACATCTGGGGTGTGACATAAAATCCCAGTAGGGTCTCACCATTTATTCCATAAAATACAGAAAAATTTAATTAAACAATTAACGAGAAATCAGTTTTAAATAAACTAGTTTTGATTCTCAAAAAATATTTAAACAAATCGTTATTTACATTTCCAATGATGAAAATACATTATAAATTTAATAAAAAATATTTTATATAAAACAGTTTATGTTAATTAAAAAGGAAAGTAAAAATTTTTATCATTATTTGAAATAATTTATATCTCAAATATAAACATGTAGGAAACATGGTCATCTACTAAAAGGGGTGATATTTCTAATAAATATGACTCCACGAACTCAAGGTTGTTGGGTAATATTTGTATAACAAAATTCCCTTCAGCACTATTTTATATTAATTCACTACGATCCATTTGGGTATCTAATGTGAAACATTTATGGTGTTTACACGTAAAATTACAAAGTGATGTCTTATATAATTCACAAACTACATATGATTTCACATTCTCGTTTACAAATCAATGATGGGAAATTTGTAATAAAAAAATTAAAATAAAATTCATCCCATTCTCCTTTTTCAAATATTCCAATTTCCATTTAATAATAAATGAGGGACTATAATCAAAACATTTCATATCCAAGATTAAACCAAAAGGATTCTATCAGTAACATTGTAATATATTTCTACAATATATAAAATTGGAATCAATTCACAATACAATTCCACAATCTTATTTTTTCATTTTAAATTCTACAATTTTAATTTCACAAAATTCCATCAATTTTACAATAAATCCCCAATTTAAGGTAATTTAGATTTCTCCTAGTTTTTATGTCAAAAATTAAATTTCAACTGAAAATCTTGTATTTCAATGGAATTAGGTTTTTTACAAACTCAATTTCATAAGATTCGAATCCCACATATTAAATTAAAATGATTTTAATATAATCAATCAATTTTATGATTAATAATATCGGACAATCATAATAGAACCACCTACCTCAGGATCATGAGATCTCGAAACTCCAAACCTTAATCGGGAGATAGCAATGAAAAATTATGATAATATAATACGGTAATAACACCAATATCCTAGATCTGAAATGATAGTTGTTAGATTTTCCAATCACCAAAGAGATCTACGAAACCCCAAGTAGGAATGAAGGGAAAGAGGTCGATTGTGAATGAGGGGATGAAACTCACAAGGAGAAGATCAAATGTCATTATCCAAGCTTTTATTCTCTTCCAGATGGGTATATATGTTTCAAACCCGTTCTTGGGATCTCCTATAGATGATAAAATTTTTCCGGGGTCCTAAACGACCATCATGGACATAAAATATGAGATTCATGATTTTAAAACTATTATTTTTAATTAAAAAAACATGTATGCATGATTTTCTATATAGACAAACATGGTTATGAAAAATCATATGCCATTGTCATGTGTCAATTTTAATGGGTTGCACAATTTCTCTTAAGAGAAAACATGGGTTTTCAAACATTGTGCTAACCATGAAAAACCCCACTATTTTGGTTTTCATGTATTCCAAAAATATGGTTCATTGTTTGGGAAAACTATGAGTAAAATGTATATTACCCCATAAAAACAATAAATTAAAAAATGATCATCTCGAACAACACCAAAAAACAAACCAAATCATGATTAAAATATGGTGTTAGATGTTCTTGAATATATTAATAAGATGTTACATTTTCCCTATATAAGAAATGTATAACCCCAAAAGACCTATAATGAATCATCCATGACAAGATTATGAGGCCCCTACACTCTCATATTTCCCTCCCTCTCCCACATCTCATGAGAATCACAACCTTTTTTCTATTTCAATGAAACCAATGGTATCAAGATACTATAAAGTACCATTTTCAAAATAAACTATCCTATATGGATGTTTAGTCACTGATAAATTTGGTTTAACATTAATATCACTCTATCTCGCAACATAAAGAGGATTATATGTATACTTTCTAAAATATGACACATAGAACATGTTACGTATCTACACAAGTTATGGTGGATGTTATAAATGGTAAGAAACTTTTTGAACATGTTTAAAAAACACCAAGAGTTACCATAAACGTTGAGAATTGTTATATTGCATCCAATGTAGTCGATAACCCAAACATGGAGAAATATTCTTTAATAGTTCACCAAATGTGAATTACAATGGTATTTTATGAAGATAATAATAAGACTTATATATGCCCGGAGCTGTAAAAATTCATTGACACATCAACTAAATCATTTTTTCAACTCTTGATCCCAACCTGGTCCAACCAAATATCGTTCACCAATCCATGACCAATACAATAATGGTCTACATGAATGGATTTAAAAGGACACAAAAAGATCCATTATTATCAAACACATGTAAATATTTTTATAACAAGACTCAACTGATAATACATTATCCTCCTAAACTCTACTTAATTTAAGATCATATGCACAAAAAATATACTCAAAATGTTTTATTGGTATTTTTATCTAGACATCCGAATTCAAGTGGTATACCATGATCAAATGGAATATAGATCCTAGTTCCTCATGAAGGCCTTTGTAATACTAATAACATAAATATGGACCTCTATTTGAAACTATAATATAAAAAACCCCATTGAAATGGAAAATCACATTCACAGATTTTTTTCCAAATTTCCCAAAAATTTTGTATCATGAATGGATATAAAGTGATATGATTCTGTTATTCGATCTATACTAGCCCATATCACATTATTATTTCATTGAATACATATAAACCCATCTAATAATTCCCTTTAGATCTGATCCTTCAACTAGGTAGGAACTTGGAGTGGGCGAAGAAAACATGAAGTCATCTAGTGCATAGCCTTCACCTACATGAATGTATAAATATTAGTGAAAAATCAGCATTCCCCCATCTCATACCTGGACATAAGAATCATCATCGAATGCAATAGAACATCTTCATGGTTTCTTAGTGCACTTCACCCTAGGAGTTAGTGAAATCTACCATAAGAGAATATTTATAACTAATGGAAGAAAAATGCATTTCTGCTATTGAATAATTTTATCTTTAGATAATGATTATTTAGCAACGTCCACCCTCACATAAATATAGTTTCTAATTCTATATAACTTATCATCATTATATTACTGTAATGACCAGAAAATTTCAAGGAATATTATTTCATAAATTCTTTTTAATTTTACGAGTCTGTTGTTTCTGACGGTGCCTGATTCCAAGGACCGGTGTGCCTGGAATCAATTTATGATGTTTTGTTTGGGAATGTTCAGTAAACGTACGTGTGGGTTTTTCTATATTTTGAACCAGTACTCAGAATTGAAATCTGGGGACTCTGATGAACTCGCAACATCGGTATTCTCTTAAGGGGACCTTTACCGCAGTTGCATTTTATGCGGGTTGAGAGTTAAAATTGGGGGCTTCATTAAGAGAAAAATAAATAGTTGTGTTAAAATTTAATTTTAAGTGGAATTTAATTCCTCCAATGGGACGTTGGAGGTGGGTCACACACCCCACATAACATACCATGGTAGGATATGACTAAGGGTGGTGGGGTGTGCACGACTCACATAACCCTTCCACACCTCCTTTAACACCCTTAAACCCCCATGAAACCCCCTTTTAATCATTATAACTCTTCACCTTCAACCCATTGAATGTGCCACCCCAACCAATTAATTAATACATTAATTAATTGGCACATCTCATTTTGAATTAATTTGAGTTCATGTCAATGTTATTATGGGAGAATAAAATAATAGCTTAGGCAGTTATATTATTTTGGAATTCGTTGTGTTGGAAGAGTTTGAAGAAAGATCGGGAGAAATAGAGAATATTGTTCGTCAACAGACCGATGCACAAGATCGGAAGAGGAAGCATACGGTGAAATATGATAACCTCATCTTCCCCCACAACGTTCGACCACCGCAACGTTCTTCTTTCGCGGTTCAACGATGTGGTAGGATAGTTTTGTATATTTTTATATTTGTGTTTTATAACCTCGAGCATGGGGGTTTATTTGTCGGTTGAGTATTTGAACCACTAACGCAGTGGGTACGGGATAATGAACGAGTCCGGACCCACCGCCATATCATTCATGATGCGCTTATATCTTAGTGATGGGTGAACGGAAGGGCAATGACGTTTTGAGGCCGTAGTAGTGTAGATCGAGACCCGAGAAGGATGTGGGCGCAGACATGAGCTAAATCGGACCACCGGAATGATTCTGGTGGCCCGCGGATGGCCGCACCCATGAGGGTGGCCGGCACGGTGGCGCCGGTGACCAGAGATGGCGGTCAGCACTGGACGACCTCTTGGAGGCGGAGGCGCCCCAACGCGCCGCCGTCGGAAGTTTGCCGAGTCACCAGTCTCATCAGCGATGGACGAGATCTCGTGTCGTGTGGGATCTAAAATTAAAGGGTGGCGCCGGGCCGCACCAGTCGTTGTCCAGGCCGCGCCCCGCCGGGCCGGACCCTGAATCGGGTCGGGTCGCCCCGGTGCGGGACGACCCAGGGTGAGTTGGGTCGGGCCGGACCGGGCCCAGACCCCCTCTCCGGACCCTTTTTGGTTAAATGCCCATAACATGAGCTACGAACCCCCGATCGATGCACCATTAGTTGCGTAGGATTCCTCGGATCGAGACGGTGATTTTGGTATATTAAAGTCAAGGTTTTGGGGAAGTTTGGTTATGGCTGGGTTGTTTCGAACCTAAAACCAACCGGTCCCTCGGAGCGGAAATGCTTATATAATAATGACTGGACGTCCTATTGAATTTCACTCAACTTCATCAGATTAATTTTGATGAGATGGTTCTTTTGGTATACTCCAAATGTGTTTTGGACGTAGTTGTAGTACAGTCGGGTTTGTTTTAGCTTAAAAAGCAAACGGGCCCCTAGAACGGATAATCCAATAACTCTCAGACTGGACGTCCATTTGACGAACTGTCAGCAGAATTGGTAATCTCATTTAGAAATGGTTCCTTTGACTATACCTCATGGGTGTTTGTGGTATAGTTGAGATACGGTCGGGTTGGTTTGTACAAAAAACCAACCGGGCACCCAGGATAAAAGGCTAATAACTCACAGATCGGGCGTCCGACTGATGCGCCATCTGTTGTATTTAGACCCATTTGACATGGCGGTAATTTTTTATACTTCTACATGAGAATTCATGACACATTTAGTGTCGACCAATATCTCGTGGAGCAGATCCTCTTAGAGACCAGGATACGGGTTACAGAGACCTAGTAGCAGTAGACCTGATGACTGCTTGACCGATTCGACATGGAGTGATTCGACTATCTCAGTAGAAAGAGCTCCCAATTTGGTGGCAGACACATGGCAGACATAGCACCTGGTTTGGCAGTAGACCTGCGGTACTCGATAAGAGTAGTACCTCTGACGGGTATTAGGGGGAGCACCCGGTTTGGCGGTAGACCCATAGAAAAGGAGCGACCGGTTTGGCAGTAGACATGCGGTACTTTAAATGAGGAGTACCTCAGTAGTCTATGGTTAGTGAGAAGCGCATTGGAGTCACGACATGGCCACTGTACTCGGAAGAGGAGGAGTTCTCCAATAGTTGTCGTTCGTTAATTAAAATCCTGGTTTGATCAGAGTCATTGACCATTGTGTTTCCATGATGATTGAGATAGGCTACTTCATAACATAGGTATATGTATGGGCATATACCTATGTAAAGGTTATCTGCTGAGATATTTCTATGTGGTTTATCATTGTTTAATTTTTGTAAGGCCATGAGGTTCTCGGGGTCCCTACTAAGTATCTTTATACTCACCCCTTCATGGTCTATGTCTACACCTCTTTTTGGTTGATGCAGACGATAGACATCGCTGAGTGAGGAAGATTGTACGAGGATTGAACGGTACCCAGAGGTGGACCTCATGACGAGTCGGTACCTGGGGGAGACGGACGGACGTGGAGTGCTGACGAGGACATCTGTACCTACCCTCATGTAGGAACCCAGAGGATGATCTAGGAGCTGCTTCCATCTTCCATCTATTTTCCTTTTTAGTTGTTCTTTTATTCAGTTGTAGTTATACCTTTATGTTGGGCTTGTATTTCTGGCCCCTTGTACTTGCCGCACACTTTTTATATAGATTTTCTTAGTCTTTACTTCATCTTGCATACTATGTTGTATTTTTTTACTATCATAAAGGCAATGCCTTCCATTTTTATTGGGATTTATGCCTTTGGTGCTACTCGCCAGCCCCTGGCCTATGGATGGCGTGCTTGGGGTAGTCATGGCACAGGACCTGTGGACGGGTTGTGACAAATTGGAATCAGAGGAGTCGGTTCAACTGGATAACTTAGGGATCTGATCTCTCTTTTATATGAAGTAATATTTCTAATGGTACTAAGTGTGGTTCTTGGTTCAGGGAGCCCCATGTTGGTACGACGGTAGATGTATCCATACAACAGGACCCTGACTACTGATTTCCGACTCAGTGCATGAATACAATTGTTGCATGTTTGTTTTCAAAAGTTTTCTTTTAGTCAGCTCAACCAGGTCATCTCACCAGGTTTTAATCATTTGGCCGTGTCACATCTTTTTAGGATGCCTCCACGCAGACAGTAAGTTGGAGTTCCGAAAGAGTACCTGATGACGACCCACCAAGCGATGAGGCTCCGGTATGGGGCCATCTTGCTATGATGGCACATTCGGGTGGCGTACCAGTAGCAGCACCACCCGTTGGGCAGCAGATGCCACCAACCATACTAGCGGACGATGGATGCTGACAAAGCGCATTGCACGCGTTCCAGCAGCATAGGCCTCCAAGGTTACGAGGAGAGGCAGATACCCAGGTAGTAGTAGACTATCTGGAGGCGATTTCTAGAGTTCTAAATCTAGTTTATACACAAGTAAAGTAGATGGTGATCTTAGCTACTACTGTTTCCCAGTGAGTGACCATGAGGTTGGTCCACATAGTGATGAGGCTTTGGTACATGGACCGATGCTTGAGATAGTACCTTTGGGTAGTTTTCCAGTTATATCACTACCTGTGGGTCAGATGTTACAATAGCTGGTTCCAGTAGATGAAACATGTTGGATTAGTTCCTTACACGTGTTTCGGCACCAGATACCCCTCAGGTTCCGTGTTTATCCTGACTCACAGGCGGCTGAGTGCTGGCTTGATAAGGTGGCTGAGAGTTTTCTAGAGCTTATATAGATTTGGCCGGACGACATGTCAGTAGCATAGTATTGATCAAGGTGTAACTATCATTCCTGGTACTTTATGACTATGATATGATCAGTGCTTTAGGTCTCGGACCTCAGAGAGAGGTGTGTTTAAAGAACATTAGAGCCAACACATTTTCTCTGTGCATTCCTACTAATGAGAGGTTTCTATAAAGAACTTTTTTGGTTGAAATCTATTAGGATGAATGGATATAGCTAGAGAATATTAGCAGTGGGAAACCATGGAACTGCCACTAGTCTCAGAGACATGGGCATATAAAATTTTTCATGAAGTGGAATTGTTAATGACTGATGAATCTGCAGAGTAGAAGACGTGGAAGAGGATCTAAGAGAGCAGCATGAGGTGGTGTACATTTCAAGATCTTTCAACAACTCGCCTCTGTTTTCCCCACCAGGATCAGGGAGCTGGAGGGAAGGGGAAGATAATAGTTGCATATGGTCATGAAGTGTGACCCATGGGCTCTAAGAATGATTCGAGGTATGGTCTGTTTCTACTACGAGCGGCCATATCAATAGACAGAGGTACCAATCATTCCTTTCTTTCATGAATCTTGTCCCACACCAAGAGTTTCCAGTTAAAACTGTTGACTTGACCCTCATGTCTGGAGAAACCATTGGAAGGATACTTGATAATCACACATACACATACAATGTGATCTGACCCTTTAGGCAGGAGTTTCGGTTGGAACCTCTTGGTGGAAGCATCAAGTCCTTACGACATTAGTTTGGGTATGGAGTGGACATCCATAGTACATACATAGATTGAACGTATTAGTAAAAAAATTTGGGGATTAACTACGACGTTGGGAAGAGGTTTTTCTTATGGTCGGCTAAAAAGGAAACCTAGGCAGCACCAGATAAACTCATGCATAGGAGGGTGTGGTCGATCATTCTTGAGTGGGCCAGCCTAACCCTTGTGGCAGCAATAGTTTTGAGTATTCAGTTCCTCCAGGACTATGACTTTGAGAGAGTCTATAATCATGGTTATGGGAACATTGTTATGGATGCATTCGATAGTTTGGAGAGCAGACAGAGCAACTGTATAACTTACTTATATATTTTGTGGATAGAGATAATGAAGCCTATATACAGTCTCTTATACTCACTCATCCACTTCCTTAGCAGAGTAGGCGAGGTGGCTTACCGCCTGGTCCTTTCCTCATCAGTTTCACCTGGTGAATGTCATCTTCCACATATCTCAGCTGAGGAGATACGTGTATGACCTATTCCACATTTTCGACCACTGGGAGCTACACATTGCTAATAGAGAAACATTCATAGAGGTTCTAGTGGAGATTGAGAATCAACAAGAGTGGGTCCTATATGGACGGTCGATTCCTATGTTGTGAATTTGATGGAAGAACATGAAACTCCAAGATATCACATGGGAGCGGGAGGCTCAAATACGTGTTAAGTACTTCCTTTTGTTTCCCTAGTGTGTGTTGTAGCTTTACGGGGATGTAAAGCCCTAAGGTGGGAGTAATGTAATGTCCAGGAAATTTAAATGAATTTTTTTTTCATAAATTCATTGGATGTTTATGAGTCTTTAGTTTCTGACGGCGCCTAATTCTGAGGCCTGGCGTACCCAAAACCAATTTATGAAGTTCTGTTCAGGTATGTTCAGTAAACGTTCGTGCAGGGTTTTTTATCCTTTAATCTTTTTCGTGGAATTGAAATCTGAAAACATGGATAAAGTCACAACGTTGGTATTCTCTTAAGGGGACCACTACAAAAGTTGTGTTTTATGTGGGTTGAGAGTTAAAATTTGGGGATTCATTAAGACATAAATAAATTGTTGTGTTACAATTTATATTTAAGTGGAAGTTAATTCCTCCAAATAGAAGTTGTATGTGGGGCCCAAACCCCATAAAACATCCCATGGGAGTATATGACTAAGGGTGGTGGGGACCACACAAACCGCCTAACCCTTCAACTCCTCCGTTAATTAACAATATCCCCCATGAAACCCCCTTTTTAATCCTTATAACTTTTCAAATTCCACCAATTGAATATGCCACCCCAACCAATTAATTAGTTGATTAATTAATTGGATCATCTCATTTTGAATTCGTTTGAGTGCATGGAAATGTTATTATGGTAGAATAAAATAATTGTTTAGGATATTATTTTAGTTTGGCATTCATTGTTTTGGGATAGTTTGGAGAAAGCTATGGAGAAATAGATAATAGTGTTCTTCTCTCAACGAAGAACACTCCACGTCTACAAGAACGTGGAGACGCCGGCGACGATGCTTCTTCCTCATCTTCTTCCTAGAATCCCCATTCTGACATGGGACTTCTCTGATCAATCTTCTATCTTCCTCTTCTTTTTCAATGGACCGACGCACGAGCTCGGAGGAGGAAGCATACGACGAACGACGACAACCTCATCTTCCCCCACGACGTCCAACCACCACGATGTTTTCCTTACATGATTCGACGATGTGAGACATCATTTATAGGTAGGGGAATTATATATATTTTCATTTATGTTATTTATACCCTCGAGCATGGGCGTTTATTTTTTGGATTATTATTTGAACCACTAACGCGGTGGGTACGGGCTAAAAAACGTGTCCGGACCCACCACCATATCATTCTAGACGCACGGATTTCTTGGAGAGAGGTGAACGGAAGGGAAACAGAGTTTTGATTCCATCGCAATGTAGATGGGGACCCAAGAAGGCTGTGGGAGCATACGTGAGTTAAAACTAACCTCCAGAATGATTCCAGGGGCCCGTGGGAGGGCGCGTCGGCACGGGTCTCCGGCGCGGCTGCGCCGGCAACCGCAGGCGGCGGCTGGCACCGGCCAGATGCCTAGAGGCGGAGGCGCACCAGCGCACCACCAGTGGATTTCTGTCATGTCACCGGCCACGGTGGCGATGGAGGGGATCCCGCGCCCCGCTGGATCTGGGATGACCGGGTGGCGGTAGCCTGGCACCGTCGTTTCGCAGAACCGAGGGGCCGCGCCCCCCACGCTAGGTCGGCCTGGTCGGGCCACCGCCGGCCGGGCCGGGCCGCCGCCACAGCACCCTCGGTCGGGCCGGGCTTGAGTCGAACCCAGATCGGCTTGCCCCAGTTCGGGCCGACCCAGGGTGAGTTGGGTCGGGTCAGACCAGCCCATACCCCATTTCCGGACCCATTTCTGTTAAACACCCATAACATCAGCTACAGACCTCCGATCAACACACTGTCAGTTGTGTAGGATTCCTAGGATCACGAGGGTCATTTTAGTGTATTATAATCAATGTTTTGTAGAATCTTAGGTATGTCCGGGTTGGTTCGAAGATGAAACCAACCAGGCCCTCGGTGCATAAAAACCTATAACTTAAGGACAGGACGTCTGATTGATGTGTCATCAATTGTGTTGGATTACTTTTGATAATAAAGATCTTTTGGAAAACTATACTTGAGGTTTGGATGCATTTGGAGTATGGTCGTGATGGTTTTGCTTAAAAACCAACTGGGCCTCTCGAACAGAAAAGTCAACAAATCTCAAACCGGACGTCCGTTTGACGAACCGTTAGAGGCGTTGTAAATATCATTGAAAAATGGTTCATTTGAGTATACCCCATGGGATTTCGGGGTACAGTTATGGTCAGGTTGGTTCGTACACGAAACCAACCGGGCTCCCGGGACAAAACTGCTAATAACTCATAGACCAGGTGTCTGATTGACACGTCGTCTGTTGTGTTGAGACCCCGTGGACATGGAATTCCTTTGTGATACTTCTATGTGAGACTTCGTGACACTTGGAGTATCAAAAAATAGCTCGTGGAGCATATCCTCCTAGAGATGAGCATACAGAGTATGGAGACCTAGTAGTTGTAGACCTTATGACTGCTTGAACGATTCGACTCAGAGTGATTCGACTACCCCCATAGACGGAGCACCCCATTTGGTGGCAGAACCATGGCAGACGGAGCACCATGTTTGGAATCAGAGCTGCGGTACTTGACAATGGGAGTACCTCTGACAGCTATTAGGTGGAGCACACGGTTTGGCGGCAGACCCTCAGCAGAGGAGCGCGCGGTTTGGCAGTAGACCCGTGGTACTCGACAGGAGGGCTACCTCAGCAGTCTAGGTTTAGTGATTAGCGACTCAGAGTCACGATGGGGCACTATACTCGACATAGATGGAGTTATCCAGTAGTTGTGGTTTCCATAATGAATATCCTGGTTTGAGCTGAGTCATTAACCATTGTGATTTCCTCATGATTGAGATGGGTTACTTGATAACTTAGGTATATGTAGGAAAATATACCTAATAAAAGCTTATATGTTGAGATATTTATTTGTGGTTTATCCTTATTAGATTTTTGTAAGACCTTGAGGGTCTCGGGGTCCCTACAGAGTGTCGTTAGACTCACCACTACACAGGCTACGCCCGCACCTCATTGTGTATGATGTAGACGATGGACAACGCTAACCGAGGCAGATTGTATGAGGACTGGACGATACCTAGAGGAGGACCTCGTGATGAGTCAGTACCCGGAGGATATGTATGGATGTGGAGTGCAAAGGAGGACATCTGTAACTACCATTCATGTATGAACCCGGAGGATGATCCAGCTGCTGCTTCCATTTTCCAGCTATTTGTCCTTTCAGTTGTACATTCTTTCAGTTTTAGATGTACCTTTTTGTTGGTCTTGTATTTATAGAACCATGTACTTTATGCACACTAGTTATACTGATTTAGTTAGTGTTTACTTCAGCTTGTGTACTCTGTTGTGTTTGTTTACTATCATAAAGGCAATTTCTTCCCTTTTTATCAGAATTTACACCATTGGTGCTACTCGCCAGCCCCTGGCCTATGGGAGGTGGGCTTGGGGTAGTCATGGAATGGGCCCTAACGACGGGTAATGACAATTGTTCCAGAATAATCATCCTGATATGAGACGAGGATAACAGATCAATAGCCAATGGTACATCTTCTCATTATTATGGTAGGCCAATATGCATCTATGCAAAAATTTACATTATGTTCTACTCTACCAAAATTTATTTCATGGAATGGTTTGGATGATCTTGTTCAATGCATCTAAGATGAAACTCCCTTTAATATTTGTATAGGCAATGTCAATGTTGAAAAATTGTAGCTATTCCACCCAACACCTATAAAAGTTATTTAGGAATTACATATAGAATATATAACTAAAGATTTATTATTCTAAATTCATTTTAAACTTTATCAATTAAGGTAATTCCCCAAACTATCAAGGGAATGAATTAAAACATCATGTTCAAGGTCTTGGGTTGGGAAATTATTCTTGGGAGGGCTATGTTAATTAAAGTAATAAGCAATTAGATGATAACATTGCATAAACACATTGAACAAACCTAAAAATGATGCATCATAGAAGTCTATATAGCCCTTCATATCCCCTAAAAGTGTCAACAAAAAAGAAACCATCAAAAGGAATTTTATCATAAACAATAAATCATATATTTCATATTCCAACAAAACATTACTGCCATTCAAGTTAGGGTAGTCATTTGGGGACGAAAATTTTGAAAATTCCATTATGAATGAGAGGTAATGGCCAACTAAACCGAGGAATCATTGGATATCGAAAACATTTCTTGATTTTTCCAATATCATAACCTCTTTAACCATATCAAGATCAAATAAAATAGAATATTATGGAACTATGTTCCCTAAGAAAATCACATGAAGAATATATAAATCATATATTGAAATCATGGAAGAAATTCAGTGATTTCTCAACAATTATAGAACTTCTATTAGCTGACACACTTGATCTTCATTGTACATAAAATAAAATAAGATATCATCTCTATATAAAACAATGAATGTATCATGATACTCACGAAAAATAATGTTACATAAATTCTTTCAGACTATAAGAGAATTGGTATAACAAAAAGGAATGAAAATAAATCCATAATGGTCATACATGCTCTAGAAGGTGATTTTCTAGATGTTAGATTGTTATATCATTAACTATTGTTACACATATAGACGTTTTTTCTTTGAGACCCAATTTTTCACATTCAACTGATCAGAAATGTCATCCATCCATGTCAACAGATATTTGTTCTCCATAGTTACTCAATTGAGTTTTTGTAAAACCATATAATGTCGAAGTGAACCATTCTGATTATTCACAATGAAAATAGGTTCCTCCAAAGGTGACATAAATAGATGAATAAACCATTTTTCTAAAAGTTCTTCAAACTAGTTTTATCAACTATTTCATTTCATCAAGATCAATGTGGTTTGTGGTAACAAATATTTGTGTATTACCAGGCACTATCTGCCAAATGATGTTTTGGTCATTTTCCATCTAAAAAATCAAGACAATATTCAATATTTTTTCTCATTGAAGATTCTAAATATATTACACGATGAAGATTTGTAAATTGTTTCTCATTTACACGACTAATACAGTGTTTCCAAATCATGTTTTTATGTGAGTTATGTTAACATTATTCGTAAATAATTTCTAACACTTGGTTTTATATTTAATACAAAATGACCATTATTTAATGATTGCATACCATAATATATGTTTCCCTTATAAAAGGATAAAATTTTGTTTCATAACATGAAAATAAACCCATATGTATCTTATCATGATACAAAAAATATGTTTTTGGTAAATATAGGAACATAATAAAAATATTTCAAATCCAAGATCATTTTCATTTAAAATGATAGGTGGTATTTTCCAATAGCTAGGGAAGCCATCCTTGCACCATTAGTTGCTCTCAAATCCACCCCTCCTCTGGAAAAAATTAAGATTCTACCTTGTACATACATTTGGATATAGATATAAGAACCATAATCTATATCAAATACACAAGGTTTAAGTAGGGAAATATTTCACAAGATAATAAACTCACCTTTAACGACTTCTTTCTTATTGGTGTAATTACTCTTTCAGTTTACTGACTTCCAACATAAAAAATACACTACCACATTTTACTTTCCATGCCTCTAGATCTTACCCTTCTTGGAAAGGGCGTTCTTAGGAGGGTTATAATGTTTATATGTCTCGGGCCCCTTTTCTTTGTTCTTACATTTATTATTAACTACAAGGACTATAGGTTTATCACGACCCATGTCCTTAGCCACTAAATGAATCATTTTTAGATTTCCCAAAATACTATTCTAAGTGATCCCATACTATAATTAATAAATATATATAACCAGTGATGTTAGAGGGAAACATGTCGAGACATCACAAAAACTGGATGGATATCAATACACAAGTATTTTGTCTCCAAATTATAATCAACCAATGATATTACTTTATCTACTCTAGATAATTCAGCCCGACACTACTCAACCATGGATCTCATTATCCAATGAAGACATGAAAGACACTATCTGCTGTAGTGAAGATGACCCCACAAAGAGAAAAATTTATCCCTTATTTATTTTAAATGATCCAATATTCCATGAAAATATAGTCAACTAGTTTAATTTTGAGAAACACCAAAATAAAGGAACGACAAACATCTGATAGAGAGAAAACAAAAGAGGGACTTCAAAGACCCCACTCTATCTTTATATGAATATGTGTAGTAATATCAAATATAGAAAATAATAGATCCCCTGTAAAATTATACATATTGGTAGTAAAGGTTGAAATAAATGAGTGTGACACACCAGTATCAAATAAAGTAGTGACTAATGAGGATTTCATAGATATGGTAACTCTTATGGTTGATGGACTTTTATCTACTCTTTCAGGAGACTCTTCCACTTTTTGAATAATCATTATATTGGATTCTTACACTAAAATAATTTATTTATGTTTATGGATATGATTTCTCATCAATTTTAAGAGGTGATTATGTTTATTTTCCTCTATATATAGTTGAATAAAAATAAAATAATTTATGTAGGTGAACTGATAATCCCAAAGAACCATATTCCTTGGCTGACTCAGTGAAAACCTATATAGAAATAATTGGTATTCCACAATTGTTGAAAATCAAAATTTGTCCTCTATCACTAAATGATTATTAGAAAAAGTTAGATATCGAGAACCACCATGATAGTCATCATGCTTCCACATTCTATTAAAGTATCATATACCTCTATAAGGAGAAAATTAAACTCTTGAAAAACATGTCATTAATGACTAATCCATTTCGAAAATTAATGATCTATCCAATATATTAGAATAATAAATGAGATTAATCCATAAAATTTAAGAATAAATATCATATAGTAGTCTAAACCTGGTCATTTGAGCCTTTATCGTTACATTTGATACAATATTAGATGAAAAATTCATGATCATGGAAACATAGTTTGTATACTATATCAAGATCCTTCCATTCGAAACAATTTTAAAAAACACTATAGGTTTGGATAACAAAAATAATTATTTATAAAAATATTCAGTGAAAATAACATTAATGACATTCCACTGTAATCCACCTTCTTTTTCTACATCACTATCATGTCTACAAATATTCATCTTAATCCCTCCAGTAAGTAGGTGGCACACCTCGCCATTATTTCCTTATGCATATCCAATAAATCAAACAATTTGTCAATATTTCCGATCCATTCTCCAAAATCATTGGGGTCAATGGAGACTATGAAAACAAGACACTTATGGTGAACCGAATACTGCGAATGAATCCATTTTCATCTTATTGAGGTTCAGTAGGTGGATCCTTTTTGAGAGATGGTTGTTGTGTCTGTCCAAGAGCATGAAGATTATGCATAATAACATCAACCAGATTTAGGTCCATATGTGGATTTTATCACTCTATTTCAAAGTAGATATTTCCTATATATGATTTACACATCATTTATGAGGAATGTTACTATAAAAAATAAGTATACAATAATTAATTCATCAGACAAACAATAAAATAGAACAGTATGGGTAATTAATCCCAACAGATAGAAAAAACGATTTGGATTTCAATCTATCTAAATAAAAACTAGGGAAAAGACTAAAACTAATCCTCAATATGCCTTTCCAAAACTAATCCTTGTGACTTAAGGTTCATTGTGTTGAGATCTATCTAGGAACATGATCCTAAATAGCTACTAAGTCCTGAGAGGATTACACAAATTAATACTAATATCATGATAATAAGTTCAACATGGATATCATACATTACATTTCACAATCTAGTCTTAGTACCCTGGGAACCTGATAACTGAGTTAGTACTAACATAGCCCGATGATTTTTCCTTATCCTCAATTGTTGATCACTTACACTAGACATCATACATAATAGAATTGTGAATTAATTTTCCCCAAGCAATATAGATGAATGAAAAAATGATTGTATGAATTAAAAATAAACTCCACAAAGAGAAATGTATAAGAAGTAAAATAATTATAAAAACCCAATGTAATATAAAAAATAACTAGAAAACAGAAAGAATAACCAAAGTCCTAGTAGAATCAAATTTACAGGCCCAAAATCTTTAGTAATAAGCTACTCAATGTGGTGCTTCTCCCCCACTCGAACATTGAAGGATGAAATCTACAAATAGTTGATGCAAAATTGCGGGTGAGGGATAAAATTCCAAGAGGGTCTCACAAAGTATTCCATAAAAGAGACCAATATTTAAAAAACCAATTAAAAATATTTTAATATTATATTAAAATGCTTGGAAACTCAATATATTATTTAAAAAAAATTATTTACATTTCAAATGAAAAAAATCAATTAATTTTTTTTAATAAATATATTATATAAATTATTTTGTAGAAATTTTGAAGGCATGTATAATAGTTTAAAGATGTTGGAATACATTTATATCTCAAATATAAACAATAGAGCAACATGGTCTTCTTTCAAAGGTTTGATAGTTCCTGGCTATAGGAAACCACAAACTCAAAGGGACACATAAATAGGTTTATACACCTATCCACCTCAACACTGACCATGTAGTCCTTTTTACCATACTATCAGGGATATAACAAGATGCATTTCTGTTTCATTGATGGTGTCAAATCATAAAGTGTTTTACTAAATAACACACTAAATACACCTGATTCCATATTCTCCAACACAAATCAATGAAAAAAAAATTATCATAAAAATATATTAAAATAATATTCATTTAATTCCAATGTTACATGTATTAAAATTTACATTTTAAAAATTGGCGTTTTAATCAAAACGTTTATTTTCCATGATCAACCAAAATGGTTTCTATCCAAACTATTTTAATATATTTTTCTCATATAAGAATTTGAAATCAATTATTAATTCAATTTAACAAATCATTTTATCATTTTAATTTAAAAAAATTCACAAAATTCCATCAATT
The DNA here is from genome assembly GCA_963277665.1 of Viscum album. Lineage (NCBI taxonomy): Eukaryota > Viridiplantae > Streptophyta > Magnoliopsida > Santalales > Viscaceae > Viscum > Viscum album. The sequence goes on from OY728145.1 coordinate 958,279,593, forward strand.
TCATAGTAAATCAAAAATTTAATTGAATTGGGTGTTTTCAAAAATTTTATTCATAAAATCCAATTTCAAATCAATATTCCCCATGTTAATGAAATTATTGTCTTATGAAACTCAAATTCTTATGAATAATGAACCACACAATCAATTGAAAACAATTTAATAAAATAATGAAACATTGGTTCAATTAAACTATCCAATCAAAATGGAACCACCTACCTCAAAATTACAAGGTCTCAAAAATCCAAACACTAATAGATATTCATTAACAACGAACTACAACAATATAATTTTTGAATCACACCGAAATTTAAGAAACAAAAAATGTTATTAGATCATCCAATAAACAATAAGATATATAAAACTATATGTAGTAATTAAGACATATTATGAGAAAGAATATGGAAGAGGAATCCTACCACGATAAGATCAAATGTTGTTATCTTTTCTTCGATAAGCTTCAAGAAGGGTTTAGAGGGTCCATAAACTACTCTATGGATCTCCTGCAGACGAAGAAATCGATTGTGGGCCATACACGACTCACGGGGACCTAAAAGTATGGTTTTGGTGTTTTTTTTAAGAATTATGATGGAAAAACCCCATACATGAGCTTTACTGGACTGATGCGTGTGATTTAGACAATCTGAGATCCATTCCATGTGCCCTTTTTAATGGGTTCTGTGTTTTCTCTTAAGTTAAAACAAGTTTTTATAAATAGTGATTTATCCATTCGAAATCCTAGAATCTAGGTTTTCATGGTTTTCACTATGATATCAAAAAATTTGTGAAACCCTACACCAATCATTCATTATCGCAAAAACTATAAAAAATCTCCATAATTTCTCTCGAAACAACACTGAACAAAACCCAACCAAACATAAATTAATATAGGGGTTAAATAATAATAGAAACTAGTTACATGATTTCATTTTATTGGTATGTTATGGTTGGTCCAAATACTAACCACATAAATATTAACATGTTCCTCACTTATCATTTATTTTCACTTTAACCAGTTTATTATTCACCATGGTAAAATGGTTTTTTAACCTATATAATTTATCCAATATTTCTTACATAAAAATATCATAATTATATTACATGTAAAAAAAATTTAATAACATAAAATTTAATTTATTAATTAAAAATATATTTTTTGTGTAAATTATTTTTTAATAGAAGTGAATGTATCATAAAAAACCGATGATTTTCCCTTAAATACAATAATTACATTATTACTATTTTAAATAACTATTAAGGGAAATATTATGTTTAAATATTAAATAAAATTAATAATTTTATTTCAAGTTATTCAATGGACAATATATTAAATTTAATTCATTTAATTTGACCATTATTATTATAAATAATCCATGTAAACATGTCGAAAATTTGGTTTTTAGGAAATGAAATTTTCAGAAATTAAATTATTTATATTAAAAATATAACTTGTTATCATTATGATAGGGATATAAATACAAATATCTAAATATGATATGGATTTAAAATTTTCCTTGTTGATAAACAACATAAAAATGGGAATGATCTATTGATAAATGATAATGGGAAGTATGAGGGTCATCTAGAAAAACTAATAACTTGGTTTCCATGTAAAAGATCATTTTTGGAATATGTTAATATGGATATGGATGGAGAGAGTATATACTTATGGATAGTGATAAAGATTATTCACCACAATAAACTGAATAATAAAGGGAAAATTAACAACCAATAAAAAATCAATAATTTGTAAAATTTCCTTTATTTCATCTCAAATGCTGTTAATTGGAAAATATTTTTGTTTATGGATATTTTTCATAATATATTGTTATTATTTTTCTCTATCAATATAAATAAATATAATTACATGATACAGATTTATTTTATAATCATTTTTATTCCTTTTTTTGGGCTTCATTCAATTTCCATATAATATCTTACTCAGTGAAATTAATAGCTACAATGGATTTTTTATGTCTAAATCAATGAAATTTAATTTTTATTGAATATAAGATCCATAATCAAGTTACATTTCATTCCATATATTTATAAATCTTTTCCAAAATTAAAATTGATATGACAAGATAATATAATAAATTAATCTCTAAACAATAAATGTAACACCAAAATTTCAACCATATATTTTTCAATAAAAATCTATAAATAAAAAATTCATATTAATAAAGATATAACATATTCTATTGGTTTGAGAAAAACTCGTATATCCCTTTGGTTATAGGATCAATCCCCACAATGTTTCTAGTTGAGATAATATTTTACTCATAGTAGAGGATGCCATTTTTCTAAAATGGTATTTATATATTTCCTATAATGTATCAATAAAATGTGATGAACATCCTAAAATTTTCATTAATGATCAAATAAATTTCTTTTAACATAAACGGTTTTGTATATAATAATTTTCATGAAATAAAATAATTGTGTTTATTATTTTCTATAATAAAAATGAACATATTAATACTCTAGGTTATCAATACCATTAAATAAAATCCAGAAAAATAAATTAGGATTCATCAGATAAACATCTCACTAAAAAATAAATACATAATGTTTATATATACCATTAAAATCTATGAAAAATCAATAAATCTCACCACGTTAATTTGAACAAATAAAACCGTATAAATGTTACATATACCGTTAAAAACATAATATTCTTTAGAATTATTAACCCATTATGGGACATAAAAATATTATATTATCATCATATACATATCGAATGTTGTGTCTATGGGGATATATTAATTTTTATAATATTAAAAATTTATTGTAATGGAAATATGAATTATATAAATCATATCCTCCAAGATTGAAATATATTTTTTACTAAGTCCTTGTTGCAAACCATGAGATGATTGAGTGAAACCTTAATTCACCATTTTCAAAGTTATTTACCCAATTTAAAACATCCCTAGAACCATGGACACATGAAATATACATAAAGAGATATATTTATTGTAGAAAAACAAAATCTCTTCAATGAAAAAATATTCTATGTTCTTATATAGATATCATTAATGTTTGTTACATGGTTATATTCCATAATATATTTTTTAAATATTGTTTCCCTGATTTTAACTAAAATTCTTATAATAACATATATTAGAACCCAAACTCATGTAGCTCAAATATGATGGTTTGTTTATTAATTTTTCAAAAAGAAACAGTTTTTTTGCATCCCAAAGGACAGAATAGTTTATTAATATATTTAAACTAGATACATATATGACTCTCAAAATACATTTTAGAAAATAATTAACAATAATTTTTAGAGAGTGTCAATATTACCTATTTTATATCCTTACATATCATTCATTTTAAACAACATATATCCTTGGGAATGTAAGATAAATAATGGTTATATAACATTATTAGAAAGGGTTATGTAAAGAAGAAGTTGTCACAATTAAATAAAGAATAATCAATTTGAAGTAATCGATATAGTAGGTTTAATATCTAATCAACATTTCCATTTAATAAATATCCTGAATATCATTATTACATAAGGAATAACAAATATATAATGGTAAATAATGAAACAATAAATTCATTTAATCAATAAACCATGAATCGTTTTTATACTTAGATAATAACAATGTGAACATCTCAAAGATAATAATAAAAACTCAACTCTCAATTAATGATATTATTAATTATATAATGTTATGATCTCAAAAATGATGATACCTTTATCTTAAATAACTTGTTATATGTATGTTTAGTTAATAGGTATTTATACACTTGAAAACCATTTCAATAAGGATAATCAAATAGTATGGCCTATGAGACTATCAATACATATTCGGGCTATATAATTTTGGGCCCCGCCCAAAATTACATATCGAATGTCATCTACATATAAGATTCAATATATGTGATTCATAAATAACAAGATTTATAAATATTTCCATATTTTGAATAAATAATATTGAATATCAATATTTCCACATCTAATTATGTAAGATTTATAATAGAACACTATATGATAAAATGGAATATGGTTCAGGGAATAATCATTTCCACAATACAAAGTGTATTGATATTTAAACGAAATTTAATCTGGAATGAAACATTATTTAATAGGGTAAGTGTAAACCATATATAAAATAAATATGTGTATAATTTCGAATAAGACCCAATGGAGTGGAAATTGAGATAAAACCCCATACCAATTGGTGAAAATAAATTCAAATGAAATTTTATGAAATATATGAAATTAACACATAAACATTATTTATTATGAAAGATTAATTATATTAAAATTAAAAGTTGAAATATAAAAACCATATTAAAAATATTGGTGGACAATATACAACTACTCCTCAATGAATGAAAATTGAGATAAAATATATTACTTCTCACTAAAAAATGGATGAGAACAAATTAAAAATATTTATATTTGTTCAAAGCATACTAAAAAGATTTTAAAAGACCGTATTAATTTTTACAATATCAAATATGACCATTTTATTACATCTTATCTCATGTTCAATTATAATCTTTAATTATTACAATTGTTCATGGTTTTAGTTTCCCTATTCGTCATGCATGTTTTTATGTGAACGTTCTTATTATTGATCATATTATATAGTCTCATAATATAAAAAATTATTTAAATGATCTAAATTATTATTTTATTATATGAATTTGTAGTATAATTGTTTAAATTTTAGTAAGGATAATGGATCACATCACATTGCAGAGGTGGTAGGTCCCATGTACGTATAAGCGACATTATCACATCCATATTAATTGAATGTGTAAGTATGTGGGTTATATATTAATTATAAAAGATTAAAATTTCTTCATATATATCACATATATTCATAATACTAAATATTACTACGATCCATATAATATTTATGTGAAAAACGAATCACATCGCTTCGGGAGGTTATATTCCTCCATACGCACAAGTACAATTATCGTATCGTAAATGAAATTTAATGATAAAATGTATATGTGATATTAAAATTATATTTGTAGAAATATATCATAAATATTATATATATATATATATATTAAATCCATCATTATATCTTATGTTCAGTAGTTTATATAGAAAATGGTTTATACTAGTTTGTGAGAAGGTTGTCATCGTTTTTCTAGATTGATTTTACTATTTCCCATTTGATTGCAGAGGAGATGGATATAGGATATGAAATTAAAAAAATAACATCTAAATAAAAGAGATGTAATATTTTTTGTCAATTTATAATTATTAATAGATAATTTTATTTTTATTATAATATAAATAAAATAAAATAGCTTCGTTAAGGAAACTGAATTCTCTAAGAAAATAAACCTACAAGTTTCCTCTCAAAGACACTATGGTTTAAATTTCAAGAAGACAAAAACCTATATATTTTTTGGTTTAGAATGTTGGGTTTGGATTTTTGTAGGGGTTTATGAATTCAGATGAATTTATAATTATGAACAAGTGAGGGGTGGGTGTGACATTTTATAATTGAGGAGGAGTGGAATATTTGTAAATATAAACAAATATTTAATGCACTTAATTCACTCTCACCCCATATGCCTCAAAAAATATTAAATTTATTGGATACTTGGTAATGTAAATCCGAATATACAGCAAATAAGAAATTTTTTTAACATGTTCTTCCTTAAACCTCAATGTTTACTTACATCAACAATTTCTGTTTCAACCAGGGTAACTAGTTTTTTTATCTTATATAATTTACCATTTAATAATAATATTAAATGGTCATATGTGAATAATTTTGACCCACTACTTTTTAATATGAAATAATATTTATCAAATAAATATTATTTGGGTTTTTAAAATTATTTTTATCAAAATATCATTTAACTCACAAAACCATATTAAAACAACAACCGTATTTATAAATGTTTTCCTATTTTTAATGACTATAATGAAATGAAATTCTTCATAATATTATATAATATAAATTTTTATAACTCAATACATGTATTTTATATTATGAAATTAATTTCATATATGATATTATAATACAATTTAAAATATAACTCATAGACATGTCAAAAAATAGGTATTCCTGAAATGCATCTTTTAAGAATAAGAAGATTTTATGTTAAAAATATGACCACTAATCATCATGATATATATTTTAATTAATATATTTTGGTATATAATATATTAGTTTTGTTTTTTTAATTCCAAATTAAAGGTTATTTTAATTATGTAACCTTTTTAAAAATATGATCTTTTATGAAACATTGACAACAATCGGTTTTAATGATTAAAAATAAATATATATTAAAACACAAAGTAATATTACTTTAAATGATATTAATTTATATAAATATAAATTATAAAACTTATATTATATTAAAATAATATTTAAATATACTTTTTATTTTTCTAATAAGTAATTTATTAAAAATAAATGACAATCTTTCAAAAAATGAATTTTTCAATATTAAATAATTATGATTATTTATATATAATCATTATATATCACCCTAAGATAATATCAATATGATGTTCTAAAAACTGATGTTCATTTTATCAAATAAATTTCCAAAATATAAAAAAAATATTATGAGAATAAATATAATCATTTTTGAACGAAGGATATTTTTCGTTGAAAAATAATATCGTAAATAAATATCCCCAACCTGGTTAAAATGAAATTTTAAAATAACGATATATTCTGTAGGAGAATTGTACATATTTTAGAAATTAGTTAATCCTATCCATACCTTCAAATTCAATATATAGGTTATAATAACATAATGAAATAATATATTTTACCTATCATTTAAGATTAGTGTTGTGTGTCCTATATGAAATATGACACAATTTTCATGTAGAATATCAGTTTTTCAAGTACCAAAATACATCCATGACACTTAATATATTGATATGAAATATAATTTAAAATATTATGGTGTTAAAATTTATATAAATTTTTATCACTTGTACTAAATCTCAAGATGTACAACTACCACACGACCTCACATATGATGGTTAACTAGTGCAGATGTTTTTAAATAAATAGAATGTTATAGGCTAAAATAAAATTATTAATATCAATGTGATGTTACGAAACACATTAACATGAACATAGGTTGTGAGAAATTTATGTTATGATGAAATAGATGAACCATCCTCTATTCTCAATTGAGGATATGAGTTGAAATTTCAGGGATGAAAAACTTAATGGGATGAATAATTTATTGACCAATATATTTTAGATTGTAGTTCATTCCAAATATTTTTTGGTTATATTATATATCATTATGCACATTCTTGTGAAGCTAAAATAACTTTATTTAAATAATCAATATTGTTACAATAGTATAAAAAATTACAAATATAAATATCAAACAATAAAATGGGAAAAATATTACCCAGATATTGTATAATTTGAAAACCTTAATCATTCCATTATGCCAGAATTACCTCCCCATGAACAAAACATTATAAAAATATATATATTATTAAACATTTCAAAATCCAATGAATTTTTAATATCGATCACATGTTTAATACTATTTAATATTTCAAGATGTAATGAACAAGTATTTTTTGAGGTAATCTGATTATGGGAATAATGATGTGGTAGTTATAATACTGATGTTACCAATGGAATAATAACCTAGAAATTTAGAATAGAAACATTTAAATTTGAATATTAGTTTTTAATGAAGAAAAAATTGATATAATTAATAAGTATGATGATTCATTTATGAAAATGAAATTATTATAATCATATATGGTAAATAGCATGATTGAAAACTCAATTAAATTATATAACATTTCTAATAAAATTTATTTTAATATATATTATGAATATTGATCTTTTATATATATAATAAAAATCATCTATGATAATAATTATATTTTATAAAATTATTTTTAGTTTTTGAATTTTAATATTTAAATTACCCATGAGGGTGATTTTTCATAATTTTCAGAGAAACAATAATTTTTATGTAAACAATAAATTAGTTTCCATTCAAATAATACATGTTTTATTATATATTAATGATATAATAATTTAAAATATATTTTATATTGCTTTTTTAAGACTATAATAAATTTATTAAGATAAATGGTTCCTTAATGAGTAAAAAAATTTATTTACCAATATAAAAATTATTTTCTAAACACCAAAACTAAAATTAATCCCTTAAATAATCATTTATTATTGTTATCCTTCTCATTTGAATAAAATAATAAATTCAAATTATAAGTTGATTAAATTCCCATCAACCATGTTACATTATTCAATTATATATCGTTATATAAAAATATTCCTAATCAATATATTTTCATTAATATAATAATTTATTCACTATTTTATCAATAAAATAAATGTATCCTAAACTCTAAAGAACTCCTCAACCGTCCCATAGAAAATCACTCCATCCTGACGTACAAATCCAACATATCTACCTAAAAACCCTATTTCATACAACATAGATTACTTAGGTATTTATTGGGGTTGACTAATAATAGGAATCACTGGAGTTTAATACCATATTAAAGACACTACACTATGAATTGGGATAATTTTCATCAAATCTTCTTTCAATTTTCACATTTATTAAAAATTTTACTAACTACATTCAATAAAAAATATTCAAACATTAATTAGATAGTATTTTAACAATAAATTATTTATTTTAAAATATTTACATGAGCCATTTTATTATTAATTTATTTTTTGTTATTCTATTTCTTCTCTTTTGACAATGTCTAGTTAACAGTCATTTAACCACACATGAGGATGCTACTAACTCAAAAGTCATTAAATTTTTTAATAAAATTACTATAATGTTTTTTATAATATTTGAATATTTATTTATTCGAATTTATATTATTCAGTTGTTAATATTATTCATTAGTTATTAATAATAATTAATGATTACTAACTAGAACTAGAACATTATATTTTTAGGAAAATCAGATATTAAAACATTTCACTACTAACAAATGGAATTTAAAAATAGAATCCAATTATTATAATTTCCCAATATTTTAAAATTTAGAATAATAGTATTTTTTCACCAATGATTTAATAATAATATTTTTTTTATATATGAGGTGTAATGTGGTGAAATAATATATAATTTACTGTAATGGTATTCTAGAACCAAAATCCTTCTCTTTTAGTTTACAACCACATTCACATAATTATTAACATAGATCTTTTAGTAATATCCTCAAATTATTCTTTCAATGTAATTACCATTCAATTTAATTTGATATCCATCCAATGGCCCTAAGGCATTAATTTTTTATTGATTTTGATAATCCCTCTTTCATGGGGTTAGGTGGAAACCTTACGAGGCTTGTATGCTTTTGTACTACATGGCACGTAGGAATTATAAGAATTCACTGTCCATAGTCTTCAAACATTACATACAACCCATACTAACTACATGGAATTTCCCCTCCCCAACATCTTCATCATCATGTCTTCTCCCCACCTTCAAATGGTTGTTTGGCTAGGATATCCTATGAATGCATAGTCTTGTCCCGCTGGCTGGTTCGATGCCCACTCATTCTTGAAATCTGTGTAGATTCTACTATGGTGAAAGCTCCTTGCTCATACTCTTTTAAAGCTTGTTTCATGTAGGTCTCCAGGTTTCCATGTGCATATAGTGTGGCCCGAATCCCTTGAGGTAGCCTGAAGGCCTTACTGGCCTGAAGGCTTGGGTGACCTGAAGGCCTTAAAGGTCTTCGGGACCAAATCGTTGGCCCGCAAGCCCAAACAGGGGCAAATTCCCGGCTGGTACAGTGTCAAACAGTGCATGCTAATGTTCCAGATATAGTACCTACTACAGCACTACACAACTCCCACTACCGTACTGCTACAGTACTACTATACATCATTAAGTCTTCTTGATTTGTTTCTTCTTCATTGTAAAATATACATTTAAGATTTATTATGATCTCTATTATGAATTTAGTAATCATAAAGGTAATTCAATGATTTCTCATATATGAAAGACTTTATGTGTCCCATTTCATTCCGTGGATTCATTTTTTTAACTATAATTGTTATATGTTATATTTCCATGTTGTTTGCATGGTAATCAATGTTTTATGATTTGATGGTTGTTTCTAAAATAATTATCCATCTAACACATTTGTTAATGTCATATATCTCATGATATTATGTTTATTAAGTTTCAACATGATCCTATAATTTTTCATAACTAGGATGTTATGATTTTTTGAAATATTTTATTCATGAAAATGATGATATATTTATTGACATCTATTTTGAGTATTTGATGACTATGTCACAATTTTTCCATATTATTCATAATCCACATTCAATAAATTTATCAACTGTATCAATTATTAATTTTTTTTTTGTTTATAATCAAATTAAATGATTATCATGGTTACGGTCACCAAATTTTTTTTTTGATTCTTCCCACGTATTCCTTCTATGTCGTCCCTCCCATTACATGGAATTTAGATCACCCATTTCATTTATGTTATATTCATATTTGATTACCTGTACTAAGGGGTATGTGTGATATTTTAGGTGGAATAATAAGAAGGATTTGAATAACATGGAATATTTTTTTGTGTTCAACTATGTTGTGAGACAAATTTTCCCATTATAATAAACCTTTATATCCTTGAATGTATTATTATAATTTATTATTTTAAAAATTATATAATATTAATTTAAAAATATGTCTGGTTATCCACGATATAACATATAACTAAATATTATAACAATAAGAATTTTTTCCTCCTACAAACCACTCTCAATTTAATATCTTTTAGGTATCAAATATTGGGCCAAACCCTCTGTTACCAAAGATATATTCCACATAATGTTCATGTTCTCAAAGTAAGTATTACATAATTATCTTTATCTTCTTCAAAATCATTATCATTCAAACCAACCCTATATATTATAATATTATAACAGAGGTATAATTAATAATATTAAATTTGAATTTATTATTTCAAAAACCATTGTTTATTACTAATCATATATATAGTAAAAACAGAATATGGAGCATGAATTTGTATAGACTAAATTCTCCACGAAGATAGGATTTTATTTATTTTACCACCATTTATATACAATATATATATATATATATAATGTTTTAAAAAATAATTTTGACATATATACATTAATAAGGATTATTTTGAGAAAAGTTTTAATGCCAATTTTTTCTTAATCAATCCTTGTGGAATAAAAATTTTATCAATGCATTGATCATACAACAACTGCTATGAAGAAAAAAATATCAATTGTCATTTAGATTCATTATTATATTTTTAAATAACATCAAATATTCCTCAAGATAATAATATATGTTAAATTATATATTTATACTACATCAATTATTATATTATTCTAAAAAACAACATTTGTTACCATAATCAAATAATTTTTATCACATGTTTATGTTCATGGTAGTCTAAAAAGCTACTAGAACAATGATATAAAATAATACCTTCAATGAATATGAGGAATTATTTATTTAATATATATGATATAAATTAGTATACATTTGTTTTATTTTTATTAACTAATGATAAAATTAATATTAAATTCACTAATTAAGTCTCTAATGTTTATTTGAAAAAAATCCTCAAAACATGATTGAAACCAATTTTTTCTAAATGGTTAATACATAAAAATATCATAAAATGAAATAAAAAATCTATAATAAATCATAAAAAATAAACTCATGTAACTTATATGATTTAATAATGATGAATTATTTTGGAATATTAATGAAAAACAACTCTATTATGGAAAATGTTCATGATAAACCAAATAACACACACCTAATATAGAAAATATATAATTGCTAACTTTTATTAGTGAATAGAAAAATTAAAATTTATTTTTATAAAAGGTTATAAAAATTATTAATCATCCTCATTATGTTAGTATGATTGTTATTTTTGATAAATATGTGATTCAAGAACATTATAATAATATATAATATAATATAAGGTTGTATTCATCTCAAATTTTATACCATTAAAATGATTAAAAATAATCTTTTATATCATATTTATATTTTCTATTTTGTAAATTGATAAAATTTCATAAGAAATTTCATTAAATATATTATTAATATAATAAATATCACATTTTTTTATTTAAGTTCTATAAAATTAAAAAAAATTAAAATTCATAAGGTTTATATGTCTCTATTTTTAATTCCATGAGAAAAAAATGATATTAAAAAAATACATTCATATGATGTATTCCTTTCCATATTTACTTCAGGTCTATATAATATTTATATTTTCATTATATTATTCATAAGATGAAATCCCTATAAAGTCATTTTTATTCCTATATTACCATTACTATATGTGTTTTCAATTTAAAATTACAAACATTGAGAAAAAAAATTATTATAATTTTTGTCATATTCATAGAATATATGAATAATGTTTCATATATGATATCATGAAGAAAAATTTATTCATTGTGTTTGATTTTCATTTTCAAACTCTTTCTTTCAATCGGTGTTGATTCAGGAGATATAAACTTCATAATGTTTTAAAAAAATTATTATTTGATACATGTTTTTTGTTGGACAATTTATTTATTTTTATTGCTATATATACTATATATTTTAATCATTTTATCAGGATTCTACCATTGTTTATGGAATTGAGTCTATTATTACATGTTCAAACTTTTTTATGGATTTTTTTGACCTTTTTAGAAGCCATTTACATTTACATAATTTGATTTGGGATATGTACGGTTTGGTTGTCCACCTTCTTCACTATAATACACCATGTCATTTTACGAGGTTTGATGAATGAGAATCTATTGTTATAATATAATTTTTATTCTAACAGTAATGTTCATGTAATTTCAACTATATTTTTTGTAAAAACCCAAATTTTTTATAGGTTTGTTTTTTATGGTGATTTTGATAAAAAATTATAATCTATAAAATTAGGGTGTACACATTATGTAATTAAGAGTAGACATTGTATACCCCATTTTTGCAGGTAACCTTGTACTAGGTGTATAATGTCTGAGTACATGGTCGTGTGGGGTGACTTGTATACCGACACAAACGGGGCCTATTAAAGGCATATAAAAGTTGTTCACTTTTAAAAGACACATTTTATACTTTTATTTCTATATGTTAAATAGGACCGGGGTCACGTCTTATTGGAAGGAATGCCTTCTTCTACACTCCTCTCGTCCAGAAGTGACTATAAGGCATGATTCTTCTTTGAGCCCCCGATCGACTGTCCATTCTCCAAATCATTCGCCGTCAATTGCATTGGATTCTCTATGGTGAGTTAATACATCTCCTACAACCTCGTTTCAAGATTTATATTTTTTTATTGAGATATCCTAGGATGACCATTTTGAACATTTCTGTAGCTTTACCACATTCAAGGTCGATTCAAGGGCCGATGTCGGAGTATATCGATCATAAAGTGTCATGGTAGGTGGTTTTTGCCTTTTAGTTGATTTTCATAGAGTTATATGTGAAATGTTTTTCAATAACCTCGTTTAAGGTATTTAATATTTAGGTAATTTAACCATGATAATTCCTGATATGATTTTATTTCATGACATAGGGATCTTCTTTATGAAAATAGTTATTTTCAGGTTCTGAATGATTTTTCCCATGAATGATTTGATATTGGATGTTGGTTCTAGAATTTATTTTACTGATAATTTTTCTCCATGGATAGTGTTGTTAATATAGATTGATATTAACTAACATTCTTATGTCGCACTTTGTAGCTATTATCCATGTAGTGATTTGTGGGTTTCATTGGGGTTTTAAATCATTAGTGCGTGATTGGTTTATTGAGGGATGCGGGAACCTGATGTAGTGATACCATAGGGGGATTTGACATTAAGGGAATCACCAGAGTGTCTGTATTATTTATCACAAGACCACATGGTGAATAAACGTTGAGTGATTCCTCATAGTTTCTTTAGTTTATCATTAAAAATCCTTATGGGGAATTGATGGTGAGTGCTTCCTCAAAGAGTCTTTGTTTTCATGATACCAAAGAGGATAGACCATGTGAGATACCCAGAAGGTGATTATATTTATATATCATTTGAACCAGAGTGTATGGCCTTTGAGAACATACCTAGAGGGTTACTTGAGATTTGTTGGTTAAACAAGAGGAAATGGGCTATGAGAACCTTCCTAGAGGTATTGTTGTGAATGATTGGTTGAATAATTAATATATGTTAATGAATGTAGTTGATACTTTAATACTGTTTACATATGATTAAATCCAAGATTATTTATTCATTATTTTTATTGTCTTCCATATATATACACTGACTATTAGGCACATATTTTCGGGTGGTTTCATAATGGGATTCGTCTCACACACTATTTTGGACATGATTTTGGGTCCCAACAGATTATATTATTGTAGGTGTAGATAAGGGAAAGTTCCCTTCTACTTCACGTATGTGACTGTTGTGGAGATAAAGAACATGGGACCAAGATGAGGTTTGTGATGATGAAGAGTTATTTACTTTTTTTCATTTGAACAATAGTTTATTATTATATTCCAACATTGTGAATTTTTTTGGCTACATTTATATATACTTGTGACATGCATCATTATTGATATATATTTATATATATATGCTCCAGATGTCTATTTACCATCAATTTTCAACTTTTACTGTTTTATGTTATTATTACTTCTTCTTCTATTGTTATCAATTTCTTTCGGTTATATTACTCAACCAATGAGGGAATAGTTTTTCCACTACCACAACCAAGGCTCTCACTGCCAGTAGGATTCCTCTGGAATTTGAGGAAAAGCGCTTTAGGCCATGTGACAATCTAGGTATGGGGAACCTCTGGCCAACACCTAGAACCTGGACAATACAATGTTGTATTAGAGGAAACCTTTTCTTCCGGAAATTTTTTTTGGAGCCTACAAATATTGATAGGAAGGAATAGGTAGTTCATAATAATTTGTGGCTGGGAATATCAAACATGTGTATAGTGAAATTTTCATTTACCTCGAATATTGAAATATTCTGGTTTTCAAAATTTACAGTTGATTTTATTTCACCATTTGGTGAATAACATGTTTTTTTCTATTAATGTTGATAATATTTAACTTATATTTCTATTTATACCTGTTGATATTAGGGTATTCCATTTCATGAATCATAGAGGCACTTTATAGAGATCACATTTCATGCATTCTTTCCATGCCATTTATTTCCCATTTCTGATTTCATGATATTGTGATATATATTATGCTATATATGCATGTTGTTGATATATATACCTTGATACAAAACATGATATTTAATAGTGAATTAAATTGTATACGTTTTTGGTTTAATAAACAAAACAATTTGGTTTATGAGGTGTTATGGACTCTCATGGATCAGAATTTGGTGGATCATTACACTGTTATGATTGTATATGATATTAATAAGATTCCAAACCTTGATTTTATGTGATTATAATCCATCACATTTCTGAATTTTTCACTTTAATGTTTATTTCCGTTTTTTATAAGTTCTAGAGTAGTTTATGAGTCTTAATGTCAAGAAAAAACCTAGAATACACTTGGTGTATTTGCTGAATACAAGCCTTGTATCCTTCTATTCTAGAAAGAACTGTTTTCATTAAGTACATGTCGTGTATTGTATGTACAAGGAATGCAGTCCCAAACTGTGTCACTAGATGTGTGGCCAAAGACATGGGGATGGGAAATCCATGGAGAAAAATGATGTGTATCAGACATAAATGTTTTGTTGTAGGGACCATTGGTCCACCAAAGTGACTAACCACACAGATGTATTAAACATATGTTATAAATTCCATCTCAAGCTTTACCACACCATGTAGTGTAACCCATATATCTGAATTTTTGACTCAAAACATCGGACATTAAAATTATTCTAGTACACAAAATTTCTAGAATGAGCAAGCTGTGTAGTCTTGTTCAAGAAGAACCGAGTAGGATTGTCATGTTGAAGAACTCATGTAGGGGAAACAATTCAAGTTCACACCATGTCATGGGATAAAACATAGTATGTATGGGCTGTTACATGACCAGGGATGGTAGAAGTACACGACCATGTGAAGGCATAAAGGAACATGACTTGTAGGGGTCATACACGCCATGTAGAGTTGTTTTGATAAACTATAATTTCATTTTTATGGTATTCTATTATTGAAATTATATTTTTTATTCCTTTTTAATCATAAGATAAGGTGTGTTCTTGAACTTGCATAGTCATGCCACCGAGACGTCCCCCAATTATATGCATGATTCATGGCAATGATCAGACACCGGTAGATCCAGCAGACCCTCCTGTCATTCCTATTATAGAAACAGATATCATTTCGGATATAGGTATCGAAGAATAGTTCTGATATGGATTAAAGAGGTTTATGAAGACCTTCTAGGGAGAACCACATCCTACACTGTAAATGGTAGAGTTGACATGGATCTTTCAGAAACATCATCCTCCCACACTCTTAGTGGATGGAGGACCCCATGTTGTAGTGTCATGGTTAGAATCTATGTTATCAGTCATTAAGCATCTGGATATTCCTCTAGAGGGTATAGGGGTCATCCCTACTTATATTCATTTCGATTCCATTATGATATTGTAGGATATCACCATATAGGTAAGATGTTATAAGGTTATGAAATGTGAAGAATTTCAACGTACCTTATATGATAACATCTACCCAGAGACATTGAGGATATATTGAGCCAAAGAGTTATAATGTCTGGAGTAAGGTAATCATTTAGACATGGATTACTTTTCTCACTTCACAGATTTGCATCATTTCACACCCATTCTTGGGGGTTATGAGATATTACTCAAAATAATGTTTTAGGATAGTCTCAAGCACAACATCATATCTTAGGTGAATATCTTCTGGTATACTTCCATTTCATCTATAGTCAACCATGTGCTGATCTCTGAGTGAAACCTGAGGGATTCTGATGTTGTGGGATAGGGTGGTTCTGCATCCATATTTGGTGCTTCTCTAGCTGAAAGAAGGAAGTTCCATAGAGATTCAACACGTGGAGTTCCAATTTGGTGAGATGGTCCATCTTCAGTGTTTCTATCAGTTTTTTCCACCACACGTTGGTGACATGGGTTCTTCTATAACTATTCATTTAGGAACAACACCACCAGTTTCTCATAACTATGAAAACTAGAGTTGTTATGGTCATTCAAGCTTAGGTGGATGTCACACTCGTGGTAGCCAGTCGGCAGGCTTTCAGCGAGAACATGGTGGATCAGCATAGGGTGGTTTTGCAGGGGCACAGGGACACATTACATGACAAAACCTTTCGTAGGAGTAAACCCCAGAGGACTAAGATCTCTAACCCTATATAGTTTAAGGTTTGTTTCTAGTTTCTATATTTTTATCTTCCGCACTTTTCGATACTGTGGATTCCCATAGTTTCTTATTTTTTTTCTATTATGGAGGGCCTTGGGATTTGTATCTTTTTTTCCTGATGTCTTGATGTTTGATACGTCATTTGGGTCAATTATTGATGGTGTACATTTGTGTAATGAGATCCCTCTTGAGGTTGGTGAGTGTCACTACTTATGGACCTCTATGTCATATAAATGATAGGCTATGATGTCATTCTCAGAATGAAAATGTTAGTTTCCCTTCAGGAAGTTGTCGACTACTATCATCGTAGGGTAAGTTTTATATAACTAGAGGGTGGATTTTTCTTACATAAGGGATAATGAGATGTTTCAGTGAGAAGAGAATGACCCATCCATCATGGGATGAGATGAGTTAAATCTCAGATCACTAGTCTATTTTTGGATGTCCAGGGGACATCATAGTTGGGCTTTCCTCCAGTGGTCGATAATTCATGAATGTTTTTCCTGAAGAATTTTTAGGTTTGACTCCAAATATATAGGTGTACTTCTCTTTTGATCTTATTCTAGGAGTTTCACTGGTGTCCATTCTTCTTAATAGGATGGGTAAACTAGTGTTACATGATCTCAAAAAAAAGATAGAGTTGTTACATGTGAATGGCTTCATCTGACCCAACAATTCTCTTGGGAGTTTGATTGTACTATTTTCGATGAAGTCAGATAATACACTCTGATTTTGTGGGGATTATCTGAATCTAAATCAGTTGACATCCAAGAACCGATATCTCCGGTCAAGTAATGATGATCTCTTTAATCTTCTTTGAGGTTCACTAGTGTTCTTGACTACATGATATCTTGTTATCATCAATGTAGAGACCCAAGACTTGACGTACATAACCATTACATCACATTTTCAGAATACATAATACATAACAAAAACAGACACACAAGGACCGTAATAGTTTAGTATCTTTGGAAACTCGTGATATAATCTTCTAATCGCGGAGAAAGATCTTTAACATGTCCCATAAAGATCATCCCTTTCTCCTCTTACCTAAAACCTTTATTTAAATCCTGGGGAAAAGAAAACATATAATAGATGATCTCAAAATCTCAGTAAGGGTAAGCATGGAAAAAATAAATCAAATCATATAAATTTGAACGAAAAACATGAACATAATGCTTAAACATTAAAATCTTGAGAAATGACATAAAACATGGCAGTACGTAAGGCATAAATAATAAAGAAACATTAATCATGATAAAATAGCATGGGAATAAAACATGTAATTGTGGCAACCATTAATCACAAGTTATGATTTCTATAGTAGCCAAGGCATTGATGCCAAGACCATCTTAGGGGACAAAGTCACATTCTGAATCGAGTTCACTCCTTGTTCTAGTCTTGTATCACTGAACGAGATTAACATATTATTACAGCCATGTCTATCTCATGATATATAAATATTTACACAATTAATTGGAGGGAGATATAGGTCCCACCAATATCATAATGAAATTATTCTTACTTATTCCACAAAATAAGCATAAATAATTCATCAAAACCCAAAGAATAAAATGGGTTTCATAAACATAATCTCATCATAACATAATCCATATAAAAAAAGAGATGTCATTTCATCATAAAATTAATCAAACCATGTCAATAATAGAGGCATTATAATTGAAAGATAATCATACTAAATAATTTCATCTTTCATGGAAAATAGTTTTGACCAAACACATAAAATTAATTCTTGAAAAAAAAATATCCTTTCTTATTTAAAATCAATTTCTTATCACAAAATGCCATTCAATTTTAAAATAAAAGGATATTTTTGAATGTAATCATGAAATATTGTAGAGTAATCTTCTTGAAAATTAGGCATTATGAAACCATAAAAATCCATTCATGCCATATACGGTAAAAAAACATTCTTCTCGTACTTTTGCAAGAAAAGTCAAAAAAGTTTCAATTATGGTAAAAAAAGAAATATTCCTTCCATAACATGTGGTAACAGTCAAAAATGGGTAAAAAGGACATTAAACCTACATGATCCCGTTTTTTGGACACATGGAAATGGATGATAACAATAACCCTAGTAAATACTTACGAATAACAATATCAAATAAGAATGATATTGGAATAGTTTTCCCATACAATGATATTTTTGTAAAAAAAATAGATCATTTATGTTTATTCACTATAAGGTCACATAATGAAAGTTAAAATATATTAAAATATATAAAAATTCATTTGTCACATAATTATAGAACGACATAAACAGGACAGCGAAGATCAACCCAAAGAACTGAAATTAGGTTATGTAGTTCCCTTACCTCGTGTCCGACCTGACTCGATCATTCATTAATATCCTAAATAATAATCTAAAGATAAATTATACATTATTAAGAACTTTTTAAAGTTTATTTTTCATTATATATCACTTATTACCATTTTATAAACATTATGTAACCATTTAAGTTAATAATGTTCGTTTTGTCGATATTTGGAACGTGAGTCAAAAATGGACTTCTTATAATTTCATATTGTTCGTGTGGTCAATGGTTCATTATATACAGAATGATATTAATGATTTATATATCATATATATCATATATATCCAGAATATACATGTATTTAAAATAGTACATAACATATGGATGTAAAAAATGAAATTCAACGTTTATGGAGACGGTGAGCCGTACGTACCCATGAACGCAACATTCATTTCTATTTATTATTTTAATGGAATTAAAACATAATAATACATATTTATAACATAATTCTAGTATAATATCATATATAATATCTTTATATCCATCCTTTATACATCCCACATAAGGCATTAAAGAATAACATCGCTTTGAGGTGGCGGTAGTCCGCACTTCCTCAAATGAGATTATCGTATTTACCCACAATGGAAACCATAAAGGCTTGATATAAATGGGAAGTAAAGAAGAATAAGGAAATCATAAACATAACATATATAATATATAAATATAGTTCCATCATAATGGCCATCATGAGAGGCAGTATGATAAAATCAACCAATCATCGTTTCGTGAGGCATTAGATTGCCATCAATAGAAACATTATGTTCTTCATCCATTAGATAAGGTGTGTTTAAGTTTAGTTATAATACTTCTCATAAAAACATCCTAGTATAATTAGGATACTTTTTTTGTTAAAAAATAGATGATTAAAAAGAGTTTAGGGGTTATAGAAGTAGAATAAAAGAATACAATTTAAGGGAAACCATTACCTTTAATTTGGGTAACATCCTTTGGTTTAACCAAAAGGACTTCTTGAAGTTCCTTCTACCTAAGGTAAGGATTCTAGGGGTAGGAGAGGGATGTAGGGAGATTAATTTTTCAGATTATATACTAGTAAAATGGCATGAGAGGTGTGAGGAATTGGATATAAATGGTCTCTTTTTATAAGGGCGAGGAGGGGCTCTTTTTAAAAGTGTAAAAATATTATTTTATTATAAACATATCTTCGGTTTCAAAAGGTCTTAAAATCATTAAACATGAAGATAATATGACTCATGGTAGAAATAAAATCATCCAATAGGAATTATAAATGTTTTGGATAATATGTTTTTCATTATAATCTTATTTGTTTAAATCATTTATCAATGAGGTAAATACTGTATCATTATTGTGTCATAAATAATTTAATTTATTTGATGTCTAAAAATTATATAAAAATTACCATCATGTAGGAAAAAAATTTATGCTTCCAATGAATACGTTTAGTCAAAATGTTAATTTATATAACCCCTTATAAAAATTATTTACTAAAAGAGTTTTGTAAATGTCATTTTTGTCAATAAATTAAAGTAATTAACCCAAATAGTCATTATCACTTCCTGGTGGCTTAATGGTGTCCCAAAATCTGTCCTAGGATAAAAGTGGTTTTACACTACTCATCCAATAAGTTTAGGACAAGTGTCAAGATAATTTTCAATTATAATTATATTATTTTATCCTTGAATTACCCTATTTACCTTTAACCGCAGTAAATAAATGTCAAACGTTACTATTCAAAAAAAATTATTTTCATCTTATTGATCAGAATTTTAATTATTGATAACAACCATGCATGTAGAATTTTGGAAATTAAATTCACATAAGTGGTAAAGTTTAATTTAAATGAATGAGTTTTTTTTAACTACCACTATGTGGTTTCACTATTCATCAAAAATTGATGTTTTTCATAAAAATACTAAAATATCAGCCTAAGATATATTTGATAGTATGAATTAAAAAATGATGTCTAATTTTCCATATTAAAAAAATATAAGTGGAATTAATTAACTTAAAAAATAATTCCTGTTATCAAAACAAATAGCAGGTGTTTAATAAACATTAACTCTCAAAAGTTCAAAACTTGTTTATATATAAATACAATGTGAAATTAATTAAAATGTCCAACATTGGATTAAATGGTAAAAATATATTCTAATTAAACTTTATAACCAATTATAAAATATAATCTAACCATATAAATTATTGAGATGAAAAATCTATTTTTAGTTAAAATATATCGTGTTTTTACTATTCATTAAAATATGAAAGTTATCAGAATAATTTGAAACATTTATCCAAATTAAATTTTTATATTGTAATTCCAATTAAGAATGTTATTTTTTCAATTAGAACATATAAACATGTCAAATACTAGATTTAAAGTGGGTGCGTCATCAAAAGGCAGAAAAACTGCATTTTTTTTAAAAATACTTATTTTACCCGAAAAGTTTATTTAGATCTCATACCAAGTTCTAAAAAACATTTAAGATTAATAATAATTATATAAATTCAAAATTTAGTTAATAATATTCATAACAGCTAGTCTATAATAATATTATAACAATATATCTTTGTTTAGTGAATCTCAGTATTGCGTACTACACACGCTATCGAGGAAGGTCACGATTGTGTGTAATGCAAGCCATGTCAGGGATATATGTAGTGAAAAATCATTATGGTGTTGCGTATAACATAATAAAAACTTATTTCATTTATAAATTAAAAAAATATATATTTAATTTTGCGTAGAATAATTTCCACAAAACGAACATGAAATTTTTTGTAACATGAGCCATGAATAGTGTTCTGTATACTCCAGGCTAATACGGTGTTTCATATAGTACTAGATAATCATGGTGTTGTGTATAATAGAAGACATCAATGAAATTAAAAATAATATATCTCATAAAATCTCGGGGTGTTACATTCTACAGCCTTAAAATTAATTTTGCCCTCAAAATTCATCGGAGTTGTAAATAGTTTACTGTTTGATAGTTTCATTCATAGAAACCAACATTTTAAAAGAGGAATACTAAAACTTAATTTTAAAAAATGAATTATGAAACAAAATGGTTCCCTGAATTAACTCATCACTGGGTTTCCACAAAGTAGATCATAGGTGAAAATATGGATATGGAAGTGAAATCTAACCATCATGTTCTGATGGAGAGTGATAGAGAAAATGGCTATGAAAAATCCAATAATCAAAATGTCGTGAATTGGTGATGATCTAAGGTACCATCTGATTCATCGGATATAATAGAACTAGGACAACATTTTAGTTTTTCAAGATCGTTTCCCTAAAGTTGAATATTTTAATTAGAAGAAATACTAACTTTATTTTGGTAGAATCTCACCGTTGTTCGTGCCATGAAAAATTTCCATGTCATCTCTAAAGGAAATGAAGTTTAATTTGTCATTCGTGAGGTGTTATAAGATCATGTGATAGAATTATGGGTCATTCCATATGTCTCAAACAAAATGTTAGAAAAAGTTTCCAATGATACTTAAGTCCAACTATGGTGAGGCCAATCGTATGTGATTCGAAAAATTGACTTATAATTCATCTATCATATCGATTAAAATAAAACTAGTTTCTACTAACTAGGGACTTATTGTAGGCCAATGGTAGGCAATAAAGGCCTATCGCATATCAGTTTTGGGTTCGATTCCCTCAACCTTTTCTAATGCAACGGGTTTTCGCTCGTCCTACGGGTTGTCCTTTTTTTAAAACTAAATTATTATAACATCCCATAAATAATATCGAAAAAAAGCTATAGCCTTAAAAAATAATATCTGATTTCCAACTTAATCCATTCCAACCTTAATACTTATCCAAAATACTTTTGTCCAAGCTCATAGTATAAAGAAAATAATTACTAGAAATTCAATCTATTGATCATGTGAATACCATAATTTATCACCCATATATCATAAGACATATCTTATTGATCACATTCAAAACATGTGAATAACTTAATATTGTATTCTCTTGCAACGTGAATTACCAAAGAACCATAGTGAAAACATGAATTTTTTCAAAAGGTAACTCTTTCCACATACCAACATCAAAAAAATTCGATATAAATAAACCATGATATCACTTTGTCCTTATATAAGTCATAAGCTCATTAATATTATTTTTTCCTTATCCCTTCATTATGCGCATATCATCTGCTTTCCAAAATATTTGAATTACTTTTCATGGGTACCAGTACCTATTAAATTATTGAAAACCACACTAGACTAATACATAAATATTCCAATATTCCACGATACTATATACAACATTTTTTTGGAATACATTACATAAACACTTAATCATTACACAACATCATTATCATACTCAACATCACAAATATTGATCACATGTGAATTCCCCTTATCCATTTCCTTAAGAGGTTGTTCATGTTGATCATCATTAACCCTTGGATTAGGGAATTGATTAGCATAATTCCCCATTTCCTTGCACATGAAGCATTGAAGTGTTGGTGGTGCGTTCTCTACAGTCTTTTCATTATTCACATCATTAGAAACCCTTTTTCCATTACTTTGACACTCGGCTACTCGATGACCGTCTTTTCCACACATAAACCATTTTCTAGTCCCGTTAAGACAATCTCTACCATGCTTCTTTCCACTTTTTGAGCATTAAGAAATATTCATCATCTTTTCACCAATATTCTGAGATATCTCCTTGAACTCCATCTTTCGTTTCTTTTCAAAACCATGAGATGGATTTGTAACACCAACATCCATTGCAACATTGATAGCACAACGCACAATATATTAATAGCTACTGAAGTTTCTTATAGCTAATTCCCTTTGAAGACTTGGTTTTAATCCACTGAAAAATCGATCAACATTACTTTCAGGTTGAATGATAAATCCAGATGCATACCTTGCAAGCCTTGTAAAATTTTCTTTGTATATACAAACATATTCATCATCCTTTTTCTTAAGCTCAAGGATATCCTTTTCCATATTTGTTTGAAGAATACGAGGGATGTACTTATTGAAAAATAATTTCTTGAACTCACTCATTCCATGGATTCAATTTCATCTCGGGGCCTCTTATACTTAATTAGAGTCCTCGATTGACCAATTGCACCATCTAAATGGTAAATAGACAGAATGAGATTTTCATTTTCCGAACAGAAAACTATGAAAAATAACATTTCAATGGTACATATCCATTTTTCAGCAACAATTTGATTAGAAGGCCCAATAAAAGAAGTAGGATGTTGCCTCATAAAGGACTCAATATAATATTGTTCCCTTCCCAACTCATTTGGAATTCCAAAATGATTCATAGATTCTGTATGGATTGCAATGAGAATTTTCACTCCATCTCCCATAACATTGGGTTGTTCAAGAGAACAATCATTTCATTTCCGATTATATTTATCAATACGGTTCCTTCGGGTTCCATCCATTATCTAAAACCCAAAAATAAAAGTGTGAGAGGAAAAATCATGCTAGGGAAAACAACATAATAAAGGGAGAGTACCTTCAATATCCAACATATAAAGTTTAATTATAATATCGTTAATGTAATTCTATAACTATAACATATACTTATACATAAACATAGGTAAATCCCCAGACATTCCTTAGAAATATGTCTAGGGATCTCGTTAATGTTCTCGCATCCGAGTTTCCAATGCTTGACTAAACCATTCCTATGATACCAAATATAGAGACCCAAGACTTGACATACATAAACATTACATTACTTTTGCAGAATACATAATACATAACACAAACATACACACAAGGACCGTAATAGTTTACTGTCTTTGGAAACTTGGGATATAATCTTCTAATCGTGGTTAAATATATTCAACAACTCCCATAAAGATCATCCATTTTTTCTCCTACCTAAATCCTTTCAGAAAGCCCTGGGGAAAATAAAACAAATAAATGATGAGCTAAAATGTTTAGTAAGGTTAATAATGGAGAAAATAAAAAAAATCATATACATTTTAACAAAAAACATGAACATAATTTTCAAACATCAAAATCATGAGCAATGACATAAAACATGGAAGCACTTAAGGAATAGATCATAAATAAACATTAATCATGATAAAACAGAATGGGAATAAAACATGTAATTGTGGCAACCATTAAGAACATGTTATGATTTCTATTGTAGCCAAGACATTGTTGCCAAGACCATCTTAGTGAACAAAGTCCCTTTTTGAATTGAGTTCACTCCTCATTCTAGTCTTGTATCACTGAACCAGATTAATTTATTGTTCCATCCATGTCTATCTCATGAGATATAAATCTTTACCCAATTCATTTGAGGGAGATATAGGTGCCCCACCATCTCATAATGAAATTATTCTTACTTGTGCCAGAAAATAAGCAAAAATAATTCATCATAACCCAAAGAATAAAATGCGTTTCATAAACATCATCCCATCATAACGTAATACATATAAAACAAATGGATAGAATTTCATCATAAAAAGAATCAATCCATGTAAATAATAGAGGCATTATACTTGAAACATAATCATACTAAATAATGTCATCTTTGATGGAAAATAGTTTTGACAAAACACATGAAATTAATTCTTGAGGAAAATATCCTTTCTTCATTAAAATCATTTCTTATCAAAAAAATCCATTTAGTTTTCAATTAAAGGAATTTTTTGAAAATAATAATGAAATATTGTAGAGTAATCTTTATGAAAATTAGGTTTTATGAAGCCGTAAAAATCCATTCATGCCGTATAAGTTAAAAAAACATTCTTCTCGTACTTTTGCTGGAAAAGTCAAAAACGTTCCTCGTACGGTAAACAAAAGAAATATTCCTTCCAAAACATGTGGTAATAGTCAAAAATGAGTAAAAATGACAATAAACATACATGAAATCATTGACATGGAGGATAAAAATAACCCCAGTAAATACTTACGAATAACCATATCGGATAAGAACGAGATTTGAATAGTTTTCCCACACAATGATCTTTTTGTAAATAAAATAGACCACTTATGTGTATTCAATATTAGGTCACATAAATAAATTAAAAATACGTTATATGATATAAAAATTCATTTCTCACATAATCAAATAATGACATAAACAAGAAAGACAAGATCAACCAAAAGAACAATAATTGGGTTAAGAAGTTCCTTTACCTCGTGTCTAACTTGACTCAGACGTTCTTTAATCTACTAAATAACAAACCAATGTTAATTTCTACTTGGATGAGAACATTTTTCAGGTTTATAATTCCTTTTATATCACTTATTACCATGTTATAAAAAATATGTAACCATTTAAGTTAATAACATTCGTTTTGTTGATATTTGGAACTTGTGTTAAAAATAGACTTCTTATAATTACATATTGTTCATGTGGTCAAAGGTTAATTATATCCAGAGTTATATTCATAATTTTTATATCATATATATCATATATATCTATAATATTCATGTATTTATAATTGTACATAACAATTGGAGGAATGATATAAAATACACCGTTCATGGAGATGGTAAGTCGTACGTACGAATGAACGCAACATTCATTTCTATTTATTATTTTAATAGAATTAAAAAAAATGATACATAGTAATATGAATTTTCCAGTATAATATCATATATAATATCATTAACTACATCCTTTATATGTCCCACATAAGGCATTAATGAATCACATCACTTTAAGGGGGCGGTAGTCTGCACTTCCTCAAATGAGATTATCATATTTACGCACAATGGAAACCATAAAGGCTTGATATAATTGGGAAGTAAAGAAGCATAAGGAAATCATAAAAATAATATATATCATGTTATTTAAATTTCCATCATAATTTCTACCTTGAGTGGTTGTAGGAGAAAATCAAACAATCACTGTTTCGTGAGGCGTTAGTTTTCCATTCACAAAAACATTATGTTCTTCGTCCATTAGATGGAGGTGTGTGTAAGTGTGGTTTGAATCCTTCTAATAAAAAATTCTCGGTATATTGAAGAAATTTGTGTTGTTACAAAATAATGGATTAAAAAGTGTTTATGGGTGGAGGAGTAGAATAAAAGAAAACAATTTATTAGAAACGGTTACATTTAATTTGGGTAACTTCCGTTGGTTTGAACCAAAAGGACTTCTTGAAGTGCCTTCTGCCTAAGGTAAGGCTTCTAGGAGGAGGAGAGGGATGTAGGGAGATTAATTGGACAGATTATGGACGAGCCAAATATCTTGTGAGGTGTGAGGAATTGGATATAAATGGTTTCTTTTTATAAGGGGTAGGAGGGGCTCTTTTGGAAAGTGTGTAAATATTATTTTATTATAAACTTATCATCGGTTTCAAAAGTTCCAAAAATCATTAAAGATGAAGATAAGATGACTCATGGTGGAAATAAAATAATCTAATCAGAATTGTACATGTTTTGGATAATATTATAATCAATATAATCATTTTTATTTAAATCAATTATTAATGAGGTAAATACTGCATCATTATTCTATCATAAGTAAATTAATTAATTGGATGTCTAAAAATTAGAAAAAAATACAAACATGTAGGAAATCATTTTAGCTTTAAAATTAATATTATTCGTCGAAAATATAATTTATATAACCCATTATAAAAATTAATTACTAAAATATTTTTGTTAATGTCAATTTTTTCTTTACATTAAATTAATTAATCCAAATTTTCATTATCACTACCAAGTGGCTTAATAGGGTCCCAATATCGACCCAAGGATACCAATGGTCGGAAAATACTCATTAAATATGGTTTTAACAAGTTTCAAGTTAATTTTGAATTATTATAGTATTTTTTTAACATTGATTTACGCTATTTACCTCTAACCGTGGTAAATAAAACTCAAAAGTTACAATTCACTAAAAATTATTTTCATCTTATTGAACTAAATTTTACTTCTTGATAATAACCATGTATGTCGTAATTTTGAAATTGAATTCACATAAGTGTTAAAATTTCATTCTAATGAATGAGTTAGTTTTTTAACTACCACTAAGTGGTTTCACTATTCATCAAAAATTGATGTTTTTTAGAAAAATACCTATAATTCAGACTAAGGTATATTTGATATTCCGAATTAAAAAATTATATCTATTTTTACGAATTAAAATCATAGAATTGGAATTAAATAATTTTAAAATTAATTCCCTTTATCAAAACAAATAGCTTGTTTTAAAGAAACAATAACTATCAAAATATCGACACTTGTTTTTGTCCAAATGCAATGTGAAATTAATTTCAATGACCAAAATTGGATTAAATGGTAAAAATATATTCTAATTACACTTTAAAACCAATTAAAATTATAATATACCCATATAAATTATTTCAATGAACAAATTTGTTTTTAATTAAAATTTATCTTGTTTTTAGTATTCATTAAAATATGAAGGTTACCTGAATAATATGAAAAATATGTCCAAATTAATTTTTATATCCTGGTTCCAAGGAAGAATTTTATTTTTTCAAATTGAAATTATAAAAATGTTACAAAATATATTTAATGTGGGAGCCCCATCAAAAGGCAGAAAAATTGCATTTTTTTTAAATACTTATTTTACCCGAAATATTTATTTTGTTCTCATTCCATGTTCTAGAAAATATGTAAGATGAATAATAATGTTATAAAATTCAAAATATACTTAATAATATTCATAATGGCTAGTCCATAATAATATTATAAAAATATATTGTTGTTTAGTGAAACCCGGTATTGCGTACTACACATGTTATCGAGGAAGGTCGTGATTGCCTGTAATGCAAGGAAAGTTAGGGCTTCGTGTAGTGAAAACTATGTTTGGAGTAGAATATAACATAATAAAAACTTATTTCATTTATACATTAAACAAAATCTACACTCAATGTTGCGTAGAATAATTTCCACAAAACGAACTTGAAATTGTGTCTAACACGGGTCAAGAATAGTGTTGTGTATAATCCAAGATAATATTTGTTGCGTATAGTCAAAGCTAATCTCGGTGTAGTGTATAATATAAGACATCAAAGAAATTAAAAATAAAATATCTCATAAAATTTCAGGGTGGTACAATCAGTTGTGTGTTAGACCATCTGATATACCACTTACAACCATTCAGAGAAGGTATGGTCTATTCTAGAATAATGTTATGTCATTTGGTCTCACGAATGCCCATGTAGTTTTCATGGAACTGATGAACCATGTATTCTATCCATACTTGGATTCTATAGGGGAGATTTCATGGATGATATCTTGGTGTACTCACACAATATACATGACCATACCAAACATCCTGATATTATTTTGAGTATAATTAAAGAGAATCAGTTATATGATAGGCTCTCATAATACCACTTTTAGATGAACCAAATTCACTTATTGGGTCATTTTATCTCAGATAAAATAGTATCATTTGACCCATATAATGTTAGAGAAGAAGTTTCATGGGATCAGCTTAAGAAATTATTTAAAGAAAAAAAATTTCAAGGGTTGGATGGATATTATAGTCATTTTATATAAGAATTTTCATGCTTATCTGTAACACCCCAATCTTCCACGGTATGCTTCCCTTTGAATAATACAGTTTCTTGTGTTGTATGAAACTTCGAGTTCTAACACACACCACAACCAATTAAACTACCAGTTATGAATAGTAATACTGACTTTTTGAAATTTTATAAATTTTATCTTTCAAAATGAACATCATTTTTGGATTTGGAATATAGAAATTATCTTAGGGTGAATTTTTGGTATTTTTCTGAAAACATGCAATTTTTGATGAATAGTGAAAAAATGGAGTTATAGTTTAAAAAAGAATTTTTATATAAATAATTATTTATTCTATTTGAATTTAATTATGTTCAAAATATATAAATAATACCTATATAAGATCTATGTAATTCAATGGATTTAGTTTAGAATAATTGTATATATATATATAAAGATTATTGATCTTTTCACCGTCTTTTAGACACATGCTAGGAGAATTTAGAAATTCACATAAAACATTATTTTACCTCTTCTGTGAGTGTAATTTAAAAAATATGAGAGACACTATTAATATCAAGGAGTAAAATTTGGTTCAATGAGATGAAAATAATTCTTTTTTGAATAATAAATTTTTACTTTTATTTACTACGTTTAAAAGTAAAAAGGGTAATTAAGGGTAAAACTGATATTAATATTACTCTAACACATGTCCTAATTCTATTATACAAGTATATCTCGACCAAAAAACCCATTGGAATAATATATTATCATATAGGTCAACGTGGATTAGATTAGGACATTTATTATTATTTAATAAAAGAAGAGTTAAAAGAGTTAATATGAAAGTTTAATTATTAAATCATTTTTAATATAGCGTCATACATAAGATAAATTCGATTGTAAATATTCATTAGAAAGAAAAAATTATTTCATAAATAAAGGTATTTTATTTATAATTTTTAGACATCATATAATTTAATTTATTTATGACACTATGGTGATGCAGTAATTACCTAATTAGTGAAATATTAAAATAATTGATATTATAAATACCCAAATAAATGTAATTTGAAACTTTATATGTATTCCAATAATTTTCTAGGTTAATATGACATATTAAGACTGATTATATAAATTATTTTTGATGTAATATTACTGTTATGAAATTATCAAAAACAAAATACCCAATGGTGTCAAAATTGACATAAAAGAGTTTTTAAAACAAATATTATATTATCAATTTATATTCTATTCCTAAAATTCTAAGGTTGATCCAGGAGACTTAAATAATGATAGTTTTATCATTAATGGACCACTATGGGGTCTCTTGGAAGTTTATAGTATGTTTATTAACTATATAATATAAAAATACAAAGTGACTTGGTAAGTGTCAAACTAATTAACTAAGAGTTAAAACTAAATGATAAGGTTAATAATGTGACCCAAACGTTTATAAAACCTATTTTTTGAGTGGTTTTAGAACTATTCCCACTATAACATTTAAATAATCTACATTTGAGACATTATAAACCTAATATAAATTTTATTATAAAATAATACATTACGCTTTTTCTAAAGAGTCCCTCCTCCGGCTTATAAAAGGACACCACTTATAACCAATTGATCGCACTATAAAAAGCATTTTTGTTGGCCTAAACATGACCAAATACACTTTCAACTTCCCTCACTACAACCAAGAGGCCTTATTTTGATCATAAATCCAACCTATGGATCCCTTTTGATCGTATCAAAAGGAAGAGCCTGAAGAAGAGGTAATGTTTTCACCACCCTCATTCATATTCCTTTATTCTTAAACTTCTCATTTCATTGTTATTTACATTATTTAATAATAAATCCAGTATCTTATATATACTGTGATGTTATTATATATATGGTATAACCATATTCTGTATTCTATCCATCCGTTGAATGACATGTCACCATACGTGTGTACGCACGGCTTATCGTCTGCACGTTGTGGTGTAATTGTTATTCAGTATATTATTATTTGTATGGGTATAATAATGATGTGTATCTCATATAAATAATAAATATAACATGATAATAATTCTTTATATATGATGTACCATCCAATTATATATTATTTTAATATCATAAGAATGATATAGTCGCTCGTGCGTACGTTCGGACTACCATCTCCACGAACGAAATGAGATTCATTCCCCATATTATCCATTCAACACTAAATCTCATTTGATGATTAAAAATAATGATTAAGAACTTTATATCATTTTTGATATTAATAATATACAAAATATCCATAACATACACAACTAATGTAACAAAACATATAAAAGAAAACGAGTAAGTTAACACCTGAAACGATGACAATACTAAAATATTATTAACAAAGCATTATTAGAAGATCATATATGATATCTTAATTATGTATATGGTTCATGTATAATTTAATAACAATGTTTAAAATATTATACAGGAGGTTAACATACAATCTACTAAGGAAAAGTACAAGGTAAGGGTTTATTTCACAATCTCATTATTATCTGAGGTTGTTTATACGTAGTTATCTACTGGGACCTCATTATCATCCACATCCATGTTTCTTAAAAATTTATTTAAAATTATTCTTACTATTTTACATAATTGGGTTAATTTCATTTATACCCTTGTTTTAATTTTTATAAGACTTTTATAAAGGAATCTTTCTGCCGTTTTCCAAACAAGGTCCTTCTTAAACTTCTCGACAAAATTAAGGTAATAATGTCCTTTTTTTTACTTATACAGAGGGTGCGGCTATATTTTTCCATTATAAAATTGTAGAATCTTCCCTTAAAATATTATAAGAATATTTTTAAAGTAAATTTTTTCTTTTATAATTATGTTACATTTAAATGATTTCAAAAAAAGATATATTTCTCACAAATAGTTTTGATTTCATCTATGTCAACACCATTTGATAGATTTTAAGATTATTTGAACTTGATTTATTATGATACAAAACATACATATTTTATTGAAGGTTTTGTGATATGTTTGACTATGAATTTGTTATTTTTATTCCATTCATGGTTTATGGAAAAGTATAGACATTTCGTATGCTAGTTTTAATACGATATTCCTGTTTTGTTTAAACATGTTCATATGAGGAATGCATTTGACTTAATAAGTGATGGGTCGAGACTGCTATAGATCCTCTATGTATTAGTGTCTATCATGAGAGAGACTAGTATCTTGGCACAAGGCTTTGACAAAGTCTTTTTTGTAGTCTTGGCATGAGGCCTTGACTATGTGTTTTTGATAGTCGGGGATTATGAATTCCTTCATTATGAAAGTGGTTATTGATATTGCATGTGGTTATTCAACTAGTAGAATATCCATGTGAATAAGTAAATGGCATTATTTCATTTTACATTTTCCATATTATGGTGAATTTCATTTTTAAGAGGCTTTTTTTAGATATTCATTGCCTTAAATGTTTAGGCTAATTTATGAAAGTTTCCACCATATTGTCATCCTTACTAGGCATTTGAGATCACCCATTT
Source organism: Viscum album (assembly GCA_963277665.1). Taxonomy (NCBI): domain Eukaryota; kingdom Viridiplantae; phylum Streptophyta; class Magnoliopsida; order Santalales; family Viscaceae; genus Viscum; species Viscum album. Next base: position 958,313,266 of record OY728145.1, read on the forward strand.
CAATGTTTTATTTTTCCCAGGATTTGAAGAATATTTAATGAATGACTTGTAGGGATAGTATGAGGGGATTTTGGTGTGGAGTATGCAAACTATGTTGTTTTATTTTTCATTTTTTATGATGTAATGTAAATAATATGAATGTATCTAGTTATTCCATGGATACTAAACTAATCAGTATTTTGAGATTTGATCTTTCTTGTGATCATGCCAATGTTATGTAATAATAAACCAACTATGGGTAACTGGGGTCAGGGCGTTACAGTTGGTATCAGGGGAAGTTTGTTATAAACCATGAAAACTAGATTTAGATAAACTCTGATTAGAGCACATAGCCCTAAGATAGACTTTTAGAATTAGTATAGGAAAAATTCCTTGAATTTTGGTATTGTAAAGATTTTGTGGGTATTCCGAGAAATACATCTCTGTATGGATATGAGCTGGTAGAGGCGGCTCTGGCCCAGATGTACCTAGGGGTAAAACCAGACGACAATGCATTGAGCTAGACTCGAATGGGAACTGGTGCACGACAATGGGCCTTGTTGTACTCTTGGTTACGACACTCCCGGGGGATATTCTTAGGATAATTCTCATTTTATTTAGAATCCTTTATGAAGGGTTTATGAGTATAAACTTCCTCAAAGAAACCATTTTTATCATTATGTATTATATCCATAAATAGATCAATTTATGTTAAGTGTTTTACAAGTATGGAATTATGTATTTTGATTCATAAACTGATCTAGTTTATGCCATTATTTAGAAATGGAGCCTAGTGACCGAAATGGAACTGTATCAATGCACGCGATCCATGTAGGGATTTCCCTCGTACTCAAGATAATTATAATGGAGCTGGTGATGCAACTGTTGCTGATCAGCTTATCACCATACAGGGACAACTCCCTCAGGTTATGAATAATAACCTTACCCGTATGGAGCACCCAGATTCATAGCATGGAGGATCAATGTTAGATCAATTCATGAGGCAACAACCACCGACATTCAATTGGAGTACAATTCCCTTAGTAGCTGAGAAATGGATATGTTCAATAGAGAAAACATTTCAGTCTTTGGGGATTAGTGGAAGAGACAAAGTTATCATGGCAGTTTATCGCCTCACTGGAGATTCTTATCATTGGTGGTCATTGATTCAAAACGCAAAATAAGATGATGAAGTATCAAATATATAATGGAGGGAGTTCAAAGAGCTTTTCATAGAAAAATACTTTCCTTGTGACCATCAAAAAGATATGGAAAGGTAGTTTCTGAGTCTGAGGCAAAAGGAGGATGCGAATGTCGCAAATTATGAGGATAACTTTACAAGGATACCATGGTATGCTAGAGATTTTATACATAACCCAACTAGTATGATTGATCGTTTCATTGATGGGTTAAAACAATTTCTTTGTCGAGTATTAGTCACACAATCCTTCTTGTCATACGAAGATATTATCTCGTGTACTATCAAGACAGAAAAGTAATTATCTATGTATTACAACTTTAAAGCAAATCAAGAGAAGAATGGATCTGCTGATCAATCTGGGAATGGAAATAAGGGGAAGAAGGGAAATGTTTAATATCCATCCTGCAGTAAATGTGGGAAGAAACACTCTAGTACTTTCTTGATTGGAATGGGTGCCTGTTACTAGTGTGGCGAAAAAGGCCACCATGCTCGTGAGTGCAAAAGGAAGAAAGAAGCTACTGATGTTCAGTGCTATAATTGCTGAGAGATGGGTCATTATGCAAATGAATGTCCTAAGCGTCAGGGGAACGTACCTCAAAAAATTCCAAGGGATCAAGGCCAAGCTTATGCTATCACTGCTGCTAAGGTAGAATCTCCGAATGACGTATTGGCAGGTAATATAATGGTTTCCTTAAGTTTAGAAAATTCATTATTCGATTCTGTATCATCACATTGTTTCATATCAACCCAGTTTGCTAAGAAAATTAGATATTTCCAATTTTATTTTACAAGGGAGTTGTTAGTCAAAAATCCTAAGGGTACTATCATTTCTAAAAATGTTCTGTGGATCTGTTCCCATTAGGGAATATAAATGTTCTTTATATGCTGATCTCATCGTCATACCCATGGCTGAATTTGATATAATCCTCTGTATGGACTGGCTTTTGGATCATGATGCAAAAATTTACCGTAAGAAGAAGTAGGTTAATATTTTTGATGATGATGATAAGGAAAACCTTATCTTTAGAGAAGAATCTTCACCACCTGATTCTTATCAATATCCACCCCCAGTAGCTCAACTAAATTAAATTATTGGGGAGGAATAAAATGAAATGACTGTGGGTGAGGTAAGGAATTTTCAAATAGAGGATGTACCTATTGTGAAATAATATGTAGATGTTTTTTCGGAGGATTTACTTAGAAATCCTCTAGAACAAGAAGTTGTGTTTTCCATTGATTTAATTCTTGGTTCAAGGCCTATATAGAAGACCCCTTATAGAGTTGCCACTGATGAAATAGTTTAACTAAAGAAAAAACTAGAGGAATTGAGTAATAAGGTATTTATTCACCCTAGTGTTTCTCCATGGGGATCCCCTTTCCTTTTTGTTAAGAAAAAAGATTTATCTATGGGTTTATGTATCGACTACATGGAAATAAATGCATTAAAAATAAAAAACAAGTATCCCCTACCGTGCATTGATGACTTATTTGACCAACTTCATGGAGCTCAATTCTTTTCAAAGATTGACATTCAATCCGGACACCATCAGTTGTGTGTGAAGAAGGAAGTCATTCCGAAGACAGCATTTCGTACCAGATACGGCCATTATGAGTTTACAGTAATGCCTTTTGGGCTGACTAATGCACCCTCTGTATTCATGGATCTAATGAATAGAGTGTTCAAGGAATATCTCAATGATTTGGTGGTGGTATTTATTGATGATATCTTGGTTTACTCCAAAAGATACTAATATCATGAAAATCTCTTGCGCATTATCCTGAAGACTCTGAGAAGACAATAATTATATGGGAAGTTTATAAAGTGTGAATTCTGGATTCAAAAGATTTCTTTTCGTGTCCATATTGTCTCTATATATGTAATCATTATTGATCCTTCTAAGACCAAGGAAATCCATGAATGGCCTGCACCGACGAGTATAAATGAGGTGCACAATTCTATTGGTTTAGCAAGTTATTATCGACGTTTCGTCCTGAATTTTGACCGGTTGGCTAACCCATTAACAAAGCTCACACGTAAAGGGGTTAAATTTGTTTGAAAAAAAGAGGGTGAAGAATGTTTCGAATAACTGAAGAGAATATTAGTCAATGATATTATATTGACTCTACCATCCAGGAATGATGGGTTCATTGTTTATAGTGATGCATCGAAGAAAGGACTTGGTTCTGTCCTTATGCTGAATGATAGAGTTATTGATTATCCATCACAACTGTTGAAAATTCATGATAAAAACTATACTACTAATGATCTTGAGTTATCTGATGTAATCTTAGCTTTGAAGATATGTATACACTATCTCTATGGTGATAAATGTGATATTTATACTGATCACAAGAGTTTTGAAGTATATTTTCTCACATAAAGAACTCAACATAAGGCAAAGAAGATGGCTTGAACTACTCAAGGATTATGATTGAATGATACACTACCACCTGAGGAAGGAAAATAAGGTGGCATATGATTTGAGTATAAAAGATCATGGTGTTTTGAAAATGATAAAAATTGAGAGGGATCCAATTTTCGTGTATCTAGTAAAGATGGATATGGGAATAACCATGAAAGGATAAACATCAATGATTTTTCAAATGGTTTCCAAACCATCTTTACTAGAAAGGATAAAGAGTTATCAAAATGAAGATGAGGAGTTTCAAAAGATGATTAATGCTATGAATGATGGTATATTGACTGACTTTGCGTAGGAACATGGAATTTTGAAATTTGGGAAGAGGATTTGTGTTCCCGGTATACCTTATCAAAAAAAGGGAATTGTTGGACGATTCTCATAGTTCAAATTTCTCTATAAACTCTGGGAGCACCAAAATGTATAAATATTTGAAGGAACATTTTTGGTGGGACAACATGAAGAGGGATATTGCTGATTTTGTGCGAAGATGTAAAGTATGACACCAAGTGAAAGATGGAAGGAAACAACCAGGAGGAGTCATGCAACCTCATCCCATACCTTAGTGGAAATGGGATAACATTATGATGGACTTAATCATGGGAATAACAAAGAATCCTAGAAGGAACGATGCAATATGGGTCATTTTTTATTGTCTCACAAAGTTAGCACATTTTGTTGTTATAAGAGAAGATCTATCACTTGAACATCTAGCAAGGCTATATATTAATAAAGGTGTGAGACTTAATGGAGTATACCTATAGATTTTTTCTGATCGTGAACCCCGTTTTACTTCATGATTCTGGAAGTGTCTTTGGAAGGCCTTGGATACTAAACTTCGTTTAATCCCTGCCTACCACCCTCAAACAGATGGACAATCAGAACAGACTATTCAACCCTTAGAAGACATGTTGAGATGATTCTCACTTGGCTTTCAAGGTATGTGGGATCAATTTTTACCTCTTGTGGAATTTTCCTATAACAATTTCTTCCATTAGAGTATTCGGATGGCACCATATGAAGCGCTATTTGGAAAGAGATCTCGCACACCAACCTGTTTGGATGAAGTTAGTGAAAGAAAGGATGTAGGCCCAGAACTGCAAGGGGAAATGATGGTGAAGGTCAAGGTTATCCAAAACCACATCAAAGCAGCTCAAAGTAGGTAGAAGAGCTATGTTGACAACCGAAGGAAGGATTGAGAATTTCAGGTAGGAGATCATGTTTTCTTGAAGGTATCTCCATGGAAGGGAGTTATACATTTCGGTAAGAAAGGTAAACTGAGTCCCAGGAACATCGGAACATTCGAAATTCTCGAACGAATTGGTGTTGTAGCTTAGTGTTTGGCAATGCCGCCAAATCTATCCAAAGTTCACGATGTGTTCCACGTATCACTGTTGAGAAAATACATGACTGGACCAATGCAACTACTTACTTACGAGGAATTAAAACGGGAACCTGACCTGTCTTATTGCGATGATCCCGTCAAGATTCTTGATACGAGGGAACAAGTGCTGAGAAACCGGACGACTCGTCTGGTAAAAGTTCTATGGAGAAACCATAATATGGAAGAGGCAACGTGGGAACCCGAGGAACTTATGATGAAGAACCACCAGAGTATTTTCATGTAGTAGTATTCTATAAATTTCGAGGATGATGTTATTTGAAGGAGGGAGAAGGTAACTCCCCAAGCTTCCACGGTATGCTTCCTTTGAATAATATAGTAGTGAGTGTTGTATGCAACTTCGAGTTCTAACACACACCACAACCAATTAAACTATCCATTATGAATAGTAATACCCACTTTTTTAAATTTTATATATTTTATCTTTAAAAATGGAACTTCATTTTTGGATTCGGAACATCTAAATTAGCTTAGGGTGAATGTTTTGTATTTTCCTAAAGACATTCAATTTTTGATGAATAGTGAAAAAACACTGAGTTGTAGTTTAAAACAGATTTTTTTATTTAACTAATTATTTACTTTATTTAAATTTAATTATGTTCAAAATAGATAAATATAACCTATATAAGTTCAATTTAATTCATTAGAGTTAGTTTATAATAATTTAAGATATATAAAAAGTTTATTGAACTTTTCACCGTCTTTTACCCACCTCCTTGGAAAATTTGGAAATTCACAGAAAACAAAATTTTACCGCTTTTGTGAGTGGAATTTCGAAAATATGAAATACATGGTTAATATCAAGGTGTAAAATGTGGTTCAATGAGTTGAAAATAATTTATGGTGAATAGTAACATTTTACTTTTATTTACCACAGTTAAAAGTAAATAGGGTAATTAAGGGTAAACATGATATTAATATTTCCCTAACACATGACTAAATTCTATTGGACAAGTCTATCTTGACCAAAAACAACCTTAGGAATAACATATTATCATTTAGGTCCATATGGATTATAATAGGACATTTATTATTATTTAATTCAAAGAAGAGATAAAAGAGTTAAAAGCAATGTTTAATTACTAATATATTTTTAATATAGTGTTATACATAAGATAAATTATATTTTAAATATTCATTAGAAAGATAAAATGATTTCCTACCTAATGGAATTTTATTTATAATTTTTTGAAATTATATAATTTATTTTATTATTGAAACATTGGTGAGGCAGTAATTACCTAATTAGTGAAATATTAAAATAATTGATATTATAAATAATCAAATAAATATAATTTGATACTTTTTATGAATTAAACTATTTTTATAGGTTAATATGACATATTAAGACTAATTATATAAATTTTTATCGAGTAATAATGCTGTTATAAAATTAGAAAAAACCAAATACCAAATAGTTTCAAGATTGACATAAAAGAGGTTTTAAAACAAATATTATATTATTAATTTATATTCTATTCCTAAAAATATAAGGCTCATCCAAGGGACACAAATAATGATAGTTGTATCATTAATGGACCACATTGGGGTTGCATGTAATTTTAACGTATGTTTATTAACTATATAATATAAACATACGTAGTGACATGGTAATAGTCAAACTAATTTACCAAGAGTTAAAACTATAAGATAAGGTTAATAAAGTGACCTAAACGTGTCTAAAACCTATTGGATGAGTTTTTATTGACCAATCCCCACCTTAAAATTTTATTAATCCACTTTGGAGCCATTAGAAACCGAATATGAATTTATTATAAAATACTACTTTATGTTTTTCCTAAATAGCCCCTCCCCCCTTATAAAAGGACACCACTTCTAACAAATAATTCACACCTTCCTAGCCTTTTTGGGAAAAACTATCCCCAATACTCTCTCAACATCCCTCACTTCAACTTAGAGGCCTTATTTTGATCGGAAATCCAACCTAAGGAGCCCTTTTGGTCAAATCAAAAGGAGGAACCCGAAGAAGTGGTAATGTTTTCACCACCCTCTTTCAAGTTCCATTCTTCTTCAACTTCTTCTTTCTTTGTTATTTCCATTCTAAAATAATAAGTCCAGTATATTCTATATATTTTGATATTATTATAAATATGGTACAACCATATTCACTGTTCTATCCATCATTTTAATGACATGTCACCATACATGGGTACTTACGGCTTATCGTCTCCACGTCGTGGTGCAATTGTTATTCAATATATTATTATTTATATGGGTATAATAATGATGTTTAATTCATGTAAATAATAAATATAACATGATAATGGTCTTATATATATGATATACCATCCAATTATTTATTATTTTAAAATCAAAAGAATGATATTGTCGCTCGTGCGTACGTACGGACTACCGTCTCCACCAACGCTATTAGATTCATTCCCCATCATATACATTCAAGAATAATTCTCATTTGATGATTAAAAGTAATGTTTCATAACTTTATATCATTTTGTATATGAATAATATACAAGCTATCCATAACAAACATGACTTATATTACAAAACATATAAAATAAAAAGAGTAAGTTAACACCCGAAACGACAATAATACTAAAACATTATTAACAAAGCATTAATAGAATATCATATATGATATCATAATTATTCATATGGTTCTTGTATAATTTAATAACATTGGTTTAACCGTTATACAGTAGGTTGAAATACTATAAACTAAGGAAAAGTACAAGGTAAGGGTTTATGTCACAATATCTTCATTATCTGAGCTTGTTTATACGTAATTTTTTGCTGGGAGCTCTTTATCATCCATATCCATGTTTTTTAAAAATGTATTTCATATCATTATTACTATTTTACAAACTATGTTTTAAAGTCATTTATACCCTTTTTTGACTTTTTATAATATTTTTATAAAGGAATATTTCCGTCATTTTCCAAACATGGTCCTTTTTAACATTTTCGATAGAATTATGGTTAGATTGTATTTTTTTAACTTATATGGAAGGTGCATCTAGCTTTAGCCATTATAAAATTGTTGAAGCTTCCCTTACCATATTAAAATAATATTTTCAAAGTAAATGTTTTCTTTTATAATTATGTGACATTTAAATTATTTCAAAAAATAAGAGATATTTCTCTTTAAAATAGTTTTGATTTCATCTATGTCAACATCCTTTGATGGATTTTAAGTTTATTTGATGTTGATATATTATGATAAAAACATCCATATTTTATTGAGGGTTTTGTGATATGTTTGACTGTGGATGTGTTATTTTTATACCGTTGAGGGTTTATGGAGAGAGTATTGACATATCGTATGATAGTTTTAATATTATTGTTTATTTTATGTTAAAAACTGTTCATATGGGGAATTAATTGGAATTAATAAGTGATGGGTGGATCCCACTATAGCTCCTTGATGTATTGGTAGGTCTCATGAGAAAAACTAGTGTCTTGGCACAAGGACTTGAAAAATTCTTTTTTGTAGTCGTGGCACAAGGCCTTGACTATGTGGTTATGATAGTCTGGAATTATGCCTTCCTTCATTATGAAAGTTGTTATTGATATTTCATGTGATTATTAGAATAGTAGAATATCCATGTGAATAAGTAAATGACATTATTTCATTTTACCTTTGATATATTATGGTTATGTTCAATTATAAAAAGATTTTTAGTTATATATTGTCTTAAATGTTTATTTTTATTTATGAAAGTTTCCGCTATATTGTCATCCTTACTAGGCATTTGAGATAACCCCTTTTAATGTTTTATTTTTCCTAGGATGTGAAGAAGTATTTTATGAATGAGCTGCAGGGATAGTATGAGGGGTTATGAGTGTGGAATATAGAGACTATGTTGATGTAGTTTTAATTTTTATTATGTAATGTAAACTTTATGAATGTATCTTGTTATTCCAATGATACTAAATTAATCAGTCTTTCTAGATTTGAACATTATTTTGATCATTCAAATGTTATGTAATAATGCAACGAATCTGGGTAACTTGGATCAAGGAGTTACATTAGAAGAGAAACTAAATGGTCTGACGATAATGGGTGAGATGTAGTTATGGTTAGATTCTTGTGAGTCTACCTTTAAAAAGATGAAAGGGATGTTGACATGATCATCAATACTAATATTTATAGAGCCTGAAAAGGGATATATTGTTTACTATGATGTATCAGGTATCAGGATGGGGGATTTGCTTATACAGGGGGGGAGTCGTTGCATACGAGTCTTGGTAGATGAGGCCTTATGAGAGGAATTACCTTATGCATGATCTCAAAATGGCTATAGTTGTCCATGTCTTGCATTGTTGGAGGCATTAGATATTGGGAGGGAATCTTGTGGTTTTCACTGAACATAAATGTCTCAATTATATTGTTACTCATTGCTATCTGAATATGAGTCAATGACGGATGTTTGAGTACATTTTGTCAATTGATTTTGAGCTTTCATACACTCATGGGATAGATGTCACATTATATGATGTGTTGAGCATAAGGACTCAAATACAAGAAGTTCATGAAGCTAATAGTAAGTAGAATCTTGTGGACCTATTATCTGATATGAATTTGGAGGTGCACGACATATAGGGGAAGACGTGTCTTTCTTCTGGGGCTATTAACTCAAATCTACATAATCCATTGTGATTAATGTTTCTATCAGGTTATGAAGGCCTAGTATTATGAGAGTCTGTGTCAGGAGATGACCTTATTCCTGGATAGACCATGGTCATGGATGAGATCTTTCTCTTCCTTGTATGGGTGTCAGAAAACATACATGAGGTGCTGATGTGGGACTTTAATTCCACTTTTTCGGTTGTTTACCCTGGTGTAACGAAGATGTATCATGATATGAACTATCTGTTTTGGTATCCAGGTATGAAGAAAGATGTTGCTAGTTTTGGGATGAGGTGTTCCACCTGTCTTTAGGTGATGGTAGAGTATCAGAAACCAGTAGGGATTTGTATTCATTTACCCATCCCTAAGTAAAATTGTAATGATGTCACAATTGAAATCATGAGAGGTTTTCCAAGGACGTCTTGAGGGAATGTAGTTGTCTGGGTTGTCAATTTAAGAATCATGAATGTTTTTTTATTATTTCCAATCAAAGAGAATTTTATTTATGATGATATGGGAATGTTTTACATTTCGGAGATTGTATGTTTACATGGATTTCTACACACCATTGTTTCAGACTGGGATGTCCATTTTACTTCCCAAGTCTGGTAGGGAATACAATGGGCTTTAGGAATGCAATTACTTCTGAGTATATGATACAATCCCTAGATAAATGGCCAGTTTGAGCATACAATATCCATGCTCGAGGACTTGATTCGAGCATTCATCCAAGATTTTGGTGGTTCTTGATAGAAACAAATACCTCTTATAGAGTTTTACTATAATAATAGTTGTCAATAAACTATTCAAATGGATCATTTTGAGTATTTTTATTGTAGATAATGAGGATCACCCATACATTGGCTAAAATCAAGAGAGGCAGCTATGATGGGACCTCATATTGTTCAGAAGTCCACAGAGCTAGTGGAGTTAATTCAGTAGAGGATGGATACTGCATAGTCATGAGAGTGGTCTTATGTCGATCGATGAATATGTCCTCTAGAGTTAGAGGTCAGAGATCATGTTTTTTACTACGTGTCACACTAAGGTGGGGACATAGGATGATTGGAGACACGGAATGCTTTTGCCGAGATACGTTTGACCTTTGATGTTTTGGAGATAGTCAGGCCGGATTCCTATCAGTTGTAGTTAAATCAGATGTATCGAGCTATGCATGACCTATTCCCCATTTCTCAGCTATGACGTTTCTTCTCAGACTTGTCTCTGGATTTTCAACCAGAGGATTTTAAGCAGGAGGTGGACACATAATTTGAGGTGCATCCTATACAAATTGTTGATCTTAGTTCAAAGGTTCTCTGTGGCTTCTCTGTTCCTCTAGTACAAGTGCTATGGTAACACATGTGAGTACATGAAATGTCTTGATAGAGGGTCGATGATGTACAATAACAGTGGCTAGAGGTGTTATGGGATTCTTATTCTACACTACCTGACTAGGGAAATTCAGGTATGAATTTATTTAAGGGGTGGTATTTGTATGAACATGGAATTTTTTCCATGTTTGGTTTTTCACTTCTAGTGTTTTTTAGAAAAAGAATAGAATCTGGAAATTTAAGTACACACATTGTACTTAAGAATATATGTCGTGTACTTAAAAGTACACACTGTGTACCCTATTACCGTGGGTGACTATGTATTGGTCATGTAACGATCGAGTACATGGCCGTGTGGGGTGACATGGAGACTGCCTAATTCAGGGTCTGGTAATGGAATATACACACCATGTACTTCTAATAGACATGCTATGTAATTTTTAATTTTTACTTGATTAATAATATCGGGGTCACACCAATTTTGTAGAAACGCATTCTTATCGACTCGTCTTTTCCAGGAGAGACCGTATGGAATAATTTTCTATGAGCCCATGATCAACCATCCATTCCCCAAATCAGCTTTCATTGACTGTGTTAGAATCACCCTGATGAGTTTTTCCTTCTCCCAAAGCATTGTTCTTTGATTTCTCCTCTTTGATGAGATATCCTTGCTTGAGAGGTTTTTATGTTATTATAGGTCTACCGCTTTCTAGGTCAATTCAAGGGATGAAGAAGGAGGATATCGATTGTACAATGCCAAGGTAGGTGGTTTGTGACTTTTTATAGATTTTCATTGAGTTATATATTCATGTGGTCCCAATACCCTCATTTAGATTATTGCATGTTTATGAAATTTAATCTTTATAATTCCTGATATTTTGTTTTAACTTGAGTTAGGGATCTTGTTTTTGAATAATATTATTTTATATACTATGGATTTGTTTGACCATGATTGATTTGATATTGGTCGTGAGGTCTATAATTGCATGTTAGGCTGAATTGGTTTCCATTCCTATTGATATTAGGATGGATTTATATTATCTGACATTCATGTGATATTCTTTTCTGTTATTAGCGAAGTAGTACATTGTTGTTTAATTTGGATATTGAACATTAGTTTTGCATGATTTCATTACAGAGGGATATGGGAACCGGGTATAGTAAGACCAAAGGGGGAATTGGTGTTGAGGGATTCCCCAGAGTGTCTTTTATATTTATCACCCTACGATAACATAGGAAAGATTTATATTGAGTGCTTCTCCAGTGTGTCTATAGTTACCATTACAAGACAACATGGAGAATTAACATTGAGTTCTTCCTGAAAGTTTCTATATTTTATCATTAAAAGTATATACGGGGAATTAACGGTGATTACTTCCTCAGAGTTTCTTTTTTTTACATGATACCAAAGGGGTTAGTCTATGTGATCTACCCAGGAGGACTTCATATACGTGTATTCATTGAACCAAAGGTGTTAAGATGTGAGATCATACCCAGAGGGTTACTTGAGATTGATTGGTTAAACCAGATGGGGTAGGCTGTGAGAACCTTCCTATAGGGTTTCTTGTGAATGATTGGTAGAAAAATTAATAAATGTAAATTAATGTTATTGAAATTGTAAAATAATTTACTTTTGAGTAATTCCATTTTTATTGCTTCATTTTTCTTATTGCCTTCCATATATATTCACTGACTGTTTGGCATAGATATTTGGGTTGTTGCCTACTGGGATTCATTAAACACCTTTATTGGGTAATTCCCTGGTCCCAAACAGATTAGGTTGATATAGGTATAGATAAAGGAAAGCACCCTTCTACTTCAGGTACTTGACTATTTTACATCATTAGAGCATGGGACCATACTGAGGCTTCTGATGCTGAGGAGTTGATTATTTTTTTCATTTGTACTTTTTTTAGTAATGTATTACATCATTGTGACTTTTTTGAATGTTTTCTTAGATACTTTTGAATATGTTGACATGTATTGGTTTCCCAATCCATGCCGGAAATAATTTAGTAAATGAAAATTTTATAATGAGGTCTCGAGGTGCAATGACCTTACACTGTCTAAAACATGAAAACAAAAAAATGGAATTTCATCTTTAAAGAACCTGGTATACAACATCAGAAGGAACTAGAAAATTAAAACTGTAGATTCAACCAGCAACTTCCAGGTGCGTGCAAAAACAGATGTTCCAGATCAGCAAAATCAGTGAGGGAACAATGATAAAAGCAGCATATTACCGCAGAGATGTAGATCAGTCCAATAAGCTAAATAGTATCATCATTCCAAATTGCAGCAAAGCTCTATCTTATAGGAAAAAATAGAGTTGTGGAAGCGAGATCAAGCTGAAAAGATCCATTGCAACTAACCCATCATAAATTAGAAGTAAAAATTCAAAACTCCAGCAAGCAATATAAGTTTCAAACCAGCATTGTAAAAGAGAAATGCGGATAGAAAGTAACACTTAAACCAGGAAACAAGTATGAGCTATCCTCCTTGTGAAATCAACAACAAATCACAACACAAAAGACTGATAAACAGAAAGTAAGAAGATAAATCCTGCAATATATGAATCAGAACACCATCCAAGAGGAATTAAAGGGTTTTTGAAAAATCCTTCTTGATCCTCTCATTAAAAATTTCTTGCTTGATAGTTAATAGATGTTCCTTGAAATCTACCCTTTTCTAAAGTATTTATATAAAATTTCATCTCTTATTCTCTATGAAGAATCATCATCTTCAAAATCATGCACATTCTTCTTTTATACTCCTTCCTCATGTTGCTTGACCTCTAATTGTTGAGATGTTTCTGTAGTATATACATCCCTTCATGATATATCCAATTATCTTGTGACTATATTTCATTCTAATTGGGGGTAATCATGATGTTTCCGCATCTTTTTTGGAATAGGGGTGATAAATCCATCAGTATCCACTATTGGTTTTTTACTTTACTCGCACTAGTTCCAAATAATATTCCTCCATATGGTAAGATTTATCTTTTTCCTCCTTATAAGTGTCACTACATTCAGATCTATCTCATTCCTCATTAGCATCGTCCTCTTACGAATCATCATGATTTTTATCTCTTGACATATTCACCAGAGGAGGGTTAGGACTATGGGGCATGTTAATAGTATGAATAGTATGTTCTTTAACCAGGATGGGTGAAACATAATCCCCTTGATAAGATGTCTTCAAAGAATAAACATCAATGATGCTATCTATATCATATTTGCAGGTAGGTAGAGATGCAGTTGCATCCAGTACAGCAATTGAAAAATACGATATCTGATTTTCCCCAATATTTATACTGTTTAAATCAACATTTGATATAGGATCTAAACCATTTTTAAATAATTTTGAAGTTCTAGCATTGTCTTTGTGGTTTTTTCCTTTTTCAATAAAAACATTTTTTCATTTTTTAGGTTGATTGGAGTCCTTTCCAAAATTGGTCAAGGTGTGAAAAGCTTAAAACATTTCTGACAGAAATTAGGAAATCGTCCAAAAACAACCTCCTAAGACAAACCAAAATTCCCACTTTGTATCTAGATTTGATTCGGTAAATGCTAGAAAACATCTATTTCAATAAAAAATCAAGAAAAATATGGTTTGGAAAAAAAATATTTTGATGAATCGTGCTTTAAAGGAGTTCCAAGAAGGTTTTTAATAGGAAATAGAGCCTCTTGCTTAAACAGATCTAATGGTAGATCAGGGAAATTAACCCAGATAATGACTATTGGAGATTCCACATATGGGTCAAATTCAAGCGTCCATTTTAATATTCTCATGCAACATCCACCGAAAGACTAGGACATATTCACCCAATGTCAGTAATAATCCTCATCAGAGATCAAGAAAAATAAAAATGCGATGAATTAAGGAGACCCAAATTAAAACTCGTAAAATAAATAGCTTCCATAGATGATCAAATAAACTTCAAATAAGGCCAATGATCTAGTAATTTACCAACTAGAACAAGACGTAGATCAGAGGATAAATGTTTTACCTCTTCTTTGACTACTTATTTTGGTATGGTATTATTAATTATTCCATTGTTGGTGTTTATTTTTTTCCATTCCATTACTCTTTTAATGGGGGAATTGTTTCCCCACTATCACACCCAAGACCCATGTTTCTAGTCGGCAGCCTCTAGAATTTTGGAAAATACACTTGAGGCCAAGTGACCATCCAGGTACTGGGAACCTAATGGTAGCACCCAAAACTAAGACGTTTCATGATTATTTTGTATTTATCAACAATCCACATTCTTTATCCAAAAGATTTATGATCATATTAATCCATATAATGAATAGGAATTCATTGATGTTTTTCATATTTGGACATTAGTATAGATGTTTTTGAGGGGAAATGAATATTTATTGTGAATTTTATTCATATTCAAATCATTTATATCGTTAATTCATTATACGAAATGAAGTAACTGTTGGTTCTCGTATTATATGACCCTAGATATATCAATTGGTATCCTGGGACAAAATGATTCGGTATTTACATTACTCCTACATAATATAAGAATAATTTCTTAGTTATAACCATGTTGATAAGAATGACTTCCCTTTTATAACCACAATAGTATGAATGATTTTTCAACCAGGATCTTGATGATGAGAATATTGACATGGTTGTGTCCTTGACGGTAAATATATATTCATCTAACATTATTATCTCTATCAATATGATTTTAAATATTATTTTCAATGTGATTGTATATATTTTTATCATATGGATTGATTTTTCCAATTTGTATGATCAATATTATCGAATAATTTTTTTTTCATTTTTTCAAATAATATTATTTAGGAATGTACTTTTTTTAATAAATTCTGATATTTGTTTTCCATTAATTCGTGCATCCAGTCACCATTAATATGATTACATTTCCTTCAAAAATTATAAAATTTATTACTCATGATTTGTATATAAGATTATAATGTGTGGATATTTTTATGATGGATTTCGAAAACTCATAATGAATTAATTATTTTAATATAAAGGAAAAAATTTCCATTTAAATGGATGCACAAGGTATTTATTACTTATGTTTTTATTTAAAATGATATAATATCATATAACATAAACACAATATTATTTAATGTGATTCATTTTTGAGATATTTTTATTATTTATTTTTAAAATTGTCTTTATTTAGTTCATTTCTAAACCTGAAATTAAGGAATGTCTTTATTCACATAAGATTATATGGGAATTGGTCTGAGGAATTATAAATTAATATTATAAAAAATCATTATCATGTAATAAGGACTAAAATTTTCAAATATAAAAAGTAATATATTTAATATAAGGAGATGATGAATGAATAATTTCATCACATTGATGATATAGTAGTTCTTATGTTCACATGGGTGAGTTTTTCATTTATTTATGCATGGAATGAAAAAATGATAAAAGAATTAACTTTTCATGAATCATAATAATATAAAGAATATTATATATATTTATTAATTCCATCATTAGGACCCTCTATGACTAACTAATTCGAAAAAAATAATCACTTCACTTAATGAAGGTGAGTGTACAAAAAAATATATGAAAATTGTTATTACTTATCATAGGATAGAGAAAACATAGTAATTTTTTGTAACATAAGATATGTTTTGTATTTTAATATTAATAATTGAATAATGTTATGATATTTATAAAAATTCTAGAGGTGTAAAATTAATAATGAAATATAAAATTGACCAGTAATGAAAATTACTCCTTTATTATGAGACATCCTATATCTTACATCTTAATCCTTTAATGTATTGGATTTTGAGAAGAACATAAGATCTAGGATGTGGACCACTATTGGTAAATATAAATGTAATAACTAAAAAATTAATTTTTAAAAAAATATTATGTCGGATTACTTATTAACATTAAATACCAAGCATTACAAAAAAAGTTATCTAGTATAAAAGTATTATAATTTAAATGTGAGTATTATAAACAAGGTTCTATAATTGATATATGAAAAGTAGAAAATACATTATAAGAAATATATAAATTTTTTATATAATTACAATTAATTAATAATTTAATAATAAATATATACACAATTTTTAGTAATGTTATTTTATGATTGCAAAAAAATAATTTCTTCAAAAATTATTTTCATGATTTTGTTGAGTGAATATTACTTGTAATTTTAAAAAATAATTAGAAATGAATTTTGTAAAATGTATATTATTTTTCATGTCCACATTATAAAATTATATTTGGGTGGAATTTTGAGAATTCTATAAAATGATTTACTTTTGTTAATTAGTAAAATATAGAGATTTTATTTAAAATATAATTTATTTTCAACGAATATAAATTTCTAGTTTTTTCATTTAATTGAAAACTAAATATTATAATTTACATATGATTAAAAATATCTCATTAATTTCAAAAGGGTAAAATAATTCATAATATTCAAATAAAAATATTTATAGGTAAAAATGCATACTAATAGAAAACTATTTTTTATCATGTTGTAGGGAATTTTTATAAAAAATGATATTATATTTATTGGGATTGTATTTGATAAATTTATTCCATATTTGGAATATGATTGAAAAAAAAAATTAGTTAGTTTAAATGTTTTCATGGTTAAAATGAATAGTAACCGTGGTAAATATTTTTATGAATAAGAAATAGTAAATTGTGTTAACTAGTTTTAAAAGTAATGTGAATGGAAATTAAAATCACCAAAACAAATTCCAAAAATCAATTGTATGGATGGAATTTAACCACACCTATAATATATTATAGTGGATAAACAAATGTACAAGAGAGTTTTAAATTGTTATATTCATGATAAATAATTTTTTAATATTTTAAATTATTATTAATTTCTAAATATAAAATAATTATCCTATATTCATATGCAATTCCAACACCATGAAACTACATGTACTATAAAATTCAAGATAATGATTCTATAAACATTGAAATTATCATTTTTTTATGTTATAGAATTAGAAGAATTTAATTTAAATTTATAATTTTTTAGAGATGTGTTAAAAAAATTACTCTAATATAATTATTATTGGAACAATGTTTTCAAATCACTTTTATGGGTTGTAAATAAAATTACTTTACTTGTATTTTAGGATAATTAATATATTAATGAATTATTTAAAACTCATAAAACTATTATATTTGCATTAATTATTTTTATAATGATATTAAAATGTATTTATCCTCCACATATTAGTAACTTGACAATTTATTGTAACATTCAAGACAAAAAATGTTAAAAAACCATAGTTATCATGATAAATTTTAAAATGGTTAACGTGATGTCTCACCTATGAGATAATGATTAAAATATAAACTAATCACGAATAAATTGTATTTTATGGGAGGATATATAATTATGTATATCATATATTAATAGAATCCAAATTTTTATCAACATGAACATAAAAATTAATTTCTAATATTTTTATACCATTAATAATTACAATAGTGGAACTACCATCAATTATAAATGGACACCAACTATAATCTCCTCCACCCACATCATGATACACGTTCTTCAAAAAAACCATACAAAAATAAAATATTAGCAGACGTATTTCTTTATCTGGTTCATATATATTTAAAATATCTTGATAATAGTATTTAAAGATATATCAAAAATATGATATTAAATGTGGAGGTAATATTCTTAAGAACACATTTTAATTTTAATTATATTTCTACCCAATAAATTGAGATAAAACTATATTTAAAAAAATAACATCAATATATCCCATATACAGAGATGTTATTATATTTTTTTAATAACCATATTAATATTCTCTTTCCATGAAATTGGTGAGAAAAACATCATTTATGTGCATGTATAGACAACTACCTCTGTAAAGCGATGTGATTTTTGTTTCTGTAACTCCATCGCAAGGGTGTTGATAATTATTTATTAAGAGTATGTAGATTATATAAATTAAATTATTATTGTAATTGAAATATATTATATTTTCAATTTTCTTACCGTTATGTCTACTGAAAAATGAAAACATTATTAATAGGCATGGTTGTAATGGAACCTACACAAATTGATTAGATATGGGTTTTCACCTAATAAATTTTCTGATTGTTTTAAAATATTGTTTCATGTTAAAAAATTATAATTATTTCAAGGGTTATATTGTGATTTTCAGATAAAAATTTTATCTTAATCCATGGTCATTATACTACAGCCATTTAGAATTATGAGATGAATTACCTCCAAATATCAATGTAGATTTAACTAATTATGTAATTAAATAAAATGTTGTAATAAATAAAAAAATGTTTAATTATAAGGTATTATACTTTAAAAATATTCTTAAATAAATAAATAAATAATTTTTATAATTATCTATGATATATTGGACATACATAACAATTCAAGGCTCATTGTAGGGGGTTACTTTACAAAATTTCCCTTTTTTATTTTATAGCACATTTTCATTGTCATTGTTATGAAATTTTTTAACTGATATATAAATTATATATGAAAAATATTTTATATTTTATATTTATATAATTAAATTCACAAAATTATTTCATGGATTAATGATCACATAAATTGTTGTGGTATTTATAATGTTATTCCTTCTATCACTATAATTTTCTATAGACATGTCACATGTAATTCATGATGATTTATTTTCATGGTGTAATTACAAGACAATGAATGAATTTTAACATGTTACCACATGAAATTATGTGTATTTTATGATCAACATCACATTCTTACATATCTATTCTTTTGTTTTGATTGTTACCAAAAAGGTAGTGGTTTTATGTTACAATATAGTTTTATTCCATGATTTTTTATAATAAATGTTCCTTCGGATGAAATTTTATGATCTCATTTTTCATTAACTACATAATATTCATTATCAGGAGAATATTTTATTTGTTTATATTATTTAAATTCATATTCTTTTCCTTAGTACATAATAAAATCATAATAATTCGTAAAAAAATTACTTATATTTTCATTCAATATATTATTCTCTCACATGACCATGTTTTCAAATATTATTTCAATATTATTTTTACAATAATCAAATAGATAATAGAATCATGTTTTTAACTAAATTTTAATTTTAATTACTTTTTTAAAATAAATTCTTAAACATTTTTCATATGCCGCATGTATAGTTTCTCTATTGAATAGTGAAATGATTTTTTTAACATATATGATTTGACCAAATTTTACAAATGAAATAACAATTTTTTTATTAAATATTGTTTAAAATATTAAATTGATATTTTCAATGAAAATAATTTTGATAATATTTGTTTTCTATTTCATATTTTTTGACGGATCCTAATGAATATTATATATCTACATATTTTCAATTAAGTATTTTAAATATAATTTTTATTGTATTTTCAACTGTTTTAACATCGTTAAATGATTCCTATACATAATTAAAAATATAATATAATTATACCATATATATTATTTCTTTATATGTAATATGATGGTTGATTTAATGAGATTGATGAGAGATATATTTTTATTTTCACTAATAAATTAATCTAGAAATAAATGAAATTAGTTTTTAAATTTATGAGAATGATTATGAATGATTCTATATTTATATTAATGAATGATAAATGGAAATTATTTAAGATGATATGTATAATAAATATAGAATATATGATTAGTGATCTTGAGATAACATACATGATGGGTGAGCCAAATATAGCTCAATAGTGCTTTGGGTGATGTTCTTTACCATTAATATAAAGGATGAAGATAACATGTGATTTATATCCTATATATTTTATTAGGATCTAGTTATTTATAAGATGAGTGAACACATGTGATGACAATAATGTTTGAATGTAATAAGACATTCTCTCTAAACTTGATATTTTTTTAATTGATCCATTGATTAATATTGACATCACATGGATCATGATTAATAATTACTATAACTAATTACCTTGTTAATGATTTGTGATAGGTCCCATGTTTAATGACATATGTTTTTATTGGAAATAATTTACTAAATTAATGCTCACACATATTGAATAAGTTCTAATATGCTTATTTTCTTCTTGTGATCTCTGATGATAGAAATCTGTTAATGCATAAGTTTTCCTTTACTCTATTTTTAAGGGAAACATTATTTAGTTTTTTTTTCATATTTATGAATAATTTTTTTATGTAGGATATTTTTAGAAGGTTTTTATGTGGGTGACGATGAATACATTATGTGTCGTAAGTGATGATCAGTATAATATGACAACAACTTTCATAGATGCAAGTGTATTGTTATTTAATAATCTATCGTAAGTAATGAAATCTCTAAATGTAAATGTTCATTTTTTTATGTGTGATATACTATTTTCATTTGGCATTGTATAATCTAGATAGATATGAACGGTTCATGTTAATATCTATGAAATCTAGATAGGAAAATATTAATTTATATCACAACATATGAGAGTAATGATTTAGAGATATTAATGTCATTTTCATAAGGGTTTAGACGGTATTATTGATTAGTATGTTTTCATTTTATTTTAAATTAAATGTAATGGATACCATTATCGATTATAATGTTCATGTTAAACCTTATGTTCAATGTCATAGACATCAATTTTGAGGATTTATTTTATTATTGATTTTATTTATTAATGATATTTTAAATTCTTATTACATTGTTGAGGTATATATAACCCTTAGGTTTAAACTAAATAATTATTTATAAAGATAGATATTATAGGAGTGGATATGTATTCTATAATTTTTGAGATAACCATTAATTTAAAATTATTAAATAACACCAATATTATTGATATTAAATAAGATATTGGTTTATTTAGGTATTGAATGACCTATGTATAATATTTGGATTTAATTTAGTAATTATGGAGTTCAATGTATTATTTATTCATATAATGTATTTTTGTATATGGGTATTTTCACATCACATTCTAAAAGATGTTGTTTTTGTAATGAACTTATAATTATCATTTCATAATTTCATATACCTCATGGTCAATGAAAAGTTGATTTTATTATTCAATTCATTAACAATACATACCGAGTAGATGAATTAAATAATCATATAAAGGTAGAAACTAATTTCAATACACATCCATAGGAATAAATTATGATTATGGATTTTGAGTGTAATGTCCCCAACCCAGAGGCCATTAAACTAGTCCAATGAGATGGGTAGTCCCATGACTTGGGGGGTTCATGCCCATATGCATGTGGCTTCCGATTAGAAGTGAGGGTCTAAATAAACATGTGGGGAGACTATAACATTTTTATCAGTGTATTCTAGAGTATATAAAAATAAAAAATATTCGACTAGTAGATAATAAAAAATAAACACTTATTAGAAAACATTACCCATAAATTTTTACAAATTCACCAACAATGGTAAAAATGATATGTCATGTCATGTGGAAGCATGTGTAAACAAAACAAAAAAAAATCAAAACAGACTTTTGAATCCACAAAATAGATCCAAAATCAATTTCTAGATCCCTAATTTATGAACCACCCTTTCCAAACTCAATATTATAGTATGTATCCCTTTCCCTTGTCATAACATGTAACGATGAAATCTTCTCATGTACCCAATGACGGCCCAAGAATGGTGTGAGTACAACTCATTTGGCCACCACCTACAGTGTCTACAAAATATCCAGTCTTAATAGATAGTGCATTAATGTACTAAAACATAAATGTATGGTATCAAAAATATGAACTGATTATTAGATAATAGTGATTTACTTAAATTAGTTACATTATTTAATTAAAGGGTTGGGAAATTAGTTTACTACATATTGGCCTATTCCAGTCGGCCACTAATAACATTGAAATATAACAAGTTATTTATCTCAAATGAGGAAACATTTCATAGTTAATTTTTTCACACTTCATTATAACCTCATTTTAGGTATTCTCATCCAATGTAACTATTATGGGTCTAGAGCATCATTCTAACTCCAAAAAATATGCATTCTAGAGGAGGGGCTTAGAGCCTTAGTCTAACCCAGCATGTGGGAGGATCCTTAGTACATTTCCACACATACCCTAAATCCATATTCACATTATTCTCAACCATTTCATCAAAAATAATTTCACAAACCATTCTCAGACAATACACATAAAAATCATTATTCATTATTCATTCACTGGATAGTTCGTCTTTATGATCCAACCCATGAACAGAATTACAAGTCATATTACTTAACTCATTCACATATTTTAATTTTAATAACCATTCCTTTTTCAAATAAAATTTAATTATTTGAACCCAGTCAACATATTCCAATAAAACCCTTATACCATATTAAGGTTCAACACAATCACATTGAGATCCCAATTCATAACCCAAAATAAAATTTAAATAGATTATCTATGGTGTATATATCAAAAACAATTAATTCCACACTTTTTATTTCAATATCCATGATCAAGAAGTAGCACGCCTTATCGGTGTCCCATAAATCGGTTTTATCAACCTCAACGAGCCCCATGAGGATCTTGAGGTGGGAAATTAAACATTAACCCAATTAATTCTTCATTCCAAAAATAAAAGAACAAAAAAATACCAACATAGCCCCACCAAAGAAAAACCAAATACAAATAAATAACACAATAGAATTTGGGATATTATATATTGACCACCTACCATGATTCTGAGGATGAAAACTCACTTTACTGAGTAATTTGACTCGGTTTTGATCTACCTATGAATCCCCAAAAATGATCCTCTAAGAAAAAGCAAGTTTTGGAGCTTAGAAAGTAGGGGATTTGTCTAAAATCCCTAATAATGGAAAAAGAGACAAGATAAGTTTTAGAAAAAAATATAGATTCAATCCACATCTGACAAAAATCGTCAAAACCTATAAATAAATGATATCTACCATAGGGAAGATTTATGAAATTTGGTTTGTCACTAGTGTTACTAAATGAGAAATGTGGATGAAAATGAGGTGAGAAATCATAAATTATGATTGGAGAAAAGGGTAAAACATAATATTCAATGTGGTGCACTGTTTGGCCATACGATATTACATATCATGCACTAATCATGCACCATCCTCTGTCCAAGAGGGGCTAGGTTATATGGTTACCTAGGGAGACATCATAGTTCAAAAAACCATGCACTAACCATAAGGTATGTATCTTCCTACTATATCATGGTTCCCCACCTTATATGGTTTAAATAACAAGCACCAATTTTCTTAACTAGAATGGCTTGAGTTTAAGGTTACCAAAATTCAATCACTAACCATGAAATATGCATAGGATGGCCTGATTCCCCGTTCTTTCACACCCTACACCCCAGAACACACTCAAGAATCCCCATACAATTTATTAGTAGTTAAATAACAATAATTATGGTATTTAATCCATTATTAAATCATGTATGCACCATACAAAAATTCTGTTATTGTACAACCTCCCGAATATATAAGGGATCGCCATTATGATTCACCTTCCAAGCATCACCAAGATTCCAAGGTAAAAAGTTTGTTCCAAGAGGGTCGTATATCATCTATATCTCCATAGATTAAACTTTAACATTACCAAGATTCCAAAATACTCAAACCATGTGTATTTTATTTCCATGATAGACATTTTCACTATAATATACAACACAAACTATATTCATTACAAAGGACGTGTAAGCCTGAACATCAGCTTCATCAACATTAATCACCTAGGATCGGTCCAGGTGATACTGTAAAAGCTCCAATGCAATAAAAACATAGATCATACAACTATTCCATCATGGAATATCCTATTAGTATGCCACTACTATAATATTTTCCACTATCTTATATTTAAACATGTACGATTTTAATATCTTAACCTGTTTTTGAACCCGATGGTGACCCAATCAAGGTGACACCTAGAGTAACAAATGATTACCCACCCAAAAAACATGAGGTCTAAAATGTCGATCCACATTCAAATATTTCCGACTCTGATCCATTTATATACACTTAAAATTCTCCCAAAAAAATTTCAACATCTCCTATACGAAACTTAATCCCATAAACATTGACTTCCCCATCCTATATCTGACATAACATATATATACACATCCTCATGTAGAGATCCTCATATGTATCTAACTAAATAAATACCTGATGACTATTGGTATATATGAACTCAATGAGTGAAAAGTGCTTTTCCCACGATCCTCTGAAATCTATCACACATTCCCTCACAATTTACCCTAGCACCAAAATATTATTCTCTAGCTTCAAATACATTTTTGGGTAGCTATCCACACTCAAAATCACCATGGTACCAATCACTTTATGTAAACCCTGTCAAAAGTTGGAGGTAAAACATAGATCATGATCTAGAACTGCAGTCCTCAACACCCTATCCTATTGTACTATCTCCAAAACAAAAATATCTACCATATATTAAATGATTAAGGTTGGTGTAATCAATAATAATTGTTCCACATTAGTCAAACAATCCACTACTACCCAAACCACATCATTATTCAGAGAATTCATGTGATTTCCAACCACAACGTCCTTCGTCAGATCATCCAATTTACATTCTATAATTGGATAGTGAAACTCCCAGAGCTCATTTACCGATATCCGGTGCATTATTTTAATAATTTTTCATGATTACTAGGAATGATGTCTAGAATAACCTATCTGTTTAGCTATCTTGGAAAATATGATACATACATGAATGTTAAATTACATTATAAAATTAAATACAACAACAAAATTGTCTCCATTGACCACATTAATATCCATTATACTATCCCTGAAAGTCATTCATATTATACTTCTTCACATCCTAGGAAAAATAAATCATATAAAGGGGTCATCTCAGATGATCAGTTAGGGTAAAAATATTGTAGAAGCTTTTATAAATAAGCTTCAACATTTAAGGAAATGTATATGACTAAAACACACGCCTTTTAAACTTAAAAATCATCATAATATGGAAATGATAAATAACATAATTCCATTTACTTATTCCCATGGATATTCTACAGGTCAAAAAATTACATGTAATATCAATATCCAATTTTATAATCATGGAATGCATAATTCCAGACATTAAAATCACAGAGTCAAGGCCTCGTGGAAATACTAAAAATAAGATTATGTCAAGGCCTTGTGCCAAGACACTAGTTTGTCTCATGAGACCTACCAATGCATCGAAGAGCGCTAGAGGGCTCCACCCATCAATTGATAAGTCCAATTCATTCTTCATATAAAAATGTTGAAACATAACATAAACTTCTGTATTAAAAATATCATAAGAAATGTCAATACATTAACCATAAATCATGAAAGGTATAAAAATTGCACATTCACATTCAATCATATCATAATTCATTCATTAAAATATTGAATATTTTATTTATATCAAGTCATCCTCAATCAAGATTATTATCCAAAATGTTGATGACATAGTTTAAATTGATTAGTAAAACTCTTTGAGATAAATATCTCTTTTTCATTAAACCATTTAAAAGTCACACAATTTATAATATAATACATTTAAAAGAAATTTTTTAAAAAAAGTGTCGCAAACCACTTTGAAACATTTAAAAGGAATTTTAATTTTAAAATATTCATGTAAATATAAATAAATCCTTAAATAAATTTTGAAAACAAGGACATTAATGAGAACGGTTTAGAAGAATAAATCGTTAGAAAATATCAAATGATGTTTTAGTAAAATTGTACCTTATGAAAATATATTTTTAAAGTATATTATTAATCATGGAAATAGAAAATAAATATGTCTTAGTATATAAATACGTAAAAAACGTTTCATAATGATGAGATAGTGAAATTAACTCTTACCTTGCATTTTCCTTTGGTCGAGCGTACATTTAACCTCATATATAATGGAAATAGTATGTTATAAAATTATAGCAGAACCATATTCATATTTATAATATCATAAATGATTCATTTATGACATTATACAACTAGTTTAATAAGGATTTCAATGGTAAATTAACATTTCTAGTAATAATCACTTTCTTTATTGTAAGTGTATTAACATGTTATCCACGATCGTATCATTTAGATCGTGATTTAAATACTTCCAAAATATAAAAAATGATTTATATATTATATATATTGATAATTTAAATATGTATAATAGATAGATATCTGAAATGGAAAACACAATATATGGAGATGGTAGGTCGTATGTACGCATAAACGTTTTTTCCTTTTTCATATCGTATTGAATGGAAGTAAGTGAATAAGATATATGTTAGTACATGAATATATATATATATATATTATGTTTCATTATTGCATCATATTTTACATACTTATTTATAATATATATTTTTATAATCATCATTGAATTGTGAATGAGGAAATGAATCTCATCGTGTCGTGGATTCGGTAATCTGTACGTATACATGAGATAAAATATCATTATATTGATCGTGAAATAATATGTAATTGGATGGTATATAATAAATACAGAATATTTAACATGTTATATTTACTATTTACCTCATTTATACTCCTTATTATGTCCATCAGAATATTGAAGTGTTTGAAAAACAAACTACACCCCGGCGTGGAGATGGTATGTCGTACGTACGCAAGTGTGATGACATTGTCATTTATTGGATTGATAAATTAATTAATAGGGTTTTGACATATTACCAATAAAATCACTATATGTATTAGGTATTTCAGTTATAATATTCTTATAGAAACAATAATGAAAGAAGAAGTGGGAGAAGAAATGAACTTGAAAGAGTGTGGTGAGATTATCACCTCTTCTTTGGGTGTTTCTTTTTGAGTTTATCATAAGGGATCCTTATGGTGGATTTATGATAAATTTAAGTACTCTATGTTTATTTGAGAAATGTTGGGAGGATATTTGGGCAGGGGTTGGCCGAGCCAAATGGATTTGGATGTCTAATTTTGATAGACGAGGAAGTTCCCTTTTATAAGAGGTGTAAGTGTTACTTTAGGAAAAGATTAAAAGATTAATAAATTATACAATCATATTTGGTTAATAATGTCACCAAATGAATTTATTTTGAGACCTAGTTGGTTATGGGTCAAAATGTGCACAACCAAACGATTTTAGACAAGTTTAGGTAACCATTTTCACCTAATAGTTTACATTTAACTATTAGCTAAACAGTTTATATTTAATCGCGTCTTCTTGTATTCTTACACTATATGGTTAATAACATACAATAAAGTTCCAAGATAAGCTCAAGTGGTTCACTAATGACATATATAATATTATTTAATACCTTTTTATGATCCTTAGATTTTTTGATATATTTTATAATTTAATGCTATAATATTTGTTTTAAAAACTCAATTATTTCAATTTTGACAGTATTTAGTATTTGGATTTTCCTAAAGTCATCACAAATTGATTACTTCAAAAAAGATACATTAAATGAAACCTAACATGTCATATTAAACATTAAAATTTTTTTATTTCAGAAAAACATGGAAATGATTTTTATTTTAATATTTATATTATAATTTATACGATTCATTCATTAATAATGAAATTACATCATCAACAATTTGTAATAAATAAATATAATCATTTAATATCTAAAAAATATAAATAAAATAATATGATATAGGAAATATTTTTATAATTCTAATTAATATTTATAGTCTAATTTATATTCTGTATACCCCTTTATTAAAAATGTTTTATTTATTAAACGTTAAATTTAACACTTTTAACTATTATTTTAATAAAATAATAATAAATATCCTAATATAATCCAAGTGGACCAAAAGTGTAATATTTTATTCCTCATGTTGTTTTTGATCGAATTACACTTATCCAATATAATTAGGATATATGTTAGGGTAATTATAAAATCATTTTTACCTTTAATTAACCTCTTTACATTTAACTATGTTAAATAAAAGTAAAAACGATTGTATTTACCTATAATTATTTTCATCTTATTGAAAATAATTTTACTTACTGATTTCAACTATATCTCTCAGAATTTTGAAATTCAACTCCTAGTAGTGGTAAAATTATGTATTATGCAAATTTGCTAATCTTTCTAGAACGTGGGTAAAAGACGGTAATGAGTTCAATAAAAATTTATACATCTAATATTATTATAAAATTACTCCAATGAATTACATTGAACTTATATAGGTATTATATATCTATTTTTTACCAAAAATAAATTTAAATAAAATAAATAATTAACTAAATTAATAGTCGGTCTACAACAATAACGTTGTGTTTTTCACTATTCATCAAAAATTGAATGTTTTCATAAAAATACAAAAAATTCACCCTACGATAATTTTTATAGTATGATGATAAAAATGAATTATATTTTACAAAATTAAGAACAACTATGTATCATTAATTAATTTAAAATTAATTATCATTTTCAAATCCAAAAGGCAGAATTTTAAAAAGTAAAAAATATCAAAAGATTGACATACGTTTATGTCAAATTTAAATTTCAAAATACATATAATTACCTAAATTGTATTAAATGATAAAAATATAATCTAAACCATTCAAATTAATAATTTAACAGTATAAATTATTTTAATTAAAAAATTGGTTTTCAATTAAAACATAGTATTTTTCACTTTTCATCAAAATATGAAATTTATCAGAAAACTACCAAAAAAATTTCCAAAATAAATTATTTGTCCCTATTCTAATGAAAATTTTATTTAAATCAATTGAATATATAAATGATTCAAATATTGTATTTATAAATGGTTCACCATTAAAAGTAGTAAAATTACATTTTTTGAAAAATAGTTTCTTTTATCTACAAAAATTATTTTGTTCTTATATTATGTATAAGAAACACATAATATGAATTTTAAAATTATATAGAATATATAATATTAAAATTTCTATTACTAATATTCATAACCACTTTTTGAACGACTAGTTTGGTATGTTGTGGTGTGTTCGAACATTGTGTTGCGTGAAGCGCAAGCTAATGAATTTTTTTAATAAGATAGGATAATATAAAATCATGGGGTTTTACATTCTTTACTACTTCAATAAATTTCATCCTTGATATTTAAATTATTCTAAGTAAATATAAGGTTAAAATAGAAAAATAATTTTGTCGAAAACCCACATCGGAAATTGGGTTAATAAAATTTTTTCTTAATAGGAGGGAAAGAGAAATGAAAATGTCACCAACAAATTATGATCTTTATTAGGAGAACATTGGTGGAAATTAGAGACAAATAATTATAGGGAAAACATAAATATTTATATTGAGTGATTTAGGTCATCAATCAAAAATAACTGTAAAATTGAGGACCTCGAAGCCATCAATCTACGGTGATTTAAAATATCATCAGTTCAAAAAAACATAAGGTATTAAGATAACAAAATTTTGGTTTTATGATCCCATCACTATATTTTTAAAATTAATTTATTCATAGTATAAGAGGAAAAAAATATACACGATATTTAGTGTTTCAACCTTTAACTAATTCCTACCACAAACTCACATTTCACTCCAAAATATAATAGAATTAAAAAATATTCTATTTATCGTAATCATATAGGGTTCCAAAAATAATGAATTTATAGTTAATTTATAAGAATATTTAAAAAAACTACATTACACAAGCCAAGACATCACATAGTCTAGTGGTAGGTGATTCACCATTGTTGGCCTAGGGTTGGGGGTTCATGTCTCGTGGTCTTGCCAAACACAACATGTTATCACCCGACCTTCGGGTTGCCCTTTTAACAAAATCAAAAATAATATTAAGAGATTATTTGACCTTAATAATAGTATCCAACATCAAATATAATCCATTCCAACCTTTATACATATCCAAAACACTTTTGTCCAAACTCACAGTCCAAAATTTATAAGGGACGTAAACAAAATGAAGATCTCTATTCCCACATAATAACATATGAATACCTACATAATGTATTCTTTTAAAACATGATAACACCCTGAATTACGATAAAAACTTATTTATTACATTCATGATCCCTTATACATTATTGAATTCATGATATATTCCTTATATCCAAATTTTTTTAATATTCCATCAATTATGGAATAAACAAACCCTTAATCAGATCCAAGGTAGTCAATAATAACCAATATAATTTACCCAAATCCACCATCTATTATTCGAAAATAACTACATCAGTATCAGGATTATATTATAGTTTACCTTTCATTCAACCATTTATTATCCAAAAAAATTAACCTGAAACTGTATTGCATTACTTGTTACGTTACAATTTCAAATCTTTAATGAAATAGTACTGCAGTATAATCCTTATTTATTTCCATAATTCATATAAACAGTACATCATTGATACAACACAAAAATGAAATAATTCATTAATAAAAATATAATAAAAATAGCAATTCCTCTTTATCTGTGGTAGTATTATAACATCATTTTTATCCAATAGCCTTATTTAGGGAATACTCTGATGATTTCTACATTGATTCATGTACTGTACCAACTCCAAACAGATAAAACATTGTACATTTGAAAACTTTTTATTACCCTTTTAATCATGTATTTATTGTAATTTTTTTTACATTTATAACAAACTCTCATTCCCTTCAAACATTTACCAAGGTGATTCTTTCCACAGTTATCACATATGGTAAAATCCCTCTTTCCCCTCTCCTCTATATCTATCATACTCTCTTCCATAATTTTCATCTCTTACATCCCTTCAAAGCCATAAGACTTAGATAATTATTTACTTATCTTATTAACACTTCATACTATTTCTTCATATGATGAAAATATGTGGGAGACTATTTCCCTTTTAAATGTTGGATAAATACCATGAAATATATGTTCTTTCTTAATATTTTTATCATGCGTATTGCAAGAATTTTCATTCCTTCTACTAGGCACCATTTCTAAACAAAGGCATACACTAGGTTAGTTTATGAATTTCAATGCATAATTCCAAACTTTTAAAATATCTAAATTAAGTTGAAAAGATTATGGATATAATCTATAATCATAAAATGTATTCTTTGAGTAGTTATTTACCCCTAAATCCAGCATAATGGATGGTAATGAAAATTTGAACTATCCTTAGCATATCCCTCAGGTGTGTTGCAACAAAGAGTGCAGCACGACCCATTGTCATGTACCAGGATACCCCGGGTCAAGCCTGAAACCCCTTAGCAGATTTTTCACTCCTTGGTAAATATTTTCTAAATCCACCTCTACCAACTCGTATCTATACATGGATGTATTGCATGTTAAGTACACAAAATATCTACATTACAAAATATATAATAAGTTATCCTATATTAATACTCAATGTCTATCTTATGGTATTGTGATACAATCAGAGATTATCTAAATCTAGTTTCCATGATTTGTACTAATCTTCCTCTGATACCAACTGTAATGCCCCGACCCAAGTTACCCAGAGTCTGTGCATTATTTTAATACATTTTCATGATTAAAAGGATTCATCTCCAGAAGGACCGATCAGTTTAGCAGTCTTGGAAAATAGATTACATACATAATCATTAAATTAAAATATAAAATGGAAAATAACAACAACAATGTCTACATTGACCACATTCATATCACTTAGACTATCCATGTAGGTCAATTATAATATAATTATTTGCATCCCATAAAAAATAAATATTAGAAAGGGGTGAGCCCTGATGCTCAGTAAGGGTAACAATATAGCGTAAACTTTTATAAGTAAGGAGAAACATTTAATGCAATGTATAAGACTAAAAAAATCCTTTTAAACATAAACATCATCATAATATGGAAAACTAAAATCAAATAATTCCATTTACTTATTCACATGGATATTCTCCTAGTCATATAATTATATGAAATATCAATAGACAATTTCATAATGATGAAATGCATAATTCTAGACTTTATAACCACATAGTCAAGGCATTGTGCCAAGAAATCAAATATTTTTTTTCATGGCCTTATTCTAATACATAAGTTTTTCTCCCGAGACCTATTGATGCTTCAAGGAGCTATAGCGGGCTCCACCCATCACTTACTAAGTCCAGTTCATTCCTCATATGAAAATGTTGAACCATAACATAAACATTCATATTAAAACTATCATACGAAATACCAATACATTAAACATAAATAATGAATGGTATAAAAAATCACATTTACAGTCTATCACATCATTACTCATTCAACATAATATTGAAGATTTTATTAATGATAAATCAAACTGAATCAAGAATAATATCTGAAAAGATGTTAACATAGATAGAAATGATTAGTAAAAATCATTGAGATAAATGTCCCTTTTTAATGAAAAAATTTAAAAATCACACAATATATAATGGAATGAATTTAAATGTTCTTTTTGAATCAATGTTTACCATACCACATTTAATGTTTTAAAATGAATTTAAATTTTAAAACATTCATGTCCATATAAATAAATCCTTAAATCCATTTTAAAAACTAAGAAATTATTCATAATGGTTTGGAAGAATAAATCATTAAAACATTTAAAATGATGTTTTAGTAATATAGTACCTAAAAAAATATATTCTAAAACTCATTTATGAAACATGGACATGAATAGAAAATATTTCCTAGTATATACTTACGCAAAAACAACCTCGGATAATAAAAAGATTTTGAAATTACCCCATACCTTGAACTTTCCTTTGGTTGAGGGTACGTTTAACCTCTTGTATAATGACAATAGTATGTTATTAAATTATACCAGAACAATATTAATATTTATTATATAACAAATGATTAATTTATGACTTTATACTAACCATTTAATAATGATTGCATGTTAAATTAACATTTCAGTTAATAATTGCTTTAATTATCATACATGTATTAACTTTTTATTCTTGATCGTCTAATTTAGATAATGATTTACATAATTCAAGAATATTACTCATAATTTATATATCATATATACTTAGAATAAAAATATTTATAATAGATAGATATATAAAATGAAAAATAGAGTTTATGGAGATGGTAGGTCATATGTAGACATAAACATTGTTTCTATTTTAATATCATATTAATAGAAGTATGTTAATAAGATTTATGTAAGTACATATATATATATATATTAAGTAACATTATGGTTTCATATATAACATAATTATTAATAATATATATATTTATAATCACCACCGATTGATGAATGTGGACATGAATCTCATCGCATCGTGGAGACGGAATTCTGTATGTAAGCATGAGCGGAAATATATTTATATTGATTGTCAAATATTATGTAATGGGGTGGTATATCATATATATATAATAATTAACATGTTATTTTTATTATTTAAATCTGTTATACTCTTTATTATACCCATCTAAATAATAATGTGTTTGAATAAAAAACTGCAACACGACATGGAGACGGTAAGTCATTCATACGCACGTATGATGACTTTTTCATTTATAGTATGGATAGAATAAATAATATGGTTGTAACATATTTATAATAACATCATAGTCTGTAATAGGTACTGGATTTATTATTTTGGTATGAAAACAAAAAATAAATAGTAAGTGGAAGAATAAATGAACTTGTAAGATGGTGGTTCAATTATTACCTCTATTTTGAGTGTTTCCTTTAGAGTTGATCTAAACGGATATTAAATATGGATTTTTGATCAGTTTATGGACACTAGGTTTATTTAAGGGATGTTAGGAGGATATTTGGTCCAGTATTGGCAGACCCAAATCGCTTTTTTAGGTGTTATTTTGAGAGTAGGGGAAGTTCCATTTTATAAGAGGGGTGAGGGCCACTTAAGGAAATGATTAAAATATTAATTTATTATACAATAATACTCTAGTTATAATGGCTAAAAATGATCTTTTTAAGATCCATATGTGGTTATGGGTCGACACCCTTTTGACCAATAGGTTTTAAACAATGTTAGGATACCATTTTAACCTTATCCTTTATTTTTAACTATTAGTTAAATAGTTTGGCTTTCTCCACGTCTTATTGTATTCTTACACTATACGATTAATAAAAATAATCTAAACTTCAAAGAGAATCTCAAGTGGTTCATTAATGTAAAATATAATATTAATTAATAATTTTGGCCAGACCATATATATTTAAGAATATATTATATTTTTTATAATATAATATTTGTTATAAAAACTAATTTATGTCAATTTTTACACTATTTAGTGTTTTGTTTTTGTGAAATTCATAAAAACATGATTAATTCGAACATGATATATTGAATCAACCTTACCATGTCATAGTCCCAAATAAAATTCGTGGATTTCATAAAAACGTTGAAATTTTATTTATTTTTATATTTATAATACCTTTTATTTGATTATTTCATTAATAAGAAACTTATTGCATCATCGTTGTGTCACAAATAAATTAAATTATCTAATTTATAAAAATTTTAAATAAAAAACCAAGATATAGGAAATCATTTTATATTAATAATGAATATATATAGGTGAATTTTTATTATGAATAACCTTATATTAAAAATGGTTTATTTATTAAACATTGAATATAACACTTTTAAATCTTCTTTAAATAAAATAATAACAAATTTTTTAATCTAATCCTATTGGACCAAATGGATAATATTTTATTTCTAAGCTTTTTTTGGTCGAATTAATCTTATCAGATAGAATTAGTTCATGTGTTTGGGTAATTATCATATAATTTTAACCTTTAATTATCTTATTTACTTTTAATCCTGGTAAATAAAAGTCAAAAGTTACTATTCACCAGAAATTATTTTCATCTTATTGAACCACATTTTAATTACTAATTTCAAAAATTTCTTTAAAATTTTTTAAATTCCACAATCATAAGTATTAATATTATGTTTTATGCAAATTCACAAATTCTTCGAGAATGTGGTTAAAAGATGGTAAAAATTTCAATTAAATTTTATACATCTAATTTTATTTTAAAACGAATGCAATGAATTGCGTTGAAATTATATATGTATTATATATTTATTTTTTCATAAAATAAATATAAATAAAATAAATAATTATCTAAATAAAAAATCTGTTTTAAACATTAACGTAGTGTTTTTCACTGTTCATTAAAATTTGAATGTTTTCATAAAAATACTATAAATTTACCCTAAGATAATTTTTATATTATGAATTAAAAAAGTAATTCTATTTTAAAAAATTAAAAACAAAGATTTTTCATTGATTAATTTAATACTAATTATCGTTGTAAAAACCAAAAAGCGTATTTTTTAAAAGTAAAATCTATCAAAAAATTGACATTTGTTACTATCAAATTTAAAAGTGAAATTACATATAATGAACTAAATTATATTAAATTATAATAAATATAATCTAATCATACTTTCAAATAATTCAAATCCTTAATTTAACTCTTTAAATTACTAAAAATAAAATATTTGTTTCAATTAAAACATAGAATTTTTCACTATTCGTCAAAATATAAAAGTTATAAGAAAAGTACAATAACATTTTCCAAACTAAATTTTTATGTCCCTATAGGAAAGAGGAATTTAATTTCATTAAATTTAATATATAAAAGTGTCAAATAGTTTTTTTAAAAAGTGTTCACTATTAAAGGTGTTAAAATTTCATTTTTTTTAATATATTCTTTTATCGAAAAAAATAAATATGTTCATATATTATGTCTTATAAACACATATAATGAATGTAAAAATTATATAGAATATATAAGAATAATATGCAGTTAAAAATATTCATAACCTCTTTTTTAACGTTCAGTTTGGTAAGTTGTGCGCTCGAACTCGGTGTAGTGTGTAGCACAAGCAATTAAATTACTTTTATGAGATAACGTACTATGAAATCATGGGGTGATACAAATGTAATGTAACAAACCACCCAGTCACTAATGTTATGACAATGCCTTATAAATGTTGAAGCATCATGACATAAAACATTCAATGTCATCCTTTATCCCCAGACATAAATATTATCTACAATGGTGATTGTACATTTTTGTGAAAATCAGATGCAATACGCACATTGATGCATGAATTTTTTGTATCATATTTTCCCACATAAATTTTGGCATGAAAACATGCCCACAATATTAAATGTTATCAGGACTATAAATTTTTCAATCTAAAGGTGGATCTTTAACTTCAAGACATTCTCTCAAATCCAAAAAACACTAGATCCTCATATAAAACTCTATGAAACAACTCCTAAGGGTGGATTTGACTATAAAAAATACAATTACCATTTGTCCATTCCCATACTAAAAGTTATGGATCATCAATTCAAACAATTCCATCACCCCCCCCCCCCACAAAACAAGATTTGTGACCATCCTTGTTTTGAGTCTTCAATCTCAAAGCATCTACAACACTATTTCCCTTTCCTAATGTGAACTCCAATTCTTGGTAAAGGATAGTATGTTCTCAAAAAATATTCATTATTGGAGATTAAAATTTTGTTGGATGAATATATACATAAGTATTTTATGATTAATAAACATAGTACACCTCTCTCCAAACAACTAATGCCTCATACCCTTTAATACAAAAACCATTGTGGCCAATTCAATATTATTCATTGGGTATTTTTGACATGATGCCACTACAATCATGGATCATACACCACAACCTGATCATAATGAGTAAACACATACCTAATCATAACACCATATTTATCAAAGAAAAAATTATCCAATTTTTCAGGCTCGTGTATGATCAAAATTGGGTCAGTATTCAGCAACTTCACTAACACCGTGAATGAAATATCACATGGCTTAGATAAATCAATGATGATTCCATTCTTGGGTAAAATAGATATTGGTTATACAATGGGATATAACATCATGACTAAACATTGATAATAAATTGAAAAAATATAAAAAAATTGAACTAAAAACATTCATTGGCATATCTAAAGATTCAACGACTTGAACATTCTCCAGGTCCACTGAAAAACCTTCCATGGAGATGATGTGACCAACTAATATAAAATTTTCAATCTCAAAAACTAAATGTGGATATCTGGGTGTATATCATGTACTCTCTTAGTTTAATCAAGGAATTATCATGGTGTTTGAAATGATCAACATGTGTCTTGGAGTATTCCAAGATTTCATCAATATGGAAAACTATAATATAATCTAGGTACAGGTAAAATATTTTGTTCATTGGGGCCATAAAAACTATTTGAGAATTAGTCGATCTGAACGACATCAAAAAAATCAAAAATTTTGTACCTATATCTGAAGGGAATCCACAATATATTAGAAAATCTCACCCTCAGGAGATGATATCCTCCTCTCAAATCAATATTAGATAACAATGACATACTTCTCTACTAGTCAAAATATCATCATTTTCTAGATTTGGGTATCATTTTTTATCATTCATCATGATTTAAGATCCTATAATCGACATACAATCATAACGATCCACTAAAATAAAAGGAATATAACACTAGGAATAACCAAGGTGATGTACTCGGGTAAATAAAACCATTATTCTACAGTTCCCCCAACTGGGTTTAATATTCTAGGAGTTATGTCAGTGATATTCCATGTAGTGGAACAGAAAACAGTACAACTATAGAAAAAAATATATATCGTGAACTCAATATCTCTCCTAGTTGGAATCCCAAAAAATGTCTCAGAGAAAAAAATACAAAAATTGACCAACTATAGATGCAATGGAATTATTATCTACTTCCCCATCATCAGGAAAAGATAATCCATATGGGTAGTTAGTTTACCCAACTACTGACACAGTAGCCATGCATGGCCTGCTAAGATATCCCATTTCCTATAGTGGACAAATGAACACCCCTATAAGGATATCAACATTACCATAAAATTGTATCATTAAATATGGTCCTAGTACACCACTACAAAATCCATGCAAAATATAAGATGAAAACCTAACATCTCTATCACAAAAAAGTCCCAATGTAAATGGTACCCACATATCTTGACACCACACCCAACAGACTGCCTTAAAGATTTATTTTAGAACTCCCCAAGGTGTATTAATGGACGTAAACCCTCAAATATGCTCAACCATTACACCCAAAAAAATTAACAAATATGAAAATATTAAAGAATATGAGTCACATGTATCAAATAAAGTACTAGATATAGTGGTAGATACAAGTATAATACCAATAACTATTGATGGTCCTGCTTCAATACCACCATGTATTAGAAGAACTTAATTGACCTGGAAAACCCATCTATGATATTTTTTGATTTTTTTCTCAAAATGAACTACCCTATGGATAATAATGATCTCGTTGAGGAATTCCAATCCCATTACCCTGATGGGTATGGCCATGTGATCTCTATTTTTCCATCCTTGTATGATGTATCTGACCCACTTTCTACACACTATATGAACATAAATCCTCCATTAGTACCCATCCATAAAGTATTCCTACAAAACCTCACCACAATCTTTATACCCTACATGCTAGGCACTCAAATCGTGGTTAAGGACAATATCTATGAATGTGTCTCATATTACCGCAGTCATAGTAGAAAAATCAATCACTATAATCAAATGTTGGTTCCCATTTTTATAAACTCTTTCAATAACATCGTTGTTGTAAAATATCGAAGTGATTCTTCCAACTATTGGAATCCCCGCCACATGGTCTCCCATCTGAATCTATATTTCAAACACCAATATCTTCATTAAGACTTCCTTATAATATAAGAGCATGATCCACCACCTCAGTAAACCAGTGAAATAAAAATATGTTCACATGAGACATAATCCCTTATCAAATCCCATACTAGAAACATTTCACAGTGGACACCTCATCCTCTGCCAAATATGGAACAAAGCATTGCATGTTAGTAAAGTGGATAACAAAATCCAGCACTGACATGTTCCCCTAGGTCAGCCTCATAAACCGTGAATCCTTCATAAATATCATTGACCATTGATGTACCCAATTTGTGTATTTATTTACATATATTTTATTGAAAATAAAAACATGTTTTTAGAAAATATCTATTGTCTCATGGAAATGTTCTTTGATTTTGGGGATTTTGTTTTCATTCATGAGATTTCTGGCTAAAACACTCAAATCTGGAGAACAGGTTGAAAATTTGGCAATACACAACATGTAAGATAGTATATGTCATGTAACTTCAGACGAGGACATGAATAAAAAGTAATATTTTATTCCCAAGTCTCCATTCCAGACAATACATGCCATGTGGATTACTTCTACACAATGTGTACAATCTTCTAGATGCGGTTGGTTGAACCTGCTAGAGACTACACGCTATGTTTGGCGGTGCTACATGTTGTGTACACTCCACCAACCAATCATCGACGCTGTGTGAGTCAAATGTAGCACACCTGGCCACCTACCGATGAAAAACCACGGAAAACCCAGTTGACATGACTATATGTTATTTACTTTTCATACATGTCGTCTACATTATATTTCTTTAAATAGAGGCTTTGGCCTCCGTACCTAGGGAGGTGGAACACTTGAAGGTAAGGGGGTTGTTCTACTGCCATTCCACCAAAGACATCGTGCTACCACTTCTCCATTCCACCGTCTGACACCTCCCCTTGAGTCTTACTCAATGATCTCATTAGGTATTGAAGGTGTTATTTTCATTATGTAATATATGTATAACTAAACACCCCTTGTGTTGGGGTTGCGGATGATGAAGTATTATATGATGTAATGATTTATGTTGTTGTGTTTGTTCTTTTAAAATTCTTTTTATTCTTCTTAAACCATTGTTAACTACTACTGGGAACTCTGAACCAGACATAGGGTAGAATTGTGAGGGATCAAAAAGAAGAATAATGATTTACACCTTCATGATCATTGAAGGTATTCGTCGATTCATAAATGTACTAAACTAAAATAACGAATTTTGAATCATTGATTACCAGACCATGGAGTCAATTTCTTGAATTCAAAGAAAAAATTAACCAGACCAAGGACAGCTTTTCATAATTGAGATCCAGAATGTTGATTATTATGAACAATACAACCTAATACGCAATCTGCATGAATCTCCAAAATCGCCATATCCCCAACAAGATCTTTTTCTACCAATCTCAATAAAAACATTTTTTTCTCTTCTTAATCATTAATCGTTATTATCAAGTAATCAAAAATATTTCATGAATCCAAAACCATGAAAATCCATCTCTAAATCCAGCATAATTCACCAAATTAATTCTAAACTCAATTGAATTCACACACCCACCATGTTCCAGGTGGATTGACCATGAACTTGCTCTATACTAGCATAAGAGTGGGTAATAACAATTTGGGACACCGATAACATAAATTTGGTGAAACAATAGACCAAATTTTGGCACCGTTGTTAGGGAACAAAACGGTTCAAGTGATAAATTTAGTTGTGTTATTAATTAATTAGGTGAACATAAAAATTAATAATTCCCAAAAAAAAATTCCTAAACACATTTATGTTTATATTTTGTTTTCCCTTTTACCCATGGGTTTTGTTTTGTGTATGTGTCTGATCACAGCTACATAAACCAATGCCTCACACGGTCCAAGAGCGTTGAGTCCTCAGATATTCTTCTGATTGACCCGGAGATCGAATAAACCTTGTTGCGACTAAAACCTGCACTTGTAGATAAGCACAGTGAAACCTCATTACCTATGGAGAACAGGGAAGAGGGAGCATTGGCCACCGATGATGCAGCAGGAAAACCATTCTAGGACTAGCCGCCTCCTGCTGCTGGTATACCACAGCAGGCCCAACCCGGAGGTTTGATGGAGTTTCTCTTGAGGGACTACCAGCAACCGCCAAAACAACCACTTACACAGTACGACAAGCCATAGAAGCAGAATAAGCTCTTTCAATGGCCCTACTTTTCCCCCCACAAGATCAGCAATAGATGCACCATCCACCCCCTCAGCAGCCACCTCTATGACATTCTATCATGGAGTATTGCCTATCATCGATCCACGAAGTTAATACGGGCATCGTTCATAATCCGGTACAGGCCCAACACATTGAGATCAAGACTGCTATTATGAAGCTGATCCAGAACACCGTTCACTTTAGCGGCAAGCCTAGTGAATACCCGGACACCCATCTCTCCAATTTTCTAGAGATTTGCGACACGTTCTTCTACCACAACGTGTCTGAATATTCCATTCTTCTTAAACAATTTCCATTCTCCCTAATGGATAAGGAAAAATACTACATAAATGGATTGTCACAACGATCCATCCTCACCTGAGAGGATTTGGCTCAGGCTTTCTTGTCCAAATATTTCCCACCCCCAAAAATGGTGACCTTGTAGAATGAATTCCACAACTTCCAGTAGCATGAATTCAAATCATTGTATAAATCATGGGAATGTTTCAAGGATATGTTACGAAATTTCCCACACCACAGAAATATACTCTGGATGAAAGTCCAAACCATTTACGGAGGGTTTACAACGAATACAAAGTCCATGGTGGATGCAGCTGGTTAGGGTACGGTAATGAGAATGTCCCCTGAAGAACATTTCAAACTGTTGGAAGATATGTCTGCCAACAGCTTCCAGTGCCATTCCGAGCTGGGGACCCAAAAATGAGGTTTGCATATTATTGATGCTACTAACATGCTTGATTCCCAGTTAAATGAAATATCCCAAAATATCGATGCAATAAATCTCAAGGGCACATCTGAAGTCCATGCGGAGAAACATCCACTATGCGGTGACTGTGGTAACAACCACATCCTGGGAGAATTCTTGAGACCTTCAGTCAACACATAAAAAAGTGAGGTGAGCTATGTTGCTCAAAACAGAGGGTCAAACCAGTATTGACAATATCAGAACCCGACATGGTGCCAAATCCAGAACACAGGCTGAGGCCAACAGCAGTAGAATCCTCCTCCCCAGCGACCGCCAGGCAACAGTCATCCACAATATCATAACCCATACCCAAGGAAACAATAGAACCACCATGGATCCTACCTTCAGCAAGGGTATAAAAACAATCACCCACAGAAGCCAAGGCAACAACCACCTCCACCATCTTCACAACCACCTCCGCAAGAGAATACCTCATTGTTAGAGGATCTTATTAACAAATTCATATATACTAATGAGACCAAATTTCAGAACCAGGAGGATTCTATTCGAATCCTCGAGAACTAAATCAGCCATTTAGAAAACCTGCTCTAAGGGAGATAGCCTGGTATATTATCAGGAAACACCAAGAAGAACCCAAGGGAGGAGGCCCATGCCATGACTTTACGAAGTTGAAAGAATCTACTCCCAAAGAAACCATCACATTCAGTTGAACCTATACTCACGGTTGACAACACATGTACAGTTTCAGACCCCTCTTCATTTGATAATCCATCACTGGAGGCTTAACCAGGAAATGGAAAAGAGGTCGTCAAACCATTGGGGCATGTAGTACCTTTTTGGGAGAGGACGAAGTAAAGAAATCTGGATCAGTAGTTGGGAAAATTCATGGACGTATTTAGAATGCTACACATCAATATCACATTTTTAGAGGCTCTGGCAAAAATTCCCATATATGACAAATTCATGAAGGAAATACTCTCGAATAAAAGAATGATGGAGGATTTGGGCACCATAACACTTACAAAGGAGTGATCTGCAGTCATACAACAATCCCTTACCACCATGCTCTAGGATCCATGTAGCTATACAATTCCATGTATAATTGGACATTGTGAATTTGGAAAAGCCATGTGCGAGTTAGGGGCCAGTGTCAACCTCATTCCATTTGGAGTTTTCCAAAATCTCTAATCAACGATCTGAAGCCTACCAGAGTCTCCCATAAACTTGTTGATAGATCCATTAAATATCTAAAGGGGCTACTAGAGGATGTACTGGTGAAGGTGGGAAGATTGATCCTCCCTACATATTTTATTATCCTTGACATGGAAGAGGATCGATAGGTTCCCCTTATACATTGAAGACAATTCCTAGTCACTGGGAATGCACTCATTGATGTGCATGAGGGGGAGCTGATTTTCCATATAGGAGATGAGAGAGTCTCCTACATTGTCCTCAAGGCCATCAAACATGCATCATTTCTCGATCATGAGGACTATTCTGTGAAGACTACTGTGGATTGTCACTTAATGGATGATCAGGTATGTTCCTTTATTTCTGATAACTTTATCATTCCTGACATTCCCGTTGAAGAAGAGACAGAGGAATTTCAATTCCTAGATGGCCAGGGTGGCTATTTTTTGGGATCATTATCCACCATAAATATCAGGTATGAAATTGTACGTAGGTAAAGCCGATGAACTAAAAAAGGCGCTTCCTCGGAGGCAACACAAAAGATACACGTTATGCCCCCTCTGTATGCATGGTGTGTACTTTTTCATTTTCATTTTATCTAACAAATGCATATATATAGAATAGATACCTATAAGTAACCATGGATGATTC
Source organism: Viscum album (assembly GCA_963277665.1). NCBI lineage: Eukaryota > Viridiplantae > Streptophyta > Magnoliopsida > Santalales > Viscaceae > Viscum > Viscum album. Next base: position 958,357,624 of record OY728145.1, read on the forward strand.
CGGTGTTGGAGGTATGGTCACTAGAGTTTATCGGAGCTGTCTCCCGTTCGAATTCTCCCGACCTACCTTTGGCACGGTGTTCCTCCTTTTAATATTTTCTTACATGGAGTGTGTAGTACATTCCCTATATATATATACACACACATTATAATAAGAAAACCCTTGATGGGGATGTTTCAGTTGGCCAAGATCGAAACCCTGTTTCCAATAGATCTAGGTTCGAATCCTGACAACCACCCAATTTCATTCATTTACACTTTAAATAAAACCACACGACGTGTCTTCCAATATAAGTTGTGGGTGACATATTTTTTTTCTAAAACTAAAATATAATACAACATATTTATATAAAGTAATTCATGTGGATGATGTTGGAATATTAAAAAAGTCTCATCCCAGGATCCAAAAGTCCAAGGTTCGAATTTGGCTAATCTCTCTGCTTCATCTCATTCATTTAAAATTGAAAAACCACATTCTGTTAATTTATTTCTTCCCTTGTGTATAGGATGTCTAGATTAAATGTATATAAATGATAAATATGGGCAGCAGTAAAACCTTTGCTCTAGTGGTTGAGGGCATCCGTTCGGAGCGGCTGATCGCCAGTTCGAACGTCGCCCCAAGCACCAGACCAAAGGTTGTACTTATCTTTTTCCAATTTAAGAATGCATGCCGTGTATGTATAATTTTATTTTTAAATTCTATATATATGAATATATATAAATATCTCCTTTTTTATTATTTTTAATTAATATTAATTATTATATAGTATATATATATAATACTATATAAAAATAGCATACACGGCGTGTCTGCTAGAGTACATTCTATGTTCCCAGGCTATACAAACCCAAAACCCTACGTGGCCAGTGCCCGTGTCACGTAATCCATCCTCACTATTTTCTTCTCCCAGATTCCGAACAATCTCCCCTCCATCAAATCCTTCATTTTTCTTCCGTTTTACGGTTCTTATTCATCTCCATTTCATTAATCGAACATGGTATGTCGTTCTGCACCCCTTATTTCTCTTATTTCATAGCATGTAGATTGTTTTTGGATTTCCTGATCATTCGGTTTATAACAGTACATGGGCATACATGAAGAACACACGACGTGTACTTTGGTACACTGACAAACACTAATGAATTGAAAATTCTAAACTACACGGTGTGTATGTTCGGTACACACCATATACTCTCCAAAGACGTTCCTGGGTCATTATATTCACATGGTCACACATCCCATGTCCACCTACATGTCGTGTACATTAGGTAAACACTGTTTAGTGAGTATTCTGGCCTAGCCCATGTACAGTACACCAATCATCAAAGAAACCATTTTATTATACATGGAGTGTTGTTTTTGTACACGTCGTGAGTCATACCCTAGCCAGTGACCCTCTCGGTGTGTCTATCCAGAGAACACAGTTCTCTTACCATCTTTGACAATATGTCACGTACTCTGTATGTACATGTCTTGTACTTTTCTTTTTCATATTTCACTTATTTTATTATATTTTTTCTTTTCTTTTTCTTTGGTTTTTTTTTCTTTTTCAGGTTATGGCAGTCAGGGTCCCATCACGGGGGGAGCGGTCGGCGTCCGCCACTGAGGGCGAGAGGCCCATTTTTATAAGGATTCGACTATGGCCTCCGACATAGATAGACACAGATTATCCGGTCTACGAGCTCCCTCCATTAGCCATCCTTCCATCATCCATTGACTTAGAGGAGGTTGGGCCTAGTATAGTCGGTCCTTCACCAACCCATCAGAATTCATCAAGAACCATAGATACATTATCATTGACAACCACACTTTCTGATCCCTCCTCCATAGCGGGAGATCCTTACGTAGTCACTCTATCCAGAGGCCCTTCATCCAGTGAGGTTTCTCCACTACTACATCCAACCCCATCTTCTACCACACCTAGGATAGATCCTACCACTGTTCCCTTTCTTTGTATGATCTTTCAGGTTACGAACATGGCCCACAATCGCTTCCAGCATTTTTCTCGATAGACTATTCAGTTGAACGATCACTATATTGACCCTGTTGTGCCTCATCATCCATTTATATGGGAGGACATCGAGGATATCCTCATGCACACATCACTACTGGCTATATTTCGTGTCAACAATTCTATCTACCGAGACTTATTTTTGGAGTTTTCAGCATCATTTAAGTTTGACGAACCAGTGTATCGAGAGATTCTGTGATTTACAGTCCCGACATTCAGATTCTAGATAGGCAGTGATCCTTTTTCCCTTTCCCTACCTGACTTTGGCATAGAGTGCAGTTTCTATCCCCTTCCAGTCACCCCAACCCAAGTTTCCACCCTGCTCCGCCCTGAGTGCTAATCCATCATAGCCACTTGGCCGGATATTTCTGGGCCTGACCACCGCTATAATCCCACTTCCCAAAAGAGCTCCCTCATCCATGACCCTCTCATCCACATCACTCACTAATGCATTAGAGCCATCTTGTTTTCTCGCTATGAGGATATTGGGGTCACTACTGACCATGACATGCAGTTCCTTATTTGTGTTCTCACTCAAGCCTTCTCAGACCTTCAATACCTTCAAGCCTCATACTTTCATGCCATGTTCACTGGTCGTCAGGGAAACCTAACTACTAGATTCTAACCCACTTGCCTTTCCCATCACCTCAGCGTTTTTGAGTCTTCAATTCTGCATGACCCACTAGGTTAACCCCAGTGGATGGACTTTCTCATGATTCATCGCGTGGGATTCGTTTGGAAGTAAGGGGCACCTATGTCATGTCCCATGCCCTAGCTCCACCTCCTATCGATCATCTTGTCCCCAAGCCTCAACCACCACACCCTGCCAACCCACTTTCCCCCGAGGATTCCCATGCACCTCCCTCTTCACCCCTTCCAACTACCTCCCCCATCCCTCCTTCCTTTAATATTCCCCCTCCTGGACCTTCCCATGACCCTTCTCCCTACGTACCCTCGGCTGAGCCTCCCCTCACCCTCCACCTAGTCGAGATCACCCTCCATCTGACATCTATCATGCAAAAGCATGATACTATTCCTCATCTCTTGTATACCACTGACCAGTTTCTGGACCGAATTGAGAAGATGGTAGAGATGCTCCTCCTTCTTCCGCGGATTCTCGTTCCTATGACTACTTCTTCTTTTTCCATGCCTACAGCTTCTACCATCCCGCCTGCTAATGCTGCAGTGGCCAGAGACTTGATTCTTATTTTTACTATAGGTTCCGGTATGTGTTCTCTCGCTGAGCTTTCCATTCAAGATGTTCATACAGTAGTGAGCCTCCCATAGGCCGAGGCTCCTAGCTCTTCCACTACTACGGCCGCTACTGCCATACCACTTGTTTCAGACATGTCGTCCACTGAGGTGACTCCATAGAGGTGACATATACATTGTTATATATATCTCTTTTGACATTATCTGTGATGTGATATTATGATTTCATGTAGTATTATTTTCCATCGACCATAAGAGGTACCATGGAGGAACTTGGGATTCACATTTCATGAGGGGAGTATTATTCCATTTTTTTACTTTCTTTTTGAGTTTTCTTTTTCCTCTGCTTCCCCTGGGTTTTCCCCATCATTTTTCATTCCCACCCTTTTTATTTGTATTTCACTTGGTGGACCAAGTGAGGAATTATGTTTGTGGGAGCCTCTATATCTTCCAACTTATTCTTTTACCTTATTGGTATCTAAGAAAAATAATTATTAGATTATATATTTAAAAATGCGAAGAAATTTAGGTTAGTCATATTTATAAATGATATGAACTATTAGTAGGAAACTTTTAAAAGGTTTTTTCTTATTTTGGTTCTTAAATATATTTAGATGATTGATGATATAGTTTAATTTTCAACTTTTAATCTTTGGAAAATTACATTTATTAGGATAATCATTTATATACATGTCACGACCTGATTGTCCCTTTATTTATTTTTCCTACTCCTAAGAGGTATTCTAAACCCTTCATTTTTATTCTTTTTAAAACCCTCTTTCTTGAGAGATTATTAGGATATACATGACTACCATAATTTGAAAGTATTATTTTCAAGACATGAAGAATTTTATACTTACAATAAAATGATTGAGGCATTGGATTATTTCAACCCATTTATCTTGAGCCTACCCTATATATTATCTTCATGAATCCCCTAGAGACCATGAATACCCTTTATAAATAGCCATATTACTATGATATTTCCATTCCTACACTAATTCTTTTATGATTTTTCATGATTATTTATTTGTGCTAAAAAGAATGGATTGCCACCACATGGTATAAATTCGTAATTTGTCAAGAAATTTAGTATGGTGGAGTGCCTCGTGATCATTTGGGGAGAAAAGAGTTCCAAAAAACTATTTACAAAATTCAAAAACGTCTCCTTTGTGTAAAAAAATAATGGTACAAACAAAGGGGCCTTATATACACTTGTTGGTTTGTGACTCCTACTATACTAAAAGAGATGGTGGTGATAAGATCATTTGATAAATCTTGTTGAGGACTCATTCACATTGAGTTTAGTTTTGAATATCATGCATTCTTATATAATAATTTATCCTCCTTTTTCAAGTCTCAGAGTTATTTTTCACATATTTACCTACCAACCATTATCCACAGAAACACATTATCCTATTTGAAAATCCCTCATGATATTTGTGAGTCAAATTTTATGAAGTAGAGAACATGATTCCTTTCAAACCTATAGATATAGTGTATATGACTTTGATTAAGCATACATTTGATTAAATACATCTTGAGAGTGAGTATAGTATTTACTGGTGAGGTAGATCATCAAATGGCATTCTTATTTTTGAAATGTTGAAAAAAAAATTAAAAGAGGCTGAAAGTAGTTGATTAAATTATATATGAGGCATGATGAGAATATCTTTTGAATTTAATCTGAAGTAGAGAACAATATTCTTTACAAACCAATGGATAGAGTGTATATGAATTTTATTGAGAATACCATTGATTAAATACATCATGAGAGTGAGTATATTATTTACTCGTGATGTAGATCATCAAGTGTCATGCTTATTTTTGAAAGGTTGAAAAATGTGTTTAAAAGAGGATGAAAGTAGTTGATTAAATTATGCATGAGTAATGATAAGAATATCTTCTGAATTGAATTTGTTTTGTACATTTTATAATTTTATCTTTTAACTATATTTTTTTCACTTATGATTAATTAAATGACTTAGTTTCAAATATAGATTCTTTTAATTTGATGTTGAGATTTTCTTGAGGGCAAGCCAATGACTAAGTGTGGGGGAATTTAATACACTGAATTTGTGTATACAAGCTTCTAGATGTGGTTGGTGGCATCTACTAGAGACTACATGCCATGTGCGGTGGCTCTACACACCGCGTACCCTCCACCAACCAACTGTCGATGCAGTGTGAGTAAAAGGTGGTGCAGATGGCCACCTACCGAATAAAAATCATGGAAAAACCTAGTTTACATGACTACATGATGTGTACTATTCATACATGTCATGTAATTTAATTTTCTATAAATAGAGGCTTTGTCCACTGGACTAAGGGTGGTGGAACACTTGAAGAGATGGGGGCAGTTCTGCTACCATTCCTCTCGAACCACCATGATGCCACCACTCCTCCATTCCACCATCTGACACCTCTCCTCAAGTCTTACTCAATGATCTGATCAGGTATCGAAGATGTTATTTTCATTATGTCAGATCTATGTAACTAAATACCCCTTGTGTTGGGGCTGTGGATGATGAAGGATTGTATGTTGTAATGATTTATGTGGTTGTGTTTGTTCTTTTAAAAATTTTATTATTCTTCTTAAAAAAAATTTAACTACTTCTGGGAATTCTAAAATGGACCAAGGGAAGAATTATTTGCGATCTAAAAGATGAATAACGATGAACATCTTCATGTTCATTAAAGGTATTCGTCGATTCATAAATGGAAGAAAGTAAAAAAAAGAATTGTGAAAATTTGACTATTGGACCAAGGAGTCAATTTCATTGATTCAAAGAGAAAATTAAACCAACCAAGGGAATCTTGTCATAATTGAGATACAGAATGTTGAATTATTATGAATAATATAACCAAATATGAAATCCACATGAATCTCCATAATCATCATAGCCCCAACACGCTCATTTTCTACCAATATCCATAAAAACAATTGTTATTTTCATCTTAATCATTAATCACTATATTCAAGTAATCAGAACATGGTTCTTAATCCAAAACCAAGAAAATACCAATCTAAATTCAGCATAATTTTCCCATTTAATTATAAACTCAATTGAATTCAAACACTCACCAAGTTACCTATTAATTGACCCCTCACTTGCTCTATAATAACTTAAGAGTGGGTAATAACAATTTGGGACACCGATAACATAAATTCGGTGAAACGACAGACCATCCATGGATTTAAATGTTACAAAAACTTATCCTAAATGACATTATATAGAAAAACATCAGCCTTTTGAGTCAGAACCAAAACATCCCACCTCCTTTTTATCTTCCCACACAACAAGTATACCATCAACATGACAGTCATCACAGAAGGAGTATCTAAATGACAGAGAATCATCTAAATGGATTTTATCTAGAACTATGATTCATCAATTCCACCCCATCCATAAAAATTCAGAGTTTTTTGTAGTTGAAACATCCTAGTCAGCTCAAACATAATTCACAAAACCATCAGTGGGTCCCATTCCATCATCTGAATAAAATGAGTGAAACACTCATGGAACTTATCATATCACCTATTTTCGTCGAACTCTGGGTTTTATTACTGCAATTATGGGGTATAATTCTTAGTGAATCCAATTTTATCATAGTATATACACATAATTGCAGTGGATTCTGCCTAAAATTCCAAACAGACATATCCGAACATATAACACAATGCATCAATAGTTTCACAAGGAATACTCTTAGTATTTCCAAACATCTCATTCTGCGTAAAATATCCCAAAGGATTTCATCACACCTTTATCAATATACATGGACATCCATACTATTGGTCATGGTCAAGATGGGTTAAACTAACCCACACAACCAAAAATAAGTTAACAACATTTATAACATTTCAATAGGCACTGAACTGTAATCATTATTACAAACTATTTTTATTTACCCATTTTCATCATCATTAGTAGAAACCAATTCTATAATAATTTCAATGAAAATGTAATGAATTTAATCAATAACATCCCTCCATAGTTCCACCATTGTGTTCCCACCATTCTTCATGATAACTATGTCCCTAGATGCCAAGAATGATGCATGAATTTAATATATCATACCATATAAAAATGAGTAAGATATAAAAAATATATACACACCACATAATAATTTCAACACCCAATAGTGAAATATTATTCAGTAGTTACAAAAAAACATCCAAAAAAATAATCCCACCCTTTGTAATTAGGTTTTGTAATATACATGGGTAAGATTCCCCCAAGAATGATATCATTGCCAAGAACATAAAACATTCATATATCTTACCCACTATACCAAAATTGTAAGACAACATAAAAGAACCACAATGATATCAATTCGTTAAATCCACAATCCAGAGGCCACTAAACTGGTTCCCTAATTCATGTTTCCACATTACCATAGGCGTGCCTCCCCATATTGCTGACACTGTTGACTAGAAGCGAGGGTCTAAATAAAAAATTGGGGATAATATAAACTTTTTATGAGAGTATACCACATTAGATAACAATAATATACATAGGAATAATATGAAATTACAAATACACAAGAATTACAATCCTTTTACCTAAAAAGGATAAGAACCCACTACAAATGCTCAAAATTATATGTCATGTTATGTAGTTTCATGTTTAATGAAACACCAAAACAAAAAATGAACTGAAGAATTAAAAGAATATACCTTGACTCTTTGTTCAGATCCCTCATTCGTTCACCTCATCGGCCCAACTCAAAAATATAGAATATATCAATTTCCCTTGTCCTAGACAACATAAATGAAATCTATCTGGGTATCCAGTGGAGGCCTAAGAAGGGTGTGAGTACACCTCAGTTGTCCACCACCAACAATGTTTACAATATATCCATTCTAAATTTACCATGTATAAATGTAATAAAACATAAATGAATGGTAATAATAAAATAAACCAACCAATAGTTAATATAAATTCACATAAACTATTTACATCATTTTGTTTATTGGATGGGAAATTCAACTATTGCATAGTATCATATTCTCATTAACGACAATGAAAATGAAATATGAAAACTTACAAATCTCAGTAGGTGATCCATTTCATTTTTATTTACACTAGACTACCTTGGATCCTTGGTCCATGTTCTCTCATCCAATGTAACCATTAGTGGCCTATAGCCTTAGTCTGATTCCTTAACCCGTGAATTCTAGAGGTCAAGTTTAGGACTCAGTCCAACCCGACCCATTATAGAAGCCTCGGTCCTTTACCCCACAAACCACCAAGCCATGTGTAAATTCATCTCCACCATTACCACAAAACTAATTTCACAAACTATTCTAGAAATTACCCATAATAATACTTAATCAATGTTCATTCATAAGATAATTCATCTTACCACATCAAACCATGAACATAATTAAAATTTAAATTACTTATATCATTTAAATATGTTCATTTCAATCCCTAGTCATTTATCTAATTCACTTTAAATCATTTAAAAAATTCACTATATTTTAGAAAACACTTCTATCAAATTTTAAAAAAACACAATCAGAATTAGTTCAAAATTAAAAACCTAATATAGAATGTCACCACAGTCACTATTGTCTCTATATCAAAAAAATTCAATTCTATGTTTTTTATTTCTATCTCCAAGTCCAAGAAGAGGCACAACTGATGGGGTGCCCTTAACATAGTCAAATAAAATAAAATGAATCCCATGGAGATCAAGTGGTCCCCAATTAAAAATTAAAACAAATAATTAACTTTTCCTTCCATGGAAAAATAATAAAAACAAAATAATACAAATACACAACAAAATGAACATAAATAACCAACAAGACTATGGTATATTACTTATTAACAAAAAAAATACAATTTTGATGATGAAAATCACATAATCGTCACCATTGTCATATATTTGAACACCCATCGAACACCAAACATGATATATTCTAAAAAAGAGGGTTTTTGAGCACTAAAAAGAGAAAAATTATTCTTTGTACCTTAATCCATAAATGGGAGAAAATTGAATGATTAGACTTACATAGGGATTTGATATGCACCTAACAAAAAAAACATCATAGAAAGGAAGGATAATGATTTTTAGTGAAGTTATGGGTGATTGTGTTGTTCACTAGGGTTGTAGGAGTATAAATATGGTAGAAAATAAGGCCAAAAATCTTAAATTGCGAAGGTGTAAAAATTGAAAAATCAAACATTTAATGAGGCTCATAGTATAGAAGCCCTATTTTAAAAACCATTCACTAACCATTCTCAATCAAGTTTCTATGTGGGTCCAGGTTGCATGATTATATAAGTATACCTCCTAGATTAACAAACCATCCTCTAACTGTGTGGCATGGCTCTATCCAAGACCGCACAAATTGGCCTCCCAACATTTATGATTTTCTTAAACATTATCCTATACTATTTTCTTTCATGGTTTTGGTGGATGATTACAATTAACAAATCTCTAACCATGAAAAATACACATGATGGTCTAATTCCCCTTTATATCTCACCTCGAACCCCCAGAACAAACCAAAGACTCCCTGTAATTCTAGTGCACAATTCATTATCAATAATTTGTGTATTTAAACCAAAATTAAAACATATTTATAACGGAAAAAATTATAGGATAATACATGAAGAAAACCTGTATGTATATTTTTTATACATTAATGACATATATGGTAAACTAATTTCTTAAATCTAAAAAATTGATCAAGAAATATAATAGATATCCTATAACATTTATTTTTGATGATGTGATTTTATTTTTAATTAATAAATTTTTTAACAATTTTTTATTCATTGAAATTCTATTTATCATTTTGTTTATTTTGGAGAATGATCCCTCTCACACCCCATCATTATTTAGACATTATTTTTCTCTTCCATTTCATATATTCACTTTATTTCATTGATATTTTTATCTTGGATCCCAATTATGTGTTATTATTGTTAAACTTAATATTCCATTTATCCTATTATCAAATCGATATTATTGTATCCATTTATTCAACGTGGATTTCCAACAATGTATTTATAAAATAGTAAAAAAAAATTCATTGAATTCTATCTTATCATAAAATCCCTGTAATTTTTTTTGAAAATAAAAATAAAATAAAAACGTTTTAATTAGATAGAGTTAAATTCATTAGCATAAAATATCATTATGCACATTAATTGTTACACCGCAAAATTAAATTTCAAAATTGAACTATACTGGATAGATTTATTAACACACAACATTGATCATTACTTTATTTTGTGATATTCTAAAAAAATAATATTCATTAAATTTTTCTTTTATAAACAATATAAAAATTTTGAATATTTAAAAAGTTATATGAATATTATATGTAATTTGTATAAATTTTTTATATAATTATTATATATTTTCAAAATCAAAACAAATAATTACTCATTTTTAGGAAATATCGTTTACAAATTCAAAAATAATATTTCAAGAATTGTTTTTTGTTGGTTATTTTTTTGATATAACATTGAAAATAATTTCAACAACTTTTGGAATTTTTTTTTAAAAAATTTCATTATATATCAATATTATTTTAGGGATAAAAATTGTAATCATTTTATAAGGATTTATTATTAAGTGAAAAGTACAAAATATTTATTATATAGAAAACTTTCTATTTTACCCATTTAATATAAAAGTACAATTATATTTTTAAGTGTTTCTAAATTTAATTTTTTTAGTTTTTATTAATAATTATCTGATTAATATAATTGGAATCATAATTATCACTTGTTTTCTAAATAAAACAATATTATAATATGAAATTTCTATTTTCAAGAAAAACATTTTTCGTAAAAATTTTCTGGATATTTTCACAAGAAATGTATATACATTATGGGGTATTTAACATTATAAAAGGGATTAAATAATTGAAATCATCATTTTAATATTTTTTAAGTTGGTCGACATCATTTTTTATCAAAATTAATAGTAAATATGTTTAATATTTATCGCCACAATAAAATTTATATTTGATAAATATGGGTTAAAAATAATGTAAAAATGAATCAAAATCACAATAAAAATTTAATTTAATATATTTTATTATTGTAATTCGACCATACATTCATAATTAAAAATTATAAAATTTTGGTTCCAAATATCCTTTAGAAAGGCCTCTATATTATTTTATGTAATTTAAAAATTAAAAATGTTTCTTTACTAATAAAAATATCTTGAATATATTTTCACAATGATAAAAAACTAATGAGTTTATATATATTGTTATTTTTAAGGTAAATATGTTTTTAATGTTCATTTATTTTTTATTTTTTGATTTTAAATTTTTACAAATAATTCTTAAGAAATGTTGTCAAAAAAATTGAGGAAGTAGTAAAAAAAATCAATCAAATTAGATTGAAAAGAAAATAATATTTTTTTGTGTTATTTAATTATTTAAAATAATTTTTTCATAAATTTAAAATTTTTTAGGGAATTTTTATAATTTATATTTTTACTAAATCAGTGTGATAATATTTTTTGAAATAAATTTATTTAATTGTCCTTAAAATAAATTTATTGGTTATTTATTAGAATTAATGTATATTCAAATGATTCTAAATTCATTAATATTTTATCATCTTCCAAATTAATTGGATGTATTGTATAATTAGAAAATTATTACTTTTATGGGACCTTTTCAATTTTATTTTATATTTTAAAGAACTTAAACAATAAGATAATATATTCTCACATTACTCTTTATAAAGGCTAACTGTTGTATAAAACTAAGAGTTAAAGGTTAAATAAATCACTGAATATTTTATTATTATTTTTTTGAGTCTATTTAGACTTATTATTATACTATATTCAAAATATATATATATGGATCCATTTCATAATTAAAATCAAATAATAATAATTTATGTAATTATGTAATTCCATGGGTCCTCATCTCATCCCATATAAAAAGATACAACTCATCCTCTCGTTATCAAAATTCATGAGCGAAGGATATTAACCAAACCTAGATAAATAATTTTACTAGCATCTTTATATAAATTTTAATGGATTAAATTCTTTATTAAACAGAAATCCCTAGGGTCCTTAAGGATACATCTAATGAAGTCTCTTCAATGTGGTGGTAATCATCTTAACATGTCATTTTTAATTAATATCCTCCTAAACTTCTTTCAATTGTATTATAAATAATTTCTAAAAAATAAATTAAAAATATATAATAATCATTTAAGATATTATTTTAATTAAATTAACATATTAAACTTTTTTATCAAACAAATATTGAATGAAAATATTGTGTTTTTATAGGTACAGACTACCTTCTATATAATGAAATGACTTTTGTTTTCCACCATCGCTAGTCATGGCTATTTTATGTTATTGTTTTATTGATAATATATGATATGATTGAAATAATTATGATTCTATATTTATATAACATCATCTATTTTATTACACACACGTTCATTAGAAAATTATAGAGGAATTCTAGCATATTTGGGGATTACCATCTCCACGATGTTATGTGATTCATCATTCATGGAAATATTTCATGGATTGTTCTAGTAAATTTTATTTAAAGTATAAAATTGGTAATAATGTCATGATTAATATTCTGTATATGATGGTAAAATGATAGCATTGCGTAGCACCACCTATTTTTGGTATGTAAATCATTATTTATATTTTTATGTATATAATGTTTAAGGGTGATGTTTTTATGTGTTGGGATAACGTTTTTATGTTTTGGGGATAATTTGAAGGCACATAAACTATACAAGGATTTTCCAAACCTCGCAACAGGCCAGGAGAAACCATGCACATTGAACATGGCGTGGATAATTTAAGGAATTGACTTTGTCACAATTAGATCATCGTTATAGAGACCATGTGAGTAGACCATGTGAATTTTTATCCTTAATACAATGGCTGATACACAGTTCATATATGGTTTTCATAACCATGTAACTAAATCGTGGGTAAGGTAAAAGTCAAATCCTAAAAAAGTGGATCTAATGAATTTTTTCAATTTAGTGCCTCGTTTTCCCTACTATGAGGACCTAACTCTGGATTTTTCTTCCCCAATGTTCTGAAAAGGTTATCCCATTGATCTGAAGGTGATATAAAGGCTTCACTTGGTGATTATATGGTGATTCTTCATGATAAGTGTTCATTCCTCATAGTTCTTCATGTTTTTATTAGATCTGCATTACCCCTATTTGCAGTTTTTTAGATTGATGCCAATTGTGGGTATATATAAGGTTGTGGATGCTGAACAAATTTATATTTGTCCTTGGTCGTAACAGGGAAGATATCTATTGGAGGTTCATGATATTTTAACCCGGTTTCATTGGTGTTCTTCATCTGTTTGTCGTTTTCCCCAAAACACTCGAGGTAGGTTGATTCACTCTAAACTACCCATGAGAAAATTGATTGGATTGGTTTCAAATTTATTTAATTGATTGAAATTGACGTTGAAATCTCAGGGCAAAGCCTGATATAAACCCTCTTTCATGATGATTTTTTCTTGAAATTGATAAGTTTTGGTGAATTGTTTTGAAAATTGATTCAGTTATTAATTTTAAATTGGGGATTTAAAAAGGCGTCATTAATGAATTTTTTATATTGGATTTAGAAAATTTTATTCAATATAAATATTTTTTTATTGAAATAGTCTTGGCTTATTATAAATAGGCTAGTTTTGGAGCATACGTGCATTTGTGTTCATATTGAATTTACGTGTATTGGTCGAAAAATGACCTTGTTCTCGATGCCAAAGTGGTAATGGATTATGGGAAATAATTACCTTTTGGTTACATGGTAGATCGAAGAGAGACCACTCATGATCATGGATCATTCGTGACAAGGCATGCACAGTATGTATTGTGGTTGTGTGTAATTAAATGGTTTTTCCAAATAGAGTTTTTGAAGGGTTATAACAGAATGGTTTGGTTATTTTCAGTGAAAATGGGTTTTGTTTTAAAATTTATTATTATAGGACTTTTTAAATTTATTTATAATCATTATTAGATGTTTTTTATATTTAGTTTTAAAATGTTTTAGATATAAACTATGTTATATAAATGTTTCTAAATATTTTTTTCAAATGCTGTGATTAGGGAAGTTATTTGGGAAAATCTACCGAGTTTTAGTACTCACCTATACTTTTTAACTTTAGTGATTTTGAAGATGTAGTCTACTAGGACATGGGAAAATTTTAAATAATAAAACCTATTTATAATTACATGATGATATGTTGGATATTCAGTGGAGTTGGAGCATGGAGCATGTGGAGCATGGAGCATGTGGAGCATGGAGTCTTTTGGTTACCTTTTAGTTTAATTAGTTTTTCTTTCTCTATTTTCCTAGCTATTGAAGTCCTCTATTATGGTATTTGGATAGATTTTGATTTTGATAAATTAAATTTTGGGTATACATTCATGGTCATTATTCATCATTTAATATTTTTTGTTTTGTAAATTTTTAGGGAGTTAGTTTATTCTTTACTGGGAAATCTTCCCCCAGATATATTAAAGTGCGTCAACATTTATTGTCAGCCTTTTGCATCTTTTGAATTTCACTTAAGGCCTAGTATAATATGTCCACCTTATTAATCCAATGAGTATAAAGATGAATATAACAAATGTTATCAGTGTTGTTTGGTCCAATAGCATGTTTCTGTTAAATGTTATCATATTGTTTCGTTCTATGTGAATACGTAGACATAAATTTTCATAGTCTTGCAGTTTAATTTATTTTAGTATATTCATTAGGTTGTGATCATATAAAGTATTAGGATTTTGAGAACATGAAATGTAGAGCATAAAAGTACATAGCTAACATGTTTATGATAATATTCAATTTATAGGTGATTTGGGTACATAAGTGTTTTGCCAACACATATAGGATATTTAAATCCCATTTTCATGAGCATATCCAAGGATATGAGCATGAAACACATTAAAGGAACAAATTCCCACATGGATTGGATATTTCATTTTGGGTAATGATATATGTTTTTATGCCCTATGTCATTTTTTGAATCATATGTAATTTGTTTTCCAATGAAACATATTAAATATAGAATAGTTTGTGTCTTATGAAAATTGGTTGATTATAAAAAGTGTTTAATGTTTTTTATCATTAGTGAACATGGAAAAGGTTTAATTTGGGAAAACCATATTGTGATAGTTGGTGTGGTAAAAAATTGAATATTTAAGGCATTAGTTTATAGGGATTGAGAGTTATGGAATTTTTTATCGGTATAGAAAACAGAACCTATTAGTCTTTGTAGAAACCAACTGAATGAAGCTACCAAGAGTGTGGTTGAACATGAGCCACATGTGAACCGATATCCATTTCAGAGTGTCATCCATTCAGTTTAGGTTATGGAAATTAAGAACTAGTGGGATGAGCTAATAAAATTTGATCGTTCCTTCCAATAACTGAAACAGAATCTGCACAGATTCGGGGGTGATTCTGAACCTAAAAGAGTAAAGGTATTGGTGAATAGAATGAATTGTATCTTCTATTTCATCGAAGCACCTATATATCTAAATTTCATGATGGTTATTTATTTTTTCATAGATATTGTATCCAATTAGTGGGATCTCTCGGTATAGGCTTGAGTTGAAAATTACATAGTTTGGAATATTTTTAGGAATTGTTAAACAAATAATTCTTCCCTCACATATTGCAGATCCAATGGACAATGTAAGAAGTTATCATGAAATAATAAAATCTATATATCACAAATTAGGTAACTGAATTCACGACTTTAGTGTACTTTCCACCATAGGTTGTGTTTAGTGCATCCATCAAGGAACACATCTTTTAATTGGGTCTAAGGAATTAGATATGATCAAATATTGATATGCTATATATTTCTGACTATAGAGAGATGATCAACAAAGTTACTTTGAATACATGGAAATATTGGGATATATGGACATAGGAACTCTAACAAAACCCATGTGAACTAATGGGAACTCTATTTATAGGAACAATAAAAAGAGGGACACCAACTACATGGCTAGGAGTGGTAACCATAATCAAATAGTTAGATCATTGATTCTTCCTCCAAGACCCAGAAAAATGTCGGATGCATCCAATTTGGTTCCATTTTCTACATGATGTGAGAGTGTACATCGCCACGATGTTCATACTATAATTGAGACAAGATGACTTATTTGTAAGTCTATTTTCACAGTTCTATGAGTTTGGGTTCTCGAGACATTTCGCAGGCATCACAAGAGTCGTATGCTTCAATATGGAGAGTATAATATAATCAATATAATCAACATAAGAGATCTATCCATAGTGATTCTAGGAATACCATGACTCCTCTACAGGGGAAATCTGAGAAGGGAACTAATGAAATAAATTTACTGATAAAGAGAGAATATGGATTTGATCATGTGATTGTGAATTATTAGGATGGACCATTTATGTTGAGAGGTAAAATTACTTTGATTTATACCCTTATGAAAGTAAAATTAGATTCTGGTGAATTTCATTCCTTCATTGCTTCTCAGGATATTCATTTTCTATTTTAAATAATTGAGATGATTAATTATGTGATAAAACATCAAAATCCATTGGGTCAAAATTTATGTTGAGCATTTCTGTCTAGAACATGTTCTATAACAGTTGAAGTAACATATATGAAATGAGAATTATCAACAATTGGATGTATGTTTATGAATAAATCCTGGGTTTTGATCTTTTAAAAATGATCATGGATCACATTGAATGTTACAATAGAATAATTAGTTTTTCGACTGATGATAACACCACTAATCTATTCACAGTATAAAGGGTTGTAAAGACAGGTGAAACAAATTTGTTGGCACTACCAATAGGAATTATCTCTTATCTTTTGACAGTGTTAACATTCAAATAAATGGAAACAATCAATGATAACAGTTTTCAATCAGTCATGGATAAGTTTCCCAGTGTTTTTCCAAAAAACATATTTGGGTTAACACCTATAAGGGATATGGAGTTTAATATGGATCTAATTTTAAGGACTAGTCCAATTTCACTTACTTATTATAATATTGAACCAATAAAATTTATATAGAGGATAGTGCAGATGGAATAACAGGAATGAAAGGGTTTCATTTGACGACGAATGTATCTGTATGAAGCACCAGTCATGTTCATGATGAATGAATAGGGTACTCAAATGGTGTGTGTGTGTATTATCGTAATAATAGAAAATTTACAATCACACATATGTATCATCATCCATGCATTGACGAATTGTGCGATAAATTGAGGGTAGTTTAGTGGTTCTTTAAAAATGACATGTTATCTGCGTATCGCCAATATCAAGTTATGTAGGTGAATATTCTAAAAACAAAATTCAGAAGCATGTATTTTTATTATTAATATGTGGACATTCCTTTCGGTCTTTATATTTCACTAGTTGTAATTATGTAATTCATTAATAAAATATTTTATATATATCTATAATCCTTTTTTGTGGTGTTTTTGTATGAAATACTGCTGTATTCATGGAAATGGTCTTAAAATGAAAAAACCTGGTGACAATGTTCGAAATCAACATACTCCATCATTTATATGAAAAATTATCAATGTGAGAATTTTGGATACAAGTGGTATGCTTTATTGTCCATGTATGTTATAAAACATGTGTTTTTGTGGATCAACAGATGATACAAGCTATTATATATTTGAAAACACCAAATAACATATTTGGGGTAAAAAACATTTGGTCTCTCTGGATATAATCGATTTTTAATTCACAAATTATCATATAAGAATCACATAATATACCCTTGACAAATAAGATTTATCGATTTTAAATAATCGATGAATTCCATAAAATTTCCAATAGATGATAGTTTATCTTACATTAGAACCTATCATCATTTTTCCCGAATCAGTATTGGGTTATGTGGTGTATTGTGAGGCTTCAGGATATGGGCTGGTATGTGTTAATGGGAAAGATAACCATTTCATTACTTATGGATCATGGAAATTAATATTAATTAGAATAATTACCCAACACACTGTTTGGAATTACATGATATTGTACAAGATTTAAATACATTGCATCATTATCTCTTTGGTGGGAAATTTACATTGTCCATGGATTATATGGGTTTGAAACATATTATATCACATCGAGATTTGAATCTGAGTCCAAAGAGTTGGACAAAGTACTTATATATGACCGACATTGAATTTATGTTTACACCATGTAAGAGAACATTGGTGGATGATGCTTTAATAAGATAATCATATGCTCAGTTAGAAAATAATATTCAAAATAGTTGTGGTTGATGTATATCCTACCTTTCATACATATGGAATATGAAAATAGAGGCAGTGATGTAGTTCTCATTTCAGTTGTTGTAGTAATTGATAAGACTAAATGTTAAAGGATGTATAGATATCTGATTTAGAATGTGTTACAATGAGTTAAAAACTCAATGGTGGGAAGACCATTGAGAGTTTGAGGTTGGATGGGAGTATAGTGTTGTTGTTCAAGATTCAGATGATTGAACATAGGGATTTCTGGGAACAAATTATTCATGATTACCATGATACAATATTGATGTACAACATATAATACAAAATATGTATACATATTTTGAAGCACAGTTATGGTGTTATGGTATAAAACAGAAAGTGGATGAGATCATTTCGAGATTCATAACGTCTCCATAAGATAAAGTGGAACATTATTGATATGCTCATAAGTTTCTATCTTTACCTATACCAGTGTGGAAATAGGAGAAAATAATGATGTATTTTTTCACAGGATTTCCAAAAATGGTGTAGAAACACGATGATATATTGGTGATAGTGGATCGACTAATCAAGTCAGCTCATTTTATCCTTATCTATGAAAATCACATTTTAGAGGATATATAAAGAATCTATATCCAATAATTGGTAATGATAAAATGAAAAATCGACTTCATTTCTATTAAATAATGATCTGAGGCTCACATCATTTTTCCAGAAATGCTTATAGATAGACCTTAAGACTCAGTTGTTTGTGTATATGGTGTATCATACTGAAATGTATAGGCAATACAAAAGAATGATACTAAGGTTGAAAGACATACTTTTAGATAATGAATTGTATTTTTGTGGATCATGTGAAGATCATGTTCTACTTGTGCATTTATTGTATAATAATCACTATCTAGCATCAATACAAATGGATCTTCATGAATAATATTATGGGATTCCTTGTCATTATCTACTATGTTGGGTGGAAATAGGTGATACAACACTAGTTGGGATGAAAAATTTCTATGGAAAAAAGAATAATATTTAGTTGATCATAATAGAATTTGAGACAGCTCAGTGTTTTTTGAAATTGTATTCTAATCTTTGACGATGGACAATGTCATTTGTAGTTACTGACTATTTATTCTTAAGGATATTACCATGGCATGGACATTGGCATTTTCAAAGAAAGTAAAGTAATATCATTGATACATGGGGCTATTAGAGATAATACAATGGGTTTGAGTGTTGGAATATGAGTTTACATTACCACCACAGATCAGTACGGTGCATGATGTGTTTAATGTACCATAGTTCAATATGTATCAACTTGATCCTGACCATGTCATCATATGGAATCACTCTGACCTAGAGCTTAATTATTCATCGGTACATATCCCGGTGTGAATTTTGGATAGGTAAGAAAGAGAATTATGTGGAAAAATAATATGTATAGTATGGGTTTTTTTGGAAACATTATTAGATTTAGTAAGATACTTGGGAACATGATGAGGAAATTAAAGATTAATAACCATAACTCTTTCAAGATGCTGATGGATTTCTAATTTTTTGGAATGGAAAGAACAAAAATTTGGTGAATTTAGCATACCTGGATTATAGTAAGTATCATTTTTGTATGAATTTTATAATAAAATAATTATGGGTTAATCTAGGAAGAGTTGGGAGAACTTTAGTTATGTTTTTTTGATAATGAGAAGGTGCTTGGGTACGTTTTTTAAAATTTATGTTACCACATAAGAGAAAATATAACCATTGAATAAGTCTTGGGAATTTTGAGGAAATGGGATTAGCATGTTTGGAACACAATTATTGAGACCTTACAAGGAGACTGCGTGATGGTTCATCCTTAAGGTAGTGTCTAATGCGCACTTTGAACATGGTTGTCGTAACCATGCGACTGAAATGTCTGATGGGTCAAGGATTGATCCAATAAAAGTAGATCCAACTCGTTTTTGCCTATATGTACCACATTTTACCACCTATATAACCCAAAATTAGAATTTTTCTTCCCCAAATTTCAAGGAAGGTCCCACCATCAATCCATAGGTGATCCAAAGGCTACACCTGTTGATTAGAAGCTTATTTATCACAGTATGTCTTCCTTGTTCATTATTCTTGATGTTTTTCTCAGATCTACATCACTCTTTTCATATTTTCTCAGATCAACATCCATTCGGGGTTGATCTATGTTTATGGATGTCGAATAAGTTTATATTTTTCCTTGTTTGTGATAGTGTATGATATTTAAGGCGGATTCGTGATGTTTTGACCCAGTTTTGTTGTCGTTCTTCATATAATTTTCTCTTTTACGAAAAAGCTCAATGTGCGTGGCTTCACTCTTTTCTCCTCATGATAGAACTGATTATCTTAGTTATAAATTTATTTAACTAACTGATCATTATTGTGAAATCATGGTGCAAATCCTGAAATAAATCATCCATATTGATGAATTATGTTTTTGTCATGTTGTGGAATTTTGCTGAATTATTATGAAATGCGATTTCGTTCTTGATTTAAAAATGGTAATTCTAAAAAACATCTTTTATGGATATCTGAAATTCATTTTTTTTGGATGGTTTTCAATAAAATTACTTACTTAATGATTTCTTTAGTATTATTGGGATTTTATTTGTTTTTTTGAATACATGGGTGTGTGTTCAGATTAAATTTATTAGGTTTGGTTGAAATATGACTTTATGCTCAGTGCTAAAGGTGTCTTGGAACATGGTAATTCATAACCTTGTGATGATAATATAGTTATATTAGAGACCATTCATGAGTATGGAACTATCATAATAATGTATGCATCGTTTTTATTGTGGTTTTGTGTAATAAAATGGTAATTCGAAATAGATTTTTTGGAATGGTTTTAACAGTGTAGTTGGGTTTCATTCTTGAACACAATGTAATTCATTAGAAAATTGGATATTACTATACTCATTTATATATATTTATAATATATTTATAAAGTCATTTAAATATTTCCATAAAATATTTTCAAAATATTTATATATAAAAAATGTATAATAATGTTTTCAACTCTTATATCATAGTGGCGTGAGTAGTGAAGTCAATTGTGAATACATTCTGAGATTTAGTATTGACCCATGTGTTGTAACTATGGAGATTTTATAGATACCATCCATAAATACATGGGAATAGGTAATGTTACCCACATCATTAACAATACCTCATGTTACTTGGGTTGTTTGGTGATGTTGGAGCATGAAGCATGTGCAACAAAGAGTCTTGTGGTTGTCTTGGAGTTTTATTTGATTGTCATCCAATAGTTTCCATGCTATTGTAGTCATCCACTGTGGTATTTGGATTCGTGATTAAATTTGATAAATGAAATTTTGGGTTTTATTTCATGGTCATCATGAATCATTTAGTGGGTAGTTTGGTGGTAATTGTTTCGGTGTGTTTGTTTATTCATTAAGGTAAAAATATCGCCCGCATTTATTGAATCCCTTTGCCATTTATTTCCACCGATGGGAATTTTGGAAATTTTTTATGGCCTAGTAGAATCCATACATCTTTAGGGGACAATAAATAGAAAGGGGGATATTACACATTGACCATTCTGAACATACCGATGATGTTTTGAAACATTTAACAGGATTCAAAAAAACAAATCTATTTTATAATTAACTATTTATGTTATAATGTTACTAATTATAGTGAATGAAGTAAAATTTATAATGATAATATATTCACCATTGAGATCATTCTAAAAAATTTAAAAACCAAATATATATTTATTATATAAGTGTTAGAAAATATATATATATATCAAATTATATGTCGAGTTACAAGGTTCAATAACTCAACTTCTATTCATTGTGTTATAAAAAAAGATAATCGAATTTATTATTCCTTGATTATGTATGAGTTGATATATAAATTTCATTATTCTATATTCTGACGTAAATTATTTGTACAAGAAAATGTTCCCATATTTACATCATAGATTTATTATCCCTTCAAATGGTATGATCTTTTCCATAACATTCATTTTCTTAATCTCAATTTCATGATATGTATTACATTTCATGCACTAAGATTTAATTTTATTGTTTTTTATACCATCACATGAATTAATTAATATTTAATAAATCATTTTTAATTTTGGTTTTACAATGTGATATTTGATTTATGAATCCACTTTTCTTTTTATCTATATGCTACTCTTATTACTGAAAAATGTGAAATATAATGACCAACTAATTGAAACCCTAATCCCTTTGTGTATATTATTTCAAATGATTTGATTTGAATGGTTACTAAGAAAAAAACGGTATACATATCAAAATATATAGGTTTTCTAAGACAAAATTTTGAAAATAGATAATATTGGTGATTCTTGAACAAAGAACTTAATTTAACTAAACTCCAATGTATCATCAATCGAAGACACATCAATACAGAACTCATATATTCAAGAACAAATTAATCCTATTAATAACGTATCTCCATGATAATCATACAATTTAAAATTTGGTAATCAATTAAATAATATATCACCCAATGTCCTAGGGTGCATATTAAAAACCTCATGTCACCATTTTAGGGAATATTCAACCAGAATAAACATCACAAAAGCAATTCAAGAAACTCCAAATTGTTTTGTGAATTCAAATAATGGGTTACCCATCATGAACTAAAAATTTACTAATCCCCACATGTAATGAATTATATTTGTATAAAATTGTTTAAGGATATTTCATGATTTTTTTTCAAATTTTGAAAACTATTCACATAGGATAGCCATACCTCATGAAACATAAATTCCAAAGAAACACCAATGATTCACAAAACAGGGTAATGATTGTCTAGTTGGGTCCCTACATTCATTGAATACACCATTTTATATTTTAACCATCAAAAAAAATATTTTTTTAGATAAACCCTTCACCCAGCTCTCCATCATTGGTTCATTATAGTCAATACCATGTGAGATTCTCCACCATACCCATGGTTAGGATAAATATTTGGTATGGTTCCAAGCCAACACCCATTTTCCTACACCACGATTATTTATTCCCATGAAAAATGATGAATCTCTGGAGAAGATTCTTGATTTTGGGAATTGAAATTTCAGGTTGTGATATATAAACTACAACCTTCATCCCGACTAATACAACTTTTCATGATACTCATATACACTACATGATACACAATGAATCTAGTTATTTATGATGATCCCCTTATTGTGACATCAGTCTATATGCTACTCTTCGTTTCCTTGAATATTAGTTGAAAAAATAATCACCAATGTGTCGTTGAAATATCCTCACCTTGATTATATGACAGGTTGAACTAGAAAGTGTTGTCTCTATGTAATAAATACCATGGATACTTATCAACTTCCTAATAATCTTTTCCAAATGATGTTAGTCTATGTTAAACTAAATGTGATATGTATATGATTACTCATTTGAAATAAAAAAGATTCCTTATGTTTCAAGTATTTGATTCCACAGGTCATGAAAATAGGATGCCTCATGTGGTGATCATGGGATTACCATATTAGTCCCTATTACATGACTGTAAACTTTGTACAAAATTGATAATTCCACACAAAAATTAATTTTTTGTTCTTCTAGTCATGGATTCAGAAACATAAATGGAACCTTTATAGTCCTCATCACACAGCCCTAAATGTTATGACATTTCCTATTAATTAGAACAAAAAAATTGGTTGGGATTACACTCAATATGATACACAGTTTTCCTTATCACATACATGATCTCATTCCTAAAAAATCATATTCCTCTCAGGATTGTGATGAACACTATGCAACTACCCCATATCCCTCATCCTTATTTGTAATCCTTGGTCATATTACCCATCCCTTTGATGGGTTGAGATTCCATTATCACCCTACATGAGAATGATATATGGAAAACCCCTAGTGAAAAAGTGTCAAATAAATCCATACAACTTTTATGAATAACCATTAGGACACCTCCTAATATGTAATCCACATTAATATTCCATGACACATTATTGGGAATAGATTCCATCATTAAACATCTTGAGGGAGAAAGGGGGGAATTTGAATGCCCAATCCCCACATAAATTGTCATTCTGTCATGATGTTAAATAGTGTAACACAAATCCCTAGTCACATGAAAATTAAAATAGGATTACCATGTAATAGAAGATTATTATGACTATATAAAATATCTATAAATCCATATTTTATTAATATGAGATTATTTTTATAAGATATATCATTTGGTGTGAATTACATCATTCCAATAGTATTGGCTGGTATAGTTGCATAAGCCCCATTTATATCCTCATTAATCATTATTATAACCTTGGAATAATATTAAAATAATAAAAAATAATATACCTTTGTATCCATGGTAGCACCAATGAATCACACATTCATATCCATACACTTACCATCACTGCTCCTTAAAATCACCAAGGAAAAAAGCTCCCATAAGACACAATCATACAATCAATACTCTTTTGTAGAGGAAAAAGACGAAAAATCATGGAATCCAATCACATAAAATCAGTACTCATTAGAATCAACCTATAAGAATAATGGTGTATGCCGAAATCTTACCCTAAAAACTACTTAGAAGAACATAACAATCATATTTTCATATAAAACAATCATACCCTAACTAATTTACAATATCACTAAAGAATCATATTTTCCTATTCCATATAAATTCCATCGATTCTTCTAATAATTATATAGGACACACAAACATAGAACATCTCCTCATATCTTAATGTCTCTTTAGATGCATTGTAGAATATTTCATAAGTATCCCCCACACTATCCCCTGTTGTTTCTCTTTTAGTGACACGAAAATACTTATAATATGATGTTAAATTAATGGGGATGGTATTGTCACATTACCATTATCAATTCCATTGAAATACAAGGGTTTTGATAATTTTATTCTCAGAGTTGATATAGGAATCACATTTGAAGTTCAATATCGACACCTAAACACCACCATATAAATCTACTGCCTCCACTTAAATAAGAAATAATCAATGGACTAATTTAAGACATACATGCATGGGGAATGTCAAAATAAGACATTAAAATGTAATTTAACATTACATGATAATTTTATGTGTGATCATATGCACAAAACTCTAAATATGTGAAAAACACTCAGTCTAATTTAAAATTGTGACTGTTAATAAAGAATCAGAACCATAGGGCTCGATGATGAGCCTAGATAGTCGCAGGTTATTGGAATAAAATATCCATCACCACTCAGGTGATGAGTAGGAGTACCAACCTAATGAGATGAGAATAAAATTCACTATGTGAAATAACTAGGATGACTAATGTGACAAGAATCAATTTTACAGGGTTACAAACACAAGATTCATCTCATATATAAAAAATAATTGATCAAACATGTGTCATGAGCATAGGATTATGTTCTAATAAGCCATTTATGTCTTATGTGATAAACATAAGGTTCACCACGGTTGTCATGATATTCTTATGGGTCTCTAAAACACATGGATTATACAACATATATAAGTTTCTTTTTAATTTTAAATGAAATATAATTTCAAATGATATATAATATCAAATATTTCTAGTCTACCCAACACATTCACGAATACCAACCACAACAAATGACTTTGTCATATCTGACCACTATTAGACACTCTCTCAAGGAAAAAAAATCAAAACTACCCATTGAATATGGGGATTTATCATATAAAATTTTATTAAAAATCAGATTTTATCTACGGGTTATGCTTGGAATATGAGATAATATCCAAAGAGGACTCCATTGAGTGAGAAAAAGATATACCATTATCCAATACACATCAATAAGGAAACATTAATAGCCGATATGATAGTGTATATACAACCTTGGAAAATAGATATTTGGGGAAACCAGGATGGTTCAAACCACTCAAAGGATGTGAACCACTCTAGAAAACACCCCATATGTTCACCCCATCATAGGTTTTAGAAAAAAATTACAGAAGGAGAAAGGGATTTATGTTTTAATCTTATTTTATTATATGATTTATTATGTTCATAGTGACTTTTTAGTAAAACTTAAGATCTGATTTTCTTGAACCTCACCTATTTTTATATCCTATGAACATTAGTTTCTCTGAACATGATTTCCATTAATTTTCATCTAATTGGTACTATCCAGGATAAAAAATACTTTTATGGATAAATGATATTATTTCTACCTTTTACAAGGAATAATTTCTCTTCCAAATCTATTCAATTTAGAAATAGTTTCAAGAACATTTTCATATTCGTTAAATTATTTACTAAAATCCAATTTTTTCAATATTTTAATATTAATAAATTAATTTAAAGGGAATCTGAAAAATATTTCCCCTAAGAAATTTTTTTCCTTTTTACTAAGATCAAATAGAATGGTCTTTAACATATATAGATTGATAAAGATTTCCAACAGTTAAAAAAATAATTCTCAATTATGATTCTAGAAAAATTTTCTATAGTTATTTCAAATATAAATATTTTCTCAATAAAATTTAAAATTTTAATTTCTATGAAGGGAAAAAAGAAATTTCCCTCCTTTTTTATAAAAATTTATTAATTATTCTTTTTAATGTACATTCAACAATGTCAAAATCATTTATTGATTCCCTTAAATTGATGGTAATATGATTTTATGATACCCTCAGTATTATTTACAATGATATTTATAAAAGGTTTTTTAAATATATTATCCTAAAATTCATGTTTTACAAGTCTAACTAAACATATAATGAACTAAATGTTATTTTTAAATGATTGATGATGATAATTTAATATTCAATGAGTTATATTCATGTACAGTACTTGGAAATTATTACTGAGGATTGGTGGTTATGAATGATTTTATTTGTTTAGTGAGACTTATATAGATTATAAGATATGTGAATATGATATAACTCTATAATCCATCATAAAATATTTATATACTGAAATTAATTCCTATTGGAGTTAACTATAGAGGTTACTCTTATTTATTAAACATGAAACTAGTTATTTTTTAAAAAAGAGTGAAAATAGGTGATAATGATAATACTGAAACATACAAACAAATATTTTTTTATTATGGATATAATTTTTAGTGGTTCCATTGACCATGTTTGACATCACATATCTCATTAACATTGTTTTATAGGAAACAATCAATTTTATAATCATTCTATCATGTCAATGTTTTAGTGCTCTTTATTTTCATATTTATGAATTATCTTATGTATTGATTTTTAATAATGAATGTGTTCTCACAATCATATACTAATCTTGTTCTATATGAGTATACTCAATTTTTTTCCTATGTATATCACTAATTAGAATTTTTGATCAAAAAGCTCATGGTTCTTTTCATGAAGTTATAAACAATTAAGTTAAGTAATATTTTTTTGAAGGGTGAAATATTATCAATGATAATGTCAGAACATGGAATAATAAAATATTAGTGTAATGAAAAATTGATAACTTAATTTAATGGTAATTATTTGGTATGATTTATTTATAAATCTATAATAATACAAACCTAAAATATACTATTTTATATATGTTATTCAATAATTCATTTTGAGGTTGTTGGTTTTAGATGGATTAAATTGGGTCATGTTTATCAGTTTCAATTCCAAAGATGTCAATATTTTGATAATATAAAATTATATGAGAGATTTGATTCAG
Source organism: Viscum album (assembly GCA_963277665.1). NCBI lineage: Eukaryota > Viridiplantae > Streptophyta > Magnoliopsida > Santalales > Viscaceae > Viscum > Viscum album. The sequence continues at coordinate 958,385,803 of OY728145.1, forward strand.
GGATCTATTTATATAGATATCATTGATATTGAATAAATTATGATAGTATGTTTCCATTTATATGTGAGGTTGGTTATACAATAGTAAATATTAAGTATATTAAAATATAATCAAGTTGTATTCAAGAAAAAGTTTCTCAATAAAGAGAAACGTTTGAAGCTAATATAAGTTAAGTTGGAAATATAATTAAAAAATAAATTTCTTATAATTTTATGAGATATTATGGACCAAATAATTATGTTTAACATCCTCATTAATGGTTTTAAACCATTTCAAGGTAAAAATTTATTACCAATGTTTGTATTTATTTTTTTTTAAATAAAATTTATCTCACTTGAAAATTGAAAAATGAAAATTTTAAAAATTATTATTTTTATCTAATTCAAAGCCTATAATTGAAAAAAAAATTAAAAATACACATAGAAATATCAATGAAATTTTTTAGGAAATTAAATTTCTATGCATAAAATAGAAGTTAATCAAATTCCCTGAATAATAATAACGATTAAATATAATGTTAAACAATGTGATATAATATATTATCTAAGAATTTAACTAATATCCTTCATCAGTAGAGATTAATTTAAATTATTAAGATATGAAAAAATTACATCATATAAGAGGTATTGTAGGGAAAATTACAGTTCTACCTTAAAATGATTTTATTTCAGGTTAAGAAAATAGAACTACCCATGAATTGATTATTTTAATGTGTAAATAATGTTTTTACAACAACAAAATACCGAATATTATTTTTCAAATAAAAACCTATATAAATAAAAAACAATCATCTTAAATAAAATATTTCAAAAAAATATGTTTCGAAAAAAATAATTTCCTAAGTGAATTTAAATTTCACTTCAAAAACAACATTTCATTTAAAACCCATAAAACAAGATTAATTATGTAATTTATGTGAAATTTACAAAAAAATATAAATCATTTATACTTCCAAATTTATTGATATAATTAATTTATTAAAGGGGAACATATTCTAAAATATTTCAAAGAAACAAATAAGCATTCATATAGGTCCCAATTAAGAATGTGGTGTGTAGGTATGAGGCCTGAATGAATTTGCAAATTATATTTGTTACCTATGAGAGAGAATACTTATTATAATAGCATTGACTAATATAGAACCAAAATATAATTTATTTTTAAAATATTCAATTGTGTTATTTAGGCTATGGTGAATTGATTCCATTTTAAATAAGGCTTGAAAAAATATGGTACCATAATGTGGAGGCTTGGTTGAGGTTTCACATATGTTAGGATTCATAGGTAAATATTGTTCAATATTATATAATTTTGGGTGATTTTTATCCAATGTAAATAGTCTTTGATGATTATTAATAACTAGTAATTTTGTTTTGGGAATGAATAATATAGGATGTGCTGAGAGAACCCCACATGCTAATGAATAGATGTCTTGAATGATGTACTCGAATCACATTTGATAAATACCATAGGTGGTTCAAAAAACCAAGGTATTGTCATTATAATTGATGATCTATCATTTTTATTATTATAGGAATTAGAAGAAACCATTATCCTTTTGGGCATATTGGTATTCATCCAAAAAGTTCTCATTTATTTTTCATTTATTTTGATACAGAAAAATGACATTATTTTTATAAGGCCCCAGCCTTAAACCTTACTTAATCTTGAGTTATTACAAGATTACACATTGAGGATCTTTTCGGGTTTAGAGTTTTAGAGAATTAGATCATAAAACTTGCATTACATTCCACATATAAACAAATTGGTTACATAAAGATAGTATTCTTCATTCGCATCAATGGAAACACATTTAAAATAAAACATGGATTATTTCTTGACACATCCTTGACTCTATCATCTTATCATGTACCTTTCCCTTGACCTGTGAAAAACATTTCAAAAACTTGGGATGAGCATAAAAACTCAGTATGGGTTATAAAAAAAACATGGAAAGGAAGCATGAGTTAATATATACATAATAATGAAATCATACTTTACCCATAAAACATATGCAATTTAACATACCTCATAAAATCATGAATAAATCATAGAAATCATAAGACATAAAGGTAACTTGAGGCATTCATAACATTATTACGTAGGGAGTAACCCTCTTGGTTACGTTTGGAATACCCATCACAGTATATTCCCTAAAATCTCTTCGGAGAAACCTTAACGTTTCACTCATTCACGTTACCCAATGCATTGGAGAGCTATAACGGGCCCACCCACCCTTAGATTATCACGGAACCACCCGTCTTCATAATAATGCCCAAGAACCATAACATAATCATATCACATAAAACATGAATAAAGGAAACAAAAAAATTTCACATTTCAATCACGAGATATCAATACAACACATTGATATAAAAACATTATGAAAACCATTTTCAATAGTAAAACATGGTATTTATTTTTCTTTTAAAAAGAAGGTATGGCTTGTAGAGGAAGTCGAAACTGAAATAACGGTCACGGCGGCGGAAAAGTCGTTGTCGCCGCATACGTACGACAAAAACATTCCCTTTTGTCGTTTAGTAAAACCCTTCGTATAAAAAAGATTACTTTTGGATAAACGTAAAAGTCAAAGGGGTTTATACACCGTATAAAAGAAGGTTGTGTATAAAACAAAATATGCCTCAATGAAAGGAGATTGAGACGAAGTCCCATACCTCGTATCCGACTTGACCCGACTGTTCTTTAATTTCCTGAATAATAAACTTGAGTTAATCTCTACTTGCTTATTAATCTTTTTCAAGTTCATTATTCCTTTTATACCATGTTATGAACATCATGTAATCAGTTAAGTTAATAATGTTCATTTTTTCAGTATTTGGTTCTTAAGTCAAAAATAGACTTCTTACACTTACATGTTGTTAATTTGGTCAAAGGTTCATTATATCCAGAATGGTATTCATGATGTAGATATCATATATGTCATATATATCCAGTACATACATGCATTTATAATATTACATAATCATTTAGAGGTAAGAAATGAAATGCACCGTTCATGGAGACGGTAAGCCGTACGTACGCATGAACGCTACTTTCATTTCTATTTAGCATTTTATAGAATGGAATCATAATGATATAAAGGTATATTATAATTCCAGTATAATATCATATATAATATCATAGTTCCATACTTTATGTGTCCCACATATGGTATTTAACGAATCAAATCACTTTGAGGTGGCGGTAGTCCACACTTCCTAAAATGAAGATATCGTGTTTACCCATAATGGAAACCATAAAGGTATGCCCAAAATGAAAAAAACAGAAGCTTAAGGAAAACATAAACATATTATATATATATATATAAAAATAGTGACATCATAATGGCCACCTTTGAAGGTGTTAAATGAGTATTGAACAGTCATCGTTTCGGGAGGCAGAATTTCGCCATCCACAGAAACCGTATGTTCTTTAACCATTTGATGTAGTTGTGTGAGAGTGTAGCTCAAATAAATCTTATAAAAACATCCTAGTATATTTAAGACACTGGTTTTGTTACAAAATAAGTAAATAAAAATAGTTTAGGGGGTTGGAGAAGCAAAATAAAACAAATGAACATGAGAGAATGAATTACCTTTAAAAGTGTAACTACTTTTGATTTGATCCTAAAGGATTCTGCCCAAAGGGAATCCTCTAGGATGAGGATAGGGATGTGGAGAGAGTAAATGGTCAGGGTTTGTCCAAGCCAAAGGCTTTAGGTGTGTGTGAAATGAGGTAGAGGTGGGGGCCTTTTATAAGAGGAGAGGAGGGGCACTTTTGGAATGTAAAGAAATATTACTTTATTTGAAATTTTGTTTCGGTTTCAAAAGGTCCCACATTGATATAATTCGTGGATAAGGTGATAAGGCTTCGAAATCCACTCATCCAATAAGTTTTTGACATGTTTAGTTCATAGATTTTACATTATCTTTCCATTTTATTTAAATCGTCAAATAATGATGTCATCGCGGCATCATTATTATGTCATAAATAATTTCATTTATTTAATGTCTAAAAATCATAAAAAAAATACTATGATGTAGGAACTCGTTTTAGCTTTCCAATGAATATTTATAATCAAAAATCTGATCTTTATAACCACATGTAAAAATTGTTTTCGTAAGACATATCATGTTTGTGTCATTTTTGCTTTTACATTTAATAAAAAGTTATTTATGTCATTTCCCAACCAAAATGTCTCCATGGGGTCCCCAAGTTGACCCATGGCTTGTCTTGGTCGGCCATGACACAACCAATAAGGTTGGGAAATGTTTCTAGGTCATTTCATATTATTAAATCATTATTTATACCTTAAACTACACTAATTACCACTAATCGCGATTAAAAACTTAATAAGTTACTATTCACCAAAAAATTATTTTAATCTCATTGAACCACATTTTACTTCTTAATGATAACCATGTATGTCGGATTTTCAAAAATCAATACACATTAGTGGTAAACTTTCATTTAACTGAAAAATCAGTTAGCTTGATTACCACTTAGTGGTTTCACTATTCATCAAAAATTGAAGTTTTTCAGAAAATTACCAAAAATTCACCCTAAGCTATATTTGATATTATGAATACAAAAATGAAGTCTATTTTACAAAATTAAAATCATATAAGTCACATTAATTAATTTAATAATTAATTCCCGCTGCCAGAGCAAAAAGCGTGTTTTTACAAAACAATAAGTATCAAAAGATTGACACCAGTTTAAGTCTAATTTCAAAGTGAAATTGATTCCAATGACCAACATTGGATAAAATGGTAAAAATATATTCTAATTTCACTTCAAAAACAATTCAAAACATAATCTAATCATATAAATAAATTAGGTTAAAAATCAGTTTTGATGTAAAATGCAGTATTTTTCACTATTCATTAAAAAAATGAACATTGTCAGAAAAATACCAAAAATTCACACAAGGTAAATTTTGATGTCCCAATCATATTGGATAAGTTTATTTTGACAAACATAGTTTATAAAATTGTCAAAATATAGATTCAAAAATGGTTTTCCATCAAAAGGCACTAAAACAATCTTTTAAGAATATTAGTGTATTCCATGCATAAGATTGTATTTATTTTCATTTTAAGCCTCTATAACACTATATTAATCATTAATAGACATAGATAAAAATATATATTATTCATTACTTACTTGGGATGTTACATCCTTCCCCCCTTTAGAAAATTGTGTCCCAGCAATTTATTTACTTATCGAATAAATGGGGGTACTTATCCCTCATTGCATTTTCAGATTCCCATGTTGCCTCTTCAATCATGTGGTTTTTCCACAAAACCTTTACCTGCTTAATCACCTTATTCCGTAACACTTGCTCCATGTGGTCAAAAATCTGGACCGGTTGTTCCTCATAAGATAGGTTCTCTTCCAGCTGAACTACCTCTGGACTCAAAACATGAGATGGATCTGGCATATACTTTCTCAACATCGAAACGTGAAAAACATTGTGTACTTGAGATAAACTCGGAGGTAAAGCCACTCGATATGCAACTGATCCAACTCTCTCCAGAATTCCGTATGGTCCAATGAACCTTTGACTCAACTTTCCTTTCTTACCAAATCTCATCACACTTTTCCAAGGAGAAACCTTGAGAAAAACATGATCACCTACCTCGAAAGATAGATCCTTCCTCCGGTTATCCGCATAACTCTTCTTCCTGCTCGGAGCTGTTCTAATGTGTTTCTGAATCAGTTGATATTTTTCTGCCATCTCTTCTACCAATTCTGGTCCAATAAAATTTCTTTCACCCACTTCATCCCAGAAAGCTGGAGTTCGACACCGCTTCCCATATAATGCCTGAAATGGTTCCATCTGTATACTGGAATGAAAACTGTTATTATATAAAAACTCAACCAAAGAAAGATGTTGGTCCCAACTTCCCTGATAATCCATAGAACAAGCTCGTAGCATATCCTCCAATGTCTGAATTGTTCGTTCTGACTGCCCATCTGATTGAGGATGAAAAGCTGTACTAAAATTTAATTCAGTACCCAACCACTTATGAAGGCCTTTCCAAAAGTTAGAAGTCAACCAGAGATCACGATCCGATACAATGGAGAGAGGAACTCCATGTAACCTGACTATCTCTTTAAGATATAAACGGGAAAGTTGATCATGAGAGAAATTATCTCGTATAGCAAGGAAATGAGCATATTTGGTCAAGCGATCAACAATAACCCAGATTGCATTAGTACCTCGAGATGTCTTCGGTAATACAACAACAAAGTCCATGGATATATTCTCCCATTTCCACTCTGGCACTGGTAAAGGCTGAAGCATCCCTTTTGGTAACTGCCGCTCTGCTTTAACCTGCTGACAAGTCAAACACTTCACAGTAAAATCAGCAATGTCTCTTTTCATTCCATCCCACTAGTAATACTCCTGCAGATATCTATACATCTTAGTACTGCCCGGATGAACTGAAAACGGAGAACTATGAGCTTCACATAACAGCTCTCTCTTCAACTGTGAATCACAAGGCACACACAATCTCTTCCCAAATCTCAAAACGCAATCATTATTAACGTTGAATTCAGGCAACTTACCTTTCTGAACCAGCTCTACCTTTTTCCGCAACTCACTATCTTGCTTCTGTGCTTGCTTGATTCTATCTGATAGAGATGATCTCACTGATACCTGAAACAAAATAGAAGGACTCCCTGCACCAACAACTTCTATGCCAATGTTCATCAAATCTGTAACCAAAGGATCACGTTCAAAACGCAACATTGTTAATAAAGCATTAATTTTTCGACTCAAAGCATCAGCCACTTTATTTGCTTTTCCCGGATGGTAATGAATTGTACAATCATAATCTTTGATTAATTCCAGCCATCTCCTTTGTCTCATGTTTAACTCTTTCTGAGTGAATATATACTTTAAACTTTTGTGATCGGTATATATTTCACACTTTACTCCATACAAGTGATGCCTCCAAATTTTTAAAGCAAAAACAACAGCAGCTAATTCCAAATCATGTGTAGGGTAATTTACCTCATGAGTTTTCAACTGTCGTGAAGCATAAGCAATTACTTGATCATTATGCATTAGGACGCAACCACGTCTTTTCAATGAAGCATCACTGTATATAACAAACTCACCATTCGTGGAAGGTAGTGCCAAAACTGGAGCATTCACCAATCTTCTTTTCAATTCCTGAAAACAATCATCACATTCTTTTGTCCAGATAAACTTAACACCCTTCCAAGTTAGCTTAGTCCTTGGACTAGATAACCGTGAAAAATTTCTAAAAAACCTTCGGTAATATCCCGCCAAACCAACGAAGCTACGAATCTCGGTTACATTTGTGGGTCTTGGCCATTCTTCCACAACTTTTTTTTTTGCAGGATCAATAGTTATTCCATCTTTAGAAACAATGTGACCAAGGAAAGAAATTTGTTGCAACCAAAACACACACTTGATGAATTTCCCATACAGTTTCTTTTCTTTTAAGGTTTGCAAGATAACCCTTAAATGTTTTTCATGCTCCTCTTTACTTTTAGAAAACACCAAAATATCATCAATGAAAACCACCAAAAACATATCCAAGAACTCATGGAAAATTCTATTCATTAAGTCCATGAATACAGCAGGTGCATTGGTTAGCCCAAAAGGCATTACTACAAATTCATAATGGCCATATCTCGTACAAAACGCGGTCTTCGGAATATCTGCCTCCTTTACCTTCAGCTGATGGTACCCCGATCTCAAGTCAATCTTTGAAAAAAACGGAGCTCCCTGGAGCTGATCAAACAAATCATCGATATGAGGCAAAGGATATTTGTTCTTAACAGTGATATTATTCAAGGCTCTATAATCAATGAAAAGTCTCATAGAACCATCTTTCTTTTTAACAAATAAAACAGGAGCACCCCATGGTGATGTGCTAGGTCTAATGAAACCTTTCTCTAATAAATCTTGCAATTGCTCCTTCAACTCTAAAATTTCAATTTGTGCCATTCGATAAGGGGGTTTTGAAATTGGCTTAGCATCAGGAACTAAGTCAACAGTAAACTCAACTTCCCAATCTGGTATTATTCCAGGCAACTCATCAGGAAAAACATCAGGATACTCATTTACCACTGGCACATCATTAATCTGAACAGTTCCTTTATTTTCAACAACGTGTGCAAGGTAACATTCATTTCCATCTTTCACAAGTTTCTCGGCCTCTTGATATGTTATCAAAAGTAAGGGTTCATTCTTGTAAACAAACTGAAAGTCTTTCTGAAAAGAAACTTCTTTAGCTCTACAGTCAATCTTATCATGGTAAATAGAGAGCCAATCCATACCCAGGATAACATCAAACTCTACTAGAGGTAGAACAATAAGGTTTTCAAGTAGTTTCTTTCCACAGATAAGGATAGAAATATTCTTATAAATTCTTTTTACCTCAACATTCCCCCCAGGTGTTTTTACCAAAAGTTCAGGAGTCATTTCTTGAGATGGTATTCCCATTTTAATATAAAAGGTTTCCGAGATGAAAGAATGTGTAGACCCCGAATCAAACAACACACTGGCATAATCTGAAAAAACAAACAAAGTACCTGATACCAATTCATTTGATGGCCCGACATCTTCTGAAGTAGTTGCAAAGGATTTCACCACCCCTTTCTTCTTGTAGTCTAACTGTTTCCCATCACTCAAGCTCCTTGTCGGACACTCGTTTTCATAGTGACCCATCTCATTGCACTTATAACATTTCACTAACTACAAATCAAAATTGTTCTTACCTTCACCTTGATCCTTTTCAGTGCAATCACGAGCCTTATGTCCCATCTTACCACATCAGTAGCACTTCCCAGAATTCAAAAGACATTCCTCATCATGCCTTTTTCCACATTTATCACAAACTGGAAACTTAGTTCTCTTACTATCAGACTTTTTTGAAGAATTATTACCTTTCTCCTGCCACCTCGGTCTCTTCTTCTGGTGGTTGTTATAGAAAACTTGGTCATCGGAAAACACCATTTCCACCTTCTCAGCACATCGAACAAGCTTTTCATACCTTTTAAACTCACGAGAAGCTAATGCCCTTCGATATTTTGGCTTTAATCCTGAGTAAAAACGATTGATTTTACTATCAAGGTCTCGGATAAAATTTGGAGCATACCTTTCCAATCGAGTGAACCTTTCTTCATAGGCATCCACTGAGTCTTCCTCTTTCCTCAATTCCAAGAATTGCTTTTCCATCCTATGTCGAACATCCTTAGGAAAATACTTCTCAAGAAACATACCTTTGAATTCATCCCAGTCAAGAGCATCAATCTCATCGGCGTCCCTGATATTTTTAACCATAGACCACCACTGATCTGCTTCTCCCTCCAAACGGTAAATAGAAAGACTAGCCTTTTGATTTTCTGAACACCCCATGACATCAAAAATCTTCTCCAGTGCTTTAATCCACCCTTCAGCTAGCACAGGGTCAGATGATCCTCTGAATGATGGTGGATGTTGCCTCATGAAATGTTCCACCACTGACATGTTCCTATGCGGTTGATCTGGCTGATCTCGTGCATGGATACCACCTCCATTTATCGCTTGAGTCAACTGCGCCATTACTGCAACAAACTGTTCAGTTCCAATTCCGACCATTTCTGGATGCTGATTCAAAAGGTTATTTCCTTCGGTATGCCTTCCTAGCATTGCTTCCCTGTTTCCTCTGCGGAAAACCATTCTGAACAAACATGTCTTAGATGAAGCAACATGGTAATCTTTAAATGCTATATCATTTCAAAAAAAATATTTTTGGATAATCATTTAATAGAATTCTAACTACTAAAGTTATCTAAACCGACCTTTGATACCGACTATAAGGCCCAAGCCTTAAACCTTACTTAATCTTGAGTTATTACAAGATTACACATTGATGATCTTTTCAGGTTTAGAGTTTTAGAGAATTAGATCATAAAACTTGCATTACATTCCACATATAAACAAAGTGGTTACATAAAGATAGTATTCTTCATTCCCATCTATGGAAACACATTTAAAATAAAACATGGATTATTTCTTGACACATCCTCGACTCTATCATCTTATCATGTACCTTTCCCTTGACCTGTGAAAAACATTTCAAAAACTTGGGATGAGCATAAAAACTCAGTATGGGTTATAAAAAAAACATGGAAAGGAAACATGAGTTCATATATACATAAGAATGAAATCACACTTTAACCATAAAACATAGGCACTTTAACATACCTCATAAAATCATGAATAAATCATAGAAATCATAAGACATAAAGGTAACTTGAGGCATTCATAACATTCTTACGTAGGGAGTAACCCTCTTGGTTACGTTTGGAATACCCATCACAGTATATTCCCTAAAATCTCTTCGGAAAAACCTTAACGTTTCACTCCTTCGCGTTACCCAATGCATTGGAGAGCTATAACGGGGGCTCACCCGCCCTTAGTTTATCACGGAACCACCCGTCTTCATAATAATGCCCAAGAACCATAACATAATCATATCACATAAAACATGCATAAAGGAAACATAAAATTTCCACATTTCAATCACGAGATATCAATACAACACATTGATATAAAAACATTATGAAAACCATTTTCAATAGTAAAACATGGTATTTATTTTTCTTTTAAAAAGAAGGTATGGCTTGTAGAGTAAGTCGAAACTCAAATAACGGTCACGACGGCGGAGAAGTCGTTGTCGCCACATACGTACGACAAAAACATTCCCTTTTGTCTTTTAGTAAAACTCTTCGTATAAAAAAGATTCCTTTTGGATAAACATAAAAGTCAAATGGGTTTATACACCGTATAAAAGAAGGTTGTGTATAAAACAAAATATGCATCAATGAAAGGAGATTGAGACGAAGTCCCATACCTCGTATCCGACTTGACCCGACCGTTCTTTAATTTCCTGAATAATAAACTTGAGTTAATCTCTACTTGCTTATTAATCTTTTTCAAGTTCATTATTCCTTTTATACCATGTTATGAACATCATGTAATCAGTTAAGTTAATAATGTTCATTTTGTCGGTATTTGGTTCTTAAGTCAAAAATAGACTTCTTACACTTACATGTTGTTAATTTGGTCAAAGGTTCATTATATCCAGAATGGTATTCATGATGTAGATATCATATATGTCATATATATCCAGTATATACATGCATTTATAATATTACATAATCATTTAGAGGTAAGAAATGAAATGCACCGTTCATGGAGACGGTAAGCCGTACGTACGCATGAACGCTACTTTCATTTCTATTTCGTATTTTATAGAATGGAATCATAATGATATAAAGTTATATTATAATTCTAGTATAATATCATATATAATATCATAGTTCCGTCCTTTATATGTCCCACATATGGTATTTAACGAATCAAATCACTTTGAGGGGGCGGTAGTCCGCACTTCCTAAAATGAAGATATCGTGTTTACCCATAATGGAAACAATAAAGGTATGCCCATAATGAAAAAAACAGAAGCTTAAGGAAAAAATAAACATATTATATATATATAAAAATATTGACATCATAATGGCCACCATTGAAGGTGTTAAATGAGTATTGAACAATCATCGTTTCGGGAGGCAGAATTTCGCCATCCACGGAAACCGTATGTTCTTTAACCATTTGATGTAGTTGTGTGAGAGTGTAGATCAAATAAATCTTATAAAAACATCCTATTATATTGAAGATACTGGTGTTGTTACAAAAGACGTAAATAAAATGAGTTTAGGGGGTTGGAGAAGCAAAATAAAACAAATGAACATGAGAGAATGAATTACCTTTAAAAGTGTAACTCCTTTTGATTTGAGCCTAAAGGTTTCCTTTGAAAGGATTATGCCCAAAGGGAATCCTCTAGGATGAGTAGAGGGATGTGGAGAGAGTAAAGGGGCAGGGTTTGGCCGATCTAAAGGCTTGAGGTGTGTGTGAAATGAGGTAGAGGTGGGGGCCTTTTATAAGAGGAGAGGAGGGGCACTTTTGGAAAGTAAAGAAATATTACTTTATTTGAAAATGTGTTTCGGTTTCAAAAGGTCCCACATTGATATAATTCGTGGATAAGGTGATAAGGCTTCGAAATCCACTCATCCAATAAGTTTTGGACATGTGTAGTTCATAGATTTTACATTATCTTTCCATTTTATTTAAATCGTCAAATAATGATGTCATCGATGCATCATTATTATGTCAAAAATAATTTAATTTATTTAATGTCTAAAAATCATAAAAAAAATACAATGATGTAGGAACTCTTTTTAGATTTCCAATTAATATTTATAATCAAAAATCTGATCTTTATAACCACATGTAAAAATTGTTTTCGTAAGACATATCATGTTTGTGTCATTTTTGCTTTTACATTTAATAAAAAGTTATTTATTTCATTTCCCAACCAAAATGTCTCCATGGGGTCGCCAAGTTGACCCATGGCTTGTCTTGGAAGGAAATGACACAACCAATAAGGTTGGGACATGTGTCTAGGTCATTTCATATTATTAAAGCATTATTTATACCTTAAACTACACTAATTACCACTAATCGCGATTAAAAACTTAATAAGTTACTATTCACCAAAAAAATATTTTAATCTCATTGAACCACATTTTACTTCTTAATGATAACCATTTATGTCGGATTTTCAAAATTCAATACACATTAGTGGTAAACTTTCATTTAACTGAAAAATCAGTTTGCTTGATTACCAATTAGTGGTTTCACTATTCATCAAAAATTGAAGTTTTTTAGAAAATTACCAAAAATTTACCCTAATCTATATTTGATATTCCGAATTCAAAAATGAATTCTATTTTACAAAATTAAAATCATATAAGTCACATTAATTAATTTAATAATTAATTCCCGCTGCCAGAGAAAAAAGCATGTTTTTACAAAACAATAAGTATCAAAAGATTGACACCAGTTTAAGTCTAATTTCAAAGTGAAATTGATTCCAATGACCACCATTGGATAAAATGGTAAAAATATATTCTAATTTCACTTCAAAACCAATTCAAAACATAATCTAGTCATATAAATAAATTAGGTTAAAAATCAGTTTTGATGTAAAATGCAGTATTTTTCACTATTTATTAAAAAATGAACATTGTCAGAAAAAACCAAAAATTCACACAAGGTAAATTTTGATGTCCCAATCATAAAGGATAAGTTTATTTTGACAAAAATAGTTTATAAAATTGTCAAAATATAGATTCAAAAATGGTTTTCCATCAAAAGGCACTAAAACAATCTTTTAAGAATATTAGTGTATTCCATGCATAAGATTGTATTTATTTTCATTTTAAGCCTCTATAACACTATATTAATCATTAATAGACATATATAAAAATATCTATTATTAATTACATACTTGGGATGTTACAATTTTTCTAAAAAATGAAACAACATGATATTAATTTTATATTTAGATTAATATTTTTATTTAATTTTTCCAACAATATGGGATTTTTTTTGTTCCTAAACATTCATTAAAATAGGTCAATGTTTTATTCTGAAATGTATTATGAATTTTTGAACAAGTATATAATCTTTGTTCTAAATGTGATGTTAGAATATAATTACGGTCTCAAAAATAATATATGTGAAAAAATTTGAATTGAATGTTATGTTCAGTAACAAAAATTGTTTTGTGTAATTTCATATTTTAGTACATATAACCTATTTTCAAAAATTTAATTTAATATGAAAACTAGGATTGAAAACCCAACATTAATAAAGAAACCTTAATTTCAATTACCTAACAATTTCAATTACCTAACATTATGTATGTTAACCAATTATTGGGCTTGAACCTCATTCCCTAGTAATAATTTTTTTGGATTAACCAAAAGTTTTGAACTAAATTGTTTTTATACTCACATTGAGTATCTCAATACTGAATCCATCATATGCTGATTTGAATTTTAAATATTTACAATATTTATTCTATTGTTTTTATAGAGTAACTATATAATAAATTCATTCAATGAACTATTTATAAGATCTTCATAAACAAATTAATTAATTCCAATTTATAATGGAATTTTTTATTATTTTTGGACTATTAAATTAAATATTGAAACTGTTGAGCACATTGATGATAGAGATTTACCTAGAACATATTATATACCTATTTTACTAAAATAAAATCTGATTTTTAAATAATTTCTCAAATGGATATATCTATTGGATAGAGTAAATCTTTATTTGGTAAGCATAAACTACCTTAAAATCTGATTTACATGAATCAATTTCTTAAATCTATGAAATAATTTTCAATTTTTATAATGAAATATTTTTTTGGTTCAACTGATGTATATTATAGACATCCATCTGCTACATTTCACTGAAACATTTTTTGGTATGAACATTGGACACATAGATTTTATTGTTGATATAGTGTGTTCTTCCTAGTGATTAAAATTACATAATATATTATTGTGTTATCAAAATATGTTTTCTATATAAATTTTAGATACTCTTTAGATGATAATTTCATTAAATACATTTTTCAATATATCTATGGTTATATTTTCTTCCGAGTTTCAATGTCTTCATCTAAATTATTTCTAATTAATTATCTCTAACTAAATTCTTTTATTTTTTTCAAAACAAATTTATGGTGTGGTTTTTGTGACATAGTTATATCCTTTTTGAACGAATTTTGTGACCTTTAATAAAAAATTTCGTTTCATTCAATCATCGATCAAGTTCAAGTGGAAAAGGATCTGCTAGTGAATATCACGAAGAAGAAAAAGGGAGTGTTCATGGATTTTTATAGGGAATCTCATTTTCCTAAACCAGTATAAAAATATTTTCTTCTCTTTCTATTTTTTTTCATTGAATAAGTAGATTAATAAAAAAAATAAAATGAATTATAATTTTAAAAGGGTTTCAGTTTTAGAATTTTGAACTATTTACAAAATTGCAGAATTCACTATTTTTTTGTCTTCAACATTTTTCTGAAAATATTATTTGTAGGATATGAGTTATATTTAGATGAGTACTATTAGTATATATTAATAAAAAGTTAAATATTTATATATTATTAACTTTTTTATAGATAAACATAATGATTGTCTATCAATGATCAAGGAATTATGTTTTAATAGTGAAATTTATAGATTGTGGAAAGATTGAATAGTTATCTTTTTGAATAATCTAATATTGAAATTTTTATATGATATTTTTTAATCCATATTAAAATACCATTTATTTTAAAGAAAATATGGATGCCACCAAAGATAAATATTATCATTTAAATTCAAGATGCATAAATGCAATAACTTGTGGAGTTTCACCTGATGAATTCATCTGTATCTCATGACAAGTTACAACTAATAAAAATGGATGGAAATTACTATTTCTTATAAAGGAACCAGTAATTTATGATTTTTGAGACATCATATAGCCAAAGTAATGTTTGATTCCTTCAATAATGTATTGATATTAAGGCATCACTCTATTGAATAGCTTCTTTAAATATTTTTTCAATCTGGTTTGTACACTAGAAACTTAAATTCTAGGTATATAGATTGTGTTAAAGGTATATATAGTTTTACCCTTTATGTGGAATGGATGATATGCCATCTTTATATAGTCATCACCTATCAAATAGTTAAAAATGAACGAATTTATTGGAAAATATTATTATGTATGAATATAAAAAAAACAAGATAAGGTTATAGATAATAGGATGAAAAAATGAAAATAAATCTTATATTGATTCTTTATAAAAATGTGAAAAGGATGGTAAAGTAAGATTCAATATATTCTAATGATTGAGTTTGTTTAAATTCAAGTTAGTAACATTCTAATGTATTCATATTATTCAATATACTTTATAAAAGGGTGAAAGGATTAATGATGTTATTTAATTACTAAAATAATAATGGATATTGTTTGAAATATGTGACATGATCTAAATGAAAATAGATGGGGAATATAAAACCTAATTTTCCATAGATTATGGAGAAAATAAAAATAGAGAAGAAGAAATGGAAACTCAAAATGAAACCTTGTTATCAACCAAATTTTAAAAATATTTTCATGATTTACAAGTGCTTATATAGATACAAAAATAAATATTCAGGATAAAAATTTGAATGGGAGATATAAAATCATTGAGAAAATATGTTATTTATTTCTAAATATAATGATTAAAAATGTTAAAAATTTTATATTTTTTATTCTAAAAAATGTACTAATGAATTTTTAGTAAAATATATTTCTTTTAGAGAATAAATAAATAAGAAAATATTTGGTAAAAAACAAAACGATTTATAATAAATATTAAAAATTATGTCATAAGTCACATATGTATGATATTTAATCAAATCCTAATATGAAAATTGAAATTTAAAAATTAATCATCAATATGTACTGAACATTAAATGAAAATTAAATTATTACAAACTAAATTATAATACTTAGAAAGTATATATAGTATTTTAAAAAGGTATAATAGTATATAATAATATTAATAAAAAAATGGTCATAATAAATAATTATATAATACTAGAAGCATTTTTGTAAAATATAATTTATATAGAATTTATTTTGTTCCATTTTCAAAGAACAACATGTAAAAATTTACCGATTACTATTGAGTTGTTAAGGAGAATTATTCTTTGAATTATTTATTAAAAATTCATTAGATTATTATGGTAAATAAATATTATGTTTCTCAAGATTTATATAACCTTACTTATCAAATCGATTTAGAGATCTGGTTTAAAATATTTCTTCTTACTCATAAAGTATGACCTAGAAAAATATGACTTCTAAAAAATTTGTTCCATATTCTTGTTGGTGGAAATAAACAATGTAATATTTGGAAAATGATATATATAAACAATATATTCAAGTAACACATGTGTATAAATTTAATATATACAATAACTTAATTTTTGTTTTGATATTTCGAAGCCTTTGGTGAAAAATCTGAAGGAAAGATCATAGGAGTTAGATCTACTGCACATCCAAAATAATTCATCACAAAAAAATATATTTGATCAAGGGTTGTAAAAAAATATGATAAGTATCATTTATCCTTATTATGATGGACCCAATCTTTATATTAAAATAATTCATGTCATAACTTTGTTGATAATTTAATTAACCTTGGAGCAACTAAAAATGGATAAGCTTTTACATTGGTTCATAGTTTATTTTAGGAATATAAATTGAACTATTTATATGTAAAACTATGTGGATATTGTAAATGAAATGACATTCACGTTGATTTAAATATTTTTTAATTTTCTAAATTATCTATGAATAAATTACTTTTTGATTTTCCTAGTCTTATATTTTATGATAATAGACTTTATATGGCATTCTAAAGAGTCTAGACGAATAAGTCATGTTCTAATTAAACTAGCATGGCTTCTATGTATATCCCTTTCAAACATATTATCATGTATTTTTTATACTATATAGAGTAGTATGTTTGTCTAGATTATTCATTAACATTGTGTTAGTGAATTTTCAATATTAACATGGCCTTAATTTTTGGAAGCCTCATAGGGAATATTTTACAGTATCTTGGATTTTTTAATATTGGTTCAAAATGATAATGATTTTAAATTAATTTCATTGAGATGTGATCAGGGAGGATATTTTGATAACCAATAATTTGTTTTTCTTAGACTTGATATTAATTCTATAATTTCTTTGATAAAAAATCTCAAAAAGTTGAATTTTTGAAATGAAAAATAGAACAATTAAACAAATAAATATAACTATATTGAATTATTATTGTGTAGATACATTATTTTTGGAATGAATATATTAATACAACATATAATATTGTGAATGTAATTTTTAAATGGATCCCATCAAAAAATGAAACCTTATAACTTATAGAATAATATATAAACTAATGTTTGATGTTTTAAGGTTCTTATTTGCATGGATTATAACATGAATATAATGTAATAAATTGGTATGTTTTATCCAATGGTTGATAAAAATATTTCATGATAAATATACAACTCTTAATGCTCATAATGTGTTGAATAAAAATTCCAATACAGTTTAATAATTGGTTCTTGTGAAGAATGATGAATGTGATAAATTTTATCCCAACAAAAATATAAATATATAAATATACTTTTTAAATAAATAATTTGACTCATAAATCATTTAAAAAGTAGATTTATATATTTATATTATTTTTGGATAAAATTGATCACATTCATAATTCTTCACATGAACCTCATAAATCATTTAGTTATTAATATTAATGTAAAACAAAAAAATTATCATGCATAGTCTAGTTGTGATTAACAATAAAGTGAGGAACCTAAAAGTGTTTTACATAGAAAGTATAGGGTATTAGAGGAAACTATTTTAGAAACTATTATAGTGGAAATATATGATTGAATTAGGATAAGGGGTAATTATACTTACCTGGATGAGTTTGTTACGTTAATGTACTAGTTTAATCCTTATCAATAGAGGAATCATTAAATGATGAGTGATGGATATAATCTATACAAGAAGATCTAATTTAATTTATGGGAAAAAAATATTGTGAATTAAATTTTGAGGTCATCGAAACAACCATTGTTTAGAATGAAATGAGTTTTGGTAAAATGTAATATGACAATGTAATATTACCTGGAATTAGGATATGAGATTTTCTATGGTATATAATTAGATGAAATAGACTATGAGAAATCCATTTCCCTTGTTCCTAGTCTTGAATCCATTATGACTCCATTAACCTAAACATATCAAATGAATTTTAAATTTTATCCGATTGATTAAGAATTGGTTTTTTAAATTTTTATTTAATGGATTAATTTGATATCAAATAACCAACATGTTTTTAAAATCCGCACATTCAAAATTCTATATTCAAGCATACTAATGCACAATTTTATCATAAGTAATAACCAAGGGAATTATATGAGATATTGAGTACTTTTATTTTCTAATTTCTTTTACTATTGTTTTTTAGATAATTATATTTATACTATATAAACACTATTAATATATTTTATTATTTAAAATTATATAGAATATGTTATTTATTTATACCAATGAATATATTAGCAGTTATTTTTCAAAACATATTATTTATTTAAATGAGTAAATTGGATGGTTTAAATTTCAATCCTGGACTTTGAAACTAAAAAAGGTATTTTAATATAGATTTAAATCATAAAAAATATATTGTTTATTTATTTGAAATTATTTTTCTTGAATATAGTCAGTAATATTAAAATCCATTTAATTCATACATAAAAAATAATTCTAATGAAGATGGTAAACTAGTTGAAAACAAGATTCATAGTGTCATGATTGGTTTCTTATTGAAACATACTACTAATAGAACTTATAAAATATTTTATATTTTTCATTGAAAAATATTTTAATAAAAAATTAAAGAGTCTTATTAAATATCTATTAAATGAATGTTATGATATTTGGAATTAAATATTTTTATATCTTTAATTTTTCCAAAAACTTACTATTTTATTATTTCCATATTGAGAAAAAATTTTTGATTTGTGTTGAGTAGATAGAATAATAACCTTAGGTACATGTCACATTTTTGTAAAATACAAATTTCATTGGTATAATAAGAAGAAAAATTATATTAAAATGTGTACTACTAAGTTAGAATACATAACTTCCGGTGGTTTCTCTGCATATGTGATGAGGATGAAATATAATGTTCTAGATTTTTTTCAGGTTTCTGTTTTCATGATAATACTTGTGGTATAATTGTTTCAGAAAATATACAATGTCAATATTGGATAATGAATATTGATAAAAGGTATGAGATTCTAATGGTTCATTCCCCTAAAGTAGATATATCATTATAATTTTTTAATATTATGTTTCGACAGCCGATTATATACTCGGAACTATATATCACACCATGACTCAATATTATTAAGTGGGGTTTAGTTATAGAGACATAGTATTAACACACATGGATATTAGATTATATTATATGAATATTCAGTACATTACAAAAATACTTACTCGAGGACCCAAATATTTTAGTGTGTTTGGAAACATGAAAAAAAAATATTCTTTTATTGTGAATGATCTTTAGCATATCACAAAATTATATCCACCTTAATTATTTCTACCTAAAACGTTTCATCATTATCTGAGGAATGGAATCATAAGAATATGGGGAGGTAGGAATTTCAGTAAGGGGAAATAAAGGAAATTCGTTAGAATGTCATGAATAAACGATATAAAAATTTAACAAAACAATGGAAAATCATACAGTTCATATTATAGATCACAATAACGATTGGTCGTTCATATGAAATAGATCATAAGATAAAGAATAGAATATGTTATTAAATCATAAAATCAGAATAATAAATTTAATTTGAGGTATGAACATTTGACTATAACATTGTAAACATGTATAAGAAGAAATAGGTACACTCATTAGGTTAAAGACATAAAACCCAAATCAACTTAAGGACACGTAAGAAGGTCCATCAATAACATTATGATGATATAAATAGATTCATGCTTAAATTTATGTACATGAAACCATGTACCTATATAACATTGTGAACTTATAATCAGGTTCAGGCATAACCCTGTGAACATGTAACAATATTCACATATAAATATATGGACTTCCAATAGTGTTCATTCATAACAATGTGAACACGTAATAAGGTTCACTAATAAACTGTGAACATGTAATCATGTTCATGAATAATATTTTATACATGATAAAATTTCCATTAATAATATTTTGAACATTTTATCAGGTTCACAAGTAATATTGTGAACATGATATCAGGTTCACACACAAAATATATACTCATAATTCAGCCATCAATACCAAATGAATCAGATGGATATATAGATCCAAACCAAGACCTGAAAAATTATACATATGATTGTATCAAGACTATAAAAAATTCATATCATAACCCATGAAATGATATCGAAATCATAAAATTTTAATCATATTAATACCTATGGAAAATTGGTAGGTCTCATAATCACCAACTGTGAAAAAAATTCAGTTTGAAAAAAATATAACCCATGAAAGAGAAATGATATTCATAAACATTCACCATTAATATAATGAAAATTAATGGAGGAATTGAATTATTTTATGAGAAACTCATGATTAACCTCAACATATTTAATCTTATATGGGAAATAATTTTGGAAGATCATTTAAAATCACTTCTTGGTTAAATTACCTTTTCTTATTTAAAAAAATTCCTTTTTAAAACAAAAAACAATTCGAAAACCATTACCTTCATAATACACATGAAAAAATGTAAATTATTCTTTGAAATACATTTGTAATATATTTTCCTTGAAATCATATTAATAATTCTTAATATATATATATTTAATATTTATAAATCATAAAAAATTCATTAAATAATTTTTCATTGGAAATAGCTTTGAAATAATTTAAAAAAATATATGCAAAATACCCACAACTTTTTTTGAAATCCTTCTTGATTGAAAAAAAGGAAAAAAAATAAATTTACAGATTATTAATAAAACATTTTTTCTTCATATTAATCTTTCAATCATACAATGGAATCTTTATGGAATTGATGGTCTTAATGGTATTAAGTCCATTCGTGCCAAACTTTCCTTTTTTAGTATAAATTTTTTAAAAAGTTCCTTCATAGGAAAATTAAAAAAAGATTAATTATAATAATTTATGTGTAAATATTTGTCAAATATTTATATAACATCATATTAATAATGTAAAAAAATTAAACCTTTTTAGATATTAGTGTTTTGAATGAACATACATTTTCGAACGAATGGAGAAATAATTTAATATTTTCATTAAAACAAATTAAAATTAATCCTAAATAAAAAAAGAAGTAAAGTGGATCTAATACATAAATATATCATGATAAAATTTAGTATTAGATAAATCATGGGACTTCTTCAGATATTTATCATGATAAGAGATCAATTGAGGTAGAGACATAAACAATCATGATAAACGATGTGATTGTTTTGATAGACACTTTCCACTTAGTAACATAGAATCAAATTATCCATGTGTAAAAATGAAATTTCATGAAGCTTATAAGATCATGATAACATAAATAATCATGATATAAAATTTCAATTCTCATTTTATACCACACAATAAAATTTAGTGTTGAATATGACATGTATCTCATGGTAATAAAAGGTGATATGAAATTCACATACCATAAAGATTAATTTTTTGTGTGGTATTTATATATTTTATAATGGTATAATATATGTTACTAACATATATCAGAACTATAAAATTTTTTATAATACCATATATCATTTTCTTATAACTTTTTTTTACCTGTTTTATACCTATCGTTCATTATTTTCAATATTTTAGTTGTTAATTGCCTAGGTTTTTTCAGTAATATGTAGACTTTATATTTGATTAAAATATTAATTAGATAATTATTTAATGATATAAATGATATAAATTATTAGTTAATTATATTTTTTATTCATTAAAAACGAATTTCTAAATTCTATAAATATTGGATATAAGAATTGAAATATAGTGTTCATAGAGACGTTAGGCCAGAAAGAGGCATGAACACTATTTTAATTTATTTTTTTTATTAAATTAAATAAAATTAAATGATATATTTATATTATAATTAAAATGTCATATTTATCTTATATTTGATATATATGTTTATAAATACCATATTTTTATACATTCTATGTATGGCATGAACTAGTCACATCGCTCTGAGGGCACGATAGTCCACACTTTCTCAAATTAAATTATTGTATTTACAAAAGAGTAAAAGAGTAAAGGAATTTTCTAAATAAAAATTAATTAATCATAATTGAATTATAATTATCATATATAACATATATAAATATTTTTTCAATCATAATAGTCACCATAAGAGGTTGTAAAAGAAAAAAATGAACAATCGTCATTTCATGAGGCAACAGGTCTATGTACACCTAAATAGTATGTTCGTTACAAAATAGATGCAGGTATATGTATGTGTATAAAGAAGTAATGACATAATAAAATTGTATTATATTTAATATATTGAGTTATTATGTAATTATAAAATAAAAATTCTATAGGGAGAGAAAATGAAATCAAATGAACATTGATTGTTAGAAAATGTTAACATAAAATGGGTAATAACATATGGTTTGTACCAAAGCGCATCCATGGAAGTCTTTATTTCGAAAGGTATTCATCAAGGTAAATGTTAAGGTGGTTATAAATACAATAGTTTAGATATTGGACTATTCTATGGGTTTTAGAGGTTTTAGGAGGTGGGGGAAGTGGTGGATTGTTTATAGTGGAGGAGGAGTTGAATTCTTTTAATATTTTGAAAATCAAATTCCATAAACATATTTTACACAGAAAGTGTAACACCTAAGGGTTATAAAATTAAATTAAAATTAATTAATCACATAATCTATACATAATGAAACATTTTTAAAAGTATATTATTATAAACTAGCTTTTAATCTTTATTTTTCTGCTTTTACGAATTGAATTTCAAAAAATATACATCTATAGTTGCGATCAGTAAGTAATTTGGAGTGTGAAAGAACCATATTTCTTTTTTTTCAATAGTAATGTACAATTTTGAAAAGTAATATGATTATTAATATAAACCTTATCAATAGTAAGTAATATTATAATTTTATATTTATATGGTTATAAGTTTATGAGAACCTGATTAAATATTCAACTTGATATAAAATCAGAGATAATATTATTTTCAGAATAAAATATGATATTATTTAAATAATAACATTCTTATATTTATAAAATTATTTTAAAAAACATATTTTATTATTTATATCTTCACATCTAATAATGGTTAAAATATGTTTTTGGTAATTTTCGTTAATTTTTGAATTTTCAGTGAATAGTAAAAATATAGTTTTATGTTTTCACTATGTAAACTAGAGTCATAATGATTTAATAATGATGTAATAATTATGGTGGAATAATGAGAATGATTATATGATTTTAGGAGTCCCAAGTGTAAAATAACATGGAAAAAACCATTGGAAAGACCATGGTATTTGAAATACCACTAACGAGGTGTCATTTGAAATTAATTAAAAATGCTCTCACCTTCACTATAAATACCACCCTCATACCCTCTTCCACTCACAGCTCTCATGATTGGGGAATTCTCAAAATTACACCCAATACATATCCCAAAAATTATCCCCACATCCAAGCCTTTCTAGTGTCACCTAAAGGCCAAAACTAAAGTACATAAGGAGGATCTCAAGGATAAGAGATCAAAAGGTGAGAACCCTCTTTCAATTTCGTTTGTTTTATTTTAAATTCTTTTATCTTCTCATAATATCTACACCTCAACTTATAAAATAGGCATAAATAATATACTATTATATATATTCTTGATTTTTATCATGTTTATTGTAAAATTCTTCATCATTTTTCTTATCCTCTTCCTCAAATTCTAAAAATAATAACATTGTCTGTGATGTGTCGATTTACCGATATCATGGACGGTGTGTTTTCAATTTAAAATACTTCCTTCAAACCGGTTATAAAATAATTTCATTTGTTGAAAACGATTTTAATTTTATGATCTTACTTAATTTAGGTTCTGGAATATATATATATATACATAATATTAAGTTATATAAGGAAACAAGTTCGTGATTATAAAGTAACTGTCAAAATGATCTAAACAGATATTAAAAATTATTTATCTAATGAATCATCATCATATTATACCACAAAAAGTATTTATTGAATCATTTAGAATTTTTTTAATAATTTTAAAACCATTTCATTTCAATTGTAGAGTTTTTCATCCATTTGACAAGAAAATCCATTATGAACCAACCATGGAAATCATGTGAAGCATGAACCCGAAACAATGGAAATAAATTAATAAAATGTGTCGAATGAAGTTATAAATTTATCTTATAAGGGGTTATAAACATTAATATTTTTCTTTAAGATATTTATAATACTCATTTAACAATTATACAAGTGTTTTATATAATAAAGTAGAAACACAAACCTGTGGTAAAGGAATCCTTAAGCTGAATTTTGATCATTTTTTTAACCATCAATTTCCTGGATTATGTGGTACTAAGATCAATTTTGTAATGAAATTTTTTTATTTGGTTTTATTATGTATATTTATATTTTATACACTTATTAATTTAATTCTATTAATTCTCACATCAATTATATGGTATTATTAATGGTGATAACATTAAAAATCCTCTATTTAAACTCGATTTTATGAAAAAAAATTGTTTTTTTAAATTATCCAGGATTTATTTTTATGTTTTGGTTCTTGGGAATTGTTTATGATTAATTGGAGGGACCAATATCTCCCTCCAATTCATTGGTTACTATTATGTTGTAGGTCTATCATATGGTTTCTCACAGTGTATCTTTTATGGTTATATAATAAGGTAGTTGTGAGGGTAACTTTGTAAGGTATTCACTAGGGTTATAAATCATAAGGTAGAGAAAAGGGATATAATATAACTATGTAATTCCACAAGATACCCTGATGGTTTTATACATGTTGTTTAATGTTTTATGGGAATATAATCTTACTCAATGTATATATATAGGTGAAAATAATTCATTTGTGAAAATGATTTAATTTATTTATAAGTACTCATTGATAAATGGTTTCATTTCCACTTTTTATAGCCTTTACAAATATTTTCATGATAATCCAATATTATTTATTTCTTTTCATAGGATATATGGATTATGAAGAGAAATAAGAAAGTCAAATTAAATGTGATGAATATTTTAAATGAAATCTTGTTGTAGTTTTCGGTTAAAATATTTTAATGATTTGGAAGAAATGGATGTGGTTTTATTGGTACCATCATTCCATGCCTATGGGTTTCTATGTTTTATTTAGGTCCAAAAATTATATTCCACATAATGAAAAGATATTTGGGAATGTAACGAATTTAAATCCCATTCAAATAGAAAGATTATGTAATGTTTAAGACTGTGTCCTTATAGTTGGTATCCGGGCATTGTTTTGATAACATTAAGGGTTAGGATTATGGTATTAAATTACAGTAAATGATTTTTACATTATATTTATGTTAAATTGGTTTAGAATTTAAATATTTCCAGGTTTCTATATTTATGATATGCCTGGTAAGAATGGTTTTATGAAGAAAAAACAAGGAAGATGATGTTGAAGAAACCAAAAGGATGATATCTTTCAGAATCTGCAATCAGGAATGGTGGGAATTAGAAGTGATCAGTTTTTTATAGTAATGTCTTAGATAATGTATGAAATTAATGGTTGTTTTAATGATGAAATATAAAAACTAAAGATTCCAAAACATAATATGATAAGAGTGGAACAATTTATTAGGAAACACCCTCCTACATTCTGTGGATCATATGGAACAGTAGTGGATGAATGATGGTTTAATGACCATGAAAATATATTAGATGTTATGGGATGTTCAAATAATAAAAAATCTAGTATTTACATTTAAAATTTTCAAGGTGAATATTATCATTGTAGGTAAATGGTAATAAATATCAGGGATAGAGAGTATATTTATACATAATAATGGATTTATTTTTAATGTATTCCCCTTGAAAAATAACATCTTGTGGTGGTTCAAATTAAGATAGAGAAATTATTAATTTAATTGAAGAAAATTGAATAATATTCAAAGTCCATTTATGAAGAAAAATACACACATATGTGAATGTATTCTCCAAATATTATTTCAGATTCTGGTATAAAATTAAACTACTTTTAATCATGATTGATGCCATGATATAGAAGGGAATTGTCTTCATGTGAGTTCAAAAGTTAGTAAAAACATGTACGATGTGCTAAGATGGTATAAATGGAGTTTTTATTTATGATAATGTGTATATTGGTAATAAATATATCAAGAGGGATAGTTGTAAAGTGATGGTTAAGAATAAATCAAAAAAATCGGATGGTAAGAATGATCAGTTCCTTGTTTATGAAAAGTTTGGTAAAAACACCATGGGGAATGCCTTCCCAAAACTATGAATTGTTTTAGTGTCATAAGTAAGAACACATTGTCCGAGATTGTAATTAATATGATCTTTAGAATAATATTGATAAGAAAACCGTAATGTGTATCAAATGTGGTGGGATGGGTCATTGTTGAAATTACATACCAATGATATATCTAATTGATGGAATGAATCCAAACTATAAAAAAATGTGTAGTGAGATACTTATCAACTTCATTAGCAGATGTCAGTATTTCCAATGAAGTTTTAAAAGGTACTTATTTACTCATATTTTTCTAAATTATTGGTTGATAAGGGGTAAAAAAATTCCATTATTTATAATTTATTTTCTAACAAATTGATAAAATCACCTAAGTAAATATGACCATAAAATATTATTAAAAACCAAGGGGAAATGTTACAGAAAAAAGGTATTATTCGAATCATCTAATAATTATTTGTGGAATGAAAATACTTGAAAAAATTATTGTTTTTCCTAAGTATGGTTTGATATCATTGTGGGTATGGATTTTATTTCTTTCTATCATGATATGTTTTATTGTAGAGAAAATTAAGTTGTTGAAGAATGGAAAAGATAGACAAATATAAATTAGATTCATAGTTTTCAAGGATTATATATATATTACCTAAGATGTTTTGAAATCATTGTGTAGTTATCTATGCCACTGACTATGTCATCTTGAAAAGGATTTAAATTCATCTGGTCAAAAGAATATGAATATTGTTTTCAATAAATTGAATTGATGATTTATGATAACTCTAGTTCATAACATAACTTCCCAAAAAGTACTTCTTTTCAAATATAGTGATTCCAAATTATAGATAATTGGTTATTTTCTGATGTAGAATGATCAGATAGATGCTTATTATTTATACCAACAAAATCCTCATGAGTTAAAATTTTCGACACATCATTCGGAATTAGAAACTATGGTTTTTTGATTTATAATTTGGTGGCAACCTTTATACGGATCCAAATCTGAAATATATCCTGACCATAAATTTCTAATATATATATTCAATAAAATGGAATTAAACATGAGGAATAGAATATGGTTTAAATTGATAAATAATTTTTATTTAACGACGAAGCACAATCCGGTAAAATCAGACAATGTGGAATATTCCCTATATCATAAACATATTTCATCGTTATCTATGTTAAAACTAGAAGAAGACCCTTTCAATAATGATTTAGGGAAGATTGGATTGGAGTTTGTTGCTGTAAGAAATTTCTTTGATTCATTTCATCATTTACTGTATTCATTATTTTAAGAAAAAAATTTCTATAATAGAAGAGAGACATGGAGCTAAAAAAATATAGAATTGGTTAAAATTGGTATGTTTCTTGAATTTATTATTGATAATGATTTCGTTTTGAGATTAGGAAAGACAATATTTGATAATTGTGATACTAAACTGAAAAAATTGTTCTGTGAAGCTTATAGTTCTCCGTTTTTAGTTCAGCCTAGTATTACTAAGATGTATATTGATTTTTTACAGTATTACATGCACTTATGGAATAGAAAGAGATATTGCATATTTTATAGTGAAGTGTTTGTCATGTTGTCACATCCCACCTTCTCCAGGAATAGGGAAATGAAAAATATATGACATACCCTCATTCATCAAGGTTAAGGGTAGATAATGACACCCCCCAGTCACACCTATAGTAGGCCTTGGAGTGGCGATTATAACCATGGTTGTAGAATATCATAAAAATAGAAGGCATTTCCATTTTGGTAGAACATGACCGGGTAATAAGAAGGGAAATCCCAACAACCCCAAGTTCTACAGAAAAAATTATATCCATGAATCCAAACCTGTAGGAATGTCCAAGAGTGAAAACAATAGAATGTACCAGAAAAACAATGAAGTAAATAACTATAAGAAATGAAAATCAGCAATAACGGTTGTCCTAATGATCAAGCTAGAACAGTCTGGTACGGTTGCCGAAGACCTCTTGGAAACTCGAAAGTATTTATATATACATAGGGTGAGTATACATGTATACTCAATAGGGAAACCAAAATCTCTCATGAATATGTGGGGATAAATTCTAATGCCCCATGAGAAATAGTGGTAACCCAAACACCTTGCATGGAATAATATCCAAACAACATCACCAAAGAATTCTCCCCAAATAACATAAGATATATAAAATAATAGTAATATCACATTGATATTGGGTATACTTCACGACTTTCCTACCAATTTTCTAAATAATCCTACACATCAAACATCCCCTAAAATCCCTTTATTGTCCCTCTACCCCCCAACAACAACCATATGGTCCATCCCAACCGTATGTTTATCCCGCCCGTGAACGCCTTGGACACCAAAACCACACATCCTACTCGCAATCACCTGGTACATCACATCCACATTTCCTGCCCGCAGACACCTATGCCTCATCCCAGTGACACTTGGGAACAACCTTCCTGCACACAGCTAAAACATCTAAACACAACACATCCAGCACAAAGTGTATTAAGCTATAATAAACCTCATGCTATCCCTGCCTACCTGAAGAGTCTTGGGATTCTTGGTATAGGGAGCATAAATTAGCGAATAAATAGCCACTCATTTGAATGTTTGAATCAAATCCTCCACCATTAAATGGGGGTGTTTGGTATGGACCTCTCTATATGGTTGGGGTGCGTATAAGAAATAAAAGAAATAAATTTTATACATAAAGGTAATCAAGAACTTATCCCCCACACAACCAATCTCTATACTACCCCTTCACGCACAAGTACACACCAACCACAACCAGGGAACAAATTGTTTATAGAAAATAGTTTCAAATTGAAACCAATCTCATTATCATGATCAAGTGATTCCATTTAAATATTCC
The DNA here is from genome assembly GCA_963277665.1 of Viscum album. NCBI lineage: Eukaryota > Viridiplantae > Streptophyta > Magnoliopsida > Santalales > Viscaceae > Viscum > Viscum album. Next base: position 958,415,683 of record OY728145.1, read on the forward strand.
TTCACTATTTGGCAACTACAAGTCATAACCGAAGCCAAAAAAATAAATAAATGTAAAACTACCTGGATTGTTTTAACCATTCACTCTCAGTTCTATTGTAAATAATAACATAAAAATGGCATCTTGTGAGATCCCTTGAAGTACTAGAACCAACACAATCCTCAACTTATTGGGTCTCAAACATTTATTGTCAGCTTCACATGACCTCAAATTCACATAAAAAAAACCTCAAAGAAAGAGGTTCCATTCCCATCCATGTCAACCCACAATGCCTCTTCAATAAATACTATTCATATCAACGGAAACTAGAAAGGATGTTTTAGACTTATACATCACAATTTATTGAGTTAATCCTTTCATTTTGGTCAACCAGGGTGACTACATAAGGTTTCTTATCCATCGATCAACAATTAAATCAACCACGTTTATGAGATTAATTATTATCCATGGTATAGTCATGTAATAAATATATTTTCATGAAAAAGAGATTTTGATTAGTGTTCAATGAAGGACCACCAATGACCATGATTTTTAGTTGGCATTATCTCATAAAATTCAAAAAAATAAAAAAATGATAATTACAACATCATAATCATCATTCACACACCTTCATTATTTAAATCCCATTTATTTATTTTTTGATAATTTTTTACTAATCTATATCCCAAGGGAAAATCATCATACCCACACTACATGATGCACAGAAAGGAGGGACGAAGGAAGAACCCTATCCTAGATGATCAAGGGTTGACGATTTCTCATTGCGCCAAGAACACGGGAGGTCTCTAACATAGGTTCATGATACATATTAGGAAGATGTCTTGAGGCGCACATAGAGGATCAAAAATTAAGAAGGAAGAGAGGAACCTAGCTTGAGGATAGACCATATCGTAAAATCAAGGAGACCCATTTGAAGTACATAATAGTCAGATCGTTTCTTTACAACGCTGCTTGGTGGTACCACACATTTGAATTAATATATATTTAAAAATTTACCTCAGTAATGGTGGAGATAGTGTAACACACCGACCTTAGAAGCCTAGATTCAGTGCATTATTTTAATACATTGGCATGATTACAAAGAATCATTTCCTAAAGGACTGATCAGTTTTGCAGTCTTTGAAAATAGATTACATATATGAACATTGCATTACACATTCAGAAATAAAACACAACATAAATGAACTTTTAATAACACCATTAATCCGTAGACTTACCCTACTTATCAATCATTATACACTTCTTGGAATCCTTGGAAAATAAAACATAAGAAAGGGGTGAGATCAAATGCTTTGTAAGGATAATAATATAGCATTAACATTCACAAAAAAGAAAAAAAAATTAAGGAAATGTATAAGACTAAAACAAAATCCATTTAAACATAAACATCAGGATATTATGGAAAATATAAATCCATTAAATCCATTTACTTATTAAAATGGATACTCTTCAAGTCGAATAATCAAATGAAATTTCAATAGCCAATTTCATAATGATGGAATGCATAATCCTAGACTTAATAACCATATTGTCAAGGCCTTGTGCCAAGACTATAAATACAAATTTTTCATGGAGTTGTTCCAAAACAATAGTTTGTCTCATGAGACCTACTGATGCATCGAGGAGCTATAGAGAGCTCCACACATCACTTTCTATGTCCAATGCATTCCACATATCAAAATGATTAATCATAACAAAAATATTCATTATAAAACTAGCATACATAATGTCAATACATTATCCATAAACTATGAAGGGTATAAAAATAAAAAATACACAGTCAAACATTTAAAAAAAACATCAATAACATATGGAGGATTTTTGTAACCACCAAATATTTTATACGATATACTCTTTTTAATTTCTTTCATATCATTTTCTGTACGCTACACCAAGATTATCATGCGCTATACGCAACACCGTGTTAGCTTTCAGTATACGCAACACTAATCATGTATCGTGTTACACACAATTTCACGTTTGTTTGATATTAGTTATTCTAGGAAACATTGAGTATATACATATATATTCAATGTTTAAATGAAATATGGTTGGATTTTTTTTATATGCAACAACAAAATAGTCTTGCACTACACACAACCCTGACTTGTCTTGCATTACACACAATCACAACCTTCCTCGATAGCGTGTGTTTTACGCAATACCGGGTTTCACTAAACAATGATATATGGTAATAATATTTTTATAAACTATCTCTTATGAATATTAGTAAATACATTTTGAATTTTATGACTTTATAATTCATATTAACCATTTTATAGAACATAGTATGAGAACAATATAAATTTTTTGGGTAAAATAAGTATTTTTTTTAAATGCGGTTTTGCAGCCTTTTGATGGAACACCCATTTAAAATATAATTTTTTAAAAGTTTTTAAGTAAAATTTTACAAAATAAACTTCTTCTTTTGAATCAGGATATAAAAATTTACATTGGATAAGGTTTTCATATTTTTCTGATAAATTTAATATATTAATGAATAGAAAAAACACGCTATATTTTAATTAAAAAACACTTTTCTGATCATAATAATTTTTATGGATATATTATAATATTGAATGGTTTAAAAGTATAAATATAATATATTTTAACCATTTAATATAATGTATTTCATTATCATTGATTTTACATTGAATTCATAGTTAAAATAATTTCAATCTTTTGCAATGTTTTAACTTTTAAAACTCCTTTTCGTAACAACGATGTTAATTTAAAATTAATTTCTGAAAACTTTTATTTATTGAATTTAGAAAAATGGATTCCATATTTGGAATCAGTGGGTCTAAATTATTTTAATAGGATATGTTTTATTTTTTGTAATTATGAATAGTAACTACAGTAAATTTTATTTACCATAGTAAAAGGTAAATAAGTAATTACATGTAAATATAATATTATAAAATTACCCTAACACTTGTATTAATATAATTGGATTCTTATATTTCGTCCTAAGGCATATTTGGGTAGATATGGGATCCATTGGAACCCACTTGGAGGTGATTAAGACCTGTAATTTATTTTATTTAAAGGAAAGTGAAATATGTCTCACTCAACTTTAATAATTAACGTATTTTTAATAAACATTTATACAGAATATAAATTCGATTATAAAAACTAATTTGAAATATAAAAGTTTTTTTATATGAGGTTAATTTATTTATAATTTCTAAGAGATATTTAATTACCTTAAGAACTTATACAATAATGATGCAGAAATTATTTATTTAGTGAAAAATAAGTAATATAGTTTTTATTGAAATAATAATACCCATTAAAAGGCTTACAAACTTGAAAAAAAACTTATTCGTAGTGTATATATACACCATAAGCATTCAATTACATAATATAAGTCCGTTTGGAGTCTTATAAAAGTGATTGTGGCACTTATATTATTTTATTTTAAATGATGTCAAAGTTGTCACCTTCATAGTTTTAATAAATATAACATTTTAAAATATGGGTGTTTTAGAATATAAATCTGACTAAAAGTATTATTTTGAAATATATAAGATTTATCTTTATCCTAGTATTTTATTTTTAATTTTAATTCCGGAAATAAATATATTTAATAATTATTCAAAAATATTGTATAAATTATTCTATTAAGAGAAATATCAAATAAATGGATTTAAAAATAGTAAAATAAATATTATATAAACTATTTAATGTGCTCCACTATTTTTCTAGTTGAATATGACATGTTAGGAACATACTAAATATTTTATTTCGAATATATACACAGTGTGGATTTTATTTAAATTCAAATAAATGAATAGTGTCAAAATTGAAACTATTGTTATTTTAAAAAAATATCATAATATTAAATTTTTTAAAAATCAGAAAAATATTTAAAAATTATAAATTGAAATTTATATAGTCTATAATGTCATAAAGTATCCAATTATGGAAAGTTAACAACACATAAGGGATTATTTATAACCATTTAAAATTTAAAATTTAATTACCACAAATAAAATTAAATATATTAAATAAGGATAAATCAAAATGATAAGGTTTAAAATAAGATCATAACATGTCTAAATTTTATTGGTTGATGATATTAAAATCTTATCTAATATAATTTTATAATGGAGTCATTTTTGAAGGTTTTTATATGGGGTTGGAATTTATATTAAACTAATATTTGTTAGGATTCCAAAGGTTCCCCTCTCCTCCTTTATAAAAGGGAACCTCCTCTCTCTTATATTTACACAACATTGAGCCTTCAAGATCGAGCAAACCCTGCCCATTTACCTTCTAAACTTCCCTAGATATATTATAGAGGTCCTGGGATTATTCAAAGAGCAATGTTAGTGCCCTAAAAAGAAGTTTCAAAGAGGTGTGTTGAAGAAGAGGTAATATCTGTTACCGATTACTTTAAATTTATTTCATCCTCTACTTCATCTTATTTATTTGTTTCATTATGAAGTAATAACATAAGTATCACTCATATATGGATATGTTATTATAAATAATAAAAAACCTTATTACACCTTCTATCCATCCTTTGGAAAATGAAATCATTACATGTGCGTACGTATGGAATACCGTCTCCACGTCGTGGTGTAATCTGTTTTCCAGCACAACCTTACATGGATAGGAATAATCGAGTAAAGAATAACTATATGTGATCATTGTAATGTGATATTGATTCTGAAATAGTATACATACACTTAAATAAAATTACACTATCATGGGAACGATATCATCGCTCGTGCGTACTTACGGACTACCGTCTCCACGAACGCGAGAAGATTCATTCTTCATGTTAACCATTCATTAATGATTATTATGTATATATAATGAATAATAATTAAATATATTACATAATAATTCTACTGGATTTATGTATATATATATATATGTGTGTGTGTGTGTCATCTATTTAATTCCATTCAATTCAATAAGGAAACGAAAACAACATTAATGCGTACATACAACCTACCGTCTCCATGAACGGTGTATTTTATTCCATTTATAAATATATCATATATATGTATATGTTGAATATTTATTATATATAAATCATGTTTCACATTATGAAATTATGGAAATCAGTATATAAGTAATAATATCAAGAACAACAAGTCGAAACATGTATGATAAATTAAACGATTTTACCCAAAACGCTACATTAACAAGGATTTACAAAATAACGGGTAATATATAGTCATAAGTGAACCATATATGATATCATAACAATGAATATGATTCATTAATAGGTCAATGAAATTATTTAAATCATTATACAGGAGGTTTCGATACGTACGAAGCATATCAGATCTAAGGTAAGGGATAATGTTGCAATCTCAATTGTTTTCTATCCGAGATTACTTATACGTAAGTATTTACTGCAGATATATTTATCATAAATTTCCAAGCTTTATAAAAATGTTTTCATGTATGTTTAATGTCCTTTTTACCCATTTTTTTACTTTTATTACATGTTATGTAAAGAATCTTTTTTTGTTTACCATACGAAGTACTTTTTGTCTTTTCCGGAAAGAGTAAGAGAAGAATGTTTTTTAACTAATACGACAGGAACAGATTTTTACTGTTTCATTATGCCTTCTTTTCATGAAGAATACTCTACAAGATTTCATGAATATTTTCAACAAAATCCATTTTATTTAAATTTTAATGGCATTTTCTCAAAAGAAAATTATTTTCAAAAAGAAAGAATATTTTCCTCATGAATTCATTTCAAGTGCTTTATCAAAACCATTTTTCATCTAAGATAACATTATTTCATATGTGTATGTTTCAAGTATAATGTCTCTATGATTTATATGGTTTCATTTTTGGTTCGATGAAAAGATATCCATTTGTTTTATATGGATTATGTTATGATGGAATGATGTTTATGAAACCCAATTTATTATTTGGGTTATGATAAATGATTTATGATTGTTTTGTGGAACACATAAGAATGATTCCAATATGAGATGGGTGGGACCTATATCTCCCTACAATTAATTGGGTAATGATTTATATCTCATGAGATAGACATGGATGAAACAACAAGTAAATCTGCTTCAGTAATACAGGTATGGAAAGGAAGGTAAACCTGGTTCAGTAAGGGGAATTTTCCACTAAGATGGTCTTGGCAGCAACGCCTTGGCTACTATGGAAATCATATCATGTGATTAGTGTTTTTACACAATTACAAGTTTTATTCCCATTCCATTTTATCATGATTGATGATCCATTATGATCTATTCCTTACGTACTACCATGTTTTTTGTCATTTCTCAAGATCTTGATGTTTAAACAATATGTTCATGTTTTTAAGTTCAAATATATAAGGTTTGCTTTATTTTCTCTATTATTACCCTTACTGAGCATTTGATAACACCCTTTATATGTTTTATTTTCCCCCAGGATTAAAAGAAAGGTTTTAGGTAAGGAAAATAAAAGGGACGATTGTTATGGGAGATGTTGAAGATCTTTCAACATGATTAGAAGTTTATATTCGAAGTTTCCAAAGACATCAAACTATTACAGTCCATTGGTGTCTATTTTTGTTCTGTGTTAGATATTCCAAAAGAGTAATTTAATGTCTATGTATGTCAAGATTTGGGTCTCTACAGTTTGTATCAGAGGAAAGTTTTAGTTATCCTTTGGAAACTAGGATGCGAAAACATTAGGTAGATCCCTAGTGATATTTCGAAGGTATGTCTAGGGATTTCCCTAAGGTTAAGTATAAGTATAGGTTATAGTCCTAGAATTATAATAACCATATTATAATTAAACTTCATATGTTAGATATCAAAGGTAATCCCTCATTATTATGTTGTTTTACTAGAATGATTTTTTCTTCTCACACTATTCTTTTTGGGTTTTAGAAAATGGTTGGAAACAGGTGGATTCACAATAATGGAGGATATGATGGACCTTGGAATGATAGTATTCATTAGCTACCAAATGAAATGGAATTTGGAAGGTGAAACATAGTAATTAAGCCTAATCAGTAATCTCATAATATGATCAATAATCTAAACTTTGGTAAGATTCTTGACTCAGCTAATAAGAGAAAGATGGAGTTTCATGATGATCATAGAGTAAACAAAGATCAATTTCCCTCATGTAAGTCATGTGGGAAGAGGAATCAAGGGGAATGTTTCAAATGAACTGGAAGATGATTTGGGTGTGGAAAAGAATGAAACAAATCCAGTAATTACAATGTCAAAGGTTCAGTTAACACCATGGACAAGAATAATGGTATTTCCAAGACATAAAAAATGGTTAAATGCATTATGTGTGGAATGTACAGTGATTATGCAACCAATTCCCTAAGGTAAAGTCTCATGAAGAGAACTAGCATGGTCGTATTGGTAGTATTTATGTTGATGATGATGAAGAGACTACAAATGGTATATGAGATGAATGATGTGTTATGGAATACAATGATGACGCTTAGGAAATGGTTTAATAAGGTAGTGGAATGATTTATGTTTATCAAGAGTTATGTTGTATAGGTAATGGTACTATGGAATAAATACCCATCTAAGGATTGTTACACTATTGTTTTTTCTTATGTATTTGATAGTATATGTTGAATGGTACCAGTAACCATGAAAGGATATTCAAATATTTTTGGAAAGTAGATGATATGCTCATAATGAAGGGATAAGGACAAAATAATATGTATGATAATATTCATGATCTCATGACTGATATAAGGAAAAAGTGATATCATGGTCTGAGTATATCGAAATTTTGGGATTTTGGTATGTGAAAAGAGTTAAATTTTGACAGCATTCATCTTTTCACTAAGGTTTAATGGGTAATAATTTTTCAATATAATACATGATTAAGGTATTCACATGTTTGGAATGTGACCAACAAGATATATCGTATGATATATTTGGGATAAATGATGTTATTCACATGCTCAGTAGATGACATTTCTTGTAATTATTTTCTTTATACTATGAGCATGGACATAAGTATTTTGGGTAAGCCTAAAGATTGGAATGAATTATGTAGGACATAAATTTGCATTGTCTAAGGATAGAACTTTTTTCAAATTTTATTGAGGCGATTTTATAATAATGTAATTTTATAAAAATGAAAACATGTAGGATGGGCGACAACCCATCGTGTCGAACAAGGTTACGGGAATCGAACCCACAACTGAAGTGTGACAGACGTTTATCACCTACCACTAGCCTACAAGAAGTCCCTTGTTAGTAGAAACTAGTTATATTTTATTAATCAGTATGATAGATTAAGTATAAGTCGATTTTTGGAATCATATACTATTAACCACACCATAGATGGACTTATGTATATTTATTAAATTTTTCTAAACTTTTGTTTGAAAGATATGGAATGACTCATCATTCTGTCACAAGATCTTCTGATACTTCATTAATGACAAATTCAACTTCATTTCTTTAATAGATGAAGTGGAAATTGTTCAAGGCACGAACAACGGTGAGATTGTACCAAAATCCTGTATGTATTTCTTTTGATTCGAAAATTCTTCAACATTAGGGAAATGATCATGAAAACCAAAAATTTTGTCCTAGTTCCCTCGTATCTGATGAATCAGATGGTACCTTAAAACATCACAAATTTATGGCTTTGCGATTGCTGGATTTTTCATAGCCATGTTCTCTACCACTCTCCATCGGAACTTGATGGTTAAATTTTTCTTCCATATCCATATTTTCACCTATGTTATCCTATATGAAAACCCATTTATGAGTTACTTTGGGTAATCTTTATGTTTCATACTTTAGTTTTTAAAATTAATATTTAGAATTCCTTTTTATGATGTGGGTTTCTATGAATAGTAAAGAATTTATAACCCCGACGAATTTCAAGGGAGAAATTCATTTTAAGGGGGGTAGAATGTAACAAGACGAGATTTTATGAGATATATTCTTTTTAATTTCTTTCATATCTTCTATTGTATGCTACACCAAGATTATCTTGCGCTATACGTAACATCATATTAGCTTTCAGTATATGCAACACTAATCTTGGATCGTGTTAAACACAATTTCAAGTTTTTTTGATAGTTGTTATTCTATGAAACATTGAGTGTATATATATATATATTCAATTTATAAATGAAATATGGACGGATTTTTTTATACAGAACAACAAAGTAGTCTTTCACTACACAGAACCCTAACATGGATTGCATGACACACAATCACAACCTCCCTCGATAGCGTGTGTTGTACGCAATACCGTGTTTCACTAAAAAATGATATATTATTATAATATTATTATAAACTAGCCATTATGAATATTATTAAAAAAATTTAATTTTATGACATTATAATTCATCTTATACATTTTATAGAACATCGTATTTGAATAAAATAAATTTTTCAGGTAAAATATGTATTTTTAAAAAAATGCAGTTCTACCGCATTTTGAATGCGCACTGATTTTCAATATAATTTTTGACAGGTTTATAAGTTAAAATTTACAAAATAAAATTTTTCATTTGAATCAGGATATAAAAATTTACATTGGATAATGTTTTGATATTTTTCAGATAACTTTCATATATTAATTAATAGTAAAAACACTCTATATTTTAATTAAAAATAACTAATTTCATCGTAATAATTTATATGGTTAAATTATAATATTTAATGGTTTTAAAGTATTAATATAATTTATTTTTACCATTTAAAATAATGTATTTCATTATCATTGATTTTACATTGAATTAATATGTAAAATCATTTCAATCTTTTAAAATGTTTTAACTTTTAAAACTCGTTTTCTTAACAACGAGATTAATTTTAAATTAATTTATGAAAATTTTATATATTTAATTTAAAAAAATGGATTCCATATTTCGAATCAGTGGGTACAAATTATGTTAATAGGATACTTTTTATTTTTGGGCATAATGAATAGCAACTACAGTAAATTTTATTTACCATAGTAAAAGGTAAATCTGGTAATTAAGGGTAAATATAATATTATAAAATTACTCTAACACTTGTCTTAATAAAATTGGATTCTTATATTTAGTTCTAAGGCATATTTGTGTCGAAATGGAATCCATTGGAACTCACTTGGAGGTGATTAAGTCCATTAGTTTATTTTATTTAAAGGAAAGTGAAATATGTCTCACTCAACATTAATAATTAATGTATTTTTAACATAAGTTTATTCATAATATAAATTCGGTTATAAATACTCATTTGAAATATATAATGTTTTTATTTATCATGGTATTTTATTTATAATTTTTAAGAGATATTTAATTACATTAATAGCTTATACATTAAAGATGCAGAAATTATTTATTTAATGAAAAATAAGTAATACAGTTTTTATTGAAATAATAATACCCATTAAAAGGCTCATAAACCTGAACGAAAATTATTGGTAGTGTATATACACACCATAAGAATCCAATGACCGATAAATGACCGTTTGGAGACTTATAATAGTGATTATGACACTTATATTAGTTTATTTTAAATGATATCAATGTTGTCCCCTTCATAATTTAATAAATATAACATTTTAACATTTTGGTTTTTTAGAATATAAATTATACTAAAAGTATGAATATGAAATATATTATATTTATATTCATCCTAGTATTTTATTTTTAATTTTTATGAAATAAATTAGTATATTTAATAATTATACAAAAATGATGTAGAAATTATATTATTAAGAGAAGTATCCAATAAATGGTTTTAAAAATAGTAAAATAAATATTATATTAAATTTTTAATGTGATCCACTAATTTTCTAGACGAATATAACATTTTAGGAACCTATTAAATATTTTAGTTCGAATATATCCTTTGTGTGGATTTTATTTAAATTCAAATAATTGAATAGTCTCAAAATTTACACTATTGTTTTTTTATAAAAATTACATATTATTAAATTGTTTCAAAATCACAAAAATATTAAAAATTATAAATTGAAATTTAAATAGTCTAAAGTATAATAAATTATCCAATTATGGAAAATTAACAACACCTAAGTGATTATTTATAACCATATAAAATTTAGAATTATATTTCCACAAATAAAATTAAATAGATTAAATAAAGATAAATCAAAATGATAAGGTTTAAAATAAGATCAAAACATGTATAAATTTTATTTATTGATAGGATTATAATCCTATCTCATCTTCTCTTCGAATTGAGTCCTTTTTGGAGGTTTTTATATGGGTTTTGAATTTATTTTAAACTAATATTTTTGAGGACTCCAACGGTGCCGCTCTCATCCCTAATAAAAGGTCACCTCCTCCCTCTCATCTTTACACATCATTGAGCCTTCAAGCTCGGACAAACCCGTTCCATTTCCTTTCAAAAATTCCCTAGAAAAATTATATAGTTACTGGTCATCTTCAAAGATCAATATTAGTAACCTAAGAGGAGGTTTCAAAGACGCGTGTCGAAGAAGAGGTAATATCCGTTACCGATTCATTAAAATTTATTTCTTCTTCTACTTCATCTTCTTTAGATGTTTAATTATGAAGTAATAACATCAGTATCACTCATATATTGATATGTTATTATAAATATTAAACAACCCTATTGCACCTTCTATCCATCATACGCAAAATGAAATCACTGCGCGTGCGTACGGACAGAATACCGTCTCCACGCCATGGTGTAATCAGTTTTCCACCACCACCTTATTTTAATGGGTATAATGGTGTAAATAATAACCATATGTGATTATTTTAATGTGATATTGATTCTGAAATCGTATACATACACTTCAATACAATTCCATGATCATAGCAACGATATCATCTCTCGTACGTACGTACAGACTACCAGCTCCACGAACTCGATAAGATTAATTCTTCATGTTTACCATTCATGAATGATTATAAAGTATATATAATAAATAATAATGAAATATATGAAATTATAATTCTATTGTATTTATGTATATATATATATATATATATATATTTATGTCATCTATTTAATTCTATTCAATTCAATAAGGAAACGAAAACATCATCCATGTGTACATACGGCCTCTCGTCTCCATGAACGGTGTATTTCATTCCATTTATCAATCTGTCATAAATATGTATATGATTAATATTTATTATATATAAATCATGTTTTACATTATGAAAATAAGGAAATCAGGATATAAGTTATAATATCAAGAACAACAAGTCGAAACATGTACGATAGATGAAACAAATTTACCCAAAACGCTACTTTAACATAGATTGACAAAAGAACGGGTAATATAAAGTAATAAGTGAACCATATATGATATCATAACAATGAATATAAATCATTAATATGTTAATAAAATTATTTAAATCATTATATAGGATGTTCAGATACGTGCGAATCATATCAGACCTAAGGGAATGGATAATGATGCAATCTCAATTGTTTTCTATCTGAGATTGCTTATACGTAAGTATTTACTGGTTTTATATTTATCCTCCATGTCCATGTTTTATAAAAATGTTTTCATGTATTTTTAAAGTCCATTTTACCCATTTTTTACTTTTACTACATGGTATGTAAGGAATATTTTTTTGTTTACCATACGAGGTACTTTTTTACTTTTCTGATAAAAGATGAGAATAATGTTTTTTTAAATTATACGGCATGAACAAATTTTTACGGTTTCATAACGCATTTTTTTCATGATGTTTACTCTAGAAGATTTAATGAATATTTTCAACAAAATCCCTTTCTTTTAAAATAGAATGAAATTTTTTGAAAACAAAAAAAATTCAAGAAGAAAGGGCATTTTGTTAAAAAATTCATTTCAAGTGCTTTATCAAAACCATTTTCCATCTAAGATGACAATATTTCATATGTGTATGTTTCAAGTATAATGTATCTTTGATTTATATGGTTTCAATTTTCTTATGATAAAATGATATCAATTTTTATATGGATCATGTTATGATCGAATGATGATTATGAAACCAAATTTATTATTTGTGTTATCATGACTGATCTATGATTGTTTTGCGGCACACGTAAGAATGACATCAATATGAGATGGGTGGGACCTATATCTCCCTCTTATTCATTGGGTAATGATTTATATCTCATGATATAGACATGGATTAAATTGCATGTAAATCTGGTTCAGTAATATAGGGATGGAAGGGCAAGTAAACCGGGTTCAGTAAGGTACTTTGTCCACTAAAATAGTCTTGGCAGAAATTCCTTGGCTATTATGGAAATAATATCATGTTATTAATGTTTTGTCACAATTACATGTTTTATTCTCATGCTATTTTATCATTATTGATGTTCCAGTGTCATTTATGCCTTACGTACTGCCATGTTTTATGTCATTTTTCAAAATACTGATGTTTAAACATTATGTTCATGTTTTGAAGTTCAAATATATATGGTTTTTTTATTTTCTCCATGATTACCCTTACTGAGAATTTGAGATCACCCTTTTTTTGTTTTCTTTTTCCCCCGGATTAAATGAAAGGTTTTAGGTAAGGAAACAAAAAGGGGAAGATCGTTATGGGAGATGTTGACGATCTTTCAACATGATTATAAGTTTATATTCAGTAAAGGATGTTGACATGGTTGAAAATGATCAGTTAAACCCTTTGAGAGAAATATCTATTTTTCATGAAATTATTTTAAAATTAGAAAATTTAGAAAGGAATTTATTTTAAATATATTTTTAATAAAACTACCCCATACCACATTGAAAATTTTGAATGGAATTAACATTTAAAAGCATTCATGTCCACATAAATAAATCCATAAAATCATTTTGAAAACAAAGACATTAAATTTTTTGTGAAAGAAAAATCATTAAAACATTTAAAATGAGGATGTAGCTAAATAGACCCTCCCATAAGACCATAAATTATTCCTTTTAATTTTTTTTATAATATATGGGTATCGATGATAAGAATTTCCTATAAAATACTTACACATGATCAATCTTGGATAATAATGATATTGAGGAAATAACCCTTACCATGAACTTTACATTGGTCGAGGGTCTGTTTAAACATCGTTATAATGACCATAGTATGTTATTAAATTATACGAGATGCATATTCATATTTATTATATCATTAATGATTCAATTATGACTTTATAATACCCATTTAATAATGATTCCAATGTTAAATTAACATTTTGTGTAAAAATTGCTTTCTTTATCGTACATGTTTTAAAATTTTATTATTAATCGTATCATTTAAATCAAGATTACAATACTTCCAGAATATAAAAATTTATTTATATATCAGATATATTTATAATATAAGTATTTATAATAGATATATATATGAAATGAAAGTCACAATTTATGGAGACGTTAGGCCGTACGTACGCATAAACATTGTTTCTATTTTAATATTATACCATACAGATGGAAGTGAATTAGATATATGTATGTATATATATATATATCTCTAGTAAAATTATTATGTCATATATTACATACTTATTACAAATATATATTTTTATAATCATCGTTGAATGCTGAATGTGGAAATGAATTTCATCACGTCTTGTAGACGGTAATCCGTACATACGCATGAGTGAAAATATCATTGTATTGATGGTGGAATCTTATTTAATTGGATGGTATATAATATATATATAATAACTAACATGTTATATTTAATTTTTACATTAGTTATATTAAATCTTATACCCATCGAAATAATAAAGTTTTTGAATAACAAACTACACCACAACGTGGAGACGATAAGTCGTACATACGAATGTATGGTGACTTTTACATTCATGTGATGGATGGAATAATGAATATGGTTGTACCATTTTTATAATAATATAACATTATGTATAAGGTACCGAAGTTATTATTTTACAATGTAAACAAAAATTAATGATGAAGTGGAAATGAAAAGATCTTGAAGGGGTGATGAAATATTTATATCTTATTCGTGTTCTTTCTTTTCATTTGATCAAAAGGGATCCATTGGTTGTCATTATGACCTAAATAAGGCCACTATGATGATGTGAGGAATTTTTCGGGGAGATATGGGTAGGGTTTGGCCGAGCCAAATGGCTTTGTATGTTTGAAATTAAGGGAAGGGGAATTGCATTATTATAATATAGGTGAGGGTCACTTTAAGATATGTTTGAAAAAAAATTTCTAATAAAATAATTTTCATTTTATAATGGAAAAAAATGATTTATTTAGAAGCTAGTGTCATTATGGGTCGAAAACATCTAAACAGATAAATTTTATACAGGGTTTGGTCATCAAATTAAAATTATCTTTTATATTTAACTCTTAGTTAAATAGTTTGACATTTATCATGTCTCTTTGTATTTTTTTATTATATGGTTAATAAACATACTATAACAAGACAAGATAACCCCATGTGGTTAATTATTAATATATATAACCTTATCTTAGTCTTTTTTAAGATCCATAGATTTTTATGAATATTATATCAATTAATAATATAATATGTGTTTTAAAAAGTCTTTTATGTCAATTTTCACACTATTTAGTATCTGGTTTTTGTGAAAGTCATCACAACATTACTTCATAAAAAATACATTTAATTAATAATAATATGTCATTTTAACCTTGGAAATTCTTTTATTGAATTAAAACGTTCAAATAATATTTATTTTAATATTTATAATACAATTTATTTGATTCTTTCATTAATAAGGTAACTACGGCATCACCATTATGTCATAAATAAATTTAATTATTTAATATCTAAAAATTAAAAATTAAAAATAAATTATGTATAGAATTTCTTTATCTTTCTTATAAATATTTATAGTCGAAGTGATAACTTATATAACACCTTTTAAAATTTTTTTTACTAAAAGATATATGTTTATGTCATTTTGGCCTTTACATTAATTTAATTATTATAATGTGTCATTATCACTCTCAAGTGGCTAAATGTGGTACCAAAATAGACACAAGGATATCCATGGTGCAAAATGTATCAACCAGTATGAATAAGACACATTTTAGGGTAATTAAATATTATTTTATTTTTATTTTTTTACCCATATTTACCGGATTTACCCTTCTACCATGGTAAATAAGATATTTACCATTAAAATTATTCATAAGGTCTAAAAATAAATTTTACCTTTTTAAAAAATTTGGACTTAATGATTCCAAATATAGAATCCATTTTTCCTATTTCATAAAACAAAAGTGGCATAAATTAATTTAAAATTAATTCCCTATTGTGAAAACGAAAAAAATATATTTTTAAGAAATTATAACAATCAAAAGATTTACACTTGTTTATGTCCCATTTAAATGAGAAATTACATCCAATTTTCTAAATTATATTTAATGATAAAAATATAATCTAATGATACTTTAAAATTATTCAAATGTATAATTTAACACTATAAATTATTTCGATTAAAAAAACTGTTTTTAATTAAAAATTTAATATTTTTTCACTATTCATCAAAATATGAATGTTATCATAAAAGTACAAAAAAATTTATCCAAACTAAATATTTATGTCCCTATTCTATAGATAAAATTAATTTTAATATATAAAAGTGTCAAATATTAGATTTCAAAAGATTTCTCCATTAAAAGGCATAGACTGCATTTTTTTAAAAAAATACCTCTGTTATCTTAAAATTTTATTTTTTTCTTATATCATGTCTAAGAAACATAAAATATGAATGTTAAAATTATATAGGATATATAAAATTTAAATTGTGGTTAATATTATTCATAACATATTTTTTGAATGGCTAGTTTGGTATGTCATGGTGCTCTCGAACTTGGTGTTGTGTGTAGAGAAAGTTATTGAAATACTTTGAAGAGATAACATACTACGAAATATTGGGCTTCTACATTATTTCCTTCTTAATTAAATTTCTTTCTCAAAATTTGAAAAAAAAAATTTGAAAATAAAAGTATAAAATAGAAAATTACCTTTGAGGAAAACCAACATCGAAAATTGGGTAAATAACATTTTTTCTTAATAAGAGGGATATAGAAATGAAAAAGTCACCACCAAATTATGGTGTCGAATGGGAGAACATTGATGGAAATTATAGAAACCTAATTGGAGGACACACATAAATATTTATAGGGAGTGGTTGAGGTCATCAATCAAAAACAAGTGAACAAAAAATGGAATATTGAGGGCCTCAAAGCCAAAAATCTATAATGATTTAAATATCATCGGTTCAAAAAAATATAAGGTATTAGGATAAAACATTTTTGTATGATTCCTTCCCTAATTTTTTGAATTAATTCATTCATATAATAAGAGGAAAAAATATATACTTGACATGTAGAGTATCATCCTTCAACTAATTCTTACCACAAACTCATCTTTCTCTCCAAAAGATAATATTATTCAATATTATTCAATTTATCATAATTGTATAGTGTTCCAAAAATAATGAATTTATAATTAATTTTTTAGACTATTTAAAAAACCTGCATTACACAAACCATGGATTCACTTTGCTTAGTGGTAGATGATGCACCCATGTCGCCTTTTGGTTGCGGGTTCAAGTCTCATGGCCTTGCTGGATGCGACGCGTTGTCCCCCGACCTCCGGGTTGTCCTTTTTATAACAATCCAAAAATAATCTCAAGAAATGTTTTAACATTAACAAATAGTATCCAATGTCAAACATAATGTATCTTAACCATTAGACTTATCCATAATACTTCTCTCCAAACTCACAGTCTAAAATTTATAAGGAAGGTAAACACAATAAATATCCCTTTTTCTACGTTATGACATGTGAATACCTTCATAATGTATTCTTTAAAAATACTGTAACACCCGGAATTACTATAAACATTGTCGATTACATTCATGATCCCATATTCATTATAGATTAATGGATTTAGTCCTTCTATCTAAAAATTTTGTAAACTCCGACAATGATGGAATGTACAAATCATTAATCAGTTTCAAGGTAGTCAAGAATATCCAACATAATTTATCTAAATCAATAATATATTATTACAAAATAACTACCTCAGTATCCAAAATATATTATGGTTTTTCTTTCTATCAACCATATTTTTTCCAAATAAATTTACTTTTTATTGAGTAACTTTTCATAAAACCATATTATCTCAATCCTCAATGAAATAGTACAACAGTACAATCCTTATTTTTTCCATAATTCAAGTAAATAGTATTCATCGATTCAACACTGAAATGGCCTAATTCTGTAATAAAAAAATAATAAAACTAGTCATTCCTATTCATCTATGGTAGTATCATTTTTTTATCCAATAGCATCATTTACGGTATACTCTGATGACTAGAACATTGATTTGGGTAGTGGCGTAACTCCTTGAAGATGAAGCATTTTACATTTGAAACCTTTTTCTTACCCTTGCAATCACGTACATGGTGTCCTTTATCTCCACACTTATCACAATCTCTCATTCCCTTCAAGAATTTAACCAGGAGATTATCTAAACAGTTATCACATGAGGGAAATTTTTTTCCCCTCTTCCCATTATCCAACTTTCTCAGTACCATCCTTTTCGTCTCTTTCTTCCCTTAAAAGCCATAGGACTGAGATAATTTTTACAAATCATATTAATACATGATATTATTTCATCATATGTTAAGAATACATGGGATACTATTTCCCTTCTAAATGTTTTATTAATACTATGAAATATATGATCCTTTATATTTTTGGATCATACCTATTGATGGAGTTATCATTCCTTATACTGGGCACCATTTATAAACAATGGAATACACTAGGTCAGTTTATGAATTGAAATTCATAATTCCGAACTTGTAAAGTACCTATTGTAAATTGAACATTTAATTGATATAATCCATAATCTAAAAATTGTTTTCTTTTAGGAATTATGTACTTATAAATCATTCATAATGGCTCGTAATGAAAATGTGAATTATCCTAAGAATGTCCCCCGAGAGTGTCATAACCTAGAGTATATCAAGGCTTGTTGTCGTGCACCAGTTCCCGTTAGATTCTAAATCAAAGAGGTGTTTTGGGTTTTACCCCACGGTACATCTGTACCAGAGCCTCCTTTACCTGATCAACTCTAGCTAGGGATGTACTTCTCGAAAAACTAGAAAAATCATTACAGTACCAAAATTCGAGGATGTTATTCTATACTAATCCTCAAAGACTACCATTGTGTAATGTTCTCCAATAAGAGTTTATCAAAATCTATTTACAAGGTTGTTGATAAATATCCTCTGATACAAACTATAATGCTCCAACCCTAGATACCCAAAGTCGGTGTATTATTTTAATACATTTTCATGATTGCAATGAATCAAGCCCCGAAGGACCAATCAGTTTATTAGTCTTTGAAAATATATTACATACATGAATGTTACATTACACATTATAAAATAAAAAACACAACATACATGGTCCATTGAGAACACCATTAATCCCCTAGAATAACCCAGATTATCAATCATAATACACATCATGGAATCATGGGAAAATAAAACATAATAAAGGGGAGATCTTAGATTCTCAGTAAAGATAACAATATGTCATAAAATTTTACAAATAAGAATAAACATTTAAGGAATTGTGTAAAACTAAAACAAAATCATGTTAATCATAAAATTAAGCATAATTTTGAAAATATAAATCAAATAATGATATTTATTTATTCACATGGATATTCTACTAATCAAATAATCACATGTAATATCAATATCCAATTTTATAATAATGGAATGCATAATTCCAGACTTCATAACCACATAGTCAAGGCCTAGTTCCAAGACTAAAAATAATTTTTTTTTTTCAATTCCTTATGCCAAGACACTAGTTTGTCTTAGGAAACATACTAATGCATCGATGAGCTATAGCTGGATCCACCCATCACTTACTAATTCCAATTCATTTCTCATATGAAAATTTTTAAACATAACATATAAATTCATATTAAAACAAAAACATGAAATGTCAATAAATTATTTATAAACCATGATGGGTATAAAAATAACACATCCACATACAAACATATAATAAAACCATCAGTAAAATATGGATCATTTTTATCCTAATAAATTAACCTCGATGATGAATAATATCCTATAAAGGATGTTAACATAGTTTAAAATGATCAGTAAAACACTTTGAGAGAAATATAAATTTTTCATGAAATCATCGAAAAAGTCACACAATTTATAATGGAAGAAAATTAAAATATATTTTGGAATCAAAGTTTCCAATAACACATTGAGACATTTGAAAGAAATAAATATTTTTAAACAATTATGTCCATATAAAAAAATCCTTAAAATAATTTTGAAAACATGGACATTAATTAAAAGGGTATAGAAAGATAAATCTTTAAATCATTTAAAATGATGATCTAGTTAAATAGTCCCACACATAGACAATAAAATATTTATTTTGAATACATTATTATAAAATATGGATATTGATGATATTTATGTCCAATAAAATACTTACACATTAAAAATCTCGGATAATAATGAGATTTTGGAAACAACCCTTACTTTGCTCTTTAATTTGGTCGAGAGTACGTTTAACCTAATGTATAATGACCATTGTACGTTATTATATTATACCAGATCAATATTGATATTTATTATATCCTTCAAGATTAATTTATTACATTATACTACCCATTTGATAATGATTTCAATGAAAAAGTAACATTTTGGGTAATAATCGCATTCGTTATCATACGTGTTTTAACTGGTTATTCTTGATCGTATCATTTAGATAAATATTTAAATACATCAATAATATTACCCTTTTTTTATATATCATATATATTTAGAATATAAACATTTATAATAGATAGGTATATGAAATGGAAGGTATCGTTTGTAGAGACGGTAGGTTGTATGTATGCATAAATGTTGTTTTCATTTTTGTATCGTATTGAACAAATGTAAGTGAATAAGATATATATAAGTATATAAATAAATAAATAAATATATATATATATACTTTATATTTTTTATATTATATATTACATACTAATTAATATTATATATTTTTATAATCATCATTGAATGGTGAACATGGAAATTAATCTCATCACATCATGGAGATGGTGATCCATACGTACACACGAGCATCAATATCATTATATTGATGGTGAAATATTATTTAATTAGATGGTATATCATATATACAGAATCATTAAAATGTTATATTTATTATTTATAGTAGTAATATTCATTATTATAACCATCCAAATAATTAAGTGTTTGAATAACAAAGTACATCACGATGTGGAAACGATAAGTCGTACGTACGCAAGTATGGTGAGTTTTTCAATCATGTGATGGATAGAATAATGAATATGGTTGTAACATTTTTATAATAACATCACAGTATATATAAGATACTATAGTTAATATTTTTTAATGGAAACAACAAATAAAAAATAAGTGGATGGAGAAAAAAACATGAATGAGGTTATAAAATATTTACCTCTTCTTCAAGTTATTCTTTTTCATTTGATAAAAGGAATCTATAGATTGGAATTCTAACCAAAGTAAGGCCTCTTGGATGATTTTAGGATTTTTGTGAGAAAATTTGGTCAGTGTTTTTCTCAGCCAAATGGCTTTGTAGGTGTGAAATTAAGAGAAGGTGAAGTAGCCTGTTATAAGAGAGGTGAGGGTCACATTGGGAAAAGCATGAAAAATTATTTTATAACAAAATCATTTTCTGTTTATAATGGATCCAAAATGATTTATTTAGAGTATAAGGTGGGTATGGATTAAAAAAATTCCAACCAATAGGTTTTACAATGGTTTAGGCTATCATATTAACCTTATCCTATGGATTTAATTCATAGTTAAATAGTTTGAAATTTATCATGTCTCTGTGTATTTTTATATTATATAGTTAATAAACATATTATAACAAGGAAAAGTAACCCCATATGTTTCATTGATAATATATATAACCTTATCTATGTATTTTTGCTGAAACATATATTTTTAGAAATATAATATCAATTAATAATATAATATTTGTTTTAAAAACTCATTTATGTCAATTTTGACACGATTAAGTATTTGGTTTTTTTGAAAGTCATCACAACTTGATTAATTCGTATAAAATACATTGAATCAATACTAACAAGTCATATGCACCTATAAAATTCGTGTATGTAATTTATACTTTCAAATTATATTTATTTTAATATTTATAATACAATTTAATTGATTTATTCATTAATAAGGTAATAACAACATCATCATAGTGTCATTAATAAATTTAAATAACTAACGTATAAAAGTTAAAAATAAAATAAAATTATGTAAGAAATATTTTTACCTTTCTAATGAATATATATGATCGAAAGTATAACTAATATAAAACCATGTTATTATTGATTTACCAAAAGATAAATATTTATTTTGTTTTTTATTTAGTTTAAATTAATTAATATAAAGTGGCATTATCACTCTCAAGTATCTCCATGTGGTCCCAAAATCGACCCAAGGATTCCCATGGTCGGACATGTAACAAACAATAGGAATAGAAAACATTATGGTTATTTAATATTATTTTAATATTATTTATTTACCCATATTTACCATTTTTCTTTTTATCCATGGTGAAAAAAATGTTTTCTGAGATAAATATTCATAATGTATAAAAATAAAAGTTACCTATTTACACAATTTAGACCTCCTGATTCTGAAAATGGAATCCATTTTACCTACTTCAAAACATATAAGTGGCCGAAATTAATTTAAATTTAATTACCGTTGTCAAAACAAAAAGCATGTTTTCTAGATGTAATAACTATCAAAAGATTGACACTTGTTTATGTTCGATTTAAATGTGAAATTAAATAAAATTACATAAATTATATATAATGATAAAAATATAATATAATTATACTTAAAAACCATTAAAATTTATAATTTAACACTATAAATTATTTCGATTATAAAATATTTTGTAATATAAATTTTGTATTTCTTCACTATTCATAAAAATATGAATGTTATCTTAAATGTACCACAAATTTTTCCAAACTAAATTTTTATATCTATATTTTAAATATGAATTTATATTAAATATATAAATGTTTCAATTATTGTATTTAAAAAGGGTTCACCATTAAAAGGCATAAAACAACTTTTTTTGAAAAATACCTTTGTTATCATAAAAATTGAATTTTCCTTATATTATATCTATGATACATAATAGATGAATGTTAAAATTATATAGGATATATAAATTTTAAAATTTGGATAATATTATTTATATCATTTTTTTAATGGCTAGTTTGGTAAGTTGTGGTGGGCTCGAACTCAGTGCTTTGTATAGCGCATGTTATTGAAATAATTTGAAGAGATAACATACTATTAAATATTGGTGTGTTACGAATATACTAGTAGTTGAGTGGGAGTTAATAGAATGCCTTTAAATAGATAAAAACATGTAAAAGTGGTAAAA
Source organism: Viscum album (assembly GCA_963277665.1). Classification (NCBI taxonomy): domain Eukaryota; kingdom Viridiplantae; phylum Streptophyta; class Magnoliopsida; order Santalales; family Viscaceae; genus Viscum; species Viscum album. The sequence goes on from OY728145.1 coordinate 958,439,096, forward strand.
CATGAAAATCTAGTGAAAACCATGAACATGCTGCAAAGGGTGTTATACTAAAAAAAGGCCACACATTCTGGTAATTCAAGGGTCTCCCGACTTAGAAAGGATTTAAAATATCTCTTAGGTGCCATAAAACGTCATTAAATCACTTTAAAAGTTGAATTAGAAAACTTTTTCATTAAAAGTGGTGTTACAGGATTGAAATTGTAATTTCTTTGGAAAACTGAAAATGACTCACTGATGGGTGAGTCACCGACACCCTGGCACCGGTGGGTGTGGCACCACTATTGATTGGTGTTAACGATGTCGATCAATGTCTTTGATGTCCATCGGTGCCACCATTTGTTTATCTTGAAATTTTGAAAACACGTCAATGAGTCATCGATGGTCTCCTGGAAAACTCAAACATCGGGATTTGAAAAAGTAATTGGCTGTGATGGTTCGGTCCATTAAATTAGATACCAATCAAACTACTATCTCCCTCTATAATTCCGGAGTAAACCCAATGAAAAATTGCCATAAAAAACCATCTATGATGATACCTCTCATGAGTAAAACAACCTGCATTGAAAATTTGAGGGAATCCTTAACATCCTAGAACACCACTCTCATCTATCTCCTAAAAACCTATAGAAACACTATGTTACCACCACAACACCAAAATTCACGGGTCCATACTCATGGATATGGGATATAATTCTTCAATGCCATGATACTATCCAATTTGGGTGGCATTGAATCAGCCACACATGTTTAATATCATCCAAATTAATGTGTATTTATTAGGGATCAGGATACCCCTCCCCATGGTCAGGACATTCAAACAAAAATATATAACAAGGAAAAAAACTTATCATACATCATGCGATGTCAGGCATTACATAATATGAAAGGCACAATGAAAACACGATATCAAATATCAAAATAGATCTGAGTATTGGGTATGCATTTGTGGCTCTCATTCCCAGATAATAATTTAGAGAAAACCATGCCGCCACAACAAGTGAACCAAGGGAATGGTCCATTCACAATGCACCTTCATCTTACGATCCTTTATTCTCATCAGCTCCTCCATGAATGTCACATCATCCTAAATATCCAACTCTCCCAAGTTGAGGAAATGGGAGTCATCATGTATATACATATAGAGATGAGAGACATAAAAGACATTGTTTATCCTCCCCAACCATGGTGGTATTTCCAACTGATATTCCACCTTGCCGACTCATCCCTACACCTTTAAGCGTTCAATTAACCTCTGAGAAACATTAATCACCCAACCAATCCTCTACAACCCTAGTCAAGGGGAGTCCTTCCAGAACATATAATCTCCATCCAGAACTCCAAGAGCCTCCTCTTATGATATTAATATGACTTCATCCATTCCTGAGACTCCTTCATCCTCTAACACAGAAGATGAACCTTCTCTATTGTCCTCTATACTGCATATGGTCCAAGAACACCTTCCTCCCTAGCCTCTATCCATCACACAGCTAAAGGACACGATCTTGCATACAAGGATTCAAATAGTGTCATGTCAATGGTAGATTGATATCTATTGTTGTACAAAAACTATGATTGAGGCATGTGTTGTACCCTTTATCCTATAAATTCCAAAAAACATTCCCATAGCATATCCTTAGATTTATGGATGGTCCTCTCCATCTTCCCATCTGTATGAGGATGGATTGAATTTACAAAGAATTGTTGGATGTAAAACACACTCTGTAATACTTTATAGACTCGTTAAGTGAAGCATGTATCCCAATACAAATTTATGGTTCTCGGAATATCATGCAGCTACCCAACATCCCCCACATACTTCTGTTCTAAGGAAACTTCTGTGCATGACTCCTTAACTGCTGTGATGTGAGATGATTTAATCAATCAATCCAACACAACTGAAATTTCAGTGTAGACACCCTTATCATTGAGTATCCTAGTGATGAAAGGTTTTGAGAAATCATCCCACGTACACTCAGGAATGTATATGGTATGTAATAGATATACGGGAACACGATGTTCATCATTCACCTGCTAACACACAAGGCACTTTTACACAAAATCCACCACTGCCTGCATCACTCTGGGCCACCCAAACTGATTTCACAAGCCCCTACACATTTGGAGATTCCTAGATGTACCAAAAGGGTTGATTTACGGAACTATACAAGATCTCTTTCATGCATCTCCACCTTGAGAAACAACTTCCCATGAAACCACATCTGATTCTAACTGTCATCCAACCATCCATCTATAGAAGCACTCTAGATAACATGAAAATTCATCACATTAGCCTCTATTTCTTCCCAATGAGACTCCTCCACCTGACGTACAAAGGAAGACTTCATTGTCATCTGAAATATACAACCTCTACCATCCTCCACTCCCATGCCAATATTTGAAGAAGCCAACTACTCTATTGATGTCCAAGAATATACTGACTCCTGAACCACATCCTTTTGTGACTACAATCTCAAGAAATCGACCACCATGTTCACCATTATAATGGTGAAGGAGTTCATGAAGTAGTAGTCATGATGAGACTCAATCAACCACTGATTTTTAATGTTCAGGTCATGGTGGGAGAATACATACCTCATGCTCTTATGATCCATGAAGACCATGAAGTGTTCCCCGATGAGTTAATACCACCAAAACATCAGTACAAAGGCCACTGATTCCTGCTTCGGGTCTTGGGTGCCATAGTTAGGTTCTAGAGGGCATAATTAGCTGGACCCATAAGAGATCACACCCTGTTGATGCCTCAACACACACCCCAACCCTAGACCAGATGCATCATAGTATATATGAAATGTTACAAAATCCTCTGGCATCCTCAGCCATGGGTAACTAACCAGCTTACCATTTAGATAATTTAATACTTCATAGAATTGCTCACATTATATGAAAGCCTGGTCTTTTTTACAAGTTCTTCAATAGTGTTGCGACTCAAGAGAAGTTAGGTATGAAAATCATGTAGTGACATGATAGACCCAAGAAACTACAACCCTCTACCATGTTCTTAGGAGCTTCCTATGTAACAACTGCTTCGAACATCGGTAGGTCCACAGATATTCCCTACTATGACACCACATGTCAAGGGAAGAACACCTCTAATGTAAAGAACATTCACATTGAAAAAATCTTGTAGAGCCGGGGGCATCAATGGACATACAAATATGTCCTTAGATACTCAGTATGACCCTAAACTAATCTTTATTATAACAGGATGTCGTCAATGAACATAACCATGAACTGGTCCAAATACTCACAAAACACAATGATCATGATCCCCATGAACACAGTGAGTGTGTTTATAATGTTGAACGACCTGACCAAAAACAAAAAGTGTCCATAGCACCATCTGAAATAAGTCTTCAAGATACCATCGTACCTTACCCTCAAATGATGATATCCAGACCGAAGGTCAATCTTAGAGAACCAGCCTTCTCCCTTCAACTGTTAAAAAAAATTCAATCCTCGGAAGGGGGTAATGTTTCTTTACCATCACATGATTTGGTATTAGGTAGTCTATGCACATCCTAAGACCAAAATCTACCTTTTTTGATATCAATATTGGGTCCCCCTATAGAAACATGCTTGGTCAGATGAAAATAGTCACCATTAGGTCATCAACATGACTATGAAACTCCATTAATTTTGAAGGTTCCATCTGATAGGGGTCCATAAAAATTGGATGGGAACTAAGATTTATGTCTATTATATGCATAGTATCACGTCGAGGGGGTTGAGTCACATCCTCTTTGAAGAGGAAATCAATAAATTCAATGACAATCCCAGAAACATTCACCATCTATGAATCTGTTGATTCCACGGATAGCTCCACTAACATAGAATGATGCCGCTCTACACAATGGTTCCCCTCCCAGTGGCCCTACATGCCAATGAATGCTACATGATGGAAACCCAAATCTGATAACCTGACGCTTCACCAGAATTAGTTGAAATAGTGTGCATGAAAAATAAAAAACAGATGCTGAAGATGAAAATTTATGGATATTTTTTCAGTAGAAAAAGATCCCCATATGAGTGATGCGGCCTTAACATCACTATGAATCCTAAATAAACATAAAATATTCTGTTATAACCTTCAACTGGAATACTCAATAGTAGGGGAATGGAAAGTCTCCTTACTTCTAGGCCCATGTCATGGGATAGACTGGGTGAAACGAAGGAGTTCGAATCTCTTAAATCAAACAAGACACACACAAGAGTACTTAAAATAATCATCACACCTTAAAACCCTTATATCCCAACTAGAATTACTACTTCTGTCTTGTGAAACTTACCACCCCAAAATCTTATGCCCCTCGTTTTTCGGTCGTCTCACCGAGCACACTCAGGTAGAGGTCCCTAATAAGCACCCTGAGGATGGCCTACTCCAGCACCATCCACCCTCGGTGGAGCGAGAGCTCGTTTCCCCTGCTGCTGGAATGGACTAGAGGGAAACTATTTTTGTTGAGTTGGGTATTAAACCATCCCACTCCCACCATACTTCACTTGTTTAGGGAAATAATTTTGATATTCCCATTGTTTCCATAGATAAAGAACTTTAGTCATAGACTAGTGGAAAAATGGTGAGGACTGAGAAATCAGAAATAGAACAGTTATGGCCTGCTCCCCATCGGCCAAAACCAGGATGGTACTGATGCTAGACGCCTTCTTCTGAAATCCATCCCCTTTAACCACCTCGTCATGTGCTCCTATCAAGAAACACTTCCCAGCGTGTGAATATACTCCACTACTTAATAATTCTTATATAAATCCATGTACATTGGCAGAGTAAAGGGAGTACAAGATACTGGAGAGAATGTCAGAGCACGTCCTCTAAGTGTCTTTTCCATGACTCCTCATCTGAGAAGTGTTTTGGAGTGAAACAAAATATCATTGAACATGATCTACATCTCCGTTACATACATTCTACGTTGATGGAGGGAGAGTATCTCTTCCCTCTTTTCGTTCTTAATCCTGGAAGAAAGGATTTCTGCCCAGAACAACTTCTCAAGGTCAGTCTACAAAACCTAAGCTTCCTTCTTCTCCCTGAGATAAATTGTTCACCTCTAACTTGAAACCCCCCACATATGGCTCACTGACCAAGGAACCCAGTAATCTTTTGAGCCCAATTCAAGGTGAATGCGATCATCAACTCCTAATGACCGCTTTCTGTCTCTATGTTTGTGACGCTACCATCGTATTTTTCGAGAGTCAACTGCTGGAAGACTTGAAGCACATTTTTCCACTAGTCATCCTACTCCTCTCAATAATCCCTCTGATGACCAACTAGATCAATCTTTTGGGCCTCGACTACACGCACTACATGTGGATGATGTTTGGGTCCTATAACATCAAGGTAAACAATGAATGTAAAATCATGAGTAGAAAAGGAATTTATATAAGGTATTGTTCATTATTTATTTCAATTTTTTCCAAGACTACTCAATTAAAGTTGGAACATAAGTCATTATGATTCATTTACCATTATTATTGTCTCTAACGTGCAGTCAATGTATCTTTAATTGGTCGTTCGCTAGGCTCAGAGTCTTTGTTTCAGATCAAAGGTGGCCCTAAAACATTGTGTCCTTGCCAGTCTTCCCTGGGATATTTCACGCACCAAGATTTCTTGTCATTGTTACCCTACCATACAATGCAATACTCCCTGTGTCTATCCCTGAACTCTATCATGTCTCTTATCCGGGCATCTAATACCATTTCTCCATGACATTCTTTCTTCAAGATGAAGGAATGGATGGAAATATTATTGGTCCTTCTTTCTTGTAGGTGAAACATATAAAATTCCCTCATTTTCATGCCTTCAGTAGGCCCTATAGTGGAGACATTCACCATGGATATGTAATCTCGCACAAATGGAAGAAATTACCCTATTTGTAGAACACGATTTCGAGATAAGATGAAATATCCCATCAATACAATGGACTAATGAAAATATAAGATCCATGATTCCCTTCCCATATAAATGTAAAATAGTGATAAAAATAATGTTTATAAGAAAAAAACAGATGGAAGGTACCAAAAGAAAAGAAAATCAGCAACATAAACTGTCTGGACAACCAAGTTATTATGGTCTGACATGGTCCTCAATGTCCTCCTTAAAACCTATAAGTAGTTTTATATATGCAAGGTGGTTATTCAAGTACACTCTGTTGGGAAACCAAAAGAACTCATGCACAACTAGGGAGGCCTTTTAATTCCTTGTGAGAATGAGTGGTAACCAAAACACCAAGAAAAGAAATCCATCTACCTAGCCCCACCAAGGCATGCTCCCCAAATAACGTAAGTTTGGTAAAATAATATTAATAGAACAATGATTTTTGGGTACCCCACACCCCATTCACACTGGTTATCTAGAGCATCCTATACATTATACCTCCCCCAAAAATCTCACTCTCATCCCACTATTTCCCACACAGCAACCATATTGGACATCCCAATTGCATTTTTATCTCTCCCGCAAATAATTGGGCCACCACAACCACACATCCTGTTTGTAAACACCTGGGCCATCATAAACACACTTCATTCTCATAGAAAAAATGGGACTCATCCCGAAGATAGACGCGAACAACCTACCCACACACACCTTGGCCAACCCAACACAACACACCATGGCTGAAGAGTCATGGGATATAATAAATGTTAGGCCATCAAAGATTTTCTTGAACATTAATAGGCTTCCAATGAGTGGGAGCAGAAAGAAGCTAATTACTATCCACTCATATTAATGTTGGGAAAACACCCCTAATGAAATGGGGGTTTTAAACAAAGTGATAAACATGGGGGTGTGTATAAAAAAATAACTAAATATTATACATACAGGTAATCAAGTACTCATCCCAACCTAAGGGTCCCAAGACCAACAACTATCCCACAAAATAAACACTCTCACTAATACCCCTACATTGAGAAGTACACGAAAACCACAAATAGATCACAACACATTTTTAGAAAACAATATATTTATGTATCTGTTCTTGTTAGCATGTTCATGTGATTCCATTAAAATATCCATCCACATGTTGAAACTAGTAGGCATAACCACAATCCAAAACAATAGTGGAATGGAATACAGCCAAGCATGTTTTTAATAATTCACTCACTGTTCTCTTGTAAACAATGAAATCAAAATGGGATCTAGTTAGATCCCTTGATGTAATCGAAACAAAACAATCCCCAACTTACAAGGTCTCAAAAAATTACCACTAGATTTACATGGCCTCAAATTGACAAACTAACAACCTCTCAACCAGAGGTTATATTTCTATCCACATCACCCCATAATGCATAAGCTAGAAAAACCATGCATATAAATATATTAGAGTAAGGATCTTTCATATTTAGCCAACACAATTCATCATATTCCTTCATTTATTTTTGTTAACCATTATTATCAGACAATGGTATTTATCTATCAGAAATCCATTTAATCAACCATGTTTATGTGATTAATCAGTTTCCTTGTCATATTCATTCAATCATAATATAATCTAGAATATAGATGTTTATTAGTGTGCATGGAAGGACCACCAATGACCACGATTTTTAGTGGTAATGAGGCCATATAATTAGCAACCTAAAAATGAATGTAAAATAAAACAACATCATCATCCATCCCACACCTTAATTATTTAATAGTGCGTTTATTATCATTGTTAATGTTGGATTCATATACGTACCTTGGTTACTTCAACATACCCACCCATAATGATGCTAATTAAATAGAGTTGAAGGAATAACCCCTACCTGGAAGGTCAATGATCGATGTTTTCTTGATGTGTTAAGAACAGAGGATGACATGACCTAAAGGAATAACTCTAAGGATGAGTGGGAATGGCTCTAGAATGGGCGCATGATTCATCTCATGAAGAAGTATCGATGAGAACATTCATAAATGAAAAGGTAGAATTAATACAGGACCTCAACTTATAGATACACCAGATCCGAACACCTATGAAACCATTTCAATGTACAAAAATGTCATATTGTGGCCTGACGACATAGCTCTGTGGTTTCACACATTGGAATTAATTGAGATTTTTTGTTACCCCTCACAAATGTTCTTGATAAACTTGTGGATGACAGTGGGTTTATATATTGTTTAAAACTGAGAAAATCACCTATCATGGGTAAAACTACAAAAACTGGAAAAATATTTAGAACACATTGTATTGGTTGTGACACCAATACAACGGCCACTTGTTTTGTAAATTCATGGGTTTCCCAACACTAAGGGGATTTAAAATATCTTTTATGCACCATTAACCTATCGGAAATTAAAATAAATAGGATTTAAACACTTTTATATTAAAAGTGGCATTACAGGAGTGAAACTAGAATGTCATATAAAAACTGAAAATGACTCACCGATGGGTGAGTCACTAACACCATGGCACTGATTCTATAGAACTGATGGGTGTGGAATCACTATTGCGGCTAATCGGTGTAACCCATGTCAATTGGTGCTAGTGATGGCCGATCAGTGCCACAGATGCCCATCGGTGCTACCGTTCGTTTAACCTGAAATTTTGAATACTCCTCAATGAGTCACTGATGGTCCCTAGGATACATCAATCATCAGGATTTTAAAAAGTAATTAACCAGAAGGGTCTATGACATTACACATGTCTGCAGGTTAACGTATAGTGGTATTTAGTGAATGTGATGCTTCAACCCTTACCAGTGCCAGAGTGAATATGGGAAAATATAACCATTAACTTCATTGTTGGAATATAATATACTTATCGAGGTAACAATGTATTCTAGGTTATTATTGACCAACAGATAAAATGTTCTCATTTATTTCATACTCAATATGCTATATATTTGGATCATCTTTACCGACTATACCTAAATGATATTTCATGGTTATATGGATTTAATCGTTAATTTTTATCTGAATGTGATCATAGGTTCACTTCAACAATTTTGAAATGATTTCAAAAGTCATTGGGAAGTGAATTAAATTTTAGTATAAATTTTTATCCTCATTCAAATGGGAATTGAGAACAAAAAATACATTCATTGGAGGATATCATTCAAGCATGTTCGATTGACTACAAAGGACATTGGGATCGACATTTCTCATTAGTTGGGTTTTCTTGTAATAAAATTTTTCATTCCAGTATACATATGGCATCTATTGAGAATTATATGGGAATCAATGTTGAACCCCAAAATTTTCGGCTAATTATTGGGAAAGGAAGTTGATGGGACCATAATTTTTAGGGGATGTGGCTATGAATGTGAATATCCTCTAGGAACACATGAGGATAACTCAGAGTATGTAGAAAACTTATTTAGATAATAGGAGGAAAGACTTTTATTTTGAGTTAGGTGATCATGTTGTTCTTAGAATCTCACTATAGAAATGTGTTTTTCATATTTGTAATAAAAAAATCTATATCCCCAATTCATTGGGCATTGTGGAATCTGGAGAATGTTGTACTAGTAGCCTACTAAGTAGCTTCTCCAATGTGATTATCTTAGGAACACTATTATTTTCATGTTTTGATGGTGAAAATTAAGTTCTAGAATCATTTCAAGTTTTGAGTCGATAAACATTTCCGTTGGAAGAGAACCTTTCCTATAAAGAGAAACATATTCAGATTCATGATTAATGAGAAAAAGTATTGTAAAATAACGTATTCCACCAGGTTAATGTTTTTTGGAGAAACAACATGGTTGAAAATGAAACATGGGAGTCTTAAAATACTATGAGAGGAAGGTATCCTCAATTGTTTAATAAGTAAAAATAATTGAGAGGATAGAATTTCTAGATAGTGGGGAGAATGTAACACCCAAAGGATTAAAAAAATTAAAATACATTAACCACTGAATCTCTATATCAGAAAACATTTTTTAAGGATATGGTAATAAAATATCCTTTAAACATAATATTTTCATTCCTATGATTTGAATTTGGAAAAACAAATATGCACGATTGTGATCACTAAGTAATTTGTAGTCTGACAAAACCCACTAATTTTTTGGTGAATAGTAGCACATCCATATAAATAGTAATATGAATAGTAATACGAACCATATGAATATTAAATAATATTTATTTAATTTTTGTTATGATTATAATATAATGAGATCTTGATTAATTTTTCACGTTGATATAAAATCAATTAGTTTTAAATTTTCTATTTTTTTAATCAAATGGGATTTTCATTAAAAAATATTCTAATCATATTAAAAAAATAATTTTCAAAAAATGGATTTATTTTTTAGTTCATCACATTGAATAAGGGTTTGATTGTTTTTTGGGATTTTTCTGAGGTATTTGAATTTTTGATAAATAGAAAAAGACAGTCTTATGTTTCTGGTGCGATTAAAGAAATTATAATGATGTGCTAATGATGTAATCATTATGTTCAATTATTAAAGATAAAAATATTATATGAGGTGTCCCATGATTCCAATACCAAGGGTAAAAAACATGGGAAAGCCCATTGTTTTTTCAAAACCACTATTGAAGCATCCTTTGAAATTAATTAATAACTCTCAGACTTTCACTATAAATACAACCCTCACCCCCTCTTCCTCTCAATCCTCTCAAAATTTTATCATTGAAAAAATTATGAAAAATTCCCTTTCCAAGAATATTTCCCACATACAAGTCCAACTGGACTCACCAAATGGTGAAAAAAAAAGTCCTTAAAGAGGAACTAATGGAGAAGTGGTCAAGAGGAAAAAATCCACTTTCTTTTTCCTGTGTTTTCTTCTAAATTTTCTCTTTTCTTATACTCTCATTACATCCGCTTATCCAATAGGAATTAAAGCTCTAGTAATACATATACTAAGTATTTTTTTCATTTTTATGGTACACTTCATCATCATTCTTTCTCACTTATTCCTCTTATTCAAAAAAGCAAATCTGTTATGTGTCGATTTACCGACATCGTGGAATTTGTGTTTTTAATTTACATTACTCCATTAAAAAATGGTTAAAATACATTTTAGTGGATGGAATATATTTTATTGTTTCTTATATAACTTATTTTATGTTCTGATGTTTACATATATATAAAATATTATGTTATATTACAAAACAATTTCATGATTATCAATAAATCGCCCAAATGATCTAAAAGGATATCACTGATGAATTATATAATGATTCATCCTCATAAAATATAAAAAAACTTATTTATGGAATAAGTTAATATTATGGAAAAATAATAATAACATTTCACTACACATTTAATTTTTTTCATGCATTCAATAGGAAAATACATTACGGACTAACCATAAAAATCATGTGATGCGGGCACAAAAAACAATTTAAATAACAAAATAATATATTTAAATGGGTAAAATGATGTTATAAAATGATCATATAAGGTGTTATATAAATTAATATGTTTCTTTAAAATATTAATAATTCTCTTTTAAGCATTATACAATAGTTTTGAACTATTTTGAATTAAGATTAACCTAAGGTAAGGTATTTCTTATCCCAATATCTATTCGATCGATTAACCTTCTATTTCATTGATTATTTGGTACTGAGAACATTTTTAATGAATTTTGCTTATATTATGATTCATTATGTGTATTTAAAATATATACACATATTTATTTCATTATAATAATTCTCACATCAATTATATGATATTTGTAAGTGAATTTTATTTAAAAATATTCTTTTTTAATTCTATTTTTCAAAATTTAAAAGAATTTTTTTTATTAAAATATCATTGTTTGATTATGTTTTGGTTATTTTGTATTGTTTACGATCATGGGTGGGAACAATATATTCTTCTTATAGATTCGGTATGTGTAATTTGGAGGTTTGTTGTATGGTTACTCCAAATGTAACAATGACTATTACTCTATAAGGTAGCTGTGAGGGTTACATTGTAAGGTAGTATTGAGGGTTAAAAATCAAAAGGTACCCACGAGGGTTGAAATTTATGTAAATAATTCCACAATATACCCTTATGGTTTTATAATATTTCACTAACTATTTATAGAACTCTGATGTTTCACAATGTATGTATATATGGGTGAGATGTATGTCTTTGTGAAAATAATTTCATATGATTACAAATATTCATAGACTACTTGTTTCATTCCTTCATTTATATCCATTAATGATCCATTTATTCTCATCCAATGTATTTAAGTTCTACTCACAGGTTATAATGGTTTGAATGAGAAAGAAGTATTTCAATGTAAATTTTGTGATGATTTCTCAAATAAATCATGTTGTTGTTTTGTGTTAAAAAATTTATTCATTGGAAGAAATGTATACTATTTTAATGGTTCCCACTTTTTATATTTTTTTTTTGATATGTATGTTTTTTTTCCTTAATTCATAAACCTCTAAACCGAATATATATTTGGGAATGTCATCATGTGAAACCTTGTTGTAATACCTAAAATATGTAATGCTTATGGAAAAGTCTTTATAGAAAGTGGATCTAATAATGTAGCCAATTATATACAAGGGAGGTTAGGGTCAAAATATCCAATTAAGATAGCTCTTGTAGAAGTTTCTATGTCTTTTTTTGGCCTGATGATTAATGTTCAGTCCCTTATTATGTTTTATTTATCCTTAATCATTTTAATTTATTTAAATCACATTCACTAATCTCGTTAGTTAAAAAATATTTTCCTTATTAAACATTATATATTATGATGATTCAATATATGGAATAATTTTTCCAAATTATAATCATATAACAGGGAGACACTAATTTAAAATTCATCTCTCACGCGAGATAAAAATTCAGGGTTTTAATGTTCAAAATTTTAATATTTTATTAGGTTTTTATTATAAAATTAAAATTTAAACAAATTCTAATGAAAACAAAGTAATTAATCAAAAAATTATGATCTAATTAATCATTAAAAACATTATAAAATAAATTTTAGTCTTATAAATAAATTATATGGAAAATTAGTTTCTAAAATAATATTCAGTATTTTATATTATTCATTAAAAATGAATATATACAGAAAAATACCAATAATTCCCCCTAAGATAATTATTATTTTCAGAATAGAAATAATATTTTTATGTTGAGATATTAAATATATTAAATGGTAAAATTTTAGATTTAAAAAGGGCAATCAATTAAAAGAAGGTAAATTTCCCTTCACAAAAATATTGGTTTCAACTTATGAAATTGGGTGTTTTCTTATTTAATTATTTTCAAAACTAATGCATGAGTATCAAAAATATTTTATTCAACAAGTATCATATTTATTTAAATAAATCGCTCATTAATTGTTTTTTATTTATTATATCAAGATTAAAACCTAGTGGGAGTATTAAAATATAAATAATATTTTGTTTCATATTCATTTGGTTCTTTGATTCATTTATAATTAGATGGAAACAAATGAATGAATTTAATATTTATATAAACAAAAAAGATTTATAAGTTAAATAATAATATTCGTAAATATAGATTTAATGGTTAGGTTATATATTTTTATATTAATTAATAATGTATAATTGATTTATAATTTTCTTGTAATATTTAGTTTTTCAAATAGTTTAAGCTATCGACGAATTTTTCTCTCACATGTAACACAACATAACTACGATTGGTTTAATTAAAATACAGAAAATGTGTTATATTTATTTATGATTGTAAATATATGGTAAATTATCCAGTTATTATATTCACTTTTAGAATTTCTATTCCATGTAACGAATTTGCAGTCATTTTTGTGTGTAATTCAAGCCATGTGGGTGTCGTGTAGTGCATTCCATGTTAGTGTAATGTTAATGGAATGTTTCACATAGTGTAATAAAATACCTCATTGAAAATTTATTTATTCTAAGAAAATGAGTCCACAATAATCTCAGTTGTTACATTCTACCCCAAAAAATGATTTTTCCATCAAATTTTATGTGTGTTATCAATGGCTATACATGTGAAACATCCTTTTATAGTATCCCACATAGTAAAAAAACACTAAAACTGAATTTCAAAAATATAATATTTGAAAAATAACTATAATATCAAAGGTAATTATACAATAATAATTTTTCAAATTTTTGAAAAATATGGAATTACATAGTAATTTTAAATTAAAAATGATGCTCCGTCTACTTGCATACCAGACACATGAAAATGGGTTTCTCAGAAATCATACATTATACACACGACTGAGTTATACTGAAAAATTAATATATTATTAATATCATTATTTTATGTTGTAATTACCTAAAATTACTTTGAATTTTGGTAATGAAGGATATTATTTAAATTATAAAAATAGTGTTTACATAATTCTATAAAATGATATATTTTATTTGAAAATATATTATAAATGAAAGTTATGACTAGTTGAATATAAAAGAAGTATTTTGATATAAAAACTATTTAATTTTAAACCATTGTGTTTATAAAATAATTAAATCATAATTTTAGTATTATATTAATGAAATATAAACTGAATGAGATGTTTAAAATCCATCTTATATTTTTTCTAGACATGATATGAGAATATATTCGACATTATCAATAAATGTAGTATTTAAAAAATATAGTTTAAATACAATTTGATGGAGAACCCATTTTAAATATAGTTTTTTCAATATTATATATTCTATTTGAAAAAAATAAACTTCTTATTTTTAATTGGGGCACCAAATTTTATTTTGGATAATTTTTAATATTTTTCTAATAACTTTCATATTTTATTTATTATTGCAAAATACTAAATTTTAATTCAGAACTGATTTTTCATCTAACTAATTTATATTGTTAGATAATATTTATAAATTATTTATTTTATTATTATATTATGTTTTTAAATTCAATATAATTTAGTTCATTGGATTATTTTTCTAATTAAGATTAAGTAGAAAAAATGTGACCTTTTGAACGTTGTACTTAAAATGACTTGTTTTCTCGATCTGTCAATGGGATTAGTGATAAAAAAAATTTAAAAACATATGTGAATTTAATATTCAAACAAATCTGAAAGCATGGTTGCAATTAGTATTAAAAATTTTGTCCTATTGGATAAAAATAAATTTTTTTGAATAATAACTTATTTAACATGGTTAAAATTAAATAGTGTAACAAAATGTAAAATTTATATTATAATAATATAAAAATACCCTAAACATTTCATTATATTATTTTATGAGTTATTATAGACAATTTAAATAAATTGGACTAAAATGATACATTTGGAAGACCTATGGGTGTGATTATGACATTAATAACATTTTATTTAAAGTAAATTAAAATATGTCATAAATATATATCTTCTTACTGAAGAAATTTTATTTCTAGGTTATGTATGTGATATCCTAGACAATTAATAATTCATAAAATGATTAAATTATTAACTAAAATATATAAATTTATCTTTACATTTTACTAATTATAAATTTAAAATAAATTTGTATAGAAAGATTATGAAGTAATAGATTTATTAGAAGGAAGAATCAAATAAATAATATTATTAATATTTAAATTAATATAATTGGAAATATTTGATGCTAAAAATGAATTTTCAGGAGGCATATGACATCTTATTATTATGATAATGTAGTTGTTTCAAAAAAATAGAGTTGTAATGTTAATTAAAAAACTATTTTAATGAATAGTTCTAACATTGAAATAATTCGTGTTTGAAAATATAAAATATTTAATTAAATGTTATTAAATTTTAAAAAAACATAATATTAAGAAAAAATAATGTTTATATAACTCAAAATTTTTCATTAATTTCGCATTAATTAGATTTTTTTCATGATTTAGTAATTATTTTAACCTTCTATGTGTATTTTAATTGATAATATAGTAAGAGTTAAAAGAGGCCAAAACAAAAAGATAAGTAATAAAAAATATTAAAATATGTACACCTTTAATTAGAATATTATATTTTAGCCCATAATAATATTATAATATAACTATATGATTTTTTAACCATTTTTAATTTAAAACTAATTTATATTAATATAATATATATTTTTCTAATTCAAAGGGTACACCTCCACTCTCAAATAAAAAGAACACATTCCTCTCTATTAATCAATAATAAAAAACTTCTTTATGGTAAATATCTAACCAATACCTTTCCTAGAACCATACTTACATTAATTATGCATTATTTTATTAAGAACACCTTATATAGAGTTGTTAAGGGGTTATAAAAGGTAATCATCTGAAGGAATGTTAGCGATTTCATTTAACTATTTCTATTTTATTTATTCGTCCAATTCCTGAAAATATTCATCATCCATGATGAATTAATAACTCCAACATTATAAATATACTATGATATTATTATCTTAATATTATCTATTCAAAACATATACCCATCTACTAAATGGTAAATCTATTAATCGTTCATGTGTATGTGTGAACTATCACCTCTACAAACCGATAAAATTTGTTTTCCATAACTGTATCCAAATATAAGACATAATTACATGATTAATTTTTCTATTATTATATTTAAGACATATTTATCATTATATATAAATTTTATATTCTTTATATTCATTATTTTCTTACATATAAAAGTGATAACGTCGTTCATGCTTACATGTGAGCTATCACCTCTAGGAAGCGATACAAATTATTTTTATTCACCACATCATTTTTAAGATAAATATATATATATATGTATAATAAGAAAATTATTATGATGTGAATTATATTATGATAATTTTATAATTATAAAATAATAATTAACTTACTTACATACTGATCAATAAAAAATTGAAATGTTACTCGTGCGTATGTATGACCTACTATCTCCATGATTATAAAATTATTTACTTATCATTAACATAAAAATGGTTTGATTTAAAATTATAACTTATGGATAACATTTATCATTATTTAATGAATATTATTCAGGATATTTTAGTTATATGAACACATAGACGATTAATATCTTACCATGTTTATCTTCGAATGATGTAACGAATATCGGAAAAACATCTCATGTGAACTTAAATAATTATGTACTTATTATAACCTTAAAAATATGTCATATAAATAGGATAATAAACATTAAGAATATTATAAATAAAATTATAAATTATCATTTTTTATTATCAAGTAAAATAAAAATGTCTAAAATGAGTTGAAGATAAGGTAAGATATTTCATATCAATCTCCTTTAATTGAGGAATTTTTTTATGATAGGTGCATTTATTCTTTTAAAAATTTAATATACAAACCCTTTTATATTTTATATCCTTATTTTATCTATACTCATGTCATTACTTTTTGGTTAATTGTGCTACATTCAGGGTGATTATAATTTAATTCTTTATAATGGTAAATGACTCTTTAATTAAAACATAATTTTCTATGTTTTAAAGATTTATTATCTTAAATATTTATCATCGATTTCCATGTATTACAAATGTTTTTAAGTATTTATTTATATGGAAATTAATTTTTTAAAATTTTAAATCCTTTAATATTTTCCAAAGTGGTATGTGACACTTTGATTTTTAAAATCTTTTTTTAGATTTTTTTAATTGTGTTTTAAAAATGGAATAATTATTTCAATAAATTGGAAGGATTTTTGAACATATAAAACCTGAATTTAATTTATTTATTTCATGTTTAAATCACGTATATATGTGTAATTTTCATGTTTGAAATATTCTTACAAATTAATGTATATTAATTTTTGAGTATGCACCTTGTAATGTTGGAATGTGTTTTGAATGTGGAAATACTATTTTTCCTTTATGATATTTTATTTATTTTTATTATAAAATGGTAATTAGTAATTTCTTATGTATATGGGTGGTTACATGATAAATAAATGTTGGGTAATCCCTTGATAACTCTTAAATTAATTGGGTATTGAGATGAAGTTAAATTATAAGGTTTATCCTATAAAATTTGGGGAATATACTGTGATGAGTATTCCAAAAATAACCATGAATGATATTCCATGTGTTTCTGTGAAATCTATAATGTATGTATGATATAGATTCAATAAGATACATTTATGATTTATGATATGCTATGATTATTTTCATGAATATTTTTATTTCATGATATATGTGAATGAGTTTATGTTTTAGGGGTTAAAAGTGTTAATTTTTGAAAATAATTTCATTTGTTTAATGTATTTATAAACTAAAAGTTTCATTACTTATATTATATTACATACTATGATTTTATTTCTCATCTCATGTTTTTGAAATAATTTTCCATAGGGTATAATTATGGGTATGATAATGTAAGAAGTCAATATTAATGTTATGATGAATGTTTTCATTAAAAATATATCTGTATTTATTGTAAAATGTTTCCGATTTTTTAAAAATAGATATCGAGAATACTTTTTTACTTTGTAATATTTTAGTTTTTATTTAGTAGGTATAGAAAAATTCAATGAAGAACTAAACCTAAAATGATCCTCATTATGAATTTGTTATTTAACTCAATATTATATTATTTTAAAGGATGGAGCCTTATTGTTTGTATCAAATGAAATTTTTAGACAACTTTAAGGATTTGGATATTTTGGATAAACATATGGTAATATTTAATATTAATAATTTTATCTAATACATTGTTCAATAAGCTTTTTAGGTCATGTAATGTCTGTTATAAATGGAAGGAGGAGGATATCAGACAATATTCATATCTATTCGTAATAAAATTCTAGAAATAATAATCACAAATTCATGTTTGTATGATTCTAAAACTTTTTCTAACATGTTACTCTATTGAAAATAGTTAAATGAGATATGAAACACCTTCTCTATATCTCGATACCATCGTGGATAATGGTTTTTTTAATCAAATCATATTTTGTAAATATTCTATTATATTCAAAAAAGTAAAATATTATAGTGGAATTTTTAGATATTTAACCTTATCACAGGATTCTGAAGAATGATATGATTTTTAGAAATATACTGAAGAGTAAGGCCCGTGCACATTTTATTTATATATGCTTAAAAATATATTCATTTTGTACATACATATAGTATTTTAAAAGGACCATTGACTGAATTATTAAATTCAAACTCGATTGGAATTTTTTATATAGAATTATGTTTTATCAGATGTTTTGAAATTATATGTCATACATGATTATTTTAAAAACCATTTTTTTCTCAAAACACATATGACCCAAATAATACATGGTATATTTTTATAAAGTAATCAATTGATTTTTATTCATTTCAAATTAATTGATTCAATGAATGGACCTTATATATATATTCAAAAAACGATAATGAAACCCTGTGGAAACCTTGATCATGGTCCAATGTCCTTTAATTTGGGAATAGTTTTGTTAAATCATATGAAGGTGATATAAAAAATTACAATATATATAAGGCATTAGGAATTAAGATTCTGAGGTCATTGTTAGTTTTGATGAAAATTGGAGTTATAAGATAAACTCTGAGGATAAAACATGTTATAGTTATTTTTGAGTTTTATAAAAAGGGACAACCTATATGATGGGTGAAAACCCGTTACATCTGAAAAGGTAGGATGAATTAAACACATACCTGAGGGAATAAAGTAATTATTACCAACCATGGGCCTATGTTATGTCCATGGTTAGTATAAAATTTTCTTTTTAGTTAAAAGAGTGTATTTAATAAGATTAAGATGACTTTGGGAATATATATTTTATCTAATAGATATCCTTATTATTTGAAATTTATTTTAGTGATTAAGATATGATTGTTATTTTAGAAGATTCTTACTATTTACGGATCTTTATAGGATTTAGGTAAATAAAATACTATGGTATTTTAATAGAGGAGTAATGGTTGAATTGAATTTTGGAATTATCTATGATTTCTCTTTGTGGACTTATGGAGAATTTGGATATTTATTAAAATGATTAACCTATCACGGGGATTTTCTAATTAGGAAATTAATTTTCAGTAAGACATTAAGAGTGAATTTTTTTCTTTAGAGATTAATGTTAAAACTTATCTAGAATGTCAATGTGATAAAATCCTTCTGAATTATTGATTTTAATATTAGTTAGGATAATTTGAGGAATTTTGAGGAATGTTAATTCATTAATGGTACATGTTTGACTTTGGGTATTAATTTATAATTTTGGATATTAAAAGTAGTCATTCATCTATTAATGTTTATTATTTTTGGGGAATTATATTATGTTATCCTAACTTTTCAGTTTTGGTTAATGTTCCACGATAGGCTGAATTTATAAAAAATGTTTTGTTGATTTTGTGATTCTTTATAAGTTTATTTTGGTGTGTTATGAGTGAAAACAAATCCTATTAAATAATAAACATTTGAAGAAAAATACATGATTATGGAAGAATTTTATTAAAGGATGTAACTATCCCTATCGAGTATGTGTATTTCATTATGATATTTTTTAAAGTAGTAAAAGAATTAAACAACTCTAAAAATCCTGGTAAAACAAAAAAATCTATTTAATTTTCCAACTATGAAATATATTTTTTTTAACCCTTCACATGTTTGTTCCTTTCTGGCCGTTAACTTTCTCTTTATCATGTTTTACATCACTCTCAATCAAAACATTATGGTTAGTTTTTCTATCATATCCATGTTTTCATATATATAATCATATTATGTGTTATCATATGTGACCATTGAACTTTAATTTTATTATATTAATGTGAATGATTAGATGACTCTTTTTCTGATGTGGGATATCGATGATGTAGTTTCGAAATTTGAAAACTTAGGTATTGAGATCAAATTTAAAATTTCAAGGAAATATTTTCCCAAAGGGGGAAGAATGTAACATCCAAGGTAATTTTAGAATAATACCCATTTTAATTTATTAATAAATATCAGTTATATATTAATTTTACATAAAAAGGATGGTATGCCTGATATCATACCTGACAAAAAATAATGGGTTTCCCTGAAATCCTACGTCGCAAAAAATATTCAGTTATGCAGAAAAATAATGTATTATTAATACTATTATATTATGTTGTAGTTATTTAGTTTCCATTATAATGGTTGGAATAAATGATATTAAATAATTTATGAAAATATAGTGTACACATGTTAATAAAATGATTTATGGGTTAGATAGATTATTAGAAATGAAAATATAAGCGAAATGAATAAAAAATATGTGTTTTTAGGAAAAAAATAGATTAATTGTGAATAATTATTTTTATAAAATAATTTAATCACCCTTATTAGATTATATTAAATAATTATAAACTAATCATGGTTTATCAAATTCATCTTATCTGTTTTCAATAAATGATATAAGATAAATTCAATTTTATGAATAAAAGTACACATTTAAAAAAAAAATTACTTCCATTTGATAGAGAACAATTTTAAAATATTGTTTTTTCAATTTTATGTTGTCTTATTTTACAATATTATAAACTTATTTTAAAACATGATATAAAAATTTAGGGTGGATTAATTTTTCGTTTTTTTCTTATAATATTCATATTTTAGTTAATAATGAATAATATTGTATCTTAATTCAAAGTTACTTTTTCACCTAATTTATTTATGTTGTTAGATTATTCATTTAAAATTCTTATGGTTTAATTAGATTATTTTATTTTTATTTAAACGATTTCTGTTCAATGGATAGTTTTTCAAATTAAAAATAAAAAAAAACTATGTGAAGTTGTGAACGTTTTACTTAAAAAACATTTTTTCTTGACTGGTCTATGAGATTTAGTGACATACCAAATTTAACAACACTTTTTAATTTAATTAAAAAAATTTCATAAATGGTTGTGATATGTATAAATAATTTAGTCCAACATGATTAAAATAATTTTTGTTTAATAGTAACTTAAGTACTTTTGTACTACGGTTAAAGGTAAATCGAATAATTAATGGAAAAATCATGTTACTACATTATAAAATTATTCTTACACTTGTAAAAATCTTATTGGATGTGTTATTATCGACCATTACCATACATGGGATGACATTATGACCTATGGAATCCACATGGGGTTCGTTATTACATTTATAACTCATAATTTAAAGTACTGAAAATTTTGTCATTAATATGTATCTTCTGAATAAAAAAAAATTAATAAGGGGTAATATAACTGATATCTGAGACTATAAGTAATAATTATAAAGATAAAAATATTAACTACAACTTGGAACATTGTTTATATATATATGTAATTAAATAATTAAATTTTATTATCAATCAAAAATGATGCAGTTATAGATTTATTAAAGAATGAATTAAATAAATGATATTAATAATATTAAAATAAATATATTTTGAAATATATTATACCACTCAAAATTGTTTTGGATAAATTTGGAATTTTAATATTGAGTTAATATTATTTTTTAATAATTAATCACATTGTTATGATAATTTATAAAATATTGTGTAATGAATATTGTCAAAATTGAAATAATTCATATTTAAAAACATAAAATAATTAATTAAATGATATAAAATTTAAAAAATATTAGATTTGGAAAAAATAATTTATTTGTAAAAAATTCATTAATTTATAAATTTTTGGTTTTTTCCATGATTTGGTAATTATTTTAACCCACTAAATGTCAATTTATTGATAAAATGGAAAGAGGTAATAGAGGTCAAAAATTGATATGGATTAAGAAATATTGAAACATCTTTATTTCTAATAGGATATTAGATTCAAAATCATAATCATAATATTTAAAAAAAATTGTACCAATTTGAACTGGAATTTATTTTATATTAACTTAATACTTTTTATAATTCCAAGTGTTCCCATCACCTCTCATATAAAAGGCCACACATTCCACTCTTTTACTAAAACTTCCAAAACATTTTAGTTAAGAAAATATCTTCCCAAAACCTTTCTTATAATCCCTCCCAACATTATTAAAGCCTTATTTTAGGCCTAACACACTTACTATAGTTTTTAAGGTCTTACAAAAGAAGATCATCTAAATAAAAGATAATGTTTTATTTTAAGTATTTCTATATTATTTATTTTTCCATTAATTTCAAATATTCATCACTAATGATGAAATAATAACTACATTACCCACAATATTCTAATATTTTATTATGTTAATATCATCACCCAAATCTATATCAACCTCAATTAAATTGGAAATGAATTTATTGTGTGTGCGTACGTGTGAACTATCACTTCCACGATTTGATATTATTAGTTTTCGATAAAAAACTCCCAAAACAGGTTGTAAATATAGAATTAAATTATTTATTCGATTTTCAGGAACTATTTAACATTATAATAGAATATAACATGAATTATTTTCTTAAAATCCATGAACATAAAAAATGATAATGTCGTTCGTGCATATGTGTGAACTATCACTTCTACGAAGCGATATGAATCATTTTTATTCACCACATCACTTATATGATATTTTTAAGTATATTTAAATGATTATTACCATGTTAATTATATAATTATCATTCCAGAAAATTAAAATAATAATTACCTTAATTCCTTTATGATCAAAGAAAATAGAAATGCTACTCGTATATACATATGACCTATTATCTTGATGACAATAAATTTTTTCATGTATCATTACCATAATTAATGTTTTGATTTTGAGTTATAATTTTTGTATAAAATTGAAATTATTTCATGATAATTATTCTGAAGATGATTCAATTACAACCATATGGACTTTTGACTTCATACCATGTTTATCTTCTACTCATGTACCGAATATTGAAAAAACGTCTAATGTGAACATAAATAAATAATTAATTGTTATAAAATTAATGACCAGTTATATAAATAAGTTAATAAACATAACAATTCCACGAACCATATCCTAAGGCCCATTTCATGACTACCCTAGCCCTACTGCCTAAATTCCAGGGATTAGCAACTTGCACCAGAGGCTTTTTCCAATGAGATGGAGGCATTTGAATGACTACATATACACATGCACACAAACAAAACCATGTACCAAATAGCTGGAATGGAAAACATGAATTCCACTAAAAAACACTGTGTAATCTTACAAGCTATAAGTCAAATGGGGAATAGTACAAACTCAACAAAAGATAAACTAAAAACAAGAAAGTAAAAAATGATCGATATCGGACGTCCGAAGATAACCCCACCTAAAGGGTAGAAAATGAGTGGCAGTGAGAAGCTATGGAAGTATATCATGCCTAACAAATCTCATTGTGCACCACTAGTTTGGGGCCACTAAAGTCTTTGTTAATGTGTCTATCATATGCAATAGACACAACATGTGCGGGTGTAGCCTGCGTAGTGGTGAGTAACAAAAAAAATGCAGTAGGGATCCAACAACACACGGGAATGTCCACAATGGAATGTATACACAAGGAATTGTCGTCTCACGCATGTATAATCTAATGTATGGAATGAAAGCAGATCATTCATAAAACTGAACATCTTAGACAAATGAGATACTCATCACTAATGTGTACCATGGGTTAGGTGGGTAACACGAAGCTGATCCCCACCATGGGACTGTGAGGTCACATAGAGCTTCTCCCCACATAGGTCATCATACTCTGCCCACACATGGTCTCTTATTGATGATTTACATTGGGTTTCTTATAGGTGATCCATATAAGGTAATTTATTTTTGATCTACACAAGTTCTATTGTAGTTGGTCCAAAATGGTCTACTTATCATCTTACCCTACAGGTCTATTTAGACCTGCTCGTCAGCAGTCTTTGGGTCTCAACCAGCCACAAGATTCCCAAATGTAGTGTAATCAATTCCAAGAGACTCCACTCCTCAATCCATTCGTCGTATATCAACATTTATGAATATAACCTTTGAGAATTATAAAATAACTGTCTAATTTTGAGGGTCCAATACTGCGAACATTTATCCTGTTAGATTTCTGGTGGAAAAGATATTTTTATTTTAGGAAATAGGAACCAGTTGCATCTAGCACCAGTCTGACATGGTCGAAATGACACGACCAACACGCCCTAGGGGGCATGCCTGAACCATCCCGGTTTGACTGAAATGACCAGTCATGGTTTGATCCTGGGCTGTCATGGCCATTGGTCCAGGCCCATGGGCCTTTCTGGAGTCATCCAGGTTTGGCCTTATGTCCAGCCCTCCTGGTTACGTAGCGACTAGGATCCATCTGACCTGACCCGTAATAGGCGATTCATTTCATTTCCAACTTGTAGCGCCCATCCTAGGCCTCCAAGTGGCCATGTTTCATCTCGCTGGACCAGCCCTCAAAACTGGGCTAGCCTCTGTTCATGCCCATCCTAGTATCTGATGGCTTGAATGCATGTTGGGTGTCTGGTTCGAGCACATGTTGTCGGCAGGAGTCTCCTGCCCATTTTCATACAGGCTTTCCTCACTGGCCTGCGTGCCAACACACAGCGCCCCCCTTCTCAAGATGCCTACCCAGTTCTAGTGGTCCCCTTATACACCTCATTGGCCCCATCTGATTACGGTCTCCCCCTCAGGGAACCTTTATGGTGTGCCACCACATGCCTGAGGCCACTGATGTGGGCCCCTGCCACCAGTTGCTAGTACCGGCACATAGGTGGGGCCTTCTGTAGACCATTAGGTTCGCTCTGGTGGTTTGATCCTGAAATTACCTTTTCCTTCGGGCTCCATGGGGTGCTTTCTTCCCTATTGTATCATCAAAAATCACAACATAGTTAATTCGGTGGTGTGTCCATAATGAACACATGAACTCCCAAGGATAGAGGAATCAGTGCCTTGTTCATGTTGGTCCAATTCCTCTGCTTTGGAGTTTTTAAAACATTTGAAGGGGGTTCAAGATTCGATTAACAATCATTCCTTAATAAAAGAACACAGAGATAAAACACTATTCTGCAAGAACAAGCAACCCATCAATCAAAAATTTCTTTTGTTGATCTATATTAAATTTTTTAGAATAGAGAATGGATAAAATAATATAAAAAATTAAATCCCTACCCATAGAAGATTCGATCGGATAAACAGATAGTCACTAATGAGTATCTATCGACATGGATTTATGATCCACTTGAATCCTTTGGAATTCATAGATATTTGGTCCTGGTACCTTTTTTCAATGGTGTCATCACCTATTTCTGATTCGACAAAGTTCTTCATTGGAGATAATTCATTCCTCTCTCGTTAGAGGAATTTCTAGATCTAAATATGTTTCTCCAACATGGTCATCTCATTTAAAGAGAGAAATGTGACGCATAGTTTCTATTACGTTGTGTCACAATGAAATTATGATTCATTTAATGATTTCTCATGATTTTTCATTTGTATAATGAAACAGTCATCTCCTTTCTGCTTTGCAACAAAAAAACATTTCAATAAAATAAACTTTTTATGTTTTTTTAAAACATTCAAAAACAATATTTTCAGTTCCACCTTCATGGGATGATGTTAGTTCCTTTCTAGGAAAATCAAGACGTTCTGATTTAAACAGTACCCACATATTTTTTATCCAAGGATCAGTTTAAATGTTATAAAAACTTTCTTGCGTGTTTCTTTAAATGATGCTTATATAGTTCGGAAAAAAATTATGTCTACTCTATGCCTCAAAATCATGTGTCGTCATAGTGTCTGGTCAATAAATTATCCCATATAATTTTTTGACATAAATATAATTGTATTACATGACATTACATTACTCGCACCTTTATGTATTTACGTCCTTGTAATCCGAAAATTTATAAGCAAACAAGTGATGGTACTAAACACAAATATGAGATTCCTACTACCATGTGATATCCTAGAGATTCATGTACAATAATTGAACACATACTAGATGAATTGACAACCCAGAAAAGGTCTCTCTAATGTAGATCCTCTATCCCCATTGGGAACACTACAAATATCTCTTTCTCATCAATGTCCAGCTCTTCCTAGTCAATAACTTGTGGCGGATCAAGTATGTACCTCCTCAGCTACAGGACATGGAAGAAATTATTCACACATAGATTTCATGTTGGAAGAGGAAGGAGGTATGCCACCTTGCCAACTCCGGTCAGAATCTAGAAAGGGATGATGAATTTTAGTGATAACATTTCACCCCAGCCAAATCTTAGCAATCCCCATTGGAGTGAGACCCAAAGGAACACATGGTCTATGTCGTCGAACTCCAATGTCCTTTTACACCTGTCACTATAAGATTTATGCTTTCTATATCAATATTTCATCCACTCATGAAGGATCTTCACCTTCTCCGTGGTATCTCATACCTACTCATAACCATTTATTTCTAACTCCCATGGGATTTTGTAGAATTAATGTGATTTTCAAGGCTTCCCATAAAGTTCCACGAATGGCCCCATGAAAATGCTTGGGTGATAATGGTTGTTGTATTTATACTCCCTCAGAGGATGTTGGTCCTCCCAAAAAATATCAAAGTCCACGACACAATCGCATAGTATGTCCTCCGACACACAAATAGTCCTCTATGTTTGACCATCAAATTGGGGGGTGAAAATTCTTGCTGAAGCAAAGCTAAATACCGAATACCTCCTGTAATCCTTTCATATCCTAGATGTGAAGCAAGCATCATGGTAGGAGACAATCGTTGAAGGCACCCCATGAATATGAACTATATCTTGGTCATTGTAGCATCCCTTGAACTTTACTGATCCCTACTCCCATATCGATTTGATGTGATCCAGTGAGTTTTTTTATAAGTCTTTTAAAAAAAATTAAAAACATCAATGGGTTAATTTGTTTTAAATTTGATCCACAAAGGAGGCATTGAAGATGCCGCCTTCGGTGTCGGGTTGAAGGGGGCATCCGCGTTGCACCTTTCCACAAAAACAACAAAAAATTTAAAATTAATTTTGTTTTTGTTTTTGTTTTGTTTTATTTATATATATATGTATATATAAAAACAAAAAAACAAAAAAAATAGCAAAATTTTTCAGATATTTAAAATCTAGCAGTACTACCATTACAACAATCTAAATTCTTAGAGAAGCTCTCATCCAGGGCTAACATTTATAAGAGAACTTACCCTAGAAATCATTCTACATTTCCAATGTTGGATTCTGGTTCCCCCTTTTTAGCGCAGAACATTATTCATTTCTGATGTGGTAATTTGTTTCTAGTACGTGACATAGAAAGAATATAAAAAATAAACTATAAGACCAATATAAATGAAACATAAAATATCGATTAAACATATAAAATATAGTTTAAAAAAAATTATTTCATAAAAAATGATGACGAAAAAAAATTTATAAGCTTTCAAAACCACCTACTTGAAACTTGAAATGTTTCAAGTACATGACTATGAAAGCTTATAAAATATAAAATACATGAACAATATAAATGAAACATAATACATAGATTAAACCAATAACAAATTGATGAAAATAAAAATATTTTTTAAAAAATATTGATTGAAAATATTTTATATGATTTCTTAAACACCTACATGAAACTTAAAAATATTTCAAGCACGTGACATTGAAAGCCTATAAAATATAAACTATAAGACTGATATAAATGAAATATAAAACATGTATTGAACATATAATAATTAGTTGAAAATAAATAGAATTTCGTAAACAATGTTCATGAAAAATAATTTATAAGTATTCAAAACCACATACATGAATCATAATAATTAACCAACTAATTAGTAATATAATGACTTTTAATAATTACCATTTCTTAATTATAAAGAAAAATTATAATTTATAACTATATTATTAATTAAATAATTAAACATTATATAATAAATAATTATATTACCAATTAACTAAATAATTATTATATAATAATTTTAATAAATAATAATTAATAATTATAACGAATAATTATAATTTATAATTATATTTCTAATTAAATAATTAAAAAAAGATCCTTCACTCTATCATTCTCAAAAAAATTAACTAAATAACTATTATATATTTAATAATTATATAAATAATTAACCAATTATTTATTATATAATTAATGATTAATAATTACTGATTAACTGACTACAAATTATATAATTCATAATTATATTACTAATTAACTATTTAATTTTTATATAATTAAAAATTAAATTACTATGTAACTAATTATTTATTAAATAATTAATATTTATCTTACTAATTAACTAATTATATTACTAATCAGCTAATTAATTACAATATAATTAATTATTAATAATTAGTAATTATCTAACTAATTATTATACAATTAATATTTATATAATTGAAAATTATATTATTAATTTACTAATTAATAAATACTAATTTATAATTAATAGTTGTAATGAATAATTATAATGAATAATTATAATTAATAATTATAACTAATAATTATAATTAATAATTGTAACTAATACTTATATTACTAATTAACTAATTAATTATTATATAATTATTATTAATAATTACTAATTAATAGTTATAATGAATGATTATATTATTATTTACCTACTTAACAGTTATATAATTATTAATTATATTACCAATCAACAAATTAATTATTATATAAATTTTTTTAATAAATACCAACTAATAATTATAATGAATAATTATAATTTATAATTAAATTACAAATGGACTAATTATAAAAAGGGACCCACCTCTATCATTCTCAAAAAATTAACAAATTTGCTATTATATATTTAATGATTATATTACTAATTAACTAATTAGTTATTATATAATTAAAGATTAATAATTACTAATTAACTAATTAAAAAGTATATTAATAAAAATTGTATAAATAATTAAATAAATAATTATTACGTAATTAATAATTGTATTACTAATAAACTAATTAATTATTAAATAATTAGTAATTATATTACTAATTAACTAATTAATTATTATATAATTAATTATTAATAATTACTAATAATCAAATTAATTATTATATAACTAATAGTTATATGACTAATAATTATATTAGTAATTGATAGTTAATAATTATAATGAATAATTATAGAGAAAAATTATATTAATAATTAACTAATTAATTATTATATAATAATTTTTAATAATTACTTATTAATAATTATACTGAATAATTATATTACTAATTTACTAATTAACTGTAATATAATTAATAATTGTATTAACAATTAAATAATTAATTATTATATAATATTTTTTAATAAATTTCAATTCATAATTTAACAAATAATTATAATTAATAATTGTATTACTAATTAACTAATTATAAAAAGGGTCTCGGCTATATCTTTCTCAAGAAATTAACAAATTAACAGTTATATAATTAAAAATTATACTACTAATTTACTAATTAGTTACTATATAATTAATGATTTATAATTTCGAATTACCTAATTAAAAATTATATAATTAATAATTCTATTAAAAAAACTAATTAATTAATATATAATTAATAATTATATTACTAAGAAATTATTTAATTATTAAATATGTAATAATTATATTACTAATTAACAAATTATATTACTATTTAACTATTTAATTATTATATAATTAATTATTAATATTTACTAATTAAGTAACTAATTATTATACAAATAATAGTTATATAATTAATATTTATATTACTAATTAATATTAAATAATTAATAATTATAATTAGTAATTATAAAGAATAATTATATTTAGTAATTATAATGAATAATTATAATGAATAATGATAATGTATAATTATATTACTTATTAACTAATTAACTATTATATAATTAATAATTATATTACCAATTAACTAATTAATTATCATATAATAATGTTTAAAAATTACTAATCCTTAAGTATAATAAATAAATAAAATTTATAATTATATTACTAATTAACTAATTAAATAGTTTATATCGAATAATTATATTACTATTTAATTGGTTATTTATTATATAGTTAACTATCAATAATTTCTAATTATATAATTAATTTTTAATAATATTTATTTAATAATTTAATATTCTATTATATGTTTAATCCATGTGTTAACTTTAAATTAAATCAGTCTTGTAGTTTATATATTATAGAATTTCAAAGCCACATACTTGAATTATTTTTATGATTCAAGTAAGTTGTCTTGAAAGATTATAAATTATTTTTCAATAACATTTTTAATGAAATTATTTTAATTTTCAACTATTTATTATATGTTTAATCCTAATTTTATGTTTCATTTATATTTGTCTTATAGTTTATATTTTTCAGGCTTTCAATGTCACATGCTTCAAACATTTTTAAGTTTCATGTAGATGTCTTTTAAAACATATAAATTATTTTCCATCCACATTTTTTATGAAATTGTTTTTACTTTCAACTATTTGTTATATGTTTAATCCATGTATTAAGTTTCATTTATATGGGTCTTGGATTTTATATTTTATAGGCTTCTAAGTCACGTGTTGGAAACTTTTTATTGTTCATGTATGTGGTTATGAAAGCTTATAAATTATTTTTTATCAGTATTTTTTTTGAAATTATTTTTTTCAACTATTTTTTATATGTTTAATCCATGTTTTATGTTTCATTTATATTGGTCTTATAGTTTTTATTTTATAGAATTTCATTTTCATGTAATTTAAACAGAATCCAATATCGTAAATACAGGATGATTTGCGCATGAAATGGAGAACCAAAATACCAAATCAGAAATGCAGAATGATTTCCTAGGTAAGCTCTCTTATATAAGAGAGCCTTGGGTGAGAGCTTCTATCAAAATCCATACTGTTGTAATGGTAGTAATGCTTGATTTTAAATAGCGGATATATTCTACTGAGTTTTTTTTATTTTTATTTTTCTTTTGTATATATATATATAAACAAAAATATAAAATAAAAATAACAAAAAAAATTAAAAAAAGAGAATTTTTTTGGTTTTAGTAGTAAGGCAGAAAATGGGTTTCATCCTTTCCACATAACCCAATAGGCGGCATCTCAGATGTAGCCTTTACACACCAACAAAAAGGTGGCATCCACGGTGCCGCCTTTGTAGCATATTTTATTTTTAAAATATTAACCTAACATGTTTTGTACATATTTTTTTAAATAGACACATTTAAAAAAAATTATTGATCTGGCTTGGTGAGTCAGTCAATGATCACCCTGATAGT
This sequence comes from Viscum album, assembly GCA_963277665.1. NCBI lineage: Eukaryota > Viridiplantae > Streptophyta > Magnoliopsida > Santalales > Viscaceae > Viscum > Viscum album. The sequence continues at coordinate 958,471,078 of OY728145.1, forward strand.
ATCATGGCCCATGTACGTGTGTGGTAATCTCATCACTAATTCCATCAAGATACCATTCCACTTCCAATATAGTAACTGAAGTGGCTGGGCTAGGCCTACTATACCATGATGCTCAGGCTTTACTAGCTGACAAGTGAGGAACTATAAAACAAACTCTGCCACCATGATCTTCATCCCTTTCCACCAGTACTAAATTTGGAGATCTTTTTTCATATCTTCCAATCCCAGATGTATCACCCAAGGGGATGTATTAAACTCCCTAATAATCTCCTGCCTCAAATCCTCCCTCAAATCCTCTTGCACTACTTTGAGTTTTTCTAAAATAATGATGTTCTCCTACTATCAAAAATCTTTCAAGAGTCTGTCCTGAGGATAACTGACCACAACAAGCCTCATAGTCGACATTATCATGTTTCCCCCCCCCAAACTCACAATAAGAGTGATGGTGTGGATTTCAACAAATGAATACAAGATGCTCCATCATCATCCACAAAGGATATCTACATCGTAGTTAAATGATCGGTCACCTCCGTCAATAGTTGTAAACTAGACCACCTACTAAGCATGTATTCCCCCCCACAATCCCCTTCCCATGAGTATATGAAATCCCAAATTCATAGTAATGGTGGGACTCTAGCAATTACCTCTTCCTCAATTTTATTTTCTTTTGGGAGAAGATATAATTAATACTATTGTGGTCTGAGTAGATTGTAAACTCCTCACCCATCAAGTGTTGTACCCACCTTTTCAAATAATAGGCCACTGGTGATACCTCTATGTCAAGTGTTGCATTATTCTGCTCATGATGCCTTAATTTCCATGAACTGTATGCCATCATTTTTCAATCCAACATTACGACACAACCCATTCTGGTCACTAATGTGTATAAGAAAACTACATACCCAATGCCCACCCCTGGTAGTCATAAAACAAGGTCACTATCCAATTAATGCCTCAACTCATGGATACATTGATGGGACTTCTCCTTCCATTCAAAGGGATGTCCCTTCTGCATCAATAGATATAATATTGCTGCTAACATGGAAAATTCAGTATCAAATATATGGTAGTACCAAACCATACTAAGAAACTCTACACCTCAGTCAATCTCAAGGATGGCTCCCAGTCAATAATTTCCACTATATTTTTTATATCCAATACAACTCTGACCACTGATATTACATGTCCTATAAAGTGGACCTCCCATATCAAGAACACAAACATCGAGAGCTTACCGTAATGATGGTTCTCTCATAGTGTATCTTTGACTATCCATAGGTGTGTAGCATGCTCCTCTGTGGATGGCAAGTAAACCCAAATTTCTTCAATGATGACCACAAAAAAATTATCATGATAAGGCTAGAATTTCATATTCATGAGTCCCATAATAACTTTGGGGGCATTGGTCATTTCTAAATGGTACCACAAATGACTCATAGTGTCTATATTGGTATCATAAAGATTTCATCAGTACATCCTCATCCCTCACATGAAGCTGATGATATCATGATCTGAGATCTAAATTTTATTAACATCCCTTTCACATCAGTTGATTGATGATGTCATCATTCCTTATTAGTGGATACTTATTCTTCGTGGTCACCTAGTTCAGGTTCCATATGTCCATGCACAACCTCAATCTCATGTCTTCCTTTGTGGAATAAAAAACTGGTGATGACCACAGTAAAGAAATTTGTCTCGCAATGCCCTTCTCCTGCAAGACCTTTAATCTTACCCTCAATTCAAAAAGCTATATGGGATCCAGCTAATAATTTAGTGCTAATATTAGTGTTACCTAGGGGTAAATATTGATGTAGATATCTACCTCCAGTGAAAACGTAGTCTCAGAACATATTTGGGAAAGACGTCTTCATACTCATCCGCTAGTACAATAAAGTGATTACTCCCCTCATTCACCACACCACAAATTAGGCTAGCCAAATGGTGAGTGACCTACTGCCCCATCCACTTAGCATGTCTATCATGTATTGGAAGAGGTCCCTTATCACTGGTGCAAGAAAACATTGTCCCATCCTAACAGACACAATGCACTATATTTATCAAAACTATCAATTTGAGCATATAATATGGATAACATGTCCATACTGAGTCTTTGACACCATTACTAGGAGATCCTAACCGAATATCTCACTACCAAGAGTAATCATACACTTCTTGAAACATTCTGGAATCATCAAATATCATCAAGTAGAAGTATCTTATCATATGGATCAAGCCAATGGCTCCCCTGAAAAATTTGATCCTCGTACGTGGTCTGTGAAAAGAAAATATTGATTGAAACCTATGTCTAAAATAACTGAAACTATGGTGAAGAAGACGTATATCATACCTAAAATAATCTATGGATCACTATGGTCATATGACTCCATCACCTAAATCTTTTCTCTCCCTTGTCCACTGGCTCCAAGAGGATGTGGTGGACCACCTGGGGGTGGTGGTGGTGGTACCTTGAATCTGTTCCCACCTCCTGCTGCTTGGACTACTCCTCTACCATGTCATCCACCCTAAATACCTTCCTGCATGAACCTTATCCTCTTCCCTATTAGGGCCATGACAATCTTTATTGTGAGTGTTGAAATCACAAGCCATGTGAGCCTACCTACTGCATGAGAAGCACATCATGGACCCTACAGACTCCATCTGTTCTGGGAGCACCACACTACCAACCTTGATTCCTGGGGTCTTCCAATAAAAGTCTTGACCCTATGGGGTCCCTGCATTGGATGTCTTCTCCCTTCCATGTATGACTCATCCTCCTACTATCTACTAGTGGCTTCAGCTATCAGATCCTAAAATAACATGAAGCTTTCTACATGTAGGGATCTATTTATAACCCCATCCTGAGTAAGGATACTGAGAGACTCTATGGACGCCATGAACTCCCGGCGAAGTCCAAGATACAAATATCACTCCCAGAAAAATGTGTATCACTCCATGTCTACAAAGTGGCAAGAAGGATCAGTGAATCTTGATGAGTACTATGATACTTTCATTCTACCCTGTTATAGCTGTAGTAGCTCCATTATGCGAAATGTGCAGAATGTTGCGAAGAAGAACTCCTCCCTATAGCGGTGCTGAAATTTTCCCAAGATGAGGGTTTCCTCAACATGTGTCTGAATCATAATGAACCATCATCTCCCTCTTGTTCCCTAATGAAGGCTCGTGGCTAAGATCATCATCTAATAGATAGGTGTCCTCACAAGATTGAGAATCACATCACCCCCTCCTACCAATACTCAGACAACTGTGGGTTATTATCACCCATGAATCTAGGAGGTCTCTACCTATGGTACTGAAGAATGGCACTAATGATTCGTGTGTACTCTACTAGAAGTGCCGGTAGTAAGTGGTGATCAAAATGTTGTGGTAACACTAGTGCACCACCTGGTTTGTCCATCTCTAGAATTGGTCCCTGAACTGATGACTCGTCGATAGGCTGGTAGTCCACACAGTCAAGTATAAAAATCCTATACGGTTGTCTATGTGGAGGTATCATAAATCATATAAAGACGTACCATATTCAATGGATTATAACTAGTGAGTGGACTCAAAAAGGATAAAAGGAAAACACTCGAAATATTTCATGATGCAGGCACCCTTTATTTCTCACATCCAGTGTTTCCCTGTACCAAGTTAAAAAGTAAGTGTCTAGAGTCCTGGTGTTTGAATAAGTTAGTCATCGCTCCATCAATGGAGTCCGTATCCAAAATTCAAAACTCAGAACACATAGAATAGTTTTCCCAAAACAAATCCATTGATTCCCTATATTTGAGGTATAGCCAACATGCTTTGATACCTCTTGGTAATGAACCATCCCCGGGGCCCATGTTGTGACTAACCCAAGACTGTCTCCAAAATGCATGGGGCTGAGGACTAGCAATAAAGTCATTCTCCCATGAGTGGGGTGAATTTTATTGAGTACCTATACGCATGAAAACACACACAACCACGTCCAAAATAACTAGAAAGGAAAACATGAATGCATCTAAACAACCACATTGTAATGGTACATGATGTAAATTAATGGGATAGAATAAAAATCCAACAATAGAAAAACATAAAAGATGTATGTAAAAAAGATATATGTAATTTGTCCATAGAATACCTGACCTGAATGGTAGGCATGTAGTGAATTCTTGAAGATGTGGATGTATGTACTGCCTATTATATCACAGTAGGCACCCCCTGGTCCCGGGCCACTGAGTTCTCTTACGAAGCGCTTGTCATATGCACGAAACACAACACATAATGGGGAATCCTAGGAAGGGGTGAGTATCAAAATTCTTAGAAGGGATTCCATAAGGCAATGGAAAGACCACAATGGAAATTATAAACAATATAATTTTTCTCACGCAGATATAATCTAAAGTATGGAAAGAAAGACTATCAGTCGTATCACTAAACACCTTGGACTGTCGAGGTACTCATCCTTTATGTGTACCATGGGTCTGTTGGGTCACATAGAGTCACACCTCACATTGTGTCTTTCGGGTCACACAGAGCTTCTCCCCACTGAGGCCACCATAGATGGTCTAGATAGGGCCTCTTATAGATGATCCACACTAGGTTGCTTGTAGAAGATCCATCCATGGCCTCTTGTAGATTATCCCTGTAGAGTTTCTTATAACTGATCCAAATCGTGTTTCTTGTAGGTAGTCCACCTAGTTCCACATATCCACTCGATCATCAAGGTAATTTAGATAAGCTCTTTAATAGTCTTCGGGTCTCATCTAGCCGGTGGATTCCTGCATGTAGTGTGCTTCATTCCAAGAGAATCACCTACTCAAGACATTCAATATATATTAACTTCCATGAATGTCTTAATATATCATTCCAAAAGAATAGTCTCATCACGAGGGTTCCAACACCGAATAATACTCCCCAATCATACACCATGTCTGAATGATATTAACATTTTCGTAAATAGGGGTCAGTTGTGTCTGGGAAAAGTCTGACCTTGACAAATCAACCCGACCAAAGGGTCCCACCTAACCCAGTCCAGTTTGACTGATCCTACATGATCAGGTTCATGTCTAGGATGGCCTGGTCCAACTTTTCCACTAGTTCAGGCCTATTGGGCCTTGGTGGAGTCAATCCCTCATGTATTCCATCCCAAGCCACACAGCGGCCCAGTTCGTCCCCCCCCCCCCGGTCGGCACAAAGTGCATGTCTTTTCCATCCGAAACTCCAGATGGGCATTCAGTTCAAGCGCACTTGGGCAGAAGGAGTTGGTCACCCTTGTCTCGCTCGCAGTCTCTACCGGGCTGCATGCCAGTACACTGCAGTCTGCACAACACAAGCTGTGTCAACCTCCATTGGGCGGCCCTTAGTACACTATCACAGACCTACCTGTTCAACGTCTCCACCATGGCATACTGTTGTGACTCCACCTTGTTGCACCATCCCGAGCCACAAATTCTTGTCACTGGCACCTTTGTCGGCACTAACACACTGGCAGGGCCTCCTACGGATGATCTAGTCTGCTTCTGTGCTCCATGCCCTGAGCCACCTACACCTTTAGCCTCCGTTGGTCACCATCATCCCTACTGCACCTTCAAAAATCTATTTTCCATCAATTCAGAGGAGTTTCCCCAAAGAACACATGAATACCCAAGGATCGAGGAATCATGGCCTTGTTACTGTCAGTCTTACTTCTCAGCATTATATTATTAAAAACATGGGAGGGGGAGGTTTTAGATTCAGTCAACAATATAACTTGAATAAAATACCTAGAGATAAATCCCCCTCTTGAAATAACTAGAAACATAGGGGTCAACCTATTTGTGTGTTGATCATTATTTATTGTTTTAGATATAAGAATGAGGCAATGAAAAAAAAATTTAAATTCTACCTCATGATGGTTCAAATAGAGGAAAGGCTCTTCACTAATGGTGATGCATCGATATGGATTCACGATATTCTCGACACCATTGGAATTTGTCGATATCTTTTCCCAGTTCCATTTATCAAGGGAGTCATCACAGCATTCCAATTCAATGGAATTCGTTGTTGTAGTGAATTCATTACACCCTCGTCAGAGGAATTTCATGCTCTAAATCTGTTTCTCCGACCCAGTAATCTCATTAAAAGATAGAAACATGTCACAATTTGTATATTATGCTAAGTCACAGTGATGTTAGTATTTATTAAGGATTCAATACTCTCTTTTATTTATTGTATAAAATTATCACCTCATCATTGTATCGTTGCGAAGAAACTTCAAAATAATAGAGTCTTTGATGTTTATTTTCATGTATTCTTAAAATTTTTGGAAACTATCTTTTCAGCTCGACCATCTTCAAAATATTTCTGGTCCATTGTACCAAAATCCAGAAATTATGAGTTCAACGGTCACCTTATATTTTGGATCCATGAATCATTTTAAAATTTATAAATATACACTCAAAGGTTTATTTAAATAAAATTTATATTTGTTCAGAAAAAAATTCTGGATACTTTAGGCCTCAAAATCATGTGTTGTCTCAGAGTTTGTTCTCAATATAATCCCATTTAATTTTAAAAAAAAAATACATGGAATTTCAGGACATTACAGAAAATGTTTGTAAAAATTATTAAATTAACCTAAGTATATTATCACTAAAGATAAATAACATATGGGATGTGTCTGACTCAAGATAATGGATTATGTGTCAATGTAATTTCATTTAAACATTTATTGATAATATTCACCATTATTCATTAATAAATTTAATATACAAACCCTTAGACTATCTATATCTATATTATATCTATTCTCATGTAATTTAATGTATTTTTTGTATTTTTTACTTTAATATGGCTTATAATTTAAATCTTCATGTGGAAAAGGGATCATTAATTGAATCATAATTTTAAGTGTTTTAATGAATTATTCTTCAAAATATTTGTCATTAATTTCCATGTAATAACAATGGTTTTATGAATTTATTTATGTGGACATGATTTTTCTAAAATGAAAAATCCTTTCATTGTATTCAATGTCGTATGAAAACTTTTATTTTTAAAATATTGTTTTTAGATGATGTAATTCTGTTTTAAAAAATGGAATGATTATTTCAATAACATGAATGTTTTATAAAAAATATTCAATGAATGGGATTTCTTTCTTTCATTTCACAATCAGGTATAAATGTATACTTTACATGTTTACCATTTTAAGTTAATGAAATGTCTTTTATTTTCGATGAAAAACTATTAGCAATTATATGTTATTATATTGAAACCAAGTGATGAGACAAACTTTGATTCTAAGGATTAGGGTTCTCAGAATAAATGTATAAATTATTTTTAAGTTTATTAAAAATAGCGTGCATGATTGGTTTTATTAACATCTGAATAGGTTCCATGATTAGAAATATAAGGAAAATGTGGAGCTCTAAAATATGATTTTACCTTAGGTGAGGCCTAACATCGATCTTCATGGTTCAGCTACAAAAGATGACTTATGAATTTTTATATGAGAAAAATAAAATATACTTAAAAAATTATTTTATTTTAATTCTTAAATGTTTCATAGAGACATAGTTGCAATGTGATGTGGTGAATCTGTGATACTGCAATGTAGCGTCAAGGAAAAATGAAACTTGGTTAAAATGTTGAAACATGTTAACATGTTTCCTCCAATAAATAGAGGCATAAACTAGTGTTATAATTTATAATAATAGATAATATTCCCCTAGATATTGGAAGATTCCCTTAGGGAAGAAGAAGGAAGATCTCTCTATGGCACTGAAGATTTTGATATCGGAGCTAGGACCAAACATCGATGAATGACGAATGCCGACGAAGAACAAATCAAGGCTATTTATAGACTGATATCCATCAACGAAAAATTCAATACAATGACTAGTCCTCTCTATTGATAAGGTATTTTTTTAATTGAATTGCTTCCCCATTCTTATTTCCAAATGAAGAATATAGACAAACCTAGAAACATGTTGTTCCAGAAGTTGAAATTCATGTGGGAGGGGTATCTATTGAGGGGATTTCAAGGGTTAAAAACATGGTGTCTATCCTATTATTTCTTCCACTTTTTTAATGGGACAAAATAAGGATGAAATGAAAAAGGAGAAATATCATATATCAAGTGTTTTTGGTGCCTTTTCTATCCATTTCCTTTCGTACTTCTCCAACTAACCCACATGGTTGCATTGGGATTTGTTGGGAGGATCCGAATGTGTCCAGACCCCCATAGTAGCATCAAGAAGATCATGATCATGTGGTAGTGATAGGGAAAATAGAAATATGAAAAAGAGTTCTTGATTCAATGAATCGGGCCACCACAGCAGCAGTGGTTGCCCGGATAAGAGAGAGATGCTGGCAGCTGCACCAGATTTGGCATGCAGTGGCGCATCCACCCCGTAGTAGGAACCTATGACACAATAGAAGTACGTAGCAGACATGGACACCAGGTCGACAACTGGAGGAGGCCTTAGCCTGACAAAATAGTATCCCACATCATATGGTAGATGGATGAGGGCGAGCTGGAATGCATTGGGGCACCACAGAAACTTCCTCAGTGTAGTCATGTGGCAGCTGGGCCATGTTGAATTGGTGGGGATGTGGTTCCCACCGCATCTCGGTTGTACGAACATTCCCACTCGAGCGGGCTATGTAAAAGTCAGTGGGATGGGATTGCAGCTAGCTGTACCAAGCCAAGGCAGGCCAGGTCAACCAGGTAAGTCGATTCCAGCCTGGGGTGCTGAGATAGATGGGCCAGGTTAGGCTAGACCCAGGTCAGTTCGGGACGGTCCGACCGGGTCGAACCGAACTGGGACTAAACCGACCCCTGTTTACTTAAATTTCTATAACATGAAAACCCTTTTTTCATTTGAAGAGCCATTTGAATCATTGGGATCCTCCTGATGAGGCATTACTTTTGGGATACTCTATATGAAATTTCATGGAGGCCGCAATACAACATATTGTATTGATGAGTAGGTGCTCCTAGAACGAGCGTGTTAAGGATAGAATCCTATGAATGGATATATAAAAAGCCATGATTTAGTATCCTACGATGACATGGATTAAGTCTCCTATGAATAGGTGGATTTGGTCTCCTGTGATGATGCAAAGTTAGTCTCTTGCGAAGATGCGTAGTTGGACACTTACGAGGCTGTAGAGTATGTCACCTACAAGGGTGCAAAGCAGGTCTCCTACGGTGAGGCATAGTAGGTCTCCTGTGAAGACTGGATGTCTCGATAGATTTGGATATGCCATGTAATTCATATTTTATGTATCCTAGTATGATATAACTGTATTGACTATCTTTACTATACTTCTTAGAGGATACACTTCATATACGTCTTTGGTAGTCTACCTTGTGTCCTTCTTTATCATTTTCCTTTTCGGTTTGGGGTCACTATTATGTGTGGTTTTACTCACCCCTATATAGTATATGCCTCCATGTGTCATGTATTGAATGAAATATAAACAGAATTTATGGATTTTTTGTTGGTCCTGAGATAGGTGGTCCTTCTGGTTGACTTGAAGAACATGGTTTGCTTTAGTTACATTCCAAAAACTTACTATACCTACACATAATGTTGGGTTGTTTTTTGGATAAGATCAGAGATCATATACCTTTCTATTTTAATTGGTCATTTATTCTATAATGTGTACTTTCTATTATCACTATTTCTCTCATTAGATATATTAGTGGGATGCATACAAATTTACATAGTGTATTCAGTTTCGGAAAATTTTCATGGAGACGTGTGCATCTATAGGTACTTTGAAAAATACCTCCCATTTATTACGTGGGCCTACTTGGTACTCATTGGTATCCCATGGACTATGGTATATAGGCTTGGGGTTTTCAAGGTACGGGCCCTGGGGGACATGTTGTGATATTTAATATATTTTGTTTTCATTTATGAGTGTGTTGCTTGTATTGATGGAATGTGATTTCAATGTGGAAATGTTATTTTCCATTTTTTATTATTTTAGGTGTTATGATTATGTAGTGGTTATTTGGAAATTTTTTATGTATATGGGTTGTTCCATAAAAAACCAAGGCAAGGGGAACCAGTGGTAGCTCTCCAATGCATTGGGTAATGAGCTAATGGTATATGACAATGTTTCTCCAATGACATTTAGTTAATATACTGTGATTTGTATTCCAAACGAAATTATAAATGTTACTCCCTTTATAGTTGTGATATAAACCATTTATGTATTATATAGATGCCATAAGATACCATTATGATTTATTAATAGTAAAAAGTTTTTCATGAATCTGATAATTTCATGGGGAATGATAAGAAGTTTATTTATTATGGGTGAAATGTTTGATTTTTTGAAAAAAAAAATTCATGATTTTAATGTATTCAATGAGTAAATGTTTCATTGCATATTATATATTTCTGACAATTCATTTATTTCACATCCCATGTTTTTCATATTACATTCCAATGTGTATAATGATGTGTACATAAAAGAAGAAGTCAAGATGAATGTTATTTGTATTTTTATGAAGATAAAGAAATCGTGATTTATTAGAAAAATGTTTTAGATTAGGAAAAATTTTGATTTTAATAGAATTTCCTACTTTTAATATTTGAGTTGTTATGCAATAGTTATGGCCTATTTCTCTGAGACCCTAATCTAAAAAAATCCTCAATGGGAATTATTTATTTAAATAACAATTTTATGATATTAATGGCTAGGGCCTTAAAATAAATGTTACAAAATTAAACATATAAATTAGTTTCTATATAAGAGAACATGGGTGGTAATTGAAAACATGGATATGGAAGAAAATTTATCAATCATGTTCTAATGGAGAGTGATATAAAAGATGCCTAGGAAAAATCTATCAATCAATAAAACCAAAATATGTGATTATCTAAAAAATTTGATTCATCAGAAAATAATTTACTAGGATAACATTTTTTTTCAAAATTCATCCACTAATGTTGAATAATTTTAGTGTGATATTATAATTGATTTCATTCTCTTTTATAAGAAAAATTTCACCCTTTGTTCTTGTCATGCACAATTTAAACATTACCTCTTTCTCCAAAAATGAAGGTGAATTTTTCATTCCTAAATACCATGTAGTTCATGAGATCTTTGATATGTCATCCCTTACATCTTTAGTTAACATCAACACAAAATTGATAGAGTAGGTTATTTAATATTTATAAATCTCTTTGTAGTGAGATAAGACTTCAACCTCACAAACATCATCTAATGTTCAACCTAAAAATACCATAAATGATTAAACATGTAACAATTTTTACAGATGTAAATTCAAAAAATTACAAATAATGACACTAAATTAGTTTAAATTGTTTACCTAAATATTAAAAAGAATCTATTTGTTGTTAGATTCCAATCATGTGAATATCATCATCATATATTCTTTATAAGCATGGTAATAACATGAATTACCATTAATCATTTTTGTAAAATGAATGATTATTTATTTTAATGAAAAATAGATATATTCCTTAAATATATGATGTTTTACACTTCATCCATAATAAAAAGGACATCTTTGTCAATACATTGTTTAGCTATTCTGAGGTAATTAGTTCTATCCAATTTCAATTATGGAAATCAATCGCATTTCTATCCAAGTGAATTGGAATTTTCTCATCTTCTTTATCACATTAAGGATTACCTTCCCTTAATAAAAATATCACATTTTCATGTCTTCATCTCCATTCGACATAAATTTTTCAATTCCAAATAAAACACATACTAAAAACACTTATACATTTAATGATTAATATAAGATAATCATTGAATTCCAAAACATAAGTACATCATTCATTAAAAATCTTTCTTAAAATATTACACAGGATTCGTCAACTAGTTTGTTAATACCTCATTCTTAGAATATATGAATCATTTTTATGGTTCCTCAACATTAATCTATATTTTCTTCCTATAATTAATGTAAATAATAATAGAATAGGGCAACGTTCCTTTCACATGTTGTTTTCTGTCTCTTTATATTCAGAAATATAATCAATATTCATAAAATCATCCTTATTCTCTTTATGATATTTCTAGATGGGAAATATATTATCATCATTCCAATACATTCCATATATAAAACATTTGATGTTAACAATGTTCTTTCTTGTTATCTCATTTGACTAAAACCAAAACATAAGTGGTTGAAAACATATATAATAGAATAAAACTAAATAACCATGAAAAATTACATAAAGGATGCCAAAATTAGGACACCATTAGTAAAATATGATACCTTTCGTTCATCCTAGTTTATTTTTAGTCATATTCCATCCAAATCATTCATAATGGTTCATGATGTGTTAGTGAATTTCCAAACCATAACCCTTCAGAGTTTAAAACTAGGTGTGAAAAACGGTAAATTATTGTGCATCGTTTTACCACAAGTTATTACCAGAACATATTTTCATAGTTTGTTGTCCTAGGTACATATGCTCCAGATCCAAATACACTTTTAATATCCATACAAGGATATATTTCTTGGAAAACACTCGGTCTATACTTTACAAAATATCCATAAAATATTTATATAATTTTCATTAACTTTATACTTATCTTTAGACACATTCTTAGAAATATTCTTAGAAATACCACAATAAATCTCACTAAATATTTGTAATCATAGATTACATAGGTTGACTAAACATTTCCTTTTATACCATCTATAGTGAAAAAGGCATAACATACATGGATATTATGTCATCTTAGATGAATATTCAGTACATTAAACAAATACATGCATAAAGACCCTAATAGAATATTATCTTTAGAAGCATGGAATTAAATTATTCTACCCTCATGAAAGAACTTCAACATATCACATAATTATCTCTTCCTTTAGTACTTATACATGAATCCTTTCATCATATCCTAGGTATATGAAACATTAGAAAGATGTAACCTCATATGTTCAGTAATTGTAAATAAAATAAATGAGTAAGCATTACATGAAAAAGTTTATAAAACATGAGAATAATGTTTAAAGATAATAACCTATATATTGGAGATCATAATAAATATTGGTATTTCATAATAAAATTGTAAAGTCCGGTAAAAATTCAAGGGAAATGTTTTCTTAATTTTCATTGGGATTTTATAAGAACGCAGTTTCAGACGGCACTTGATTCCGAGGCCCGGTGTGCCCGGAATTTCTATCCAAAGTTTAGCTCGGGTACGTTCAGTGAACGAATGAGTGGGAATTCCTATATTTTGAACTGGTGCTCAGAATCGAATTCTGGGGGAACTGATGGAACCGCAGCGCCGGTTTTTGCTTAGGAACGCTTAATCCAGAGTTGCGTTTACACGAGAGAAGTTGATAAAAATTATGGAAGTTAAAAATAAAAATTTAACAACAATTTTTATTTTTTACTCTAAGTGTATAATCCTTGGAATGGAAGTTGGGTAACTACCCAACCTCCCTTGGGAGGTTATGAGGGTAGTGGGGCCTACACGAACCCCACCCCATCATATCCTCTAACCCCCCTCAACTCACCATTAATTTTGTTAACTTAAGATTATTAACTTATGATATTAATGTAGTGAGTTAAATGTGAGTTTTTGAAATTCAAACTCTTGAATTTCAAAAGCCTTGATGTGTTAATAAAATAAGTTAAGAACTTATTTTATTGGGTTGGTGTTTAGTTATTTGATAGCCTTTGGAGAAAAATCTAATGAAGTCTTGAGTTCTTCATTCTCTTTGATGAAGAACGTGAAGAACGAACGATCTCCGACGGGGAGCACCGAGCCCTCGGAGACCATCTTCTGCGACACCGACCCGCGACGCAATGTCTTCTTCCACGACGTTCTTCTTCCGCGACGTCTCTTCCACGACCGTTTTCCGCGATGAAATCTCTGTCAATGTCTTCGAATCCTCGCTTCGCGACGCCGACGTTCGTCATCTCTTTTATCAAGGTAGGGGATTATTTTTTAATTATTTTCATTTGTGATTTTTAGTTTGTCGTTCTTCGTGGATATACGACCAAATGATACTGATTAACGATAGGGGGCCGGACTGCACAAACATGGCCAACCCTCCTCCTTTATCCTTGTTTGATTCTTTGTGTTTGGGATGGAATGGTGTGGTGTCGTCGCACCACGCGGGATCGTATGACATGTAATGTGTGGCGCCGTTGTGTCGCACTGTGAAGTTGAACAAGGACGTGACGATGTCGCACCGCGTCGAAGAAAATCGAAGACACTGCGGCCAGATCGGGTGCGCGGCGGACCGCGCCTACTGGGCCGGGCCATGCCCTAGCGGGCCGGACCCTGTTCGGGTCGACCCCGGGGGTATCGGGCTGGGTCGGACTGGGCCCGAACACCTTAATACCAAACCTTTTCCGGTCGGACGCCCATAACTTGTGCAACAGGTCTCAGATCGATGCATTGTCAGTTGCGATGTGATCCTTGGATCAAGATGGTCGTTTCATTATATCGAACTAAAGGGTTCGGAATACTTTGAGTTCGGTCGGGTTGGTTCGTACACGAAACCAACCGGGCCCTCGGAGCGGAAACGCTCATATCTTAGGCTCCGGACGTCCGAATGACGTGCAGTCGACTTTGTTGGTTTCCTATTAGTGAGACGGATCTTTTGGCCTACTCCACCCGAGGTTTGGACGCAGGTGGAGTATGTGTTGCGGAATCACCGGGAGACAGAACGACAGAAAACGAGAAAACGAAAGAAAGAAAAGCAACAATGAACACGACGATTTACATGGTTCGGGAAAAATCCTTACGTCCACGGGAGAGGCAGAATTTCACTATGATTCGGGAGCAGAGAAATTACAGAGGATTTCCAACATCAAACCCTAGCCCGAAATGGGCTATAAAACAAATGGAGAAAACGATCACTATTCGAAAAAGTGGTCCGTTTCGCTACAGTGAATGGCGGATGGATTTGTCAAAAGCGCTATAGTAAAGTTGACCCCGAAGTCCGTACCGCTATAGTAAAGTTGACCCCGAAAGTTGCGGGCCACAAGCATTTGGCCCAACTGGATCGGGCAACACCAATCCAACAATCTCCCACTTGTAGCCTGATCCGCTGCACTGCTATTCTTCGATGCAACTGATGAAGACAACTTACTTAATCTAAGTTCTTCCTCTTCTTCACTCACCAGTGCCATGCTTTCACAGATTCATGAAATACAAACTGTTTTCCTCTTCTGCTCCCATCAAGCCCTCCATCATTCTGCCTCTCATCCTCCGTTCATCAGTGGAGACCAACAGAGGCACATCAGTGCCTCAGCTTCTGTATCACCATAGGCTTTGTCAACATGTCTGCCGGATTTTTGGTTCCACATATCTTCTGCAAAGTCAGCAACCCATCCTATATCAAACCTCTAATGAAATGGTACTTCAACTGAATGTGCTTCGTTCGGGCATGAAACACTGGGTTCTTGGAAAGATGTATAGAACTCTGACTATCACAGTGAAGTACATTCTCCTCTCGCTTTCTTCCCAATTCATCCAAGAAGTTATTCTGCCAAACCATCTCTTTCCCAGCTTCTGTTACAACAATGTATTCTGCCTCTGTGGTGGATAAAGCCACCACCTTCTGCAATTGTGATATCCAACTTACCGCAGTCCCTCCACAGGTAAAAACATAACCCGTGGTACTCCTCCTGCTGTCTACATCGCCTCCAAGGTCATCATCCACATACCCCTGCAATGAAGTTCCTTTCCCAAAGCACAGAGATACCTCCTTGCTTCCCTTCAAATACCTCAGTATCCACTTCACAGCTTCCCAATGTTGTTTTCCAAGGTTAGCCATATACCTGCTCACAACTCCCACTGCATGAGCAATGTCAGGTCGAGTAAAGACCATGGGATTCATCAGGCTTCCCACAGCTGATGCGTATGGAACTTTTTCCATGTACTCCACCTCTTCTGCCGTCTTCGGTGATTGCTCCTTTGATAGTTTGAAGTGGCTCGCTAGGGGAATAGAGACTGCCTTTGCTTCCAGCATGCTGAATCTTCTTAGAACCTTCCCAATGTAATCAGCCTGTGACAACATTAAAGTTCCAGCCGTGCGGTCTCTCTTGATCTTCATTCCTAGAATCTTGCCAGCATCTCCAAGATCCTTCATTTCAAACTCCTCAGCCAATTGCCCGTTCAGCTCATTAATCCTCTGCATACATGATCCTGCAATGAGCATGTCATCCACATACAGAAGAAATATAATATATTCATCACCGAAAGACTTGATGTAGCAACACTGATCCATGCCACATCGTTTATATTCATTTTTAGACATAAATGAATCAAGCTTCTTGTTCCACTGTCTCGGTGCCTGCTTCATTCCATATAATCTCTTCTGGAGTTTGCACACCAATTCTTCCTTTCCAGACTCTACATATCCCTCTGGCTGCTGCATGTAGATATCTTCCTCCAAATCTCCATGAAGGAAAGCAGTCTTTACATCAAGCTGCTCAAGGTGCAAATCCTCTGATGCCACAATGCTGAGAACCACCCAGATGGTGGTAAGCTTTACTACTGGTGATAAGATTTCAGTGAAATCTACTCCCTCCTTCTGTTGAAATCCTTTCACCACTAGCCTTGCCTTGAACCTCCTCTTTCCATCATGTTCTTCCTTGACCCGGTAGACCCACTTATTCTGCAATGCTTTCTTTCCTATTGGCAGAGGTGTCAGCTCCCAAGTGTTGTTCTCATGAAATGAGGAAATCTCATCCTTCACAGCCATCTCCCACTTGCTCGACTCCTTCAGCTGCATTGCTTCTTCAAAGCATTCTGGTTCTCCACTGTCATTCAATAAAAGGTAATGCAATGATGGTGAATACCTCTGCACGGGCCTTCTCAACCTTGATGATCTCCTCAACTCCACTGGAGTAGTAGGTTCCACCGGTTCGGATTTCTCAAGCTCAGACACACCTTCAAGCTCCACTTTCTTTTTTCATTCTAAATAAATGTTCCCATTTTCATCTTCAACTTCATGGTGATCTTTGTACATGAAACCTTCATTAAATACCACATTTTGGCTCCTGATGACCATCCTGTTGAGATCATCCCAAAAGCGATACCCAAACTCCTCACCACCATAGCCAATAAAGGAACATTTTTTGGACTTGGCATCAAGATTGTCCCTTGCATTATAATCAACATGAACATATTCTAAACTGCTAAAGACTCGAAGATGTGAGAGTTTTACCTCCTTACCAGACCAGAGTTCCTCGGGTAGAAATTCCCCCATTGGCATAGAGGGACTCCTGTTTATGAGATATGCTTCCATATTCACTACATCAGCCCAAAAGGTCTTGGGTAACCCCGAATGCAGCCTCATGCTCCTGGCACGTTCATTTAGTGTCCTATTCATCCTTTCTACCACACCGTTCTGTTGTGGTGTTCATGGGATTGTCTTCTCCCACTGAATTCCATTTTCAGAACAAAATTATCTGAACTCTTGACTGTCATACTCTCCATCATTGTCGGACCTCAAACATTTCAGCTTTGCTCCTGACTCGTTCTCCACCATGACTTTCCACTTCTGAAATATCATAAACACATCAGATTTGTTCTTCAGAAAGAAAACCCATACCTTCCTCGTTGATTCATCGATGAATGTCACATAATATTGTGACCCTCCGAGAGATGGTACTGGTGCAGGCCCCCAAACATCTGTATGCACCAGGTCCAGCTTTCCGGCCTTTGGTGTTCTGCCTCCTTTTGCAAAGGACACCTTCTTTTGTTTTCCAAATATGCAATCTTCACAAAAGCCTACTTCCACCGAATTCAGCTATGGAAGCAATCCTTTTGTGGCCAGCACCTTCATCCCCTTTCCACTCATGTGGCCGAGTCTGTAGTGCCACAGTTGAGAACCTCTGACAGCATCGAGTGATGCAGCCATGTCCATGCACGTTTCTGTCATGTTGTACAGGGTTCCATTCTTTGCTCCCCGAGCTATGACCATAGCTCCTCGGGTGATCTTCCATGCACCACCAGTGAACGTGGTACTCAACCCTGCATCATCAAGCTGTCCCACAGAAATGAGATTTCTTCTTAAACCAGGGATGTACCTCACGTTTTCCAGAACCAGAAAGCTCCCACTGTTGGTCTTGATCCGTGAATCTCCTTTCCACACAATCTACAAGGGCTCGTCATCAGCAATATGCACCTTTCCAAAATTTCCAGAAACAAAATTGTTAAGGAAACCCTTCTCCGATGTAGAATGGAAAGACGCCCCAGAGTCTAAAATCCAAGACTCCATCGGGCTGTCCATGCCAAGCAGTAGCACGTCATCAGTTCCTTCAGCTTCCGCGTTTGCTCCACTGGTTTCAGGTCCCTTCCGGTTATCTCTGCACTCTTTCTTGACATGTCCTTTCTTCCCGCATGTCCAGCAGGTAGGACCAGGCCCCTTTGCCTTGTCTCTGCTCTTTCCTCTCGACTTCGATCGCCCTCTGCGATTGTCCCGCTGTGGGTACCTTCCTATTCCTTCAACGTTCAAAGAAGAACCAGAGAATCTGCCTGATTCTCTTCTTCGAACATCCTCACTAAGGATTAGGTCCCTTATATCCTTCAGATCCATCTTCGTATTCCCCGAAGTGCTGCTCACAGCTGTTACAGTTGCTTCCCAACTTTCAGGTAACGAAGATAATAAAACCAGAGCACATACCACATCACCAAGGTCAATGTCCACCGATGACAACTGACTTATAATGGTATTGAACTCGTTGATATGATCTGAAACATCTCTCCCTTCAACCATTTTCAGGTTGAACAATCGTCGTATCAAATGCACCTTGTTAGCTGCAGAAGGATTCTCGTACATATTTGTGAGGGCTTTCATCAGGTCCACCATCGTCTTCTCCTCTTTGATGTTGAACGCCACGTTTTTTTCCAACGTCAGGCGCAAAACACCCAGAACCTGTCGATCCAGTAGCTCCCATTCTGACTTCTCCATTTCCGCTGGCTTCACACCTAGAAGCGGCAGGTGCATCTTTTTCTGATAAAGATAATCCTCGATCTGCATCCTCCAGAAACTGAAATCAGATCCATCGAAGCGATCGATCTTCACTTTGCCTTCATCCAGAGCCATCGTTGGAGAATTCCGAACTCACCCTTTGATACCAGTTGTTGCGGAATCACCGGGAGACAGAACGACAGAAAACGAGAAAACGAAAGAAAGAAAAGCAACAATGAACACGGCGATTTACGTGGTTCGGGAAAAATCCCTACGTCCATGGGAGAGGCAGAATTTCACTATGATTCGGGAGCACAGAAATTACAGAGGATTTCCAACATCAAACCCTAGCCCGAAATGGGCTATAAAACAAATGGAGAAGACGATCACTATTCGAAAAAGTGGTCCGCGTTGCTACAGTGAACGGTGGCTGGCTTTGTCAAAAGCGCTACAGTAAAGTTGGCCCTAAAGTCCACACCGCTACAGTAATGTTGACCATGAAAGTTGCGGGCCACAAGCATTCAGCCCAACCGGATCGGGCAACACCAATCCAACAATACGGTCGGGTTGGTTTTGCCTTAAAAACCAACCGGGCCACTGGGATGAAAAAGCCAATAACTCTCAGACCGGGCGTCAGATTGACGCGCCGTCTACGACGTTGAGTTCCTGTTGACGATACAGAACTTTTGGATACATCAACTCTGGACTATGTGTCAGTTGATGTATCAGCCTCTCGGTTCGTGGAGCGGACCCTCCCGAACGAGCTTGCTGTGTGCGGGAACCCTAGTGTTGGCTGCGACTGCTACTGTGACTGCGACGATGATTGTGCAGAGATCCTCAGTGGATTCGACGATGACGACTACAGTACTCAGCGATCATATGTGGGTATGATCCTGTGTGGGTCAGCGCTCAGCGGTTCTATGTGAGCCAGCGCCTATAGATCCTATGTGGGTCCGATCCTGTGTGGGTCATTTCAGGGGTTAGTACCTATCGATACTTTGTGGGTCTGACGACTTAGATAGATCAATGATCATCTCTATCGTCTTTCGAATAAGTATACCTGTGTGAGCTGAATCCTGTTTTACTTTCCTATGTGGATTTTGTTGTGCTATCCTGTGTGGATTTACGTTTTTCTTCCTGTGTGGAATATGTTTTCTTTCCGATGTGGACTGGGTTGTACATGTGCTCAGATGTTGGAGCTGAATGAGAATTGATGACTTAGGTATATGTATGGGAATATACCTATGCATTGTCAGATGTTACTTCGTGATTGTATATTTCCATTGTGGTTTATCCTTTGTGGATTTTTGGAGACCTTCGGGGGACTCGGGGTCCCTACTGAGTAGATTATACTCACCCCTGCACGGTCTATGCCCGCACTACGTTGTGTTGGTTGCAAACGACGGACATCGCTAATCGTGGTGGAGGCGTGCGGAGCAGGACAGTACCTGGAGGTGGACCACTGGGAGGGACGTACTCGGAGCGGTAGGCTGGACCCAAGGAGCAGTGGAGGCTTTTCTATACCCACCCATCAGGTAGGATTCCCAGTGTACAGCTAGTCATTGCGGATTTACCTTTCATTTGCTGTTTTTCCCTTTCCAGTTGTACTTTACATTCAGCTTGGGTTTGTATACTGCCCACATTCTTTCCACACTTACAGTTGTAATCTGTTTTTACTTAGTGTTTACTTCTACTTCTTTCTTGCTCTGTGGTGTTTGTTTACTTTACAAAGGCAATGCATTCCCTTTTTACCGGGATTTACTCCTTGGTGCTAGTCGCCAGCCCCTGGCCTATGGAAGGAGGGCTTGGGGTAGTCACGGCATGGGCCCTGAGGACGGTTCATGAAAAATTGGTATCAGAGCAGTTCGGTTCTACCACAGAACATTGGACTCTGATCTTTTTCTATGTGAAGCAATAGTGTTTAGCGTATTGGGTGTGGTTATTAGTCCAGGGAGTCCAGTATTGGTGCGGTGGCCAACGTATCTGTACACCAGGACCCTGACTTCTGATTTCTAACTTAATGCATGAAAACATTGATTGCATGTGTGTTTCATGTTTTCTTTGTGATTATTTTGTATCAATTCACCAGGTATACTGTTCTGATCGTGGAGCACCTGTTTCCTTTTCAGGATGGCCCCACGATGGCATCCAGCTAGGGTTCCGAGAGTTGAGCGTGATGACAGCCCACCGAGCGATGAGGCCTCGGTGCAGGGCCCTTTGTCAGCAGTGGCACCGGCGGTAGCTCTACCCGCCGAGCCACCAATGCTTCCAGCACCAACCGCTGACGATGCACGTCACCTCAGTGCACTGCATGAGTTCCAGTGCAAGTGACCACATAGGTTCTATGGGGAGACGGACCCCCAGGCAGCCGAGGACTGGCTGGAGGTAGTGGTGAGAGTTTCCAGGTTAGTTAGGACACCAGCAGACCTCATGGCGATCCTCACAGCAAGCCTACTGCACGCAGCAGTAGGCAGATGGTGGAGATTGATTCTCCAGGTGCACAATGAGGCATCTCTTCTCTGAATGGATTTTGAGAGCCTCTTCCTCTCTGAGTTCGTCCCATCCACCCTCCGTGCAGTGTGCATTCATGAGCTTCTTCGGCTGCGGCAGGCCAACATGACGGTCACCCAGTACTCGACAAGATTTATCGATCTCTCGCGCTACTCTACAGACATGGTACGGGACCCATTCTTCTGGGCCCGGACCTTTGAGCAGGGATTGAGACATGAGATCAGGGCATTGCTAATCTCCCTCAGCATTCCGACTCAGACAGGAGTACTGGAGCGAGCCCTTTTGATCGAGAGTTTTCTTGCTGAGTCTACACCAGTGCCGAGACCCACAGCAGGGTGGCACGTAGCAGAGTCATCTGCAGCATGCAGTCGATGGATGACTCATGGGTCCAGGAAGACCAGACCCTCAGGCAGATGACCTCAGGACACTTGCTCAGCAGTGCGGGGTACACAGCGCGGAGCCAGTCTTTCAAGTGGCAGGCAGTGCAACTCATGCGGCGGGCAGGGCCACATGGCTCGTGATTGCCCGACCCACCATGTCGAGGAGCAGTAGACGGTTGAGGGACCTTCAAGGAAGAGGGAGAGGGTCGACCGTGGTGGTCCACAGGGAGCAGTTGGACGAGGCAGGGGAGCTGGCCGAGCAGCAGGTGGTGGCGGACACTTTGAGGCTTTACCAACACCACCACTAGGAGGTCCACCCCGACCACAGGGAGCTGGCGGACAGAGACAGGCCCAGCTCCAAGAAGCAGAGGCCTACGACCACGGTGCTCTAGAGATGATTTGAGGTACTATCTGTTTCTATTCCACCCTTGCTGCAGTTCTTATAGACACAGGGGCGAGTCACTCTTTCATAGTCGTTGCCCTTGTTCGGATATCGGAGATTCCAACAGAGCCGTTGGCTCGATCCTTACGGCTAGAGACTCCTATTGGAGCAGAATTGATGATTACTCACTGGTGCCGGTAGTGTGAGATTACTCTATGAGGGGAGAGCTTCGGTTGGGATCCTCTTGTAGCGGCGTCGAGGCCTTATGACGTCATCTTGGGCATGGATTGGTTTTCTACATTCCACGCATAGATTGACTGTATTAAGCGCAAGGTGCGATGTGTTCGCACCGACGATAGTAGGTTCACCTTCACCGGAGAGAAGGGAGCCTTCGTAGAACAGGATGGACTTCCATAGAGGAGAGGATAGACCATCACTCATCAGTTGGCTAGCCTCATCCTAGTATTAGTTGACGTGCGAGGTCCTGGTTTTCCTGCTGTGGTGGATCAGTATGTGGACATTTTCCCCGACGACGTTCCAGGGCTACCTCCTCGCAGAGAGGTATACATTTATATTTATTTGTACCCTAGGACAGCCCCAATATCGACTCCCTCATATCGGATGGCCCCTACCGAGCATCAAGAGCTATGGGTACAGTTGGAGGACTTGCAGGGAAAGGGATTCATCAGACACAGGGTTTCACCATGGGCTTCCCCGATTTTGGTCGCCAAGAAGGTGGATGGGAGATTGAGACTTTGTGTCCACTATCGTCGCCTGAACCAGGTGACAGTGAGGAACAAGATCCGCTACCGAGGATTGATGACCTCTTCAATCAGCTCAAGGGAGGATGGTGGTTCTCGATGATAGACCTCGGGTCAGGCTATCATCAGCTCAGAGTTCGAGACGAGGACGTGCAGAAGACGGCCTTCAGATGTCGGTATGACCACTATGAGTTCTTGGTTATGCCCTTCGGTGTGACCAATGCTCCAACAGTGTTAATGGCCCTCATGAACAGGATCTTTCAGCCATACCTCGATCAATTTTTCATGGTCTTCATCAACGACATTTTTATTTACTCGACAACTGAGGAGGAGCACACCTACAACTTGCGGGTTGTACTAGACACACTCTGAGAGCATCAGCTTTATGTTAAGATCTCGAAGTTTCAGTTCTGGATACGCGAGGTCCACTTCTTGGGACACGTCATCTCTGAGGTGGGAGTTGTAGTTGATCCTGTGAAGATCGAGGCAGTTCTAGCCTGGGAGACACCGAGGAGCGTGACGGAGGTGCGAAGTTTCTTGGGACTAGCTGGATACTACCGGAGATTCGTTCCAGACTTCTCCAGAGTTTCGGCACCACTCTCATCTTTGACGAAGAAGGGTAAACCCTTTGTGTGGTCAGACAGATTTCAACAGATCTTCCAGGAGCTGAGACATAGATTGACCAGTGCACCTATCTTGAGGTTTCCTGAGGAGGGAGTAGGGTACGTAGTTTACTCTGATGCATCAGGGACCGGACTCGGATGTTTACTGATGCATGAGCGGGAAGTGATCGCCTATGGATCACGTTAGTTGAGGACACATGAGCAGAACTATGCTACCCATGACCTGGAGTTAGCAGTAGTGGTCTTCGCTCTGAAGACATGGCGACACTACCTGATGGGTGAGCGCTTTACAGTCTTTTTTGACCATCAGAGTCTCAGATACATTGTCTCTCAGAAGGACATGAATCTGAGACAGCAGTGATAGCTCGAGTTCCTCCAGGACTATGACCTTGAGATATTCTATATTCCTGGGAAGGGGAACGTGGTAGGTGATGCTCTCAGTAGGAGGACGGGCATTCAGCTACTTGAGGAGGCGACAGAGCAGCTAGCCTCTTTGCAGATATCCTTCGTGGATAGAGATGGAGAAGCCTTCCTTCAGTCTCTCATAGTCACCCCTCTACTACTGCAGCGGGTCAGAGGGACACAGCGTGGGGACGCTGACTGTGAGACGCGGTGTGCACAGATATCCTCAGGATAGGCACCTGATGATTTCTCCTTTGGAGCAGAGCACGACATCCTTTTCATAGGACGTACCTTGGTACCAGTCGCTTTACGGGAGGAGGTGCTGAGGGAGTTTCACACCTCTCCCTTGGTGGTACATCCCGGAGTGGCGAAGATATACCAGGATCTCAGACGATAACACTGGTGGCTGGGCATGAAGAAAGCTATGGCAGAGTTCGTTTCTCGATGCCTCACCTGCCAGCAGGTGAAGGCTGAGCACCAGGTACCAGCAGGCTCGGTACAACCCTTGGAGGTCCCAGAGTGGATGTGTGATGGGATATCTATGGACTTCGTGGCTGGACTTTCATGCACTTACAGAGGTCACGACTCCATCTGGGTGATTGTCGACCAACTCACCAAGTCGGCTCACTTCTTACCTATAAGAGAACGGGGCTCAGTGGAGAGCAGGGGACGACATTACATTCAGGAGATTGTACGGCTTCACTGTGTGTCATCACCTATCGTCTCGATCGAGATGCTCTCTTTACTTCCTGGCATTGGAAGGGGTTGCAGGAGGCGTTCGGGACGTAGCTACGTCTGAGCACAGCCCTTCACCCTCAGACGGATGGTCAGATGGAGAGGACCATTCAGACTCTCTAGGACATGCTCCGCGCATGTGTCCTCAACTTTGGTTGCAGCTGGGAGGACCTCCTACCCTTGGTGGAGTTCGCGTACAATAACAGCTACCACTCCACCATCGACATGGCACCATACGAGGTGTTGTACGACATACCTTGCAGATCTCCTTTGTGCTGGACAGACCCTGGGGAGTCAGCACTTGTGGGACCAGAGATGGTCCGGGCCACGACAGAGAAGGTCCAGGTCATCCAGGAGCGGATGAGGACAGCTCAGATCCGGCAGAATTCTTATGCTGACAGGAGGCGGAGGCCACTAGAGTTCGAGGATGGAGACCACGTCTTCTTGCGTGTCTCACCTCTACGTGGATTACAGAGATTTGGCCAAGGCGGAAAGTTGTCTCCATGCTTCAACGGACCATTCTAGGTCCTCAGCAGGATTGGCGAGGTGGCTTATCGCCTGGCTCTACCACCTCAGTTGCACCGGGTGCACGACGTCTTCCATGTATCTCAGATGAAGAGATACGTGCATGACCCGACACATATCATTGACCATGGGGAGCTCGATGTTGATGATGGATCGACATTTGCAGAGGTCCCAGTGGACATCGAGGATCGACAGGAGCGGGTCCTACGTGGATGGTTGATTCCTCTAGTGCGCATCAAATGGCAGCACAGGAACCACTAGGAGAGAACTTGGGAGCAGGAGGCTCATATGCATACTGAAACGCACGGTCGATTGTCACATATTGACCGGTCAAAGTTCTGGTGCTCTGCTAATGTGTATATGAGCACTAGGGTCGAATCCTCGGCGATGATACTTTGTAATAGTCATTTGTTTTTAGTTGATTGTATATTGATTAGGGGGGTTTGTTTGCAGAGCTTAATTGAAATTAATAATTGATTATGATTGATTTAACAAATTGATAATAATTGGGGTGAGTTCATTATTAGGGAGTTAAGATTGCGATATCCTTGAGTTTTGCTTTATATTGCATTTAAATTAAGACCCACTTCACAAATTGACGTCGATTAGAATTCTTAAGTGTTAAAGCATTCATCCAAGCCTTAACATAACTAGGATTCTAAACTCAATCAGTACATGTTTATGGTAGTGTATTTATGGTTCCAATAATCCATGGAAACCACTTTCTAAACAAAACATGTCATTAATCCATGACATATTAAGTCCAACATACACAATGTTAAATTAACGAATACTCATCGAGAAAATACATTCAATCACTTAACATCCCTAAATTATAACTCACCCCATTGATATATTTACTCATCCATTTGGGTGTTTAATATTCTGGATATAATAATTATTATGATAAATTAAGAATATAAGAAAAAGAAAGGGATTAGAAAAGAGTGGTACGTCAACACACACACACGAACGATGATGATAATTAAAAACAGATTTTCGATTGAATGAGGAAGCAAAATAAGGGAAGGGGATTCAACTAAATTTAAAAATATTTTAAGAATATAAATATTAAGCTACAGAAGTTGGATGATAATAAGAGATATTGAAGAATTAACATGCATTAAAACATAATTACAAAGAAAGATAATTACAAGATTACAAAAACGAAGAACACGAAAGTATGTGAAAACAAAGAGAGGAGGAAAGGTCTCTCAAGTGAAAACTTGAGTATGGAAGATTGTCCCAAGCCTTTTCAATGCCTTGGTCGTGCCAATATGTTCTCCTCTCTTCTGAAATACCAACCCCTCTCAAGGAGAGAAGGGGATAGTATTTATAGCCCAAGGAGTGGACTGTTTGCATTCCCAATCTGTCCCTCCACTTGAATAGCCACTTTGGATATTCATACAGCCTAATATTCAATTATCTCATTATTCAAAGTTGTATACAATAATGTTGGCCGACTACTCTCAAATGTTGGAGTCAGTTGGACTTACGGATCAACAGTTATGGCCGGTTGATTAAGCAATGTTAAACTATCCATTTCAATCCAGTCTTTTTAAAGTCCATAATGTGAAAGGGATTTTTAATATGTAGATGCCTTCAAATCCTAATTGATTCTTCAACAACGTCGTCCACATATATCTCCTCTTTCACACTGAAAAATATCAGATCCATTTTATTCCTACATCTTGTGATATGTCATGCATACTATACTGATTTTAACTCTCGGCCAGAATGGTGGGCTGGACATTAAAGATTTATTTGGGCCCCTTGTACTTTGATTTGTGCCTGGAAATTTTTATCCAAGATGACATGTAGTGTCCCCCGAATTATGGTGGAGATGTAATGTTTTTTGAATTCTGGATTGATCCCAGTAAATCAATCTTCAAGGCTGGTCCAGTTTGTTCACAGATTCTTTGGTCTTATTTGTGAGGACCATATGGCCCCTCACATGGCAGAATTGGCTCATGGTACCTTCTAATGAAATGTTTTATATTGAATGTAGAATCCTAAAAAGCAAGAACCACACAATTTGTATCAGTATAGTGATAGGTATTAGTAAAACATTAAACTGACTCAATTGGACTACTTCTAAAAATGCTCAAAAATTATACTTAATATTAAAACATTAATATTTCACACAAATTATGCACATTTCATATACAATAAGTAAATGGGGAATATAATAAGTCAATAAAATATTAATAACATCAAATCCCCCACACTTATCTTTGTGAATGTCCTCATTTGAAACAAATATAAAAACATGACAAAATCATTTTCACTCACCAACAAATATTAAAATTTTGTTTTCTCCAATTAGGGGAGGTTTAGACTATTTCACTCATCCATTTTGAAATCCACCACACGTTGTTACAGAAACAATGTTCCAAAACTAATTCATTTTTCCATACTCAAATTTATAAATGGAGAATGTGGACACTCAAAACTCACACCTCTCAAGATGATAAATTTTATTTGTGGAGGTTCACTCTTTCAACAACCAAAAGTGAAAATCTTAGAGTTTGAAAAGAGCTCTCAGCTTCCAATACCTATCCAATGTGAACAATAATCAAGAGGTATTTTAAGGGGTTTTTCTGTGGCTATGGGATGATAGGAATATAATGTCCAAGAGAGATAATAAGAGGGTTAAAATACCAGCATAGAAAAACAATGCACATTTTTTTGAAATAAAACATGGAAGGAAATGAAAACACATATTTACAAGGGAATGATTGTGTGAATAAAGACACAATAGAGGAAGAATATATGAAGGGGATGAGAAGATGAAATATTTACAAACCACCAAACTTCTCCCAATGAAATAAGAATATAATTCAAGTGTAGTTTTTTTCCCTTTTTGTTCTTTGTTTTTTCGAAAGTTGACCTTGAAACAGATCTCACACTCATATCCCAACCCATGTTTGATCTCCTCACGACACTAATTGTAATATTTATAACAAGATCAAAGGTTGAGGAAGAGTGATTTTTGACCTACCCAAGACACAACCCAATTGTTTCTTCTTTTTTTTGGATTTTTTTTGAATTTTTTTTGAACACATTTCAATATCATTTGTACAATACATTCACTGAATGACAACCTCCCACCCACACTAAAATGGATGCTTTCCCTCAAGCATATGATAACACACCATAAAGTAAGGAAATGATACCCAAAAATTAAATCCCTTCCCCCCCACACTTAAATTTCAAAAAATTATGCAGTGAAAATCCATGTTGATATTAGGTGGGATAAGGTATTGGGTTTGTAATGTGGCTATAAAAGAAAAGGTTTTCATAGGCTTGAAGGGGATTTCAAAAGGAGGATTAATGTAAGGGTTATATGAGGCTATTTGGCTATTGTGATTCTCATGTGGTTCAGAAAATGCCTCTATCATATTAATGCACACTAAGGCAGTAAATTCAGCTAGAAGGTCCACAAACTCAAGACTCACTAATGGGGGTGAAAACACACATTTTGAAAAGATGTCCATAGGAGGCCTTGGCATGAATGCAATTGTTTTTTCTCACTGTTTGGGAAAATCATTTTCCAAATCAAAAATTGAGCATTCAAAATGTGTTGGTTTTGACACAAAATTCTTTATCCAAAGTCATGATGAAAATAAAAAAAATTTGAGATGAAAACATGTCTGTTAACTCCCCAAAATGGTTGGACAAAATTTTAAAACTTGATGGTGAGTAAGCATGACTCTTTTTATGTAATTTTTTAAGTAATTGTGTTTTTTTTGGTTTTTTTTTTAGTTTTTAAGGTTTTTTTTTAAAATACACACCCACACAAGAAAGATAAAAAAAAGGGTTTGATGAATAAAGTTGTAAAAAATGAAAGAGAGAGGAAGAATAAGAAAGAGGTAGAGAGAGGAAGATATAGAGAGAGTTAAAGGGAATGAGGTACCCCCTGGTTTGGATTTTTTGGGTTTCTATCTCCATCCAGTGGTGGTTCTACTGTGGATCCAATGGAAGTAGATGATGATCAAGGATTTTCTGTCCTCTCATAATGATGCTTCAATTGATGTCCATTTACCGTAAATTTCCTTTTGGAGGAGGGGTCTTGTACTTCCACTGCACCAAATGGGTAAACGTTAGTAATAACAAATGGACCTTTCCAACGAGAATTATGCATACCTGGGTGAAGCTGAAATCGGAATTGAAGAGCATTACCTTTTCACCTTCATGAAGTATCTTTCTCAGGATGTGTTTGTCATGGAGTACCTTAGCCTTCTCTTTGTACATATTGGAATTCTCATAGGATTCAAGTCGAAGCTCCTCCAGTTCATCCAATTGCAACAATCTTTCTTCACCAGATTTTTCAAGATCAAAATTACATGTTTTCACTGCCCAAAATGACTTATGTTGTATTTCAACTGGTAAGTGACATGCTTTACCAAAAACAAGCCGAAAAGGAGACATCCCAATGGGTGTTTTATAGGTAGTTCGATAATCCCAAAGTGCTTCACCAAGTCTTTGAGGCCAGTCTTTTTTGGTGGGTTTTACAATTCTCTCTAGAACACTTTTCACATCTCTATTAGAAAGTTCAGCCATTCCATTTTTTTGGGGGTGATTTGCAGTTGAAGATTTATGTACAACCCCATTCTTTTTCAGAAGAGATTCCATGGTTCTATTACAAAAATGGGTTCCTAAGTCACTAATCAAGGCACGTGGTGTGCCAAATCATTGGAAGATGTGGGTCTTTATGAAGTCACTAACAGTATGAGCATCATCCTTCCTAGTGGGTTTGGCCTCAACCCACCTTGAAACATAATCGACTGCAAGAAGAATGTATGAGAATCCATTGGAAGGGGGAAATGGTCCCATGAAATCGATGCCCCAAACATCGAAGATTTCACAAAAGATTAAGGGCTTTTGGTGGATTTCATTTCTTTTGGAGATTATGCCAAACTTTTGGCATGTGGGACATGATTGACAGAACTCATGTGAGTCCTTGAAGAGGTAAGGCCAGAAGAATCCAGATTCTAAGACCTATCGGGAGGTCCTTTGTGGTCCAAAGTGGCCACCACCAGGCATTGAGTGACAGAATTCTAAGATGGAAGAATATTCATCTTCATCAACACATCTCCTAATTACCATGTCTGCCCCAGTTTTCCAAAGTTTATTTTCTTCCCGAAAATAGTATTTTTAATCACTTTTCAACTTCATTTTTTGTTATTTTGAAAAATTTTCAGGAAAAACACTAGAAACCAAGTAATTTACAATTGGGGCATACCATGGTAGTTTTGGAGTGAGAGATGAAAGGTGCTCAATTGGAAATTCAGGATCAATGATTTTAGAATGAGGAGAATTAGGAATTCTACTCAAGTGATCAGCCACGGGGTTTTCTTTTCCAGGTCTATCTTTGATATCAAGTTCAAACTATTGGAGCATTAGAATCCATCTTATTAGCCTTGGTTTGGAATCACATTTATTGAGTACGAACATAATAGCAGAATGGTCTGTGAAGATGATGATTTTGGCACCTAAGAGATAGGTTCGAAATTTATCTAAGGCATAAACCACAACTAAAAGTTTCTTTTCCGTCACAGTGTAGTGAGATTGAGTTTCATCCAATGTTTTTGAGGCATAATAGATGACATGAGGATTTGTTTCTCTTCTTTGACCAAGAACAGCCCCAACAGCTCTATCAGAAGCATCACACATCAATTCAAAGGGTAATGCCCAATCTGGGGGTTGGATTATCAGGGCAGATGTGAGAGATGTTTTGACTTCAATGAAGGATCTCTTGCAAACCTCATCAAAATGGAATGTGACATCATTTTTGAGAACATGGGTGATTGGGAGGGAAATTTTACTGAAGTTATGGATGAATCACCGATAAAAACCAGCATGACCGAGGAATGATCGGATGTCTCGAACAGAAGTGGATTGAGTAAGTGATTGGATCACTTTAATTTTGGTAGGATCAACTTCAATACCATCTTTTGAAACTATGTGCCCTAGACCAATCCCATTAGCTACCATGAAGTGACATTTTTCAAAATTTAACACAAAGTTGCACTTGACACACTTTTGAAGGACTAGAGAGAGTGAATGCAAGCATGACTCAATTGACTCGCCATAAATGGTAAAGTCATCCATGAAGACTTCCATGCAGTGTTCTATGAATTCTGAAAAGATACTCATTATACACCTCTGGAATGTTGCAGGAGAATTACAAAGGCCAAAAGGCATTCTTCTATATGCATATGTTCTAAAGGGGCATGTGAAAGTAGTCTTTTCTTGGTCCTGAGGTGTGATTGGTCATTGGAAGTAGCCGGTGTATCCATCAAGAAAGCAATATTGAGACGTTCCGGCCAATCTTTCTAGCATTTGATCAAGGAATGAAAGAGGGTAGTGATCTTTTCGAGTTTCAACATTCAATTTCCTATAGTCGATGCACACACTCCATTTGTTCTTCACTCGAGTTGTGACTACCTCTCCATGTTTATTTGTGACAACAGTTATCCCACCCTTCTTAGGTACAACTTGAATTGGACTAACCCATTCACTATCAGAAATTGGGTAGATAATACCAGCTTGAAGAAGCTTGGTGATCTCTTCCATAACTACCTCAAAGATGAGTGGATTGAGTCTCCTTTGTGGTTGTCTAATTGGTTTGGATGATTCCTCAAGATGGATGTGATGCATGCAAAGGGCAGGGTTGATTCCTGGTATGTCGTCTAGGGTCCAACCTAAGGCTTTTTTGTTTTCCTCTAACAATTGAACAAGTTTGGACTCCTCGGTTTCAGTAAGGGTAGCAGAGATAATGACAAGATATGAGTGATCATGGAAGAGGAGTGCATATTTCAGGTGTGCAGGAAGAGGTTTCAGATCAGTCTCATCTTTCGTTTTTCAGCTCGACAACTCAGGAATGGAAGAAGGGACTTCAGTTGCTTCAGGTTCATTTTCCTTAATATTGTCCAAGGTGTAGTAGTAGAGATCAGAGTTGATGTGGGATTCAAGAGAGTTTTCAAGATCCTCTAAATTGATGGAGTCTATGAATGAATGGTCCACATCAAATTCACCATTTATGACTTTGTTAATCATGGTGCATATTTCAAAATATCATTTATCATTAGAACATGAAAAACATGGTGGATTGGGGTTCGATTGACTCTTAGAAGTGTCTTCAGAAGCATGGATTGAGAATGCGGAGTGATCCTCATATGGGTATCGCATGGCTTGGAAAATGTTGAACTTTACCAGTTGGTCAACGAATTCCATGGATAGGATTCCTGAATGGACATCAATCTTGGTTCCCGTAGTCATGAGGAATGGTCTTCCTAGAATTAGGGGAGATCGAGAAGATTTCGTCTCACCTTCCATGTCAAGGACATAGAAATCAGCAGGGAAGATAAGATCATTGACTCGGACAAGGACATCCTCAATTATTTTCTCAGGACTGGCTTTGCTTCGATTGGCTAACTGAATGACAACACTTGTTGGGTGCAAGGGACCTAGACCAAGGTTGGAGAATATGGATTTGGGAATGACATTAATTGAGGCTCCTAGGTCTATGAGTGCATCATCAAAGTTGGAACTTCCAATTTGGAATGGGACTGTAAAGGTCCCTTGATCTTTGCACGTTATGGGAATAGACTGCTGGGTGGAAACATTTTCAAAGGTCCTAAGTTGCCTCTTGTGGGTGCACAATTCCTTATGAAACTTTTCATAATTAGAAATTTGTTTTATGGCATCTAATAGGGGAATGTTGACTTCAACACGTCTAAACATGTCGATCATTTCAGGATCAGGTTCAAAGGAATTCCTTGGTTTAGAAACAGATTGAGGAAAAGGAATTGGATTCCTAAGTGGAATGGAAGGAGGTGATGGAATGGATTCAGATTCCTTTTCAATTTTCATTTTCTTTTCATTTTCTAGGTCAAAATTCAAAGAAGGGTTTGAGGATTTATCTTGAGGTATAGCAAGTTGCTTTCCTGATCTAAGTTCAATTGCACTTACATTACCCTTGGGGTTGGGTAATGGTTGAGCTGGGAGTTGGGAAGAATTTGATTGTTTTTGCTGGCTCAGGTGGGATGCAAGTTGACCTATTTGAGTTTCAATTTTTTTAAGGCTAGAACGGGTGAAGGAGGAAAGATCTTCCACTGCACTTTCCTATGGTTTCTTGGAAGAAGAGGCTTGTCCCAGATTGGGATTACCTTGATTTTGGTTCTTGGGAAAGAGATTGTATTTAGTTGGGAATTGGGAAGGCTCATTCGGATAGTGGAATCCAAGAGGGGGATTGTTCCTTTGAGGTTGAGGAGCAAAAGGATAAGGTTGATGGAAGTTACCACAACCTTGACCATATTGGAACTGGTTTGGGTTTTGAGGAGGGAATTGATGGTGATGAGATATGGGATTACCATACCTAAGGCCTTGGTTAAAGGAAGAAGAGGAGGGCTCAGAGTGAGGTTGGTTGAAGTTTCTAACAAACTGACCTGATTGTTGAGGGTTGGGGTTCCGCTGAGCGTATGCTGCATTGAGCTCCATTGGTCCGGATGAATCAGATTGATCCTCTTTAAGTTGTGGACATGTGTCTGTTGGATGATCCGGGGAGATACAGATTCCACAATTCTTGATAGGTCCAGGGAATAGTGACTGTGGAGAAGATGAGGTTGGGGCTTTGGTAGCCACTGCTAGTTGACGCACAAGACCTGTAAGTTCACTCATCCACTCAGTCATCTTGTTAGGCTCTATGGATTGATTATCTTGGGCCTGTTTGACTTGAGCATGTGCTCGAGTATGGAATTGTTGTGTGTTTTCAGCCATGTTACTTATGAGATCTCTTGCAGCTGCAGGAGTTTTATCAACAAGAGCACCGCCACTTGCGGCATCTATGAGAGATCTCTCCATAGCCAACAAACCCTCATAGAAGTATTGTATCAAGAGTTGGTCAGGGATTTGATGGTGTGGGAAGGTTGCCACAAGATTTTTGAACCTCTCCCAGTACTCATGGAGTGATTCACTTGGGAATTGACGGATACCACTTATTTCCTTTCGGATAGAAGCAGTACGAGAAGCAGGAAAGAATTTCTCTACGAAAAGACGCTTCATGTCATTCCTTATGGTTATGGAACCAGGAGGTAGGTAGTAGAGCCATGACTTAGCAGTGTCATATAGGGAAAATGGGAATGCTCAGAGTTTGATTTGTTCTTCAGAAACCTCTTGAGGCTTCATGGTAGAGCATACTACTTAGAACTCTTTATGGTGAAGATGTGGATCCTCACCGGCTAGCCCGTGAAAATGAGGGAGAAGATAAATCAAACCCGATTTGAGTTCGAAGTCAGCTTCAATGTTTAGATATTGAATACCAAGAGGTTGGTAATTTATATTAGGGGCATCAAGTTCTTTCAATTTTTGTTCCCTAGGATTGGCCATATCGAATTCAATTGGTTGGGCAATGATTGGTTCTTGGGTGATTTGGTTATCCCTAATGGTCCTCCTAAGTTGGCGAAGTGTTCGCTCAATTTCAGGGTCAAACAAATCCGAGGGATTTTTTGGAAGGCTACGGGGCATTCAGAGAGATTTTGGAAGAAAGAGGAAGATGGGGTTTTCTTTGTATTTTTTTCAGTTTATGATTTTTATGAGAAGACGGGTTTTTCTTTGTGATTTTTTTTCAATTTTTTTTTAAATTTTGTTTTTTTTTTGTTTTTTTACAATAACCAGAAACTAATGTCTACATAAAGAACCATCCCTGGAAACGACACCATTTGAAACGCACGGCCGATTGTCGCCTATCGACCGGTCAAAGATCTGGTGCTCTGCTAATGTTTATAGCAGCACTCGGGTCGAATCCTCGACGATGATACTTTGTAATAGTCGTTTGTTTTTAGTTGATTGTAATTTGATTTGGGGGGTTTGTTTGCAGAGATTAATTGAAATGAATAATTTATTATGACTGATTTAACAAATTTATAATAATTGGGGTGAGTTCATTATTAGAGAGTAAAGCTTGTGATATCCTTGAGTTTTGCTTTATATTGCATTTAAATTAACACCCACTTCACAAATTGACGTCGATTAGAATTTCTAAGTGTTAAAGCATTCATCCAAGCCTTAACTTAACTAGGATTCTACACTCAATCAGTACTTGTTTATGGTAGTGTATTTATGGTTACAATAATCCATGAAAACCACTTGCTAAACAAAATATTTCATTAATCAATGACATATTAAGTCCAACATACACAATGTTAAATTAACGAATACTCATCGAGCAAATACTCTCAATCACTAAACATCCCTAAATTATAACTCACCCCAATGACATATGTACTCATCCATTTTGGTGTTTAATATTTTGAATATAAAAATTATGATGATAAATTAGGAATAGAAGAAAAAGAAAGGGATTAGAAAAGTGTGGTACGTCAACACACACACACGAACGATGATGATAATTAAAAACGGATTTTCGATTGAATGAGGAAGCAAAAGAAGGGAAGGGGATTCAACTGAATTTAAACTATTTTAAGAATATAAATATTAAACTACAGAAGGTGGATGAGAATAAGAGATATTGAATATGTAACATGCATTAAAACAGAATTACAAAGAAAGAGAATTACATGATTACAAAAACAAAGAACACGAAAGTAAGTGAAAACAAAGAGAGGAGGAAAGGTCTCTCAAGTGAATACTTGAGTATGGAAGATCCTCCCAAGCCTTTGTAAAGGCCTTGGTCATGACAATATTTTCTTCTCTCTTCTGAAATACCAACCCCTCTCAAGGAGAGAAGGGGATAGTATTTATAGCCCAAGGAGTGGACTGTTTGCATTCCCAATCTTTCCCTCCACTTGAATCGCCACGTTGGCTATTCAGACAGCCTAATATTCAAATATATCCTTCTTAAAAGTTTTATAAATCAATTTTGGCCGACTACTCTCAAAATTTGGAGTCATTTGGACTTACGGATCAAAGGTTATGGTCGGTTGATTAAACAAAGTTAAACTGTCCATTTCAATACAGTCTTTTTGAAGTCTATAATGTGAAAGGGTTTTTGAATATGAATATGCCTTAAAATCTGAATTGTTTCTTCAACAAAGTCGGCCACCTATATCGCCTCTTTCACACTGAAACATATCAGCTCGATTTGATGCTTACTCCATGAGTTATG
Organism: Viscum album; assembly: GCA_963277665.1. Lineage (NCBI taxonomy): Eukaryota > Viridiplantae > Streptophyta > Magnoliopsida > Santalales > Viscaceae > Viscum > Viscum album. The sequence continues at coordinate 958,507,444 of OY728145.1, forward strand.
TCATGCATACTATACTGATATTAATTCTCGTCCAGAATGGTGGGCTGGACTTTAAAGATTTATTTGGGCCCCTTGTACTTGGATTTGGGCAATGAAAGTTTTATCCACGATGCCATGTAGTGTCCCCCAAATTATGGTGGAGATTTAATGTTTTTGGACATCTGGATTGAGCCCAGTAAATCAATCTTCAATGCTGGTCCAGTTTGTTCACAAATTCTTTGGTCTTGATTGTGAGGACCATATGGCCCTTCACATGGAAGAATTGGCTCATGGTACCTTCTAATGAAATGTTGTATATTAAAAGGAGAATCCTAAAAAACAAGAACCACGCAATTTGGATACGTATAGTGATAGTTATTATTAAAACATTAAACTGACTTAATTGGACTACTTCTAAAAATGCTCAAAAATTATACTTAATATTAAAACAATAATATTTCACACAAATTATGCACATTTCATATGAAATAAGTCAATGGGGAATATAATAAGTCATGAAAATATTATTAAAATCACGTGCTCAGTACCCACATTTGTTTCCCTAGTTTTCGATGTATCTTTACGGGGACGTAAAGCCCTGAGGTGGGAGTAATGTAAAGACCCGTAAAAATTCAAGCGAAATTTTTTCTTAATTTTATTTGGGATTTTCCAAAAATGCAGTTTCAGACGACACATGATTCTGAGGCCCGGTGTGCCCGGAATTTCTATCTGATGTTTAGCTCGGGTACGTTCAGTGAACGAATGAGCGATAATTCCTATCTTTTGAACCGGTGCTCGGAATCAAATTCGGAGGGCACCAATGGAACCGCAGCGCCAGTTTTTGCTTAGGAGCCCTTAATCCGGAGTTGCGTTTACATGAGAGATGTTCATAAAAATTGTGGAAGTTAAAAATAAAAATTTAACAACAATTTTTATTTTTACTCTAAGGGTATAATCCTTGGAATGGACGTTGGGTAACTACCCAACCTACCTTGGGAGGTTATGAGGGTGGTGGGGTCTACACGAACCCCACCCCTTCAAATCCTCTAACCCCCCTTAACTCACCTTTAATTTTGTTAACTTAAGTTTATTAACTTATGACATTAATGTAGTGAGTTAAATGTGAGTTTTTGAAATTCAAACTCTTGAATTTCAAATGCCTTGATGTGTTAATAAAATAAGTTAAGAACTAATTTTATTTGGTTGGTGTTTAGTTGTTTGAGAGCCTTTAGAGAAAAAGCTAAGGAAGTCTTGAGATCTTCATTCTCTTTGACGAAGAATGTGAAGAAGGAACGATCTCCGACGTGGAGCGTCGAGCCCTCAGAGACCGTCTTCCGCGACACCGACCCGCGACGCAATCTCTTCTTCCACGACTTTCTTCTTCCGCGACGGTTTTCCGCGACGAAATCTCTGTCAACGTCTTCGAATCCTCACTTCGCGATGCCGACGTTTGTCATCTCTTTTATCAAGATAGGGGATTATTTTTTTAATTATATTCGTTCATGATTTTTAGTTTGTCGTTCTTCATGGATATACGACCAAATGATATTGATTAACGAGAGGTGGCCGGACCGCACAAACACGGCCGACCCTCCTCCTTTAACCTTGTTTGATTCTTTGTGTTTGGGACGGAATGGAGTGGTGTCATCGCACCACGCGGGATCGTACGGCATGTAATGCGCGGTGCCATCGCGCCCCGCCATGAAGTTGAACAAGGACGCGACGCCGTCGCGCCACGTCGAAGAAAACCGAAGACACCACGGCCGGAGCGGGGCCGCGACGGAGGGGCGCGGTGCCATCGCAGCACGTCATACAAACCAAGCCGCGGCCGGTTCCGGGCCACGGCGGAGCTGGGTGACCGGCGGCCGGTTTCGGGCCGCCGGTGTTGGCGATGGAGGAAGGACCGGCCGTCGCCGGTCCTTGTCGGCCGAACCGGCCGGCCAGTGCGGGCCGGCCGGACAAAGAGAAACCGGGGGAATTAATTCCCCCGGTCGGCCTACAAAACGGCCCCCATAAATGGGGGGCCGCGGTTACACCAGGGGGCAGGCGCCCCCCCCCCCCATTTCCAACGGCTAGGCCATTGGCCGAGCTCCAGCGCGTTGGGCACGCTGTGCCCAGGCCGGGCCGCACCGACGGGGCTGGGCCGCGCCGACCGGGCCGGGCCGCTCCCTAGCGGGCCAAACCCAGACCCCGTTCGGGTCGACCCCAGGGCTATCGGGCCGGGTCGGACGGGGCCTGAACCCCTTAATACCGAACCTTTTCCAGTCGGACGTCCACAACTTGTGCTACAGGTCTCCGATCGACACACCATCAGTTGCGATGTGATCCTTGGATCGAGACGGTCGTTTTGGTATATCGCACTAAAGGTTTCGGAATACATTGAGTTTGGCCGGGTTGGTTCGTACACAAAACCAACTGGGCCCTCGGAGCGGAAATGCTCATATCTTAAGTTCCGGACGTGCGAATGACGTTCCGTCGACTTTTTTGGTTTCCTCTTAGTGAGATGGATCTTTTGGCTTACTCCGCCTGAGGTTTGGACGCAGTTGGAGTACGTTCGGGTTGATTTTTCCTTAAAACCCAACCGGGCCCCTGGGACGAAAAAGGCAATAACTCTCAGACCGGGTGTCAGATTGACACGCCGTCTGCGACGTTGTGTTCCTGTTGACATTACAGAACTTTTGGATACATCAACTCTGGACTATGTGTCAGTTGATGTATCGGCCTCTCGGTTCGTGGAGCGGACCCTCCTGAACGAGCTTGCTGTGTGCGGGAACCCTAGTGCTGGCTGCGACTGCTACTGTGACTACGACGATGACTGGGCAGAGATCCTAATTGGATTCGACGAAGACGACTACAGCACTCAACGATCTTGTGTGGATCAGTGCTACCAATCCTGTGTGGGTCTGATCCTATGTGGGTCAGCGCTCAGTGGTTTTGTGTGAGCCAGTGCCTACAGATCCTATGTGGGTCTGATCCTGTGTGGGTCATTGCGGGGGTTAGTACCTATCGATCTTTTGTGGGTCCGACGACTTAGATGGATCAGTGATCATCTCTATCATCATTCGAAGAAGTATACATGTGTGAGCTGAATCCTGTTTTACATTCCTATGTGGATTGTGTTGTGCTATCCTGTGTGGATTTACGTTTTGCTTCTTGTGTGGAATACGTTTTCTTTCCTGTGTGGACTGGGTTGTACTTGGGCTCGAATGTTGGAGCTGAATTAGAATTGATGACTTAGGTATATGTATGGGAATATACCTAAGCAGTATCGGATGTTACATCGTGACTGTATCTCTCCTTTTTGGTTTATCCTTTGTGGATTTTGGGAGACCTTCAGAGGTCTCGGGGTCACTACTGAGTAGCTTATACTCACCCCTGCACAGGCTATGCCTGCACTACGTTGTGTTGGTTTTAGACGACGGGCATCGCTAATCGTGGTGGAGGCTTGCGGAGCAGGACGGTACCTGGAGGTGGACCACTAGGCGGGACGTACTCGGAGCGGTAGGCTAGACCCGAGGAGCAGTGGAGGGTTTTCTGTACCCACCCTTCAAGTGGGATCCCCAGTGGACAGCTCATCATTAAGGCTTTACCTTTCAGTTGTTGTTTTTCCCTTTCCAGTTGTACATTACTTTCAGCTTGGTTTTGTATACTGGCCCACTTACTTTCCGCACATACAGTTGTACTCTGTTTTTACTTAGTGTTTACGTCTCCTGCTTTCTTGATCTGTGGTGTTTGTTTACTTTACAAAGGCAATGCCTTCCCTTTTTACCGGGATTTACGCCTTGGTGCTAGTCGCCAGCCCCTGGACTATGGAAGGCGGGTTTGGGGTAGTCACGACACGGTCACCGAGGACGGGTCGTGACAAAAATAATCATAATAAAATTAGGATAATTAGTCATGAAAGCATAAAATAGGATTACGACATGGAATTTGAGGCATGGAACATAGTTTACAATGTTGTGAACATGTATAAGTAGTAACATGTTCCCTCATTAGGTTACAGATATAAAATATAGACCCTCATCAGCTTATGGGCATGAAAAAATTTCATTGTATAACATTGTGAAAATGTAATCAGGTTTACACAAAATCTTATGGATATGAATCAAGGACAATGCATAACATTATTTACAAATAATCAGGATAATGCAAAAAACTATGAATATATAATCCGTTTCATGAAAAAAAATATGGACATAAAACCGTGTTAATGAAAAATAATCTGAACACATAATAAGGATTAGTTATAATAAACAGGAACATGAAATTAGATTCACACACAAACTTATTGACATGAAACTGGGTCCATATATAACATTGTGATCATACTATAACGTTCAGGCATAACATATACACTCATGATTCATCGAATGATACCCAATGAATTGCAAGGAGATAAAGATCCAACATAAGATTTACAACATCCAAATATATGATTGAAGAAATATTATAAATAATATTCTTCTATAGTCCCATGAAATGAGATGGGCATCAAGAAATTTTAATCATATCATTACCCATGGAAAAGTGGTATGTTTCATTTTCACCATCCATGAATATATACGGGATTCAACAGAATATAACCCATGGAAGGGAAAAAATATCATAATCGTTAACCATTCATATTAATAATATAAATGGTACCCTTTAATAATTTTCATATAATGTCATGATTAACCCTAATGGATGTCATCTTATATTGGAAATAATTTTGAAATATCATTTACAAACACTTTTTGAGGAGAAAAATATATTTACTGGTTGAAAAATTCATTTTTAAAATCTATAAGATTTTAAAATTATTTCCCTAAAAATAAATTGGTATACATATAAATAAATATTTGAAATCATTTGGGAAAAATTTTTATTTTAAAAAGTATAAATAATTCTTTAATACATTTAAAACAATTCATAAACATGAAAAATTACTGAACAAAGTTTTCTTTTGAAATAACGTTGAATTATTTTAGAGGAATGCGTAAAAAAATACCTTTCTGAATAACAAATTAATTTAAAAAAACATTAAAAAATAACTTTTAAAAAAATGAAGAAAAAATTCCATTAAATTTATAATGGATTTTTCATATAAATTATTATAGCAGTAGTGGTATGTCTGTAAGTGCTAAACATTCCATTATTTACCTGAAAAGTAATGAAAATAGATTCAGTATAAAATGGCAAGAAGTTTCCTTCTATGAACATAGAAGGTAAAAAATGGGTAAAAATTTTCATTTAACATCATATTATAAATGTAAAACATTTATAAAATTATTTTTATAAATCATGGTTTTTAAAGAACATAGATTGATAACCGACAGGAGAAATAAAATATTGTTTTCATTAAAACATTTTAATGGTTATATTATGTACCATTGAGTGGAAACTAGTAATAATAAATGAATATATCTTTTAAATACATAGGATAATATAATTCATGCATGTTCTTGATAGATGTATCCTAAGAAGTCATCAATAGATGCATAATCATAAACAATATTGATAATCAATGAGATTGTTTCAATAGACTCTTACCACATTGTAATTACTTATCACACTCACCTAGTAACAAAATAAAATTTAATGAAACATTTAATATAATTAATACAAGAAGACTCATGATATAACATTTCAAATGGAATTGAATACACAACACGTTAAAAGTTAGTATTGAATAATGCATGTGTCTCACGACAATAAAATGTGAGATGAATTTCTCTTACCAGAATATTCCTTTTATGTGTAATATTAATACTCATATATAGTAGTTAAAAATATGTTTCAAATTTATACCATAACCGTTAACATGTTTATAATAATATATATCATCTTCATATAATCTATTATGACATATCTGATAACAATCTGTCCTTTTTGTCACTATTTCAAATGTTAATTTCCTATATTTCATAATTATGTTTTCAATTTTAAGTTTCTTCTATTATTACATATATCATAAGTTAATAAACTATAGTATTTAATATATGAATAAATTATCTTTTTATATTCCCTAAATATTTATTTCTCATTTCTATAATGTTTGGTGATTATAAATGAAATGCGCTGTTGTTGGGGACAATAGGCTATACATACACAGTAATGCTACTTTAATTTATTTATTGTGTTATATGGATTAATGGTAGATGATATGTGCATATTATACCTATATTATCACATATATTCAATATATGTTTAATATTTTTATTAAGACAATCCTTTTTTACATTCTATTTATGGAATGAACTAGCCACATCGCTTAGAGGTGGTGGTAATATAAACTTAATCAAATGAAATTATCAAATTTATACATGAAGGAAAGTAAAAATATATATTATAAATAAAAAATATATTATCATAATTGTATTATTATGTTCATATATATATTATATAAATATATTTTTCATAAAAATGGACACCATGAGAGGTGGTAATGGAATCATTTACAATATTTATTTTCTGAGGCAATAGTTCATGTACACAGAAATAACATGGCCAATAATAATTGGATGGAGGTGTGTAGATCTATAGGTATAAATAAAAACATAACAAAATCATGGTATATTTATGATACTGGTGTTGATTTTTATTCATATAATAATTAGTGTAGAGGTATTTGAGAACCAAGTGAATGAAAAGTGAACATTGGAAAACATAACCATAAAATTGGGGAAGCCATTTCGGTGTATACCCAAGGGCATACTTGGAGTGATTTCTAACCATAGGGAAAAATTAATATATATGATTAGAATTTTGGTAATCTATTTGGGAAGATAATTTCCAAACCTATGTGGTTTGAGACATGTCAGGATGTGGGAGAAGTGGTGGCCAATTATGGTGGAGGAGGAGTGGTGCTCTTGTAATATTATGACAATGGAATTCAAAACAAGATTTTAAAATTTAAATGGGATCAAATAAGGGCCTTAAATTGATAATATATATGTTAGGTTCTAAATAATAACATGAAATAGATCCTTTAAAATATTATTGGTCATTTTGGTCGATAAGGTTACGGTTTACTCGATTATTATGCGTAATCTGACCATAATCATGGTAATAAATTTTATTCAATTTCACTAATATTTATTTAAAAAACAAAATTAATCTTATAATAAATATTAAATTATGATTCTTCCATATATAGAATACATTTTTACAAATCCCAATTATAGAAAAGGTCATTTAATTTACAATTCATCTCCTAGGTGGGATGAGGAAGTGCTTTTTAAAATAAATTTTATTGAATTTTTTCTATGATTTATAGTCAATTGAAAATATAAAATGACCAAATTTGATTAATTGTACAATATATGATCTAATTAAGCATTAAATATAATATTAAACCCAATTAGACATTATAAATAAACTAGATTAAAATTCAGTTTTGGATTAAAAATCAGTATTTTTAAAAATTATTTAAAAAGTCAATCTTCACAAAACAAATTCTGTTAAATAACCCTATGATAATTTTTATGTCTCTAATAAAAAGATGATTTTTATTTTCAGATATTAAATTTATAATGGGGTCAAAATTGGGATTTAAAATGAGGTCTCCACAAAATTGAGTTGAATTTTCATTTGTAATTATATTGGGGTATAAGAGTGAAATTGGGATTGTTCATATCTTATTCCCATAAAACCTAATAAAAATATTAAATATATTTGATTGAATATTTAACATATATATTTTAATAAAATAACTTTCTATTGGTTATTAAATTAGATTATCAAGACAAATATCTTTTAGATGAATGAAAATAATAATAATATTTATTTTTATATTCATTTGGATCATTGTTTCAATTATAATTAAATTGTTACAAATGGAATAATTTTATATTTATAAAAGGCATTAATTTCCATAATTTTGATAAAAATATGCATGACCAATAATTAAATTTCTAAGTTATATCTTATTATGTTAAAAAATAATGTATCAATAATATATTGTTGTTCGGTAATATTAAATCTTGCATGTAGTGAAATAAACAAAAGAATGTTTCTATTTCATGTAATTATTGCTAACAATATGTGGTTTGCATTAAAATAAATTTTATATAATATTTATTTTATTTTGTAAAGATATTATAAACTATTAGGTTATTATATTACCTTTTACATTGTTTCCTGCGTCAAACATACGCCATGTCAGAGATTTTTGTAATGAAAATCAAGTTGGTTTCATGCAGTTCAAGCTATATAGGGGTCATATGAAAGGTAATTTTGACTTATAGAAATAGTATATTTCATTTAAATTAATTTTTTTTTTAAAATGGTTCATAACAATAAGGGGTGATACACATCATTTGTTCAATTTTATGTTATTTTTTTTAATATTCTTGGTAATCATTGTTTTGATTGAAAATATAATTCGTAATAATGTTATTATTTTTAAATATTTATTTATTTCTTTTATATTATATATTATATATTATGTTGAATATTAATCATATTTATATATTATCTTACCAAAAATGTTTTTAATTTTAAAATCCTAACTGATTAATCTAGATAATTGGAATGGGAAATAAGACTATCACCTTACAACATTAGAGTTAATTGATCTCTCTATTTCTCTATCATTATCTCACATACCTTAAAAATTATTTTATTTCATTCTACTAATCTCTCTATCTCAATATACCTATTATCTAAAAAACCTAAATCATATTCAACTTCTCATAGAGATGAATTGAAAGGATGACATGTCTAGTCCATGTTGTTTGCAGTGGAGAAATCCATCATCCTCAGTGTAGAATATCATTTAAGAAATAATTTTTTAATTCAAGTTTATTTTTTTATCCAATATGATAATAAATAATCATTAAGTATTAATTTATTATAAATATTATTTTATAGAGGTAATTCTGAGTATATTTTTCAATGATTATTAAATGAGTTCAATTAAAATTCATAGTATTGTTTTAGTCAAATAGAATTTGTCATATTTTCAAAAGGGGATAATAGTTTTCTATTTGGTCAATTGTAATAAATGATATCATTTTGTGTCCCCAAAAGGTAATTTACATTTTATATTATATTTATAAGAAAAAATTTCATATCTATAAAGAAATGATGTAATTTTATTTTATGGCTACTCAAATTAAGAAGATTCTAGTGAAGAATCTATAAGCTGAACAAAAGCTGTAGCTGAAATTTTTTCTAATAAAATTACATCCATAGAATAATTAATCCATCATTTTTTAGATAAATACTTATTTATTTTATTGATTTTTTGAACATTATCTTTAATATTTGTTTCTATGTGTTGTGATATATAATTCATGGCTATAAAAATGATTCTAGGATGTATTATTATCCTGTTAATAAGTTATTGTCACATTTTCAATATAAGAGACAGATGATATGTATTATTGGTTTCATAATAAGATATCTCCAGAGACATAATTTTTCAAATAATGTAGTATTGTAAAATAGATTCTTGCATAGTGTGATGAGATGTAATCATTTGATATTTTTTGGTGAAAAAGATGATAATTATGTTTATCTTGCTAAGGATGAGCATAATAGTTTTAAGTTATATATTTTTGAAGTTTGGTGTGGAGGATATTGGGGAATCACATGTAGTAGTTCAATCCCGTGTTTATACGTATCTACTAGTTTTGAGTATTATTTTCTCGTTGGATTAAATAACCATATCTGTACTAAAAAGTAGGAATCTATTGGAAGAAAAACTCTTTCAAGGATTAAGGTAATACATTGGTTTCCTTGACAATTTAAATAAAACTATTAGGAAGAATAGAGTTTCAGTATACTTGTATAGATGCATTAATTGGAATAAAAGTATCCAAAAATATATTATCTAGTAAACTCATCTCATGGGAATGTTGTATACCTATATCCATTACTTTATGAAATATATAGGAATTTTTCTTTATGTATATTAACAAATAATATAATGATACAGATCCTAATGGATCAAAATGAGTAGAAATATATTATCATGTTGAGGGGTAGAAATTTGTGGAAGAAAAAAATCTTTTATGAAGGAAATAAAATATGTTTTACATTCTTCAGATAAGATGAGTAATCCAATGTCCACTAAAAATTAATTGGTTGGGATAAGTAAGATTCTATTTTTGAAATGTATATCGAACATACTATATAAGTGAATTTAATGGTCAAAACATTTCCTGGAGAGTTTTCCTATGTAATAACTCTGATTGGTCCTAGGACTCCCACTGTGAAAAACCAATGTTAACAGTGTTCTGGGAGGCAATAGTGGCTCATTTCAAGAGTTTGACAAATTTCCATTTTTTCCATTTTTTAATCGTCATCTCTATGTGGCAGTGATGAAAAGAGAATGAGTCAAACAAAAATATGTCTGCCGGCATGTCAGTGAATCGGTGAGTCAAATGTGTTGGCATTAGTGCATCGAGAGCATCAGTTTCTACGAGTCTGGGTGTCTTTAGGTTAGGGTGTTTTTAGTTAAAGGTGTTTGTAGGTTGAGGTGTTTTTAGGTTGTTGTGTTGGAAGCTAAGTGTTGATAGATCATCATTGGTGGATTAATGCTATTAGCTCAATATTTGTGTCTCAATGATAGTTTGTCACATCAGTTGCTCACCCATTGGTGGTTCCGCATTAGTGACTCACCCATCAGTGACTCATTTGTAGTTTTCCCAATTTTCCCCAAATTTCTAGTTTCTCCCCTATTACATTATATTTGACTTTTACCAAGTCAAAAGCCTCCTTTTTGTGTTTTTAAAGTATTTTAAAAGGATATTAATTATTTATTTAATGTTCTAACATATTGGGGGTTTGAGATATACAAACCATGTAATCAAGACCACGATCAAATGATCAATGTATTTTGAAACCATTATTACTTGAATATACGATCCATCCCATCAAATATAAGATATACCCTTCCATATATTTTATTCATTCCCTCTATGTACACCTAGATCCTTACTCCCTAGATGAGTCATGGGCCTATTCTAGTGTCCCACATGCTCAGTTTTCTTTTTGTTCTTCTCTTCTTCTCACACGATCCCCTTTTCATGGCTTAGAGAGGAACATCAATCCTTTGATCATCCAAGTACGGATTTCTTCTATCTTTCATTAATTTTTCTTCCTATAGGGTGGGTTTACTAATTATTCTCTGGGAATTACAACTGAATACTTTTATTAAAACAATAAACAAATAATAAGGGAATATGTTCACAATATAACGGGGTATTGAAATAACGACTGGGTGTGGATTGATGTTTGATCTTCTATTATATTTGTTATTATTGAATATTTTTTGGATTATCATTGGAATATAACTTCTAAAAATCATGATATTTGGTTTTGTTTACTTGTTCATCAAAGATGTTCTATTTTGTTGAGATTCTTGATAAATGGTTGTAACATGAAATATTTTTAATCACATACAAATGGGTAATTGAAATGGATTCCCATGGATGAAAACCCTATTATGATCACCCCAGTTTATCATCTGGATTAATGAATTTTTTTTTAACAATTTTTAATATATATATATATAGATATATATCATGTTGTTAGGTATGACCATGTGTTGTGTTTTTTTGGGTTTTGAGTATTAGTGTGAGTTGGGAGGTACTACTAATGGGAGCACTGTTATGCATACAAGGGTGGGAAATGTAGTTGGTTGTGAAAGAAGGGAGTGGAATGTGTGTGCCACAGGGTTGTGGTTTAGCAATGGTTGTTGGGGGATTTTTTTGTGTGGGGGTTGTGCGGGTTGGGTGTTGGTATCCCAGTTTGAGACATTGATTGATTTCATAATTTATAGACTTATAGGTAGTAAAACATCCATTATAGTGTTGTGGACATTGAACAATATTGTGGAGTGGGACTATAGTGTGGTTATGTAAATTTTATGTGGTGGGAATGCATCAGGGAAATATTAGTAATGTGTGGTATAACATTGAATAATGGGAGATGGAATTGGTTGAACGAGGCCTTTAGTGAGACTATAAATATTGTTTTTGTTGTTTTTTGGAACAGTTATGGTTGGATGTTGCTCGATAATGTTAGAATAAATTAAGGAGAATCCCTTTAATGGAATAAATTTAATTTTTTTAAATAAAAAGTGGTTGGGATTGTTTTTGGGAATTGTATATTGTGTGGTTTTGGATATTGGGGTAGCAGCGAAAGTGGTACTGGTGGGATCATTTGTTAGGTGGTTTGAAATCCACAGTTTTGGTTGAGTGTTTTCTTACACACACACACACACAGATATATATATATATATATACATTTTAGCTTCTTGTGATTTATATACTCACCCCACCCTTATTGAGCACCATGTTCAAAAAACCCCTATTTTTGGGGGACGGCTACCTTTAAAAACATCCTGGGGGGAGGATGGATGTCTAGGTAATGAATTTCTTCCTCACAACCTCTTCTAGTTTAATACTGCCTAAGCATATCCGCAAAAGCTATAACGGATTAAGGCTTACCATATTCATAGATCATTTGAAAAATATATTTTGGATTAGAGGTCTACGTTTTTGAAGGTGAAGATTGTTTAATCAAGTGTCATTGGGATGAGGCACATTTGTCTACGGGTGAGAGGTGTGGTTGTTTTGGAATAGATTTTTGAGGACAATATTGTCTGTGTTATTAGGCACATGTGTGTGCATGGAGGTTTATGAAGTGAGACTGTGTATGGGAATAGTGGCAGTGACATGACATTATCTGTTAGGGATGAGTATTCATCTAGTGGGAAAGTGGTGTGGGGTACCCAAATGTCGATATGATTATACTACTACTTTTAATAAAAATTAATTATTTGGTGACTGCGACTTGGAAAAGATAGGATGGCTTTTATTCCATGGTAGGTGCTTTGAGGTTCTACTATTTTCTCACAGGGATATTAGTATGTTCCCCCACTTGTGCAAGGGTAGCTTTAGTTTCCCTTCTAAGAATACCTGTATGTTCACCCTACGTATATAAAACTAAATTTAGTTGTCCAGGGGGACATTGAGGACCATGATGGACTTTACTAGCTCAGGGATAAGAATTACGTATTATTTATTCTTAGTATCTTTTCTTTTTAAACATTAAATTTATTTTTGTTGTACCTTGTATCAACGTCACTTTTTATCAAGCATATGGGAATGGATTTTGGAATTACATTAAATCTTAATATTTGGAGATTTGTGGGTTTTACCATATTTTCTCCTTATATTATTCCATAAAAAGTGTAATGCCTTCTATATTGTCTGAGATTCTATATCCATGGTGCTAGTCTCCACTTCGGGGCCTATTGATGGTGGGATTCAGGGGTCATTATATCTATTTAATTTTGAAGAAGGGGAGGCCTGAGAGTTTTTTCCTCTTCCATCATCATGACAAAGGTGGGTCATGAAAAATTGATATCAGATGTAGGTTTGAAAGTTTGAGAGGTATGATGACGATCTAATTCAGTTACGATGATAATTTCTTGGGATTTTAAGGAAATTATGTTATGAAATATTGGAACGTGATATTGGACAAGGAATACTAGCTAGGAAAAGAGATTTTAGTGCCCATTGTGATCTGATTCATGGAATCTCGACCTACTAAACGACAAAGTGATGTTACATCAGTTGCAGGGTAGGGACCCCAGGAAAGGTACATGCATCATAATGGCATGTCTTCTTATATGACATGGGTGTTTTGGATATTTAAAAAAATTAAGAGTTAAAATTAATTTAATAAGAAATTTACACACTAATCAGGAATAGATTTTCATTATTTACGTAATTATCTATGGAAAGTGGATGTTTTCCACATGAGTTATGAGAAGTTGAGGCCCATCAGGATCACCCGATTAATCAGTGGAGTGATTGAGACGTGGAGGATGTCCTGTGGTAGATGAAACTTAGTTCCTTCCAGTGATATACTCTAGTAATCTACGGGGGAGGGGTCTCAGACATGTATACTGAGAGTTTTGGTAAGGAGCTACTTATCTCTTTCAAACTGGTTTGGGATCTAAGAGAGTACATGGTCCTTTTCATAGTGAGACAGATTTGAGTAGCAGTGCATTTGTAGTAGATGATTTACCTCAGGGAGTGGTAAGAAACAGAGGATTAGTGGAATGACTTAGGGAAGGATTTCAAGGAAAAATTCCAATCAACAATGATGAATCTCGAGAAGATCCAGGAGCTTACCTCCCACTTTCATAGTATAATGACTGAAAAGGAATATTGGATGATGTTCAAGTAAGTCTTAGGCTTCGTAGCATATCTCACTCCGGATTAGGTGTCCCGAGTGATACTCTTTGATGAGGTACTCTAACCTTCCATTCAGTATGTTTTTAATCTCTTCAAACAACTAAAGTACATGGTTGTTTAGAATATGGGTGAGTTAGTTGATAGATGAACTCACTTTGATGTGTTCCATGAAAAGGGTGCCTACCGAGTTTGCTGATGGGGAAGGACATCCTTAGTTGGTGTCTAGCATTAGGGCCTTCTAGGTTTCAGCCAGCAGGAAGTAGGCCTGAAGAGTTCATGTTCGGATCTCTTATTCCTCACCCATTACCCATTGTCCCAAGACCAAAATGATTAATTTGTTTAGGTCATGGACATAAGTGAATTCAGTGCCCAGTTTGAGTGTCGTACAGAGGGGGTGGGAAGCTTCATATCCCACCTTAGCAGCAACAGTATCTGGTTCATCCTTTCATGAATTTAGTGTAGTGAGTAACCCTTCCACCATGGGTTTATAGTGTTGGGGAGGCCGATCATAGAGTGATCATTAGGGATCATAACCAGGGAATGTTCAGAGAGGTGTTAGATAGTATAGTTGTAGAGGAGCGAGGCATAGTCAGTTGCGTGTCGCTGAGGTAGCAGTTCCAGCAGGGCTGTAAGTTGTTCGAGGTATGATTAGTCTATTTAGTACTCCTGTGTGGGAATTGATTGATTCAGAAGATTAACACTTTTTTGTTTCACCCTTTCTATCACATGCTCTCTGACATGATTTAAAGAGACTCTACATTCCAATTGTGTTGAGTATGCCTATTTAAGGTCAGCCCAATTTCTCTGATGTTTACTGAGTTTGTAAACTGATGTCTGGGTCGTATCAGTCCAATATATACATTCTTAAGCTAATATTTCTACCATACAGTGTCTTTCTAGGCATCAAATGGTTGTTTTTTGTGCACTCTTTTATTTACTTCTTCCATAAGATATTCATGTTCTATTATATGTCTTGTCGGTGTATAGATTTTGTTGGTGAGCGTAGTTGTCAGGTGGGAAGTTGATGTGTGGATCCTCTTCTCTCCATGTCGGATGAGCTCATAGTGTGATCAGCAGACAAAATTATTGTGGAGGTTCTGAGGGTGTAATAATTTTCCCACATGTCTTCCCATAGGTGCTTGTGACACTACCCCTCGTTGTGATGTAGAGTTTGGGATAGACTTGACTCTCGATTCCCATATGATTTCAAAGGATCCATATCAGATGGTGCCTTCTAAGTTGTTGGAGTAGCATATTATAGTAGATGACATGATGATGAATGGTTTTATGAATCAATGTCAGTCTCTATGGGGTGATCCAATATTTTTTGTAAAAAAGGTAGACAATTGGCTATGAATTTTCATAGACTACCAGAGACATAACTAGATGACATTCTAGAACTGTTACCCCTTCAAATGATCAGTGATATTTTTGACCATTTAAACGGAGTAGCTTGGTTCTCTATGATAGATATGTGTTCTAGATATCACAAGTATATGGTAATGGAGTGTGACATCCTAGAGACTTCATTCAAGTGTAGGTTTGAGCACCTAGATTTCATGTTCATGACGTTTGGTGTTACTGATTCACCAGCCATGTTCATGGGGTTCGTGAACACTATTTTAGGTGTGTAACTCTTACGATTCATCTTTGTGATTATCAGTGACATGATGATCTACTCAAGATCAGAGGGGGGAACTACGAGAATATGAGGATAGTCTTGGAGGACCTCTAACACCCCTAGATCTATGGGAAATTTTCCAAGTCCATGTTATGGTAGAACGAAGTGCAATTCCTTGTACATGTTGTATCTCAGTACAAGATAGTATTGGACCAGTCAAAGGTCTATGTGATATTTTCGTGGGTATCACCTAAGAATGGGTGATGGTTTGTAGCTTCATGGGTCTAGGAAGATATTACCAATGGTTCATTTCTAACTTCTCTCGAGTTGTGGATCCATTAATGGGTTTGACCAAAAAAGACCATTTCATCATGAAGACTGGGTAGTATCAAGAATAATTCATCTACCTGAAGGTAAAGATGGTTATTTGTATGATGCTTAGGTTTCCAAAGGAAGGGTTGATGTTTGAGGTGTTTTGTGATGATTGCATCTTATGTCTGGAATTTTTGCTGAGGTAGTGGTAGGATGTATTCCCTTATTGGTCTAGGATGTTATGTCCCCATGAATGTAACTATTACACCCATGATCTAGATCTTATTTAAGTCATGTTCCCACAAACATTGTGGAGACATTACCTCATCAGGGACAACCCTATAGTCATCAAGAATAATAAGAGATTGAGGTATATATTTTCCCAAAGACACCTTAACATGGGATAATAAATGTGTATGGAGTTTCTACAAGAATATGACTTCAAGATCTTTTACTCCCTAAAAAATAATAATGTGATGTTCAATTCCTTGAACATGATTTCACATACGGAGGTAGTTCAGAAATCCACAGATGCTTCAAAAGTGGTGGATGATTTTTTCGCATTTTTTATGGATACAAGAGCTGATGGATGTAGGGAATTTATGTTTGAGATAACAGTGAAGACATCCTTAATGTGGTAGGTGAGGATTACCAGTGGTGAGACACAAAGACATAAGCGAAGCATGATCACACTTCCCAGGGTGATAACCATTTTGGATGGTCATAGGATAGTCAGAGTAAAATGTTTTTTTGTGGGAAGATGTTTGTCCCAGTAGAAATATGCGAGTGAGTTCTCCGTAAATTCTATAATTCACAACTTTATGTGCATTTAGAGTTCTCTAATACGTATTGAGGCATGAGGGAGCAGTTTTAGTGGCACGATGTGAAGCGATTAGTGGTAATTTTTGTTGCATGTTTCATAGTGTGTCAGCAATAGAATGATGAGAAATGTGTTCCTATAGGTCTATTGAAACACTTATATGTTTCTGAGTGGATGTGGGGTGACATCTCAATGGATTCTATCATGGGATTACCCATGAATCAGGGTGGATGAGATACTCTTTGTTGTATATTGGAGATTTTGATGATGTCAAATCACTTCAAGGTAATCAAGGAGATGAGAGAAATAAGTGCCTTAGCAAGGATTCACGTGGATGAGGTATTTTGGCTATATAGATTTCCAAAATCCATTGTATCTGACTATTACACACATATTAACACACTATTTTGTAAGTTATTACATCATTATTTTGGTACCTAGCAACTCCCCACAACTTTTTTCCACCCTCAGATAGATGACAACACTGAAAGGACCATTTAGACGTTGGAGGACAAGATGCGGTTGTGGGTCATGGATTTTAGAGGATCGTGGGTTTGAAACATTCCCAGGGTATAGTTTTATTACAATAATATTTATCACTCTACCCTTTGCAGGATCCTTTCATAAAATTTTATATAATTCTATTTCATTCACCTGAATACTGAAAAGAGGTTTGGGAACCAACCCTTCATTGACTAGAGGAAGTGCATAGTAATACAGTGAAGGACCATCATTTTCATGAGAGGATAAAGGTATCACATGATTGAAAAAAGTCACATGTCAATCATAGGATTAAGCCCTTATTGTTCAAGGATCTGGACAATGTGTTCAAAATTATTTCCCATCTAGGTGAGAAGTAGAAGTTTCGAAGAGGGAATATGATTTCTCATAGGTTCATAGAACCTATCATGGTATTGGGATGGGTTGGGCAGGTGGAATATCAGCACGATTTTCCACCATGATTGGAGAGGTTCCACAATGACTTCCATGTCTCTCTGATCTGTCAGTATCTACACGATGACTCTCACTTCATTGACTAGTGATAGTTGGATTTTGAGGACGATACGATGTTCGTGGAATGACCAGTAATAATCTAGGATCATGAGGAGAAAGTGATTCATGGATAGAGAATTCCTTTTGTTTGTGTGGAATGGAGGAGTGGTTTCCATGAGGAGAGTACATGGGAGTGATTGGTATAGATGTATGCCAAATTCCTAGATCTATTCTGAGATTTGTTTCTCTGTTTCACTTTTGTGCTTCGTTTTATGATGTAATACTTGACCTTTCTCATTAAAATATGATTTGTTTCCCTATTTAATGAATTTGTGAGAAACATTCTTGACCATGTGAAGTGAATGACCTAATACTTAATCAAGACACATTAATACAGATTCAAAAAAACTATTTTAGTTGAGAATATTCCACCAAAATTGGATAATATCATGAAATGAAGGAAGGATCTTTCTAAACCATGTGTCTGAATGGAGCGACCTTAGTGTTTGACAAGTTTTTTAGGGTAGTGGGGGTCATAGTGTTTCTACAGTTATTTAGAAGATACTTAATATTGGGGTGTTCATGGACGTAAGGTTTTTCACTATAGCTATCAAACTACACTAAGTGGTATCTTCCTAATGGGTATCTTAAGGGATGATTGTTCGAACATCTTTTATTGTGGTTAATTTTTGAATTCTAGAGGATGGGAATAGTTTGAGTGGTATCTGAGGAAATGAACCAAGTCTCCCATGGGTCTTTCCTTTGTGAAATAACAAGTGTATAGGTTGTTTTATAGGTAGTAGTGGCTAATTACAAGAGGTCCATATTTCCTGTTTTTTTTTTGTTTTCCCATCGGTAACTCAGGGTGTTGGTGTCGGTATGTCAGTGCATCGTCATGTTAGTGCATCAGTATGTGAGTGCATAAGTGAGTCAAATGATTCTACATCAGTGATTCAAGTGTGTTAGTATCAGTTATTCAGTGAATCGATAGTTCATGGAGACAGTATGTTCGGGAATAAGTATGTCAGAGCATCGGTAGGTTAAAGAATTGCTAGGTAGTTACATCAAAGTCATGGAATCTGTATCTCTACATAATTGGATCAAAATCATTATCATAGCTTTAGTGGCTTACATTTTGTAGGTTTCATTGGTTTCTCAACCTTCGGTGGCTTCGCATCGGTGACACACCCATCAGTGAATCATTTGCAGTTTTCCATGTTTTTCCCAGTTTTAAAGATTTACCCTTATTGTGTTTTTTATGAAAGAAAAGTATAAGGACATCGTTGGGTGTTTTTAACTGTATTTAAAAGGTTAATAATTATATCTATAAAATGTTAAAATCACATGGGATTTTAGATATTCAAATCATTTAATCTTGACCAAGACCCCAAAATTAATTTATTTTGAAATGGTTCTTCCTTTAATAGAGAATCAAAATTTTCAATGTCAGAATGTTCCCTTCCTAGTGTTTTTTTGATTCCCTCTTGGTTCCAATGGAGTGTTCCTCCATAAAGAGGTCATTATCTTTTTCTAGATCCTATTATTCATAGTTTTCTTATAGTTCTTCCTACTGCACCAGTGATCCCATATTCGTATTTTAAGGAGGAATATTGATCCTTTGATCTTCCATAAAAGGATCTATTCAATCTCACATTAATTGTGGATCATGTGAGGTGGGTGTTATACTGATTATTTTTTAAGAACAATTGAATAATTTTAATAAATAAATAAATAAAAAGAAAGGGATATGTTTAAAAGATAACAGGGTAATGAAATAACGGGTTGGGAGTTGATTGAGGTTTGATCTTCAAATTTATTATTTTTCATTATTTCATTAATTTATTATAAAATATTTATACCGATTAAATATCATATCTATTTTTGGTCTTTTCTTGTGCACCAGTGATGTTCTGTTTTATTGAGATGACTGATAAATGGTTGTAACATGAAATCTACTTAATCACATACAATTAATTAATAGAAATTTATTCCCTATGATGAAAACCATTGTATGATAACCCCTATTTATCAAGTTTATTAAATAAAAGTGCATAAAAAATGGAATATATATATATATATATCATTATGATTATTGTGGATGATTTTTGTGTTTTTTTTGACTTTGTGTGAGTTGTGTTGTGTTATTGTTGAAAGCATGGTTATGGGTACAAGGGCGAGAAAGGGACTTGGATCTGAGATAAGGGAGTGATATGTGTGTTTATTAGGGTTGTTGTTTAATGGTGGTTGATTTGGGATATGTGTGTGTGGTGTATGTATGGGTGGTGTGTTGGTATCCCATTTTAAGAGACTTATTGATTGCAGAATGGATAAACTTGTAGGCAGCTGAACTCCATCTACTTTTTTTGGTAGATGAATGCTGTTGTGTAGTGAGAATGTGGCATGGTTATGGAATTGTTATTCTATGAGACTAAATCAGGTTGATATTATGATTGTACAATATATCCATGAAGAATGATTGTTGGTAGTTGTTGAACGGGGCGTGCAGTGGGACTACAAATCTGGTTTTGTTATTGTGTTGGTATGGGTATGGTTGGTATTTTTCAGATTCGGCTAGAATACATTAAATTGAATCACCATAAATAAATAAATTCAATGCTGTTAAAAGATAAGAGGTTGGTTTTTTTCTTGGAATTGTGTGTTGTGTGGTTGTTCATTTAGGGGTAGCAGTAAAAGTGGTACTAGTTGGCTCATTTGTTTGATTGTTTGAAATCTGTAGGTTAGAGCTGAGTGTTTCCTAACACACACACACAGACACATATATATATATTAGTTCCTTGTTATTTTAATATGTAACCCAAACTTGATTGTTACAGTTTTTTGAACACCACAATTTTATAGGGAAGGGTGTCTTTCTCAACATCCCGACGGGAGGATGGATGACTTGTTCGTGAATTTTCCCATCACATATGTTTCTAGGTTCATACCGCATGAGTTTATCTAGATAGGATATAATGGATTGAGGCATACCATATTCCTAGATCTTTAAGTATATTTTTTTGGATGAGAGGACTAGGTTATTATAGGCTACGATTATTTTCCCACATGTGTTCAAGATGTGGCCTGGGTGTCATCAGGTGGGAGGCACGGTTGTTGTGGCCCTGATGTCTATGGGAGGAATTGTGTGTTGACTGAGGCCCAGGTGTCTGTAGGTAGTTTGTTTTAATGGTACTTCATATGGGAAGAGTGATATGGTAAATTAATTAGTTGTTAGATATGAGCATTCAACAAGTGGGATGTGGTGTGGGGTACCCAAATGATGACATACTTATAAAAATAATGTACTTGATTTGGGTTATTTTTTGAGTTTTCCTTGGGGAGGTTGGGATTGTTATAATTATATAGAAGGTGATTTTAGAAATTCTATTTTTTTTCAAAAGAATATTTTCATGTTCCAACACATGTGGACAAGTAACATTATTTTCCCAACTGGGTATACTCGTATACTCACCCTACGTATATAAAACTATTTATACATTTCAAGGATGAGTCTGATGACTATGGTGGATTTTACTAACATGGGAATTAGAATTAGTTTTTCTCTCTACTTAGTCTCTTTTCATTTCGTACTTTACTTTGTATTTTTATTTTAACTTATATAAACATTACTGCTGAACAATAATATGGGAATATATATTCCCATTACATTCACTTTTTTTATTTGGAGTTTCTTGGGGTTTACCATTATGCCTCTTGATTTTATTATTTAAAAGGATAATCCCTTCCATATATAGTGACATTATATACATTTAGTTTTATTCACAAATCAGGGGACCATTGAAGGTGTTTCTTGGAGGGTTCATTATCTCTCCTTAATCTGTAAGAAGGAAGGGAATGACACTTTATTGTCCCTTCCCTTATCTTTATGAAGGAATGTCATGATAGCTTATAATTCAGGTGAGAGTATATGATTTCAATCACAACCATTGGTCGTTGATGTATAATAGTAACCAATTATTTAGAAGGAATCATCACAGGAAAGTGATGTGTCACGACCCGCCTTCACCAAAATGAGGGAAGGGTCAGCAGATTGTCAGGCCCTTCCTTCTTTAAGTTGAAGGAGAGATAATGACCCCCGAAACCCGCCTTCAATAGGTCCCGGAGTGGCGACTAGCACCAAGGGTATAGAAATTTCTCACAAATGGAAGGCATTAACCTTTTTATTTTATAGGATCGAGAGATAAGAAGATGAAAACCCAACAACACCAAGGTAGAAAGAAAACTAAAGCCAAAAGTAAACAATTCCCACATGAATGTTTGAAACGTAAAAGCCATAAGTGCAATAGGTCACTACAAGGTAAGTACCAAATAGGAAAAGAAAAAAAACAACTGCAACTGCTCCAAAGGTCCAAGCTAGTAAGGTCCTGCCTGATCCCCGAAGTCCTCCTGGAAACCTGAAAGCAGTTTTATATACATAGGGTGAGCATACAAGTACACTCAGTAGGGAAAACCAAAGACTCTCGTGCACAAGTGGGGGAACGTACTAAAGTCCCGTGAGAAAAAGAGTAAACCAAACACGTAACAAGGAAAACTATCCACCCCATGCCTCACTAAGGAACACTCCCCAAATAACGCAAGTCAAGTAATATATATATTAAGAGCACATCGATGTTTGGGTAACCCGCGCCACATTTCCAATGGTTATTGAGACATCCTACGCATCAGACCAATCCCGCCATTCTCACCACAGTCCCATTGCCACACCCGCCCGCACACACCTGGGCCACAACCACACGCAGTCCCACTGCCGAAATCCCGCCCGCACACCCCTAGGGCTCAACCACACGCAATCCCACTGCTAAATCCCGGCCGCACACACCTGGGCCACAACTATCACATGTAACCATTCCTGCAAACACCTAGGCCAGAACAACCACCACCACGCCTGAAGACACCTGGGCTAAATGATCCACTACCTCGCCCAAAGACACCTGGGCCTCATCCCGAAGAGGCTTGAGAAACCACCTGCCGCACACACCTGCCCAACCACCACACTACCCCGCTCGAAGGTCCTTGGGATAATAATTGACCTCAGGCCATCACAGCCTACCCAAAAAAACTTGGGCAATTCGGGAAAGGGAGCAGAAAAGGATCTAATAACCAGCCACTATGAATAGTGTTGGGAAAAACACCCTCCCCCATGAAATGGGGGTGTTCGGAACTAAGTTCTCAACTTGGGTGGGCGCGAATAAGAAACACAAAGATACAAGTCTACATATATAGGTAGCAAGCACTCAACCATGCTAGGGTTTTCTTCAGACAGCCGACAGATCACAACAGCACTCAAGTCCAAGTCACGACTCACGCTAACAACCCATTTGTCCCCTTTCTTATTTCACGTTCAG
The DNA here is from genome assembly GCA_963277665.1 of Viscum album. Lineage (NCBI taxonomy): Eukaryota > Viridiplantae > Streptophyta > Magnoliopsida > Santalales > Viscaceae > Viscum > Viscum album. The sequence continues at coordinate 958,530,730 of OY728145.1, forward strand.
TAATAATTTTTATGTTTAAGCAGTACTGGGAAACTAGTAGGCATAGGCATAAGTCCAGGAAAGTAAACAGTCAAAAATCAACCAAAACGCCCACACCCGGTTCTCAAAAATAGAGGATTCCACTCCAATTTGTGATATAAACAAGTATCCACCTGGTCTTAAAACTCACAACCACTGAATCCATACCAACAGGAGATCCCATCCCCCATATTCACACAACCACCGAGAGTATAAAAGAACAGGGGATCCTATCCCCTCCCACATTTCCAGCAATCGGCCCGAAAGGAAAGCAACCAACTACCACCAACAACACAAGTCAGGGATTTTCAGATTTAAATGACTTAGCACACTCCATGATTTCAAAATCCGTGTGTTCTAACCAGGATTTATCACAGAAGGGTTGATCCTGGTTCTTTCAATTATTCATCCGGATATACGTTATTAACCAATTAACTTTTAACAGTAGGAGTTTACAACCACAAACAAGCCATTTAAAACATCAGCAGGGTTCATTAGTGCACAAAACACGACCACCAACGACCTCGATTTTCAGGAGGCATAATCCATCACAACTCAACAAGATGGTTATAGAAGAAACAACATCAAAGTATAAGACAACATCAACAGTCACATCCCCCCCCCCTTTCTTTATAGAATTAGTTCATTATCATTATTATGTTTGGTCCAACCAGTTCTATAGAAACAAAATCACGCCCAGCCCGCATGATACACAAAAAGAGAGAGGCGAAGGAGAAATTCCCTACTTGTAGATATATGATCGACGTTTAGTCCGGGGGCGCGGAACTTTACGGATAACGATGCACTGGGCCCATTACATCAAAAGCTGTTTGTGAAAAACCACAATCGAGGAAAGGAGAAACCACAGCTAACCCTTAGTTTATAAGAGCCGAGGACGGTTGAGGTGAAAATGTGAAACTGCGTAAGGCGAGGGGGGTCGTGGGTTGACCACGCGGCTCCACTCGTCATAAAAGCGGGTCGGGAGGTTTAGGCCGACTAATGAATTGATTAAGTATTTAATCAAAACACTTATCCGCGTTACTGGTCTTAAAAACACGCTTAGACGAGTCAGAATAGGGTTTAAAACCCTATTTTCACAAAGAAGCGCTACTAAAAAACAACTTGACAAGGCCGGGTGATGCCGATCGGTCTCGCCGATCGGTCTCACCGATCGGTCTCCCTGATCGGTCTCACCGAGACGCCACTCCTTCAGAACCCTGATTTTGGCAAAGGGAAGGACCAATAGAGTCTGGGTCATCACATCAGATACCTCTCAATCTATTCTCGTCCTCGAGAATTTAAACAACCCAGATGGGAAGATTGGGTCCGAACAACCACCCCGAAAGATACCTCTCAAGGGTGAACCTCATCGTTAACTAAGAACACCTTCCTATCACGAACCAAGCAACATACCACGCCAAACTGCCCGGGCATGTGGGTTGGGGAGTCTCCTCCCCCATGTCAAGATATTATCCGCTTTGGGCGGCACTGACTCTCCCACACGGGTTTAATCGCATCCACCTTAATGCATCTTGATTTGGGGTCGGGTTCTCTCCTTCCCCATAGTCGGGGCTTTTCACACACAAGCAGAGGAAGAAAACCAGTACATTTCATAGCCAAAAGACAAAATGTTCTATCAGAACAGGTACAACAAGGAACAAAACTCAAATCAACTCCAGGTACTGGGTACACATATTTGCTTCCCTCTCCAACATACTCTCCTCAAGCCCACCATTTCTCCACAACACGCGAACCAAGGGAATGGTTCTCCTGTGAAGCACCTTTTCTTTGTGATCCTCGATCACCACTGGTCTCTCCACGAAGGTCACGTCGTCCTCAATGTCCAGCTTACCCCAATAAAGGACGTGGGAATCATCGTGCAGATACCGACGGAGCTGGGACACATGAAGGACATCATATATCATTAGTAGTGGCGGTAGAAACGCTAGCTGGTAAGCCACTTCGCCGACCCGCTGGAACACTTGGAAGGGTCTGATGAATCTGGGAGAAAGCTTACTCCCTTTGTCGAACCTCCGCTGCCCATGCCGAGGTGATACTTTTAAGAACACATGGTCCCCAACCTCAAACTCCAAATGCCTCCTCCTGGTATCAGCATATGACTTTTGTTGGTCCTGGGCCGCCTTCATCCTTTCCCGTATGAGCTGAACCTTCTCTGTCATGTTCTGCACCACCTCCGGACCAAGGATGCCTGCCTCTCCTACTTCGGTCCAACACACTGGCGAACTGCATGGCCTCCTATACAAATTTTCAAACGGGGCCATGACAATGGTATAGTGGTAGCTATTATTGTTGGAAAACTCTACCAGAGGAAAGTATTGCACCCATGACCCTCCTGAGTACAGAACACATGCTCGCAGCATATCCTCCAAGGTCTGGATGGTGCGCTCTGTTTGTCCATCTATATGGGGATGGAAAGCAGTGCTAAGGCGTAACTGGGTGCCAAACTCATGCGGCAATCCTCTCCATACTCGCAAGGTAAACCGTGCATCCCTATCTGAGACTATAGACCTCGGAACTCCATGCAACCGCACCACCTCATCCACGTACTTTCGTGCCAAGGCATCCACATCACTCGACTCCCTGATCGCCAGAAAGTGAGCCGATTTCGTCAACCTATCCACTACCACCCAGATGGCATCGTACCCTCCTTGGGCCTTGGGTAGTCTTGTGACAAAATCCATTGAGATGTCATCCCACTTCCACTTGGGGACATCTAGGGGCTGTAGTAGGCCGCCTGGAACTCTGTGTTCAGCCTTCACTTGCTGACACACTAGGCACTTGGCCACAAACTCTGCCACCGCTCACTTAACTTCGGGCCACCAAAACTGACTCTTCAAACCCTGGTACATCTTGGAAACTCCTGGGTGTACCGCCAGGGGTGATTTGTGGAACTCAATAAGAACCTTTCCGCGCATCGCCTCCATGACAAACAACCTTCCCCGAAAAAGCATCCGGTTCTGAAAATCCTCGGTCCATCCTTCCGGAGCATTGCCCTGGTCAACGTGGTCACGCATCACTTCGCACTCTAGATCTCCCCACTGAGACTCCTCCACCTGCTGAAATAGGTATGACTACACTATCATCTGATATAGGCAGCCTCTGCCGCTATCCATCTTCGCATCCAGGTGTAAGGCAACCAACTCTTCCATTGCCTTCCAGGCGTCTGGCGACTCTCGGACCACATCCTTCTGCGTCCACCTGCTCAAGGAATCGACCACCACATTTCCATTACCCTCAGTATAAGAGATCTCGAAGTCGTAAACCTGGAGGAACTCCACCCATATCTGCTATCGCATGATTAAGTCCCGCTGGGAGAAGATATACCTCAAACTTTTGTGATCCGTGAAGGCCACAAAGTGTTCCCCGATGAGGTAGTGCCGCCATAACATTAGCCCAAAAATGACCACTGTAAGCTCCAGGTCATGGGTGGCGTAATTACGCTCATGGGAACGCAGCTTCCTGGACCTATAAGAGATCACCCCTTGTCGCTGCATCAACGTGCATACCAGACCCTGTCCCGAAGCATCAAAGAACACCTCATAGGCCACCCCTTCTTCTGGTAATCTCAGCATAGGGGAACTGAAAAACTTCTCCTTCAGATAGCTGAAGGCTGACTAGAACTGCTCACTCCATACGAAAGCCTGGTCCTTCTTCGTCCGAGCCGTCAAAGGGGCTGCTACTCGGGAGAAGTTGGGTACGAATCTATGGTAGTAACCCACCAGCCCGAGGAAACTTCAGACTTCAGCCACATTCTTGGTTTCTTCCCAAGAAACAACTGCATGAACCTTTGTTGGGTCAACTGCTACCCCCTTCTTAGACACTACGTGCCCAAGGAAGTGCACTTCTCATGTCCAGAACATGCATTTTGAAAACTTCCCATAAAGCTGGTGCTGTCGAAGGACCTCCAAAACTGTCCTCGGGTGCTCTGCATGGTCCTCCTTTGATCTTGAGTAGACCAGGATGTCTTCGATGAACACAACCACGAACCGATCCAGGTACTCCCGGAAGATGGAGTTCATAATCCCCATGAACACAGTCGGGGCATTTGTAACACCGAAGGGAATGACTACGAACTTGAAGTTTCCATACCTGCACCTGAACACTGTCTTCGGGATGTCGCACTCTTTCACCCTCAGCTGGTGGTACCTAGACCACATGTCAATCTTCAAGAACCATCCTACCCCTTTCAGCTGGTCGAAAAGATCATCTATCCTTGGGAGGGGGTAGAGATTCTTGATCGTCACTGGATTCAGCCTCCTGTAGTCTATGCACAACCTAAGACCACCATATGCCTTCTTTGAAAATAAGACCGGAGCACCCCATAGTGACGCACTCGGATGAACATAACCCCTCTTCATCAGATTGTCAATCTTCATCTATACTCCCGTAGCTCCGAAGGTGCCATCCAGTAAGGAGCCATCGAGATTGGACGAGCGTCGGGATGTAGGTCTATCGTGAACTCAATATCACGTCGAGGGGGTAGATTCGTCACCTCCTTAGGAAATATGTCCATAAACTCATGGACGATCTCTGGCAATTCCACCATTTCAGCATCTACTGATTCCACGGTCAGCTCAGTCAACAAGGAGAGGAGAGGTTCCTCTCTCCTGTTTCCCTTCGGAATTCTCCGCTCGCCAGTGAAGGTAACACGCCGGCTGTCCAAGTCTGAGAACACCACCCTTCTTTGAAAACAGTCGATGACGGCGCACACATAAAATAGTCAGTCGATTCCTAGGATGACATCGTATGGCTGAATCTGTAGAAGAAGAAGATCCCTAAATGACTGATGTGGCCCTAACATCAGTCTACATCCCTGAAAAATGAATCAACAAGTCGGTCTGACCTCCAACTGGTGTGCTCAACACAAGGGGCACTTGAAGTCTCTCAACATCTAGACCCAAGGCACGGGCTAGACTGGGTGCAACGAAAGAGTTCGAAGCTCCGCTATCAATCAAAGCATAAGAAAGAGTGTTAAACAGACTGATCGTATGTCGAACAACCTCTGGCCCTGCTGGAACTATTGCCTCTGTAGCGTGAAACTGTCCACGCCCAGCTCCCTTGCCCCTAGGCTGTCGGCCACCTCCCCGACCATGCCCTGGTCGAGGTCCCTGTGGAGCGCCCTGAGGTCAGCCTCCTCCTACGTCTGCCCTCGGAGGAGCGGGAGCTTGCTGTCCCTACTGCTGCTGCTGGAAAGGTCTGGCTAGAAGCTGCTGCTGGGGTGGGTGATGGGGCTGGCTGCCACTACTGTACTGCACCGGGTCAGGGCACCGACTCCGGAGATTCCCAGGGCTCCCACATATGAAGCACCACGGTCCCGGGCCCGTAGGAAAAGGGCGAGGGTCGGGGGATCGAAACTGAAACTACTACGGTCTACTCCCTGCGGGTCGGAACCTAGAGGGTCCTGACGCTGGAGTCCTGGTGCTGGCGGCCATCCCCTTTGGTGGTCCTAGCTGGATCCCCTCTCGCGACACTCCCCCTAGAGCATGCATCCGCTCCACCACTTCGGCCTTCTTCGGGACCTCCAAGTACGTCGTTAGGGTAAAGGGGGTAACAACATACTGGAGGGAGGGTCGGAGTGCCTCCTCTAAACGTCTTCCCTGAGACTCCTCGTTGGGAAATAGGTCCGGAGAAAAACGTAGGAGGTCCTTGAACATGATCCCTAGCTCCCTCACGGACATACTCCCCTATTTGAGGGAGAGTAGTTCCTGCCTCTTTTCTGCCTTCATCATTGAGGAGAGGAATTCCTCCCGGAACTCCTTCTCGAAATCCACCCAAACCACCTCAGACTCTCTACTCTCCCCGAGGTAAAGCATCCACCACTGACGTGTCGCTCCCAGCATCTAGATAATGGCCAGAGGAACCCAGTACTCGGTCGGGGCCCGAATCAGGCCGAAGGCTATAACTAGCTCCTCTAACCAGCCTTCCGTATTCATATCGGAGGTGCTTCCCTCAAACTTCTCGAGGGCTTGTCGCTGGAAGGCTCGATGAGTCTTCTGCCACTTGTCGTCCGCTTTCTCTCGATCAGCACTCTTCCGATTGGCCAAAGTAGTCTCTGGGGCCTCTATCGCCTGTACCACACATGGTCACCTTGCAGGTGCCATAGCTGCAAGGTAAACAAGGAATGCCTAAGCCCAAGTAGTGCAGAATATCGCTCTTAAAACTACTTAAGATTTAATTTATTCTTAATTCCCAAGACATCCCAGAAACACAAAAACACAAGTCATTATGATGCATGTACCTTTCCTAGGGTCTCTACCCTGTAATCAGTGTGGCCTCACTTGGTCGTTCGGTAGGTCCAGAGTCCTTGCATCGGATCACGGGGGGCCCTAAAATCCCGTGTCCTAGCCAGTCTTCCCTGGACCAATTCACACGCCAAGGTCACCCAACATTGTTGCCTTACCATCCCATGCAATCCTCACTGTTCCTAACTCTAGACTCCATCCTATCTCTCAACCATCACCTCTGATACCATTCTGTCACGACCCACCTTCACCAAAAGGAGGGAAGGGTCAGCATATTGCCAGGCCCTTCCTTCTTTATGTTTAAGGAGAGACAATGACCCCCAAAACCTGCCTTCAATAGGTCCAGGAGTAGAGACTAGCACCAATGGTATAGAAATTTCTCACAAATGGAAGGCATTACCCTTTTTATTTTATAGGATCGAGAGATAAGAAGAAGAAAACCCAACAACACCAAGGTAGAAAGAATAGTAATGCCAAAAGTAAACCATTCCCATATGCATGTTTAAAAAGTAAAAGCCACAAGTGGAAAAGTTGACTACAAGGTAAGTACCAAAGAGGAAATGAAAAACAACAACTACAACTACTCCAAAGGTCTGAGCTAGTAAAGTCCTGCATGATCCCCGAAGTCCTCCTAGAAACCTGAAAGCAGTTTTATATACGTAGGGTGAGCATACAAGTACACTCAGTAGGGAAAACCAAAGACTCTCGTTCACAAGTTGGGGAACATACTAAAGTCTCATGAGAAAAAGAGTGAACCAAACACCTAACAAGGAAAACTATCCACCCTAGGCCTCACTAAGGCACACTCCCCAAATAACGCAATTCAAGTAATATATATATTAAGAGCACATCGATGTTTGGGTACCCCCCGCCACTTTCCCACTAGTTATTGAGACATCCTACGCATCGGACCAATCCCGCAATTCTCACCGTAGTCCCACTGCCACACCCGCCCGCACACACCTGGGCCACAACCACACACAGTCCCACTGCCGAAATCCTGCCCGCACACACCTGGGCCTCAACCGCACGCACTCCCACTGCTAAATCCCACCCACACACACCTGGGCCACAACTGTCACATGTAACCATTCCTGCAAACACCTAGGCCAGAACAACCACCACCACGCCCGAAGACACCTAGGCTAAAGGATCCACTGCCACGCCCGAAGACACCTGGGACTCATCCCGAAGACGCTTGGGAAACCACCTGTCGTACACACCTGGCCAACCACCACACTACCCCGCCCGAAGGTTCTTGGGCTACTAATGGACCTCAGGCCATCACAGCCTTCCCGAAGACACTTGGGCTATCCGGGAAAGGGAGAAGAAAAGGAGCTAATAACCAGCCACTATGAATAGTGTTGGGAAAAACACCCTCCCCCATGAAATGGGGGTGTCCGGCACTAAGTTCTCAACTTGGGTGGGGTGAGAATAAGAAACACAAAGCTAATAGTAAACATATATAGGTAGGAAGCACTCACCCAAGCTAGGTATTTCTTCAGATAGCTTACAGATCACAATAGCACTCAAGTCCGAGTCACGACTCACGCTAACAACCCCTTTGTCCCCTTTCTTATTTCACGTTCAGTAATAATGTTTATGTTTATGCACTACTGGGCAACTAGTAGGCATAGGCATATGTTCAGGAAAGTAAACAGTCAAACATCAACCAAAACGCCCGCACCCGGTTCTCAACAACAGAGGATTCCACCCCATTTTGTGATATAAACAAGTATCCACCCGGTCTTAAAAAATAAAACCACCGAATCCATACCAACAGGAGATCCCATCCCCCAAATTCACACAACCACCGAGAGTATAAAAGAACAGGGGATCCCATCCCCTCCCACATTTCCAAAAATAGGCCAGAAAGGAAAACAACCAACTACCACCACCAACACAAGTCAGGGATTTTCAGATTTAAACGACTTAACACACTCAATGATTTCAAATTCCATGTGTTCTAACCGAGAGTTATCACAGATGGGTTGATCCTGGTGCTTTCAATTATTCAGCCGAATATACGTGATTAACCAATTCACTTTTAACTATAGGAGTTTACAACCACAAACAAGCCATTTAAAACATCAACAGGGTTCATTAGTGCACAAACAACGACCACCAACTGCCTCGATTTTCAGGAGGCATAAGCCAGCACAACTCAACAAGATGGTCATAGAAGAAACAACATCAAAGTATAATACAACATCAACAGTCACAGCCCCCCCCCCCCTCTTTCTTTATAGAATTCGTTCATTATCTTTATTAAGTTCGGTCCAACTAGTTCTACAAAAACAAAAGCACGCCCACGCCGCATGATACACAAAAAGAGAGAGGCGAAGGAGAAATTCCCTACTTGTTGATAGATGATCAACGTTTAGGACGGGGGCATGTAACTTTATAGATAACGATGCGGTGAGCCCGATGCACCAGAAGTTGTTTGTGAAAAAACCCACGATCGAGGAAAGGAGAATCCACGGCTCACCCTTAGTTTATAAGAGCTGAGAACGGTTGAGGTGAAAACAAGAAACCGCGTAAGGCGCGGGGGTCGTGGGTTTACCATGCGGCTCCACTCTTCACAAAATGGGGTCAGGTGGTTTATGCCGACTCATGAATTGATTAAGTATTTAATCAAAACTCTTATGCTTATTACTGGTCTTAAAAACACGCTTAGATGAGTCTGAATAGGGTTTAAAACCCTATTTGCACAAAGAAGTGCTACAGAAAACAACTTGAAAAGGTCGGGTGATGCCGATCGGTCTCACTGATCGGTCGCGCCGATCGGTCTCACTGATCGGTCTCACCGATCGGTCTCACTGATCGGTCTCCCTGATCTGTCGCGCCGATCGGTCGTGTCGATCGGTCTCGCAGATCGGTCTCACCGATTGGTCTCGCCGATCTGTCTCGCCGATCGGTCTCGCCGATCAGTCTCGCCGATCGGTCTCGTCGAGACTCCACTCCTTTAAAACCTGGATATTGGAAAAGGGAAGGACCAATAGTGTCTGGGTCATCACATGATGATTATAATTTCATGTTATTTTCTCTTTATTGTTCCATGGGTATGTTTTTTATTTTAAATTAGTTAATGGATGAATCTATGATACTAAAACATATATTTAGTGTTCTATAAAATATTTAGAGGAATAGAGAAGTAAAAATATATCCAAAATAGTGATTGAGTCTCTTCATGATCAATATCAATTTATATAGGGAATAATATATTCTATAAATTATTTTAACGTCATTAAATGAGATATCTCATTTCAGTTTGTATTATTTAAAGAGGAAATTATTTACAAATTTGAGTTTGGTTATTTGATGAAATTATTGTCAATCAAACATTGTTGATTTATGGATGAACATTCACATCAATGGAGTGATTTTATTTTTTAGGTGTATGATCTACATTTTTGTTTATATGGGTTGATGTTTTATATACTAATCATATAATCATTGATGAAATGATATTGAATGTGCAATTTCATAGTTCCCTTTTATAAACACTATTTTAAAGTCATAAATTATTATATAAATAATTGAAGATATGAAGTAATGTAGTAAATTTTTCATCAAACATTTATCTGACATTATATAAGATATATTGTGTATTTTAAGAGTATTCAATATAATTAATGGTGAAACTAATTGATGTATTAAATCTGTTTCATGAATCAAGCAATCTGATTATGGGGGTGGGTAGGTGTAAGAACATGGTTTTCCGATAATGTTGGGATCCTTTAAATTTTTACTTAATTCTTTATATAGGACATATTATGGGGGCCTAATGATATCCAAATTTCTTAAAGGGTTTAAAAGGCTTGTTTGAAAACTAATACCCTAGTTGGTGGAAGAAATTAGTGTCATGATCTAGGTTGAAATGATTCCAACCATCTAGAACTATTTATCATTCCTATGTATGTAATTTATGATGGGATAGTAGGTAACATTTTTTAACCTTATGGGATGTGCATGGGGTATAAATCATGAATGTTTTTCCAACTATGTGGCCATAACAAATGACCCCATTAAATTAAGGTAAAATGACAATTTCCCCATATTCATCTAAAAATATAGCCCATTCGTTGTTATTATTTCTATTATGGAGGATCACCATTTCCTTTAAATTTGAGCTCAAAACCCCCTTAAAATTGTGTTTTGTGCTATCTCTTAATCCCAACTCAAGATCAAGATCTGATCATTTCAATGGATTTTTCATTGTAAGAGCATAAATCATTAATCTCAATACATAAATTTTCATCTCATAGATAATGATGTCTTTATATTGTATCATATTACATATTTTAATGGTGTTTATCCCTTCTTTATTTTTCCTCTATCATAAGAGGATATAATGGATGACACGTGATGAGGAGATTACTACATGATTAAGGTTTCAGGTCTCTTATTTTTTGGTAAAATAATAATTTTTTATATTTTTTTATAGTTATTACACATTGGTATCATTATAAAATTCCAATAAAATTTATATGACATAATTATAATCATTGTTCATGAATTTTATAGACCTTCATAAAAAATTATTAATGTCTTTAAATGGGATACATCTACAACATCCTCCCAAATAAGATTTGTACCATGTTATGACCTTTTGAACTGTGTTGTTACTACTTGAAACACCATTCATGTGTGATTTCTTGACCATTGAAATGGTAATTGCATTAAATAAATGAATAAAAAAATGATAATTGTTATTTTATGGATATTTTCAAATATTAATCACATAATCCTTTTAAGGTAATAATTTCACTTTAATAAATTAATTTTAAATTGTCTAATGGGATTAATATTTATAAAAATAACATTGAAAAGTTAATAATAATTGAATGGTTATTGGTTACATTTCAATATTAACATCTTCATTATTATTTAATTGGATAGGAATTAACATATTAAATTATTATGTAATTCATGTAAAAAATGGTTGCATGTCCCCGATAAACCAAGTCACATTGATAAAAATAACAGAATTAGTCTACAAATTAATTAAAAGGACATTATTATTATATTTTATAAACTAAATAATGTTATATATATAGGTTTCCTATCAAATATTTTCATTTTAACCTTATAGGAATGACCACACATGAGCCATCCATGGATTACTGATGGGAATTGCTTGAGCACACAGACGATGCCATTTTAAATCTAGGAGCTATTCTAAAAACAAGATACCCAATTTTGAAGATGGTCATATAATATTAAGGGATAAAAAAAATTATTTTCTAGGATATCATCACTATCTCTCTAGATATTAAAATATCTCATTTGTATTCCTTGGATTTAGCGTGAGTCAATGGACATGTGGGACCATAGATTCACCCCACTAGGCCCTGTCATCCATAGCCTGAGGTTAAATTTTATGAACTCCAAGGACTCATTGGGGTTAATTTGTAGTGAAATACATTTGGTATCCCATTCTATTACACTCTAACTCCATTATTTCTAGACTACATGAGTTATTTATACAAGTTTTCCAACCCCTGTAGTCAGTGATTCCATGGTAACTCACTAGATCCTCAATATTATTATTATTTTCAATTTATGTTCTAAAGATATATTAACATTATTAATCTATATAAACTAAACATAAATTAGTTTAATTAATTACCTCATGTTTAGATACATTATTATATGTGGTTAAAGAAGTTATGATTATTTTTTTTTTTCATTTTCATTACACATTAATATAGACCATCAAAATGATGAGTTTATATGCACATAGTGTATTTTATAGTTTCTGTTGGTGTTGGTCTGTTTAGATTTATCTAAAAAAATATCTAGTATATTTTTCGTACCTCTAAAGACTATATGATCAAACATATGGATAATGGGAAGTTCCCAACCTTGAACAAGAGAACTACATACTTGCTTTATGATGGAGCTTTGTAGTGGATGATCGGGCCAGTGCTTGGGAACCATGAATTGTTTTTTTATTTTTTTGATTCATTATTGTTACATATTGTATAATGATATCCAACATCTATGTATAAATGTTTTTTTTTATTTTTAGTGATGTAAAATTACATCATCAATTTTAAATGATATAATTTAGATGTTGAGTTGATTAATTTTTATTGATGGATTCTTACGATTATCTTCCACTTAATGACTTGTTTAATTATTATTATGATTATATGTTTCATTATATATTTATTATATCGACTATGATATACTATGACCAAAGGGAATATGCTCTAAATGGACCACCCTAAGTACTTAATTCTAGTCTATAGCTTCTAGAATATTGGGAGGGTTCTTAAGGCCATGTGAAAAATCATGTTTTGTGAACATTTTATTGGAATCCAGGCCATGTTGCCACAATTTGGAATTACATATTTCATTTATTTTTCATTATTTATTGAAAATAGAGACATTATATGTGGAAAATTTGGATAAATGGTCAGAAGTCTTGATTGGGTGTTGCTAACCCAGATTTGGGTTGAATCCCATATTTTTTGAGAATGAGAAATGTTTATTATATTTTTCATATTCTAGTTGAAATTCATTCAACGTTCAGTTATGAAAATGAATTTTTTTACTTGATAAGATTTATCGGGATCATATGTTACATATTAAGGGATATAGATTTTGTTAAATGCACATTTATATCCACCTAGAACCCAAATGTAAATCCTTATAGGTGCATAAACCATCATTAATTTATGTTTTTTCTTATTATTATCAAGTGATATATGGTTCATATACAAGATTTTACTATTAATATATTTTATAGGGTA